>OW569413.2:64471695-67460871 GCA_937662695.2 Halyzia sedecimguttata | reverse complement strand
GCTGCTCGGATCTCCAATAATATGGATGCGATCGTGTTCAAACTTGGAACATGTCAGTAGAGTAAGGTTCTGAAGGCTCTTGCAAAAATGTCCGACGAATAGTTTCTGAGATATAGAATTTTTTTCAATGATTTTCAATGATTGTTTTCAAATTTTCTAGTGATGATGAAAATTTCGTGAGGACCGTCTTCACGAAATTTCTTCTGCATTCTACGACTAATAACCATGCTTACATTAGATCAGTTTTGTATTTTTCGAGTTATTGAGGAAATAACAACCAAATTTCAGTTGGTATAACTCTAAAACCGTTTGGCCGATTATGAATATAGACAAGCTCAAATCATTCAGATGCACAACCTAACCTGAAAATTTCAATTCGCTACCCCTTTCCGTTCTCAGGTTATCGTGACATAAATAATATTATTCAATAATTTTTTTTTTATTTCATAGTGATACGCTTCTCACAAAATTTCACGAACCTCCTTTGGTTTGTATTCTACAACTTCTCACCAAGTTTCAATTCGATCGGATTTGTATTGGTTGAAAACAAAATCATCACTCAGAAACCGTTGGGCCGATTATGCCCATTAACGAACTTGTCCGTCGTTGGGACGCGCCACCTACCCTGAAAATTTTATGTCGCCATCTCTTTCCGTTCTCAAGTTATCGTAATAACGGCCGGCCGGCCAGACGGACAGAATCAAATTTGCCCTCGAATTCTTCATCAGGGACTCGAATCCAATCATTTGAGACCATTTTGATCAAAAATTCGAAAATTACTGACATTTGGGGAAAATCATAACGTGATGTTCCCTAGAACATACGCGACATCACTGTCGTGAAGTCAGTATTCTTTGACACGCTTCTTCACGTTGACAAATTTTTATTTAATTATGAGTGCGTCAAGCTTAGTGGATAAGTGAGTCGGAGAACTAGTCAGAGGGTAGTGGACACCATTCAATGTCGGGTCAAAAATTAACAGTGCTGTGCCTAAGCTGTAAGGATACAGTAACAAAATCGACACAGAGCACAACTTACTCTTCTTAGTCATACAAATGCTAGGAGCTTCTGAGGGATCTCCTTGGGAAAGAACTAGGAGGGTCAGTATAATCATAATCATGTCTATAGGGGGTCTATAGCAAGCGCGCCAAAGCTGATTGACCCCACCCCATGCTTCAACTAAAAATGGCCATATCTCCGTAACCGCTTGGAGAATTTCGCCCATTAACGAATGGAACCGAGATATTTACGTTCCGAAACTACCCTGCAACTTTCAACTCTGTAACTCATTTCGTTCGAAAGTTATCGTACTTATGGACGGCTGGCCGGACGGACCGATAGAATCGTATTTGACCCTGGAATATTCATCAGTGAGTTTAACCTAATCATTTAACACAAAATTCGCCAAAAAATTTCCAAAAATACAGATATCTGGCAAAATGATCGCACGCTGTCCTCGCGGAACATGCGTGCAAAAATTCACACCACACACACTCTCACAAATACTACATTAAGCTCCTTTCACATCTGAGTACTCTTAATTCGATCGGATCTGTATTTTTGAAAATATTGGGAAAATAGAAAATATTTATTATCTCTAGTTAAATGATCTTCTCAAATTTTTGCTAAAATTAATGCCTTGGCATTCCAGAAATATTTATCAAGTTTAAATGGGATCGGATTTGTTTTTTTTGGGTTATTGAGGTAATAACAACAAATTTTCAGATGGGTACAATTCCGAAACCGCTTGGCGGATTAATTAATAAGCTTCACTCTTTCATTTGGATGCGCATCCAATCCTGAAAATTGCGAGTGGCTATCTCCTTCCGTTCAGAAGTTATCGTGGGAACGGTCACCCATCCAGCTGCTGAGCTCGCCCGAGAATGCTCGGCTTCCAATATTTTTTCAATATATATATATATATATATTTGAATATTTTGGATAAGGGTATAACGACTAATTTTTTTATTTATTTAGGAGTGTTAAAGTAAAACTCTTGATTCTGTGTCTAGCTTTCGAGCGTTTATTCAGCTCTTCATCAGGACTTCTGAAATACAAATATAAAGATCTTAAATAAATTTGAACATTAAATTCTGTTTTTATCTACTCACTGAATATGAGGTTATATAGGTATAAGAAAATTTATCACAGCTGCAAACATTTTCGTTCTCGAATTAAAAATTATTCGTGGGAACACTTCTAAATTTCAACATTAAATATAACGATGACAAAAATAATATAGAAAATCAAAGACTATTATCATATGAACTATATATATATATATATAGATCCTATCGGGTTCAAATTAAGAACTGTTGGTTTTGAAGGCTCTCGCAAAATTTCAGCGATATCCTACGGATAATTTCTGTGATTCAGATTTTTTTTGATATGACATGATCCTCACGAAATTTCGCAAGAATTTGCGCGTCGGAATTCTACAACCAATTGTCAATTGGTTAAAATTGGATTGAATATGTTTATAACTGCATATAACTCCAAAACCTTTTAGCCGATTATGTATATTAACGAACTGAACTATCGCATTCGGATGCGCAACCTACCCTGAAAATTGCAAGTCGCTATCTCTTTCCGTCCTCAAGTTATCATGGTAGTATACCCATTAAAGAAATTAACGGCATTCGGATGCGCAACCTACCCTGAAATACTTTCCGTTCGAAAATTATTCAGATGCATTTATATCTATATTTAAAACCATTCGTTGGTCAGAGGGAATGGGAGGGGACGATTCTCCCCAAATGTTGAACGGAGTTTGAAAAATTTTAAACCAGATGGAAAAATTTCAAAGCAGTCGGAAAAATTTCAAAGCAGTTAGAGAAATTTCGAAGCAGTTGGAATACTTGCAAAGCAGTGGGACAAATTTTAAAGCAGTTGGAAAAATTTCAATGGATGGAGTTGAAATACATATTTCAAAGAGAGTTGTAATATATAAATTTAACTTTTTTTAAAATAAAGTTTGCAATCACTGCTAATCAAACGGGCAGAAACATTATTCGTCATTCGTATTTTTCTGATACATCTTGTATGACTGATAACTTATGTTCTATTTTCACCTATGTTGTTTTTCAATTCACTAGAAGTTGTCTCAAAATGTCTTTTTTTTAACCAAAATAAATATTATACCTTAGGTATATTATAAGTTTTAAACATCATTGAATAATTCTTTAATTTTTCTTTGGAATGGAACTGACTGCCCCTCCCTTCCTCCACCCCCTTACCACCGGTTATCTAATCCTTCAATGCACAGTTAGAACATTTTTGATGATTTGCCCTCCCAAAAATTTGGCTTCGGCCCGTCCTTGAGTACCTCCTCATTAACGTCTTCAAGTGTTGAGTGATGAATATAATCTACCCCCTAAACATAAAATGAATTTCACATAACTTGCGCTAGATTCCGAAGAAGCTGCATCTCTAATCCATCATTATCACATCTCACCCCATTCACCAAGAGCTCTGTATCCAGAATGTAATTGACCTACATACAAATGAAGTTATGCCTACAGAAAAGCACGATACATCTTACCTCATAAATGGATCTACTCGGAGTTGTCTCGTCGAAGAATGGATCAAAGTTCCCGGAACTTCGTCTTCAGGAAGGAACATCAAAAATTAGATTTATGAATACGCTGAGATATCTAACGGTATTTTCCGAAATATGAGGTCGAGTCAATGACGAAGAGGGTGCTCATTCTTCCCGCATGGAGAAGAGTATTTTTCCTGCGTGTCCTATTTGTCGTGTTCCGCTAGGGAAAATGTGAAACGTATATCAGAATTAATGTATTTTCTGGGAAAGAGTAGATTTCTCCAGTATTTATACGGTGATGAGAAAATTGATGATTCTTTTTGGTTTACCTATCAAATATTAAGGCCCACTTGCGTAGAATGCCGAGTTAAAACATTAAGCAAGGGTCTCGGCACGGGGTTAAATAACTCGGAATTAAATTGTTACATATTTAACTTCGCGATTTAATTGCGCTAGAGAAAATTAACTGCGAATTACATAACCACTTTCAGTCTTTGATTTTTGTACCGTGATACGGCGTTTCTCTGGTTTGTACTCACAGTCTATTGTTTATCTTGAAATTGTGCATAAAAATGTAAAAGAGATCTCGTGTGCCTGACCCAAACTTAGAAACTGGATGTTATGTATTCATCAGCAAGTAGTATATCATTAGTCATTTTCTCAAAAAGACCACATCATCAGGACAAGCAAGTCACTGGTCACTGCCAATATTTATTATTTAGCAGAAGTTCAACACACATCAAAACTATTTATATTGGAAACATCAATTGATATTACTAACCCTCAGTTAGCGATTTAACCCTGCCATACGGGTATGAACTATTTGATCTCAATTTTTCTCCGTTACTTTATCTATTTATACAGAGCGTAAATTCATAAAAGTGGTATCAATGAATTATTTCAATGTTTTGCATAGAACTAGGAGTCTATCAATGTGTAGCTAGTTTTATATAGTTCATATGAAGAATAAACAAGGAGAATAGAAAAATTCCTTGTCCAGGTTACCGATTTTTATCTATAAGGAGATCATTAAACGTTAAGTGAGTCACCGTGTGACCAAAAGCGTCACAATAAATAAATCATAAATTATTTTCTGTTTGAGTTAAAACGGATTTGCATCAAGTAAAAGACACCAACAATCAACCTTCGAATGTATCCTCAGAACCTCAGATATTCAGAGCTGTGTCGTAGTGGATGTACATGATTATTTTCAAAAATTTCTCTTAAGCAGTGCCGAATATTTTGACTGTATTCCTAACGATCCTGTTTTTGTGGAAATAATAATTATACTGTATTGTTCGAAGATCGCTTCCAGATAGTAAATATTTTTCCGTTGCTAGTGACTCACAGCAACTGCCGTAACAGGAATATTTCAATTTACCGTTTCATTCCTTATGATGAAGTTTTGAGTATCTATAACTCATCTGCGATCTTTGATTACGTTCTTCACTTTAAATGGCTGGAAGCAGCGACTTATGCATTATTCACATTGATTTCTCACAAATCACATGGAGAAAAATCTCTAATACTCAATCTAAAGGAGAAGCTCAGTAATTTGGCAAACTAAACTCTAAATTTCAAGATAAATTCCAAATATTTGGTTGCGTTGTTCTCGTGTTGATATATTCATGATTAAATTGGCAAACTTTTTTGAAGACAAATGTCATACAACTGCCATTTTCAAACGCCATTCAAAAGTAATCCCTATCGAAAGATCTTATGTAGCTACAATAACACCCCATACATTGAAATTGTGTATTTATCCAAACCAATATTACAAAACATTTCCGAATAAGCATTTCCCCAAAAATATGTTGGCATGAAATATGTAAATAATCATTAAAGGATACTGTGGGAGGTACATCCATTATTAAATGCTGTCTTTCTGGGTTTTCTCTCCCAAACTCTGAAAAATATCTGATAAATAAAAATGTATTATTTTGTGTATTGCTTCTGCCTAATAAACACAACATATTTGTCAGAAGCAATAAATCAAACAATGATTGAGATTCCGAAACGTTACGAAATTTAGTTGTTTCATCGTTGATGTTGTGCCGTTATTGTTTGTTAGGCAACATTGTTTTATTTAATTTATTGCTCCTGACGAATATCTTGTGTTTATTACGCAGAAGCAATTCACAAGATAATACATTTTTATTTAACAGATATTTTTATTTAACAGAGTTTGGAAGACAAACCCCCGAAAGAAATCATTTAATGATGAAACATTTACATTTCATAAATATAGGTTTGTACAGGGTTATTCCAAATTAGGCGTGAACCTTGAAGGAGGTGTTAGTGTGGATCATTTGCTGTCGTTTGAGCCATATTTAATGATAACCGAAAATCAACAATTCCCGAGATATTTGAGTTATTATTATTATTATTTTTGACTAAAAATGAGAAATCTTTTAAAAATGACCAGAACTCAAATATCTCGGAAACTGTTGGTTTTTGGATATCAATAAATATGGCTCAAACCACAGCAAATCAGTCATACTAACACCACCTCCAAGGTTTACGTCTAATTTGGAATCTCCCTGTATAAATCCCTGTTTCACCCTTTCAAGCTATATTCTGCTGACTTTGAACTGTAAACCGATGAGTTTTTCATGGATCCGAATCAATAAGCAATAGTTATGTGTTTTTTTTTTGCATTCAATATACAGACGCAAACGTATGCATAGAGTTAGATCATTGTGGTTGGAGCAATTGTTTACTCATTCATAGAGTATATATGTGTTTACTTTACGTGTATTTTTCAATGTGAGAATGGGCGATGATGAAATTGTGTGTAGTTTTATAGTGGAAACAATTGGATATTGAATGAAACTCAAGTTTTTTAACTATGGGTTTAATGGTCAAAATTAGTGGAATATTTTTCTTACAAATGCTGCATTAAGAGCCAAATCATAAGAATTGAGTGAGTAAATAAGTTTTCACAAACAAATTCATTGGATTTCCCTTCGAAATGTGTAACGTAATTTTCCGGCTGAAGATACAGAATCAATAATAAATAAGTTCCATCTGTAGGAAATGCAGGTTATCCTTGCGTATTTCCAACCTAATAAATCCATACTTATAGGCCCGGCGACGACATACAACAAAATGATATTTACATACTATATGGCTTTATGGAATGGCGCGTTATGAAATAAATGTAATCTAAATTTGGTTAAAGGGGAAAATAGTAGACCCATTCAGCTTCGGAAAAGTGAATTCCGCAATGAAGCGGGCATAAACATGGGAAATCGATATTGTTTCGGTTTTAGCGAGCCGAATAACCGTTATAGAATAAATTTGTTGTCGGGACATATACATACGGAGGTACATTTTGTTGTTAGCGAAATTCACTGGGGCGCCACTACGTTAACCGTGTTTTCTCGTCTATTCTTTGATTCCTCGAACTGAGCCCGCGGGACAGTCACGTTCTCTCCGTTCCGTTATTGCCTCGGCTGCATCTTTTTCGCCGCGAATTTCGTAATTCATCAGGATTTCTTGATTATAATTTTCCTCTTTCATGAATTATGAGAGCGGCTTTGTGATAAGCCGAAATTGAAATCCTGTGGAGAAATTTCTGAGCGACCTAACACATGAAAAGAAAAAAATATTGCGAAGTATACAGAAAAATTTGGCCACAAGTTCCACAATACATATTATGGTATGTTGTTGACATATACAGGGTGTTCCTTAAAGACATGCTAATATTTAAGGGTTTGATTCTTTGACTCATTTCAAGGAAAAAACTTCCTATGAACGTATGTCCTAGAAGTCTTAACTTTTGAAATACAGGGTGATAAAATTTTGGTACTGCGATATGAAGCAATTTTAATTTAATTATTCTAATCAAGAACTCGATCGAATTGAGCTTGGTAGATAGTTGTAGAATATCGAAATGAAGACTTGCGTGAAATTTTGTGAGGACCTTACTACTAGAAAATTTTTATAAAACGAAAAAATATTATATATCTCATGATTCCTTGAGAACGGAAAGAAATAGCGACTTGCTGTTTTCAGGGTAGATTGCGCATCTGAAACATTTAAGTGCGTTAACAAGCATAATCGGCCAAATGGTTTTGGAGTTATATCAATCTGAAATTTGGTTGTTATTTCCTCAATAACTCAAAAAATTACAAATCCGATCCAATTCCAATATGGTTATCAGTTGTAGAATGCCAACGCGAAAATTCTCGCAAAATTTCGTGAGGATCGTAGCACTAGAAAATTTTTAAACAAACATGGAAAAAAAATTGTTTCAAGCACTGACGTGAAGTCAGAAGCTTTTTCGCGTATGTTCTCTTGTCCATTCTCCTGTATTGGACACTCTTAATCGAATTTACCATGGTGAATTCTATTGTCTGTTCTCCTGTATTGGACACTTTTAATAGAATTTACCACGGTAAATTCGATTAAATTAGAATTTACCATGGTAAATTCGATTAAGTGTGCCCAATACAGGAGAATGGACAAGAGAACATACGCGCAAAAGCTTCTGACTTCACGTCAGTGCTTGAACCAACGCATTATGAAGGTTGCAATCAAGTCACTGAAATGAGAATTGTGAAGTTTTGTTTACAACTCGCAAACGGGTCACCTCGCACAAAATTTAATTGTTATTTACTCATGAGCTGTTTCTGTATTCATCAGCTCTCAATATTAACAAGGACCATTTAAATTTGTCGAGACAATGTTATCGATCTACAGAAAACAAATAACTGCCATGGCTACAACATTTATTCATATGTCTAAATTGGCTTGTTTTTCGTTCGGCTGCGACCCCTACCGGAAATTACGAGAAATACCGAATCGCTAATTACTGCAATGTAAATACGGTATTGTCCATTTTGGGTGTTTTATAGCAAATTACATTTTGTTGGCATGATTATAAAGGAATTATCGAATGTTTGTTTATTGAGTCATAAAAACTGTTTGTGTTTGCTTCTCTCGGCTAAATAAAATAATTAGTCCTGAGCTATCAGATTGTAGGTTACATAAAAATAACAAATCAGTTGGTCCTATAATTACCAGCCTTCTATTAATCAGGAAAGCTGGCAATTGAATCTCTGAACTAAATTTTCGAGAAAAGCACCGACGCTTTTGCTCTTATGTTCTTTTGTCTATTCATGCCTCAAACACCCTCACGAACTACTGCATGAACCTTCAAGGCATCTTTTTTCAACCAGGTACCAAACATTTTAATCTGATCGGATTTTTGAAAGTATCTAACATCGCTAACATCTCAGCCAACTAGGTATTGTTACAACTCTGAGATTTACATGGTTTTGAATTTCAGAAGATACCAGTTCGAATTTCATTTTCAAAATATTCCCAAAAATACTGAGCCGATCGAGCTGAATTCCGGTACTCGGTTGTAAAATGGTGGCTTGAAAGTTTATGCAGAATTCCAGTTAAATCTGACGGATAGTTTCTGAAATATATATTTTAAAAAAATAATTTTACTAATTACCACGGTTCAATTCGATCGGATCATCATTTTTTTAATTTTAGAGGAAACAATATTTCGTATGGGTATAACTCCAAAACCATTAATATTTTTAATGAACATAACTTTTGCATAAGGATGCGCAACCTACCCTGAAAATTGCAAGTCGTTATCTCTTTCCGTTCGAAAGTTACCGTGACAACGGATGTCCGGCCAGTGCCAGCGTTTGGGCAAAATGGGCACCCTGTTTCCTAGAATAGGCGCGCAAAAATGAAAGGACAAAACATCGGCCGATCTAAAGCAGAAGACACACTTTTTTGGTCAAATTTATTCAGCACATATAGACTTCTTTGGAAGCGATAAAATGGTTTTAGACCCTCTCTTTTCGATAGTTTTCTTGAAGAACAATTCATCCTTGGCCTTAAAATAGGCGTTTTTTTCGGCGATTGCCTCCTTATTCAAGCCAAATCTCTTTCCATCTAGCATTTTTATTTAGGTTTCCGAACAGATACCGCTGGGTGCTAAATCTGCTGAATAGATGGATACGGAAACAAATCGAAGTGTAATTCGTGCAATTTAACCATTGTAGCCAAAGACTGGTGACACAGTGCATTGTCTTGGTCAAATATTACATTGTATTTTTGCATATGGGATCATCGTGCGAAATTTGATCGTTCAAACAATCCAGTTGGATCACGTAGTGATCTCTATTGACTGTTTTGTATTTTTCAAGGTAGTCAATAAACAAAGTATCGTACACATTTTATGGACACTAACCTGGCTCAATGGCACTTTTGACCGCTTTAGGCGACGTTCCCTGGCTGCTGTCAACTCAGTTGACTGCCGATTTAACTCTGGCGTGTAATCGTGAATCGAAAGCATCGCCAATCGTTAAGTGTCGACGGGAACAGTCTACCTCTACCTATTCAGAGAAAGGATTACACAATAATTTTACATTACTTTCCTTTCATATTCTAAATATCACTTCAATGATCGAATATTTATGTTGAATTATGTTTCTCCTCAATTGAAATGAATGTTGGTACCACTTTCTATAACTATCAGCGTTGTAAAAACACAAATATAATGAACGAAAAATTTGAACACAAACGAAAATCATTTCAGAAATTAACTAATTTTCAGTTTTAAAATTCCTCGAAGTTGTGTCATACTTTGCCTGAATAGGATATCAGATTTGGTATTTCATTGTTACACAAGGGGAAACATTTATTAATCACACTGTATGATAGTGCCATGAAATGTTTTCTGATTTTTTGGTGAATTCCGGATTCGAATCCCCGCTGGGTAAGT
Source organism: Halyzia sedecimguttata (assembly GCA_937662695.2). NCBI lineage: Eukaryota > Metazoa > Arthropoda > Insecta > Coleoptera > Coccinellidae > Halyzia > Halyzia sedecimguttata. The sequence continues at coordinate 67,450,576 of OW569413.2, read as the reverse complement.
TAATTATTTTATTTATTTCAAAATTTCAGTTGATGCCCAAGGCATCCGTTTATGTATATTAACGCTAAAAAGACGTGCAAAATGTTACTAATTTTTGCACTATCTATCTATAGTGTACCAAAACTTGATCTTTTTGTTTGCATGTTTTTAAGAAACAGCGTTATATCATTTTGTCCAAATGCCTGTAATTTTCCAATTTTTGCAGAAAATGGTCTTCAACGATTAGGTTCGTCGAAAATGGTATCCAACAAAGAATTCGTGGACAAATTTTATTCTTAAAAAAAAAGTTTCTTAAAAAAAAAGTTTTTTTCAAAAATGTTATATTTCAGAAACTATCTTTCAGATTCCGCTGAAATTCCGCACAAGACATTTTATTTTCTCAAATTTTTCGAAAATGCAGTTCCCATCGAATTGAAATCTAGTATTCGGTTAAAAAGAGACAACCCGAAGTTTCGTGCACTATTTCGTGAGGGTGTGTGAGGCGTGAATAAACAAAAAAACGCAATAGCTGCTAACTTCCTGTCAGTGCTTTCTAAAAAAGTTTTTCCTTGGTTTTAGTTATTTAAAAAAGTAACTCTAAATAAATCGCCGATTATTACTAATGATCGATACTTAGTACTTTTATGGTAACCAAAATCAAAATTCCTCACCCGGTTAGACTTATAGGAACTATGTCCGTTCTCTAATATTCTAGATTGAGTTCACTGTAGACTCATTATGAACACTACAAAAGTAACTACATTCTTGTCCACTACAGATTTTGTCGTCTGACATATGTTTCGAAAACAAAGTTTCCATCTTCAAAGACGAAGCGTTACTAAACATGCTATCTTAGCATGCATCACATTATACCCCGGTTTATGACTAAGGGTATAATGTGAATCCATACACTTAAGTGTAGAAATTGATAGCATGCTTTAGTAACGCTTTGTCTTTGAAGATGGAAACTTTGTTTCCGAAACATATGTCAGACGACAAAAAATGCAGTGGACAAGAGTGTAGTTACTTTTGTAGTGTCCGTTCTCCAAGATATTCTTTTCGAAATATATCCCGCTCACATGTCATCAAACAGCAGGTCGGGCATATATGAATGGAATGAATTTATATAATGAATTTCCAGTTGGTCCAATTTAAAACATTTTCGGCAAGATACAGACATACGAGATGATATCGAACAAGCGCGAAAAAACGGGAGAATTCTGGATTACTCATCGAACAATTGTTTCCATTCCCGAGTATGATGGACAACATTCCCAATAGCTTTGTCTTGGTCCGGCAGTCGGCGTTTTCAATTTGTCGATAATAATGAATAGCAGAATGTGTGTAACGCTTTCGGCAGGAGAAGTGAGAGAAAAAAAGGCGGAAATGGCTGTACCTTTGGCGGAAGTTTCCGGCCAAAAGACCGTAGGCAGTCCGCTGAAATGACTTGTTATGGACCGGCCTTTCGAAGTTTCAGTTTTGGTCCTGAAGGGGAAACACAAAACAAATCAACTAATTGTCACGGCCGACGAGGCGTGCAAGTGAAGGAGAAAATATCAAAAGAAATGGTCACTTCGAATAGGCGGCTTTGTTGCTCTCGCCTACGTTTAGAAGTTGACATTCTTTTATAAGCAAACATGTTTTAGAAATCTTTTGCAGCCTTGTTTTATTAATATTTTTATGTAGGCCAGGAAGGATGAGGGAATTAAAATGCGACAACAACTAAACTTTCAACTCCTGTGAGGGATATGTTGGAAATCTGATGTAAATTTTATCGCACAATTGACAATACCTCAAGATAATTTTAATATCATGTAGGTCCTTGCATGCGATGGTCCTTCCGTGCAATGGCTAACCGGTTTGGTGATGAAAAAATCAAGTTATCAATGGCTGGATGGCCTATCAAATTGCTCGCATTTCATTCGCTAGTCCCTGTAAGAGCGTCCACACACGGACTTACCGAATCGATAGGCTTCCAATCTCCTGAGTCCCTTTCCTACATTCGGTTTCCATGGGGCCATGCACATACGATTGTAATTCCAGCGTTGCCACGATTCACGCGATCGAAGTGGAAGCAGAAAAATCGAGGGGTTCGTACGTCACTTACGCCTGAAGGTTTAGCTTCCATTCCAAGTAAATCTTTCGAACGGAAAGAGATAGCGACTTGTAATTTTCAAGGTAGGTTGCGCATCTAAATATGACTATAGGTTAGTTAATGCGCATGATATGCCAAATGGTTCGGAAAAAATACCTATCCAATTGAAATGAAGTAATAAGTTGTGGAATGCCAACGCGCATTGTTTGCAGAATTTCGTGAGTATCGTATCACAAAAAAAAATTCTCTGAAAATTCTATCTTTCAGATCTGTCAGATACTGCTGAAAGGCCGCACAAACTACGACAACTTGAGAACGGAAAAAGATAGCGACTTGAAATTTTCAGGGTAGGTTGTGCATCTGAATGCAACATTTGAGTTTGTATATAGGCATAATCGGCTAGAGGGTATTTGAGTTATACTCATCAGAAATTTGGTTATTTCTTCAATAACTCGAAAAATACGAATTCCATCCAATTCAAACAAATTTCGTGGGGATCGCATCACTAGAAAATTTCAAAAATATCACTGAAATTTTTTATTCTATATATCAGAAACAATTCGTCCAAAAAATTTTGCGGGAAACCTAACTTTGCTGCCAAGTTCCAAGTTTGAACACGATCGGATCTATATTGCTATAGATCTGATCTGTGCTGGGTGAGTTCAGTAGCTGGATGGGTAACCGTTGCCTCGATAACTTTTGAATGAAAAGAGATAGGGACTTTCAATTTTCGGGATAGGTTGCGCATCCGAATGGGAGTGTTGGGAATAATTGGTCCAACGGTTTCGGAGTTATACCTATCTGGACTATTATTTTCTCGATAACTCAAAAGATACAGACTGGATCGAATTGAAGCTGGTAAATAGTTGTAGGATATCAACAAAAAGTCGTCTGTGCAATTTTGTGATGACCGTACCACTAGAAAATTAAAAAAATATTATGAAAAAATATTATGTATCTCACGATAACTTGAGAACGGAAAGAGATGGCGACCTGCAATTTATATAGGGTAGGTTGCGCATCCGAATGCGACATTTAATTTCAAAACATACAAATCTGATCCAATTAAAACTCTGCGATTACTTGTAGAATTCGAACCCACTTATTTTCGCGGAATTTCGTGAATATCGTATCCTGGAGTTACTTGAGGTGTAAGGCATTTCGTGTTTCAATTCTAATAGAATACATAATTTCAGAATTAAAAGTTCTGCCTTGAAAATGGTATGAAATGTATTTATATATTATAAAATCTGAGAAATTGCCATATTCGATGCTAAATTCGATTAAGAGTGTTCAATAGAGGTGAGTAGACAATATATCATGCGCGCAAAAGCTGTTGACTTCACGTCAACCAATTTTTGACTTTTTGCAGTGAATTTTAACATGTTCGACGCGTTGTTGATGCTAGTATCGTTCAATTCTTATTAATGTCATAGTTTTCAGTAAGCTGACATCGGTCGAAATATTACATCTGTTACAGCTGGAAAAATAGCCTTTCCAAAATGAATCATCTTATTGGAACACCCTGCACCTCAACATATTCTTCAGAATATGAAATTTGTCGTTTTTTACATAGCGAATATTCCTCTCAAACAACCCACCGTCGAGCGAGCCGCTGTTGATAGACCGTGAAGTAGAAGCCCCAACATTTGTTTTGTGAAAAGTCCACCATTATGCTAATGAACCGTGATGATCCATATCGTGTCTGTCTGCGATATTCCCTGAATTCTATACGACTCTGAGCGCAGCCCTCGCTCCGTTTTTAGTAGCGTTATAAATGACTTCGTAATAACATAAATATGCTTTTCTTATTTTATTTAGTAAAACGTCGAAATTGATTCAAATTGGTCGTTTGATGGATCCTTCTTTTCCACATCACGAACACTTTCTGGTATCTTCCGTATGAATTGCACGGCCCGTCGCCAATATCAACTACCTCGACGATGAAAAAAATCACTTACAACGATGTTATGGGGAAGTTTGCTTAGATTGTTCATTGCGGAGTTTGACAACTCACGAAAGGTTGAATTGTCGGATTACTTCATAAATAATGTCGAACGTCTTTTAATGGGAAATACCGGGGACTTGGAAAATATCAAATTGATGAAATGCTACTGTAAAAGTTCCTCTGGAGTTGCAGACATGATACATTATTAATGTGCCTCCTATTCTTTTGATTCGATGGATTATGGAAAGATCACAGCGAATAGACCTGCCCTTGTGTCTGTTTATTCTTTGGTGTCTAGTTGTATTCTTTGGCCATCTACATACAAATTTCCAGATGAATCTAATGCATTGGATATTGAGTCCTTGCCAAAATAGTTGGTAAAACATTTTGAGAATTATTAATATTGCTTAACTTCTTTTCAAAACTTACTAGAAGATTCCAATTGGCAGGTGGATACGTCTATGAGCGTATGCAATTCTACAGATTTGCACAATCCCACATATCTAACATTTTGATTCTACAACCTGAATGTAATTTTTTGGTTTCGACGAAATCTATTTTATATAAATATATACATATTCTTTTGGTTGAGAGCTTTATAAGTGTTAGTAGAGGTAGGTGTAACGGGGTACCATACAATTCAACGTACAAGAGCTTAAGGAAAAACCTCAGCAAAAAACCCTGTCTCTCCGTGAGTGTTGTGGTTTGTAAATATTGAATTTGTTTACAAAATTTGCTGAAATATAAAATATTGATGGACATTTCCTTCTTCAATATGGATTCCTTTGTCATCAGACGAGAAGGTTTCTTCAAGGCACCCGAAACTCAACCTGAAAAATGAAAAGAGAATAGGAGAAAAACGACCAAATTGAAAATTGTATTACATAACCTTTCAAAAGTTCTTCATTCCACCCTAAGTCAATATTGCAGAGCATAAAATTGTTTAGCAAGGAGGTTTCTCTGCGGTAACATCCAAGTGCATTCGCCATTTTGTATCGTTCCAATTTTTCCTCGTAAGATGAGTCATTAATTAATTTATCTCGACTATAACGCAGCACTACTGAAAATGTTAATTAAAGCAGTATATTTAAACGAGATGAGATCAAATAAATAAAAGAGAGGGAGTAATGAAAAGAGCATAATTCTTTGTGTGTTAAGAGAAAATCTCAGGCTGTTATATTTATATACAAGATTATAATTAATTTGAAGTGCTCCAATTGTAGTTTGATTAATAAGATTAAGTTCAAGAATCCCGACTATCTGATCGTTATTACGTTGACATAAAATAAGGCTTTTCGCCTCTTGCTCTCATATTTGGCGTTTGCTATGAATTGCTGCCAGATTTTTTGAGTGAGATTAAATACAACTTATTACTGCATCCGGATCTCAATCCTACTCAATTGTGATAATCCATATCCTTATTGAGTTTTTGTATTTGTGCTATTTTTGTTGCATTCTGTTTTATTGCGCGCATGTTTTAGGGAACAACGTGCTATCATTTTGCCAAATGTCTAAAATTTTCGAAATTTTTGCTAAAAATAGTCTCAAACGATTAGGCTTGACTCACTGATAAGTAATTTGAGGTCAAATTGCATTATATCTGGCTGGCAGTCCGTTGCCACGATAACTTTAGAATGGATGGAGATAGCGACTTCGATTCTTGTAACAGATTTCATTAATTTTTCTTCAATTCTTATCTCCAATCTTCGAACAAAAGGCTTGTTGATGGACTTTCATTTTCGATTAATTCATTTTTCATAACTGCTTGGGAACGTAAACTGTAAACATTCCTGAGTAGTCTGAGAAATTTTTCACTAGAGCATTCGACAGGTTAAATATTTTGCCAAAAAAATATTCCTGAAGGATGGAGCAATGAAGCTTCTAAGCAATTGTTTACTCGTAGGGAATCTTTCGTTTAGAAAAAGGATGACGAAATGAAACCAACACGAGGATTGTCTCAAATAGAGGGTTGGGATTATAATTTATGGGTCTAACTATCGTTTTCTTTTCCTTCTTCGTGAACTCAAATATTTGTTTCACTTCCTCTTATAGTAGATAGTTTATCTTGGGTACAATATAATGCGCGGAGAACAACATTTGGAACATTATATTGGAGAATTGGATAAATGAGACATTAACGCAACTTTTTATTCACTTATTTCTAAGCGAAAACATATGGGTAAAATGATGATTCCAGAAAATTCACAAAAACTCTTGAAGCAATTAAAATCCTCGAATAATTAAAATGAATTATTTCTGTGTATACATATCGGTGTCCAAAAAGCAAGTTAACCATTTTAGATCAACACAAATTTCTCACTGATGTTCTTCATTCTAAATTTTTTGTGTGCTATTTTTGATATTTCTCTTTTATGACCGATATGATGAATTGAGCCATATTTGTTACCGTTGTTTAAATAAACATGTTTTAACTATTTCTGTATTTTTTGACTTATTGAGGAAATAAAAACTAAATGACTATCGCATTTGTATGTGTAACGTACCCTGAAAATGGCAAGTCTCTATTTATTTAAGGCCGAGTTATCGTAGCAACCGACGGCCGGACGGACATAATTGAATTTGAAAATAAACTCTTCTTCGGTGAATCGAACCTAATCGTTCCAGGCCATTTGCGGCAAAAAATTCGAAAATTATAGACATTTGGACAAAATGATATAACGCAAATCCAAAAAAATTTTGTTTTTTCCTGTGATACGTTCCGCACGAAATGTTGCAGACAATTAAACGCTGGCATTATACAACTGACTACCAAGTTTCAATTAGATCGGATCTGTATTTTTTGATTTATTGAGAAAATGTACAGGGTGCTTCAAAATTCGAGGTGAAAAATTAAGGAACGCATACATGTTGATATTCTTGATAAAAAATGTAGCATACAATTTTTGGAATTTTGGCCTTGTTTCCGAGATATCAGACTTCAAAGTTTCTGTATGTCATCAATTTTCAACTTCAATACATAATATAAAGATATAGGAATAAATAAATCATTAGAACATCGATACAGGCTTAACAACGCAAAATGAGGGAATTGCATACTAATTGCCTATTTTGTCTGCATCAATAATTCGTTTCATTAATTATTCTTGATTATTAATTTCCACAGCACAAACAAGGTGTTTTAATTGCTCCATACAAAATAATCCAAAGGATTCAAGTCAGGTGATCTCGCAGGTCATAGCACCACGCCGACCAATCCATCTCCTATCAAAAGTTTGTTTTAACCAGGTGCGAGGATTTTCTAGAGAACTCCAATGCAAATCCTCCCGCTTTTAAAAGAAGAGATTTTCAACAAATATTCTGTATTTATGTATGGGGTGGAGTCTTCAACTGACAATTACTTCCAATTCAAGTTCTTCCTAATCGTTTGAATGCCGATGCGTACCTGCAATTTTTAGAAAACGTTCTCGCAAATTTGCTAGATATTTTCCTGTGGATTTGGTATACCAAACTTTTTATAGGAGATGGATTGGTAGCATGGGGCTATGACCTGACTTCAATCCTTCGGATTATCCTGTACGGGGTATTTAAAACAACTTGTTTACGCAGTAGAAATTAGTAATCAAGAACAATTAATGGAACAAATTATTAATGCAGTCCAATCCACTCAAAATAGGCAAAACATGCTATTAGTATACGATTCCCTCATTTTGCAGGTAAAACGTTGCGTGTAGATAGGAAAATTGCGCAGTTTTGAGAACGGCGCGGAGACGTTGCAGTTGCAGCGATAACTGGGCTAGAGAGCATACATATCCGTGAACTGTGCGGATTTGTCGCTGCATGTAGACGGTAACTATGGTAACAGCATGCCAAAATCGACAACAGTAGTACCTGCTCCATGACGATATCACTAGAACTGTGCGAAATATACAGATATCACTGCATCATGTAGACGCACTAAAAACTGATACGTTTTCATTCCGTCTTAAGACTGTGCAGACAAAAGCTTGTGCGAGACGTAGCGTTTAAACGGCCTTTAAAGTTGAAAATTGATGACATGCTGAAACTTTGAAGTCTGATATCTCGGTAACAAAACGAAAATTCCAAAAATGTTTTTCTACGTTTCATATCAAGAATATATACGTTCCTAAATTTCGCCTCGAGTTTGGAATCACCCTGTATAACTCCGAAACCGTTCGGCTGATTATCTCCATAAAAGAACCTGTCCGTCGCATTCGGATACCCAACCTACCCTGAAAATTGGAAGTCGTTTTTTCTTTCCGTTCGAGAATTATCGTGGCAACTGCCGGCCAGTCGGACAGAATCGAATTTGACCTCGAATTCTTCATCAGCGAGTCGAGCATAACTGTTTGATACCTTATGTGCATGAGGAACAAGCCTTACGACTTACTGCAGCTAATGTGGAAGTTATTTAAACAAATATTCAATTTCTATGCTATCTTGAATTTGGGGGATTCTAAAAACAGAGTCAAAATTTTGTCGCTGAAAAACCATGCTGTTGGATTTTCGTCACTATGGAAACTTCATAACTAAATATCGAACGAGTCGAATAGTCATTCATATAAAATCGAGCTTCACTATTATATAGAGAAATTTCACACGTGAAACTATGAATGGTCGAATCCAGTCGATTCGCCAACCCCTTCGAAGAACAAACTTCGCGTGAATGGAAAACATTACTCGGCTATGTCAATATGTAATTACTTCTATAAATTCATTAGAAGTATTCCCGTGCCGATGTTACGAAGTATAAGCTGAGGTTTTAAGATCTAACATTCGCAACGTTTTGTTCGTTCGTTTGCTCCACCCCAATTTCCACGAAAACGCCCCGATTAAGAGCAATCAACAAACAGCAAATCATAATCATTATGCTCCTTTTTAATTACCAACTTTCGCGTTCGTGCTTGGGCTCTCGCCATGATTTAAAGTTTAGTTTCGGTTGACACTTGCTCCGGTCCCTGTTGTCATACGTGTTCGTTTTGTCCATTTCTTTCATCTGTTTTTCGCGTCAGTCCTTGTGTAAATGGCCATTCTTTTTTTGAAATATTCGGATTAGCGATGATGGATTTTTCATGTGCAGATATGCGAAAGCTTTCGGTAATGAAAAGTTCATACTAATTGGGGCCAGCTAATTTCGTCGATTTGTTCTCAATTTGGGAGATTGCGGTTTTCAATTCTTTCACGATCTCCGAAATATTCATTCTGTATGACTGGTGCCTCAATTTTATCCATTTGTCCGGCAGTCTTTATTCTCCATTTATCTATATTATGCTGAGAAGGTTGATCTATTAAGGCATGGCATGACTTCACCTCGGAAAAACTTGTTTTATTGCCAAGTTTACTGAAGGGTTTTCCAATTTAGAGGTTCCATGCCGATATACAGGAGGAGTCTTTAAAGCGGATTTTAAAAATTTTGATATACAGTTGTTTCAAGGACACAATCTTTTCATATTTTGCTGTTAACCTGGACCTGGATTTCCCTTGTTGTTTGTAAGTAATTCATATGAGCTTTAAATAAGACACATGCATGTTTCCGATGAGCTAGTAGTTTCATTCATTGGGTAAAATTATTGAAAAAAAAATTTCAATTAATTATTAAAAAAAAATTCAAATGAATTCAATTTTGCCGTGAGAAAGAGAACACCCTATATAGTAATGGTTCATTTTCAACGATGTAGGGTTCGAAAGTATATGTTCTAACACAAACGAACGAAATTGTACGATTATGACGTGAAAAACAGCAAGTTGCAATTGACGTTAAGAGAAGAACACCATGTATAAAGATTTCTGAAAAATACATCATGAGAATCCATCCAAGGTACCTATTTAGATGACGCTTCGTTTGTGGCACAAATCAATTCATTCGCGTAAAATTCCGCCGAGAGAAAAAGAACACCCTGCATATTGAAAAGGTACGAGTATGGCGTGAAAAACAGCAAGTTGCAATTGACGTTAGAAGAAAAATACCCTGTATGTAGATTTTGGACAAATACATTATGAGTACACATCCAAGGTACCTATTTAGTGAACGCTTCGTTTTTGGCACAAATCACTTCAATCTCGTACAATTGTGCCGTGAGAATATGAAACACCTTGTTAATAATGGTTTATTTTCAATAATATGTGCCTCGAAAGTATTTTTCTGAAACAAACGAATGAAATTGTACGATTGTGGCGTGAAACGCAGCCAGCTGCAAATGACGTTGAAAGAAAAACACCACGTATGAAAATTTCGCACAAATACATTATGAGAATCTATCCTGAGGTACCTATATAGTTAGTGCTCTATTTGTGGCTCAATTCACTTCACTCGCTCACAATTGTGCCGTGAGAAAACGAAACACTCTGTTTAGTAATGGTTTATTTTCTATGATATATGCCTCTGAAGTATATTTCTGAACACAAATGAACGAAACTGTACGATTATGGCGTGAAAAACCGCAAGTTGCAATTGAGGTTAAAAGAAAAACATCCTGTATGAAGATTTCGAAAAGAAACAATCGAAAAATATGCCCTATCATGATATTTTCCTGCTGAAAGAAACTTATGAGAATCTATTCAAGGTATATATGGAATGATTTGTTTGTGGCAAAGTGTATGGATACAAATAACTTCAATCGTACAATTATGCCAACATTTAAAGAACACCCCGAATAAGCGATGTTTATTTTGAATAATTTTCTATAAGTTATAGTTAATATTTGGCATACATGTATGCCAAATTTTAAAAAAATATACAGGGCAGTTCGTTTGTTATCACTCCAGGAAGAAATGAGCAAAATTTATAAAACATCCTGCATCTCGGTTACAAAGACATTCAGAGTCAATCAATAGATGTGGTTTATCTAGAACCACCTTGGTGCCTCCTATTCGCCTACTAATAGCGAATTCGATTGGCAAAACCAGTGGTGCACTGAGTGCAATAAATGCTGCACTGGTCGTCAAAATGCTCGACGAAATTCTCCAATGGAATACGATTCATGCACTCAACGCGCACGAGTTCTACCAATGGAATTCGCTATGAGCATTTCCGTTCCCCAATGAAACACCCTGTATAAGTGGCTATAAATAATATCCATGACATTTTTATGTGTTCTGACAAAAACCTTAACTTAGCGCACGATCTCGCACAAATTTCTTGAATGATTAGTGTTCCATTCCAAATAACAGGCATATCTGAAAACGTTAAATTTTATGACGCGAATACGTCAGCAATAACAATAATGCTAATGTGCGTTGAGCTGGAGATAATGGAGTGTATTGTGCTGAAGCAGGCAGTGAAATCAATAAAATATCACGTCCGTTATAATAATAAGTTGTGTATATTACTTCATTGAAAAGTGAGCAGGGATACCAAATATCTTTATTTCGGGTTATTTTATCTGATTTTCAAAACGCAGTAGAATTAACTTACTATGCAACTTACATACAGATGAAAGGAGTTGGGTCAGGTGAAATTCCAGCTCCATTATTAGGTACAGGTAAATTTTACCTCTAAGCGTAATATTTCAAGGCATTCCAACAAATCTAACCTCTTGATTTCATCGCCTGAATGTAATATTTCGGTTTTGGATCTCCGAATATGTATATTTTAAACAATGTTTGGTGAAACCGGTTGATTTTATATTTCGAAGTAGTGATTTTTGTGTACATCTACCGTAGTATTTATGGAACGTCTGGGGCCCTATTCTGAGGTCGACATTGCGAACGATTATCATTCGTTTTCGTAATCATCACGAACGTTCACTCGTTTTGCTATTCTCAACTGACAGATGATATGATTTGGTGAGACGAGCGCTCGAAATTCTAAACGAGTGGTATATAGCACTCGTTTTCGGAAGAAATTCCACTCGCATTCAGTTATCAGTTGATTATTATGCAAGCCTCTACACATTTTGTAACCTCAAATCTGTTGTTGGTAAATAAGTTGGTATTTTTACGGTGTTATTAACAAATCTGTTCAGTAAAAATAATTAAATTGTCAGAATTATTATCATATTGCAAATAAACCAGAAATATCGAATAGATTTGTTAGATTCCCACAAACATTAGCGGAAGTGGCTGGGAGGCAACAACTTCCAGAGCCGATTTCAGAAAGAATTCAGAGGAATACAATTATACGTTTAGCTTTTCGTTGAATTGTAAAAGATACACTATGAATAAATAGATATAGATTTCTCTTCCAAAAAAATGTATTTAATTGTAAAAAATAAATCACAACCATAAACAAAACATTATTCAACAATGCCTTAGTAGAATACAATTTAAAACAAAAGTATTCAATATGAAGTTCTAAATAATCTCACAACATCGATCAACAAAAAAAATATTTCCCTGTCTATGTAGAATAAAAGGATCAGAAATAAAAGTATTCAATAACCAATACTAGAGAAAATATCACAGTAAACAAAAAATAATGTCTATATAACAAAAATCCAGTTTGGAATAGAAAAATTAACGAAAAACAGCTGTAGCTTCAGTGAAATAATTAATCATTATTAATTACATAAGTGGAAAGGTTTAACTTATATATATATTACTCCGCATGATCCATATTTCTATTATTAATTACAATTGTTTATTTGGCAAGTAGTGTTGCAAAACATCCATAAATTTTTGTGACCGTATCACTTATACACTCTAAGGACGCATACATTGTAATTTTTCCCCCAAAAATTGGTAAAATAAATCCAATATTTTCATTATTTAACTAATCAGTTAATTGACTGGAATAGATATTGATTTCTATTTGAAAAAAAATTATTTCATTCTAAAAAAATATATCACAACAATAAACAGAAAATAATTCGACAATTTCAGTGGAATAAGACAGAAAAAAAAAGTATTCGATACAATCTCTCTAGATTTTGTGCTTGACCCAAGACCTGTCTGAAGAGGTGAAATAACCCTTAATCGTTGTAAAATCTTTCAATATTATATTGCAAAACTTTCTCCAAGTTTTCCATTATTTTTTCGGTCCAGGAATATTTAACATTGTACTCAGTTCCTCTTTCATAGGCATTCCGAAGAAAATTCTGTAGTAAATTTCCCGCTTAATAACTGAGACTTACATTTTAGGAAATTTATAATTACTTTTTTCATATCGAAGCAAATAGAAAAAACCAAATAAATCACTCAAGTTCAACAAACAATAAATTATCGTTTTGATTTATGAAGAAGCGCGCCAATAACATATACATAAACACATTCAAATTTCAAATGTTACTATGTTGCCAAGTCTTCAGACGACACGAATTCGTTTAACTCATCGGTCATTACGAAGGGCACATGAGAATAGCAATATAAACTATCGTTCGCAATTACCACCGTTCGTTTTCGTCACGAGTGGTCGAAAACGAGTGAAGTTCAGAATAGAGCCCCTTGGTCTGATCTGTGTATAAAAAAAAACAACTTTCTGTTCTCAGCAAGGAAACTCCTTGGAAAAAATCAGAGTATGCCACTGGATTGCTGTCTAAACCTTAGACTATAGAAGGTCTATAGAAGGTTCTATAGTCTAAGGTCTAAACCGTGTGTGTATAAGGTTTTTATTTCAACACCGTAACACATACAGGAACGGAGATGATGACGAATCTTGAAAGCGCCTAAATTCCAATTTTGGTGTATAACTCGAAAACGGATGAAAATAGAGGGGTGCAGTTAACGCCATCATCAAATCTGTTTCAAAAAAGGGGGGACAGCCCTGTGGCTGGAGCTTTGGCGCTCTTGTTCAATTTTTGACAAACCATATCTCCGAAAGTATTGGTTTCTCAGAGTTGGGAATGATATCAATGGATTCTCATGAAAGAACTGTACCATAAAAGAAATTAAATTCAAAATTTAGTTTATTCATCAAGATTAAATGAGCAATTTGCAATGATTTAACTTCGTGGAATGGGTTGTTGCAACTTAAACTCGGTGCATATTTTTCACAACTCGAAATACTCGAAAAAGGAAAGTACTATCGAAATGTCTAGAACAAGTCTGGAGACAATCAAAGCAGATTGTCCATTTATTCCTGATATTTGAATAGGTATTGACTGACGAACAAATTATTTCAATAGTTCAAAATAGATTAATGAAATACAATCTTCTCTTCATAATTTAATAGTTCATACCACTAACATCTTCATTCTGTATTATACCCTTAACTCAAGAAACAATATTTGATACACAAATGTAGATCAATATTTCAGCATTTTTTTGCTATGAAGTAAAACGTGATATCATCCTCGGTGGTCAACGAACAGTAATTTCTTTTGGTGATTCCATCATGTTTTGCTTTCCTATTGCCTTCATAAACTACATCATTAAAATGATCCAATTCTAAATCTTCTGAAACATCATCCCCAATATTTGTACATCAAGTATTCAATATGCAACATGTCAATATTATTTTTGGTATCAAATCAGTCTTGTTTTCCAACACAAAATATTTTCAAAGTACGAATTATATAAACAAACTAGAATAGAAATAAATATGACGTCTGTTATAGGTAGATCAGATGACATGACATGAATGGACACACAGAAACACAGATAGAACACAGACAGATAGATTTCGCATTCTGTGAAAACATAGAAGTACGATGAATTATTAAAATTTTGAAAAATCATATCTACTATAAGCTTGTTAGAGTTGAAAATGACATAAATGAATTCTTATGATAAATTTGCATCTTAAAAAAAATTGAATTTGAAATTTGTAATGTAAACAATTTTTTTTTTCTCGTTACTCTGAAGCCATCCCAAAAAAACTTAAACCGAGATATATATATATATATATATATATATATATATATATATATATATATATATATATATATATATATTTCTCCCAAACCTACCTTGAAAATTTCAACTGTCAAGCTCGTTCCGTTCAAGAGTTATCGTGGTTGCGGCCGGACGGACGGCCAGACAGAATCGATTTTGACCACGGATTCTTGATCAGTGGTTAGAGCCAAATCCTTTAAGACCATTTTCAGCCAAAAAATCGAAAATTACAGACATTTGGGCAAATTGATAAGCAAACTGTTCCGAGAAACAAAAGTGCCAAAAAAGATAACCGCAATGTGCCTATTCATTTTCATCTATCCCTTAAGGTTAAAAAGTTGTTCAGGTATCACCAATTTTGCTCACCCTGTACAATGTTTCTGAACAAATTCGGACCTACTATAATTCCATAACGTCCTGTTCAACTGAATTTTTGAAAGCTATGGAACTTTTCCCTGGTGCATCTCCTGACAAAGGTGATCGATCATTTACTCATCACTTTCCGTAATTGAAGGTATCTCTTCCCTATCAACATACGTCGTTCAGTTCCTGATTAATACCATTGGATAAACGAAGTCTACTATATCTGAGAGAATTATATCTACTATTTTTACGTGCAATCAATTCTAATTACTCCCTTGCGGGTCATACCGATTGTACCTATATAAAGCGACGGATAACCGTATTTTCCCAGATATCACTTATTTAATATATGACCACATTGCCAATTTCTATCATAAATTAAATATACTGCTCTAGAAAAATTAAGGGAGCTCCGAAATTTTGAGACTGTTTCAAAAGTTTCCATTTTTTGGCGCTCTAGTTCCTCGGAACTGAGTGCTTATCAATTTGCCCAAATGTCTGTAATTTTCGAATTTTTCGATGAAAATGGTCTTAAACGATTTGGTTCGACTCACTGATCAAGAATCCGTGGTCGAAATTCATTCTGTCCGGCCGGTCCGGCCGTCCGGCAGTAGGCACGATAACTCTCGAACGGAATGAGCTAGACAGTTGAAATTTTCAGAGTAGGTTTGGGAGATAAATATCTCGGCTAAGTTCGTTATAGGGCAAAATCGGACAGATGGTTTCGGAGTAACAAAAAAAAAATTTTTTTTACAAGGCAAATTCCAAATTAAATTTTTTTCAAGAAGCTGTTTTACCATAAGAATCCAATGATATCATTTTTAACTCTAACAAGCTAATACTTTCGGAGATATGATTTTTCAAAATTTCAATAATAAATCGTATTTCAACGTTGTCACCGAATGATATAATTATTCTATGTATGAATTGTCATAATGTCAACTTATTTTCCTGAGACATGGCATTATCTAATCAATCGAAGAATTGTGAGCGAAGTGAGAAAAATCTCAGTTGTTTGCTCCGAAATTAGTTTTTCTCAGAAAAGTCTTACATTTTGGAACGGAACATGAAGTAAGAGATCTGAGAGTAGTGAGACTCCATTTCATCCATAGACATAGATATAACTCTCGAACGGAATGAGGTAGGTAGTTGAAATTTTCAGAGTAGGTTAGGGAAATGAATATCTCGGTTGAGTTCGTTATTGGGCAAAATTGGCCAGATTTAATTTGATTTCTTCCATGGTGCAGTTCTCATTCTCATGATTTGCTCATTTAATCTTGATAAATGAACTATTATTTGAATTGAATTTCCTTTATGATGCGGTTCTATCATATAAATACATTGATATAATTCCCAACTCCGAGAAACCAATACTTTCGGAGATATAATTTGTCTGTTTGAACTAGAGCACCAGAAAGCTCCTGTCCACAGTGCTTGAACCCATTTTTTCACCAATTTTTTAAATATGCGAAATCTAAATTTTATCTTACTCATTATTTGTCCATTTCTTTATAAGTTTCGCAGTTTCAGAAGAAAATTTATTTTTATTATTTGTAGTGCAAAATCAGTTGACTCAAAACATTGAAAAAAAAAAGTTCAGTAAACGGATGGCCTCCTCGAACATCAACCACAGCCTGACAATGCCTTTGCATACTTTCGATCAGATTGTTGAATTAGCCTTGATCAATTTCCCTCCAGAGTTGCGGTAAAAGCCGTCTGAGTTCTCGAAGTGTATGTGGAGGATGTTGATGAGAATCCAAAGCTCTTTGTAGCTGCTCCCGAGCATATTCAATGGGATTGAGATCTGGCCAAATATGAAATACCATGGATTTTCAGAGCTTCATCGACAATTCTCGCACTATGGGGTGTTGCATTATCGTCCAAAAATACGAGATTTGACTCAATAGCAGCATGAAACAAAGCAATAATATTGCTATTGAGTTGCTCTATGTAAATCTGCTCATTCATGGTAGCATGAAGCGCAGTCTTCGACGAAGTGTTTCAATCAGAACCAAAACACCAGTAGTGTTCAAAAGGCACTCTTGCATGATTCGACAAGTACTCAAAGGCTTTCTACGGGTAGACACGTCAGAAACCGATCTCGTGTAGAAGTGGTGGATCTTGGGCGTCCACTTCTCGGTATTTCGGTTACGTTTCCAATTTCTCCATATCGATGGACGAGTCGGGATACTCCCAGGTATCCTGGTACTCTCCTCTATGCTTATTCCTGAACTTAGTATTACGTCGATAGTCTCGCCATACTATCCTCGTTCCATCGGTGCTTGTAGTCCGCAACCCTGAGTTGGCTGTCTCAAAGCGTTACTTATGGACCACCTTGTATATACTCGAATGCCTCAGTACTACTCTTCCTGACATAAAAACCCTGATGACAGAAAAGAAACCATCAGTGACTCCTCTCAGATAAGAAATAAATTAATCTCCACAATGTATAATAATTTCGGCTATCAGAATATCAAACAGACAAGTTTATCCGCCGTATTCACAAAGCATTCAATCTCCGTTAAGTCCTAACTGAGGTCCTCAGTTAAGGATAAATAAGAATCGCAACCTCAGTTAACTTATGTAACAGTTGTGAAACAGGCCTGTTTCACGTTAATTTTCACATTAACTGAGGTTGTGATTCTTATTTATCCTTAACTGAGGACTTCACTGAAGACTTAACGGAGATGGAATGCTTTGTGAATACGGCGGATTGGTTGTTATTTAATTTTTATATACTTCGTACATACCCTGATATTCGGCGTTATCTTTTATAAGTTTGCTTCGAAACTAAATCTGGCCGTGCCTCCACCAATAATTCCTCAGATACACAACAACGTTCTGGGGACAGAAAGATAATTACAACCTGAAGTGTTTCTACTAGAATGACGAGAATAGAACATTAAACACATACCTGCCAAAGTCGCCAAGATCATTTACGTGGTCAACTTGGATTTGCAAAAGGTCTTTAAGTCCTCTCTCGAGACAAGTGGAAGTTACCTGTTATCTTTCCAAATCAAACCAATGTAACCCTCACTCTTAATTCGATTTTCGAAACTATATTGCGATTGGCTCAGTGGTAGAGTAATTGACTTGGGAGCGGAAGCCCCACGTTTAATTCCGAGGCTAGGAAAGAAATTTTCTAGTCACGGTAATCGCCACCATTCGTTGTTGGGTCAAAAATTAACAGTGCTGTGCCTAAGGTGGCGTAAGGACTCAGTAACAAAGCCTACACAGAACACAACTGGTTCTCCTAACTCAGGGCAAGCTCTTAGAGCTTATGAGGGGTCTCCTTGTGAAGACCCAGGAGGATCAGTATAATAATAATAATAATAATATCCAACTAAGAAGACTCCAATAATTCTTACAAAGTTTCGAAAAAGCGATATCGGACATAAAATTTTGTTCAATGATTTTTTAAAATTCTTTAGTGATACGATCCTCAGGAAATTTCCCATTCTACAACTCATTACTCATTACCATGTTGGATTAGGAACGTATTCATATTTCTTGAGTTATAAGGGAAATAGCAACAAAATTTCAGAAGTGTATTGTTTCAAAACCGTTTAGCCGATTATACCTGTTAATAAACTAAAATGTCCCATTCGGATTCGCAAACTACCCTAAAAATTGCTAAAAGTCGCTATCTCTTTCCGTTGTTATCGTGAGATATATGATATTGTTAAATAATTTTTTTTTATTTTCTAGAGATACGATCCTCACAAAATTTCACATACGTTTTTGTTTCGGCATTCTACAACTAGTTACCAAGTCAATTCGATCGGATATTTATTGGTTGAAAGCAAAATTAGTACTCAGAAACCGTTCGGCTGATTATGCCCATTAACCAATATTTCGAGTACTATCTTTTTCCGTACTAAAGTTATCGTGGCAACTGCCGGTGTTCACCTGAACAGCTTGCCGATATATGGAAATTAATTATCCTGGTTTAGTATTATTGCGCTAAGTAGCGATGCGTGGCGGGGCGACTCGTGAGTGTGTCCCTGCCTTTACCGAAATGGAAGATTTCATCTGCAATACTTTATTAGACAATAGCCAAACGTACTGAAATAGAACTGTTGTTTTGCTGCATGATTCCGAAGTTTCATAATTTGGGAGAATAATATACCAAAATAGGATGTCCAGATGGTCCAGAGTGAGGAAGTTGAACCAACATTCATGTGGGGAATCTGAAAGTGTCCCCTTTGCATTACAAATTGAATTGTCTTGTGAATTCTAGATTAAATCAGTGACATTCGAAATATTGGAAGTGTATCGTTCTCGAATTAACGTGCTGAACAACATCACGCTAAACAAGGAGAAAACTTACTTCCTCCTACGGTCATTGAGGAGGTTTATAGATAAACATACAGCAGAATGTACATTCAGATTTTATCATTTAAATTCCGAAAGGAAGCAACGTATTCCACGTTGGCATAAATGTGCAACTCTACGCTGGCTATCTCCCATGCAATCTCTTATATATCCACGTTTTTCCGAGGTCTATTAAATATGAGTGACATTTACATGTGTGCGTATTTAGCAAACAAAGGCTTATTTATCAGATTTCATATTCTGAAGCGTTCAGTCCTTATTCTCGTTGAATAACAGCACTTCATTCTCCATCGTTTCGTCTGTTCGAGAAATGTGGCTTTTGTGAGCCAATAGACTTGATTAGAGAGAGAACAGGCGTATAGGAGCTCATGCTTAGTTTCATTATCGATTGCTATTATTATGGACGCTGCTAATTATCATCCAATCTTCCAAATTCTCGAAGTCTCTTCACAATTGTTTTTCGCTCTGCAAATTTTCCACCGATAACGTTCCAAACCTTCGAAACATTGGAAAGCTGAGTTCGAATAATATTTGCTTTTAGAAAGAGCAAATTATAGGAATCACAATATTTTAGAGTGGTGGAAAGTGCATGAAAAAGTTTTTCCTGCACTTTCGAAGATGGCCGATGATCTATTAATGGCTATGTATGACCTGATGAAAGATTAGTTTTCACAGCAGGTATGATCATGGCAAAACCACGTACATCATTGAAAGATGATATGATGCAAGCGTGATTATGTTTGAATTTTTGGTCATCGATTAATTTAAAAGATTAAATTAACAGTGTTTAGAATTGAAAAAATTATGTACATGTATAAATATTTTTGTATAAGAGCGTAATAAATATAGGTTTACAAAATTATTCATCATTATCTACCATTTCGTTTATATATTATAATATGTATTATCAATATTCAGAATTAAGCGAGACAAGGCGAGACAGCTGATAACGAGACGAGACGGAGACTTAAACGAGACTTAATTTTCTGGGAATTGGCGAGACCGAGACGACATTTTTTATATTCTCACTTACTCTCGTCTCGTGTGAAGCCCTATCCCTGTCTTATGCATAAGTGTAGATTGACCTGCTCAATTTACGAGATCCTATTGGCGACATGATTATATTTTGTTGTTATGTGATAATGGCCCTTACAAAATTCATCATGTACATTCGAATTGATGTATTTCTCTATTTAAATTCCATTGGATATGTATTCTTCCAGATATTTAAAAATCAGCATTGGGACGTACGTGTCAAAAATCGACTAGGTACCAAAAATGCTGAATCCAGCCGCATTTTCCGTTTTGCAGGATGACACAGTGTGGCGTTTTGATATCGGCATACATGATAATTCGATATTCGCTGTCAGAGGATTCCATTTCGTCGCAAATGAGTTGCATTAAAATATTAACAAAACGATATTTTGTCATTAGAACGTGCTTTCGAAATGCAAACTGCATTTGTGATTCCTCTTTCGATTCATAAACGCTTTATTCGAATTCTATTTCGAGGTAGGAAGTTCTCATTTACCAGAGTAATGTGATTTCTTCCATTTTTGTTCGTCGGCTATTAATAATAATGCAAGCTTCAAGATGAATACTTTTTGTATCACCGGCTTTTACCAAAATCTCGTTATTTATATGAATACTCTATCAAAATATGGATGTTATAGTTTCTTAAATAATGAACCTTTGGATTCGTCCAACGGAATACTTTTTGAAATCATTCCTGATATTTAAGCAATGTTGGTTTTGGAGTAGATACTATATTGAATTTGAAAATTGCATAAAAAATGCATTCGTCCACCGTATGTCGTCATACTTTGTCTAAAACAATTAGTAGAAATAATGAATCTAGTATCACCCCGGAATGATCCTCCCAACTTTTTGAACGCTATAAGAAAAAAATATTCTGGAGAACGACACAAACTGTTGACAAAGAAGCTAAAACAGGTGCTCCTTTCGAAACTACAAACCAAAAAATTTTCGTGCTGATATTCTTTGATCAACATTTCGAAAAACAAAAGTAAAATATCTCTTTCTCTACTCAAATATGGGCCGACAGAAAACGATTAGGGAAATCAATGGTTTGTTAACAGTTATTGTTGCTAATTAATTATTGTATACATTTAGATGCCTCATGGAAGCTGTATTATTAGGGACTCAAATTAATAAAAATTTTCATCTCATAGATATTTTTCAGAGATTGGGAGAGGAAACCCATAAAGGAACCATTTATGTAATTATATAGCAAAAGTCGCATGTATGAAAAAATTTCAATAAATTTATGGTCTCGGTACTTTTCAATTCTGTAACGAAATCGAGAAATTCGAAAATACAGGGTGAATTTTCCGAGGCGAAAAAATATGTGAAGAATTACTTGATATGCATATGGATTCTTTTGAAATGTTTCCTTCATCATACCAATGAGGTATGGGTTATTTAGAACCAGCTTGGTGGTCCCTATGTGATTTAAAGAGGTTACCTCTCTCAGTGAAACACCCTGTATAATGTCAAGATCTAGTCCACAGACAACTCAAACTAGATAAAATTCAATATAATCATTCGAGATCTCTCAGGGCTGAAATTTCACATAAATAATGAACCTCTGTGAAGAATTCACAGGATTCTTTCGATTACTTAACATCCCGCTTCACAAAGTTGTAATTGGTATAACTTCATGAACATTACTTCATTCGTTTGAAATACTGACGCCAACGGAATTCAGATGTTTCCCTAATAACCCTGAAGTTTATCCACTTTCTTATTCTCTCTTGGAAATAAATTCGTCAACTGCATTTCTCCTGAGTAAACTATCTCATAAGTAACACTCATTTTAGTAACCTATTTAATACCTAATATATTCCTGCTTTGAAGACGTTTCAAGGGTTAAGTGCGTCTATTTATACTGCTAAGGAAGATATAAGGTAAACTATACAGAATTTCAGCCCCTGCGACGTTGCTGCGAACGGAAGGCTAAGTATAGCGAAGTTTCGAATTTACACAGGGCAGATTTGTTTACAAAGGAACGTCATTTGATGAATCATTCTCTCGAATGTACAATCTTTCAGAGTCCTTAAAAAGATTCATTAACTTCAAAGAGCCGATCGGATTAAATCAACAAGTGGTAATAGAGGAGAGTCGAAATATTTCGCAGTATTCTTTTTCAAATCACTTCATTATTTATTCGTTCATGTGAATGCTGAAGATGCGTTACTCATACATGTTCTCTTCCATCAGGAAATGGAAACCCATGTAGAGGTTGTTATTTCTGACTGAACATGCAATCACTGTAAGGAATTATTCGATACCGAATAAAATCAAAAATATTGGATACAGTAGGTCGTTACTTTGTGATACCTAGTTTAGTATAATTTTACTATCCCTAATTTATTGAAAGATGTTCCTACTCGAGTTTTGTAGTGTTTCTACATATTCAAACAGGTGTACAACAAGTTGTGTTCAATAGTTTTAAATATTTCGGAGAGGCTTCAGTTCGTTGAGAATTTTGAAACAAGGGAAATTACACAGGTAGAATGTTCTTTTTTTTCCTTTTTTGTACCAGGTCTAGAATTTCGAGATTATCCAATTCTGGAAAACTATGATTTGTTTGTAAAAAATTATTCGCAAGGATAGAGTTATCTTTCCGATATCTTTGCTTTCGGAACTATCTTATGAGCTCCATCCGGTTGAATTTGATATATTAGATAATAAAACCAGACAAACTACTCCAACAATTAATTACAAGAAATATGATACTGAATCTAAAACAACTTACGAACCTAATACAGAAAAATGAAAATAATACAGACAAGCACCAATTTCAAATACATTATTCCATAATAAATTCATAAACTATTCAAATACCACCTTTTCTACAGAAATTAAGCTTCTTGAGAATGGCCCAACATATAACCCCAAGACACCTTGATAAAATATCATTGAAACATTATTAATTATTATGCGAAACAGAATAAGCAAACGAAAAAAAATTGGTTCAAGCGCTGACGTGAAGTCAGGAGCTCTTGCGCGTATGTCCATTCTAACAATTTTTTTTTCGTGTTTTTTTTTTATTTTCTAGGGGTACGGGTACGGGTAATTTTAAACACGTATTTATGTTGATATTCTTCAACTAGTTAACAAGCTTCAATTCAATCAGGCCTATATTTTTTGAGTTATCAAGGAAATAATATTCCAGGTGGGTATAACTCCGAAACCGTTGCCCACGAACTTAACTCTCCCATCTGGATACGCAACCTACCCTGAAAATTTCAAGTCCCTATCTCCTTTCGTTCGAAAGTTATCGAGGCAATGTTCACCCCTCCATCTACTGAACTCACACAAAGCTGCTCGGATCTCCAACAATATTGATCCGATTATGTTCAAACTTGGTACTTGGAGGTAGAGTTAGGTTCTTAAGGCTCTCGCTAAATTTCAGCGATGGCGGAGAAATAGTTACTGATATATAGAATTTCTATCAATGATTTTTTGAAAATGTTCTAGTAGCATTCAACAACTACTAACCATGGTTGAATTTAATCGGTTTTGTATTTTTCGAGTTATGGAGGAAAAAACAACCAAATTTCAGATGGGTATTACTCCAAAACCGTTGAGCCGATTATGCCTATAAAGAAACTCAAATGTCGCATTCAGATGCATAACCTAACCTGCAAATGTCAAGCCGCTATATCTTTTTCCGTTCTTAGGTTATTATCACATAAAAAATATTTTTTAATATATTTATTTAATTTTCTAGATATACGATTCTGACGAAAATTCAAAAACGTCCTTAGGTTTATATTCACCAACTTTCAATTCGATCTGATTTGTATTGGTTAGAAACAAAATTATTACTCGGAAACAATTTGTGCCGATAATGCCCATTAACGAACTTGTCCGTCTAATTGAGATGCACCACCTACCAAGAAAATTTCAAGTCGCTATCTCTTTCTGTTCTCAAGTTATCGTGGCAACGGCCGGCCGGACAGAATCAAATTTGACCTCGAATTTTTCATCAGGGAGTCGAATCCAATCATCTTGAGGTGATCTAGCCCGGCTCACGGGGAATATTTGTTGATGGTTAAAATCAATGAATATTTCACCGTGTCTCTTTTTCAGTTATTGACTATTGGCTACAGTTCACCTCATATGTTCGATGAGTTTTTACTATTATATCAGGCCTGGCACCTTCGCCAATTCGCATAACGCGATGTCTACTAATTTTGGCTGGGTCTGGATATATCAGCGGACCGCGAGAGAGTACATATTGCACTAGGTACGGTAGAGCGGTGTGACTTTGCCAAACTTTCTAATATTTCAAGTTTCATTTTATTTTTGTAAAGTTGGCTATATCTCACCGACAGCACGAATGGGAACTGTTAAGCACGATATGTCTCCACCGGTTGCGACGGTCGCACTGAATGGCGTGCGTTGAATGGAGTGCTACGCAGTGTTATGTAAGTGTGTAATTTTTAACGTGTCTATAAATGCGAAATACTAAGGGTTCTGTAGAAAATATGACAAGTGGTACATCAAAAAACATTTAGCAGCTTACTTTACAGGTATGTAGGGTCACGTAAAAAAGACTTGAAGCATTTGGTTGAGAGGTTTACTAGATTTCGGGAAGTTTTTCTATTGTTGCACTTTTGCGGGGGACTTTGCAGTTTTTCTATTGTTGCACTTTTGCGGGGGACTTTGACCAGGATGAAATATTGAATGGAAGCAACAGTTTCAAGGTTTTGGAAAATGAAACTGAAAAAGATGATCTGCCTCCTACTTCATTCATCAACAAGAAAAAACCCTCTAATGGTGATTTTGTGATACTAGCGTGCCCTGCTAAAAAAATTGTTAAACATTATGTTGGAGAAGTTAGAAACATATGATGATGGGTTTGTAGTAAAATATTTTAGGAAAAAGAAAAATGGATTTGTCTATCGCAATATTGAGGACTCATGATACGTCAATTAAGTTGATGTTGTCACAACATTGGAAAAACCAACGTCTTCTGGGACATTATTATTTCCATAGAAACTTAAGGTCGTATAATATTAATTAGCTTGTGTTTTTTGGACGCGTTTGCAAATGTTTCTAGTTTATTTGATCTCTAAGAGCCGTTTTTAAGGATTTATATTGCTCATTTTTAAAGGGACTGATTTTTTGTATTTTATAAAGAATAATAGATTTTATTTTCCTTTTATTTGTTGTTTTGTTCGCCTCTAATATTTTATCTTTTTTAAAAATTTTCAAAAAACTTTTTTGTAGCGAAGACACCCTTTCACCATTACACTTCATAAAATTGACAACAAACGGATTTCAAAGGCATTGGCAAACTCACACCGATGTGCGGGTGACTTTGCCAATTTTTTTTTAAATAAAAAAAAATTTTGCTTACCTGTTCTTATGTTTCTAACAACAGCAGTAGATGGCTAAAATGTTGAAATTATACATAGTTTACAAAGGACTCATTTTACGTAAAACTAAAAAAGTTACAACGAGAAAACTATGAGAAATAGTGCAAAGTCACACCGCTCAACGGTATGCCTGCAGTTATTCCGAAAGTGCAAGTAAAGCGTTGAGAAAGTCCGATCGCCATCAGATGAACCGTATGGCAGAAGGCAGAGTACAATAATATTGTTTTGATCTCAGAGTAATAAAAGACCATCCTTGTCTGGAATCCAACATAGCTTTATATGTGTATAGAGTTTGTTTATACAAGCATCCAAGTATGCGTGGGTATTGATAATCAAGTCTGGATTCAATCAGTCATACGACATTCTATTTCTACCAGGATTATTTATTATGGTTTGTGGTTGGGTATGTTGATACTACAAAATGATATAAAATAAAAGGAGGCACCTGTGCCAATGCGGTAGCTTTGCACTCAACGAATATTTTACACGGTACTTAATCATTGGTGGTTTTAAATAAGGAAGATATTAGGTAATTAACATCTGCAAAGAAGGAGACAATTGTTTGAGGGTGAAGAACATTTATTCTGTAATACTTTGAAATTTAAATTATATAATCGTCATAAATAAACAAACCCCTCAAAATATGCAATTAACTTTCAAAATTAATAAATCTGTTGGTACTAACAAAATCAATTCTGTTTAAAAATCAATAACGTGATTTTTATATATCTCTATTGAACCTTTTATGAATTGAGTTTTTAAAACTAGGGCTACGAATATTATTTCATTATTTTATATCGATTTGATAAAAGTGTATCTAAGACAAGAGCGCCAGAAAAGAGGAGAGCCCTAATTCCTTACTAAATACTGCCCATTTGAAACTAAAAAAACTTTTACAAATCAAAATCTCATTAGTATCTGTTAAGAATGTTTGCGGCTTTTACTTTATTCAAATCCATATTAACTCAACGAAAAATTATATACGATTTACCATTGTGACGAGTTTGATGTTATGATGTAGTCTGATGAAGTCGACGAAAGGCGTCAAAATATAAAATAGATTATTGAATTGAGTTATTAACTATTTGGCGCTTTTATTGCTCGGAACAGAGTGCTTATCAATTTGCCCAAATGTCTGTAATTTTCGGTTTTTTTTATGAAAATGGTCTTGAACGATTTTGTTTGACTCAGTGATCAAGAATTTGTGGTCAAAATCGATTCAGTCCGGCCGATCCGGCCGGCCCTCCGTTAACACGAAACCTCTCGAACGGAATGAGCTAGACTGTTGAAATTTTCAGAGTACCTTTAGGAGATGAATATCTCGGTTAAGTTCGTTATTGGGCAGAATCGGCCTGATGGTTTCGGAGTAACGAAAAAAAAATATTTTTTACAGTACAAATTTCAAATTAATTTTTTTTTAAGATGCAGTTTCACCATAAGAATCTATCGACATTATTTTCAACTCTAACAAGTTAATACTTTCTGAGATATAATCTTTCAATCATAAATCGTACTTCTATGTGTCCACAGAATGCTGTACTTAATTATTATATCTATGAATTATTATATGATCTGTGTTCCTTCATGTCATAGTATTTTCCTATAAGTGACATGTCATCATATTTTACTTTGAGGGACATTTCAAATTCATTTCTGGTTCGTTAATCTTGATATAAAGTACCCCTCCTGTTCTTGAAAACAAAATATGATTGAATGCAAAATGACCAGTGAAATAACCTCAACCATCGTAGAATTAATAGGATGATATGATATTATACTTTTAAGGTGATAATACAATGCCCGAGGATAATCCATATGATGATGGAAATATACAGGGTGAGTCTTTGACCACTGCATTAATTGCAACCAAAGATTCCTCTCATCAAATGAAACACTTTTTTCATTTAACATTTTTCCAAATTCAGCTCAGGTAAAAAGATACAGGCTGTTGAAATTTTGAAAAAAAATCAGTTTTTATTTTGTAGCGTTGACATCCTTTTTTCTAATAAAATTAATGTTGGCGTAAAGTTTCCTATAACTATGATACATATTTTCCAAATATTAGTTATTTTCTACTTCTACTGGTTTTCTAGTTATGGACTCGTGGATTCATAAAACTAAACGTAATTAGCATAAAGAAAGCATATAAAGTTTTTCTTGAGTCATTTCAAGAATATACCATCGTTTTAGAATATTACATTATTCTTCATCTTTTCTCCTTAAACGCACCGTTTTCGAGATATTCTGCATTGAATGTTTTAAAATGGAAAACTCCAGAAATTTCACTACTTTTATGGATCCGTCCCTGAGCGTTGGAATCGCGAATCAAGCTGTAAACCACGTTACCATGCCTTATTCTCGTCCGCCAACAATGTCATAGATAATTTATATGCGGAAGTGTATTAGCACATTGTGAAATCTTTAAATGCTTATAACTTTTTACCTAAGCCGAATCTGGAAAAATGGTAAATGAAAAAAGTGTTTCATTTGATGAGAGGAATCTTTGGTTAAAATTAATGCAGTGGTCAAAGACTCACCCTGTATACAGGGTGGTCCAGATCGTAACCAAGAAACTTTAACCACGTATTCTACGTCAAAAATAAGCCCTAGTTTGTCATATAAATATATGCCGGGAAATGCTTTCTCTCTGAGATACAGGGTGTTAAAATTATAGAAAAAAAAAATTTTTATTAATAACTTTTACACTTCTTAAAATATTTCTATGAAACTTGGGGCAGAGGTTTTAAGGATCAAGAGGCACTTTATGAATAAAAAATTTCTTTTTTTATTTCACCACTGGTGTCCGTTCTGCATCGAGACTTAATATTTTTAGACAAAAAAATGATACGCCATTGGTTTTTCCAACAATAAAATTTATTCTTGAAATCCTTATTTAATTTGAAGCAAATTCATTCACCTGACTTTTTGACGTACGAGGCACCGTTTCCGAGTAAAAAAATTAAACACTCTCATGCATAAGCAAATCGCTAAAATTTGATATGGTACATAATAATAATACTTGTAATAATAAGACTATCTTTGTTAAACATGTGTAATTACGAGAAACTAAGCATTAATAGCCACACTCAAATACGAATTTAAAGGAGATGCTCGAAGTATAGGAAAAAAAAACTTTTTTTTTTCTAATAATTTTTACACCCTGTATCTCGGAGAGGAAGCATTTCTCGACATAT
This sequence comes from Halyzia sedecimguttata, assembly GCA_937662695.2. NCBI lineage: Eukaryota > Metazoa > Arthropoda > Insecta > Coleoptera > Coccinellidae > Halyzia > Halyzia sedecimguttata. Next base: position 67,421,503 of record OW569413.2, on the reverse strand, counting down.
GTTTATATGACAAACTAGGGCTTATTTTTGATGTAGAATACGTGGTTAAAATTTCTTGGTTAAGATCTGGACCACCCTGTACTTTGGTAAGTAAATTGGGTTCAGAATATCTCCAGTATAAACCAAACTGGAATATCGTCTAAGTTTCAATTGATGTAATATAATTTTCAGAGTAGATTTGAGGAATCAATATCTCGGATAAGTTCGTTATTGGGTAAAATTGATCTATTTAAAGGTTTCTTTCTGGGCTATCTCTCCCAAACTCTGTAAAATATATATAAAACAAAAAATTTATTATTTTGTGATTTGCTTCTGCGTAAGAAACACAAGATATTTGTCAGAAGCAATCAATCGAACAATGTTGCCTAACAAACAACAGCGAAACAACATCAACGAAGAAACAACTATATCCTAATGTTTCGAAGTATATATCAGACTCCTTCGTCAAACACTTAACGAAAATCTTCAGAAGATATTTTTTAGAGTTTGGGAGAGAAAACCCAGAAAGAAACCTTTTAATAATGAGTATACCTCCCACGGTATCCTTTAAAGATTACTTAAAATTGATCTGTTGGTTTTGGGTTAATAATTTTTGGCATTCTTGTTGAATTTAATATCTTTTATGATGTTTGGATTTGATTTCTTTTAGATGAAGTTCTATCATAAGAATCCATTGATATCATTCCCAACTCTGGGAAACCAATACTTTCGGAGATATGATTTGTCAAAGTTTGAACAAAAGTGCCAAAGCTCCTGTCCACAGAGCTTTCCCAATTACGTTTTCACTACTCTGAGATTTTGATATATTATTATTAGATGTCGTCCACTGGTCAACCACTAGTAGAGGTTAACTCTGAGAATTCTAGTCGATATTGAAATACATTTTTTGTGATGTTCGTTCAATATGGTAACTTCATTATTGGATTACATCATAATAATTATCGGAAATAATAAACAGAATTTCACTCAAATGATCCGATTACATCGAATGTTCGAAAAATGGAAATGATGATGATTGGACGCTGAGGAAACTAGGGGTTATTACCATTTCTAATCACTTTTTGACGTTGCCCACATTTTTCAACCCTAAAATATACACCAAGATCATTAGCACAAAATGAGAGTAATAATTAGACCCCTGAGTATTCTAGAGTTACCGAAAAAATGATAGCTCAGAGATGAATGAAAATATTCTACAATTAGTAGGACGGCTCCAGTTTCCTCATTAATTCACTCTTGCCAACTTTAAAAGGCGGAATTATTTACCGGATCTGAACCTGCAGTTTAATTACATGACTCGTTTGCGTTTGTTCAAATGGAAAACAATGGTTTCATTGAATTTATGTTATGGGGCGATCGACATGTGGAACTACTGGCTTTTACTCAATGTAAATCAATATCAAATTCAACTGATTTATTGTAGTATCACGCGTTTCATGGATACTGGGACTTCTTCATTCAATCTAATAATTATTCTGGAATTTATCAGAGTGCTAATTTCAGTACAAGTGTCAAAAGGAACATTCTTGAAGACTATATAAGTTGCTTCCGCTTTTTCATTGTTTATTGTTTCATATTATATTGAATATTTCTGATTTCGGCAAAACCTCGAATCTTGGATGGGTACCATTTTATATCTGGACAAATATATGGTTTAACTTCCAATCAAGCCTGAATAGAAAGGTCCAAATTCTGTAAAATAAGTCCAAAAGTACCCTACTCAACTCGTCTTGACTCGTGATAAGTATTAAATTTCGATTTGAGTTCATCTTTCAAACAAATAACAATAATTCGTTCTACTTCGGATATACCCGAAAATATTTCTACTCGACTTTAAAACAGTGGATCCGTACACTGTAATCGTTATAATATTTGTATATTTTTCCAACATACAGGGTGGGTCACGGTCGATGGTACCCTGGACTTTTACGGAGAAAGGGACGTATTTTATTGAAAATTTGGTCCAACTGCTCCATCTATCTAGAATATTTTCAGTGCTTGGCTTTGCCGCTTATATCAAAAAGTACTAACAATTTTGATATTTCAAATGGAAGACCCTGTATATTATTGCTTTCATAGCTTCTTTTTTTGTGCAAGATATAGTATCAATTAAACATACATTACTTAGGCACTTCGGATCCTAGAGAACTGAAATTTCAGGTAGGGATTACCAGTATCCCGTCTATTTTATACTTTTAATGCAATACGTCTCTAATGGTGCTGGATTGTTCAAAATCCGAGGCTTTTCCGTGAAATACTAAAACGATAAAAAGCGGAATGACCTTCATATCATAAAGATGTATGGAAAGAGGATCAATCAAATGTAAATATATCTAAATTATAAGCTTTTCGAATTAAAAGCAAGTTTTTATGCCAATGGGAATATTATGGTACAAAAATTTAATGCTTGTGGCTTTTACTTGATGCAAATCCATATTAACTCAATGAAAAATTATATACGATTTACACTTATTTATTCAATATTGTGACGCGTTTCGTCGACACAGCGACTTCATCAGACTACATCATACTAAATTCTTAACAAGTTATTATCTCCCTATACCTAGATGACATGGACACAGAATCATTTAAAACTAATTACATGAGAAACTTATTTAAAACAAATTACATAATAGACTTATTTAAAACTAATTACATGAGATTTCACTGCTGGTTTCTTTGTACACATTAACAATAATTCATTCCTAATGCTTTTATTTATAAATTGATTCTCTATTTGAATAGATTGAGTAACGGTGAAAAATTTAGATCTAATTGTTCATTAACTAAATTACCCGTATGTTTTTCCCTATTTATTTCGACCATTTCCCAGTAATTAAGTTGCGCTCCTTTATTCAAATTGTGTAAAATTTTGAAATCCGGGTTAAACTTATGTCCTTCTGCTAATAAATGATTCGAATAATTTGAATTAATTTTGTTGTTTTTGAAGCTGTGATGATGTTCCTTTATTCTTATGCCAAAATTTCTACCAGTTTTGCCTATATATGATTTGTCACAACTCCCGCAATTTAATTGATAAACACCGGATTTATCTTCTTTATTCCTTTTCGATTTATTGTTTTTTATGAATTTGGCAAGGTTATTATTTGTCCGGAACGAGATATTCACCTGTTGGTTTTGAAGAAACCTTTTAAGTTGTTGACTCGTTGTACCAAAATATGTTAAGCTATTGAATATTTTATTTTTATCCTTAATTTCTGGATATACTAAACTAATTGTTTTTCTAAATTGTTTTTTCGTCAACATTTTTCTGATTAACTCTGTGTTATATCCGTTGTTCACCGCTATTTGTTCGATAATTTCTAATTCTGTACCATAATTTTCTTCGGATAAAGGTATATTAATTAGCCGGTGTAACATACTATGAAATGCCGCGACTTTATGTTCGAATGGATGACACGAGGATCGATGAATGATTGTATCCGTATGGGATGGTTTCCTAAATATTGAAAAATCATGTTGATTGTTTTTCCGCGTTATTGTTAAATCCAAAAAATTAATTGCACCATTATTTTCCATTTCAATTGTGAATTTGACATTTGGATGAATGCTATTAATAAAATCTACAAATATTTTCAGTTGCCGGTCTGTTCCTTTGAAACACGCGAGCACATCATCTACGTATCTAAACCAATAAACGAATTTGGAAAAAATAGGATGTGTTTTAGCGATGGCTTCTAGGTTGTCCATGAATATTTCTGCCAAAAGGGGGCTGAGCGGATTCCCCATGATAAGTCCTTCATCGCTAGTATAAATCTTATCGTTGAAACTAAAGTAATTTTGATTCAAACACGTTTCTAAAAGCTGGAGTATTTCGGACTGAATCACTATATTGACTTTGTTTTTCTCTAATAAATCCCTAACTATTTTCACTGTATCCTGGGGTGGAATACTAGGGAAAAGGTTAACAACATCGAAAGACACTAATTTTGCATTGGCCGGTAGGGAAATATTTTTAATTTTTTCTACTAGATCAAGCGAGTTCTTGATCGAAAAAGTTGGTACGAAGTTACAATAATTTTTAATCGGGTTTATTAGAAAACGCGAAATTTTAACTGTTGGTGCTGAAATGTACGAAACTACTGGTCTAATATTTCTATCCGGTTTATGAAGTTTGATAAACGAGTACAATTGCGGGACTTGCGGATTACTCAGAATTAGCTTAAATTTTGAATTTTCATCTATTAAATAATGTATATCTTTCAAATTGTTCTTTAATTCTATTTGAAATTTTGTAGTCGGATCCCTATTAAGTATTTACTTAATTTACTTAATAGGGATCCGACTACAAAATTTCAAATAGAATTAAAGAACAATTTGAAAGATATACATTATTTAATAGATGAAAATTCAAAATTTAAGCTAATTCTGAGTAATCCGCAAGTCCCGCAATTGTACTCGTTTATCAAACTTCATAAACCGGATAGAAATATTAGACCAGTAGTTTCGTACATTTCAGCACCAACAGTTAAAATTTCGCGTTTTCTAATAAACCCGATTAAAAATTATTGTAACTTCGTACCAACTTTTTCGATCAAGAACTCGCTTGATCTAGTAGAAAAAATTAAAAATATTTCCCTACCGGCCAATGCAAAATTAGTGTCTTTCGATGTTGTTAACCTTTTCCCTAGTATTCCACCCCAGGATACAGTGAAAATAGTTAGGGATTTATTAGAGAAAAACAAAGTCAATATAGTGATTCAGTCCGAAATACTCCAGCTTTTAGAAACGTGTTTGAATCAAAATTACTTTAGTTTCAACGATAAGATTTATACTAGCGATGAAGGACTTATCATGGGGAATCCGCTCAGCCCCCTTTTGGCAGAAATATTCATGGACAACCTAGAAGCCATCGCTAAAACACATCCTATTTTTTCCAAATTCGTTTATTGGTTTAGATACGTAGATGATGTGCTCGCGTGTTTCAAAGGAACAGACCGGCAACTGAAAATATTTGTAGATTTTATTAATAGCATTCATCCAAATGTCAAATTCACAATTGAAATGGAAAATAATGGTGCAATTAATTTTTTGGATTTAACAATAACGCGGAAAAACAATCAACATGATTTTTCAATATTTAGGAAACCATCCCATACGGATACAATCATTCATCGATCCTCGTGTCATCCATTCGAACATAAAGTCGCGGCATTTCATAGTATGTTACACCGGCTAATTAATATACCTTTATCCGAAGAAAATTATGGTACAGAATTAGAAATTATCGAACAAATAGCGGTGAACAACGGATATAACACAGAGTTAATCAGAAAAATGTTGACGAAAAAACAATTTAGAAAAACAATTAGTTTAGTATATCCAGAAATTAAGGATAAAAATAAAATATTCAATAGCTTAACATATTTTGGTACAACGAGTCAACAACTTAAAAGGTTTCTTCAAAACCAACAGGTGAATATCTCGTTCCGGACAAATAATAACCTTGCCAAATTCATAAAAAACAATAAATCGAAAAGGAATAAAGAAGATAAATCCGGTGTTTATCAATTAAATTGCGGGAGTTGTGACAAATCATATATAGGCAAAACTGGTAGAAATTTTGGCATAAGAATAAAGGAACATCATCACAGCTTCAAAAACAACAAAATTAATTCAAATTATTCGAATCATTTATTAGCAGAAGGACATAAGTTTAACCCGGATTTCAAAATTTTACACAATTTGAATAAAGGAGCGCAACTTAATTACTGGGAAATGGTCGAAATAAATAGGGAAAAACATACGGGTAATTTAGTTAATGAACAATTAGATCTAAATTTTTCACCGTTACTCAATCTATTCAAATAGAGAATCAATTTATAAATAAAAGCATTAGGAATGAATTATTGTTAATGTGTACAAAGAAACCAGCAGTGAAATCTCATGTAATTAGTTTTAAATAAGTCTATTATGTAATTTGTTTTAAATAAGTTTCTCATGTAATTAAATTTTTAATTAAAGTTTTAAATGATTCTGTGTCCATGTCATCTAGGTATAGGGAGATAATAACTTGTTAAGAATTTAGTATGATGTAGTCTGATGAAGTCGCTGTGTCGACGAAACGCGTCACAATATTGAATAAATAAGTGTAAATCGTATATAATTTTCATTGAGTTATTATGGTACATTTTCTATTAGGTACCTATCCATGAAATGTCATAGAACTTATAAATTATCATAATTTGACAATCAGCTTCATTTGTAAAGTATTATTGAATTTATAAACGTAGGTTTTATTAAAAAACCTGACTTAGAACCAATGAACAAGAGAAAATTTGTAGGATTGCAGAATGATTCCATCCTTTATAGGGATCAAAACTTAAAGTGGGACGAACAATGCCTATCCAGAACATTCTGCATAATCTTGCTACAATTTGATCGCCTTGGCCGTGAAGAATAAACAATTTCATCAAAACTCTATTTTTAGCGCTCTCATCCCTCGTAACAGAGTGCTTATCAATTTGCCAAAATGTCTGTAATTTTCGAAGTTTTGGCTGAATATGGTCTTAAACGATTTGGTTCGACTCACTGATCAAGAATTCGTGGTCGAAATCGATTATGTCCGGCCGTTTACACGATAACTCTCGAATAAAAGAAGTTAGAGGATTTAAATTTGCAGGGTAGGTTTGGAGCATAAATATCTCGGACAAGTTCGTTAACTGGCGAAATCCACCAAGCGGTGTCGGAGTTATGGCCGTTTTTATTAAAAACATTTTTATGAATATTTCCGAAACCAATCACTCGATCCATCTGAAATTTAGCATCAAATTGTAGAATAATGACCTTCATCTGCGTGCGAAGTTTTGTATTGATCGGGTTGCCGTAAAGTGTCAGAAATTTTTTTTTCAATTTTTGAATTTTGTTTCTACAATAATTCTCGAACATAATGAGCTAGGCAGTTGAAATTTTCAGAGTAGTTTTGGGAGATAAGTATCTTGGTTGAGTTTGTTATTGGGCAAAATTGGCCTGGCGGTTTCAGAGTAACGAAAAAAAAAATTTTTTTTACACTAAAAATTTCAAATTAAATTTTTTTTAAGATGCAGTTTCATGATAAAAATCCATTGATATCATTTTCAACTCTAACAAGCTAATACTTTCGGAGATATGATTTTTCGAAATTAAATAATGAATCGTACTTCTATGTTTTCACATAGTGCTGTACTTCATTTTTCTATCTATGAATTATTATATGATCTGTGTTTTTACATGTCATCTGATTTTCCTATGAGAGATAAATGTCAAAATTATTTCTGGTTCTGTATTCTTATAAAATAAACGTCCTGTTCTATAAAACAAACTATGATTGAATGCAAAATGACCAATAAAATATCCTCAGATATCGTAGAATTATGAGGATGATAATATGATATTATACTTTTAAGGTGATAATATATAATGCCCGTGGATAATCCATATGATGATGGACATATATTCTTTGGTAAGATACATAATCAAATTGGGTTCAGAATATCTCCAGTAAAAAGAAAACTGCATAAATATTGTATAAATAAGTTTTAATTGATATAATATAATTTTCAGAGCAGATTTGAGGAATGAATATCTCGCATAAGTTCGTTATCGGGGAAAATTGGTCTGTTTGTATTTAATTCCTTTCATGGTGCAGTTCTATCGTAAGAATCCGTTTATGTCATTTCCAGAGACCAATAATTTCGGAGATATTATTTGTCAAAGTTTGAACAAGAGCGCCAAAGCTCCTGTCCACAGGGCTTGAACCAATTTTTGCGCGTATGTTCTGGGGAACATCGCGTTATAGTTTTGCCCAAATGTCTGTAACTTTCGAATTTTTTGACGAAAATGGTCTCAAACGATTTAGTTCGACTCCCCAATGAAGAATTCGAGGTCAAATTTGATTCTGTCCGGCCGGCCGTCCGGCCGTTGCCACGATAACTTGAGAACGAAAAAAGCTAGCGACTTGAAATTTTCAGGGTAGGTGGCGCATCCCAATACGACGGACAAGTTCGTTAATGGGCATAATCGGCCCAGTGGTTTCCGAGTAATAATTTTGTTTTCCACCAATATAAATCGGATCGAATTGAAACTTGGTGAGTAGTTGTAGAATGGAAACCTTTGCACGTTTGTGAAATTTTGTGCGAATCGTATGGCTAGAAAATTTTAAAAAAATTATTAAAAAATATTTTTGTTGTCACGATAACTTGAGAACGGAAAGAGATAGCGGCTTGAAATTTTCAGGTTAGGATGTGCATCAGAACCCGACATTTCAGTTTGTTTATGAACATAATCGGCCTAACGGTTTTAGAGTTATAGCCATCTGAAATTTGGTTGTTTTTTGTTCCTCATTAACTCGAAAAATACTAAACCGATTGAATTAAACATGGTAATTAGTTGTAGAATGCAAACGCGAAAATTCTTGCAAAATTTCGTGAGGCTAGTAATTGAGAAAAATTTTAAAAAAATCATTGAAAATTGAAAAAAAAAATTCTATATATCAGTAACTATTCGTTTGAAATTGCTGAAATTTTGCAAGAGCCTTCATAACCTAACTGTTCCGCCAAGTTTCAAGTTTTAACACGATCGGTTGAATATTGTTGGAGATTCGAGCATCCTTGTGTGAGTTCAGTGGATGGGTGACCGTTGCCTCGATAACTTTCGAACGAAAGGAGATAGGGACTTGCAATTTTCAGGGTAGGTTGCGTATCCGAAAGGAAGACTTGAGTTCGTTTTTGGGCATAATCGGTCAAACGGTTTCCGAGTTATACCCACCTGGAATATTATTTCCTTGATAACTCAAAAAATAAATATTCGATCGAATTGAAGCTGGTAACTAGTAGTAGAAAATCATCATGAAGACGTGTTTAAAATTTTGTAAGAACCGTACCCCTAGAAAATTTGAAAAAAAATGACGAAAAAAAAATTTTAAGAACCGCACCCCTAGAAAATTTCAAAAAAATCACATAAAAAAAAATTGGTTCAAGCAAGTCAGAAGCTTTTGCGCGTATGTTCTATTGTCCATCCTTCTGTATTGGACACCCTTAATCGAATTTACCATGGTAAATTCGAATTTACCATGGTAAATTCGATTAAGGGTGTCCAATACAGAAGGATGGACAATAGAACATACGCGCAAAAGCTTCTGACTTCACGTCAGTGCTTGAACCAATTTTTTGCGCGTATGTTCTGGGGAACATACGCGTTATAGTTTTGCCCAAATGTGAAATTTAATTCTGTGGTGCCGTCCGGCCGTCCGGCCGTCCGGCCGTTGCCACGATAACTTGAGAACGAAAAGAGCCAGCGACTTGAAATTTTCAGGGTGGGTTGCGCATCCCAATACGACGGACAAGTTCGTTAATGGGTATAATCGGCCCAATGGTTTCCGAGTAATAATTTTGTTTTCAACCAAAATAAATCCGATCGAATTTAAACTTGGTGAATAGTTGTAGAATATAGACCTAAGCACGTTCGTGAAATTTTGTGAGAATCGTATTGCTAGAAAATTATTAAAAAATTATTAAAAAATATTTTTGTTGTCACGATAACCTGAGAACGGAAGGAGATAGCGGCTTGAAAATTTCAGGTTAGGTTGTGCATCTGAATGCGACATTTGAGTTTGTTTATGAGCATAATCGTCCAAACGGTTTTAGAGTTATAGCCATCTGAAATTTTCTGAAATTTGGATGTTTTTTGTTCCTCATTAACTCGAAGAATACAAAACCGATTGGATTCAAACATGGTGAATAGTTGTAGAATATAGACCTAAGCACGTTTATGAAATTTTGTGAGCATCGAATCGCTAGAAAATTATTAAGAAATTATTAAAAAATATTTTTGTTGTCACGATAACCTGAGAACGGAAAGAGATAGCGGCTTGAAAATTTCAGGTTAGGTTGTGCATCTGAATGCGACATTTGAGTTTGCTTATGAGCATAATCGTCCAAACGGTTTTAGAGTTATAGCCATCTGAAATAATCTGAAATTTGGATGTTTTTTGTTCCTCATTAACTCGAAGAATACAAAACCGATTGGATTCAAACATGGTTATTAGTTGTAGAATGCCAACGCGAAAATTTTTGCAGAATTTCGTGAGGATGGTATAACTAGAAAATTCAAAAAAAAATAATTAAAAATAATTGAAAAAAATTCTATATATCATAAACTATTCGTCCGGCATGGCTGAAATTTTGGGAGAGCCTGCAGAACCTAACTCTACTGCAGAATTCCAAGTTTGAACACGATCGGATCTATATTGTTGGAGAACCGAGCAGCCTTTTGTGAGTTCGGTAGGTGGATGCGAATCGTCGTATGATATGTTGTCTATGGTCGTATTTTTGCGAGAACCTCCAAAAATAAAATATGAATGTCATGATGACATATTATTATACATATATATTCATGGTAAAATCGTGTTATTTCATCACAAATCTATAGGAGATTAGATGATAGCCCTACATTAGTGGTCAGACCTGGTTTTGAAAGAGATCCTCCTTAGGAGGAGGCAACTAAATATTGAAGGGATTTCTATGAACAAGAGTGAATATCTTTGAGGAATAGAGAGGCGATTCTTCTTCAAGAGATCCATGTGCCTTCAGAGGAGTATATTTGCGAGAGGGGACCTTTGAATTTTGCAGAAGGCTTCTGATCTTGTAAGGTGAGAGGCTCATTTGTGGATATTAAATCTCGTGATGGGTAGAAAGGAATTCTAGGTCAGTTTTTCTATCACTAATGAGAATATATCTTTATGTAATAACGGGTGATTTTTTGAGAGCTTTTGGATTTGATTTGAAAAAAATTGGTTCAAGCACTGACGTGAAGTCAGAAGCTTTTGCGCGTATGTTCTATTGTCCATTCTTCTGTATTGGACACTTAATCGAATTTACCATGGTAAATTCGATTAAGGGTGTCCAATAAAGGAGAATGGACAAGAACATATATGCACAAAAGCTCCTAAATTCACGAAAAAAAAAATTGGTTCAAGCACTGACGTGAAGTCGAAAGCTTTTGCGCGTATGTTCTATTGTCCATTCTCCTGTATTGGACACTCTTCTTAATCGAAAAAAAAATTGGTTCAAGCACTGACGTGAATCAGGAGCTTTTGCTCTTCTTAATCGAATTTACCATGATGAATTCTATTGTCCGTTCTCCTGATTGGACCCTTTTAATCGAAAAAAAAATTGGTTCAAGCACTGACGTGAAGTCAGAAGCTTTTGCGCGTATGTTCTATTGTCCATTCTCCTGTATTGGACACTCTTCTTTATCGAATTTACCATGATGAATTCTATTGTCTATTCTCCTGTATTGGACACTCTTCTCAATCGAATTCACCATGATGAATTCTATTGTCCATTCTCCTGTATTGGAGACTCTTCTTAATCGAATTTGCCATGATGAATTCTATTGTCCAGAATGGACAATAGAATTCATCATGGCAAATTCGATTAAGAAGAGTCTCCAATACAGGAGAATAGACAATAAAAATCATCATGGTGAATTCGATTGAGAAGAGTGTCCAATACAGGAGAATAGACAATAGAATTCATCATGGTAAATTCGATAAAGAAGAGTGTCCAATACAGGAGAATGGACAATAGAACATACGCGCAAAAGCTTCTGACTTCACGTCAGTGCTTGAACCAATTTTTTATAATTATTGCCTTCCATTATAATGACAACCGCTGACAACCGGTAAACATATCACACAAGTGTCAAATACGTCTTCACTCGTTAAATACCAAAAAAACTGTATTAATAATGTTGGTCAGGTTTATCCCCGTACATTTCCTGAAACATTCTACATACAAAAGATATTTTTTCCATTTCATCACATTATCCTTCAACCAAGTAGATGAAGAAAGAAGAAAAGTCGTAGGTCCTGACAGGGTTTGTGCAGAATGGATTTTGAAGAATGGAGGGGCCATACGATGGTTAGGTGATGCAGACTACATTACTGATTATAACATACTACCACCAGAACGTACTAAGAAGTATTTAGAAGCAATCGACGCGACAAATTCTTCAATAAGTCATCATGGATTTCCACATCTCGAAGGGTGTCAGAATATAAAAGAGATTATCCTGAAGAACTGTTCGTATATAGAGGATGACGCGATAAAAGCATTGGAACCTTTGCGGAGTAGTTTGACCCACTTGGTGATCGAAGATTGTCCGAACGTGACTCTGAAAGGACTTTCATACATATTGCATCAGAACAGACTCAAAAGATTGGTTTTGAAAGATTTTTTGTACATAGATAAGAATGAACTAGATAATTTTATTGAAAAGACAAATTTGGTCATCCCGTCTTGTGAAATCAATTGAGGTCTTAAACAGATAGGTAGATTTATTCTCGAATTTGCGAGTAAAGCATGCAGTTTTCTAGATATTTGAAGCAGTAGGTGTTTTATTCATGTTATCGTTGAAGTTTTTTGCTTCAATTCAGTTCGACAGGTTAAATCTGCTGAAAATTAGATGTGCGTATTTTGATTCCAAGCAAATTTTTTTTTAAATCCGGATGAAATCACTGAAGACTTTAATTACCTATTTTTCGCAAATTGTGACAAATACCAAAACATTGGATTATTCGTGTCTCTTCTTAATTCACAAACCGACATTAAAAACTGAGAATAGTTTGTGCATTCAAGATCAGCAAATTATTTCGGCACGTGACTCCACTGCAACGCTTATGTACCAATTTAACAGTATAATATTCCTAGTTTACAGTTGTTTTACTCGGCGATTGTTATGATTTTGTTTTAATCTTTGGAATTTAGATATATTGTATATCATTAAAAAATGTGGGAAATCCCTGTGGATAGGAGCTTTGGCGTTCTTGTTCAAACTTTTGATTTTCGGAGATATGATTATATCTCCGAAAATTTTGGTTTTCAGAATTGGGAATAATATCAATGGTTCCTTCTTCTAACTGCATCATAAAAGAAATTAAATTCAAAAAAGTGTCATTTAAAAAAAAACAAGGGTGCCAAAAATTATCAACCCGAAACTACCAGACCGATTCTACCCGAACCGAACTTATTCGAGATATTCACCCCTCAAATCTACTCTGAAAATTGGTTTATATCAATTGAAGCTTAGCCAATATTCCAGTTTTCTTTTTGCTGGAGATATTCTGAACTCAATTTGATTAATAATAATTGATAATTAATGATTAACTTACCAAAGTCTATATTTCCATAATGATATGGATTATCCATGGGCATTATATTATCACCCAAAAATTATAATATCCTATAATCCTCATAATTCTACGATTTTGAGGATATTTCATCGGTAATTTTGCATTTAATCATACTTTGTCAGGATGTACAGGGGGTAGGTATTTTATATCATGACTAACGAATTTTGAATAGAACCAGAAATGAATATGACAAGTGTCTTATCGGTAGATAATATGACATGTATGAACACAGATCACGAGATTCATAGATACAAATACAGACGTTAATTTTCGATTACAGCATTCTGTGAAATCATAGAATTACGATTTATTATTGAAATTTCGAAAAATCATATTTCCGAAAATATTAACTTATTAGAGTTGAAAATTATATCAATGGATTCTTATGATGAAATTATCCTATTTTCTTTATTAATTTTTATTTGTGGCTCCATCTGGCGATCATCAGCTGATATAATAGTTGGTGAGTAGGCATTAATTAAATAAAGTATTTTCACATGGATGTAAATGATTGAATATATACCAAGTTAGAGGAGAGAATGTTCCGACTGATGCGGAAACAAACCTGGGACTGAAACAATTGCAGTGTTTTTGAGTATGATATATTCGTTATCTGTGAAAATTGAATGGACGCAATTGTCATACCTCAATTTCAAGAAAAATAAATTGGGTTATTTATGAGGTCAATGATTTTCCGTAGGGAAGGACCTTTCACGAGAAATAAAGAGGGTGCAGTAAATCGTATTTGGAAGACTTCAACGCCCGACGAAGCAACAGTTTATTTGATTCAGTTTTCTTGAGTCCTAACACAATATTTCGTTGATAAAATGATGGCAGATTATATTGATTAGATGATCATTTGTTCAGCTTATTTCAGGAAGAATTGGAAAAGCACTTCCGAGAGGACAGTCTGCTTCGGCGCTTGTTCGTGCTCTAGGAACACGATCCACAAAATTTTATATAAACTTTCAAAAAATTTTTATAAACTTTGAGAGTTTTATAATAGATCCTAATACCAAATTTAAACTGTATTGGATTCATATTCTTGGAAATATTCGGATGAAACGAATTTTGACAAGAATAATTCCGAATCCGTTGAGCCGATGTTCTCCACAACAAACATCACCGGTGCATTTGACCTTCAAGTCTACCCTGCAAGTTTCAACTCTCTTACTCATTTTTTTCGAGATATATCGTGATCATGAACGACGGACCGGACGGACGGAATTAAGTTTGGCCTCGGATTCTTCATTAGTGAGTCGAAAATTGTTAAGTTATACTATTTATGAAAACACATCAGATAACGACGTCTTGATAGTCTCAATATCCGATATTTGATATACAGGGTGTTCCTAAATTGAACGTACAAACGAAAAGGGGAGATTCCTTAAGTTTAAGAAAAACAAGTCCCATAAACATGGGGTCGCAAACGTTTCGTTTTCGAGATACAGAGTGTTGAAGTTTGAATTTTTTTCAAGTTTTTCTCTCATAGTATATACACTTCACAAGATATTCAACTGAAATTTGGCATAGATATTACATTTGAGAGTTCTCACCACGTGACATGGCAATTTTGATAGAAGATCTACAGGGTGATATTTTTTCTGGAACACTGCCACCTGTTCTTCTGCAGAACTTTTTTTTGGTGAGCAACTGTTAATTTGAAAAAATGTAAAAAGAAGCTTTGTTCTTATACTAAACTTTTCGGTCTCTTGTAGTTTTGTCGTATCTACCAACGATTTCGAGAAAAAAAAATTTGAACGATTCTCTCGAAATCCTCGTGAAAATCCAAATTATGATGGGAAGGCCACTTTGTAAGCTGTGGTGAATGAATTCAGTGTCAGTTTTTAAGGAAATTTTCCTGATCTGTAGCAATGATTCATAAAGATTCGATAAACTCGTATAATCAACACAAAAAATGTATCACAACAAGAAACGTAAAACTAAAAAAAAAAATCATAACAAGAAAACTAAGTAACCGACTGAACTACAGCAAATGTTGAAAATGTCCTCCCCCAACTCTTATACAAGCTTCTGTTCTTCGTCTCATAGACGATCGAACTCTTTCAAACACTCCCGGAGTATTCCTAACTGTATCAAATGCGCCTATTATACGATTTCTCAGTTCTTCTACGGTGTTCGCGGGTGTCGAGTATACTAGAGATTTCAGGTGGCCCCATAAAAAGAAATCCAAACTATTTAAGTCTGGCGATCTGGCGGGTATGACTGAGGACCCCCCCGTTCAATCCACCTGCTTTCATAATTTTCGTCCAAATACTCCCTTGCCAAAACTGAAAAATGAGCAGGAGCACCGTCATGCATGAACCACATTTCTCGTCGTAGCATAAGAGGTATATCTTCCAATAACAAGGGCAAATCGTTTTCTAAAAAATGTCTGTATGATTGACCTATTAGTCGACCTGGCAAGAAGAAAGGACCAATCAAATCATCACCAATATTACCACCCCACACATTTAGTGAAAATTGCTCTTGAAAATGGGTTTCTACATATCCATGCGGATTCTCCTCAGCCCATACGTGTTCATTATGAAAATTGATAATTGAAGTCCTTGAGAAGCAGGCTTCATCAGTGAATAGAATTTGGCAATCAAAATAAGGATTCATCAATAGTCTACTGAGGTACCACTGACAAAAACTAACCCTCGGATGAAAATCTCGAGGCAGAAGAGCTTGCACCCTCTGAATGTGATAAGGATATAGCAGAGAATCCCGCAAGATCCGCCAAACAACTTGATGACTTGCATTCAAAAGTACACTAATTTTTCTTGTACCTACTGGTTCTTGGATGTTGTTCTATTTTGTTCATAACTGCCTCTTCGAGTTGTGGTGTTCTCACACTGCGTGGTCTCCCAGCATTAATTCTTTTCGTGGAAAAAGATCCAGCTTCTGAAAGACGCCTATGAATATCAAGAACATTCGATGATTTGGTATCACTCTATTGGAATAGCGTTCCATGTAGGTAAAGACGCCTAGCTTCTCTTGCATTTCCATTTGCAAGACCATACATGAAATGCATATCAGTCATTTCGGAATTCGTGAAATTCGGCATGTTTTGATATTGAAATGTGTAGAGGTTCTAATTTCTGATCAAATATTGTTGTGACAGTCATAAAAATCGTAATGAAAATAGTAGTCTAACTACATTCAAAAAAATAAATAGCCACAAATGCAACCACCTTCACTTTTAAAAAAAACAAACGTTCAATAATTTGATGTGTCAAAACTGGCACTGAGTTCATTCACCACAGATTACAAACTGGCCTTCCTATCATAGTTACGAGAATTTCGAGAGAATCGTTCAAATTTTTTTTCTCGAAATCGTTGATAGATACGACAAAACTACAAGAGACCGAAAAGTTTAGTATAAGAACAAAGCTTCTTTTTACATTTTTTTAAATTAACAGTTGGTCACCAAAAAAAAGTTCTGCAGAAGAACAGGTGGCAGTGTTCCAGAAAAAATATCACCCTATAGATCTTCTATCGAAATTGCCATGTCACGTGGTGAGAACTTTCAAATGTAATATCTATGCCAAATTTCAGTTGAATATCTTGTGAAGTGTATATACTATGAGAAAAAAACTTGAAAAAAATTCAAACTTCAACAGTCTGTATCTCGAAAACGAAACGTTTGCGACCCCATGTTTATGGGACTTGTTTTTCTTAAACTCACTTAAGGAATCTCCCCTTTTCGTTTGTACGTTCAATTTAGGAACACCCTGTATGATACTTGTTCTGCGACAAAATTAATTCAGGTAGAAACATGGGAATAAACTATTACAGAAAAAAAATTATGAAAGTTGCCCAATAACGAAGAATTATCAGAGGTTATTTCACCCTTAAAATGAACTGCATACGGTTCTAGATATACTCGGTGGATCGATTTTCTCTCACCTCCAAATCATTGCGCTAATATTATAGGGAACAGCGTGCTATCATTTTGCCCAAATGTCTGTTATTTTAGAATTTCTTGCCGAAAATAGTCTCAAAAGATTAGCTCCGACTCAATGATGAAGAATTATTCGAGGTCAAAATCGATTATGTCCGCTGCGACGATAACTTTCGAACGGGATGAGATTATGACTTGAAATGTTCAGGGTTGCGCATCCGAATACAATGCTTAAGTTCGTTAATGGACTTAATCGGCCAAACGGTTTCGGGGTTATAGAGGAAAGTCACCAAATATGGAATACCATTTTGTTTGAGGGAAATAAAAAAAATTCATAAAAATTAAAACACTTTAATGTTATTACTAATCAGTCATAATATTTCTTTGTAGTGATTAACAATCTTTAATCAAATATATGATTAATCAAATTAAAATCCCATATATGGAATATAAACAATCATTTACAAAAATAGACGGCGGATATATCTATGAGATCAAATAAATGCTATTAAAATGTTATGATAAATGAAAGAAGTGACTAATCACTCTCAAAAGTCACAGATCCAAGTATCAAACTCCGGACCAGCACAATCATAATGTGCCCAGAGCCCACACATTAAGCATTTTATCCAGCTTTCTCCACGTTCATCCATAGAAAAAAGTATCGAATGGAATATACATTCAGCATCAGCAGAGTCAGGAGATACTTGGTATGTCAACTCATCATTAGACACCGACGTCTGTTCCATATTTTAAATCACAAAATATCACAAAATGTTAAAAATAAACATGATATCGATATACTAAATGGTATAATACTAATATATTACATACATATTAACAGATAATATTCATTTATTACTTACCTTACTTACCTTCACGCAACTGACACGAATGGTGTGAGTGTGATAGCAAATAGACCGAATAAAACAGAAGATATTCGTGTTTTGCGTTTCATACTCATATCTTAATATATATATTTCTTGTGTGCGTGTGTATGTGACTGATCTCCTCCTAAACGACTGGACCGATTATGATGAAATTTTTTTTGTGTGTTCGTGGAGATTCGAGAATGGTTTAGATTTACAATTTGGTCTACTGGAAAATGTTTTTGGCGTTGGAGTTTGAGTTGGCGTTGAAGTTGGCGTTGGGGTTGGAGTTGAAGTTGGAGTAGGTATTGTGGTTGGCATTGGTTATGGAGTTGGCGTTGTAGTTGGAGTTGTAGTAGTTGTAGTTGGATTGGAGTTGGAGGTGGAGATGGAGGTGGAAATGGAGATGGAGGTGGAAATGGAGATGGAGGTGGAAATGGAGATGGAGGTGGAAATGGAGTCGGAGTCGGAGTCGGAGTCGGTGTCGGAGTCGGAGTCGGAGTCGGAGTCGGAGTCGGAGTCGGAGTCGGAGTCGGAGTCGGAGTCGGAGTCGGAGTCGGATTCGGAGTCGTCGGAGTCGGAGTCGGAGACGTCGGAGACGTCGGAGTCGGAGTCGGAGTCGGAGTCGGAGTCGGAGTCGGAGTCGGAGTCGGAGTCGGAGTCGGAGTCGGAGTCGGAGTCGGAGTCGTAGTCGGAGTCGGAGTCGGAGTAGGAGTCGGAGTCGTAGTTGGAGATGGAGTTGGAGTTAGAGTTGGATTTGGATTTGGAGTTGGCGTTGGCGTTGGCGTTGGGCAGGCGTTGAGGAGGCAGTACGAAGTCTGCCGGGCCAGCTAGTTCTTAGATAAATTAAGGTATTCCATATTATTAGGATACTATTCCATATTTGGTGACTTTCCTCTACCCATCTGAAATATTGTTTCCTCAAAAAATACATATCCGCGCGAATTGAAACTTGATAATTAGTTGAACAATGCAGACGCACAAAGTTTTGCCGAATTTCGTTGTATACTATCACTAAAAAAAATAAATTTTACATTCCAGAAACTAACAGATACCGCTGAAATTCAGAAACTAGCAGTCAGATTCCGTAGAAATTCCGTGCAAACCTTCCAGCCACTATTTTGCAATCAGTTGATGCCCAATGCATTATTTCACGTATTAACGCTAAAAAGATGGCTTGAAGGTTCATGCAGGGTGTCTGAGGCGTGAATAGATAAATAGAATATGCACGCAAAAGCTTCTGATTTCACGTCAGTGCTTTTTTAAGTTTTTTTGGTTTTGTGTTCGAATTTATAGAAAATTGCCTCAGACTCCTTTGAATTGACTTTAATATATTACCTATATTATCGGGACGTTACAAATACAGGGTGAGTCTTTGACCACTGCATTAATTTTAACCAAAGATTCCTCTCATCAAATGAAACACTTTTTTCATTCACCATTTTTCCAGATTCCGCTCAGGTAAAAAGTTAGAAGCGTTTGAAGATTTCACAATGTGCTAATACACTCCCGCATATAAATTATCTATGACATTGTTGGCGGACGAGAATAATGCATGGTAACGTGGTTTACAGCTTGATTCGGGATTCCAACGCTCAGGGACGGATCCATAAAAGTAGTGAAATTTCTGGAGTTTTCCATTTTAAAACATTCAATGGAGAATATCTCGAAAACGGTGCGTTTAAGGAGAAATGATGACGAATAATATAATGTTCTAAAACGATGGAATATTCTTGAAATGACTCAAGAAAAACTTTATATGCTTTCTTTATGCTAATTTCGTTTAGTTTTATGAATCCACGAGTCCATAACTAGAAAACCAGTAGGAGTAGAAAATAACTAATATTTGGAAAATATGTATCATAGTTATAGGAAACTTTACGCCAATATTCATTTTATTCGAAAGAGGGATGTCCAAGCTACAAAATAAAAACTGATTTTTTTTCAAAATTTCAACAGCCTGTATCTTTTTACCTGAGCTGAATTTGGAAAAATGTTAAATGAAAAAAAGTGTTTCATATGATGAGAGGAATCTTTGGTTAAAATTAATGCAGTGGTCAAAGACTCACCCTGTATAGCCAAAACGAAATTTGGGAGATTTGAAAATACCGAAACTGTATATAATGAAAAGGGAATTCGTGTTCTGAATACGTAGCACCATTGGATCATCGTCCATTTAATGGTAGGTATAATCGTGCTTCTGAGCAATTCGACTCACAATGCACATTTTTTTTCAAAAATCGAATAGTTGATGTTCAACTATTCGATTTTTGAAAAAAAATGTGCATTGTGACTAGAATAGGTCAGAAGCACGATTATACCTACTATAAAATGGACGATGATCTCTATGAGTTGCTCGAACTGAACTCTGATTTTGAAAATGAATCTCAACAATTTCGAGGCGTTGTTCGTTAATCTACTCATAATTAAAAATGGAAAACATTTCTGAACACAAATGCAAAAGAACTATCACTTTGCCAAAAGTTATCCTTAACGAAAGATCTCATGCAGCTAAAGGAACGCCCTACGAGTTGCAAATTTCATTTGTTGTAACCGAGATTCATTCGAAGTCTATGCATAATGTGAATTATGTTATTAAATCATCCTTGTGTTAACCTAATTCGCCTTTTCGGCGCTATTGTTCCTCGGAACAGAGTGCTTATCAATTTTCCCAAATGTCTGTAATTTTCGAATTTATGGCTGAAAATGGTTTTAAACGATTTGGTTCGACTCACTGATCAAGAATCCGTGGTCGAAATCGATTCGGTCCGGCCGGACGTCCGTCCGGCCGTTAACACGATAACTCTCGAACGAAAGGAGATCATTTTCAACTCTAACAAGCTAATACTTTCGGAGATATGATTTTTCGAAATTTCAATAATGAATCGTACTTCTATGTTCTCACAGAATGATGTACTTAATTTTTCTATCTATGAATTATTATATGATCTGTATTCTTACATGTCATCTTATTTTCCTATGAGAGATAAATGTCAAAATTATTTCTGGTTCGTTATTCTTGATATAAAATACCGTTCCTGTTCTATAAAATAAAACAAAGTATGATTCAATGCAATTGACTAATGAAATAACCTCAGCTATCGTACTTTTGAGGTGATAATATAATGCCTGTGGATAATCCATATGATGATGGAAATATACAGGGTGTCCCAAGTTAGAGTACCTATTAGACGTTTCTGGAGAACTGGACATATTTGAAATCTGAAAATTCGGATTATGATATTGCTTGAAATTCTCTATAGAGCTAACATATGTTCGAAGCCCAATCACTTCCGGTTATACAGGGAGCGAACATAAATTTGATGAAAGTTGTTTTTTCTAGTTTCGCATTCCTGGTATGATCAAGTATTCAATGCTGAATACATTTCTGTTAAAACCATTGTATTCATTCGAATAGTTTTCAAAATATCGAAAAAAAACAGGAAAAAAAGTCAAATATGTTTAGTCAGTAGGTATTATGTTCATTATTCTCGTTTTAAACCTCCTGAGCGTGAACCGTTTTTAGAACATCGAAGAGGAAGATTGTGGAAAGGTCATGCATCTTTTGAATTCCAGAAATATCATCACAGGGTGTTTCAAATTTTGTTTTCTCACATGATTATGCTCCCGAAATAAAAAAAATTCAGAAATTATTTAATTTAGGAGCATAATCATGTGAGAAAACTGTCATTATTTTTCACCGCAGAATCCAACGCAATCATGAAAAAAAAAAGGGTTCTAATTTGAAAAACAGAAGTTATGGCCAATCTCTGATCACAATTTTCGACACACAATTTGAAACACCCTGTGATGATATTTCTGAAATACAAAAGATGCATGACCTTTCCACGTTCTTCCTGTTGATGTTCTAAATGCGGTTCACGCTCAGGATGTTTAGAACAAGAATAATGAACATAATACTGACTAAACATATTTGACTTTTTTTCCGTTTTTTTTTTCGATATTTTGAAAACTATTCGAATGAATACAATGGTTTTAACAGAAATATATTCAGCATTGAATACGTGATCATACCAGGAATGCAAAATTGGAAAAAAAAAATTTCATCCAAAATATTTTAGCTCTGTAGAGAATTTCAAGCAATATCATAATCCCAATTTTCAGATTTCAAATACGTCCAGTTGTCAAGAAACGTCCATTAGGCACTCGAACATGGGACACCCTGTATTCTTTGGTAAGATACATAATGAAATTGGGTTCAGAATATCTCCAGTAAAAACAAAACTGCAATGTTGTCTAAGTTTTAATTGATATAATATAATTTTCAGAGTAGATTTGAGGAATGAACATCTCGGATAAGTTCGTTATTCGGGAGAATCGGTCTGTTTGAATTTAATTTCTTTCATGATGCAGTTCTATCGTAAGAATCCATTTATATCATTCCCAGAGAGTAAATATTTCGGAGATATTATTTGTCAAAGTTTGAACAAGAGCGCCAAAGCTCCTGTCCACAGGGCTTGAACCAATTTTTCAAACTATTATGGTGGGTTTCACGAAGCTTCGATTAGCTTAATTGTGTATTTAATTCGATGGTTGCATCAAAATTGAACTGGAAGTCGACATAGAATCGCGCTAATTTGGCAATTAAGAGCTGTCAAAGCTTTGTGAAACCCACCGTCTGTTTCTATCTTTTCTATCGATTATTTTTTGACGTTTCTTAAAACCAATGAAATGCTTCTTTATTTGTCACAAGGGTAAGTTTCAACAATGATGTCATCATTATAGTGGGAATAAATCTCTTGTGATTATTCTCGGGAATAATCACTGTGGCTTTTATTTGCCTAGCAAATGTCAGATAGTTATCAAAGTAATTACCTAATTGTGTCAACGCGATATATAAAATGGGTGAAAATTATCGGTTTAGTACCTTTTTTGAAGCAGAAATAACAAAAAAGATTTTAGAAACTACTTCGAAAAATACTCTAATCAGTCTATACTCTATATGGAGACAATTTGAAACCTTCACCAAAGAAAGAAATTATATTCTGGATCAATCTACTACTACAGCTACTCTGGCATTGATTTTGAAAGATTGGGCTTATAACATGAAAAGAAAAGACGGAAATGATTATAAAGAAGCAGTAATAAAGACAATGTGGAATAAAACGGCAAAATTAGTTCAAGAACTTTGCTTTAATAAGTATAACAGGTATAATTTTATGATAGTTTTATTGATCTTTTTTGGCGCTCTAGTTCCTCGGAACTGAGTTACGTTTTCACAGAATTACATAATTATTTTATGTATGAATTGTCATAATGTCAACTTATTTTCCTGAGACATGACATGTCTAATTCCTTGCTAAGTTGGTTCGAGAAACGTCAAAATCGACTTAGAGAGACAAGGGTAAAAAACCGTCAAATAAACCCCCATGTGGCGATTTTATGTCGAAAAGTGAAAATTAAGTATATATATCCCAGGTAAGTACCGACGTTTTATTCTAATACCGGAGATCGACAAGATCGTACGAGGAGCCCGATAGACGGTGTGTCTACGCCGTCGGGTTTTCGAGAGAAGGCGGGCTCAAATCCCGGAAAGGGAATTACACTTTATGGCGCTCTAGTTCATCGGAACTGAGTGCTTATCAATTTGCCCAAATGTCTGTAATTTTTATTTAAGATGCAGTTTCACCATTAAAATCAATCGATATCATTTTCAACTCCAACAAGCTAATACTTTCGGAAATATGATTTTTCTAAATTTCAATAATGAATCGTACGTACTTCTATGTTTTCACAGAACGTAATGGTGAGAACAGCTCTGTTGGGGGGCACAATAGATCTCAAGGTCGCGGTGCAACGTAACCCCCTTATCAATAATAATAATAATAATAATGTTTTCACAGAATGCTATAATTATTCTATGTAAGCTTTATTATATGATCTGTGTTCATACTCGTACATTTCATCCTGTTCTATAAGAAAGAGTCAAATTCATTTCAGCTATTTTAATTTGATTTCTTCCATGGTGCAGTTCTCATTCTTAGATTGCTCATGTAATCTTGATGAATAAACTATTATTTGAATTTAATTTCCTTTATGATGCAGTTTTTTCATAAGAATACATTGATTTAATTCCCAACTCTGAGAAACCAACACTTTCGGAGATATAATTTGTCTGTTTGAACTAGAGCGCCAGAAAGCTCCTGTCCACAGGGCTTGTTACACATGTTATTGTAAAAATTTGTGAATCAAAAAATAATCTAGTAAAATATAACTCGCGAGTTCCATAAATTAAAACATAATTTGACAGATTTTGTTTAAACTTGTTGCCATTTGGAAATAGCCACTCGAGCTCTGCGGGCTCTCGTGACTATTGCCTGGCAACAAGTTTTCAAAAAATCTGTCAAATTATTTTCAATTTATTCTCACTCTCTTGTTATATTATTACTGAAAATATAACGGTTGATTACTGGTTTGCCAATCGAAACCTCCACCGCCCGAAAAAAATCGCGTTGCGCAAACAAACTGCCTATTCCGCTGATTAATTCTACTTCAAGTATGAACGATGATGCTTAGTCCACGTCATGGTTATGCAATCATTTTAAACGCAATCCCCCTTTGATCAAACTACACACACCGCACTTCTATATGCGAACCATATGATTATTCCATGTTGGGCAGCAGATTATAAACCGAGAGTCTTTGAGTGAGATTGACAAAAACGTTCTTTATGTACGCCGACATGTTCCGATAAGCCACCTACATGCCGAGTGGTTGAAATTTGAAATATTAATTATATATTTAATGATTCCATTAGTCTTTGGATGTTTCAGTCATCTGCCATCATTTAAGTAATCGGAAGTTTTCGTTCGTATGGTGGATTTTTTCGAGGATTATTGCAGATTGTGACATGCTCGAAATTTCATTTTCATAATATTGTTTAGTTAATTCTATTTTTGGCGTGCTTGTTCCCCTGAATAGACCGCCTATCAATTTTCCCAAATCTCTGTAATTTTAGGATTTTTGGATTTTTGGTTGAAACTGGTCTCCAAACTTTAGCTTATATAAAATTCAATATGTAGAAAACTTATCGCCACAATTCCCTATAATTTTGTATGTGCATAAATGGCAACGATAGACTGAGTTATCTGAAATATTAGTCTCATACCTTTGTTATTAAAAGGTTTCTTTCTGGGTTTTCTCTCCCAAACTCTGGAAAATATCTATAAAATAAAAATTAATTATTTTGTGATTTGCTTCCGCGTAAGAATATACTTCCTGTATGAAAAATTGGTGGTTATACCTTCCTTTCGAAGGAGGTTGAAGGTAGGGTTCGCATTTTACGAAGAAGACTGAAAATTTAACTCTGACGTGTTTTGGGATTTTCCATAAATATGTACAGTATACAAGGTAATCAATTTCTTCCATTTGGCTTTTTCACACTTTATATTGATGGAGTTATTGGAAAAATACTGGAAACCGACCATCGTTGAGTGCCACGATAACTATCGAACGGAAAGAGATAGCGACTTGCAATTATCAGGGTAGGTTGCGCTTCCGAATGCGACAACTAAGTTCGTTGGTTGGCATAACTGGCCAAATGGTTTCGGAGTTATACCCATCTGAAATTTTGTTGTTATTTCCTCAATAACTGAAAATATACAAATCCAACCCAATTTAAACTTTGTAGATACTTGTAGAATGCCAACGCACTAATTAATGTGAAATTTCGTGAGGATCGTATAACTAGAAACAAAAATAAGAATATTTCTTCGAAAAAAAAGCTTTCTTCAGAAATGATTCATCAGATTCCGCTGAAAATCCGATGAACCTTCAAGCCGAATCTTATTTCTCCAATATTTTCAAAAACACAGATCCGAAAAAATTGAAATCTAGTACTCGGTTGAAAAAAGACGGATTGAAGGTTCATGTAGTATTTCCTGAGGCTTGAATAGACAGAAGAACATGCGCGCAAAAGCTCTTGACTGCACGTCAGTGATTTTCGAGAATTTCATGTCTTAAATTACTGGATTACTACTTTTGTCGCACCGTTTTTATCTTTCTTCATTTTTCTGCCATTTATATAAAAGGAAAAAATTCTATTATAGAATATGCCTGAATATACAACAAAGGGACTCATAATGCGCAATCGGAACTCGCTTCGGACCAACTTTTCGTCATGTTATATTCAGAAAAGGATAACAATGTAAGGCGGTAAGCATTATATTATGCAAAGAGTAATATATGCACTTGCAGTGATCGGGTGACATGAGTAATACACGTAGTGGATATGTTAATGACGAAACTATGATGGGAATAATAATTTGGAAAAATTAAAATTATCGCCTTGACTCATATCGCGAACATAAATGGCATCATCAACAAACTGCATTCCGCTGAGATCATAGAGCCGGAGATTCATTACATTTGTGACTTGAACAAAATGTTAATAATGAATATTAAATAAACAAAGTTTTATGTTATATGATATTCTTCGGAAATATGTCTTCAATTGAACTGAAGGGAAGAGACAATTTATCATATGCATATTGCATATACAATATTCACTATAACATTCTTTCGATCCATGTTTGAAAGTTTCAATTAGAGGTTCTACTCTTCTCCAATATTGCGCTACAGCAACACTCATGATGTCAACTATTTCCCAAAGAATATAGTCAGGAGGCGGTAAATTAAACAATCTTGGAGGCCAATTATAATTTCTGGAAATACTGTTTTCACGAAATTATCTATTCAATGAATTGATGATTTCGTTGGCTGTTTGGCACGTAGCACCATCCTGTTGGAACCATAGAAATAAAATTCAAAAAGTGTCATTAAAAAATAACAAGAGTGTCAAAAATTATTAATCCGAAACCACCAGACCGATTCCATCCAATAACGAAATCATCCGAAATGTTCATTCCCCAAATTTACTCTGAAAATTATATTTTATCAATTGAAACTTAGCCAGTATTACAGATTTGTTTTCGCTGGAGATATTTTGAACCCAATTCGATTAACTTATCATCCTTTAAAGTATAATATGCTATAATCCTCATATTTCTACGATAACTGAGGTTATTTCATTGGTTATTTTGCATTCAATTATACTTGGTTTTCTAGAACAGGAGGTATTTTATATCATGAGTAATGAATTTTGAATAGAACCAGAAATAAACATGTTTCTCATCGATAGATAAGAGGACATATACAGTGCGTTTCAAAAAGTACGCAACTAGAGGAAATTTTCTCACCTGTATAGTTTTTTGAATTTTTGGTTTCCCTGAAAGTTGGTGCTCAAGAAACGATGATTTTTGACATATATGTCATTCATCGTCTTACTTTGCAAACCGGTCAAAATTGACATTTTTTTAGAAAAATGACCAAAAGACGTAGAAATCAGAACAATATCAAAAAGTTTCTGAAATAAATGTTGCTCGGAATTTTTACCAAATCGCCAAATTTCATAGTGAATTTCCGAAATCTTTTGATATTCATATTCCGATTACAGCACGTTGCGGAAATTTGAAAAATAATTCAGAATGTAATTCCAATGAAAGAGACATGATCACAATTGAAATAGAGTTTATATTAATTTAATGTTCCTCATAAATTATGATTTCTATAGTGAAAACCCCACAATCTTGGTGCAAACCGAATTATTCTTGAGAAATTAAATGCGCAAAAAGCTAATATCTCCCTAATTATTCTTGGAGTATCATAAGAAATTATCCGCCTGTCAACTCGATTTCAGTTTCACAAGTATCTTTGTTTTAAATTAGGTCTGTATTGCGTTTTTAGTGTTATTTGAGGGAGTATTTGAGTAAATATATTCAAAAGCGATTTTAAAGGGTTGGAGAATTATTCTTCAGATATAAAATCGAAGAATTTAATTTCTTATGATGTTCCAAGAATAACTAGCGAGATATTAGCTCTTTGCGCATTGAATTTCTCAAGTATAATTCGGTTTGCACCAAGATTGTGAGGCTTTCACTATAGAAATCATAAATTTATGAGGAACATTAAATTAATATTAACTTTATTGCAATTGTGATAATGTCTCTTGCATTGGAATAACATTCCGAATTATTTTTGAAATTTCCGCAAAGCCCACAGCTGTCTCTTAATGTCATCAAAATATCAATATCAAAAAATTTCGGAATTTTCACTGTGAAATTTGGCAGTTTTGTATAAAATGAAATTCTGAGCAACATTTATTTCAGATACTTTTTGATATTGTTCTGATTTCTACGTCTTTTGGTCATTTTTCTAAAAAAATATCAATTTTGACAGGTTTGCAGAGTAACACGATCAATGACATATATGTAAAAAATCATCATTTCATGAGCACCAACTTTCCCGAAAACCCAAATTTCAATAAACTATACAGGCCAGAAAATTTTCTCTTGGTGCGTACTTTTTGAAACGCACTGTATAAAGGCAGATCATGAAATTCATAGATACAAGTACGGACGTTAATTTTCGATTACAGCATTCGTGAAATCATAGAATTACGATCGATAATTGAAATTTTGAAAATTAATATCACCGAAAGTATTAGCTTGTTGGAGTTGAAAGTGATATCAGTGGATTATTATGATGAAGCTACATATTAAACAAAATTGAATTGAGATGTTTATCTCTCAAACCTACTCTGAAAATTTCAACTGTCTAGCTCTATTAGAATATTCGAATACAGGGTGATCCACGAAGAATGTTCGTTAGAATATTTCAAAGAAAGAATCGAGATAAACACTTGAAATATTATAGTAAAGCTTTGAGATGAATTCTTGGAAGAAATTTCAGATTCGTTCGACTTCCGGTTTCACCGGAAATGATACCAACTTTCGTTCTTTGAACGTAATACCCAGTTTTTTCATTGATAATCAGATTACCCATTGAATTCTACATTGTTTTAATTTGTCACTTTATAATATTATGTACATACTATTGCTCTAAAATGCTTATTTCCCGAGATATTCGGTAAGTAAGGCAGTAGTATGTATTATGAACAAGAGCGCCAAAAATACACTATTTTTTAACCTAGATTCCAGCTGACCATTAAAAAAATGGGTTCTCATCTGAAAAAAAATGAGATTTGAGGTTTTTGTCATGACTGACTTTGAGATTGAAATCGAAACATTCTGTATATTCAATTGAATTTTGAATTAACAAAGGAGAAGCATTGGTATGTCTTCCGATAGAAACTAGAAAATTAGGATTTTTCATGCAAAAATCCACAAGTTATCAACATTGGAATTAAGAAGAAAATAGGATAACGCGGATAAGTTTATTAAAATGGAGAAGTATAACGGGTAATTTCGCAAAAGGAGCAGAGAAAATCATTCTGCTGGTACCTGCCGACACGTGTTTCTGCTAGTTTGCCTCCGAATTGGAGGTCCTAGAGCTGAGGGCACAAGTTGGTTGCTCGCTCCTGTTGTGGTGTCACCTGTTTTCAGTTATGTTTCCACCTTTTTATTGGTTTCTTGGTTGCCCTGTCCTGAAGAAGCCAACTAGCAGAAACACGTGTCGGCAGATACCAGCAGAATGATTTTCTCTGCTCCTTTTGCGGAATTACCCGTTGTACTTCTCCATTGGAATTAAGTCCTATTTGTGAAAATTTAAAGGGTTTTTCTCAGATTTCACACGAATTTTCTGAGAATAATATGTAAGTAGTCTAGTCAACAAGTGCTTTTTAGGTCAAAATATTTGCGTTTTCTCTGAAAATTATGATTGAGGTGTCATTCGATGCGGAATGGTATGTAGATAGGTTTTGAGAAAACGCTAAGACCGCTCACAAAAATTGCAATAGTTATAAACAATTAAGTAAAAAAAAAGGAGGGGGTTTGGTTTTTCGGAAATATCTCAAAAACTATGGGAGATAATTCAAATTTGAAAAAAGATTCAGATAGAGGAGGAAATTTCCTATGAAAAAGTCTGGACTGCCGGAACTATAGGACCAATATTTATAATTTGCCTAGCGGGTTGAAAATACGCCCGAAAACGGGTACTCCGACTTGCGCAAGCCTCGCCCCCTTCGGACCTTTCATGCATAAATATTATTTAAACTTACTGAATATGAAAATAAAAAATTGAAAAAATTCAAGCGTCTGCAGGATAGATCAATGAACAATAATCCGTGGTCCAAAAATGTTTATCGCGACTTTTCAATTAGTTAGCTGGAAAACAAGTATCCGATTCTTGAATTTGTGAATATTTACTACACTCTTTTGAAACCGAAAATAATATTAACTGGTTGCATATTGAAACCTTTCAATAATGAGTATACTTCCACAGTATCCTTTAATGATTGCATATTGAATAATTTATGTATAAATTCGGGATGATGTTTCGGAAGATTTAGAATTGGATCATTTTAATGATGTACTTATTTTATGAAGGCAATGGGAAAGAAGAACATAATGGAATCATCAAAAGAAATTAGTGTTCGTTGACCACTGAGGTAAATAATACCTTTTACTTCCTTTTGTGAAACATTTTCCTATATACAGTATTTTCATAATGTTGCTAGCAAAAAAATACTCAAATATGGATCTACATTTGTGCATCGAATATTTTTTCTTGAGTTAAGGTTCATAATACAGAAAGGAATGTGTTAGTGGAATGAATTATTAAATTATGAAAAGATAATAATTTGTTCGTCAGCCTCTACCTACTCAAATATCAGGAATAAATGGACAATCTGCTATGATTGTCTCCAGCCTTGCTCTAGAAATTTCGATGATACTTTCCTTATTATTTTAAATGATAATTTTTCGGAGTGTTAAAGCATTGAAGATTTCTCATTTATTCTTGACAAATAAACTATTATTTGAATTGAATTCCCTTCATGATGCAGTTCTATCATAAGAATCCATTGATATCAATCCCAACTTGAGAAAGCAATACGTCGGAGATATGATTTGTCAAAGTTTGAACAAGAGTGCCAAAGCTCCTGTCCACAGGGCTTTAACCAATTTTTTCACTCAACATTCAATTCAGAATTCAATAATCCCCCAAATCTAATCATCGAAGGAACATAAAGCCTCGTCTCCATTTCGAACCGAGCTTGGCAATTCGAGTACGGCAAAATAAACGCAATCGATAGACTTTCACCGTGCTGTCATTCGAAACATGAAAGCTATTTGTTGGCGGCGCACACGGGCAACCAGGAAGAATTGTCACCAAATATGTAACATAATACGCGGCCCACACCATTTACATGATCTAACGAATAGATCTCACTCGGACCGCCCAGCGTACCGCGAAAACCGACCTCCGAACGAAACAGGATCGCTTCCGGTCTCGTATTTTTATATCAGATAAATTGCCGGATATTCACTGTCGATACATTTAACTGTAGTTAACGAGATAGCGATTTTTATCGATAAATATCTCTGTCGTTAAAATATCGCGCTCATATATAACTAATAATAATGAATTAGACCAGATGAAACATTTTGGCTGTTGTGTTTCGAACGGTATGAATGGGTAGGTCATACGCAGTGGCTGCTGGTGATAATTTTGTTCAGGGGGGCGCTGATTCCAGAATACAAAAAAAGTATATATATTTTAAAAGGTAATTACCGAATATATATTATTGAAAGGTTTCTTTTCTGGGCTTTCTCTCCCAAACTCTGAAAAATATCTATAAAATAAAAAAAAATATCATTTTGTGATTTGCTTCTGCGTAGGAAACACAAGATATTTGTCAGAAGCAATCAATCGAACAATGTTGCCTAACAAAACAACATCAACGAAGAAACAAGTATATCGTAACGTTTCGGAGTCTATATGAGACTCCTTCTTCAGACACTTAACGAAAATCTTCAGAATTATTTTGTTGATAGCAGAATAACTATCAACAGCAGAATAACTATCAACAAAATAATTCTGAAGATTTTCGTTAAGTGTCTGAAGAAGGAGTCTGATATAGACTCCGAAACGTTACGATATACTTGTTTCTTCGTTGATGTTGTTTCGTTGTTGTTTGTTAGGCAACATTGTTCGATTGATTGCTTCTGACAAATATCTTGTGTTTCTTACTCAGAAGCAAATCACAAAATAATATATTTTTTTTATTTTATAGATATTTTTAAGAGTTTGGGAGAGAAAACCCAGAAAAAGAACCTTTTAATAATGAGTATACCTCCCACAGTATTCTTTAATGATTACTTAATTACCGAATGCCTACATCTTAAAATGAAACTCAATCCTTTTGTTTTTGTCGCAGATGAACTTCTCGATCATTTTTTCGTTGAAGTCAGGAATGTCTTCAACTAAATTGGCTTCGATGGACAACATCGTGAGCGTCGTCAGTCCTTCTTCCGACATTGTATTTATTAGAAACGTCTTGATCAATTTTGAAGTAGACAAACATTTTTCAGTTTCTGCGGTTGTCAGTGGCATCAATATTGAAATAACCAAAAGTTCACATACACGTTCACACGTTTAGAGGAAACGTTGAATCCAAACCATACGACACTATATTAAATTTAAAGTACGTAAGCAACCGGTCACATTATCGTTTTCTTGAGTTATTAATCGAGTCTTCCGACTCATTATGACCACGTTGTGCAAGATTGCATTTGCCACACAACTTCAGGCTATCGATAATTTTTGACAGGACATAACGGTTTTTTGATACCATTTCGTTGTGCTTACGAATATTCTCGACATATCCACTACTTAAACGAGAAGCGATATTAGTTGTGGCCAATAGCTGGAACCTTACAATCTTGTTCATGTTATGTTTGGCCGATTTTTCGTGTTTTTTTATCTTTTCACCCAGATCTTTCAAATCACATACACCTTTTTGATGCTCATGTTCCTTGGAACAGAGTGCTTCTCAATTTACCCAAATGTCTGAAATTTTCGAATTCTTGACTGAAAATGGTCTAAGACATTTTGGTTCGAATCACTGATCAAGAATCCGTGGTCAAAATCGATTCTGTCCGGCCGTCCGTCCGGCCTGCCATAACCGCGATAACTCTCGAACGGAATGAACTTGAAATTATCAGAATAGGTTTGGGTTAAGTTTGTTATTGGGCAAAATCAGCCTGGTGGATTCGGAGTAACGAAAAAAGAATTTTTATTTTTCATTACATATTTCAAATTCAATTTTTTTTTTAATGCAGTTTTATCAAAAGAATCCTATCTCATTCTCAACTCTAACGTACTAATACTTTCGGAGATATGATTTTTCAAAATTTCAATAATTATTCTGAGTTCTATGAATTCATAGAATGCTCTAATTATAATTTTCTGATGTTCGTAAATCCAACATGAGGTGAGTCATAGACCTACGTTTTGAATTTAATTAGGAAAATCCTTGAAAATTGACGCAAAGAAGCCAAATTGAAAAATTCTTACGGCACGCAGTGTTCCCATCCAAATACTACCTGGGCCCGACGCTGCTTGGCTTCAGTGTTCGAACGGTATCTAGCATACTCCGTGTGGTATGGCCGCGAACAATATTTCTTCCTCTACCTCTGCAGTTCTATTTATGCAAGATTGCGAAAAGTTCCCTTCACACCCGAAAATGTCAAACAAAATTATTCGAGAATTCGAAATAATATCATAATTATGTCCGAAATTAGTATCCCACAATTTAAAATTCTAGGACATGTACATGCCATTTCTAAGACATGTATATGCCATTTCAACATTCTTAAGAGATATGATGATTTGGTTTTGACAGTCCTGTGCAGATTTTGTATGAAAATAATAATGCCGAACACTGACTTTTATTTTGATATATCTCCAAGTTTCGTAGCTACAGGGTGAAAATTAAAGTTTTGGCGCTTGAATTCCTCGGAACAGAGTGCTTCTCGATTTGACCAAATATCTGTAATTTTCGAATTTTTGGCTGAAAATGGTGTCAAAATCGATTATGTCCGGTCGTCCGTTAACGTGATTACTCTCGAACAAAATGAGCTAGACAATTGAAATTTTCAGAGTGTGAAAGATAGATACCTCGGTTAAGTTCATTATTGGCAAAATCCTGGTGGTTTCGGAGCATCGAAAAAACAAGATTTTCTTTACATTACAAATTTCAAATTCAATTTTTTTTAGGATGTATTTATATCATACGAATCCACTGGTAGTGTTTTCAACTCTAAAAAACTAATACTTTGGGATATATTATTTTTTTAAATTTCAATAATTATGCGTAATTTTATGATTTTTTTAAATTAATTAATTTTATGATGCAGTTCTATCATAAGAATCCATTGATGTTATTCCCAACTTTGAGAAACCAATATTTTAGGAGATATGACTTGTCAAAGTTTGAACAAGAGCGCCAAAGCTCCTGTCCACAGGGCTTTACCACATTTTTTTGGCCAGTTATCGCCTCCACCAAACAGTAAGCAAACAAAACGAAAAAACGCATGTTTTACTCCAGATCTGCACAACCATAAAGTTTTTTCGTAAACATTTGCGTCAAACTAAAGTTTAATTTTCTTAGATCATACACCCAGTGTCAGTCCGTAAAACCTCAACTCAACTTCATAACACGAAACAATAGGCACCTACATTACCTATCTATTTAGCGTAACCATAAACAAGGTATACTACTACTGACCGTAGCTATATTTATTCCTCTCTGGGCTTCTAATAATACGCCCGAATCATCGCCTGAGAATCGCTAGGGACTAGTTGGTCACCTAGTGAGGACGTTTGCCGTATCTATGGTAACCGGCGATTTCGCGTGGCGATCGAGATTCAGGCCGGCATGGTACGGACGCTCGTAGTATACCTTGTCTATGCGTACGCTTAACGCAAATGTAATTATTGTGAAATATAGATGGTCGCTAGTTGTATATGTTTTTAATTTTAATTGTATCCAGTTTGAAGAGACCGAATATGAAATATACAAATTAATTGTTTACGTATGTAGGATATTTTTCTAGGGAGGGCAGTGCCCCGCCGCCCTCCCTCACCAGCCGCCCCTGGTCATACGCCAATCAATAACGCAAACAGATGCTACGCAATCGAGTTATTAATGACAGTAGCTTGTCGCTCATTTTTGGATGATTTGATGGGTCGTTTCTTCAGGCCTCATCAAAAATGTGTGATAGTTAAAATATTCAATGGAAATAATATACGAAATTATGTTTGATCTGTATCTTTATGACCATCACTGCTTTTTGACGAACATAATATTATAACCCCGAGTTTCACGTATAATAATTCATAAGTGGAAAGAGGCAATTTTCTAGATGAAGGATATTAACTATAAGACAGACGGTGAAATATTCGTCGATTTCAACCATCAACAAATATTACCTCGTGATCGGGGCTAGCCATCTCATCGCTCAGCGTTGCCCCAAAGAGAAAAGTATCATTCAGGGCAGATAATGATGATTTCTACTACTTGGGTGCCAGTTATCCTTTTGCGCGCATGTTTTGAAGAACGGCGTGCTATCAGTTTGCCCAAACGCCGGCCGGCCGGCCGTTGTGTCGATCATTTTCGAACGGAAAGTGATAGCGACTTGAAATTTTTAGGGTAGGTTGCGCATCCAAATGCGACGGACAAGTTCGTTGATGGGCATGATCGGCCTAACGGTTTCCGAGTACAAAGTTTGTTTTCAAACAATACTCAACCGATCGAATTGAAACTTAGTTAAAAGTTGTAGAATGCCTGCACAAATACTTGTGCAAAATTTCTTGTGGATCCTATAGCTAGAAAATTTTTAAAAAATTATTGAACAAGCGTGCAAACATATTATGTATCTCAAAAACTATTCGTCCGACATTTAGTAACAGCCTTCAAGTAGTAATTCTAAAGTCAAATTTTAAATTTGAACATGATCTGATTTATATTGTAGGAGTTATTAAAGAAACAGCGTTGGGCGATTTCAGAGTCTGGCAACGGACGTTTAGAATTTTACTTAGAGTGAGTTTGTGTAATTGAGGGGACGTCTCGAGAGAAAAAGTTGGAAAAAGAGGGAATTTTGAGGGCGGTCACAGTACACGACCGAAATTTTGGAATAGTGAAAAACGAAAGCTGTAGACGAAATTTCGATATCTATTAGCGATTTCAAAAGATTTACCAAAGAAATTTAGTTCACGTCCCGACCCCGAATCGCGACAAAATCAATGGTCGAAACTTGGAGTAATGTTGATATGATGGGATGCACGCTCCAAAGTAGGACTTGATGGTGAGTTTATGTCGAAAGATCGATCCGCTCAATAAATTAAGTGGGGTTTTTCGTTTCGAAACGTTTATATTCGAAATAGACATAAGGAAAGGTGGTATTCTTCGGAATAATTCCAATTTCTTTCGACCGATCGAAAAATTTGACATCTATCATGTTGGATTAGAATGTACGAGGTTGGAAATTTTTCACGCAAAATATTCCGATAGGGACCGTTTTCGAGCGGGAAACTAGGCAAAAAGTGAAGATGGGGGATAGAAACCTTCGAATAATATGTAACATGATGATATTTTCCAGAAATAAGAAAGTTGAAAAATTAGAGAACTGAAAAAAGATGAGGAAAATTGTCTATATTCACCTTTAATCATAGAATCTACACACAATAACTATTATAGCTCGTAGATTAATTTGTTGGACTCATAAGCTGAAGCTACCGGGATCAATTCCCGTACACGTAATTATTCTTTTTCGTTTTTTTGCACGCATATTCTGGGGAACAGCGTGCCGAAATGTCTGTAACGCGGGAATTTTTTGCCGAAAATGGTCTCAAACGACTAGATTCGACCCACTGATGAAGAATTCTAGGTCAAATTTGTCTTGCCGTCCTCACGAAACTTTAAACGGAAAGAGATATCGACTTGAAAGTATCAAGGTATGTCACTCCTCTGAATACGACGGACAAACTCTTAATGGGCATAATCGGCCAAACGGTTTCCGAGCACTAGTTTTGTCTTCAACCAATTTAGCTCCGATCGAATTGAAATTTGGTAACTAGTTGTAGATTACTGATATAAAGATGTATGTGAATTTGTGTGGAGATCCTATCACTAGAAAATAAAAAAAAATATTTTCTGTATCACGATAACTTGATAACGGAAAGAGATAGCGACTTGCAATTTATTTTCGTATTTCAATTCCAATAGAATACATAATATGTCAGATTTAAAAATTCTGTTATCATAGACGATTCTCTCGTTACTGAAGTATGTCATAAAAATGGTATGAAATGTATTCATATGTTATAAAAGATGAGAAAGCGGCATATATCGATGCTAAATTCGATCAATAGTGTCCAATAAGGGCGAGGACATGCGTGCAAAAGCTTCTAACGTCACGTCAGTGCATGAATCAACTTTTTTCTATTTCATTATTTTTAATAATACTCTCAGGGTTGGATTATATCTTACAATTACTAGTGATATCTCTGCTGGTCCTCTCTAGCTTCCTTTTCTGATTGTTTTCTTCCTCCTTCTGATAACCAGTGAAATCTCTTCAGTTTGATTTTTTGTTTATTATCTTAAAATTTTCTTCGTCAATTTGCTCTCTATCTTGATTTAAATTTTCAATTCAAATTTACTTTAAGAGCCTTTATATTCTTATATCTTCCTCTCTTAGAAATCTGTTTATCCAAACCAAAGAATTTTCAATCTCCCTCACTTATTTCTCGTTTCCAAGGTTTTTCATCCATAAACTAATACGTTATTTCAAATTTTCAAATAATGTCTATCATGATGACAACTGTAATTTTGATCCGTAAAATGGTTGTAAACAGAAATCCATAAAAATAGGTACCGGTTTCATGTTTGTTACCTATCATCAGCGTAACTTAGCCAATGAATGACAAACGAAGGAGCTTTAGGAAACTTAAACCCTATTGTGATGAAGTATATGTGAAGAGTGATATGCTTTGTCAATTTTTTTAAGAGCGCCAAAGCTCCCGTCCACAGGGCTTCCCACATTCTATAACAATGTCCTATCGTAATGAAAATCAATTGAATATATTTTTCATTGTTTGTAAGCGAATTGAAAGACTTCTCATGTGACGTATTAAATAAAATAAAGAAGGACGTACAGCAACTGTGTGAGTTGAATAATCCTACTATTCAAATTAATGTGGAAATTTCAAAATTTTATTAAAATCTATCATGAACGAAATTCTTTTCCAAGGTACCATGATGGATCTATCTAACCAAATGAATACTTCGATTACTCTTCAAAGTCCTTTCTGCTTTCAAATACACCCTTCAGTTCTGAATTAACTTACTAACAACAATCGAAAACAACTTCTCGATGGTCATTTTTGCACTCTATCCGTCTAAGGTACGGAACTAATATGCCCTACTTTGTGTTCACAGAGGGTGTCGAATGGGTCATAAAATATGGGATCACTTGACTTAGGGCCCTTTGGAAACACAAGATTCGTAAGATTCCATTGGAGAGATGGTATATTCATTATAGGGTAATACAGCTAAAGCCAGGAGCTTCTTCTTCTCCTGGAGATATCGTTTAACACAAAGACCGGTGCCCTCTTCGATTGGCCTGAATGTCAAATCGTGTAATGCAATACGAGCCACCGGCTTCGTATGTCGTAGTGATATACCTACACCTAAGGATTTCAGGCGGTGGTTCGAAAGGAATTTCTGATTGAAATTCAGATCGAAAATGTCGCCTTTTACCTTTTCAAACAATATGAAATTCGGTCCACAGTATTTTTGAGTTTTAATACACCTTCGGTGTCGTAGTTAACAAGATAATTCTGAACCCACTTTTGCTATACAGGGTATACAGGTATACAGCTTTGTTAGGAGAGATGAATTCTTCGAAATAATTTCAGAATCGTTCGACTTCCTGTTTCACCGGAAATTATACCAACTTTCGTTTTTGGCGTTCTTGTTCCTCGGAACAGAGTGCTTATCAATTTGCCCAAATGTCTGTAATTTTGGAATTTTTAGCTGAAAATGGTCTTGAACGATTTGGTTTGAATAACTGATCAAGAATCCATTGTCAAAATCGATTCTCTCCGGCCGTCCGTCCGGCCGTTAACACGATAACTCTCGAACGGAATGAGATAGACAGTTAAAATTTTCAGAGTAGGTTTAGGAGATGAATATCTTGGTTGAGTTCGTTATTGGGCAAAATCGGCCAGGTGGTTTCGGAGTAACAAAAACAAATTTTTACATTACGAATTTTAAATTCAATTTTTTTAAGATGCAGTTCAATCATAAGAATCCATTAATGTCATTCTCAACTCTAACAAACTAATACTTTCCGAGATATGATTTTTCAAAATTTCAAAACTTATTCTCAATTCTATAGAATAGGTACTCTAATTATAATTTCCTGATGTAAACAAATCCAACATGAGATGAGTCATAGACCTACGTTTTGAATTTAATTACGAAAATTCTTGAGAATTGACGCACATAAGCCAAATTGAAAATGTGGGAAAACCCTGTTGACAGGAGCTTTGGAGCTCTTGTTCAAACTTTGACAAATCATAACTCCGAAAGTATGGGATTCTCCGAGTTGGGAATGATATCAATGTATTCTTATTTAATTCATTTTATTTTATGATGCAGTTCTATCAAAAGATTCCATTAATATCATTCCCAACTCCAATGCTTTCGGAGATATAATTTGTCAAAGTTTGAACAAGAGAGCCAAAGCTCCTGTCCACAGGGCTTGAACCGATTTTTAAATGTAGTATCCAATTTTTTCATTGATGATCAGAGTGCTCATTGAATTCTGCATTGTTTCCATTCGTCTTTTACATATTATTCTCGAAAATTTGGTGTGAAATCTGAAAGAACTGTTCAAATTGTCTCAAATAGGGCTTTATTCAACTGTTAGTAAGTTGTAGATTTTTGCAAAAAAAACTACAAATTTTCTAGCATATATCAGAATGCTTCTCCTTCGTTAATTGAAAATTTAATTGAACATAGAGGGTGCTCCTATTTCAATGTCAAAGTCAGTCATGACAAAAACCTCAAAACTGATTTGTTTCAAATGATTTTTTTTATTGGTCAGCTGGAATCTACGTTAAAAAATTTTACATTTTTTTTGTAATACAAACTACTTCTTTAAAATTTTTATTTCCCGAGATATTCGGTAAGTAAAGCAGTAGTATGTATTATAAAGCATACACTATTTTTAACGTAGATTTAAGCAGACCAATAAAAAAAATGGGTTTTAATTTGAAAAATATGGGTTTTGAGGTTTTTGTCATGACTGAATTTGACATCGAAATAGAAACACCCTGTTTGATCAATTTAATTTTTAATTAATGAAGGAGCAGGATTGGCATGTTCTCTGATGGAAGCTAGAAAATAAGGAATTTTCATGCAGAAATCTACAAGTTATTATTAACATTGGAATCAAGCCCTATTTGCGATAATTTGAAAGGTTTTTTCAGATTTCACACGAATTTTCTGAAAATGATATCTAAGTGACACATTAAAACAATTTAGAATTCAATGGCTAATCTGATTATCAATGAAAAAACTGGGTATTACATTGAAAAAACCAAAGTTGATATCATTTCCATTTCCGGTGAAACCGGAAGTCGAACGAATCTGAATTTTTTTCCAAGAATTCATCCCTTCAAACAAAGCTTAACTATAAAATTGGTGTTTATCTCGAGTCTTTCTTTGAAATATTCTAACGAACGGTCTTCGTGAATCACCCTGTATATTCTGAATCCAAAAAGTTGCAAAATGTATCCACTTCATCTATTCTCTGTATCTGTAGCAATTGTTTAGATTTTGAATCAAATTGTCTGAAACTGCATCTATGGATTTATTCAGACACCAAAACTACAATCAAAAATTGGTTAAAGCCATGTGGACAGGAGCTTTTTGGCGCTCTGGTTCAAACAGACAAATTATATCTCCGAAAGTATTGGTTTCTCACAGTTGGGAATTATATCAATGGATTCCTATGATAGAACTGCATCATGAAAGAAATTAAATTTAAAAAAGGTGTCGTTTAAGAATAATGCTTCAAAAATTATCTTAAAAAATAGAGCAATCTACAATGCTTCAATGCCTTAAAAATTGTCATTAAATTTATTTATCAAGATTAAAGGAGCAATCTGCAATGATTCAAGCTCGAGGAATGGGTTGTTCCCACTCACACTCGGTGCATAGTTTTCACAACTTGAAATACCTAAGGAAAGTATAATCGAAATGTCTAGAGCAAGGCTGGAGACAATCATAGCAGATTGTCCATTTATTCCTGATATTTGAGTAGGTAGTGGATTACGAACAAATTATTTTAATAGTTCAAAATATATCAATAAAATACTATCCTCCTTTCATAATTCGAAATTTAATAGTTCATACCACTGACACATTCTTTTCTGTATTATGAACCTTAACTCAAGAAAAAATGATTGATACACAAATGTAGATTCATATTCCAGTATTTTTTTGCTAGCAACATCATGACAATACTGTATATAGGAACATGTCTCACTACCACTACTCAAGGAAGTAAAAGTTGATATTAACCTCAGTGGTCAACGAACAGTAATTTCTTTTGATGATTCCATCATGTTCTTCTTTCCTAATGCCTCCATAAACTACATCAAAACAGTCTTGTATATATTCACAAAGTCAAGAATCGAATACTTGCTTTCCAAGAGAAAATATACGAATTGAAAATCTCTAATAGCTAGAAAAGATGACATTCATGAATAGTCACACAGACAGATTCTGTGTTCACATTCTGTGAATACATAGAACTTACGTTGTATTATCGAAATTTTGAAACATCATATCTGCGAAAGAATTAGCTTGTCAGAGTTGAAAATGATAACAATAGATTCTTATGATGAAACTGCATCTTGAAAAAAATTCAATTCAAAATTTGTATCGTGAAAAAAATTTTTTCGTTAGGTACTCCGAAACTATCTGACCGATTTTGCCCAATAACGAACTCAACCGAGATATTTATCCCTCAAACCTACTCTGAAAACTTCAACTGTCTAGCTCATTCCGTTCGAGAGTTATCGTGTTAACGGCCGGACGGACGGCCGGCCTGCCGGACAGAATCGATTTCGACCATGGATTCTTGATCAGTGGTAAATTACAGGCCGTAATTTTCTTTATAATCGAGAACAAAGTAAAACAAGTTGGAAAAGCACTGTGACCAGGAGCTTTGGCGCGCTTGTTCAAATTTATGGCCAGAGCGGTCATCTATCCAAGTAATGAATTCACCCAAAGCTGCTTAGTTCCAGGAAAAAAATAATATTCCCAATATTTTCAAGAATATATATCCGACTGTAAAAACCAGCGCCCAAAAAAAACTGGTCCATTTTTTGGCCGAGAATGGTCTCAACCGGTTAGTTTCGACTCAAATAAATACATTCACTGTTGGTTCGAAAATTAACAGTGCTCTATCTGCGGCAGTGTAAGGTTCGATATACTGAAACTGATGGAAGAAAGTGAGTTTAGAATTGTACATTCCTTAGAAACAACTACAACAAATGGCTCAGGTCTAGTCAGTGACCAGTTATACAGTGAGGTACGCGTCAGCAAAATGCTCCTTTTTGTCTTGCAACAATTTCGGTATTTTGAAAACATCTTATAGACGGTGTTCACGGAGAAGGTGTAACAGTCTTATGTTCATAGGATGAACCGTTTTCCATATATTCAGAGAAGTCACTTCAAATTTCGAAAACAGAGCCTGTCCACTGCCCAGGTATAAGTTTAGGCATATTAAGTTTTTGTCCTATTTTTGGCGCTCTTGTTCCTCAGAACAGAATGCTCCTAAATTTGCCCAAATGTCTGAATTATT
This sequence comes from Halyzia sedecimguttata, assembly GCA_937662695.2. Classification (NCBI taxonomy): domain Eukaryota; kingdom Metazoa; phylum Arthropoda; class Insecta; order Coleoptera; family Coccinellidae; genus Halyzia; species Halyzia sedecimguttata. The sequence goes on along the minus strand of OW569413.2, from coordinate 67,378,834 downwards.
CGAATTTTCGGCTGAAAACGGTCTCAAACGATTTGGTTCGACTCACTGATCAATAATCCGTGGTCGGAATCGATTCTGTCCGGCCGTCCGTCCGTCCGTTAACACGATAACTTTCGAAAGAAATGAGCTATACAATTCAAATTTTCGGAGTAGGTTTGGGACATAAATATCTCGGTTGAGTTCGTTATCGGGCAAAATCGGAAGCATGGTTTCGGAGTAACGAAAAAAAATTTTTTTTTTATGTCACAAATTTCGAATTCAATTTTGTTTCAGATGCAATTTCATCATAAGAATCCATTGATATTATTCTCAACTCTTAACAAGCTAATACTTTCGGAGATATGGTTTTACAAAAGTGTAATAATGCATCGTTATCCAGATTGAAAGATAAACGTCATTAATGTCAAACGAAACTGAAAGTGTATTTCTGGAGAGTTTGGTTGATGTAAGCATGTAGACAATTTGAAATTTGGATTCGCTAAGTTCATAGGCTTAGGAGTTTTTTGGCTAGTGAGTCGAAAATGAAGGATACAAGGAAGTCGAGCATAATTTACGAGTCATTCTCTAATTATGGAAGATTTAGAACGGGATTTCCAACTAATGTACAGGTAGTTATCCTTAGAAAAACTATTTAAGATTTCCTACATAAGTATTCTGGTATGTGTTCTCTTTTGACTGATTACATTAGATTTGTTTCATAAAATAAAACTGGCTATTTCATTTACTCAATTTTTCAGAATGACTCCTGATAGCTTTGAACCACTTGTAGCCAAAATTGGACCGTCATATAAAGATAAGATGCAAAGGGATTCTAATTTCTTTCATGATGTAGTTCTATCATAATAATCCAGTGATATCATTCCCAACTCTGAGAAACCAATACTTTATGGCGCTCTTGTTCGAAATGTTAATAATGAATCATACTTCTATGTTTTCCCAGATTGCGGTACTTAATTATTCTATCTATGAATTATCATATGATCTGTGTTCTTACATGTCATCTTATTTTCCTATGAGAGATAAATGTCAAAATTATTTCTGGTTCGTTATTCTTGATATAAAATACACCTCATGTTTTAGAAAAGAAAAATATGATTGAATGCAAAATGACCAATCAGCTATCGTAGAATTATGAGGATGGTATGATATTATACCCGTGGATAATCCATATGATGATGGAAATATATTCTTTGGTGAGATGCATAATCAAATTGGGTTCAGAATATCGCCAGTAGAAACAAAACTGCAATATTGTCTATGTTTTAATTGATATAATATAATTTTCAGAGTAGACTTGAGGAATGAATATCACGGATAAGTTCGTTCTATTTGAATATAATTTCTGTCATGATGGAGTTCTATCGTAAGAATCCATTTATACCATTCCCAGAGACCAATAATTTCGGAAATATGATTTGTCAAAGTTTGAACAAGAGCTCCAAAGCTCTTGTCGACAGGGCTTGAACCAAATTTAATTTTCGATTTTTTGGGGACACCCTGTATGAAAGACAAATGAAAATGGGATGAAACAACCGACCAAGTATCGCATTCTGTCATTTCGATACCGCAACTTAAATCATCACATTCACATAACATTAGCCGGTGGTTCGTGACCATACTTTCCGCCGACAATTCCCGCTATGAAAATAACGAGTTTCCTGGGAGCCACCCCTGCCCAGGAATCCGAGTGGTACCAAGCACCGACTCCCTCCTTCTCCTCTGGATTATTTATCATCCGAATATTATGCATAAACGGATTTTTTATGAATTGTATCCTGGGCGCTCCGGTATTGTAGGATGACATAGCGTGAAAATCGACTGTTAGCCAGCCGAGTTATATGATAATCTAGATGGCCAATCCACGGGAAAATTATTTTAATTAATGACGGAGAAGTTAATTAAAACCGTAACGAGCGGATTTAATTGTTGTAACTGATTTTGATAAGTTTTAAAATCAATGGCATGCTATGTCGCTTAACGGGTGTCACCTGATGGTATTTCCGCTAATATTTGAATTGATACCTGAATAATGAATTGACATTCATACAGGTTGAAGGACGGTTATGTCTGTAATTTAGGGATTTAGATAGTTCATCTAGTGTTCGCGTATTGTCAGCTCCGCTACTAAATTAGTTAATAATTTTCCGGCTTGAATCAAAAATACGTAATTAATGTTTTCTTCAATATATACCTTGAAATGGTACAGCATTAAATATGATGACGATCTGATGCTCAAAAGTTACAGTGGTTTTAGTGAAATAATTTCAGAAAATTCTTAAAAAGCACGGACGTTGAGTCATGAGCATGTTCCATTATCATCTATTCAAGCCTCCTACGAAGTCGATCGAGCTGTCGGTACTCGATATTAAAATGGTGGCCCGAAGTTCAGACTTTGTCAATTCTTCTCCGAAATCATTGGTTTCTCAGAGTTGGGAATGAAATCAATGGATACTTATAATATAACTGCATCATAAAAGGAACTAAATTAAAATTAAATAACAAACTTATCCAAGATATTCATTCCTCAAATAATTTACTCTGAAAATTATATTATATCAATTGAAGTTTTGCCAATATTCCAGTTTTGTTTCCACTGAAGATACTATGAACCCAATTTGATAAACTTACCAAATTATATATTATTTCCATCATCATATGGATTATCCAAGGGCATATATAGGGTAGGGGTAATTTTTATATCCTATAATTGGTCATTTTGCATTCAATCATACTTTGGTTGTTAACCCTTTCAAGCTTAGTGGTATACTGAACATACAACAAACAGAGACAACAAATATAAAATTCATTCACGATTCTGCTTTGTGTTTAGTGAAGCGTACCACCGATTTTACGTCTTCTTGTACATGACGCAAAAATAAACGGTTTACTTGGCAACGAATATTCTAGTGAATCAGTTCCTTTCGCGTTGTTGTTGATTTATGCTCTCTGTATTTCTTCAGAAATACATTTGACATGTCTGTTATAGGTAGATAGGATTTTATGTATGAACACATATAGAACACAGACATATAGAATTCGCATTCTGTGAAAACATACAAGTACGATGTATCATTGAAATTTTGAAAAATCATATCTCCGAAAGTATTAGCTTGTTAGAGTTGTTAATGATATCAATGGATTCTTGTGATGAAACTGCATAATAAAAAATTAAATTCAAAAGGTAGGTCTAGGCTGTAACTCACCTCATATGTTGTATTTACACACATCAACAAATTATAATTAGCTGAATTCGAAATTTGTAAAAAAATTTAACTTTTTTTTTCGTTACTCTGGAAGCATCTGAACGATTTTGCCCAATGACGAACTTAACCGAGATATTTATCTCTCAAACCTACTCTGAAAATTTCAACTGTCTGGCTCATTTCGATCGAGAGTTATGGTGTTAACGGATGGCCGGACAGAATCGATTTCTACTACGTATTCTTGATCAGTGAGTCGAACAAAATCGTTTAAGACCATTTTAAGCCAAAAATTCGGAAATTACAGACATTTGGGCAAATTGATAAGCACTCTGTTCCAAGGAAGAATTTGTAAAGAAAAACAATTTTTTTTTTGTGATATGATATTCACGAATTTTCGCTAAAATGAGCGCATCGGCATTCTATAAGTAATTACCAAGTTTGAATTGGATCGGATTTGTATATTTTGAGTTATTGAGGAAATATCAACAAAATTTAAGATGGATATAACTCCGAAACCGTTTGGCCGATTATGCCCAACAAAGAATTTAACTGCCCCCTTGAAACGCGCAGTAATCGTGAGATATATAATAATTTCAATAAGTTTTTCTTAAATTTTATAGTGATACGATCATCACAAAATACGCTTACGTCTCTGTGTCTGTAACTACTACAACTACTTACCAAGTTTCAATTCAATCGGATCTGTATTGTTTGAAAACAAAATTAGTACTCTGAAACCGTTTGGCCGATTATGCCCATTAACGAACTAAGCCAGGTTATACTGTAAAGCATAAAGAAGTCCACCAAAAATCGTTTTAGAAAACCGTAAAGCGAAGATGCAAAAGGTAGCTGACAAAATTATATCAAAGGAACGTGTATAAGCTCTATTTGTGAATTTATGAGAATGCTGGTTTCGTAGTGGATATGTGTGATCTGTCTCAAAGACAATGCAAGTTGTCACAATTATTTGGTCGCAATTGCAAAATTGCACGAATAATACTTCCACTCCCACCATATTCTCCAGATTGGGCTCCCACTGACCTTTACCTATTTGTAGGCCTGAAAAAATGCTCGCCGGACGGAGATTTGGTTCGAAGGAGGATGTGATCGCCGAAATGCTAGAGAAGTGGTGGAATTATTGTATTGCTCTTGAAAATGACACTGCGTTGACGAATTTTACCAAAAAAGTAGCGTTTTATTTATTTTACCGGGAACTTATCAACTGACTTGAAATAAAATTATAGAGTGCTCCTTCTGCGGTTCAAAAACTCTCCTTCGAAACTGATACCGTATATGCTTAGTGAAATATTCAACCGCCATCTTGTATCGTCCTCCATATTGGGTTTCGAAATATAATAAATAATTGGAATCACGCTGTTTGCGATAAACTCAAAGTTTAATAAAATTAAATTGAGATTGTCATCATTGAAAAGTAGAACGAAATTTCAGATATGAGGCATCTATAGATTATGATTTGAATGTATCAAATTCTTCAGCCGCGATGATTGAGCATAAAATAAACTGACCAGCGCATTCGCCATTCTGTAATCGGCGTTGCTATCCTGCAGCCCTTAATCATTTATAATTTATTGACTTTTTCATCTTTTGGGTCGATAGAATTAACCTTCCCCAAATTCAAAAGATAGAAAGAATTGACCCAATCACAATGTACTCGACTAAGCTCCCTTACAATCTACATCCTACTTGTATTAAGTACCTATAATAGCTTTTTTCCCTTCTACATATGTTATTATTACAGTATTAGTTTTATTATTATTGATTAAGGGTATGAGTGCATCGTGACCTTTGATATTGTACCACCCTTTCTGGAGCTGAGCTGAGAGAAATGAGAAGTTTATAACAAGCTACAGCTCCCCTTCCAGATTTCTAATGAAACCTAAGACGGCTTCAAGGAGGATACGACTCCATCCTTTATGAATACATGGCCCAAGCACTCTTCGTGCTGGGTCCAAATGGCGAGGCATTTGTTACAAAAAGTGTTCAGGAGCATCCTCTTCCTCCCCATGTAATCAGCATTCATTGTTTTCTGCTTATCCTAATATCACTTGGTGCTTTCTGAGGCAACATTGCCCCGTATGGAAGCCTTTGAGGTATATTCTTTTTTAAATCATGATATCCTTAGTTGCAACATTCTGACTGAACTTCCTGGAGTGTTCCATTCTTTATTGGTGTGTTTCTCTAAGTCACAGAAAGGTACTCATCCTACAAAGGGAGTTCAAGCTTCTTTTCAGGCTCGTATATTCGCCTCCTCTTTATCCCTAATTCTCACCTAGGAGACCCTCTACAAAGAGTGCAAAATTAAATAATGTGGTGCTGTTTTTACTGTTGACATTTGAATTATATATTCGTTTGATTGAGAACTATATATATGTGTTAGCAGAGGTTAGTGTAACGGGGTACCATACAATTTGACCTATGATACATGAGCATAAGGAAAAAAACCAGTCTCCCAGTGAGTGTTGAGATTTGTAAAAATTGAATTTGTTTACAAAATTAGCTGAAAATCAAAAATATTGATGGTCATTTCTTTATTCAATATGGATTCCTTCGTCAAAAAATGGAAAGGTTTCCCCAAAGTACCCGAAACTGAAAAGACATGCAGGAGGAGGAAAACGAACAAATCAAAAATAGTACATAACCTTTCAAAAGTCTCCTCTCCCAAATAGACTCCTCTTTAGCCGCATGGATTTATTGAAGAAGAATCGCATACGCTAGTTTTCGAAGATATTCACAATTGTTCTTAGAAATCCCTTCAATATAGTCGATCTAGCTGAAATTCGGTACTCGATTGTAAAATGGTGGCTTCAAGTTATGTGCTGAATTTCAGCTGATGCTGACGAATACTTTTACTATTTCTGAAATATCACATTTTTCGAGAAAATTATTTTTTTTAGTGATACGATATTTACTAAATATCGAGAAAATTAGCGCGTTGGCTCTCCACAAGTAATAACCGAGTTACATTTGGATCGGATTTGTATATTTTGAGTTATAGAGAAAATAACAACAAAATTACAGATGAGTATAACTCCAAAACCGTTAAGCCTATTATTCCTATTAACAAACTTAAATGTCGCACTGGGATGCGCAGCCAACCTTGATAATTGCAAGTTGCTACCTCTTTCTGTTCGAAAGTTATCGTGCCAACGGTTACCCATCTAGCTACTGAGCTCACCCAAGCCTGCTCGGATCTCCTACAATATAGATCCGATCGTACTGTAATTTGGAACTTGGCTGTAAAGTTTGGCTTTGAAGGCTCTCGCAAAATTTCAGCTATATCGGAAGGATAGTTACTCAGATATAGAATTTGTTTGAATTATTTTTTTTTTTATTTTTTAGTGATGTGATCCTCACGAAATTTCGCGAAAATCTGTGCAACGACGGCGCAAATAGTATTATTTAATAATTTTTTATTTCACATACATCTTTGTGTCGGTATTCTACAACTAATAGATTCCAAGTCTCAATTTTATCGGTTCTGTATTGGTTTAAAACAAAATCAGTCAGTATAGAAAAAGCCATACAATACTTATTTTGCCCGATTCCAACTGCTCTTCAGCTGTTTCTATCCATGTATTCGTCACTCCACCTGTTGAAACCGAACAAATTGTTGATGTACATACTGGGGACACCTCTAAATTTTTCTGGATCACACATACGAGTATATCCATATCAATATATAAATTCAAACAATCCTTCAATTTGTTTGAAGCGGCTTATCAGAAACTACTTCCAGGTATATGGTTTACGTGATTTGTTTCAAGTTTATTGAGTTTCATAAAGGGAAAAACGATTACAAGAAATATAAATTTCGACTTCCTATTGTCTTACACTTTAAGTGCAGACATTAATTTTAGGGCGACCGTGGAGAAGAGATAATTATGAACTTAAACTTTTTATCTTGTCACGCACCAATAATAGACATCAAAATAGGAACTTGTAAGTGAGCCATTTAAAGAGATTATATGGAACGTGGATAGGTGGCAGTATCAAATTCCTCGGGAAATTTCAATAACGTAAAAGTCTTCGACAGTAGAGAATCAAATATATGAATGCTAATTTTTTCAGTAAATGTTAAAATTCAAATGAGTCTTACTAATAAAGGCGTTTGAACTATGTATATTGCACAATTAAGGAAAATTTTTTCCAGTTTGAAAATTTTATATTAGTTAATATTATTATTAGTGACCAACCGAAAGTTCGGTTTCGGTTTCGGCCAGTTTCGGCCAAGAAATCTAGTTTCGGCCTTAGTTTCGGTTTCGGCCAAAAATGGCCGAAACTTTCGGCCGGGCCGAAACTTGACTGTTCGCCAAAGGACCAGGATAATTCATCCTGGTCCTTTGGCCAGGAGTTAAAAGTAGGTATACATAACTGTCGTACAAGTTATATATAATCTATCTTTGTTAAGACTGAGAATTCATGAGAATTCACTTTAATGATTATTATATAGATTACATAGGGTGATTCCAAATAAGACGTGAAACTTGGAGGAGGAGCGAGTATGTCTCATTAGCTCTTGTTTAATCCATATTTATTAATAACCGAAAATCAACAGTTTTTGGAGTTCGGGTGATTTTTAAAAGATATCTGAACTTAGTTCCTATTTCGTCAATTTTTTCTTCGTTGACCAAATTTGATGATAATTTTGGTTTATTTTCATCAGAAAAGGATATGATATGTACGAAAAAACCAAACTATGCTGTATAAGAGGTTGAAAAAGAATTAGTATGATTTGAAATGTGGTATATGAATAAATGAAAAATCAATTTCTGATATCAATTTGTCTGCAACTTTCGAATTTCACAATTATGTATGCCAAAATTATTTTAAAAACTTGCCAAATTCCTTCTTCATTCTATAAAAGATTTCGTTAGATTGCATAACTAGTTTCGTTTCAGCAGATTTTTTATAAGCAACCTTTTGAATGTCCGGCATATAAAATAGTGAATGTGTATCAAAAGACAGCGTGAGTAAATTTCAGGTGGAAAATAACAACTGAAGATATCAGAAAGACGGCATGTGCTTGCCTTAAGTAATCATTAAAGGATACTGTGGGAGGTATACTCATTATTGAAAGGTTTTTTTCCGGGTTTTTTCTCCCAAACACTGAAAAATATCTATCAAATAAAAATTAATTATTTTGTGATTTGCTTCTGCGTAAGAAACACAAGATATTTGTCAGAAGCAATCAATTGAACAATGTTGCCTAACAAACAACAACGAAACAACATCAACGAAGAAACAACTATATCGTAACGTTTCGGAGTCTATATCAGACTCCTTCGTCAGACGCTTAATGAAAATCTTTAGAATTATTTTGTTGATAGTTATTGTGAAATTCAAGAATTGTCACAATAATCCAAGAATTTCACAATAACTATCAACAAAAAAATTCTAAAGATTTTCATTAAGCCTCTGACGAAGGAGTCTGATATAGACTCCGAAACGTTACGAAATAGTTGTTTTTTCGTTGATGTTGTTTCGTTGTTGTTTGTTAGGCAACATTGTTCAATTGATTGCTTCTGACAAATATATTGTGTTTCTTACGCAGAAGCAAATCACAAAATAATTAATTTATTTTTTATAGATATTTGGGAGAGAAAACCCAGAAAAAACCTTTCAATAATGTGCTTGCCTATATGGAATGGTGGAACATAATTTATGAATACATTTTCTAATGTAATTTCGAGCTTAGTTGCAACAAAAAAATATTGAATTCGTTATTTTCCTCTATTTGCTTCTTATAACCCCTTTCAAATTATACTAATTCTTTTTCACCAGAACCAGAACTCAAATATCTCGGAAACTGTTGATTTTTGGTCATCAATAAAAATGGCTCAAACCACAGCAAATTATCCATACTAACACCTCCTCCAAGGTTGACGTGTCTGATTTGGAATTACCCTGTATACTTCGACTAATTATTTTTATAAGTTGGTAATACCAAAATAATGAATAAGGATATCAAAAAAGTTGTCTTTTTATTTTATTTAACACTGCTTAACTGTTTCTATGTATAATGTATATGCAAATAAAATTGTAAAAAATACAGTAGATTTCAGTATGAAATAAAATGTTTCGGTTTCGGTTTCGGTTTCGGCCGAAACTGAGACCCTGGCCGAAAGTTCGGTTTCGGTTTCGGTTTCGGCTGAAAAAGTTTCGGTCGGACACTAATTATTATCTTAATTTCTTATTTAATAAAAATCCATGGTCCGTACCAAGAGAGGTACCGTCACCCCTTGGGTTCTGTGGTTCCGTATGGGTGGGGGGGGGCCTTCGATATCTTCTTCTTACTAGACTGGCTGAAGTCTGGCATAATCGATCCCTATGTGCAGAGTCAGCAAGATAATGCCAGAACATATAAGCCCCCCATCGCAGAAAACTATTCCACGTTGCATTGCCGCAAATCAATATAATTATAATTCATAGAGAAGAAAACATATATACAAAATGGGAACAGAACAAATACACTATATTTTCTTAGAACCATTATATACATGAATTTTTTTGTTTAATGGTGTAGTTGGATGAGTTCTACCAACGCTATTTTTTCTATAAGAAATCTCAACGTGTGCTTTTGTTTCAGAGTCCCAATGTGTTCCCGGACAGTTTCAGTGTCAAGATGGAAGATGCATCAACGATTATCAGAAATGTGATGGACGGCGGGATTGCCGGAATAATGAAGACGAGCTTAACTGCCAAGGTCGGTATTCATTTATTGTTTCTGATATCCTATCAATTAACTAATAATTGATGCAGATAGCATGATTTGATAACGCAAAGCTTGTTTTTTCGTTTTGCTGATTGTGCTTTCGATGCATTTCCATGGCATTTTTGATTATTTTATTTTTTGTGAATTAACTGCACGATTATATATTTATGTACATATATTATTATTGAGGAATATTTGAAGCTATCTTCGAACTTGAATTCTGTATCTGGGAACGCAATATTCGCGAGATTTGATGCATCACGTCAAACTTATTCTTTCGAATGATTTGTCCTTAAATATGCAATTTCGGAAATGAAACGGTGGACTATAGGAGTTACTTCTGAAAGAATCATGTGGCGAATTGTTGGCATTCAATCGGATGATATTATCACTCAATACCATGAGTGGCATCTTTCAGATATACACAAGAAAAAAAATCGAGCAGGCATAAATCTGATGATCTCGACTCAAACCTCTTGGCAAACCCTCAGATGTAATGCTACCTATAGTCGATTTCGAATTACCCTTTGCAATGTTCAAAAGAGACCTTCTGAGTGCGGTGAACCCCGTTAATCGATTGGACAAACAGTCATCCATTTGGTATACTGATGGCGCAAAATTGGATAAGGGCCCAAGTATTGGCGTCTCTAGGCCGAAACGGAGGATCTCTGTATCCCTAGGGTATAAGACCTCAAGAGTGTCTGAATAACATTTTTTATGCTCGCTAATGGTTGTGGTACTATATACAACAACAGCGGCCGACGGAAATGAAAAATACGGACATAGATACCCATGTGTACTCCATTCACCTTTATAAAGTCTCCCGTTTGACCATGAAAATTTGACACATTTCATCATGTATATGTTGACGTAACGTTGTCCTCTCTTCATAGAAGTCGTAGTAATTACATGTTTTCACAATGTGAATTTACTGCGGAAAAATAATGAATTTGAGTTAATATTATGTACATTGTATTGTATATTATTATACTGATCCTCCTAGGTCTTCGCCAAGGAGACCCCTCATAAGCTCTCGAAGAGCTTGTGAATTCAATAATTCCACAGTCCTGGCGACTGTAGACGAAATTTTTTCCTCTGTTGTTACTGGAAATATTACAAGCTGGCTGGAAGATTCAATTATGCTATTTTCTTGTTTGGAAATCAATAATCAATTTTATTGAAAAATAATGGATAGAGTAGCCCGATACTTTGTAATAGTACATTTGAAAAGTAAAAGTACCTGAATAAACCGGCAGGACAACTTCTAAACGAACAGTCGTACCTATGGAATTCCCCACTTTTCGAAATACAACAGTTTCAAAATGTAGTAGTACTACGAAACCCGAGTCATTCTTATACCTCAATAAAATATAATGATAGAAAACTAAGTAATTTAATTTCATTCGACATGTCAGAATGAAGTTTTCCTATTGCATATTTCGGTTCTGTATAGCACTTCATGATACCTTGTCTCTGCGATAATGGTCTGTGATAATATCTTGTCTAAGCTTGAAGATTAAGTTATGAGTTATGATTATGTTTAGAGTAGAAATTGGCAACGTCTCGGCGAATTGTTTTGACCTTGACGATATTTCAGCAGTGCCAACCTGCCTCTGTTTTACTTACAAAAACGTCATAGAACTATATCATGGCCAACCGGGAGACTTTATACAAGTGAATGGAGTATAATATACCTACACTTTACACACGGATGATTATAAACATGTTGAATCTTTGAGGGGTTACTCCGTGCGTGATTTTAAAGCAGAGTTCATTTAAACATGCGTCTTAAAATGCATAGTTTTCAAGATACAGAGTGCGAAAATTCTAGGAAGAAAATATGTTCCTATCATAACCAGATGTTTTCATCAAATTTCATATTTAAGCCATTAAAGGTCAGATTTTGACGCAAACGTCCTCCTTCATTTCTTCCATTCGAAACAAATTCTACTCCTCTGATTTTTCCAAGAACAAAAATTATACTTCGATGACATCTTTGCAATTGTAGATGAAAGTTTTGATATTAACGAATTTACCAGTATCTTAGACAAGAAATATCAATCTATTAAGTTCACCTTCGAAATGGAAAAGGACGGCTACTTGCCATTCTTAGATTCGAAATTATCTAGATACCTCAAAACCAATCAGTTTTGACATTTTAAGAAAACCTTCCGTCCGATTCAATTGCTCCCCGGTCACATAAAACGGCCAGCTTATATTTCCTCGTGTTTATTTGAAATTCCGCTAATCTTCAAGAAAGAAAGAAAAATGATTTCCCTAATTACCCAAAGAAATGGGTATAGTCATCAACTAGTTCAGTAAATTATCAACAAACATGAAGGTATAAATAAAAACTGAAAAAGGTTTATAAGCTTTCACGTTCCATGCGAAAACAAAGAACAAACTCCAGAATATTTTTAAAAAGGTTAATATAAAACTGTCTTTCAAAACATCCACGAAAATTGAACAACTTCTAGGAAATTCATTCGAATAACTCCGGACATGTTAAAATCAGGTATATAAGAAATTAAATGTTTAAATTGCAACAAGTGCTTCGACGGGCAAACAACCAGAAACATTCTCACACGGTATAAAGAGCATACGAGACACATTAGGAAGAACAACATCGAGAAATCTGCTGTTGCAAATCACGTTTTAACTACTAGCCACTCATTTCAGAAAATTCCGTCAAATTGTTGAAAAATTCCAATAGATTTTACTTAGGAACACTTGAAGTTATCGTAATGTAGAAGAGAATAGATAATTTAATCAATAATGATCTAAGACGTATTAACAACTCATTGTTCTCACTTATATGTTTATGACTGAGGGTATGATGTCAACCCATACTTGAGTGTAGATATTGATAGCATACTTTAGTAACACTTCGTCTCAGAAGATGGAAAAATCCTTTCCGAAACATATGTCCGACGACTGTAGTTCTAGCGTAGTGTTCCATCATATCAGATTGCTCAATTATTCTTGTGCACAGAATCACATTAATTTCGAGAGCCATAATAAAGAAATGTATGCTGGTTGCGTACCTGTCGCTCGAGTTCCCTAATATCCTATAGTCCGCTATTTTATTTCATTGTTAACTTGTTGGTATTTCACAAAACTATGAAATTCCGTACAAAAATCGAAAATGAAGTATAGCAAAATGTTTCCCAGATACAAGAAGTCGCTTAAGATATAACGCTACTGCGAAAGCTTCTACTGATATTTCACAGAATTTTGTTAAAACGTTGCACTATTTTGCATGTTCGAAATCTATAGCTGGATGTAGCTCAGACCAATTCGCTTGTGGAGATGGTAAATGTATTCCCCTAGCTGCCAAATGCGATAGAATATATGATTGTCGAGACCGCTCTGATGAGAAAAAATGTCGTAAGTGTTCTCAGCATACAGTTGAAGCCGTCACTTCATCTATGTATCTGCACCTTCATAACACAAACATCTGTAGTTCTTCTTAGTTCCACATCGAAAAACAGTTCGCTGAATATCTTTTCACTTTCAGATTTCTTTAAAAAAAACTCTATCCATGTTACTCATGGAAGGCTTCTCATAAAAAAAGGTGGGCCTCGTCGTGGAAAACCATTTCATAAAAAAGTGTCTATGTGAAAGTTGCAGACTATCGAATTTCAAAAACTATCCACTGAAATGTATCACAATGCGGATCTGGTAGAAAACACTTGAGAATTTTTCCATTTGCCAAACATGGTTGAAATATGTGAACTCAGAAAATTGTATGCATGGCTAGGTCGCTAACCTAAATGTATTTTGTGCAATTTGCATTATTCTTTAGACGTAGAACACCTCAACAAATTTCCATTGTTGTTTTCTTCCATAAATCGGTTATTATTATTATTCATTATTTATTTACAGAAGGGTTTAGGTGGAAATCCCATAAACTCAATAATACAAAAAAATCTAAGGAAAAAGAGCAAAACGCTCTAAAGAAGGTTGAAATAAAATGAATTGCACATAATATCACAAACAATGAAGAATTATAAGTCAAGCCTGACCTAGCATGTATCGAAGTTTGTTCTTAGACGGAGGTTAAACATTCAATCTGTCATCAATTTCGCATCAGTTCAGTCTGTGACCTTGGTCACGATGAGACTGATTCCGGATTGATGGACTGACGAAGCATATTAATATTCCATCAGTTTCCCGTCAATCTGATATCAATCCTTGATTGATGTGCTGCTAGACTGATACCAGATTCACCGTGTAACCACCGTCTTAAACATATTAACCGTACTCGCATTGCCATTGCAATTTCACAAAGGAAAGTCACAATTTATCAATATTCACCATATTGTTGAATGAATTAACAGAAAATCAAAATTAGAGGCAACTATATGTGGTCGTATCTTCCTTATTTTGCAACATTCATTAAGACTATATTTGGGTGAATGGCTCTTTCTGCTTAGTTCCACTTATTAAATGGTGGGCCAGTAAACTAGCAGAATATTTCCTTGATCGTGGCCTACTGAGATGAGAAACCATAAACATTGTATCTTTCACTCATTCTGGTCTATTTGTTGTGAATAATCCTCATCCCTTACAGCTAACTTTTCGTTCTCGACTTAATGTCAAATCAAAGGTCGATTTATATTCAATTTTCAGCATGCCTTCTGGATGATTTCCATTGTGCCAATGGCTTCTGTATACCGCCTCAACAGAGATGCGATGGCATCCACAATTGTCAAGATGGTTCGGACGAAGACAATTGTGCTAGTATGATATTTTTGCTTTTAGGGGTTAATCTGGTAGATAAGAGATATTTTTAGGGTAGATTTGGTGGTGGTTGATTAGAAAAAATCGTGGTTGGTCGTGGTTGGTTCTCCGAAAGTGAGTTTCTTCTTCATTCGATGAATAGTGTGGATATTTGGAAGTGATGAACCACGTTATTCAACAAAGCGTATTCAATTAATGAGAGTGACTGGTAATATACAATCTAATCATAAAATCAATACGTTTATTTCAAAATATACTCATAATACAACAGGGCTGTATGATTGGCACATAGTCTCAACTACAAGTAACACTGCTTGTGTTTAAGATTTTTTTATTGAGGAATATACTTTCACCTCAATACTGCAGAGTAAATGCTCAAAATATTTGTTTCTCTTAAGGGGGAGATTGGAGCGTAGTCCAAAGGTGCAGTTTCAATGTCAAACATGAAATTCAGTAATACACGTGTAACGCCATTTGGGGTAATAATTCTCGATTAATTTTTTAAGTTCGAAAAACATGCCGTGATTTTTGTATGAAGTTTTAATCAAATATGTACGCTTTTTGGCGCTCTAGTTCCTCGGAACTGGGTGCTTACCAAATTGCCCAAATGTCTGTAATTTGCGAATTTTTCGATGAAAATGGTCTTAAACGATTTGGTTCGACTCACTGATCAAGAATCCGTGGTCGAAATTCATTCTGTCCGGCCGGTCCGGCCGGCCGTAGGCACGATAACTCTCGAACGGAATGAGCTAGATAGTTGAAATTTTCAGAGTAGGTTTGGGAGATAAATATCTCGGCTAAGTTCGTTATTGGGCAAAATCGGATAGATGGTTTCGGAGTAACAAAAAAAAAATTTTTTTTTAGAAAGCAAATTCCAAATTAAATTTTTTTCAATAAGCAGTTTTACCATAAGAATCCAATGTTATCATTTTTAACTCTAACAAGCTAATACTTTTGGAGATATGATTTTTCAAAATTTCAATAATAAATCGTATTTCAACGTTGTCACAGAATGATATAATTATTCTATGTATGAATTGTCATAATGTCAACTTATTTTCCTGAGACATAACATTATCTAATCAATCGAAGCATTGTGAGCGAAGTGAGAAAAATCTCAGTTGTTTGCTCCGAAATTAGTTTTTCTCAGAAAAGTCTTACATTTCGGAACGGAACATGAAGTAAGAGATCTGAGAGTAGTGAGACTGCTTTTCATCCATAGACATAGATATAACTCTCGAACGGAATGAGGTAGTTAGTTGAAATTTCCAGAGTAAGTTAGGGAGATGAATATCTCGGTTAAGCTCGTTATTGGGCAAAATTGACCAGATTTAATTTGATTTCTTCCATGGTGCAGTTCTCATTCTCATGATTGCTCATTTAATCTTGATAAATAAACTATTATATGAATTGAATTTCCTTTATGATGCAGTTCTATCATATGAATACATTGATATAATTCCCAACTCTGAGAAACCAATACTTTCGGAGATATAATTTGTCTGTTTGAACTAGAGCGCCAGAAAGCTCCTGTCCACAGGGCTTGAAACCATTTTTAAGTACAAAAACGATACTAATATTGATGCTGAAACTCACGAAAACTATTTTAGATCATCTGAATGCCTTATGTGTTCTCCTAGTACCTACTTGCCTACAGTAAATATTGCAAATTGGTAGTCGAATGTGTATTTAATTCGAATTAGTTGGTTAATTTTTATTCATCAACTGTCAGAAAATATCATAATGCCAAACCTGTAACTCGGGTGCTGTTGGTGAAATAATCAGGAAGTATGAGGAGTTCGGATTATCCATGAAGTGGTCAACCGACAATTCCAGAGGAGGTAGAATTGAACATTCTTGTAGGAAATAAAAATATAGCGCAAAAATCGGTTTTCAGAAAATTAAAATGCCATAAATGGCACCCATTCAAGATTAATTTAGTACAGGAACTGAATAGAGATGGTTTTGACCCCAGAACTCTGTTTTGCTTCAACATCAAGGAGTTGAAACAGAGGATTCGGGACGAAATAAGGGCTATACAGCCTGAAACTCTCCAAACTGTTTGTTCCAAGTTTCAAGCTCGATTGGCGTACTGTCATGAAGTGAATGGCCATAAATTTGAAAACTTACCTTGATAATTGGTTAGTTATGACACCTTCCAGTATCGTTTTTGCAATAAAAATGTATTTATTTGGTGAAGATGAATACTTAATATAACATGTTTTTCAAATTTAAAAAAATAATATCTCGAGAATTATTGACACAAATGGCATTACATGTGCATTACTGAATTCAGAATTTTATGATCTATCCATGGCAAACAAACAGGGACTGGCAATTTAAAAAAAAATGTCGATAACTTCACTGCTTGGTAACTGGAAATGGTAGAACAATAAGAATTCCTCAAAAATCAATTAATTTAACCTATCGAACCATGTTTGGCTATTCCTGAGAGGAGAACAAATACATCCATTATTCCATACTTTTGAATCTCACTTTATACATACAGTCATAGATTACCACGTAAATTTAAATGGTAAAGAAGTGAGATTACTGAGAATGACTATGACTGAGTTCCAGAGATATCCTTTTCAGCCGGCTATGGAAAGCTTAACACGGCTCAGTTTAATTCAATTTGTGTCGAGAGCTACAAAACACTGATGAAGACCAAGAAGTCTGAAACGCATCTGTTCTTGATTTCCGCCAAGTCAATGTAATCTCCTGGTTGTAAATTCAATTTGTGAACTCTATGCATAGGTATAATAATCATACGAACCCATTTTGAGACTCTATTGGCAGAACGCTCTAAACTTATTGATTTAGTAACAAGGGTATCAGCCTTTTTCCAATATTATAACATCAATCAATTGATCAATTGAAGAATAACGTGGAATCCACACATGAAATTGTTTTCTTCTGGAGGAAGCTAAATACTTATCATACAATCTTCTTAGTCTTGTTTTTTTTTTCATATGTATTGATCTGCTGCAGCAAGTTAAAATATTATCAAAATTATTGTCAACTCTTCGAGTTGTTTTGAAACGGCTGCAATGCTGTATTGTGAAAATTGTTTTTTCTCTTGAGTCTTTCGATAAGTTCAATCCGAATGAAGAAGATACTCGTTTTCTTCAACCTGCAATCAACTTATTCTCTAACTGTATATTCGAAATAGGCGTCAAACCATGCTCAGCAAACGAATGGCGCTGCGCTAATGGGATGTGCATCAAAAAATCCAATAGATGCAATTCTGTAAGGGATTGTACAGATAATTCAGATGAGGTTGGTTGCGATCAATGTAGAATAGACGAATTCAGATGTGAAAATGGTACCTGCATCAATCTTTCACAGAGATGTGATGGGAAAGATGATTGTTCATCGGCAGAGGATGAAGCGTCATGTGGTTAGTTGAATTTTTTTATTTTCGTTCGTAATTATTCGAATTTCGGAATAGTATGATTTTAACAGGTCTTCTCGTATCTGCTGTAGAGTTTTTGACGCGCATACGTTTGTGAAAGAAAAGTATGTCGTTCCTGGAAAACTTTCTGATATTATGCCGCTTTCTGATATTAGTATGAGCATATTATAGATAGTACCAATCATACTCATAATTCTATTAATTTCTGCGCTGTGTTAAAGAAGTGAAATTCTGTGTACACGAATCTTTAACGAATCTGGGAACGTGAAAATTTCAGAAATAAAATGATCAATTCCACCGTCTAACAGTATTTTCTATGACATTAGAGGATGATATTAGAATTCAGTGATTATAGGTAAATGGAAAATTTCACTCCATATTTGTTACTCAAATTGCGCAAAATAAAAAATTTAATGCTGGTGGCTTTTACTTGATGCAAATTCATATTAATTTGAATGAAAAAGTTATATGTATAAGATTTACATATAATATCGTGACACGTTTCATGACGTCGACTAAATAATACCAAATTCTTAACATTTATTGATCTCCTTATGCATTGCAGAGGATGACCTGGACATTTTTCCATTCCTCTTCTCTTTTCTTTCGACATTTTTAAACAAAGTTCCTAATTATAATACGTTCATTCCTATCGCTTTATTAAATTTATTCTCAATTATGTAATTATTTTTCAATATTCAGGAAACCAGCCCATACGGATGTACAGGTGATACTTAAAGTTGTAATTTTAACCATATATTCCTCTAATCAAATAAAAAACTTTTTTCATTTACAATTTTTCCAGATTTGGCTCAGTTTATAAGTGTATAAGCGTTAAAAGATTTCACAATGTGCTAATACACTCCCGCATATAAATTATCTATGACCTTAATGGGGGACGAGAATAAGGTGCGGTAACGTGGTTTACAGCTTGATTCCGGATTCCAGCGCTCAGGGGCGGATGCGTAAAAGTAGTAAACATTCAATGAAGAATATCTCGAAAACGGTGCATTTAAGGAGAAATGATGAGGAATAATTTAATGTTCTGAACGATAGAATATTTTTGAAATGACTCAAGAAAGAATATATCTGCATTCTTTATGCTAATTTCATTTAGTTTTATGAATCCACGAGTCTATAACTAGAAAACCAGTAGAAGTAGTAAAAAACTAATATTTGCAAAATATGTATCATTGCTATAAGAATCTTCACAGCAACATTCATTTTATTCTAAATAAGGATGTCAAAGCTACAAATTGTGAATTGATTTTTTTCGAAATTTCAACAGCCTGTATATTTTTATCTGAGCCGAATTTGGAAATATGGTAAATGAAATAAGTGTTTCATTCGATGATAAGATTCTATGGATAAAATTAATGTACAACTTAAAGACTCACCCCGTATACAGTGTGTTTCAAAAGGTACGCACCAAGGGGAAATTTTCTCGCCTGTATAGTTTTTTGAAATTTTGGTGTTCGGGAAATTAGTGAAAATTGACATTTCTTTGGAAAAATGACCGAAAGACGTAGAAATCAGAACAATATCAAAAAGTTTCTGAAGGAAATGATGCTCAGAATTTTAATTTATACCAAACTGCCAAATTTCATAGTGAAATTCCGAAATTTTTTTATATTAATATTTTGATGACAGCACGCTAGAGGGAGCGTTAGGCTGTGCGGAAATTTGAAAAATTATTCGGAATGTAATTTCAATGAAACTGACATTATAACAATTCAAATAAAGTTTATATTAATTCAATACTTGAGAAATGAAATACGCAAAGAGCTAATATCTTGCTAATTATTCTTCGAACATCAAGAAAAATAAATTCTTCGATTTCACATCTGAAGAAGAATTTTCCAATCCTCTGAAATCCCTTGTGAATTTTTTAACTCAAATACCACTAAAAACGCAATACAGACCTCATCTAAAACAAAGATACCTGTGAAAATAATAAAATGAAATCGATTTGACAGGCGCATAAAATTATACACCTACAAATTATTTATTTATTCGATGCACCTATCAACTCGATTTCATTTTCACAGGTAACTTTGTTTTAGATGATGTCTGTATTGCGTTTTTAGTGTCATTTGAGTTAATAATTTCACAAGGGATTTCAGAGGATTGGAGAATTATTTTTCAGATGTGAAATCGAAGAATTTAATTTCTTATGATGTTCCAAGAATAATTAGCAAGATATTAGCTCTTTGCGCATTCAATTTCTCTAGTATAATTCGGTTGCACCAATATTGCGAGGATTTCACTATAGTAATCATAATTTATGAGGAACATTGAATTAATATAAACTTTATTTGAATTGTGATAATGTCAGTTTCATTGGAATTATATTCCGAATAATCTTTCAAATTTCCGCAAAGCCCAAAGCTCCCTCTAGCGTGCTGTCATTTAAATATTAATATAAAAAAATTTCGGAATTTCACTTTGAAATTTGGCAGTTTGATATAAAATGAAATTCTGAGCAACATTTCTTTCAGAAACTTTCTGATATTGTTCTGATTTCTACGACTTTCGGTCATTTTTCTAAAAAAATGTCAATTTTGATAGGTTTGCAGAGTAACAGAATCAATGACATATATGTCAAAAATGATCATTTATTGAGCACCAACTTTCCCGTATACCGAAATTTCAAAAAACTATACAGGCAAGAAAATTTCCTCTTGGTGCGTACTTTTCTAAATGCACTGTATAATATACAGGGTGTTACATGAGTCATTGGCAATAGCCTAGTGGCAAATGCAGGTC
Source organism: Halyzia sedecimguttata (assembly GCA_937662695.2). Lineage (NCBI taxonomy): Eukaryota > Metazoa > Arthropoda > Insecta > Coleoptera > Coccinellidae > Halyzia > Halyzia sedecimguttata. The sequence goes on along the minus strand of OW569413.2, from coordinate 67,357,974 downwards.
ATCCAGGCCTTTCAGAAAAATTGCTTCCTTCGTATCCAAATGCAGTTGGTTTCAGAGATACAGGGTGATTCATGAATATTGGTCCGAATTTCCGATATCCATAACTTGGGAATTCAATTTTTATTAAATTTGTGGGGTTATTCCCTTTCAACAATTCTTTGAAATGATACATGTAATTTGATTATTTTCAGGACAGAATATCGAAGTTTTTCCTTAAAACTTCGAAATCTATATTATTTAAATCAGTTTGAAAAATGTCGTTATCGCTATGAAGAAATATACAATTTAGTCTAATAAATTTAGTTTTTGTTTTAAAGTGCACACTTGTTTCAAGAAATAAACAAACAAACGAATTCATATTTTATGTAATTTTTTTGTAATTCAGTCTTGTTTTTAAGTTTTCTGTAGTCATATTCAATGTAATTTGTAGAGATTTCGGATTTTAAAGCTTTTCAACGAAATAACATGAACTATTTTGAATCATGCAATTCGTCAGTAATAATTATTGACAGTTATTTCAGGCCAACATTCATGAATCACCTTGTATCTCCGAATCTAACTGCCTTTGGATACAAAAGAAGCAATTTTTCTGAAAGGCCTGGATGACCTGCATTTACCACAAGACTATGGCCAAATATCAATCTAACACCCGGTATATGCCAATTGATTCCTAGGGAATCGACACAGGATACACCAATTATACTCTGTATTCTACGCCAAGCTTTCGGATTTATTTTAATAGATCTTCAGGGCTCTCATTGTTGAGGTTTATGTATAATACATACTCATCAAAAGAAATTGAAAAAATTAGAATAAATCTACAAAAAACCAGCACAGCAACAAGCTACGCAATATTCTCTGTTTACAATAAATAATTTTACGGACAACGAAAAGGGATCCCGTATCGTTCTTTCGTGTCCCCGCTAGTGTTGTGATTTGTAAAAATTGAAATTTTTGACAAAAGTATCGGGAATATTAAATATTGAAAGGATTCACTTTTTATCCATCTATCGTCATACCACTCATTTGAAATAGAATTAGCGGCTAAATAATTCATCTTGATCCGAGGAATAAAATGGAGAAGCAATAAAGAAAACAAATCGGGAATTTATCAATTAAATTGTGATAGTTGTGATAAATTATATACAGCGCGCGTCAAAATTATGGAACAAATTCATTTTCTCAGAAGAAGAATATTTGGCAATAAAATCCTGAAACAGGTCAATTTTTGTTTCACTTTTACCAAATTTTTGTTGCGCCCTGTGCCATCCCCATCAACCCTCTAAATTTTTGAATAGGGAAAGTGGGTCATGTGATACTTTTTGGCAAGGTCTTTGTAACTTCTTTACAGGCGTGCAGAAATTTACAAGAAAAAAATTTTCTTTTTTGAAAAATAGTTAGTTCAAAGAGGTTTTCAGTTTGTGCATTTTGTCATGGCTCATTTACTTTGAGACGATGGTACCTGATGAAAGTTGTCACCCAATGGAAGTCGACCATTACAGTTTTGTTCAACTTTCAACCCCTATGAATCCTTTAATGGAGAAAAAAATGGGGGGGGTGGCGTGAGGGGGTTGAAAGTTGTGCATGAACAAATCTGTAATGGTCGACTTTCATTCGGTGACAAATTTCATCTGGTACCATCGTCTCAAAGTAAATGGGCCATAACAAAGTGCACATACTGAAAACCTTTTCGAACTAACTATTTTTCAAAAAAGAAAAATGTTATCTTGAAAATTTCTGCACGCCTGTAAAGAAGATACAAAGAGCTTGCCAAAAAAGTACCACTGGACCCACTTTCCCTTTTCAAAAAATTTAGAGGGTTGATGGGGATGGCACAGGGTGCAACAAAAATCCTTCAAAAATGCATAAAAATTTGGTAAAAGTGAAACAAAATTGACTTGTTTCAGGATTTTGTTGCCAAATATTTTTCTTGTGAGAAAATGAATTTGTTCAATAATTTTGACGCGCACTGTATAAATATCTCAGACAATTTTTAAATAAGAATTTAGGAACACCATCTCAGTTACCAACCCAGAACAAAATTAATTCGAATTATTCCATTTTGATTAGAAGGACATAAGTTTAACCCGGATATCAAAATTTCACAAAACTAAGGTGCTCGGATAAATTATTCATAAAAAAATACAGGTAATATATTTAATGAACGATTTGATCCTTATTTATTTGCGTCAATGAATCTTTTTAAATTGGTAATAAATTAAAGAAGCGGTAAGCAAGGATTAGTTCAATTTTTTACAGAGAACTAGGAGTATCATAATTCGTTACCAGGTTCAATAATGGCGTAAGAAAAGGAAGAACAGAAAAATATCCAGGTAATCGATTGTAATATATAAGGAGATCATTAATTGTTAAGAATTCAGTATTATGTAGTATAAAGAACACAGCGACACAGCGGTTATATATTCATTATCTAATGAATATCGTGACACGTTTCATCGAGTCGTGAATAATGAATAATATGCAATTTTTTTTATTTGATTATCAAAATGACCCAACTCGCTCAAAAACTCATTCAGTAGTGCGTCTTCTACTTCAAAAATTAGTACCCTTCCCAACAGTTTCTATATTAAAAATATTCGAAATTATACGTTACTACTTGTATATTACGCAATATAACTAAATATCTTTTATGTGAAACAGCAACATGCAAAAATGACGAATTTAAATGCACAAATGGTCAATGTATTCCTGTTGGACAACGTTGTGATAGACGTCGTGATTGTCTAGATGGTAGTGATGAATTGTCTTGCAACGGTAAGATTCGTAATCGTTGGTTATTCTAATCTTGTTTCCTTTGAGATCTCTGATTTATCCACTATTGCTCTCTCTCTCACTCTCTCTCCCTCTTTCTCTCTCTACATCTATGCAAAATAGATTAATTGGATATTTTCCATTTGGATTTGTTAACTACATCTTTTTTATTTTGTTCTGTCGGTTAATCCTATATTTTATTCTATCAGTTTTTTTATTCTTGTATATTGAATTATTCTTTTCGTTTCCTTTTCTTTGAGATCTAAATTTTATTTTATACTATGGGAGAGCTATCTCTCCTTATTTCTTCATTTTGTTTAAGTTATATCAATATTTTTCATTCATATATTTATTTCTTAGTATTTTTTTTATTACTTATGTATATATTTTAAATTCGATAAATATAATAATTATGCATATACATTATCTGAAAAGAGAGTGTGAAAAAATCTTAGCAAGACAATCTGTACAAAAGCTTTGTCAGTTATATGCTTCAAATAGTTTTTTGTTTGGTGGATGAAATATCGGGTAGCTCATGCATGATTTGACGAAAAATTACAGGGAATGAATAACTATTATGTGTAAATACTCAGTTATTTTTCACGAAATGATTATATACTTAATTTAACTGAAACTGATGAATGAATTTCTATTTGAATAATTTATTATGCTACATAAAAAGTGTTATATTGATTGTGGAATATTATTCGAATGCTAATTTATTGATAACGTGATTCACTATTTCTCATGATATGTAGTAATCTATTGAAATAATAGTTACTTTTCATACCTCCCAAAAAAATAATTTGTATTCTCGATCTAAATCGTTGGTAATAATTCAGACCATTAGTGGATTCAATATCAATGTCAAATAGCTATAATCATTCTGAATAGCAGTTCTGTCCAATGTATCCAGCCATATTAAACCTTTCAAAATTTCCTGCAGGGTAATACCTATACAGGGTATTTAATTGGCCTGCTAGACGTTTCCCGACAAAGAAAAAATGGAATATCGAAATTTGGCACACGGACGTTTGTCGATGTGGAAGCTTTCGAAACTTTTTTCATGCGAATTGCACTTCCGGAAGTGGTCATAAACTTTAGAATTTCAGATGGAACTACCTATTTTTTGACCGGCATCAGATTGCTAGCTTATACTCTGCAACATTTTTTATCGACGTGTTTACGTAGTTGCCATGGTTACGCAGTTACAACATCTTTTATGGAAAAATGACTACTGGCTGTATATCGGAACTATTCATGATAAAAAGGGAGAATATTCGACAATAACGCATGAATTGGGCTTTGCTCTGCATGGTGAGCTCAATAATTTGAATCGTCACAATAAGCTCATAACGCCGAGGTATTTTCATATTAAATATCTTGATTATTTCATGTAGCAACCCCCAATTTTATTCAATCATATCGATATAAATTCTTTTTCAGATTTAATTATATCAATTTTTTGCGCGCATTTTCTAGGGAACAGCGTGCTATCATATGGCCTAAATGTCTGTAATTTTCGAATTTTTGGCCGAAAATTATATCCGTCGATTAGGTTCGACTCACTGATGAAGAATTCCTTGTCAAAGTCAATTCTGGTGGGCCAGCTGTCCGCCGTCGGTTGCCACAATAACTTTCGAACAGAAAAGAAAGAGATAGCGACTTGCGATTTTCAGGGTACTTTGATGGGCATAATCGGCCAAATAGTTTTGGTGTCATACCCATCAGAAATTGTATTCCTATTTCCTCAATAACACAAAAAATACAGATCCTATTAAATTAAAATTTGACATTTAGTTGTAGAATGCCGACGCGCAAGTTTTGCAAAATTTCTTGAGCATCGTATTACTAGAAAAAAGCATATAAATACTTCTTCAAAAAAAGTCAAAATGTTCTTTCAACAATTTTTGATTTCTGCTACCATACAGCTACTGAACTAACCCAAAGCTGCTCAGATCTCCAACAATATAGATCCCATCGTGTACAAATTTCGAACTTGGCTGTGAAGTTAGGGGTTGAAGGCTTTCGCAAAATGTCAGCGATATCGGACGGATAGTTCCTGAGATACATAATTTTTTTCAATGATTTATAAAAAATTTGTACTGATACGATCGTCACAAAATTGCTGAAAAATTGTGCTTCAGCAGTCTACAACTAGTCAACATGTTTGAATTGGATCGAATTCGTATTTTTTGTGTTAATGAGGAAATAACAACAAACTGCAAAACCGTTTGGATAATGCCAATTAATGTCGCATTCCGATGCGCAACCTACCCTAAAAATTGTCAATCTCAAGTTATCCTGAGATATACAATATTTTTTAGTAATTTTTTTAAAATTTTCAATTGATACGATCCTCACGAAATTTCGCATACGTCTTTGTGTTGGTATCACACAACCAGTTACTAAGTTTCAATTCGATGGGCTCTGTATGGATTGAAAACAAAATTAATACTCGGAAACAGTTTGGGCCATTAACCCATTAATGAAGTTAACCGTCGCATTCGGATGGGCAACCTACCGCTATCTCTTTCCGTTAGAAAGTTATCGTGGAGCCGGCCGGACAGAATCAAATGTGACCTCGAATTCTTAATCAGTGGGTCGAACCTAATAGTTTGAGACCATTTTATTCAAAAATATCGAAAATTGTGGACATTTGGGCAAAATGATAGCACGCTGTTCCCAAAATATAAGTACAAAAATGGTTATAATTAAATTTTCTATCGATATCTTTAAAGAAAATAGGGGGGTCCTATTTGAAATAAGCAATATATTTCATTTTGAATTATCTCAATGTTACGAATTTATTGAGATATTTCCAATTGAGCTACATCACTACATCATTTAGTGACCATGCAGTACAACGCATAATTTTTGCTTTATTATCAGGTATGTCATGAAGCTAGATTTGGATGAAAACGTTTGCCAAATTTCAACCCCCAATTTCTTCTAGAAGCTGGGAAAAGTCTAATGTTCATAACGATAAATCCATTAGATTCAAATTTCCAGTGCTCTCCACAAGCACTCGACACAAAAAATGGTGGCCACACTAAAAATGTGCTTCACTTTGGCCCCATATGCATTTAATGTGTGGTATTCTATCTCGTCCCTGATAGATCTAAGCGATTCAGACTATCACAAAATCTATTCTACTCGTATGCCTACTCTGATTTTCATCCACCAAACAACAAAGGATGTTTAAAAAGTAGCACGATCTTGATTTTATTATTTGCATGTTTTTTTATGTGCTTGCATGTTGTCTCGGTGTGGATGGGGCATGCAGGTCGCACTTTAGTATGCCTGCCAGGTTTCTGGAAATGCCACGATAATTTCTTATGCATCCATAACAGTAGCTATTGTGACGGAAAATACGATTGCCAAGATCGCAGTGATGAAACGCACTGTGGTCCAGCTAGCAGCTTAACAGGTAAATTTCACTTTGAATGGCTTCCATCAATTGATGAATTCTTGATGAGTTTGTTGTGATCGGTTCATCCATAGTTGTTATCAACATGGCAGTCAATCTGAATTAACGAATAAATTTGCAGTCCCTGGTTTTTCATGAGTAAAAAGGTTATGTATTGATAAGTTCAAATTTATTGTTCAATTTTAACAAAATAGGGACATTAAAAGGGCATACTCAATCATAATTCAAGTAACCCGAATTCTATAGTATCCCCAATTTGAAGCACAATTCTAAATAGTACCTGCGATACGAGAAATTATTTGTTTTCATCTATGTTAGAAAAAAACCTTTTAAAGTTTAGAAATATGAATCATGCGTAGTAATATTATAAGTGAAAAGGTTTAACGGGTAATTCCGCAAAAGGAGCAGATTAAAAATAATAAATCATTCTGCAGAATTATTTTTAATCAGCTCCTTTTGTGGAATTACCCGTTAAACCTTTCCACTTATATATATTACTCCGCATGATCCATATTTCTATGTTTCATATCCACGGGTTGAGGTCGCATCGCACAGGTAGCTTATGCTTCCTCCGTGCCGATGCCATAGTTTACCTCCGAAAAGGAGGTCCTAGAGCTGAAGGCACAATTGGTTGCTCGCCCCTGGTGTGGTGTCACCTATTTTCACTTTTAGTTCCATATTTTCCTTGGTTTCTTGGTTGCCCTGTCCTGAAGAAGCCAACTAGCAGAAACACGTGCCGGCAGGTACCAGCAGAATTATTTTTAATCTGCTCATTTTGCAGAATTACCCGTTAAACCTTTCCACTTGCCTTTGAAAGTGTTCACGAGCCTCTTCCTCCTCCCCACAGAATATGCAATAGTCGTGCATCCTGATAATCATTTTACACTAGGGAGCTTCAGCTTTGACGAACTCTAAAGGCCAATGGCTCTGTAATGCCCACGGAGGCCAGTGCCGGTACAGGTATTGTAGGCAGAACTATATGCTGTTATGATTTGCACGTAGGGGATACTCTGGAAAACACGTCTATATATGTGTTGTGACAGTCAGGAAATATTGAAATCCCTCTCAGATGTCAAGATCAACTCCTATCTAGTGGAAGAATGCAGGAAAGCTCTGCGCGTGCTGGGCTGATATTGTAGTGAAGGTCATTTGGAGACAGGTGCACAGAGAAATTCCTGGTAACGTGCAAGCAGAGAAATAGCTCCATAGGAAATTTTCCTCCTAATGGAGCACGGAGAATGACCTCAAAGACCGAGGTTAAGAATCTCCTAGCTCTGGAGAAGAATCAACTAAGTCTGGTGACTGTTGCTTCAACTGGCCACCTGCTTAAATAAATATTTTGAGAGAATGGGGATAACTGGCTGTTCCTTGTGTCGATGGTGCAGGAACACAGATGAACCTGCCGAACATATTCTGTTGAATTGGAGCAACCTAACCGAATTAACGACAGTATACCTAGAAAACCCAACAACCAATATTCTTATGATTAGAGGGGCTCCTCCCTATCGACTCACAGTATTCTTGTCAGTGAGTCACTCAGAAATCAAAAATTCGTTTTGATCTCAGCAAGAATATGCTTCATCACCTCACGGGCTCCTTCTTCATCTTCCTCTGTGGCTTCTTCCGCGTTGAAGTTGGAAAGACTCCGACTCGATGAGCCTTTCCAACTTCACTCGGAAGATCGGCGCCACAGAGGAAGTAAATGTGGGGTTCAAAATTTTCGAAAATAGAATTTATTTTCAAAAAATATTTTCAAATTTTAGTAATATCTGAAAAGTAATTTTCCGACAGAAAATACAATTTTGGAAAATTAGTATCTGCTGCATTTACTTCGTAACTTCAGTAGTTTCGGAGGAAGTAATTGAAATATAAAATCAATTTTTCCTCGGTTGCTACCAGGAGTGTGACTCGGACTAATTTATGTAAGGGGTTGTTTGTTTCAATCCCATGTCGACATCATAGAGGGTTGAAAAAATAATGGTACTTGTACCACGTATTGTATATTATAACTTTTCAAAATCTATGTGTCTGAGTAATTTGTTTCGGTAGATAAAAATTCAAAAATTAAGAAGCAATTCATCCTTTCAATGGTTCTAACTCAGCTAGGAGTGGAAATTGTTTCATACAACAAACCAGTTCTATTTTTGGACAAGGAATCCTCCTGAAATTTTTTGCAGTTGTTTCTTAAGACCCTGTATATCCGTTCATCCCTAAGAATAGTTCGCTTTATAAACCATTTCAGGAAATAGAAATAATCACTTAATCCACGTGCCACAAAAAGAAGGCGAGGAATGAAATGTGCAATCGAATATTTAGGAAAAGGGCTGGAAGACTTTGGTCGTATGCTAATAAAGTTAATTCTCTCTATTTAGGAAAATTTCAAGAATTTAATCCGATAGATGTTTATAAGAAGTCCATATCTTCAGATTGCTGCAACTGTTCATTATGGTCGATACAAGAACATAGTGAAGAAAAAGAACTCAATAATTTATCAATTGATGGATACAGATTTCACCTTAGTTTTACCTTCTCTACTTTCACTGTTTCAGTCCCAATGCTACTCTCTATTAACTAACCTCAAATACACATATGCGGGGTGAATATGTTCGAAGTAAGCAGAACCTATATGATAATAGTTTTCATTCATCGTGTAATGAAAGTTAATTTGAACATAATGTTATCCAATAAGTAATATCTAATATACATGTGTTCGTTAATGTTATGCAAATAAGTATGTTAGAAGGTGTAATTGTGCATGAGAAATAATGATTCTTTGCATCATAACTATGTTCAAAAATAGTTCAGTTACAAAAAAAAATGTTGTAGAAACTCGAGCTACCAATAACATAGCACATATTTGGACCTTAGTTCACGAGGCATACGATCATTAACATCCCATGTAAAATCATATCCTTTAATATTCGTAATCGCATACACATACAGGGTTGGGATAAAGTATGGAACCAAGTAAATATCTTTTAAACGAAAAGAACGATATTTATCAAAATTTGCAGGCAAGTGCAATGGAACAAAATGCATCTGATGTACATTTTTTTGTTAATTATATACTTCCGGTTTAACCGGAAATGCCATCAACTTCTTTAATTTAAATGGGACACCCTATATATTTTTATAGAGTTTGAAAGAGCTTGTTATTTTGAATTCATACATACTGAGTTTAGTGTCAAAAAATTTGTAAAAACGAGGAATAACTCACTGTTAGTTGTAAAATTTATTTCCGTCAATTAGAATTTGAAACTTGGAGAACAAAAGACGTACTAAACAGTACTCGTTTATTTATTAATATGCATACAAACAACATCAATAAGTTTATCTAAATAGTTTTTGCTCTAATGCAAAAAACTCAAAGGAGGTTGATTAAAGTGCTATATTCCTCGTTTTTACAATTTTTTTTACACTAAACTCAGTATGTATGAATTCAAAATAACAAGCTCCTTCGAAATCTGTAAAAATATATAGGGTGTCGCATGCAAATCAAAGAGGTTGATGGAATTTCCGATTGAACTGGAAGTATATCAACAAAAAAATGTACATCAGATGCATTTTGTTCCATTGCACTTACCTGCAAATTTTCATAAATATCGTTCTTTTCGTTTGAAAGTTATTTACTTGGTTCTATACTTTATCCCAACCCTTTATAAAATACGCAGTATAGAGTGATTCAAACTCTAGTGTTACTCTTCAATATTTTTGGAATGAAATGCCTTCAAACAAATTCACCCCACCCCGTATTCTACAAAATAGCATATTATTGCACTTTCTAATCAAATGGAGGTTTTGAATAACGGTACTGGGGAATTGTGGGAAAGATATTTTCGATCTATTGCAGTACAAATAATTACTTATGTGATTGACCAAATGATAGATGAACTTCTTCCATGTACGGCATGTTAATCAATTAACGATGATGAATAAAACATTGAGCATGTTAAGTCCATGATGATGCCGAACACGTTTGAACACATGTGTGATAACAGTCAGACTGGGATAGAATACACTAGCCACAAAAAGTATCGCATAATTTTGAAACATAAATGGGTTGAAATTGTGAAATGAATATTAACAGAAAATATAATGATACATGCATGGTCTGTTTAACTGTATTTTATCTGACAGTTTCGTTTGAACAAAGACAAAAAAAGAGTGTGGTCCGGGGGTCCCCTGACCACACACAGCAAACAAAGTGCCTTGAGCCTTTTCTTCAAATCCAAATATAATTTAATATGGATATTCCAAATCGTTTTTCCAAAATAGCCTGCAAAAGTACGGCCAAATATACAGGGTCGTTATGAATGATAGTAACATCGCATTTGGCTTTGAATAATTATTCGCTAAGGATCCTGACTATTTTACAGGCCTTTGAAATTGTCATCCTTGATAATTGTATTGTCAGAAAATAAATTATATGGGTGGAATCGCGACTGTGAACAGTATATACAGGTGAGTCTTTGAGTCGTTCATTAATTTTAACCATAGATTCCTCTCACAGAATAAAACACTTTTGCCATACAACATTTTTCCAGATTCGGCTCAGGTAAAAAGATATAGGCTAATGAAATTTCAAAACAAGATTAGTTTTCATTTTGTAGCTTCTTCGACTTACTTCCGAATGAAATGAATGTTGGTGTGAAGTTTCCTATAACTATGGTAGATATTCTCCAAATATCAGTTTGTTCCTACCTCCAATGGTTTCTTAGTTATAGACTCGTGGATCCATAAAACTAAATGAAATAAGCATAAAGAAAGCATATAAAATTTCAAGTCATTTCAAAACTATACAATCGTTTTGGAATATTAAATCAGTCCTCATCATTTCTCCTAAAACGCTCCGTTTTTGAGATATTCTTCTTTGAATGTTATGAAATCAGAAATTCTATTAATTTTACTACTTTTATGGATCCGCCCCTGAGCGTTGGAATCTCGAATCAAGCTGTTATTTACGTTAACGTACCTTTTTATCGTTCACCATCAATGTCATACATAATTCATATGCAGGAGTATATTAGCACATTGTGAAATCTATAAACACTTGTAACTTTTTGCCTGAGCTGAATCTCGAAAAATGGAAAATGAAAAAAGTATTTTATTTGATGAGAGGAATCTATGGTTGAAATTAATGTACCGGGTTTCCCACTATAATTTGACCCCCCCCTTAACTTTGTTACGCATGGAGATACAAACAAATGTTCTGTACAAAAGTTGTACGAAATCAACTGAATTTTTTCAGGATATTTTCACGAATTAAAATATTTACAGGGTGGACAAGATATTGAGTGCGACTTCATTTTTTTCAATGAAACACTCTATGTTTATTTTATATTTGACTAGCTCTTTCTCAGCTGTTTTCAAATATATTTATGCATATATGTTGGCTTATCTCTCTAATTTTGGGAACTACAGATTCTTAAATTCTGGGAACCACCTGGCAAACTCAGTTGTCAGTTGTCAAGTGGGAGGTTGTGATAAGTCAACTAACTGCATTGGTAACGATATCACACACTCCATTGGTAACAATATATTCACTTCATGTGAAGAACAATAAAAACAAAGCATTACCAATGCAGTTAGTTGATTTATCACAGCCTACCACTTGACAATTGACTACTGATTTTCCAGGTTTTTCCCAGAATTTAAGACTCTGTAGTTCTAAAAATAAGAGAGATAAACCAACACATGCATACATATATTCGAAATCAGAAGAGAAAGATCTAGCCAAATATAAAAAAAAATTAAGTCGCCCTCAATATCTTGTCCACCCTGTATATATTACAATTTGTGAAAACGTCCTGAAAAAATTCAGTTGATTTCGTACAACTTTTGTACAGAACATTTTATTGTATCTACATTCGTAACAAAGTTAAAGGGGGGTCAAATTGTAGTGAGAAACCCGGTACAACTTAAAGACTCACCCTGTATATGAATCACCAAAATAAGAATATTTCAAAACCAACTGCGATGTTACGATCATTTAGAAATACCCTGTATTAATTCGAAATTCATAATGTATTTCTATATGAGAATTATTTAGCTCATCCAAAAAAAAACACCCAGCTTCTGCGATTGCGCAGTCCACTCGCCACTGACAGTGCCCCCTAGTTTGGCAGCTGTCATAGTAAGAACTGTCATTTTTTGACAAATGACAACTAAATACTTTGCCATTAATGAAAATAAAACGATATAAGCTTTAATAACGTATCGAAATTGTTAATATTCAATATGAAAATTTTGCTGAAATATTTCGTGAAGTTAAAGTTTTCACAAGTTAACACAAGAACTCTATCCACAACGCGTAACTGTTTGGTGCGGTTTTCGGGCAGAAGTAATCATTGGGCGGTATTTTTTTTTAAATCGAGCTGGAGCGTCTGTTTGGGTGATCAGTTTGCGCTACAGAACCAGTGGCGCAATCATCGATGTTGCATGCAGAATGATGCAACATGCGATCACCTTTGGACTTTTCTTTGGGTTTCGTGAATGATCATGTTCATTTCAGTGAATTCAAGAACTCAAAGCGAAGAATCATGTCGTTATCGAGACATGAGCCCTAAATTTGTTCTGTACATTCATTTTACGATTATTCATTAAATATCATTAAAAAATAGGAAATACTTAATTTACATTTAGTCGAAAATCCAATCATGCGATACTTTTTGTGATGAGTGTACTTAACTTAGGAATTGAATGCGGGTTGATGGAACAATCGAAACTAACTGCACGTGCCCGAACAAGTCAATTAGTTATCTACTGAAGATTTGATTATTTCATCATCAGATGCGGGAAGGAGATGCGACAGCAGCGAATTCGAGTGTGGGGAAGGTTATTGTATCATGGCTCACAAAAGATGTAATGGTGTCGTTGACTGCCCGAGTGGTAGCGACGAAGAAAACTGCCAACCGTATCCACCTGGTAGGTTCTTTGAAAATTACTGAGATCAGAATCGTTTAAAAAATAATTCCAGTCGTTTGAACTTTAACCACAAGATTGATTCAATATTCGGATGATGCGCTGAGAGGGCATCAGAAATCATTTCAGCCAATTGAACAATAAACGATTCTTCGAATATTTCTACAGCTGCTTCCCGCAGATCTTGGTTTAAATAAATAATCAATGAATATTTGATATTAGGTTGTCTGGGGAGTATTTTCGGTTCATTCGAAAAGATATCTCTATCGAATTTGTCGGAGCAAACTTCATACTGATATAAGGCGCAGTGTCATTACAGGATACAGGATGATTTATATTTCAATATTTGGAGATATCAATCTATACCTTATTATAAGTCAATAAGTTCCTATAAACATAGGTCCCTTTTCGCTTTATTTTTGATAAATAGTGTGTTGAAATTGATTGATATTTTCTTGATTTAACAGTTTGCCATTTGAATCGAAACAAGCAAATTTTTAGTTCTTCTTTGCAGTCAAATATAGGGTTGGGATAAAGTATGGAACCAAGAAATATCTTTAAAACGAAAAGCGCAATATTTATTAAGCTTTACAGGCAAGTACAGGTTAGGCTAAATTGGACAGTTTTGAAGAAGAAGTACTATTTTTGTACTAGATACACGAAAACTGATGTCGGTGTCTGGGGGCCAATTTTTATGAGAAACTCATTGGCGAAAACCGCATGTGGATATCTGTCACCGATGCTTAGTTACCGGGTGTTTTTCGATAATGTGCATTTTCCTAATATTGCTATAACGTTTCTTCTGTTGAAAATTTTCGAATTCTGTTTTATCAGATATCGGTAAGGATTTTTTTTTCAAATGCATATTTCGATAGAGCTTGGAATATCTATTTCAAAAAGGTTTATTTTTCTGAAGAAATCAAATATCAACCTTTAGATTAGTACGCTTTAGAGGATACCATGATTAATTTAGGCAAGAACAAATCACGAGGTGACTATACTAGGTGTATCCAAAAATGTAGTTGAAGGAGTCTGTTTCGAAACACTATATTGAATAATTATTGATTTTTTAATTTATTTGTATTTTTATTAAACATTCAATTTTCTTTATATAAATAATTTTAAAAAAATAACACTTGGTTGTTTTTGTTTTTTTAAATAGAAAAAGATAAAAATACAAAGAGATAATTCAATTGTTTATTAATTGAACAATGAAAATTTAAATGATAATCGATTTTTTTTTTAATATCAAAGATCAAGATAGGTAATGATTTTAAAAAAATTGCTCCTTAATTTTCATAACAAGTGGTATAAAAAAATTGTTATGTAACAAATGCATTTTGAAAAAAAATTTTTTTTTTACGTTTTTTTTCTAAATCATAATTATCATTTAAGATTATGTTATCAAAAATAAATTTCAAATTATCCCATGAACAACGCATTTATTTATAATAATTTTTTAAACAATAGGAGTTAAAAATTATTTTCATGTAGCTTCTAATCATGAGAAAACGGATCAATAGTAATATTATAAAAAAAAAATTTCAATGTTTGATGAAGCTTTATAATATTTCACTTAAGTAAATTGTTAATAACAGAACGAAAATTAACAATATTTTTATTTTTCTAATGGGAATCTATTCTAAGACCTTGAAAAATAGCTCCACGAAATTAAAAAATTCTCAGATTAATAGTTTAACAATTATCGCACTTGCAAGTGAATGTTAGTGATACAAAAAATTGCTAATTAGCTAATGGATAACTAATTGAAAAATCGCGATAAAAATTTTGGGATCACTGATTATTGTTCATTGATCTAACCTGCAAGCGCCTGAATTTTTAAGATTTTTGGCGCTCTAGTTCCTCGGAACTGAGTGCTTATCAATTTGCCCAAATGTCTGTAATTTTCGAATTTTTCGATGAAAATGGTCTTAAACGATTTGGTTCGACTCACTGATGAAGAATCCATGGTGGAAATTCATTCTGTCCGGCCGTCCGGCCGGCCGGTCCGGCCGGCCGGTCCGGCCGTAGGCACGATAACTCTCGAACGGAATGAGCTAGAGAGTTGAAATTTTCAGAGTAGGTTTGGGGGATAAATATCTCGGCTAAGTTCGTTACTGGGCAAAATCGGACAAAAGGTTTCGGAGTAATAAAAAAAAAAATTTTTTTCACATTAACAAATTCCAAATTAAATAATTTTTAATAAGCAGTTTTATCATAAGAATCCATTCATATCATTTTTAACTCTAACAAGCTAATACTTTCGGAGATATGATTTTTCAAAATTTCAATGTAAATCGTATTTCACAGATTGATATAATTATTCCTTGTATGAATTTTCATAATGTCAACTTGACAGAAGGGAAAATTGTAACTTCAAAAATATTGGGGTTGAAATACTCGTGAAGTTTGTATCGACCAGATTACCGCAAAGTGTAAAAAAAAAAATTGAAAATTTAAAATATGTTTTTCCACAATAACTCTCGAACGGAATGAGCTAGATAGTTGAAATTTTCAGAGTAGGTTAGAGAGATGAATATCTCGGTTAAGTTCGTTATTGGGCAAAATTGGCCACATTTAATTCGATTTCTTCCATGGTGCAGTTCTCATTCTCATGATTGCTCATTTAATCTTGATAAATAAACTGTTATTTGAATTGAATTTCCTTCATGATGCAGCTCTATCATATGTATACATTGATATAATTCCCAACTCAGAGAAACCAATACTTTCGGAGATATAATTTGTCTGTTTGAACTAGAGCGCCAGAAAGCTCCTGTCCACAGGGCTTGAACCAATTTTTTTTTTTTTTATAGTTCCGAGAGTTGGAACTTACTTTTAGGAAATTTCCTCATCTTCTTGAATCTTTTTTTAAATTTGAATTTTCTCAAATACTTTTTGAGATATTGGTGAAAAACCAAACCCCCTTTTTTTACACTTAATTCTTTCTAACTATTGCAATTTTTGCGAGCAGCCTTAGCATCTTCACAATATCTATCTACATACCATTCCGATTCGAATAACACCTCAATCATAATTTTCGGAGAATACGCAAAAGTTTTGACCTAACAAGTACTTGTTGACTTGACTAATAATAGGTACTTGATTTTACACTAGATCTAAAGATTTGCTTGTTTCGCTTCAAGTGAATGGCTGTTTAGTTGGTACAACATAGATATATCTAATGGAAAATTGGTATTAGTTTTCTAGTATTTTTATTTCACTAAATACTGTAAAAACTCCTATGTCCGTAAAATTACATGATTTATTTTTTTAGTACGTTACGATAAACACACACAAGTAGTTCCTCGTTTTTTCTCCTGAAGAATCATTGTGAAATGTTTTTGTTTAAATAGCATATACAGGGTGAGTCTTTGACCACTGCATTAATTTTAACCAAAGATTCCTCTCGTCAAATGAAACAATTTTTTCATTTACCATTGTTCCAGATTCGGCTCAGGTAAAAAGTTACAAGCGTTTAAAGATTTCACAATGTGCTAATACACTCCCGCATATAAATTATCTATGACATTGTTGGCGGACGAGAATAAGGCATGGTAACGTGGTTTACAGCTTGATTCGGGATTCCAGCGCTCAGGGACGAATCCATAAAAGTAGTGAAATTTCTGGAGTTTTCCATTTTAAAACATTCAATGAAGAATATCTCGAAAGCGGTGCGTTTAAGGAGAAATGATGAAGAATAATATAATGTTCTAAAACGATGGAATATTCTTGAAATGACTCAAGAAAAACTTTATATGCTTTCTTTATGCTATTTTCGTTTAGTTTTATGAATCCACGAGTCCATAACTAGAAAACCAGTAGAAGTAGAAAATAACTAATATTTGGAAAATATGTATCATAGTTATGGGAAACTTTACGCCAACATTCATTTTATTCGAAAAAAGAATGTCAAAGCTACAAAATAAAAACTGATTTTTTTTCAAAATTTCAACAGCCTGTATCTTTTTACCTGAGCTGAATTTGGAAAAATGTTAAATGAAAAAAGTGTTTCATTTGATGAGAGGAATCTTTGGTTGAAATTAATGCAGTGGTCAAAGACTCACCCTGTATAGCGTATCATTTATTTCATTGAAATAATTGATTTTCATATTAAGCGAGCCGCCACTGTCTTAAACTGAAGCTTAATTTTTTTCTTGAAAGGACACACATATTTTACATCCAAAAATTATTATGAACTCCCTATAACTACATATAGATATAGAAGATAAAGCGAAAACGGATCAGTTGAATGAGATTTAGTACCACACCCACTATATTTGATGGATTTGATATATCTCAAAAATATACTATGAATTTCCTCAACGCCTATTAAAATTTCCACAATGAAAATTGTGGACAATAAGTTGATACAAATACGAAGCTGAATTAAAACTGGGAACTACAATTTTTTTTTTATGTAATTTGATCTTAATTGAATTATTTTCAACGTTTCTTTTCGGGTGAATATTGAAATTGGAAAAAAGTTGGTACTCAGCGTTGAAACACTCAATCATGTCAAAATATCTAGAAGGGTATGCAACCAAAAATACCACTTGCGTCAAGCTTCTAACAATGGAGGTTAGATGTCGCCGACAACATCAATTATGTTATTTTATTCACAGATGAATAGTATCTCAGTAGTCAGGAATGTATTAAATTCCATAGACGTTGAGGAAAAAATTCTTTCCATCCAAAAACAACCTTCAATTTGGTTCTCTATCTAAATCTAATTCTAAATTACGAGCAAGATTAATCCACGTTTGAAATGAATTCGCATTCAAGGTAGATCAGAAAATCGGTAGAAAATCTGGAAAATACAGACCTGTATATCAAAGCGAAAATTGCGACATTACATTCATTCTTCATCCTGCTTCGTTTTAAATGGGGGATGCGTAAAACAAGCGCCTTCTGGTTTCTATGGCGTTTGTTGATATGGCGAAGAATTGGATCTTTATCGGCTAAATGGACTACTTGAACTACGTGGTCAATATTTTTCTTAATTGAGAATTATTATTTACAATGTCTATTGACATTGTATTGAGTTGTAAAACATGGAAGATAATGCATCTTAACAGATTTGTTGAATCCTTGACCACACTTAAGTGGTTGTAAATATTCTTAGTATTATCATAAATAAACCTCCATCATTCACTGAAATAAATTGCTTCCTCAATTGTCAAATGTGCATATTTCCCCCACAGATATTAGGTATAGGCTGAATAATATAGGGTGGTGCCTTCTTTTGTAGAAAAACTTAAACTGTCGATAAAATGTTCAATTTCAAGACAATAATGTCCCGTAAAGATAGGCCCGCTTACGTTTCATAACCGAAGTGAACTCATCCTCCAAGTTTGATCGGATTATTACGGAAAGTTGATGCGAAAGATACAAAAAATTCTGAAAACTTGAACACCCTGTAGCTTGGTTATGAAACGTTAGCAAACCTATATTTACCGAACATCTTTGTCTTTAAATTGATTATTTCATCGACTGTTGAAGATATTCTACAAAATAGTGGTTCATCCTGTATATGATTTAATATATCTCACAACGCTTATGCTTTTTTGCGCATGCTTTCGGAATGGTACAGTCGACACATCGTGTGCTTCTAACGAATTCAAATGCCATGATGATACTTGCGTCGATTCGGCGTATCGATGTGATGGAATACCGGACTGTACAGACAAATCCGACGAAAATAACTGTAATGATGATGATAATTACGATGATTACAACGGTGGGTATTCATTGAAGGTAATTCTTGGTTATTGAGTGTGATTTCTCGTTAATTTGTATTGTGGGTTTTATAGATAGAATATTATTCTCTAGTTCAAACATTTTACATAAATAGGTAATACATTATCCATGTAGGCTAGTCATATATCATAATATATTCATATTTGTATCATACAATTTAGGTGGTCAGTAAATTTCTCAGTCGATATATTGATTGCTGATAAATTGATATGAATGAATGGTCTATAATCAACTATTGATAATTGTAAGCGGGTTTATACAGCAAATAACATAAAATAAGAAACAAATTAAAATAAAATAATAACTAAGGGCTAAGAGGATTGGTTTATACAGATAATCTTAAACAAAATAAGAAATAGTAATTAACCAATCAAATAGCAGCTTTTTGATAATTTTATGCAAGTTCTGTGAATTTCACTCGCGATCGCATTGTCATTTTCCAAAAAAAATAGCATAAAATAAGAAATAAAGATGAAAGTTGGTTATCTTTCTTTGTTATTCTCATTTATTATTTTATCTGATTTCGTCTGTGAACGCTTTCATTGAAATGTGGATGTTCAACTTTAATAAGGCGGGTTTATAAACCAAATAAAATAAAATATGAAACAAATTAAAATAAAATGAAATATGAAACAAATTATAATAAAATAAAAAAGTTGAACATGCACAAACCAATGATAGCGTTTATATAGGGTACTTCACGAATGATTGTACAGGCTTTCAGTGCTGATGCAGGACTTTTTGGTGAATCTAAATCAGTGTTCGAAATATGTCCTAACTATATTTGTTCAAGAGATACAGGATGTTTCAACTATTTTATCAAAAATTTTCAATCGGCATAACTCTTGAATGCCTGCATGGATCTTCATAAAAATTTCAGGGAATTATGGCCTAAGCCTAATTTTCACTCATAATGACTTCTTGAAATCGTTTCAAACACCCCCGAAATGTAATTTTTCTCTTAAAAAAAATTTTTTTGCTGCAGAAAGTGAACCTTACACCCCCCCGAAATTAATTCCTATTTCAACATGGCCAACATTCATCATTGTTTAATTCACAGAATTTGCATAAAATTGTCAAAAAGTTGCGATTTGATTGGTTTATTCTAATTTTGTTTTAGATCATCTGTATAAACCGATCTTTTTAACTCTCAATTCTTATTTTATTTTAATTTGTTTCTTATTT
The DNA here is from genome assembly GCA_937662695.2 of Halyzia sedecimguttata. Classification (NCBI taxonomy): domain Eukaryota; kingdom Metazoa; phylum Arthropoda; class Insecta; order Coleoptera; family Coccinellidae; genus Halyzia; species Halyzia sedecimguttata. The sequence continues at coordinate 67,337,906 of OW569413.2, read as the reverse complement.
CATTTTATTCGCTGTATAAACCCGCCATTAGATTTCATAATTTTTTTTCTCATTCAAAAATGATTTAGATAGATACTGACCAACACTTATGTACATACCCCCCCCCCCCCATTCCCATAATCACCTCAATATATGCATAATCCATCCTAATATCATTTTTCGAACAGCATCATCTTCATGTGCCTATGGGGAAATGAAGTGTAACGATGGATCTTGCGTACAGGGAAAGAAATGTGACAGAATATTCGATTGTAAGGATGGTTCGGACGAATCGGATTGTAATGTATGCAGTCCAAGTCAATTCAAGTGTGCTAATGGTGATTGCATCGAAGAATTTTTACGATGTGATTCTAGAATCCATTGCAAAGATGGTTCCGATGAGAAAGATTGCGGTATGTTGACCGTACCTTGGAGTCCTTCCTCTGGTGGATTTATCAATTTTATTTTGTCCAGTTTATAGAAATTGTTACTAAATATCAATCGTCTGAAATCCGAAAGTAGAACTTAAAGTTCTGCCAAACATTAATTATATTTTAGAATTCTATATGATTCCAAATTTTATATTTCCACAAGCTTCTATTATTTGAAGAACGACCATAACAGAACAGGATCGATGATTTTTGAAACAAAAAAAAATAGTAGGATGAAACCCATTGGAGAAGGAAGATATTATAACAAAAATTAAAAAAGAAATAATTTACGGGCCTATGGAAAAAAGTTAAATGGCAACATTATATGTAATAAGAAGATCAAAAACTTTGTATTTACATTTTTTTCAAGTAGGTAACTCAGAATTTATGTGAAAAATTCGAATAATCAAGCTTTTTGTTTTTTATTTTTATCACGAAAGGCCGTGGGACGATAGTATACCGAATCGGCCCCAGAAAGATATAAGGCTCATCATTTCAGGAAATGTTGCTACCCATAAGATACTTCGATGCTGCAAGTTTCAGATCTTTATCTATTACCGTTTCTGGATAATTAAAAAAAATAATGAAAATCAGAAAAATTTGTTATTCTCAGCACCTGCTGAATCGATTGATTTAAATGCCAGATATGTTTTAGAGGGTGATGGTAGCTTCTAGGAAAAAAAATAAGAGCTGTATCGGTTCATAAGATCCTAAAAAAAATTGCGTTTATTTTTTTAATTTTAATTTTTAACCATGTTACAATGGCGGTAAAATTATGAAACTATTTTTTTTGAATTCCTCATTCAATTTTCGATGGAATCATGAATTTTTTGAATTTTTGAAAACGGTACGCCATATTGAAAAAAAATAAAATTTAATTTTTTGGCTCAAGAATCGATTTTTTCATAATTTAACCCTTGAAAAAAATAATAAAATACAGAACTACATAACTTTTGCAATTACTGAACTGGTAAAAACAACAGAAAAAATTAGAAACTCTCATGTAAAAATAATTGTTCTTTATTTAATAATTTTAATTATTCAGTTATGAACTATAAAAAAATGGATTAATTATATTCATATTCAAATGATACCTTTCTATGAATTTGTGACTAGTCTTCGTCGCTATCTTCATCAATTACAGTGGTGATATTATCTTTATTGAATAAAGTATTAAGTATTGCTGCTGGTCTGGGGATTTTCGCCAAATATCGGCCGTGCGCCAAGTAAAAAATTATTGCAGCTACGTGTGAACAACAACCAATTGTCCGCAGTCCATTAGCACATTCACAGCAATATCTTGATATCCCACCCCATCCAATTGTATTCGGTTTATATTCAATAAAGCATCTGTATACTTTTCTACCAATATGGCGAGATGGTACTTGAGCCTTCAATATATTGGTTTTATCTTTGACAAACTGAACAGTCATATTATCTGATTCGTCTATCATCTCTGCTAAATAGGATATAGCTTGTTTATATTGATAGGAACCCGTAAATAAGAGTTTTAATTCTTTTTCTGTCATTTCTGGAAAATCTATCAAATCACTAGACATAATTGTCTCAAATGGAAGTTTTTTTCGCTGCCATCCATTTTTGTCTACTTCTTCAGCTAATGAATTGTCGATATTATTTCGAGATTTTATCATTTCAACGATTTCATCTGAATACTCTGCATCAGAAGTTAGACGTTTGTTGTACTTATTGTGAAGAAATGATGCGATTCTATAAAAACTGCCGACTCTGGGTAACATTTTATTATCGAATTTTTGGTCAAGTAGATGATATTTTTGTTTCAGCATTCCATGTGTTGCTTCGACTACCCAACGAATTTTTGTGACATATCTTGACGCATTAGATTCTGCAGTTGTTAAACGATTTCGTTTGCCTTTCATTGCCGGCATCAACACTTGATAACTTTTTTCTTCCAAGTGCGCCTGAACGTCACGAAATCCTCGATCAACAACAAAAACATCACCAGATTCTAGTAAATTGCAAATACCGTCAGAAGTATCGATAATGTCTTTCATTATAGTAGCGTCATTCATGTTGGCATGATAGGGCCCTAACATATCTACAATATATCCATTTGTCGTACAAATAGTAAATGGCTTACATAACGGTACTTTCTTCTGTCCAGAGAAAGATTTCCTTTGATATGCATTATTTGAGCTCTTTTGATGACGAGCATACGTTCCATCGCAAATCAAGAAAAGCTTATCACTCCGATCAGCGAACAAACTTTTTAAAATTGGTGATGAATTATTTTGAATCAGATCATCTCGAGACACAGATCGAAAACCGAAATACCGAGGTAATACATCTTTTTCAAATGATTGTATCACTTGTTCACAATATTTTGAAACCAACTGTTCATTTTCCAATTGCAAAGTCGCTGATATCAATCTGTTTGAGTTTCCTGTACGTAGCTTAAATAAAAATACGATGAGAGCTTGAGTGACCGTTCGAGAATCTGTATTCCTCATAGTTGTTAATAAATCTCGCAACTCGATTATGTTTTCGCGTCTTAATCCAGTAAATATGAAAAGTTGTTCATCAGGTATACGAAAATGATCCATTTTATCAATCAGTGTAGAGTCACATTCAACCGCCAAGCTTTCCATTATTTTATTCAACTCTGTGGATTTTAAAAAACTCCAATTAGAATGAACTCTCATTAAATTCAAATCTTCAGTATAAAAGCGTTTTTTTATGAGATGATCGCTACAGCATCGATTTCCATCCGGAATGAAAATTCTTTTCTCAATAAAGCATTGCATACGAGCATCTTGGGAAACAACCACCAGGTGTCGACTTGAAACAGAACATACACAACAATATCTGTGAGTTGCAACAGTTCTTTTAATTTGGACTTCAATACATTCTTCTGTATCATCATCACATACAACATCTAAATTAAATGATGGATCATCAGTACTTGACTGAGATAAAGTCATCGATGATAAGTTACTCGACTGAGATGAAGCCATCGATGATAAGTTCGATTCAGTTCTTACTAACAATTCACTTGAATCGATAGGTAATTCATCTTCCAACGATGTTTCCTGATCCTTGTCGACGATTTTCCTTTTTTTATATTTTTTTACACGACAAGTAAAACACAAAACTTCACCAACTACAAGTGGATGATCCAAAATCGTTGAAAACTCTTCAGCATCTTCCTCAGATTGTATATGTTTTGGAGCACCTGGTGTTTTTTTTATGAATTTTGAACAAATACAACACTTTGGATTATATGTTTTAGATGTCGACATATTTTGAATTAAATAATAATAATAGAGTTAATTAGGATTAATTATTAAATAAAGACAAAAGTGCTATACCAATACTTGTATAGAATGTCAACAGTAAATAATTTTAAGGTTATCTGCAGATCTGGTGGGGTTTCATGAGAATAAAAAACTGTATTACCAGTTTTGAATTACAGTGCCATCTTATGATTGCTGAATTAACTTATAGTTGAGCGGGAACGATTCAATTATTTAAAACCTACTTGCATTATTATATAAACAATATTTTTCTATAATTATATATTATATATTAATATATAATAATAAAAAAATATTGTTTATATAATAATGCAAGTAGGTTTTAAATAATTGAATCGTTCCCGCTCAACTATAAGTTAATTCAGCAATCATAAGATGGCACTGTAATTCAAAACTGGTAATACAGTTTTTTATTCTCATGAAACTCCACCAGATCTGCAGATAACCTTAAAATTATTTACTGTTGACATTCTATACAAGTATTGGTATAGCACTTTTGTCTTTATTTAATAATTAATCCTAATTAACTCTATTATTATTATTTAATTCAAAATATGTCGACATCTAAAACATATAATCCAAAGTGTTGTATTTGTTCAAAATTCATAAAAAAAACACCAGGTGCTCCAAAACATATACAATCTGAGGAAGATGCTGAAGAGTTTTCAACGATTTTGGATCATCCACTTGTAGTTGGTGAAGTTTTGTGTTTTACTTGTCGTGTAAAAAAATATAAAAAAAGGAAAATCGTCGACAAGGATCAGGAAACATCGTTGGAAGATGAATTACCTATCGATTCAAGTGAATTGTTAGTAAGAACTGAATCGAACTTATCATCGATGGCTTCATCTCAGTCGAGTAACTTATCATCGATGACTTTATCTCAGTCAAGTACTGATGATCCATCATTTAATTTAGATGTTGTATGTGATGATGATACAGAAGAATGTATTGAAGTCCAAATTAAAAGAACTGTTGCAACTCACAGATATTGTTGTGTATGTTCTGTTTCAAGTCGACACCTGGTGGTTGTTTCCCAAGATGCTCGTATGCAATGCTTTATTGAGAAAAGAATTTTCATTCCGGATGGAAATCGATGCTGTAGCGATCATCTCATAAAAAAACGCTTTTATACTGAAGATTTGAATTTAATGAGAGTTCATTCTAATTGGAGTTTTTTAAAATCCACAGAGTTGAATAAAATAATGGAAAGCTTGGCGGTTGAATGTGACTCTACACTGATTGATAAAATGGATCATTTTCGTATACCTGATGAACAACTTTTCATATTTACTGGATTAAGACGCGAAAACATAATCGAGTTGCGAGATTTATTAACAACTATGAGGAATACAGATTCTCGAACGGTCACTCAAGCTCTCATCGTATTTTTATTTAAGCTACGTACAGGAAACTCAAACAGATTGATATCAGCGACTTTGCAATTGGAAAATGAACAGTTGGTTTCAAAATATTGTGAACAAGTGATACAATCATTTGAAAAAGATGTATTACCTCGGTATTTCGGTTTTCGATCTGTGTCTCGAGATGATCTGATTCAAAATAATTCATCACCAATTTTAAAAAGTTTGTTCGCTGATCGGAGTGATAAGCTTTTCTTGATTTGCGATGGAACGTATGCTCGTCATCAAAAGAGCTCAAATAATGCATATCAAAGGAAATCTTTCTCTGGACAGAAGAAAGTACCGTTATGTAAGCCATTTACTATTTGTACGACAAATGGATATATTGTAGATATGTTAGGGCCCTATCATGCCAACATGAATGACGCTACTATAATGAAAGACATTATCGATACTTCTGACGGTATTTGCAATTTACTAGAATCTGGTGATGTTTTTGTTGTTGATCGAGGATTTCGTGACGTTCAGGCGCACTTGGAAGAAAAAAGTTATCAAGTGTTGATGCCGGCAATGAAAGGCAAACGAAATCGTTTAACAACTGCAGAATCTAATGCGTCAAGATATGTCACAAAAATTCGTTGGGTAGTCGAAGCAACACATGGAATGCTGAAACAAAAATATCATCTACTTGACCAAAAATTCGATAATAAAATGTTACCCAGAGTCGGCAGTTTTTATAGAATCGCATCATTTCTTCACAATAAGTACAACAAACGTCTAACTTCTGATGCAGAGTATTCAGATGAAATCGTTGAAATGATAAAATCTCGAAATAATATCGACAATTCATTAGCTGAAGAAGTAGACAAAAATGGATGGCAGCGAAAAAAACTTCCATTTGAGACAATTATGTCTAGTGATTTGATAGATTTTCCAGAAATGACAGAAAAAGAATTAAAACTCTTATTTACGGGTTCCTATCAATATAAACAAGCTATATCCTATTTAGCAGAGATGATAGACGAATCAGATAATATGACTGTTCAGTTTGTCAAAGATAAAACCAATATATTGAAGGCTCAAGTACCATCTCGCCATATTGGTAGAAAAGTATACAGATGCTTTATTGAATATAAACCGAATACAATTGGATGGGGTGGGATATCAAGATATTGCTGTGAATGTGCTAATGGACTGCGGACAATTGGTTGTTGTTCACACGTAGCTGCAATAATTTTTTACTTGGCGCACGGCCGATATTTGGCGAAAATCCCCAGACCAGCAGCAATACTTAATACTTTATTCAATAAAGATAATATCACCACTGTAATTGATGAAGATAGCGACGAAGACTAGTCACAAATTCATAGAAAGGTATCATTTGAATATGAATATAATTAATCCATTTTTTTATAGTTCATAACTGAATAATTAAAATTATTAAATAAAGAACAATTATTTTTACATGAGAGTTTCTAATTTTTTCTGTTGTTTTTACCAGTTCAGTAATTGCAAAAGTTATGTAGTTCTGTATTTTATTATTTTTTTCAAGGGTTAAATTATGAAAAAATCGATTCTTGAGCCAAAAAATTAAATTTTATTTTTTTTCAATATGGCGTACCGTTTTCAAAAATTCAAAAAATTCATGATTCCATCGAAAATTGAATGAGGAATTCAAAAAAAATAGTTTCATAATTTTACCGCCATTGTAACATGGTTAAAAATTAAAATTAAAAAAATAAACGCAATTTTTTTTAGGATCTTATGAACCGATACAGCTCTTATTTTTTTTCCTAGAAGCTACCATCACCCTCTAAAACATATCTGGCATTTAAATCAATCGATTCAGCAGGTGCTGAGAATAACAAATTTTTCTGATTTTCATTATTTTTTTTAATTATCCAGAAACGGTAATAGATAAAGATCTGAAACTTGCAGCATCGAAGTATCTTATGGGTAGCAACATTTCCTGAAATGATGAGCCTTATATCTTTCTGGGGCCGATTCGGTATACTATCGTCCCACGGCCTTTGGTGAAAACTTACCTTTTTTATGTCCTAAACACACTGTATTTTTTTGATTTAATATATTTATTTTTCACCTTATTTTGACTCAATATCGAAAAAGCACCCTAATTTTCAATCGAAAATTCTCACGCCTTCTTGTTCGATGAAATATCTGCTTTCTGATGGTGTAAAAAAATATACATTACCATGATAAATTTTCTCAGAAAATGCTGAGTTAATAAATTTAATATTTAATAAGCCATGAACAATATTTTGAGAGAGTTGAAGAATCTTCTCTAAATTCTATGCGTAGATGCCTATTTATTGCTATTTTAAGATAACTTATATACCCGAGTGTACTACGGAAAATTAGAGCCCGTCAAAAGGTAAGAACTGCAGAAGGGGCTAAAAGGGTCTGGGCCTTACAACCTGTTGTTTCTCAGCATTTTCCGAGAAAACTTACATAGTAATGTATATTTTTTTACACCATCAGAAAGTAGAGATTTTAAAGAACAAAAAGCCCACCAACTTTTTTGAAGCAGATATTTTGACGGGAGAACTATCGATTGAAAATTAGGGTGCTTTTTCGATATTAAGTCAAAATATGTTGAAGAGATTAATATTTCGAATCAAATTTATCTACAATGAGTTTGGGATAGGAACTTTTCACCACTTTTCGTGAAATTTTTTTTTGTAAAAAAATAAAAATAAAAAACCAAAACCTTGATTATTTGAATTTTTTACATACATTTTGCGGTTATGTGAAAAAAGTTTAAATTCAAAAGTTTTAGATCTTTTTATCGCCTGCAACTTTGGCATTTTACTTTTTTCCATAGGACTCGAGATACACTGTTTTTTTCCCTTAAAAACTCACCCCCTTCCACTTCCCGACCTCAGATCGCCCGTAAATTGTTTTTCCTTTATATTTTGTTATATTCTCTTCCTTTTCCAATGGGTTTCATTCTACTAATATTTTTTTCACTTTTTACCATTTTCAAAGGCACTGGTCCTATATATATATGCTATTATTTTTGCTGGGTGCAGTCTTGATGAAATTTAATACGATATCTAGATAAAATTGGTCACTATGTATTTGTCGGTGACTCGCATTTCGAAGATTTTCTCCCAGATTTCACGAAATTAGTTATGGATGAAACCATTCTAGTTTCAATTTAAAAGCAGAAAATGAAAATCATCTCTAGTTCAAACATATTGTGAAGGGTTTTTTAGATTGCATAATAACTAGTATCGCCTTTCTGTAGATCGTGAATAATTTGAATTGCAAATAATCTATTAAACTCATGTAGGGAAATACGGAACAAGATTATGATGTGTAAACACGTTCATTACCGAGGAAGGATATCCAAGGATAGATAGGATTTTTGTTTTGAATAACATGGAATATAGGCCTGGAAATTTTCAATATCTTCTAAAATGAATTCAAATTCCAAATTCTTTTGCATAATGGTCCGTTGTTTCGATATCATTTATATTTTGGAAGAAATATAATTCTCATTAAGTTCTTCCGCAATAACAACCAGTACGAGAACCGTAAAGCCTGCGCATTGAAATAAGTTCCTTCGCACTTGTTGTTTTGCCAGTTCTCGAACTGATAATTATTCCAGTTCGCTTTTCTCATCGGTATTAGGAACGATAGTGTCGAGCAAGAAATTGGGAACTCCCTGCGCAGCAAAATTTTCCAATGAGCATAATATCCTAAATAATTTTCATTTCTTGTTTTTGCAGTCACTTCTTCATGACCTGAATAGAATCATTTGAATGTTGCACCTGCTGCTTCCATTTTTTCCTGGTATTCAATTCAAACGAAATACTGAATCAAATGATGTAATTCAAAATTTTATAGACACCTTCTCGACAGATTTTGGACTATTATTATCTGATAAAGTAAGGTTAAATTTATAAATTGGGACTGATAATTTTTAATTCTTCCATTTTTTCCTGGTATTCAATTCAAACGAAATACTGAATCAAATGATGTAATTCAATACATATTTTATAAACACCTTCTCGACAGATTTTGGACTATTATTATCTGATAAAGTAAGGTTAAATTTATAAATTGGGACTGATAATTTTTAATCCTTTTCCCAGTATTTCCGGTAATTTTACTGTTTTTTCTGAAGTGCTCTCTTTTTTCTCTGAAAAGTTCGAATACAAAGTTTATGACGAATATAATAGGTTCTTACGCAATATGCATTCAGCCATAAACTTTGCCAAAAAGAATATCTTCCTGGAGTACTGAGTGAAACTTGGTAATCACTAATAAGGTAAATGTCCCAATTATCGACACAATAGCGTGTTCCTCAAAGTGTCTAATACATTTCGACTTCAAAGAATAATTTTATATGAATGAAATATTCTGCGTCTACTTCTCTGAACCCCCTATTTTGATAAAAGTACAAAAAACGAACATATTGAAAGGGGTAAATATTATAAAAAAAATGAATGGTGTCTCAAAGCAGATGTACCCATTATCGACACCAGAAAAATATGAATTACCAATCATCGACATACATCTGCACCAAATATCGACACTTTGGGAAATCCAGATTTTGGCATCAATAATATGTTTGTATTCAAAGAAATTTTGATATATTTAGTGAAAATAACAGTTTAAAAATGTTCACAAAAATTAAAAAAACATGAGATATATAAATTCTCTGCTTAATATGAAAAATATTTGATGATCTTTGGTTAATCCTTAGAAATTAACGTTTTCACTTCAGATACTTCCTATAAGCCACGTTCATTCAACTTTTTAGGCTCGGTAATTCTACGTGTTTCTCCTCTGTCCTAACTCAATTTTCTTTTGTGTCATTTTCAAGGGCTCTCTCATTTGATTCACTATTTTTTGCATTTTGTATGCTTGCTTCACCAAGAACTTGGGCTTCAAAAAGATAATCTGTAATCCCCCCATTCTTACCATTCATATCTTGATGTAGCCCACAAACATTTATATCAGTTTCGGAGTAATCACGTTCATAACAATCCAGTAGTAAATCTACACCCAAATTCTCTGCCCTTACATCCAAGAGAGACGAATTCAGGGAAAAGTTAGCGATTTCTATTCTACTCGATTCAAAATTATTATTTGCGTCAGAAGTTGCTTCCGACGGGACACAGTATTTTTCATTCATGTGTGCATTGCAGTCTTCTAGACATTTTGTAATCATGAGATAACTGGAAACTAAATATGACCAATTATCCCCACATAAATGTGCGTATGATCGACAGTCATGAAAAAATGGATGATTAAATCATATAAATGGACCACAATCGAATGTCGATCAGTACTGAGAGCAATTTTGAATATTCTATGAGCTGATTATCAAAAGATAACAAAAATAGTTTAATGAGTTATCCATATAATTGATTATTTTTACTTATGGTATGAGTCTCAGCCGTCGACAGAATATTGCACCTTTTATCGACATAGTGTTGAACGTAGTATCGACATCAAAATTTGTTGTACTTTTATCATGTAATTCGATGGAAAACAGTGTGTCGATAATTGGTACACTGAAAATTGTGGGTAGGATAACGAAACAATCGTATCCAGGAAAATGGAGATAACGTTTCTGAAAGTTAATCAAAAATCATCCTCAGCGACTCAAATATCGACATAGATGTCGATATCTGGGACACAATATGTTTCAGAAGTACCATTTATCGACACACAAATTTCTCATAAAATATGATACACATTAATTTTTTTTTAATAGAACTGAATACAGTTAATCGTCTCAAGTTAATTATTCTTCAAAAAATTAAATTTCACCTGCATTCGTTGAATCTGGGGAGACATAAATGAAGAGTGTGGACTTATCAGAATAGCAAGGAAAACATTGCTCACTCGATGAAGACCGACATTCGGCCAATTAACAGCTGATTTTTCGCTGAGGATGCTTAAGAGAAATAAATGGTGTGAACAAATTCATTCAAGAAACTATAAACTAGATAATTGTTGAATTAAAATTTGTAAGGAAATTTTCTTCGTCTTGTTTTATGGAAAATAAACGGAAGTTGTCGATAATTGGGACACTGTCGATAATTGGGACATTTACCTTAATCTTATCCGATCCTGATTGACCACTAGGAGTGGACGTCGTAATAGTTGTATGTCGGTTGCTACTCGGTTCCTACCAGAAGTTGTTAAAAATTATCTTATTTGTCAAGTAAAATTGCAATTATAAAACATATTTGGACATTACTTTCGATGATATTTGAGAATTTCCACGCTGCTCGTTCCAGGACCATCTTTCCAATACTAAATGTTAATTTTCGCACAGTTTTTTCATGTCCTGGTGGAGCTTTCCGTTGCACAGATGGTATATGTCTGAATCCCAAACAAAAATGTGACGGTTATCCAGACTGTAGCGATGGCTCCGACGAACTAGATTGCGGTTCAGATACTAGTAGGTCGATAAAAAAACGAAAATTGCTCTCTAACTATAGATACAGATTCGATTCCTACTAATTGTAACTTATGTGGATTCTAGTAAAAAGAAGTGTAAGGTATAAATTAATGATTCTCAGGAATAATTTTCCCATTCTTTCACCGTTTTAAACGGGACAAGATGGAGAAATAAATGATAAAACTTATTTGCATGATTGCAAAACAATTTTTTTTACCAATAATATATGCGGGATATATTATATAGATTGAGTCTTAGATTACCTACCAGTTTTAGAACAGATATTTCATACCAAAGTATGTTTTCCTTCTTCTAGAATAAGTATGCTGGTTACTATCGGAAAATTCAAGATTCCCTACTAATACATTTTCAATCATGCCTATGTTTGAGCCTCAATTCAAAAATTACAACGAAATATTTATACAGAGTGGGCCACGGTCGATGGTACCTTGAACTTTTACGGATAACGGGACGTATGATTTCATTGAAAATTTGGATTTTTGGCTAGGTCACTGGTCTATCGGTCTAGAATAGTTTCAGGGCTGCGGTGTTGCCGCTTATTTCAAAAAGTACTTACAACTTTGATATTTCAGATGGAACACCCTATATATCATTGCTTTTTTCGATTCGGCGTAGCCTCCTGATTAAATCTGTATAATATTCCTTATCCCTATCTCGAGCGGTTTTCGAGTATTTAATTGAATTGATTTACTTCTTTTTTGTGCAAAACAGCTTCAATAACTCAACATTCATCACTTCATTACTTGGAATCCTAGAAAGCCGAAATTTCAGGTATGGATTACCCATATCCCAATTGCGTATAATGACATACGCCCCTAATCGTACAATGTTGTTCAGAATCCGAGGTAGATCCGATATAACATGTTCCTATACCTAAATTGTAAGATTTTCGAATTGAAAGCAAGTTTTCATGCCAATGGGAATATTGAGCTACATTTTGTATTAGGTATCTATTAAATATCATAGAACATGTAAATTATGATAATTTAACATTCGGCATCGATTGTATTGTTGAATTTATCAACGGAGATTTGATTGAAAAATTATTCAAATGGAAGGCAATAATTATAGAAATGAAGTTTTGATGGAATTGTTTATTCTTCACAGTCAATGCGTTTCCAATGTTTCGAATTGTAGAACATGCAGGATGCATCCTGACCAATTGAACAAGAGAAAATTTGTAGGATTTCAGAATAATTCCATCGTTTATGGATCAGAACTTAATGAGGGACGTACAATGCAGAAATTTATGACTTCAAAAGAAACATAACATTTTGAATGTATTAACTTATTTCAACGCAATTTAACGCATGCTTTCACCATAAGTGCAGAATAAGAGTTAGGCCTAACCAGAACATATATTCAGGATTAAACATTCTGCATGTTCTTGCTATAGTTTGATCGCATTGGCCCTGAAGAATAGACAATTTCATCAAAACTTCATTTGTTTAATAATTGCCTTCCATCTGAATCATTTTTCAGTCAAAACAGCGTTAATAAATTCAACAATACACTACAATGCCTCGGAAACGTTTCGGATTTTGAACAACCCTTTGTGATTAGGAACGTAAGTATGTCAGTTTACGTAAATTATACACGGAATATTGATGATACCTACCCGAAATTTCGGCTTTCTAGGATTCCAAGTAACGAAGTAAATAATGTTGAATCGAAGCTTTGTTCGGCACAAAAAAGGAAGTAAATCAATGAATTACTCGAAAACTGCTAGAGACAGGGATGAGGAAGTTGATGCAGAATAAATCAGGAGGCTACGTCGAATCGAAAAAACAATAATATATTGGGTGTTTCATTTAAAATATCAAATACTTTTTTATTTTGATTTTGTTGCAAACATGCATTAAATATTCATTTCGAAAATGAGAGATCAAAATTATAATTTTTTCCATTAAATTATTACTTTAATGGACTAATTCATCGAACGAAAGATATTTTTAAAATTTCCACATATTTATTCGACATAAAATATCTAATTTCTATATACATATTTGTGACCGATATAATTGAATAATTTATGAAATTTTAGTACTGAATATTATACTTTTATGAAATAATCTACTAGCTTCCCGAAAAATAAGGAGATCTAAGCTTGAATGGTGTATCAAATACTCATCTCGTATATTATATTATTATATATTATTTTGTTCTGTTTTCTCCGTAACAGTATTGAATAACAAAAAAATAATTGTCTTTTTTGTTGAACTGAGCTTATTTCTTTGTCGAGATACTGAATCCATTAAGTTACTGAGAGCTGCACGACTTTTATAGTACATAGTTAGATTTGCACAAGTAGTTAGAATCTAATGCTACTAATAATGAACAAAGGTTCAACCCTTTCTGGCTGAAGATACAGTCCAGTGTACCACGTTTCTATTTCTCTGATCTCAAGAATTGTATATGATGGAATCTTCGAAAATATGAAACTTCATGATATTTGCATCCATATAATACAAGCTTCATTACTGAGTATTCACTTCCATTGTACATTTCCATCATTTTTCAGAATATCAATCAGCATAGCGCATGCTCAATAATGTTTTTTTGGTCCGTTTCATATGGGATTGTCATAGAAGATAGGTTCAAAGGTGAAATTCAGGTGCTGCATAGAAGGGTATCGAGATCATGCCTATGTAGATGCGGCGAATTCATAATAATGCCGATTTTGATTTGATTTTCACGCAATTTCATTCATAGTGTTTTCTAAATTAATTTCAATTAATACATCTATGTATGATTTTAAGACAAAAAGTTCACATAACCGTTTTCGGTTCATTCTTGATAATTAAAATTTATTTCGAATATTTGTTGATACTATTGAATACACACATATGCAACGAAAACGCAACAAGTTGATATTTGGTCAAATTTGAGGTCTCATAGTTTTTAAATTTTTAGTTATATTTTCAAAATTTTTTCAGCAAACTGTAGATAAAATTATTATTTTAACTTGTTCAGATGCTACCTTATTAGTCATTACATAGGCATATCAGAAGTTTGTTGTTAAACTCAAATTTTAGAACATCCTGTGGAATAATTTCGTAGTTAAAATCTTTAAAAACACCAATTTTTATTAAGAAACATTCCTTTCCAATATTAGGTTTTTTTGGTTCATGCCTTTAAGTTCACTAGTTAATTTAAGAGAGAAATGAACTCCAAACAACAGTTTATCTAAGTAATCATTAAAGGATACTGTGGGAGGTACACTCATTATTGAAAGGTTATTTTCTGGGTTTTCTCTCCCAAACTCTGAAAAATATCTATAAAATAAAAATCAATTATTTTGTGACTAATGTTGCCTTACAAATAACAACGAACAACATCAACGAAGAAACAACTATATCTTCGTTGATGTTGTTCGTTGTTATTTGTAAGGCAACATTAGTCACAAAATAATTGATTTTTATTTTATAGATATTTTTCAGAGTTTGGGAGAGAAAACCCAGAAAATAACCTTTCAATAATCTAATTTTAAGAAATTTTTATTTTTGCGAGATGGCTTTGCTCATTGTGCCATAATGTTAATTTAACAGCTCAGTTCATGAGTCTATCAATGAGAAGGCTACAATATTTTGTTCCGTTATAATAATGAGCAATTACTGCAAAATTTAATTATGCAAACTTATTCAATTCAAATTAAAAATCATACTTCAAAACGAACCGATTCAACTGTAACTTAGGTAATCTGAAGGAGCGTACTTTTTAGAGCAAATTCAGCTTAATATTTTGTATTACCACCTTTAACTCTGATAACTGCCTGCGTACGTCGGTTCATACTGTCGATTATTTGATGACTAGTTCATTTCGTTCTTAAAAATTAACTAGTGCACTTAAAGGCATGAACCAATAAAAAAAGTGTTGGGAGGGAATAGTTCTTAACAAATATTGGTATTTTGAAAGAATTTGACCACGAAATTATACCACAGGATGTTTTAGAATTACGGCTTAACTACAAACTCTAACCAACCTTATATAATGACTAATAACCCAGCAGAAATAATTTTATCTACAGTTTGCTGAAAAATAAATGAAAATGGAGCAGAAAATAAAAAAATTTGAGACTTCAAATTTTACCAAATATTAACTTTTCGCCTTTTTCTTCCATGTGAGTATAATATTACTATATTACATAGCCAGAGCGTAGCCAGAGGCAGAAGAAATCCCTTATAAAGTCTATTGCCAAAATTTCTAAACCACCCCCGAAATTAATTCCTGGCTACGCCCTTGTTGCATAGTTCTTCAATCAAATATTGTTATTAGTTTTCCAGTTTTTTTATTTTTATTTCATTGAAAATTGTAAAAGTTCCAAAAGCTGAACTATTACATGGTTTGTTTTCTTAGTATTGCGAAATGAAAAACCTCAAAGGAATCTTTTTTTTTCAAAGCAGTGGCGCATCATCTTCTGATTCTTTCTCCTCTATATCTGATATAGATTAGAAGTTGTTAAAAAAAATGATTTCTCAAAATAAATAAAAACATTCGGTTATATGCACTTTTTGACTAAGGCTTATGCGAATATTAATTTCCTTACAAATTGACATCTAAGGCATCTGCAATGCGTCAGATAGAAATACTTTTCATAAAACGAAATTTTTCTATCAATATAATATGTGAATTGTTATATCATTATATCATCAAATGCGTCGTTTATGTGGAATAGTGTGCTGAATCTACCAAAATACTGTATATTTGTTTTAGTGAATTGGGTACGTACAACTAACAGAATAAAATTTGAAAACTAATCGAATCTATTCCAGAGTCCTGAGAATAAGTGTTATCACTTGCCAGTTTTGAAATGAATTGATTTTCTAATATACCGAGGATTGTTCATTTCTCAGATTTCTGTAATATTTTCGAATAGTTTTCCCATAAAATTCTGAAATCTTCGAAATGTATTCGCGAAATCCTATACACAGAATTTCTGAAAAATAAATATATCATATTCCGCATTTAAAACTAATTTTCTACTAACAACTAAACACCACTTGTCTGTCTATTTTTTTGGTGTAAATTCCATTATAATTTTAATTTTGTTGCTTTTTTGTCTAGTCCAATGTGGTGAAGACGAATTCACTTGCGCGGACAGATCCTGCATACTTGCCAACTTGCAATGTAACGGAGTGAGCGACTGCAATGACGAATCTGATGAACAAAACTGCCGTAAGTCACTTTATGCCATATTTATTTTTTTTGTTTGGTTCGCATTGGACGTCAGCTCTTCAGTCATCACTATGCCTATATGTCCTAATTTTGCAGATTTTTAGCCAAACGATCTTTTTAAATATCTATGGTACAAATTCAGATATTAAAATTAAATTGGGTGACTAAATAAACATTAAGAGGCAATTCCGGTTTTACAACAATTTTATTTATTTAAGCTCGCATGTATTGGGCTAAAGCATGCAATCATTTCGCCCAAATGCCTGTAACTTTCGTAATTTTTGGTCTCAAATGATCAGGTTCGACACGCTGATGAAGAATTCGATGTCCAATTTAATCCTGTCTTGACTTGAAATTTTCAGGGTAGGTGGCACCTCCAAATGCGACGGACAAATTCGTCAATGGGCATAATCGGCCCAACGGTTTCCGAGTGCAAATTTTGTTTTCAACAAATACAGAACCGATCAAATTGAAACTTGGGAACTAGTTGCAGAATACCGACATAAAAACTTACGTGAAATTTTGTGCGGATCGTATCACCAGAATTTTAAGGGTAGGTTGCGCATCCGAATGCGACATTTGAGTTTGTTAATAGGCATAATCGGCAAAACGGTTTTGGAGTTATACATATCTGAAATTTTGTTGTTATTTCCTCCATAACTCAAAAAATACGAAACCGATCCAATTCAAACATGGCGATGAGTTGTAGAATGCCGAACCGAAAATTGTTGCTAAATTTCGTGAGAAGTGTATCACTAGAATATTTTTAAAAAATTATTGAAAATAATTGATACAAATTCTATAAATATCAAAAACTATTCGTCCGACATCGCTGAAGTTTTGGCGAGAGCCTTCAAAACCTAACTTCACAGCCACGTCCCAAATTTGAATACGATTGGAGATCCGAGCCGCCTTCTGTCAGTTCAGTAGCCACCGTAGTAGTGACCGTTTCCACGATAACTTCAAACGGAACGAGATTTGCAATTTTCAGGTTAGGTTGCGCATCAGAATGGGACAGTTGAGTTCGTTGTTGAGCATACTCGGCCTAACGGCTTCGGAGTTATACCCCTCTGAAATATTATTTTCTCAAAATCTCAAAAAATACAGATCGAATTGAGACTTGGTTACTTCTCTATAACTCAAAATATACAAATCCGATCCAATTAAAACTCGGTAATTACTTGTAAAATGCCAACGTGCTAATTTTCGCGGAATTACGTGAATATCGTATCCTGAAATTACTTGAAACGTATGTTTCTTCTTATATTATTGGATATTTAATAAATTTCAAATCCCATAGAATACATATCTCAGAATTAAAAATGATCTTAGACGATTCTCTCGCTACTCAAGTCTGCCATTAAAATGGTACGAAATGTATTCATATCTTATAATAAAAAAAACAGTTTATATCGATGGCAAATTCGTTTAAAAGTATCCAATAGAGGTGAATAGACAATAGAAAATGCCCGCAAAAGCTCCTTTCAAGTCAGTGCTTGAACCAATTTTCAATAGGGCTTCAAACGAGACGACAGTAGTCTAGTCTCGGTCTCGCTTATTCCCAAAAAATTCGTTTTGACACGGTCTCGTCTCGTTATCAGTTGTCTCGTTTCGTCTTGCGATAGGTTACTATAAGAACAGTTAACAAGTTGAAATAAAAATGTGAAAAAATTACACTCGCTTATTCAGTTTTTGTTTATTTCACATAGTGGGTTTGGAGATAAATATCTCGGTTAAGTTCGTTATTTGGCAAAATTGGTTTCAGAGTAACGAAAACATTTTTTAAGAATAGATTTATACCATCCTCGATTCGATTTTTTTGCTGAAAATGGTCTTAAACGATTTGGTTCGACTCACTGATCAAGAATCCATGGTCAAAATCGATTCTGTCCGGCCGGCCGTCCGTCCGTCCGTTAACACGATAACCCTCGAATGGAATGAGCTAGACAGTTTAAATTTTCAGAGTAGGTTTAGGAGATAAATATCTCGGTTAAATATATTAGAAATTTTGAATTCAATTTCTTTTAAGATGCATTTTCATCATAAGAATCCATTGATATCATAATCAACTCTAACAAACTTATATTTTCGGAGATATGATTTTTCTCTATTTCAGTATCGTAATGAGTCCATTCCAGCACTGAAAACAGTGCTGGAATGAACTCATTCCCACATTGTTTCTAGTTGTATTTTTCGTTTTGTGGTAGTCAGCACTGACATTCGATCCTATCAAATTTCAACACACGTCAATTGTCGATATAATATAATCTGGATATAGTGAAATAATTGTTGAGGACAAGCTTTAGTTTCATTAAAAAATATGGTACTAGAGATTTCCTTCTTGCTAATTTTGAATCATTCATGCTATTAGGAAACTGTTTTAAATCTGATCTCCATGCCCTACGTACGTTTCAAATTCAAATTCCGTAATCTGTCAACTTTCGTAACAGTCACACCAACTACCAAGATAGAATACAAAAGTCACTAGGATGTATAATCCGAATTTTTCATTAAATTTCAACAGTATTTTACAAAACTTGCCTGAAATAGAGAAAATATCGTCTAATACTCGTTGCAGAAGGCAATTCCAACACTCATGCGTTTGCATTCGTGTTTTCATAAGAGCCCATTCTGCAACTTGTTTTAGAATATACTATTCTAACTTTCAATAATTATTCTCAATTCTATATGATTTCATAGAATACTCTAATTTCCTGATGTATATAAATCCAACATGAGATGAGTCATAGACCTACGTTTTGAAATGAATTACGAACATTCTTGAGAATTGATGCACAGAAGCCAAATTGAAAAGTGGGAAAGCCGTGAGGAGCTTTGGCGCTCTTGTTCAAACTTTGACAAACCATATCCCTGAAAGTGGTGGTTTCTCCGAGTTGGGAATGATATCGATGGATTCTTATTTAATTTATTTTATATTATGATGCAGTTCTATCATAAGATTACATTGATATCATTCCCAACTCTGAGAATCCAATACCTTCGGAGATTTAATATAATAATAAAAAGCCCTGTGGACAGGATCTTTGGCGCTCTTGTTCCTCGGAACAGAGTGCTTATCAATTTACCCAAATGTCTGTAATTTTCGAGTTTTTGGCTGAAAATGGTCTTAAATGATTTGGTTCGACTCACTGATCAAGAATCCGTGGTCGAAATCGATTCTTTCCGGCCGGCTGTCCGGCCGTTAACACGATAACTCTCGAACGGAATGAGCTAGATAGTTGAAATTTTCAGAGTAGGTTTGAGGGATCAATATCTCGGTTAAGTTCGTTAACTTTTGAATTCAAATTTTTTTAAGATGCAGTTTCATCATAAGAATCCATTGTTATCATTTTCAACTCTAACAAACTAATACTTTCGGAGATATGATGTTTCAAAGTTTCAATGATACATCGTAAGTTCTATGTATTCACAGAATGTGAACACAGAATCTGTCTGTGATCACTATTCATAAATGCCATCCATAGACAACATATCAAGTCATCTTTTCTAGCTATAAGAGATTGTCAAATCATAGTTGTTATTTTCTCTTGGAAAGCAAAAACTCGATTCTTGAATTTGTGAATATATACAAGACTGTTTTGATGTAGTTTATGGAGGCAATAGGAAAGAAGAACATAATGGAATCATCAAAAGAAATTACTGTTCGTTGACCACTGAGGTTAATATTACCTTTTACTTCCTTAAGTAGTGAGGCATTTTCCTATATACAGTATTTTCATACTGAAATATGGATCTACATTTGTGTATCAATCATTTTTTCTTGAGTTAAAGTTTATAATACAGAAAAGAATGTGTTAGTGTTATGAACTATTGAATTTTAAATTATGAAAAGAGGATAGTATTTTATTAATATATTTTGAACTATTAAAATAATTTGTTATCAGGAATAAATGGACAATCTGCTATGATTGTCTCCAGCCTTGCTCTAGACATTTCGATGATACTTTCCTTAGGTATTTCGAGTTGTGAAAACTATGCATCGAGAGTAAGTTGCAACAGCCATTCCACGGGGTTGAATCATTGCATATTGCTCATTTTATCTTGATAAATAAATTTAATGCCAATTTTGGAGCATTAAGGCATTGAAGCGTTGTAGATTGCTCTTATTTTTATAAGATAATTTTTGAAGCATTTTTTTTTTTAATTTAATTTCTTTCATGATCCATTTCTGTCATAGGAATCCATTGATATAATTCCCAACTCTGAGAAACCAATACTTTGGGAGATATAATTTGTCTGTTTGAACAAGAGCGCCAAGAAGCTCCTGTCCGCAGGGCTTGAACCAATTTTTCTTTTCGAAAATGAGTGAAAGAAATTGTGCTATATTTGTGCTTGTGCGTTGATATTTTCACGAAGCAAGTTATTGTTTGAATTATTTTCGATTGTCTGCATCAGTTGTCTGCATCAACTTTTTACCTCAATGGGAGATGCATCATTCAACTATATTTACTCTTTATCTCGCTCAATAAACAGTACACTATGAAGTATTCATTTATGCCCAGCTTATGATGTCAGTGTTTGTTTATCTTTCACTGCCTCTGCGAATTGACATAGTTAATCAGCGATTCATTTAATTAGATAGTGGACAGATACTCTACACATATATGTAATGCAAATGGAGGTATGATGGAACTAGTTTCAATATTTCATAATCAATATTCAGTGTTGGAATGGGATTAATTAATAAATCAATCTGAGGAATTATAATATATTTATCATTCGTGCAAGAAACATTTATTTAAAGGTAAATTTTTGGCGCTCTTGCTGCCTGAACAGAGTGGGTATCAATTAGCCAAATGTTTATAATTTTCGAATTTTAGGCCGAGAATGGTCTCAAACCATTACTTTCGACTCACTGATGAAGAATCCCAGGTCAAACTTAATTATGTCCGGCCAGCCGAAAGCTAGACTACTCTCGAACGCAATCAGTTAGAGAGGGTCGAGACGAGTTAAATATGGTACTTGAATTTATTTTAAAGAATAATGGATTGGATGGATAATTTTAAAGAATTGGGAGCCATATATTTAGGATTGATTGAAATTTGAGCGATGTTTTTACCCAGATTTAATATAGGGTACCCAAGATAAGAAGATTTACCGAAATCGTAAATATTCTGTATAATACAGGGTGTTTGGTAATTCGACGTGATCCTTCAAAGGTGATATACTAGACGTCATTTGCAGCGAATTGAGTCGAGTGAACCATGGTCCGAAAATTTATTGTTGCGAAGATATGGCGATTTTTCTTTTTGGAAATTTTCTGCTTTGTTATCGAAAATAATTAATTTTGTAAAACTTCTTGACTCTAAATATTCCATGAATATTTTTTTTAATTCTGAAGAGATGGTTATCATTTCAAGCGAAAAAGTGTTTACTAAAAAATTAGATAACCTGAGATATAAGGGGTCATAAATGGCATCTACTGTTTTCCTCATCTTGATGAAACAATAGAGAATTACTCGAAAAAAGTATTATGAACTTGGTGTTCAAATTCAGGGAAAAAAATCCTTGTTTCATTAAATTTTCAAAAAGGTATATATATATATATATATGTCAATAATAACTTCACGAAATTGAAAAATATGGCTGGAAAACCGCTTCAAAGAGGTATGTATATTTATTTCCAGGGACACAATCCATAACACAATGAAATACCAGATTTGTTTCTTTTTGAAACTAATTATACCGAAATTGAAATTCTTCATAGTTACTCTCAGTTAATTGAGGATTATTTCAATTTTCATTCGAGAAATACTGTGAATTTTTTTAATTCGTACTAGTCCTACTCGTAACAGTCGTAACAAGCAACTAATAATCACATTAATCACAAGTAAAGGAGAAGATAAGGGGGATATCGAAGTATCGAAAAGTTACTTACTCGGATTTGCGGCAATATTTTTTGACCTCGTGGGAAAATTTAATAAATATGTACCTTTTTGGAAGGTTCATCAACCAAGGAAGTTTTTTCGCTTATTTGTACGCAAAGTTAATTATATTTTTCTCGAGAAATACGCAATTGTTTCATGAAAATTTAATGAGTAAAACAATTGATTCCACTTCAGCCTTTATTTTTCAGGTTATTCGAATTTATGGTTGATGATTTTTTCTGGAAATAATCTTCATCTCATCATGCAACAAACAACAACGAAACAACATCAACGAAGAAACAACTATATCGTAACATTTCGGTGTCTATATCCGGACTCCTTCGTCAGACACTTATCGAAATTCTTCAAAATTATTTTGTTGACATAGTCTGATATAGAGTCTGAAACGTTACGATATAATTGT
Source organism: Halyzia sedecimguttata (assembly GCA_937662695.2). Classification (NCBI taxonomy): domain Eukaryota; kingdom Metazoa; phylum Arthropoda; class Insecta; order Coleoptera; family Coccinellidae; genus Halyzia; species Halyzia sedecimguttata. The sequence continues at coordinate 67,314,889 of OW569413.2, read as the reverse complement.
TTCTTCGTTGATGTTGTTTCGTTGTTGCTTGTTAGGCAACATTGTTCGATTGATTGCTTCTGACAAATATCTTGTGTTTATTACGCAGAAGCAAATCACAAAATAATTAATTTTTTATTTTATAGATATTTTTCAGAATTTGAGAGAGAAAACCCAGGAAGAAATCATTTAATATCGATATTTGAAACCGTTCGTTGGTCAAAGAGAACCAAATACGTATTGTGATGAATTGAAACAGATATTTTCAGTTCAGAGATTCTAGAGTAGATTTTTTATTCTCTACAGAATGAAGGTTTTATTTGTAAAATGTATGGGAAATCGATATCCAAATGCAATACTGGCTCGAAATGCGTAAACTAGGTTATATTGACGTATTATAATGAATTAGCAAGAATATTTTCGGAATTCAGTATATCGAATATAATAACTGAAAAGTTGAATTCTTAGAACAGTTCTATGTTCTAAGGTTGAAGTTAATAAAAATTCTTAAAAAGCACTGACGTAAGGTCAGGATTTTTCGCGCGCTTATTCTTTTGTCTCTTCGCGCCTCACACACCCTCAAGAAATACTGCATGAACCTTGAAGTCTAGATTTCAATAGTATCGGATCTGTTCGTTTGAAAATATTGGGATAATAAATTTGGCTTGAAGGTTTATGCGGAATTTGACCGAGGTCTGACAGTTAGTTTCTGAAATATTAAATTTTTGATGAAAAAATTTTATTTTTTTTGTAATGTTACGATGTTCACGAAATTTTGCAGTTGTGCGTCGGCATTCTACAACTGATTACCAAATTTCAATGCAATCGGAAACCCCGAAACCACTTGGTCGATTAGGCTCATTGGCGTCGCATTCGGATGCGCAACCTACTCTAGAAATTACAAGTCGCTATCTCTTTCGGTTTGAAAGTTATCGTGACAACGGACGGCTAACGGCCGCGCCAGACAGAATTGATTTTGGTCACGAATTCTTCATCAGTGAGTCGAACAACATCGTCCCAGATCCTTTTAGGCAAAACATTCTAAAGTTGCAGGCATTTGGGCAAAATGATAGCACACTGTTCCCTAGAACATGCGCACAATAAGTTCAAGTTTCGGTACACTATAATAGAGCAAACTATAATAGCGGTAACATTTTGCATGATCGTACAGAAAAACGAATCTTCAAGTCTTTTTAGAGTTAAGACGTAAAATAATGCATTGGGCATCAACTGAATTCAAATATTAAAATAAATGAAATAGTGAAGTTACTCAGGGGAGATTTGAACCCGAATCTCCCGCTCGGCAGTGAGAAAACTAACCTAGTGGCTGTAGCAGGGCTATACCAAAACCAAGCTTCATTTCACCGGAAATTTCAGAATCAGATACCACTTCAGAATTTTAAATTCACAATAATTGCTGAACTACAGAGCTGATAGGTACTCGGTTTAAAATGAGGGTTCGAGGGATCGTGCGGAGTTTCAGAGTAATCTGACAGATCGTTTACGAAATATAACATTACTGAAGTAAAACATTTCTTGTGATAGGATCCTCACGAAATTTGCGCGTTGGTATTCTACAACTAATTACCAAGTCTCAATTCGATCGGATTTATATTTTTTGAGTAATTGAGGAAACAATGTTTTAGATTGGTATAACCATTTGGCCGATTATGTCCATTAACGAACGTTAACCGATGCATTCGGATGCGCAACACCCTGGAAACTGCAATTCTCTGTCTGTTTTCGTTCGAAAGTTATTGTGTCAACGGAGAGTCGGCCTCACGACCGGACATAATCGAATTTGACCTCGAACCTGATTGTTTGGGACCATTTTTGGCAAAAAATTCAAAATTACAGACATTTAGGCGAAATGATGTTTCCTAGAACATGCGCGCAACAACCTGCACCGTTCATAGAAGATTCACAATTAGAATTATTTCATAGAAGCGGTGTTTACAAATTTCATTTTAATAAATACTCTGCATTCTACGTAGTGTCGACGAACGAACACTAAATAACTAGTTCTAAGTGAAATATCAACCGGCTTTGCAAAACATTTCCTAGAAGAAAATCGTTTCACAGATTTCCCCAAAACCGGAATATTACATTCAAGCGATAAAAGCAGAAGGTAAGATATGTTGGAATCCCTAGAAATCTCTTGTTTTCCAACTGTGCATTATTATTATTATTATTATTATTATTATTATTATTATTAGTATACTGATCCTCCTGGGTCTTCCACAAGGAGACCCCTCATAAGCTCTAAGAGCTTGCCCTGAGTTAGGAGAACCAGTTGTGTTCTGTGTAGGCTTTGTTACTGTGTCCTTACGCCACCTTAGGCACAGCACTGTTAATTTTTGACCCAACAGCGAATGGTGGCGATTACCGTGAATAGAAAATTTCTTTCCTAGCCTCGGAATTGAACTAGGGGCTTCCGCTCCCAAGTCAATTACTCTACCACTGAGCCAATCGCATTAAGAAATTGGTTCAAGCACTGACGTGAAGTCAAGAGCTTTTGCGCGTATGTTCTATTGTCCATTCTCCTGTATTGGACACTCTCAATCAAATTTACCATGGTGAATTCTATTGTCCGTTCTCCTGTATTGAACACTTGAGACACAGGAGAATGAACAATAGAACATACGCGCAAAAGCTCTTGACTTCACGTCAGTGCTTGAATCATTGTTTTTTCCGTAATTTTTTTAAAATTTTCTAAGGGTATGGTTCTCACAAAATTTTGGGGGGGATATCCCCCCCCCCCTTAGGCCCGTGCCTGTGCAGTTTATTAGTTTATTCTATTAATTAGAATCAAAAATTGGGATAAAACCCGACATATACTCAAGAACATATTATTATATTGCGAAATTATAAGATAGTAAAGATAATACAGTTGTAGAATCTATTTATATACATATCTTCTCATTCACAGCAACATGCAAAGACGATGAATTTCAATGTGAGAACAACCAATGTATACCCAAAAGCAGGCAATGCGATTCTAGGCCCGACTGTTCTGATAGCTCTGATGAGTACAACTGCCAATCGAAACGTTGCTCATCTTCAGAATTCAGCTGCGGAGATGGAAATTGCATCCCTATCCAGGCGCAATGCGATGGAAGAGTGGATTGCCGCGACGGAACAGATGAACAAGAGTGTCGTAAGTTTATTTTTTGTTATTCGATATATGTGTACTCCTGACAGAATGTTCAAACCTATGAATTTTGCTTTGAACTCTCCGGTAACCAATTCTTGAATCGTGGAAATGTATTCTCTAGAGAAACCGACTTCATTTCATGCCAGGCTCAAGGCTTTGAGTAGTGAAGCATATTAGGACCGGTAGCTCAATGGGTGGCACGTTGCACTAGGAACCGGAAGGTCACAAGTACAAATCCTGCCAGGGCTGGAAAGACATTTTCTTGTAGACCACCATTTACACCATCGGGAGTTTAAGGCTAGAACATTTCTGTGTTGCGTTAAGCCAAGTAGATCAACAGGAAAAAATAAATTTAGTTTTTTTTTGTTTTTCTATGAATTATAATATCAGCTGATATGTTCCCGGTCAGACACATGGATGGCGCCATTGATACAGAATTAATGTTTTCTTCAATAAATACTAATCGTCAAAAGGTACTTGTCAAAAATGTATGACGGTCTGACGTTTGATGGGAAAATATACCTTTGAAACAAAAGCTTGGCTTGATAAGTTATATCCGGACTCTCCGCCGGAAAATCAGCCATTATGGACTGGTTTTCTGGATGTGAACGTGGTCTAACGAACATTGATGATGCACCAAAGTCTTATCATCCAAAAGATTCCCAAAAATCGTTTTGGCAAATTGTCAAGTGAAGTTACAGGAGTATGTTGACATTCTAAATATATCAAAGGGAACGTGTAGGCTATATTTTGCATGAACATTTGTCTAGGAGAAAGCTGGTTTCGAAATGGTTGCCGCGTGTGATTCACCAAGACAATGCATCGTGTCATCACCCACCTTTTTCTGCAGATGTGATCCTCTTACCTGTTCGCATACCTAAAACAAAGGCTCTCCTGAAGAAGATTTGGCTCGAATGAGGATGTGATTGCCGAAGCAAACGGACAATAATTAATCTCTCTTCGAGAAAGATAATATGGCACTGTTAGAAAAGTGCCGAAATAATTGAATCGTTGAAGCAGAATTGATGAATAAAATATCGATTTTGACTAAAAGTAATGATTTCTTCATTATACCGTGAACTTATCAGCCGATGTGCCATATCCATAGAAGAAGATTTTTAGCATGCTGTTATTTTGCCCTGGTCAAACATGTGATGAGATAAAAGTTTTCTCCAACAAATTATTTATCATTATGAAACATGAAGACATTTCTTGTTGTTACTGCCTTCATCTCTAGTCATTCGAAATGACTCAAGATATCAAATTCATATTCTCTAAATAGTTCAGTCAATCTGGCATTTCGACGGTACAGAAAATAACCAGTGGCTGAATCTTTGTTAATAGTTGGAGAATGATGTTAGAAAAGGGTTTATTGGGTCGGCCACGTTGGACCGTGATGCGTGTTTTGAAAAACTCAACAAAATTTTGAAATGCATTTATCTCGTGATCTATGCATTTCACAGAAAAATTTTATTCAAGAAAAAATGTAGAGGACATCGATATCTACAATTAATCTCATTGGTGCTATGCCGTACAACAAAAAATGCACGCAGTAGGTGGCGCTAAAGTTCCAAAATAAGAGTTTTTCCACTTTTTTGCTATTAAATTTTCTTTTTTCAACTATATTGTAAAGGTAAAAGTTGTTCCTTTTAATATTACGAACAACTTTTATTTAAACATTTTTTACATACAACTTACCGTTTTGAAGCTACAGCTTGCTGAAGTTTGAAAATTCCATTACAACGATTTCACAAAGTATGAGGACAGCTGTGGTGCATATAACTGACGTACCTTTATTGTTTTGATCAAGATGTAATAATTTATATTGTTTGTAACATTGTTTGTAATATGTCCAATTAGCGATTGTAAATTATTATGAATAATTATAGCTTTTGTTAGAACCTTTTGTTAGAACTATCCCGCCGGAGAAAGTTACAATAGGACCGAGAAAAATACCGTTAGCAGCACTGCGATGTTAACGCAGCGCTGTATTACACTATAACTTTCGAACGGTAAGTTGTATGTAAAAAATGTTTAAATAAAAGTTGTTCGTAATATTAAAAGGAACAACATTTACATTTACAATATAGTTGAAAAAAGAAAATTTAATAGCAAAAAAGTGGAAAAACTCTTATTTTGGAACTTTAGCGCCACCTACTGCGTGCATTTTTTGTTGTACGGCATAGCACCAATGAGATTAATTGTAGATATCGATGTCCTCTACATTTTTTCTTGAATAAATTTTTCTGTGAAATGCATAGATCACGAGATAAATGCATTTCAAAATTTTTTTGAGTTTTTCAAAACACGCATCACGGTCCAACGTGGCCGACCCAATAAACCCTTTTCTAACATCATTCTCCAACTATTAACAAAGATTCAGCCACTGGTTATTTTCTGTATCGGAACGATTTAATTTTTGCCAGATTGACTGAACTAAAATTGAATGCCTGGAAAAATATTTTCTACGATTTAAGAACTGGATACCAGATCTCTAATTTTTATTTAACAAAAGCGAATTCAACACTTCCACATTGAGCAAGTAACACTAATTTAATTTTTATTACTAGTATCCAAAACAGACGATAGTTCTGCTCTGAACCTATATCTAAACTAACAAAAGAAAAAAAAAAAAAGTACCAAACAAATTCACAAGTCAAAAATTAAGTTAGGTTATTCAACTTCCTTCTATCTGTCATAGCGATTCTTATATCCGTTAGTTGATATTGCGATCGCCAAGTCAGTTGGCAATCGGTTTCCGCTCTCAAATATTCTATCTGATAAAAAAAAATTGGTCGAGCAGATCTTTACAACCTTTCCTCTAGTATAATTTTGCTTAAATGTCTGTATTTTTTCAATTTTCCAGCAAAAATGATCTTGAATGATGACAATGCACTTTCTAATAGACAATCTCAGAAAATTCAAATTTTTTGTATGAAACGCTCAAACTTTTTTGAAATTACAATTTAGATCAATTAGCAAAAATTCAGGTCGGAAGACTGTAAAAACTATGTTTCCTTTTTTTTACTTATAACTATGTAAAAATTGAATAATTATTGAACGGATTTTTTTTTGTGACTAGACAATATTAGTGTCAGCATGAAAAGCATAGAATATTTTTTTAGGAATCTGTGATCATAGAAGATAATAAAGTGGCGTTGAAATTGAACTAACTATTAAAATTCATGGCAAAATTCTATATCAATCGAAAATCTGGCTATAAATTTACAATTTCCATTCTTGGGATTCTCGGACGTGAATTAAATGAGAAATTAGATGATTTTAATGGAGAACATAATAATTGGAGCAACTTTGCACCAGAATGAAACTACTTTTGAGGGAAAATTCGAACAAATGTCGAAAAACCAAGTTCAAACAAAATTTACTTGTTACAATCTTCAAGCTGACACTAATGTCGTCTAGTCACTGAAAAAAATCCAATAGGTATTCAAATTTTGGCGCTCTTGTTCCTCAGAACTGAGAGTTTATAAATGTTTCCAAATGTCTGTAATTTTCGAATTTTTGGCTGAAAACGGTCTTGAACGATTTGGTTCGACCCACTGATCGAGAATCCGTTACAAATTTTGAAATCAATTTTTTTAAGATGGAGTCTCATCATAAGAATCCATTGATATTATTCTCAACTCTAACAAGCTAATACTTTTGGAGATATGATTTTGGAGAAAGCCAGAAATTATATATATAATTTATATTATATTATATTATATAATATATATTATATACTATATAATTATATAGTCAATCCGTACTCACTAAGTCCTACTCTAACTATGGCAAGAGTACCTATGCACAGTTACACGCATTATCAGGGGGAGATGTTTTGGATCCCTGCGAAAAATTATCTGGAAATTTTGTGGGGAACCATCCAGAATTTTCGAAATAGTTGATTTTTCCAAAGAATATGTTGCTCAACATTTTCAACAGATCGTGTCGCTGAATAACCAAAAGATTTGGGATCTGCGAGAAAAATTCAAGAAACGTCAGTTCAATTGGCATGACCACAATTGTACGCCGAACAAAGAAATCGCTACGAAGCCGATAGCAGTTAAAACAGCGCTCAACAATTGAAGTGGATATTACAAGTTTTCCTAGAGTTCAACCATAAATATTCGAAACAAAAAAATTTTGCAAAATCCAATCAGCTGTGATCATTACTTTCATAGCACACTAAATAGTTTCTGGGTTTTCCCTACCAAACTTAGAAAAATAGTTGATGTTGTTTCGTTACTGTTTGTTAGGCAATATGTTCTGTATAAATAATCACTAAAGGATACTGTGGGAGGTATACTCATTATTAAAAGGTTTCTTTCTGGGTTTTCTCTCCCAAACTCTGAAAAATATCTATAAAATAAAAATTAATTATTTTGTGATTTGCTTCTCCGTAAGAAACACAAGATTTTCATTAAGCGTCTGACGAAGGAGTCTGATATAGACTCCGAAACGTTAGGATATAGTTGTTTCTTCGTTGATGTTGTTTCGTTGTTGTTTGTTAGGCAACATTGTTCAATTGATTGCTTCTGACAAATATCTTGTGTTTCTTACGCAGAAGCAAATCACAAAATAATTAATTTTTATTTTATAGATATTTTTCAGAGTTTGGGAGAAAAAACCCAGAAAAAACCTTTCAATAACAAGATATTTGTCAGAAGCAATCAATTGAACAATGTTGCCTAACAAACAACAACGAAACAACATCAACGAAGGAACAACTATATTGTAACGTCTATATCAGACTCCTTCGTCAAACGCTTAGCGAAAATCTTTAGAATTATTTTGTTGATAGTTATTCTGTATATTTGAATATATATTTTTTCCCGATTTTCCGATTGTGATAATATAAAAAGCAATCATTAAAGGATACTTTGGGAGGTGAATTCATCACTATATGGTTTCTTTCTGGTTTTCTCTCCAAAACTCTGAAAAATATCTATAAAATGAAAAATTTATTATTTCGAAAATTGCTTCTGCGTTATAAACACAACATATTTGTCAGAGGCGAGATATTAGATTGCGATCTTTTGACAACAGTTTTGAATTCAAAAATGATGAGAATAAGGAATATATCCAGTCCAAATGGTGAGCACTGTATTTCGCATTTTTTTAGACAGATTTAAAATATATAAATTACACGTCTGTGTGATTCACAATAAGAATATACTATCCGTCCTTTTTATATCGAATTGGTTATGATTTCAAGAAATCCTCAGTCTTAATATTAATTATAAAATTACAAGTAGTATTATTCTCAATTCCACACCGGAAACTCTTCAATCTGTCTGACTTCTTCCCTTACCGCAATATCGGGATGCTTCGACGTTAATTCTTTTATATTTCATCATCCTACCAGAAAGTCATAATTGAATCCATTGCATGAAACGAAGATAATGGTTGTGTACCCCATCGTGCTGTTAAATCAATTTCGCAACCAGATAAAACATTCCTTGCATTCTTCATTCTTTTGGATTCTATTTATAACATCATTAATATCGAGACAATTTATAATATATCATTAATTTTCTGGACTTAAACACAGACATGCATGTTTCTAACCTTATAAGGTTCTCGACAGTGCTGCTTTAACGTATCAAACTACGAAAGTATGTCCACGGCAGCTTTTTTAGCAAGTTTAGCGAATTTTGAACTGGTTCAATCAATATTTAATATTTTTTTTTAACCATCGAATTTCGGAAATTTCAATATTTCTAACCCTTCTAGTGCATAGTTTATGCATCAACAGAATGAGTGAGCTATTAATTTTTTTATGATTTCTCTGCTACAATTATTTTTTATTAATTCGATATTCCATATTTTGCCTGTAATGAAAATGCTTGATAGCATATTTTGCACCTTCTTCTTTATCCTTTTCTTTTCTTCGTTGTCGTAAATTCGTCATATTATTTATCAGGTATTGAATATTTATATTGTCTATCATTCATTGGGGTGATTCATTGGGAAATGCGCATGCAGTGAGGGTGGATGGGGACACCGGGCTACTTATAAAAAACCTATATTTTATGGATCTTTATCTTCATAACCAAGATACAGGGTGTTTTATTAATTTTCCCCATTTTTTGATACTTAATGAACCACCCCATACATTTTTGTAGTATTTGGTTCGGATTTTCTTTGTCCACAGTGGTGTTTATTAAAATAATAAAAAAAGTCTAATTCCTAATAACCATGATACAGGGTGATTTATTAATTTTCCCTATTTTTTAATACCTTATGAACCACCCCATACATTTTTGGAGTATTTGGTTCGGATGTTCTTTGTCCACAGTGGTGTTTATTAAAATAATAAAAAAAGTCTAATTCCAGTCTAATCCCTAATAACCAAGATACAGGGTGATTTATTCATTTTCCTCATTTTTTAATACCTTATGAACCACCCCATACATTTTTGTAGTTGTTGGTTCGGATGTTCTTTGTCCACAGTGGTGTTTATCAAAAAAATAAAAAAAGTCTAAATCTAGTCTAATTCCTAATAACCAAGATACAGGGTGATTTATTAATTTTCCCCATTTTTTAATACCTTATGAACCATCCCATACATTTCTGTAGTATTTGGTTCGGATGTTCTATGCCCACAGGGTTGTTTATTAAAATAATAAAGAAGTCTAATTCCAGGTCCGGCCTTGAATATAATTAATTAGTAGATTTCGAGTCCAAACAACAAATTTTGTGCCACCTCAAAACATCTAGATTTGCCTCAAGTTAATGAGTGAAAAAGTTGTAAGCGGAAACACCAAATACATTCAGTCTCACTTATTTTTTTCTGCCCTTTCCAAATTTGCAAATATGATTTTAAAATATTGATATACAGCGTGTTGTTTCGACTCGACACCTACTTATTAATTTTTTTAGGGCCGGGATAAGACTTTGTTTGTTATGTCAATCGACACCATCGTGGACAGAGAACATACGAATCAAATATTACAAAAATGTATAGGGTTCATAATATGTTAGGATTAATTGAAAACATTGCGAAAATTAATAAGTCATAAATAATTTTGGTTATAAAGAATGATAGACCCATGAAATATAGGAGATTTAAATGCACATTCGTGTCCTCATCTCCCCTTACTTTATGCGAATTTCCGAATAAATCAACCTGTATAATTCGTATAAGATAATATGTTATATTATTTATTCTATATATCATTCAGGGTGTACCTCTGTTGGTCACAAAGTTTTGTATGGGAATTTTTAGGCCAAATGCTAGAAATAAACCTAATGAATCAATGGTCAATTATCGATCGTTTCACAAATATCCGCCATTACCAGGGAATAAAAATCCTATCCCCGAAAATTTTCTGTATATCACAAAAAAAAATTGATAGCCTCAGCTGAAAGAGCACGAAATATCCTATTAAATGCATATTCTGAACTTCTTTAATATTAAGGACTATACACAAAAGGGTGCGTTTAAACTGAAGAACGCTCAAAGCCCATCAGACCTTCGTAGTGTCGCCAGCGACAATCCTTCCAATAAAGAATTTTAAAAATTCAGGCAGCTGCAGGATAGATCAATGAACAATAATCCGTGGTACAAAAATGTTTATCGTCACTTTTCAATTAGTTATCCATTAGTTAATTAAGAATTTTTTGTAGCGAGAACATTATCATTGCAAGTGCGATAATTGTTACACTATTAATCCGAAAATGTTGGTCTTTCGAGGAGCTATTTTTCAAAGATCTTGGAATAGATTTGCGTTGGAAAATTTGAAAAATTTTTAATTTTAGTTTTGTTGTTAACAACTTACTTAAGTGAAAAATCATAAGCGTCAATTATGTTTTCAAAAGAAAATTTTGAATTATCTCTTAAACAACGCATTGGTTTATATCAATTTTCCTAACAATAGGAGATATTAATTATTAAATATGATATATGGAAAATGGTTGTGCACATCAAGCAGTTAATAGAAATGAGTAGGCGGTGTACTTCGATGTGTTTAATTATAAAAGTCGAACTTTTATAATTAAACACATCGAAGTACACCGCCTACTCATTTCTATTAAATATGAGTTTTAAGTAGTTTCTGATCATAAGAAAACGGATCAATAGTAATGTTATAAATTGAAGCTTTATAATTTTTCACTTAACTAAATTGTTCATAACAAAACAAAAATAAATAATTATTTAAATTTTCCAATAGGAATCTATTCCAAGACCTTTGAAGAATAGCTTCACGAAAGGAAAAAACCTTCAGATTAATAGTTTAACAATTATCCTACTTGTAGAGGATAACTAATTGAAAATCGTGATAAATCTTTTTATACCACGGATTATTGTTCATTGATCTATTCTGCAGGTTTGTGAATTTTTTCAATTTTTTATCTTCATATTTAATAAGACGAATAATAATGATTCATCACAGGTACGATGGGGGCGAGGCTAGCGCAAGCCAGAGTACCAGTTTTCAGGCGCATTTTCAACCCCCTAGGAAAATTATAAATATTGGTCCTACAGTTCCAGCAGTTGAGACTTTTTTTAGGAAATTTCTTCCTCTATTCGAATCATTTTTTCAAATTTGAATTATCTGGAATAATTTCTGAGATACTGGCGAAAACGTAAACCTCCTTTTCTTTATTTCACTCAATTGTTTATAACTATTGCAATTTTTGCGAGTGGCCTTGGAATTTTCTCAAAAATTATCTACATGCCATCCCGAATCTAATGACACCTCAATCATAATTTTCAGAGAATACGCAAAAATTTTGACCTAAAAAGCACTTGTTGACTGGACTATATCTTTTGTACATAAATCTCGAACAATCGCAAAACTTTAAGGTTAAAATTTTGAAAAATTTCGAATTCCATATAAATCCGTTTGAAAATTTTCGAAATTTCTCAAATGGTACCCTGAGATGGTCCCCTAAGATTTCCGTCAAGATCGATTGATATCAAGGGTTAAAAATTGGGGGTTCTTTGTATGAAAAAATAATTTTTCAAGTAACTTGTAAACACATTTGAATGAAATTCGAAATGGGTATTCAAGTTGTACTCATTATAAAGAATTACCAGAATATTCAACGTCATGTCAGAGCTTTAGCGCGTTCGTTCATTCAATAATATATTTATTTAATTGCTTCGTAGTACCCTACACTACTGAGGAGTATGAACAAAATTTTAAATGAACATATTCCGAAAATTGTTAGAAACATGCATTTGAGTAAATACGCATATGCATTGAATATTCGAAGAACATCACTTTTCGATGCAAGTCAATAGATTCTTCATCCAGTTCTACTGATATTGATTCATATTATTCACTGATGCAAAAAACTTTTGATAGGATATCAGATTGAATGCAACGACCTAATGAAAATAATAATAATAATAATAAGATAATTTTTCGGATAAATCAATTTATAGTTGCCCTTTAAGTACCTACATACAATTTAAGTGAATTCTGGCTATAAGTTTCCGAGATATTGAATTTTCTCGAAGAATTTTTTATCGCTTCCTATCATAGCAAATCATTCCGCACAACGAATGGAGTCAATATTTTACACCCTATAGAACCAAATTTCAATCCGATTGAAAATGTAGTTTTGGTAATATTGCTAAAATATGCTTTGCACATACACAAATGACAGATATCAGTAAAATACCTTGAATTGATAATTCAGTATTAAAGGTTTTTTGCGCACATGTTTTGACAATTTCCAGGGTAGGTTGCGTAGCAAATGCGACGGCTGAGTTTGTTAATGGGCATAATTGGCCAAAGGGTTTCGAAATTACACCCATCTGTAGTTTTTTTGTTATTTCCTTAATAACTCAACAAATACTTTTCCGATCGAATTGAAACTTGGATCTGATATATAATAACTAAAAAAAAAATTTTATTTTGTTTCAAAAAATAATTGATTATTCATCAAAAATGTTATACTTCAGAAACTATTTGTCAGATTCTGCTGAAATTCCGCACAATAGATCACCGGATTTCAGCTCAATTTGCTTTCTATTTTTGGAATTCTTTCATTTTAAAATTTGAAATCAGTTGATGCCCATTGCACTTTTTCACGTCTTAACGCTTCCTTTACTCAACTTCATGCAGTATTTCATTAAGGTATGTAAGGCGTGAATAGACGAACATGCGCTGAAAACTTCCTGACTTCACGTCAGTGCTGTTTAAGAATTATTTAACTAACCTATTGAGGAACACCCTGCATAATATACAGGGTTGGGAGAAAGTATGGAACCAAGTAAATATCTTGAAACGAAAAGAACGATATTTATCAAAATTTGCAGGTAAGTGCAATGGAACAAAATACATCTGATGTACATTTTTTTTTTAATAATATACTTACGGTTTAACCGGAAATGCCATCAACTTCTTCAATTTAAATGGGACACCCTATATATTTTTACAAAATACATACTGAGTTTAGTGTCATAAAATTTGTAAAAACGAGGAATAACTCACTTTTAACTCAATGAAAAATTATATACGATTTACACTTATTTATTCAATATTGTGACGCGTTTCGTCGACACAGCGACTTCATCAGACTACATCATACTGATGTAGTCTGATGAAGTCGCTGTGTCGACGAAACGCGTCACAATATTGAATAAATAAGTGTAAATCGTATATAATTTTTCATTGAGTTAATATGGATTTGCATCAAGTAAAAGCCACAAGCATTAAACTCACTTTTAGTTGTACAATAGGTGTACGTTTCATTATTTTAGAATAATGAGGAACAAAATTACTTCAAATGTTCAAAATGCTCGCCGTTTACTTGCTGACAATATGTCATCCTATGAACAAATGCTTGAGTCACTCTTTCCAAGACTCCTCAACGTATTAGTTCACATTCATCAATAATTATTTGTCTAAATTCCTGTAAGTTTGTTGGTCGTCTAACGTAAACACGTGATTTTCGATAACTCCAAAGAAAAAAATCTAACGAGCTAAGATCCGGAGAACGAGCAGGCCACTCTATGAATCCTCTACGTCCAATCCATCGATTTGGAAAATTCGCATCCAGAATATCCCTAACCCGCCTATTATAGTGGGGAGGTGCTCCATCTTGTTGAAACCAAACATTTTGTGGTACTTGCCCATTCTGTTGGAGTGCAGGAATAATTGGCCTCATCGGAAAAAACTATGTTAGAAGCAAAATTTTCGTCGACATTACAGATGTCCATTAGCCGTTCACAAAATTCCAGCCGTCGGTCAAAATCATCGTCTGACAATTCTTTAACCAACTCTACCTTATACGGATGATAGTTTTTAATATCTTTTCTACAGAACGTCGACTGATACCATGGTTTAGTGCCAAATTTGTGGTGGAAGTTTGAGGTGATTCTTCTAAATCGATTGCAATATTTTGTAACAGTTTCGTTCGTTGCAGTCCGCGGTTTTCCAGGTTTTAGCAAATTCTTTACCATCCCAGTTGTATTAAAACATTGTAATGTTTTAGTTATTGTTGAGCGTGATATAGGATTTCTCTCCCGGATGCAAATTATTAAAAATATGACGCACTTCTTCATGAGTTCTAACACGATCACCACAACCGATCATCATTAAAATTTCAATACGCTCTTTTTCACTTAATTGAAACATCCTAAATTGTAAAATTTATTTCCGTCAATTAGAATTTGACACTTGGAGAACAAAAGTACTAAACGGTATTCGTTCATTTATTACTATGCATACAAACAACATCAATTAGTTTATCTAAATTTTGTATTGCTCTAATGCAAAAAACTCAAAGGAGGTTGATTAAAGTGCTATATTCCCCTTTTTTACATTTTTTTTTTACACTAAACACAGTATGTATGAATTCAAAATAACAAGCTCTTTCGAAATCTGTAAAAATATATAGGGTGTCGCATTTAAATTAAAGAAGTTGATGGCCTTTCCGGTTAAACCGGAAGTATATTATTAACAAAAATCTATATCAGATGCATTTTGTTCCATTGCACTCACCTGCAAATTTTCATAAATATCGTTCTTTTCGTTTAAAAGTTATTTACTTGGTTCCATACTTTATCCCAACCTGTAAACTATACTATCGTGCACCACGTGCCTCCTAAATTCCATAAACACAAACAGTTCCACAAGTTACATGTTAAACACGACATCAAAATCCATGAGTTGAATTTGAAACACTTAAATTTTTGTTCGGGCCTTTCTGGCCAGGGATATGTGCCGGTCTCGATTGGTTCCAATGCATCGATGGTACCTGTATAGATTTTGCTCTACGATGTGATAATTTCTACGACTGCAGAGATTTTTCAGATGAGCAAAACTGTCTCGGTTAGAAATTGTTCTTCTTAATGGATTATGTTATTGTGTGGTAAATAATTGTTTTGTAGATTTAGGCGTATATACGATGGAGAGGGGAGTAAAATTGTGTTCCGTTTAGTGATATATTAGTCAGAATTGAACAATATATTTACGAATTCTGTTCATAGACAAAATTGATCGAATACCCATTAGGTTAATATGAATCGTTAGATTTAAGACATACATTGCCTGATTTGTCTACAAAAGTATCTAAAAATAAAAAAAAGGAAAAGATTTGGATAAATATTATAATACAGAAACAATTATTATGGTTTGAATGTGAAACCAGGAGTATTGGGGAGAATTAAAATGGTAAAATATTACGGGATTTCTGTGGAATAAATGGTCCAACAACTTAATTAATTGTAATAATAAATCACTTTAATTTTGTAACGCTGACCCCCCTTAGGTATGTGCCCGACCAGCTGGGAGGCCAACGGTACACTTATGCTTCCTGGGATAAAAGGTGATAATTGATACAACGTGTTTTTAAAGGTTTAATAATAGAAAGATTCCTTTGATCACGAAAAAAAAACACTTAGCGTATATTTTCCAGGGAAATTCACGATCTCTCCAGACACGGTGTAGGTAATATAGGGATCAGTCCCAGTACATCATCAAAATATTCAAAGGGTTCAAAGGGTTGATTTTCACTTCAATCCAACAATAGTTTCAACTTAACATGTGTTGCAGCCTCACAAAAAAAACGTAACAGTGAGTTTCTCGCCTCAGCCAAAAACTACAAACAATGAAACCAGTGTTCCACATACTACTTTGCAAAATACAATATTCCTCTGTACGAATCCGGGGATAAATCAACAGTACACAAACTTTATTCATCGGAATTCATTAAAGCCTATAGAAGAACACGAGGCACACAATCCCTCGAAAATTGAAGAAACTCTCCTCTGATTCGTTCAGAACAACATCAATATTGAATTCACATGTATCAGAAAAAATATTAGGAATCGAAATAATCAAACACAAAGTACTCATCATTATTTTCTAGTAAAATTGGAGTGCAAAACTATATTAGCTAATTTCAATCTGAAATCATCACGTGAGTTAACTTACCAAAACCAATTTCAACATCACAAAAACATATTTAATATTACTCACCATCAAACTTGACGTATATCTCTACAAATAATCACACAAAATGTTAGGAGATAGTCAGACCTCCATTCCTTTCATCCTAACTATTGAGAACAAAGGAATCTTACGAGAAGCGTTAGAAGAAGTGACTGGCTCCAGAGCTTCGAACGTAAATGAACGAATAAATCCCCGACTGCAGGCAACACCCGTATGACCGCTGAAAATTCTGGTCGCACAGAATTGAATCGATAAATTCACGGTATTGAACAAAATTATACTGAAATGATTTCTATAATATATTGAAATATTAAATGTGGAAAAACAATACTTACGGATTAATAAGATAAAACCTATCTGATTCAGACTCAAAATAAAACAACGATTTCAAACCATAACGCGATAATCAATTCACGTTCAACGCATCACGAGTTACATAACTACGAAAATAGCGTAACTGGGTTTTATACCGTTACGATATTTTACCTTTTCAGATTTCAGATTCAATCCATAATAATTGTTTCTGTATCAGGATCGTTATTAAAATTTTTCCTTTTTTTATTTTTAGATATTTGATTATTAAAATCAGGCAGTGGAATAAAATTTAAATCAACCCATTAAATATGGTATATTCAGAATCTTCGCAGTGATATCTATCAACAGTTACAATTACTTTTTATAATTATTCTAAATGATTTTTCCCCATGCAATTGTCTTTAACACGACCTGCATTCCTTAAAAAAACAATGATGTAAGGTTATGAACCAACTAAACCTTGCATTTGCAGGTTCAAATCAGAAGTTTAGTATGTTTTTTCATTCATGAGGTTCTTAATATGAGCAGTTCATAATAATGGCAGTTAACTAAGTCTGATCATAAAAGCTTTCTGTCAAGTGAGCGTTCATATTTCATTTGGATTTCAATTTTACTACCCTCAAAGTAAACGCTAACATGGAGTAGATTTCAAGTTGTAAATATTCATTACATGTAGTTCAACCATTATAATTTTATCATAAATGATTGTAATATTGAAATATAGAGAATTTTTCTAGAGAATCCAAGATCAGAATATAGTGAGTAGCATGAATGTTTTTTTTTCTATTATTTCACTTTCAAATCGATCTTTGGAATTAACCACTACAATTTATATTTGGGCATTTGGGCTAATCTTGGAAGGCAGGGCCAGATAGGATTTAGTCATAATGTATATTTTTAAATATGAGGCTTGGATTTTTGGAACTGCTGATGCTGTTTTTGTCAAAATAAAACTCATACAGATATGCCACTACTGATACCATAAATATTGAAAGATTCTGGTTCTAGTAAATCGGAGCCCACAGACAAATATTCCCTAGGGGTTAAACTCTTGACATTCAGACCTATTCTGTTTGCGTATTGCTATAAACATTGCTATTCAAGTCATATTGCTATCCTCCTAATTTTTAACAATATGACTATGGTATTACGTATTCTGTTCGGACTGTTATAGCAATGTTGGTTGTCAATTTTCTTCCAGCAATATTGCTATCTAGTAGGTCAAAATTTATTGATTTTAGAGCTGACAACACTGTATTTCTTGACTTTTATGTGAATTAGAAGAAGAATTTAACCTTAATTGATAAACCTTTCGTCCGGAAACCTTTCGTTAGGAATTAATTTCGGGGGGGGTTTTGGGGGTGTAAGGGTCACTTTCTGCAGCAAAAATTTTTTTTTATGAGAAAAAATAACATTTCGGGGGGGTTTTGAACCCCCAAAACCCCCCCCCTGGCTACGCCCTTGTAACTAATTCATAGAACAAACGCTGATCTATATGTGTATAATATAATCGACGTGATGCTGATCGTTGTTCTCTGGATTCACTATAAATAAAAGTTTCATGGTTTTTTTCGCAAAATAGCGGAATTGTTCAACAAATTCACAGAAACGGAATAAAAGATTAGCATAAACGAACATTCGCGTATACAGTCATTGCCTCCAAACCTTTTGCTCACATAACTTCGCTTCAGTTTGCAAGAGGCTCATGTCATAAGTCAACCCTTAACTACCTCTCAACTCTCAAACTACTATCATTTCAATGATGGCATGAAAAAGTTCATTTGAGACGAGAACGTAGGTAATGAATAATCAGTATTCATGAAACTATCCAAGAAGGAAAATTTCAAGTGTTTATAAGTTGTTAGTTATTTATGCACGTTATATTTTATGTTAATGCACTTTTATAGTTTTGTGGATGATTCTCATTCAAGTTCTTGTTTGATTTCTTCCGGTAAGTTGGAAAGGTACATTTCAACGTATACTTCAGAGAAGAATATAACAGAACAAGAATGGGTATCACTACTATTTTAATTTTTCGTTTTATTTTCTTTCATTTAATTTACGTTTGATTAGGTTGCACCTCAGAACAGTTTCTTTGTGAGAATGGACAATGTATTGATGGTAATTTGAGATGTAACAATCGTAGAGAGTGTAGCGATGGTTCAGACGAACGAAATTGTCCCACTGAGACTCCCCCTACTTCCACAGAATTACCTCCAACGCCTCCACCAAGATGTCAGAGCTGGCAGTTCCAATGTATATCTGGAAACCAATGTGTGGACTCTTCTCAAGTCTGTGATGGGCCTGTCGATTGCGATGACATGTCCGATGAAACTGGTTGTTGTAAGTATACTCTGTTGTTGAATACAACAAGAAGACAGACGAGAATGTTTTCCCCAGCAATTAAAACGAAAACAAATGGAAAACATGAAATTTTCAACTCAAAACACAGATTCCTAATTCTCTTCTGCTTTCTTCCAAATGGTTGCGATCAATGTATGAGTGAATCGCATTCGGTATTAGGTCAGGTTAGGTGAGGTCAGGTTAACTTCCGATGGTCGAGGAAGGTTGAAAAGGTACAAGACAAATACGTATCGAGCGAAAGAATTTGGAATTTGTTTTGAAACACACAGTATTATGAATCCCGTTAATGGATAAACACTGCACCGACTAGCCAGGCTAAAGCCTCTTTAAATTGGTCTTGGGTACTAATAGTGTTTATTAAAATAGAAATTAGAATATTTCCTCTGATTACAAATACAAAAAACCTTGAAAAACTAATAAAGATGTCCATGCGGTACAAGTTGTATTTGTACCGACACTTCCCTATCAGCACTCCCACCATTAGCCTAAGCTCAGCTCGTGTCAGCTACAGTAGCTTTCTGGTATAAGATGGTGAGAAATCCTCGAATCTTTTTACCTGTGCTAGTCCTGGAGTAGTTCTCCAAACAGCTGTTCTGTTATTTAGCTCCCATTATGGTAATGTTGCCCTGTACAGGTCTTTTTCAAGCCCACAGAAAGGTTCTGATCCAGCAGGTGTTACCCTGGAGGCCGTTTTCGCAAGTTCAAGGAAGGCCAGCGGTGGTGGTAGGATGGCTTGGATATTGTATTATTAATAAAATAATACAATATCCAAAGTATCTCATGCTAATGAAGCATGATACACGTTTTTTTTCTGATGGTTACATCTTCGTGACAACAATTTTTGTTTTCAGATTTAATAGGAACTACTATTTTCTATGATAAAATCGTTTGAAAAATGATCAAATTTAAATTTATTTAAAGAAGTAAATAAAGGATGGTTCCACTCGTTATGAAATATATGAACATCACACATTCCATATAGATTTTATTATAATTGGACAACAAGGTGTTCGGACCTAGTCAAAAATTTCTCATATGCAAAAATATTTTTCAGCTGGACTCAATCTGAAGACCTACCCAAACTCTCAATCTATCAGAGAAAGTGAGTATACCTTCAAATTACTTTATTGAATGAAATAAGTCATATGGTAGAAATTATTGCCGTTTCTAATTATCTTTTACCCATTTTATGATGCAGACGATCGCAAAAATGGTGAGTAAAATGACCAAATGATCAATAAAGGAGGAAAATTACATGCATTGAACTCACGGAGGAATCAATCGAGTAACAATGTTCGAAGAACAGCATATTATTAAAGCAATCATAGCTCTCACTCATGTTGAGTAACACCGATCGCATTGCAATTATATTAAAAGGCGACCTCAATAATGACTGTTATTCATAACAGAATTATACTTTTAGATGATATTTGATGTGATGTATTTGAAATGGATTCAATAGTTCCATACTACTTCGTGTAAAAAGTATCGGGAATCTATAAATCCAAGAACGTGAGAAGATCGACCATATTATTTCCTTGCTACAATGGCTACACTGCTTTGCGCAAAATTTGGGAGTTATCTTTCACTCAGCGTATTCGGATCTACTGCGAAATTTATCGTCTCGAATTAATAAAAAAAAATTGCGCACCCATGAAATAAAACTTCCCTGAAAGAGCTGTAGGTACAGGGTTTTCGAACTAGAGGTGCAATTTTGAATATCCCGTTTCTTTGACAGCTTTCATTAGGAGCTGTCGTTGTTTGACAGATATGGCTTTTGTAGCTCACAGTTTGGAGGAACACCCAAGTTCGTCCATTCCACGCAGTTCTTTGGAAATGGGCCTATCTATTCACCTCTCACGAGGACACGTCCTCGTGGCCAGGAGGGGCTGCCCACAGGGAGGAGTGCTCTTCCCTCTGCTGTGGTCTCCCCTAGTTTTCGATCTAGTAGCCATAATAGGCACGCTGGAAATATATGTCCAAGCGTATGCCGACGACATAGTCATTGTGGCCACGGGCCGGGATGACGCAGTCCTGGTCAAGAGCGTATCAGAGGCGCTAACAGCAACACAAGGCTGGTGTGAGGGAGGACAGTTAAACGTGAACCCTCGAAAGACCTTGTTCGTGCCATTCACTAGGCTGAGCAAGCTTAATATGGATTCCCTTACTATGAATGGAGTTCACATCCCTTTTGCGGATCAGGCTAGATATCTGGGTGTTATTCTGGAGATAATTCTCGTGCCACACCTAGAAAGGGTGGGACTCTATCTGCCAGCTAGCGGACTTTTGGAAAGAGGTGGGAACTTTCTCCGAAACAGCTCCACTGGTTGTACGTGATGGTGCTGAGACCACAAATCCCTTACGGCAGCATTGCTTGATGGGAGCGCACTGTAAGGGTGCAGTCTCATCTCAAGTTTGCAAAAATTCAGGATCTGCGTGCTTGATGGTGACTGGGGCTTTTCGCTCGACCCCAACCGCAGCCATGGAATGACTACTAGACCTCGCCCCTCTTCACATGGCGACTTACAGATCTCTCCACATGGCTATGAGCCAGATGCAATTGACTACGTGCCTGGTTGTCTGCAAGCTGAATTTGAGGCCAACAAGATAATGACCATGCGGTCGAACGTATCTATAACCAAAATCTACACAGAGTGTCCTACCGGGTCGTCTTTCCCAGCAGAGACGGTCGGACCATCTCTGGGAAGCCACTGCTTAAGGTACCCTGTTGGTTAACAGATGGCCTCGCTACCACCCAAGGGGTAGGAGCAGGAGTCAATGGTTGCAAAATTGCCAAGGGTCAGTCCGTCGATCTGGGTAGTTTTGAGACTAAGAAGCAGAAATTTTCGCTATTGATCACTGCGCGAAGCTTATACTTGAGAAAGGATGGGTCCGCAGAGCAACCAAGATCTTATCGGATAGTAAAGCTGCCTTGAAAGACTGGACTTCATACAACTGCTGGTGCAGGACTGCCGGACTACACTTATTGAACTGGGAGAGCGCTGCAGGCTGCAGCTCATATGGGTCCCGAGCCGTTCAGGCATAAAGGTAATGAGACAGTGGACTCATTGGAGGCACAGGGAGCTTCCATGGGGCTCACTGGACCCGCACCGGCCTGTGGTTTCTCTCAAGGCAGCATGGTGGGAGAGCAACAGATGGTTGGACCAAAAGGCCCAGGAAATCTGGAGCAGCATACCTGGACACAGACATGCTCGCTCAACAATTATTGGCCCATCAGCTGAAAGAGCCAGACAATGGCTCAGGTTCTCTAGGTTAGAACTGAGAATCTTAACACATGTCTACACGGGCATCAGGAAACACCTTAGTATGCTGTGGTTGAACAGGACTCTGAGTGCGGACTATGCCTGGAGGAAAATGAGTCTATCGAATACATCATGTGTGACTGTCCCGCTGGAGACAGGATCAGAGTTGTGGAACAAGGAGTCCAGAAACTGAGACTGAGGGAACTAGGCAAGTTCTCACCCACAAGGCTCATATCCCTCATCAAAAGGCTTGAGCTTGTGAGATTTAGACCGATTGGTTGCAGTGGCGGGGCGGGTTTCGTTTACTCGACATAACTCATATAATATGGTAATATAATCCACAACGTCTAACTGTTTTGACAGGAGAGTTCATTGGACCTAATTTTTTTGAAAGTTTAACTGGAGTGGCTGTTTTGGTGGATAGATTGCGCTATCCAACCATGATCAATTAACATTTATGGCCAGTTATGGATATGGACGATGTTTATTTCCAACAGAAGGGCGCTACGTGTCATACAAAGGCCAAAACCATAGGTCTTTTCTTGCAAAGTTTTCACGCCACGTCATTTCCAGAAAAGGCGATTACAATTGATCGGCGAGATCAAGCGATTTACAACCTTTGTTTTTTGAACTTTTAATATGAAAACCCCTTTAGATACGGAGGACTTGATAAGCGCTGCTATGACCATATTGCCTAAATAACAGTTTGTGTTTGGTCATAGAAGGTAGTTTCCACATAGACAGTGCCGAAATAATTTCAGATTATTCATCAAGTGACAGTTGCAAACTTCAAATCTAGGAATAGAATATGGGAGTTTAGCACATATACCCTTCCTCGCATTCACATATCCCAATAACATTGGTGATGCCAAATTACGTGATGGTTTCGATTATCGTTTATTATAGGTTTATTATAGATTTGGATTTTAAAAACGATCATATCAAATATCATCATTCTTGGACATATCAAAATACAAGAGGCCCATTTTTGACTGTCACCGCATCTCACACACAATACAGACAGCTAAAATGATCTTTCACCAAAAGTAATATTATGCACTAAGCTTTACCTCATTTGATATTATTATCATAACGGCAAGCATTTTCACACATCTCATTAACATGTATCAGCACTTTAAATATGTTTTTGTTATCTACTGTCGTTAAGGCAAAGGAATGTGAAATTTAGTGCTTTACATGAAAATACAAAGTATTTTTAATGATTGATTCGGTCTTTACTTGATGGAAATTATTTTCCATTAAATAATGATTCAAATTTAAATTCCCACAAACTTCTCATTCAAGAACCACAATTGTTTCGCTACACAGTGACTTTTTCGGGTGCTACAGATGAACTGATTCAATATGAGGAGCACTCGCATAAGACTTTAAATATATTGATGAAACAAGACGTGCAGAAGTCCAAAAAAAAATTGGGGATTGCCACTGGTATTTTCAAACTATATACTTGAAGATGTTCAATAAGGGAGAGCGGCCAACATCCGTTTGATAATTTGAAAGAATTTTCCTGGCAATATATCTATTGATTTCGAGAGATTCTAAGAGTGTTTGTTTAGAACATTTATTCTCGATATGGATGGTTCGATAGTTTTCATTGAAATCATGTCCTGATTATTTCAAATGGTTTACATTATTGTTGACTGTGAAGTATAATGTAAATCTTCTGATGAGTGATGTTCTCGTATTCTTTTCCGAATAATCCAACATTACGAACCATTCAGCAACCACTACAGTTTAGCTTGTAGACTACAGATTAAATTATCTTTATTTAATTTATCTTCATTTTTGATGAAAGTACCTAAATCATCAGATGTTCTGAAAACTGCTATTGTACTTGGGTTGCCTTTCATATTTCGGGATTAGAGAACAAAAGCAAATATTAATCATCGAAAACCGCTTTATTGTTTTTCAAAATATTCTCCATGAAGATCTATACAGTTCTGCATGCGTTTGAACCAATTGTCGAAGCACGTTTGGCACTTTGATTGAAGTATCTCCAAAACATTCATTCTGAACGCATCAACCGCTTCTCCAGGGGTCGAAAAACGTTGACCTCTTAGTTCATTTTTTACGTGCGGGATTAGAAAGAAGTCATTCGGTGCCAAGTTAGGATTATACGGCGGATGACTCATCACATCGACGTTTTCAGTGCTGAAAGATGCAGTTGTTTGAGCCGATATGTGAGAGCTCGCATTTTCGCGGTGAAGAGTGATCCGTCTTCGACGGTTGGATTTTCTCATTTCTTGGAAGTCAACTGACGAACAAATGGTTGTGTACCACAAAGAATTGACTGTTCTGCATTGTTCTAGTGGTACTGCTGCGACATATCCAGATTTTCGGAAAAAAACACGCGATCATTTGCTTGGAAGCGCTTCGTTCACGAATAACTTTTGTAGGATTTGGCTCATCTCTGCTGTTGTGCTGTTTACTTTCGGGCTCATTTACGATTCGTCACCTGTCACGATGTCATAGACGTGTTTCGATGCATCCCGATTGTATTTTTTGAGCATTTTTTTCGACCAATCGATACTAGTCTTTTTTTGAACGATTGACAAATTGTGTGGAATCCAACGCGAACAAATTTTTTTAACATTAATGTATGATGGTCCCACTAATAAGGTTGTCTCAATCTCACGATAGGTCACATGATGACTTTTGATATCAGTTCGTGCACAGCATCAATGATTTTGGACGACCTTCACGAAATTCGTCTTGGAGCGAACTATGACCTCGATTGAATTCACCATACCAGCGATAAACTCTGGTCCTTGATAGAGAGCCATCGTCAAAAATTGAATTGAGTACATCGATGCACTGTTGCTGAGTTAATCCACGTCGAAAGTTGTGAAAATTAATCGCACGAAAATGTCCACGATTTAATTCCATTTTTCGTCCGTGATTAATTTTTTAAGTTGCTGTAAACAACACAAATAGCGCTCGTATGTTAGAACATTCTGGGTACGCCTAATCCGATAAATGTCAAACTTTACGATAGGGCTGTCAGTTGCCAGTTTGCAACGCTAAGGTTGTCCAATACCGAAATATAAAAGGCAACCTATTTAATTTCTTTCAAAATTACCGGAATATATTAATACTGTTGACTACCATTTTTGCGCGTATGTTCTGGGGAACATCGCGCCCATTTTGCCCAAATATCGGTAATTTGCAAATTTTTTGCCGAAAATGGTCTCAAACGATTGGGTTCAACTCCCCGATGAAGAATTCGAGATCAAAATTGATTCTGTCCGTTGCCACGATAACTTTGCAAGAGCCTTCAGAATCTAACTTCACTACCAAGCTCCAAGTTTGAACACGATCGGATCTATATTGTTGAGGATCCGAGCAGTCTTGTGAGTTCAGTTGCTGGATGGCTAACGTTACCTTGATAACTCTCGAAAGAAAGGAGATAGAAGCCTTAAGCTCGCTGTTGGCCATAATCGGCACAATGGTTTCGGAGTTTTAACCATCTGCAATATTATTTCCTCAATAACTCAAAAAGTATAGCTTCGAATTTACCATGATGAATTCGATTAAGAGTGTACAATACAAGAGAATGGACAATAGAACATACGCGCAAAAGCTCCTGACTTCACGTCAGTGCTTGAACAAATTTTTCTGAGAGGGTTGGATTGAAACTATTATAACTCCTCCTCATATTGTATTGCTTCAAATGTAGAACCCGAAGAAGGCACAGTGTGGTAAAATTTTGTGGTGTGTTTTGTGGAGATTATAAATTTGAATTATTATCTATACACGACAGTAGTTAAAAACTCTGACGCACTGACGTGAAGTCGGGAGCTTCTGCGCGCATCCTCTGGAAATACTCCATGAACCTTCAAGCCATCATATTTCAACCGAGTACTAGATTTCGATTCGATTGGATCTGTACGTTTGAAAATATTGGGAAAATATAATTCGGCTTGAAACTTTGTGCGGAATTTCAGCGGAATCTAACAAATAGTTTTCGAAATATAAAATTTCTGAAGAAAAATTATATTTTTGTTTGCTAGTGATACGAGCCTCAAGAGGTTTCTCAAAAATTCATTCAACAACTAATAAACAAGTTTGAATGGGACCAGATTTGTATTTTTTGAGTTATTGGGGAAATAACAACATAATTTCAGATGGGTATTTATTATTATATCTATTAACTTAACAGTCGCCTTCGAATGCGCAACCTACCCTGGCAATTTCCATACGCTATCTCTTTTCGTTCGACAGTTATCATATTGACGGTATCACATCCAGATACTGAACTCACCCAGCGCTGCTCGGTTTCCAGTATTTTTTCAATATATCTACTATTACAGATCCAATCGTGTTCAAATAGAACTTGACTCTAGAATTAGGTTTTGAAGACTCTCGCAAAATTTCAGCGACATCCGATGGAAAGTTTCTTGGATATAGAATATTATTTAATGATTTTTTTTTTAATTTTCTAATGATACTATCCGCACGAGATCTTGCATTTTGCAACGAGTTACCAAGTTTGAATTCGATCGGATCTGTATTATTGAAATAATAATAATAAAATTTCAACTCCGAAACCGTTTAGTTCGGCAAAAAATTCGAAGATTACAGACATTTGGACAAAATGATAGCTCGCTGTTCCCTAGAACATGCGCCCAAAAATGAGAATGTAGGAGGTTGTTCGCAGAGTAATTACCATTTTATCCAACAAAGGACAAGTATTTCTTCACATACAGCTTGAGGTGCTCATTACATATTTTAATCAGCTGATATAACAAGGCTTGATGTTCCAAAAGTCCGCACATTATTTTTGATAGTTATTGAGTTCTCGAAAATCACTTGACACATTTTGAAGAATTATAAAATGAAAGAAAAGAAATTGGCTTAAGTTCCAGAATATTTATTTATTTATTTATTAAAAAGTATGAATACAAATCAACTGACAAGGTTGTTATCGTAAATGGTGTTTTAACATTATCTTAAACTTAGGCAATTAATCACAATCTTTGAAAGGTAGTTTTTGAAATTTTACTGTAAAGTAAATTAGTCATTCTTGTTTATTGTCTGCATTTGATGTACATCACTCACTTTTTTTAGTAATATTTCACTTATTATCATATTAATTTGAATTTTTGTTAACTAATCACACTGATTTAGCTCCACCAGTTTGTTGAATTTGAGAAAAGGAATCATCCTATAAGGTTTGGATGTTGGAGTTTCAAAAGGGAGGTTAATATTAATATAATACGTTGTTGACAGTTTGTGCTACAATATAATGGAAAATCAAAATAGCTTGATCCTCCAAACGTAGCCGCTGAGGTGGTTTGACTAATATCATTTTTCATTATTAATGGAAAACCTTCCTCTATTGAGTGAAACAAAAATTAAATCATTTAACACAAAAGAAGAACCGTTTTTTCAAAACTTCAAAATCTAAATGAAATCTCTTGGAAAATCCTTAGATCTTAAATTTGGTGAAATCTCTGAATAATGTCAAACTATCATATCATCACTCCAACGAATTAAATTTAAATGAAAATTTTCCCATCGATAATGAAACGAACAAATCACACATAAGGTAAATGTCCCAATTATCGACACAATAGCGTCTTCCTCAAAGTGTCTAATACATTTCGACTTCAAAGAATAATTTTATAAGAATCAAATATTCTGCTTCTACTTCTCTGAACCCTCTTTTTTGATAAAAGTACAAAAAACGAACATATTGAAAGGGGTAAATATTATTAAAAAAAATGAATGGTGTCTCAAAGCAGATGTACCCATTATCGACACCGGAAAAATATGAATTACCAATCATCGACATACATGTGCACCAAATATCGACACTTTGGGAAATCCAGATTTTGGCATCAATAATATGTTTGTATTTAAAGAAATATTGATATATTTAGTGAAAATAACAGTTTAAGAATGTTCACAAAAATTAAATAAACAAGAGCTATATAAATTCTCTGCTTAATATGAAAAAATATTTGATGATCTTTGGTTAATCCTTAGAAATTAACGTTTTCACTTCAGGTACTTCCTATAAGCCTCGTTCATTCAACTTTTTAGGCTCGGAAATTCTATTGTTTCTCCTCTGTCCTAACTCCATTTTCTTTTTTGTCATTTTCAAGGGCTCTCTCATTTGATTCACTATTTTTCGCATTTTGTATGCTTGCTTCACCAAGAACTTGGGCTTCAAAAAGATAATCTGTAATCCCCCCATTCTGACCATTCATATCTTGATGTAGCCCACAAACATTTATATCAGTGTCGGAGTAATCACGGTCATAACAATCCAGTAGTAAATCTACACCCAAATTCTCTTCCCTTACACCCAAGAGAGACGAATTCAGGGAAAAGTTAGCGATTTCTATTCTACTCGATTCAAAATTATTATTTGCGTCAGAAGTTGCTTCCGACGGGACACAGTATTTTTCATGTGTGCATTGCAGTCTTCTATAGACATTTTGTAATCATGAGATAACTGGTAACTAAATATGACCAATTATCCCCTCATAAATGTGCGTATGATCGACAGTCATGAAAAAATGGATGATTAAATCAAATAAATGGACCACAATCGAATGTCGATCAGTACTGAGAGCAATTTTGAATATTCTATGAGCTGATTATCAAAAGATAACAAAAATAGTTTAATGATTTCTCCATATAATTGATTATTTTTACTTATGGTATGAGTCTCAGCCGTCGACAGAATATTGCACCTTTTATCGACATAGTGTTGAACGTAGTATCGACATCAAAATTTGTTGTACTTTCATCATGTAATTCGATGGAAAACAGTGTGTCGATAATTGGTACACTGAAAATTGTGGATCTTTTGGGTAGGATAACGAAACAATCGTATCCAGGAAAATGGAGTTAACGTTTCTGAAAGTTAATAAAAAATCATCCTCAGCGACTCAATTATCGACATAGATGTCGATATCTGGGACACAATATGTTTCAGAAGTACCATTTATCGACACACAAATTTCTCATAAAATATGATACACATTAAGATTTTTTTAATAGAACTGAATACAGTTAATCGTCTCAAGTTAATTATTCTTCAAAAAATTAAATTTCACCTTCATTCGTTGAATCTGGGGAGGCATAAATGAAGAGTGTGGACTTATCAGAATAGCAAGAAAAACAGTGCTCACTCGATGAAGACCGACAGTCGGCCAATTAACAGCTGATTTTTCACTGAGGATGCTTAAGAGAAATTAATGGTGTGAACAAATTCATTCAAGAAACTATAAACTAGATAATTGTTGAATTAAAATTTGTAAGGAAATTTTTTTCGTCTTGTTTTATGGAAAATAAACCTAAGTTGTCGATAATTGGGACACTGTCGATAATTGGGACATTTACCTTACCTACCAAAAAAGTACACAAGCTTCATCATATAATTCATTGTTGAATTTGATCATGCGCCGTAAAAAACTAATTCAAACGCCCCTTTAATGCTTTGGACGTTCAAAAATAGAAGTAGATATTCAGAAATTTCAATATCTTCATGTTCATAAAGATCGGGAGGTGGTCTTCCAATGCAGAGACGAAGGACCATTGCGAGCACCTGTTAGATGGATAAGACCAAATGGTGTATCCCTTCCACCGAACTCGACAGACAACAGAGGCCGTTTGGAAATTCCCAACATCAAGGTAGAACACAGTGGGGATTACATTTGCGAAGCAGTTGGTTTTCCACCTACCACCAAGAATTCGCAAGCTCGTGTCCAGCTAACCGTTGAGAGATGTAAGTCACTTTTTCCTTAGCCAACTTTAGAAAAGTGGGTTCTGGTTTGTTCTTTAACTATAGGTGTATGCGGCAGATATGTCTGGAGAACTTCTTGCATAATTCGTTTGGTGTTTTGTTTCAATTTCAATCTATCGGCTTTTCTTTTCAATTCGAGGACATTTGTCTCTCTCAAGAACAAAGATTAGTGCTTAACCTTGAAAATATACACAGAAGACAGAGAATTTCTTAAAAAACTTAGAGAACTCCTTCGAGGGTCGAGTATCAATCTTAGGATGTCGAACAAATCTGAAACGTGGGATGAGACTATCCTCACTATCGATTGCAAACACTAGGGCTGGTTTTCCTGTCACGCTGACGGTCGGCGCTGATGGGTCAATATGTATGTAGCTATAGGTAGCGTTTTCGAGTCACGCAGCTCTGACGGCCGTCAGCGCTGAGCTATATACGCGCACGTACGCGCCGGCGCGTCGGCGCCGCTGACTAGCTGGCACCGACAAGCCTCCACATTCAGTGAGCCAGAGACAATAGCATTCTTCTATTTCTCTATGTGATCAGCGCGATACTAAAAGGATCCGAGCTGACCAATCAGCGCTGACCGTCAGCGCCGACCGTCAGCGTGACAGGAAAACCAGCCTAGCAGTCTCTTAGCTTTTTGTCATTACTTTAGTATGTGCTTGTTAGCTACCAGACAATACACTTTCAACTCCGTTTGACAATGATGACGAAAACTGCACCAAAAGACAGCTAACGCAACAGAAACCAGTTAGATGAACGAAATTAAAGTTACTGAAGAAAGAGAGGAGACAGGTGGAAAGGAATAGTTCTAAGTTATTCAAGAAGCATAATCCTGCTTTATATACATACTAACAACGCTGAAAAACGTGCTATCGCGAGTTGTGTTTTGACTCTTTCATGAGATCTGATCTTTTAAGCAAAACCAATTAACTGAATTATATTGTTTTCCCTCATTTCTGCTACTGGATTAGTAAAAACCACTAAAGGAGGTAAATTACAATCTTCACTCATAAAGTATGGAATCTTACCACCTGTTGATACAGAATATAGAGGAATAGGTATAGTATTAATTGTTCATTCAATTCATCATAACTTACAACTGTATTTTCAATTGCTTCCTGAATGGGTTTCATGGTAAGTATTCATCAACATGTCTGAAAGATACGAGTACGTCTCAAGCTCCTTAGTAGATTATTTCAGTGATTCTGTGATTACGTTGAATATTTACTTCTGTGCTCAACTATTGAAGTGGATAGAAGTGATCATTATTTTTATAACACAATTGAAATATCGGAAGAAACAAATATTTATTTATTTAGCACTGCATTAAGCAGGAATAACGAGTAAACCCCAATGACAATATGAAAACAATATAAGACAAAAGACAACTCACATGGAAGTGCTGTAAAATAAACTAGTAAAAACACTAGTAAATAACTTAATTGTGGCGGCCTATGATATCTATGACACATAGACATAGATGCAGACCCAGTAGTTACAATTCGATTCCATGACCGACTAGCGAAACTTTGCGACACATGCAACCTTCTAGCGACTTCTTCTTCGGCTAAGCCTTCTCGGATCCAACCCACCTATTCTTTAAGTTGAACATATTTTAACGGCCGTGGAGGTTATGACAATTGAATGATTTCTTGACGATCGCAACAGAAATGAAGCCAGTAAAAACACTTCTGTTCAACTGAAATGTTAATTCTGGCATGAATCTCAAAAAAATGAAGAGAACAATTCAAAGTAGTTTTCACAATCAAGTGTGCACACAAAGCCTAGTATATAGAACTATCTTCCCAACAACAGTTTTGATTTGAAGGCAGTTGAATTATCCACTTAAATTGTTGAGCATAATATGAATCATTGTAATATTGGCTACAGTGTTCATATTATATAAAAAAAAATTTGTTTCATCCAAGAATAGATAATATTTCAGTTCAACTATTCATAAAAAGTTCGTAAAATAGATATGCATAAGTGTGACACGATGAGCTTTCCACCTCATGTTCGTAAGATTTCAAACGTTTACAAGTATATCAACCAAAGTAGGTACTACTGCTACGATATATCGAGAAACTAGCCAACTAAACAAGCAGTCTTAATAAAACAACACAATCAATATATTTCAGGGGTACCACCACCTTCACGAAATACAACAGCTTGTGCTCTCTATGAAGCTACTTGCTCGAATGGAGATTGTATTTCTAAGCAAGCTGTTTGCGATGGACGTAGAGATTGTACCGATGGATCTGATGAAATCCGTTGCAGTGAGTATTTGCACAATTTATAGTAGTTATTTAAATTACTATTATACTGTTATTTATCGATTACGAACGAACCAATTGATAGAAGTGTTAAGTAATTTTATCCGATTATATAGCGGTTCATGATGTTATATCGCGATACTTCCAGTACTGTCAGTTTCAGGACTGTCAGTCCCAGATATCACGATATCATCGTTTCCATGAACTGGATCGTGATATACTCCATTTACTTTCATAAAGTCTCCCGGTTGGCCATGAAATTTTGACACATTTCACCGTGTATATTTTTAAAATGTTAGGTTATGCTCATTTTCCTGTCGGGTAACTAGGCAATAGAAGTCGTAGTAATTACGTATTTTTCACAATGTGAATTTTCTTGGAAAAAATAATGCATTCGAGAAGATATTATGTGAATTCAACAATTCCAAAGACCTGTCGACTGTTTCATCTGTTGTTACTATGAAAATATTTCACTTATATAAACTGGTTGCAAGACTCAGTGATGCTATTTTCTTGTGGGGAAATCAAGAATAAAGTGTTGAAATTTTAATGGAAAATTGTATACGAGTAGTCCGTTTCTTTGGGATAGTTCATTTGGAAAAAGAATAAAAGTACCTGAATAACCCGACAGGACAACGTATATAAACTGGTTGGAAGATTCAATTATGCTATCTTCTGGTATAGAAATCAAGAATCAAGTGTTGGAAAGTTATTGAAAAATAATGTATAGAGTAATCCGTTACTTTGTGATAGTTCATTTGAAAAAAGTAAAATAAAAGTACCTGAATAACCCGACAGGAAAACTTCTAAACGAACAGACGTACCTATGGAATTCCCCACTATTCGAAATTCTCAAGAAATAAGCCTACAGAAGACATTTAAATACTCTGATGCACAACTTGAAATACACCAGTTTCAAAATGTGTAGTAGTACCACGAAACCCGAGTCACTGTTAAACCTTAATAAATTATAGTGATTGGATAGGAAACTAAGTCATTCAGTTCTGAAGTTCAACACATCCTAAGACAGAATGAAGTTTTCCTTTTGCAGATCTCAGTTCTGTATAACACTTCCTGATACTTTGTCACTGCTTCTTCAATACTGCTTTCGGCATTTTAAATTTCAAAGCGGATAGTTCTTTATTATTCGAAGATAATGATCTGTGATAATATCTTGTCTAAGATGGAACATTATGTTGATTGTTGAGAGTAGAAATTGACAATGTCTCACAGAATTGTTTTGACATTGAGACTGTACTCAGACTAAACCTGATTGAGTACTTTATCAGATTATAATATACTCACTCTTCTTTGTAGAGCCAAACGGATGTGACCCAAGTGAATTCAGATGTGCCAACAAAGGATGTGTTCTGAAAACTTGGAGATGCGACGGCGAAAACGACTGTTTAGACGGTTCAGATGAAACTGATTGTTTACCGAGTCCACCAGGATCCATATGCTCGTACCATCACTTCGCTTGTCACTCGAACAACCAATGCATTCCCAAGACCTACCAGTGTGATTTGGAAAGGGACTGCATGGATGGAAGCGATGAGATTGGATGTGGTAAGTGAGAATACCGTAAAGCGGTGTGACTTTGCATTACTCATAGTTTTCTTGTTGTAGCTTTTTTATACTAACTGAGGAAAGTGCAACACCCAGAAAGAGCTGTTTAAATTTCAATTTTTTTTTGGTAAAACATAGATAGTATAGCAAGGAGTAAATGATTAAAATTTAGAGAAAAAAATCGTGAAGGTTTTGTCATGTAAACATTTTTTGTTACTTACATATTGTAATAGTTTTTTGCAAATTCTTTAAATTTTACAACAACCAGCTATTCGAGAAGATCCAAAGTAGATGTTTAGTTGTTGTTAAAATGCCTAGAGCACGTGTACGCAGTATTTATGGCCAGCTAAGTGAATTTGAAAGAGGTCGAATCATTGGTCTACGGGAGGTGGGGTTGTCATTTGGAGAAATCGCTAACCGTACGAACAGAAATCCAACAACTGTTATGAGATGTTGTCAAGCGTGGTTTGATAATGCCCAAAATCGAAGAAGAGTAGGCACTGGACGTCGAATGGGCACAAATGAATTTCAAGATCGACGTCTACGACGTATGGCTATTAGAGACCGATTTGCGATAACTCGATCTTTGGCTGATGAGTGGTTAGGGGAACAAGGCCATCCTGTAATTTTTTGAACGGTATACCGCCGTATAAGGTCTTTTGGACTGCAGCATTATCGACCCCATCTTGAGTTACCTCTGACGGGTGAGTATCGCCGGCAACGATTACAGTGGTCCCGAGAACGTCAACATTGGAATGTGGAATGGGATTGTAAATCCTTCGGTTTTGTCCTTCAAATTTCAATCATTTATTTCATGTTATACTATCTATGTTTTACCAAAAAAAAATTAAAATTCAAACATCTCCTTCTGGGTGTTGCAGTTTCTTTTTCAGTTAGTATATTTTTACGTGAAATGAGTCCTTTGTAAACTATGTATAATTTCAATATTTTAGCTATTGTTAGAAACATATGAAAAGGTTCGCAACATTTTTTTTTTTTTAATTTTTGAAATTTGGAAAACTCACCCGCACATCGGTGCGAGTTTGCCAATGCCATTAAAATCCGTTTGTAGTCAATTTTATGAAGTATAAGGGATGTGTTTGACACAAATAAGTTTTTTAAAAATAGAATAAAGGCAAGGTTGCTATTAGAGGCGAATAAGACGTCAAATTATAGAAAAATAAAATCCTATTATTCTTTATAAAATACAGAAAAATCAGTCTCTTTGTAAATAAACAATAAATGAACTTAAAAACGGCTCTGTGAGATCAAATAAACTAGAAACATTTGCAAACGCGTCAGAAAAACGCAATTTAATTAATATTATACGACCTTAAGTCTCTATGGAAATAATAATGTCCCCTGGAAGACGTCGGTTATTGTGACAACATCCATTTCCTTGACGTATGATATGTCTTCAACAGTGGGATAGACAAATCCATTTTTCTTTCTCCTCAAATATTTTACTACAAACCAATCATCATCTGATTCTATAACTTCTCCAACATAATGTTTAACAATTTTCTTAGCAGGGAACGCTACTATCGGTTTAGTGTTTCCTCCGTACAATCACAATATATTCCCCGCAAAAGTGCAACAATAGATAAAATTCCCGAAATATAGAAACTCTCTCAACCAAATGCTTTAAGTTTTTTTTTACGTGACCCTAAATACATGTAATAAGCTGTTAAATGTATTTTGATGTACCGCTTGTCGTATTTTCTACTCAACCCTCAGTATTTCGCATTTATAAACACGTTAAAAACTTACAGTCACATAACACAGCGTAGCACTCCATTCAACGCACGCCAGTCGACTGCGGCCGTCAGGGACGCGCCGGAGCCAATTTTTTTGGGGGGAAAAAGCATCCAAAATTTTCCAACTGTGTATTGAAGTATTAGACAATCGAAGATGACGGGGTTGAAGAATTATCTAACTGCTTCCAAATTTTTCCAACTGCTTCCAAATTTTTCCAACTTCTTCGAGATGTTTCAAACTTCTTCGACATTTTTCAAACTTCTTCGAAATTTCTCAAACTTCTTCGAAATTTTTCAAACTTCTTCGAAATTCTTCCAACTATGTTTCCAACTGCTTCGAAATTTTTCCAACTGCTTCAAAATTCTTCCAACAGCTTTGAAATTTTTCCAACTGCTTTGAAAATTTGCCAACTGCTTTGAAAATTTGCCAACTCCGTTCAACATTTGGACCCTTAGGCCCGTCCCTGACCCCATCCTCCCCCTTAGGCCCGCTCCTGAACATCAAACTCGTGTTCCGAAATTCAAACTTATATATTTTTAGTTATTAAAGAAAGGGGCAAACTGCTTACTTACATATTCACGTTGCTAAATTCAAGAAACAGCTCAAATTGGTACCAGATGGTTTGTTTTATGACTACCCGCCGTGGGATAACCCAAAAAAAAATAAATATTATATTTTGCCGGCTATACACATTGTGCCGAATACTATTAAATATTGAATTTACGGCAACAGGAATGTGTACAAGGGTACATGGTGTTATTCCATGTTATCCCGTCCCTATTATCTGCGTGATTTGCATTTATCCGATACGGTGGTCAAATTCCTTCACAATTTATGACAATTTTTTCGGAAATATTCCAACTCCATTGAGAATTATCCCACTGCGTCGAAATTTCTTCCAACTCCTTCGAATTTTTTCCAACTGCTTCGAAATTTGTTCCAACTCCTTTGAAATTTTTCCAACTGTGTTGAAAATTTGCCAACTCCGTTCAACATTGGGGGAAGATTATCCCCCATCCCCCCTCCCCATTAGGCCCGCCCCTGGCGGACGTCGCAACCGGTGGAGATATATCGTGGTTAACAGTTCCCATTCGTGCTGTCGGTGTGAGCCAACTTCGGCAGTTCGGCAAAGCCACACCGCTCTACCGTATTATTATAGTTTATCCTTATACAGGATGAGTCATTATTATGCATTGAACTTATTATACATTTATTTTAAGCATAGATTCCTCTCGTCAAATAATATAAATTTTTTATCCATTTTTTCGGATTCGGCTCAGGTAAAACGAATTGCACTATTTTTGTGGATCTGACCCTGACCTAGCAAAGGCGTTGAATCAATCTAAAACGACGTTGCTGCACTTGTTCCTCTTTCACTATCAAAAATCATTTTTTAGCGAGGATACCGCTTATAACCCGGTTATTAACAACGGTTTGTCATCAATGTCAAAATTTGTTCCCCCACCACATGACCGCGAAAGGTTGTATGTGTTTTCACTAAAACGTCAACGGTTAACCGTAGTCCTAGTAGTAATATTTGTTTACTTTTTATTATGCAAACCTTACTTATTCTAACGTTTGATAAACAATTAACATGAATTACATGCAAATGTTGAATTTATTTGACGAAATGCTATTCACAAACGAGAATTATTGTGTCTTATTGGAATTTCTCAACAGTGTATTACATCCAAATAATATTCCCACTTCCCAGTACTGATAGCACTATTCAAATTATGGATAATGCACTGCAGGCTAGACCTAGGAGATATCTGGCTTGAAATATATACTGAATTTGTATTTTTCCAATTGTTTCGAATGAAAAAAGAAACTTTCCATAATTAAATTTGTTTGATGAAATTATGGAAAATGATTCTCACCACCTAATTAAGAAAAAGTAAAGAGGTGGGTACTAACCAGTACAACAAGAACGTAGTCTTCTAGTCTTTTTGTGGTATATATCCAAGCCAGATTGCCTTAATTCTATTACCGTTTAATAAAAGATTCGCTATTTGGCGGTTTGTAATGACGAAATAATCCCCACTCCTTGGTTGTTCAGAGTATATTAAAAAAATTCCACGCTTTCCTTTGCCACAGCCGTTTTAATTGCTTTCAACAGTTTCAAACTTTCAATACTTTTGACAATTTCAAACTTTCAACAGATGTCAACCGCTAGTAACCCACCTCATGGACCCGGTTATAAATTTTGATACCGGTATCAAATGTCAATATGACAGCTTTGGAGGGGAACTTCCGTTACCGCTTGTAACCACTCTCGCTAAAATGTGAAAATTATAACCGTTTGATACCGGTATTAAGGCGAAAATTCATGTGGCGATTTTGTCGCCGAAAACCAGCGATTTTGTCGCCCAAATGAGTATACTGTCATTTGGACCGTTTTGGGCGACGTCGTCCGTGTCGCTGGATTAATCCAGCATTCCAACGACAACTGATGACATATCTCTGACAGCAGTGACAGCCGCAAAAATTAAAATTGGTTCAAGCACTGACGTGAAGTAAGGAGCTTTTGCGCTCATATTCTATTGTCCATTCATCTCTATTAGACAAATTCAAATGAAAGTAGATAATATTATCCTATCTAATATGTCTTCGACCAGAAATTACTATTGTTGTGTGCCCAAATGGGCGAAAAAAATGCCAAAATGTATAGGTTTTATTCTGTACTGGTTTTATTCTGTCCAACTTCCTGTGAAATTTACTAGTATAGGTTTGTGTATTCAATTCTTACCTCCGGAAAACCAAATATAAATATAATTATTGAAACTGCGTTAGGAAGATAACTAATAGACCGAAGAGTACTCAACTTGGAACTACATCATCTTCAAACAGAGTACAAGGAGGTACCTCGAAAGAGAACTGAGGAAGGATGTATCGATGACTTGCTGTGTTGAAAAACCTCATTCAGAAGAAGAAATAAGTATCACCCAAGCACCCTTGAGTTAGTTGAACAGCAATAATAATTTTAGTAGTATACTTGGTTGTGTACATTGTTAACAGACCACCTAACACTTGTGCCATTGATATATTCGGGTTATCTACAAAGAGTGATATCTTGAACAGTGACAGTGCTTTGAAAAGTTTCACAGGCATAAACAATTTTGATATTTTCAATTGAATAGAAGAGATGGTCATCAAAACTCTTGGAAACAAAACAAAAAAAAAGCAATTTTATTATACCTCAAACAATACACTTATTGTTAATAATTATTTTCACATAATAAATATGTATCATATCTTGAAAAAATCATTTTAATTATGGATAACTGTAATACCACAGCTTTATCTGGATCAATTAGACACTATATGTATCCTCATAAATGAATTAGAACAGCATGCACCTGAACTTGAATTAAAACATCAGTAATATGTTTACACCTGCTCCATGCTGCGACTTTACAAGAATATACCATACTTTTTTTTTAAGTTTACCGTTCTCCACATTAATATGGGCCATCAATTTTATGTGATTCTGAATTAAGGGCACTACTTTGTAAATATAAGGAACAAATGTCTATAAAAATGGGACCACAATTTGTTTTGTCATACATGATCTACATTTAGAACCTCTTAGTCTTCTCCTTCTACAAGGATTCTAGAATTAGGAGTTGAAGCTCCTATATGTACTCCAGAAATTGCATCGTCTTGGAAGTTCCCTTTTGTTTTTCTTTTGCGATTTAATACATTTATATAATTATTAGAGATAACTGTAGTACTTCCGGAACTCATTTTGTACCTAAATATGTATTTATTTGTAATATTTAAATTCAATTAGGTTATGTTTCTGTCAGTTCAAAATAATCTGTCGTGGCGATTTTGTCGCTCCATGAAATATAGGGGAAGGGAAATTTCGAGCGACAGTCGCTGGTTTTGAACGAAAAAATCGTCGAAATTTTGGGCGACAAAATCGCTGGTTTTCGGCGACAAAATCGCCACATGAATTTTCGCCTTTAAGCGGTAACGTCGCTAAAAATCGATTTTTGTATTCTCTTCGAGTGACATATGCCAAAGCCTGGCACACAGTTCGACAATGCCGCATGGAAAATCTTCAACGGCTCTTAACATTTTATCTAAGCTGAATCTGGAAAAATGGTAAATGAATGGTGAATGATTAGTGAAATACATGGTTGAAATTAATATGCAACTAAAAGATTCCAAACATATAGGTATGCCAACAACATACTGATTTGTCCAATTTTCTAGCGAAACCTGTGATATCAAGACTAGCGCCTCCAATGGTATCATTAACTGTTGGGGAGCTCTTCGAAATCACTTGTACGGCTGTTGGAGTTCCTGTTCCATATATCAATTGGCGACGTAATTGGGGACATATACCGTCGAAGTGCAAGACAACCAGTCAGGATGGAGTAGGAGTTTTATCGTGTCCAAATATCCAGCCCGAAGACCAAGGAGCATATTCCTGCGAATCCATCAACAGCAAGGGTACCACGTTCGCTGTTCCGGACACAATATTGGTGGTTCAAACTGAAAACGTTTGCCGACCAGGGTATTTCAACAGCGACGCTAGATCAGAGAGAGAATGCATCAAATGTTTCTGTTTCGGTCATGGGGGCGAATGCAGATCTGCGGATCTATTCATTTTCCACGTGAGTAACCTTTATCCATGCGAATGGCACCTATTCCATTTGAAGATTGATTGAGAGGATTCTTGCTCATGTCGAACTAGAAACTCCTATATTCCATTCACTTTTGTAAAGTCTGCCGGTTGGCCATGAACATTTGTCACATTTTGCCATGTATATTTGGAAAATTTTAGGTTATATTCATTTTCCTGTCAGATAACTACGCAACGTTGTCCTCTCTACATAGAAGTCGTAGTAATTACGTATTTTCACAATGTGAATTTACTTCGGAAAAATAATGAATTTGAGAAGATATTATGTGAATTCAATAATTCCACGGTCCTAGCGACTGTAGAAGAAAATTTTTCCTCTGTTGAAAGATTCAATTATGCTATTTTCTTACACAGAAATCAAGAATCAAGTGTTGGAATTTCATTGAAAAATAATGGATAGAGTAGTCCGTTACTTTGCGATAGTTCATTTGAAAAAAAAAATAAAAGTACCTGAATAACCCGGCAGGAAAACTTCTAAACGATCAGACGTACCTATGAAATTCCCCACTTTTCGAAATTCTCAAGAAATGAGCCTACAGAAGACATTTAAATACCTTGTTGCACTACTTGAAATATACCAGTTTCAAAATGTAGTAGTACTACGAAACCTGAGTCATTCTTACACCTTAATAACATATGATAGGAAACTACGTAATTTCATTCGGGAGTTCAACATGTCAGAATGAAGTTTTCCTATTGCAGATTTCGGTTCTTTATAGCACTTCCTGATACCTCGTCTGTGCTTCTTCAAAACTACTTTCAGCATTTCCAATAACAAAGCGAAGAGTTCTTTATCATATTCGAAGATAATGGTATGTGATAATATCTTGTCTAAGGTTGAAGATTATGTTATTATTATGTATAACGACTAACGACTCTTCCCAAGTCGCAGCGGTTAAAGTCGGAGCTACTAGAACTCGGGGATCCGCGGTCTAGCTCCAGTGGAGATGGGAGTGGGTTTCCAAAAAGGTAACCTGGTAAATGGGCGCCAGGTAAATTTAATTCTCCCAGATACCCCAGCGTAATGCAATAATTCCTAAATTCACCAAAATAATATTAACGCTAAAAAAACAAACAATTTATTCCAGTAGCTTACAACTCAGGTCTTTAGATTCAATAAAATAAATCTACTGTGAACCCTGAATAAGGATGGCGGAAATTGTACGTAGATATTTTTCCTTGATTCAAATACGCGTCGCTTGAGCTCAGGCGCATCCACGTTTCTTATCTATGATCATATATGATTACCACAAATCTTTCCCCAATTTCCGCTCTACAACAACAATAATAATTTATATAATTGATGATAATATATGTTCAAGTCGCCTATAGCAG
Organism: Halyzia sedecimguttata; assembly: GCA_937662695.2. Classification (NCBI taxonomy): domain Eukaryota; kingdom Metazoa; phylum Arthropoda; class Insecta; order Coleoptera; family Coccinellidae; genus Halyzia; species Halyzia sedecimguttata. The sequence goes on along the minus strand of OW569413.2, from coordinate 67,273,036 downwards.
GTATAAGATATATATCGAGATATGTTTCCAATAACTTGCGTGCTATTCCTATTCCTGAACGTAGTAATACGCCGATGGTCTCGCAATACTGTCCTCTCTCTCTCTGTGCTCGTAGTCTGCAACCCTCGATTGAATGTCCCACAGCGTTGCTTACTGGCTACCTTGTATATTCACTCGTGATCTGCAACCCTGCGTTGGCTGTCTCACAGCGTTACTTATGGAACACCTTGTATACACTCGAATGTCTCAGTTTCACTCTTCCTGACATAAAAACCCCTGTGATATTCGGGGTTGTCCTGTATAAGTTTGCTTCAAAACTAAATCTGGCCGTGCCTCCACCAAATAATCCTTCAAGCACACAGCAATGTTCTGTCAAAGTCGCCAAGATCGTTCACGTGTTCAACTTGGATTTGCAAAACGTCTTTTAATCCTCTTGCGAGACAAGTGAAGGTTACCTGTTATCCTTCCAAATCAAACCAATATAACCCTCACTCTTAATTCGATTTTCGAAACTATATCCAATTAAGAAGATTTCAATAATTCTACCAGAGTTCCGAAAATGCGTTTAACCTATGCTTCCTTCGTCGAATCTTCACAAAATGGACGATCTCATCTGACCGACGCCGACTCTGACAAAACGAAACAATATAGCCAACTATTTCGACTCTTAGAATACAATAATTCTTTAGCGTCGATTGGTACCACTGAGACCCAACCTCAAATTTAATGTCAACATAAACGACAACCTTATCTCAAACAAAATATAAACAAACCCTTGCCTGGGTTAAAAGAAAGGAACGTTACATATGTTGAGAGTAGAAATTGGCAACGTTTCGGCGAATTGTTTTGACCTTGACGATATTTCAGTAGTGCCAACCTGCCACTGTTTCAGTTACAGAAACCTGATAGACCTAAATCATGGCCAACCGGGAGACTTTATAAAAGTGAATGGAGTATAGATTTCCCTTTTTGTCGAGAGAATGAAGGATACAACTCACTTAAAACCTCTGATCGTTCATTTATACGAATGGCTATTGTATCGCTATGTGATCCCTGCTTTAGTGTCACACTTCGGCAAGTTCCGGAATAATCGGCCAAGTGGTTTTGGAGTTATTTCCATTTGCAAAATTGTTTCCTCAATAACCTAAAAAAATCTATACAGGAAATCTATTACGGAATCTATTACGGAACGTACGATTTTATTTAGAATTTGGTTTCTTGGCTAAGATCCACTGCTCTATCGATCTAGAATATTCTCATATTTGCGGTGTTGCCGCTCATATCAAAAAGTACGAACAACTTTGATAGGTATTTCAAATGGAACACCCTATAAATTATTGCTTTTTTCGTTTTGACTTAGCGTCCTGATAAATTCTGTGTCAATTTCCTCCTCCCTATCTCTAGCGGTTTTCGAGTAATTAATTGATAGACTTCCTTTTCTGTGCAAAACATAGCTTCAATTCAACACTCATCACTTCGTTACTTGGAATCCTACGAAATTTCGGATTTGGATTACCAATATCCCTTGTATCAATTGCGTATAATGACATACGTCCCTAATCATACAGGGTTGTTCAAAATCCGAGGCGTTTCCGAGACATACTTGAACGATAACACGAGCGCCAAAAAGTGGGTTTTTTCAAATGGAATGACCCTTAGATCATAAGATGTATTGAACGAGAATTAAACTTTTGTCAAACTATATAACATGTTCCTATATATCTAAATTGTAAAATTTTCGAATTAAAAGCAAGTTTTCATGCCAATGGGAATATTGAGCTACATTTTGTATTGGGTATCCGTGAAATGTTATAGAACATGTAAATTATGATAATTCAACAATCGGTATCGAAGTATTGTTGAATTTATTAACGGAGATTTGATTGAAAAATGATTCAAATGGAAGGCAATAATTATAAAAATGAAGTTTTGATAAAATTGTTTAGTATTCACGGTCAATGCGATCAAATTGTAGCCAGAATGTGCAGAATGTTTAATGAGATGTATCCTGAATTAGAACCAATGAAAAAGAGAAAATTTGTAACTTAATGCGGTACTTTATAATGTATCGGTAGGTCTCGGATTTTGAACAAACCTGTATGATTTGGGACGTATGTCATTATACGTAAATGATCTACGGGATATTAATAATCCATACCCGAAATTTCAGCTTTCTAGGATTCCAAGTAACGAAGTAATGAATGTTAAATTGAAGCTATGTTTTGCACAAAAAAAGGAGTAAATCAATGAATAACTCGAAAGACGCTACAGATAAGAATGAGGAAGTTGATACAGAATTAATCAGGAGACTTCGTCGAATCGAAAAATGCAATAATATATAGGGTGCATTTGTAATATCAAAGTTGTTTATACTTATTGATATACGCGGCAACACCGCAGCGCTGAAAATATTCTACATCGATAGAGCAGTGGTTCCTAGCTAAGAAACCAAATATTCAATAAAATATCCTACTTCCTGTTCTCCGTAAAAGTCGATTACCGAATTTCAGAACGAGCGTTATTTTTGGAAATATTGGGAAAATAAAATTTTGAACTGCTATCTACTTCTTCTGAAATAAATCATGTGAATCTCAGAATTGTGACAACATCTCGTTGGTTGTTCAGTGATGTTAGATATTTCAAAACCTACAGATCCAATCGTATTAAAATTTAGAACTTTGTAGAAAAATGTGGGAAAGCCCTAGCTGTGGATAGCAGCTTTGTCGCTCCTTGTTCAAACTTTGGTAAAGTATTAGTTTCTCAAGTTGGGAATGGTATCAATGGATTGTTATGATAGAACTGCATCATAAAAGAAATTAAATTAATAAAAGTGTTATTAAAAAAAAACGAGAGTGCCAAAAATTATCAAAACGAAACCACCAGACCGATTCTACGAAATTATCCGAGATATTCATTCCTCAAATCTACTGTGAAAATTATATTAAATCAATTGAAACTTAGCCAATATTCCAGTTGTGTGTTTACTGGAGATATTCTGAACCCAATTTGATTAACTTACCAAAGTATATATTTCCATCGTCATATGGATTATCCAAGGGCATTATATTATCACCCAAAAAATTATAATATCCTATAATCCTTTTCTAGAACAACTAGAAATAAGTATTACAATTACTCTTCAAGTTCTCACAGATCATTAAATTCATATATATAAATACGGACGTTAATTTTCGATTACAGCATTCTGTGAAATCATAGAATTATGATTTAATATTGAAATTTTGTAAAATCATATCTCCGAAGGTATTAGCTTGTTAGAGTAAAAACGATATCAATGGATTCTCATGATGAAACTGCAATTAAAAATTTGTAATGTAAAAGAAAATGTTTGTTTTCGTTACTCCGAGGCCGATTTTACCCAATAACGAACTTAATCGAGGTATTTATCTAACTGCTCTGAAAATTTCAACGGTCTAGGTGATTATGTTCGAGAGTTATCGTGTTAACGGACGGCCAGACGGCTGGACAGAATCGATTTTGGCCACGGATTCTTGATCACTCAGTAGAACCAAAACAAATGAGACCATTTTCAGCCAATTTACAGATATTTGGGCAAATTGATAAACACTCTGTTCCGAGGAACAAGAGCGCGAAAAAGACGACTTGAAGGTTCATGCAGTATTTCGTGAGGGTTTGTGAAGTCTTAATAGACAATAGAACATGCGCGCTGTAGCTCCTGACTTCACGTCAGTGCTCTTCTCCTTTAATGAAGATATCAAACCAGTAATCAAATAGTGAGAAACTTTGAATAGGTACCTGAATAGCCTCGGTTGCTGTCATATTGCAAGACGTTGATATTTGTAATTTTTTCAAGGGAGCCAATGCTTTTATAGCTTTCACTCCACTAAAATGATTCGGTTGTTCGGTCATATTGCAAGGGACGATGATATTTTGGTTTGCGTTTTTTTCAAAAATTAATCGTTTTTCTGGTCACGAAAGCAGTTCAAAAATATGGAAATATTTCAGTACCAACCACCATTCGACACGTTGAAACTTCTGGGAGCTGCAGTCGATCCCATAACTGGAGCTGTAGAACTGCGAGACGAACGAATATACAGAAATTCACCTCAATTGACACCTGTAGGATTGCAGGGAGTGAACAGTTACTTGCCCCAAGCTGAACTGACCCAGCCCAATCTTGTTCCATACTTTGCAATGCCTGAAAATTATCATGGCAATCAACTGAAGAGTTATGGTGGATACTTGAGGTACAATATTAATCATGGCAATAGAGCCTACGAAGTTCCTGGACCAGATGTTATCCTAACTGTAAGTATTCAAGAAAAAATTATCCAGATTTAGTTCGAAGCTTGCGCTCATGTTTTAGGGAAATGACTATACACTCCTTCATCAAAGCAGACAAGTTCCAGAGAGTTTCAGAGATGAGAGTAGAGCAGTGAGGTTCTTCGAAGGAGAATGGGTGATCAAATCGATCACTGCACCTGAGAGAGTGGCTACAAGAGAAGAAATAATGATGGCACTGGCAAACATCGACAACTTACTGATTAAACTACAGTACAACGAAGGTCCGCTGAATACAACTCTCTCAAACATCGTCATGGAGTCTGCCGCAGCACCGGATAATAATTTAGGAGCAGCATCCTACGTGGAGGAGTGTACATGTCCGGTCGGATATACCGGCCTATCTTGTGAGGTAATACAAATTTGTCGTCCCTTTATTCCATATATTTCAACCTCATTTTTATCCTTATAGAGATGCGATGATGGTTACGAAAGACAAAGTAATGGGCTTTGGCTTGGCCAGTGCTACAAATTGAAGAAACAATGCCCACCTGGTACCTATGGTGACCCTGAACGTGGAATAGACTGTCAGACGTGTCCATGCCCACATACCAATCCTTCGAACCAGTAAGTACATTTTAAATGGAGTTTGTATTACGCAAACTCTCAAAATAAGGAGCTAATAAATTATTCTTTGAGTCAAGGCCCCTCGTGTGGCATATCATTCTCGCTATGGTTTTCAAGTTCGTCCCCAGTTTTCACCTTGTAGAGGAACGCAGTATCGTAAATAAACTCGTCTTCACAGAAAACTTGAAATTTATGTGTATATTTAATAGCTAGTTCGATTCAAACCAAATGAACAATAATTTCTTCGGATTCGCTAATTAGATTTTAGGCAATATGAATATTGAGATAAAATGAGCCGGAAAATAGAAGTCCAAGCAATCATAAAGTCACTACTGACAAACACTATGAGAATCGATATGATTAGAAGTAGCCAGTAGAACCAGTAGAAAACGCGTGGTGGTATTTTGAGAGACTTATTTCGATGAGATTAGATAGTCTAAGATCCGAACCTAAGTCGACCTTCACCGAGCTGATAATAGAATGAAACATATTTTATAATGAATTTTGTATATTAGAAAATGTACTAAAAATGGGTTGCCTGAAAAAATCCTGGACAGACTATTTTTTATTATTTTTGCGCGTATGTTGTGGGGAACACCGTGTTATCATTTTGCCCAAATGTCCGTAATTTTCGAATTTTTCGCCGAAAATATCTGAATGTGACATTTGAGTTTGTTTATAAGCATAATCGGCCAAACGGTTTTGGGATTATCGCCATCTGAAATTTGGATTTTAATTCCTTAATAACTCGAAAAATACTAAAGCGATCCAATTTAAATATGGGTATTAGTTGAAGAATGCCAACACGGAAATTTTTGCAAAATTTTGTGAGGATCGTATCACTAGAAATTTTTTTAAAAATTAAAAATAGTCTGTCCAGGATTTTTTCAGGCAACCCATTTTTAGTATATTATCTAATATGCTAAATTTATTATATAATATGTTTCATTCTATTATCAGCTCGGTGAAGGTCGACTTAGGTTCGGATCTTCTACTAAGAGAACGAACTCGTTAGCTCGTGCCGAAAGAGGTACTGTCACTCCTTGGGCTCTGTGGTTCCGTAGGGGTGGAGGGCCTTCGACATCTTCTTCTTACTAGACTGGTATAATCGATATTCAACGGTTTTTTTTTTGGGTTTTCTCTCCCAAACTCTGAAAAATATCTATAAAATAAAAATTAATTATTTTGTGATTTGCTTCTGCGTAAGAAACGGAGGATATTTGTCAGAAGCAATCAATTGAACAATGTTGCCTAAGAAAAAAACCGTTGAATAATGAGTATACCTCCCACAGTATCCTTTAATGATTACTTGGTATAATCGATCTCTATGCGAAGAGTCAGCGAGATAATGTCAGAACATATAGGCCCCATCGGGGAGAACTATTCCACGTTTCATACAATTGCATTGTCGCAAATCAATATAAATTATAATTTAAAAGAAAAAAAAATATATACACATATATAAAAAATGGGAACAGAACAATAGCATAGGATCCAAAACTGTTCATCGTGGCACACTATAATCCTTTTCAAGCTTACATGAAATCATCGAAAATAGGCGAATAAGAGTGGGGCATGAAACGCGTCGCTACACGATTAGCTTCAGATAAACTTTATTTTGTTGATGAATAGCATTGAAAGTAGCTCGCTAAAAACTCTTTTTTCCCGAGTATCTACTGACTTGACCTTCATTACACGCACATTACTAGTGACGAATTAAACCAAAATGAAAAAACTTTTCAAGAATTAGAAATAACTATTTTGATTTTATTTAATTTATATTTTAGAATTTTGTTTGTACTGTTCTACCAAGATGGAAATATAGCACTATCTTATAAAGAAAAATACTTCATTCAACACCTTATCATGGATTTATACCCAACACTGACTTAGAAATTCAAATTTTCATAAAATGAAGTTAGCCTGTATGCACTCTAGCCATCGAAATGCTTTCGGCAGTATGACATGCAGAGAAGCTAAACACTATTCAGAATAACGCCTGCACCACAATCGTACAATTCGACCCTATATAGAGCACCAGATCCTCGATATTCTACGGTGTGGAAAAGCTAAATGGAATAAATTCCTTATCTTGGTTACTGTACATATTTATGGAAAATCCCGAAACACGTCAAATTCAAATATTAAATTATCATTCTTCTTCGTAAAAATCTTCGAAAGACAGGTACAGCCCCCAATTTCTTCAAAAAGGAAGTATGGGCTTGTGATACATCGTTTGAAAGGTCGCTTCGTTCTCTATTCAGAAATGTTATCACTTTCATGTTTATTGCAATACTCAAAATAGAAAAAATAAAATTGTATGATTACCGAAATTCATTATAATATTCCCTCGAATAATCCCAAATCTTATTACAATAATACTAAACTTATTTGCCTTCAAGATGTGATAGAAATAAAATGAAAAAACCATAACATTGTGTTTTCCAGATGGTACCATGAAAACTGCTAAAAACACTTTCTGTGGCAATGTTAGTTCCTTTAGAACGACTCCGCAAATTTTTTTGTGCTGATAAGTTGTAGTTAATAAATTGCCTAATTCGTGTTTGAATTTCATCAACATCAATTTTGAAGAATGATTCGATCAACGGAAATGCACAGAATAACAATTTTACAAATGATTGGTTACGGAGATAACACCCGAACACAAAAAGAAGTAAGTTGTAACGTTCGTTTGTTTACCTTCGGCGGGCGATGAGGTTATCGTTCGTGTTGATATTGAATTTGAGGTTGGGTCTCAGTGGTACCAATCGACGCTAAATACTTATTGTATTCGAAGGGCCGAATGACTGTTGGCAATATTGTTGCATTATGACAGTCGGAAATTTAGTGAGTGCGTCGGTCAGGTGAAGTCGTCCATTTTGTGTACATTCGACGGAGGAGCAGTAGGTTAGGCGTATTTTCGGAACTTCGTAAGAATTGGTGATTTCTTCTTAATTGGATATAGTTTCGAAAATCGAATTAGGAGTGAGCGTTACATTGGTTTGATTTGGGAAGATAACAGGTAACTTGCACTCGTCTCGAAAGAGGATATAAAGACCTTTCTGCAAATCTAAGAGTTGACCACGTGAACGATCTTGGCGACTTTGACAGAACATCGCTGTGTGCTTGAAGAATTATTTGTCGCCAAAAACATCGTCACTGTTGCGACAGGTCAGTGACGACTCCCCCCGTTTCCCGAAGGATTGCGTCCACGACCAGAATTACAAGATGGGCAAGTTTTAGTAGTGAACCCTTCCCTTGAACAACGGTAACATTTTAAAATTCTCGGCTTGAGACAACCCCTAATTTTATGGCCTGCCATGCCACAGTTATAACATTTTATGTTTGCGAATCCACCATATGTGGTTGGCTCTGTCCGTACGATAGGGTCGGTGCCATCGTTGGTGGACGTGGAAGGCAATGTATCAATATAGGCTAAATCCGGTTCTAAACAACCCTTTCTGGAAGGTACTGAATATGACTCTACCAATCGCTTCTTATCTTCAATCTGCCGACAAGCTGATTTTAATTCAGACCATGTATTGATTTGACTTAAGTTGACCCGATCTAAATAGTAAGGATGCAAATTTTTCCTAACGATTTTTAATTTGTCTTTTTCTTTGACAGTATGAGACAACCGATCAAACATAGATGACATTATTGACATAAAACTTATAATATCCTCATTAGGACCTTGTTTTCGATTTTTGATTTCATCCCATAATTTATCATCATAATCTGATGGTTGCCAATCTTCTCTTAACTTAGTAATCAGATCATCCCATGTAGCCGTAGATTTCCTAACTTCCCTGAACCAATGCAATGCTACCCCCGTGAAAAGATCTATTCCACTACCAAGTAATTGCGATTTTGAAATACCTCGGGCTAACCTCAATTCTTCAACCCTCTCTAAAAATGCGCTTACTGGTAGACTCTTTTTATCGCCTGAAAACTTTAAATTCCATTTTTCGACTGGAATTGACTTCATTACCGATGTATTAATCGTAGAATTTCCCCTTGGAGGAGACGAATGTCGCATGAAGGGAGAAAAATGTATATCTCTGTCAGACTCGTCACTATCATCATTTTTCGCATTACCATCACTATCATATAATGCATCGGTTGCTGATGTTTTAAGTTTCAAAAATTTAGTTGTACAAGCTGTCTTTAAATTGTTTGCTTTCTTGCAGAATTCATTCTTACAACTAACTTCATCCTCCTTAACAGGGACACTTCTATCTATCCTACCTATCAAATGTACCAAATCAGTTGTGAATTTATTCGCTATATTTGGTGAATTCAAATCTAAGGTTTCAAATTCGGTTACTAAGCGTTCTAACAGGTTGGAAATTGCAACTTTATCATCCTGAAATGAAAAAGGATGCTCTGGGTATATGAAACTAACCTTCTTCTTCTCCTGCTTAATTAACAAAGCCAAGTTACTGCGCATATGCTCAACTGTACCCGCTGACATACCCCGAATAACCAATTCATATATCAACTGATTTTTATCCAACCTATTGACAATTAATTTAAATTCTCCCATTTTGCGAATCAAATAACCACCTTTCAACTGACCTGTACAATTATCAGATACAATCAAATCTATACAAAAAATTACGTCAATTTTGCACAATGTGAAGCACGATACAGCAAGTTCTCAAAGAAATATCTAGAATACCACTATTTACCTCAACTTTGGTGTAAATTTGTCTAATACAACCACTCAAACTCAAAAATCACGTTGGGCGCCAATTTATAACGACATGCGACTGTTCCCAAGTCGCAGCGGTTAAGATCGGATCTACTAGAACTCAGGGATCCGCGGTCTAGCTCCAGTGGAGATGGGAGTGGATTCCTAAAAAGGGAACCTAGTAAATGGGCGCCAGGTAAATTTAAGTCTCCCAGATACCCCTGCGTAATGTAACAATTCCTAAATTCACCAAAAGAATATGCACGCTAAAAACAAACAATTTATTCCAGTAGCTTACAACCCAGGTCTTTAGCTTCAATATAGTAAAACTACCGTGAAACCCTGAATAAGGGTGGCGGAAATTGTACGTAGATAATATTATTATTTGATTCAAATACGCGTCGCTTGAGCTCAGGCGCATCCACGTTTCTTATCTATGATCATATATGACTACCACAAATCTTTCCCCAATTTCCGCTTTACAACAATAATGATAATTTATATAATTGATGATAATAAGTTCACGTTATGTATATATATAGCAGGTATAAGATATGTTTCGAGATATGTTTCCTATAACTTGCGTGCTGATTATCCTTATTCCTGAACGTAGTACTGCGTTGATGGTCTCGCAATACTGTCCTCTTTCTCTCTGTGCTCGTAGTCTGCAACCCTCGATTTAATGTCCCACAGCGTTGCTTACTGACCACCTTGTATATACTCGGGATCTGCAACCCTGCGTTGGCTGTCTCACAGCGTTACTTATGGACCACCTTGTATATACTCGAATGCCTCAGTGCTACTCCTCTTGACGTAAAAATCCCTCTCTTCCTGTCACAAAAAAATCGTGCTGGCACAAAAATTCGGGCTGCCACAAAAACTCCTGATGTTACAAAAACCCCTGATGTTCGGGGTTGTACTGCACATGTTTGCTTCGAAACCAAATCTTGTCGTGCCTCCACCAAATAATTCTTCAAGCACACAGCGATGTTCTGTCAAAGACGCCAAGATCGTTCACGTGGTCAACTCTTAGATTTGCAGAAAGGTCTTTATATCCTCTTTCGAGACGAGTGCAAGTTACCTGTTATCTTCCCAAATCAAACCAATGTAACGCTCACTCCTAATTCGATTTTCGAAACTATATCCAATTAAGAAGAAATCACCAATTCTTACGAAGTTCCGAAAATACGCCTAACCTACTGCTCCTCCGTCGAATGTACACAAAATGGACGACTTCACCTGACCGACGCACTCACTAAATTTCCGACTGTCATAATGCAACAATATTGCCAACAGTCATTCGGCCCTTCGAATACAATAAGTATTTAGCGTCGATTGGTACCACTGAGACCCAACCTCAAATTCAATATCAACACGAACGATAACCTCATCGCCCGCCGAAGGTAAACAAACGAACGTTACAAAGTCGCTTGTTTCATGAGAATATTTCGAATATACCGCCTATAACCCAAGGGACAATAAGTAAAATAGACAAGCGGTTTCCGCGAGTTAGGGCATGTAAGGCAAATTAAAAAAGCAGCTGCTGATACACTGTGTGAGGATGTGAAATTAGATGTGAGGCTTGACTTTGAAGAAAATCCACGTAAATCGAGTGGCGATGCCTCCACAACAATCAGTGTCAGCCATGCATAGATTCTAAATATATTAAAACAAAATAAAATGCATCCCTATAAAATGATACCTACCCAGGAGCTCTTGGAAGACGATTTTAATAGTGGGATTTATTTTTGTGAACAATAAATGAAGGACATATTGGATAACAATATTATCCAATTAGTAGACGTTTTGTTTTTTGATCAGTGCACGTCATGATCGTCAAAATTGCCGCTATTGGTCTACCGAAAATGGATAAGAGGGGAACACATGCAATTCCCTCAAAAGGTTAATATTTGGGCAGGAAATGTTCGAAACCATATCATAGGCCCCTTTTTCATTGAGGGCAATTTGAATGGCGATAATTATTCAGCACTACTTCAAAATGATGTCGTTCCAAGTTTGGCAAAGTTCCGCGGAATACGATATAGTTCCAATAGGATGGAGCACCACCATATTACCAACGCAATCTCCGGCAGTACCTCGACGAAATATTTTCAAATGGGTGGATAGGAATGCGAACGATCGAATGGTCAGCGCGATCCCCAGATCTTTACCCATTAGATTTCTCTTTATGGGGATATGTGAAGAGCATTGTGTACAAAACTAAACCTCTTGATTTGAATGACCTAAAAGATCGAATAGGTAACGCTTGCGTTTAGGATGATCACTCCGGAGATGTTGAATAATGTTGGAGGAAATTTTTATTTGAGGTTAGGATGTTGCCAAGGCATTCGCGGTGAACACTTTGAACAACTACTTCATTCACATTCATAATTTTTTTTGCTACATTTTGTATTACATTATAATTTTTGATGTTGTACCAAATTTCGCTAATCACTTGATTTTATTTGATTTTATTTTTGCAATAAACATTAAAGTCATAACATTTCTGAATAGAGAATGACGACACCTTTCAAACGATGTATCACAATAAGCCCATTCTTCCTATTTGAAAAATTGGGGATTGTACCTGTCTTTCGAAGGTAGGGTTCGCATTTTCACGAAGAAGAATGACAATTTGAAATTTAAATTTGACGTGTTTCGGAATGTTCCATAAATATGTTCATTAACCAAACTTCCGTTTGTCTGTATAACTATAGTGACATTATTCTTTCGTCTTAGGTTTGGAAGGACATGTTCTCTCGCCCCAGATGGTGATGTTATATGTGACTGTCCTCAGGGATACACTGGTAGACGTTGCGAACAATGTAGTGATGATTACGAGGGTAACCCGACGATTTCAGGAGATTCTTGCAAGCCTCGATCACAAGAACTGTGCAACAGAGCTGGATCTAAAGATTTGCGCCCCATGGATGGAAGATGTGACTGCAAGGTGAAAATAATTATTATAAATTTGTATTCACGTGCATTCATTTCATTTGAAGACATGTTTCTAATGATTTATTTTTTTTTATTTAGCTTAACGTGCATGGGCCCACCTGCAGCCAGTGTAAACCTAAATCGTTCGATCTTAGTGAACAGAATCAATTTGGTTGTATTTCATGTTTCTGCATGGGCGTTGCTTCTCAGTGTGTCAGTTCAACATGGTACAGAGATCAGGTGAGATCATGCAAAATATAAGTAATCATTAAAGGATATCTTAAGAGGTTAAGAGGTATATTCGTTACTAAATGGTTCTTTTCTGGGTTTTCTCTCCCAAACTCCTAAAAATTTCTAAATAATAAACAAAATATTTCTTTATAAATCTGCGTTAGAAACACAAGATATTTGTCAGAAGTAATGTATAGAACAATGTTGCTTAAGAAACAAAAACGAAACAACATCAACGATAAAACAACTATTTAGCAACTTTTTGGTGAGCTGTCTCCTTCAACTTCACTTCATGGTTTTCCAAAATGATTTTTTGGACTGTTTCCGGTATAACCACCTTTTTTGGTAGAACAGAGAGTGTTCTTTTGAATTCAGCAGAACAGTCATGGTCGATTTTCAAACCAAGCTGTCATTTCACGCGGATTTTTTGCTGTTGTTTCGAAAGTGAAACAAGTTATTTCACCTGAACCACATGTAACTTTCGAGACAAACGTCCGATAGTCATGAAATTTTGACATATTGAAAAAGTCATAACTTGCTATGCCATCTGTGTGTCAACTCATCAGCATCGTTCTGGAGATGCTCGCTTATTTGATTCCATGAGTTCAGCGTTAAAGAACCCGCAATCAGGATATGTCCGATCGTTGAGAACAGAAGAACAATATATGTTGTATGATACAGTTTATCTGCGCAATTAGCTCACTGATTTGAACGTCAATCACGGGACTAAGAAAGATATTCTTAGGTCAAAAATTAACAGTGCTTTGTAACAAAGTAACAAAGCCTACACTGAACACAATGGATTCTCCTAACTCGTTCAAGCTCTTAAGAGCTGATGAGTGGTCTCCTTGGGAAATACCTAGAAGGGTCAATATAATAATATCAATATCGATAATATATGTATGGTGTACATATCAAATTGATGAAATAATTAGACCATATTTTGTTGAAAATACCCCAGGGAAAGGTAGAATATATCGAGGCCAATTATTATTTTCAACTCTTTTCTATCTCACACAAACGGTATGGACCGAATGCTCCACTGTTTCAAACACCATGCGTCTTCACGTGATTTTTCCGTAAAAAAATTAACTTTTGGAGATATCCTAGCCACCAAGAATGCTGAATCTAACCTCCATTTATTTCTTGTTTTCACCTATAAAAACATTATTCAGGGGTTTTTCTATCCTTCAAAATGTATGCCACCTTTAGAAACTACCGCGTTAGCGTGATGTATTCAAAAGAAATAAGTAGATATCAAAAATTTGTTATAATGATTCATCATTAGTTCATTATAAGGCGCCTTTAACACGGGGTGCCGCGAGGATCTCGCTCCCACACGGGAGCTTTTTCGGCTCCTACATCCAATTCTTTCACATGGGGAGCCGCACGGCCCTCGCTCCCGAGCGGGAGCTTTTTCGGTCCCACATGGGGAGTTTTTAAGGCTCCTATGCGGAGGCCGCAGAGTCAGTCGCAACGTTTCTTTCGCGAGCTATGGTCGTTTATATTCTCCGTATACGATACTGCTTGATTAGCATAGACAAGATTGAGGAGCTATTTTTCAAAGGGTAATAAATAATTCCATTTTTTACGAATTTTAATTAAAAATGACGTTACATTTCTAAAGACTGTACTTACTTCTCTGCCAATATTTTAGCTTTTAAAGCAGAACAAATCCTTCGCAAATGGATGTATCTTTTGGCATATAATTTACAAATCGGAACAAGTAACAAGTCAATCTATTCGTATTTTGCAAAGCGCAACGTATCCACATTCTTGTTCAAAATGTGACTGGACCGAATAAATGTTTTAGTTATTAACCAACTACTATTGAGGTATCATGTTGAACTTTGTATAGTGCATTTTCAGTGTTATCATTAATAACGCGATGTGCCCCAGAACATGCGCGCAAAAATGGATGTAAATGATGGTGTTACTGTTTTAGTGCATAATGTGTACAGTCGCAAAAGATCGAGATCCATTATATATTTTGAAAGGGGAAATAGTTCTAGTTGATAACGGCAGTAACAGGCGTTCTCAAAAACAATTACCAAAATTTGAGGGATTTGATTTAAAAAAACACTTAAAATTCAGAAAAATGTATGAAATCTTTATCTGAGTCGATAGAACGATCGATATAATTAAATATTTAAAGACTATTTCATGTAAATCTTGACCGCGGCTGCGCTTCAAATGGTCAATACACCGGGTCCAATTTTGGCATTCTCTCCAACATATCGGCCGGTATCTCACGATTAAAATCTTCAATTAGCTTTTATATAGACTCACAAACAATAGTTTAGAGGCGTTGAATCACACGATCTAGACGGCCACATAATTTTGCGATAAAAAGGTGGATCTTCATCCAACTTTGCCAGCGCCTATTCATTGAAAGTTAGCCGTTGTGGTAGGCCGTGCGGCTTCAACTCTTACACCAGCTGCTTAAAAGGTTTCAGACCTTAATCATTCTGCAAAATTTTCCACGTAGTGGAGTAACAGAAGCCCAATTGCTGAGAACGGCGCCGAATCGACAATTCACTGTCATCACTAACACTGGCGGATACAGCTGCAATAATTTCCTCTGTCCGCACTCTACGTATGCGTGTTGGTGGTTAATGTCCAATAATGTAAATTTGGTGCGAAATTTAGTCACAAGATTCCGAATAGCCGCCTGAGAAAGTCGACCAAACTGACCATAAAATGGAAGAAGTGCACGATACACTTTCTTCACCGAGCATAAATTTTGGTAATAAAATTCAATCATTCGCAAGCGTTGTTCGTTTGCAAGTCGATTCATGGTTAAATTATAGACCAAACTGAACATGTTTGACAATCACACAAGACACGAAACTCGCGTCAGCTGTCAAGAACAGTGTTGCCAAAAAGAAAGTTGGTAAGAGATGCCATCGTTAAGCTTGTCGATCAAAAGAATCACTACTTTTATCCTCGTCCATTGTAGTAATTCTTGTACAGTTGCATTCTGATAGTACGTAGTTTATGATTTATGAATATTTTGTTTCTGCTGTTTACTGTTGCTTTTTTCTGTAAGAGGTATTTAGGAAAAAAATCCAGTTGAATGAAAAACCACCGAGAGTTTTCTTTGTTACTCACCACAGGTGTTTCCTTTGTAAGTTTTCTTTATATTTCTCTAATGTTAAATAATGTAGAAAAAACATGTACCAGTTTTCCATTGATTGTAATGATTCCAGAGAAATGTATTATTATTATTATTTATTATTATTAATAAAGAAAATTTTGAACCGTGATAAAAAACATCATGAGGTAACAATACTTTCCCAGGTATTTTATAGAAACCAAGATCCTTAAAAAAAAACCCTATCTTGAGAAGAGGGAAGTCTTTAGCTTATGTTTTGCTGAGATCTTTAATGGATCAGCATGGAATTTCTATTAATAAAGGAAAATCGGTGAACAAAAATTTCGTTTTGCGAAATTTGGAGAAAATTGGCGTCTTAAAGAAAGCTTAAGATGGTATTTTGAGCACTTGAGGTGGTATTCGAAACTCTGAAGATGATGCTTATATAAAAAATCGAGTGAATGGCTTTTGTGTCCAAGAAGAACCAGAACTACAAATTTAAAAAAAGTCTTTTCACTTGATTTGACGATAAATTTGGTTCAAAACAAAACAAGTTCCTCTTGCCTTTACAAATGAAACACATCCATTCAAAAAGTGGCCAAGAAAATCGTATAGATTATGATTTACACAAAAGAATATTTTTATATAATTACATATTCGCTAACAAAAAAAAACAATAATTCGACTCTCAGCGATTTGTGGATATGACCAAACCAGTTGTTTTGCTACAACCAGAAATTTACAGAATGGACTTGTTGCCTTCTGAAAAATAGCTCCTGATATATCAGATATTCTGCCTAGCGAGAGCCGTTTTGGCGCGTGGTGTGAAAGCTTCACTCTTCCCTTTGCTTTTCGAGGAAGAGCCGCGGCTCCTGTTCAAGCGCCCGGCTCGAGATGCAGGAGCCGTAGCGGCTCTCAGTCGAGTGACATAAAGAACCCCGCTCCTCGTGTGAAAGCTCCGTTGTACTCTTTGCATTTCAGTTTATCGAGTCTTCCGCCCGCTTGGGAGTGAAAGCCGAACCGTTCCCCGTTTTTGCGCGTCGTGTGAAAGCCCCACTTCCCTTTGCATTTCGGGGAAGAGCCGCGGTTCCTCTTCAAGTACCCGGCTTGAAAAGCAGGAGCCGTATCAGCTCTCAGTAGTTCGATATGTGAAAGCTCCGTTCTACTCTTTGCATTTCAGTCTGTCGAGTCTTCCTCCCGCTTGGGAGCGAGACCCATTAGACTCCCCGAGTGAAAGGGGACTTACGGTGGTATAGACTATCATTGTATGGGATTTTCTAAAAATCGGGGGCTGAAAGGTGTCCCTAATTATCAAACCTTATTATTTTCCACAGATAAGCTCAGCATTCACGAGCTCAACCAGTGACTTCACAATAGTTGATATAGATGATAAGGAAACCTCTATAGCTGAAGGCATCCGATTGGACTACGGAACACGTCAAATACTCTACAGTTCATTCCCATCTTCGAACGTTTTCTATTGGTCTCTACCTCCCAGGTATCTCGGAAACAAGCTGACTTCTTACGGAGGATTCCTCAGGTATACCTTGAAATATGTCCCATTACCTGGAGGACAAAGTTCCAGAAATTCCGCAGCTGATGTACAACTTATTAGCGTAAGCTCACTTTTTCAATACTTTTTTGTATAGTTGTTTTACAGAAGAAGATATTTTGCAGAAAAATCACATTGATTTAGTGTATTATGCGAAAGAACAAACACTACCCAGCAACACTGCACAAACATTTGTGGTTCCACTATTGGAACAATACTGGCAGAGGAGTGATGGACAGGTAGCCGAGAGGGAACATTTCTTGATGGCACTTGCTGACTTGAAAAATATATATATCAAAGCAACCTACACCACCAACACAATGGAAGCAGCGTAAGTTGAAGAAATATTTTACATGGATTACCTTCGAAAATATTTCATCAATTGTCCTTCATTACTTTTCAATCTAAACACGATATCAAAATGTCTTACTTTGTGCAGAATTTAAACTGAATTGAGGAATATCAAATTTGTAATAAACTTGACAAAAATATATTTTCGATATTATATATTATGGCTTGAGAAAATGAATTTCAATGAATGACAAATCGGAATAATATCAACTCATATACATACAGGATGAGTCTTTGAGTAAACCCTCGTTCTCAGAGCTACGTCGTATCGTTTGCGACACGAAATACCGCATTTCAGCCAATAGTCACTATATTTCCATATGGGTCGCTGAGAGCCAGCTGCCAAAACCGCAAGTCGGGAAAAATGCTATGATAACTCAGAAAATGTTATTTTTCAGGATAGCGGTTTGAAGTTTTGATAATGTGTGAATTAATTAGCCTTTAAAATTGGTAGCTTCCTGCTATAAAATAACCAACAGGACATCATGAAACTGTATGCTATGTTCACTTCATACTTGGTAACCCCCTTTTTTAACCCCATTTCTGAGCCTTTGTACCCCCAATTTTGAGATGTGATAATATTCACCAAAATCTTTCATTAATTTTTCGAGATGTGATTCTTTTGGAACAGGAGGTTTATTGAATAATGTTGAGTTTTAATGAATTTTCAATAAACAAATTTTCCAGGAATGGAAAAAAGCGCGAATCTCTCACCAACTACTGACGAACTTTGTTTTTTGCGCGTATGTTCTGGGGAACATCGCGTTTTCATTTTGCACAAATGTAATGTTCGAGTTTTTTGCCAAAAATGGTCTCAAACGATTGAGTTTGACTACCTGATGTAGAATTCGAGGACAAATTTGATTATGTCCGGCCGGCCGTCCGTCCGTTGCCACGTTAACTTGAGGACGGAATGAGATAGCGACTTGAAATTTTCAGGGTAGGTGGCGCATCTGAATGCAACTTTTGAGTTTGTTTATAGGCATAATCAGCCAAATTTTTTTGGAGTTATAACCAACTGAAATTTGGTTGTTATTTCCTCAATAACTCGAAAAATACAAAACCGATTAAATTCAAACATGGTTATTAGTTGTATAATGCCAACGCGAAAATTCTTACAAAAATTCGTGAGGATTGTTTCGCTAGAAAATTTTTAAAAAATCTTTGAAATTTACTGGAAAAAAATTCTATATATCAGTAACTATACGTCCGACATGTGATAGTCTTCATGGCGACAGTGAGAAGAGACGGGGAGTTGCAATAGTTCGCAATAATGCGCTCTGGGGGCTGGAATGCCAAATCGAGTTAATTTGTTATTGCACATGATTCTCCACACAATTTTGAGTTGGTACACCATTAAAACTAAAAAATGGCATTTTTTGA
Source organism: Halyzia sedecimguttata (assembly GCA_937662695.2). NCBI lineage: Eukaryota > Metazoa > Arthropoda > Insecta > Coleoptera > Coccinellidae > Halyzia > Halyzia sedecimguttata. The sequence goes on along the minus strand of OW569413.2, from coordinate 67,253,905 downwards.
GCTATGATAGTCTTTTTCCCGACCAGCGATACGTTTATTGGTATGTGGTGAGGAGTAGGGATTATCACAAACAAACCTACTTATCTCTGAGAACTAACCTTTATACATTATTTTTGAACATAGATTCCTATCGTCAAAGTAAACACTTTTTCCATTTAGCATTTTCCAAATTTGGCTCCGTAAAAATATACAGGTTGTTGAAATTAAAACAAAAATCAGTTTTTATTTTGTAGCTTTGACATGCTTTTTCCGAGTAAAATGAATGTTGCTGTGAAGATTCCTAAACCATGACACACATTCTCAAAATATCAGTTTTTCCCTACTACCGATGATTTTCTAGTTGAAGTCTCATGGATTCTTATTAAAACTAACTGAAATTGGCATAAGAAAGCAGATTGAGAAAGTTTATCTTGAGTTATTTCAAGAATATACAATTGTTTCAGAAGATTAAATGATTTTTCATCATTTATTGATCGAGATATCATCGAATGTTATAAAATCAGAAATTCCAGAAATTTCACTACTTGGCGTTGAAATCCCGTATCAAACTGTAATAAATAATCTATGTTACTGTACTTTTTTCTCGTTCATCATCAATGTCATATATAATTTATATGCAGGAGTGTATTAACACATTGTGAATTCTTAAAATGCATGTAAATTTTCACCTGAGCCGAATCTGGAAAAATGGTAAATGAAAAAAGTGTTTTATTTGATGGGAGGAATCTATGGTTAAAATTAATGTACAACTTAAAGTCTCACCCTGTATATATGATCATTTGATATGTTATTAGTTTCTCAAAATTTCTTCTGAGGGGTCTCCTTGGGGAAGATCTCTAGGAATGAATGTCAGTATAATTATAATATTATATTATAGTATATAATTATATTAAAAATATGTATATGAGTTCATTTAATTTCGATTTGTCATTCGTAGAAATTCATTTTCCATAGACATGATATACCGGGTGTTACATGAGTGCTTGGCTATAGCCTAGTGGTATATGCCAGGCCTTTCAGAAAAATTGCTCCTTTATTTCCATAACTTGAGAATCAGTGGTCAGATTTTGATTAAATTTGGTTGTATTTCAACAATTCTTTCGAAGACTCATGTAATTTGATTATTTTTAGGGTAGTAATCAGAATACCGAGATTTTTCCTTCAAACTTCGAAATCTATATCATTTACATCAGTTTGAAAAATAACGTTATTGTCATGAAGAAATACACAATTCAGTTTAATAAATTCAGTTTTTATTTTAAATAGCACAACACTCAAGTAACAGTGTGTATCGAAAATATATTTCTGTCAAGTTTGTTACAGGATTTTCTGTTCTTCAATCCCAATAGGATTTCATACGAACTTGTTTTCGTATAATTTCTAACTCAAGAGTCTAAAATAATTTTCTGAATGTACTTTTATTATCTTCACAATTGTATAATGTGGAATGTTTCATACTAAAAATTTCTCCAACAGACTTGTATCAGTATCTCTGGATACGGCCAATGTTCGCAACACCGGATCACCAGAAAGAGCTTCAGCAGTTGAACAATGCTACTGTCCTGAAGGATACAAAGGATCATCCTGCGAAGACTGTGCGCTAGGATACACTCGTGGAGTAAATCCATTATATCTGGGTGATTGCGTGCCTTGCAGCTGCAATGGACACTCGAACGAATGTCATCCAGAGTCAGGAAAATGTATTGTAAGTTTTCTCCTACACAATAAAATTATGCAGTAGTTAGTATTTTTGCGCGTTCAGTAGCTGGATGGGTGACTGTTGCCTCGATTACTTTCGAACGAAAAGAGATAGGGACTTGCAATTTTCAGGGTAGGTTGCGCTTCCGAATGGGAGAGTTGGGTTCGTTGTTGGGCATAATCGGCCCAACGGTTTCGGAGTTATACCCATCTGGAATATTATTGTCTCGGTAACTCAAAAAATACAGAGCCGATCGAATTGAAACTAGGTAACTATTTCTAGAATATCGACATAAAGACATGTGTGAAATTTTGTGAGGACCGTGCCACTATAAAATTTAAAAAAAAATCACGAAATAATAATATTACGTATCTTACGATAACTTGAGAACGGAAAGAGATAGCGACTGGCAATTTTCAGGTAAAGTTGCACATCTGAATTTAAGTTCGTAAATTGGCATAATCGGCCAAATAGTTTTGAAATGTTGTTGTTATTTTCTCTATAACTCAAAATATACAGATCTGGTGATCGGTGATTACTTTTGTAGAATGTCGACCCACTAATTTTCGCGGCATTTGGTGAATATCGTATCCAGGGTTGCGTTCGAATATTAACTCCGTAGAGTAATATTTAACAAATTGCGTCCGAAAACGGAAGAGTTGAGTAAATTTTAGTCTATGACTGTCGTTCGAAAAGTCGGAGTATTCGACTCGGAGTTCATTTTACTCCTGTCAAAATTGACATAATTCATGGGACGGAAAATCTCGTATCTTTGCCTCACTGTTTTATGAATGTTCTGTGAGGTAATTTAATAGTTTTGATACTGCTCACAATATATATTTATGATTAGAGTTACATATATGTGAAGAAAACAATAATAAATAGGTTCTTTTTTAAACCAACATAACCTATATTCCGATATTGGCACGTTCTGTCACTGTCAGAGTAAACTCCAGAGTAAATCTGTCAAACCTTAAAAACTCTACTCTACTACGTGGAGTTAATATAGATGCTAAATTCGATTAATGGCCGATTCATATTATACGTTCCGCTCCGTTCGTAGGCGGATGATGTGAATTAGTACTTGAACCATTTTTTTTCCAAATAACTACCCAGCCTTAATTCGATCCGATCACTATTTTTCGAATTATTTGGAAAACAAAATTTCAACTCTCAAATTCATTACATTCGAGAGTATTCGTGCTGACGGTCGACAGGTCGGGCAGAATTGAGTTTTCCTTCGAATTCTTCATCGAAATAAATCGTTTGAGTTATCGGCCAAAAATTCGAAATTTGTAGACTTTTGGCCAAATTGATAGGCACTGGTCAGGAGAACAAAATCCCTACGATTAACTGTGAACACACGATCTTTTGGCAACAGTTTTGAGTTGAAATTTGATGAGAATAAGAATTATCACTTTATTTTATCTACTTTGAATCATCCTCTCATCTCTATTCTATTTCGCAGAATTGTAGAGATCACACAACAGGAAATTATTGCGAATTATGCTTGCCAGGCTATGAAGGAAATCCTCAGAATGGCATACCTTGTAGATATAGAGAAGGTAATTGCCAGTGCGATCCTAGGGGCTCTTTGACCAATGAGTGCTACAATGGAGTATGCAGTTGTAAAGTAAGTTGAGAAAAATTCAAATCTATAAATATCTCGAATGTGAAATGAGGTATCATATCATATTGAAATCATATCTTCTACTGAATATCTAGGAATTTGAATATTTAAATCAATAAGGAAAACATATTTTCAGCGAAATGTTCAAGGCAACCTGTGTGATAGATGCCGTCCAGGTACTTTCGGCCTCATTTCTTCTAATGTTGAAGGTTGTCAAACATGTTTCTGCTCTGGAGTGGCCACAGAATGTAGTGACAGTAACTTATTCATTGAACAGATTCCAACCCAAATCTTAAACGAAACTCAGCATGGATTCTCACTAACAGATCAGTAAGTTATATTGTATTCAACACCGTACTACACTACACAATACGAATAAGGATGTTGAGTGGATATATTCTGTCAATTATCTGTCTCATGATGTTGTAGCTGAAGAGACCATTTGTTCTAAGGAACGGGCTTTCTCTTCAGGTGTAAAATAGGAAAAGCAAAAGATAAGAATGGTTGGAATACTTAGAAATTTCATACGCTGACTGCTGACATACAAAATCTTCCTGTAACTAATGATCATTAGGTCTCTTGCATGTATTTTTTTTTTATTGGAATTGATTATTATATCCATAAGAATACTGAAAAAGTTCACCCGCCGTCAAAAATTCTAATTTCCAACGAGAAAACTATCATTCAAATTTGGTTGCACATAATGGCTGTTCAAACGATCGAAACTTGGCGCCTATCCGTGACGTAGCCCGACATAGTATCTACTCTCATTCTCTTGCCCGTTTCTCTCTTTGTTCCGGTGTAACACCCCTCTCTATAGAAGGCTCGTAGTTGGCATTGGCTGTAACAAGCAGATGGTACATTTTGATTACGTCAGCCGTTATAGCAACGATTCTACCAGTCAGAAGCGTTTCACCTCATTTGAATTTGCTTCTGGATTTACCGATTTTCAATAACGAAATATTCGAATTTTATATATTCTGAAAGTGGGCATACCTGATAATCTGGTATTGAAGTAGATTCAGAAAAACATAAACATATGGTATTTCGTGTTATATGCAAGAGACCTATTAGAGTTTTTTGGATAAAACCGGAAACATATTTGAGCCCGAGTTCAATACCGGGGCTAGCAAAGAAAATTTCTAGTCAGACGGTAGTGCTCCCCATTCACTATTGGGTCAAAAACTAACAGTGCTGTAGGTACCTAAGGTGGCGTAAGGACAGAGTAACAATGCCTACACAGAACATAAGTGTTTCAGATTTTTCAATCACATGTTTCTGTGATTCCATAGCAAATATTATAATAATTTTTCCTACAGGAGCTTACAGACCAGAATAGCAGATAATTTCCAGTTCAATTATGCCATCAACGAAATTTCCTATGAATTCGGACCGGGCGACTCTAGATTGTACTGGTCTCTCCCTCAAATTCTCACTGGAAATCAAATAAGATCATACGGTGGTAAATTGGAGTTCCGTCAAAGATTCGAAGAATATAGTCGCGGCAGACCCATACAAGATCAAGATATTATTATAGTGGGTGATAAGCTGACCATATATTGGACAAATCCTGCCCCTCTGGTTCCGCAAGTTCAAAATGTGAGTTAATCATTCATCCAGTTTAGGTTAGGTTAGGAAGGAAGGTGTTACAGGTTCCAATTATTTCTCTTCAATGTAATGCCTTTTATTTACCTCGTCTTCCGCCTGGTCTGGAGAAAGAAGTATTATGTGCCGAAAGAACTAAAATTGAATTTATTATTGTTGAATTAGGACCAAAAAAATTTTTAAATAATTAAGGAAGGCTGAATTGAAAACTATTCAGTTTACAATCTCCGCATTTACAATATATTCACCCTTTCGATAGAGTGTATCCTTTTGTTTTTCCGTTGCCGGTTTACTAATTATTAATGAAAACCAACAAGTTTTGGATGAATAAATTGATTTGATTTGAACTTGATGATTATTATTATAAGTATACAAGTGTTTGAAATATCTATTAAAGAATATACATGATATGTTTCTCAGAAAACCTGATTAGTATCTGTTTCAGAAAATCTGATTAGGTTCTGATTTTATTTTGGTCAATTGCAACTATGTAAAGTAATGTTTTCATCAAGTTCCTCCCTTGTAGAGGGAAAAAACAACTGGAGATTCCAAATGGATGCACCCAGTTCAGGGGCGGCTGGCGAGGGAGGGCTGCGGGGCGCCGTCCTCCCTAGAAAAATGACGTACATACATAAACAATTAATTTGTATATTTCATATTCGTGCTTTTGTCTTCAAACTGGATTCAATTAAAATCAATACATTTTTACCTAGCCACCATCTATATTTCACAATAATAATATTCGTGTTAAGCCTGCATATAGACAAGGTATGCTATGAGCAACGAGCGTCTGAACTCCGCACTATGCTGGGCGAAATCTCGAAAGCCCATAACGACTGACGATGAGGGTGTGTGATCTAACGAAATTAAACTACAATTCTTTGAGTTTGATGGACAAGGTAAATATTAAAAACAATGAACGACCTATACCCGTATAGAATTTAAGTCAAGTGCAACCCGGCTATAAGAATCGAGCGGGGTTTACGCGGAAGTTTGACACAAATGTTTAATGAAAGACTGTATGGATGTGCGGATGTGAAAAAAAATGCTTTTTTTGTTTCGTTTGCTTACTGTTTGGTGGTGACGATAACTGGACAAAAGAAGGTGTACGTGATTAGGAACATCTGGGTCAAAAGATAAAAAACACGAAAAATCGGCCAAACATATGAAAAATATAATGTAAGTTTACAGCTATTGTGCACAACTAATATCGCCTCTGGATTGAGTAGTGCATATCTTGAAAACATTCGTAATCACAACGAAATTGTATAAAAAATCCGTTATGTCCTGTCAAAAATTGTCGATATTCTATGAAGTTGTGCGGCAAATGCAATCTTGCACTACGTCATCATAAGGAGTCGGAAGACTCAATTAATACTACAAGAAAACGCGAACGTGATGGTCTACTTACGTACTTCAAATTTAATATAGTGTCGTATAGTTTGGATTCAACGTTTTGTGAAATATGTAAAGTTTAGGTTATATTAATATCGATGCCAATGTCAACCGCAGAAACTGAAAGATGTTTCTCTACTTTTGCTAAGTTCATAAAGTCCACATCGCAGATGCGATAAATGTTTCAAAATGATTATCACGTGACTAAAGGTAGAAACAGACTATGCCCACATACGCAACGTACGCGACGCAACGTGGGAGAGCTTGTGTGCACACTTGTCCCACGTATGCAACGCATTTTGACATCAGATGTTGTCATTTGTCAGTATAGGAACTATGTTTTCTGATTCAGACAGTGAACTTGAGGACGATCAATTGAATTTGTTGTTTTTACATGAATATGTCCGTGCCTCAGGAAAAAAAGAATTAAGAAGAGAAGATGTTGGACACACACTATAAATAAAGACAGAGAAATTTGGGGAATTTCATACATTGATGCGGAAACTAAAATCTGACGAAGACCGATTTTTTATGTACTAACGCATGTCTAACCTACCTATATTGTGTATATATACTTACATAACCTACCCAATTCATACAGTCCAAATATAGCAGCCGGTACGTACTTGCTACAGAAATACCCACACATATTCATTTATTCAGTATAAATCGTACCTATATTGTGTATGCATACTTACATAACCTACCCAATTCATACAGTACAAATATGTTATAGAAAATTATAGCAGTAGGTAGGTACTAGCCAGGTTTGCCAATTTGCTTGGCTATTTCTTCCCATGCTGCGTTTCTTAGTGTTACATCGCGATATTCCGCGGATTTAATGTTATAAATAACTTCATAATTCCTAATTAAATCAATGAATTGTTCATCTCCCATCTTTCCAAATTCAAACTGACGTGTTTCGAATGTAAGTTTCTATAGAAACACAATAGTCTACGCCATTTTGGCGTATACAATCCCCTCCACCTTCCCACGCCGATCTGGATCGGCGGATACCGCGTTGCGTGGGCCGCGTGGGATAGCGTTGCGTATGATAGCGTCTGTGTAGTGTGGTTCTAGGCATGTAAATTCAAGGGTCCAGATATCATAATGCGTTGCGTACGTTGCGTACGTGGGCATAGTCTGTCTCTACCTTAATGCGTTGCGTACGTTGCGTACGTGGGCATAGTCTGTCTCTACCTTAAAGATTACATTTTGGACATCTCGAATAATACGAACGCTCTACGAGAAAAACTTGAAACATCATGAAGTATGATACGTCATCATGATGTATGATATGTGTTCTGTCGGTTACAAAAGACTTGAAAAGTATGGATAACAAGGAAGTAGCAATAGTAGCAGTTGTGAGTGTTACTGAAGCCTTATATCTTTGATTCAAAGTGATGAAGAGTCGATTCATGAACTGGACAAAACGTAGAATTTCTTTGAAGTCGAATGTATTTGAATTTACCGCCTTGTACGTAGGGAACCGTATCATATGTGTAATATGTATCGAGGGATAAGTGAATTCTCATTCATTCCTTGATTCAGTGTGTTACAATAAAGAGATGAATAAAATCAGTCTGTGATATTTCTTGAGTTAAATTAACAACGATAACTTGTGGTTACAAACACCACAAAGTCACTATACAGAATTTCAATGATCAGCAATTTCAGATTCATTTTCAACTTTCAAAGACAAATTTTGAAGTATTGTATGGATTATTAGCGAATATTTATTACTCACATCAGCGAACGAAGATAGGCCTGCCAAAAATATATTTTGGGAAAAAAATTCTGATGTTTCTTTGGTATGTTTAGAACATGTAAAGTTATAGGTAAAACACTGGGAAATTTTATACCTCAATCATTAATTAATTCTATTATGCTTTCTGATTTTAGATCAGTAAGTGATATATTTGGTGTTTCGAAATCAACATTTTGGATAAATTTCCTCATTTGTACAGGATTCCACTCACTATTCTGAATATTAGTCATTTTTCTATATTTTCCCTTAAATTTTAAGTACCTTGACAGATTTGACAACACAATACAAAAACCATTTCCGTCAGATCTAAGAATTCTCGTTTTTTGCGCTCTTGTTCCTCGGAACAAGTGCTTATCAATTTACCCAAATATCTGTAATTTTCGAATTTTTGGCTGAAAATGGTCTTAAACGATTTGTTTCGACTCACTGTTCAATACATGGTTAAAATGGATTCTGTCCGGCCGGCCGACCGGCCGTTAACACGATAACTCTCGAACGGAATGAGCTAGACAATTGACAATTAAGTTCGTTATCGGGCAAATCGGCCCGGATTCGGAGTAACGAAAAGAATTTTTTTTTACATTACAACTTTTGAATTAATTTTTTTTTAAGATGCAATTTTATCATAAGAATTCAATGATATATCATTTAACTTTAAGAAGCTAATACTTTCGAAGTCGGAGTTGGAAAACAATATCCGGTTCTTGAATTTGTGAATATATACACGACTGTTTTGTAAGTACCTACCTAAAGAAAAAATAAATATTATGTTTACTTTTTTGGCATTTTTGAATCAGCGACCCCTAAACAAAATTATCACCAGCTGCCACTGGCCCAGTCCCAACGAACTGCTTAATTATGGGCTGTTTCAACTAAAAGAAAGAATCATTGACTGATATTTCGAACCGTAAATTCAAGGAAACGTTTTGGAAGCACATGGCCCTTAGAAGGTCGTAAAGTTAATAGGCCCTTGAATCTGCATTCGTCGTTTTCTGTTAACCCTTTTCTGAAATGACACTGATGAAGGATGTACCATATTCCCACTGAGATCAAGCTAAGTTCTGGAGGAACTTTTTGGGCTTCTCCAAACCTAGAAAATACCACCAGAGTTATTCACTGTTGTTTTCTTCTGTCTACCTGAACTCTTCTTAGCAAGTGTGTTTCCTAAAGGCACATAAAGGTACGGGTCCTACAAAGGGATTTGAAGCCCGGTTCTTTTCTGGCTAGTATATCGGCCACCTTTTTACTCATGACTACCGTCCTATGAGAACCTTTTGTTCTTACCTAGTTTGTTGAGTTTACCCAAGCACTCCTGTACCATCTTTGAAATATCTTGATCTTATTTGGTTTATTTTTTAGAGAGTTTCGGTTACACTGGACACCTCTCAAGGTTGGCAGCGTTTGGATCCATCTTCAGGACCCAGACCAGCATCTAGAGAAGACATCCTAGTCGCCCTATCGAATGTAAGGGAGATACTAGTCAGAGCGCAACCGACAGACTCAACAGAATCATCGTCGATAAGTGACGTAACATTGGACACTGCTATCGAACCAATTACAGAAAAGGGAGTAGCCACAAGCGTGGAAACATGCCGTTGTCCTGTGGGCTATGAAGGAAGTTCTTGCGAATCTTGCGTTCTCGGATACTACAGGGATTTCAACGATGTATCTGCTGGTCCTTTGGGCTCGTGCAGAAAATGTCCATGTACTGAAAATGCCCACGGGTGCAGTTTAGGCCCCGAAAATTTTGTTGTATGTCATTGCACTCTAGGTTATACAGGCTCTAGGTGCGAGAATTTCGGTAAGTCCACATATGATATTATTATATTATACTGAAACATATTTGTTTACTAAGCATTTTTCACCATGACCCCATATTCTATGGATGGAAATTGAAATTCGGACAAGCTGTGAGATGTTTTTTCGAGAAACGGAAATTGCAGGTGGTGATGATTAATAAATTTTAGTATTCTAATATTCTTCACAAGACCACAATAACCTACAAGCGCACATCAATGGAAGGGCAACCGTAGCCCAAGCACGTAAAAATAAATGCTTCATGAACCATTATATGAATCATAGTAGCACAGTGAGTCACGATACTCTGCTTTCCCTCGATGTCCATTTGTTTTGTATGTATTTGCATTCTGATTCCTGGCGAACAGAAGGATCAAAGAGCCTAGTTGTGAAATATGAGCCAGATCCCTAGTGACACCAACTATATAAAAGCACTGCAAAATTTTCAGATCGTTTTATGATCGATTGCTGCAGAGTGTCCTTCTGCAATGTGACCAATATGATCATTTATACAAAACCTCCAGAATGAGAAGCAAGAACGCAAGGTCGCAAAAATTTGCGAAAGCTGGACAAATAAGAATTCAAGTAACAAGTATCATACGACGATGAGGGTAGAGAATCCTATCCAAATCAATATGGAAAGTGACTCATTTGATGAGGAAGATTAATTTTTAGTGAAGGAATGAAAAGTAGAAAACTTAAAAAAGTTTTGAAACGCTGAAACTTGGAGGGCAATCATTAGGGCATTGGGGTTCCAGGACTTTAATAATGGGCACTATGGAGATCTATATCATTTTTAGTGTGGTCTTAATGAAATGAGGGATAGCAAACGGTCAACGTTGAGAAAACATATTAAATGAAGGAACGCCAAATTTTGGACATTTCATAAGAAATATATCATCATCATCTGTATTTTTCTCGAAGAAAGTTACAGATTCCATAATTCACTCAGAATCAGACATTCTGGTCGCTTCCTGATTGATCAGTTCCATTCATCAAAGTTCACCTGTTTGGCTTTCCTGATTATCCATCATTGGAATTGACCAATTTTTCTGAAATTTCAATTAAAAGCATGTTTTGATCGAATGGTTTGCATGAATGTTTAATCGGTCGAGGACTAATCGAAATCGGAAATCTTTATCAGCCCCTGTATGGAATTGAGACATGATCGTGGTCAATCGATCAAACTCCTTATTGCTTTATAATGAGCAACAATATCATTAATGAGTTAATTTTAGGATGTATTTTTCGGAGCAGATTTGGATCTAATACTTAATGGAAGATTAATTCGTTATAGTCATATGTTAATCAACTGGCTAAAATGATATAATATATAAACATTTTTTCGCATACATCTTCTACAGTCCAAATATCCCATATATATAGCTTTTTTGATTTTGGTGTCCCGCTTTTTGAGTATCAAATGCCAATAACTGACGAACAGTATACAGAGTGCTCAACAATACGGCTGTGGATAATCATTATTTTCATCAAATTATGATTAAAAAAATTGGTTCAAGCCCTGTGGACAGGAGCTATTGGGCGCATGTTCATCTTCCTTGTGGCCCGTACTGACCAGTAAAGAAAAAAAGCAGTATCATGTTGAATACCTTAATATTATTGATTATTATATAATAATCGATGAAAATACTGAGAGAGACCCAGGAAATTTGACACATTTTGTCTTATATCTCCAGAAATTGAAATCGTATAGAGCCAAAATTTTGCACAATGTTGCAAAATACTACAATTGACGTTAGTACAAGTTTTTGTTGCAATCTGATGAATAGTTCACGAAAAAAAAATTTTTTTTTCGAAAAAATTAAAAGAAATATTTTTTTAAAAATTACCAACATTTCGATCATAACAGAATTTTGCCAAAAGTTGCGCGTTTATATCCTCGAACTGATTACCAAGTTTCGATTCAACATCTTCTTTAGTTCCTGAAATATCAGGGAAATAACCTCAAAATTTTAAATGTCTATAACTCCTAAACCGTCCGGCCGATTTTGCCCGTTAACGAACTTAACCGTCGCATTTTGATCAGAAACCTACCCTGAAAGTTTGAAGTCGATAGGACCTTCGGTGCTCCTGTTATCGTGCCTACGGCCGGAAAACCGGCCGGCCTGCCGGCCGGCCGGACGGCACCCAAAAATCTGACACCGGATTCGTGATCAGGGAGTCCGAATTAGTCTATTAGCCAATTTTCAGCTCGAAATTCGAAAATTACAGACATTTGGACGAAATGATAGGACGATGTTCCCCTAGAACATGCGCCCAATAAAAGATATTTTGCTTTCGCACTTCATGGTATGGGCTCCTTTTTTGAAGTACTTTCCATTGTTTTGCGATTCCATTCTTCCGAAGAGAACAAATCGCAATATGATTATGCTGGCTTCATTTCCGTCGCGATTATCAAGAATCATTCAATTGTCATCAAATAATGCCTTTACTACTATTAATTAATATATAAATATAAATATAAATTAATATTAACCAATTCAACTCGAGCAACTGGTGCGTTGGATCCAAGAATAAGGTTACATGTGTCACAAAGTTTTGTTCAGAATATCTGCAGCAAAAACAAAACTGCAATGTTGTCTAATTTTCAATTGATATAATATAATTTTCAGAGTATATTTGGGGAATGAATATCTCGGATAAGTTCGTTATTGGGGAGAATCGGTCTGTTTGAATTTAATTTCTTTCATGATGTAGTTCTATAGTAAGGATCCATTTATATCATTCCCATCAGAAACCAAATTATTTCGGAGATATAATCTAACAAAGTTTGAACAAGAGCGCCAAAGCTCCTGTCCACAGGGCTTGAACCAATTTTTTTTCTCAACTTTCCGGTTATGTTATGAAAATAATGAACATGGCCAATTAATTAAATTTACTAAAACTCTTTTCTGTTCTGTACGACGGCGTATTGGGGCCAATGTAAAAATAAAAAATCTGTCAATTAGTATAATTGACAGATTTAATCTGTCAATTGGTATAGATGGTACAGATTTAATCTGTCAATTATACTAATTGACAAATTTTTTATTTTTACATTGGCCCCAATACGCCGTCGTAGAATATTCACGGTTGAAATTTAGAAAAAAAATGGCACTGACGTGAAGTCATGAGCTTTTGCGCGCTTGTTTCATTGTCTACTCACGCCTTATACGAAGTCGATCGAGCATAGTTTCTGAAATATAAACTTTTTCAAGATAGCTGAAAACATGAATAATCTAACCCTAAACCGACAAAATTACTTTCAATAACGTTTTATTGACCTCTTTTAGACACTCTTAACCGAATTTACCATCGATATAGATAGTTTTCTCAGCTTTTATAAGATATGAATACATTTCGAACCATTTTAATGATTTTTTTTTTAATGATTTTAATGACAAACTTGAGTGACGAGAGAATCGTCTGAGATCACAGAATGTTTATTTTTGACATATATATATTTGACATATATATATATATATATATGTCTTCAAACGAACTAACTTCTTAATTTCAGGATACGAAATTTCGCAAAAATTTGCGCGTCTGAATTCTACAGCTAATTACCATGTTTGAATTGGAGCGGTTTCGAATTTTTTGAGTTATCGGATAAATAACAACCAAATTTCATATATGTATAACTCCAAAACCGTTTGGCCGATTATGCCTATTAACAAACTCAAATGTCGCATTCGGATGCGCAACCTACACCAAATAATTGCAAGTCGCTATATCTTTCCATTCTCAAATTATCGTGGGGTAATGTTTTTTATTATTTTTTTTTTAATTTTCTGGTGATACGATTTTCACAAAATTTCACAAACGTCTTTGTCTCAGTGTTCTAAAACCAGCTACCAAGTTTCAATTCGATCGGATCTGTATTGGTTGATGACAAAATTATTTCTCGGAAACCGTTGGGCCGATTATGCCCATTAACTGACTTGTTCCTCGCATTTGGACGCGCCACTAACCTGACAATTTCAAGTCGCTATATTTTTCCCTTCGAAAGTTATCGTGGCAACGGCGTGCCGGACAGAATCAAATTTGATCTTGAATTCTTCATCAGTGAGTCGAATCTAATCGTTTGAGACCATTTTCGACGAAAAATTCGAAAGTTATAGACATTTGGGCAAAATGATAGCACGCTGTTCCCCAGAACGTGCGCCCAAAAATAGGTATTCACTTCAATTGTTGAGCACCGTATAAGTGTTTGATCCGAATGTAGGCATCGGAATAAATATTTCGATAATAAACAATTCAGCAGTTTATAGAGAATGAAAGGTTAGAACTATGTTATAAATTTCTCCATAACGTCATACGAATAAACTACATATTTCAAATTGATGGAAATGCCCATTATCATTTGAAGCGTTGTTCAAATGGGATAGGTATCTACCGTATACAGAGTGTCATTCAAAATAATGACCTTGTAATGAACCTACCTGGTATAACTGGAATCTCTGTCGGAAAGTAGCCCAAGCACATATTTCAATATTTCGTACTCATTTTATTCCTCAAAACTGCTCAATCAGTTCTACTGGACCCAGGAGCCTTCATGTGAATTGGTATAACACTAACTATAAATTGCATACATACCATGGAACCATCGCATAATTAGAATGTATTTCATAACGACGCAGAAATTCTTTGATATTGACTACTCTGGCATACCTTTCATATATTTTTAATTGATGAAGGTGTAAAAATCGAGATGACTCCAGTAAATGTAGTCAAACCAGAAGGTACAAGGGTATTATTTAGTTGTAACTACACCCATCAGGACTTCTTACAATTGAGCGTAATGGAATATGGAAAACTCAAGAAATTCACTTATGAGCCATATGTCACATGGTACTCCACTGTGGACTGCAGTCCCCACATTGTCCAATGCCTGGTCAAGACAAAGGAAAATGTCATTGTTGGCTTGATTTCGACATTGATCATGCCACTCGGAAGAGGTTTGACTATATTTTTAGATCAAGGCGGCTTTTGTTTTAAAATCTCTATGTACATTGTCCACCATAGGCTGGCAAAGTCTCTAAAATATCATATGTACGTTAATCAGTGTATTAGAAATGTACCTATTTGTGCAGTAAATCTAATATTTGTGATGACCAATCATCTTTTCTGTGAAAGAAGAAATGCAGAAGCATCCCTTGGAGAGAAATATATTTCTTCTTTTACCGACTTTGTGTCGTCTTTTTAATTATCCATGTATTTACCCTTTCTCCAAGGAGCCCTAACATCTTATTCAACTGCTTGAGAAGGCCATTCTCTTCTATACTAACATATTCGAACTAACATATTCATAGGAACCAGAAATCATATTTCATATAACACATTCATGTTTAGCAATAGTGAAATCATTTGTATCCTTTATTCGAAATGAGTACCAACATTTGTTTGTAATTAGAAGTAGTATTGAGTGTACTTTTTGGAAGATCGTCATTCAATTACCTCGTAATTTTTCTTTAAATTGATTCATAGCAATTTGAAATGAATTTGATTATGGAATTATCACATACAGCTATTATAGTGCATGGGTTAATATGTTTGACTAGTAATATACAATATACCTCTTAAATACAGGCCATGCACAAGAAACAATGGCCCTATTACGTCTACGTAACGCTACGAAATGAAATAATCAACATCAAAAAGGTATGAAATTAAGAAATGATTTAATTTATTGTGCATAGTAATTGTATTGAATGAAAAGGTGTAGATAGGAGGTATTGTCATATATCACCGTCAATATGTTAATTTTTAAATTTCCCAAAGATCCAAATGAAATGGTTTTCTTCTATATCTCTGAAAAACTGGACTCTCGCACGAAATTCAGATGTTTGTTCAATTAATTTCTAAGATAATGAAATCATCAAATAAGATGTATTTACACTTAACGATGGCACGATCGATTACAGAGAACCTTTCGAGAATTCTAAAATTGAATGAAAATGCAGTCCAAATATTCCTAGATATCTTTCGAAATCTTTTGTTCCTCCAAGAAAAACTGATGAAAGACATCAAAATCATGTTTATTTCCACAATAATATTGGGCGAATTCGGGGCTTCAGATAATATTCAAAATTTCAATCAACTGTTGAATTATTATCCTAATGAATTTAACATTGATAATTGGAGAGTTTATAATATAACGGAAATAAAATAAATTTTTGTCAGTTGATTGTTCAGGCAAATCAAGATTTACTAAAACTACTCAATTTTCGGTCTGGAATTATGACATGTAGTATTTTCCGCAATATTGTGCATGGCTTGTATTTAGGAAGGCTGTGGTAATATATATAAATCCTCGTGGACTATTAATTTAAAATATTGGACCCAAACTGTGATAACGGAGGAACATCACATGATATTAAAAGTACTTGTGGAATTGAATAGCGATTAATATTGGGCATATCAATTTCTATTAGAACGAATTTATCTTATAATAATGTTATTTTAGGTGAGCAAAATGATAACCAATCATCTGGCAGTTCGACAACTAGACCTCCAGTTACCATAAATGTGACTGTAACTGCCCCAAATATCAAGATCTTTGAGATTGGAAGCACATTGCGTCTTAATTGTTCAGCAATCTCCTATAGAACAAAACAAGTAAGTTTCCATATTTTCTACTGTTCGAATGAATGTACCTCCTAACTCATAGCAATGTAACCACACTATACCGGGTGTCCCAGTATGCATATTCCAATGGATTATCTCAGCCATTTCGAAAGATAAAAATTTGAAAATTTCACGATTTTCAAGTAGTTCAAGGAAACTTCAACTGAGAAAAACAAAAATTGAAAGTCACCATTCACTGTTGGGTCAAAAAATTAACAGTGCTGTGCCTAAGGTGGCGTAAGAACACAGTAACAAAGCCTACACAGAACTAGAACAGGTTCTCCTCACTCGCTCAAGCTCTTCGAGAGCTTATGGAGGGTTTCCTTGGGGAACACCTAGGAGGATCAGTATAATCAATATACAATATACAATACTTTCGGTTTGACCGGAAGTGACTCTGACTTTTTTTTTATCTCAAATAGCACCCTATATATTTTTGGCAATTTTTTAATTCTACTCAAAATTACCTTTCCAACGATGTATCACACTTTGTATTTTACATTTCATCTGAGGGAGAAAATGTCAATTGAAATTTCAAATTGAAAGATTTGCAGTAGGCTACGATATTTTCTGTAACCTTGATTTTGACTTATAATCCATGTGTGCCGATCCATCTATCTTCGAATGGACCTATAAGATGGCCCGCAAGATCTTCAGATTTGACATCGCTAGATTTCTTCCTTTGGGGATATTTGAAATATCGTGTGTACCCGACTCCTCCTATTGATTTGGAAGATCTAAAGAACAAAATAAGGAATGCATATAAAGCCCTCAATGCTGAGGTGTTGAGAAGTGTTACTTCGCGTGAACTAGTCCACCGAGCTGAAAGATGTGTAGAAGCAGATGGTCAACATTTCGAACATATGCTTAGTTATTATAGGTATTTTTTCCCCCTTTTTTTGTAATTTTTTGTTTCGTTTACTATTCATTCTTTTTGTTCAACGTTCGGTAAAATACATAGTTGATTTCAAATTGAGGAAGGTTTTTTTTATTGATCTCGATTAATTATTGAAGTCAAAATCAAGATTACACAAAACATCGTAGCCTGTCGCAATTCTTTCAATTTTAAATATCAATTCACGTTTATCTATCAAATCAAATGTAAAGTACAGAGTTTGATACATCGTTGGAAAGGTAATTTTGAGTAGAATCAAAAGATTGAAAAAAATATACATATAGGGTGTTATTTGAGATAAAAAAAAGTCAGTGACTTTCAATTTTTGTTTTTCTCAGTTGAAGGTTCCTTGAACGAATTGAAAATCATAAAATTTTCAAATTTGTATCTTTTGAAATGGCTGAGATAATCCATTGAAACATGTATACTGGGACACCCGTTAAATAAACCCAATTGGCGAATGTCGTATTATGATTTATGACTCTGCGCGGCTTCATGCAAAGATTTCAGCCTAAACAGCTAGTATATAATTTAGCTAGTTGATTAATTGAAACCAAATTCGTCATTGCTTCTCAAATTGGGCTCAAGATTACCGTCATTTTATTTCAAGATTTTGCTTCGAAATTGCTCCATATAGACCTATTTTCTTTAAAAATTAAACTGTCGCCCATATGATCTACTTTTCGAAAAAGCAGATGACAAAATGTACAGGAAAATTTGTGTTTTCAATGGTGACATTGGTCATTTGGTAACTGCAAACTTCAATTTGTTTGAAAGCAAAATTTCGTGGGGATGTGTATGACTAGCAAATTCTGAAAAAAATATTTAAATTCCAGGTGAGAATTTGAAACTCACGCTCCGGGGGTACCGGGATCGATTCCCGGAGCGGAAGTAGCTATATTTTTAATTTTTTTTTCACTTCTACAGAATGAATAACTACAAGGAACGTTACTCCCGTAAAACAGACTTTCGTAGTATCACGAAAGACGTCCAAATAATATCATGGAACTAACAGAATTGTGAATTTTCTAGCGAACGACTCTGACACAATACTTTCGTACAACTAACTGATTGTTCGTATTAGTTGTCGTTTGGTGCAGTTTGACAGATAACCCTTGGAATTGATGTCAAATTTGACACGTCTAGATGACAAATTACATTGAATGATTGAATTCGCATTTTTTTCACAATTCTGCAATTGATTTTCAGTACCCTGATGAGATATACAAGCACATTGAGTAGATATTGATTTTAATTAAACAAACATTTTCAGCGTTTTTTGTGTTCAGTAACGGGACGGGTTACCGCTCTGCCTATGAATTTTAACAAGCGCGCCAAATCAGACTGGCCTCATGTCAGTACCCAGGCAACACAGGGACCTCGCAAAGATATCTTGGTGAGCTGTTTCCAAGATATTGTGACGCCTCTTTCGATATCAGCTCCAAATGTCCGCCGCGGGGGATGCGCCAATTAACATCTCAGGGATATCGCAGTGGGAAGTTCCCAAACAGCTCACCCTAGGGAACAGTTTGAGAGGATCGCTGGGGGATCGCCAAGAGCTCTATATCTCCTCCAAATGTACGACACAGGAGATAAGCCCAGTAACAACTGAGAGATATCACATTGGCAAGTTCCCAAACAGCTCACTCTGGGGAATAGTTTGAGAGGTTTGATGGAATATCGCTGGGGGGTCGCCAAGATTTCTATTTCTCCTCTAGATGTCCACCACAGGGGATGAGCCCAGTAACATATTAGATATATCCCATGAGCAAGTTCCTAAACAGCTCATCCTGGGGAATAGTTTGAGAGGTTCACTGGGATATCGCAGAGAAGTCGCCCAGAATACTATATCTCCGCCAGAAAGGATGAGTCCAGTAATATCTCAGGTACATCACATGGGGAAGTTCGCAAACTGCTCACTCTTTGAAATAGTATGAGAGATTCAATGCGATATCGTTGGCAGGTCGCCAAGAGCCCTAACATCTCAGATATATCACGTGGATAAGTTCTGAGACTGCTCAATCTGCGCAGTATTGAGAGAAGATCGCTGTGATATAGTCTTATTCTGGTTACATATTCAATATCTTGAGGAACTCCGCAATAGGAATTTCCTATTCTCGTTACATTTGCGATATCTTGAGAAGCTCGCAATAAGAGTGGTTATCTGTGTGATATATTGAGCAGCTCGCAATATGAATGTCTTATTCTGATTATCTGTGTGATATCTTGATGAGCTCGCAAATAGTAACCTCATTCTGGTTACATGTGTGATATTCTGAGGAACTCCACAATAGGAATTTCTTATTCCAAATACACTTGCGATATCGTGAGGATACCACAATAGGAGCTGTAAATACATTGTAACCTCCCAAAGATCTCTATGCGAGGTCTGTGAGACCTGGATTGGTCTTTCCCAACTCCGAAGACAAGTCCAATTCTGTTCTTCCGGTTGACTGCAAACATGCAAACTTAGGAAATTTTTGTGGCGCCGGTCGAATTCGTGAATGGACAAAGCCGCCTAATGGTTTCGGAGATACATATACCCATTCGACATTTTATTTTCCCAATATTTCCGATAATACGAATTAGATTTACTTGAGTCTTCACATTTAGGTGTAGAACAACGACTTCAAGGCTCATATTGAATTTCATAAGAAATGTGTCATTAGAAGCAAAAAAAAAATGTTCAAGAAAAACACAAAATCTCGGAAACCCATCTTTGAAATGAGTTATCAGAAAATAGGGTTTGTATTCGAATGAATATTTCAATAAATTTTGTCCAGCATTGTACTGTGTTACAAGTCGTGATTTATTCTGGCAAAGCATTTTCACTATTTCGGGTGTGTTCACTTTTGCATCAATTTTTAGATTAAGGACTGACTCATATTCGAAGAAATAATATACCTATATTACATTTTGAATCTGTTTATAATCAGTCATTGCCAGCATTAAATTATGAGTTTTCATCAATTGCTTTTTATAACATTTTCGTCAGCTTATGAAATCACAAGAGTGCTTTCAAAATGTCAAATCTATTGATTTCGATCTTGTGGATGGACAGTTTTTCGATAATTACCTTAATTGTTTGTTATTGAACTATAATCATCTGCCTAATTTTATCAGCCTGCCCAAATTTACTGGACCAAAGACGGTGGATCACTACCGGATACTGCAACAGATGATGGAAGAGGTTATCTCATCATTACAAACCTAAAGGTCTCCGACTCTGGTAGATATATCTGCGAAGCTCAGGACGGCTATTCCATCGTGGCGAAAGATATCACAGTTACAGTTGGCAGTGAGTATTTTTCTGATTTTCTCCTGATCACATATTTAACCCGACTCAACAATTTACCTTTTTTTCATGCCTATCTCAGAAATATCCCCAACTGCATTGACCAAATCAGGTAAATGATCATATTTGAGCGATTCTAATCCTCAGTTAGTTTTCAAACAGCATAAATCATGAAGATTCTGGAGTTGTTCTCATTCAATTTTCGTTACGGAGAGAGCTATGTTCGCTTTATTCTCATTTTTCGTTGAAGGTCTTGCTTCTTCGGCAGAGTTGCTTTGATAAGTAAGTTCATCCCAGTTTGGCAATCACTATCAATGATCACAAATAAATTAATATAAAATTGTTTTGTGTTTCGGGGATGTTCAAAAACCTTCGTTCTACCTAAATTGAATTATATCTTCACAATTCCTTTCTGAAGAATATAGCAAATCTAATACTAGTATGATTTTTACAGCATCTTCTCCAGTTTCTCCTAGAGCTGTAATCAGCAATCCTTATCTGGATGTCAAAGAAGGCCAAAGAATAGAAGTTCAGTGTGCAGCATCAGGAAATCCTGCTCCGAATTTTATTCTTCAA
Source organism: Halyzia sedecimguttata (assembly GCA_937662695.2). Lineage (NCBI taxonomy): Eukaryota > Metazoa > Arthropoda > Insecta > Coleoptera > Coccinellidae > Halyzia > Halyzia sedecimguttata. The sequence goes on along the minus strand of OW569413.2, from coordinate 67,232,615 downwards.
CGTTCAGATAATCAGTTGTTGAATCCAAGGGTATGTTTTTTGCAATATTAACGATATCTTCAGAGTTTAGATATATTGCTATACCACCTGCAGGATTATTGACTGATTTCTAATGAGAAATGCATTTCTACGTGTTCAGTATTGAGGTTATACAACCGTCGCGCACTTGCCTGCCGAACTGTTATTGCTTGCAAGAAAACACAAACACACTTTTCAACTATGTATTTCCACGTGCTCAATTTTACAGCTAGGAGATTATAATCATGCGACTTTGGTAGCCACAATGTGGAAGTTCATTGAGAGTACGTTAAGTGTGGATGATGATAAATGATGCGTCCCTGTCGATTTACAGATTTTTCCACAGAAAATTGTTCTCCTTGAATGTATCTGTTGGATAGAGCTTCTAGATATCTAGACCGTCAGAGGCTACGTTCCACAGACAGTTGAACGCGTTCCACATTTTCGGTGGCTGACCTACCCAATTACGGTTTGGAGCTAAATTCTCGTGTAGGTATACGGAAGTTATTTACCCATATCCCGATGATACAATTTTTGGGAAGAGATGCACGCGGTGGAAGATTGAAATGCTTGCGACAGTCCCGACGAGTGGCTTGAAAACTCTCATTATTCTTTAGAAAGGCGTCGACGACAAATTAACCATATTGAATGGTCGAACGTAACATGGAAACTATCTTCTCACCCTTGAGAACATGAGGAGTGGGTCAGCGTGCGCTTCCATTATTATTATTTTTAGAACGAGGTCGTGTGGCTTGGTTCAGTATTTCTAAAAAGGCTAAGTAGGTTCCAGCCTAGTGTGGCAAATTTGGGGATGGGTGCTAATTTTTAGGGGCAGCAAAAATGAACCATAGATGGGCGGCTAATGGACTGTAGCCTATAGTCGGCAAACTCTTAAATCCGGACCTGTTATCAGAACTGCGATCGAAACGATATTTTCATCTATTACCCTACAATCCTAAAGACATTGTTGTTAACATACCTGATGACGTCCTTGGGAGCCTTGGATATCACATCTTGATGATCTATATGTGATTCAACGATATGTAAAATTCTTAAGACTGGGAATTTGCAAACTATATGCTGGGCAGTTTCATTTTCCGATCCACAGAACCTGCCCGTTTCTGCGGACTTGCCCATGCGGTACAAGTGGTATTTGTATCGATAGTGCCCTGTCACTACTACCAGAAGCTCAGCTCATCACAGCTGCAGGAGCTTTATGGTATAGGACGGTGACATCCACAAATCTTTTTGCCTGTGCAAGTCTTGGAGTATTTCTTCAAAAAGCTGTTTTGTTATTTAGCTCTTATTGTTAGATCTCTGTCCTGCAGTGGTCTTTTTCCAATCACACAGAAGGGTTCTGGTACAGCAGGTGGTAACCGGGAGGCCCTTTTCGCAAGTTTATCGGCCTTCTCATTTCCTTCAAAACCACAGTGCCCTGGCATCCATAGAAGGGTCACCTTACTTCATCTAGCCAGTTGCTTTATGATATTCTGGCATTCCCAGGACAGTAAGGAACCCTAAATAGATGATTTGACGTATCTCAGTGTGGCCTGACTGTCCCTTATAATATAGATGTGCGCTGCCTTTAGGTTCAATTTCAGAGTGTTTTTGAAAATATAGAGAGGTCACTCCCACGGCAAGACGCGTTAAAGAATAGCGTCCCAATTATCAAAAGGTCCGAATTGTTAAAATTTTCTTTAAAATTTGAAAAACTGGAGAACCCGAGGTTTTTCAAACTTGGTGGTTGTTTATATCATTTTATTTTTATAGCACTTAGTATACTATATCATTGAACTATCTCTGGTTTCAGCACAATTTCGAGAATGGTGTGTTTAGAATCGACCAAGCGGTGTTGTCAGATGCTGGGCGTTACGACTGTATCGCTGAAAATGAATATGGGGCGGATACTGCTACATTTGAGGTAGCTGTGAGGGTTTCCGATGTAGTCCGAGTGACTATTGAGCCATCCTCCATAAGAATTTCCTCAGGTGAATCATTTACCCTCAGATGTTTATCTCAAGATTCCCAAAATGTGAGGTGGAGCAAAGAAAATGGTGGTATACCATACAACGCAAGGGAGGAAGGTGGATTCCTCGTAGTATCCAATGCAAACGTACAAGATTCTGGCGTCTACGTCTGCACCCTTACTGATGTTAATGGAGCCTCAGGGAGAGGTTCGGCCATTGTTGAAATCATTGAAAGTGAAGGGTAGGTACCAGCAGTTTATTAGAAGATTTGTATTCATTCAAATTCTGTATTTTAGAGAGTTTCCCGTCGTAAAGGTGGCACCTGAGACACTCAGTTTATCACGTGGGTCATCAGCAGAACTAAGATGTGACGCACAAGGTTCACCAACACCAACAATTCAATGGAACAGAGAAGATAGATCGATGACTGAACACGTCCAACAAATTGGTTCCGTCTTATATATAAGGGATGCAGATGAGAGAGATGCTGGTTCCTATATTTGTTCCGCTGCTAATTCCAGAGGATTATCTCAAGCTCATGTAACAGTTACAGTCACACGTAAGTATCGGAGTTTATTTCATAATGTTTTCGATTCAGCTTGATAATAGTTATTAAAGGTACAGGTGCATTGTATCATGAGAATATTATCGAGAAGTGGGGACTTCATATTTTGCTATCATTTAGATGGCTCAGAAATATACGAAATGCTACGAAGATTAGTAGACAGCAAACATAGAAGTCTCCATATTAGAAATACACTAAGTAATGAGTACATCTTCTCTCCTCTAGGAGGCACGATTCCAATAGTCAGGATATATCCCAGCTCGACCCAAAGTGTTATTGAAGGACAGTCAATTGATCTAGAATGTGTAACGGAAGGAGGAACTCCCGCCAGATTGACCTGGGGTCGAAGAAATGGTTCACCTCTTAGCAGATATGTTGAGCAACTTCAACGGGGAACTCTCAGGTTCAACAGAATATCGAAGAGTGACGAAGGAGAATACATTTGCACTGCAGAAAACGAAGCTGGAGCAGTATCTGCCTTGGCTAGCATTAACGTGCAAACTGCTCCACTAATTCGTATTGAACCAAATGAAAATGTTATTTATAAGAGAGTCGGGGAACCCCTCACAATCCAATGTTCCGCTACTGGTTCGCCAAGTCCTAGTGTTGCCTGGAGTAAATATCAAGCACCTTTGCCAGGGTAAGTATTTTTCTATTCAATATCTATGGAATTCAGTCTATTTGGTACACTTCCGATAAGGCTTTTTGGCGCTCTAGTTCCTCGGAACTGAGTGCTTATCAATTTGCCCAAATGTCTGTAATTTTCGAATTTTTGGCTGAAAATGGTCTCAAACGATTTGGTTCGACTCACTGATCAAGAATCCGAGGTCGAAATCGACTCTGTCCGGCCGGTCCGGCCGGCCGTAGGCACGATAACTCTCGAACGAAAGGAGTTAGAGGATTGAAATTTGCAAGGTGGGTTTGGAGCGTAAATATCTCGATAAGTTCGTTAATGGGCGAAATCCATCAAGCGGTTTCGGAGTTTGGCCGATTTTAGTAAAACACATTTTTTATGAATATTTCCGAAACTGATCACTCGATCTATCTCAAATTTAGCATCAAATTGTAGAATCATGACCTTTATACGCATGTGAAGTTTTGTATTGACCAGGTTACTGCAAAGTGTCAAAAAAAAATTTCAAAATTAAAAAAAAAAATTTCTACAATAACTCTCGAACGGAATGAGCTAGACAGTTGAAATTTTCAGAGTAGGTTAGGGAGATGAATATCTCGGTTAAGTTCGTTATTGGGCAAAATAGGCCACATGGTTTCGGAGTAACTAAAAAAAAATTTTTTTTTGAGCAACAAATTTCAAATTCAATTTAAGATGCAGTGTCACCATTAAAATCCATCGATATCATTTTCACCTCCAACAAGCTAATACTTTCGGAGATATGATTCTTCTAAATTTCAATAATGAATCGTACTTCTATGTTTTCACAGAATGCTATAATTATTCTATCTAAGCTTTATTATATGATCTGTGTTCATACTCGTACATTTCATCCTGTTCTATAAGAGGGAGTCAAATTCAGTTCAGCTATTTTAATTTGATTTCTTCCATGGTGCAGTTCTCATTCTCAGATTGCTCATTTAATCTTGATAAATAAACTATTATTTGAATTGAATTTCCTTTATGATGCAGTTCTATTATAAGAATACATTGATATAATTCCCAACTCTGAGAAACCAATACTTTCGGAGATATAATTTGTCTGTTTGAACTAGAGCGCCAAAAAGCTCCTGTCCACAGGGCTTGAACCAATTTTTTTTCTATTAATAATAGCCGCAAATTTTGCTGCTTTGTTAGCTAGTGTAGTGTTAAATGTTGTGTTGATTCTATTTTTTTTTAGTGTTGAGGCTACGAGGTTAAGATCAGATTACGCTCTGTTGCAATTCAGACAACTCACAAGAAATGACGAAGGGGTTTATATTTGTCATGCTACTAACGATGCCGGAACAAGTCAATCGCAAGTTCAACTATTTATTGAGTCTCTTCCAACTAGGGGTGATATAACAGGTAAATTTACATTTTGTTTGGTCATTCTGAGGAAATGATTATACATTGATGATGTTAAAAAACAACTGTGAACGATTTCAGGAGCAGATTACTTGGCCAAAAAAAGGAATAGTTTGCTTCATTAAACTCTTTCGAATTCACACCCCTAGCTGTGGGTTTCGGTTCGGTGCTGTAATATATTTTGAGGACCCACAACCTCTTGGTTGATCTGCGTTTCGTTCCGGCTCTCACTGATGAACTCATTAATACGGCTTGTTCAGTGAGAACCTTCCGTAGACGCATTTGACTTCAGCACGAATGTGCCAAAGTGTCTCCAGTGCGGCGCTTCGGTTTTAATGTGTCACGCATAGGTGGACAGGTGTTCGTCAAGACAGAGGTGACATCTACTAGCGGGAACGACGAAGAGACGAAAGAATAGAAGGGAAGGATGTAGTGGAAAAGTAGTAATATTTTCCGAGAGAAAATTCAATTATGGAAAAATTTTTATGTTGTATTTACTCCGTATCTTCAGTAGTTTCGAACAAGATTATTGAAATGTAAAAATCACCTTTCCAGGGTTTATAACTTACTCCGAGTTATCTGCGACTCTGAATATTTTATGTTTCAACCCCATGTAGATATCGTAGGGGGTTATAAAATTGTGGTAATCGTTCCTCTTATGGTGTATTATAACTTTTCAAAATCTATGTCTCTGAGTATTTTGTCTCAGTAGATGAAAATTGAAAACTGAAAAATCAATGCATCCTTCCAAGGGTTATATTTCAGCTAGGGGTGTGAATTCTAAAAAGTTTCCTATAACAAACTAGTTCTATTCATGGCTGAAATCTTTCGCAACTGTTTTTTAACTCTCTGTATAATAATATAATTATGTTTTCGACACAAAATTAAATTTATTTCTTCTTTAACTCTGCAATTCTCATCCTTCATTTTCTACATATATTGATGATTCTGTTAGACACGATATAATCAAGAACTGACATTAATACTAATTCTCTTTTCAAACTACCACAAATAGGTAATCGTAGTCAGAAAGGTAAGTTAATCTCCATTACTATTACGTAATGGAGAAATTAGATGATGAAATATTCGCAGATAATATCGGCAGTTTTGTTACAACCTCATTAGAATATTTTTTTTTACAAAAAAAAATATCATTTTAAGATTCTGAGCAAAATTTGAATCATTATCAGAATAAAATTCAGTACTGCTAACCTATGATAAGAATTGGCAAATTACCAGTTTTTGAATAACGTTTCCCTACAAACTTTCAGGTGAAGATGCTACCTCAGACAATAGCTACAAAGATTTAGTTCCTTCTGGTAACCGAAATGATATCAACAAATTCACAGCCTTCGAAGGAAAACAGGCTGAATTGGGATGTTCTTTCACATCTTCGAATAATGGTAAGTTATATTGTCAAGAACTATTTATGAATGTGTATTCTGTCTGAGATATAATAAATATAGTATAATCATAATCATGTCATTAGCAAGCGCGCCAAAGCAGATCGACCTCATGTCAGTGCTTTCTTAGCTTTTTTCCTTCTTCCATAGTGAAAAAAATCTGCATTGGTGCGTTTCCTAATGACATGATTATGATTACACTGACTCTCCTAGGTCTTCGACACGGAGACTCTTCAGAAGTTTCTATTGGAGCTTATGTGAATTACTACAGTCAGTTGTGTCCTGTGTAGGCCTGGTTACTGTATCCTTACGCCAATTTAAGCACAGCACTGTTCGTATTTGACCCACCAGTGAATGGACTACCGTCTGACTATATCGCCGGTTCGCCTTATCCACTGAGCTTGAAGCACTAATCTTTCAATTTAAAATCGTCAATGTGAACAAGCGCCCCATAAAGTAGCGACTTCACGTCAGTGCCTTTTTATATCATCAAACTTCCTAAAGAAGCTTCACGGTGGAATTTTGAAAAAAATTATTTTTTCGTCGACCACTACGAGTATGAAAAGTGACATTTTACGTACTAATTTGCGACCGTAAAATCGCCTATTATTGAAGGCAGGTACTATGCGGGCGAGAGTGTACTTTCTCGTCCACAAAATTACTTTCTCGTACGCTGTGGTCACTATGAGTACAGCATGATACGGTTCAATACAAACATGTGTCTGTACAAATATCAGTCAGTGCTGCGGTTACTATGGATACGGTTCAATACAAACATAAACCTCGGCGAAAACCTGTCTAATGTCTCGCCTGCTTGCTATCCTCGGCAACGCCTCGGATAGCAATTTGCAAACTCGACTATAATAGACAGTTTTTCATCACTACACAAATAACTATTGATGCATATGGACCATTTTCTAAGTCGAGCAAAAATTCGAAATTTTCTTTTTAATTGTGTTTATACATTTTTCATAGACTTGGATGAAGTAGACATCAAATGGGTGAGAGCAAACAATGCTGCATTGCCTGAAAACGCATTCGTTCGAGGAGGTACTTTGTTCATAGACAACGTGGAAGATTCAGCTAAAGGTTTATACAGTTGCTTGGTTACCAAAAGGTCAACAGGACAGTTGCTATCCACAATGAGTGCCCTTCTAAACGTGATCTGTAAGTTTCTGCCCAATTATTTCTTAATGTTGGTGAAATATACACATAATATTCTTCGATAAGGAATTAAGTCAATTGAATTAATCTACTTTTCTATGACTAATATTGTACCGAAATATACAGAAGATTTAGATTATTTCAATATTCATACAGTCTTTGATATATTGGGTGTTTTTTCAGGTACATGAAATCTATCGGTAGGGATAACCTCTAAATAACGTTTGTCAAAGTGACAGTGATATTATTGTTTTCCATTTTAATTATTAATATACTAATACTTGCACAACGAAACCAAATTGTGGAAATTTATTTCAAAAATCAGAGTTCAGTTTCCGATATACTTATTGAGCTCTTCGTCTATACATCGATTCATTTAAGGTACAATTTGGTGAAAATATTATTTCAAGTAATTTTCCAGCCAATTGGCCTCCAAGATCGTGTGATTTAAAGCTTCCTGTTCATCTTCTTCAAGGATATGTTAAATCCATGGTTTAAGCTGAGAAACCAGCGACTGTAAAAGTAACAAAAGAACAATATTGAGCGAGCCAATGTTTAAATTAAGTGTATTAATAAGTCGTGGGGTTCAATTGCTAGAAGTCCTTTTCAAATCATAAAAAGCATTCAATTTACTTAGAAAAAATTGGTTCAAGCCCTGTGGACAGGAGCTATTGGGCGCATGTTCATCTTCATTGTGGTCCGTACTGACCAGTAAAGAAAAAAAGCAGTATCATGTTGAATACCTTAATATTATTCTGGAACACAAATTTTCCATTACAATAATCTTCATCTAGCTTCTATTTAGTATCAATTCCTGTAGAACGTGATCATAATAAGTGTTTTCCATATAATAAAATGTGTTTGAACTTGGTATGTAGGAAATCTGACATCAATTATTGGAATTAATTGATTTGACAAACAGCCGTCAAATGAGGTAAATAGATTTTTGTGACGATTTTCTGTGACCATAGAACGTCAAAACACGCTGGAATATGAATTTTAAGCAATATCTTCTGGAATTGAGATCGTATCGAACTGAAATTTTGCACACTCGTGTAGAATGCTTGATTTAACGTCGGTACAAATTTTTTTATTAAAAAATTTTCCAACTGCCCGATCCCAACAATACTTAGATAATATTATATCCATAAATTAAGCATTTCATTATTGCATTTCTTGAAATAGGTACCTTTTCAAGTCGATCAACATCGTCCTTCTTTCGACGTCTAAACTATGACTTGATTCTTTATGTTTATGTCTTTGAATTTGTTTTCGGTGGAATTCAAAGAGTTCATAGAATAATCGATGAAAATACTGAGAGAGACCCAGGAAATTTGACACATTTTGTCTTATATCTCCAGAAATTGAAATCGTATAGAGCCAAAATTTTGCACAATGTTGCAAAATACTACAATTGACGTTAGTACAAGTTTTTGTTGCAATCTGATGAATAGTTCACGAAAAAAAAATTTTTTTTTCGAAAAAATTAAAAGAAATATTTTTTTAAAAATTACCAACATTTCGATCATAACAGAATTTTGCCAAAAGTTGCGCGTTTATATCCTCGAACTGACTACCAAGTTTCGATTCAACATCTTCTTTAGTTCCTGAAATATCAGGGAAATAACCTCAAAATTTGAAATGACTATAACTTCTAAACCGTCCGGCCGATTGTGCCCGTTAACGAACTTAACCGTCGCATTTTGATCAGAAACCTACCCTGAAAGTTTGAAGTCGATAGGACCTTCGGTGCTCCTGTTATCGTGCCTACGGCCGGAAGGCCGGCCGGCCAGCCGGCCGAACGGCACCCAAAATTCTGACACCGGATTCGTGATCAGGGAGTCCGAATTAGTCTATTAGCCAATTTTCAGCTCGAAATTCGAAAATTACAGACATTTGGACGAAATGATAGGACGATGTTCCCCTAGAACATGCGCCCAAAAATTATAAAATAAAATCAATTGTGTTACTTCATTTTCAATTTGAAGTTCTCAAGTTCTTAAGAAAAGACCCATTATCTTAAAAACTAAATGTATCCTTTGATGCGCAAAATTGAAATCCTGTGAGTATGAAAGATTACCGATAATGTCCACTCGGGCATAGAAGTCAATGAGGTGGTGGACTCATTGGTGGAGAGCTTCCACGGGACTCATGGGACCTGAACCGGTCTGTGGCATCTCTCTCTAGGCAGCAAGGTGGAGGAAAAACAGAAGCTTGGACCAAAAGATCCAAGAATTCTGAAGGAGCCTATCTGGTCTCAGATATGCTTGCTCAATAATTATTGGTCTCTCAGCTGAAATTACCAGACGGTGACAGGCCTAGGTTCATCCGCCCGATCCAACACATATCTTATATCTAGATATTCTCAATTTTGTAACACCCTCCATCTCTCAATGTTGTAGAAAAATACGGGAGATTCTAAAAAATGTAAGAAAATACTGGGTGTTTCCTTCGGAATAGGATAGTCGGTATGTGTTTCCGGTATATCTGAAAGTACTACTATCAATATTTAACAGTGCCCTTCTGACAGTTGGTAACATACAAAATTTCAGTAAATCCCGGTGGGCCCAACAACTACTCCCTGTATGCTCCAAAAACTACTCCCAGGTCCACTTGTGTCTCAGTCGATACCAGTAGCGGTCTGTCAAGCATAATTTTCAGAAAACATGTTGAATAAAAATGTCATGAATGCCGGAACTCGGTATGCCTTATGGAGGTATATCGGAAGAGTAAGATCAGTTACACCCTCCGCTCCAAACGAATAAAAATCCTTCATCGCATACATTATCAGCCTTTATGCGTATCCAACATTACAGTGCTTGCATCTAACATCTACGCCTTACGTGTTTCAGAGAAATCTATTCTGCTTTCGGTTTCACTGGACGCAAAACTCAGACTTACGTTCTTGGCCTTCACGAAGAATGCTGCCAGCGGTTTCGAGCAAATCATTCATCTTTCTCGGTTGGAAAGAACAGGTTTGATTTATTCGTATTTCGCTTGGGCTGAATATGGCTATGGTCATTCAATCTGCGGTTAATAACGCCTTCGAGATTGTAGTGAATTCGGGTATTTAGTGCTTTCGTTGATGGGTGTAAGGACTAAATCATAGCTACCATGCTAGAAGAAATATTAAATATGTGAAAATATTATGGATTGTCATTTGACAAATAATTTCGGACAGTTAAACATCGATCATAAATTTAGGGTCGTCTAAATATTAACTTCTCCACAAAAATGTCGCCTACTCGATTGAAATGATCACGAGCCGCTACTGGTCGATACTTGGCATGGACCGCAACTGTCTTCCACCCCTGAGTTTTGTTCCCGCTTCTTGACATGTATCGTAGTCCAATAGAATCAACACAAAATTATAAGGTCAGTTTTTGGACTTGCGTTTCAACCCATGCTAGAAGTTTCTTGCGGTCACTGGAATTGCTTAAAACATTACAACTGTTTATTTGTAATTAGGTGAATCCAGTAAAATCAAAATAATAATGATTGGTCAATATTTCCTTGGATTGCAATACAATGAACTAATTTTTGTCTCGCATAATTAATTTCAGCGCCTCCAAATATAACACTGGAACCTAAGAGACAAGTCGTTCAACCTGGAGCTAATGCCTACGTTCAGTGTAGCGCTACTGGTCAACAACCCATCACCATTACCTGGTTCCCAATGGGTCGTGAATTCCCAGCCTCTGTCAACGTCAGAAACGGACTTCTTGAATTCCGTAACATCCAACCGAGTGATGCTGGCAGATATCGCTGCACAGCAGTCAACTCTGCAGGCGAAGCAGATGCAGTAGCAGACGTTTTCGTTCAAGGTATGTTTCTACCTGGAAAATTGTTCCATGGAAAAGTTTGTCCATGTAAGCGAATTGAGAAAATCTCAGAAGCTTGTTCCGAATTTGGACTGCATTACAATCAGTCTCACTTGTCATTAAGAAGTTAACTTAGGTTTTGCGTATTTTGTATTTATAACAAAATATTTGGAATATTTCACGTTGATCGACGAATGAAAACGATGGGTTCGCCATGAAACAGTCACCAAATTTGTCAAATTTGTATCTGTCAAACAACGTACAGTGTCTACACCATCGTTTTAGACATCTTACCATAAACATTTTTGTGTCGGCTGTAGTGCACAAGCAGAGGTCGGACATCCGAATCGGCCTTTAAGTCGGCCGACTAATTACTCGGACGGATATGGTTCCAATGGAGGGCCAGTCTTAACCTTATAGGAGGTTAAATATGTAAAACTCAATTTTGAATGAACATATTATTTTCTTCATTATCTATTATTGAAACGTATTTTAATAAAGGCAATTTCACCACGCAAATGATGATAACTCAAAAACTGTCCGAGATAGGTATAGGGAAAGCATACAAAATTAAATGGGAAAATGCCACAGCTTTCCAAATAAGTGATAAAATAGAGTGTTCCATTAAAAAATAATAGTTTCAGACATTTTCATGAGTCTCCGAAGGAACATACATTTGAGTCTCTGTTGTTTACTGAAACTGAGATCCGGATCATCGACAGAATACTTTAATGCAATATTTGGTAAATGTGCATTGTGAAGGAATCGATTTTTTTCAATTGTCAGGTTTTGAACAAAATTTTGACAAAATAATTTGTATTATATGGCTTCTTTCTAGGTTTTCTCTCCCAAACTCTGAAAAATATCTATAAATAAAAAATGTATTATGTTGTGAATTATTGCTCCTGCGTAAAAAATACAAGATATTTGTCAAAAGCAATCTATCGAACAATGTTGCCTAACAAACAATAACGAAACAGCATCGACGATATTTTTCAGACTTTGGGAGAGAAAACCCAGAAAGAAACCATTTAATAATTAATATACCTCCCACAGTGTCCTTCAATGATTACTTAAAATAATTTTTAGTCCGAAAACTGCCACATACAGGAATAAGGAATTATCAGGGAAAGGTATTAGCAATCTTATGAAGATTCCAAAAATTAAATAAAATGCGAAACATATGTTTCATTTTAAATAACGAAGTAGCTACTACTTTTTGATACAAGCGGCAACACTTTATTGACGAAAATATGTTATATGGATAAAGCATGTTTGATTATCAATGCCCGCAAAATTTCGAAATGATCTGCCGTCTTGTTTGTGGCTCGCTTCACATCAACACGACCCGGTTTTATGTACGGCAACGACACAAACGCTAGAGCTTTGTGTAAAAGACACCGCCATCCGATTCCTGGGTGAAGGCTTGAATGATAGCTTCCACAGCTATCCGGCCGAGTCGTGGTCGTGTGAACGATACACGGCTGCCGTGCACGACTCGAGGGTGTCCGGCAGTCTCCTCGAGTCGTGCACGTCAGCCGTGTATCGTTCACATGACCACGACTCGGCCGGTTAGCTGTGAAAGCTATCATTCAGCCTTCACCCAAGAATCGGATGCCGGTGTCGTTTACACGACTGTGAAGCGAGCCTGTGGGAAAGCTCGAGCGTTTGTGTCGCTGCCGTACATAAAACCTAAAACATGTCGTTTGATGTTAAGTGAGCCTTACAGCCGTGTAAACGACACTGGCATCCGATTCTTGGGTGAAGGCTTGAATGATAGCTTTCACAGCTATCCGGCACGAGTCGTGGTCATGTGAACGACACACGGCTGCCGTGCACGACTCGAGGGTGTCCGGCAGTCCCCTCGAGTCGTGGACGGCAGTCGTGCAGTGCAGTGACCATGTCTGAGCACAGCTGAAGTCGTTCAACGATGCCGGACCTCCGTCGTGTATGTGGGAAATCTCGAGCGTTTGTGTGGTTGTCGTACATAAAACCGTATCGTGTTGATGTGAAGCGAGCCAGTCTCGTGGCATGATTTGTTTACCGTTGTGTTTTTTGCGAATTAATACTGAGATTAATTATATTGTGATCAGTCACTGAAATCAACTTTTGACTTGATCGATGTGAAAACACTGAAAACTTGTAGGATTTTGTTGTTTATCTGTATTCGGATAAACAACCGAAGAGGAAAAACATTCTCAGCGAAAGTAGTAATGTATTTTCTTTTTAACTCGACCAGCTTACAAGAGATCCGCAGTTAACTCTATTATATGAATAATAATAATTCACTAAAAATTCCGTAGTTCAAGGCAAAAATAGGCGTATTATATAATACAGTCTGTGGGTTTAAGAGGGACACCATCTCTTATCATTGGATTCATAGATCCTGAGGATGAAACCTAATAAATTTGTTAGGGATTATTATTGAGAGAGTGATTGAGATTGAGATTGTTTTGCCCAAGATAATGATAGAACCAAGATGTTCGGTCGTGAAGGGACGCAACACTGTTAGTTCACCAGATACTTTTCATGTGCCGTTCACCATGTATTTCCATCACGAATCATGTTTTTGTTCTAATATTCCAGAAACCAGATACAGACCATCAATCACAGCTGTTAACAAATCTCCGGTTGTTCCCGTCGGTTCTTCAGTTACATTGCAATGTCAAATTGAAAACAGCACAAATGGCGATATAAGGTGGACAAAGGACAACGCCCCGCTACCTCAAAATTCCCGCATAACTCCCGAAAAGACACTACGAATTGACAACGCTCAGCTATCAAATGAAGGAAGGTATTACTGCGAAGTCGGAGGGTACTCGAAAGATTTCGTCGATCTCAGAATAACAGGTAAAGTAGTGAAACTAGCTGACTATTCGTTATTTACCTATTTAAATTAAAAACTTCGCGATATATTTTAATCAAGATAATATATTAATTATTGTTCATTCGGCCATCTTGTTCAATCTTTTGGGCGTTGATGCAGAAGAAACCATTTTAGGCTTGTTTCACATACCTACTGTTCCATCCGGTTCGGCTCGTTAAAACGAATGGAACTCTTTCACACATACACGGTTTATATTAGGTCTTGAGTTTTCCTGCGAAAGCAGGCGAAATACGAATAACATGGGTGGTTTCTACCCATGTGCTGCTGTGCTGCAGAACCATCTTTTTTTTTAGCAAAATAGGTAATTTATCTGGAAAACAGTGACAAATTTAACTGCGTCGATAGTTTAAACATTTTGAAATGGCCTGTACAAACCCTTCTGTGTGTGGACAACTATAGTCTGTAGCCAGAGAGAACCGCTCTAGCCCATCCCATAATCATTACATAGATTGTGGCACAGTCGCAGTGTGAGCCGGGTCCGTTCAGTAAACCAATACGTTATTCAATATGAAGGTACGTTTACTTGTGGTCAACTTATTTAAGTAACATTGGTGAAAACGAGAACGTGACCAGTTGCTCATGTACTTTAAATTTGATTAGTGTCGTATGGTTTGGAAACAACGTTTTGTGAAATATGTATAAAGTTAGGTTATTTTAATATCGATGCCAATGACAACCGCAGAAACTGAATGATGTTTCTCTACTTTGAAATTGATCAAGATGTTTCTAAGGAAAACAATGTCGGAAGGAAGACTGACGGCGCTCGCAATGTTGTCCATCGAACAAAATTTAGTTTAAGACATTCCTGACTTAAACGAAAAGGGGATCGAGAAGCTCATCTGCGACAAAAACATAAGGATTGAGTTTAATTTTAAGAAGTAGGCATTTGGTAATTACCTTTTAAAATTCTTGAATAAGTGCCACCCTGAACAATGTTATCACCAGTCGCCACTGCTTATGATTGCTTATGATTTGATCTGCAATATATGCAGCGTTTTAAAGTTTTACGCTCAAATTGAGTTGATGAAGATATAATATATAATCTTATTAATGTAAAAACATGTACCGAGTATTCGTTTAGTGAAACAGTAAAATTAAAAGAAAAATGTAGCCGTCTTCCAGATATTAATTAGAAGATACTTAAGTCTGAGAAAATCTTATAAAAGACAATTTAATAGGGAAATATATTCGCAAAATTTGTGGATTTGTGGGTGCAGCAAAAAATTCTCGTTATATGGTTTTGTCTGTGTACTTTTTAATTTTTAATATTTTTGCTGAGTTCGAAAAGTCCACATTTCTTACCCATCATTATTAAAATGAAATAATTTTATGGTTCTTAACTTTCATTATTTTTATAAGTAAGCTAGTTATCAATTTGAATAAGCAATTGAAGTAAAGGAGGGGTATCGATAAGCTGACCTCAATATACAGGTGTTAGTGAATAAGTGCAAGTTTTCTTAAAAACCGACTATTCATGAATTACTCTGAAAACTCTTGAGATATGCAAATGACAATTTGAGGGTTTTAAGAGGTTAATTGAAATAAAGGAAAGGATCGCCAAAGGAAGATCAATTACGAAACAACTGAATGGCTTACCCACAAGTAAGAAATGATATTGAAAGAAAAATCTATAAAACTTTAATAGAGAATATGGAGTACCTAATATGGAGCCGAGGTAAGGGAACTGACAACGCAACTTAAGAATAAAATGAAAGCAATGGAGATGGGATATTGTAGGCGTTGCTCTAGACTAAAACGCTATAGAATCGATTCAGGAATGAGGATATAAGAGCTAGAGTGGTTGTTGATGCAGATATTAGAGACTCAATTGAAGCAAAAACGCTACAATAGTTCGAGCACGTGCCAAGAATGAGTGACGAGAGATGGCCATTTAAAGTCCTCTATTGGGTTCCTCCGCAAAGAAGAAGAGGAAGACCTAGAAGAACGTGGAGTTAAGGAGTTCAGGAAACGATGGACAGGAGAGGTTTGCAAGACCGAGATTAGCAGAATAGGAGTCTATGGAGACTGAGATTCGAGAAATTACATTATTTTATATAATCATCCTTATTATTTTTTATAAACATCCTTCTGAAGGAAGGAAGGAAGGAATGGGATTTATGTGGCCTACCCGTCCTAAGACCTATGGCCACAGCCCCCATGGGCAAGGGATTGGGATACGCCCAGTCAGCGCGCAGCATCATAAGATGCTACTTCCAGTATGGCTTTGGTTTCCAAGACCTACACCCTCACTGGCAGGAGGAGGCACTATCCAACCTCTACTAACTCTGCAGGTTAGTTCCCGAGTTGTGGGTACGCAACTCACACGCCGAAGAGACAGAACCCTTCTAGCCCAGCGTGCGGGCTTTCAACCACTGCCACCACGAAACCTATCCCGATAGGGCGGGCAGGGATTCCCCTGCGGGCACCGCCCTCCCGTGGTAGCAATCATAGCGTCATTGCTGGGACATGCTTCGGGAACGTATTCCCTTGCAAATTTTGGACCTTGGAGTCCAGGCCTTGCTGAAGCCAGCTAGGGTAATGCGGGTTAGCCATTCCCGTCGGCACTTCTGGAATTGGTACACGTCAGGAATACCCAGGCAGTGCTCCGACACACCACACAAAGGCATCCTGAACGTGCCCCTTTCAACCAGATGTTACCGCCCTGCATATCTGACCCCTCCCAGAAGAAAACACCCCCCCCACCCCCAACCGAAAGATCGCCGGGGGAGGGACAGCTCTACGAGTCTATTTCTCCTTAAGGAGATGAGCTTCTACCTTACTCTGCCTCTCCCCCCGCGCGAGCCATCCCAGGCCTTAAGCCAAAGATCGCCGCGGGAGGGGACAACTCCACAAGTCTATTCATTCTTCTCTTAGAGAAGACCGCCCTGGAGTAGCTCTCCATCCAATCATACCTTTCACTCGTTTCAATCAACCAACTAACATCATACACTCCTAAGTCCATCCCCCCAATAATTCCCTCCAAGAACGTACCACGCTCGTTCCGGTAGACCTCACACTCAAACAGAACATGCTTCCAGTCTTCCACTTCACCACATATGCACCTGTCACTCTCACTGAGACCTCTTCTATGCAGGAACTCATTCAAACTGCCATGACCCGTAAGTAGAAAACCCAAATACAGGCCAGGCGAAAACCACTCATTCTTGCTGACAAAGTCAACCCTTGGAATGAACCTATGGGTGACTCTGCCAGTCGTACTACCATCCCATCTTATCTGCCACTCTGCCTGCAGTGAGGTGCGCAACACATCCACATCAACCGCAGGATCCCTTACTGACCCACCCACTAGCACTCTATCAAATTCACTCAGCGTCATACTTTTCTTGAGCTTATGCTCCACACCAAGACCTCTCGCAACAAGATCCCACGGTGAGACACCCATAATAACACACATAGCCTCGGTGGACACCGTACGACACACTCTCAAGCATGCACTCATCACCACTCTCTGACATCCATTCAGGGCTCTCCTCACGTAATCATACTTTAGCGACTCATACCAAACACTCACACCATACATGGCGCATGCTTGAAACATGCCACCATATATCACATTCATAGCCTTTCTCTGTAATCCCCAATCTCTCTTTAGCACTCTTCCCATACAACCACACAGACGTACTAATTTTCCTCGCACATCTGAGAAGTGACTAGAAAACCTAAGTCCCTCCTCCACAGTCACACCCAAGTACTTTACCTTCCTAGCGTATCTTACGGCCTTACCGTTAAGACGCACGTTAGGAGGCCTATTCACAGCTAACCTACCTTTCACCAACATACATACTGTCTTGCTCTCCGATACACTCACGCCTGCCTCAGTGGCCCACTCTGACACGACACTCATACAGCGCGTTCCCCTCTGCTCAAGGAGGAGACGACTGTTTCCCCTGACCAGAATGAGCACATCATCCGCATATGCAACAACTCCGCAACCATTTTCCCTCTCCAAACTCACCAGTAGGTCATTCATACTGACATTCCATACTTTGGGGCCCGCAATTGATCCTTGCGGGCACCCTCTCTGAGTCATTCTGCTTACCACTTCATGCTTTCCGATCATTCTAACCTCTCTTCCATCAAAATAGCTCTTCCAGAGCGCCATTTCCTCACAGCCTAACCCATTCAACTGATTCAGGGTGTACCCCCACCTCAGGAAGTCGAAGGCACCCTTGAAATCCACAAACACACAGAGGACATATTTCTCCTCACTCTCATTCACCATTTTCACAAACTCATGCCAGGCATCAACAGTCGACTTGCCACTGACAAACCCGAACTGCCTACCTGACAGACTCTCACACTTTTCCTCCAGCCTGTTCACCATCAGTCTCTCCAATATCTTCCCAATATCATCCTTCTGATAATAAAATACCCTTTTGTATGCTGTCGACTCCGTTCATCTTTTGAAAAATATAAGAAATAACTGGTAGACCTACCATATCCTTGTAGCCAACATCAATTGAAAAGCAGAATGTGAAACTAGTACTGAAAATTTTGAATCAAACCACAGTGGTAGGTAGCACTTATGGAACTCGGTCCTAGTCATCACTTGAGTAACATGAAGATTATGCCATTTTTGTTACGTTGTTCAAAATCATCCAATAGAGGACTAATGAAAAATATAGGTGCGCTATTAAATAAAATCATCTCATTATTGTGCATGGCATGTCATCCATTTGTTTGAATATGAGAAAAATCCTATAATTCAACTTTTGAATATACCGCCTTTTCTCCATCCACTTTTGTGGCCATATTGGTTTTGATGACTGGCCTTCAATGTAGAAGGTATTGGTTTCGCACTTGAAATTTTGGCTTATTCCCAATAATCTTCGACTTTTGGTGCTACAAAATTCGCTTTATTTCAATCTCCTAGCTCTAATATCAAGCAAATGGTTACCATTCAAAATGTGGTTTTCCGCGCCGCGTCTATGTACAATAATAATATGGCATGTTCAGAATAAGGCATTATGGTTATATCAGAAGAATATATTTCAATGAAATTAATTCATCATAAGTGATCAATATTGTGTGTATATCAGATGAGCAATGGGTTTGTCCACCTAACCAATGGCAATGTAGAAATTTCAACTGTATATCGTACCAGAATATCTGCGATGGAGCGGATGATTGCACGGATGGCACTGACGAGTTGGAGTGCAATGCAAGATATCGACGGGGTTTGTCAATTGATAAAATGCTTCTGTCTGTTTTTAGGCTAGATATTCTTTCGTGAATCCTGTCTTACATTCCATGTGGTGCTGGGACTGATCTTCATAAAGCCTTCGAAGATCTTATTGGGTTCTTATAATGTATTATCTTGCAGTAAAAAGGATGCAGCAACCTTTTAGATTTTAAGATAAAGTCTTAATGTTTCTGGTTCAATGCAATTGATGTTTCATCCTCATGTTTGCTGCAAGAATTAACTGTATTTTCCCAACAAAATCGAATATATTATTCATCTATGCAATGTCGAATTGGATTTTTTTATCATGAATAACTCTCAAACAATCCCATCAATTTGTCATTTACAAAATTTGCAGTAATTAAAATGTATATATTCACAATCAGACCAAGAAGTGAGGAACACCCTTTGGCGTGACTTCGGCCCTATAATACAGGACGTTTCTGGAGGAGATATACATATGCATACCTACTTAAATATTAGTTTGATAATATTCTTTGAATAATCTTGATCTATGTTATTCTATATTATTAAATTTCAACTTCCCATGAATCACGGTCCGGAAACCCTTCGTTGAAGATATACAGGGTGTCAACTTGAAAAAGTTCAAGCAAATTTCTCAAAACCTCGCAGGTTTTAGGATGAGAAATTCAAATTCATCCACGATTTAGTTGTATCTATTTGAGGCAGCCACAAGAGACCAGGTTCAAACCGTTGCAACTTATTTGTGCCGCACTGTATGTAATTTTCGACTAGAAAATTGTCTTCCCAAACCTTTTTTGATTTCAAAAAGTTTGCCTTATTTAACGTAGAAGTAACAGTTCCCAATTAACGCGCATCTAAAATTACCAAAGTGAAGTTAAATTATCTACTCTAAAAAATCAGTTCCGGAGATGCTTCATTTAGGAATTATATAAGTTAATTCTCAAAATACTCACATACAGTTAACCATACATTTGGTTATAACGTAGTGAATTTACATGCATGATCACTTATAGATTTTTAGTTTTTTGGGAAACCGTTGCATCTAGCGAATTCAATAAGGTTAAGATATACCTTTTTTCTTCAAAAACTATAGTGCAAACGAATTTCGGATTCCAAAATTACCTACATCGTGTCACGATAAAGTATTTTAAGATACATGTAAATCGTGGGCGACTTTCAAATTCTCATCCTAAAAAACCAAACAACTCGGAATTTCATGAAATAAGCTTGAAGTGATCGAAATATATTCAACATTCGAGAAAGCAGCGACCTGAAGTCGGGTCCTTTTGCGCCCCATCAACTGAATTTAAATTGTAAAATTAATAAAATTGTGAACTTACTCAGTGCGGATTCACACCCGACCTCCTGCGTGGCAGGCATGTATGCTTGCTTCGGCAATCGAGGTGGTTAATTCCGGGATTTAGAAAATTTAAAATTTCAGAAGAGGTAGATACCAGTTGGAAATAATTTTCACAATAATTCCTAAAATAAAAAGCCGATCGAGCTGAAATCCTTGACTCGAATGTAAAACGGCGTCTTGAATTTTGGAAGTAATAGTAATTTACGTAACAAGTCCGGAAAATAGGGTTTTTTTGGACGAATAGACAAAATTCTAGGACGAGCGTAAGCGAGTCCTAGAAGTCTATGAGTCCAAAAAAACCTTTTTCGGGCGTGTTGCGTACAATATTTTTTCGGCAACCGTGTAGAATAACAATAAATCAATGAGACGACACATTTCTTTTTTATATATTTTGATTCTTAGTCAAATTAAACAGAACAGAAAATATCACATGTTGACAACTAATTTTATATGAACTGTCAGCCGTTTTCTCAGTGCTATGGTAACTTCATTTATCAAAAATATACCTAACAAGATTATCATATTTACAATGACCAAAACGACGTGATTCTTCCGGCCTAGTCCGGGAAGTACGTACTTCCCGGACTAGGCCGGGAAATGCTTCTTTCTCAAAGAAAAAGCGTCCGGGAAGTGGGCACTTCCCGGACGGTTGCCGAAAAAAATATTTTTTTATCGAAATTTGCGCATCGACATTCTACGTACCACCAAGTTTCAGTTCGATCGGATCTGCATTTTTTGAGTTATTGAAGAAACAATATTTAGGTCCAAAATTTTATTTTCACAATAATTGATCATTAGAAGTGATAGGATCCTCACGAAATTCTGCGAGTCGGTATACTAGAAGTTTCAAGTTTCAATTCGATCGGATATGTATATTTTGAGTTATTGAGGTAAAAATATTTTAAATGGGTATAACTCCGAAAGAGTTTGAACGATTATGCCGATTAACTTATCCGTCAAATTCGGATGCGCAACTCGACCCGAAAATTTCAAGTCTTTATCTCTCTTCATTGGAAAGATATCGTGAAAAGTCGAACCTAATAGTTTGAGACCATTTTGTGCAAAAAAAAAAGTTATTTTTTCAATTTTTACACCTTGAATATTTCTAAACGAAGTGTTTCCGGACCATAGTTTATATTTTCCTCGAAATAAAATAATTATATTTTCGAGTACGTGGGTACATCTCCTCGTAAAACACGCTGTATAATTTTTGTTTTAATGATCCATTATAATCATTATTTCCTCGACGAATTTCTACTAGTTCTAACGTACTCTCAATCACCTTAGGGTGTTTAACAATAGTGATAAGTAGAAACCCATAGCCATCAAACTCTAGCTTTTTTAGGATATCTTATCATGTGCCTTGATACCTTTTTGTTGTATTATACGCTTTAATAGAAGGTTCATGCCTTGTGTTGTGATTTTTTCTATTCCTTAATGTGTGAATATTTCGTTCCTATAGATTTTTACTAATATATTGTTCAAGTAGGTTTTCTACTAAGCTTTTGAGTACTCGCAGTTTTTTCGTCCGAGCTCAATCATGGTTTTTCCTAGAGTTTGTTTATTCTTCATATCAGATTTTTTGTTGTGGGTTAGTTTGCAATTCATATATTATCATTGGACAAAATTTCTTTGAACGACGTTTTTGACATATTCTGAGTAAGATCGTATCAGCATACTCAACAAACATCTATTTATGAATTCAGAATATGTCAAAAACATTCCTTTTCAAGACTGTACATTCTTTCTTCATTGGGGCTTACTTATGTCGTTTTATTTCTAGATTTATAATTATGTTACCTTTTTACAGTTACACCAACAGAAATTAACCGACCTACATTGCATATTTCGCCTCCCGAAAGACAGTATCGAATTGGAGAGAACATTGACATTCATTGTCAAAGCAATCAGCCCGGTGCAATAACAACTTGGTCTAAGCTGTCTGGATGGCTTGACGATAATGTACAAAATGTTGGCGGTACTCTGAGAATAATGAAATTGAAGCAAGAAAACGCTGGAGTGTATAGATGTGAAGCACAAGTTAATCAGGGAGTGTATCACGAAGACTACAATCTCGAAATAGTCGGTAAGATTTTCTTGCTAATTTTTGGAGAAATCATGCGTTTACGCTTGATTCTCTCCTTTTACATACAGTATGGAAAAGCCAAATGGAATAAATTCATTATCTTGGTTACTGTACATATTTATGGAAAATCCCGAAAATTGTCAAATTCAAAGTTCAAATTATCATTATTCTTCGTGAAAATGCGAACCCTACCTTCAACCACCTTCGAAAGATAGGTACAACCCCCAATTTTTTAAATAGTAAATATGGGCTTGTGATACATCGTTTGTTATGTATTATATATTGTTATGTATTTGAGTCAAAACTAATCGTTTCCATTCGCGGCCAAGGAGTGGGTTTTTGTGTTTGAAGTCGGATATATATTCTTGGAAATATTTGGAATATAATTTTTTCCTGGAAATAAGCAGCTTTGTCGAGTTCACTACCTGGATATGTGACCCTGCTGTCTCTGAATTTGTACAGCGTGCCAAAGCTCCTGGCCACAGTACTATTTCAACTTGTTGCACTCACTATTTTATAACCGAATTTCGCTTCCCATTTTCCCTTCCTTTCCAAAACTGTATCCATAATTTCAAGTCATTGAGTTCGTAGTTGATATTGAAACAACTATTTCTCGACTTTTTGCAGCGAATGACTCAGAATACCAAGCCGAAGTAGAAACCAAAATTGCTTCCAAGGGATCTGTTGTTGTACTAGAATGTAGAACAAACCTTCAAGAACCAATAAATTATGTATGGTCCAAAGCTGGAGGAGAATTACCAAGATATATCGATCCAAATTCTGTAAGTCACTTTAAAGAACTATTTTAACCGAAGTGTTCAATATTCTCCTTCAGTTGAATTCTGTTGGTGATATGTCTCATCGATATATGCGCATTCTCATTTCATAATCTTATTTTAAGCAATAGGTAAATGTGAACCATAATTGTCTCGATTATAACATTATTACAAGGCTTTCTCTGGGCGTCATACTGTGTTTCTTATCATCGCGCAACAATATCTTTAAAGAAACTCTCAGAAAACAAACAACTGCACACTCACACTTGCTTGAAAAGTAATTGGTGAGGTCATAATTCCAACAGCAAGTCTGCTCAAGTGGCGTACCTACTTCAAAAGGAAAAATCATTCTGCGAGGCCTCCATGACAGTGGAGTCAGAGGTCAACTTCCTTGGATCTTGATGAAAAGCTAACATGATAGTTACATATTAGGTATATTATCCGCCAACATGACTTCTATATGAAGTAAATGTACAGTTAGCTGAACAGGAATTCCTATTTATCATTAGAAAGTAAATAAATGATCTCCACAGATCAAATTGTAACAGAACTATGAAATCAAACACAACACTTCTTCAAGCTGTTTCATATTTGTGGATGATATCAGTAGATGACTGTTGCTAATTGCTAGTATGGTCTTAAATGCACCGTCTGCATTTTAGATGACAGCAAAATGCTCATTGGTATTACCTACCAACCAAATGCATAATGAGTCGACATACCATACTTATTCTGTTACATCGGAATAAGTATAGTCGGAACTCAGCAAGATACAAGAACTGCGTGAATATTGTAACACACTGTCCCAGACGGGCAAATATTGATTTCTGACATTCCTCCTTGCGCTGTTGCTCTCACAATCGAGAATTATATTTTTATTTAACACCATCATTCTAGAGTGGCCTACAAATTTACAATGAATGAAAAATGAAATTTCATTACAGAGAACCATCCAATTGAATGATCTGTCAAGCTCTGATGCCGGTGCGTACATGTGTTCCGCCAAAGACAATTACAGAACTGTGGAAGTTCCAGTAATACTTGTTATAACTGGTATTGTACCATACTTCTCACAAGCACCTATAAGTTATATTGCTCTTCCGACACTCTCGGATCCATACAGTCAATTCAGTTTCGAAATATCATTCAAAGCGGAAAGGGAAGACGGTGAGAAAATTCCTAATATACCCTTGCCAATGATTTCATTCAAATTCTATTCGTAGGTCTGATTCTCTACAATGGACTCCAGCTGGGTGAACGTGGTGGTGATTTCATTTCGCTTTCTTTGGTCGAAGGTGTTCCGGTATTCAAATATAATTTGGGTGTCTCTACCACCACAATCAGAGGCTCCCCAATCTCAATCGGACAATGGCACACAGTGAAGATTGTCAGAAATAGAAAGAAGGGTAAGTGTATAATTTATTGATCAGTGCGTTATATGTTCCTATGAACTTTTTTCACTGTCCCTTTTTGATTAGAAGTTACTAAACACGGCTGTCGCTCAACAGAAATAAATCGTCCGTAAGTAAATAGAATCGATTCCTTCCGGCGTAGCTCGGATATTGCAGTCAAACCTTGGCTACGTGGCTACAACGGCAACACGATCACTATTCAGACTGAATGGAACCAGATCAGTGTACAGGGACGATTGGATGAGTGGATAAGATAAGATGTGTTTCGTCGGGCGGACGAACCCAATCAGTCGATCTATTGTGGCACACCTAAATCAATACTTCACCCACAAGCTCAAGTCTTCAGATAAGGGAGATGAGCCTAGTCGAAGAGAATTTGTCCAGTTCCCTGAGTTTCAGCTTGTAGAGTCCTAGTTCCTCAAATCTAGTCCTGTCCCCAGCGGGACAATCATATATGATGTGTTCGATGGACTCGTCGTTCTCCAGGCATTCAGAATACTAAACTAACCCCAACTTACCTAGGTGTTTTCTGAGGCCACAGTGTTGAAACTCTCAGGTCTGACCTGGAGAGTTTGAGCCTTCGTCTAGCTTTTTCACCTGAAGAACCAATAATTGTCGTGCTAGCATGTCTGGGAGCAGTTATGCTGCTCCAGAGTTCTTGGACCTTTGGGTCCAACCATTTCTTGTTGTCCCACCTTACTACCTTGAGACAGATGTCACAGGCCGGTTCAGCTCCAATGAGTCTCGTGGACGCCCCCCGCGCTTCCAATGAGTACATCAGCTCATTGACTATGCCCCAGTGTCTCGGAATCCAGATGAGCTACAGCCTGCAGCGCTCTCCCAGCTCTGCAGGTGTAGTCCGGTAGACATTCAGGGCCTCTTAGGACGGCTTAGTTTGGATATTATCGTCAAGCTTTGGCTACGTGGCTACACGAATTACTACATCTATACAAATTACATTCGGATTTGAAGAAAAGGAGTAATTTTTTTTCTCCATTGTTCAAATACCGTTCGTGTTGATTCCCACTGATTGCTATGCATTATGCGTTTATGGGTACCTACTTTATGAACACCTTTTTTGAACAATTAAAAAACGTATTTGGATTGCGCAGATCTGTTTTCAATCAATTTTGATGAGACATATTCACTGACCTCCTTACACTCGGCTTGTACAGAACTATCATTAATTCCAACATCTACATGTGATTACCAGCCTGTATATGTCCCGATTTCAATACCGAATAGAAATTTATGAGTATAATCACAATCATAATCTTTTCATACGATGGTAATGAAATTTTTAGAGCGCCTCCCTACCTTCAGTCTAATGAATTAATTCAAATCATTTTAAAAAACTCAATGAAAAATTATATACGATTTACACTTATTTATTCAATATTGTGACGCGTTTCGTCGACACAGCGACTTCATCAGACTACATCATACAGTATGATGCAGTCTGATGAAGTCGCTGTGTCGACGAAACGCCTCACAATATTGAATAAATAAGTGTAGATCGTATATAATTTTTCATTGAGTTAATATGGATTTGCATCAAGTAAAAGCCACAAGCATTAAATTTTTTATTAAACATTTAAAAAAAATTAAGTTTCGCTTTGAAGGGTGCAATTTTCCACTAACACCCTGCATATTGAAATGACTCCAATACCATCCTCACCATTTCTTTATGTTTAACAAGTAATTTCGTTGAAAAATACATCGAAATTTCCCAAACAAAAACTCAAAAATGTAAACCGAACCACCACACCCAAATGCCCGAACCTCAAAGAGTAGGTAGGTTGCAATTAGTCAATACATATTTTTCCTGGAGTTTAGTCATTCTTAAATCAGTTAACGTACGGGTCAAAATCATGAGAAAGAAGATATTCTTCACGAACATAACGAAAATGGGCCTTATGAACACAAAATTGTAATAAGTAATTCTGAATATTTTGTATGAAATTAGATTTACTTTTCCCGAAATTAGTTTTACCTTTTCCGAAATTGGTTTTACATTTTCCGAAATTGGTTTAACATTTTCCGAAATTGAACTTAAAAAGGTATAGATCCTTTCCGAAGCGACAGTGGGCAGAAATGAATTAAAATAATAATAAATTAAGATAATTTATGACTTCCCAGTGCTGAAGTACTGGGGGAACATTTTGGGGGCTCCTATTATATGATCGATCTGAGCCCGACAGAGTTTTCTCCTGTTGGTTTCTTCGTTCTAGCTGAATTTTTTTTCATAGGTGCATTTCCCGAAGCCACATAAAAGTTCGGTTCATACGAGAGGAGTTGCAGCCCCCTTTCTGGATAGTTGGAAAAGGCTAGCACACTAGCCTTCTTCTTACTCTGACCCCCGAGTGACCGGGAATCCAGACAAGGAGTACCTGTTCTTCTAATCTAGTTCGTTAAGATTTCCCACGCATTCTCATACCATCTTTGAACCGATGACGTTAAATTTCAGTGCTTTAAGTCAAGCGGTAATTGCTTGACTATCAGAGTGGATTGCTATGTCACACTTCTAGACAGCTCTCTTCTAAGTTGAATTGTACACATATTTAAACTGGGTGGATTTCCACCTGAAATATGTTATTGATTCTGAGTACCTATTTAGTTTTGGGTCCCTTTCCGGTCGCTGTGGTGGCTTTCGAGCCATCTATGTACCCTTTTATAGTGCATATTTATAGTGGTACTTTTTTCTGCTCACTATCATGATGTAATACCAGCGCAATATACATGGGGTGCAGCCCCAAGAAATTGCCGCCAGATTTCTGCACACTATCAGCGCTTTTATTGATTTGCTAGCAGTTATCTGAATATGTTTATTCGGGAGAACTTTACTATCTATCTAGAGCGACTCCCAGATATTTGACGCCCAAAAAGATATTGAATTTTGCGTTCGCGAGTTATAACCGTATCTTGTTGAAATCTGAACGCATATTTTCCATGATTGTTTCAATTTCAGGTTCTAAAAGTTGCTAAGATTCCTCAAGGCCCAGGCCTGTGCTGATAGATTTCTCTTCTATATACTATTAAACACACACAATATACCACTACCAATGAATTAAAATGAATATCTATATGATATCGATAATATGTATTTTCAGCTACAATCTATATTGATGGAGGAGCACCTCATACAGGTGTTGCAGATGGTGAATTAATTGGCTTAGATCTCACGGAAAATTTGTACCTAGGAGGTGTACCACGATTTGACCAAATCTCGCCTGAAGTTGAAATTGATACAGGATTTGTTGGTAAGTTCAATGTAATTCCAATATTATTTACATTCAACCAGCAAAAGCATGTTGTATGATATACGAAGAATATACTATTTAATTTTTTTTAGAAAAAGAATCTCAATTCATTTTCCTTCCTATTGTTAATATAAAAGTATAGTTTTAGATTGGTACATTGATGCTTGTTATAGGTTGCATCAGCCAATTCAAGGTGGGACATGCTGTTCAAGATATTCTCCGAGATGCCATTGAGAAAGAAGGAGTAACAAGCTGCGAGACATGCTCAGAAAATCGTTGTCAGAACAGAGGTGTTTGTCAAGAATCTTTAACGAATGAGGGATATATATGTATTTGCCATTCCGGCTTTAGCGGGGCTACTTGCAACAAGCTAAAAGGAGAAGCATGCTCCCCATGTAAGTTATGAATGAAGAAGGTTAAGAATTTTAGTCCGGTTTTCATGTGGTTACCATTTATTGAGTGAAATATTGTGTTAAACGAGTGCAAACTTTAATGTCATTTTTGTCATTTCTGTTTTAGATTCTTGTGGAACTGGCAGGTGTGTCGATAACGAAGAAGGATTCGAATGTATGTGTCCAATGGGCAAGACCGGTCCACGTTGCGAAAGAGAAATTCAGATAACTCAACCTGCTTTCAATAAGAACGCCTATATCGCATACAGGCCGCTTAAACAAAGGCGCCTCAAGTATTCCATGAAATTCAAACCTAATAGCACCGACGATGGAGTTTTACTATATTGCGGGGAAACTGAGGAGGGTTACGGAGACTTTGCCAGCTTAGCAATAAAAGATCAGCACGTGGAGTTCAGGTTCGACGTGGGCAATGGTGAGAGAAATATTTTAGTAAAGTTGGCAATACGACGACGATCATTATCGATGGATATCATTTGTCAAAACTGATGTTAACTATGGTGTAACGAAATTCGGCTTCATTGATAGTTGTTCTTTGTAGACATTCGAATAAGTATAACTTGCTAAGGCTGTATTTACACGACACCCGAGGTGACGCGATGCGATGCGAAGCAGAATGAGTTGAGAATTTCAAAGCTATATGATGCGATGATGTGTTTACACTATAAGCGATTGCAGGCAACCAGGCAGTCGATTTTTGGTTTCCTAGCCTGTATTTGATTCTGTTTAAACCTCATTCATACATTTTTATGGCAGAATAGTGCTATAAAAGTTAAAAGATATATGTGGGTGGGTCTATGTCATTAAGTGTTTAAGGCGAGAAGTACGTCTTGGGCTACTTCATTCCAGGAGCGTCGGACGATGTCCCTGTTCTGATAGTCTTTGTCCTTCGATCCCACAGTGCTGGACGTTGATGCCCACTATTTATCAACTTTTCAATGTCCATAATGAAAGAAATAGTCAAAACAATAGAATAGACACTTAGACCTCACGAGAACTCTAATCAAATCGCAACGTAGCTTGCAATTGCATCGCTTGACTCGCTCGGAATCTTTTCGATCACTTGTCTCGACACGGAGTATGAACACCTGTTGCTCAGTCCCATTCAACATAAATATTTAGCTGAACTTTAAGTTTATCTCAAGTCATATAGCTTGAAAAGGGATATTCACAAGACTAGGCACTCCCTTTGAGCCTACTAGCGTACTTGTGGAAAGAGGTGAGGTCTGGCTGTGAAATAGTTTCACTGGCTGTAAGTGATGCTTGGTGGGATTGCACTGTAAAAGTGCGACTCTCAACCTTGCGAAAATCCAGAGATCTGCGCATGATGGTGACGAGGCCTTTCGCTCCACCACCACTGCAGCTATGGAACGCCTACTAGACCTCGTCCACCTCGACCTAGTGATCAATAAGCATGGCCCAATAGATATTTCTCCATATGGCTCGCAACGAGCCTGATATAATCAGGTTCATGCACGGTTCTCTGCAGGCGGATTTGGAGGCCAACGAGATAATGAATATATCGTCTGACTTATCTACAATCAAAACCCGCATTGAGTGGACCTACCGTATCGTCTTTCCCAGCAGAGTCGATTGGACTATCTAAGGGATCCCACTGCTTGATGGTCTTTGCTGGTTGATAGATGGTTCCGTTACCACCCAAAGGGTGGGTGCAAGAGTAATTTTTTGCTGTCTGCTGGGTGGATTTGTGACTGTTGTTCAAGTAGGAATTTTAGCCATTGATTACTGTACAAAGTTCATACCTATTAAAGGATAGGTTCGCAGTTCCATTAAGATACTTTTGGATAGTCAAGTCACGCTGTAAGCATTGGCATCCTACAACTGCACGTCCATGCATGTGCAAGACGGCCGAACCACGCTTGCTGATCTGGGGGAGCGCTGCATACTGTAGCTCATCTGGGTTCCGGGCCACTCCGGCATGGCAGACATTGAGGTGGTGCACTTAGCGGTGGCGAAGGGGGCTTCCTCGGGGTTCATTGGAACTGAATCGACCTCTCGAATCTCAAGGCAGTGAGGACGACGAATTTATCTAGCATCTATCAGGACATGATAAGATTTGAGGAATTAGAGGTCCACAAGCTATGCTGAGGCAACAGGACAGGTTATCACTCACTCATCTACATTATCAAAAGGCTCGAGCATGTGGGTGCAGTATAGATTCAAGTGTGCTACTGATCTCGGTGACGAGATAGATCAAGGGCGTAGCCAGGAACTAATTTCGGGGGGGGTTTTGAAATAGGAATTAATTTCGGGGGGGGTTTTGGGGGTGTTAGGATCACTTTCTGTAGCAACAATTTTTTTTTAAGAGAAAAAATAACATTTCGGGGGGGGGTTTGAACCCCCAAAACCCCCCCCCTGGCTACGCCCTTGAGATAGATACAACACATCATTATCATTATTAAGTAATCGCCTCGCATAACTTCGCCTACAGTGTGAACTGATCACACCAAGTTTTGAGCTACTATACTGTTTACATGTTTTGTACGTCTGAAGGTTCCAATTTGTGAATTCCAATAAATCATCAAAATATATCTCTTCAAATTCCCTTCGATTTTGGTCGAGATTTATATTTAAATATATGTAATTCCTCATGTTACTTTTGAGTTTTCACTGAAATATATCGTGCTCTCTGTGATATGTATAGATATAGAGTTGTCGTATCCTGTAGGAGCTTTTAACTCGAGTTTAGGTACTTGGAAACCAGCTTTATTCAACAATGTATGTGAATATCGCATGGCGTTATACAACGGCCTTATTCACACTGATGCTCTTATGTAGGATGTTACAAGAAGACCGTGTGTTAAACGATAATTGAAAATTAGTGATGTAGAAAATGAATATTTCTTTAATGAAAAATATGTCCTTGCTGGATGGTGATGGCTTCTTGACTTTACTCTACAGATGCCAGATGATCCCAAAGGTCAAATCGCGACAAGATCTCGGTGGCCGAGTGACTTATTCCCTGTTTCGGTATATTATGCGCCCATTGACAGGCATTTTGACTTTGTTTTTGTATCTTGTATGTATAATAATATACAATATACAATCCAATAGGAAAAGTAACGTTAATTCCATTTTTCACACGGGCAACGACAGATGTTTCGTCAAGATAATATGCAAAGTGGCCGAGGACAAGTGCAATTCCTGTGTTTTATGCCCAGTAATAGGTATTTGGACTCTCGGCCGCATTCTTCCTCACGGCAGCTTAACGTTATGCGCCCATTGACAGGCATTTTGACTTTGTTCTTGTATCTTGTAATGTATAATAATAAACAATATACAATCCAATAGGAAAAGTAAGGTTAATTCCATTTTTCACGCGGGCAACGACAGATGTTTCGTCAAGATTCTATGCAAAGTGGCCGAGGACAAGTGCAATTCCTGTGTTTTATGCCCAGTAATAGGTATTTGGACTCTCGACCGCATTCTTCCTCACGGCAGCAATATCTTCGGCTTAACGTACTGTATAAGCACGAACTACATTTTGCCTCTTCTTGCCCACCAATATTTTTGCAGGTTCTTTACTATGAGCTCTAGACTTGGTGGTTCTGCTTCTTGAAGGGCGTGAGTGTGGTTCGAGGAGAGCGCAAAATTTCGTAGATCTGAATTTCTGCCGGTTTCTTGCTATGGACTCTGGACTTGGTGGTTCTGATTAGATCAACCAGGAGTGAGAGCACCTAGAACTGCAAATAAAATTTCTTTGTTCTCCTTAGATAATTTTGAATATGACCGAAAAGATTTTCTGATTATATAACAGTTTGATGTTTTAACAATTCCACAGGAGCTACAGTTATAAGGAGTCCAAGACAGATCAATGTAGGAGAATGGGTAGCTGTAACAGCTAGCAGAAGTCTTAGTGAAGGTAGATTGATAGTCAGCGGAGATAACCCCGTTATTGAAAGATCACCAGGAAACAACAAAACTCCCAATCTCCTTACTTACTTGTATGTAGGAGGTGTTGATAAGCAAAGGGTCAAAATTAATCAAGGTGTAGGTGTTTCATCTGGATTTGAAGGTTGCATATCTAACGTAAGTAGACAACATGTTGGATATGTAGTAATTTTGTGATTATTTTCGGAAATAATGTGGAATGGTTGATTGCAATTATAGTTGAAATAAATACACCAAATAATAATAGTCCGTATAAAAGTAGATCTAAATCAGAGTTGCGCTTATAAAAAAGATAGAGAAATATTCAAAGTTAACTTACTGTCAAATTGATTAAGCATATCGCTATTTCCAACTTTTTCAAACTATTACAACTCATCAAAGAATTCAAATTGAAACCGCAATGAGATCATGTCTCGCTTCACGAGATTGTCAGCTGCTTCAAGAAGCGGTAGTACGGTGTTTCAACTTGGCGTGTTCAGTCCTGTATCCATTTTATCATTGACTTATCAACTTTCTTGAATAATTTCATTCTTATACATTTTCAGATCAACATTGGTGGTACCGAGATAAACGTAATTCAATCTGCAGTAGATTCATCAAATATCCAGGATTGCAGTAGTGTTGTTCATGACAATAACGACCTCAACAATAATATTGACAATAAACCTACACCTTACAATCATCATGACACTGGATGTTCCAGCAGTCCTTGTATGAATGATGGTATTTGCATGCCATTATCTCCTACCCATTATAGATGCAACTGTGTTAATGGATACAGGTATTTAAAAAAATTCTATTATGCCGACTGATACCTCGAAAATCACAGTTTCCCAAGTTGTATTTAATTTACAGTGTAGTTGAAAGAAAAACATTGCACTTTCAAATTTGTTCGGTTATCTCATGTCGATAGGATGAAATTTTACTGTGCATCATGATTAAGTACGTAATTATTTGAGTGTTTAATCCTATAATCTTAAGAACAGGAACTAAATGAATTCTAGGAGATTTTTTTGAAGTTTTATGTTATCAGAAAAATGAACCGAAACAACAATAGTTATCATGAATAATAGAAATCTGTTGAAAAGTGCTAGGTAAATTAATAATTGATTTTATTTCAGTGGGAAGGACTGTGAAACTGCACCAAATCAATGCGATTACCTCAAACCATGTCTAAATAATGGTGGTTGTAGAGGAAACACTACTATATATTCTTGCGACTGCCCTCTTGGCTTCAGTGGCACAAACTGTGAACAGAGTAAGTTCAAAAGATAACTTTTTGGGGAACTGGAATTGAAGAAACTGGATTTTATTTATATAAATAAATAAACTTATGCTTAGTCACTTATATCATGTTGCTAAAACAAAAATAAGTAGTTATATAGGCATATTGAATATACCTATAACTATGTGAACTGTTAACCCCAAGTTAAGTTTCAAGGATTACAAGCATTACAAGCATAAATATTAATCAATAAAAATTATTATTAACATAGAGGCACAAAATGGTATCCAGGATTTTAAAAGAATTATTTTTTGTATTCGTAATACGGTTAGGTTAGGTTAATTTAGATAAAAATGTGTTATCAACTTTAAAAGGCATTAAAGATTTTTTTTTCCTAAATTTTTGTTGATATAAATTCTATTCACACAGATGTTGAACGATAATTCATTTTCTATAGGAGCCGAGTTGAAAACAGATGCACATTTCGATGGCAATGGATATTTGGAGTTCGGTAGAGATATGCTTTCCCATCAGAGCGAAAACGAAGAAGAAGTAATCGCACTGGAACTATCAACTAACAGTTCATATGGACTCATTTTGTGGCATGGGCAATCTCCAAGTCAAGATGCACAAGGTCAAGATTATTTGGCCCTATCTTGTAAGTTCCTTATACGTTATGCGTTATAATTAAATATCTATTAAGTTGTTCAAAAAGTTATTAATTTTTGCTGGTGGAAAAAGAGATGAGTGTATAGATATTTTCTGTCTCCTGCTAGCAAAAACTCCAATTCATTTTTGGCGTCGACATAAGAAGTAAAGGTTTATTCGTCTAAATAAAGATTTAGGGACTGGTAATGATCTGAATGTGTCAGATCTGTAGAATTTGGTGGTGGTTGTGTTGTGCAGTCATGAGGAACCTCAATATCGAAGTTCGGATTATGCACGGAGTTTCAGTTTAATGTTTCAGCGATCTCACGAGTAGATATTCGGTAGTTTGCATCAACCAATAACCTAATATCTCGAATATGAAAATACTTTTGAGTCTCGAAGGCTTGCTCAGGATTTGAATATTTTATTATTTTCAGTGGAAAATGGCAACTTGCAGTTCAGTTATGACCTCGGTTCTGGTCCCGCTATCATATACAATAACGAAGTTAAGGTTAACGATGGCGAGAGGCATTTGGTTATTCTCAAGAGACGTGGAAAGTCTGGTTCTATTGAAATAGATCGTCAATATACTCAGACAGACGATTCAATTGGAAGCGCGACATCCCTCAACTGCAGAGGAAACATCTATCTTGGAGGAACGCCTGATATAAACTTCATGACTGCCAACAGATATAGAAATGGATTCGTAGGATGCATACATAATTTCGAACTACAAGGAAGTCAACAAATTTATCTTGGTCGGAGAGCAGTTTCTGGCCTCAATGTCAAGGCCTGCTCGAGGTAAGAAAGATATATATGTATTATTTTTAATATATCTTAGGTGCTTCTTAAGTTGTTGGGGTTCTTTCGTAGCTAGGTTGCTCATTTGCGGAAGTTGAGCTAATTTTTACAGCTATTCGTTTTAGTACACACTTTAAATCGATATTGGGAAATATACAGGGAGTTTATGAAGGGATTTTTTTTCAATTTTACAACCATCTCAAAAAAAAATCCTATTTTAAAGTTGCCTTTTCGAAACCAGCCTCTAGTCTCAAAGTAAGAAGCCATTGCTTGTTGCAGATATTCTGTACCGAATTGATTAAAATTATTAATTCTTCTAAAGATGTTTTCAAGCTAAATCGTAATAGTAGCAGCAGAATATACACGTCTGGTAAATCGAGGTCTTGAGGCCCACATATCAATGCAATATACAGGACGGCACTATCATATAAGAGCGTTAGTTAAATAAAGACAGAACGCTGTAGAATAAAATCTGTTTAGTACAAACTGAATCTTGGTGCAGTGAATGCCTTTCTCATTTTTCTCCTGCAATGCTTTAACGGACTATTCGTTCATCTTCAGCTTGGGCTATCAATGTTGTATTTACATACAACACATATATTCAAATTTCTTGGACCTCCATATTTCTGTCGAAATGAGAATATAATATTTCAATTGAAAAAGTGTAGGTATTACAAAGTACATTTAATTTGGAAATATATCCAATGCAAATTGGCTGAATTGAATTTTGAAGGAACAAGAAAATAAATACAAACCGAAAAAAGTGCATAATGAAATGATTACCCCTAGAATGTGAAATCTAGAAGAAAACCAATTTAGAGAGGAATAAACAAATTAATTGATATTCGGTATGTCTTCCCCTGTTCTCTATCAAGGTATTAACTTGGGGTTCATGTCTGTCGAATTTGCTGGCCATGGTAATCTTTGTATATTCTCAACCTCCAATGCATTTTCTACCCTTCTAGTGCGATGGAATCTAGCCTTGTCACTCATTTCGGAGAGGATATTATTATTATTACTAGAACGTGGTCGTGTGGCTTGGTTCACGCCTTGAGAACTTCGACCGGTACGATCTTAAGTTCTATTACCCTACTTATTACATCCTATGTACATTGTTAATAGTGTTAACATACCTGATGACGTCCTTAGGAGCCTTGGCTATCACGTTGTGAAGATTTAGAACTGGTTCGCCCATATGTAAATTTATTAGTTTGGCCAGCTCTGGGTATTTGCAAACTAAATGTACGGCTGTTTCCTTTTCCGATCCACAGAGCCTGCAAATTTTGTCTGCTGACTTGCATATGTGTTAGTCCCACCATTTCCCCAAGCTCAGCTTGTGGCAGCTGCAGGTGCTTTCTGGTACTGGATGGTGAGAAACCTATGAATATTTATGCCTGTGCAAGTCCTGAAGTATTTCACCAAAGAGCTGTTCTGTAATTTAGCTCATCCTGTAGTGGTGTTTTCCAATCACACAGAAGGGTTCTGGTCCAGCAGGTATTACCCTTGAGGCCGTTTTCGCAAGTTCATGGGCTTTCTTATTTTCATTAGAACCTCAGTGCCCTAGCACTCATAGAATAGTCACCTTATTGCCTATAGCCAGTTGCTTTATGGTATAGAGGCATTCCCAGGACTGTTGGGAACCCAGGATGGACCAGGCCAGTGTAGCCTGTCTGTCCTTTATATTGTAGATGTGCGCCCCCTTGAGGTTTTTTAGACACTCTTGAACACAAATATTGACAGCAAACTTCTCTGTCTGTAAAAGAGAGAGCTCATACCCTAGGGATCTTCTTCTACCGCGGTGCCGTCCAATACCCTAGGGATACAGAGATCCTCAGTTTCGGCCTATAGACACCAATATCTGCGCTCTTATCGAATTTTGCTCCATTCGTATACCAAATGGGTGACTTTTTTCCAATCGCTTAACGAGGTCCACCTCACTCAGACCGTCTTTTATGACCGTTGCAAAGTGTGTTTCGAAATCGAATATGGTTGGTATCACATCTGAGGGCCGTGCCAAGAGGTTTGAGTCCAGTGGGTCATATGTCCTACCCTGACCAGGTAGGAGCTGCCCTTTACGAAAAATTCTTATTGCATCCAGTAGACTACATTTCCTTACATGTAAGTGCAAGGGAGCCGGATTAACTATGACCTCAAGGGCTGTTGTGGGAGTAGTATAGCTAGTTCCTGTGACACTAACACAGGAAAGCCGTTGCTATTTCTACAACCGACTGCGTGTGGTAGCGTCGTCAGTTTTTTTGCACTATGCTAAGGATGCGTAGGTGACAATATGGGGCGTAATACTCCTGTATTAAACCATATCACTAGTTCCGGTTTCAGCCCCCATGTCTTCTCAAATAGCCCACAGGCCCACATATCCGCTGTGGAAACGGCTTGTGCATGTATTCTCCAGTTGAGTTTACTATTTAGTAATCAAATTAGAATATTTCGATCATATTTATCTGTAGGTTGGCCGAACTGGCCATCTCATTCCACGTGTTTGGTAAGAAACGTAGTCTGTTAAACCCTAGGCTTTCTCTATGCTATTTAGTTATATCGCATACATATTGCACAAACAAAACCTCGGTTTGCCAGAGAACAGTGAAAAACACCTTATTTTATCAGAAAATTATTAATACTACTTTACTCAATCGATTAATTTTCCTCAAGACGATGGATTCCGTCCTCACTAATTTTCGCAGATCCTGATCAGTTCGATGAATTTGTAGAGCCCCCTCCAGTAAATATAATCCATCCCAAACCATCCAACAGTCGAGGACATCTGACAAAAAATAGTAGAATTCATTATTTCTCATTTATAAAATTGATATTTTTTTGTCTTTGACTGCAGTGACTTTAACTATAACATATTCTAGACAATATCATGACATATCAAACGTTGATTAAGATGTTATTTTGACTAAAATAAAAGTATATTTATTTGAAGATAACTAATGCGATATCTAAATGAAGCTCAAGCCTATTAAAATGTTATTATGCTGTTATTGTGGCAGTTAATGCATTTGTATATGATGTATTCTAATCCTACAATATAAAACGTTCTTCCAAATAGTTGAAAACGCAATTATGTTTTTATCGATGTTATCAATTGTTTTTTCGGTTAATATGAAATCAATTAGAAGAATTTTAAAATTCAGTATTATTTTACCGAAGACTTATGCATTAACTGATTCATCTATTTTGATGAATTTGTTAAGTAATCATTAAAGGATAATGTGGGAGGTATACGCAGTATTGAAAGGTTTTTTTCTGGGTTTTCTCTCCCAAACTCTGAAAAATATCTATAAAATAAAAATTAATTATTTTGTGATTTGCTTCTGCGTAAGATACACAAGATATTTGTCAGAAGCAGTCAATTGAACAATGTTGCCTAACAAACAACAGCGAAACAACATCAACGAAGAAACAACTATATTGTAACGTTTCGGAGTCTATATCAGACTCCTTCGTCAGACGCTTAATGAAAATCTTTAGAATTATTTGTTGATAGTTATTTTGCGAAATTCAAGAATTGTCACATTGACAGTGACAATTCTTGAATTTCACAAAATTTAATTGATTGCTTCTGACAAATATCTTGTGTTTCTTACGCAGAAGCTAATCACAAAATAATCAATTTTTATTTTATAGATATTTTTCAGAGTTTGGGAAAGAAAACCCAGAATAAACCTTTCAATAATGATGAATATATTGTGGAAGAAATACAGCTCATGTTGAATGATTGAAATTTGGTTCTGATTCGTAACGAAAACAAGACAGGGTCGTGTCATATTGTGATTTGCTTGGAAATGAAAAAAATCTGAATGCTTTTCTTCAGATCTATATTATTCAAAAAATTATCAACGTCGTTTCTCTATTATCAAAAAGTTCACCACATAAAAATTAAATGGTCTTATTTCTAGAACCATTCACGAATTTGATATTAACATTTCTGCTCAAAATGTATCCTCCAAATATCTAAACTCTAAGTAATTCCAAAAGATTTATTAGATGAACTTTAAATTTATCTGTCATTCTTACGAATAAAACACTTTTGGATTCCTATAGCAAAAAAAAATGTTTATTAATTTATTCAGAATACAATAACAATAACAACATTCAATGTTGCAACTTTTACTTCCCAAATTATACATTTCCAGCAATTATAGTTTATAATAATTTAAGCAGTATAGGCACCAACTAAACTTACAAACAGATGTAGGTATTTAAATAAACCAAATTACTGACGAAATTTTATAGTAAATCGAGAAGCAAGTAAGACTGTAGAGTTAAATGAAAGGATAATATGCATTGATATATGATGTCAAAAAAACAATGGATGTCTAGACATTATAGACATCTCACATTGATAGCACAGATAATCTGTGTTGATAGTGTGGTCGAAAAACTGAGTTGAATTTCTTATGAAAGGTAGATAATAGAAAAAGAAGAAAGAAATATTTTTGTCCATGACATATTACAAAATTCGACGCTTGAAATATTCCAGTAAATATTTTTACTCATGAAGTATTATAAATCAGACGATTTAAATATTTGTATGTTTCGGAAAAAGTCGAAAGCGTTCTCTATGAACGTCATTAAATGGAGCTATTTTTATATTTCTTCCACGATGTATGTTTGGAGAATTAGCGATAGGTATTATGTAAATATTGTAAGTAAATATCGACTGATGCTATTTTGTATTAAAATGCATTGCAATGGACTGGATAATTGAATAAGGTAAGGGTAATGTATACGCATGAGAACCAGTGTTATTGCTTTGTTGAGCTTTGTTTTTCCAATCGCAACCTTGGCGATTGAACATGATATTCACCTCATTATGGCTTACATTTACATGCATTAGAGCGGGTTTTAAAACATGTTTCGACTTTAACTTCAATTTTAACATATAGTTAACTTTAGCTGCAAAACTTTAGTTTTATAAAGTCCCATTTCTGTGTATACTATTTATTGTTATTCCTGGTGTATTTTGAAATTTTCTTTGCTTATTCAGGGAAATTTGTATTAAATCAAATATGGATAGAAGAGCATTTAATTTCTCTAATGGAGAAATTCGATTTCTCATATCCCTGGTAAATGAATATAAGGACGTACCAGAATACGAAGAAAGTGATACTGTTTTTTGTAAGGACAAGGAGGATATTTGGGCTAATATTTCGAAGAAACTAGTGGAGATTGGTTTCCCCCTCAGGACGACAAATCAGTTGCGTTATAAATGGGACAATTTTAAAAAGGAGTCACTATGGAATTTCAATTTTCGTAGAGCTCCTTCGGATGTTATTTAGTGGCTATGTTATGCTGAGGATTGCTAACAAGAATGAAGCCGGTACTTATCTGCACCGAATGGCACTTTAATCTTCGAAGGCTCTTTGGGCGATGACATAGCTAAGCTCGGATCACGAGGGAATATTTGTTGATGTTTAATCGACGACTACTTAACTGCGTGTCATTAGTTTATTCGCAACTATAGCAGTCACCTCGATGTTCAAGATATAACATTGAAAGGGCAGTCTACTTTCGTCCGTTGTACTTCTCAGGAAACATTTTACAGTGATCAGTTATCTACATCTACGTTATATAAAGCATTGACTGGATATTGCGTTACTAACTTATTACGCATTTTAATTTTTGATAAAACAAGACACACGGTGAAATATTCATTGATTTTTACCATCAACAAATATTCCGCGTGGCCGGGCTAGATCACCTCATCGCTCAGTGTTCCCCAGATAGGAAAGTATCATTCAGTGGCAGACACAAACCCAGGGTTTCATGGTTATTACCAATCATCAGAGTGACTTAGCCGAACACTGAATGAAAACTGACGGCGTTCTAGGAAACTTAAATCCATCGGTCGAGAACTGGTAGGAAAGAATCCCACCAGTGCCACCTATGGAGAATCCTTACGAACTCCGACCCTCTGCGATAAAGAAACCTTCAGCAATGTTCAGCGACGTTCATTCTTTTCCGTAAGAAGGTTAAGGAATGGCCCCTGAATTATACTTTCCTCTTTGGGGAACACTGAGCGATGAGGTGATCTAGCCCGGCCACGCGGAATATTTGTTGATGGTTAAAATCAATGAATATTTCACCGTGTGTTTTGTTTTAGTTATTGGCAATTAGCCAGAGTTCGCCTCATTCAATGTTTAATTTATGATGTTTGCATATTTGAGGCACCAATTATTGATTTTAGAATGGTATTAATGTATGTTCTGTGGTAAAATTGTTTGAAAAAAGATAAAATTTGCACGTGAACATGTGCACGTATTGAGAAACTATCTCTGATTAGTTCTTTCATATATTTCACACATTCGTTTATAGTGATATATTTGTAGCATGATTATATTTTGTATAGGTACTGTGGCAGCCTACGAGGCATGGATGCTCTTCGTAGTTCTGTTGCCTTTGTCAGGCATTGAAGCCGCACTGACGAGAAACTAAAAATGTTTGAAAAAGGCATGACTGTGCTTACGTGCAGACAATCAATGATATATATCTACTGTGGGCTGATTCGAATTGTACATCGAGATTTTATGAGAAATTGGGAAAGAAATTATTGCATAGGAGTACAATAAGGTTCCACCGATTTTTTTATCAAAAATTAGAAATTTGTTGTGAAAGAACGGTACGTTACGTTTATTCGAAGTATTGCCCATCGCAAGAAACTACTTTTTCACATCTCCCAGGCAGCATTCGGAGACCAAGTCTGAAGAACACGTTATCGTTTGAAGCTATCCACGACAACCTAATTTTTTGGTATCTTCATATGACGTAAATTGCTGCTCAAACTATGTGTCATCCATCGGAATAAATTAAAGTGGGACGGCGCAAGGTCTGGGAATACGGCGGGTGTGGTAACACTTTCCATCAAGTGTTTAAAAAAAATACTTTTTGAACTGAAGGCGGAACCGCAACATGCGGTGGAGCTTTATCAGTCCCCATGATCAGTGGTGGATTTACCAGCAGGCTGAGTAGGCTGGAGCCTAGGGCGGCAAATTTCGAGGGGCGGCATATTGGCAAATTTAGCTCATACATTTTTTATTTCGACTTACATATTGAAATAAAATATTACACACACACAAAATACGAACTTAGAAAAATAGAGAGAAATTGAAATATTTGTGTTCTGTTGAATTGCTTACAGGCGGCAAATCTGTAAATCCGCCACTGCCCATGATTATCTATTTTTGAATTATCATAATGTAGCCACTTTTCATCGCCGGCGACGATACGATCTAAAAAAACCTTGTTTTATGCATAGCAAGCAGCATTTCACTCATGCATTATCGGCGTTCAATATATCTCTGCTTCAATTCGTATGGAACCCAATTACCTTTTTTGCATCATACTTAACGATTTTAAACGATGTTAATTTGCTTGCTGAGTCACTTCTAATATAAGTGCGAGTTTTTTCGGGTTGAGACAGTTTTGCGGTGTCGCCGACGATAAGGTCCATTTTCCTAGCAAGTGGGATTAAGCCATTGACTAGGTTCCTCGAATGGTTTTTGGCACTCAGGTTCGTGTAGTCGACTTCTTCAATTAGTGAGGGGCAGGGCTCCCCCATCATTAACTTATTATGCCGTTGGCCCGAAGTTTTGTTCCAGTGCCGAGTGTGCTGTGTAAGGATCCAATTCTCAATGACGTCTTTCATAGCTGATTTTGTCACTCCTACTCCCGGCTCTGGCCTGAATAGGGGGATAGTGAGTGAGTGAGTCAGCTCTTTCATTCCCTTAAACACCATGTGTGCCCTGGCACTCACCCTTGATCAACTCGGTTTCTGGAAGCCAAGGTACTCAGGTGCTGTCGGCATTCCAGCACAAGCCTGGAGTTAATTCTGTGCCTGGCTATTGCCTTAAGTGCTGCCTGACTGTCCAAGATAAATCGTATGTTCCAATTGGTATAGCCCATACGAATATTCTCCACTACACATGTCGTGATGGCTACCACTTCCGCCTGGAATATAGTGGTCATTGCCCAAGCGACATCTAAATGGTCACATTGGGTGCAGCCCCATACACTCCAGCTCCACAGCGTCCGTCTATCACTGAACCGTCCGGGAACGTCCATACGAATATTCTCCACGACACATGTCGTGATGGCTACCACTTCCGCCTGGACTATAGTGGTGCATTGACCAAGTACGATCGAAATGCTCACATTGGGCGCAGACCCATACACTCCAGCTCCAGAGTGTCCACCCACCACTGGACCTTCCGTGAACCATGTTAGTTCACTGTGCGGTCTTTTCTCCCCCTCCAAGAGGGGCTTTAGCCTCAGCTTGAAGCACGGATCAAATTTGTGAGCCACCAATAATACTCCACTAATAATACTCCGTAATATTCCGTTTCTTCGTACGTTTACGGCCT
The DNA here is from genome assembly GCA_937662695.2 of Halyzia sedecimguttata. Classification (NCBI taxonomy): domain Eukaryota; kingdom Metazoa; phylum Arthropoda; class Insecta; order Coleoptera; family Coccinellidae; genus Halyzia; species Halyzia sedecimguttata. Next base: position 67,189,308 of record OW569413.2, on the reverse strand, counting down.
TCCACTGCGATTTTTCTACGCCAAAGTCACCGTTTTTGTACTTTTGAAACCACTCACGAAAAGTTCTCTTACTCAAAGCAGCCTTATTATTGACTTCTAAAAGCAATCGATGCGCCTCTGCTGCAGATTTTTTTTTAATTGAAGAAGTAAATGAAAAGTTACCGCTGACTTGGCACAAATTTAGACATTTTCTGAGAAAATCATTAAATGATGCTGATACGAAGTCAATGATACTTCAAGGTTATGTTTGTTACTAAATGACCAAACTTCATGCTGTCTTTCATCTGACAAGTTCATCCTAAACCTTGCGCAGCACCATCTTTCTTAAAACTTCGGAAACTTATTTTTACTCCTGATAACTTGAATGTTTTCATTGTTGTTGCATAGTTTTATATTTTATAAATTTACTCATGTAAAAAAAATATATCGTACTTATGCAGAATTTTTGTTTCAGCTACGAAGGAATATACTCTTACGACGATCACGTAGAAGATAATTTATAAAAAATATAATCCTTCATTAGGCAGTACCGTATTTTTTATAGCAGAAATTTATATTTCCTCATCCAATTGAGTGTTCACTTCACCTGTGTTCATTTTATTGTTTTTATGGATATTTTATTAAGCTAATTTTCTAAGGCTTTTGTTCTTAAATATTGTTGGATGCTCCATTTCTGTTCTGTATATTTTTCAACTGCCATTTTTCTGGTCCCTTTATAGTTATTTTTGTATAATTAATTAAATATACAATGTACATTTAAGATTCGTGCCATTTTAGCGATAGATTAGAATTAAATTCTAATATTGAAAACTGTTGTATACCAAACTCGAGAGGGATATCAAAAGTGTCGGTCCAAGATTTGTACTTTTGAGAAATTCTAGTTTTTATCTTTGTATTGGTGCTAAATAGAGATAATTTGGTCCTTGCTTATCGCTCTATTTTATTACACTCAGTTTTTGTATTATTTTTTCTTGAAGAAGGAATCTGTAGAAAGCTTTTATACTGTGACTTGAATATCATGTGTTCTCATTTCATTTGAAGAATTATTTTGTCCAATTCATTCGATGGAATGGGACAATTTTTATATATTGTTCTTATTCTAATTGCATTCGTCAGCTGAAATTATGTTATAATTATAATTTATAAAGTAGCGAATAAAATGCCTTCTGATAATAAAGTGTAATTAACTCTTCATTATATATTAAGCATTTTCAATAACTCAAGACAATAAATATGAAATAAATTGAATTGGGCTTTCTCTTTAACCCTGAATAATTTCCGAACTATTTATACAATTTTCAACATGGAGATATCAGAGATTCATCATATAAAGAAGTGTGCCTATATTCCAGTTTTAATTTCACTGAAGATATTCTGATCCCAATTTTATTGATGTCTGTTATCTGTACATGAGATGACAATTATGACATGTTTGAACACAGATCATGAAATTCAAAGACACGGACGTTAGTTTTCGATACAGCATTCAGTGAAATCATAAAGTTACGAATTAATAATGAAATTTTGAAATATCATATCTCCGAAAGCATTAATTTGTTAGTGTTGAAAATGATATCCATGGACTCTTATGATGATACTGTAACAAAAATTGAATTCGAAATTCGTAGTGTAAAAAAAATTTTTTTTCGATACTCCAAAACCATCCGGCCGATTTTGCCTAATAACGAACCGAGATATTTATTTTCCAAACCTACTCTGAAAATTTCAACTGTCTAGCTTCATTCCATTCGAGAGTTATCGTGTCTACGACCGGCTGGATAGAATCGATTTTGACCACGGATTCTTGATCAGTACCTAAGTCGAACCAATCGTTTAAGATCATTTCCATCAAATAACATACATTTGAACAAATTGATAAGCACATTGTTCCGAGGAACAAGAGTGCCAAAATGTCAAATCATATCTCCGAAAGTATTGGTTTCTCAGAGTTGGGAATGATATCAAAGGATTCTTATAATAGAACTGCATCATAAAAGAAACTGAATTAAAATTAAATAACAAACTCATCCGAGATATTCACCCCTCAAATCTACTATGAGAATTATATTATCTCAATTGAAAATTAGCCAATATTCCAGTTTTGTTTTCACTGTAGATATTCTGAACCCAATTTGATTAACTTAGGGCCGGTTTTCTGACGACAATTGAGTGGAGTTTATCTTCAGTTTATCTCCTGAATTCGATTGATTTGGACAGATAAACTGAAGATAAACCACATGTGATATTCCTCAGAACCCTTACCTAAGTATATATTTCCATCATCATATGGATTATTATCCAAGGGTAGGCGTATATCACCCAAAAATTATAATATCCTATAAGTGGTCTTTTTGCATCCAATAATACTTTGTTTTCTAGAACAGAAATGAATTTGACATGTCTTTTATAGGTAGATAAGATGACATGTATGAACAGTGAACACAGATAGAACACATACAGATAGAATTCGTATTCTGTGAAAACATAGAAGTACGATATATTATTGAAATTTAAAAAATCATATCTTCACAAGTATTAGCTTATTAGAGTTGAAAATGATATCAATGCATTATTGGGGTGGAACTGCATCCTAAAAAAATTGAAATTGGTAATGTAAAAATATTTTTTTTTTCGTTTCCCCGAAACCGATTTTGAGCAATAACGAACTTAACCGAGATATTTATATCCCAAACCTACTCTGACAATTTCAACTGTCTAGCTCATTTCCAGAGTTATCGTGTTAACGAATTCTTGATCAGTGAGTCGAACCAAATCGTTTAAGACCATTTTCATCCAAAAATTCGAAAATTACTGACATTTGGGCTAATTGATAAGTACTCTGTTCCGAGGAACAACAGCGACAAAAAGAAATTAAAGTTTCGAACGGGCGTATTTGAAAATGGTTAAAAGTAGTATGCATTCGGAAATTCATTGAACTGATCTGCTTCACAAAATCAGTTTCCCTCAAATATTATCTCAAATTAAATTTCGAATTTTTTGCCGAAAATGTTCTCCAACGATTAGGTTCGACTCACTGATAAAGAATCTAAGGTCAAATTTGATTCTGTCCGGTCGGCTGTTGCCACGATAACTTTCGAATGGAAACAATATCGACTTGAAATTTTCAGGGTAGGTGACGCGTCCTAATGCGACGGACAAGTACGTAATGGGCACAATCGGCCTAACGGTTTCCGATCGAATTGAAACTTGATAGAATTCGAGGTCAAAATCGATTCTGCCCGGTCGTCCGTCCGTTTCCACGATAACTTTCGAACGGGAATAGATATCTTCTTGAAATTTTCAGGGTCGGTTTGGCATCCGATGCGATGGTTAAGTTAACTAATGCGCATAATGGGCCAAGGCCAAACGGTTCCGGAGTTACACCCATCCGAAATATTGTTTCCTCAATATTAACTCAAAAATTACAGACCCGATGCGCAAAGTTTTGCGAAATTTCGTGTGGATGTGGTAATTCCCACCAAATGTTCCCCTTTCGCATTTTAGTTTAAAAAAAAATAAATTAACAATAATCGAATTTATTTTTAGATATCCTAAACCAGAAATTAATTCTTATTAATCTTATGCCTAAGGTTACACACTTTCGTTGGTATTTTGTGAAATAATGAGATTTTCATGAAACCGGCATTCACGGATGTGAGACAAAATTCACGGAAATGAAATAATGTTAAATTTTAAATGAAAAAAAAAATTTCATATATCCTTAATATAAAAAAGACATTGTTCAAGCACTGACGTGAAGACAGGAGCTTTTGCGCGTATGTTCTATTGTCCATTCTCCTCTATTGGACACTTTTAATCGAATTTACCATGGTGAATTCTATTGTCTATTCTCCTGTATTGGACAGCCTTAATCGAATTCACCATGGTAAATTCGATTAAAAGTGTCTCATACAGGAGAACAGACAATAGAATTCACCATGGTAAATTCGATTAAGAGAGTGTCCAATACAGAAGAACGAACAATAGAATTCACCATGGTAAATTCGATTAAGAGTGTCCAATACAGGAGGATGGACAATAGAACATACGCGCAAAAGCTCCTGACTTCATGTCAGTGCTTGAACCAATTTTTCTCTTTCGGACATATCCACAATATTTTTCCTTCCTTTTTTCTTTTATAATAGCCCTCCTTCTTTACGTTTTTCTTCTTCGTATAATTCAGGATCATTTTTTCGGGATTCATGAAGTCTTCTCATAGATTTTCGTTGTTTTTTCTTCTGTTCTTCATGAGATGCAGTAACTTTTTTCTTACTTTTTTTTTAATAATGTTAGAATTCATGTCCTGAAAGGAGGAACAGAATATTATTATCACATCCGTGAAGAGTACCTCACCTCCGTGAATTACTATATTCACGGAGGTGAGAAATTTTACTTTTTTATAGAATATATCATTTAAAGAAAAAGGCTTCAAAACAATATTTTAACTCATTAAATATCTTCCGTAATTAAGTATATTCAGATAACAAATAATTGAATAAAATAATCTCCTACCTTACAATTCATCTTCACGGAAGTGAGAATCCCAAATTTCCCATACACGTCTTTATTACTTGGGTAAGAATTTAACCAATAAGTTACACTTTGAAGTTCAAATCTCAAGTGGTCAGTATTACCTGCGCATCAACCGATATTCCAGGCGGTCCACGATGAAGATACCGTCATCTTGCGATTAAAGAGTCAAATTACAATGTCGCTTCACGGAGGTGATAGATAATGCAGGAACATCGACTAATATAAGTATAATTCGAACACCGATAATTTTTTTATTGAGATTTTATCATGTCAACATTATTTAGTTAATTGTGGATAATGAACTAGAAATACGCTGTGCCAGAATTCCATTAATACTATAATTTTAAGTTTAGGACAATGCGATTACTAAGAAACAGTCACGGAGGTGAGGTTTTCAATTCTTCTGGAAAGAAAACTAGCGTTGAATATTAAAATTTTTGAAATTTTGCAATTTTTTATTCTTTATAGTGATTGTTACATTTCAAAAGGATATAATATAGAGAATTAAACGATTAAACCAGTTTTATGTAGCAGAAAACTGTCATGAACACCAAAGTGGAACATTTCGTGAGAACTACCCGTATAGATAACTAGAAAACCTTTGTTCTTCAAAAATTTTATATTTTAGAAACTATTCTCATACTCAGATTCTGCTGAAATTTCGCACAAATCTTCCAGCCACTATTTTACAATGGAGTAGCGAATTTCAGCTCGATCGGCTCTGTATGTCAGAATTTATTGTGAAAATGGTATCTACTTCTCCTGAAATTTCAAATCATCAGAATTGTAACAACACCTCGATGGTCAAGAAAATTGCGTGCTCACCTGAGACGCAGGGGATTCGGGTTCGAATCCCCGCTGAGTAAGTTCTCTATATTTTATTTATTTTAAAATTTGAATGAAGTTCTAGGCCCAATGCATTATTTCTCGTATTCACGCTAAGAATTCTTAAAAAGCACTGTCGTGTTTATTCACGCTTCATACGACATCGATCGAGCTGAAATTCTGCTCAAAGGTATGTGCGGAATTTCAGCGGATTCTACGACGCGGATTCTATGACAATTGGATATTGAGAATTTCTCAAAGAAAAATTATTTATTGCTAATTCGTTTAGCTAGACTTGTATACAAACAAAATTTAGTCGCCTAGGTTATTGCGCCAGTTAATTGATAACTTCATCTCCGGAAATAGACAGGACAAAATGGTATTTGAAAATGTTTGAATAACTTTGAACCTTTTTGTGGAGGGATGTCCCACCCACCGCGCAATATGAACTTCTTTGTAATTTATATCTGAGAAGATGAAATGTTACATCCTTTAAATTCTCAAAGAAAAAATAACAGTAGTTACGACAAGAATTTCCAATTTTATCAATAACCCGGAGGCAGACTGTAGACACGATAAATCTGAAGAAACAAGTCACACTTTCTTGAGCCACAATCACTCAAGTCTCACTTACTTAAGTACCACTTATTTAAATCACATACTTTAGTCACTCATACTACGGTCATACGCGGAAAGTAGCTGTGTACAAACATGATGCAGTTTATGACAATTAATAAAGGGGATCTGAAGATTTTTAGCGCAAATGTCGGTCTTCGCTTTTCCCCCGAAAATTTTCCACAATTGCAGCAAATAATATCTAGGATTTTTGCTCAGCTTGATTGGTGGAAGTACAAGAGATTGTTCAATATTCTATAGGCTTCTATTATTCTTCATACCACCAAGTGAGCCAATGGAAGTAGATGGCCGCATGAGTTCTGCAAGTAAAATTATTTTATTGAGATATAATAATATTTTTGGAGCAATGAAAAAATATATTATACAGTGCAGTACGCACCAAGAGAAAATTTTCTCGCCTGTATAGTGTATTGAAATTTGGGGTTTCGGGAAAGTTGGTGCTCAAGAAACGATGATTTTTGACATATATGTCATTGATCGTGTTACTCTTCTAACCCGTCAAAATTGACATTTTTTTAGTAAAATTACCAAAAGACGTAGAAATCAGAACAATATCAAAAAGTTTCTGAAATAAATGTTGCTCAGAATTTCATTTTATACCAAACTGCCAAATTTCATACTGAAAATTCAGAAATTTTTTGATATTGATATTTTGACGACAGCACGTAAGTGGCAGCTGTGGGCTTTGCGGAAATTTCAAAAATAATTCGGAATGTACTTCCAATGCAAAGAGACATTATCAGAATTCAAATAAAGTTAATATTAATTTAATGTTCCCCATAAATTATGATTTCTTTAGTGAAAGCCTCACAATCTTGGTGCAAACCGAATTATTTAATGCGCAATTATTCTTGGAACATCATAAGAAATTAAATTCTTCGATTTTATATCTGAAGAATAATTCTATATTTTCTCAAATACTCGCTCAAATACCACTAAAAAAGCAATACATACAAGGGCGTACCCAGGTAGGGGCAGGGGGGGGGGGCAGCTGCCCCCCCCTAGAAGATAAAATAAACGTCAATTTTCCTGGCAAGTGGCAATTAAAAATGAAGTGTTGGAAACCGACCGACCATCTTCTCGAAACAGGTATGAGCTGCCCCCCCCCTAGCTCAAATCCTGGGTCCGCCCTTGAATACATCCCTCATCTAAAACAAAGATACCTGTGAAAATGAAATCGAGTTGACAGGCGGATAATTTCTTATGATGTTCCAAAAATAATTAGGGAGATATTAGCTCTTTGCGCATTTAATTTCTCAAGAATAATTCGGTTTGCACCAAGATTGTGGGGTTTTCACTATAGAAATCATAATTTATGAAGAACATTAAATGGATATAAACTTTATTTGAATATGATAATGCAAGGGCGTAGCCGGGGGGGGGGGGGGGGTTGTTATTTTTTCTCTTAAAAAAAATTTTTCCCCCCCCCGCCGAAATTAATTCCTGGCTACGCCCTTGTGATAATGTCTCTTTCATTGGAATTACATTCTGAATTATTTTTCAAATTTCCGCAAAGCCTACAGCTCCCTCTAACGTGCTGTCAACAGAATATGAATATCAAAAAATTTCGGAATTTCACTATGAAATTCGGCAGTTTGGTATAAAATGAAATTCTGAGCAACATTCATTTCAGAAATTTTTTGATATTTTTCTGATTTCTACGCCTTTTGGTAATTTTTTCAAGAAAATGTCAATTTTGACAGGTTTGCAGAGTAACACGATAAATGACATATATGTCGAAAATCATCGTTTCTTGAGCACCAACATTCCCGAAAACCAAAATTTCAAAAAATTATACAGGTGAGAAATTTCCTCTTGGTGCGTACTTTTTGAAACACACTGTATTATGTAATGTTTAGATAATGTTTTGCTATGAGGGGGTGATTTCTGAGCAATGCCCCATGGAGCAGGGGGTAATAGAGGATCATATGAGAAGTCAGAAATGAGCGCTCAAACATATCATATGCCTACAAGTTTCAGAGATACTGGGTGTTTCCTGAAAATCATAGAATTTTCAACCCGTATAAGTTCAAAACAGTTGAATTGATTTGGACAATATTTTGCAAGCTTATTTATTGTCTTTGATATACTTAAATGATTCTGCAAATGATAAAAAAGACAGGACCGTACGAGAACATTAATTTTTTACGTCATATCATAACTCTGTACCCGAAAAATTTTTTTTTGGCAGTTTCGTGAAGAGAAAAAAAAGGTATGGAAATTAATAATCAATCCAAACGGCACAATTTTTTTCTACGGAGTAGAGCCATCTGAAAAGCAAAACATTTCGATTTTTTCTTCAGTGAAAAATTCTGGAAATAATCGACTGATTTCAATGAAAACTATGATTATGAATAAGGTTCTGAAAACTAATTTCAATGTTACAGCAATGTAGGTATTGAATTAGCAATATTTTTTTTCGTGGTGACATTACGAAAAATGTTTTACTCGATTCTATAACAAATTAATACGTATAACTTCTAACAAATAAGAAAAAATGAAAACTACGAATGAAATTTCATCGAAGCTGCTCCAAATGGCCTCCACCGATGGCTATGCATTTTTCAGCCCTCTTACATAGATTTAAAACTGATTAAATAATATAACATAAAAAATATTCCATTGGGGTAAGATCAGGCGATCGTGCAGGCCATCTTCTGGGACTTTCCTCTACGTATCCACCAATTTATATACTCTGCATCGAGATAATTTCTTACTTCCAATAAGCTTTGGGGAGGTGCACTATCGTGCCGAAAGATCATTGATCTCTGGCATACTACTAAAGGTGTTTTCTCCTCTTCACGAATATGTTAATGAGTGAAGTTTTTCATAATATATTATGATCATCAAAACAAAAGTACAGATGCGGTCCTGTCTTTTACATTGAAATTATTTTTTAGCACCTTATTTATAATCATAGTTTTCATTGAAATCAGTCGATTATTTCGAGCAATATAGGGATTATTTTGTTTTTGGCGCTCTTGTTCCTCGGAACAGAGTGCTTATCAATTTGCCCAAATGTCTGCAATTTTCGAATTTTTGGCTGAAAATGGTCTCAAACGATTTGGTTCGACTCACTGATCTAGAATCCGTGGTTGAAATCGATTTTGTCCGGCAGTCCGGCCGGTCATCCGTCCGTTGAAACGATAACTCTCGAACGAAAGGAGTTAGAGGATTGAAATTTGCAGGATAGGTTTGGAGCGTAAATATCTCGGACAAGTTCGTTAACAGGCAAAATCCATCAAGCGGTTTGGGAGTTATGACCGTTTTTAGTAAAAACATTTTTTATTTATATTTCCGAAACCGATCACTCGATCTTTCTGAAATTTAGCATCAAATTGTAGAATCATGACCTTTAGACGCATGTGAAGTGTTGTATTGATCGGGTTACCGTAAAGTGTCAAAAAAAATTGAAAATCTTTAAATTTTGTTTCTACAATAACTCTCGAACGGAATGAGTTAGGCAGTTGAAATTTTCAGAGTAGGTTCGGGAGATGAATATCTCGGTCAGGTTTGCTATTGGGCAACATAGGCCAGATGGTTTCGGAGTATCGAAAAAAAATTTTTTTTTAAATTACAAATTTCAAAATAATTTTTTTTTTAAGATGCAGTTTGAGCATTGATATCAATTTCAACTCCAACAAGCTAATACTCTCGGAGATATTTTTCGAAATTTCAATAATGAATCGTACTTTTATGTTTTCACAGAATGCTATAATTATTCTATCTATGATTTATTATATGATCTGTGTTCATACTCGTACATGTCATCCTGAGTTGCGTTCGAAAATTAACTCCGTAGAGTAATATTTACTCCATTGCGTCCGAAAACGGAAGAGTTGAGTAAATTTTACTCTGTGACTGTCGTCCGAAAAGTCGGAGTATTCGACTCGGAGTTCATTTTACTCCTGTCAAAATTGACATAACTCATGGGAAGGAAAATCTAGTATCTTTGTCTAACTGTTTTATGAATGTTTTGTGATGTAATTCAATAGTTTTTATACTGCTCACAATATATATTTATGATTAGAGTTACATATATGTGAAGAAAATAATAATAATAGGATCTTTCTTAAACCAACATAACCTATTTTCCGATATTGGCACCTTCTGTTACGGTCAGTGTCAGTGTCAGAGTAACTATAGAGTAAATCTGTCAAACCTTCAAAAACTCTACTCTACTCCGTGGAGTTAATTTTCGAACACAACTTAGTTCTATAAGAGAGAGTCAAATTCATTTCAGCTATTTTAATTCGATTTCTTCCATGGTGCAGTTCTCATTCTCAGAGTGCTCATTTAATCTTCATAAATAAACTATTATTTGAATCGAATTTCCTTTATGATGCAGTTCTATCATAAGAATACATTGATATAATTCTCAACTCTGAGAAACCAAAACTTTCGGAGATATAATTTGTCTGTTTGAACAAGAGCGCCAGAAAGCTCCTGTCCACAGGGCTTACCAAGTTATTTCTTTTCATGAAACTGACAACAAAAACAATTTTTTTCTTGTACTTGGTGGTGATCTGGTATTAGGACGTGAAAAAATAAGGTTCTAGTACGGTCCTGTCTGCGTTTTAATTTTCGATTTTTGATTCTTTTAAGTATCTTAGATAAGACAATAAGTTTGCAAAATATTATCAAAATCGATTCAACAGTATTGAATTGGTATGAAAATTCTATGATTTTCAGGCAACACTGTATCTCAGAAACTAGTAGACATAAGAGATGTTTGCGAGCCCATTTCTGACTCCTCATATGGTCCGTTATTACCCCCTGCAGATGGGTCATTGGTCAGAAAGCACCCTGTATAGGTAGTCGATATATTCATCGATTTAAAAACAGAATAAGTGCATTTTCTATATGCCTTTCAATATAATGCACAATAATTTGCGACTCGAATAAAATTATCGAATTAAAAAAAACTAATACACCAAAAATTTTAATAATATTTTTCAAATATTGAAACACCTAAGTAATAAAATTTCAAAATTTAAAACGGTTCAAAAATTATTCATAATGATATTCACATATTCATAAACATTAAAAAAAATATTCATTAAAAAATTGTTTCAAGCACTGACGTGAAGTCAGAAGCTTTTGCGCGTATGTTCTATTGTCCATTCTTCTGTATTGGACACCCTTAATCGAATTTACCATGGTTAATTATGTCGTCCATTCTCCTGTATTGAACACTCTTAATTCAAATTTACCATGGTAAATTCGAATTAAGTGTCCAATACAGGTGGAGAATGGACGACATAATTAACCATGGTAAATTCGATTAAGCGTGTCCAATACAGAAAAATGGACAATAGAACATACGCGCAAAAGCTTCTGACTTCACGTCAGTGCTTGAACCAATTTTTTTTTCGTGATTTATTTTTAATTTTCTGGAGGCGCGGTTCTTAAAATTTTTTTTTTCGTCATTTTTTTCAAACCTAGGAGTACGGTTCTTACAGAATTTTAAACACATCTTTGTGTTGATTTTCTACTACTAGTTACCAAGCTTCAATTCAATCGAATATTTATTTTTTGAGTTATCAAGGAAACAATATTCCAGGTGGATATAACTCGGAAACCGTTAAACCGATTATGCCCAAAATCGAACTCAACTCTCCCTTTCGGATACGCAACCTACCCTGAAAGTTGCAAGTCCCTATCTCCTTTGGTTCGAAAGTTATCGAGGCAACGGTCACCCATCTACTGAACTCACACAAGAATGCTCGAATCTCCAACAATATTCAACGGATCGTGTTAAAACTTGAAACTTGGCAGTAGAGTTAGGTAATGAACGCTCTTGCAAAATTTCAGCAATTTCAAACGTATAGTTACTGATATATAGAATTTTTTTTTTATTTTCAATGATTTATTAAAAATTTTCTACAAATGCTATCCTCACCAAATTTCGCAAACATTTTCGCGTTGGCATTCTACAACTAATAACCATGTTTGAATTCAATCGGTTCAGTATTTTTCGAGTTAATGAGGAACAAAATACCACCAAATTTCAGATGGTTATAACTCTGAAACCGTTAGGTCGATTATGCTCATAATCAAACTGAAATATCGCGTTCTAGTGCACATCCTAACCTGAAAACTTGAAGCCGCTATCTCATTCCGTTCTCAAGTTAACGTGACAACAAAAATATTTTTTAATAATTTTTTTCAAATTATCTAGCCATACGATTCGCACAAAATTTCACAAACGTGCTTAGGTTCATATTCTACAACTACCCACCAAGTTTCAATTTGATCGGATTTATATTGGTTGAAAACAAAATTATTACTCGGAAACCACTGGGCCGATTATGCCCATTAACGAACTTGTCCGTCGTATTGGGATGCGTCACCTACCCTGAAAATTTCAAGTCGCTAGCTCTTTTCGTTCTCAAGTTATCGTGGCAACGGACGGCCGGCCGGACAGAATCAAATTTGACCTCGAATTCTTCATTGGGGAGTCGAACTTAATCGTTTGAGACCATTTTTTTCAAAAAATTCGAAAGTTACAGACATTTGGGCAAAACTATAATGCGATGTTCCCCAGAACATACGCGCAAAAACCCTCCGACAATAGATTTCGATCATTTACATATTTTCTCAATTTTAACAATTCCTGTATTCCTAGAGAAATTGGTCTCTCAAGCAAACGTAAAAGCTTATGTATGCCTATGTTTGGTCGAATGGATCTTTTCGATTGTGAATTGAGTATATAGGGCCTTTTGGGATTAGGTCATTGTAGCATTGGCAAAAGTATTCGTTCGCAAAATTTCTGTGCATGTTTAAGGTTCTCGGAATTTATTTGTACATTTTATTTATAAGACATTAATTAAAAAAATGTGAGAAAGCTCTTCGAACAGGAGCTTTGGCGCTCTTGTTCAAACTTTGACAAACCATTTCTCCGAAAGTATTGATTTCTCAGAGTTGGAAATTATATCGATGGATTCTTATGATAGAACGGCATCATACAAGAAATTAAATTAAAAAAATCAAGAAACTACGATTGATTATTGAAATTTTGAAAAATCATATTTTCGAATAAAGTATAATAATAAGTTTGTTAGAGTTTTTTTTTGTATGTGTTTTTTTTCTCAATAAATTGAATTCAATTGAGTTGAGAATTATATCAATGGATTCTTATGATGAAACTGCATCCTAAAAAAATTTCAACAAGTGTCTAGCTCAATCCTTTCGAGAGTTATCGTGTTAACCGACGGCCGGAGAGAATCGATTTTGACCACGGATTCTTGAAGAGTGAGTCGAACCAAAACGTTTGAGACCATTTTCAGCCAAAAATTCTAAGATAAAAGTCATTTGGGCAAATGGATAAGCACTCTGTTCCGAGAAACAAGGACACCAAAACTTTCATTTTTATCCTGTAGCTAGGAAACTAGGAGAAATATCAAATTTCTGTTTACGGCATATTCGTATCATACAAAATTAGCACAGAAATGTCAAAATCATATCATCATAACTCTAAATAATCTTGAGATGGCATGTTCATGTATTATAAATTAATTTTAAATTGTGGGATACTAATTTCGGAAATAATTGCGATATTCTTTGAGTTCTCGAATAATTTTTTTTGACATTTTCGGATGGGATAGGACTATTTCACAATCTTGCATAAATAGCAGAGGAGAGTTAGAGGAGGAAATATTGTTGGTGGCCATACCACCATACGCTAGATATCGTCCGAACACTGAAGCCAAGCAGCGTCAGGTGCGGTTAGTATTTGGATGGGTGGCCGCTGAGGAACACCGCACGCTGTAATTTTTCTTCAATTTGGTGTCTGTGCGTCAATTTTCATGAATTTTCCTAATTTAATTAAAAACGTAGGTCTATGACTCAACTTTGGATTTACATACATCAGCAAATTATTATTTTTTGAAATTTGAAAAATATTATTATAAATAGTAGAAATATGGATCATGCGGAGTAATATATATATATTATAAATAGTATTAGTTTGTTAGAGTTGAGAGTGATATCAATGAATTTTCATGATGAAATTTCATAAAAAAATTGAATTTGAAATTTGTAATGCCCAATAACGAACTTAATCTAGATATTTATCTCCGAAACCAATTCTGAAATTTACAACTGTCTAGCTTCCATTCGAGAATTATCGTTACGGCCGGCTGGACGGACGGCTGAACAGAATCGATTTTGACCACGGATTCTTGATCAGTGGTTCGAACCAAAACGTCTAAGACCATTTTCAACCAAAAATTCGAAAATTACAGACATTTGGGCAAATTAAGAAGAACATTCTGTTCCGAGGAACAAGAGCGCCATAAAGGTGCATACATTCTGTTATAAAAACCTGTATTATGCGAAGATGGTGCCAAAATGGTCGCAAATGATTATGTCATTACTGATTATGTCATTACTGATTGTGCTCAGTTTTAATTGCGTCAGCTTGCAACCGTTTTACAATGAATGGCATTATTACTTCCGAAATAAACAATGTGGGGTGGGGATTTGACTATTGCAGGGCAGGTTTGAAGTACGAATCGAAATATCTAGTTTGTAAATTGACATGATGCTTCCATTGGGTTCCAGAAATATACCTATTGAATTTTTTAATGCCATAATGAAGATCCCACCAAATTCAAATCGATGGTAGCTACTATAATTCGTTGATTTACTACCTGGTCCTCGTCAGCCAGGTTTGAGTAAGGCATGATACTAAAACAATATGTGTGTGTTATAGTATCATGGACTGTAGTATCATGGACTGTACTAAGCATCTGACTCACAGTGCGTGGGTATCGGGATCGAATTCCGATGGGGAAGTAGCTTTTTTTCAATTTCTTTTACATTTCGACATGTATTTCCCCAATATCATCAACAGTTTAGATCTGATCAAGTTCAAATCTTGAACTTGACTGTAAAATAAGGTTTTGAATGCTCTCGCAGAATTTAAACGATAACTGATAACACCGTGTTGCCCAAATGTCTCTTATGTTCGAATTTTTTTCCCGAAAATGGTCTCAAACGATTAGCTTCGACTCACTAGAGAAGAATTCGAGGTCGAATTTGATTCTGTCCGGCTGGCCGTTCGGGCATTGCCGCGATAACTTTCGAACGGAAAGAGATAGTGACTTTAAATTTTCAGGGTAGGTGGCGTGTCCAAATACGACGGAAAATGTTCGTAAATTGTCATAATGAGCCTGACGGTTTCCGAGTACTAATTTGTTCTTCAACCAATACAGATCCTATCGAATTGAAACTTGGTAGGTAGCTAGGTGTAGAATTATAATGACACAAAATCGTTTGTGGAATTCTGTGAGAATCGTATCAAAGAAAATTAAAAAATTTTTATTAATGAATATCATTTATCGCACGATAACTTGAGAACGGAAATAGGTAGTGACTACGGGCCTACGGACGGCCGACCGGACTGAAACTTATCGTTTGAGACCATTCTCGACCAAAAATTCGAAAATTACAAACATTTCGGCAAATTGATGGGTTCTCTGTTCAGGGTAACAGGCGGCACAAGCACACCAATAGGCACTTCAAACAAAGTTTGTGAACGCCTTCCAATTGAATTGACATGCACATTTCCTCTCATTTTACCGACTGAAAAGTGAGAACTATCCGATGCATCGTTAAAACTACAATCAGAGATGTTTACCCTGAGATTCAAATGTGACTTCCTCCGATATCATAATGACTTATAATGGAAAACGATTTAATTACAATTAGCTCAATAGTAAACAATTCAATCAGACGGTCTAGATAACATGCCTATAAAAATATTCTTAGCAGCTTCGGAATTTCAGGATCTTCCCAGAAATCGCAACGGTTATTTATAACACGTAGTATCCCCGCAAAGGAAGGAATCTTTTTAAAGCCCTTAGGCTACACGAAGATTGTACCCGCACAGCTGGTAGAGCTAGAGGTACCCGAACCTTACCAACTATTAACTTCAGCTTTCCGTTCCTATTCTCATTCTCTCATTTCTCTCTCTCCAGTAAGAAACCGGCCGTGTCTCCCATCACGTGTGATCGCAGTACAGTGTGAATGCAGATCTCAATTTTCAACGAATAAGTATTAAGTACCCGTAGTCTGGGCTTCATCTTTCGCCTTTGTTAAGTAAAATCGTAAGTAAGCAATGCGCTAGGTGCGAGAGTTATAACCAAAGATTGTGCAGTGAAACTTGGGAATCAACATCAACAAAGAGTGTCTGTTCGCCCTTTGGAGTGTTCGCGAGTCCATTCCGTTTCGGTATTCGAAAAATATTGTCGGATGTGCTAGTACCCAGTTATTTGTGTTGGGATTACCATTTTTGCGAAGGTCAAACTTTGCGAGGACTCGCGAAACCGCTCATTGCAGTGTTGGTTTTCATTATTTGTGGTAGCACGACTGCTGCTTCGAAAATGGTGAGTTTTATCGATACTGATTTTTCTAGTCGAACATGTAAAAGAAGAAACCAGTCCGGAATTTAATTTTGAAAAAATTGTTACCACTCACGTGGCGTCAAGAACCTTAGCGCCCCGTTCCTTCCATGAAGAATATAAAAGTAATTTTTTAAGAGCTTCAAAATGAACAACAAAAAACAAAAAAATTGATGGAATGTTTTTTTAATTATTAAATTCATTTGAATTCATGATTTGGAAAGAGTTCATTCATGTGACCACCACGACTAATCATTACGAAGCGCATCCAATCAGTCCAATTTTTGACCACTATTTCCAATTAATGTGGTCTTATTTCATCAATGGTTCGCTCAATATTGTTTTCCAATGCTTCCAGAGTCCTTGGTTCGTCAGCATAAACCATGAATTTACAATAACCCAGAAGTAAATAATCAAGAGGTACCATCACACGATCTTGGAGGCCAATTGACAGAGCTGTTTCTCGAAATAATATTTTCAACGAATTATTGTCTCAAATAAATCGATGATTTCGTTGGTTGTGTGGAACGTAGCACCATCCCTTTGAAACTATCGGCTGTCAATGTTAAACTCTTGGAGTTTTGGTAACAAAAAAGTCCATTACAGCACGATTAGTCTGTTAACGATGATTATGTCGATCATGTTATAATTGGCGAAGAGCTATATAGGACATTGGTGAATAAGTGCGACAAACGTCAGGGGGTGATTCTGCATGAAAAAATAATGACATTTGGGGGGTTCAAAGAGGGTTGTTATTACGAATTTTCGACTTACAATTAAGAATTTTATCATCATTGGCATGCATACGGGTGATGATCTCAATTCTTCGAATGTAAAAAAGGTATGCATGCCACTGAGATATTTACAACTAATAATCATTTTTGAATTCTTTGTTCAATTTGTGACAAAAGATCTTCCATGCCTTTGTTCGTATGGGACGCGATTTTTATGCAAAAAAAAACAACGCGTATTTTGCTTAATAATTCATCTAGTAGCGACGCTAGTAGAGTACTGTCAGTGTCAACTTTCTGTTAAACTGGAATATTTGAACGATTTGCATGAAATTTCATTTGCATATCTCAATCTGCTTCAGAGCAATAAATAGTCAGTTTTCTTTAATAAATCATTTAGTAGCGACGCTCTTAGGCTACTGCCAACTTTCTGTTAAATACGAATATTTGAACGATTTGCATCAAATTTCATTTGCATATCTCAATCGGTTTGAGGGCAATGAATAAATAGGTAGTCAGTTTTCACCCAGTATCTCAGAAAACGAAACATTTGCAAAAGTTATAAGCAAACTGTCATTATTTAGTCATGCAGGACCCCCGCTTTGTTCCACTTATTCTCTAACACCCTCGCTACCACCCTTATATAAGTTTCGCGAACTGAACTCTGTTTTTGAAAATAAATTTCCACAATTTCGTAGCGTTGCTCAAGTGTTTTATCTATTCATGATTGAAATGGCCTTCTGAACATAAATGTCAAAGAAGTGTCACTTTGATGACAAACGCCATTCGAAAGTAGTCCCTATCGAAATATCTCATATAACTAAATCAGTTGCAAAAGTACTGAGGTCAGGAAATTTACGGCGCTGTTCAAATTCATAGCCAGAGCGGTCACCCATCCAGATACTGAACTCGTCCGGTATCTTAGCTTCCAGAAAAATATATTTTTTCTCAAAATACCTACAACAACATATATCCGATCGAGTTTAAATATCAGTTTCAATTCATCCAAATACGTCCATTATAATACCATATTTGATTCTCCTTAAGCAACGAATGGTTTTAAATATATCGATATAAATGCATCAAAATAATTGTTTTCCAACCTCCTCTGAAACTGACATCTGAGATTTTTCGTATTGAATGAGTAAAAAAATTGTGAATCTGAAAACTCCTCAAAGATTATAAGTTACTTTCGCTTCTTCATTGTTTAGTGTTTTTACTATCTAGATCTAGAATATTTTCGATTTCGGCAAATCCTCGAATCTTTGGTACCCCATATCAGGATTGAAATATCTTTCATACTAAAATATATGGGTCTCTATTCTTTAATATAAGTTCATGAGTACTATATTCAACTCGTCGCGACCATGGACATGGTCGCGACCAGCGATAGGTATCAAATATCGATTTATAATCATCTTTTAATCAAATTACTCTTCCCGTATAAAAATCGCATGACCTTAGACATGACATTTCCAATTCAGTCTTCATAAAATTCGGTTTGTTATCGCGTTTACCATCAGACAGACGAACAGAAGCGAATTTGACATTACAGACATTTGGGCGAAACGAGCGTACAAGAACCATTGAAAATTTCGTGACCGAGCCAAATACGAAAAAACAATATTCTGTTGATTTAGAGCAGCCTGCCCAAATCAGAACTAATATTTTCATGCCCCTCTCAATTAAGTTTCAACAAAAATAGGAAACACATTTTTTTATATTAACTAAATTATTTATTTGAATTTCAAATACCTAGGTAGAATACAGATACAATTTTATTTATTTATTATGGACAAAAACTAAGTACTAATGAGATACATTCAGCTCGAGCTTGAGCTTGCTATATGTGCTATATATACATCAGAACCTATAAAAACCAATGTGTTAAGGTTATGTCAAGAAAGGTGAATTATTACTGTTTTTGTGATGTTGAATGGGTCGTCTGTTTTTGACCTCGTTCGAATTTAACGATTTTGGCTCATAAAAATTAATTCTTCCTTTCATGTCGAACTGCATTGATTTAACTCCATCGGTATTTAACTTAATACTTTTTGTCAACATTTTTCTGTGGAGTTCATTTTAGAGAGCAGAATTTTTTGATTGTTACTGGCTTATATGTATTTAATGTATTTAATGCTCTTCCTAAAATGTTTCACGGCATTGAAAACACAAGCCTCTTCGAACGGAGTTTATTTTGGAATGCGAGCCATTTCGAGGAATTCTATCATTGGTGCGCGGTTAAGGCTCGGGTTAAGGTACTTGACTTTTTTTTTTCTCTTGGTTCTTGAACTAATAAATTATATTCGTTTATTTATGAATTTGAAAAATGTTTAATTCGCCGTCATTTTCTTGCTCATTCGTATCGCAAAAAATAATTGTTGTAGTTCACAAATAAAAAATATGATTGGTCCCGTTTATTCCATATCTGTCCTGCTAACTTAATGCGAATGGACGTTAGGATGTAATGAAATAATCGCTTCGCACAAAGTTAACCGAACAAAGATGAAAATCAGAAAAAACTTATAGGTCCAGAATGTGTCGCTAATTTGTATCACAAGAAAAAATGTGTGAATCTTTGAACATAGCATGTGCTCAAGGATACTTTGGGAGGTGCATTCATCATTCAATATTTTTTTCTGGGTTTTCGCTCCCAAACTTAAAAAATAGGTATCTATAAAATAAACTTTTTCAATTGTTTCTGCGTAAGGAACACTTGATATTTGTCAGAGACAACGTTGAGAACAATGTTGCCTAATAAATAGTAACGAAACAACACACAAAGATTGAACAACCTTTTTGTAACTTTTCAGAGCCTTAATCAGACTCCTTAATCAGAAACTGAACACTTCTCGATTTTTTTTCGTTAGTCGGGACCTTATCAGCCGTTGTGTTAGTTCAAAATTAAAATTAAGAGAGGCCCTAACATTTTCCGTTTGGCTGAGTTCGACAAGACCTAACTACATCAATTTAGCGGGACACATTGCATGTTAATTTTTTCGAAAGCAATGCGAATTAGTATCAACATCCAAAAGTGCCCAGCTGACTTCCTGCACGCAGTTTGAGAAGTATAAAAATCATTAGCGAAAGTGATTTGTTTCCTTCATTCAACAACAAATTTATTCAACTCTAAATTACCTACATTAACAATATTTTTCCTGAGTAGAGGACTACATCGGAAACAATTACAGTTATTCATTAGCAGCTGCTCTTAGTAGCGAATTAAAATACATTAGCGGCCATCATGGTGATCCACTTCTTCGATAAGGAAAAGATTGTAATATGTTTATTTTTATATTATCATAAATCAGACTAGGCTACGAGTATCGATTTATATTTAAAGTTTCTCATGTATCAGAACATATCCCATACTTAAGAATATTACAGGACAGGAAGAAAGCAATAAAATTAATTGATGATCATAGTAAACCTACCCGAGCAGATGTTCTAGCATAGTGTGAAGGTCTATAAGTACCTACTACCCAGATCCATCACTGTGTCTCCATCCAACATGGCGCACCTTTCTTAGTAATGTTGATGCATAAAAATCCTTCTCACCACTATAAATCAATGTTTTTCGTATAATGATTTACGATGTTTTGTCGGGATCATGTTACTGAGGTGAAAAAATATGAATAGCAATTGTTCACTATGCTAATGGCCACATTTGGCACGTTCCACGTCAAAGTTGGGTACTCTTGTTTGCCCTAGGTCCTTTGTTTATTGTTATATACCAAAGTTTACGACTCTTCTGACAGGACTATCTCGTGAGATTATTCCCAAATATTGAACATTTTCGAAAAGCTATTCAAATCGTTTTTGTGCGCATGTTTTAGGGAACATAGTGCATACATTTCGAATTTTTCGCCGAAAATAGTCTCAAAGATAAGGTTCTATTCACTGATGAAGAACTCGAGGTCAAATTAAATTGGGTCCGGCTGGTCGTTGCCACGATAACTTTCGAACGGAAGGAGATAGCGACTTGAAATTTTTCAGGTGGGTTGCGCATCCCGATGCGACGGTTACGTTCGTTAATGGGCGTAAACGGCCAAACGATATGGGAGCTATACCCATCTGAAAAATTGTTTCCTCAATAACTCAAAAAATACAGATCCGATTGAATTGAAACTTGGTAATTATTTGTAGGATGCCGACGTGCAAAGATTAGCGAAATTTCGTCAGGATCGTATCTTATATTACTGTGCAAATAATATGTCGAACTGGTATTAATTCCTTCTGAAATTTCATATCATGTGAAATCTCAGAATTCTAAGCATATCGATAGCCTAGATGTTAGCTTGCCCGGAAATCTGGGTTCGAACTACCGGTGTAAGTTCACTATTTCATATATTTTAAAATTTGATTTCAGTTGATGCCCAATGCATTATTTCACCTGTTAACGCTAGAAGATAGTCTTGCCAACAAGTACCTTTTAGGCTCGCTTTTAGGTCAAAACTTTTTAGAATTCTCCGAAAATCATGATTGAGGTGTCATTTCGATTCGGAATGGCATGTAGATATTTTTTGAGAAAATTCAAGAACGCTCGCAAAAACTGCAAAAGTTATATACAATTAAGTGAAAAAAAAGGGGTTTGTTTTTTTGCATATACATATACATTAGGGTGATTCATTTCCCCAAAATTTTTTTTTTTTTTCGGTGCTCATGCAAAATATTAATCTACACATAGAAAAAAAAATTCTCACCAAGTTTGAGCTCTTAATATTAATTTTAAGTACTTACAATTTGAATTTAAAGTTTTACCATTTAAAATGCATGTAAAAAAATCTTTTTTTTTTCAAATTTTTAATGCTTACCCGGCTTTTGCAATATTGCAAATGGGTTTGATGGACCTTGTGAGGAATTTCATGCTCTTCAAAATTGCCTTAGAGTTTTTTTGTATAACTCGCTCCGGTTCACCAGTAGAAGTCGTCAAGTACAGTTTTTGATAAAAATATATTTTTTTCTAATTTTTTGAGCAAACCGCCAAAAGTAGGAAGAAAAAAGGACCGACTCATAAAATAAAAGTTATCCAACCAATATTCAATTAATTTACAGCCATTCTTATACCGGAAAATGTAAGAAATTGATCAATATTAACTCATAATGTTATTTAGATTAATTTTTTTTATTTATTACCATTATATTTCTCTATCCCGAGAAGAAAAATTGAAAATAGTTGATTCTATTAAAAACAAAAAATCGAGCAATAGTAAATATCCTCGATTTACTTTAGACAGCAAAAAGCTTGAAATAATGGCGTCTAAAAGTATAAGTGATTTTGTGAGTCAAGAATCTCTCACTATTTTCAATAAGTTAAATTTGACGTGTGAATTTTTAGACATCGACCCTGATTTCTGGGAAACGGATCAAGAATACATTACTTGCTGCGAAACTTTCAAAAAATTACGTGTTGTTAATGACACTGCTGAACGATGTGTTGCACTCGTTGAAAATTTTAACGAGTTTGGGACATATGATGAAGATCAGAAACAATATTTATTATTAATGGTTCAACAATGTAGAAAAAAATATCCAACGTGCGCCAAAAAAAGCTTTATTCAGCTTTAAAATCTTGATGTGATTTCAATAACTTTATTAGTTATTTGAAATTTGTGAACTTGTTATTTATAACTATTTAGATGTTTATTACATTTGAAGTATGTTACATAATAACGTAACCTTCTGTATATTTTGATTAAATTGTTGTTGCTTTTTTATAAATTCATGTTTTTGTATTCATTGTGAGTAAAAAATCATACTTATTTTTAAACTTTTTAGTATAGAGAAATATAATGGTAATAAATAAAAAAAATTAATCTAAATAACATTATGAGTTAATATTTATCAATTTCTTACATTTTCCGGTATAAGAATGTCTGTAAATTAATTGAATATTGGTTGGATAACTTTTATTTTATGAGTCGGTCTTTTTTTCTTCCTACTTTTGGCGGTTTGAACAAAAAATTAGAAAAAAATATATTTTTATCAAAAACTGTACTTGACGACTTCTACTGGTGAACCGGAGCGAGTTATACAAAAAAACACTAAGGCAATTTTGAAGAGCATGAAATTCCCCACAAGGTCCATCAAACCCATTTGCAATATTGTAAAAGCCGGGTAAGCATTAAAAATTTGAAAAAAAAAAGATTTTTTTACATGCATTTTAAATGGTAAAACTTTAAATTTAAATTGTAAGTACTTAAAATTAATATTAAGAGCTCAAACTTGGTGAGAATTTTTTTTTCTATGTGTAGATTAATATTTTTCATGAGCACCAAAAAAAAAATAAATTTTGGGGAAATGAATCACCCTAATATACATATCTCAAAAATTATTTGAGATTTTTTAAGTTTGAAAAAAATTCAAAAGGAGGAGAAAATTAAACATAAAAAAACAGGTGAGAATAATGAAATGAAAGATAAAAGAGTTGAATCAAAACAATAAAAAAAAAATTTCAAAAATAATACATGATTATTTTCGATTTTCTGGTTTCGAATGAAATGAAATAAAATACAGAGAGACATTTCATTTGTTTACAACAAATTGTTTACTAAATAAACAATGAAAATTTGAATAATAATCAATTTTTATTTAATATCGAAGACCAAGATAAATAATGTTTCAAAAAGAATTTCAGTCCTTAATATTAATTACATGTGGTAGAAAATAATTGTTAATTAACAAATCCATTTTCAAGTAGATAATAATTTTTTTTAAGAAACGGTTTTTTTTTAAATGTGTCCAAAAAAAAATTTCAATTACCTTATAAGCAACGCATTTGTTAATACCAATTTTTAAACAATAAGAGATAATAATTTTTAAAAATCATTTTTAAGTAGCTTCTGATCATGAGAAAACGTATCAATAGTAATATTATAAAAACAAATATTTCTGTCAATGTTTAATTGACCTTTATAATTTTTAACTCAAGTAAATTGTTAATAACAAAGTGAAAATTGAAATTTTTTTTATTTTTCCAACGGGAATCTATTCTAAGGCCTTTGAAAAATAGCTTCACGAAAGGAATAAATTCTCAAATCAGGAGTTCAACAATTATCGCACTTTCAATGTTAATCTTCGTGCTACAGAAAATTGTTAATTAACTAATGGATAACTAATTGAAAAATCGCGATCAAAATGTTTGGACCACGAATTATTGTTCATCTCGTTGTTGATTGATCTATCCTGTAGGTGCCTGAATTTTTTTCAGTTCTCAATTTTCATTTTTAAATTTTAGTGTTATTTTTTCATAAAAGGTCAGAAGTGGACGTGTGGCTAGTGCAAGTCGAAGTACACGTTTTCGGGCGTATTTTCAGCCCTCTGGGAAAATTATGATTATTGGTCCTACAGCTCCGGGAGTTGGGACTTTTTTCAAATCTAAAAAATCTCAAATAGTTTTTGAGATATATTGAAAAAACCAAACCCCCTTTCTTTTTCACTCAATTGTTTATAACTTTTTCTCTAAAAATATCCACATCCAATCGAATGACACCTCAATCATAATCAGCTTTATTACACGGTGTAACTTACCTGAATGACGGTGTAAATAATTGTTACCGTAGATAATAATTTCTGTCAGAAAATAACATAGCATTTACTACAGTAAATGTGTTATTTCTTACAAGAAATAAAAATGAAACTTTAATGGAGGGAAAACTTTATTCAACCCAAAAAACAAACGAAATTTAGCGCAAATATTCGAATTGTACTCCGTTAACCATTTGGTGTAAACACTTTTTGTACACTTCGCTCAAGGACTTCAGGAGTAATCTGCTCCATTTCAGCGCAAATTCTTTGCCGTAACTCTTCTAAATTATTTTGGTTACATATTCTATCTAACGGGATCAAGTATGGCAAGATATCGATGGACGTTTATTCCAAAGTGAGGAGGAGTGCCATCTCGTTGCAACCAAATATCCTGATATATGTAACCGCAAAAAGTTGAAAAACTAAGGCTCTATTAACCACCGTCCGATTATTGCAATGTAACATTCAATTTCTCCACCTCCATAAAGTTAGCAGAGCCACTTGCGAAAATTTCAATGAAACCTATTGCATTAATTGTCGAATATTTGTCGAGAATTTGTCGTGAAAGAAAAAAATTTGTCGCGCGCTTAGTTTTTTTTATATGGGGTGGCTCTGCTAACTTAATATTAAGTTAGCAGAGCCACTTGCAACAATTTCAATGAAACCTATTGCATTAATTGTCGAGTATTTGTCGTGAATTTGTCGTGAAAGAAAAAAGTCTGTCGCGCGCTTAGTTTTTTTTATATGGGGTGGCTCTGCTAACTTAATATTAAGTTAGCAGAGCCACTTGCAACAATTTCAATGAAACCTATCGCATTAATTGTCGAGTATTTGTCGTGAATTTGTCGTGAAAGAAAAAAGTTTGTCGCGTGCTTCGTTTTTTTTGTATGGGCTAAATTAATATTTGGCTAAAGGGGCCACACACAAATCACGTACGTTGGTTAATCGTATTTTTTTTCAATCAGAAATGAGCTGAATAATTGTCGAACGACCCAAACATATTCGTCGTGACAGAAAAAATTTTGTCGCGCGCTTAGTTTTTTTTAAATGGGGTGGCTCTGCTAACTTAATATTAAGTTAGCAGAGCCACTTGTAACAATTTCAATGAAACCTATTGCATTAATTGTCGAATATTTGTCGTGAAAGAAAAAAGTTTGTCGCGCGCTTCGTTTTTTTTGTATGGGCTAAATTAATATTTGATTAAAGGGGCCACACACAAATCACGTAAGTTGGTTAATCGTATTTTGTTTCAATCAGAAATGAGCTGAATAATTGTCGAACGACCCAAACATATTCGTCGTGACAGAAGAAAGTTTGTCGCGCGCTTAGTTTTTTTTTATATGGGTGACTCTGCTATTTTATTATTAAGTTAGCAGAGCCAACCCTTATAAAAAAAAAAACTGAGCGTGCGATAATCTTTTTTCTGTCACGACGATTATGTTTAGGTCGTTCGACATATTATTTAGCTCATTTCTGGTTGAAAAAAAGTACAATTAACCACTGTACTTGATTTGTGTGTGGCCCCGTTAACCTAATATTAAGTTAGGCCATACAAAATCAACGAAGCACGCAACAAACTTTTTTCTTTCACGACAAATTCTCGACAATTATTCGACAATTAATGCAATAGGTTTCATTGAAATTGTTGCAAGTGGCTCTGCTAACGTAATATTAACTTAGCAGAGCCACCCCATATAAAAAAAAACTAAGCGCGTGACAGACTTTTTTCTTTCACGACAAATTCACGACAAATACTCGACAATTAATGCAATAGGATTCATTGAAATTGTTGCAAGTGCCTCTGCTAACTTAATATTAAGTTAGCAGAGCCACCCCATATAAAAAAAATTAAGCGCGCGACAAATTTTTTTCTTTCACGGCGAATATGTTTGGGTCGTTCGACTATTATTCAGCTCATTTCTGATTGAAAAAAAATACGATTAACCAACTTACGTGATTTGTGTGTGGCCCCTTTAGCCAAATATTAATTTAGCCCATACAAAAAAAACGAAGTGCGCGACAAACTATTTTCGTTCACGACGAATTCACGACAAATATTCGACAATTAATGCAAAAGGTTTCATTGAAATTGTTAAAAGTGGCTCTGCTAACTTAATATTAAGTTAGCAGAGCCACCCCATTTAAAAAAAAACTAAGCGCGCGACAAAATTTTTTCTGCCACGACGAATATGTTTGGGTCGTTCGACAATTATTCAGCTCATTTCTGATTGAAAAAAAATACGATTAACCAACTTACGTGATTTGTGTGTGGCCCCTTTAGCCAAATATTAAATTAGCTCATACAAAAAAAACGATGCGCGCGACAAACTTTTTTCTTTCACGACAAATTCACGACAAATATTCGACAATTAATGCAATAGGTTTCATTGAAATTGTTACAAGTGGCTCTGCTAACTTAATATTAAGTTAGCAGAGCCACCCCATTAAAAAAAAACTAAGCGCACGACAAAATTTTTTCTGTCACGACGAATATGTTTGGGTCGTTCGACAATTATTTAGCTCATTTCTGATTGAAAAAAAATACGATTAACCAACGTACGGGATTTGTGTGTGGCCCCTTTAGCCAAATATTAATTTAGCCCATACAAAAGAAACGAAGCGCGCGACAAACTTTTTTCTTTCACGACAAATATTCGACAATTAATGCAATAGGTTTCATTGAAATTGTTACAAGAGGCTCTGCTAACTTAATATTAAGTTAGCAGAGCCACCCCATTAAAAAAAAACTAAGCGCACGACAAAATTTTTTCTGTCACGACGAATATGTTTGGGTCGTTCGACAATTATTCAGCTCATTTCTGATTGAAAAAAAATACGATTAACCAACGTACGTGATTTGTGTGTGGCCCCTTTAGCCAAATATTAAATTAGCCCATACAAAAAAAACGAAGCGCCCGACAAACTTTTTTCTTTCACGACAAATTCACGACAAATATTCGACAATTAATGCAATAGGTTTCATTGAAATTGTTACAAGTGGCTCTGCTAACTTAATATTAAGTTAGCAGAGCCACCCCATTAAAAAAAAACTAAGCGCACGACAAAATTTTTTCTGTCACGACGAATATGTTTGGGTCGTTCGACAATTATTCAGCTCATTTCTGATGGAAAAAAAATACGATTAACCAACGTACGGGATTTGTGTGTGGCCCCTTTAGCCAAATATTAATTTAGCCCATACAAAAAAAACGAAGCGCGCGACAAACTTTTTTCTTTCACGACAAATATTC
The DNA here is from genome assembly GCA_937662695.2 of Halyzia sedecimguttata. Taxonomy (NCBI): domain Eukaryota; kingdom Metazoa; phylum Arthropoda; class Insecta; order Coleoptera; family Coccinellidae; genus Halyzia; species Halyzia sedecimguttata. Next base: position 67,161,399 of record OW569413.2, on the reverse strand, counting down.
GACAATTAATGCAATAGGTTTCATTGAAATTGTTACAAGAGGCTCTGCTAACTTAATATTAAGTTAGCAGAGCCACCCCATTAAAAAAAAACTAAGCGCACGACAAAATTTTTTCTGTCACGACGAATATGTTTGGGTCGTTCGACAATTATTCAGCTCATTTCTGATTGAAAAAAAATACGATTAACCAACGTACGTGATTTGTGTGTGGCCCCTTTAGCCAAATATTAAATTAGCCCATACAAAAAAAACGAAGCGCCCGACAAACTTTTTTCTTTCACGACAATTTCACGACAAATATTCGACAATTAATGCAATAGGTTTCATTGAAATTGTTACAAGTGGCTCTGCTAACTTAATATTAAGTTAGCAGAGCCACCCCATTAAAAAAAAAACTAAGCGCACGACAAAATTTTTTCTGTCACGACGAATATGTTTGGGTCGTTCGACAATTATTCAGCTCATTTCTGATTGAAAAAAAATACGATTAACCAACGTACGTGATTTGTGTGTGGCCCCTTTAGCCACATATTAAATTAGCCCATACAAAAAAACGAAGCGCGCGACAAACTTTTTTCTTTCACGACAAATTCACGACAAATATTCGACAATTAATGCAATAGGTTTCATTGAAATTGTTACAAGTGGCTCTGCTAACTTAATATTAAGTTAGCAGAGCCACCCCATTTAAAAAAAACTAAGCGCGCGACAAAACTTTTTCTGTCACGACGAATATATTTGGGTCGTTCGACAATTATTCAGCTCATTTCTGATTGAAAAAAAATACGATTAACCAACTTACGTGATTTGTGTGTGGCCCCTTTAGCCAAATATTAATTTAGCCCATACCAAAAAAACGAAGCGCGCGACAAACTTTTTTCGTTCACGACAAATATTCGACAATTAATGCAAAAGGTTTCATTGAAATTGTTACAAGTGGCTCTGCTAACCTAATATTAAGTTAGCAGAGCCACCCCATTTAAAAAAAACTAAGCTCGCGACAAAATTTTTTCTGCCACGACGAATATGTTTGGGTCGTTCGACAATTATTCAGCTCATTTCTGATTGGAAAAAAATACGATTAACCAACTTACGTGATTTGTGTGTGGCCCCTTTAGCCAAATATTAATTTAGCCCATACAAAAGAAAACGAAGCGCGCGACAAACTTTTTTCTTTCACGACAAATTCACGACAAATATTTGACAATTAATGCGATAGGTTTCATTGAAATTGTTGCAAGTGGCTCTGCTAACTTAATATTAAGTTAGCAGAGCCACCCCATATAAAAAAAACTAAGCGCGCGACAAACTTTTTTCTGTCACGACGAATATGTTTGGGTCGTTCGACAATTATTCAGCTCATTTCTGATTGAAAAAAAATACGATTAACCAACGTACGTGATTTGTGTGTGGCCCCTTTAGCCAAATATTAATTTAGCCCATACAAAAAAAACGAAGCGCGCGACAAACTTTTTTCTTTCACGACAAATTCACGACAAATACTCTTCAATTAATGCGATAGGTTTCATTGAAATTGTTGCAAGTGGCTCTGCTAACTTAATATTAAGTTAGCAGAGCCACCCCATATAAAAAAAACTAAGCGCGCGACAGACTTTTTTCTTTCACGACAAATTCACGACAAATACTCGACAATTAATGCAATAGGTTTCATTGAAATTGTTGCAAGTGTCACGACGAATATGTTTGGGTCGTTCGACAATTATTCAGCTCATTTCTGATTGAAAAAAAATACGATTAACCAACGTACGTGATTTGTGTGTGGCCCCTTTAGCCACATATTAAATTAGCCCATACAAAAAAACGAAGCGCGCGACAAACTTTTTTCTTTCACAATTAATGCGATAGGTTTCATTGAAATTGTTGCAAGTGGCTCTGCTAACTTAATATTAAGTTAGCAGAGCCACCCCATATAAAAAAAACTAAGCGCTCGACAGACTTTTTTCTTTCACGACAAATTCACGACAAATACTCGACAATTAATGCAATAGGTTTCATTGAAATTGTTGCAAGTGGCTCTGCTAACTTAATATTAAGTTAGCAGAGCCACCCCATATAAAAAAAACTAAGCGCGCGACAAATTTTTTTCTTTCACGACAAATTCTCGACAAATATTCGACAATTAATGCAATAGGTTTCATTGAAATTTTCGCAAGTGGCTCTGCTAACTTTATGGAGGTAATTTCTCCCGGCATAGACTGGGACAGCCTTGAGTCCATTAAGAATTTTCTCTTGACCAATACGTGCAATTGTGACGATGTCATGTCCCATTCTGGCAAAAAGTGGCTTCGTCAGAAAATACATTATTAGTTAAGAAATTGGGGTCTTGGAAGTTGTTGCATCGTTTTAAAAAACAGCAAAAAAAATTTGAGGTGGTCATTTAATAAAAATCACTCGTAAAATTGAATGACGTCATAAGTAAAAAAATTTTGCCATAAGGTGGTTAATTAAAAACTAGAATTGACCTGTCGAAGCGTTTTGCTTGACATTAATATTCAATAACGCAGTAATGGATGTTGTCTTACTTTATTGACACATTGTATATAAATCTTTGAGAAATCAATATGTATCCCCCAAAATGAACAAACGAGCAAAAACTGACTGACTTATTCGTTGAGTTAAATTAGAAATTTAAGACGAATTGAGCGGCTATATTAGTTTCATAGATACGCAATTTTTCGACTATTCCAATATTCCGCTAATAAATAATAGGTAATCGAAAACTGGAATATTCGAGTATTCCGAATAAGATACCAAACGAATATTCTAATACTATAGTTTATCTCGATAAAGTTAGCAGACCCACTTGCGAAAATTTCAATGAAACCTATTGCATTAATTGTCGAATAATTGTCGAGAATTTTTCGTGAAAGTAAAAAAATTGTCGCGTGCTTAGTTTTTCTTATATGGGGTGGCTCTGCTGATTTAATATTAAGTTAGCATATCTCCGAAAGTGTTAGCCTGTTAGAGTTGAAAATGATATCAATGGATTTTTATGGAGAAACTGCATCTTAAAAAAAATGAATTTGAAATTTGTAAGTTAGAAAACATTTTTTTTTTCGTTACTCCGAAACCATTTGGCTTATTTTGCCCAATAACGAACTTAACCGAGATATTTATCTCTCAAACCTACTCTGAAAATTTCAACTGCCTAGCTCATTCTGTTCGAGAGTTATTGAAGAAAAAAAAAATTAAAATAATTTTTTTTTACACTTTACGGCAATCCGATCAATACAAAACTTCGCATGCGTATAAAGGATATTATTCTACAATCTGATGCTAAATTTCAGATAGATCGAGTGATCGGTTTCGGAAATATTCATAAAAAATGTTTTTACTAAAAACGGCTATAACTCCGAATCCGCTTGGTGGATTTCGCCCGTTAACAAACTAGTCCAAGATATTTACGCTCCAAACCTACCCTGCAAATTTCAATCCTCTAACTCCTTTCGTTCGAGAGTTATCGTGTTAACGGACGGCTGCCCAAACCTACTCTGACAATTTCAACTGTCTAGCTCATTTCCAGAGTTATCGTGTTAACGAATTCTTGATCAGTGAGTCGAACCAAATCGTTTAAGACCATTTTCATCCAAAAATTCGAATATTATAGACATTTGGGCAAATTGATAAGCACTCTGTTCCGAGGAACAAGGGCGCCAAAAAACTAAGCAAGCGTCATTTTTTTTTCTTTCTCAACAAATTTTCGACAATTAATGCAATAGGTTTCATTGAAATTTTCCTAAGTGGCTCTGCTAACTTTATGGAGGTCTATATTTTAAAAACAACGAGCATCACTTTAAATACTGGAAAAAAAATTGGTTCAAGCCCTGTGGACAGGAGCTTTCTGGCGCTCTTGTTCAAATAGACAAATTATATCTCCGAAAGTATTGGTTTCTCAGAGTTGGGAATTATATCAATGGATTCTTAGGATAGAACTGCATAATGAAGGAAATTCAATTCAAATAATAGTTGTTTTATCAAAATTAAATGAGCAATCTAAGAATGAGGAATGCACCATGGAAGAAATCAAATTAAAATAGCTCAAATGAATTTGACTCTCTCTCTTACAGAACAGGATGACATGTACGAGTATGAACATACATAGATCATATAATAATTCATAGATAGAATAATTATAGCTTTCTGTGAAAACATAGAAGTACGATTGATTATTGAAATCTCTGAAAATCATATCTCCGAAAGTATTAGCATGTTAGAGTTGAAAATTATATCAATGGATTTTTATGGTAAACTGCATCTAAAAAAAAAAATTGAATTTGAAATAAAAAAAAAGTAAAAAAAAATTCTTTTTTTCGTTACTCCCAAACCATCCGGCATATTTTACCCCCTCGAGTTCAACCGAGATATTTATCTCTCAAATCTACTCTGAAAATTTCAACTGCCTAGCTCATTCTGTTCGAGAGTTATTGTAAAAACAAAATTTAAAAATTAAAAAAAAAATTTGTTGACACTTTACGGCTACCCGATCAATACAAAACTTCGCATGCGTATAAAGGTCATTACTCTATAATCTGATGATAAATTTCAGATAGATCGGTTTCGGAAATATTCGTAAAAAATGTTTTTACTAAAAATGGCCATAACTCCGAAACCGCTTGGTGGATTTCGGCGATTAACGAACTCGTCCGAGATATTTACGCTCCAAACCTACCCTGAAAATTTCAATCCTCTTACTCCTTTCGTTCGAGAGTTATCGTGTTATCGGGCGGACGGCCGACCGGCCGGACAGAATCGATTTCGACCACGGATTCTTGATCAGTGAGTCGAACCAAATCGTTTTCAGCCAAAATTTCTAAAATTAGTGATATTTCGGCAAATTGATAAGCACTTTGTTCCGAGGAACAAGAGCGCCAAAAACAAGCGACAGTTGATTGTATAATCTCCATCCAGTCGAAGCGAATTTAGAATAAATTCTTTTCTTGTGACTGAATTTTGATAGACACTGTTATGATGTAGGTATTAAGAAGGTCAATATTGTTGCTCGTTGACTCACGAAGAGATGTATTTAGTTTAGATCCATTCAATTTCAACCCAGACATAATGTAGCTGGAAGTCTGTAAAGCGTAGAGGTCATAGCAAACCAGCTTGCAATGTTGCTTAATGCCTAGTGTCCCCTCCGAAGTTGACTCATGTGTTACTTAATCTGGTTCATATTGATTTGTTCTCAGTACACATTCCTCACCGACCATTCCATTATTTTCCTTAGTCATCGAAAAAATTCTTCCTGTAATCTCCTGAGACGTGCTTAGCACTATGGAATCAGTTATGACGCCGTTTCTTATGAATTGCGTATTTTATTAAGGTGGCAACCATACTAAATGAGTATATTATTAATTTACTTATCTGTCTTGAATATTTGTGTGTATGTAGAGAACACGTGAGTTTCTGTAGAAAGATCAATATTTGTTTATATAATTTATGGAGATTACCTATTTAAATGATTACAGTTTCATATTTGGATTCTGATTAGAACAGTCGAAATTAGGTTACGAAATATATGAAATTTGTCCCTGTAGCTGTGTATATAAGTATCAATATATGCTTTGGGATATATTCAAGACAAGATGATTATTATCAACCGATTTGCAAGTTTTATTGAAATATATCAATTTGAAATGATTCGTCATGTTTGATAACTTAGCGCATAATATAATTTTACGCATTGAGCTCCCGTCACCCTCACGAAATACTGCATGAACCTTAAAACCGTCCTTTTTCAACTGAGTACTAGATTTCTACTTCTTTTCAGGAAATATTTTTTTTCTAGTGATACGATCCTTGCGCCTTGGAATTCTTCAACTAACTTAGTTTCAATTCGATCTGACCTGCATTTTTTGAGTTATTTGAGAAATATTCGGTATAACTCCGAAACTGTTCGGCCGATTATGCCTCAACAAACTTATTCGGCGCATACGGATGCGCAACCTAACCTGAAAATTTCAAGTCGCTATCTCTTTCCGTTCGAAGGTTATCGTGGCTACGGACGGCCGGCCGGACGACGTTTGGGCAGAATTATAGTGCGCTGTTCCCTAGAACTGTAGAACATAATAATAAATAAATAAATAAATAATTTGTACTATTGCTTAGGTTGGATCGACAATACAACCGTACAACACGAGCGTATCCATCATTCAATTCATAGCATTTCCTAACGATTATTTATTTATTTGGAATTATCATCGACGCCACTGGTCATTTGGGTGATAGAAAGAATTTGACTGCTATTTTTCAAACTTTTCAATAATTATTGGTTTTCCTAGGCAACAAAGTAGGTAGTAGATTGACTGACTAGGAATTCAGCTAGGGCAGTCAATCTACTTTGCTGCTGAGTTGAAGATATAATTTATTCTCCGATTGTTAATAATGATATATTATGTAGGATATTGTATTTGCAAATTATTACAATTCCCACAATCTTTTCATTTTTCCTGTAGTGATAAATTAAAACAAAATTTGATAGAAATCGCAATTGTTGGAATATATATATATATTCTTTTGACTGAGAGTTTTATATGTGTTGGCAGAGGTTGGTGTAACGGGGCACCATACAATTCTGAGTATGATACAAGAGCTTAGGGAAAAACCTCAGCAAAAAACCCTGTCTCCCCGTGAGTGTTGTGATTTGTAACTATTGTTCACAAAATAAGCTGAAATTTAGAAATATTGATAGGCATTTATTTCTTCAATATGGACTCCTTCGTCAAAAAACGGAGAGGTTTCTCCAAGGTACCCGAAACTCAACCTGAAAAATGAAAAGACAAGAGGAGAAGAACGAACAAACTAAAAATAATACATAACCTTTCAAAAGTCTCCTCTCACAAATATACTCTTCTGTTGGCGCATGAGATCTCTTGGAGAAGAATCGTCTCCGCTAGTTCTCAAAGATATTGATCTTAGAAATCCCTTCAATATTTGAATTCAAAAAGGAAATTGTTACTCGTAAGGCCAGGAGGGTCTCTTTCAAAACCAGATCTGGCCAGTCCAAGTGATGAATATTCAGAACTTCAGATGTTCGAAGACCGCTACAGGGCCCATAGGGCTATCATCTCCCATAGATGCATGTTTTCACTTTGTATTGTGTAAAATAATGAAAAAATGAGCAGGAAAAATTTACGATATAATTTAATATGTCATCATGACATAATTGTTGGAATGGTTGGTTGCTATGGAAACGTACATGTCCATAATAATTATAGTTTGACAACTTATGAAATTTCTGACAGTTTTGAGGGAAAATATCAGTATATTTATACTATGGACAGTGATAGCGACTTAGAAGTAGGTACTTACTCCCCCAAAAACAAGGGAGGTGGCAAAAATATTGGGTTACATTTGTTGCCGGAAAAGTCACGGATGAAATATGATGGAAATTATAATAATTTTGCTGCCTAGGCAGGAAAAGTAATAGGTCGCTGATTGATATGTGTCTGCACAATTAATATTTGCAGTCAACCGAAAAAAAAAATATACATCTTGATATTCAGTTCGGGGTTCGATGTACTACCGATGAAATACGTCAAATTGTGGCTAGATACGTTTGTTATACAACAAATATTTTTGGCAGATATAAATTGAGGCTTTGGCCCTTACCCTCCCGTGGAGGGAAAAGGAAAGGTAAAACTGCCGCGGAGAAGAAATTGAACTTTCCTGTCATCCTGTCAATCAAAATATGACATTGTGATTGTTCGTTTGAAAGAAAATACACATTTTTTTGTATTTCACTGACCGATTACAGGTACCTATTTTTTTAACAGTTTGTAATATATTCTGACATAATTATTCCCTATTAATTTATTTCTACCACTTGTAATTATAAATTTCATAAGGATACTGTGTAGGTAGATTTTCATGTATTTACTATAGGATTTATGATACTTTCATCAAACTTCATCTCCAAATATTTATCTGCTAGATATTTGTTGTTTTGTAGAAAGTCAAAACTTATATTTTCGCTTTATTATAATTAGCCCTTCATCAATATCTACGAAAACAGATTTTACCCTACAGCGAGCCCGAGAGCGAGCCCTACACAAAGTACGTGCATGCTCAGACATTGAATATTCAGCATAATTTCATCAAATAATTACCCTTTATAAACATTGGGAGGAATAAGGCATAACAACAATGCCACCGCAGGAATGAAATGAACATCCATGTGGATGCCACAAGCCACAAATATTATTTTTCAATTACAGGTAGCTACTTCAATAGTTCCAACAGTTCTCTATAATATCTACATTATCAATTCAAAGGACACAAAATATGTAGGTGAGTTGTAGAGGTTCACAAACATTTTCATTCATAATCATGAAAACCTTCATAAATAATTCGGCCTGTTTGAATTAGAATATACAGGGTGTTTCACGAATGATTGTACAGGCTTTCATTGCAGGTGCAGGACATTTTGGTGAGTCTAAATCAGTGTTCGAAATATGCCCTAACTACATGCGTTTAAGAGATACAGGATGTTTTATGTATTTTATCAAAAACTTTCAATCGGCATAACTCTTGAATGCCTGCATGGATCTTCATGAAAATTTCAGGGAATTAGTATAGGCCTATGCCTGATATTCGCTCATAATGACTTGTTGATAGCGCAAGTCCGGACTGAGAAAGTTATTTTTTTTCTACATCTTGTGAAACACTCTGTACATAAAATGTTCCAGAAGTGAAATATTTTTAAGAATCTACAATAAATACTCTTTCAAACAAGCCTATTGGAAATAATGAGACACTCTATATCAATATTTTATGAACTATCGAATATTTGAAATTTTCAAGTCATAATAAACACGGACCTGTAAATCTCCGAATAATGCGTTGATTCATATTGAATCAATTATTGAAATTCTCAGTAACATCCACCGGTGTGAACATCCACAAGTATACTCCGAGGCAAAAGTATGGTCAATATAGTTTCAGTGTTTACCGAAGGAATTACGTCGAATAAATTATTGAAAATGAGTATTCCGCTTTTAGATTGTGTTTCTGCTTTAGATCGTGAAGGAAATAGATTAGAATGGCAACACCCATTGTTTGAGAGGGTGGTAAAAGACCTCCATAAAGTTAGCGGAGCCACTTGCGAAAATTTCAATGAAACCTATTGCATTAATTGTCGAATATTTGTCGAGAATTTGTCGTGAAAGAAAAAAAATGTCGCGCGCTTAGTTTTTTGTATATGGGGTGGCTCTGCTAACTTAATATTAAGTTAGCAGAGCCACTCCATATAAAAAAAAAAACTAAGCGCGCGACAATTTTTTTTCTTTCACGACGAATTCTCGACAAATATTCGACAATTAATGCAATAGATTTCATTGAAATTTTCGCAAGTCGCTCTGATAACTTTATGGAGGTTGGTAAAAGGGGTAATTTATACGATATATTTCCATAACTTTTTCAAATAAAATTGTTCCGCGTTCTGCTTTTAGGATATGCTTAATGGAGGAAAAATGAATCGAAAGACGTACCTCACATAGTTTGTCGAGCCTTGAGGGGGTGGTGGCAGGTGGTAGTAGGGGTAGTTTATACGAAATATTTCCATAACTTTTTCAAATGAAATTGTTCCGCGTTCTGCTTTTAGGATATGCTTAATGGGGAAAAATGAATCGAAAGACGTAACCCACATAGTTTGTCGAGCCTCGAGGGGGTGGTGGTAGGTGGTAGTAGGAATATTTTATACGAAATATTTCCATAACTTTTTCAAATGAAATTGACCCGCGTTCTGCTTTTAGGATATGCTTAATGGAGGAAAAATGAATCAAAAGACGTATCCCGCATAGTTTGTCGAGCCTCGAGGGGGTGGTGGTAGGTGGTAGTAGGGGTAGTTTATACGAAATATTTCCATAACTTTTTCAAATGAAATTGTTCCGCGTTCTGCTTTTAGGATATGCTTAATGGAGGAAAAATGAATCGAGAGACGTACCCCACATAGTTCGTCGAGCCTCGAGGGGGCGGTGGTAGGTGGTAGTAGGGGTAGTTTATACGAAATATTTCCATAACTTTTTCAAATGAAATTCTTCCGCGTCCTGATTTTAGGATATGCTTAATGGAGGAAAAATGAATCGAAAGACGTACCCCACATAGTTTGTCGAGCCTCGAGGGGGTGGTGGTAGGTGGTAGTAGGAATATTTTATACGAAATATTTCCATAACTTTTTCAAATGAAATTGTTTCGCGTTCTGCTTTTAGGATATGCTTAATGGAGGAAAAATGAATCGAGAGATGTACCCCACATAGTTCGTCGAACCTCGAGGGGGCAGTGGTAGGTGGTAGTAGGGGTAGTTTATACGAAATATTTCCATAACTTTATCAAATGAAATTGTTCCGCGTTCTGCTTTTAGGATATGCTTAATGGAGGAAAAATGAATCGAGAGATGTACCCCACATAGTTCGTCGAACCTCGAGGGGGCGGTGGTAGGTGGTAGTAGGGGTAGTTTATACGAAATATTTCCATAACTTTTTCAAATGAAATTCTTCCGCGTCCTGCTTTTAGGATATGCTTAATGGAGGAAAAATGAATCGAAAGACGTACCCCAAATAGTTTGTCGAGCCTCGAGGGGGTGGTGGTAGGTGGTAGTAGGGGTAGTTTATAAGAAATATTTAACAATATTAAACAACAGAAAAAAAAATAAGAAAATAAATAATCCACCAAAAAGGCTAATGAAAGCTGCAGCACATTCAATACAAGAGCCAGACAGTGTCAAAAAGAAATAGGGGAATTTTCGAGAACCAATCAAATTCTCATACCTTCAATTCCCTTTTATAATGAGTTCACTTCAATGTTCAATATTTTTTTGAGTTTTTGTTTCTTTGATTCTGCTACCATCTGTTACAGTTATTCAAAACAGTATTCGAAGATAAATAATTACAGAATGAGAATTTCTATCATTTGAACCATGTTTTTGAATATAGCAGTATTTTTTTGAAAAACTCTTTTGGTTAAAAAATATACACGGTGAAAAATTTGTTGATTTTAACCATCAATGAATATTCCGCGCATTTCATGGTTGTTACCAATCATCAGCCTGGCTTAGCCACAATGAATGATCAACCGAAGGAGTTCTAGGAAACTTAATTCTATCCGTTGCGAACTGGTAGGGAGAAAATCCCACCAGCGGCACCTGGTCGGAGGGTAGGAGTTCGTAAGGATTTCCATAGGTGCCGCTGGTGGGATTTTCTCCCTATCACTTCGCAACGGATGGAATTAAGTTTCCTAGAACTACTTTGATTGTTCATTCATTGTTGCTAAATCGCGCTGACGATTGGTAACAACCATGAAACCGTGGTTCGGGTATGCCTTTGAATGTAGCTTTCCTCTTTGAGGTAACACTGAGCGATGAGGTGACCTAGCTCTGCTCACGCGGAATATTGTTGATGGTTAAAATCAACGAATATTTCATCGTGTTTTTTTTTCAGTTATTGGCAATTAGCCATAGTTCACCTCATTGTATGTTCTTTTGGGCAATCTGAAGTCGAAACCCTGAATTTGTATATTGGGTGAAATAAGATGCACCACATTCCTGAAGTCATGATACTGAGAGATTCAAAACATTCAATATTGTATTAACTCATTATTCGGAGCCACGCAGGTCCGTGTTTATTATGAATTGACAATTCCAGATATATGCCGCCGTATTCACAAAGCATTCAATCTCCGTTAAGTCCTAACTGGGGTCCTCAGTTAAGGATAAATTTGAATCGCAACCTCAGTTAACGTATTCAACGGTGGTGAAACAGGCCTGTTTCAAGTTATTTTTCACGTTAACATTATTGCCAATAGGCTTGTTTGAAAGAGTATATTCACTCATTGAAAATTTGATGTACAGGGTGTTTTACAAGATCTGGAATAAAGAAAATAATTTTCTCAGTCCGGACCAGCGCTATTAACTATTCATTATGAACGAATATTAGGCATAGGCCTCTACTCATTCATACTTCATGAAGATCCATGCAGGCGTTCAATAGTTATGCCGATTGAAAGATTTTGATAAAATACATAAAACATCCTGGATCTCTTAAACGAATATAGTTAGGGCATATTTTGAACACTAATTTAGACTCGCCAAAATGTCCTGCTCTGCACTGAAAGCCTGTTCAAGCATTCTTGAAACACCCTGTATAACATATCCCAATGTACTGAAACCGAAAATGATTCTGCAAATTTATGATAGTGTTTAATTATGTTCCATTAATATAAGGACTTTCCATTTGTTTATACAGGGTGTCACGGTAGGAATGCTTAAAACGGATGCCATAAACTGAGATCATCTAGGAGGACTCATATCGATATCTATATTTTAATCGAGATTTTAATCGTCTGAGGTCCTTTGTTTCAGATATTTAGTGAAATTGCAAAGTTCAGTAAATCTTGAACCAATTTATTGACAGATTTTAAAGTTTGCAGTTATATCACCCATTCGACCTCTTGCGTTTATCATTTTTGAAATTAAAAAAATTAGGACCGTGGTAGGAACATTTCGGACATTGCTAATATTATTTGTTCACCTTGTATGAACTGAAAACACTAGAAAGTTTGTCACATTTATGATCGAAGAAGAGTAATTCAACAAAAAAATCCAAATATATTGCTCGTTACTATCGTACAGGATGATTATTGAATTTTATTGTTGAATAAATCGATTTTAACCCTATTTTATTAACTAGCTAAATATATTTCCCCCTCTAAGGCAATGACATTATACATATTCTCATATCCTATAATTATTCAGACGAAGATTGACACAACTTTGTTCAGTATTCAACTGAAAATTGTTTTGATTTCGCCCGATATTTTCGTTTGTGTTAAAATTTTCCATTCATTTAATAAACGTTAATGAGGAAATGGAATTTTCGACAAATTCATCATATTTGTTAGTGTGTGAGGAGGTATAGGATTATAATAATTGTCATATCGAGATTAACTTGTCCAAATATGTTTTGACAGTAGGTACCTACTGAAAAATGATTAATTTAACTCAGTAATAAATGATGATAATTATCTACAATGTACAAACATGAATAAAATGAACGAAAATTTTTAACACAAAAATAAATAATGTGTGAAATTAAAATAATTTCCATTTAAAAAATCGCTCAAAGTTGTGTCATTTATATGAACAGGATATAAGAATTGGTATATCATTGCCTTTGAAAAATAGAGTCAAAATCTTTTTATTCAAGAATAAAATTCATTGATTGTCCTGTATGATATGATAAGCAATATTTTTGGAACTTATACAGGATAATACATCAGCTGATAAGTTTCCGGTCTAATGAAGAAATCATAAATTTCTTGGTCAATTTTATTCGTCAACATATATTCCTTCAATAGCGATACAATTATACGAGCGCTTCTCTAATATTTTGATACTTTTCTTGAAGAACGATTTATTTTTGACCTCAAAATAGGCGTTTGTTTCCGCTATCACCTCCTCATTCGAGCTACATCCCTTTCGGGCGAGTATTTTTTTAGGACTGTGAACAGGTAAAAGCCGCTGGATGCCAAATCGGGAGAATAAAGTGGGTGCGGAACAATGAACTTTAAACATATTAATATTTCGTTGGTGCGGAAGCTATTCGTGCAATTTTGCCGTCGTAGCGAAAGATTTGTAAGGTGTTGAATTGTCTTGGTGAAAAGTCAAACGCGGCACACCCTTCGAAACTAGCTTTCTCCCATAGACAAAGTTTCATGCAAAATACTTAAAGCATACACGTTCCTTTGATATATTTATAGAGCGTCAGCTATCTCCTGCATCATCACTTTACGGTTTGTCAAAACGATTTTGTGGCCTTTTTTATGTTTTCCAGTATATCCTTCTAATTTAGACCACCAGTGCATATTCAGCAAACCAGTCAACAACGGACGATTTTCCTGGTGCCGTGTCCGGATAAAACATATCAGGCAAGCTTTCGATTAAACTGTGTTTTTTCCATCAGAAAGCGATGTTTTATCAACACCCGAAATTCTTGTTTCACTAAAACAACTGTATAATCATCATTGAAGGAAACATTAATTTGTATTTGTGGCGCTGTCTACTTGTCAGATCGGGAACTTATCAGCCAATGTAATAATTACCTTTTTGTGCGCATGTTCTAGCTAGAGAATAGCGTTCTATCATTTTGCCTAAATATCTGTAACTTCCGAATTTTTTGCCGAAAATGTTCTCAAACGATTCAAGTTCGATTCTGTCCGGCCGGCCAGGATAACATTTGAACGGAAAGAGATAGCATCCGAATGCCGCGGTTTAGTCCGTAAATTGGTCTAATCGGCCAACCGGTATAGGAGTTATACCAATCTGAAATTTTGTTTTCCCAATAACTCGAACAATACATATCCGATCGAATTGAAACTTGGTAATTAGTTGTATAATGCCGACACAAAGACACATGCGAAATTTCAAAAGGATCGTATGACTAGAAAATTCTAAAAAAATTATGCTGTATCTCAGAAACTATCCGTCCGATAACGCTGAAATTTTGCGAGAGCCTTAAGAACCCAATTTGACAGCTGAATTCTAAATTTGAACACGATCGGATCAGTATTGTTGGAGATATTGCAAAAATATTGGAAATCGAGCATCGTTGGGCGAGTTCAGTATCTAGATGGATGTCCGTTACCATTACCACGATAACTTTAGAACACAAAGAGATGGTGACTTGTCATCTGAAATGTTGTTGTTATTTACTCAATAACTCAAAAACTACTAATCCGATCTAATTTAAACTAGGTAATTAGTTGTACAATGCAGACGCGCAAATTTTTGCTAAATTTCGTGAGGATCGGGTACCTAGAAAATTAAAAAAAAATCATTGAAAATGTCTGTTTTTCAGAAACTATACACCCGGTATCGCTGAAATTTTGCGAGAGCATCCAACGAGATATTGAAAAAAATATTGGAAGCCGAACAGTCTTAGGCGAGACGATAACGTAAAGATATATACTATAAATTTTCCGGGTAGGTTTCGGAGTAAATACTTGTAGAATATCGACGCACTAATTCTTGCGAAATTTTGTGAGGATCGTATCACTATAAAAACAATTTTTTTTTCTTCAAAAACGTCATATTTCAGAAACTATCCGTCAGAATCCGCTGAAATTCCGCACATGCTCTCCAGCCGCCATTTTACAATCTAGTATCGAATTTTAGCTCGATCGACTTTGTATGGGGCATGAATAGACAATGGAACATCTGACTTCACGTCAGTGCTTTTTAAGATGTTTTCGTTGCAAATTTATATATCGACTTTTATGTGAATCTGAGAAACATTGTTACCTATTGATTTTCAACCCTTAAGGTTTAATCGATTTGGCAAAATCAAGTCTCGTTTGACAATTATATCGGCCTACAATTAGTTGACGGACTTCAATGATCGATATAGGTGCAGTAATTGTTTCCAGAGCACGAAAAATGACCGCTGACAGAATATCTTCGCCCACTTCTTCGACAAGCATCTTTTAACCACAGGTTTCACTGAAGTTATTGTCAGCGCATACCGTAAGTTCACAGTCCGGTGAGAGTGAGATGGTGTGATTATGCCTGTGCCATTTACCTGGAAAATTGGTAGTACCTCAGGTATAAACTCGGGTATAAATAAACCTGTCAAACTGTTGCTTTCAAACATGCGGACAATGCTATTTTGGACATTTTTAGTAGTTGTCACTCTTAACCAAATTCAATCATACTCGAATTTAGGGTCTATGCATGTGTAGTTGTAGTGATTATAATTTACTAGAGTTTGACTTTGTTCAAAGCACAATTCATCCCATATTCAGTAGACGATCATTGTAATTTGAAACCCTTTTGAGTAAAATATGTTAAAGTTAAAATATTTTTTAAAAATGGGTTCAAGCCCTGTGGACAGGAGCTTTCTGGCGCTCTAGTTCAAACAGACAAATTATATCTCCGAAAGTATTGGTTTCTCAGAGTTGGGAATTATATCAATGTATTCATATAATAGAACTGCATCCTAAAGGAAATTCAATTCAAATAATAGTTTATTTATCAAGATTAAATGAGCAATCATGAGAATGAGAAAAGCACCATGGAAGAAATCAAATTAAATCTGGCCAATTTTGCCCAATAACGAACTCAACCGAGATATTCATCTCCCTAAACTACTCTGAAAATTTCAACTACCTACCTCATTCCGTTCGAGAGTTATATCTATGTCTATGGATGAAAAGCAGTCTCACTACTCTCAGATCTCTTACTTCATGTTCAGTTCCGAAATGTAAGAATTTTCTGAGAAAAACTAATATCGGAGCAAACAACTGAGATTTAACTCACTTCGCTCACAATTCTTCGATTGATTAGTCTCAGGAACTTCATTTGACATTATGAAAATTCATATTCATACATAGAATAATATCATTCTGTGACAACGTTGAAATACGATTTATTATTGAAATTTTGAAAAATCATATCTGAGATTTTTCTCACTTCGCTCACAATTCTTCGATTGATTAGTCTCAGGAACATCATTTGACATTATGACAATTCATATTCATACATAGAATAATATTATTCTGTGACAACGTTGAAATACGATTTATTATTGAAATTTTGATAAATCATATCTCCGAAAGTATTAGCTTGTTAGAGTTAAAAATGATATGATTGGATTCTCATGATAAAACTTTTTATTAAAAAAAATTTAATTTGGAATTTCTTTCCTAAAAAAAAAATTTTTTTTTGTTACTCCGAAACCATTTGTCCGATTTTGCCCAATAACGAACTTAGCCGAGATATTTATCCCCCAAACCTACTCTGAAAATTTCAACTCTCTAGCTCATTCCGTTCGAGAGTTATCGTGCCTACGGCCGGCCGGACCGGCCGGCCGGACCGGCCGGACAGAATGAATTTCGACCACGGATTCTTGATCAGTGAGTCGAATCAAATCGTTTAAGACCATTTTCATCGAAATATTCGAAAATTACAGACATTTGGGCAAATTGATAAGCACTCAGTTCCGAGGAACTAGAGCGCCAAAAAGCACCGACGTGAATCAGGAGCTTTTTTTCCCATCGTCTATTTTAATGCTTCAAGGTCGATCGAGCTGAAATTCGGTACTCGACTGTAAAATGGCAGCTCGATGGTATGTGCGGAAAATCAGCAGACTCTGGCAGATAATTTCTGAAATATAAAATTTTTGACGAAACATTTTTAAAGTTTTTTTCTATTGATGCGATATTCACGAAGTTATTGAGTAAATAACAACATAATTTCAGATGGATACTCCGCACTGTTTTCTGCGGATGCGCAACTTACCTATCTTTTTCCGTACACATCATTGAGTCAAAAAAATATAGATATATTATATGCCGAAATGTGAGCTTTTGTCATTCTGAATCTTCTTCACTATCAACAGTGTTGAGATAAGCTTTTTTACAAAGGTAGATTGTATGTCGTCAATGACTAATGTCGATATATGCCCTGATCAAATTCATACGTATGTCAACAATTTCACCTCACTATCTTATCAGTATTTATCTCGAATAAACTCGTCGTATCGACTTTTATAGAAATTTTGCCCGTGAATTTTCGCCATAGTTTAGGTTGACGTGTGGCAAGGTGTTCCGATTTCTTTTACTTATGCTGTAAGTCATTTAATTATTTGTTGATACTCTTGAAGCACCATTGACTGTCATCCCATTAATTGATATTGTCGTAGGTACACTGATATGAATAACACATTTGGAAAATTTTTAGGGTATTAGGCAAGAGCTTTATTCTACGTTCAAATACTTTTGTTCTGTGTTGTTTATTTTTCTGTGTTTGTTTCTTCACGCGTCTCATTTCACAATGCAAATCACATCTAATGCTATGTCAATTGTTCCATTCTTTCAACTTTCAATAGACTCTTTGTATTTCTATTGAACGGCAGTGAACCTGGTCAAGGATAATAATAATAACTCGTAGTGGGAATTTATGCCTGATACGGGTACAGGTTGTTTTGAGGCTCGTTCTCATGTTTATTCATTCAGTTATTTATTCTATTTTGGGATATGAAAATCATAGATAGAGCTCGCCAATCGAACTCGATAAATACTGAACAACATATTCTAGTATTTGTTGGACCTTCCTCAGAAATAAATCGAAATGGAATGTTTGCTTTATTATTATTTTTTCAAGTTAATTCAATGATATTTAGGATTTGAGAAGGATTTCGGTCATGTGACCATCACGACTAATCCGTTACGAAGCGCCTCCAATCAGACCAATTTTTGACCACTTTTTCCAATAAATTATTTATTTTATTTTATTTTTATTTTATTTCATCAATGGATCTCTCAATATTTTTCTCTAATATTCCCGAGTTGTTGGTTTGTGAGGATAAATTATAGATTTAACATACCCCCAAATCAAATAATCAGAAGGCTTTAAATCACACGTTCTTGGAGACCAATCGACAGGAACATTTCTTGGAATAATGTTTACACTAAATCCCTTTTCACACCAGTATAGTACACACATTTCTTTGTCGTGTTGCTGGTCTTACAATCTTTCATCATGCATTAATCTGTGGTACGAAATTCATCTCAAATAAAAAATTATACAGGGTGATCCACGAGTAACTGTTCATAGTTTCATGGTGAATAGACGATACCCACGAAAACAACAATTGAATTTGGGCTAAGGCTCGTCGTTTCTGAGATATAGGGTGATTTATCAATTTGAGCAGAATTTTTGGTTTGCTCCAACTCCCGAACCATTTTCAAATTTGGCATTTATTGTCATTTCAGGCCAACAAACTCTGCATAATATGAACTATACCAAAGGTGCAGACCAGAACTCAGATATTTTAAGTTTTTACTTTACGGTCTAATAAAACACCCTGTATATGAAATATCAATTAGTCGTTAATGTCATCTGATTCTCCATAGATTTGTTCTTCGAATACTGTATTTCACTAGATCGGCTGGCAAACCGTTCATTTCTGGCGCTCTTGTTCCTCGGAACAAAGTGCTTATCAATTTGCTCAAATGTCTATAATTTTGGAATTTTTGGCTGAAAATGGCCTTAATCGATTTGGTTTGGCTCACTGATCAAGAATCCATGGTCAAAATTGATTCTGTCCGGCCGGCCGTCCGTCCGTTAACACGATAACTCTCGAATGGAATGACCTAGACAGTTCAAATTTTTAGAGTAGGTTTACGAGATAAATATCTCGGTTGAGTTCTTTATTGAGCAAAATCGGCCAGGTGGTTTCGGAGTAACAAAAATTTTTTTTTTTATAAACATTACAAATTTTAAATTCAATTTTTTTCAAGATGATTTACCATGGTAAATTCGATTAAGAGTTCACAATGCAGTAGAACGGACAATAGAATTTGCCATGGTAAATTCGATTAAGAGTGTCCAATACAAGAGAATAGGCAATAGAACATACGCGCAAAAGCTCCCGACTTCACGTCAGTGCTCAAACCAATTTTTTGTCGTAATTTTTTGAAAATTTTCTAGTGGCACGGTCCTCACAAAATTCTACACACGTCTTCATGTCGATATTCTACAACTAGTAACCAAGCATCAATTCGATCGAGTCTATTTTTTTTTTGAGTTATCGAGGTAATTATATTCCAGGTGGGTATAACTCCGAAACCGTTAGACCGATTATGCTCAAAAACAAACTCAACCCTCCGATTCGGATGCGCAACGTTCCCGGAAAATTGCAAGTCCCTATGTTCTTTCGTTCGAAAGTTATCGAGGCAATGATCACCCATCCAGCTAATGAACTCACACAAGGCTGCTCGAATCTCCAACAATATGGATCCGATCGTGTTCAAACTTAGAACTTGGTAGTAGAGTTAGGCTCTGAAGGCTCTCGCAAAATCTCAGCCATGTCGGATGAATAGTTTCTGATTTATAGAATTTTTTGTCAATGATTTACAATGAATTTTGAAGATTCTGGTGGTACGATCCGCACGAAATTTTGCAAGAATTTTCACGTTGGCATCTACAACTAATAACCATCCTTGAATTGGATCGGTTTTGAATTTTTCGAGTTATTGGGGAAATAACAACCAAATTTCAGATGGGTATAACTCCGAAACCGTTTAGCCGATTATGCCTATAAACCATCTCAAATGTCGCATTCAGATGCACAAGCTAACCCTAAAATTTCATGTCGCTAACGTCCTTAGGTTTGTGTTCTACAACTATTCACCAATTTTCAATTCGATCATATTAGTAATGGTTGAAAACAAAATTATTACTCGGAAACCATTGGGCCGAATATGCCCATTAACGAACTTGTCCGTCGTATTGGGATGCGTTACCTACCATGAAAATTTCAAGTCGCTATCTCATTCCGTTCTCAAGTTATCGTGGCAACGGACGGCCGGTCGGACAGAATCAAATTTGTCCTCGAATACTTCATCAGGTAGTCGAACTCAATCGTTTGTGACCATTTTCGGCAAAAAATTCGAAAATAACAGACATTTGGGCAAAATGATAACGCGATGTTCCCCAGAACATACCCGCAAAAATATCAAGAAAATTCTATGAAATTATTTCAATTCATCAAAATCGATTATCATCGGACCTGCTCTGAAACCGACATTTGAGAATAATTACGTACCTATTGAAAAAATTGTGATAATCTGTCCGGATATATATATTGTTGTCAAAATATCGAAATATTTCAACAATTACAGTGTACTAGTCCACTTCATTACACTTGTACAACAAGCTTGTCGACGGCTTATGATTTTTGACGCGTAGTCTATTCATTCAAATTTCATGATGATAGAATTAGAAATGCCATGTCTGTCGTCATATTATTTTTACAAAGGAAGAGTAATTTATATAAAAGATGATTTTAAATCGATATTCCATACCTATCGCGAAGTGAGAAAATTTATGACCGATATATTTGGTTATTTTTATCCAGATATCATAACCCAAGCCAAGATTAGAGGATTTGCCGAAATCGGAAATATTTTATATAATATAATACAACGAACAATGGAAAAGCGTATATGTAACTTAAAATCTTTAAGAATTATCCCAATTTTTACCGAAAAAATTTTGAAAACTATCAAATGTTAGTTTCAGAGGAAGGTTGGAAACCAGTATTTTAGATCATGTATGGTATATTGGAATTACAGTTCAGATATCGCTGAAATTTTGCTAGAGTCTTCAAAGCCTTATTTTACACGATATCGGATCTACCGGGTGGCCCACCACAGACGCGGAGCTCGTTTTGAGGGAGTAAATCAAGATATTTTGATAATATTTTTTTGTGATGTGTGTAGGGAATTCAAAAGCACAATTTAAAATTATTTCCATATATACAGTGTGTTCGAAAACAAAGATATAGACCAAAATTACATTTTTTAAATGTAACACCCAGTATTTGACCTAAAAAATGGAATGGCAAGCTCAAATTATGGTGAGTTTCTTCAGATCACTTTATAACTTAGAAGCACCCTTTACGAGAAAATGGCGAATGGGTTTTTTAAATAGCAATTAAGAAATAATGGTCAAAAACTTTCGCATGTCAAATGGCACACCCTGTGTTTTTATATCTCATTCAACATAAAAATTAGTTTCGAAGCTATCTTCATAAGGTTTTGCTACAGCTAAATCTGATAATTTTTCAGCAATTTTCGACCATTTATTGTATTTGATGTTTGAAAATTAATTATGATCACTCTGTATATTCCAGAGTAACATTTTTTTTCTGTATAGGAGTAGCCAATATGTCTACTCGAAAAAATACTATCTGTATTGCTGGCGTAACTGGTTTCTTCATTAATTGCTATTTAAAAAATGGTTCAAGCACTGACGTGAAGTCAGAAGCTTTTGCGCGTATGTTCTATTGTCCATTCTTCTGTATTGGACACCCTTAATCGAATTTACCATGGTTAATTATGTCGTCCATTCTCCTGTATTGGACACTCTTACTTCGAATTTACCACGGTAAATTCGAATTAAGTGTCCAATACAGGAGAATGGACGAAAAAATTAACCATGGTAAATTCGATTAGGGCTGTATTGGACACTTAATTCGAATTTACCGTGGTAAATTCGAAGTAAGAGTGTCCAATACAGGAGAATGGACGACATAATTAACCATGGTAAATTCGATTAGGGGTGTCCAATACAGAAGAATGGACAATAGAACATACGCGCAAAAGCTTCTGACTTCACGTCAGTGCTTGAACCAATTTTTTTTTCGTGATTTTTTTTTAATTTTCTGGAGGCGCGGTTCTTAAAATTTTTTTTTTCGTCATTTTTTTCAAATTTTCTAGGAGTACGGTTCTTACAGAATTTTAAACACGTCTTTGTGTTGATTTTCTACTACTAGTTACCAAGCTTCAATTCAATCGAATATTTATTTTTTGAGTTATCAAGGAAACAATATTCCAGGTGGATATAACTCGGAAACCGTTAAACCGATTATGCCCAAAAACGAACTCAACTCTCCCTTTCGGATACGCAACCTACCCTGAAAATTGCAAATCCCTATCTCCTTTGGTTCGAAAGTTATCGAGGCAACGGTCACCCATCTACTGAACTCACACAAGAATGCTCGAATCTCCAACAATATTCAACCGATCGTAGCAAAACTTGAAACTTGGCAGTAGAGTTAGGTAATGAACGCTCTTGCAAAATTTCAGCAATTTCAAACGTATAGTTACTGATATATAGAATTTTTTTTTTTTTTCAATGATTTATTAAAAATTTTCTACGAATGCTATCCTCACCAAATTTCGCAAACATTTTTGCGTTGGCATTCTACATCTAATAACCATGTTTGAATTCAATCGGTTCAGTATTTTTCGAGTTAATGAGGAACAAAAAACCACCAAATTTCAGAAAATTTCAGATGGCTATAACTCTGAAACCGTTTGGTCGATTATGCTCATAAACAAACTCGAATGTGGCATTCATATGCACAACATAACTTGAAATTTTCAAGCCGCTATCTCTTTCCGTTCTCAGGTTATCGTGACAAAAAAAATATTTTTTAATAATTTTTTTAAAATTTTCTAGCCATACGATTCACCCAAAATTTCACAAACGTGCTTAGGTTCATATTCTACAACTACTCACCAAGTTTCAATTCGATCGGATTTATATTGGTTGAAAACAAAATCATTACTCGGAAACCACTGGGCCGATTATGCCCATTAACGAACTTGTCCGTCGTATTGCGATGCGCCACCCACCCTGAAAATTTCAAGTCGCTAGCTCTTTTCGTTCTCAAATTATCGTGGCAACGGACGGCCGTGCGGCCGGACGGACAGAATCAAATTTGACCTCGGATTCTTCATCGGGGAGTCAAACTTGATCGTTTGAGACCAATTTCGTCAAAAAATTCGAAAGTTACAGACATTTGGGCAAAACTATAACGCGATGTTCCCCAGAACATACGCGCAAAAACTCCATATTTTCAATTTTTCGCCATTTTCTCGTAACTGGTGCTTCTAAGGTATGAAGTGATCTGAAGAAACTCTTTATAATTTGGGATGCTCATTCCGTTTTTGAGGTCAAATATAGGGTGTTACATTTAAAAGAATGTAACTTTGTTCTATATCTTTGTTTTAGAATACCCTGTATATATGAAAATAATTTTAAATTGTGCCTTTGAACACCTTACACATATCACAAAAAAATGTTCTCAAAATATCTTCATTTACTCCCTCAAAACGAGCTCCGCGTCTGTGGTGGGCCACCCGGTATATTGTTGGAAGTATCGTGAAAACATTTTTTTTCCTGGAAGCCAAGCGGCCACGGGCGAGTTCAGTACCTGCATGGGTTACCGCTATGGCTATAAATTTGAACAAGCGCGCCAAAGTTCCTGACCTCAATGCTCTTTCGACTAGTTTCTTGATATAACGATAATCCATAAAGTTCAGTCGAGTACCTACGCTTTTACAAATCGACGAAATATGTATATTGATCATTAAATGAAGCTGAAGCTCCTGATGAACGTAAATGTTTTTGATTTTTTTTCTGTGCAATATCTGGTGATTTCATATGAGTTTGGTTGTTCCTATTTCTCACAGGCAACGTGAGAATAGTTTCTGGTTGCATTCGAATAATTTCTGCAAAAATTTAAACTGGTTCTCCATCATTCGCACATGTTCGGCTTCAATATTTGACAAAGAATCATATTTCTAAATAAGCATTTCTTGTTTCAGGAGGCCTTGACCACTCTCCGTATATACAATGACAGAGACCCAAAACATCAGTGAAAAGAATAACGGAAATGAAGAAGTACCGCCTGACGATGAACACCTGCCACTTAATAATAAAGGTCTCGTATACAAAACAGAAATCACAATTGCCGTGAATGGGTCCAATGATAATTCTGAAGGAAACGAAGAACTCGTGATCTTGAGAAATGATAACAATACCGTTATCAACAGATCGGATTACTCCAAATTACACAAACTTCCCAAATCTCGACACAGCGTGTTGAGTTTGGGTAGGTTCGAATTGTTCAGCAATTACCAGAAGAAACCGAGTAATTCGGGATCGAAATTCGCATCTGTGAGAAATCGAGCTAACTTGAGACTCAAACCGAGAGAGGAAAATCCTTTCAAAAAATATTTTGAAAAATCCTGGAACAAAAATAGCGACGAGTCACTAGATTTCGTGCCGTGTGTGATAAGGAAATCGGAGTCTGTAGATACTGTTGATAGAATCGAAAAAGAACTTTCTAATTTCATCATGGATAATAAAAAGAAAGAGAAAAAACGCACCAACAGTTTCCGAAAACTTTTTTCTGTGTTCGGGAAGGATAAGAAGAAAAAAGTGAAAGAAGTAGATGTGACTAACTCCCCTAGTTCTGACTACGTCGACAATTATCAAAACGAAACCCATAGCAATTCATTTATTAGAAATACCCCCCAAAGTCATACTGTAGGCTGTGATCATTATAAAAAGGAAAACACTTTTGACAGTAAACCACTTCCCCCTAAAAACATCGAAGAAGACCCTCCACCTGAAATTTTGAGGCAATATGCAAATAGTCATATAAACAGGTTCAACAAGATCAGAAAAAGTTTCGAAATTCCAGATGATAATGAGACCAACATAAAAAACGAATTCTCGATTATAAGAAACGACGGTAGCATACAGAATTCGCACGTAATTAAATACATAGACACTAGTTCTTCTACGACCAGTACGATGGAATCTGAAAAGTTCAACACATACCAAAATGCTCTAATCGCACAAGCTGAAATGCAACAACTGAAGAAGTCCAAATTGGTGAAGAACGATTCTTTCCGAAGAGACACTCCTCCAAGAGCCACAGACACTTATCAGCCAGTGAACATTGTTAAGCCTAGAGCTAGGCTTCCGATAAATTCTGGACGCGCACTACCTAACCCATATCACAATGAAATGGAGGCCAATACTGATAAACCTAATAGTACTACATTAACGCCAGATAACGATGACATATTTCGTCCAGAGCTCAGTGACATATATGGTACAGTTTTCGACGCAATAGACCAAACTAAAAATGACCATTCCAATCGTACATCTACAATCACATCACAGGACTCTAGAAGAACATTATCTCCAGTTCCCAAATCACCCCGATCGCCTTCATTGGAAGGTTCAAAGCTACGACTACCATCTAATAGGGACACAACTCCTTTGCAGCCAAGATTGCGATCTCCTCTACCTACTGCGCGAGTAAGCACCGAGAAGATCATTGCGACGGAACTCTTAAAAAATACTGCCGACAAGAAGTCAGAGAGTACACAAAGTCCTCAGAACACCCAACCACACCCAAAAAAGGAAGAGTTAGCGTTTACACCTCAAGCGGAATCAACCCCAGATACCAAAACAACACAAGCACTGAACGCTTTGCGAGAGAAATTCGAAGAAAACAGTCAAAAACTGAATGATGAGTTGGATCAAATAAAACAAACGTTACAGAATATATCTCATGAAGAATTACCGGAACGAACGCTAAGTCGAGAGGGAAGAACCAACAAAGATACTTTATACAAACCCACCTCATCTCCAAGAGATACATGTTTAAATCCAACTTCATCTCCGAGAGGAACAATTTTGACATGCAAAGAAACTCCCTCCATTCCTACTCCCTCTCCAAGAAATTCACTGTTAACCAACAAAGAAAAATCGTTTAATCCCATGTCGTCTCCTAAGGGTACATTGATAACAAGTCCAAGATCTTCTGTGACGATTTCACCGTTGCCCCACACCAACACCTTGGAAATTAACTGTAGCTCCCCACAACACGGAACATATACACAGCCTTCACCTGATGTCGAGTTGAGGCAAAAACATCCAGTGGCTCGCAGAAATGGATCACAATGTAACATCAATCGTTCTCCATCTTCGCCCAATAAAGACGAGATACGAAAGAGTGTAGAGGCTTACTATTGGAAAGAAATAAAAAGAATAAAAGAGCAGGAAGACTACGAGATATACTTATCTCAGCTCCATTTCTCTCAAAGGGGATATGCTGAAGATCCTATATTGACCAGGCGGTCTCGAGGGGTTGAGGATAATAGAGGGAGAAGAAGTTCTAGTGTTCCTCGGAATCCCAAGCAACATCATCACTTCGATAGTCAACAAAATGTCAATATGCTCAATATGGCGATTCCTGAAGGCAATACAGTTCCATATAATATGCAAGATAGGAACATTTATGGATATATGCCGTCTAGAAATTCTCAAATGCAGCAATCCCGGAATACAATATCCCATTCACAGAGACAATCTAGTGGCGATTACGGAACCTACAAGCCAATATTTCGTAGGGGTAGTTTATCTGGTGGTACGTCTCAAAATATGTCAACTCTACAATCGAACAAAAAGGTTAGTTTTTCTAATTCAAAACAGCCTGCAAGTGTCGGAGTCTGGCCTACGAAAAATGGTTTTACCAGAAGTCCCCCACAGAGAAGGTTAGAAAAAGTTAGTAATAACGCACCGTTGGAGGACGATGTGTTCCTACCACCTGTACAGCCCACGCCTAAAATGCATCATCAACCCATATACAGCCAAAATCAAGTGTTGAGGAGCCATTACAATTCGGATACGGAATCGATATACGGGCAGAATTTATATGGTTACGCTGGACAGCAACAGATGGCGCGCCCCGCTAATTATAGCTCAGATTCGGAAGCCATCTATGGGGGACGATACTATAGAACCCTCAGCAGACAAGAGATGGAAAATCTTAGGAATGCTCAGGCAAATTCAGTACGACCA
Organism: Halyzia sedecimguttata; assembly: GCA_937662695.2. NCBI lineage: Eukaryota > Metazoa > Arthropoda > Insecta > Coleoptera > Coccinellidae > Halyzia > Halyzia sedecimguttata. The sequence continues at coordinate 67,134,158 of OW569413.2, read as the reverse complement.
CCAGATTCAAGAAGTAGACCAGTACCTAGGTTGACCAGACACGAATCTATACAATTACCTGAGCCTGCGTACGGATATGCGGTTCATAGTGGAGGAAATAGAACATATCAGTCGAATAACGTTGTTAGAGATAACCGACTGCCGGTAGGTCAGAGCAGAATATCTCCCAGACGAGAAATTTTGATTACTGATAATATTTATGGCCAGCACATAGGTTATCGCAACGATTTGGTTGGATCGCCTTACGGCTACGCCGTTAGCAACAATCAAACTATTCCGGAGCCTCTGTATGCATCCAGACCAAAACAAATAACCGTGAGAAATAAAGTATGTGATATGTACGGTAGAATCCATGATGTTGGAGGAATACAAGCAAGTGGTGTTCTCATGGGACAGTTACAGGACTCACCAACTTCTCCTCAAAGTTTTAGGAGAGGTACTCGGTTAACTGCTAGCAGTAATGACATGTTGTATGGAAGGCATAACAGCTATCAACCTCATGGAAGTCATGGGGAACACCAGAACGAAGTAACCCCAATACGGGCTCCTAGAGAATCGATCAGACCGCTGCCACCGCTCCCACCAAGTGGGAAAGCAATAAATAGTGATAATAAAAATTCAAATACGAAAAAGAATAATGCTTCCAAGAAGAAAAAGAAGTGATATTTAAAATTGTCTAATAGTTGTCACAATATATTTCCTGACAATTTGTACGCTTGCCTAGGCTACCTTCAAATAATAATTTTGAAGATGATCATTCCAAAAAATTTCTAGATATCTCAGCATATTCCAAAAGAAAGTTTCATAATTCTCCAGATGCAGTGTAGATTTCACATCATTATCTTGAATATTCGATCATAAAGTATGGTGAGTTAGACCCAGATGTAATAAGATCATGAAATAGATAATAGTAGATTCTTCTGTAGGTGGTCAATAAATCTTAGAAGTGGAGATGCAGTCTGTTTCTATGGAATTCACAATACACGGAGGCTCTTCACATGGGATTTTGCAGCTGATAATTCTGATAATCAATCAATGTTAGCAACGAAATCTTAAGCTCGGTATAATTTTAATCATTTTCCAATATATTAACTTTCATGAATATAACATAATGTTTGCTGTAAATATATACATATATGTTTTTGTTATTTAGATATTTAAAAATTCAATTTGAAAGTGCTTCAGATACGTAATATTGAGGATCCAGTGATATACTTTTACACATGGTTTGATATGAATGGTATAAATGTAAAATTGTATATAAATTATTTATATGACCCAATCTTCTGTAACGGCTGATTTTATTTATTATATTCAAATAAAATATATTTCATATTAGATTTTTCTATGTTCTTAGTTTTCTATTGCACAGTGGTTCGAAAGAATAAACACAAGAATCTGTTGTATAACATGTAGAAATTAAACTAAAGATTAATTTTGCCTTTTATTCTCATTTTGTGCTGCTTCTTCAACTCTTGAATCACTGATCTTAGAGTATTGCAATAAAAAGAATTGTATACAGCACAAAAGTTATATGTTTGGAGTGATTTTTCCTGAACGATACGATGAGTAAGTAAAACTAATCACTGCTAAATGTGTTCAATAGCGTTGGAATGAAGTATGGAAACTGCTGTCATATTAGATAAGTTGGAAATTCCTGTTCTAAAAACGAATACAAATTTATTCATGGCTATCGCATAGGGTGGATGAGCTCATAGATATTTTTAATCTGATGACATGAATTCCAGTTATCTACACAGTTTTAGAGTAGACGGGATTTAAATTATTGAAAATGGTGGATGTGCTCCAAGAAATTCTTGACATTGTCTATTGTGAAAAAATGTCTTTAACAAATGAAGTAACTTTTGTAAAATTTCAAATATTGTTGAGTGAAGTTTCAATATTACCGTAGGAGTAATCATTTAGTTTCGTTAGAAAAAGAGGATTCCATCGTCAATTAGAGGGATATTTAACACTCCATTCCAACGACAGAAAATTGTAAATCATTCCACTGAAATACATATTTCAATCCTTTGTTTTTGGATGTTTCTAAGAGAGCGTTTTCTTTGATATGTCTTTTTTAATAATTAATATTTATGGGCGCATCCACCGAAAATATATTGAAGTACATAATATCAGAATCACAAGGTGCAGTCTGAAGTAAACACGGCTATTTCGAAATAGCACATTTTGGTGCTTCTACTTTTGATGATTGCCTAAGTTGAGTAGATACATTTTTGCGTGCATGTTCTGGGGAACAGCGTGCTATCGTTCGGCCCAAATGTCTGAAATTTTGAATTTTTTGCCGAAACTGGTCTCAAACGATTAGGTTTGACTCACTTATGAAGAATTCGAGGTCAAATTTTATTCTGTACGGCCAGCCATTGCCACGATAACTTTCGAACGGAAAGAGAGAGCGACTTGAAATTTTCAGTGTGGTTGTGCGTCCAAATTCGACGGTTGAGTTCGATAAAGGGCAAAAAATCAGAAGTGTGAGGAGAATAGTAAACTAGAATGTTATTCTGTGTTTTCTGAATTAATAATATGAATTAAGACTATGCATTCAGAGAGACATTCCGGCTGTATAAGGATGGCCTTAGAAGCTCATTCAAAAATGTTTGTCCACATATTTCACGCAGTAAGGATTCAATCTGCTCATATAATCATAATCTTCGCTGATACAGATTTCGTTTTAGCAGTTTATTTCTGGAAATACTTAGCAAATATTGGGTGTCTCGGTCTGTGGTTTGACGGTTCTCACACAAATAAATATTTACTAGGATGCCATTTGGCTGCTGAATCCCTGTCAGCATTACATGCTGTCAGTCGTTACGTGTGCGACACAACTAGGAGATTTGGAAGTAAAAGGTAATGTTTGAAAGCTGCGTCTGAAGATTTTGTACAACCAGCTCTCATGCCTTTGGAAAACCTTGACCTAAATAATGAGCTATTCAAATAGTTAGAAATAGGTTTCCGTTTCAATTTGATGAAAGTGATATGCACTTCAATGCTTTGCATTTGTATTTATAAAGGTCTACAGTACAAACATACGGAGAAATTCTCATCAAACACAATTACCACCCATTGATTATTGTTCATTTGGTTATGAAAAGTGAACGATGACTTACGTCTACGACAAATGACGAAGCCGTCTTTACCAGAGTCTGCAAAGTTACTGCAAATTGTCACACAATGTCTTGTAGTTGCGAAAAATCAGAATTATTTAGTATTTCAAATTGCAAATGCATCAATAACGAATGTCAAAATAAAATGATAAAAGAAATTATTACTTTATTTTCGGTTTTTTTTTATTATTTAAAGATCCATCCTCACTTCTACTATTAGGACAAACTATAAATTAATACGGAAATAATCATTAAAAAGATTTAATATCATGTACTCAATACATTCCCTTTACGAATAAGAGAAGAGTGGTTAAAGTTTAAATGGACCAAAAAATTTACCGGCAAGATCTACATTCTTGATCTTTGACCTTTTCTTCACTCAAATCCGTTGGCAAAATTCGTAACTCATATTATGCATACTCACTTACCTAACAAGCTAATACTTTCGGAGATATAATTTTTCAAAATTTCAATGTAAATCGTATTTCACAGATTGATATAATTATTCTATGTATGAATTGTCATAATGTCAACTTATGACATGACATGACATTATCTAATCAATCGAAGAATTATGAGAATAAAATGTATTCCGAAATGTGAGCGAAGTGAGAAAAATCTCAGTTGTTTGCTCCGAAATTAGTTTTTCTCAGAAAAGTCTTACATTTCGGAACGGAACATGAAGTAAGAGATCGAGAGTAGTGAGACTGCTTTTCATCCATAGACGAATGCTCAGTTCTCTCAATTTATGACGGGACTGACAGAAGGGAATACTGTAACTTCAAAAATATTGGGGTTGAAATACTCGTATTTTAGCGATGCAACGGGGACCTCACCCGAAAATGTTTGAAAATATTACGTAAATATTGAAAGCATAATTCTGTAGTTCGAGAGAGGAGAAAATTTGGTGAACGTAGATCAGGAAATTTTTGATCGATTACAAGGTAATTTTTTATTATTACTTATCTTCTTTCATACATGTTTTATGGAATACCTACTACTTGTAGGTACTTTAAACCTGTTTCGGCAATTGTCATACGAAACTTGTTTTTTTGGCGCTCTAGTTCCTCGGAACAGAGTGCTTATCAATTTGCCCAAGTGTCTGTAATTTTGGAATTTTTGACTGAAAATGGACTCAAACGATTTGGTTCGACTCACTGATCAAGAATCCTAGTGCGAAATCGATTCTGTCCAGCCGGCGACCGGCCGTAGGCACGATAACTCTCGAACGAAAGGAGTTAGCGGATTGAAAATTGCAAGGTGGTTTTGGAGCGTAAATATCTCGGACAAGTTCGTTAATGGGCGAAATCCATCAAGAGGTTTCGGAGTTATGGCCGATTTTAGTAAACATATTTTTTATGAATATTTCCGAAACCGCTCACTCGATCTATCTGAAATTTAGCATCAAATTGTAGAATCATGACCTTTATACGCATGTGAAGTTTTGTATTGACCAGATTCCCGCAAAGTGTCAAAAAAAAAATTTGAAAATGTGGTGCAGTTCTCATTCTCATGGTTGCTCATTTAATCTTGATAAATAAACTATTATTTGAATTGAATTTCCTTTATGATGCAGTTCTATCATATGAATACATTGATATAATTCCCAACTCTGAGAAACCAATACCAGATATAATTTGTCTGTTTGACCTAGAGCGCCAGAAAGCTCCTGTCCACGGGGCTTGAACCCATTTTTCATGAAGTTTTGAGATCCCTTCTGCATATAATTTTCCATAGGTTCAACTGGGACTTCTCTAATGCCATATCACTCTAAGTCATGCTGCAGGATCTCATGATTTATGAAGTCGAATGGCATGCCATCAGCTTGCACTTCTGCGTTGAGTTAAGAGAGATTGACACTTCAACAAGTAGTTACTCATTTTGATTTTACTTTATTAGATGTCTGTTCGGTTTGTCAGCTACAAATCTTTTTCCAGATGAGCAAAGCTATAAGGAGAAGAATTTTGTGCGCCAGGCACCTATCTTTTCCGAAAAGATATTCCGTTCCTTCAGAAAATGTTCAAGAAAAGTAACATTTTTGCGAGATTTGGAAAAATCAAAGAGTTTCAATGACATCTCATAACATTGCTGCTATTAACAGTTCTCGAACGAAACGGAGAGAAATTTTGTTGAAAATTTCAGAATGACAATGAAGAGTAAATGGTTCAACCACGATTTACGCATTTTACGCGTAGGGAACAGCGTGCTATTATTTTGCCAAATATCTGTAATTGTCATTCGATTCTATCAGACATTTGTCACGATAACTTCCGGACGAAAAAAATGGCTACTTACAATTTTCAGGATAGGATACATGAAATTATATGTCAGATCTTGCTGAAATTCTCCACAAACTTTTAAACCGCTATTTTACAATCGAGTCCAGGAATTTAGCTCGATCGGATTTGTAGTTTAGCAGTTATTGTGGAAATAAAATTCAGAACTGGTATCCGAAAATTCAAATGATGTAAATCTCAATTTAATTAGAACGCTGCGATAGCCGCGATATTTGATTGCTTGCCTCCCACGCGGGAGATAATGGTTTGAATCCAAGCAGAGTAGGTTTATTTTATTTTTATTATTATTTTATTGTTTTTGCGCGTATGTTATGTTCTGGGGAACATCGCGTTATCGTTTTGCCTAAATGTCTGTAACTTTCGAATCTCTTGACGAAAATGGTCTAAAACGATTTAGTTCGACTCGCCAATGAAGAATTCGAGGTCAAATTTGATTCTGTCCGGCCATTGCCACGATAACTTGAGAAAGAAAAGAGCTAGCGACTTGAAATTTTCAGGGTAGGTGGCGCATCCCAATACGACAGACAAGTTTGTTAATGGGCATAATCGGCCTAGTGGTTTCCGAGTAATAATTTTGTTTTCAACCAATATAAATCCGATCGAATTGAAACTTGGTGAGTAGTTGTAGAATATGAACCTAAGCACGTTTGTGAATTTTGTGCGAATCGTATGGGTAGAAAATTATTACAAAATTATTAAAAAATATTTTTGTTGTCACGATAACTTGAGAACGGAAAGAGATAGCGGCTTGAAGTTTTCAGGTTAGGATGTGCATCAGAACGCGACATTTCATTTTGTTTATGAGCATAATCGGCCAAACAGTTTTAGAGTTATAGCCATCTGAAATTTGGTTGTTTTTTGTTCCTCATTAACTCGAAAAATACTGAACCGACTGAATTCAAACATGGTTATTAGTTGTAGAATGCTGACGCGAGAATACTTGCAAAATTTCGTGAGGATAGTATTTGTAGAAAATTTTTAAAAAATCATTGAAAATTGAAAAAAAAAATTCTATATATCAGTAACTATTCGTTTGAAATTGCTGAAATTTTGCAAGAGCCTTTATAACCTAACTCTACTGCCAAGTTTCAAGTTTTAATTTAATACGATCGGTTAAATATTGTTGGAGATTCGAGCAGCCTTGTGTGAGTTCAGTAGATGGGTGACCGTTGCCTCGATAACTTTCGAATAAAAGGAGATAGGGACTTGCAATTTTCAGGGTAGGTTGCGTATCCGAATGGGAGAGTTGAGATCGTTTTCGGGCATAATCGGTCAAACGGTTTCCGAGTTATACACACCTGGAATATTATTTCCTTGATAACTCAAAAAATAAAGATTCGATCGAATTGAAGATTGGTAACTAGTAGTAGAAAATCAACATAAAGACGTGTTTCAAATGTTGTAAGAACCGTAACCCTAGAAAATTTGAAAAAATGACGAAAAAAAAAATTTTAAGAACCGTACCCCTAGAAAATTTCAAAAAAATCAAGAAAAAAAATGGTTCAAGCACTGACGAGAAGTCAGAAGCTTTTGCGGGTATGTTCTATTGTCCATTCTTCTGTATTGGACACCCTTAATCGAATTTACCATGGTAAATACAGGAGAATGGACAACATAATTTACCATGGTAAATTCGATTACGGGTGTCCAATACAGAAGAATGGACAATAGAACATACGCGCAAAAGCTTCTGACTTCAGTCAGTGCTTGAACCATTTTTTTAATATTTGAATTCAGTTAATGCTCAATCCATGTTTTTAACTGTTGACGCAAAAAGACGGCCTGAATGTTAATTCTTCTATACGATCGTACAAAATATGATTACTTTTTGATCTATCTATAGTGTACCAAAACTTGCACGTTTTGTGTGCATGTTCTAGGGAACAGCCTATAATTTTATCTCTAATTTTCGAATTTTTAACCGAAAATCGTCTCGAACGATTAGGTTCGACTCACTGATGTTGAATTCGTGGTCAAATTCAATTCTGTCCGGCCTGACATCGATCGTCCGTTGCCACGATAACTTTCGAACGAAAGAAGATAGCGACTTGCATTTTCAGGGTAACTTGCGCACCCGAATGCGATGCTCAAGTTCGTTAATGGGCATAACCGGCCAAATGGTTTCGGATTTCGGTCAACCCATCAGAAATTTTTTTGTTATTTCCTCAATAACTCAAAAAATACAGATCCTATTGAATTGAAACACTTGGTAATTAGTTGTGGAATTCCGACGCGCAAATTTTCGTGAGCTTCGTAAAAAATAAAACTCTTCTTCAAAAATTTTATATCTCAGATTCCGCTGAAAATTCAGCACAAACTTTCAAGCAGAATTTTATTTACCCAATATCTACAAAATACAGATTCGATCGAATTGAAATCTAGTACTCGGTTCATGCAGTATTTCATGAGGGTGTGCGAGGCGTAAATAGTTAAAAGAACAGGCGTGTAAAAGCTCCTGACTTCACGTTAGTGCTTTTTAAGACTTTTTATTGGCTTATTCGGTGATTTCAGCGAAGTGTGTGACTGAACTAACACCTAGACGAGGGGTAAAACGCTAGGAATTCTGGTGTACAAGAAAGTAGAATTTCATGGAATTCCTATTGAATTCCGAGGAATTCCTATTGAATTCCCGGAATCCCTATTGATTTCCTGGAATTCCTATTGAATTCCTGGAATTCCTATTGAATTCCGTGGAATTCATATTGAATTCCATGGAATTCTACAGAATTCCTATTGAATTATTAAGAATTCCTATTGATGTTAGAGTGCAACACTTATCGGATAATCATATATACAGCTCCAAACAGTTGGTTTTAACCGATGGGTAAACCGCTAGGAATTCTGGTGTACAAGAATATAGAATTCCAATAAAAATTCAAAAGAATTCGTATTGAATTCCTAATGAATTCCTATTGAATTCCAATGAAATTCCGGTTAGAGTTGGAATTCTGGTGTACAAATTTTTGTCAGCGGTTTCCGCCCTCGCACCTAGATTTATATTCAACATCCATAGAGCATCATACAGAAACGATGGTGCCACAGTGCCAAAGATAGTCCACGAATGAACCATCCTCAACCAGTTTGTTTCCTATTTAATCCACTTCCTGAGCGTTCAAGCAAAAATATGTTATGCCACATCCTGCAATCCACGCAAGCACCCTGCCGAAGTGAGGATAATGTCGATAAAATGGCAGATCAGTATGTTGTTTTTCCCACGGTACCTGAATTGAAAGAAGTGAAGAATAAAGCGAAAAATTCGGATGTATTCCCAATCAAAGACCACTTTGATGAGATGATTAGAAAATAATTTATTTTCCCGGATCTTCGCTAAAGGGCGTGTATAACTGGGGCGTTCACCTCCTTGGTACACGGAATGAACGCAGGGAGCCGACAGCGCTCCTATCGATTGTTTCCGTTACGTCAAAAGGGATGCTGGATGTAGTGGGAAACTCTGGATAGGTGTCCTGTTTTCTCTTCGCGTTTCACTTGAAATTTTCCGGATTCTTTCGCATTAGTAACCTCTGATGATGTTCGTGGTTTAGGTGGAATAACTGAGTGATTTTGACATGTGGTGAAGATTTTCAGAAAACTGTTCTTTTGCGTATCTGGAAAGATATTTTTTGTGTCATCTGTGAGTATATCTTCGACTTGCTTGTATTATGAACTGTGGTGCTGTTGATGTTGATGTAATATAACCACACTTTCTACCGTTTTCTGAAATATGCCCACTTTCGAAAATCAAATTTTTATGATGATATTTCGTTTTTTTGTGCTTCGAGGTTGACCTTTCCTTTTTTAATTAAAATTAATATTGATATTGGATGTGGCTCTTCTGCTGACATTTCAAGAAGAGCTCATTCTTCTCAAATGGAGCCCCTACATCATGGAGAATGTCAGTCTATTGGATTGGGGTAGTCCCAGATCAATTGAAGTGATCTATACATATATGTACCTCGAATATTCTCCTTGATTTTAATGTATATATAATATATGAACGCGCAAAAAGAAAAACGGTATTAATATCTAATATATTTGGAGGACATGATAAAGCAGAAATACAATATTATTGGAAAAAGTGTGAGTTATATAGAATACTTTTTCTCTCGAAAAACCTTTGTGGCCATTCCCAAGAGGTTAAGAAGCACTAAATACTAAATCAAATCGTAATCTTACCGATTGCAATCAATCATTAGGTACTTGATTTTTCCGATATTGAAGTAGACGGAAAACAAATTTTATGGTGGAAATTTTAAAGACTATCTATTGATAATGTTTGATCAGTTTGAACTAGAAATTAATTCAGTATGCTGTCAAATTGATATAGTAATAATAAAATATACACAGGGTGTTGCTAAATTGATGCGAAAAAGTTCAAGGGGTGGTTCATTAGCCTAAATTAAAGGGTGTCTTTCACATCATTTTGACTACAAGTGACAGCAGCCTACTCTTAATTATTTCAACAAATTATAACGTGGATTTATGTGACTGGTCTGAGTAATATCTTAATTTCTTGTAATAAAGTAACAATTTTAGGTAAAAAGTCATTTTATAATTTCCTAAAAGTTGAAGCGTCAAAATGTTCTGATGCAAAATATTGTAGGAGTTGATTTTCTCACTCCTTTTGATAACATTTCGGAATTACGTCAAACAATTAAATTAAATTGGCGTTAGTAATCTAGCAAATTTCATTCCCTCAGATTGTTTCATATAGGATTTATATACAGGATTAAAAAAAAATAACAAAAGTTCATACGCAAATGCAGAGGGCAGTAACTTGAGGGGGTAGGAGTTTGGAACATAAAATTATATGAAAGACCCCCATTCATTTCTGCGCGCGTGTTCCGCAAGAAACAGCGTGCTAACATTTCGTCACAATGTCTGTATCTTTCGATTTTTTTTTGCGAAAATGTTCCCAAACTATTGGGTTCGACTCCTTGATGAAGAATTCGAGGTCAAATTCAATTCTGTCCGTCCGGTCCGGCCATTAGCACGATAACTCTCGAACGGAACGAGTTAGAGCGTTCAAATTTGCAGGGTAGTTTTGTAGCGTAAATATCTCGGACAAGTTCGTTAACGGGCGAAATCCATCAAGCGGTTTTGGAGTTAAGGACGTTTTTAGTAAAAACGTTTTTATGAATATTTCTGGAACCGATCACTCGATCTATCTGAAATTTGGCATCAAATTGTAGAATCATGACCTTTATATGCCTGCGAGGTTTTGTACTTACCGGAAGGGCATAAAGTGGCAAATAAAATTTGTTTGAAATTTTGTTTCCACGATAACTCCGATAATACTGATCTGATTGAATTGAAACTCAGTCGATAGATGCAAAAGACCAAAGCAAACACTTTATCAAATTTCGTGAAGATCACGTGACATGAAAAAATTCAAAAAATTACTACTATTTTGCGGAATACTTTGCTTGAAATGCCGAAACCTATTTTTTTTGAGTTCATGCTGCTCTTTCCGGGCATTCTTCGTTATGCGCATGCGCAGATGAGAAGTAATTTAACTGCTTAGTTTTCGTCAGAGAGGATTGGGGTTTTGGGGTGGCGGATGCTATTCCTCCATAGAATCCAGACCCCTGATGAGTGTCTGCGCATGCGTGGATTAAATATTCGATATCTCCCGAACCACTAGTGTTGGAGAATCGGAGTTTTTTATAAGGTGTGTGTTTTTGAGAGGACTTTTAGCCGCGAGTAGATTGCGCATGCGCAGAAGAGAAGTGACTGTTTTTGGGTTGTACGGGTTATGTCGGGAGTGCTGAGCCAATATTGTGAGGTTTAAAAAAATATTCATGGCAATTTAGTGCACGGACAAATCAGTGTGGGGGATGCAGCGTTGTTTCCGAGTTATAGTGTCCGTACCGTGGCCCTGGGGCTAATTTTGAAATCGATGTTACTCCTTACGGGCATATATCGTTATGCGCATAAGCAGACCATCAGTGATTTAACTGCTGGTGTTTTCGTCAGAGATGATTGGGGGTTTGGGGTGGCGGATGCTACTCCTCCATAGAATCCGCTGGTGAGGGTCTGCGCATGTGTGGAGTCAAGATGCGATATCTCCTGAACCTATAGTGTTGGAGAATCGGACTTTTCTGTAAGGTGTGTGATTTTGGGCAGCCGCGAGTAGATTGCGCATGCGCAGAAGAGAAGTGACTGTTTTTGGGTTGTATGGGTTATGTTGGGAGTAATAAGCCGATATTGTGAGGGTTTTAAAAGAATATTCATGTCAATTCAGTGCACGGACACAAGTCAGTTTGGAGGAAATAGAGTTGTTTCCGAGTTGAAGTGTGCATACCGTGGCCCTGGGGCTAATTTTGAAATTGATGTTATGCCTTACGGGCATTTTTCGTTATGCGCATGAGCATAAATGAGTTAACTGCTGGAGTTTTCGTCTTAGAGGATTGGGGATTTGAGGTGCAGGATGCTATTCCTCCATAGAATCCCCTTGGTAGTGTCTGCGCATGCGTGGATTCGAGCAGTGATATCTCCTGAACACATGTTGTTGAAGAATTAGAATTTTGTGTGAAGTGTAATTTTCAGGGGACTTTAACCCACGAGTATATTGAGTATGCGCAGAGGAGACGTTTGGATTGTATGGCTCATGTTGGGAGTGGTTTGCGTCTAGCGGATTTTAAGGTTTTAAGAGAAATGTCATGGCAATTCTGTGCACGGGCAAGACAGTTTTGGGGAAATAGCGTTGTTTCCGAGTTGAAATCTATGTATCGTGGCACTGGGGCGAATTTATAAATAACTATATTCGGTAAATCTATGTCAAATTACGTTCGGATTTGGAGAATAGGCAATTGCGTTCCTAAAGGAGGTCCCATAACCGCAATTTTTTTCGATCTACGGTAAAGCCAAACTGTCTTGATAGCCATATTTGTTAAAGGAACTGGAAAAAATAAAAAAAGCACTGACGTGAAGTCAGTACTCTTTGGCGCGCGTGTTCTCGGTGGCTAATATGAATTGAGTGACGAGTACTTCAAGCTCAGTGGATTGAGCGAGCCGGAGATCTACCCAAAGGATAGTGGACACCATTCACTGTCGATTAAAAAATTAGCAGTGCTGTATCTAAGCTGCCATGAGGATAGAGTAAAAATTTTGAAAAAGAACACAACTGACTCTCCTTAGTCGCACAAGCTCCTAGGTGATTCTGAGGGATCTCCTTGGGAAAGACTTGGCAGGGTCAGTATAATCATAATCATGTTTATAGCACACGTGCCAAATGCAGATTGACTTAACAATGAAAGAAAAAGTGTAAAAAAGCATTGACGTGGGGTCAATCTGCTTTGGCGCGCGTGCTATAAACATGATTATGATTATGATTATACTGACCCTGCCAAGTCTTTTCCAAGGAGATCCCTCAGAATCTTCTAGGAGCTTGTGCGACTAAGGAGAGTCAGTTGTATTCTTTTTCAACATTGTTACTCTATCCTTATGGCAGCTAAGATACAGCACTGTTAATTTTTGAACCGACAATGAATGGTGTCCACTATCCTTTGGGTAGATCTCCGGCTCGCTCAATCCACTGAGCTTGAAGTACTTATCACTTAATTCAAATTAGCCATCGTGAACACGCGCGCCAAAGACTACCTACTTCACGTCAGTGCTTCTTTTTAATTTTTCTACAGAAGTTCTTGAAATCTTTCGCATCAATATAGAAACAGCCTGTATGTGTTGATGGTAATATTTCATTTTCTGAGAAGGAGAGCATTTGAAAGAGCTATCGATTTGAATTAAATCGGTGTCGTGATATTTTAGACAATCGTGATTCCCCTCCTTGTATTAAACAGTGAGCTTCAAAAGTATGGAATAATGTCTTTATTTTATTCCCATTCGGGAATAGTGTAAAATGGTTGGATAGGTCAAATTCATTTATTTTAAAGAACATTTTCCTGTAATTCCTATTGTTTTATCATTTCCCGTTAGGTACTAAGCAGTGACGTCATTTCTTCAAATTGCAAGCCCCTATTTTTTCTTGCCATGGATTGATCATTAAATTCTTAAATCAGGAATGCACATGTAACGCCATTTGGGTCAACAATTCTCGAGATATAATTTTTTTAAATTTGAAAAACATGTGAAAATTATGAAAGGAACTCTTCACCAAATAAACACATATTTATTGGAAAAATGATACTTGAAGGTGACATAACTACTAACTAATAACTAACAAAAATTATCAAAGTTAATATTCAAATTGATGGCTATTCACTTCTTGAAATTACGCCAATCGTTCTTGAAACTCAGAACAAAAATTTTGGTTTCAGGTTGTATTTCTCTTATTTCGTCTCGAATCCTCTGTTTCAATTCCTCGATATTGTTTGGCTGATTTCGATTTAACCCCATAGGAAAAAGTCTAACGGAGTCAGATCTGGAGGCCGTGCCGGCCATTCAATGAAACTTCGCCGACCGATCCACCTGATTTTCTGGAACACTTCGTTCAAGAAATCCAACATTTAGAAAATACTGTGTGTTGAAACCATAGCGTTACATTTGGGAGATCTGAATAGGCATCGTTTGGAAAAAGAATGGCCAACGCCGGAATCAGCTTATCCCTTAATAAATAACATAAATATTTCGGACCTGCTAACGGTCCTTCAATTAAGACAAGTCCTATAATACGGTTCCTAACAGTTCCAGCAAATACATTCACTTTTTCAGGAAATTGTGTACGTGCTTCCATCATCCAGTTGGGATGCCTTTAAGTGCACTAAATTAATCTTGAATGGGTGCTATTTATGGCATCTTAATTTTCTCAAAATCGATGTATGCGATATATTGTAGATGAGGATTTTCCTCCAACTCTAATTAAATGATCAATTCTACCTCCTCTGGAATTGCCGGTAACAAACTACTTGATGGGTACGTGTTCTATCTCCACAACCCCCAATAATAAAAATTTCGATTATGGCTGATGCCGATAAACACCGAACCATTTTTGGCACGCGTTCAGGTCAACAGAGTGCCTATCAATTCGTCCAAATGTCTGTAATTTTCGAAATTTTGGCCGAGAATGGTCTCAAATGATTAGTTTCAACTCACTGATGAAGAGCTCAAACTTGATGCTCTCCGGCTGTCCGGCCGGCTGTTCCAAAGTCGAACGGATCGAGTTGTCAACGGTAATTTTTATGATGATATATATAAATGACATGTCTGTCTGTGGTCATGTCATTTTTATCAGGGGAGTGCAATTTGCTTAAAACATGATTTTTAATCGAAATTTAATACCTATATAATATAAAACAAAAAACTATGAAAGAGCATAAGTTATTATAATCTTCAAGAATTTTCAAGATTATCACAATTTTTTTCAATACGAAAGAATCATTGTCAGTTTCAGGAGAGGTTGGGAAACAGTCATTTAGATGCATTTATATCGATATTTAAAACCATTCGTTGGTTAACAGATAATTTTATATCAGGTATCCTGAAGTTCTACTGAATGAAGGTTACCTATGTGAAATTCATATGATATCGATATATAAACGCAATACTGGTTCGAAATGCGTAAAATGGGGTACTGGACGTATTCTGATGAAGTGAACTCGATCGGATCTACATTGAACAAGATAGTAGGGATCGGATTTGTATATTTTGAGTTATAGAAGAAATAACAACAAAAATTCAGATTCTTTCCCTGAAAATTACAAGTCGTTATCACTTTCCGTTCTCAAGTTATCTTGAGATACTTAATATATTTTCATAATTTTTTTAAAATTTTCTAGTAATACGATCCCCACAAAATTTTCCACACGTTTTTATATCGGTATTACACAACTAGTTACCAAGTTTCAATTTGATCGGATCTGTATTTTTTGACTCATCAAGAAAATAATATTCCAGTGGGTATAACTCCTAAACCATTGGGCCGATTATGCCCATCAAACAATTTAACTGTCCCACTCGGATGCCCAACCTACCCTGCACAAAATTGCAAGTCGTTATCTATTTCAGTTCGAAAGTTATATTGGCAACGTTCACCCATCTAGTTACTGAACTCACCCAATGCCTCTCAGATCTCCAACAATATAGATCCGATCATGTTGAAATTTGGAACTTGGCTGTAAAGTTAGGTTTTGAAGGCTCTCGCAAAATTTCTGTGATGTCGGACGAAAATTTTCTGATGTACAGAATCTTTTTCAGTGATTTTTTTTTTAATTTCAGGTCATTCAGGTCGTACGATAGAATTTGCGCATCGGCATTCTACAACTAATTACCATGTTTGAATTGGATCGGTTTCGTACTTTTTAAGTTAATGAGTAAATAACAACAAAATTTCAGATACGAATAACCCAAATACCCTTTGGCCGATTATGCCTACAAACTCAAATGTCACGATCAGATGCACAACCTACCCTGAACATTGCGAATCGTTATCTCTTTCCGTTCTCAAGATATCGTACCATGAATAATATTTTTCAATAATTTTTTTTAAATTTTCTGGTGATTCGATCCTCACAAAATTTTACATAGGTCTTTATTTCGCTATTCTACAACTAGTCACCAAGTTTCAATTAGATCGGATCCGTACTGGTTGAAAACAAAATTTGTACTCCAAAATCGTTGGACCGATAATGCCCATTCACGAACTTGTCCGTCGTATTTGGACGCACCACCTACCCTGAAGTTATCGTGGTAACGACCGGCCGACCGGCCGGATGGAATCAAATTTAACCTAATTCTTCATCAAATCGTTTGAGACCATTTTCTGCCAAAAAATCGAGAGTTACAGACATTTAGGCAAAATGATAGCACGTTGTCAGTTAACGTTGAAGTCTACAGCTAATAAGAGTGAAAGTTTATGCCAAAGTTTAAGTAATTCAGAAACTCTATCAGTATATTCTAACAGCGATCCATGAGAAAAATAATATACTATCCTCAACCTTTCGATTCGGGGATGAATAAATAGCTATAATAACTACTTCAACATCATTTCCTTTTTGGAACTGATGAATGAATGAATTAATCATTTCCATAGTTCCATGGAGTACAGATGGTGACAGTATCTTCAGAGATTTGGTTTATTGCGATTGCACCTGCATGAATAGTGTCTCGTGTATAAATGACTAATCCATTACTACGTGTTCAGTATCGATGTTATACAACCATTCGAGCATTCGCCTGCTCGTCTTCATAGAAGGGACATAACGATGCCATTTAGTTACGTGATTGTTGTATATATTTTATATTGTGGTAGGGGGTAACGTTGCACTGCGACCTTAAGGTCTACTGTGCCCACCCCTCCTCCACCCCGTCAGAGCTGTTGATGTCATCACCATCTATAGATCGCCTTTCAGTTCCAGAGTTCTGATGAACTTCAGTATCTGGGATGGCTTCAAGGAGGCTACGTCTCCGCTGCTGCAAATTTCTTGCCCAAAGCATTCCTTGCTTTGGTTTGATATGGCGAGGTATTCCATAATCAAGTGATCAGGAGTTTCTTTCTCTTCCCCACACAATCTGAACTTATAAGTTTCTGCTAGCCCTAATCTCATCATTTGCTTCCTAACACAGCAGTGCCCTGTGATGAAACCAGTGAGTAGGTGTAGCGTAACTGAGATCCATATATTTCTTGGATCTGATAGTGTCACAATTTCGGAGGAACTTTTTGGAGTGATACATTCCTGGGAGAGATCTCTAGAGTATACCTCTTTCAGTTTCTTCTTTCATCCGAAATTCACATTTGTAGGTGTATCTACCAACCCCACAGTAGGGTTGCGGGTGAATAGAAGGGGTTTGTGCTCCATTCTTGTTAAATGTGTTGGCCTCCTCATTTACTTCAATTCGAGAGTTTTCCTCGTCATACTATTCTGTATACCAGACTACTGCTCCACACGTGATTATGGACCTCACAGTCATGACGTACAACCATCGCAGTATCTTAGGGTTGCAGCCCCAAGTCTTATCGGCTATATTTGTGCACGCCATTTAAACCTTTATTGCTTTGCTAGCATTAATTTCAATATGCCTATTCCACTGAAGTTTACTATCTAGTGTTACCTCTAGATATTTAACTTCAGACTTCCATTCTATAATATCTCCGTTCAAAAAGAGGTATCTCACAGCTGGAAGTTTCCTTCTCCGAGTAAACAGAATCACTGTGGTCTTGCTCGGGTTTAAGCTCAGCCGCACTGACAAGCACCACTGCTCGATAACCCTGTACACAATGTGCCCTAGAACTACTATTAGGACTATGTCATCGGTATAGCTGCGTGATAGTTTCTACCAAGTCACTTCTACAGCGAGACGCGTTAAGGAACTCTTCAGAACCGAAGATCATATCACGAAATCAACCTCTCTATAGTATTTAGAAGTGATTGAAGTCTGTTCTACCTCAATATCCCTAATAATACGACTGAAATCAGATTAGTTCTCTCAAGAATAATGAAATTCAGGTAATCGTTATTGAGTTGTCAAGGTAAAGGGTTTCAGGAACTAGCTTTCATCGATTAGATATATTTGCTCTGACATTTATGTTTTCTTAAGGTTACCTATCGTGATCGATTCAGCTCTTGATAAAGCGGAAGGACATGGTTCTTTCTTCGGGTATTTCCAGACGAGACCCAATTTCAGAATACAAAATTTTCAGATGATAAATGGTTTGAAACTGTGCGAAATAATTTCCGTAATATTGAAGTTCACTTTTGCCCGCTCATTACAGGGCTTCATTTACTCCAATTGTTTGTAATTTTTTTATGTTGATCTCCAACGATTATATTAGACCCACTGATTAAGAATTCAGGGTTAAAATCCATTTTGCCCGTTCGGTCGTGAACACGATAATTTCCGAAGTATACCACTTGGAGACTTGTAATTTGACGGGTAGGTTTGATTTAGAAATTTGATTAGGTACGTTATGGGTTATATCCACCCGATATTTTCGAATCCAATCGAGTTAAATTAGGTTATATGTGGAATATTTTTTTTATGAGGATCGTATCACTAGAAGAATATTGTTTTTCTCCAAAAAATTCAATAAAATTAGATGAAAAAATTATATATGATATACAGGGTGTTTCTAAATTAATGCTAAACATTTAGGAGGCGATTGCCCGTATGAAATTAAGATGGGTCTTTCCTAAAACGAAATTTCTTCAGCTCACCCCTTTCCGAGATATCACCCTTAAGAGTTGGTGACTAAAATTGAGGTTTATTTGTTTTCTAAAATTTCAGTAAAGCTAGGAATTTGAAATTCTGTAATTTTCGTGTACCTACTCTCAAAGGACTAACCATCGGTATTTTTGCGCGTATGTTCTGGGGAACATCGCGCATCTCGAATTTTGCGAGAGCTTCGAAACCTAACTCTACTGCCAAGTTCCAAGTTTGAACACGATCGGATCTATATTGTTGGAGATCTGAGCATCCTTGTGTGAGTTCAGTAGCTGGATGGGTGACCGTTGGCTCGATAACTTTCGAACGAAAGGAGATAGGGACTCGCAATATTCAGGGTAGGTTGCAGATCCCAATGGGAGAGTTAAGCTCGTTTTTGGGCCATCGGTTCATCGGTTTCGGAGTTATACCCACCTGGAATATTATTTCCTAGATAACTCAAAAAATATAGACTCGATCGAATTGAAGCTTGGTAACTAGTTGTAGAATATCGACATAAATACGTGTGTAAAATTTTGTGAGATCAGTACCCCTAGAAAATTTTAAAAAAATCAGAAAAAAACTGGTTCAAGCACTGACGTGAAGTCAGGAGCTTTTGCGCGTACGTTCTATTGTCCATTCTTCTGTATTGAACACTCTTAATCGAATTTACCATGGTGAATTCTATTGTCCATTCTCCTGTATTGGACAATCGATTTACCATGGTAAATTCGAGTAAGAGTATCCAATACAGGAGAATGTACAATAGAATTTACCATGGTAAATTCGATTAAGAGTGTTCTATACAGAAGAATGGACAATAGAACGTACGCGCAAAAGCTCCTGACTGCACGTCAGTGCTTGTTTCAATATTCCTGTTACATCATACGAAGGTGAAATTAGCAACCCTTACTTTATTTAATATCAAAACTTTTTTTAGAGATAAGTTTTGTGGAATAAAATTATAATTCAAAATCTCTGTTTATTTAAAAAAAAATTTCATCTTAAATTTTTTTCACAAGACCAATAGCCTGAAAAAAAATGTAAATACAACAACATGAATTATAAATTTTGCGCTCCTGTTCCTCGGAACAGAGTGATTATCAATTTGCCCAAATGTCTGTAATTTTCGAATTTTTGGCTGAAAATGGTCTTAAACGATTCGCGTTGACTCAGTGATCAAGAATCCGTGGTCGAAATGGATTCTGTCCGGCCGTCCTTTGACACGATAACTCTCGAACGGAATGAGCTAGACAGTTGAAATTTTCAGAGTAGGTTTGGGAGATAAATATCTCGGCTATTTCGTTATTCGGCAGGATCGTTTCGGAGTAACGAAAAAAAAAAATTTTATACGCTAATACTTTCGGAGATGTGATTTCTCAAAATTTCAATAATACATCGTACGTCTATGTTTTCACACAATGGGAATTCTATCTGTCTGAGTTATATCTGTGTTCACTGTTCATACATGAAATCTTATCTACCTACAACAGACAAGTCAAATGTATATCTGTACTATCAAACAATGTATGATGAAATGCATAAAAGACCAATTATAGGATATTATAATTACCCCTACCCTATATGCCCTCGGATAATCCATATGATGAGGGATATATATAAATTGGTAAGTTTATCAAATTGGGTTCATAATATCTTCAGTGAAAACAAAACTGGAATATTGGCTAATTTTCAATTGATGTAATATAATTTTCGGATTAGATTTGATGAATGAATATCTTCATTAAATGTATTAAAATCTGAAATTCAAAGAAATACCACTACTTTTATAGATCCGTCCATGAGCTCTGTAATACTCGAATCAAGCTGTAAGCCACGGAGCCATACTTTTTTCTCGTACACGATTATCAATTGTTATATTATACTAGGTGGTTCTGATTTGGTTACTCATATAACGGAGGATCAATAACTCACATAATATGAACAAGTTCGAAACTGCCCAAATAAACAATTAAAGGTCTTCATTTTCGATCTAATCAATGAACGATATACATTAACGGTTTTTGGCCGAAATTATCTTTGGTGATATTTTCGTAAAGGATGAACCGATTTCATTAAAATTTGGTATGACTGTAGGAAACGGGGTACATTGTGTTAGAAAGTTGTCATTTTGTTCGTGCTATTTATTGGTGTACTCTATCTGCCATCGTGTCCAAAAATGTTGCTTCATCTTTTGGGCATGCTGCTAGGCTGCTAGGGGAAAACTAGGAAGTTCTGGTAGATCCAACTGAGGATAGGCAAACAATGGCCCACCAAGGAGAAAATCACCGGAAGTTGAGGTCATTGGGGTCAGATGAAAGATATGATATAGGACGTGAGTTTAATATGGCTCCTATTTCCACCAAATAGGTTTCTAGCTGCTCATATGTTGAAAGAGTGCCTACTGTTCGTACAAAATAGCGTTTAAATTACTTAACGGCAGCTTCCCAAAGTCCACCAAAATGTGGGGATTTTGGAGGTATGAAGTAACAAGAAATACTATCCTGATCGCAATAATGCTTCATAATTTCATTATGCTCAGGCGAGGAAACCAACATTTTTATATCATTGAGTGCATTGTTAGTCCCAACAAAGTTGCCGGAATAAATCGCGGTAGATTTACACGTCTATGGTATCTATGGTGGGAGAGACTCCTCCCACCATCGACTTGAATTTGGCTATACGGATTCTGAACCATTGAATGGGTAGGAAGTTAAGGTAAATGGAATCATTCCCGGCTCAAAATTCGAAAATTACAGACATTTGGCAAAATGATAACACGCTACTACGGTCGAGCCAAAATTAGAATTTTGTAGTTTTCGTAGTCATCTCTCTAATTGGAGATAAAATGAGTTCTAGCATTTGCTGTGGATTAACTTCTTCTCTTATTCCAGTAAATAAAATGGATACATCTGTTCAAATTCACTGAGCTTAATATCCTTGGCCATGCTGATCAGGTGGAAGAACAAGGATAAAGACAAGGACAAAGGTGACAAGAGTTCAAACCAGAAGCAAGGTTCCGGTTCCAAGAAGAAACGGAAGATTGGAAGAGATGGAGGTGAGCTATGAACTTTTTGATGATTTTGAAAATACATCTCAAACATTCAATTCTCAGAAAATATAATTATTTTTCATATTGTTGAATTTTTCCTCTAGAGTGCACATGTAACTCCAAATTTCTTCGAAAGTTATATTGCTGACAGGTAGTCAAACAGATGCACTGAAATAAATTTGCCCACAAAGCTTATTAATAATATACAGGGTAAGCCTTTAAGTTGTATATTAATTATTATCACCATTGCTTTGACATTTCCTCTCATCAAATTAAATACTTTTCTTATTAGCATTTTTTTCATATTCGGCGAAGATAAAAAGATACAAGCTTTCGAAATTTGAAAAAATAAATGTTTTTATTTTGTAGCTTTGACATGGTTTTTCTGAAAGAAATGAATATTGGAGCAAAGTTTTCCATAGCTATGACATATTCTCCTATTATCATTTTTTTCCTACTCTCATTTTTTCCCTAGTTATAGACATGTGGAGTCATAGAATTAAATGAAATAAGCTTGAAGAAAGCAGATGAAGTTCATTCGAAGAATACTCAAACATTTTAAAAAATTAAATTATTCTCCATAATTTCTCCTTAACGGGATATTCTTCATTGAATATTACAAAATCTGAGATTCCTGAAATTTCAGTACTATTAGGGATCCGTCTCCAAGATTTAGAATCATCCAATGAAGCTGTAAGCCGCCTTGCCATACATATGCAGGACTGCATCAGCACATTATGAAATATTTAAATGCTTGTGACATTTTACCTCAGACTGGATAAATTATGTTTTATTTGATGAGAAGAATCTACGGTTAAAATTAATGTACAAATTAAAGACTCATCCCCTATAATGAAACCGGTGTGAACCTAGCAGACTGTTTCAGCAGACCGTTTGGCGGAAACACCCGAACGCTCCAGGCCAGTGGCGTGCAGGCTGATTCTAGTTTCTCTCTCATATGATCGTCTGTTCGCCAGAGCACTTGAATATTTTGGATGTGGGTTCCGTATAGCAATGGTAATATCGCCTGAAAAAATTATTTCGACTCCCCGAGGGGCTGCGGAATAGTCTTTTCAACCCTTAAAGTTCAAAATTTAATATCTCCGGAACTCTTCGCCGGAGCACACACAGATTTTGCATGTGGGTTAATAATACCGATAACAACATCCCCTGAAAAAATTATCGACTTCCCGAGTGGCTGCGGGGTAGGTTTTTCAACCCTTAAAGTTCAAGATTTAATATCTCAGGAACTATTCGCCGGAGCACATACAGATTTTGCATGTGGGTTAATAATACCGAAAACAACATTCCCTGAAAAAATTATCGACTTCCCGAGGGGCTGCGGGGTAGTCTTTTCAACCCTTAAAGTTCAAAATTTAATATCTCCGGAACTATTCGCCGGAGCACATACAGATTTTGTATGTGGGTTAATTATACCGATGACAACATCCCCTGAAAAAATGATTGACTTCCCGAGGGGCTGCGGGGTAGTTTTTTCAACCCTTAAAATTCAAAATTTAATATTTCCGAAACTATTCGCCGGAGCACATACAGATTTTGCATGTGGGTTAATAATACCGAAAACAACATTCCCTGAAAAAATTATCGACTTCCCGAGGGGCTGCGGGGTAGTTTTTTCAACCCTTAAAGTTCAAGATTTAATATCTCCGAAACTATTCGCCGGAGCACATACAGATTTTGCATGTGGGTTAATAATACCGATAACAACATCCCCTGAAAAAATCATCGACATCCCGAGGGGCTGCGGGGTAGTTTCATCAACCCTTATATTTCAAAATTCAATATTTCCGGAACTATTCGCCGGAGCACATACAGATTTTGAATGTGGGTTAATAATACCGAAAACAACATTCCACGAAAAAATTATCGACTTCCTGAGGGGCTGCGGGGTAGTCATTTCAACCCTTAAAGTTCAAAATTTAATATCTCCGGAACTATTCGCCGGAGCACATACAGATTTTGCATGTGGGTTAATAATACCGATAACAACATTCCCTGAAAAAATCATCGACTTCCCGAGGGGCTGCGGGGTAGTTTTTTCAACCCTTAAAGTTCAAAATTCAATATCTCCGGAACTATTCGCCGGAGCACAAACAGATTTTGCATGTGGGTTAATAATACCGATAACAACATTCCCTGAAAAAATTATCGACTTCCCGAGGGGCTGCGGGGTAGTTTTTTCAACCCTTAACGTTCAAAATTTAATATCTCCGGAACTATTCGCCGGAGCACATACAGATTTTGCATGTGGGTTAATAATACCGAAAACAACATTCCCTGAAAGAATTATCGACTTCCTGAGGGGCTGCGGGGTAGTCTTTTCAACCCTTAAAGTTCAAAATTTAATATCTCCGGAACTATTCGCCGGAGCACATACAGATATTGCATGTGGGTTAATAATACCGATAACAACATTCCCTGAAAAAATTATCGACTTCCCGAGGGGCTGCGGGGTAGTTTTTTCAACCCTTAAAGTTCAAAATTCAATATCTCCGGAACTATTCGCCGGAGCACAAACAGATTTTGCATGTGGGTTAATAATACCGATAGCAACATTCCCTGAAAAAATTATCGACTTCTCGAGGGGCTGCGGGGTAGTTTTTTCAACCCTTAACGTTCAAAATTTAATATCTCCGGAACTATTCGCCGGAGCACATACAGATTTTGCATGTGGGTTAATAATACCGATAACAACATACCCTGAAAAAATTATCGACTTCCCGAGGGGCTGCGGGGTAGTTTTTTCAACCCTTAAAGTTCAAGATTTAATATCTCCGGAACTATTCGCCGGAGCACATACAGATTTTGCATGTGGGTTAATGATACCGATAACAACATCCCCTGAAAAAATTATCGACTTTCCGAGAGGCTGCGGGGTAGTTTTTTTAACCCTTATATTTCAAAATTCAATATCTCCGGAACCATTCGCCGGAGCACATACAGAATTTGTACGTGGGTTAATAACACCGATAACAACATCCCCTGAAAAAATTATCGACTTCCCGAGGGGCTGCGGGGTAGTTTTTTCTACCCTTAGGTTCAAGATTTAATATCTCCGGAACTATTCGCCGGAGCACATACAGATTTTGCATGTGGGTTAATAATACCGATAACAACATCCCCTGAAAAAATTATCGACTTCCCGAGGGGCTGCGGGGTAGTTTCTTCAACCCTTATATTTCAAAATTCAATAATTCCGGAACTATTCGCCGGAGCACATACAGATTTTGCATGTGGGTTAATAATACCGAAAACAACATTCCCTGAAATAATGATCGACTTCCCGAGGGGCTGCGGGGTAGTTTTTTCAACCCTTAAAGTTCAAAATTCAATATCTCCGGAACTATTCGCCGGAGCACAAACAGATTTTGCATGTGGGTTAATAATACAGATAACAACATTCCCTGAAAAAATTATCGACTACCCGAGGGGCTGCGGGGTAGTTTTTTCAACCCTTAACGTTCAAGATTTAATATCTCCGGAACTATTCGCCGGAGCACATACAGATTTTGCATGTGGGTTGATAATACCGAAAACAACATTCCATGAAAAAATTATCGACTTCCCGAGGGGCTGCGGGGTAGTCTTTTCAACCCTTAAAGTTCAAAATTAAATATCTCCGGAACTATTCGCCGGAGCACATACAGATTTTGTATGTGGGTTAATTATACCGATGACAACGTCCCCTGAAAAAATGATCGACTTCCCGAGGGGCTGCGGGGTAGTTTTTTCAACACTTGCGAAAAGTTCAATGAAACCTATTGCATTAATTGTCGAATAGTTGACGAGAATTTGTCGTGAAAGAAAAAAGTTCGTCGCGCTTCGTTTTTTTTGTATGGGCTAAATTAATATTAGGTTAAAGGGGCCACACACAAATCACGTAACTTGGTTAATTGTATTTTTTTCAACCAGAAATGAGCTAAATAATTGTCGAACGACCAAAGCATATTCGTCGTGATAGAAAAAAGTTTTTCGCACGCTTAGTTTTTTGCGCGTATGTTCTGGGGAACATCGCGTTATAGTTTTGCCCAAATGTCTGTAACTTTAGAATTTTTTGACGAAATTGGTCTCAAACGATTCAGTTCGACTCCCCAATGAAGAATTCGAGGTCAAATTTGATTCTGTCCGGCAGGCCGTCCGGCGGTCCGGCCGTCCGTTGCCACGATAATTTGAGAACGAAAAGAGCTAGCGACTTGAAATTTTCAGGGTGGATGGCGCATCGCAATACGACGGACAAGTTCGTTAATGGGCATAATCGACCCAGTGGTTTCCGAGTAATAATTTTGTTTTCAACCAATATAAATCCGATCGAATTGAAACTTGGTGAGTAGTTGTAGAATATGAACCTAAGCACGTTTGTGAAATTTTAAGCGAATCGTGAGGCTAGAAAATTAAAAAAAAATTATTAAAAAATATTTTTGTTGTCACGATAACCTGAGAACGGAAAGAGATAGCGGCTTGAAAATTTCAGGTTAGGTTGTGCATCTGAATGCGACATTTGACTTTGTTTATGAGCATAATCGGCCAAACGGTTTGAGAGTTATAGCCATCTGAAATTTTCTGAAATTTGGTGTTTTTTTTTTCCTCATTAACTCGAAAAATACTAAACCGATTGAATTCAAACTTGGTTATTAGTTGTAGAGTGCCAACGCGAAAATGTTTGCAAAATTTGGTGAGGATAGCATTAGTAGAAAATTTTTAATAAATCATTGAAAATAAAAAAAAAATTCTATATATCAGTAACTATCCGTTCGAAATTGCTGAAATTTTGCAAGAGCGTTCATAACCTAACTCTACTGCCAAGTTTTAAGTTTAAACACAATCGGTTGAATATTGTTGGAGATTCGAGCATTCTTGTGTGAGTTCAGTAAATGGGTGACCGTTGCCTCGATAACTTTCGAACGAAAGAAGATAGGGACATGAAATTTTCAGGGTAGGTTGCGTATCCGAAAAGGAGAGTTGAGTTTGTTTTTGGGCATAATCGGTCTAACGGTTTCCGAGCTATATCCACCTGGAATTTTATTTCCTTGATAACTAAAAAAATAAAGATTCGATTGAATTGAAGCTTGGTAACTAGTAGTAGAAAATCAGCATAAAGACGTGTTTAAAATTTTGTAAGAACCGTACCCCTAGAAAATTTGAAAAAAATGACGAAAAAAAAAAATTTAAGAACCGCACCCCTAGAAAATTTAAAAAATATCACGAAAAAAAAATTGGTTCAAGTACTGACGTGAAGTCAGAAGCTTTTGCGCGTATGTTCTATTGTCCATTCTTCTGTATTGGACACCCTTAATCGAATTTACCATGGTTAATTATGTTGTCCATTCTCCTGTATTGGACACTTAATTCGAGTTTACCATGGTAAATTCGAAATAAGAGTGTCCAATATAGGAGAATGGACAACATAATTAACCATGGTAAATTCGATTAAGGGTGTCCAATACAGAAGAATGGACAATAGAACATACGCGCAAAAGCTTCTGACTTCACGTCAGTACTTGAACCAATTTTTTTTTCGTGATTTTTTGAAATTTTCTAGGGGTGCGGTTCTTAAATTTTTTTTTTTTATATGGGGTGGCTCTGCTAACTTAATATTAAGTTAGCAGAGCCACCCCATATAAAAAAAAATTTTCGCAAGTGGGTCTGCTAACTTAATGGAGGTTGCTGAATATAATTCAGTGCAATTATGGAAATCAAATTGTTTCGTATTATCACAAAATGGATATAGGATATCAAGTTCAATTCCGAGGCTAGGAAAGAAATTTTCTAGTCACGGTAATCGCCACCATTCACTATTGGGTAAAAAATTAACAGTGCTGTGCCTAAGGTGGCGTAAGGACACAGTAACAAAGCCTACACAGAACACGAACTGGTTCTCCTTACTCGCTCAAGCTCTTCGAGAGCTTATGAGGGGTCTCCTTGGGGAAGACCTAGGAGGATCAGTATAATCAATATACAATATACAATAACAGACACATCAAGATCAAAAACTACGAAAATTCCCTTGATGAGACCAGGGACAAATCACCGATAATTTATTACAATACAGAAACTGAGGATGCAACTGTATTGTACCTTTTTGGTATGAAGGATTCAGATATTTCCTAAACTTATATAATTGCAAATAAGTAGGTAAACGAAATGGTATTTTATTCCGAACTAATTTTTTCATGACGAATTCGAGTAGTAGGTAATGCACGAGCCATTCAATGAAAAAAAAATTCAAATCAATTTCAAGTTAAAGTTACGAGGTTCTTGTTGGAAAATTCTCCAATACAACATTCCATATTATATTGTTCAAAAATCAGCGCTGGAGAGTTGAAGACTAATTATAGTTGTATAACTAGTTATTGAATTTTTAAAGTTACGGTTTCAAATATCTACTCCTCAGCCCCTCGATCATTTTTTCAGGGAATATCGTGATCGGTCTAAGTAACTACATACAAAGTCGGTTGGTGCTCCGGAGAATAGTTCCAGAGATATTAAATTTTGAACTTTAAGGGTTGAAAAAACTACCCCGCAGCCCCTCGGGAAGTCGATAATTTTTTCAGGGGATGTTTTTATCGGTATTATTAACCCACATGCAATGTCTGTATGTGCTCCGGCGAATAGTTCCGGAGATATTAAAACTTGAACTTAAGGGTTGAAAAAACTACCCCGCAGCCCCTCGGGAAGTCGATAATTTTTTCAGGGGATGTTGTTATCGGTATCATTAACCCACATGCAAAATCTGTATGTGCTCCGGCGAATAGTTCCGGAGATATTAAATCTTGAACTTTAAGGGTTGAAAAAACTACCCCGCAGCCCCTTGGGAAGTCGATAATTTTTTCAGGGGATGTTGTTATCGGTATCATTAACCCACATGCAAAATCTGTATGTGCTCCGGCGAATAGTTCCGGAGATATTAAATCTTGAACTTGAGGGTTGAAAAAACTACCCCGCAGCCCCTCAGGAAGTCGATAATTTTTTCAGGGAATGTTGTTATCGGTATCATTAACCCACATGCAAAATCTGTATGTGCTCCGGCGAATAGTTTTGGAGATATTAAATCTTGAACTTTAAGGGTTGAAAAAACTACCCCGCAGCCCCTCGGGAAGTCGATAATTTTTTCAGGGAATGTTGTTATCGGTATTATTAACCCACATGCAAAATCTGTATGTGCTCCGGCGAATAGTTCCGGAGATATTAAATTTTGAACGTTAAGGGTTGAGAAAACTACCCCGCAGCCCCTCGGGAAGTCGATAATTTTTTCAGGGAATGTTGCTATCGGTATTATTAACCCACATGCAAATTCTGTTTGTGCTCCGGCGAATAGTTCAGAAGATATTGAATTTTGAACTTTAAGGGTTGAAAAAACTACCCACCAGCCCCTCGGGAAGTCGATAATTTTTTCAGGGAATGTTGTTATTGGTATTATTAACCCACATGCAAAATCTGTATGTGCTCCGGCGAATAGTTCCGGAGATATTAAACCTTGAACTTTAAGGGTTGAAAAAACTACCCCACAGCCCCTCGGGAAGTCGATAATTTTTTCAGGGAATGGTGTTATCGGTATTATTAACCCACATGCAAAATCTGTATGTGCTCCGGCGAATAGTTCCGGAGATATTAAATTTTGAACGTTAAGGGTTGAAAAAACTACCCCGCAGCCCCTCGGGAAGTCGATAATTTTTTCAGGGAATGTTGCTATCGGTATTATTAACCCGCATGCAAAATCTGTTTGTGCTCCGGCGAATAGTTCCGGAGATATTAAATTTTGAACTTTAAGGGTTGAAAAGACTACCCCGCAGCCCCTCGGGAAGTCGATAATTTTTTCAGGGAATGTTGTTTTCGGTATTATTAACCCACATGCAAAATCTGTATGTGCCCGGCGAATAGTTCCGGAGATATTAAATTTTGAACGTTAAGGGTTGAAAAAACTACCCCGCAGCCCCTCGGGAAGTCGATAATTTTTTCAGGGGATGTTGTTATCGGTATCATTAACCCACATGCAAAATCTGTATGTGCTCCGGCGAATAGTTCCGGAGATATTAAATCTTGAACTTAAGGGTTGAAAAAACTACCCCGCAGCCCCTCGGGAAGTCGATAATTTTTTCGGGGGATGTTGTTTTCGGTATTATTAACCCACATGCAAAATCTGTATGTGCTCCGGCGAATAGTTCCGGAAATATTGAATTTTGAAATATAAGGGTTGAAAAAACTACCCCGCAGCCCCTCGGGAAGTCGATAATTTTTTCAGGGGATGTTGTTATCGGTATTATTAACCCACATGCAAATTCTGTATGTGCTCCGGCGAATAGTTTCGGAAATATTAAATTTTGAACTTAAAGGGTTGAAAAAACTACCCCGCAGCCCCTCGGGAAGTCAATCATTTTTTCAGGGGATGTTGTCATCGGTTTAATTAACCCACATACAAAATCTGTATGTGCTCCGGCGAATAGTTCCGGAGATATTAAATTTTGAACTTTAAGGGTTGAAAAGACTACCCCGCAGCCCCTCGGGAAGTCGATAATTTTTTCATGGAATGTTGTTTTCGGTATTATTAACCCACATGCAAAATCTGTATGTGCTCCGGCGAATAGTTCCGGAGATATTAAATCTTGAAATTTAAGGGTTGAAAAAACTAATCCGCAGCCCCTCGGGAAGTCGATAATTTTTTCAGGGGATGTTGTTATCGGTATTATTAACCCACATGCAAAATCTGTATGTGCTCCGGCGAATAGTTCCGGAGATATTAAATCTTGAACTTTAAGGGTTGAAAAAACTACCCCGCAGCCCCTCGGGAAGTCGATAATTTTTTCAGGGAATGTTGTTATCGGTGTTATTAACCCACGTACAAATTCTGTATGTGCTCCGGCGAATGGTTCCGGAGATATTGAATTTTGAAATATAAGGGTTGAAAAAACTACCCCGCAGCCCCTCGGGAAGTCGATAATTTTTTCAGGGGATGTTGTTATCGGTATCATCAACCCACATGCAAAATCTGTATGTGCTCCGGCGAATAGTTCCGGAGATATTAAATCTTGAACTTTAAGGGTTGAAAAAACTACCCCACAGCCCCTCGGGAAGTCGATAATTATTTCAGGGAATGGTGTTATCGGTATTATTAACCCACATGCAAAATCTGTATGTGCTCCGGCGAATAGTTCCGGAGATATTAAATTTTGAACGTTAAGGGTTGAAAAAACTACCCCGCAGCCCCTCGGGAAGTCGATAATTTTTTCAGGGAATGTTGCTATCGGTATTATTAACCCGCATGCAAAATCTGTTTGTGCTCCGGCGAATAGTTCCGGAGATATTAAATTTTGAACTTTAAGGGTTGAAAAGACTACCCCGCAGCCCCTCGGGAAGTCGATAATTTTTTCAGGGAATGTTGTTTTCGGTATTATTAACCCACATGCAAAATCTGTATGTGCCCGGCGAATAGTTCCGGAGATATTAAATTTTGAACGTTAAGGGTTGAAAAAACTACCCCGCAGCCCCTCTGGAAGTCGATAATTTTTTCAGGGGATGTTGTTATCGGTATCATTAACCCACATGCAAAATCTGTATGTGCTCCGGCGAATAGTTCCGGAGATATTAAATCTTGAACTTAAGGGTTGAAAAAACTACCCCGCAGCCCCTCGGGAAGTCGATAATTTTTTCGGGGGATGTTGTTTTCGGTATTATTAACCCACATGCAAAATCTGTATGTGCTCCGGCGAATAGTTCCGGAAATATTGAATTTTGAAATATAAGGGTTGAAAAAACTACCCCGCAGCCCCTCGGGAAGTCGATAATTTTTTCAGGGGATGTTGTTATCGGTATTATTAACCCACATGCAAATTCTGTATGTGCTCCGGCGAATAGTTTCGGAAATATTAAATTTTGAACTTAAAGGGTTGAAAAAACTACCCCGCAGCCCCTCGGGAAGTCAATCATTTTTTCAGGGGATGTTGTCATCGGTTTAATTAACCCACATACAAAATCTGTATGTGCTCCGGCGAATAGTTCCGGAGATATTAAATTTTGAACTTTAAGGGTTGAAAAGACTACCCCGCAGCCCCTCGGGAAGTCGATAATTTTTTCATGGAATGTTGTTTTCGGTATTATTAACCCACATGCAAAATCTGTATGTGCTCCGGCGAATAGTTCCGGAGATATTAAATCTTGAAATTTAAGGGTTGAAAAAACTAATCCGCAGCCCCTCGGGAAGTCGATAATTTTTTCAGGGGATGTTGTTATCGGTATTATTAACCCACATGCAAAATCTGTATGTGCTCCGGCGAATAGTTCCGGAGATATTAAATCTTGAACTTTAAGGGTTGAAAAAACTACCCCGCAGCCCCTCGGGAAGTCGATAATTTTTTCAGGGAATGTTGTTATCGGTGTTATTAACCCACGTACAAATTCTGTATGTGCTCCGGCGAATGGTTCCGGAGATATTGAATTTTGAAATATAAGGGTTGAAAAAACTACCCCGCAGCCCCTCGGGAAGTCGATAATTTTTTCAGGGGATGTTGTTATCGGTATCATCAACCCACATGCAAAATCTGTATGTGCTCCGGCGAATAGTTCCGGAGATATTAAATCTTGAACTTTAAGGGTTGAAAAAACTACCCCGCAGCCCCTCGGGAAGTCGATAGTTTTTTCAGGGAATGTTGTTATCGGTATTATTAACCCACATGCAACATCTGTATGTGCTCCGGCGAATAGTTCCGGAGATATTAAATTTTGAACGTTAAGGGTTGAAAAAACTACCCCGCAGCCCCTCGGGAAGTCGATAATTTTTTCAGGGAATGTTGCTATCGGTATTATTAACCCACATACAAAATCTGTTTGTGCTCCGGCGAATAGTTCCGGAGATATTGAATTTTGAACTTTAAGGGTTGAAAAAACTACCCCGCAGCCCCTCGGGAAGTCGATAATTTTTTCAGGGAATGTTGTTTTCGGTATTATTAACCCACATGCAAAATCTGTATGTGCTCCGGCGAATAGTTCCGGAAATATTGAATTTTGAAATATAAGGGTTGAAGAAACTACCCCGCAGCCCCTCGGGAAGTCAATGATTTTTTCAGGGGATGTTGTTATCGGTATTATTAACCCACATGCAAAATCTGTATGTGCTCCGGCGAATAGTTCTGGGGATATTAAATTTTGAACTTTAAGGGTTGAAAAGACTACCCCGCAGCCCCTCGGGAAGTCGATAATTCTTTCAGGGAATGTTGTTTTCGGTATTATTAACCCACATGCAAAATCTGTATGTGCTCCGGCGAATAGTTCCGGAGATATTAAATTTTGAACGTTAAGGGTTGAAAAAACTACCCCGCAGCCCCTCGGGAAGTCGATAATTTTTTCAGGGAATGTTGTTATAGGTATTATTAACCCACATGCAAAATCTGTTTGTGCTCCGGCGAATAGTTCCGGAGATATTGAATTTTGAACTTTAAGGGTTGAAAAAACTACCCCGCAGCCCCTCGGGAAGTCGATAATTTTTTCAGGGAATGTTGTTATCGGTATTATTAACCCACATGCAAAATCTGTATGTGCTCCGGCGAATAGTTCCGGAGATATTAAATTTTGAACTTTAAGGGTTGAAATGAGTACCCCGCAGCCCCTCGGGAAGTCGATAATTTTTTCAGGGAATGTTGTTTTCGGTATTATTAACCCACATGCAAAATCTGTATGTGCTCCGGCGAATAGTTCCGGAAATATTGAATTTTGAAATATAAGGGTTGAAGAAACTACCCCGCAGCCCCTCGGGAAGTCAATGATTTTTTCAGGGGATGTTGTTATCGGTATTATTAACCCACATGCAAAATCTGTATGTGCTCCGGCGAATAGTTCCGGAGATATTAAATCTTGAACTTTAAGGGTTGAAAAAACTACCCCGCAGCCCCTCGGGAAGTCGATAATTTTTTCAGGGAATGTTGTTTTCGGTATTATTAACCCACATGCAAAATCTGTATAAGCTCCGGCGAATAGTTTCGGAAATATTAAATTTTGAACTTTAAGGGTTGAAAAAACTACCCCGCAGCCCCTCGGGAAGTCGATCATTTTTTCAGGGGATGTTGTCATCGGTATAATTAACCCACATACAAAATCTGTATGTGCTCCGGCGAATAGTTCCGGAGATATTAAATTTTGAACTTTAAGGGTTGAAAAGACTAGCCCGCAGCCCCTCGGGAAGTCGATAATTTTTTCAGGGAATGTTGTTTTCGGTATTATTAACCCACATGCAAAATCTGTATGTGCTCCGGCGAATAGTTCCTGAGATATTAAATCTTGAAATTTAAGGGTTGAAAAACCTACCCCGCAGCCACTTGGGAAGTCGATAATTTTTTCAGGGGATGTTGTTATCGGTATTATTAACCCACATGCAAAATCTGTGTGTGCTCCGGCGAAGAGTTCCGGAGATATTAAATTTTGAACTTTAAGGGTTGAAAAGACTATTCCGCAGCCCCTCGGGAAGTCGATATAATTTTTTCAGGCGATATTTCCATTGCTATACGGAACCCACATCCAAAATATTCAAGTGCTCTGGCGAACAGACGATCATATGAGAGAGAAACTAGAATCAGCCTGCACGCCACTGGCCTGGAGCGTTCGGGTGTTTCCGCCAAACGGTCTGCTGAAACAGTCTGCTAGGTTCACACCGGTTATAATGAATACAAATCTGAAATTTATCGTGATTTGGGCGAACCGAGAAAGTTAATTCCCATCACTCAATTTTCGATTCTTGTAAATATATTGATCATGTTGCATTATATTACTTATATCAATGATGAACACTCTCATTAGTATCTCTTGTGCTGTTTCAGAGGAAGAATGGAATTCTGACAGTAAATCCGGGAGAGGTTTCAGCAGCGATGGTGGTAAGTTTACTACTATTATTTTGGATTGCAATTTTATGTGTATTTTGAGTCAATCAATCATGGATATAATTAAATAACTATAAAATTCCAAACGAATCATTGCAAGTAAATTATGGAGGAATCAGGGGCGTGCGGTCCGAGGGAGCAAAAACATCCACAAATTCTAACGCAGAATATTTGAAAATTATATTCAATTCCTAAGTCAATTCCCGAATAATATAAAAATCCGCGCAAGCATGTTAATTTGAGTATAAAATGATGTGCCGTATTACTTTATTTTTGTGTTATGAAAAATATTGCACTGCAGTCAACTATCAGCGTACCTATAGCTGGTCTCAAACCATATCCCGTTCAGGGCTTCGATAAGCAAGGTCTCCAATTGCTTCTCGGTTCATATACAGAGTCTTTATGTTGTACATTGATTTTGACCATAGATTCCTTTGAATAATCAACAAAGGATACTTTGGAAGGCGCATTCATCATTCAATGTTTTTTCTGGGTTTTCTCTCACAAACTCTGTAAAATATCTATAGTAAAAAAATGTTCAATTTTTTTGAAATCGCTTCTGTGTTAGAAACACAAGATAAATCATCAATCCGGAAATTCAGACCATCAGTCTACGAGTATACAATCAGTTTCCCGTCAGTCTGACATCAATCTATAATTGATGTCATTTTATGAAATCATAAAATTACGATTAATTATCGAAATTTTTGAAAATCATATCTCCGAAAGCATTATTTTGTCAGAGTTAACAATAACATCAATGAATTCTTATGATGAAACTGAATCCTAAAAATTGAATTCGAAATTTGTAATGTAAAAAAATTTTTTTTTTCGTTATCCCGAAACCTACTCTGAAAATTTCAACTGTCTACCTCATTCCGTGCGAGAGTTATCGTGACAACGGCTAGATGGCCGAACAGAATCAATTTTGACCACGGATTCTTGATCAGTCAGTCGAACCAAAACGTTTAAGACCAATTTTAGGCAAAAATTCGAAAATTACAGACATTTGGCCAAATTGATAAGCACTCTGTTCCGAGGAACAAGAGCACCAAAAACTGAGCGTTCAGGCTTATTTACAAAATATCATACTGACATGAAGTGACAGCAGCAAGAATACTGAACTGTTTTCACAATTTTTAGCAATTATATTATATATTTTTTACTTCATTCAAAAATCATGAATACGTTAAGACATGCAATTTTATGATATTTGTGAGCTTTTGCGGAACAAACGCAGTTACATAAAATCAGATATTTCGATTACATAAATAGATCAACTTTTAATAAATAAACAAACTCTTATTATGATTTGGTTCTTCATGAAACATTTGTAACAAAAATATGTCTTTATTATTCACTATCAAAAAACAATCGAGATTATCCATAGAGATAGACATCATGAAGAATAATTTCATTTTCCGAAATTAGGTATATAAATATTTTTTAATTAGATAAACACTTCATTGTTTATTCTTTCTTCATTCAGATTTATGAATCAGCAAGTATATAACTAGGAAACCAGTGAATGTAGCAAAAAATGACAATTGGAGAATATGCGTGATGGTTTAGAAAACTTCACAGCAATATTATCAATTTCCTTCGAAAAGCCAATGTCAAGGCTATAGAAAAGAAAAACTGAATTTTTTCGAAATTTCAACACCTTGCATATTTTTATCTGAGCCGGATTTCGGAAACTGGTAAATTTAAAAGTTTTTCATTTGAGAGGGGAATCTATGGGGCAAAATTAATGTACGACTTAAATATTCATCCTTTATATATTTTATCGCTATTATGAATTGATACTTTTGCACTGGTTGTTTGTTTTGATTCGTATTTCGTATTGAATCATTATGACATCTTCGTCGAGTGATGTAAGTATCAACATTCATATTAAATATGTTCCTTATTCATATATGGCGTAATGCAAGGGCGTAGCCAGGAATTAATTTCGGGGGGGGTTTTGAAATAGGAATTAATTTCGGGGGGGGTTTTGGGGGTGTAAGGGTCACTTTCTGCAACAAAAAAATTTTTTTTTAAGGGAAAAATAACATTTCGGGGGGGGGTTTGAACCCCCAAAACCCCCCCCCCTGGCTACGCCCTTGGCGTAATGAATAAATATTTGTCTTAATAATGGGTTTATTCGATTTCAAAATAAATATAGGTATTATTACTAGTGAAAAATTAATATGATTTATTCATAGATAATGATATTTATGATAGATCAAAAAGTTATATATCATTAAATATCAATTATTAATAATGAATAAATGAGAAAAAAAATTTCCCATGAATATCAATAGTTCAATAACAAACAAAGATATATTTATATTTCAGAAATGAATATTTCATATAAATGAAAGAAAAAAAATATATATTTTTATGAAATCACTAGTTAAACTAACGGGGCCGTAGCTAGGGGGGGGCAAAATGGGGCAATGCCCTACCTTTAATTTCCAATGCCCTACCTTAAGAAATAGAAACACTTTAAATAATATGCTAAGGAAAATGCTTTTTCATAATGTGACGCGAAGAAAAAAAAATTTACTCGCAAAACAATTCCGAATTAACCACGGGTTGTTAGAGATTGAGAACTACATTAATAGAGTCGTGGTCATTGTATATAGACAACACGCAGTAATTTCAGGACCACCTCATACACTAATTCTTTATTCTGCACATAGATGGAAAATCTTCAGAATTATTTTTTGTGATAACTGTTCTGAAATTCTCAAATTTCTGAATAGTTATCAACAAAAAAAAAATCGGTTCAAGCACTGACGTGAAGTCAGGAGCTTTTGCGTGTATGTTCTATTGTCCATTTTCCTGTATTGAACACTCTTAATCGAATTTACCATGGTAAATTATTTTTTTTTTCGTAATTTTTTAAGAATTTTCTAGTAATACAGTTGTAAAAGACTTTTACACACGTTTTTATCTCGTTATTCTACAGCTATTCACCAAGCTCCAATTCGATCAGGTCTATATTTTTTGAGTTATCGAGGAAATAATATTCCTGGTGGGTATATCCTTTCGTTCGAAAATTATCGAGGCTACGGTCACCCATCCAGCTACTGAACTCACACAAGGCTGCTCGGATCTCCAACAATATAGATGCGATCGTGTTCAAACTTGGAACTTGGCAGTTGGTTAGGTTCTGAAGGCTGTCGCAAAATTTTAGCGAGGTCGGACGAATAGTTTCTGATATATAGAATTTTTCTCAATGATTTTTTTTTAATTTTCCAGTAATAATATCCTCACAAAATTTCGCAAGAATGTTCGCGTTGGCATTCTACAACTAATAACCATGTTTCAATTGGATCGGTTTTGTATTTTTCGAGTTATTGCCATGAGAAAATAACAACTGGAATTCGGACGGGTATAACTCCAAAACCGTTTGGCTGATTATACCTACAGAAAAACTGAAATTACGCATTCAGATGCACAACCTTACTTGAAAATTCCAAGTCAGTATCTCTTTCCGTTCTCAGGTTATCGTGACATAAAAAATATTTTTTTATATATATTTTTTTAAAAATTTTCTAGTCATACTATTCTCACAAAATTTCACAAACGTGCATAGATTTATATTCTACAACTATTCACCTAGTCTCAATTTGATCGGATTTATATTGGTTGAAAACAAAATCATTACTCGGAAACCGTTGGGCTGATTATGCCCATTAACGGACTTGTCCATCGTATTGGGATGCGCCACCTGCTCTGAAAATTTCAAGTCACTAACTCTTTCCGTTCTCAAGTTATCGAGGCAACGGCCGGCCGGATGGACAGAATAAAATTTGACCTCGAATTCTTCATCAGGGAGTCGAACCCAATCGTTTGAGACCATGTTCGGCAAATTATTCGAAAATTACAGACATTTGGGAGAAATGATAACTTGATGTTTCCCAGAACATATGCTCAAAAAATAATTCTGAAGTTTATCGTTAAGTGTCTGACGAAGGATTCTGAGATAGGATCCGAAACGTTACGAAATAGTTGTTTAATCGTTTTTGTTTTCGTTATTGTTTGTTAGGCAACCTTGTTCGATTGGTTATTGTTTCTGACAAAAATATCTTGTGTTTATTGCGTAGAAGCAATTCACAAAATTAAATTTTTATTTATTTTATAGATTGGTATTTTCAGAATTTGGGAGAGAAAACCCAGAAAGAAACCATTTAATAATGGATATACCTCCCTCAGTATCATTTAATGATTATGGTATTTCTGGCCTTTTAAAAGAAAAGAACTAAGTCAGTTAATCTGAATGAAGTCCTTCGCATATTTGATAATATGGGAAATCGAAGGATTCAGGGGTTTCAGGGAAGATTTTTATCATCATTATAATAATCACAGTGTGCTAAAAGAAATAAAATAAACCTGAAGAATCAAATATTTTGATATTAACTACCTATTTCACCCAAAAGTCTGTACGATGAAAATTGATTCATCTAGTCACATCTAGTAAAATTTTTTACTTCTGCCCTACCCGTAACCTCCATTGCCCTACCTTAAATTCATCTCTAGCTACGGCCCTGTAAACTAATCCAAGTACAATGGCTATTTTTCGCGAAAGTTTTCGAAGATATAAATATAAATAAATGAAATTAATTGAATGGATATTGAAGCATTCTTATATTGCAAAGAATCATATCTTCCTGAAATAGATAATTGGAAGCAATTCCCATATGGTATTGTGTGATAGTTTTCTATGGTATTTTTTCTTGATCTCTATCCGCGCAGAATTCAGTCGAAATCTGGATGTTATGAATTTAATATGGGAGCTGGTTCCAAGGATTGTGAAGGTTTCTGGGGTACCTCATCTAGAGAATCATATCAGTGGTGCTGCATTTGCTCGAAAATAGATGAAAGTAATAACTGCAAACGAGATATTAATTCTATAATAAGGAATAAAAAAACAACATCTAACTTTCAAAAAATTTCACATTCAATAACTAATCTTACAAAAAATATCTGAAATTTTCAACTAAATGATAGTAACGAATTCAATAGAAATATTAACATTGAATAAGAAATTTGAAAAATATTATCTTCAACATTTTGAACAAAATTATCATGAAATAAATTCTGGTTTTTCCAAATTTCAATATGAATAAATTAACATTTAATTAAGGAAACTGTTTTTCTTAGAGATGTTAACATTCAACCAACATTTCTACCAAAAATATCATAAATAAATTGACGAATTTTTCACTGAGATTTCAATATGAAATAATAATAGCATTGAAATAATAATAACTGATTTTCTGGATATTATAACTAATACATAAGAAATTTATCCACTCTCAATTTCAAGAATAATCTCAAATGAATTTATGTTTTTTTGTAACAAAAACGTATTGTTGTCCAAATAACCAATAGTAATTATCCTAAAAAAACATTTACCTTCACAAACACACTATTATAATATAGACTAATTATTATATTACTAAATGTTACAAAGTTTTCAGTTTCGCATTTCGGTTTGATGGCCGATGGGGTAATTGGGTTGACCCAAATCGAAACGAGAATCTGAGATAAAATAAACACCTTATCAATCAATATTAATAATTTAATATTTCAATAAATATTTGTTTGACAGAAATGAGGGAAGTTTTAACTTCAAATAAGATTTGTTTGGTATAAATTAAGGAACAGTGTGCTATCATTTTGGCCTCAAACGATAAGGTTTGGTCAAATTTTATCCCGTCCGGCCGTTCCACGATAACGTTTGAACGGAAAGAGGGCGACTTGCAATTTTCAGTATAGGTTGTGCCTCCGAATGCCGCTGTTAAGTTCGTTAATAATCGGTTTCGGAGTTATACAAAATATTGCTTCCTCAATAAATGAAAAAATGCAGATCCGATCGAATTGAAACTTGATAACTAGTTGTAGAATGCTAACAAAAAGATTTATGCCAAATTTCGTGAGAATCGTACTGCTAGAAAATTGAAAGAAAATTATTACAAAATATTCTTTATCTCCGAAACTATTGGTCCAATATCGCTAAAATTTTCCGAGAGCGTTCAAAACCTGATTCTACAGCTAAGTTCCAAATATGGATCCATATCATTGGTAATACTGGAAATTAAAAAACTATTGGAAACCGCGCAGTGAGCGAGTTCACTATCTGGGTGGTTGACCGGTACCACGATAACTTTCGAAGGGAAAGTGATAGCGAGATGGCAATTTTCAGCGTAGCTTGTGCATCCAATTGCGACAGTTAGACATAATCGGCCACCGGGTTTTGGAGTTATGCCCATCTGAAGTTTTGTGGATATTTCCTCAATAACTCAAAAAATGTAGATCCGATCCAATTTAAACTTGGTAATTAGTTGAAGAATAATGACACAAAAATGTTTGTGAAACATCGAGTGGATCGTGTTACTAGAAAATTAAAAAAAATCTTTTACTCAGAAACAATCCGTCTGATATCGATATCCGATCGAATTGGAACTTGTTGACTAGAATGCCGACATAATGCCAAAATTTCGTGAGGATCATATCACTAAAAAATAAAAAAAAATACCTATTGAAAAATATTCCGTATATCAGAAACTATCCGTCCGATTACGCCGAAATTTTGCGATAGCTTTTAATACCTAATTTTACGCTCAAGTTCTGAATTCAATTCAGGTTCAGCAGCGGGATGGGTGACCGTTGCCACCGAACGGAAAGATATATACGATATTCATCGGCTTAATCGGCCTAACAGTTTCGGATTTATACCCATCTGAAATGTCGTTGTTATTTCCTCAATAACTCGAAAAATACAAATCCGATCCAATTTCAATTTAGTTAATACTTGTAGAATTACGACACAAATATTCGGAGAAATTTCGAGACGATCGTATCACTAGAAAGAAAATAGAAATATTTCTTCAAGGTATTTCCATCGAATTGAAAAAATGTGGGAAAGCCCTGTGAACAGGAGCTTTGCCGCTCTTGTTCAATATTTGACAAATCATATCTCCAAAAATATTGGTTATTACTCGTATATGATAGAACTAAAGGGTTTTCCAATAAGAGGTGTTATTTTGATATTCAAAGAAAAATGCCATTTTTCAATGTAAATGATCGGATGTTTTTTTCATTATGAAGAAGAAGCTATGCCGTTAATAGTGGAAAATAGCATCAGGCAAATGACCACGACGACCACGCTTACAGGACCATATCCTTTTAATTAAATTTTCCATAACCAAATTGCAAAGTGGCTGCCCTATGTCCTCGATAGCCTCACGAATTCCATCTTTGAGGTCAGAATCGACGCTGGGCTATTGACGTAGACCTTCTCTTTCACTTGGCCCCAAAGGAAGAAGTCGCAAGGCGTTAAATCACAAGATCTCGGTGGCCAA
Source organism: Halyzia sedecimguttata (assembly GCA_937662695.2). Classification (NCBI taxonomy): domain Eukaryota; kingdom Metazoa; phylum Arthropoda; class Insecta; order Coleoptera; family Coccinellidae; genus Halyzia; species Halyzia sedecimguttata. The sequence continues at coordinate 67,092,353 of OW569413.2, read as the reverse complement.
TTGTGATCACCTCTTCGAGAGATAACACTGTCCGGAAACTTTTCCCGCAAAAGATGAATGTTTTCGTTGCTTGTGTAGCATGTAGCACCGTCTTGTTGAAAGTAAAAGTTTTCCAGATCAATACCATCCAATTCCGGCCATAAAAAAATCATTAATCATCTCTCGATAGCGCAATCCATTCACCGTAACTGTTGCTCCAGCCTCATTTTCGAAAAAGTAAGGTCCAATGACTCGGCTGGACCATAAACCACACCAAACAGTCACACGTTAAGGATAGAGAGGCTTTTCAACAATAACTCTTGGGATTTCCCAGCCCCAGATGCGACAATTTTGCTTGTTGACGAAGCCACCGAGGTGGAAATGGGACTCATCACTCAAGATGATTTTTCGATGGAATTCCGGATCATTTTCATGCATTTGTGTTAACTGAACTTTATAAGCCTTAAGACCTAAATCTTTATGCAAAATACGGTGTAATGACGTTTGTGGAATGCCTAATTCCAAAGAACGACGAGGAATGGACAAACCTGGGTTTTCTTCAACACTTTCGGCTACAGCTGCAATATTCTAGGCTGTTCTTGAGCGACGTGCACGGGTTTTATTCATCACATAACTAACTTGTCCCAACAGCTCGAATTTTTCCACCAATTTCTTTATTGTGGTCCGAAAAGGTGCTTCACGACGACCCAAAAATGTTCGAGTTTTACGAACCGTCTCTGCCAAATTTTCACCATTTTTATAGTGAATTTTAATAATTTCAATGCGTTCTTGAAGCGTGTATCGTTCCATTTATATTAATGTCGTAGTTTCTACTTGTCAAATGTCAAAAAATGACAGCTTCAAAAGGGACATCTACCGAAATAGCGGGCTATTCAAAATATCACCTCTTATTGGAAAACCCTTTACATGATGAAATAAATTAAAATCCCTTTGCTACAGGTGTTTCAAAACTATCAGGAGTCATTCTGAAAAGTTGAGTAAATGAAAGAGCCAGTTTTATTTATGAAACAAATCTAATGTAATCAGTCAAGAGAAAACTCGAACCAGAATACTTTTGTAGGAAATCATAAATAGTGTTACTAAGGAATAGCTACCTGAAAATTAGTTGGAAATCCCGTTCTAAAACTTCCATAATTAAAATATGACTCCTAAATTATGCTCGACTTCCTTGCGTCATTTATTTCCGACTCACTAGCAAATCCAAATTTCAAGTTGTTTACATGCTCACATCAACCAAACTCTCCAGAACTACACTTTCATTTGGCAATAATGACGTTCATCTTTCAAACTTGACCAAACGACAGCTACCGCAAACAGATAGAACACAGACAGATAGAATAAGCATTCTGTGAAAACATAGAAGTAGGATGTATTATTGAAATTTTGAAAAATCATATGTCCGAAAGTATTAGCTTATTAGACTTGAGAATAATATCAATGGATTATAGGATCAAAATGCATCTAAGAAAATTGAATTCAAAATTTGCAATGTAAAAAAAATTTTTTTTTTGTTACTCCGAAACCATATGGCCGCTTTTACCCAATAACGAACTCAACCGAGATATTTATCCCAAACCTAGACTGAAAATTTCAACTGTCTAGCTCATTCCGTTCGAGAGTTATCGTGTTAACGGACGGCCAGCCGGATGGCCGCACTGAATCGAGCCCGACCACGGATTCTTGATCAGTGAGTCGAACCAAATCGTTTAAGACCATTTTCAGCCAACTAATCGAAAATTACACACATTTGGGGAAATAGATAAGTACTCCGAGGAACAAGAGCGCCAAAAAAAGAAGGCTTGAAGGTTCCTCAGTATTTCGTGAGAGTGTGTAGGGCGTGAATAGACAGAAGAACATTCGCACAAATGCTCCTCACTCCACGTTAGTGCTTTTTAAGAATTTTTTATAGTTAATATTATTCTCGAATATGGCTTTTCTGTATTACATTATTTATATGTTAATAAATATTGCCTCTATAAATGAAATATTTCTAAAATTTAAAGTTAAAATCAAGTTGTTAATAATATTTTTCAATAATTAATATTTATTTATACTAAATAAAACTCGCCCAAATAAAGAATCATTTATTATTAACCCCAACATTTCTCCCAGTGTATCCGTGGGGGCCAATTGGCTGATATTGACTTTCATTATTGATGCCAGACCTTCCCCTATTGAACGAACAAATATTGAATTATTTTCCCCAAAAAAATCTTTTTCTTATAAATCAAAATGAAACCCTTTACTTAACATGGTGAAGTTTAATGACACATGCAATTACGCGAGCCAAATACCAACATAGGGAAATCATCCTCTTTGTCATGAACATCGTTTTATTTCCACAAGAATAAACAATAACACAATACTAATTCGTTGACCTCTCAAAACCAGCACATAACTGATGTGATAACGAGGCCCAGTGACACGAGCGAAGCAGAATAACTAATGAACGAGGGGTGAAACATCGATAGTTAAAGCATCCAGACTGAAAAGTTAGGAGGAAATAACCCCACATATCGACATATGAAGTAGTAATACTCGAATTGACATGGGGCGTGCGCGCGGCGGGTGCTTTAAGAAACGACGTCCCCTCGATTTTTACGTCTTCTTCGGTTCCTCGTCTCGGGGCGCCGCGACGCTAGCCGTCCATGTCTGCCGGCTTGTCATGACCACGCTTACGCGACGCTTACTCATCTTTGTACGCCTAGAATTAACTACACGCTTAGTTTTCGTGTGTTCGTTCTGAAAATGGGTGCGAGTTGGGTTCGGTAGTGTTCGACTTTTACGTGATTTTGCCGACATTTGTTGTGATTTTGGGAGGAGGACGTTTAGTGGAGATTTTGTGTGTAGGGATTGTGGGGTAGGTCTTTTTTCATTTAGTTTCTTCCCGGCGCGGCGTTCACTCTCGATTGGTTCCCAAGGGACGTATTTGATTATATTGAATGGATGTTGATGTTTCGAACTCCAGGAAAGTTTTATATATTTTTTGACGATCGGTGACATAGAAAACATTGAAACATTTATTTCTAATATGAAGGCATGAGGAATACAACCACGTTACAACATTATACAGGGTGATTCCAAATTAGACGTGAACCTTGGAGGAGGTGATAACCGAAATTGATAACCGATAATCAATAGTTTCCGAAATATTTGAGTTCTAGTGATTTTAAAAGATTTCTCACCTTAGTTCATTTTTCCTCAATTTTTTCTACGTTGACCAAATTTGATTATAATTTTGAGTAGTTTTAATCAGAAGAAGGATATGATATGCATAAAAAAAGCAAAACTATGCTGTATAAGATGTCGAAAGAATTAGTATGATTTGAAATGTGGTATATGAATAAAAGAAAAATCTATTTCTAATATCAATTTGCCTGCAACTTTCGAAATCCACAATTTATTTATGCCAAAATTATTTTAAAAAATTACCAAATTACTTCTTCATTCTCTAAAAAAAAAATCGTTAGAATGCATTCACTAGTTTCGTTTCAGCAGATCTTTGATAAGCAACCTTTCGAATGTACGTAGTAAAGTAAATTTCAGGCTGAAAATAACAACTGAAGAAATTGAAAAGAGTGCTCTTGCTTGTATAAAGAATGGTGGAGGTCATTTAGACATTATTTATAAATGCATTTTCTAATGACATTTCGAGTTAACCTGCAATAAAAAAATATTTAATTCGTTATTTTTCTTTCTTTGCTACTTATATCCCCTTTCAAATCATACTAATTCTTTTTCAACATATAATACAGCACAGTTTTGCTTTTTTTACACAAATATCATATCCTTTTCTGATAAAAATAAATCAAAATTATAAGCAAATGAGCTATACTAACACCTCCTCCAAGGTTCACGTCTAATTTGTAATCGCCTTGTATATTATAGGAAAAACATTGTAGTATCTGTACTATCTGTATTATATAATTTTTATTTAGGTTATCCCGTGAGGAATGCGAGAAACGGAATACTGAGGTCATCTAGGTGGACTCATCGAGAGATTTAAATTGCTAGAGCTACTTGGTTTTGGGTAAACGGATATTGAATGAAATTTGAAAGTTCAATAAATCTTGAACTTATCAACTGACAATTTCAAAGTATGCAGTTATTTCATCTTTTTAGATCGCTTTCGTTTACTATTTCTGAAATTCACGCAGTCAGGAATGGAGCAGGGAAATCTTGGACATTTGCTATTTTTGTAAATATTATTTCACCCTGTACCTACGTGAATACAAAAAAATTCTTCCACTATTACTAAATTTTATTCTTGAATAAATAGATTTTGACCCCATTTCAACTAGCCAAAATATTTGATATTTCACCGTGTTTGGTAATGCGACACCATTTCTTTTATCATATGGGATGACAGTTATGAGCAATTTTTCAACTAAAAATTATTTTAATAACTCACATTATTTTTGTTTGTGTTCAAATATTTCGTTCATTCTATTCATGTTTGTACATTGTAGATAATTCACTTCAGTTGTGAGGTAATACATTTTTTGTGAAATTAATCAATTTTAATGATAACAAAATTGGAACACAAATGAAAATAATGTGAGAAATCAAAATAAATTTTGGCGCTCTAGTTCCTCGGAACTTAGTGCTTATCAATTTGCCCAAATGTCTGTAATTTTTGAATTTTTGGCTGAAAATGGTCTCAAACGATTTGGTTCGACTCACTGATCAAGAATCCGAGGTCGAAATCGATTCTGTCCGGCCGGCCGTAGGCACGATAACTCTGGAACGAAAGGAGTTAGAGGATTGAAATTTGCATTTGCATTTTGAAGGTGGGTTTGGAGCGTAAATATCTCAGACAAGTTCGTTAATGGGCGAAATCCATGAAGCGGTTTCGGAGTTATGGCCAATTTTAGTAAAAACATTTTTCATGAATATTTCCGAAACCGATCACTCGATCTATCTGAAATTTAGCATCAAATTGTAGAATCATGACCTTTATACGCATGTGAAGTTTTGTATTGACCAAGTTACCGCAAAGTGTCAAAAAAAAATGTTGAAAATTAAAGAAAAAAAAAATTCTACAATAACTCTTGAACGGAATGAGCTAGGCAGTTGAAATTTTCAGAGTAGGTTAGGGAGATGAATATCTCGGTTAAGTTCGTTATTGGGCAAAATAGGCCAGATGGTTTCGGAGTAACGAAAAAAAAAATTTTTTTTTAAGCAACAAATTTCAAATTCAATTTTTATTTAGGATGCAGTTTCATCATAAAAATCCATTGATATCATTTTCAACTCCAACAAGCTAATACTTTCGGAGATATGATTTTTCGAAATTTCAATAATGAATCGTACATCTATGTTTTCACAGAATGTTATCATTATTTTATCTAAGCTTTATTATATGATCTGTGTTCATACTCGTACATGTCATCCTGTTCTATAAGAGAGGGTCAAATTCATTTCAGCTATTTTAATTTGATTTCTTCCATGGTGCAGTTCTCATTCTCAGATTGCTCATTTAATCTTGATAAATAAACTATTATTTGAATTGAATTTCCTTTATGATGCAGTTCTATCATAAGAATATATTGATATAATTCCAAACTCTGAGAAACCAATGCTTTCGGAGATATAATTTGTCTGTTTGAACTAGAGCGCCAGAAAGCTCCTTTCCACAGGGCTTGTTTATTTTTATTTAAAAAATTGCTCAAAGTTGTATCGTTCTTTGTCTGAATAGTTACTGACGTCGATCGAATCTGTATTTTCTGAGTTATTGAGAAAATAATATTCCAGGTGGGTATGACTCCGAAACCTTTGGGCCGATGATGCCCATTAGCGAACCTGTCCGTCGTATTTGGACGCGCCACCTACCGTGAAAATTTCAAGCAGCTATCTCTTTCCGTTCGAAAGTTATCGTTGCAACCGGCCGGACATAATCAAATTTGACCTCGAATTCTTCATCAGTGATTCGAACCTAATTGTTTGAGACCATTTTCGGAAAAAAATCGAACTTTACAGTCATTTGGATACAATGATAGGAAGCTGTTCCCCAGAACATGCGCGCAAAAATCTATTTCACTGATTCTAGCACAGAAATGTTTGATTATTCGAAATTCGTTATGACAAGTAATTAAAATTTCGATCGGGCCAACATTCAAGAACGTCATTTTTCGTGCTAAATTTCTTACATATAGGTAAAATTTAATGATCGAGAAAAATTCTTTAACGAACGAAAACACACATGATAACCTCTATCTTGTCATTCAAGTCAATTCAGATTTCAATGTAGAATCAGGAAAACTAACATTTCTTTTAACCTAGAATGGCTGATATTCCAGACAACTCATCTTATAGTCGCGCTTTATGTACATACCGAAATTTAGTGGGTTCTCAAAATTGTTCGAGATACTGAGTCTTTTTTAAATCAAATTTCACCCCTTTTATAGCGAGACGATTCATATGAAATTTTGCATGAAATTTGAAATCGATGCTCTTCACCTGATTAACAATTTTCAAATCGATCGGTTAGGTGACTCTGGCAAGTTCGATTTCTGACACAGAAGCAATTTTAAAAAAATTGAATTTTTTTACATTTTGTAGATATTTTTCAGTTTTGGTAGAGAAAATCCAAACAAAACCATGAATAAATTCACTAGTATCAACTGAACTTGTAATGAAATTCTGAAAAGTGCATTTGAAACTAAAAATCCATATTTGTAATGATGATATCAAATATTACTGGTATTCTTGAGATATTTCCGAGTGCTAATGAATATCTTATCGATTATATTATTATATGCCATATGTAGGAATATTTCTTTGTGGTTTCCATTAGCATAACTTTTATATAGGATATAAATACGAGAATGGAGCATTTGATATTATCGACGCAATTTATAGTTCGTATATCTGGACCTTTTCCAACAGAATATCTGAAATCAATAGCTTGCGACATGTTATCATATCGAAACCGCTTGAAGTTAATTTAAGATTCTTTCTTTCTGTGCTTTTACTGTACTGATATTTTTCAAATATTTGCTGTTTTCTTTTAAGTTGGTCGAATTCGTGAACACAATAACTTCCGAAGGAAGTACCTCAGATACTTGAAATTTGCAGGAAAGGTTCTACGTCAAATTGCACCGATTAAATTCGTGAATGGACAAACTCCGCCCAGCGGTTTCAGACTGCAGAGAAATATAATGAATTAATTTTTGTTGCGTTCTAGTTAAATTAGTTGAATTAAAGTATGATATTAAATAATGCATCAAATTATCTTTATCTTTAAATTTTGATTTGCCTAGCTTCAATAATTTCCTTTATAGGTACTGTTACTTCCGGTTCGACCGAAAATAAAAAAAAAGTTGATTATCTCGAAAAATTCGAAATTTTTGTATTTTTTTATGTTTTCATTTGACTAGACAATATTACTATCAGCACGAATATGAGTGTTAAAACAAATTTTTGTTAGAACTTGGTTTTTCGAAATTTTTTGAATTTACCCTAGAAAGTCGATTGATTCTGGTGCAAAGTTGCTCCTATTCGTATTTTCGCCATTACATTTCAACATTCAATTGCCCCCTGAGAATCCCAAACATGCAGATCTAGCTGCAAAATGCTAATTTATAGCAAAATTTTTGATGGAAATAGAACTGTAGCGGTTTCACAATGCATACAATGAGAGAAAAGAATAACTTCTTTTACACAAGAGCTTTTGACTTTATTGTCCTGTTCAATACAATTCGTAGGGTGTTTGTTCACCAACTTAGACTGAGAGTACTTAACAATTTCTTAGTAGGTACAGAGTATTTCCGAGGTATATAGACTAGAGAGAAAAACTTCGGAGCAGAGACTCTTCGTTGCTGTGTTGCTAGCACTAGATTAATTATCGAGACAATGATCAATTGATTATGCGCAACAAGCATATTTTGCAGGTGAAGGCGGGAAACTCAAACAAGAATAATCCCAAGAAAATCATTAGCTCAATTTCAACACCAGTTAATTATTTTCTAGGATCACAGATTTGTGAAAATTCGAACAAATGTCGAAAAACTAAGTTCAAACGGAATAATCCAGTTACACTCCTACTCATTTTAGAAACTAATATTGTCTAGTCACCAAAAAAAAATCCGTTAGGTAATTATTCAATTTTTAAAAGAGCTATAGGGAAAAATATTTTTCACAGTTTTCCTACCTAAATTTTTGCACATTGATCTAATTTGTAACTTTCAACAAGTTTACTTAGAGCGTTTCATACAAAAAGTTCGAATTTTCCGAGATAGTCTTTATTTTTGTTAATTTCCGCCCAAACGGGAAGTCGCAGTTGGCCGAGTTTTGTATGATTTTTGATGCAACAACTTTTAAAAAAATATAAAATCGGAAATATTAATACAAAGGAAAAGTCGTTCTTGGTGCGGAATTACTGAGAAGCACTGTATTATCTTTGTAAAATTTTAGACTCCTCGAGGTAGATTCTGCTTCTTAAATTTTGAATTGTAATTTTGTTTCAAATAACTATAATGATATCACTCGAATTATAAAGATGAATATGAAATAATTTAATTTCATGCTCAAAAATCCTTAAAATTATTTCTATGACTAACCTAACCTATATTTCTGCTTCTGCGTCTTCTATTTGCCTAGGATGAATATGTTGATTTATGGAAACTTGATATACATCGTAACAATGATTACCTTTCCTTCACTTAATCTAGATCTCACTTTATATTTTTGTATAATTTTGGTGGTATTTTTGGGCGTATGTTCTAGGGGAACATCGTCCTATCATTTCGTCCAAATGTCTGTAATTTTCGAATTTCGAGCTGAAAATTGGCTAATAGACTAATTCGGACTCCCTGATTACGAATCCGGTGTCAGATTTTTGGGTGCCGTATGGCCGGCCGTAGGCACGATAACAGGAGCACCGAAGGTCCTATCGACTTCAAACTTTCAGGGTAGGTTTCTGATCAAAATGCGACGGTTAAGTTCGTTAACGGGCAAAATCGGCCGGACGGTTTAGGAGTTATAGACATTTAAAATTTTGAGGTTATTTCCCTGATATTTCAGGAACTGAAGAAGATGTTGAATCGAAACTTGGTAGTCAGTTCGAGGATATAAACGCGCAACTTTTGGCAAAATTCTGTTATGATCAAAATGTTGGTAATTTTTAAAAAAATATTTCTTTTAATTTTTTCGAAAAAAAAATTTTTTTTTCGTGAAATATTCATCAGATTGCAACAAAAACTTGTACTAACGTCAATTGTAGTATTTTGCAACATTGTGCAAAATTTTGGCTCTATACGATTTCAATTTCTGGAGATATAAGACAAAATGTGTCAAATTTCCTGGGTCTCTCTCAGTATTTTCATCGATTATTCTATGAACTCTTTGAATTCCACCGAAAACAAATTCAAAGACATAAACATAAAGAATCAAGTCATAGTTTAGACGTCGAAAGAAGGACGATGTTGATCGACTTGAAAAGGTACCTATTTCAAGAAATGCAATAATGAAATGCTTAATTTATGGATATAATATTATCTAAGTATTGTTGGGATCGGGCAGTTGGAAAATGAAAAACAATTATTATGATCACATTCTACAGGAATTGATACTAAATAGAAGCTAGATGAAGATTATTGTAATGGAAAATTTGTGTTCCAGAATGAACATGCGCCCGATAGCTCCTGTCCACAGGGCTTGAACCCATTTTTATTAGAATTGTATTTCACTCGATGGAATTCTGTCTAATAATTGACAACATACATATTTCTAAATGCCTTCTTTTCAAGGTTTCCATTGCTCCAATGAAACTCGATACTTCCAATAAACGATTAATATTTATATTATTTGGTGTTACAATTTGGGATTTAAATTAAATTTCTTCAAAAAATGATCTTACTTATTTCGGAGATATTATTATTTTCGTCAATCAAAGTTAGGCTTCTACCACGTTCCATGCTTTTCAATAATGAGTATGAAAATTGATACCAGTATCTACTCATCTGAAATTTTATTTTCCCAATATTTCCAGAACTACAGATCCGATCGGGATGAAAATTAGTAGATTTTTACTCATGCCCAAAATCAACCCTAAAAATAAGGATTAATAATAGATATTGGCTTAAAATGCACAACGTACATATTTGCATCATTGTATTGACCTACAAACGCAAATATGCCACCTAGTATTTTATATAAGTAGAAGTAGTATTGAAGTACACAATGTCTTCCTTCATTTATCAATCCTATATAGCGAAATCGTTCAGATACTGCTCCACAATCATTGTTATTGTTCTTGAATGAACAAACCATATTGTTGTTGATACTAAAGAAGATCCCTCATGTCAAACCGATGAAGCTTATAATTATATCATTCCATTGATGAATCTACCACATTGTTTTATGGATGTAAAAATTACAATCGAGATAAGTAGATATATTGAGATGTTTATCAAAATTGAAGCATTCATATTCGTGATGCCATCAAATGCGAATGATTTTTCAGGGCACAACAAATTTTTTCATACACTTAAATCTCAAACATCGTGAGAGGGATATGAATTTGAATGAGAGCCAGAGAAGGTGTATCATGGGAGATTTTTATTCCATGTTGAATTGGTTTATGGGGCGCTTGTTCCCTTGAACACAGTGTCCGTCAAGTTACCCAAATGTCTGTATATTGCGAATTTATTTCCAAAAATGATCTCAAACGTTTCGACTCACTGATGAAGAATCCAATGTCAAACTTAATTCTTTTCGTCAGTCCGAACGGCGGTCAGCACGATTACTCCCGAAAATCCGAGCAAGTAATAGACTTTTTCGATACTTTGTTCTCCCCCTTATCTTCTCCTTTACTTGTGTTTAATGTAATTATTAGTTGCTAGAATTAGGACTAGTACGAATAAAAAAAATTTACAGTATTTCTCTAATGAAAATTGAAATAATCCTCGATTAACTGAGAATAATTATAAAAAATTTCAATTTGAGGATAATGAGCTTAAAAAAGTAAAAATACTGATATTTCATTGTGTTATGGGTTGTGTCCCTGGAAGAAAATACGATTTTCTAGCACTATATTTCGATTTCGTGAAGGAATTATCGACATATGTACCTCTTGGAAAGCTAGTGAAACAAGGAAATTTTTTCCTGAATTTGTACACCAAGTTCATAATACTGTTTTCGCGTAATTCTTAATTGTTTCATCAAGATTTTATGAGGAAAACAGTTGAAGCCATTTATGACCTCTTCTATCTCTGGTTATCTGATTTTTTAGTAAATACTTTTTCGCATGAAATGATAACCATCTCTTCAGCTTTAAAAAATATATTCATTGAATATTTATGTTCAAGTAGTTTTACAAAATTAATTATCTTCGATAACAAAGAAGAAAATTTTCAAAAAGGTGAAAAATCGCCATAGATTTTCTGACTATGGTTCACTCGACTCAATTCGTTCCAAATGGCATCTAGTATATCCCCTTTGAAGGATCTCGTCGAATTAACAAACACCCTGTAGACATCTGGTTTTGTTTTCCAAATAACTCGAAAAATACTGATCTGCTCCAATTAAGGATCGATAGTAAACAACGGAAAATACCGACACGAAGACTTATACAGAATGTCGGGAGGATCATATGAATAGACAATCTACTTTTAGGTTTGAACTTGATCAAATCAATATTATTGCAGATATTGGGGAAATATTGGAAAATTAAAACCTATACAGTGGACTAGCATTTTCCAGTCGATCAGCAAAATGTTTATAGAACAACAACAACGAACATCGTAAAACTTTCAATGAAACCTAAATAAATGTGTCCATAAGTACCATATTTAATTCGTCTCGATCCGCGATGGGTATTGAATATCGATTTAAAATAATCTTTTGAACAAATTGTTCCGTCTTTATAAAAATGGCATGATCATAGACTTATCATTTCTAATTCTATCAATTCAAATCGTATCATGAAATTCGTTCGATATCGAGTCAAAAATCAGAAACCGTGGACAACTTTGTTGTTCGAGTGTAAAAAAAGTAGAGCAGTACACTGTAATTGCTATAATATTTCGGTATTTTGTCAATATCTCCCACAATATAGATCCGTTCGAGTTTAAATCTAGAACTTTGCTGCAAAATTAGATTCTGATGGATCTTGCAAAATTTTCTTGATATCTGACCTCGTATCTGACGCATAGTTTTGTGATCGATTTTTAATAAATAATTCTTTTTTATTTTCTACTCGTACGATCCTCACGAAATTAGCCTAAATTTCCCGGTTGGCATGTTTTAACTAACCACCGATCTTTAATTCGAGCAGATCACTATTTTTCGAGTTATTCGCGGATTTTGCCCTTTTATGAACTTAACCGGCGAATTTGGACTTCAAACATATTATGCAAATTTAAAGCTGACGCACAGAATGACGTTGGAACGGGGATTCTTCAGCGCGCAAAAATGAATTGCTTTTGCATGCCCGTTTAGGTTTGAGTCCTTAAAACTATGCTATCGAAAGCAATCAAAATGATTCCAACTTCTTCAATTCTGCATCAAATACTAATTGAGATAGGTACTGATTCTTTCGAAAAATTTTTAATAGTATCGAAAAGTGGTTTTGTCAATGCCTCCTGTTTAAAATAGATGGTAACTGAATGTGATGATGCTTGACAACTCATCATCGAATCTACGGAAACTTTTCTACGAATCTCCCTTCAAAGCTGATGTATCGTGCCAGATTCTTCGACAAACATGTCACGATTCTGTAAATGATTGAATGGAGTCTATCCAATTCAGACTATCGTGAATTTTCCCTATTTACAATCAAACGCACGCTTAGTAATATTCGTAAGAGGAAGATGATATGAAATTATTTGATTATGTGATTTACTATTTAGTTTACGAGCGATGAGTCAATAAATATAGATGTTAAGGTTTTTTGATAGAAGTTGCTATCATCGTATATGATGAGCTGAAATTGAACTTTTCCAGGTCTATATTTTGTTTTCATGAATGCAGAAATATCAAATTTAAGTAATTACGTATTGGTACTTTAGCGCTATCTTATACCTGGGTGATATAAAAAACACAGATCAGGTCGAGGTCAATTGTATGAAAACTTTTCATTGAATAAAATAATTGTTGAAGATATCTATAAAGCAATGAATTCTGAGAAACACTAACTCATACAAATCAATACAAAAAGTGAAATATTCTTTTCACTTCTGAATTTAAATGACATCTAATATAATTTGATATATACATATATCCAAAGTCTTGCATTCATTATAGAAAGTATCAGGAATAGATGTTTGAGGAAGAAATATTGTCTATTATACAGGGTGAGTCTTTGACCACTGCATTAATTTTAACCAAAGACTCCTCTCATCAAATGAAACACTTTTTTCATCTCACATTTTTTCAAATTCAGCTCAGGTAAAAAGATACAGGCTGTTGAAATTTTGAAAAAAAATCAGTTTTTATTTTGTAGCTTTAACATCCATTCTTCGGATAAAATGAATGTTGGCGTAAAGTTCCCTATAACTATGATACATATTTTCCAAATATTAGTTATTTTCTACTTCTACTGGTTTTCTAGTTATGGACTCGTGGATTCATAAAACTAAACGAAATTAGCATAAAGAAAGCATATAAAGTTTTTCTTGAGTCATTTCAAGAATATTCCATCGTTTTAGAACATTATATTATTCTTCATCATTTCTCCTTAAACGCACCGTTTTCGAGATATTCTTCATTGAATGTTTTAAAATGGAAAACTCCAGAAATTTCACTACTTTTATGGATCCGTCCCTGAGCTTTGGAATCCCGAATCAAGCTGTAAACCACGTTACCATGCCTTATTCTCGTCCGCCAACAATGTCATAGATAATTTATATGCGGGAGTCTATTAGCACATTGTGAAATCTTTAAACGCTTGTAACGTTTTACCTGAGCCGAATCTGGAAAAATGGTAAATGAAAAAAGTGTTCCATTTGATGAGAGAAATCTTTGGTTAAAATTAATGCAGTGGTCAAAGACTCACCCTGTATAGTAGGTATGTATTATGGTAGAATCACTGGAAATTTGGGAAACTAACATTATTAAAAATAATTCTATGTGCGACTGGGAATATCAGTTTCATTTTTACAAAGTTTTGTCGATATTTCTTTCGAAAATTAATTTCCGTATTCCCCAAATTTGACATACGTGTCGTTTTGCTCATCCATTGTTTTAGATTCCTCTGTTAGTTATGCCCCGAAGTAAAAATGACGTAAATTTTGTTCGTTTCTAATAATTGCATGAAATTGGTGTGAGCAAAACTGGGGTAATTTGAATTTCAATCACAAACGAGTGCAATCATGATCCAGTGAACCAGAGACGTTGTGAAATTTGGTATATAGAATGATATATTAATGATCAAAACACAAGTACATATAGATGGCTTAATTTGTAAATCTGCTCCAAATAGAAAAAAACTTTTCAGGAAATAAAAAGGTATTTCAATATGATTTAATTTATATTTCAGAATTTTGTTGGTACTTGTTCTACATAGATGGAAATATAACACTGTCTCGTCAAGAAAAATACTTCATTCAGCACCTAAGTATGGATTTATAGCCAATACTGACTTAGAAGTTTAAATTTTCATAAAATGGAGTTAGCCGGTATGTACTCTGAGCCATCGATTTCTGGTTTTAATATGATTTCGCTTGCTTGGGATACCATTTCGCCGAAATGTCAATAATTATCGAATTCTGAGCTGAAAATGGTCTCAAATGATTCCAATTGACTTACTGATGAAGAATCCTAAGTTCAATTTTATTATGACCGACCGTTAACACAATAACTTCCGAAACAAGGAACATGGAAACTTGAATATACGTTTCAACATTTGAATTTGTATTGGCACGCTTGTTCCTCTGAACAGAGTGCCTATCAATAATTTGCTCAAATATCTGTAATTTTCGAAGTTTGGCCGAAAATTTATTGAAAAAAAATCTGTATCTCCCTATCCGTCAGATATTGTTGATATTTTAAAAGAACCTTCAATACATAATTTTAGATTTCAACAGGAACGGATGTATATTTTTGGAGATATTGGCAAAATATCAAAATATTATAATGATTACATTGTACTGCTCCACTGCTTTACACTGGGACAACAAGGGTTTTTGATTTTTGAATGAATTGATAGAATTAGAAATGTCTAGTATATATTATGATCATGCCATTTTTATAAGGGTGGAGCAATTTGTTTAAAACATGATTTTAATTCGATATTCAATACATATCGCGGGTATAGACGACTTAAATACGGTACTCATGGACTTATTTTTATGAACTGGGAACCATTTATTTAGGTTTGATTGAATAGATATTTTTACCCCGTTATTTATAGTCTTCAAGAATTTTTCACTATACAATACGATATTATTCATTCTGAAAATTCTCAAATGTCAGTTTACGAGGAGGTTGGAAAAAAGTTATTTAGATGCATTTATATCGGTATTTAAAACTATTCGTTGCCCAAAAAGAATCAAATATGGTATATTGTACGTATTTTGATGAATTGAAACAGATACGTTCAGATCAGAAATGCTGAAGTAGTGTTTTTGGCACTCTTGTTCCTCGGAACGGAGTGCTTATCAATTTGCCCGAATGTCTGTAATTTTCAAATTTTCGGATGAAAATGGTCTCAAACGATTTGGTTCGACTCACTGATAAAGAATCCGTGATCAAAATCGATTCTGTCCGGTCGGCCCGCCGTTAACACGATAACTCTCGAACAGAATGTGCTCGGCAGTTGAAATTTTCAGAGGAGGTTTGGGAGATAAATATCTCGGTTAAGTTCGTTATCGGGCATAATCAGCCGGATGATTTCGGAGAAACGAAAAAAAAGAATTTTTTTTTTAAATTACAAATTTCAAATTTGATTTTTTTTAGGATGCAGTTTCATCATAAGAATCCATTGATATTATATTCAATTCTAAAAAGCTATTACGTTCGGAGATTTAATTTTTCAAAATTTCAATAATAAATCGTACTTCTATGTTTTCACAGAAAGCTGTGATTATTCTATCTATGAATTATTAAATGATCTGTGTTCATAAATATCTTAAATCTACATGTAAGAGAAATGTCGAATTTATTTCTGGTTCGTTACCCATATGATATAAAATATCCATCCTGTTCTAGAAAACAAAGTATGTTAGAATCCAAAATGACCCATTGGTCATTTTGATGATATAATGCCCTTGGATAATCCATATGATGATGGAAATATATACTTTGGTAAGTTGATCAAATTAGGTTCAGAATATCCCCAGTAAGAATAAAACTGAAATATTGGCTAAGTTTTAATGGATATAATATAATTTTCATAGTAGATTTGAGGAATGAATATCTCGGATAAGTTCGTTATTGTGGATTCAGATTAATAAATTTGGCACTCTTGTTTTTGGCGCTCTAGTTCCTCGGAACTGAGTGCTTATCAATTTGCCCAAATGTCTGTAATTTTCGAATATTTCGATGAAAATGGTCTTAAACGATTTGGTTCGACTCACTGATCAAGAATCCGTGGTCGAAATTCATTCTGTCCGGCCGGTCCGGCCGTAGGCACGATAACTCTCGAACGGAATGAGCTAGAGAGTTGAAATTTTCAGAGTAGGTTTGGGGGATAAATATCTCGGCTAAGTTCGTTATTGGGCAAAATCGGACAGATGGTTTCGGAGTAACAAAATAAATTTTTTTTTTTACGAAGCAAATTCCAAATTAAATTTTTTTTAATAAGAAGTTTTATCATAAGAATCCATTCATATCATTATTAACTCTAACAAGCTAATACTTTCGGAGATATGATTCTTCAAAATTTCAATGTAAATCGTATTTCACACATTGATATAATTATTCTATGTATGAATTCTCATAATGTCAACTTGACAGAAGGGAATATTGTAACTTCAAAAATATTGGGGTTGAAATACTCGTATTTTAGCGATGCAACGGGGACCTCACCCGAAAATGTTTGAAAATATTACGTAAATATTGAAAGCATAATTCTGTAGTTCGAGAGAGGAGAAAATTTGGTGAACGTAGATCAGGAAATTTTTGATCGATTACAAGGTATTTTATTTATTACTCATCTTCTTTCATATTATTACTCATCTTCTTTCATACATGTTTTATGGAATACCTACTATTTGTAGGTACTTTAAACCTGTTTTGGGCAATTGTCATACGAAACTTGTTTTTTTGGCGCTCTAGTTCCTCAGAACAGAGTGCTTATCAATTTGCCCAAGTGTCTGTATATTTGGAATTTTTGGCTGAAAATGGTCTCAAACGATTTGGTTCGACTCACTGATCAAGAATCCGAGTGCGAAATCGATTCTGTCCGGCCGGCCGACTGGCCGTAGGCACGATAACTCTCGAACGAAAGGAGTTAGCGGATTGAAAATTGCAAGGTGGTTTTGGAGCGTAAATATCTCGGACAAGTTCGTTCGATCTATCTGAAATTTAGCATCAAATTGTAGAATCATGACCTTTAACGCATGTGAAGTTTTGTATTGACCAGATTACCGCAAAGTGTAAAAAAAAAATTTTGAAAATTTAAAAAAAGTTTTTCCACAATAACTCTCGAACGGAATGAGCTAGGTAGTTGAAATTTTCAGAGTAGGTTAGGGAGATGGATATCTCGGTTGAGTTCGTTATTGGGCAAAATTGGCCAGATTTAATTCGATTTCTTCCATGGTGCAGTTCTCATTCTCATGATTGCTCATTTAATCTTGATAAATAAACTATTATTTGAATTGAATTTCCTTTATGATGCAGCTCTATCATATGTATACATTGATATAATTCCCAACTCAGAGAAACCAATACTTTCGGAGATATAATTTGTCTGTTTGAACTAGAGCGCCAGAAAGCTCCTGTCCACAGGGCTTGAACCCATTTTTTTTCAATTGACAGTTTTTAATTTAATTTCTACTAAAGCAGTTCAATCAGAGGAATCCTTTGATATCATTCCCAACTATAAGGAAACGATACTTTCGGAGATATGATTTGTCAAAGTTTGAACAAGAGCGCCAAAGCTTCTGTCCACAGGGCTTTTCCCCTTTTTCAATTCTTAATCTCTAACATCCAGAAGAAAAATGTATTTTTTGGCATATTTACTCTCTTCATTGTTTGAAATTCTCTATGTCCAATAATCTCAAATGAGAAACATGACTGGACATATCACGGGATTTCTCCAAAAAATCGTAGCTAAATAGAAAACGAACTCTCCCCTCTTCATATGAGATTCTTCATTTTCGAGTGTCATCGATAAAATAAAAATTGTTGGCCAATTCCAGCTACGATCTCGCTGAATATTTCAGCCAGTTGCTCGGGAGGCTGCTGAAACTGAAACTCAACGTGAGTGCAGAAGAGCAATAAATAACGTGGTCCAAATGTGGGCAACCGTTGTGCGACTGTATATATACACTGCAGTGTTCTGTTTTATTCATTACGACGCAGATAATGTAAACAATATGGTTCAACCAATCAGTTGAAAGTACGAGAAGATGAAATTCCCATTACACTTATACTTTATGTCTCACAGTACCTTTTAGCTCGAAACATAAAATATACAAGGCAATTGAGAGAAAATTCCTTCACCTTTCTATTTTTAACAACGGAATATTATTCTTGTATAACATGCTGTACACTACTAATAGTTTTGTCTTGTCTCCTGAAAATGAATTTATTGATATTATGAGATGTGTGGAGTAAGTAATTCGATTACCTCAATTCAAATCAATCCTGTTGATTCCAAATTAAATTAAGGATTTCATTTTCAAGAAAAACATACAGATCTGAGACGTGACTCTGTCATTCGTGATTACAATGCTGACGGGTGATTTTTTTGTTGGTTGGTTTTTAAGCCTGATATCTATGGCAATTCTCGCATGATTCGTTGCACAAGCCAAAGTCAAAATTGTTCAGAAAATATTGCCATTTCATCATGGACAGACTTACGCCCGAGCAACAAATAATTGCATTTTATTATAAAAAAGTGGGAAAGCCCTGTGGACAGGAGCTTTAGCGCTCTTGTTCAAACTTTGACAAATCATATATCCGAAGGTATTGGTTGTTCAGAGTTGGGAATTATATCCATGGATTCTTATGATAGAACTTCATCATAACAGAAATTATATTCAAACATCATAAAAGAAATTAAATTCCCCAAGAGTGCCAATAATTATTAATCCGAAACCACCAGACCTATTCTACCCAATAACGAACTTATCCGAGATATTCATTCCTCAAATCTACTTTGAAAATTATATTATATCAATTGATTCTTAGCCAATATTCCAGTTTTGTTTTTACTGGAGATATTCTGAAACCAATTTGATTAACTCACCAAAGTTTATATTTCCATCATCATCATCATATGGATTATCCCTGAGCTATCTACGATATCTGAGGTTATTTCATTGGTCATTTTGCATCCAATCATACTTTGTTTGACATATATCTTATCTGTAGATGTGATGACAATGATAATAATTCATAGAAACGGACGTTAATTTTCGATACAGCATTCTGTGAACTAATAGAATTACCATTTAATATTGAAATTCTGAAAAAACATATTTCCGAAATCATTAATTTGTTAGCGTTGAAAGTAATATCAATGGATTCTAATGATAAAACTGCATCTTAAAAAAATTGAATTGGAAATTTATAATGTAAAAATTTTTTTTTCGTTACTCCAAAACCCTCTAGCCGATTTGGCCCTACAAGGAACCGAGATATTGATCTCCCACACCTACTCTGAAAATTTCAACTGTCTAGCTCATTCCGTTCTACAGTTATATTGTTTACGGCCGGCCGGACATAAGCTATTTTGAGCGCGGATTCTTGATCATTGGGTCGACCCAAATCGTTTAACACCATTTTCATCAAAAAATTCTTCGAAAATTACATACATTTGGGCAAATTGATAAGCACTCTGTTCCGAGGAACATGAGCGCCAAAAAGTCAGAAAAGCACAGTTTAGCATTGCTGCTTTGGTGCAATTGTTCAAATTCATAGTCAGAGACGTCACCAATTCAGCTACTGAACTTGCCCAAGGCTGCTTAGCTCCAGGAAAAAATAGTATTCCCAATATTTCTAAGAATATAAATCCCACTGTAAAAACAAGCGTCCAAGAGATTGGTCACTTTCTGGCGGAGAAAGGTCTCAAACGATTAGTTTCGACCAAATACATAAGTTCACTGTTGGGTCGGTAATAAAAAGTGCTATTTCTGTGGTGGCGTAAAGACCCATTTAAATACATACATTCACTGTTGGTTCAAAAATGCACTATGCCGTGTCTGCGGTGGCGTAAGAACCCATAAGGATACAAATTTTCATTCTCGGTTCGAAAATGAACTGTGCTGTGTTTGTGATGGCGTGAGCCCTCTGTTAAAATACATACTTTCACTGTTGGGCCGAAAACAAACAGTGTTGTGTCTGTGGTGGTGTAAGGACCAATTCGAATACATACATTTATTGTTGGGTCGAAAATAAACAATACCTTATTTGTGGTGGTGTAAGGACACAAATCAGTTCAATCATACAATTTTGTCATTAGATAAAAACGGCCTGTATAGCAGTGATTTGGTTTATTTTCGATAGTGTTTTCCGAGATTAATTTCTATGAAACAAATCAGTCCAATCGTACGCTTGTGCCATGCGAAACTGAGTTGACAATTCACAAAAAACATTATGTATAGCATATAGTAATTTTAATATCTAATAATATACGAAAATACTCATGTTTCATGTAATTTCAAGAAAACAACGATCTAAATTTGTTCGATAACGGTTTCCTCGGAGTTATTATTTCAATAGACATAAAAAAACGCAAAAGAACAATTTTGGCTACGGGACTCGGTCCCGGTACCTTCTGTCTATGACTACTGTTCTATAGAAAGAAAGCGTGGATCTCTTGCTTTAACCGACAGAGCTATGCTAGGTCTGTACAGATCTGCGGTGAAAGGTGGATTAAGAACAAGTTTTAAATTTCCAATTTCATCTCCTCTGAAACTGACAATTGAAAAAAATGTATTAATATGGAAATTACTTAGAGATAATAACTTACTCACGCTTTTTCATAGTTTGTTATTTTATATTATGAAGGTATTAAATATCGATTTCAAATCATCTTTCGAACAATTTGCACTATCCTGATAAAAATAGCATGACCACAGCCAGACATGAAATTTGTGATTATATCATTATAAATTTATTCTACGTTATAAAAAAGTTCTTTCTTCCTACCTAGCAAGTAGTGAAGTTATTTTCGATGCTTACATTCTTAATAATTTCGTCACTAGAAGATTGGCTGATGAAATGTACCTGGTTTTTGGCGCTCTAGTTCCTCGGAACTGAGGGCTTATCAATTTGCCCAAATGTCTGTTATTTCGAATTTTTCGATGAAAATGGTCTTAAACGATTTGGTTCGACTCACTGATCAAGAATCCGTGGTCGAAATTCATTCTGTCCGGCCGGTCCGGCCGGCCGTAGGCACGATAACTCTCGAACGGTATGAGCTAGCTGCTAGACAGTTGAAATTTTCAGAGTAGGTTTGGGAGATAAATATCTCGGCTGAGTTCGATATTGGGCAGAATAGGACAGATCGTTTCGGAGTAACAAAAAAAAATTTTTTTTTACAAAACAAATTCCAAATTAAATTTTTTTCAATAAGCAGTTTTATCATAAGAATCCAATGATATCAAGCTAATACTTTCGGAGATATGATTTTTCAAAATTTCAATATTAAATCGTATTTCTACGTTTTCACATAATTATATAATTATTCTATGTATGAATTGTCATAATGTCAACTTATTTTCCTGAGACATGACATTGTCTAATTCCTTGCTAATAGTTGGTTCGAGAAACGTCAAAATCGACTTAGAGAGACAAGGGTACAAAACCGTCAAATAAACCCCCATGTGGCGATTTTATGTCGAAAAGTGAAAATTAAGAATATATATCCCAGGTAAGTACCTACCGACGTTTTATTCTAATACTGGAGATCGACAAGATCGTACGAGGAGCCCGATAGCCGGTTGGTCTAGGCCATCGGGTTTTCGGTTTCGGAACGAGAGAAGGCGGGCTCAAATCCCGGAAAGGGAATTACACTTTTTGGCGCTCTAGTTCCTCGGAACTGAATGCTTATCAATTTGCCCAATTGTCTGTAATTTTTATTTAAGATCCAGTTTCACCATTAAAATCCATCGATATAATTTTCAACTCCAACAAGCTAATACTTTCGGAGATATGATTTTTCTAAATTTCAATAATGAATCATACGTACTTCTATGTTTTCACAGAATGCTATAATTATTCTATCTAAGCTTTATTATATGATCTGTGTTCATACTCGTACATTTCATCCTGTTCTATAAGAAAGAGTCAAATTCATTTCAGCTATTTTAATTTGTTTTCTTCCATGGTGCAGTTCTCATTCTCAGATTGCTCATTTAATCTTGATAAATAAACTATTATCTGAATTTAATTTCCTTTATGATGCAGTTCTTTCATAAGAATACATTGATTTGATTCCCAACTCTGAGAAACCAATACTTTCGGAGATATAAATTGTCTGTTTGAACTAGACCGCCAGAAAGCTCCTGTCCACAGGGCTTGTACCCATTTTTAATACTCTCATTACCTGTTCCTTTCCTAGATATTCTCAGAATGGCTCCATGGGCCATTTTATCTATCACAAGGTGAAGGGGTGTGAGATTTGTGATAATCTCAAGTGCCCTGGTAGGACAGGTTCCCATAGCTCCAGTGACACAGACACATGCAAGCCTTTGTATTTTTTCGAGGGTTTTCGTCGTAATATTCTGACTTATTTTTGTATACTATACTACTGCCCGATACGTGATTATGGGTCTTGCAGTCATGACGTACAACCATCGCAGTATCTTGGGGTTACAGTCCCAAGTCTTACCGGCTAGATTTCTGCCTGCCATTAAAGCCTTTATTGCTTTATTAACAGTGATTTCAACATGCACTTATTCCACAAAAGTTTACTATCTAGTGTTTCTCCTAGATATACAGGGTGAGTCTTTGACCACTGCATTAATTTTAACCAAAGATTCCTCTCATCAAATGAAACACGTTTTTCATTCAACATTTTTCTAAATTCAGCTCAGGTAAAAAGATACAGGCTGTTGAAATTTTGAAAAAAAAAACAGTTTTTATTTTGTAGCTTTGACATCCTTTTTTCGAATAAAATAAATGTTGGCGTAAAGTTTCCTATAACTATGATACATATTTTCCAAATATTAGTTATTTCCTACTTCTACTGGTTTTCTAGTTATGGACTCGTGGATTCATAAAACTAAACGAAATTAGCATAAAGAAAGCATATAAAGTTTTTCTCGAGTCATTTCAAGAATACTCCATCATTTTAGGACATTATATTATTCTTCATCATTTCTCCTTAAACGCACCGTTTTCGAGATATTCTTCATTGAATGTTTTAAAATGGAAAACTCTAGAAATTTCACTACTTTTATGGATCCGTCCCTGAGCGTTGGAATCCCGAATCAAGCTGTAAACCACGTTACCATACCTTATTCTCGTCCGCCAACAATGTCATAGATAATTTATATGCGGGAGTGTATTAGCACATTGTGAAATCTTTAAACGCTTGTAACTTTTTACCTGAGCTGAATCTGGAAAAATGGTAAATGAAAAAATTGTTTCATTTGATGTTAGGAATCTTTGGTTAAAATTAATGCAGTGGTCAAAGACTCACCCTGTATAACTTCAGACTTCCATTCTTTAATATATCCGTTCAAAAAGAGGGGTCTCACAGCTGGATGTTTCCTTCTTCGAGTAAACGGAATCACTGTGGTCTATCATCAAGGGATGTATATTCATTATTAATTGGTTCTCTCCCAAATTCTGAAAAATATCTATAATAATACGGAAAAGCTGACAAAACTCCTCATATCACATAATGAACTGGGAATCAAAATTACGCAGATTTGGCAATTAAGAAGCTTTGTGAAACTCTTAACAAGAATGTATTTATTTTTATTTATTTATTTATTATATATTACTACGTAGGTTCTGTGATAGAAATACAAGATATCAATTTCAGTAAAAACCTGCTGAATTGAGCTTATTCTGAGCAAATACTTGCATTTATCAAATCTTTGGCGTTTCCTTCGGATATTTTCACTTTGAAATACATTCTTCTTTCGCATGGGAATTTTTTATTTGGATATCTAACCATTTTCCAATCTTTGTTTGTAACTTCCGAAACTGGTTCCTGAATCATATTACCAAGTTTTGTTTTATATCTCATCATTTTCAAACTGGTTTGTCTGTCAAACTTTCACATCAGACAATGATATGAACTCGAACATAGAGAGATATGAAATATGAATGACATCGCAGAACACTAAGAATAATGACCTATGCAGACACGTCATGATTACTTATATTCATTCAAAAATCAAAAAGGCTCTCGCAGAATTTCAACGATATCCGACTGATAGTTACTTTTTTTAAATTTATTTTTTTGAATTTTGCAGCCATGCGATCCTCACAAAATTTTGCATAAGTCTTCGTGTCGGTGTTTTTCAACTAATAACCGTGTTTTGATTCGATCAGATTAGTATTTTTCGAGTTGTTGGGAAAACAAAATTTCAAACGGATATAATTCTGAAACCACTTGACGGATTTTACCCATTAACGAACTTAGCCAGCGCATTTGGACTCCAAACCTACCCTAAAAGTTTCAGCTGTCTAACTTATTGCGTTCGAGCGTAATCGTGCTGACGGCCGGCCGGACAGAATCAATTCTCACCTCGGATTCTTCATCAGTGAATCGAAACTAATCGTTTAAAACCCTTCTCGGCCAAATATTCGAAATTTACAAACATTTGGAATAGTTAGGCACTCTGTTCATACAACAGCGGGCCAAAAAACTAATAAAGATTTTCTGATTCATACAATGGGTTTTATTAAGTACAGGAAGTAATGCTGCTGCGCCATGTATGACTTCGTCAATCCACTGTTATAGCTGTTGATTTATATTTTATCCGGTCTCTGCAAATGCTAGTAAAATTATAGTAACGTTAAATCATAGACAAAACTATTCCCTATCTTGCAGTACTGTTATGAAACGTGAAAGAAGCATTACTTTCGACTGTTAATGTTTTAAGCGTATTTATTTCTAGTGTATGGTGTTATCGTGTTGAAAGTAATTACGTTTAACACTTAGAGACACAGCCATAAATATAAACATCATCAAAACAATACATTTGGTGATCATTTTTCATTGTCCTTTTGTAAGTGTCCCAAAATGCTCATAAAGGAAATACGAATCGTCATGCACACCCCTTAGTTTTCGGAATGGGAGTTAGCAGTTAGCAACGAATAGCGCTATTAGTTGAACAAATATCCCTCCAACGTGTTCACAAAATTATATGTTGTTCCAATCACGGAATGCATGACGAATAGTTCGTCGCCTGAAAACAATTGCTGCTAGTGAAGTCGGAATTCAATATGGCTATTTGAGTCCGTCACACAATGGTGTCATTCATTGAATTTTGTTCGATAAACTCAGCATTCGTTGATCTTCATAGGAATTTTTTGTTTATTTTAATATGCAAGTAGGTAACATGTATTGTTGAAGGGTTCATAATTAGTCTCGACCATTTATCCACACTCAATTTTTCTAAAAACTGAGTCGATACATGTAGATTCAAACGCTCCACAGCCGTGACGTCAATGTCGACTTGTGATACGATTGGATGAAACAGGATTGACAAAGCCAAGAGTGACAGACACACAAGCCAAAGTTGCCAAGTCTTCCTAGAATATTCGAATTCATTAAGTTAAATTGATCTGTACATGTAAATCGTAAGAGATTTTTTGCGAGTTCCCTCATTTCAATGTGAACATGAAAATCTTCTAAAATTAAGAAAGATAATGGTGGGACTGCTGACAGGACACTGCCGGTACAAATATCCCTTGTAGTGCAAGGGCAAGTCAATAGACGCAATATCCAGGCTCTGTGTATCGGAAAAGGAAACAGCTGAACATATAGCTTGCAAATGTCAAGAGCTGGCCAGTGCGCCAAGGCTCCTAAGGACGTCATCAGGTGAGTTAACACCATTGACAATGTCTTTAAGATGTAATAAGTAGGGTAATAGAACGAAATATTTTATCGGTCGTAGATCTGAAGGGCCTGACAAAAAGGCACATGATCCCGTTCTAATAATAACAATAAACACCTATATCCACGGCACAAAGTTAGAATGGTCCTTTTAATCATAGGATGGATGTCTAGGCGGAATGAGAACGGTCTGTAACTACATGATAGGACTGAATATTATTCCGGCCTATATAGCCCTTGCCGAGGTTTTGGCGAACATAATGCAGAAAGCAGTGTTGCTCGGATCACTCCGAGACATCAGATCCCATCAACTGTGAAGGCCACTTGCCTCTCATCTCTTTTGTTAAGGGACGCTGTAAAGGTAGGACGAAGAGCTACTCCAAGGAACATTTGATAGGTTTTTTGGTGAGTAACCAAACAACAACTGGAGACTCACACTCCTCAGAGAGCAGACCCTCTCGGGGTAAGCCTATAAAAGGTTTTTCCTCTCACGTGGAGACAAAAATTGTAGCAGGGCTGGACAGAGAGCATGGGAGAAGCTCAGTATAACTGACATATCTATCGATCAAGAGCTAGCAGGAACGCCTATCACGCCAACAGTACAAAGAAGAGTTGGCAGAGATATAAGACAGGCACAATCTCATCGATGATAATATGAGTAAAAATCTGCACTCCATATATTTCAGGAGTTTGATTAGTTTCGACTCTGTCTGGCCGTCCGTCAGCACGATTACGCTCGAACCCAGTAAGTTACAGAGTTGAAATTTTCAGAGTAGGTTAGGAGTCTAAATGTGCCGCCTGAGTTCGTTAATGGACAAAATCCACCGAGTGGTTTCAGAGTTATAGCCATCTGTATTGCATGTTCTCAATAACTCAAAAAATACTGATCTGATCGAATTAGAGCGTGGTAGTTAGTTGAACAAGTTGGGGAAGCACTGTGACCAGGAGCTTTGGCGTGCTTTTTCAAATTTATAGCCAGAGCGGTCACCCATCCAGGTACTGAACTCGCCAAAGGCTACTTAGCCCCAGGAAAAAAATTATAATACCAATATTTTCAAGAATATAAATCCAACTGTAAACACAAAAGTCCAAAAACAAACTGGTCCAATTTTTGGCCTAGAATGGTCTCAAACCATTAGTTACAAATCAAATACACACATGGGGAGCAAGGACTCAATCAATTACATACCTTCACTGTTGGGCCAAAAATACATACATTTACTGTTGCATAAGGACACAAATCAATTCAATCTGTATAAAAGTGGTTTATCTTCAATAATTTATCCCGAGAATTAATCATATGATATAAATCAGTCGAATCGTACGGTTGTACCATGGGAAACTATGGAAAATAAATATCTGATAATATACGAAAATACGTAATTTTATGAAAATATCGACTTAATTCCGTCCATAAGCCTTTATCGAAGTTATTATTCCGATAGAATTCGAAAAAAATGAAAAAGATAAATAATTCCGGCTACGGGAATCGATCCCGTAGCCAGTAGCCACTAGGCCAGAGAAGAAGTGAATCCCGTAACTTGAATGTATGTTATTACAGACCTTTGATACCTTGGTTTCAAATTCCTAATTTGAGAAAAATATCATCCATATTATTCGATCAAATTTAAATCGCGGTAGTTAGTTGAAAATACCGAACGAAAACTTATGCAAAAATTTGTGAGGATCGCATGAGTACAAAATAAAAAAAAACAGAAAGACTTCTGTAAAATTCAGTAAGGATCGTATTACTAGAAAATTTTGATGATATTATTAAAAAATATTTTGTATCTCAGAAACTATCCGCCCGACATCGCTGAAATTGCAAGTTCCTTCAAAACCTAATTCTACGATAAAGTTCAAATTTTGAAGACATTCGGATTCATATTGTTGGAGTTATTGAAAAAGTACTGGAAATTGAGCAGCGTTGGGATAGTTCAGTATCTGGATGGATGACCGTTGTCACGATAACTTTAACGGAAAGAGATAGTGACTTGTAATTTTAAGATTAGGTTGCGCATCTGAATGCGACAGTTAAGTCTGTTATTTCCTGAATAACTCAAAAAATACAGATCCTGCATTTTTAAATATAACTAAAGCGAGGAGCTTGGTTGATTGAATTCCAGGTGTCACTTGTGTCTAGATTCTACTCACAAGTGATTGCTGGTTTTCTTTAAACCGGCTACTTCGTAGTGTTGATTTCATCAGCGTTGAATAGTGCTCCACTGATGATTCCTAATAAGAATGAAACCGCGGTATGTAGCTATTCAACTTTGATGAAATCATACACACTCTGTGGATTACTCCAAAACTTTGGTCTCTGCTAGTCCTTTCAACAGTTTCAACCAAGGTCCTCGCCGTGACTACCCAAAACTATAGATCTCTAATTATATTCTTTATATATTTTTAAAGCTGTAGAAACTGTAGAAAGCCGACCTGAAAATTTTTTCAGAAATATCATGAGGATCGTATCACCAGAAAATAAAAAAAAATCATCAAAAAAAATCTGTATCTCAGAATCTACCCGTCCAATATCGCTGCAATTTTGCAAGAGCCTTCAAAACTTAATTTTTCAAGTTCTGAATTTGAACACGATAGGATCGATATTGTTGGAGATATTGAAAACATTTGTAAGCCGAGCAGCCTTGGGCGAGTTCAGTAGCTGGATGGGTTTCCGTTGCCATGATAACTTTCGTTTTGGTTTCGGAGTACAACCCATTTGAAACTTTGTTGTTATTTCCTCAATAACACAAAACTTGATATATAGATTTTGTTAGGATCGTATCAGTCAATAAAATTTTTATTAAAAAAAAAATTTAAATCTCAGAAAGTATTTACGCTGAAATTACGCACAAACCGTCGAGTCGCATGTTATATTCCCAATATTTTCAAAAATACAGCTCCGATCGAACTGAAATCTAGTACTCGGTTGTAAAAGACGGCTTGAAGGTTTATGCGTGAATAGACAGAAAAACAGGCGAGAAAAATCTCCTGATTTCACGTCAGTGCTTTTTTAGTTATTTTTGTGTCTAGTGCGCGAAATGCTACTTTGGTGATCGAGAACTGATTTTTTTAACGAGGCGCAGCCGAGTTAAAAAAATAGTCGAGATCACCAAAGTATTTCGCGCATGAGATGCAAACAAAATTTTTTCTACAAACGCCAAAAATATTGTTCTAAAATAAGTAACATGCATAGCTTAATATGGTAAATAGTATTGAACTGGCTTAAAATGTTTTTCCAAATCAAGTAAATACTGTAACTATGAAAATAAAATGGCATTTGTTTGTTTGATTGAGGAACATAAAGGTTAAAATATAAAAACTCCATATAGTTTACATGCAGTGTGCGAAGTAAGTACTTCGCACACTACTTCGCGCACGGTGTCCTGGTAACGAAGGAAAATGAAAAAAAGGGTCACTTCGCATATTGTTTTCAATGCGCGAACCTTGTCATTTTTTGACGTTTGTAGAAAATAGTTATTTTTGTATCTAGTGCGCGAAATGCTACTTTGGTGATCGAGAACTGATTTTTTTAACGAGGCGCAGCCGAGTTAAAAAAATAGTCGAGATCACCGAAGTATTTCGCGCATGAGATGCAAACAAAATTTTTTCTACAAACGTCAAAAATATTGTTCTAAAATAAATAACATGCTTAGCTTAATATGAAAAATAGTATTGAACTGGCTTAAACTGTTTTACCAAATCAAGTAATTACTGTAACTATGGAAATAAAATGGCATTTGTTGACAATTATTTCAAAGTGATTGAGGAACATAAAGGTTAAAATATAAAAATTCCATATAGTTTACATGCAGTGTGCGAAGTAAGTATTTCGCACACTACTTCGCGCACGGTGTCATGGTAACGAAGGAAAATGAAAAAAAGGGTCACTTCGCATATTGTTGTCAATGCGCGAATCTTGTCAGTTTTTGACGTTTGTAGAAAAAAGTATTTTTTTATTGAAGACCGACGGTGACTTTCACAAAGCTTTTACAGCTCTCAATTGCCAAATCAGTGTGATTCTATGTCGATTCCCAGTTCATATATGATGCCAACCATCGAATTTAATCCACAAATAGGCTAATCTAGGCTTCGTGAAACCAACCATGAATATTTCAGATGCAATGAAGTTAACGTCAATTCAATATATTGTTGTTTTACTGGAATGAAGATGAATTGTATTTTTCAGAATGATATAATTATCAGATATGAATAGTATTAATCCATTTGATGTTTCAAATAGGTCAGAAGTATATTAAAACAGGCTGGGTTCATAACAATTATATATAGAAAACCTGTTTTATTTCTTTGGCAAATTTTCAAAGATTTGACAGAGTTCTAAGTTTGATATTCACAATGGAACCATGAAATTATAATTTGAGAAAATAAACTGAAACGGTGTTTGTTCGTCCCTTTAACGAGTGCACTGATGTTACTGATTCCACGTGAGCGCTATCATAATATTCAATCAATGGCAATGACCACAGATTTATAATGCCCCAGCTTGATCTAAATGTAGAAATGACTATCAACTAAACAACCATTATTTTTGTGGAGCACTGGGTTTATGTATCGATGTATAGAAGCACGTGTTCGTTATACTATTTTATATTTTTGTTCGTGACACAGTTTACTCCCTGAGATGTTGAAACTAAAAGTCTATTTATATGAGTCGTGAACTTGACCGTCCTCCTATTCATAGGACGATTTAGTGATTACTGAGCTCATTGGAACGAGGCAACTAATGCATTATTGATTCCTATATGAGGTCTGGAGATTGTGGAATATCTCCGTAATAAATATCTGATTCATAATATTGATATTGATATTATTATACCGACCCTTCTAGGTGTTCCGAGGACCCCTCTGATAAGCTTCTAGCAGCTTGTGCGAATTAGGAGAATCAGTTGTGTTCTGTCTAGACTCTCTTAGGGAGAATCCGAGGTTTGGAGCCCAAATGCATCGGTTGAATTCGATAATGGGTAAAATCTGTGGTGAAGTGGTTTCAGAGTTATAGCCATCTGAAAAATTTTTTTCCAATAAATCGGAAAAATCCTGATCTGATCAAATTGAAACTCGTTAGTTGAGAAATTCCGACATGAACACTTGTGCAAAATTTTGCGGGGATTGTTTGACTAGAAAGTTTAGAAGTAAGTATTTAAACAAATTCTGTATCTTAGAAAATATCCGTCAGATATCCATGAAATTTTGAGAGAGTCTTTAAAAATGTAATGCTTGTGGCTTTTACTACTACTACGATTTAGTTCGACTCACTGATCAAGAATCCGTGGTCGAAATTTATTCTGTCCGGCCGGTTGTAGGCACGATAACTTTCGAACGGAATGAGCTAGACAGTTGAAATTTTCAGAGTAGATTTGGGAGAAAAATATCTTGAATAATTTCGTTATTGGGCAAAATCGGTCAGATGGTTTCGGAGTGACGAAAAAAAAAATTTTTTACATTACAAATTTCAAATTAAATTCTGTTCAAGATGCAGTTTCATCATAACAATCCATTGATATCATTATTAACTCTAACACGCTTATACTTTAGGAGATATGATTTTTCAAAATTTCAATAATAAATCGTACTTCTATGTTTTCACAGAATGCTGTAATTATTCTATCTTTGAATTATTATAATATGATCTGTGTTGATACATGTCAACTTATTTTCGTGAGCCATGACATATCAAATTCATTTCAGCAATCGTAGAATTATGAGAATTATAATATGATGTCATACTTTTTGGGTCATATTTTAATGCCCATGGTTAATCCTTATGATGATAGGAATGTTACCATTCCTATCATCATAAGGTAAGTAAATAATATTGAGTTAAGAATAACTCCAGTAAAAACAAAACCCAAATATTGGCGAAAGTTTTAATTGATATAATATAATTTTCAGAGTGGATTTAAAGACAGAATATATCGTTCATCATAGAATTGAGGAATGAATATCTCGGATGAGTGCGTTGTTGGGTAGAATTGGTCTATTGGTTTTGGATTAATAATTTTTGGCACTCTTGTTGAATTTAAATTCTTTTATGATGTTTGAATTTAATTTCTGTTATGATGAAGTTCTATCATAAGAATCCATTGATATAATTCCCAACTCTTACCAATACTTTCGAAGATATGATTTGTCAAAGTTTGAACAAGAGCGCCAAAGTTCCTGTCAACAGGGCCTTCCCATTATAAGTTCTACATTAAAATTTGATCAGATCTATATTGTTGGAGATATTGACAAAATATCGAAATGTAATAACGATTACAGTGGTCCTATATGTGATTACTGCCGAGATACTCGATTAACTGTGGAACACCTTCTATCTCGCTGTTCACACTACGATGAAATCCGCCATCGATTAGGACTCGAAGAACATGTAAAGGATATCCTCAGCTCAGCAACTCAAATTGAAACAGCACTAAAGTTCCTCAAAGAATGTCAATTATACAAGTACATATACTCAATGCATGTACATTTCAATTTTTCTGTATACATACATCTACATATCTTGTGATCAATTTAGTACAACTACATCTGTAATACATAAGAAAATCAAACATTGTACCCTGTGTCAATGGACTAGTAGCCGATACACTTTAATTCAAATAAATAAATAAATAAATAAATAACATTGTACTGGTCCACTGTTTTACAGTCGAGCAGCAAAATTTTCGGGGATATCCGAAGTTGAATGAATTTCATCTTGAACGATTTTGTTTTATCCAGATACAATAGGGTACACCAGATTCGAGGTTTAGCCGAAATCGGAAATATTCTATGGCTAAAAAAAGTATCTAATTTTTGGAAACTTCACACAAAATTTAAGACGTTCTAGACATACTACATTGGTCACAATGAAAATTGGATCACGTGTTGTCAAGTTATAGAGAAACTTTGGTGTTTTTGTTGAAAGATGGATAAGAAAGAATTTAATGTGTTGTTTTTGATCGGAAAAAAGCGAATGAGTGGCTTGAAAGGCATTAGCTCCGGGGAAATCAACCGTCTGCGAATGGTATAATGAATTTAAACGTACCCGTAGCGCCGGTCGTCCAAATATGGCCGAAGAAAACGTCAAAAAATACAGGAAATTATTTTTACCTACCGCAAAAAATTAAAGTGATGAAAATAGCTAGGACTTAGAAGTTATCATATGGTAAAGTATACTTTCTTTTTCACACGATGTTTGAAAAATCTCAACGTAAAGTGGATGCCGCGATTGTTAATACCGGATCAAAACCAACAACGACTCGACGATTCGGAGGACTGTCTGGAGCTTTTTAACCATAATTAAGCGGTTTGTTTTGCATCGGTTTGAGTCCATGAATGAAACCTGGATACCTACACATTTACACTCCAGAGTCAAAGCGGTCATCAGCTGAGTGCGAGTGATATACAACGACTGACAAGGTTATGGCGCTAGTATTCTGGGGTGTGCAAATTTTCTCATTTGACCGATTGAGCGAAGAAACAATAAAAACTGGTCCCATATGGCAAAGAAAAATCCACCGTTCCAGTAAAACAGTGCACTATGTCACAAGTCAATTACATGAATTACAGTTCGAATTGCTGCCCCACCCTCCTTTTTCGCCAGATTTGGCCACCAGCTACCACTTGATTTTCGCAGACCTGAAAGGGATGCTTCAGGGAAATAGATGTTGCACCAACGAAGAAGAAATTGCCAATTGTGCGAACGAAGATCAGGTTTTCTATTAACAATAAACATGGTATCGAAAAGTTGGAGAAACGTTGGACCGATCGTGTCGCCTTAGGTGGAATTTTTCTTACTTAGTACGAGAACTTTTTGATCCATATATAACGTTCACATGTTTTTCTGCGCGTATGTTCTGGAAAACTGCGTGCTATCATTTGGCTCAAATGTCTGTAATGTTCGAATTTTTTGCCGAAAATGGTCTTGTTCGAATCACTGATGAAGAATTCGTGGTGAAATTTGATTCCGTCCGGCCGTTACCAAGATAACTTTCGAAAGGAAAATATAGCGACTTGAAATTTTCAGGTTAGGTGTCGTCCCCAAATGCGACATACAAAGTTCGTTACTGGGCATTATCGGCCCAACAGTTTCAGTGTACTAATTTTGTGTTAAACCAATACAGATACGATTGGATTGCAACTCGGAACTAAGTAATCATTAGAGGATGCATATTCATTATTAAATGGTTTCTTTCTTGTTCTATTCATTGCTTCTGACAAATATCTTCTATTGATAACGCAAAAGCCATTCAAAAAATAATAATTTTTTTATTTTATAGATATTTTTCAGAGTGTGGGTACAAAACCCAGAAAGGATCTATTTAATACTTGGTAACTAGTTGTAGAATACCGACGTAAAGACGTATGTGAGGAGCGTATTACTAGAAAATTCTAAATAAATTATGAAAAAATATTATGCATCTCACGATAACTTGAGAACTGAAAGAGTTAGCGATTTGCAATTTTCAGAGTAGGTTGCGCATCCGAATGCGACATTTGAATCAATGGGCATAATCGGCCAAACGGTTTTGGAGTTATACACATCTGGAATGTTGTTGTTATTTGCTCTTTAACTAAAAATATACACATCCGATCCAATTTAAACTCGGTAATTACTTGTAGAATACCGACGCGCTAATTTTCGCGGAATTGCGTGAATATCGTATCCTGAAATCACTTGAGACGTAAGTTTTTCATATATAATTAGATATTTAAAAAAAATGCTGCGATCATAGACGTTTCTTTCATTACTCAAGTCTGTCATAAAAATGGTACGAAATGTATTCATCTATTATAAAAGCTGAGAATCGGTATATATCGATCATAAATTCGATTGAGTGTGCAATAGAGGTGAATAAAACATTATTAACAGTAATTTTTTCGGTTTATGGTTAGATTTTAATTTTATTCATATCTGGAATAATTTCATATTTCAGAAACTATGCGTCAGAATCAGCTGAAATTCCGCACATAACTTCGAGCCACCATCTTACAATCGAGTCGACCGATTTTTATTGACTGTCAACAGTTGACACCAGTCAAATTATATTTTTTTCGAGAGTATCCAAAATTTTCAATAATGATATCCAGTTATTCACTTACTCCTCCTAGACGGATAAAAACACCGAAGCTGAGACTTCCACCTAAATATAATCAGACCATGCCAATAAGAGACATTTACCCAAAAACGGTACAAGAATTGATGGAAGAATCTGATCTCTTGCTCGAGAGTAATGTATCACTTATAACATTCGTATCTTTAAACAAGCACGATATACCCGTCGAACAAAAAAAGAGTTGCTCTGAGAATGCCATACATAAATTCGCAGAAAAACAACCAAACGACATGCAAAAGAAACGATCGAAACTTGTGAATTATCGCTCTGCCAGAAAAGGTGCAATTTTGAAGTTAGGTCAGGAATCTTTGGGTAAAATGAAAAACATTGAGGTGCCCGAACTAAAGAGTTATTCCAAACATTTTGATAGATCGAAATCAGCAACGAAGGGGAGGTTTAAGCTAGATCGTGAAGCAGAAATACACAGGAACCCAATTGCATCGAAAGAATTTGATTTTAAACTAGATTCTGACAGAACGTTACGAGCGTCGAGCAAGAAAAACATTTCCTTACAAATGTATGAACATCTAACTGATACAGATTATTACTGTATTGAATGGATGTCTAAGAATTTCGATAGGAAGTCAAACCTTGAAGATAGAATCAAAGATTATGCTTTTTCTGAGTAGGTTTAGAGGCCTAGATGTTGTTCCCAATACCGTTTTCAGAAATAAAAGTTTTGTATTGTGTTAACTTAATTTGACTACCTGCTGAATTATTCAATTATTCGAATTAGTTGTGGAGTTAGACACCCGTTTGTGATATTTATAGAATGCAATGGTAAATGCCCACAATGGATCATCAAACTTAATATCATCACATGGACAGTGTCTTCGGTACTATCAATTGGATAGCATCCTATCTCTCTGAAATTTTTTTTTCTGCAAGAGTTGAACCATCTAATTTACAACCACAGAGCTGCCAATCTTTAACGGAGATCCTGTCTCATTCGATAGTTGGATGTATAAAAAGCACTGACGTCGGATCAGATGCTTGAGCGCGCTCGTTCGTGAAATACATATACAGAATGAGTCTTTAAGTTGTACATTCATTTTAACCATAGACTCCTACAATCAAGTTAAATTTTTTTCGTAAATCATTTTCCAGATTCGACAGCTCAGGTAAAAAGATACAGGCTGTTGAATTTTCGAAAAGAAAATAAGTTTTTATTTTGTAGCTTTGACAAGGTTTCTTCTAATGAAATGAACGTTGGTGTGAAGTTTCCTGTAATTATGACACAAAAAATAAAATAGTTGGTGGAAGGCATATCCTATTATAGCGTATAATAATCGAAATTCAAGGGATTAGGGCAAAGTTACTTTAAAGGACTGTCGGGTTTACTCACAGCATAGTGTTCGATATACTGCACAATGCAAGCATCACTGATTGTTATGAATATTCCGATATTTCCGATAAACAATTTTGTAAAAAATAAGGTTAAAATTATTTCTTGAAATCCCAAGTTCGGATGTCATAGAAGTAGGTATGCTCAGAAATCTAATAATAAGAAGTGCTAACCACAGAACAGCTATAATAAGTTTGTCCAGATGATTTTTATTGTGCTTCTTGAAAGCCAGTGTTGACAGATTGTAATTTCTGAAATTATGTGAACCGGGCGTAAAAACATGAGATTTATTATCAAAACCGAAGAAATGGTGGCGTATATTTTACACGAAGGAACGCCGAAAACGCTCGTATATATATATATATATTTATACAAGGAGTATTGCCGTATTTTCCAAGTTACTGAATTATTGGGTACTCGGCAGATTGGGCTATTTAAATCAATTCAAACAACCATTTGTCATGTACATCTATATTTCGGTCCTAGCTTAGGTCCTTCATCAGGATGCTACAAAAAATCTCATATAGGAACAAACACTTAAAACTTATATGATGGAGAAGCCATCAGATTAGATAACTGAAACAACTTACATCTGACTAGTTGTGTGTAGAAAGGCAAAAAGCAGTTACTATCATATTTAAATACAAACAAACAATAGCACTGTTAATGTCAACTTCAAACTCTTCTTCTTTATTCTGTGATCTGTCAGTTGGTTGTCGATTTTGTTGATCACCTGACTTTGACATGACCATGCCGGCGTCTTTTCAAATTTTAACGGTTTAAAGTAAAATTCAATTTTTTGGCTTAATCATTGATTTATTTCCATGTTAAAGTAATATTGTACATGTTTTCTAACAGTGCTATTGTTTGTTTGTATTTAAATATGATAGTAACTGCTTTTTGCCTTTCTACACACAACTAGTCAGATGTAAGTTGTTTCAGTTATCTAATCTGATGGCTTCTCCATCATATAAGTTTTAAGTGTTTGTTCCTATATGAGATTTTTTGTAGCATCCTGATGAAGGACCTAAGCTAGGACCGAAATATAGATGTACATGACAAATGGTTGTTTGAATTGATTTAAATAGCCCTATCTGCCGAGTACCCAATAATTCAGTAACTTATATATATATATATATATAAAAAGGTTTTTTCAGTTGGAAATTTATATCACAAATGGGTACTCATTTAAATATACTTTAGATCAATAAGTACACATAGATAGGCCTGATGCCAAATATACAAGCAACCGGAACAGGGCTGATCACCCCTGATTATTAATTAATTGATTAATAGTATATTCTAAAACAAAGTTGCAGAATGGGCTCCTATTAAAACACGAATGCGAAATTCGTCGCTCGTTTTCGAACGCATGAGTGTTGGAATTGCCTTCTGCAACAGGTATTAGACGATATTTTCTCTATTTCAGACAATTTTGTAAAATACTGTTGAAATTAAATGAAAAATTCGGATTATACATCCTAGTGACTTTTGTATTGTATCTTGGTAGTTGGTGTGACTGTTACGAAAGTTGAAAGATTACGGAATTTGAATTTGAAACGTACGTAGGGCAAGGAGATCAGATTTAAAACAGTTTCCTAATAGCATGAATGATTCAAAATTTGCAAGAAGGAAATCTCTAGTACCATATTTTTTAATGAAAATAAAACTTTTCCTCAATAATTATTTCACTATATCCAGATTATATTGTATTGTCAATTGACGTGTGTTGAAATTTGATAGGATCGAATGTCATCAGTGCTGACTACCACAAAACGAAAAATATAACTAGAAACAATGCGGGAATGAGTTCATTCCAGCACTGTGTTTAGTGCTGGAATGGACTCATTACGATACTGAAATAGAGAAAAATATTATAGGAACTATTGGCACTCTAATGACTTCTGACGTTTGGGATGGTTAGGATATTATCAAAACTGTACTAACCACCTTAAAAAATTAATCATAAAAATATATTTTATATCAGGGCGGATAGTATCTAAACTCTTTATTTTTATTGTTCTGTGATCTAACCAACCAGTACCACTGTATCACTGATCCCTTAAATATACAGTCGACTCTCGATAAATTGACACTCGTTAATTTGAATCTCTCGATAATTTGAAATTTTTTTCCAGTCCCTTGAAAAATAGTCGATAAATTGAAAAAAATCAATACTAATTGGTCCCCTCGGTAATTTGAAGTTGAAGGACTGATATATTGCCCACCAACATTCAATAATTTGAAGTCAGGGCTACCCCACACTATAATTTGAATTTTTTATTATGCTCAGACCTGTCGTTTGTTTACATAAATGCAGTTCATAATTCTCACTCCAATTTACATTCAAAGTTCAAATGTTAATTTTTGATTTGTGTTATTAAAATGATTTCAAGAAAGCGTGTGATTGAAGCTGTGGAGGATGGAAAACCCTAGAGTTTCAAGTGATCGAGAGTCGACTGTATTTTATTTCAGGGCTGGCTGTATTTTCTCGGTTCTCCTCAAAGAAATGTCATTCCAGCAACACTGACTAACAAAGATCCCGCATTCGTTCATCGTCTGGACCAGCCATAGACATATCTAATTAACATGTCTATGGAACAAGGTTATATTTAACATCAGCAAGAGAAAACTAACCTTAAATTTCACCGAATTATTTATCGGAATATTTATAACAAACAGTGAATTGTTCATCGTGCAGTTTATAAGTCACTATGCTGTGAGTTTACTTAACAATTCTGTTCAGTCATATGGCCTTTTTGGCGCTCTTGTTCCTTGGAACAGAGTGCTTATCAATTTGCCCAAATGTCTGTAATTTTCGAATTTTTGGCTGAAAATGGTATTTAACGATTTGGTTCGACTCACTGATCAAGAATCCGTGGTCGAAATCGATTTAGTCCGGCCGTCCGTCCGTTAACACGATAACTCTCGAACGAAAGGAGTTGGTGGATTCAAATTTGCAGGGTAGGTTTGGAGCGTAAATATCTCGGACGAGTTCGTTAACCAGCAAAATCCATCGAGCGGTTTCGGGGTTATGGCCGTTTTTAGTAAAAATATTTTCATGAATATTTCCGAAACCGATCACTCGATCTATCTGAAATTTAGCAAGAAATTGTAGAATCATAACCTTTAAAAGCATGTGAAGTTTTGTATTGATCGGGTTACCGTAAAGTGTAAAAAAAAATTTAGAAAATTTTTAAATTTTGTTACTACAATAACTCTCGAACGGAATGAGATAGGCAGTTGAAATTTTCAGAGTAGGTTAGAGAGATGAATATCTCGGTTAAGTTCGCTATTGGGCAAAATAGGCCAGATGGTTTCGGAGTAACAAAACATTTTTTTAACTTACAAATTTCAAAATACATTTTTATTAAGATGCAGTTTCACCATAAAAATCCATTGATATCATTTTCAACTCCAACAAGCTAATACTTTCGGAGATATGATTTTTCGATATTTCAATAATAAATCGTATCTCTATGTTTTCACAGAATGCTATAATTATTCTATCTATGATTTATTATATAATCTGTGTTCATACTCGTACATGTCATCCTGTTCTATAAGAGAGAGTCAAATTCATTTTAGCTATTTTAATTTGATATCTTCCATGGTGCAGTTCTCATTCTCAGATTGCTCATTTAATCTTGATAAATAAACTATTATTTGAATTGAATTTCCTTTATGATGCAGTTCTGTCATAAGAATACATTGATATAATTCTCAACGCTGAGAAACCAATACTTTCGGAGATATAATTTGTCTGTTTGACCAAGCGCCAGAAAGGTCCTGTCCACAGGGCTTGAACCAACATTTTCCTTACATTTTGATTAGTATTTGCTAAAATTTAATGCACCTTTCACAAACTATTTTTTTTTCTTCAATATTTCTAGTTAAAAAATTAGTCCTACGTAAACGGAGTATTGTTTTCCATCATTGATAGCACATAGGGCTAAAAACGACAATTTTTTTTCGTAATTTTTGAGAAAAGTGCTTATTCTAGACATTTACCTTAAAAAAATCAGTGTTTTTGATATGACGGATGATAAGTTTAGAGAAGTTATAAGATGGTGTGGAAAATTGGGTGAAATTAATTTATCAATCAACGAACGAGCTCCATGGAGCTCCTGAAGCGAAGTCGGGCTTTCGTCATCTAAGATCATAATTTATCGATTAGGAATGATCATAGTCTTTTCCTTAAAAGCATTTCATCGTATTTATATAATCATAATTGACTTTAATAGTGAATTTTAATTAGGACTTAATGAACGATTAAAAGATGTTTATTTTCACTACAATTGTTTCGTGAATTACATTTCGGCTTCTTCAGGTGAGTATGGTAACTGATACAGTTACCATATTGACGAAAGAATTGTAGTGAAAATAAACAAATTTAAGCGGAAATAAAGTGTTACTTTAATCGTTCATAATGATTTTCCGTCAAGAAAAGACCGAAACAATAAAACATAGAACTCAATGGCTAATATCTTGCAGGTCGTAGTGACAATGAAGGTGAGCTGAGAGGAAGAACCCGTAGCAATAGGAGAGACGATCCTCGTCGTCATACTCTGGGTGGAGACCAGCAATATTTTGGAATGGCTGTACAAGGAGGACCCTTATCCAGAACAATGGATCTTGAGGTAAGAATAACGTAAACAACTTCAAAATTTTACTTAAATGATTATTGCTTCCTACTCAAAATATACCGATCATCTCCATCTGTCTAGATATGTACTGATTTTATCGCCAAGACGAGCCAAAAAGAGCTGACCTTTTTATCGATGCGTTTCAAAGTATTTTCTTCCATTCTGTCACTTCTCAGACATGGATCGTGTTAATAACGTCAAGTGGTTGGCATGTTTGGCATTAGATCTACCTACTGTACACGATACTAACAGAAGACGAGGAGAAGTTTTTTGCGCGTATGTTCTGGGGAACATCACGATATCATTTTGTCCAAATGTCTATATATTTCGAATTTTTTGCCAAAAATGGTTTCAAACGATTGGGTTCGACTCCCCGATGAAGAATTCGGGGTCAAATTTGATTCTGTCCGGCCGGCCGTTGCCACGATAACTTGAGAACGGAAAGAGCTAGCGACTTGAAATTTTCAGGATAGGTGGCGCATCCCAATACGACGGACAATTTCGTTAATGGGCATAATCGACCCAATGGTTTCCGAGTAATAATTTTGTTTTCAACCAATATGTATCCGATTGGATTGAAACTTGGTGAATAGTTGTAGAATATAAACCTAAGTATGTTTGTGGAATTTCGTGGAAATCGTATCTCTAGAAAATTTTAAAAAAATTATTAAAAAATATTTTTTTATGTCACGTTAACCTGATAACGGAAAGAGATAGCGATTTGAAATTTTCAGGTTAGGTTGTACATCTGAGTCTAACATTTGAGCTTGTTTATGAGCATAATCGGACAAATGGTTGCGGAGTTACACTCATCTGAAATTTTGTTGTTATTTCCTCGATAACTCAAAAAATACTACTTTCGATCCAATTCAAACATGATTATTAGTTGTAAAATGCCAGCACAAAAATTATCGCGAAATTTTGTGAGGATCCACTAGAAAATTAAAAAGAAATCATTGAAAATCGTTGAAAAACATTCTACAGATCAGAAACTATTCATGCGAAATGGTTGAAATTTTGCGAGATCCTTCAAAACCTAACTCTACTGCCAAGTTCCAAGTTTGAACACGACCGGATCTATATTGTTGGAGATCCGAGAGCCTTGTGTGAATTCAGTAGCTGGATGAGTGACCGTTGCCTCGATAACTCTTTAACGAAAAGAGCTAGGGACTTGCAATTTTCAGGGTAGGTTGCGCATCTGAGTGGGAGAGTTAAGTTCACTGTTGGCTATAATTGTCCCAACGGTTTCGGAGTTATACCCATCTAGAATATTATTTCCTCGATAACTCAAAAAACATAGACTCGATTGAATTGAAGCTTTTTTGGGAGGACCGTACCCCTAGCAAATTTTAAAAAAATTACGAAAAAATATTATTTATCTCACGATACCTTGAGAACGGAAAGAAATAGCGACTTGCAAGTTTTAAGGATAGATTGCGTATCTGAATGCGACATTCGAGTTCATCAATGAGCATGATCGGCCAAATGGTTTTCGAGTTATATCATTCTGAAATTTTGTTATTATTTCTTCAATAACCCAAAAAATACGATGCCGATTCAATTCAAACATGGTAATTAGTTCTAGAATTCCGACGCAAAAATGTCTACAAAATTTCGTGAAGATCGTATAACTAGAAAATAAAAAAAACATCATTGAAAACAAGTTTATAATATATCAGGAAACAGTAGTTCGACATCGCATTGCAGAAATTATGAGAGAACCTTCAAATCATGAATGTCATGAGTACATATCAAAATAAATAAATTTTCGGGTCGGTTCATAATAGATAGTGAAGCATGTATCTATGTGAGATGATAGCCCTACATTAGGGTCCTGTAGCGTTCT
Organism: Halyzia sedecimguttata; assembly: GCA_937662695.2. Lineage (NCBI taxonomy): Eukaryota > Metazoa > Arthropoda > Insecta > Coleoptera > Coccinellidae > Halyzia > Halyzia sedecimguttata. Next base: position 67,049,272 of record OW569413.2, on the reverse strand, counting down.
TCGAACATCTGAAGTTCTGAATAATAACCTGGTAGAAGTTCGTTGCTTGTTTGTTGAAATTGGAGATGAAATTGTTAATGAACCTGGTGGTCATCGATTTTCACGGTAAGTTTCACAACCCAATTGGAGAGTTAAGTCCGTTTTTGGGCTTAATCGGTCCATCGGTTTCGGTGTTATACTCACCAGAAATATTATTTCCTCGATAACTCAAAAAATATATGGACTCGATCGAATTGAAGCTTGCTAACTAGTTGTAGAATATCGACCTAAAGGCGTGTGTAAAATTTTCGTGAAAACCGTACTCCTAGAAAATTTTTGATAAATAACGGAAAAAAAATTCGTTCAAGCACTGATGTGAAGTCAGGAGCTTTTGCGCGTATGTTCTATTGTCCATTCTCCTGTATTGGACACTCTTATTCGAATTTACCATGGTAAATTCGGTAAAGCTCCTGACTTCACGTCAGTGCTTGAACCAATTTTTTAATTAGGTGCTTCTGTATGAGAATTACTACATTCGATGCCCTACTTACTTTCACTCTGTTCAAACCCCTCATTCAACTCCTGGGAAACTTCCACCAAAGCGTTCCCGGTGAGAATTCTGTCTTTATAAGTTTGCATGTTTTTGTCCCATAAAACTAGCCGCTCATGTACTTTTGTTATAATGACTTTAATGTCCACTTCCTCCATGACGTACAAACGAAACGTTAACAAAATTACAAAAGAAACACGAAATATGTAAACAGAGGCAACAGACCTTGTTGACTTTTTTTTTCGGGGGTGTTGTGTTGAGGTTGTCAGATCAGGTTGGACTGCTTGGCTGCAGTGTACACGAAAACTTGTGTTGGACATCCGAAATTGGCAACGTTTGCTCTAGGCTGAATAAGTGTTGTTTTACCCTATGTCATACATCTAAGAAGACATGTTGGCTTACGTTGGCGTAAATTCTATTAAGAGTGTCCAATGCAGAAGAATGGACAACAGAACATACGCGCAAAAGCTCCTGACTTCACGTCAGTGATTGAACCAATTTTTATTTTGTTCAATTTTTCCAATGTGAACATGGAGAAACAAAATTACTATTCATCACGGCGCAAATCATTCTCAAACGCGTTGCTCTAAATATATCAATTGCGATGGTATTTTCAATTACTTCAAGGACGATATTACTCACTTCAGAACAAAATTGTAGGGAGTAGTTGATAGCTATCGAACCCTGTTCTTCGCAATATTGCAATAAATATAAATTTATTCACTTCAATAAACAGGGTACTGACATGATAAATTGAGGAGCTCTGAGTTTTTGTAGTTCGGAACACTTCCTGCACTAATTATTCGAATGATGTCATATTAACTACATAGTTGAATTCAATTAATTGCCGTACAACGGACACATCTACAATTTTATGACGTTCCCACTGCCCATTACTATCATTATTTCATATTCAGTTCTATTCGACTACTCAAGTGCATAACGACATGTGCGTGTGTTATTTCAAAGTGTACAAAGTCTTGACTATGTGGAGCATTCATCTAAGTTGTATAAAATAAAACGCGAAGTGAAATAATAAACTTCTGTGTGTGTCAATAGAAACAGCATCAGAAATTGATTGACGTCCAATTTGAAGTCGATTTATTTCGATTTTTTTTCAAACTAAAGTCGAATTCGCATTCGAACGGATCCAAGAATTCCTAACAGAAATGAACGACTGAATATTTTACAGTAAAAATACCGAGTTATCGCTTTGAGGCCAACATATACTCCATTCACGTTTATAAAGTCTCCCGGTTGGCCATGAAAATTTGACACATTTCACCATGTATATTTTGAAAATGTTAGGTTATAGTCATTTTCCTGTCAGATAACTACGCAACGTTGTCCTCTCTACATAGAAGTCCTAATAATTGCGTATTTTCACAATGTGAATTTACTCCGGAAAAATAATGAATTTGTGAAGATATTATGTGAATTCAACAATTCCAGACCTGGCGATTTTTGAATAAAATGTTTCCTCTGTTGTTACTGGAAATATTTTACGTACATAAACTGGTTGGAAAATTCAGTTATGCTATTTTCTTGTACGAAAATCAAGTGTTGAAATTTTAATGAAAAATAATGGATACAGTAGTCCGTTATTTTGTGATAGTTCATTTGAAAACATTATGAAAGTACCTGAATTACCCGGCAGGTGAACTGCTAAACGAACAGACGTATCTATGGAATTCCCCACTTTTCGAAATTCTCAAGGAATAAGCCTACATAAGACATTTAAATACCTTGTTGCACAACTTGAAATACACCAGTTTCAAAATGTAGTAGTACTACGAAACCCGAGTCATTCTTATACCTCAATGAAATATAGTGATAAGAAACTAAGTCATTTCATTCGAGAGTTCAACACGTCAGAATGAAGTTTTCCTATAGGAGATTTCGGCTCTTTATTATATTCGAAGATGATGATATGTGATATCTTGTCTAAAATTAAGTTAACATTATGTTGCGAGTAGAATTGGCAACGTCTCGGCGGATTGTTTTGACCTTGACGATATTTCAGCAGTGCCAACATGCCTGTGTTTTAGTTACAAAAACGTGATAAACCTAAATCATGGCCAACCGGGAGACTTTATAAAAGTGAATGGAGTATAGGTACATATACCTACTATCAAGAAAGTACCGGGAATAGAGGATTCCATTAATTCAATTCAATGTTGCCGCTACTAGTTTCGGGTTCAAAATGTCTGACATCTTGTAGGCCTTTATTGATATAATTCAAAGTCAAAACGGGCATAATTTTCAATTTTAAGCATTTCTGAGTGTTTCCAAACATGTAAAACAGAATATTAATGTTGATATGAGAAATATACAATATCCTAGGGAATATGACCATTGTACGTTCGTCAACTTGTCATTTTATTATCATAAATGTCATATATTTCGGCATGTTTTATGCAGAAAACACGTTATTTTGTTTGATTATCAGAAACAACAATTCAACAAATATTATATCTTGCATGAAACCTCATAAAACGATTGAATAAAACGTGCCGAATATATGACATATGACTATAAAATTGCAGATTTCGTAGGTTTGACATAGGTATGTATAAAAGCCAAATCTCCAAGGATATTGTATTTTTGTTCATATCAACATTAATATTCTGTTTTGTATGTTCGGGAACACTCAGAAATCCTTAAATTTGAAAATTATGTCCCTTTTGACTTTAAATCATATCAATAAAGGCCTACAAAATGGCAGACATTTTGGACCTAAAACTGGTAGTGGCAACATTGAATTGTGCTGAAATCCTCTATTGATAATTTTAAAAGCCCGCTTCAAGGGGTTGTCGAAATTTTGGTCGTTAAGTTGGTACAGTTCTATTTCAGCATTATCAGTAATTTAGTTTGTTTACAGTGCTCCATTTTGTCAGATCAAATCAAGTTCAATTGAATTTTGAATTGCAAATGGAATTTTGCGTGCAGTAAGACTGGAAATGTAACATAAAGCTTACGACAAATTGACGTAATCCAAAATTCTTAAAAAGCACTGATATGAGGTCATTACCTTTTACGTGCATGTTCCATTGTTTATTCACGCCTCATGCGTGAGTCGATCGAGCTGGAATTCGGTACTCGATTGTAAAATGGTGGCTTGAAGGTATATGCCAAATTTCAGCGGATTCTGACGAATAGTTTCTGAAATATAATTTTTTTTAATTCTAGTGATACGATATTATAGTGGTGCAATATCTCGCAAATATTAGCGTGTCGGCATTCTTGCAAGTAATTACCAAGATTTAATTAGATCGGATTTGTATATTTTGGGTTATTGAGGATGGCTATAACTCCAAAACGATTATGCCCAACCACGGACTCAACTGGTCCATTGGGATGAGCAACTTACTCTGAAACTTGCAAGTCGCTATCTCGTTCCGTTCGAAAGTTATCCTGACAATACCTGGCCTGACAGAAACAAATTTGACCTCGAATTCTGCATCAATGAGTCGAACCTTATCCTTTGAGGCCATTTTTGGCAAAAAAAATAATCGAAAATTACAGACAATCGGACCTATTCTGTTTGCGTATTGCAATAAACATTGCTATTCAAGTCATATTGCTATCGTCCTAATTTTTAACAATATGGCTATGGTATTAAGTATTCTGTTCGGACTGTTATAGCAATGTTGCTCATCAATTTCCTCCCAGCAATATTGCTATCAAGTACTTCAAAATTCATTGATTTTAGAGCTGACAGGACTGTATTTCATGACCTTTATGTGAAATAGAAGGAGAATTTAACCTTAATTGATAAAAATTTCGTCGCTTTTTTGGTATTTATTCGTAATTCCTAACCCATTATATAAAATGTCAGGAAGGCGCAAAACTAACTATGTTATTGATGAAACTATCAAGATGGAGTTATTGATCAATTTCCAGGAAACACACCGAATATTGATAACCGCTACCGTGACTGAAAAATTGAAGACTTGCAAACACCTAAACAAATATTAAATTTTAATGTTTTCCTGCCTTCAATCATACTTCGAATGCACACTTTTAAGTGAAACGGAATAGGATCTCTCTTAGTTTTCTCCGGAACAAATTCCCTCAGTTCTTCAATCAAATCAAAAAAAGTCATCTTTGTATTTAGGCTGAATTAATAGTTTATTAAATTTTTTTCATCCAGTCAGTCAGTCTTCGAATGTATATCTCTAACTTAAAAGAAGCAGTATCTCTCCTAGTTTGCTCATGAACAAATAAATAAATGAATAAAATTCCCTCCGCTCTTAAATTAAATCAAAAGCATCAATCTTATTATCAAGGCTGAATATTTTGGGAAATTTTCTGTTTACAAATAGAATGGATTGTTAATGTCAGAACGAAGACTTAGAAATTTCCTTAAAATTAAGTATTTTAAAGTACCTCCTTTAACAAATATAAACGATTATTTATACCTATATTTATTAAAGGATCTACCTATTTTCAATATTTTCGAATTCTTGGATGAAAAAAATGGTTCTCTGCCATATTCCAAATCTTGTTATCCTCTTAGCTAATACTATTATGAGGTTGCTGAGATAGCAATGTGGATAGCAATATGTTTCTAAAATGACAGATCATATTTTCCAAAATCGATGATCAGAATAGCAATATTTCTAATCTTGCTGAGGGAGCAATATCTTTTTCTTAGCAATATTGCTATGTGCAAACAGAATAGGACTGATTGGGGCAAAATTATGATCTTATCGAAAAACCTCTGTACTGCTATGGCTCCGGATGACTTTTTCACTTTCCAAAATTCAAATTTAAAATCTCGGGACAAATGATTACTGAAATCGATTCATCAAAATGCGTTTAAAAAATATTTTTATGATTGGACTATTCGTTGGCGTAAATGTATTATTTCGGAGGGGGTTACTTTGAAGAAAATTCAGTAAATTTTGATGAATAATACGAACACTACTGTTGTCGATAGTGACTATTCCCTGTTGATGCGAGAGCATGGCATTATAAGTTTGATGGATCGTGGACATGTTGCTGACCTGACAGTGGTGTATAAATTGATGAAGGGATCAGCTCAAAGCCAACAGTTACCTATAAAATAGAATATAACATCTGAAGTAGGGAGTTAAGGCATACTTAATTATTCTTAATACCCTTTAGGAAGACAAACGCCGGCCAAAATTCGTCGTTGTGTAGGACGCTCACAGCGTTTAACGATGTTTGTAAGGATGTCGCATTCCTGGAGCTCCCCTTGAACTCTTTCTAGATCAAGGTCAAAACAATTTTGTGAAATTATGTGAAAAAAATTTAATTTTTGTACCCTGGTTCGAATCAATAAGTCTACAAATAAATTAATTATAATAAGAAGAAAGAAATGAATAATTAAATAATAATAAAATTAAAGAATAAATGAAATTTATTGGTTATCGGTTAGTCAGTTTGTTACTCGTGGATCTGCTTCTTGTTTGTTATAAATAGGTTGTTCTGTTTTCATTTTTGGACGTACATTTGGTTATAATTAATACGAACCACTAAATGTAAGTTGAGGGTTCTATTGTGGATTGTAAAATCTGTTTGTACCTAACCCCTATTCATAAATAAATTTATAATTCATTGACCGATTTCCGGTAAATTTTTTATAGTTATTGGCTATTTTCATCATCATTTTCAATAATCCTGATTGGTTAATATCTACTTCTGTATCTCTCCTCCATTATTTGCAGAAGGGACACTTGATTTTTTTCTGCAGTGCGTTTCTGCGTTTTGTGAGGATCTCTTTATAGAACCTACCATATTCTTCCCTACCAGATACATTTCAGTTCTGTCGACTTCTTATTCATTCAGGTATATTTTAAGATTCATGAAGCACTTTGTACCAGCACTCAAATTTCTATCTCTTAGATGATTCTTCCGGAAATATTCTTACCGATTCAACAGAATACGTCCAATATACCCTATTTTATGCATTTCAAGCCAGATCTGCATCTAGATCTATTTCAAATCAATTTTACAAGTGAAACTTTCATTCAGTGGAACAAAAAATATCTTTAGCATCTTCAATCTGTAAATTTCTAAATTGTTTCAAATATGGATGTAAATGCATCTAAATAGTTGTTTGTGATAATCTGGAAAAATCTTGAAAATCATATATCACTTAACACTTTCTCATTGTTTGCAGTTTTATATTATATAGAATATTTCCGATATCAGCAGCAAATCCTCCAATCTGGAGTACCTACTCTATATTATATCTGGATGAAAATATCGTTCAACTTTCATTCAAAGCTAAATACATCGGTCCCTATTCTTTGAAATAAGTCCATAAGTACCATATTCAAATCGTCTGTACCCGCGATTGGTATTAACTAGACATTTTATATAATCTTTAAAAACATTGCTCTTCCCTTATAAAAATGACCACATCCATGACATTTCTAATTTTATCATCATGATTCGTTCGCGTTCGATTATAATGCAGTTGACGAGTACACTATAATATAATCGTTGTAATAGTTCTATACTTTGCCAATATCTGTAACAATATATATGCGTTCGAGTTTAAATCTAGAACTTCGCTGTAAAATTAGATTTTGAAGGTTCTTGCAAAATTTCAGCGATATTTGACGGATAGTTACTGAGATTTTTTTTAAATTTCCTCGTCATTTTCACTACATAAGCCTTCGTGTCGACATTTCTCAACTAACTACCGAGCTTCAATTCGAGTAGATCAGTTATTTGGAAAACATAACTTTACTTTAACTCCGAAACCACTAGGTGAATTTCGCATACTAACGAACTTGACCGGCACCTTTGGACTGCAAGCATACCCTGCAAATTTAAACTCTCTAACTCACTGCGTTCGACAGTAATCATGCTGATGGACGGCCGGATAGAATTGATTTTGAACTCGGATTCTTCATCAGTAAGTCAAAAGTAACCGTTTAAGACCATTCTCGGTGAAAATTTCATACATTTGGTTAAAAAGATAGGCACTCATTTCAGGTGAATAATGGCTTCAAAAACCCCTTCCAGAAATGACTTCTTCAGAATAATACGTTATTTTCTTTTCACATCATCAAAAATTTAGCTCGTTCAATATTTTATGAGTGTTTCGGTAGAATGGAATAATTTATCGTTAATTACATCACTGTCTGTTCAAAATGGTAGATGAGGAATTATCTAACCTACCAGATCATTAACTATCAGGTATGAATAATTCCATTCCATAATAATGTGATGTGATGTGATCAACGGTATTCTAAACGTGTAGAGAATGGTTTTTGTTTGGAAAACAATCGTTGAATTTCAAGCAATACAGTCGCATACGAGGGCAGTTTGAAAAATTAATGTAATTATCAATTAGATACATTATATTCGCTAAAAAAGCATTGAATTTCTGCACATATTCTCCTTTCAACTCGTTAAATCAGGTTGAGTGTTATTCAAATTTTGTATCTCTTTCAAATATTTGGTTTTCTGTTAGATTGATGACCTCTTCATTTGGCCCAAATCTCTTACTGTCGATCCATTTCTCCTCGTTAGGAGACAGTAAATGATTGCAGGGGTCTAAACCCTGTAGAATATGTTGGACGCGTTTGCGGTTCGTAGCCCAAGTTATGGAGTTTTGCCATGGCGATAATGCACGTGTGCAGTCATGCACTATCCTGGTGGAAGAGCACTCATTTATTTGCCAAGTGCTGTCGTCTTTGCTTCAATGCATTGTTGAATCTATACAGCAGCACGAATTTCTCCAAATATATGGATATGATCGAGTTTAAAAGTAGAACTTGACTGTAAATTTGGTTTTGAAGGCCCTTGCAAAATTTCAGCGATATCTGACAGATAATTTCATAGAATTTCTTAATTTTTTGGGGTAACATTCTCTGATCACCCAATATCACTCCATGGACATCACACGAGTAAGCACAGACTCTTGTATAGGATAAATAGTTACTCGTGTAGTGATCATTCTATGGATACTATGGACAATTTCTTGCGTAACGACCTCTTTCGGTAGACCTAAATATTCTCCGTCACTTGTGCTTGGGAATTCAGTAAATCAATCCCTAAACTTTTGAAATTAATGGTGCAGTCTGTAATTTTTATCAAGCCTTTCCTTCGTACGGTGATGTTGCAAAAAATAAGGTTTTATGAGCGTACGATATTAATTTTTGCGTGCATGTTCTGGGGTTAAGCATCATTTTGCCCAAATGTCTGTAATATTCGATTTTTTCGCCGAAAATGGTCTGAAACAATTAGGTTCGATTCACTGATGAAGAAAACGAGTTCAAATTTGATTTTTCCGTCCAGCCGGTTAGCTATCCGGCCGTTGCCACGATAACTTTCGAACGGAAAGAGATATTGGTTTAAAATTTTCAGAGTAGCTGGCATGTTCAAATGGGCATAATCGGCTTAACGGTTTCCGATTACTTATTTTGTTTTCAACTTACAGATCCGATCGTATTGAAACTGGGTAACAGGTAAAATTATTGAAATATATTATTTATCTTATGATAACTTGAGAACGGAAAGAGATAGCGACTTCCTATTTTCAGGGTAGTTTGGGCATCCGAATGGGACAGTTAAGTTCTCTGTTGGGCATAATCGGCCAAACGTTTTCGGAATAATACCCATCTGGAATATTATTTTCTCGGAAACTCAAAAAATACACAGATCCGATAGAATTTAAACTTAGTAATTCGTTGCAATACCGATATATCGATGGCTTAATTTGTAAACCTGCTAACTCCAAGAGCGAAAAAATCCAAATAACTATTTTGGATTTGATTTATCTATATTTCAGAATTTTGTTGGTATTTGTTCTACATAGAAAAATAGTGAATTAGTATGGAATTCGGTGCTTTCTGAATTAATAATATGAATTAAGAGTATGAATTCAGAGATACATTCCGGCTGTATAATGCCGGCCTTAGAGTTCGTAAAATGGAGTCAGGTGGTATGGACTCTATGCTGATATGTAAAATTTTGTGAGGATCGTATCAAATTTTGAAAAAATTATGAAAAAATGTTATGTATCTCACAATAACATGAGAGCAGAAAAAGATAGCGACTTGCAATTTTAAGGATAGGTTGCGCATCCGAATGCAAAATTTAAGTTTGTTAATACATATCTGGAGTTTTATTGTTATTTCCTCTATAACTCAAAATATACAAATCAATCTACTATTCGTGGAACTTCTTATCCTGAAATTACTGAGACGTTAGTTGTTTCGTATATTATTAGATATTTCATGTTGAGTTCATAACCTATTCCTCAAATCTTCGAGTTCTCCGTAGACTTACCTTCAATCCTTCAAACCCATGTTATCAATCAGAGTAATCAGCTCAGAGGCGCTACAAAGATCAAAGCCGTATATGGGGTCTCGATGGTGATATGAAAATTATTTCAGTTTCATTGTATTCCGGAAAACATTGATCGAAACTGATCAAGCGCACACGTTGTTTAATTTTCTTACATTCAAACCCTTTTGATTTCTTATCTTTATGTCTGAATCGTAACGACGATCTCATCCGGCGTTGAAGATAAGCGGCTTTATCATTTGATCTTGTCCTGTGTGTTATTCCTTCTGTGATGAGCTTCTGTAGATAAAATCTGTCCAGCCCGAGATGGCTTCGCCGTTTGATGTCTAATCTTGATTTTTGTAAACTCTCCCGAACGCCTTCGCTGGAAATGTAGCCAGTGATATTTCTATAGGAGTAAACTTCGAGGTGGACTTGCTGGTATTTGATTCTATAAATGTGCATATTCGATCCTATGGTAGTCACTGATTTCAGAGAATGAAATTTTTGATCCTCGATGACGTCGAATTTTCTTCGATCGTTGTGTCATCTACATTGAATGATACTCCTTTTGTTCGAAATTAGTTATCAATTGAGGTTGTGCTACTTGGTTGCCAAAGAAATGAAATATCAAAAAGTGGTTCAAGCACTGATGTGAAGTCAGGAGCTTTTGCGCGCATATCATATTGTCCATTCACCACTATTGGACACTCTTTATCTAATTTACCATCGATATAGGCGGTTTTCTCAACTTGAGTTGGGTTTTGAAGGTTCTCGCAAAATTTCATCGATGTCGGACGAATACTCTCTGATATATAGATAGATTTTGCTCAATGGTATTCAATGATTTTTTACAAATTTACTAGTAATACGATATTTCCGAAATTTGCAAAAATGTTTGCGAAGGCATTCTAGAACCAATTACCATGTTCGCATTGAATAGGCTTCGTATTTCTTGAGTTATTGAGAAAATAACAACCAAATTTCAGATTGATATAACTCCAAAACCGTTCGGCTGATCATGTTTTTTAATAAACAAAATATCGAATTAGTATGGATACCCTACACTCAAAATTGCAAGTAGCTATGTATTTCCGTTCTCAAGTAATCGTGAGATAAATAATATTTTTTAATTATTTTTTAAAAATTTTCTAGAATTGCACGAAATTTTTTGCGTCGATATTCTACTACTACTGCCCAAGCTTAAATTAGATCGGATCTGAATTTTTTGAGTTATCGAGAAAACAATATTCCAGATGGGTATAACTTTGAAACCGTTTTGCCGATAATACCCAACAATGAACATGACTGTTCCATTCGGATGCACAACCAAACCTGGAAAATTGCAAGGCCCTATCTCTTTTTGTTCGCAAGTTATCGAGGCAATGGTCACCCATCCAGCTACTGAACTCACCCAATGCTGCTCGGATCTCCAACAATATAAATCCGATCCTGTTCAAACTTGGAACTTGCCAGTTTAGTTAGGTTTTGAAGACTTTCGCGATGTTTCAGCGATATCAAACGGATAGTTTCCGAGGTATAAATTTTTTTTCAAAGATTTTCAATAATTTTTTCAAAATTTTCTAGTAATGCTATTCTCAGGAAATTTCGTAAAAATAGCGCGTCGGCATTTTACAACTAATTACCATATTTGAATTGGATTGGTTTTATATTTTTTGAGTTAAGGAGGAAATAAAAACAAAATTTAGGATAGGTATAACTCCTGGATTGTTTATCCAATTATGCCTATTAACGAACACAACTATTGGATTCGGATACCCAACCTACCCTGAAAATTGCAAGTCGCTCTCTGTTTTCGTTCTCAAGATGAAAAATTATTATCAATAATTTTTTTTAAATTTTCCTGTGATACGATTCTTACAAAATTGCTCAGACTTCTTCATATCTGTATTCTACAACTACTCATCAATTTTTAATTTCATCAGATCTGTATTGGTTGAAAACAAAATTATTACTTGGAAACCGTTGGGCCGATTATTCCCATTAACTAACTTGCCCAAATTATTGAGACGCGCCACCTACCCTAAAAATTGCAAGTCACTATAGGTTTCCGTTCTCAAGTTATCATGGCAACGGCCAGACAGAATCAAATTTGACCTCGAATTCTTCATCAAGGAGTCGAACCCAATCGTTTGAGACCATTTTCGGCAAAAAATTAGAAAATTATAGACAAATTGGACATATCCCTACACCTGATGAAATTGTTTCCATCAAGGAGTACGAGTGCAGCGTGATCTGTGATCTCCTTTCTGGGACTGACCAGGTGTGTTACGGACTGCAGCCTCTCGTTGAGTTCCAGATTTCCTTTATGAATTCGTGTCCCAAGGTGAGGCATTCTTTTACCAGATATTCAGGAGTCTGCAGAATCTGCATCCGTCGTTTTCTCTTAAACATAATCTCACTAGATCCTTTCTGAGGTGACAGTGCCCCTTAGGAAGTCCGTGATAAGGTAGCATATTCTTGCTAAGATCAAGATAAGTTTCTGATTTCTCAAGTTGCTAAAGTTAGGGGAAGGCCTACTTCACACCTGGAAGGTCCCGCTGGAGCACTATTCTGTTGGTTTCTTCTTTCTCCATGAACTTCATAGGTGTGTTTATCTAAGTCACGAAAAACTTTGGCCCTGGAAAAAATGGAGAAAAACGAAATGTATACATAAAATGAATTGAGCAGTTAATTGAAAGTACATAAATTGAGGAATGTTGTTTCCAGACCAAAATTCTAAAGAATTATTCTCAAGAATTCACCGACTGCGATGGCAACTTCAATGGGAAGTCGATTCCATCTAGAATCTATAAATTCTTAAGCACTTGAAAACCCGGAACACCTACATGATTTTCATTTCTTGAAAATAAATAGTAATTGCTCAATTACTGTTACCAGGTACCTAGTATAATAGTGCATTAGGTCTATGGCTGTTGTAGGAAGGAACACAACATTTCCTAACTATCTTGTTGAGTCTATAGTCTCAAATGTATTCACCCACCAATTAGAAATTAATCGAAAATTAAATTTACCATTTACACACTGTTTAATCGCAAAATACACATCGCTGTATTGCACTGAATCACGCCGTTAACCAATTTCACGGAATACCGGTTGTTGTAATCCTAACCGACAAAATAATATTGGTTTATTCCGGATCAGAACGTAACCATCCAAAATACAATAACAAGCGTTCGTCTAACGTAAGTCTCCAGACCATATTACCATTTAATTATGTTCCGGGCTCTCTTTAAGGAAGGTTATGCTTTAGGAGATAATCGACCGATCCTGTACACTTCAATGTTTCTTTCCATAGCATCGCATAGCGGAGTAGCGGACATTGTGAACCTGCACTAATGTCTACCCCTTCTAGTGATGTAATTTCCATATCACTCAATATACACAAATAGTTGAATTGATTAGAGGATAACAAATATTCGATTGTGAACTCTCGAAGCCTACAAAATGTCCACCCAAAGTTTAGCGGCATTAGATAAATCGAAAAGTGGATGGAAGAGCGGTAAATCGGACACACCGGCCGACGTAGCGGACACAAAGCAATCACGTCAAGTTAAGTTCCATTGTGACCATAAATCTCTCCCCTTGACTCCAACGAGAAGAACCACGTCCTTAACGGATCTAGGAAATGGCAGGTCTGGCTTCAAACTGTCGGAGACTTCTTTTCCCCTCCGTTTTGACGGAAGGAATCCACTGAGTCTCAGGATACTATTGAGGAGTGTCGAAGATCTGAATGGACCCATCTTTGAAGAGGTGATTACTCAAACTTTAATGAGAGAATGCAATTAATTTTCATCAGGGCGCCCTAAGTTTGCCCGAGACAGACGAGATTCGTTTGAGCTCATTCGTTTAGGGAGTAGCTCAGATTGGGAAGGATTGAAAAGGAACTATTTTCTTCGGGAAGTTCAGACACCGGATTTTCACGACTGGAAATAGCTTTCGTTTCAGATTATTTCGCCTGGCAGCAACTCGGGTCTGGATGGAATTTCCAGCATTAAGAATTAGGCAATCCAAACCACGTGACCCAATATGGCAGTTGTTGGCACACAAACAAGTAACGTGTTTTGGTCGTTGGCTATTTATAGTGTTATTGACTTATTCGGTAGCCTTTCTGTTGTTCAAACTACATATATTGAAATGGAGAATGAATATCTGAAAAGTCTATTGTTGAAAAACAGAGACTTTACTGAACGTAGGTTCGAAAAAAAGCACCTCAATCATGTGTTCATGTCTAATATATACGGGGTGAGTCTTTGAGTTCTACATTAACTTTTTCTACCATTTTTCCAGATTCGGCTTAGGTAAAAAGTTACAAGCGTTTAAAGATTTTACATTGTGCTAATCCACCCCTGAACGGTCTTTAACTGTTGAACACAGAAACACTTACTCGGATTCAATATCGCATAATTGCATGAAAGATTTATTATCTGATGCTCGAAATTCAAGGAAATTGTTTGAGATAACTTATTTACTCATTCAAGGATAATGAAATGGTTAAATAATCTTTATGCTGCATTTTTGAAAAAAAAATTCTTCCTGAATATTAATACACTGACTCCAACTTAGTTCTTATTGAATATCCACAATATCTCCATCGCCTATTCTGTTATTCATTAAATATTTTAATTTGCATCATATAAATGACATTATAAACCATTTAACCACTTTATAAATAATTATTATAACCTAAACTCCATCAGTCTATGGCCTATAGATAGCATATAACCTGGACATGCGTTTCACGAAAATACGTTCAGTTCACGATTAACCAATTTCTCTGTCATATTGAACAAGCAGATTAATGGACTTCGGGTTTCATACCAAAACCCGAGTTTCTTAGATAAGAAAACCGTCGAATTCTGGAAATATTAAGACAACTGACAACCTCCTATACACATAGTATAATAATATTTATTATACTGTGACAGAAGCAGGCACAAAAATGTAATTAGAATATTAGGCTAGACACAGAATATGAATATATCTTGGGGTGAGGTTACGACTTACAAGGTTAGCGGCCCGCTGTCGTTCGGTTATATTGATTTGTTTATACATACCTAATTACATTTTTCTGTAGATTCAGGTTTAGAATTTCTGGACAATAATAATTGGGATAAATATGTGGAAGGATACATATAATTGATATTATATATGAATAGTTGTAACACTATGAAGAAATTCGTTTTATATTCACTATTGGGGACCAATAGAGAGAAATTCGAAGGTTAATACAGATCTTGGTAAGCCTATTCATTTATTTCCCAAAAGATAAGTTACCCTGTGATTCAAATTGTGTGAATTAATATTCCCTTTGTCTATGGTTTTTATTATGATTGAATGGTAATGCATAAACATATTATGTGAGTTATAGAGGTTATACTACCTAAGTATACCTCTTTCTATAAGTGTCAGATTTGAG
Organism: Halyzia sedecimguttata; assembly: GCA_937662695.2. Taxonomy (NCBI): domain Eukaryota; kingdom Metazoa; phylum Arthropoda; class Insecta; order Coleoptera; family Coccinellidae; genus Halyzia; species Halyzia sedecimguttata. The sequence continues at coordinate 67,034,033 of OW569413.2, read as the reverse complement.
ATCAATACTCAGTCAATCCGCCGTATTCACAAAGCATTCAATCTCCGTTAAGTCCTAACTGAGGTCCTCAGTTAAGGATTAATTTGAATCGCAACCTCAGTTAACGTGTAAATTAACGTGAAACAGGCCTGTTTCACCACCGTTAAATACGTTAACTGGGGTTGCGATTCAAATTTAACCTTAACTGAGGACCTCAGTTAGGACATTTTTTGACATTCAATAAGGAATATCTAGAAAACGGTACCTACGTTTTAGGAGAATTGATGAAGAATAATTTAATTTTCTAAAATGATTGTGTATTCTTAAAATGACTCGAGATAACCTTCATCCGCTTTCATTATGGTAATTTCTCATAGTCTTTTTAATTAGTGAGTCTATAACGAGGAAACCAGTAGAAATAGAAAAAAAAATGTTAATTGGAGAATATGTGTTACAGTTATGGAAAACACTTCACACCAAAATTCATTTCATTCTGACTAACCATGTCAAAGCTACAAAAGGAAAACTGATAATTTTTCCAACAGCCTGTATCTTTTTTCCTGTGCCGAATTTGGAAAAAAGGGAAATGAAAAAAGTGTTTTGTTTGATGAGAGGATAAATAAGAATCGCAACCTCAATTAACGTATGTAACGGTGCTTAAATAGGCATGTTTCACGTTAATTTTCACTTAAACTGAGGTTGCGATTCTTATTTATCCTTAACTGAGGACTTCAGTTAGGACTTAACGGAGATTGAATGCTTTGTGAATACGGCGGAAAGACTCACCCTGCATAATATAGCTTATCCGAAATTCGAGAATAGTTATATCAACAAAAAATAATTCTGGAGATTGTCGTTAGTGTCTCACGAAGGAGTCCGAAACGTTACGAAATAATTTTTTCATCGTTGATGTTGTTTCTTTATTGTTTGTTAGGCAACATTGTTCGATTCATTGCTTCTGACAAATAACTTGTGTTTATTACGCAGAAGCGTTTCACAAAATAATAAATTATTGATTTCCGTGTTTGGGAAAGAAAACACAGAAAGAAACTTTCAATAATAATTATTTATGTTAAGAGATACGAAAAATCATTCTCGGTTATTGAGTTGTTTTTTTTAATTAACAATGAAATATGTCACAGATGGTCACCAGATTTAATATTTTCTAAATTATATTGTTCTCTATGTTGACCTTTTCTAATTTTTCGAATAAAAACTTCATAAAAAAAAATTCACGAGATCAAAAACGAGACTCTCAGGATGCGCTGCATGTGGTCTCGGTACCGCCCATAATTTTTTTCAAAATGTCTCGTCTCATCTAGTCTCGCTTTTCTGAGGAGAAACGAGAAAAATCTCGCTCTCGGGTGAAGCCCTAGTTGCAATTGGGGTTCAGAAAACCCAAACCCAACTAAGCCTCTCAACCCAAAACTGTAACAGTGCTGTTTTTGCGCAGTAGGAATCATTGAGCCTCATTTTGTGGATTGTATTGCACTATCAAACCATGATTAAGTTAATTTTATGGTTGAATTTTCATTCTGCTTTGAGTTATGTGTGGACTGGATCTTTATATCTTAATAAAGCGCGTTACCATACTCTTGTCCAGTACAAACTTTGTCGTCTGACATAGGTTTAAAAAAAAAAATGTTTCCATCTTGTGGGATGAAACGTAGCTAAAGCAATCTGTTAATCTACTGAAATAAGGCCTGGCATTTCCCTTTATCAAAAACTGATAAGTGGGGTTAGATTATTATTGAGAAATACATCCTTATTGATTTATTGGAATGAAATTCTTGGAAACGAAGTGGCTGGTTGTTGAGACATGATTTGCAACAGCAGATTGATCGATGTTGATATTTAGGATGTGTAAGAGTAAAAGATTGCAATAATTGCTACGTGAGGCGAAAAACCAGGAATTAAATACACCGTTAAATAAAATCCAGTATAATTGACCGTGGTGAAATGTGCGATTGTTCAAAATATTGCAATTAATATTTTTATGAAGAAATCTACGAAGAACTGATTCCTTGGTGATGGCGCATTTGCGATTGTTTTTTCCAATGCATGGTGGGTACAAAGAGATTGTCACAGGACTCTGAGGATGAACTTAGTGAAATTCGCAATATTTGCATAGATTATGATGGTTTTGATTTGATTACCAATCTGATTGATCATTTACTTATGTGTCCTCTCGTATATTTCCTTCTAGGGCCAACCATGTGGATACGGAAAACCTTCCAACGCCATGCTGTTCGATGACGACCCTGGTATCATGTCAGAAGTAGAAACAAGCTCAACTGGTTTTCGAAGGGGTGGAAAACAGAGAAGCTCTTTACCAGTCGTGCGTACGCCCAGCAAAACTCTAGAGCGACCACTAGGTGAGTTAATTATTTTGATGAAACTTGAATTTTATGAGAATTTTGCATTTTTTTCCTATTTTTCGCCATATGCGAGAAGGCCAAATGAAGACGAAATAGAGCCACTTTTATAAACTGCGTCAACCGCTAATAGAAAAATTCTTAAAATGTACTGACGTGGAGTCTGGGCTTTTGCGTGCATGTTCTTTTGTCTATTCACGCTCTCTCAGAAGGAGAGAAGGAATCTGTATTTTTGGAAATGTCGGGAAAATAAAATGAGGCATGAAGGTTTGTGCGGAATTTGACAAATAGTTTCTGAAATATGAAATTTTGAAGAAAAATTTTAATTATTTTTTCAAAGAAAAATTTTTTCTAATAATTATTCAGAAATTTTGCGCGTCGGTAGTCTGCAATTACCAAGTTTTAATCCGATCGAATTTGTATTTTCTGTGTTATTGGGGAAATAGCAACAAAATTTCATAGCTATAACTTCAAAACCGTTCGACCAATTATGCTTATTAACAAACTGAAATGTGGCATTCGGATGCCCAATCTACCCTTAAAACTGCAACTCGTTATATATTTCCATTGTCAAGTCAGCGCGAGATGAATTTTTTTTTTGTTTGAGTTATTGAGGAAGTCACAACAACCGACCTTTGGTCAAAATGACAGCACGCTGTTCCTAGAATATGCTCGAAAAGATGTGAATTAAACTTACTCAACGGGTATTCGAACCCAAATCTACTCCGCCATAGGTGAGTTTGATAACATCTCAGCCAACGAGGTGTAGTTACAATTTTGAGTTTTACATGATTCCAGAAGAAGTAGAGAACAGTTCGAAATTTTATTTTCGCAATATCTCCAAAAACACAAAGCCGATCTATCTGAATTTTGGTGCTCGATTGTAAACTGACGCCTTAAAGTTTTGTGCGGGATTTCAGCGGAATATGACGGATATTTTCTGAAATATATAGATATATCTAGTGACACGATCCTCACGAAATTGGAGCATCGGCTTTCTACAACTAATTATCAAGTTCCAATTCTATAGGATCAGCGTTTTTGAGTTTTGAGGAATTTCGGATGGTTATAACCCCAAAACCATTTGGCTGATTATTATCTCCACTGAACTCAAATGTCGCATTCGGGTGTGAAACCTACCCTGAAAATTGCTAGTCTCTATCTCTTTCCGTTTGAAGTTATTGTGGCAACGGACGGCCGGCCGCACAGATATTAATGTCACCACTAATTCTTGATCAGTAAACTTGCATGCAAAAACGCTCAGACACATCAAATTTTGATTGAAGTGTATTCTTGACCCCACCACTCTTACCCCCAAGCGGGGGGAAGATTCTCCCCAAAATATATAAATGGCGTTGAGGATCGGGTAAGATTTTTTTAAAAGCTTTGACAATAGTTCTCAATTTTAAAATTCCGCCCAATACTCATTAAGAATTTAGATTTCAAATTTACAAAAATTATTTGCAAACAATCAACGGTAAAAATGTCGGTCAGTCGAGTTAAGTACGCCAATGGTGTGATTTTAGAATCAGAAATACCCCTGACCGGTCTGAGCGTTTCTCTAAAATGTTGATGCAGTTCCTGAAAATAGCTCTGCTCCGTTTACATTGACCACCCTGCTTTTTAAATAGTTCTACTCCACTGCCATGTGTTGATATGTATTTGTTAGATAGCATGCTTTGACAAATTCTGCATCTCTGCCATCAGTGGTTGTAAATTCCTTCATTTTAACTTATAAATGTATTGAACATTGTTTCTCCAGTGCTATACGATTTCTCCTTTGAAAATCTTCTCTTTGCCTTTTATTTTGTTCAGATTTGTTTATGTCTATGGCCATAGAAAATATATCAGGTCTCAACCATTATTATTCGATTTTCAATTATATTTGATATCCTAAAAATTCATTTATCCTTATTGCCTTGCATTTTAAACGTTATCTACCTTGCAAGTTCTTTCACAATAACATACCATCGTATGAATATCGCATTTTCAATAAATCATAAAGAATAGTATTTATCAGAGAATATTCAGTAAATTGTCCCCTGCCCACTTACTCCCTTATCAATTCATCACAGAGTGAATCAGATGATTTCTATCCATTATTTCACTCTCGTTCTAATGATGTTGAGACGGAGCTTTATACTTTATTCGACTCTTGTCTCTTCCCTTCGGCTTGGGCATGGGAGTTTGTAATGATGCTTATTCATCAGGGCAGAAAAATCAACTTCTAAAGAATGCTTGTTTTCCCGCGTGTCTCGTGTATTTATGTATCTTCCGCATGATCTAAATACGAGGGCTGTATGATAATAACATTCGGATGCGCGCAACCTACCCAGAAAATTTCTAGTACCTCTTTTCGTTCGAAAGTTATCGAGGCAACGGTCACCCATCCAGCTACTGAACTCACCCAAGACTGCTCGGATCTCCAACAATATGGATCCTATCGTGTTCAAACTTGGAACTTGGCAGTAAAGTGAGGTTTTGAAGGATCTCACAAAATTTCATCGATGACAGATGAATGGTTTCTGATATATAGAATTCTTATCAACGATTTTCAATGATTTTTAAAGAAATTTTTAGTAATATGAACCTCACGAAATTTTGCAAGTGTTTTCGCTCCGGCGTTCTACAACGAATTACCGTGTATGAATTGGATCTGATTAGTACTTTTCGAGTTATTGAGGAAATAAAAACCAAATTTCAGATGAGTATAACTGCAAAACCGTTCGGCCGATTATGCCTATTGATAAACTCAAATGTCGCATACAGATGCTCAACCTATCCTAAAAATTGCAAGTTGCTATCTCTTTCCATTCTCAGGTCATCCTGACATAAATAATATTTGAAAAATTTTTCAGTATTACGATTCTCACAAAATTTAACAATCGTCTTTGTGTCAGTATTCTAGAACTAGCTATCTAGTTTCAATTCGATCGGATCTGTATTGGTTGATGACAAAATTATCACTCGGAAATCGTTGGGCCGATTATGCCTATTAACGAACTTGTCCGTCGTATTTGGACGCTCCACCTATCCTGAAAATCGCTATCTCTTTCCGTTCTCATGTTATCGTGGCCGACCGCGGATTCTTCATCAGTGACTCGAACCTAATCGTTTGAGACCATTTTCGGCAAAAAATTCGAACATTTTGGGCAAAATTATGTTTCTCAGAACATGCGAGTAAAAATTCGAGCATTGAAGTAAAACCAGGAGAAGTAGATACTCGATTGTAAAATGGTGGCTTGAAGGTTTGTGAAAAGTTCAGGGGAATCTAAAAGCTAATTTTCTAAAATATGAAATTGTGTTTCTAGTGATACGATTCTTACGAAATTCCGAAAATATTTGCGCGTCGGTATTTTACAGCTGATTAATAAGATCAATTCGATATGATCCGTATTTTTTGAGTTATCGAGGAAATAATATTTCAGACGGGTATAACTCGGAAACCGTTTGGCCGATTATGCCCATTCACGAACTCAATCCTCGCATTCGGATGCGCAACCTACCTTGGAAATTTCAAGTCGTTATCTCTATCCGTTTGAAGTTATCATGACAGCGAACGGCCGGTCCGCCGAACGGAATTGAATTTGATTTCGAATTCTTCACAAGTTTGAGATAATTTTGTCAAAAAATTTGGAAATAACTTTCATTTGGACAAAATTATAGCATGCTGTTTCGTAGAAAATAAACGCAAAAAATTTATTTTCGATTCATGCATTTTTATCAACCCTGAAAAATTATGCTGTTTTATTATGTCAAAAAAAAATAATTAATTAACTAATTAAAGTTTAATCCTATCGATTTGAGACAGCTTGTGTATCCATCATTTTGGACTTTTTCTTGAATATATTTGCGAGTACTAGTAAATTATTTTCAATATTCGATATCTCGAAAACGGTTGATTTTTGGAATTGACGTGCCATATTGATTTTGCTGAGAACTTTTGAGAAAAATGGAGATATGGAATAATTTACAGGCTTTCCATTGAAGAGAAGCTACTTTGTTGACTTTTTGACTGATCCTGTAATATAATGAAATACATATAATATTGTAATACATTTTCTTGAAACCTTAAATTTTCGTGTATAAATATTTTACGGTAACTATCTTAATTCAGGATATAATCGAGCGTTTCCATAAACGAAGGGACAGGAGCTTTGCCGCTCTTGTTCAAACTTTGACATATATATCTCCGAAAGTATTGGTATCTTAGAGTTGGGATTGATATCAATGGAATCTTATGATAGAACTGCATCATAAAATAATATAAATTAAATAAGAATCCATTGATATCATTCCCAACTCGGAGAAACCAATACTTTCGGAGTTATGATTTGTCAAAGTTTGAACGAGAGCGCCACTGCTCCTGTCAGAGTGCTTTCCCACTTTTTCAATTTGGCTTCTGTGCGTCAAATCTCAAGAATTTCGTAACTAAATTCAAAACGTAGGTCTATGACTCACCTCATGTTAGATTTATATTCTATGAAATCATATAGAATTGAGAATAATTATTGAAATTTTGAAAAATCATATCTCCGAAAGCATTAGTTTGTTAGAGTTGAGAATGGCATCAATGGATTCTTATGATAACACTGCTCCTTAAAAAAAATTAATTTAAAATTTGTAATGTAAAAAAATTATTATTTTTTTGTTACTCCGAAACCACCTGGCCGATTTTGCCCAATAACGAACTTAACAGAGATATTTATCTTCTTCACCAACTCTGAAAATTTCAACTGTCTAGCTCATTCCGTTCGAGAGTTATCGTGTTAACGGACGGACGGACTGCCGGCCGGACAGAATCAATTTTGCCCATTCATTCTTAATCAGTAAGCCGAGTCGTCAAGACCATTTCCAGCCAAATTTTCCGAAATTACAGACATTTGGGCAAATTGATAAGCACTCTGTTCCGAGCAACAAGTGCGCCAAAAAGACATGTGAATTATAGCACCTGGCGATTATTTCCTATTTGCGAATATTAAAGTATTTTGCACGAATGGCGAGGTGATTGCTGAAGGCAACAAACAAATAGAGATCGAGAGCATCGCATCGGAAATATATCATGGTGTAAGATGTAATACTTTTTCCACATATAAATATTTTTGTCGAGTGTTTGTCTGTAATCATCATACAACCCTCGTAACTTCCAGTACTTAAGAATGGACCACCCTGTAGTGACAGTTAACAGTAAGTCAAGTTGATTAGAGTTTATGTCCTGTCGTGAGCGTACATATGTTCTTAGTTGTGATGTAATGTTTGATATAAGGTAGAATTCCACTAAATTGGGTTTCTTATTCCCTCAAGCTGAAATACTTCAACATCATGATCGACGCTATCCATGTCAACTCAATATACAGGGTGAGTTTTTGATTAGTACAGATGTTTTAACGTAAGATTCACCCCATTGGATAAAGCATTTTTTCCCACCGTATATGAAATTCAGGAAGATGCAGGAATTTATGTTATATGGTTAATTCAAATAGAAACTTCAAAATTTGGTTACGATATGTAAACATTTGTAGTCTTAGTTTTCTTACCCATTCCCAAAACAAAATCAATGTGACAGCTGACATACAGCTCTCTATATTCACTGTAGCAGAGTACGATGTTAGAAACCTCAAATTACATTGTCAATATTTACTTCCCCTGGAAAAAAATAACATCGAAGAAAGAACTTCTAGCACCCCTTACTCGATAATTTAACACTTCATAAAAAAGAACCTACATAATATGGCAATTCGACCTTACTATGTGCTGAGCTGAATGAAGAGAAATTCAGTAAAAATAAATTTGAATTTGAATTTGAATTCGAAAATACAGTACCAGTACTGTTGAAATTTCAGGGGGTTCACACAATTTTTTCGGCTGCACGATTCTATTCCGTTTTGATTTGGGAAAATAATAAACTGAAAGCAAGGATCAGTATAAATAGAAAGACAGAAAATCGATTATAACTGTGGGTAGACAATACAAAATTTTTTTTCGAGAACCAATCAACATACCTACTGAAGTACTGAAATAAAACTGGGTTTATACTAATTTAGAGACATCGCATCCAACAGAGAATTGCTCAAGTGCAGAACATTTCAGATGATACAAAATTGATGATGGTTCTAGTGGAAGTTGGAAGGGGGAGAAATACTTCTTTGTGGGATATTTTTTTTTTTTGATTTGGCTTCACACATCAAAGAGTATCAGAGTTTTCGTCTCGAAATATTATATGAATAATTTCTCAGCCATTCCATCCAATTCAAAATACTTCCTATTCTCCTTTTCATGTTCTGAAGCTCTGCATATTCATACTCCATTTTTTATATAATTAGTTCAATTTTAATAATAATGAGACGATGATACCCTATAGGTAGAAAGGTCAAAACTTGTTGATATTCTTATGAGTTCAAAAGTTGTACATAATTTTGCAAATATTCAACTGTTAGAACTCCGTTTCAGTCAGTAATATCACTCCAGAGTTTCAAAGATACTAAAAACACAATTGCATACCTACTCATTTATGTTAAAACACTACTGTTGAAATATCTGTACTAATCACAGACAAATTTAATAGCAATCCTGAATGAAAGTTATCCAAGAAAATTTCGTAGAACCCGTCAGTTCTGAATTTTCTAACATGGGAGAGGAAAAAAATTCTGTGGATGAAATATGTTATTCTACTATTACACTGTTTCATCTAATTTTTTCGTTAATTTCCCTATAGTAAATTAGTACCTACATGGCATAAACAAAATTCGGATTGAGGAACTCATATTTATTCTGATATACAGGGTGAGTCTTTGACCACTGCATTAATTTTAAACAAAGATTCCTCCCATCAAATGAAACACTTTTTTCCTTTAACATTTTTACAAATTCAGCTCAGGTAAAAATATGCAGGCTGTTGAAATGTTGAAAAAAAATCAGTTTTTATTTTGTAGGTTTGACATCATTTTTTCGAATAAAATGAATGTTGGCGTAAAGTTTCCTATAACTATGATACATATTTTTCAACTATTAGTTATTTTCTACTTCTACTGGTTTTCTAGTTATGGACTCGTGGGTTCATAAAACTAAACGAAATTAGCATAAAAAAAGCATATAAAGTTTTTCTTGAGTCATTTCAAGAATATTCCATCGTTTTAGAACATTATATTATTCTTCATCATTTCTCCTTAAACGCACCGTTTTCGAGATATTCTTCATTGAATGTTTCAAAATGGAAAACTCCAGAAATTTCACTACTTTTATGGATCCGTCCCGAATCAAGCTGTAAACCACGTTACCATGCCGTATTTTCGTCTGCCAACAATGTCATAGATAATTCATATGCGGGAGTGTATTAGGATTGTGAAATCTTTAAACGCTTGTAACTTTTTACCTGAGCCGAATCTGGAAAAATGTTAAATGAAAAAAGTGTTTCATTTGATGAGAGGAATCTTTGGTTAAAATTAATGCAGTGGTCAAAGACTCACCCTGTATATTCATATTCACTCACTTAATTCTACTGCATAATAATAAAAATTTTGTCATCTCTGTTAATCAAACTAATTGAATATATTTTCGTCAAAGATGAATTGAATCTATTTCTTTGCATCAACTCAAAGGCCTCGCAGGGGTAAGAGTCTGGGATTAAACATTATACCTACATAATACATTATGCCCCTTAGTATTCGCTGAAAATTCCATGCCTAAACTCTTCTGAATCAGTTCAGAAACATCCTGTATATAGGGGTGATAACTTTAAATTCAGATAAATCATCCAAATATTGAAAAAATATTTCTTTTTGGTAAGTTCAATGCTATTTATGATTTGAAAAAGAATCATGGTATGTGAACTCCGCGACTAAGCGCATCCGATTTTTCCAATGTTTTACCACTATTTCCAATTATTGTGGCCTTATTTTAACAATAGCTTCTCGATATTATTCTCCAATCCTTGCAGAGTTGTTGGTTTTCAACATAAACCAGGGATTTAGAATAACCCTAAAGGAAATAATCAGGAGGCGTTAAATCACATGTTCTTGGAAGCCAATAATTAACAGGACCCTTTCTTGAAATATCTTTTTCATCTACAGAAGATATTTAAATACCTTGTTGCACAACTTGGAATACACCAATGTCAAAATGTAGTACCTAGTACTACGAATCCCGAGTCACTGTTAAACCTTAATAGAATATAGTGTGAGGATAGCAAATTAGGTAATTTTATTCTAGAGTTCAACATGTCCTGAGACAGAATGAAGTTTTCCTATTGCAGATTTAGGTTCTGTATAGCACTTCCTGATACTCTGTCTCTGCTTCTTCAGAACTGTTTTCGGCATTTCCAATTTCAAAGCAAAGAGTTATTTATCATTCGAAGATAATGGTCTGTGATAATATCTTGTCTAAGATGGAACATTATGTTGATTGTTGAGAGTAGAAATTGGCAAAGACTCGGAGAATTGTTTTGAAATTGACGATATTTCAGGACCGCTAACCTGCCCCAATTTTGGGTACAAAAACGTGATAGATCTAAATCATGTCCAACCGGGAGACTTTATAAAAGTGAATGAAGTATACAGTGCGCGTCAAAATTATGGAACAAATTCATTTTCTCAGAAGAAAATTGTTTGGCAACAAAATCCTGAAACAAGTCAATTTTTGTTTCACTTTTACCAAATTTTTATGCATTTTTGAAGTATTTTAAATTGCACCCTGTGCCATACCCATCAACCCTCTACATTTTTTGAATAGGGAAAGTGGGTCATGTGGTACTTTTTTGGCAAGTCTTTGTATCTTCTTTACAGGCGTGCAAGAATTTTCAAGAACAATTTTTTCTTTTTTGAAAAATAGTTAGTTCAAAGAGGTTTTCAGTGTGTGCACTTTGTCATGGCTCATTTACTTTGAGACGATGGTACCTGATGAAATTTGTCACCGAATGAAAGTCGACCATTACAGTTTTGTTCATGCACAACTTACAACCCCTACGAACCCTTTAATGGAAACACAAAATGGAGTGACATGGGAAATTTATTTCGGCATTGAAGTACCACCCGGAGAATAATTATGCATTACAAGATTAGTTGAATTAAATGTTCAAAATGACCACTTCAGTAGAAACATACTAATAACATACCTACTTAAGATCATAACTGAAGCGCAGTGTTTCACACATTCTAATTTTTCACGTGAGTGGGTTGAAAGTTGTGCATGAACAAAACTGTAATGGTCGACTTTCATTCAGTGACAAATTACATCAGGTACCATCGTCTCAAAGAAAATGAGCCATGACAAAGTGCACATACTGAAAAGCTCTTTGAACCTACTTTTCTTTAATAAAGGAAAATGTTTTCTTGAAAATTTCTGCACGCCTGTAAAAAAGATACAAAGACCTTGCCAAAAAAGTACCAAGGGACCCACTTTCCCTATTCAAAAAATTTAGAGGGTTGATGGGGATGGCACAGGGTGCATCAAAAATCCTCCAAAAATACATAAAAATTTGGTAAAAGTGAAACAAAAATTGACCTGTTTCAGCATTTTGTTGCCAAATATTTTTCTTCTGAGAAAATGAATTTGTTCCATAATTTTGACGCGCACTGTATACACGTAGAAATTCAATAAGAGCATAATATATCTGGGGCTCTCTTTCCAAGATCAGCCTTCAGAGGGTTGTCAAATAAAACGCTATGCCATACCAGTAGCATTAGTTAAGTTACATAACCGGTTGTCCAAAGCTAAATTTTGCTCGTTACGCTTAACTGGCATCATTCCAGCCCAATCGATACGCTTCTACGACGAGGAATTTTTATTTGATTTTCGAATCTGCTAACGACCCGCCCCAACCTATCGGCCAAAGTTCAAAGTTCATCTGATAGCATCCCATTTCTCTTTCAGGTTTGGTGTTCCTGCAATATAGGAACGAAACGAAACGGGCGCTGTTACCGAACGAGATTACCTCCATCGACACCGTGAAGGCCCTCTTCGTAAGGTCCTTTCCAAAACAGCTGTCGATGGAATATTTAGATTCGCCGAACGTTAAAATTTACATCCACGATTCTTCCAAGGACATGTTCTACGAGCTGGAGGATTTAAGGTGAGCTTCATTTCTTCTTATCAGGTGGCAGCATTGCTGATAACCGGATGGTTTGACGCCTTCTTCAATTTTTATTAGAAAAGGGGGAAAGCCCTGTGGCAGGAGCTTTGGTGCTCTTGTTCAATTTTTGACAAACCATATATCCGAAAGTATTGGTTTCTCAGAGTTGAGAATGATTTCAATGGATTCTTATAACAGAACTGCACCATAAAAGAAATTTAATTTGAATAATAGCTTATTTATCAAGATTAAATGAGCAATCTGCAATGATTTAAGCTCGTGGAATTGGTTGTTGCAACTTACACTCGGTGCATGGTTTTCACAACTCGAAATACCTTAGGAAAGTATCATCGAAATGTCTAGAGCAAGGATGGAGACAATCATAGCAGATTGTCCATTTATTCCTGATATTTGAATAGATATAGGCTGACGAACAAATTATTTTAATAATTCAAAATATATTAATAAAATACAATCTTTTCATAATTCAATAGTTACCACTAACACATTCATTCTGCATTATGAACCTAAGTCAAGAAGGAATATTTGATACACAAATGTAGATCAATATTTAAGCACTTTTTTGCTAACAACATTATGAAAATACAACGAACAGTAATTTCTTTCGATGATTCCATTATGTTGTTCGTTCCTATTGCCTTCATGAACTACATCATTGAAATGATTGAATTCGAAATCTTCTGAAACATCATCCCAATATTTGCACATAAATTATTCAATATGGAAAAAGTCAATATTATTTTTGGTATCAAAACAGTCTTGTATATATTCACAAATTCAAGATGCGGAACTTTTTTTTTTCCCACACAAAATATTTTCAAAGTACTAATTATATAAACAAATAAGATGACATGAATGAACAGTGAACACAGATAGAACACAGACAGATAGAACTCGCATTCTGTGAAAATATAGAAGTTCCTACGATTTATTATTGAAATTTTGAAAAATCATATCTCCGAAAGTATTAGCTTGTTATAGTTGAAAATGACATCAATAGATTCTGATGATGGAATTGCATCGTAAAAAAAATTGAATTTGAAATTTTGTAATGTAAAATAAAATTTTGTTTTCGTTACTCCGAAACCATTGGCCGATTTAGCCCAATAACAAACTTAACCGAGATATTTATCTCTCAAACTTACTTTAAAAATTTCAACTGTGTAGCTCATTCCGTTCGAGCGTTATCGTGCCATAGTTTTTCGCCACTTTACGGCAATCCGATCAATACAAAACTTCCCATGCATATAAAAGTCATGATTCTACAATTTGATGAGATCAGATAGATCGCGTGATCGGTTTCGGAAATATGAATAAAAAATGTATTTACTAAAAACGGCCATAATTCCGAAACCGCTTGGTGGATTTCGCCCGAACTGGTCCGAGATATTCATGCTACAAACCTACCCTGCAAATTTCAATCCTCCAACTCCTTTCGTTCGAGAGTTATCGTGTTAATGGACGGCCGGCCGAAAGGCCGGACAGAATCGATTTCGACCACGGATTCTTGATCAGTGAGTCTAACCAAATCGTTTAAGACCATTTTCAGCCAAAAATTCGAAAATTACAGACATTTGGGCGAATTGATCAGCACTCTGTTCCGAGGAACAAGAGCGCCAAATTGTTGGCTAAGCACCGATGTAAGGTGAGTCTCCTTTGGAGCTCTATTTTTCAAATTAATTGCCAGAGCGGTCACCCATACAGGTACTGAACTCGCCCAGGCAGAATAAAGTTCTGGAGGTTCAGAATTTCAGCAATATCTGCACTGTGATATCAAAATATATCTTGTCAAACTACTAGCGAGTAATAATTCAAACTTTGACACATCATATCTCCCGAAGTATTGGTTTCTCATGGTGGGTTTTACGAAGCTTCGATTAGCTCATTTCTGGATTTTATTCGGTGGTTGCATCAAAAATTAACTGGAAATTGACATAGAATCACACTTATTTGACAAACAAGAGCTGTCCAAGCTTTGTGTAACCCATAAGAGTTGGGAATTATATTAATGGATTCTTATGATAGAATTGCATCATAAATTAGAGTTTAGAAGTTGTTGTTCAGGTATCACCAATTTTACTCACCCTGTACAACCGTTAGAACATGACGATAATATTTTACTATTTAATTTCTCATATTGGATAGCAAATCACAGAATAACTTTGTACAGGACAATCTTCAGTGATGAAGCTCAATTTACTAAATTGGTGTGTTTATTTGATACTCAGAATTCACACATATGGGATTTATTGAAAAATTATTATTATTGAAAATTCCATAAATATCCATATAATATTCATTTCCAATAAAATCTCAAATCGAATAGTTTAGATGTGATTCCAACTGTCAGAATAATCATAATAATTATCCGTAGGTAACGTTCACAGAATGTCCATGGGATCCTAGATTTTATATCTGTCTCCGTCCGCTATTCGCATGAGGCATTGTCAAACTCTTTCCCAGGCATTGGTATATTATTCAATCGAGGAGTATGGATTATTTATATCTTGGTCTATGACTCACCTCATATGTAGGATTTACATACGTCAGCATTCTATGAAATCATAAACTTACTATTAATTATTAAAATTTTGAAAAATCATATCTCCGAAAGTATTAGTTTGTTAGGGTTGAGAATGATCTCAATGGACTCTTATGATGAAACTGCATCTTAAAATAACTTGAATTTGAAATTTGCAATGTAAATGAAAAAAATTGGTTCAAGCACTGACGTGAAGTCAGGAGCTTTTGCGCGTATGTTCTATTGTCCATTCTCCTGTATTGGACATTTTTAATCGAATTTACCATGGTGAATTCTATTGTCTATTCTCCTGTATTGGACACTCTTAATCGAATTCACCATGGTAAATTCGATTAAGAGTGTCTAATACAGGAGAACAGACAATAGAATTCCCATGGTAAATTCGATTAAAGTGTTCAATACAGGAGAATGGACAATAGAACATACGCGCAAAAGCTCCTGACTTCACGTCAGTGCTTGAGCCAATTTTTTTCGTGAATTCAGGAGCTTTTGCGCGTATGTTCTATTGTCCATTCTCATATTGAACACTCTTAATCGAATTTACCATGGTGAATTCTATTATCTGTTCTCCTGTATTAGACACTCTTAATCGAATTTACCATGGTGAATTCGATTAAGAGTGTCCAATACAGGAGAATAGACAATAGAATTCACCATGGTAAATTCGATTAAAAGTGTCCAATACAGGAGAATGGACAATAGAACATACGCGCAAAAGCTCCTGACTTCACGTCAGTGCTTGAACCAATTTTTTTTCGTGAAGTCAGGATAAAAAGCAATGATGAAAAAATTAACACATTTGTGTCTACCTTCAATTCTTCTTTAAGAGAAGAATACATAATTATTCTGGAAAAATATTACTGGAGTTAATGTCATATTTAAATAATCAAAGTAAAGAAAATTATAAGTTTAGTTACTAACATATTGAATGAAATTCAATTGAATTCCCGTAATATTCAATTACTTATTCTCAACCAATAAATGTCCATTGATAGATCTAAAGGTGATGAGGTGAAACATAAAGATATATTCTCATTAGTGATAGAAAAACTGGCCTAAAATTCCTGTCTACCCTTCACGAGATTTAATATCCACAAATGAGCCTCTCACCTTACAAGATCAGAAGCCTTCAGCAAAATTTCAGCGATTTCATATTAAAAATAATACATAACCTTTCAAAAGTCCCCTCTCGCAAATATACTCCTCTGAAGGCCCATGGATCTCTTGAAGAAGAATCGCCTTCTCTATTTCTCAAAGATATTCACTCTTGGTCATAGAAATCCCTTCAATATTTAGTTGCCTCCTCCTAAGGAGGATCTCTTTCAAAACCAGGTCTGACCACTAATGTAGGGCTATCATCTCCTATAGATTTGTGATGAAATAACATGATTTTTCCATAACATTCACGCAAAAATATGTCATCTTGACATTCATATTTTATTTTCGAAGGTTCTCGCAAAAATACGACCATAGACAACATATACGACGATTCGCATCCGCTACCGCTATAGCTACGCTACCGAACTCACAAAAGGCTGCTCGGTTCTCCAACAATATAGATCCGATCGTGTTCAAACTTGGAATTCTGCAGTAGAGTTAGGTTCTGAAGGCTCTTCCAAAATTTCATTCATGCCGGACGAATAGTTTATGATATATAGAATTTTTTTCAATTATTTTTAATTATTTTTTTTTAAATTTTCTAGTTATACCATCCTCAAGAAATTCTGCAAAAATTTTCGCGTTGGCATTCTACAACTAATAACCATGTTTGAATCTAATCGGTTTTGTATTCTTCGAGTTAATGAGGAACAAAAAACAACCAAATTTCAGAAAATTTCAGATGGCTATAACTCTAAAACTGTTTGGACGATTATGCTCATAAACAAACTCAAATGTTGCATTCAGATGCACAACCTAACCTGAAATTTTAAAGCCGCTATCTGTTTCCGTTCTCAGGTTATCGTGACAACAAAAATATTTTTTAATAATTTTTTAATAATTTTCTAGCGATACGATTCTCACAAAATTTCACAAACGTGCTAAGGTCTATATTCTACAACTATTCACCAAGTATAAATTCGATCGGATTTATTTTGGTTGAAAACAAAATTATTACTCGGAAACCATTGGGCCGATTATACCCATTAACGAACTTGTCCGACGTATTGGGATGCGCCACCTACCCTGAAAATTTCAAGTCGCTAGCTCTTTCCGTTCTCAAGTTATCGTGGCAACGGCCGGACGGCACCACAGAATTAAATTTCACATTTGGGCAAACCTATAACGCGATGTTCCCCAGAACATACGCGCAAAAATATTTTTTCGTTACTCGGAAACCACTATGCCGATTTTGGCCAATAACGAACTTAAACGAGATATTTATCTCCCAAACCTACTCTGAAATCTATTTCGTTGGATATATTGGCAAAATATCGTATTACAACGATTTCAATGTACAACAAACTTGTCGACGGTTTATGATTTTTGACGAATTTTCTGATCTCATCTCATTTTTTTATAAGGGAAAAGGAATTTTTTTAAAAGATAATTTTTGATCGATATTTATTACCTTTCACGGGTCGCGAAGAGTTAAATAGGGTACTTATGGTCCTATTTTAAAGACTTGGGACCCATAGATTTAGGTTTGATTGAAAATTAAACGATATTTTTATCAAAATACACCGCCGTATTCACAAAGCATTCAATCTCCGTTAAGTCCTAACTGAGGTCCTCAGTTAAGGATAAATTTGAATCGCAACCTCAGTTAACGTATTTAACGGTGGTGAAACAGGTCTGTTCCACGTTAATTTTCATGAAGAATTGCCGACATCGGAAATATTCTAAATAATAAAAAACATCAAAAATTTAAAAAGCGTAGGTAGGTGACTTATAATCTTTGAGATTTTTCCAGATTATCTCATTTTTTTACTGATTCAATATGAAAAAATTTTTTGAAATTTCTTGATTGTTAGTTTGAGAGGAGGTTGGAAATAGTTATTTAGTTGCATTTATATCGATATTTGGAACAATTCTCTGCTAAAAAGAATCAAATATGGTATAATGTACGCATTTTGATGAAGCCAAGTTGCATTGGGCGAGTTCCTGGATGGGTAGCCGCTCTGGCTATACATTTGAACCAGCGTGCCAAAGCTCCTGATCTCAGTGCTTTTCCAACGAGTTTCTTCAGGTACCCTCCTATTGACTGGCCAAAATAGTAGATTCAGATTTGGTTCAAGCACTGACGTGAAGCCAGGAGCTTTAGCACGCATGTTCTATCGTCTACTCACCTCTATTGGACTCTCTTAATCGAATTTAGCATCGATATATACCGTTTTCTCAACTTTTATACATTTCATACCATTTTAATGACATACATCAGTAACGACAGAATAATTTATGAATTTTTAATTCTGAAATGTGTATTCTATTGGAATTAAAATAAAAAAAAACTTACGCCTCAAGTAACTCTAGGATACGATATTCACGAAATTCCGAAAAAAAAATAGTGGGTCGGCATTCTATAAGTAATTACCGAGTTTTTATTCGATCAGATTTGTATATTTTGAGTTATACAAGAAATATCATCAACATTTTAGATGAGTATAACTCCAAAAAAAATCGACCGATTATGCCAATTTTCGAACTTAAATGTCGCATTTGGATTCGCAACCTACCCTGAAAATTGCAAGTCGCTATCTCTTTTCGTTCTCAAGTTATCGTGTTCAAACTTGGAACGTGGCAGAACTTGGCAGAAGAGTCAGGTTTTGAAGGCTCTAGCAATTTCAGCGATGTCGGACTAATAGCTTCTGATATATAAAATTTTGTTCAATGATTTTTTAAAAATTTTTTAGTGTTACGATCCTCACGGAATTTTATAAGAATTTTTGCGTCGGCATTTTACAACTAATAACCATGTTTAGATTGGATCGTATTCGTATTTTTCGAGTTATTGAGGAAATAACAATCAAATTTCATATGGGTATACATAACTCCAAAACCTTTTGGCCGATTATGCCTATTGACAAAATCGATTGTCGCATTCAGATGCACAACCTACCCTAAAAATTGTCGCTATCTCTTTCCTTCTCAGGTGATCCTGACATATATAATATTTTCTAATAATTTATTTTAAATTTTCTAGTGATATGATTCTCACAAAATCTAACAAACTTCTTTGTGTCAGTATCTTACAACTAGCTACCAAGTTTCAATTCGATCGGATTTGTATTGGTTGATGACAAAATTATTACTCGGAAACCGTTGGACTGCTTAAGCCCATTAACGAACTTGTCCGTCGTATTGGGACGCACCACCTACCCTGAAAATTTTAAGTCCGTTCTCAAGTGGCAACGGCCGGCCGGACAGAATCAAATTTGACCTTCATGATTCTTCATCAGGGAGTAGAACATAATCGTTTAAGACCATTTAAGGAAAAAAATTCGAAAATTACAGACATTTGGACAAAATAATAATGCAATCTTCCCCAGAACATGCGCGCAAAAACCAAAAGATACTGTGGAATAATATGAACAATATAGTAATATCGAGTTCCTGTACTTAATGCTTTGAATTCGTTCTGAGTAAGTATAGTATCTCGAATTAACCATATAATCTTCCGCATTCGTAAAAGCATTTTTTATATTCAAGAAATTGTATTTATAGAATTTTGAGTACAAATCAATCATCAGGTTAAAATAGACTAATTCGAAAAGATGTGTATTTCTGTCTGACTGAATTGACGTGAAGTCTTGTAAACATATCCGAAGACTAGTCTTCATTAACGATTTGTTACTATATTTATGATGAAAGGATAATCTCGATAGTACAACATTCCACGTGCTTCGAGACGAAATATGTTTTTTTCTGATGGAGTATATTTATGATCAAGAGAAAAGAATTATAGTTATCAAAACATTTTTTTTTGTCGTTTATATCACTTCAAATATCTATAATTCAATCTTCACTATTATTGTTCATATCTCCACTCGGTCCAGTATATAATTTTCAAACAATAATTAATATGTTGGTAATAGAACAAAATATATCCTGTTGACAGTTTGTGTTCCAAAGTATGTACTTGTACATATACTCCATTCCCTTTTATAAAGTCTCCTGGTTGGCCATGAAAATACACATTTCACCGTGTATATTTTGAAAATGTTAGATTAAAGTCATTTTCCTGTCAGATAACTACGCAACGTTGTCCTGATGTATCTCTACATTAAAGTCGTAGTAATTACGTATTTTTCACAATGTGAATTTACTTCGGAAAAGTAATGAATTTGTAAAGATATTATGTGAATTCAATAATTCTTAACTCCTGGCGACTGAAGAAGAACATTTTTCCTCTGTTACTGGAAATATTTCAGGTAAGTTAACTGGTTGAAAGATTTATGCTTTTTTCTAGTATGGAAATCAAGAATCAATTCTTTAAATTTAATTGAAAAATAATGGATAGAGTAGTCCGTTACTTTGTGATAGTGCATTTGAAAAAAAGGATCAAAGTACCTGAATAACCCGACAAGAAAACTTCTAAACGACCAGAAGTACCTATGGAATTCCCTATTTCTCACAAGAAGACATTTAAATAGAGTTCAACATGTCAGAACGAAGTTTTCCTATTGCAGATTTTGGTTCTGTATAGCACTTCCTGATACTTTGTCTCTGCTTCTTCAAAACTACTTTCGGCGTTTTCAATTTCAAACGAAGAGTTCTTTATTATTCGAAGATAATGGTCTGTGAAAATATCTTGTCTAAGATGGAAGCTTATGTTATGATTATGTTGAGAGTAGAAATTGGCAACGTCTCGGCGAATTGTTTTGACATTGACATATTTCAGCAGTGCCGACCTGCCTTGGATACGAATTTTGGAAAATGAAAAAAGTGTTTCATTTGATGAGAGGAATCTATGTTTAAATGTAATGTACAACTCGAAGACTCGCCCTGTATAGTCTTTCTGTTGCCAAAAAATCATGTTAAAGAAACTACCCCTTCTGAGTACAACACTTCTAATGTTATATTACTGAGTACAATAAACCTTCGTGCACAAGCTGTAGCTTAACGTCGCCTATAAACTCATATCTTACATCATTGTATTATTTGAATTGATTCAGAATTTTAATCAAGCTAAGTAGATCTCTTACTGAAACAATGTAGAAGGTTGGGGGGCTGGGGGAAGAAAGAGTTGTTGTGACATACGGAAAACTAATGCACATCTCCGTTCAATCCTTTTCAGTAATGTTGAGCATATTATTCATGATTCATTTCCCCATACGTTCTCTTGAAACTTTCCATCGGGTAATGCGAATTTACTGTCTCGAGTGGAAAGCACGTTTCCTAATGACGCTTGAAAATATTCATGAATTCGTACAGCACCCGTTCCAACAGTTGGAGTTTATCACTATGTGGCTTTTCCGGACGAAAGTAGCTTCCCGAGTAGATTTCTCCGGCAAGAAGTGTATGAAAAGAAGATAGGAGAATTGGTGGAAATATTTTCCCCAACTCTCGAAGTTGAAAGCTGTTTACAATGCAAGTTTGATACTCATTCAAGGGTCGGGTCAGTGGCGGAGTGTGATTTAATACTTCGGGGGTGCACAACTTTGGAATGAAAGAATACTGCATGATTCTTCAAGCGAGTACTAGATTTCTATTCGATCAGATCTGTATGTTTGAAAATATTGGGGAAATAAATTCCGGCTTGAAGGTTTTTGCGGAATTTAACTTCAGTCGGAGCTGTATTTTTTGAGATATTGAGGAAATAAGAACAAAATTCCAGACAGATATAACTCCATCTGGCCTATCATGCCCAATAACCATCGCATTCGAATGCGCAACCTACCCTGAAAATTGCAAGTTGCAAGAGTTCGTGACGACTGACGGCTGGTAGAACATAATTGAATTTGACACCAATTCTTCATTAGTGAGTCGAACCTAGGGATTGCAAACCGGGCCCGTCCGGGCCCGGCCCGGCCGGGCCCGGTGCCCTTTTAGACATCCACCGGGCCCGGACGTTTTTATACCGGGCCCGGTAGTTGCGAAAACTGCAATACGGAAGCCCGCGACCCGCGAATCCCGCGATGCTTACCACGGGGCTGCCGTTCTAATGCGCCAATGGCCGTTCTGTACCCTGGCTGCTGACGTCTCTGCTCGCTGTATGCGTGGTTTCTTTCCTTCACTTAGTCGAAGTTTGCCCTTCGTTTACGAAGTATATATGAGTTGCTCCATTTCGTCGCCACCGCACCTTAATTTCAATTGTTATTTGCATATTACAATTACGAATATTATATAAATTTACTTGTGTGTTGATTTACTTAGATAGATTAGGTACTCGACTCGACTACTAGGTAGGTACTTATTAGATTGTATACGTGCTATCAAACTGACACTGCATTTTTGCATAATATATACAAAAGTTGTGTTGTCTGTACTTATTTGAATAAAATATTGAAAAATGCATTCATTTTTTCTTAACTCGTAGGTCGTACGTTTTTACATCCATCATGTCATTTGGAAAATCATCGAGACCAGGTCCAAGTCAACAAAAACATGAAAATATTAATCTTCACAATCAACATCCAGTATGGGATTACTTTACCAAAGTGAACGATGGAAATGGTGCAAAATGTTCAATGTGCAATAATATCTATAAGATAACAAATGGATCATACAAAGGTGTTAAAACACATCTAGCATCAAAGCACAATATTAACATAGTTTCCGCAGAAACTCAATTAAAACGTACTGCAACGAAATTTATTTCCTCGGCATCTACTTCAACATCAGAACCAGACAAGAATAAGACTCCAATAGATGAACTACCTCCAAAAAAACAGAGGAAAATTGATTCTTTTTTCAAAAATACAAGGTCTATGGAGACGATGGTTTCAAGAATGGTTTCGAGAGGTGGTTACTCTCTTAACAGTTTTTGTGCTGACCCGGATATGAGGTTTTTATTTTCAAATGCTGGGTTTCAACTCCCCAAATCCCCAAACACAATAAGATCCATAGTGATGAATTTTGAAAACACCGTCAAAGCTGACATGGTGATAGAATTTGATAATTTAAAGAGTTCAGGGCAAAAATTTTCCATTTCGTTCGATGAGTGGACTTCACAGCATAACCACCGATACTTAAATATAAACTTACATAGTAAACAAAAACACTATAATCTGGGATTAGTAAGAATTCATGGTTCATGTACTGCAGAGCACGCGATCGGTTTGGTAAAGGACAGATTACAAAGTTTTAGCATTAATTTAGAAAGTGACGTTATTGCGATGACAACGGACGGTGCCAGCGTTATGGTTAAAATTGGTAGGCTCGTGCCTTGCTTCCAACAATTATGTTTTGCGCATGGCATTCAGTTAGCCGTTGTCGATGTGATATACAAAAAATGGAAAGATCAAAACATGGGGATTGCAATCGAAGACGTAGATTTATTTGAGTCCGATACCGACGATGGAGATGAAGATTGTGAGATTGAAAAGGACGTTGACACAGACTTGGTAGTGACAGTAAATAGAAACGATCTTCCACGCGCTGAAGAAAAACCTGGATTCAGAGGACTTGTAGAAAAAGTTCGGAAGGTGGTCAAGTTGTTCAGGAAGTCGCCCACAAAATACGATACCTATTTACAAAAATATGTTATCGAAGAAACAGGAAAGGAGCTGGCCCTTCTTTTGGATTGTCGTACAAGGTGGAACAGCTTACTTAACATGTTGGAGCGTTTCTACAAGCTCAAAAACTGCGTGGATAAAGCGTTAATCGATATCAAATCTGAGATCAAATTTTCCGACTCAGAGTGGTCGTCGATTAAAAACCTCGTAGAAAGTTTGGAACCATTCAAATTAGCGGTAGAGGCTCTGTGTAGAAGGGAAGCTACTCTTCTTACTGCCGAGACCTCTTTGAAATTCATTTTGGACAAACTAGACAAACAAAGTTCTTGCCTAAGCGTTCAATTATCCGAAGCTTTGCGTATGAGAATTAACGGACGTCGTTCCACGGTGATGACAGGTATATTAGTTTATCTCTGCAATCCAAAAAAATATGACATGTACATGAGGCAAGCCGACGAAACGTTTCCAATGCCAAAGAAAAATGTTATGAGAATGGAAATGAAAAACATATTAGAGAGAGTTATAAGTGAAATTCCTGATGCAGTACTTGAAGTTGAAAATGAAGGTATAAATCCTGAAAAAAATTCACTTCAATCACAAATTGTGAGTGAAGCGAATTGTGATTCACATTCATCATTGACTCTAAAAGAAGAATTGGAAAAGCAAATACTAGAAGAAAAAGCAGAATTTTGTAGAAAAATAAGTCCGGGACAAACCAAAGACCTAGAAAAGATTTTAAAAAAAGAGATGAGTCAGTTTGAAGCTGATGGTAAGAAAGGTCTGTATTTAAATCTAATTCAAGATTATATGATGTGCATTAAGCCAACCAGCGTTGAAGCTGAGAGGGCTTTTTCGGCGGCGGGGTATATCTGCAATAAGTTGCGAACCCGGCTAGGGGATAAAACCATTAACAGTATTTGTTTTTTGAGATCATACTTTGGGACTGAAAAATAATTGGTATATATTTTTTTTAGTGAATTTTTTAAATTGTTACGTTAAATTTTGTTAATTGAGAGTGTTGAGACAAATGTGATGCATATAAAAGTTTAAGTTTTTTTTGTTGTTTTTATATAGTTTTTAATAAATACTATTTCGTAAACTTGAATCTTTGTATTTTTCCTCCATTCATTGAAACCAAATTTACATAAAATAGATTTCATACTAACACATCAACCCGGCCGGGCCCGGCGGGCCCGGCCGGGTTTTCGGAAAAGGTGACCGGGCCCGGCCGGGTTGGAAAACATACCGGGTTGCAATCCCTAGTCGAACCTAATCGTTCGAGACCATTTTCGGCAAAACATTCAAAAATTATAGACATTTGGGCAAAATTAGAGCACGCCTGTTCACTAGAACATGCACACAAAAAGTTGAAGTTGGTAGGTATACAATAGGTAGTGCAAAAAGTAGTGACATTTTGCACGTACAAAAATAAGCCTTCAAGCCGTCTTTTTGGTGTTCACACGTAAAAAATGGATTGGGCATCAACTGAATTCAAATATTAATATAAATAAAATTGTTAACTTACTCAGTGGAGATTCGAACCCGGATCTCCTGCGAGTCAGGCGAGCAAACTTACATCGAGGCTGACACAGCGTACTGAATGAGCTGAGCATTACATCACTTGAAATTTAAGAAGCAGACACCAGTTGAGAATTTTATCTTCAAAATAATTGCTGAACTACAAAGCCGATCGAGCTAAAATCCGGTACTCGATTGTAAAATGGCTGCTTGAAGGTTTGGGCGGAATTTCAGAAGAATAATGATAAATAGTTTCTGAAATAAATAATTTATGGAGAAAAATTCTTACAACAGGGGTGGAAGGCTGGATTCTTCGTCTTGTCTCATAGGTGGCTCGACCGTTTAATATATCCGCTCAGGCCAGCTATTGGAAGCTTAACGGTTCGGTTTGGTTGAATTTGTCGAGAGCTATAGAACATGTACAAAACGCGTGTGTTCTTTGTTAACTTGATTTGTTAAATAAATGCATAAGTATAACAATTATACGAACCCATTTCGAGACACTCTTGGCTGAACGCTGAGTACTTGTTGACGTATTAACAACGGTATAAGCCATTTTTCAATATTACAAATTCTGAGGCCTACTCTAAAGTAGGTAGAGTACACAATTATTTTATAATAATTAGTATATTTGATTATTCTGAATTTGAGTTTTGTGTTAGTAAAAAATTTTGAGAATTTCACTATGCCGAATATTTGAGTATTTAACTTTCAAATGTTTGAGTATTTGAACATTTGGCAATTTGTGTTCTCTGTAAAACTATGTAAAGTTTAACGTAAACTACTTACACCTAAATAACCATACTATTAATCAATTTAAAAAAATGTGCATCATTCCACGAACAGCATTGAATTTGAATTATGGGATAATTCAGTGGGTTTTCTTCGATATTACTGCCAAATATATAAAATCATCTCTAATGAAAGTATAGGGCGAAATGCTTTTTATGATTTTACGTAGTTTGTATGCGGGGAATATACAGTGTGGAACAGCCAAATGGAATAAATTCGATAACGGATAAATGAGAGCGTGTTTGGAAAAACGCTTGGACACGTCGATTTGTATTTTTAACTGAGCATTTTTTTCAAAAAAAAAAAAATATATAGGGTGCGTCATGTGACAGTGGCCAATACCCACTTTCTTATTTTAAATGCAAGCCCCTGTATATTATTAATTTTTTGGATTCTTCAGAGAATTCTAGACATAAATAATGTCCTATACCTATCTTCAACTGTTTCGGAAATATTAAGTGTTTTCAGATTTATTACAAAAATTAACATTAAAAAATTTTTTTATTTCACAAATTCGCTACATTACACTAACAACCTAATAATTAATACTGATTATTTCTTAATAATTAAAAAAAAAAACAAAAAAATATTAATGTCAATGTAGTAAATGTTCAAAATGCTCGCCGCGAACGTCTGAAAACACTTAATATTTCCGAAACAGTTGAAGATAGGTATAGGACATTGTACATGATTTATGTCTAGAATTCTCTGAAGAATCCAAAAAATTAATAATATACAGGGGCTTGCATTTAAAATAAGAAAGTGGGTATTGGCCACTGTCACATGACGCACCCTATATAATTTTTTTTTTTGAAAAAAATGCTCAGTTAAATATACAAATCGACGTGTCCAAGCGTTTTTCCAAACACGCTCTCATTTATCCGTTATCGAATTTATTCCATTTGGCTGTTCCACACTGTATATGTATTATTCACATCGCAACGAACGTAAAAAACGACGTGAATGATGGTTCACTCTTTTGTAGAATATCTTGAACAGTCAATAATATGATAAAATGCTCCATTTCCAAGCAAAAATGTCGCATAAAATGTAGGTCCCGTTTCATAATCAAGCTACATTGTGTTTAATTTTCCAGATTTTTCTTGATGATTTTTAGCGTAAGATATAATTATCAAACTTTGAGTATGAGATAATGTATGGGGATTAAGGAGGTATTACTTTTCTCTTGGTTATTATCCCTTTTTGGCCCTCTTGTTCCTTGGAACAGAGTACTTATCAATTTGCCCAAATTTCTGTAATTTTCGAATTTTTGACGGGAAATGATCTCAAATGTTTTGGTTTGACTCACTGATCAAGATTCCGTAGTCAAAATTGATTCTGTCCAGCAATTCGGCCTGTCCTTTCGCCTGGCCGTCGAAACAATAACTCTCGAAAGGAATGAGCTAGACAGTTGAAATTTTCAGAGTAGGTTAATCTCGATTAAGTTCGTCATTAGGCAACAAAGAAATTCTTTTCACATTAAAAATTAATTTTTTTTTAAATGCAATTTAATCATTAAAATCCATTGATATTATTCTCAACTCTAACAAACTAATACTTTTGGAGATATGATTTTTCAAAATTTCAATAATTGATCGTAATTTTATGATTGGTTCTATGAAATCATAAAATTACGATTAATTCGAATTATAATTTGCTGATGTAAATAAATCCGACATATGAGGTGAGTCATATACCCACGTATTGAATTAAATTTGTATGATGTAGTTCCATCATAAGAATCCATTGATATCATTCCCAACTCTGAGGAACCAATACTTTCGGAGATATGATTTGTCAAAGTTTGAACAAGAGCGTCAAAGCTCCTGTCCACAGGGTTTTCCTACTTTTTAAACCCAAAACTGTTTTGTCGTTTGCTACTGACCATATTCCATGGTGAGGTATCACTTTTCGTTCCATTATAAGAATTTTTCCATCTCCCATCTTTCCCTTGGTTTCTTCGTTGTCCTTGAGGTACCCAATAAGCCAGAACACGTGTCGGCAAGTACCAACAACATGTTTACTCCTGTTCCATTGCGGAATTTTCAGTCCTCTTTTTTTAAAAATAGTTCTGTATCTTGCGTATTTTTGCGCGCGTGTTCCGCAAGGAACAGCGTGCTATCATTTCGTCACAATGTCTGTATTTTTAGATTTTTTTTTCGAAAATGGTCTCAAACGATTAGGTTCGACTTCTTGATGAAGAATTCGAGGTCAAATTCAATTCTGTCCGTCCGGTCCGGCCGTTAGCACGATAACTCTCGAACGGAACAACTTAGAGCGTTGAAATTTGCAGAGTATTTTTGTAGCGTAAATATCTCGGACAAGTTCGTCAACGGGCGAAATCCACCGAGCGGTTTCGGAGTTAAGGCCGTTTTTAGTCAAAACGTTTTTAATGAATATTTCCGGAACCAATCACTCGATCTTTCTGAAATTTGGCAGCAAATTGTAGAATCATGACCTTTATATGCCTGCGAAGTTTTGTTTTGATCGGACGGCCCTAAAGTAGCAAAAAAAAATTTCAAAAATTTTAAAATTTTGTTTTCAGGATAACTCGAAAAATACTGATCTGATTAAATTGAAACTCAGTAGTTAGATGCAAAAGACCAATGCAAACACTTTTGCAAAATTTCGTGAAGATCACGTGAAATGAAAAAAATAAAAAAATTACTACTATTTTGCGAAATACTTTGCTTAAAATGCCGAAACCTATTTTTTTGAGGTTCATGCTGCCCTTTCCGGACATTTTTCGTTGTGTGCATGCGCAGGTGAGAAGTCATTTAACTGCTGTAGTTTTCGTCAGAGAGGATTGGGGTTTTGGGGTGGCGGATGCTATTCCTCCATAGAATCCAGATCCCTGATGAGGGTCTGCGCATGCGTAGATTAAAGATGCGATATCTTCCGAACCACTAGTGTTGGAGAATCGGAGTTTTTTGTAAGGTGTGTTATTTTGAAAGGACTTTTAGCCGCGAGTAGATTGCGCATGCGCAGAAGAGAAGTGACTGTTTTTGGGTTGGATGGGTTATGTTGGGAGTGCTGAGTCGATATTGTGAGGTTTTAAAAGAATATTCATAGCAATTCAGTGCTCGGACACTAGTCAGTTTGGGGGAAATACCGTTGTTTCCGAGTTGAAGTGTGCATACCGTGGCCCTGGAGGCAATTTTGAAATTGATGTAACCCCTTACGGGCATTTTTCGTTATGCGCATGAGCAGACCATCAGTGATTTAACTGCTGAAGTTTTCGTCAGAGAGGATTGGGGTTTTGGGGTGGCGGATGCTATTCCTCTACAGAATCCCCTGGTGAGGGTCTGCGCATGCGTGGATTCAAGAGGCGATATCTCCTGAACCACTAGTGTTGGAGAATCGGAGTTTTCTGTATGGTGTGTGATTTTGGGAGGACTTTCAGCCGCAAGTAGATTGCGCATGCGCAGAAGAGAAGTGACTGTTTGTGGGTTGTTTGGGTTATGTTGGGAGTGCTGACCCGATATTGTGAGGTTTTAAAAGAATATTCATGGCAATTCAGTGCAAGGACAAGTCAGATTGGGGGATGTAGCGTTGTTTCCGAGTTAAAGTGTCCGTATCGTGGCCCTGGGGCTAATTTCGAAATTGATGTTACCTCTTACGGGCATTTTTCGTTATGCGCATGAGCAGACCATCAGTGATTTAACTGCTGGTGCTTTCGTCAGAGAGGATTGTGATTTTGGGGTGGCGGATGCTATTCCTCTATAGAATCCCCTGGTGAGGGTCTGCGCATGCGTGGATTCAAGAAGCGATATCTCCTGAACCACTAGTGTTGGAGAATCGGAGTTTTTTGTGAGGTGTGTAATTTTGGGAGGACTTGCAGGCACGAGTATATTGCGCTTGAGCAGATGAGAAGTGAATGGTTTTGGGTTGTTTGGGTTATGTTGGAAGCAATGAGCCGATATTGTGAGGTTTTAAAAGAATATTCATGTCAATTCAGTGCACGGACACAAGTCAGTTTTGGGGGAAATAGCGTTGTTTCCGAGTTGAAATATCTGTATGGTGGCCCTGAGGCTAATTTATAAATAACTATATTCGGTAGATCTATATTAAAATACGTTCGGATTTGGAGAAGAGGCAATTGCGTTCCAAACGGAGGTCCCACAACCGCATTTTTTTTCGATCTACGGTAAAGCTGAAGGCCAAACTGTATTGATAGCTATATTTGTTAAAGGAACTTGAAAAAAGAAAAAAGCACTGACGTGTAGTCAGTACTCTTTGGCGCGCGTGTTCACGGTGGCTAATTTGAATTGAATGATGAGTACTTCAAGCTCAGTAGATAGAGCGAGCCGAAGATCTACCCAAAGGATAGTGGACACCATTCACTGTCGGTTCAAAAATTAACAGTGCTGTATCTAAGCTGCCATCAGGATAGATTAACAAAGTTGGAAAAGAACACAAGTGACTCTCCTTAGTCGCACAAGCTCCTAGAAGATTTGGGAGGGTCAGTATAATCCTAATCATGTTAATCGCACGCGCGCAAAAGCAGATTGACTTAACAATGAAAGAAAAAGTGTAAAAAGTCAATCTGCTTTGGCGCGCGTGCGATTAACATGATTAGGATTATACTGACCCTCCCAAATCTTCTAGGAGCTTGTGCGACTAAGGAGAGTCACTTGTGTTCTTTTTCAACTTTGTTAATCTATCCTGATGGCAGCTTAGATACAGCACTGTTAATTTTTGAACCGACAGTGAATGGTGTCCACTATCCTTTGGGTAGATCTTCGGCTCGCTCTATCTACTGAGCTTGAAGTACTCATCATTCAATTCAAATTAGCCACCGTGAACACGCGCGCCAAAGAGTACTGACTACACGTCAGTGCTTTTTTTTTTTTGTATTCGCGTCCATGCATAAGAAAAAAAATTGAAAAATTATTTCGGTATGAGTCGGGATTATTCAGGTAAATTATTTTATTCTTTGCATATCTCAAGATAGCTTGAACCTAAAATATCAACGAAAATATTTAAGTTAATAATCCAAACAACTCAGAAGTTATGAAGCTTATGCGTCCGATATAGCTGAAATTGCGAGAGCCTTCACAACCTAATTCTACAGCCAAGTTTCAAATTCGAACAAGATCGGATCTATATTGTTGGAGATATTGGAAAAATATTGGTAACCGATAAGCATTGGGCGAGATCAGTATCTGGATGGGTGGCCGTTACGACGATTACTTTCGAACGGAATAAGATAGTGACTTGCAATTTCCAGGGAATACTGCGCATCTGAATGCGACAGTTAAATTTGTTATAAGACATAATCGACAAACGGTTTTGGAGTTATTCCCATCTGAAATTTTTTTCATATTTCCTCAATAACTCATAAAAAACGGATCCAATCCCATTTAAACTTGGTAATTAGTTGTAGAAGACCGACGCGTAAATTTTAGTAAAATTGCGTGAGGATTGTTTCTCTAGAAAATTTGAAAAAAATCATTAGAAAAAATCTATACCTCAGTAACTATCTGTCCGATATTGCTGAAATCTTGTGAGAGCCATCAAAATCTAACTTTATAGCCAAGTTTCAAATTTCAATAACATAGGCAGGGCCGTATCTAAGAGCTTTTCCGAGGGGGAGGGTGGAGAAACGGCTTTTGGCGCCCCTAATTTGAAAAAATGTACAAAAATCGAACATCACAAAAATATGGATAAAGTGTACATATATTGATAAATACTACATAATTCCTTAATAAAGAATGGATTTCAAATTAATATAACTATGAATGAAAATTATTTTACAAACAAGACTGCGCTCTGAATTTGTGTTTTTGAGTGAAAAAAATTGTTTCATCTCTCAAAAGATCCAGGACCAAAGAACTGTATTTGACAAAAATAAATATATACATCAAGCTTTCGAGAAGATAAGAACAATCTGAAAAGTTCACAAATATTAAAACGAAAACTTTCGAAAAATGATATAGCAATGATGTCATATGTTACCCTGCTGCTATCTAGAGTGGAATGTTCCGTCCATTCTTCGAGAATATCTGCTATTTGAAATATTGAATGAGTTTTTTGTAATTCCCGAATTAAAGCAATATTTTTGTAATCACCACCCTGAAAATTTTTGTAGGATGTATGTATATAGAAAATTAAATCGTCAATGTCACACAATCGAATATTTGACGAAAAAAATACTCATGTCTAGTTTTACAGTTCAATCTGTCAGTGCTGTTGTTGAATGGAGATTGAGAAGGTGCTACTTTCCTTAAATACTATGTGTCGGCAATCGCCAAAACTTACGCTTTTCGCTCTATTCGAAAATACAGTCCCCTTTGTTGCGCGCATGTTCTGGGTAACATCGCGTTATCATTTTGCCCAAATGTCTGTAATTTTCGAATTTTTTGACGAAAATGGTCTCAAACAAATTTGGTTCGACCCTCTGATGAAGAATTCGAGGTCAAATTTGATTCTTTCCGGTCGGCCGGCCGTTGCATCTATAACTTGAGAACAGAAAGAGATAGCAACTCGAAATTTTCTGGGTAGGTGGCGCGTCCCGATACGACGGATAAGTTTGTTAATGGGCATAATCGGCCCAATGGTTTCTGAGAAATAATTTTGTTTTCAACCAATACAAATCCGATCAAATTGAAACTTGGTGAGTAGTTGTAGAATATGAACTTAAGGAAGTTGGTGAAATTTTGTGAGAATCGTATCGAAAATTTTAAATAAATAATTTTAAAATATTACTTATGTCACGATAACCTGAGAACGGAAAGAGATAGCGACTTGAAATTTTCAGGTTAGGTTGTGCATCTTGATGCGACATTTAAGTTTGTTTATAGGCATAATCGGCCAAACGGTTTTGGAGTCAACGCGAAACCTTGTGAAATTTCGTGAGGATCGATTCACTAGAAAATGTTTAAAAAATCGTTAAAAAAAATTCTATACATCAGAAACTATTCGTTTGGCAACGGTGAAATTTTGCGAGAGCCTTCAGAACTCAACTCTACTGCCAAAGTACAAGTTTGAACACGATAGGGTCTATAGTGTTGGAGATGCGAGCAGCCCTGTGTGAGTTGAGTAGCTGGATGGGTGACCGTTGCCTCGAACTGATTGGGACTTGCAATTTTCATGGTAGGGTACGCATCCGAATGGGAGAGTTAAGTTCGTTTATGGGCATAATCGGCCCAACGGTTTCGGAGTATTACCCACCTGGAATATTATTTCCTCGATAACTCAAAGAATATAGACTCGATCGAATTGAAGCTTAGTAACTAGTTGTAGAATATCGACATGAAAACGTGTGTAAAATTTAGTGATAACCGTATTCCTAGAAAATAAAAAAAAAATTGGTTCATAATCGGTAAATTTGATTAAGAGTGTCCAATACAGGAGAATGGACAATAGAACATGCGCGCAAAAGCTCCTGACTTCACGTCAGAGCTTGAACCAATATTTTGACTAACTTGCCTTTAGCCATGTATTCATGACATTTGCTGCTTTTTCCGTTTCAAATTTCTTATCTGCGCTATCCTTCTGAATTCCACTCCAGACGGTTTGGACTTTTTTTGGCAAGGATCCATAATCCGTATTCGGTTTTCGATTTTAATTTTCAATCAATATTCAGATTCACTAATTCACTAGTCACGAATAATTTATATGAGAAGTACAAGGTTATGTTTCTTTCTATTGAACGAGTTTGATGTATAGCCGAGGAAGGCCGGGAATTCCCCAGTCCTGCCATCTAGTCTGTAGCAGCAACAAAGCTTTCTACAATGCTGTTGGTCTATAATAATAATAATAATCTTAATCAAGTAGTAGTTCAAAAAAATCCGTTTTTAGTATGTCCTTTTTCTATAGTTTTCCAACTATCCGCGGTCAATTTGGCGCCCTTTGAGATATGATCCGGGGGGTGGGGGAACCTCCGCTTCCCCCCGCCCACCGGTAGCGACGGCCCTGACGAAAGGAACTGTATTGCTGTAGAGTGTATATAATAAAAATTGGTTCAAGCACTGACGTGAAGTCAGGAGCTTTTGCGCGTATGTTCTATTGTCCATTCTCCTGTATTGGATACTTTTAATCGAATTCACCATGGTGAATTCTATTGTCTATTCCCTTGTATTGGACAGCCTTAATCAAAATCACCATGGTGAATTCGATTAAGAGTGTCCAATACAGGAGAACAGACAATAAAATTCACCATGGTAAATTCGATTAAGAGTGTTCAATACAGGAGAATGGACAATAGAACATAAGCGCAAAAGCTCCTGACTTCACGTCAGTGCTAGAACCAATTTTTTTTTCGTGAAGTCAGGAGCTTTTGCGCGTATGTTCTATTGTCCATTCTCCTGTATTGAACACTCTTAATCGAATTTACCATGGTGAATTCGATTTAGGCTGTCCAATACAGGAGAATAGACAATAGAATTCACCATGGTAAATTCGATTAAAAGTGTCCAATACCTACAGGAGAATGGACAATAGAATATACGCGCAAAAGCTCCTGACTTCACGTCAGTGCTTGAACCAATTTTTTTTTCGTGAAGTCAGGATAGACAGCAATGATGAAAAAATTAACACATTATTGTCTACCTTCAATTCTTCTTTGGGAGAGGAATACATAATTATTCTTGAAAAATATTACTGGAATTAATGTCATATTTAAATAATCAAAGTAAAGAAAATTATAAGTTTAGTTACTAACATATTGAATGAAATTCAATTGAATTCCAGTAATATTCAATTACTTATTCTTAACCAATAAATGTCCATTGATAGATCTAAAGGTGATGAGGTGAAACATAAAGATATATTCTCACTAGTGATAGAAAAACTGGCCTAAAATTCAGGTCTACCCATCACGAGATTTAATATCCACAAATGAGCCTCTCACCTTACAAGATCAGAAAGTGTGGTTAATTTAAAGTTAAGTTTTGAAGCCTTCAGCAAAATTTCAGCGATATCATATTAAAAATAATACATAACCTTTAAAAAGTCCCCTCTCACAAATATACTCCTCTGAAGGCACATGGATCTCTTGAAGAAGAATCGCCTTCTCTATTTCTCAAAGATATTCACTCTTTTGTTCATAGAATCCCCTTCGATATTTAGTTGCCTCTTCCTAAGGAGGATCTCTTTCAAAATCAGGTCTGACCGCTAATGTAGGGCTATCATGTCCTATAGATTTGTGATGAAATAACACGATTTTCCCAAGAACATACGCGCAAAAATATGTCATCATGACATTCATGTGTTTGAAGGTTCTCGCAAAAATACGACCATAGACAACATATCATACGACGATTCGCATCCAGCCACCGAACTCACAAAAGGCTGCTCGGTTCTCCAACAATATGGATCCGATCGTGTTCAAACTTGGAACTCTGCAGTAGAGTTAGGTTCTGAAGGCTCTTCCAAAATTTCAACCATGCCGGACGAATAGTCTATGATATATAAAATTTTTTTCAATTATTTTCAATAATTTTTTTGAAATTTTCTAGTCATACCATCTTCACGAAATTTTGCAAGAATTTTTGCGTTGGCATTCTACAACTAATAACCATGTTTGAATTCAATCGGTTTTGTATTTTTCGAGTTAATGAGGAACAAAAAACAACCAAATTCCAGATGGCTATAACTCTAAAACCGTTTGGCCGATTATCATGGCAACGGCCGGACGGCAGGACGGCACCACAGAATTAAATTTTACATTTGGGCAAATGATAACGCGATGTTCCCCAGAACATACGCGCAAAAAATATTGGAAGCCGAACAGCCTTGGTGGAGTTCAGTAGCAGGATAGGACACCGTAGCCACTTGCAATTTTCAGGGTATTTTGTGCATCCGAATGCGACAGTTAAATTCGTTAATGAGCATAATCGGCCAAACGGTCTTGGCGTTGTAACCATCTATGATGTTGTTGTTATTTCCTCAATAACTAAGAAACTACAAATCCAATCCAATATAAACTTGGTGCTTAATAAATTTTAGAATGCCGACGTACTCATTGTTGTGATTTTTTTTCAACAATTTTATATTCCAGAAACTTTACAATCGAATACCAAATTACAGGTCGATCGACTTTGTATGAAGCTCCCGACTTCACATCAGTGCTTTTAATTTTTTGCGCGTATGTTCTGGGGAACATCGCGTTATAGTTTTGCCCAAATGTCTGTAACTTTCGAATTTTTTGACGAAATTGGTCTCCAACGATTCAGTTCGACTCCCCAATGAAGAATTCGAGGTCAAATTTGATTCTGTCCGGCCGGCCGTCCGGCCGTCCGTTGCCACGATAATTTGAGAACGAAAAGAGCTAGCGACTTGAAATTTTCAGGGTGGATGGCGCATCGCAATACGACGGACGAGTTCGTTAATGGGCATAATCGACCCAGTGGTTTCCGAGTAATAATTTTGTTTTCAACCAATATAAATCCGATCGAATTGAAACTTGGTGAGTAGTTGTAGAATATGAACCTAAGCACGTTTGTGAAATTTTGGGCGAATCGTGAGGCTAGAAAATTTTAAAAAAATTATTAAAAAATATTTTTGTTTTCACGATAACCTAGGAACGGAAATAGATAGCGGCTTGAAAATTTCAGGTTAGGTTGTGCATCTGAATGCGACATTTGAGTTTGTTTATGAGCATAATCGGCCAAACGGTTTTAGAGTTATAGCCATCTGAAATTTTCTGAAATTTGGTGGTTTTTTTTTCCTCATTAACTCGAAAAATACTAAACCGATTGAATTCAAACCTAGTTATTAGTTGTAGAATGCCAACGCGAAAATGTTTGCAAAATTTGGTGAGGATAGCATTTGTAGAAAATTTTTAATAAATCATTGAAAATAAAAAAAAAAATTCTATATATCAGTAACTATCCGTTCGAAATTGCTGAAATTTTGCAAGAGCGTTCATAACCTAACTCTACTGCCAAGTTTCAAGTTTTAACACAATCGGTTGAATATTGTTGGAGATTCGAGCATTCTTGTGTGAGTTCAGTAAATGGGTGACCGTTGCCTCGATAACTTTCGAACGAATGAAGATAGGGACAGGTAATTTTCAGGGTAGGTTGCGTATCCGAAAAGGAGAGTTGAGTTTGTTTTTGGGCATAATCGGTTTAACGGTTTCCGAGTTATATCTACCTGGAATATTATTTCCTTGATAACTAAAAAAATAAAGATTCGATTGAATTGAAGCTTGGTAACTAGTAGTAGAAAATCAGCATAAAGACGTGTTTAAAATTTTGTAAGAACCGTACCCCTAGAAAATTTGAAAAAAATGACGAAAAAAAAAATTTAAGGACCGCACCCCTAGAAAATTTAAAAAAAATCACGAAAAAAAAATTGGTTCAAGCACTGACGTGAAGTCAGAAGCTTTTGCGCGTATGTTCTATTGTCCATTCTTCTGTATTGGACACCCTTAATCGAATTTACCATGGTTAATTATGTTGTCCATTCTCCTGTATTGGACACTTAATTCGAATTTACCATGGTAAATTCGAAATAAGAGTGTCCAATATAGGACACATTCTCCTGTATTGGACACTTAATTCGAATTTACCATGGTAAATTCGAAATAAGAGTGTCCAATATAGGAGAATGGACAACATAATTAACCATGGTAAATTCGATTAAGGGTGTCCAATACAGAAGAATGGACAATAGAACATACGCGCAAAAGCTTCTTACTTCACGTCAGTGCTTGAACCAATTTTTTTTATTTGAAATGGAACATTTTATCGACCGTTGAAAATAATTGTATGTATTACCCAAAATGAAAAAGCGTTCATAATCTGACTCCTGACTTCTTTACCCATTTGCTTGATGAAAATGGGAAATTTCAGACGAGTGCAATGATACGGTTCTGAAATATGATTCTGATACTCGAATTACGACTACTAAATTATAGGTGATCGATTATTGGAATATTTGACAATTCAAATAAAATAACAAACGACTATACGAATACTATATCTCAAATTCCAAGCCCTAGTTGAAATTTTACGAATCATTTCCTCCGCCTCTTCGGGTTTTGGTAATCTCCTAAATTTATATGAAGATCGATATCGTCAATATCGTTTGGATAACCACCCGTTTGTAGGGTGAGCTTAATATTACGCAGATTCCTTTCAATATTCCCCCTTTCGCTATATTCTCGTTATCTCCAATTTCATACTTGAACTAAGTTCTATGATCCAGGATTTATTTTCTCCCAGTATGTAACGAGGACGCCCTTTACTGCGATTGGTCTGGCCACTTTGAATAATTTAGACCATTGTCTTATCGATTGGACTTTGATGTTTACTCGATGAAGTGTGCTAGAGTGACATCGGGTATGCAAGTGGAAATTGAAGTTCTTGCGGGATTGAACAATGAACATACTGCGCTCCTTCCCTAAAACAAGTCGTTTCACGGACATTACCTATATTAATCAAATTGGAGTGGTGTAAACCCTCAAGGGTGATTTTATAGCTACCTGAGATATTTTGATAGTGATACATTTTGAATGACGTATGTCAAAATGACGGTACTTTGACATTTGTGTTCAAAAAGGTTTGCATTTCAATCATGAATATATTGATTGTTCTACAGCGCTACCAAATCGAGGAATTTTATTTTTGGCGCTCTAGTTCCTCGGAACTGAGTGCTTATCAATTTGCCCAAATGTCTGTAATTTTCGAATTTTTCGATGAAAATGGTCTTAAACGATTTGGTTCGACTCACTGATCAAGAATCCGTGGTCGAAATTCATTATGTCCGGCCGTCCGGCCGTAGGCACGATAACTCTCGAACGGAATGAGCTAGACAGTTGAAATTTTCAGAGTAGGTTTGGGAGATAAATATCTCGGCTAAGTTCGTTATTGGGCCAAATCGGACAGATGATTTCGGAGTAACAAAAAAATAATTTTTTTTTACAAGGCAAATTCCAAATTAAATTTTTTTCAATAAGCTGTTTTACCATGAGAATCCAATGATATCATTTTTAACTCTAACAAGCTAATTCTTTCGGAGATATGAGTTTTCAAAATTTCAATAATAAATCGTATTTCAACGTTGTCACAGAATCATATTATTCTATGTATGAATTGTCATAATGTCAAATGATGTTCCTGAGACATGACATTATCTAATCAATCGAAGAATTATGAGCGAAGGGAGAAAAATCTCAGTTGTTTGCTCCGAAATTAGGTTTTCTCAGAAAATTCTTACATTTCGGAACGGAACATGAAGTAAGAGATCTGATAGTAGTGAGACTGCTTTTCATCCATAGACATAGATATAACTCTCGAACGGAATGAGGTAGGTAGTTGAAATTTTCAGAGTAGTTTAGGGAGATGAATATCTCGGTTAAGTTCGTTATTGGGCAAAATTGGCCAGATTTAATTTCATTTCTTCCATGGTGCAGTTCTCATTCTCATGATTACTCATTTAATCTTGATAAATAAACTATTATTTAAATTGAATTTCCTTTATGATGCAGTTCTATCATATGAATACATTGATATAATTCCCAACTCTGAGAAACCAATACTTTCGGAGATATAATTTGTCTGTTTGAACTAGAGCGCCAGAAAGCTCCTGTCTACAGGGCTTGAACCCATTTTTAAAATCAGAGTTTTATTCTTGAAACCTTCGTCCATTTTATGGTCGACATAATCTTCCTTCTGAGGGGCTGTGCTGTAACGGACATTTTCGTTTCGGAAAGTCCAAGCGTTGAATATCGACATCCTATAGTTCCAACAGGACGGTGCTGCGTAGCAAACACAATCGATTTAATGAAGGAAAAATTTTGTGAAAATATCATTTCAAGAAATGGTCCTGTCAATTTGCACCTAAGATCTTGATATTTAACGCCTCCTGATTATATCCTTTGGGATATTTTAAATCGATGGTATATGCTGATGAACCAACAACTGTGGGAGTATTGGAGAACAATATTGGGCGAAATAAGGCCGTAATTCTCGGGAATAGTGGTCGAAAGTTGAACCGATCATATGCGCTTCGTAATGATTAGTCATGGTGATAAATTGCTCGAAATCCTTTTTGAATCATGAATGACATTGAATTTACTTGAAAAAGTTGGGACAGCACTGACGTGAGGCCAGACTGCTCAGGCGCACTTGTTTAAATCCAAAACCAGATCGGTCACCGATTCGGGTAGTGAACACACCCAAGGATGCAAATTTTTGTTAAATTAATAGCAATACCTTCTCGCTGTTCTAGAGAATATCCTTTTAAGCTCATTTCATTAAACTATCAGGGTACAGAAGATCCATTGTAGAATTAACCTTGTTCTATTCGATTCTTCTGTAGATATACATGTGATTATTGTGAACGAATTACAAATTTAAACATTTAATATTTCTCATCTGGACTTGTCAAATTTGACTGCAGACTGCATATTAAAGAAAAATAAGATCAGAGTCGCTCAGTGGAAACTTCACGGAAATTCTATGAACAATATAGAATATTTCAAAAAGTACAGGGTGTCCCAAATTCGATGTCCATTTATGAAATATTGGAATCTACAAACGTTAGGTGAAAACCAAGTTCACTTTCTCGTGCTCGATTTTAAAGACTAATCAATTGCCGGAAACCTTATTTCCATATCATACATTATATATCGCCTATCGTTTTCGAGATACAGGCTGATTTCAAATTTTACCAAAAAGACAATTTGACCTATAACATGCGAATTTTTCAATCCTGAATGAAACAGTTTATGTTAGGTTTTCACACTGATTATTAAGTGTTAAATATGATTCATGCACGAAGATTCGTTTCGGAGATATTGGTGAATCATGTGATTTTTCTTATGGGACACCCTATATATTTTCAATTAGTTTGATCACGTTTTGTATTCTATTCACGAATATATATATAATAATTTACTCCAACAATTTATATGTCTCTTATTTTTTCGTAAATTAGATTAATTTTTAAGTTGATTCATACAATAATTCAAAAATACATTTATAAGCAACTTAAATTTCGCATTATCTTGAGAAAAAATCATAAATATTCATAAATAGAATCAAAAACGTGATCAAACTAAATGAAAATATATAAGGTGTCCCATAAGGAAGATCAATTGATTCACCAATATTTCCGCATCGAATCTTCATGGATGAATCGAATTGAACGCATAATAATCAGTGTAAAAAAATAACAAAAACTTGTTTTTGAAGGATTGAAAAATTCGCAGAAACAAAACAGTTACAGATCAAATTGTTTTTTGGTGAAAATTCGATATCAGCCTGTATCTCGAAAACGATGAGCGATATTAAAAAATGGTTTACGGCATTTAATTTGTCTTCAAAATCGAGATAGCGAACTTCGTTTTCACCTAACGTTTGTAGATTCCGAGATTTCATCAATGGACATCGAATTTGGGACACTCTGTACACATACTTTTTGCGAGTTTGATGAAATATAAATAACTCTAAAACCTCTGGTTCCTTAAACTTTTCGTTTTCAAAAATTCCAATGTTGAAGTTGGAGTAACTTCTCATCATTCGACATCTGCTAACACTCAATAGTGTCAAAGTACAGACTGTTAGTGAAAACTACCAAACACGGAAGTGATTTTTTGGTCGTTATTGTTTTATATTTCTCCAATATCTCCAACAATATAGAAACTGCCGAACACATAGTTTGTAAATCCTTAGTGTTGGCCAACCTGAGAATTTTACAAATATGGGAGAGCCAGTTCTAAAACCTCACGACGCAATAGCCAATGCTATCATATATCTACACCATTGGCAATGTCCTTAGGATTGAATAAAAAGGGTAATAAAACAAAATATCGTATCGGTCGCAGTTATTAAGAGCTAAACCAAGCCTTACGACCCCGTTCTAAAAATAATAATTTATTTCTTTCTACTGAACTTTTTTTTTCTCCACAGGTCCCATTTACGTGAAATACGCGACCGGTCAGTTTTACGGCTGTTCGAATCGGCTGACGTTTCGGGAGGTCTGCCAATGGCCGGTATCGGGATAGCCGGAGGTGTCGGCCATTTTGAGGATCCAAGCTACTTTTCCGAACCAGAGTTCGACTCAGAGTATCAACACCAGCACATACATAAAAGCAAGGTAAGGAAGACACATTTTATGATGCATTTTGAAGCGGTTGTATATACGCAGTATGAAAAGATGCGAATAATTTAACTTGCATTTGATGCACAGTTCAAAGTTGATTCAAACTCACAATAGGTAGGTATTATTGAATGTCAGGACATAAGTGCAGACATGCATGTTCAAATTCAAACCTTTTTATGTTTTGCCAGTGCGACCATATCGTCCAAAACTACGGCATATATCCACAACAAAAAGGTGAGTGCAGCGTATTACGCATTCACTTACGCCATCTATGCAGATATACCATAGCTTTCAATTTTGCGAATACTCGAATATTCTGATTAATATTATTGGGGTTTCATGTTGGATGAAACTTTACTCGAATTAAGAGCGATTCCAATTTCGTGAAGTAATTCTGAATTTCATTGATAAATGTCCGAAATATCTCACTGTAATGTATTACACTTGTTGATAACTTACCGGTCTGATACACAGATTGCGCTTCAAATACAGAATTAATGGTTTCTCTGAAAACTACTAAGCTGTCAATCATCTATGATTATCTGACGTTTGGTTCGAAAGTTACAGTGGTGAATGAATTTTGGGTGATGCTGAAACATTGCTACCGTTGAAACGAAATCTTGGCTTGTGTTATCCGGAAAAATTGACCATTATAGACTGGTTTGTTGGATTTGAATGTGGTCGTATGAACAACGAAGATGCACCATGCTCTGATCATCCAAAAGAGGTGGTACCTATGTAATACCGAAAAGCAACAGTCCACATCGTTTTGGCAACCCGTTAAGTTAAGTTGCAGGAGATAGCTGATACTCTGAATATATCATTTAGGTTTTATTTTGCGAAAACTGGTTTCGAAACTGGTGCCGCCTGTGATCTTTCACCAAAACAATGCACAAGTATTTGCTTGATATAGCAATATTTATTTATTTAGCGATTCAATAAACGGTACAAGACTTTTTAACAAAAAAATATATAGAAATCAACCATAGAAATCATACAATAAAAGGCCGGCCTAAAATGTTTGAATCTTCGGACGAATCTTGGACGAACATATACATTGAATAGACATAACAGTTCAGAAGAATACAAAAGTCTTCGAAATAGTTTAGGGACAAAGATGACATGTTTTTTTCTTCTGTGAATTATACTTCTTTTTATAATTTTCATTATATTGTGTTCGTACTTTACTTTTTCTGTTTTGAATGCTCATTCGAAATTGTTATTATTTTAATTAATAAGGGTTAAGTGGTAGAGCACCTTTTTGGTGAACTTCCCCTTGATGTTTCGATTTATGATGAGAAATAAATACAT
The DNA here is from genome assembly GCA_937662695.2 of Halyzia sedecimguttata. NCBI lineage: Eukaryota > Metazoa > Arthropoda > Insecta > Coleoptera > Coccinellidae > Halyzia > Halyzia sedecimguttata. The sequence goes on along the minus strand of OW569413.2, from coordinate 66,990,758 downwards.
TATTTATTATACATTAAATATTATTATTATTATCTGTGTGAACTCAAAGAAGACAGCCCAAGTTGGTCACGGACTCGAGTCGCAGATAAATACTGAGCCCATTCTAATTGCAACAAATTTGAGGAATTTGTTTTGCACCCTTTCAAGAAAAAGGTTATCTACGAATGTGTAGGAAGACCAAACCACAGAGCAGAATTCTATGATTGATCTCACAAAAGCTACATCTATAGAGATTTCGTAGTCTTTCGGTGTTAAAATATCTATTATTTCTCAGAATAAATCCCAAAATCTTGAGAGATCTCCTACGATGGCCTGGAACGCGGTTTGAAAGATAATTTGTCGTCATATGAGATACTCAGGTACTTGACAACGAATACCCTCTCATTCAGCCCTACAACTATCAGTTTGTTTATTTTGGGTAACTTACCCTAGCAGATTTCATAAAGATAAAGAAGCAGTTTACTTCCTAGAAAAAATAACACGCTGTTCCTGGCGGAACAAGGTCGTAAAAAGAAAAGAAAGGAGAAGTTTTTTGGTCTACGTCCAATAGAATAATGAACTGTGATAGGAAACTCCAAGCAGAAAAAAGTCATGAGTTGACATTTAGTGATATTTGTTGTTAAACAGTTGTAGCATACCACTCCTCCACCACCCGCAAATCCGACTCTAACCTCGTAATGACGACTTCACTGAAGTTAAAAGATTGAGATCGTCTGCAGATAATAAAAATCTGACGCAGCGGATGACGAGGCTTATATCATTGATGAAAATAAAGAACAACAATGGACCAATATTGCACGAATTACAGTTCCAACTGTTTTTACACCCACACTCTTTAAGAAAAATTTTAATTTTTTTTAGTCATAGGATCACCAAGAAATTTTGTACAAATTTAAGTTTAAATTTGATCTTTTTTTCGAGAAACTAACAACAAAAATTCAGGAGGGTATAAAAAAACGTCTGAGACCATTTTTCGGCAAAAAAGTCGTAAATTACAGACATTTGGCAAAATGATATCACGCTACCCTAGAACATGCGCGCTTTAACTGAATTAATTGTAAAATTAGCGTCAGCTCGATCTGCAAATAGATATATTAATAGGATCATCGTTGAAATAACATATTCCACCTTATTACCTTCAATTGAAGAATTGAAGCGTACCAACTACCAACAACGTATGTATGTCTAATAATTACATTCCATCTTCATTCTCTGTCGTGATCAAATATAATAAATTTCATTTCAGCTTTATTTGTCACCAAGTGTAAGCCGAGCGAGAATATAATTTATCAAAGATATAGGTCATTATTCCATGGAAGTAAATAATATCCTTTCCTGGATGATTTAATCCTGGTTTGATCGCTGGTTAAAAATCTTTGGAATATCAATCGAATCCTTATTCAGTGTTGGACTAGCAAATGTGACTTTGCATCAGATTTTTTTGAGTAGGATTTTTTATGATATATTGCTATCTGGTAGCATGGTAGTACCCCCGCCAAGTTGATACCAAAGGATCAGGGTATACTACCTACTTCTTCTCAAAGCGTTTGGTCGCATTTTCAAACGATGAATGTTTCGTTCTAGATAACACTAGAGCAGGGGTCACCAATTAGTTTCATTGGTCCTTTTTTATAACATTACTATTGATCCATTTCATTATGATCAGAAGATATTAAAAAATGATTTTTAATAATTTTTATCTCCCATTATTCAAAAAATTGTTATAAACAAATGCGTTGTTTATGAGATAATTCAAAAATTTTGTTTGATAACATGATCTTCGATTATAACTATGATTTAAAAAAAAATCGTTTCTTAAAAAAATTTTCATTGCTGAAATACGCATTTGTTAAATAACAATGTTTTTACCACTTGTTATAAAAATTAAGGAATTATTTTTTTTTAATCATTATTTATCTTGGTCTTTGATATTTGAAAAAAACCGATTAGTATTTGAATTTTCATTAATCATTTGAATCAAATCAATCTGTTATAAACAAATGATCATTTCTTTGTATTTTTCCTTTTTTTCCCCTAAAGCAACAATGTATAATTTTTATAATGGAAAAATTATTTATACTTTTTATTGAACTTTAAATATTCTGTTCTCTTTCATTTTACCACTCTCACCTGGTATATTGGTCCTACAGTTCCAGGAGTCCTCCTCTTTGTGAATCTATTTTCAAATTTGAATTATCTCAAATAGTTTTTGAGTTATTGGCGTAAAACCAAACCTCCTTTTTTCCCTTAATTGTTTATAACTATTGCAATTTTTACATATCTCTATACATATCTACATGCCATTTCGAATCGATTGACACCTCAATCATAATTTTTGGAGAATACACAAAAATTTTGACCTAAAAAGCACTTGTTGACTAGAATAATATGGCCGAAATTAGCAAAAAATAATTCTGAAGATTTTTGTTGTGTGTCTGACGAAGGAGTCTGATATAGACTCCGAAACGTTTCGAAATAGGTGTTTCATCGTTTATGTTGTTTCGTTATTATTTCTTAGGCAACATTGTTCGATTGATTCCTTCGAAAAAATATCTTGTGTTTCTTAGGCAGAAGCAATTCACAAAAAAATATTTTTTTTATTTTATTGACATTTTTCAGAGTTTGGGTGAGAAAACCCATAAAGAAACCATTTAATAATGTATATAATCGATTTATGTAGCTATAGTTTGGAACCGCTTCTTCAGGCTAATGTACAATGGAAAACGTTCTGATTTACTATGTAGATTTCATCGACATCTACGTCTAAAATGAAAGATTTGGAAACACATAGACATAGCTACAGAGTCTCGTTGCTATAACAACATAAACACATCACAACTGCAAAACTTAACCCTACAACTTTTGATTATACTATTATAAAAAATTTGTTCAAGCCCTGTGGACAGGAGCTTTTTGGCGCTCTTGTTCAAACAGACAAATTATATCTCCGAAAGTATGGGTTTCTCAGAGTTGGGAATTATATTAATGGATTCCTATGATAGAACTGCATGATGAAAGAAATTAAATTTAAAAAAAGTGTAGTTTAAAATAAATGCTTCAATAATTTTCTTTTAAAAGACAAGAGTGCCAAAAAGAGCAATCTACAATGCTTCAATGCCTTAGTGCTTCAAAAATTGTCATAAAATTTATTTATCAAGATTAAATAAGCAATCTGCAATGCTTCAACCTCGTGGAATGGGTTGTTGCAACTTACACTCGGTGCATAGTTTTCACAACTCGAAATACCTAAGGAAAGTATCATCAAAATGTTTCGAGCAAGGCTGGAGACAATCATAGCAGATTTTCCATATATTCCTGATATTTGGTAGTGGATTACGAACAAATTATTTTAATAGCTCATAATATATTAATAAAATACCATCCTCTTTTCATAATTTAAAATTTAATAGTTCATACCACTAACACATTCTTTTCTGTATTATGAACCCTAACTCAAGAAAAAAATATTGATACACAAATGTAGATCCATATTTCAGTATTATTTTGCTAGCAACATTATGAAAATACTAAATATAGGAACATGTCTCACTACTTAAGGACGTAAAAGGTAATATTAACCTCAGTGGTCAACGAACAGTAATTTCTTTTGATGATTCCATTATGTTCTTCTTTCCTTTTGCCTCCATACACTACATCAAAACAGTCTTGTATATATTCACAAATTCAAGAATCGAATACTTGCTTTCCAAGAGAAAATAACAACTATGAATTGGCAATCTCTAATAGCTAGAAAAGATGACATTTATGAATAGTGATCACAGCCAGATTCTGTGTTCTGTGTACTATTGAAACTTTGAAACATCATATCTCCGAAAGTATTAGCTTCTTAGAGTTGAAAATGATAACAATGGATTCTTATGATGAAACTGCATCTTAAAAAAATTTGAATTCAAAAGTTGTAATGTAAAAAAAAAAATTTTTTTCGTTACTCCGAAACTATTAGACCGATTCTGCCCGATAACGAACTTAACCGAGGATCTCTTATTGCATTGGATTGAAATATACATTTAAAGAAAACTTGCTCCCTTGAATGATGAGCTTGATTTTCAAAATAATTCGAATTCATTTCTCAGCTGAGGATAAGGCGACTCAATCATTTTCTTACTATCAGATGATATGATTATGATTAAGTATGCTGATACTCCTAGGTTTTCCAGGTTCATCCAGTCTTCAGTGCGGTGGCAGAAGGACTCGGTTACAAATCTCATACAACTGATTCTCCTTACTCGCACAAGCTCTTAAGAGCTAAGCAGGGGTCTCCTCAGAACACCTAGGACGGTCAATAGACCTAATCATAATGCTAATCCGATGGTAATGAAATTTTTGCAGCGCCTTACCTTCAGTCTAAAAGATGAATTAAAATCATTTTAAAATTTGAGTTCAGCATTCAAGGAATCAACATTTCGCTCTAAAATATACAGAAATTTCGGAAACACAAACTTAAAAATGTGAACCAAACCACTAGGTCCAAATCCCCAAACCCCACCGAGTAGGTAGGTTGCAATTAGTCGAGAAATATTTTTTTTCTACGCCCATGTCAGTGGGACAAAAATCGCACAGCCGACTTTCCTTGTATGTGACTTATTACAATAACATGCACGTAATGAGATCTCATAACATACACGTGCGTATTGATAAGAAAACCTAAATTTCTTGGTTAAATTGCAATCAAATTTATCTATATTTTCGACTTCATTTTGTCTATTTACATAAATATAATATAGTCGATTGAAAAACATAAAAACTTGGTAAATTGCAATCAAATTTATCTATATTTTCGACTTTATTTGGTCTATTTACATAAACATAGTCGATTGAAGAACATAAGAACTCTTAGCATTAGCGAAACACATTTTCGATTAAAAGAGTGATGGCCCCAAATGTCGGCAACACATTATACAGTTCTCATAAAGTAAGTAGCGTTTTTTTTTAGTATATCATGGAAATAAACATTTATGTTGTCAATTTTTACATCAAGTATCCAAACATTTTCTCCAACGAATTATGAGTTCCTTCCTTCAATAAAACAAAATGGGTGGGCGTAGAAAAACTATAGTATTATTATTATTTATCTCATCTGACGTTTAGTTCCACCGTTTTTCTCTTGGTAGAGAGCATTTTATCGGAATAATTTCACACTGAATAAAACTTCTATTAATAATAAACAATAAATAAAGAGCTCTAAATTTACGTTACAACATCTGCCAAAATCAAAAATGAAAAACTAATGACATAAAGTCTATGGTTTCCATTATATTATGTTATATCTATGGTTTGAAACGAAAAATATTATCCTTCGACATCCTTACTCTAATGATCTCATTACAAAGTCATTAGTTAATGGAGCGAAAAAAATAAACAAATAACAACGGACATTAAAATAATCGAGGCATTATATTTAATGCACTATTAGCTAATGATGATTCAATTGGCACCTTCTTGCAACTCAGTGTTACGGACATAAAATTGTAAATAACTAATTTCGAATATTTTGTCCGGAATTGGATTCACTTTTTCCTAAATTAGTTTTTCTTTTTCCGGAATTGCTTTTACTTTTTCCTACATTGAACTTCTAAAGGTATAGTTAAAGCAGTATTGCCTGTGAACTTACAATGACGTGAACTGTGCTAATTGCCAATAACTAAAAAAGGCACACGGTGAAATATTCATTGATGTTAACCATCAACGAATATTCCACGTGAGCCGAGCTAGGTCACCTCATCGCTCATTGTTCCCCCAATGAGGAAAGCGCCGTTCAAGGGCAGACATGAACCGCGGTTTCATGGTTGTTACCAATCATCAGCGTGACTTGAGTCAACACTGAATGAACAACCGAAGGAGTTCTAGGAAACATTATTCCATCCGTTGCGAACTGGTAGGTAGAAAATTCCTCCAGAGGCACCTATGGAAAGCCTTACGAACTCCGACCCTCTGCGACGAAGAAACCTTGAGCGATGTTCAGCGACATACATTCTTTTGCCGCAAGAACGTCGCTGTACATCGCTCAAGGTTTCTTCGTCGCAGAGGGTCGGAGTTTGTGAGGATTTCCATAGGTGCCGCTGGTTGGATTTTCTCCCTACCAATTCGCAACGGATGGAATTAAGTGTCCTAGAACTCCTTTGGTTGTTCCATTCAGTGTTGTCTAAGTCACGCTGAGGATTGGTAACTACCATGAAACCGCGGTTCGTGTGTGGCCTTGAATGCTGCTTTCCTCTTTGGGGAAACACTGAGCGATGAGGTGACCTAGTTTGGCTCACGTGGAATATTCGTTGATGGTTAAAATCAATGAATATTTCACCGTGTGTCTTTTTTAGTATTGCCTATACTGGATATAAAAATCGCACCAATAATATTTCATGTAAAAGTGGCTTCTCGGCTAAGCATTCGAAAAAATAGAGATTCGGGTAGAACGGTTTCTTAATTAATCTAAATTCATCCATATTGGTCAAATATTTAATAATTCAACTAGTTACCTACAATAAATTATCTGTAAAAAAATATAAAATTCAAACTCAACAACAAAACTCAAGGCTTCATTAAATGCTAGAATGCGTTGCATTGAGGAACCGCTGGAAGATAAAAAGCTCCGGAATACAATTTCTTCGCAACTGTTCTCCATCCGAACACCAGTGCCTTCTCGAATGGTTCTTGATCGCATCCGCTGCATACGTTCATCACTGCCTTAACCTCGGCTTCTGCAGGTTCCCTCTCATCGCTCTGTTTCTGTTGGTTGATGATGGGTTGGTTGTCGCCGATACCAGCCAGACCTTCGAGTAAACTTTGAGAATATATCTCATCAGCTCCAAGACTGCCTTCTAAGATTGTACCACCAGCTAGTATGATCTCTCTTTTGCTCTGGGTCTTCTCAGTGATCTCCCTCTTGGCTGCTGAATGAATTATGTTAGATCCGAAGAGAGCTGCGTCACCTATAGACAAGGATTGAGAAGAGTATGATCCACCATCTCCCGTGATCAATAATTGCCCCCCTTCCGGAAACTGTGCGGTCTGCAGGATCGCTTGTTGCGCAGGGATCTGTACGTACTGTGCCTGAGGTCCCTTACCGGACTGGAACTGTTTCGCTACCAGACTTTCAACGAACTGCCCGTTGATGTACTGGGCGTTGTAGTTTTGTCCAGGTATCGGAACGAGTTGTGCTTGTTGTTGTTGTCCTCCAGCCAAGTTTATCCTGAGTCCGCGAGTCAATTGTCCTCCGGTCAGCAGAGGGTGCTGTGGAGTGTTTGCGATCGGTGGTGGAGTTGGTTTGGGTGTTGTGGTGATTGGTTCGCCGTTGTGGTCGAACTGATGGGCGTGATGGTGTTTGTGGTCCTTGTGGGCTTTTCCGGCTGTGAGGGCTACGTTGTAGAGTTGTACCATTGTGATTTCTCCCAACATTCCTCCAGACCCTGCAAGGAGATGAAAGTTTCTATGATTTCGTTATATCAATCGATATCTTCTGATTTCCGAAATATTCAACCTGAGGGGCAGATAGAAGGAACACGTGTAAAGGGTGTCCCAAATTCGACTTCCATTGATGAAATCTCGTAATCTACAAACGTTAGGTGAAAAAAAGTTCACTTTTTTCGATCTCGATTTCGACGACGAATTAAATTCCGAAAACCATTTTATGATATCACTGATCGTTTTCGAGATACAGGCTTATTTCGAATTTACACCAAAAAACCAATTTGACCTATAATAATTGTTATGTATATGCTAATTCTTAGATCCTTCAAAAACAAGTTTTTGTTAATTCTTTACACTGATTATTATGCGTTTAATTCAATTCATACATGAAGATTCGTTACGGAGATATTGGTGAATCATGTGATTTTTCTTATAGAACACCCTATATATTTTCGTATGAATTCATTCTTGATATATTTTTTGAATCAACTAAAAAACCAATCTAATTTACGAAAAAACAAATGTAAATTCTTGGAGTAAATTATCAAGTATTTATATAATATTCGTAAATGCAATTAAAAACATGATGAAACTGAATGAAAATATATAGGGTGTCCCATAAGAAAAAGCACATGATTCACCTATATCTCCGTTACGAATCTTCATGCAAGAATCATATCAAAAGCATAATGATCAGTGTAAAAAATTAACAAAATAGTAATTTACGTAACAAGTCCGGAAAATAGGGTTTTTTTGGACGAATAGACAAAATTCTAGGACGAGCGTAAGCGAGTCCTGGAAGTCTATGAGTCCAAAAAAATCTTTTTCGGGCGTGTTGCGTACAATATTTTTTCGACAACCGTGTAGAATAACAAATCAATGAGCACATTTTCATTGTCACTATCGCTGCGGATTTCCATATTTTAATGCGGATTGCGATAAATAACATGCAAATTGTTGACAACTAATTTTATATGAACTGTCAGCCGTTTTCTCAGTGTTATGGTAACTTCATTTATCAAAAATATACCTACCAAGATTTTCATATTTACAATGACCAAATCGACGTGATTTTTCCGGCCTAGTCCGGGAAGTACGTACTTCCCGGACTAGGCCGGGAAATGCTTCTTTCTCAAAGAAAAAGCGTCCGGGAAGTGGGCACTTCCCGGACGGTTGCCGAAAAACTTGTTTTTACAGTATCGAAAAATTCGCATAAACAAAAAATTTATAGATCAAATTGTTTTTAAGTAAAAATTCGCAATCAGTCTGAACTGTAACTCGAAAACTATCAGCGATATCGAAATTAAGTTATCGGCATTTGATTCGTCTTCGAAATTGAGATCCAGAAAGTGAACTTCGTTTTCTCCTAACGTTTGTAGATTCCGAGATTTCATCAATGGACATCGAATTTGGGACACCCTGTACAGGATTATGTTGGCAGCTGTAATATTATTAAGAGCTTCCATTTTTTGACAGGTCAACTAAAAACTATGCCGCTCATAAAATTTTTAAAAGGCATTGTCCTGAAGTAAGAATTTTTTGCGCGCATGTTCTTTTGTTTATTCACGCCTCACACACTCTCACGAACTACTGCATGAACCTTCAAGCCCACTACTAGATTTCAATTCGATCAGCTCTGTAAATATTGTGGAATGAATATCGGCTTGAATGTTTGTGAGGAATTTCAATGGAATCTGACCTATAGTTTCTGAAATATAACATTTAAAAAAATGAATAAATAATTTTTTTCGAAGAAATTTTATTTATTTTTCTATTGATAAGATCTTGGCATAATTGCCAAGTTTCAATCCAATTGAATCCGCATTTTTTGAGTTCTTGAGGAAATAATAATAACATTTCAGATAGGTAGAACTCCGAAATGATTTGGCCGATTATACACATTAATCTACTTGACCGTTACATTCGCATGCGCAACTCACACTTAAATTTTCAAGTCTCTACCTCTTTCCATTCGAAAGATATCGTGACAACGGACGGTGAACATAATTGAATTTGACCATGAATTTTCATCAGTGAGTCGAACCTCGAGAGCATTTTCGGTAAAAAATTCGAAAATTACACAGATTTGGGCAAAATGATAGCACGCTGCTTCCAGCAAACTGCGCACAAAAAGTTCAATTTTTGGTGTACTAGATAGTGCAAAAAGTAGTAACAGAATAGGAAAAAAAATGTCAAGAAGCACGTGAACCGAGTAACCTGCTTTGCATTTTAGCAATTACTTTGAAACTAAAATTTCAAACTGGTATCTACTTGTTCTGAAATTCTCAAGGTATTAACCAAATCTCGATAGCCGAGAGGTAAGTATTCTCGCCTGCCGCGCAGGAGATCCCGTTTGGAATCCCCGCTGAGAAAGTTGACTATCATATTTATTTTGAAATTTGAATTCAGTTTCTGTGTTTTTTTTCACGTTTTATCGCTAAATAGACGGTCCATGCGGTATTTCACGAGGGTGAGAGGCGTGAATAGACTCGCAAAAGCACCTTACTTTACGTCAATGCTGTTTCGATTTTTGCTACAATAAGTGAGGTAGGAAAACTACTCTATTTGCATACACAAAGTTATAAATCACTTACTTGAAATGGATTGAAAGGTGTGTTTACTGGCTGCTGATAAAATGAAAGTATTCCTCAAAAATATACATCAGTATCACTTCTCATTACCAATTACTGCTTTGATTAGAAGGCGGAAGTGAACGCAATACATTCCGGATTCTCAATGAAAAGGGGAAGTGCAATAATGATACTTGGCCAGGAAAATGAAGATATAAAATCAGAGGTTCCTAATTACCCACGTGTTTTATCTCTGAAAGTTGGAATCCAAGCGCCAACTTTTACTTCAAACGTTAATAATTCATCGTTGAAAAGTAGATAACTGCTTTCGATAATTTGAGGTAGTATCTAAAGAGATAACTACAAAGAAACGGTTGGCTGATAATGGGAATGAAGAATTACCGTTTTCAGGTTTCACACAATCGTTATCGTCCTAAAAAACCAATTTGACTTAAAGGACCAATTAACGGAGAGCAATTATATTTTAACGACTCTTTTAACTTTTTCACTTCTATGAACGAGCAAAAATTATGGAAGCTATTGTCGAAATTTTCAGTGGCATAATGAACTTTCTTGAAAAACCCTCGGACATTAGCGTACACATAAGTAGCTCCACCTTTAATATATTTTACAGATCTGATTATAACAATCATATTATAGTTATTCTGGTTTTTGTCATTTTTTTAAAATTAAATAGGTAGATTAAAAATGAGACATCGCATTCGAGTGATTTGAAGGACTGTCTGACTCATACTATTATAAACTAGTCACAAAAATTAAGGGATATAAAGCAGTGGTCAAAATCGATTCTGTCCGGCCGGCCCTCTTCAGTATCACTGTTAACACGATAACTCTCGAACGGAATGAGCTAGACAGTTGAAATTTTCAGAGTAGGTTTAGGAGATAGATATCTCGGTTATGTTCATTATTGGGCAAAATCGGACAAATGGTTTCGGAGTATGGAAAAAAAAAATTTTTTTCTTACATTACAAATTTCAAATTCAATTTTTTTCAAGATGCTGTTTCACCATAGAAATCCACTGATATCATTTTCAAGAGCCGGAGATGTAATTTTTCAAAATTTCCATAATATATCTTACTTCTATGTTTTGACAGAATGCTCTAATCATTTTATCTATGAATTATCGTATGATCTGTGTTCACACATGTCATATTAGACTTGCGTCAAACTTTTATGTATGAGTTGGACAACATACCTATGTGAAGAGAACTACTCATCTGTCAAATAGTCTGTTACGTTACGCGCCATTTCTGAGTGCGTTTTTCAGCGGGAGTTGGTTACAAAGGCGGCTTTAAGTAGGTGAGATATTGATTTTCCTTGCCTTTTATGTGGTTGTCTCCAGTTTCATTTTGTAATATTCATTCGTAAACATAAAATTTTTGTTAAAATTCTTAATTCTGAACTACTTGGAAACCGTATGAATATCGGGAAACTTTGAATCGTTCAATGTAACCCGCAATTTGATGAATTTGGTACACCGGGTAACTTTGAATTGTCATTTTAAGGTGGAGAATGCCACGAAAATCTCAAAAAGCGACGCCCGGTGTCAGAGAATATGGTACAAAAAGTGGGAAAGCCCTGTGGACAGGAGCTTTGGCGCTGTTGTTCAAACTTTGACAAATCATATCTCCGAAAGTATTGGTTTCTCAGAGTTGGGAATAATCTCAATGGATTCATATGATTAAACTGCATCATGAAATAAAAAAATATTAAATAAGAATCCATTGATATCATTCCCAACTCTGAGGAACCAATATTTTCGAAGTTATTTTTTAATAGTCACATTTTGGAGCTCTTGTTTCAATTTAGTTCCTTTTATGATGCAGTTCTATTATAAGAATCCATTGATCGTTCCCAACTCTGATGAGACACCAATACTTTCGGAGATATGAGATATTTTGTTCTTTTCAATTTCTCAGTTTGTTTTCCTTTACCATCAATACTATGAGGTACGACTTATTGCTTTTGTTCAGGATAACTTCGTGACAGACCCTCGCACATGCTTTTTAGTCAAGTACAATTGAAGGGTATTGAATTTTTTTAAAAAGATTTATGGTGGAATTTTTTTCGATGGTTTTCTTAGGATTGCCCCGGAACCGTATATGGCTGGATCTGAAAACTAAAAAATCTTTTTTTTAACTTCCCTCCGAGTTACAGTCAATATTACCCATAAATTAGGAGTTGTGTTTTATATCCCTCAATTTTCGTGCCTAGTTTATTTCATTACAAATATTAAAAACTGTGTGGGTTATTCAATGAAGTTGAAAGTAGTAGTTCGAAATGCTCATCTCATTCCCTCGAATAAGGAATCAATATTTTGAGAAAAAAAAATGATTTAAAGTATTTTTGGTTTGATCATTCTGGTTTTATGTCATAATTAATATTTGATAAAAATAATTTGGAATGGTCCCGCCAAAAATGGTTCTAATGTCCCTTGAAATTTTCGCAGATCATGATTTAAATTATATATAGGTTTCTATTGTAGAAAATTCATGAAAATTGGTAAAAGGGCCCAGTATAGCCATCAGATGATTTTGCGGGCTTGAAATAAAAGAAACATATCGAAGAATCGATTTAAAAGTTAATTTATGATTAATTATTATCCTACGATAAATAGTTTGCGTGTTAGGAAAATAAATATGGTTTTAATTTAAGATAAATCAGACATAAATAGAGAGAAGCCCACTATCTTGATTATGGAAAAACCAATATGCAGAATCTGGTACGTATTATCAATAATTATGATTGAGAGGAGTCACCTCGAAAGCGCATATTTTCAGACACTGAAATGTTTGATTTTGTCAAGACAGTATGTGATTCTCACCTTTTGGTGAATCTACTCCTTCCTGAAATCCTCCTCCAAGTTGAGTTTGTGTTTGACCGCTGAGAGCAATTCCGCCTCCTGGTATTTTGGTTCCAACCAGCTATAACAGATGAGAAGTATAAATTATCCGAATAAACAGAGTAATTGAACAGATATCCTTTATTGCAATAAGAACACTTAATTCCTGGTTAATTCTTAGAAACAAATACGACAAAATATTATAGATTAGGTATAGTCCGAAAATACAGTTGTGAAACTAGTGTTGTGAGTGTTGATAGAGTAGTAGTAATGCTTTAGTAATCGTAATCGGAAAGTCTTTCCGTCTGCTGGCTCACACCTTGAACACCATTTAACTGATGGTATGAAAATCAACAATGCTGTGCCTAGAGTGGCACTTGAAATGATTGATCTCCTAACTGGTTCAATCTTTTTATGGACCTTCAATGAAAACACGAGAATTTGCTTCTCGAATACTAATGTAGTATTTATTCACGTTGTCTAGGGGTAAAATGATTCTCGCTTAATCAGCCAAATGTTCATAGAACAACAAGAACGAGCACGTAATATCCGTAAGACTTCCTTCCGCGTCAACCCTGTGTTTGGCAGTTTCGGCAGTCAGTACGTTGACACCGTTGCGAGTTTACAGATGTGGAAGGAAGAGAATTTACTTCAACTTCAACACTAGAATGATATAAAATGAAGAGTCGAAGGAAGCAGAAGTTTTAAAATTATAGATTTTATATTTTCCTCATGTTTATAGAATTCACAGAATTTCCGTGAAGTTTAAAAACTTCACGGTCGTTGGCTAGAGCCAACGACTCTTATATTTCTACAAGTGGATCGCGCAGATGCTGTCCTGCTCGAACGTTGGATTGCCTGCGGGATCAGTAGACGGTTTTTTGAAAATTCGAATTTTCGATATAACGGGTCTTTCAATGGAAACGCCCCATTTTCAAATCGACATTTCTCATGCACTGCTGTCATTTTTTATTTGTGACATTGACAGTAGTATTTGTCAATGTCTAACATTCAATCATGGAAAGGTAAACTCTTCAACAACGTTTACAAATAATCCTCATTTATTATAAAAAATCGATCTGTTACTCTAACTTTACGTGCTTCAACTCAAATTTTTGGGCGTTATAATCGTCCGGATAAAATATCAAATGAACGTTTAGTGAAGAAGTGTGAAACAATTTTTACACTTCATGATGTTACAGTGCCAGTGAGACAAAGAAATGCAAGAAGTGAAGAGAAATATTCCTGCCGTACGTGAAAGTGATCGAGAAGACCAAAATTGATCGATTTCTAGTCGTTCACAAGAACTAGGCATCTCCCAGACGTCTTTGTGGCGAATTATACGAAAAGACCTTGGTTTACTTGCATACAAAATATAACCCAAGGACTCAAACCAACTGATCATTTAGACTAAAGCTTCGTGTATTCAGTAATTCGTGCTTAGAAAAAACCGGAAATGATGCAGTTATTGTAATTTTTATTCCCTTTTCAATCCTATCTTATGATGAAGGAAAGCTCGAAACTGCAGTAACCGGAATATTTCGAATTAATTTGATAGTAAAAACGTAGTAAAGCGATCCCCTCTATGTTAAACAGAGTTGGAAATTTTTCAAATCAGTTGGAAAAATTTTAAAGCAGTTGGAATACCAACCCGGTTTTATGTAATTCGTCAATGCACAGTGGGAAAATTTTCGATGCACTATTTTGTGAGGGTGTCTGAGGCGTGAATAGAAAATAGAACATGCGCTGACTTTTAAAAAAAATAATTCCACGTACATCAAAACATGGTGAAATTTGGACAACTCTGACATTCAGTGGTAGAATAATCCACCAAATATCATTCTCATTCACCAATGCGATATATTCCATACCTCAATGAAGTGAAGTCAAATAGTTCACGAAAATCCGTTTTCCACACCGCATTACCATGAATAAATAAGCTATTCCGTCTATAAACTCCTTCGAATAACAGACGAATCAACCAAAAATCTATAAGATATAATGATGGAACTTTCGATTCGGGAAACTCACAGTAACAGTTATTTCCTTCGTGCAAGATACCAACAAAGTGCCAAGACTCATCATAAACCAATATTCCTGTCTTTTGTTATCAGTCAGGAATTTAACGATGTCTGAACATGCCAAAACGAATACGCGATTCATTTGCATTCATGAGGAGGCTCCGTATTGTATTCCATGAGCTGAAAGTGTCGAAATTCTGAAACTATACAGATTTATGACTCGATTCGGTGACGCGAATATACAGAGGATTAATCTGATCGCTTTTATGATGATACGAAACGCTTTGGAATTTTTGGCATGAACCTTAACTTAGTGTGGATTCATGCAGCATCAAATAACAATTATCAAGTAAAAAGTATCAAATAACAATTATGAATTACCACGTACAAAATGCAGCATTCATGCACTCAAATTAACAATTAAGAAATAAAAACCCACAAGTCAAAGATCGGAGGTATTAATTTTTCAAAATAGCCTCTGTTCCCCCTATATTTGAAAACAAGTGTTTAAAATTCATTTTTCCATTGTTATAACACGGAACCCACATAAATACACACCAAATAAATTGACTATTTTACAAAGTAAGGTTATATTTACATCATCGGACTGTCTAATCTGCGTACAGTTGCGCACGAGTTGCGTACAAGTACGAAATCTCGTTCAATTAAAGTAGAAAGTTAAAAGTTGGCGAACTCCTACTTGTTATTTGTTAATTGATAATTGTTACTTGGCTGCATGAACACTCTCATTCAGATATATGAAGTTCAACTTTTACTCACTATTTTTAATTGTTAATTGTTACTCGATACTCGTTAATTTGGGCTGCATGAATCCACACTAAGCAGTTCACTGCAAACTAAAGGCGGGTTTATACAGCAAATAAAATAAGATTAAATGAAATAAGAAACAAATTAAAATAAAATAAGGAAGTTTAACATGTACATTTCTATGAGAGCGTTTATACACAAAATAAGATAAAATAAGAAATGA
Organism: Halyzia sedecimguttata; assembly: GCA_937662695.2. Classification (NCBI taxonomy): domain Eukaryota; kingdom Metazoa; phylum Arthropoda; class Insecta; order Coleoptera; family Coccinellidae; genus Halyzia; species Halyzia sedecimguttata. Next base: position 66,974,887 of record OW569413.2, on the reverse strand, counting down.
GAATAAGAACTAAAGTTGGCCAACTCTCATCTTTATTTCTTATTTTATGTTATTTTGTTTGGACAATGACACTGCGGATGCTCAAAGAGGGAAATTCACAGAACTTGCATAAAATTGTCAAAAAGCTGCGTCTTTATTGGTTAATTCTTATTTCTTATTTGCTTTTAGATCATCTGCATAAACGGATCTTTTTAAGCCTTAATTCATATTTTATTTCAATTTGTCTTATTATTTTATCTTAGCTTATTTGCAGTATAAACCCGACTTAATACCTCCAAAGAATATTCTATTTTAAGTTCACTGTGGACTTATTACACTATAAAAGTAACTACACTCTTGTCCACTTCAGTTTTTGTCGTCTGACATATGTATCGGAAACAAAGTTTCCAGCTTCAAAGACGAAGCGTTACTGTAACGACAGTAACGCTTGGTCTATGAAGATGGAAACTTTGTTTCCGAAACATACTATGTCAGACGACAAAAACTGTAGTGGACAAGAGTGTAATTTCTTTTATAATCTCCAAGGAATATAAATAGATGGATGATTAAAGTAAAGAAAATATTCCAGTTTCAGAACTGAGAGGAATAAATTTGATAACTATACTACGATGTCTAAAACAAATCCTTGTCGATTGACAGATAAAAATTGGACAAAATTGACCGACATGCTAGATGTGACGACGCCACCTTATCAATCGCATTGTTTCCATTCGTCTATCAACGTGAAATATTGCGAATATTTTGATATAAGTAGAAGATATGCAAAATTTACCTTGTTAATGAACATTGACCAAGTATTCCCTATATACAGGATGATTCACGAAGAACGTGTTCGTTAGAATATTTCAAAGAAAGACTCAAGATGAACACTTCAAACTTTATAGTTAAGTTTTGTTAGGAGAAATTAATTCTTGGAAAAAGTTTCAGATTCGTTCGACTTCCGGTTTCACAGGAAATGATAACAACTTGAATTTGTTTCAATGATTTTCTAGTGATATGATCCTAATGAAATTTGGCAAGAATTTTAGCGCCGGCATTATAAGGTAAGGTCACCAAATAAGGCCTACCTTATTTTTCTGATAACCTAACTAGCAAGTTTATTCTAAAAATTCACTGGTAATTTGAAATAATTATATTTATTTATTAAACTTTGTAATAAATCAAACAAAATTGCTTTATAAACAAAAATCACACTTTTGTGAACATAAATAACTAAAATGTCACTTTGGCCGTATTGGGAACCCTATGTCTCAATAAAGCCTGAAAAATAAGTAAACATTCAACTTCTGAATTAAAACGAAACGCATTCAATACTTGAGTATATTAAATCTAATGAGATTGCATTAATTATCTTTGGTCATTTTAGATCAGACTTAACGAGTTCACTATCTATATTAATCAGCCTTTTTCATCTTTTTTTTTAAACAATCTCCTGAACAGTAAAATATGTTTTCATCGGGTGTGAGTCCAACAGAGACCTCATGATACCAAACGCCACAAGTAAGACATTGTCGCATATCATCAACTCGATCTTCTTTACAAGCTGGGCAGTACCAAGAAGGTTTGTTATCGTGACGTTTTGTTTTAGATCCCTTAAGCTTATCCGCTGTCGAAGAAGGAGTCTTGGAAGAAGAAACAGAAACATCTTCCATTCTTGATGATGGTTCAATAATTTGCGATGTGGAATTTGTAGCATTGCCACCAAACAAATCTTTTGTTACCTCTTGAGCCCTGTAATTCAGAGACTTCTTGCGAGGAGCAGTCGCTTTAACTTTAAACTTTGGTGTTGGCAAAAATTCATGCATCTCACACGTGGTTGATTGATCCTCAATCTTATGTGGAGTTTCAGCATTCGGATTGTTTTTTGAGAGCAAGGACAGTGGCAAATTCTCAGTATCAGTGCTTGATCCTTCTGAATCTTCCACATTTGCAGTTGAAATCTCTTGTTCCCTCGGTTCATTAGATAAGACATCAATATTCTCACTGTTTGTAGGAATTGGATGTTCTGACAACGCAGAGGGTGCAAACGCCTCTTCAGGAATAGCATCTGGCTTATATGGATACAACCCTGTCGCACGAAACCCATTCGAGATATTAGTAATAGTCATACACTTCGGCCATACTTGTGAGAGAATGACATTGAAGCTTGTCTTGTTAAGGGTTCGTTCAGGATGCTGACTGACGTATTTAATTAGCTCTTGGTCCCAATGGTGCTCAAAAGAACGATATACAGATTTATCCATGGGCTGTAACTCATGGGTGGTATTTGACGGAAGACAATATAGAGTAATGCCACATTTCTCAGCTTCCTCGACAATAGTGAAGTCCAGGTGGCATTTTGCACCATCAAATATGAGGAGACAAGGTCCTGATGTTCTGTATTTATGCAAATGGGTAATAAACTCAATGAATGTTTCTGTCATCATACTTCCTTTCGGCGTCATCTTCATCAGAGAGCCTGGAGGTAAATTATCTTCAAATTCTGGCTCGAGTCTTTTACCTTTGAAGAGTATCATTGGCGGAATAGCTGCTCCTATAGCATTTCCGCAGCCAACCACAGTCACACTTTCAGCGTGCTCATTCGCTATTTGGTGAACCCTCTTCCTCCCTTTGGCTGTCAGAACTTCCTGCTGATGGTGCAAAGATATGCGACAATTTTTTTCGTCGACGTTGTAAATGCTTTCAGGTTTATGTTCAATTCCAAGCCTATCCAGCACACTTTTGTATTTGGAAAAGTGATCGTGAACAATATCTTTATTTAATTTTTGAGCACGAGCTGGATTCATCATCTGTGATTTACGACGCGCTAATTCAGGATGTCGCTTGAGAAATAACCTGAACCATTTCTTCCCCGCAGCATTTTTGGCATCATTGAAAGTGTTTGGAATTTTCTTAATTTTACAAAATGAAAAGGCCTGTGCGCGCAACATTTTTGAAGTCATCGGCACTCCAACATCAGCCAAACGTATGATTCTTCTGACAAGTCCAGCTTCTTGTTCTGTAGTCAGTATAGCTGACCGACCCAACTTTCGAATAGTCGAACCACTCTTTAGATGGTTGCGTAGGGTTCTTCTTGGGATGTTATATCTGGCTGCAGCCGCATATGTAGATAATATACCCCTTTCTACCATTTTAACAGCGTTTTCCATCTGTTGTGAAGTCCATTGAGCCCTTTTTTTCCTTGTGGTAGAAGCTGGGGATCCGTTCTCCATGATGTTACTAAAAATAATAGTTTACTATTTTACTTGGATACTTTTCTAACTGACATAAAACATTGTCCTAAAAAGGCCTGTACCTGTGCCGTAATAAGGCCTATACAATGTTTTCATAGGCCTTAATAGGGCATGGCACATGGGTACACAAAACATCAATGATATAGAATACATCGATATTACAGCTATTTCACTTATGTGAGCAGATGACTAAACGTATATTTACTCTATAGACAAAGCACAGAAAATCAAGTACGAATAAAAATGAAAATACTTACTGTTTATTCTGCCAGAATTTTATAAATACAAGCGTACGCTTCGCGTCGTAGTTGTTTTCGACTCCAGATTCCAAGATGATCGCGGCACGGGCTGCTTGCTGTGCTTGCGTGCGTTAGTTAATGCAGCGCACAGTTCTACCAACATTGGCGGCCATTTGAAATCGCGAAGCGGGAAATTTGAAATATAGGCCCTATTAGGACATAGGCTGTATTTGGGTCACCCACCTTACAACTAATTATCATGTTTGAAGTGGATCGGATTTGTATTTTTCGAGTTATTGAGGAAATAACAACCAAATTTTAGATGGGCTTATTTCCGAAACCGTCTGGTCAATTATTCCTATTAACAAACTCAATTGTCGCATTCGGGAACACAACCTAACCTAAAATTTTTTTTTTTTCTCTCTTTAAATGTGCTCGGCGTTTATAGCCATGTGCACAGACCGTAGTTGTATTATTAGTTTCTAATTATTATATATAAGTTTCTAGTTGGACAATCACAAACATACCCACACCACATCCATGCCCTGAGCGGGATTCGAACCCGCGACCCCGGCACCACAGCAGGTCTTTATACCAACTGCACCACCTGAGCCGGCAAAAAACCTAAAAATTGCAAGTCGCTATCTCTTTCCGTTTTCAGGTGACATAAATAATATTTTTCAATAAATGTTTTAAATAATCACTAGAGGATACTGTGAGAGGTACATTCCTTATTAAATGGTTTCTTTCTGGGTTTTCTCTCCCAAACTCTGAAAAATATCTGTTAAATAAAAATTTATTATTTTGTGAATTGCTTCTGCGTAATAAACACAAGATATTTATCAGTAGCAATAAATCGAGCAATGTTGCCTAACAAACAATAACGACACATCATCAACGATGAAACAACTAAATTTCGTAACGTCTCGGAGTCTAAATCAGACTGCTTCATCAATCAGACTGCTTCATCAATCAGACTGCTTCATCAGACACTTAACGAAAATCTTCAGAATTATTTCTGTTGATGTAAAACTTTGTTGATATGATTTTCAAATTTTAGAATAGCTACATCAACCGAAAATAATGCTGAAGATTTTCGTTAAGTGTCTGACAAAGGAGTCTTATTTAGACTGTGAAACGGTACAAAATTTAGTTGTTTCATCGTTGATGTTGTGTCGTTATTATTTGTTAGGCAAAATTGTTCGATTTATTGCTTCTGACAAATATCTTGTGTATATTACGCAGAAGCAATTCACAAAATTATAGTTTTTTAATTAACAGATATTTTTCCGAATTTGGGAGAAAAAACCAGAAAGAAACCATTAAATAATTGTTTTAAATTTTCTAGTGACACGATTCTCATAAACGTCTTTGTGTTAGTATTTTACAACTAGCTACCAAGTTTCAATTCAATCGAATCTGTATTGGTTGATGAAAAAGTTATTAGACGGAAACCTTTGGGCCGATCATGTCCATTAACGAACCTGTCAGTCGTATTGAGACGCGCCACCTACCCTGAAAATTTCAAGTCGCTATCTCTTTCCGTTCTCAAGTTATCGTGTCAACGGCTGGCCGGCTGATCACAATCGAATTTGACCTCAAATTCACCAGTGAGTTGAACCTAATCTTTTGAGCCCAGTTTTGAAGAAAAAAATCGAAAATTACATATATTTGGGCAAAATGATAACGCGATGTTTCCCAGAACATACGCGCAAAAATACCGACACAAAGACTCATGGAAAATTTGGGGAGGGTCGTATGACTAGATATTTAAAAAATGGGTTCAAGCCCTGTGGACAGGAGCTTTCTGGCGCTCTAGTTCAAACAGACAAATTATATCTCCGAAAGTATTGGTTTCTCAGAGTTGGGAATTATATCAATGTATTCATATGATAGAACTGCATCCTAAAGGAAATTCAATTCAAATAATAGTTTATTTATCAAGATTAAATGAGCAATCATGAGAATGAGAACTGCACCATGGAAGAAATCAAATTAAATCTGGCCAATTTTGCCCAATAACGAACTTAACCGAGATATTCATCTCCCTAAACTACTCTGAAAATTTCAACTACCTACCTCATTCCGTTCGAGAGTTATATCTATGTCTATGGATGAAAAGCAGTCTCACTACTCTCAGATCTCTTACTTCATGTTCAGTTCCGAAATGTAAGAATTTTCTGAGAAAAACTAATTTCGGAGCAAACAACTGAGATTTTTCTCACTTCGCACACAATTCTTCGATTGATTAGATAATGTCTCAGGAACATCATTTGACATTATGACAATTCATATTCATACATAGAATAATATCATTCTGTGACAACGTTGAAATACGATTTATTATTGAAATTTTGGAAAATCATATCTCCGAAAGTATTAGCTTGTTAGAGTTAAAAATGATATGAGTGGATTCTTATGATAAAACTTTTTATTAAAAAAAATTTAATTTGGAATTTGTTCCGTAAAAAAAAAATTTTTTTTTGTTACTCCGAAACCATCTGTCCGATTCTGCCCAATAACGAACTTAGCCGAGATATTTATCCCCCAAACCTACTCTGAAAATTTCAACTGTCTAGCTCATTCCGTTCGAGAGTTATTGTGCCTACGGCCGGCCGGACCGGCCGGACAGAATGAATTTCGACCACGGATTCTTGATCAGTGAGTCGAACCAAATCGTTTAAGACCATTTTCATCGAAATATTCGAAAATTACAGACATTTGGGCAAATTGATAAGCACTCAGTTCCGAGGAACTAGAGCGCCAAAAAGAAAAATCAACAAGTACAACAACTCAATCTGTTGAATGTGATCCCTTATGTTCGTGGCTCTTCTGAAAAAATCAGATGAATCGGTTCTAAGTTCAATATAAGAAACGTCTTCAAAACGAAAAATGATCTTAGGTCTTTATTAACAAAGACAAAACCTATTAATGAAAAACTTTGTATAAAATATTCCTTGTAGTTATGGTAAATCATACACAGGAGATACAGCAAGACAACTAGGAGTAAGAAAGTCGGAACATAAGACCAACTTGAGGAATAGAGACATACAGAAATCAAAAATAGCAAAACATGCATGTACAATCCCAGGAGATCGCATGATGGATTTGAGTAATACAAAGATTCTTATTACAGAATCTGATTATATTGAAAGGAAACTTAAGGAGTCAACTTGTGTTTTGTTGAACAGAGTTTGCAATTTTACAAATTGCTCAATTGGTATTAACCATGTTTGGCTGAAGTTGGTTCAAGCACTGACGTGAAGTGAGTATGTTCTACTGTCCATTCTCCTGTATTGGACACTCTTAATCGAATTTACCACGGCGAATTGTATTATCTGTTCTCCTGTATTTGACACTCTTAATCGAATTTACCATGGTGAATTCGATTAAGAGTGTCCAATACAAGAGAATAGACAATAGAAAATACGCGCAAAAGCTTCTGACTTCACGTCAGTGCTTGAAACAACTGTTTTCTCATAATTTTTAATAAAAATTTCTACAGGTTCGGTCCTGACAAAATCTTACACACATCTTCATGTTGATATTCTACAACTAGTAAGTAAGCTTCAATTCGATCGAGTCTATATTTTTTGAGTTACCGAGGAAATAATATTCCAGATGGGTATAACTGTAAAACAGTTGGGCCGATTATGGCCAACAGCGAACTTAACTCTCCCATTCAGATGCGCAACTTGCCCTGAAAATTGCAAGTCCCGATCTCCTTTCATTCGAGGCAAAGGTCACCCATGCAGCTACTGAACTCACATAAGGCTGCTCGGATCTCCAACAATATAGATCCGATCGTGTTCAAACTTGGAACTTGGTAGTAGAGTTAGGTTTTGAAGGCTGTCGTAAATTTCAGCCATGTCGGATGAATAGTTTCTGATATATATAATTCTTTTCAACGGTTTTCTATGATTTTTTTTTTAATTTTTCTAGTGATACGATACTCACGAAATTTCGCAAGAGTTTTCGCGTTGGCATTCTACAACTGATAACCATGTCTGAATTGGATCGGTTTTGAATTTTTCGAGTTATTGAGGAAATAACAACCAAATTCCAGATAGGTATAACTCCAAAACCGTTTGGCGAATTTTACCTATAAATAAACTCAAATTTCGCATTCAGATGCACAACCTAACCTGAAAATTCAAGTCGCTATCTCTTTCCGTTCTCAGGTTATCGTGACATAAATAATATATTTTTAAATTTTTTTAGGGATACGATTCTTAATTTCACAACGTACTTAGGTTTGTATTCTACAACTACTCACCAAGATTCAATTTGATCAGATTAGAAATGTTTGAAAACAAAATTATTACTCGGAAACTGTTGGGCCGATTATGCCCATTAACGAACTTGTCCGTCGTATTGGGACCTACCCTGAAAATTTCAAGTCGCAATTAATGACGGATTCACGTTCTTCGATAATTCCGTCCATCTGATTCGGGGCAAGGCTGCTGACCTCAACTTCGTTCGAAACGAGAACCCAATTAACCGTTCATTCGTAAATTATTTATTACTCGTCATTTTGACGGGGTGGACAAATGAACCGAAAACAAGGAACCGAAACTCACCCTATTGTGGAATCCTCTGCCAACTCTCTCGGCGTTGACCCATATTTGCCATTCTCCGGTTTTACCGTTCCAACTCTGACATGTATGATACCATTTGTTCTGTCTGAGCGGGTAGTTCAGACGGTAGAAGGTGTGTCCCTCTACCGACATACTGAAGTAACTGGATCGCTCGGTGTTCGCAATCCAGGAGTATATGGCACGTGGTTGTCCGTCGACTGAAAACAGGAAATATTTAGTTGACAGTTGGAAGAACCAATGGATTTCAAAATAACGCTGCGACAAAAGCAGTTATGACAATATACAATTTTTTGCGCTCTTGTTCCTCGGAACCGAGTGCTTATCAATTTGCCCAAATGTTTGTAATTTTCGAAATTTTGGTTGAAAACGGTCTCAAACGATAACTCTCTGACGAGAGGAGTTAGAGGATTAAAAGTCGCAGGGTAGGTTTGGAGCGTAAATATCTCGAACGAGTTCGTTAACGGGCAAAATCCACTGAGCGGTTTCACAGTTATGGCCGTTTTTAGTAAATATATTTTTTATGAATATTTCCGAAACAGATCACTCGATGAATCTGAAATTCAGCATCAGCTTGTAGAATAATGACCTTTATATCCATGCGAAGTTTTGTATTGATCGGGTTGCCGTAAAGTGTAAGAAAAAATTTTGAAAATTTTAAAATTTTGTTTCTATAATAATTATAATAATAACTCTCGAACAGAATGAGCTAGGCAGTTGAAATTTTCAGACTTGGTTTGGGAGATGAATATCTCGGTTGAGTTCGTTATTGGGCAAAATTGGCCTGATGGTTTGGGAGTAACGAAAAAAAAATATTTTTATCACATACAAAAATTTTGAATTCAATTTTTTTTAATATGCAGTTTCACCACAAAAATCTAATGATATCATTTTCAACTCTAACAAGCTAATACTTTCGGAGATATGATTTTTCGAAATTTCAATAATGAATCGTACTATGTTTTCGCAGAATGCTGTAGGTACTAACAATTGACAGATTTAATCTGTCAATTATACTAGTTGACAGATTAAATCTGTCAATTATACTAATTGACAGATTAAGTCTGTCAATTAGTATAATTGACAGATTTAATCTGTCAATTAGTATAATTAACAGATTAAATCTGTCAATTATACTAATTGACAGATTTAATCTGTCAATTAGTATAATTGACAGATTTAATCTGTCAATTAGACTAATTGACAGATTTAATCTGTCAATTATACTAGTTGACAGATTTAATCTGTCAATTAGAATAATCTGTCAATTAGACTAATTGACAGATTTAATCTGTCAATTAGTCTAATTGACAGATTAAATCTGTCAATTAGTATAATTGACTGATTTAATGTGTCAATTAGACTAATTGACAGAATTAATCTGTCAATTATACTAATTGACAGATTTTTTATTTTTACATTGGCCCCAATACGCCGTCGTAAATATATATCTTTTGTAAGATACATAATCATATTGGGTTTAGAATATCTCCAGTAAAAACAAAGTTTTAATTGATATAATATAATTTTCAGAGTAGATTTGAGGAAAGAATATCTCGGATAAGTTCATTATTGGGGAGAAAGGGTCTGTTTGAATTTAATTTCTTTCATGATGCAGTTCTATCGTAAGAATCCATTTATATCATTCCCAGAGACCAATAATTTCGGAGATATGATTCGTCAAAGTATGAACAAGAGCGCTAAAGCTCCTGTCCACAGGGCTTGAACCAATTTTTCATTAATCCAAATTGTGCGAAAATATAGGGAGCTTCGATTAACTCGGAAAAAATTAAGTTCTGAAGACGACATGGTTCATATGATGCCTTTGAGCTGCAATGCAGGATTCCAAAGCGGTCCCGTGAAGAGCGCCGTGAATTCAGGGGAGTGAAGGGGATGTTTGACAGCTCAGTGCGGAGATGTACTGAGAATTTAGCTTTTTTGTGCATCCAGTAACATAAAAATGGGCATCCGTACTCATAAACAAAACCATGTCCAATGTCGTCAAATATAAAAAATCAATATCCCGAGAATTATTGACCCAAATGGTGATACATGTGCCTTACCGAATTAAGAATTATATGATCTATCCATGCAACGAATTAAAATAGGGGGTCGCAAGTTGCAATGTAAAAATATATCGGCGTCACTGCTTGGTAACGGGAAATCTTAGAACAATAGTAATTACTGAAAATGTTCCTTTAGAATTAAATTAATTCGACTTCTTGAACCATTTTTCGCAGTATTCCATACTTTTGATGCTCACTGTATATATTCTTTTGAACTCTGAACATTACATTTTGTGCGTCTAACAGTAAGCATGTGTATCAAAATAAAAAAGTGTAAGCAGAGATTAGAGTGACGTCCAAACCATAGAATTTGATGTATGATACTAGAGTTTAGGGAAAAAACCTCAGCAAAATACACTGTCTTCCCGTTTGTGTTGTGATTTATAAAAACTAAAATTATTTACAAAATAAGCTGAATGGTTCCTTTCTGGGTTTTCTACCAAACTCTGAAAAAAAAAATTTAGGAAAAAAAAATATTATTTTGTGAGTTGCTTCCGCGTTAGAAATACAAGATATTTGTCAGAAGCAATCTATCGAACAATGTTGCCTAATAAACAATAACGAAACAACATCAACGATAAAACAACTATTTCGTAACGTTTCCATCATTTCCTTGTCGTTTTAATTTAAAGCGAGAAAACAATTGGACCATAAAGGTTTAAGACTTTAATCTGGGAATTTTATTTTCTGGAATATATGATAGAACTGGAAATGAATTGATATTAAATTTATTCCAAGAATTCAGAGAAGAGGTCTGCCTGCCTGCGATTATGGGGTGAGGCAATGTTTGAAAGAACTGATAACCAATGAATAGGTGAAGATCCAATCGGTCCAGTGATCATCCTCTGGTATAAATTTAGGTGTACATAAATTTTTCGCACATGAACACTATTAAACCAGATGGGAGAGCAATATTCAGCGGCAGAAAAAAACAAGGCTGAGGCTGTGGAACGAAGAATTGTTGCAATAGCACCCCATCAAGTACCAGCTGATTTATATTCAGTTCTATTATGTTTTCAACTTCAGACGCAGTCATACAAATGATTTTTGGAATTCAAAGAGGAAGCTAGTTCAACTCCTAGGTTTTTGGGATTGAAATTTTGTTTCAAAAAAGAATCACCGAAAGTTATGCTCAAAGCTCTATATTTTTTATTACTATTCAAATAGAAACAAAAAACCTCATGTACATTGGACTCGGGAACACAGGGATTGGATTTCAGCTCCATGGCGAAATGTTCTTTTTTCGGATTAAACCAGATTTGGTTTATTTAGTGACATTCGGCGAAAAAGTGTTTAGAGAGTGTCAGGACGACAAAAAAGACTATCTTTTATCAGAGAAGACGTTCCTTACATCAATGCATTATTTATTCAAATCTACCTATCTAATGGTCGAGTGGTTTCGGGTTCGAACCTCAGAATGATGATAAACTCTCTACAATCATTATTTATATCGACAGTTATTTTCAAGGATTAGCCAACTGCAAGTAACGTCATTTGAGTAAACATGCTCGATATCGTATTACGAAAGATCTTGATATTTGACGAAAATGAATGGATTTCTGATGGAAAATATCTAGGACATAGTTGATAGAATATAAGTACTATCATTAATGAGCTGCGGTTTTGTTCGTTCGCAGAATTTGTCCTGATTGAAACGTTATTTCCACATTCCTCATATGACTAATCATGTCAAAGAAATGCTATCGAAAATATGATGTAAACGGACAATAGTATATACACGAATTATGAGAGAAATTAACGGTTTCGATAAATCTTCGGTTTTTCTCAAGATCACCAAAGTATCATACTGTGACTTGTGTACATGCAGTCTCTTGCATAGAAATAAATAAGCTGTTAAGAATTCTGTTCAAACTTAGTTTCTCTAAGTTCATATATGATTTGTATGATGTTACATCCGTCTGTACAACGGCCATTTGTGTGTTTTTGGTGAATCAAATCAATCAGCAATAATGGACAGCAATAATCGGACAATACCAATATGGTATATGTCAGCATCACTGAAGCATATCGAATAATAAGGATATCTGACACCAACTGAAATACTTCCAAATCCAAACATCAAAGCCTGGTCGTGGCTGAGTTAAAGAGCATCAGACAGTGACAAAACTCGAGACCCGCTGGACCTTCACTCATGCTCGTCATCAAGAAACCAAGAAAAGGGTTCCAAGAACTGTGTTCATGCACCCCTGAATACCGGAGTTTCTAAATTTGGAAAGCAAATTTACCCAATCTAATGAGGAAACTCAGGAAAGAAGTTGCATTACAACTGACTTGAAACATCATTCACTTCAATACTTCCAAATGGATAAAGAAATTAGTCAGAGAATTTGGAATACAACTGTGGTTCTATACAAGAAAAGTCATTCGCGCAAATAGTACGGCCACCTGTACTGAATAAGACCTCATGTTGTCGAACGCCACAGCCATTGATATTCAAAAACATTTAAACGAAACAATTTCATATTGCGCCCACAGAAATCAAGTTATAAACTAAATTACGTAGCATGGTGGGCAAAAATATTACAGTATTGACACACGGTCATCCTTGGTATATGTAAGTTCTTGGTTAGTCCTTCCGTTGAAGGAAGTTTTGATTGAATTCATGCACTTGGGAATGAGAACTTCAGCAACAACAGTTATGTAACATCCGATATGTCTGGATGCGTGCTACGCTACGATGCCTGAGGGAATTTGTTCATAGATCAATAACAGGATGTCCAAAAGGAGCAGAGGAAATAAGAGGACACATTCTATAAATATATTCCGATACAATCTACAAAAATTATGCGCGTTGCATATTCGAACAATTAGTCAATATTTCCCTTGTGTCAATCATGAAGTTACCATTCATCGAGAAATGAGTAGAAGAAACTGTAACATTTACGAAAATGCAGTGTAGGATCTACACTGCGCAATGCATCGATTTGATGCAAATTCAATTCTAGCGAAAGCTCCTGAATGTATACAATGTATGTTTTTGGGTTGAAGAGCAACGTCAGAGCTTGGAGAATTGTCTGTCTCATATGGAGTTGTCCTATCATCCTTTTCGTGGTGTCTTATGGTGGACGTCATAATCGGGCGATTGGCGAAATATAGTAACAGCAGTTATGGCTGTACATATCACATAATGGCCATTATATGGGTTTAGTTTAGTTAAAGGTATAACTTTAGCCCGAACTTTAATTACATAAATAATTTGAACCCACGATGCCTAACTTGAGTGTCCCTGATCAAAATGATCACAGTAGGCTCATAAACCACAGGTAACTCAAAGTGGGTGTATATAGGTCCTCATTGGAATATAAATCGAATGGATCAAATATGAAGCAGGTATCCCGGATTGACATTATTACAGAGTGATTGTCAATTTGGACCCGATCCGAACCTTTTGGGACTATTCGAGGTTTGAAAACTTCAAAGGCTTGGTTGAGTAGGCATTCTTTTGTTGCCCGGAAGGAAAATAGTGGAATTCAAAAGTTGCAACGAATGTCCGGGTGCTGAGCTCTAAACAACAGGGCAGTATTCCAGTTCTGGCCTGATATGGGCCTTATAGAGCCTTGAACAAATATCCCAGCTCATTTTGAACGACTTCGCAATGTCTGATACATGTTCCCGTCTCGAATTCAGTTTTACGAAAAAAAATTGTTGGTTGGCTCTTCAAAAAATTGAATTACACCAGACCCGTTGGCACCATTCGATCATCTTTTAGAGATCGTCGTTTAAGGAATCGATTTGCTGGTTTCCATGGAGGTGAGATTCAACGGTGCTCAAAGGTATGTCACTGTTAAAAGAAGACATCATCGTGCTGTCATTCGCAAAGCTAACGATGTGGACTAGGAAAGGGGTGGGTGACAAAACTGGTGCTTGAGGCACTCCAGCACTGAAACTCCTGGAATTGACACCATATATGACCAGATGAATACACCTGTCATCAAGAAAATTCCTCTTGCACTCGCACAGATCTTTGGGAAAACCATATGAAGATAGTTTATTCAGAAAATCCCGATGTCAGACTCGCTCGAGAGCTTTGGACCTGTTTCGAGCGACCGGTTTCGATTATCTATAGTGCTCAATATTCCTTGTCCACACAAGGGCTATGTAGTATATATATATATGGCAGCCACACTCTATAGACTTGGCTACACTGCACATAACGGCAAGAAAAAGCTGTATAAGGTCCCTCAGACTGTAACGAGGATATGAACGTTTTGGTCATAATGACGAAGACATATTTCTCATGCCCGAAAGTTTCTTAGTTAATTTAGTTTGACATAGATGCTAACTATGAAGTGGATATTGCACACCAGTAAAGCATAAGGAAGTTGTCCCAACTACGGGAACACGATGTTATCTGGATATGGGGATGAGTCCACTAGAGTTCAGATAGCTGTATTAGGAATGTTATTGTCAGATTTGGCTTTGTGAACCTTTGTAAACAGTAGAGCAGGATTGAGTTGTATCGCTACAGACATTTGGTTGGCATTGTTTGGCCGGCCTTATTGAGCCGGAGTGTCTCTCTGAATTCATACTCTCAATTCATATTATTAATTCAGAAAACACAGAATTACATGCAAATTAACTATTCTCCTCACACATTCTGATTTTTTCAGATTATTAATTTCTAGATGTTGCAAGCTTCCAAAATTCAGATTATGAATTAAGAATATGAATTCATAGAGAAATTCCGGCCGTATAAGGCCTGCCTTAGAGGTTGAGTATAAGCCAATGACGATCTGGAACTACAAAATATCTAATTTCAAATGCGGCAGTAACTATATTATGTCCCACTTATACTTTTGATACAGTCAAAATGCATAAGAAACGAGGACTTACAGAATTATTATTCTACAACACCTACAACAGGTGATGGACAGCTAACATTGTGCAATAACATTTTAATTTAGAATCTCTATATTGATAGCAGTATCCGGAGTATAGTATAGTAGTATATTCTGAAAACTGCATACAATTTTCCATTCGAATCTCAGATAGTTTTTTATTCTCCATGTTGGTGGAAGTATTTCAGAATATTCATTCCATAACAAGTGATGAAATGAAATGCAGTCAAAATGAATCAGAAACGAGGTGTTACACAATGATTTTTTTTTCACAAGTGATAGAAAAAACATTCTGTGATCTAATTCGAATATAGAATCTCTATATTCTATAACAGTCGTGGAGAAACAATATTCTTCTACTCGTTTGTTTTGCGTATTGTTGCAACAGTTAAATCTTCATATATTGCAATTGACAGTTTCAAATTCAAATGTCGTAGATATAGAGAGAGGGAATTTCCGAGAATATTTCGATTACTTCGAGGCAAAATAATCATACATTTTGCCTCGAAGTAATCGAAATATTCTTGTCATTGAGTAACATGACAAAATAGGTCGAAGGATATCTTGAGGTGTGATCCAATTGATTATCGTAATTAGATCTTAACGAATCAACCTCGAATATCACAACCCAATTACTGCAAACTCTATTGAAAACCCCCTTTCGTTCAGTCTGTATAAATAAATAGCTCAATTGAAATGGATACCGCAGTCTGCTTCATAATCAGATATTATCTTAAAAAAGCAAAAATGCGAGCGGAATGTCCATGTCATTGAATACAGGGTCTTTATAAATTATTGTAACATCGTAGTTGGTTCTGAAACCCTCTCATTTTGCCACTTCATATGCCTGCCGAACACATTTGCAATTCCAGCCACATAATTCATCACAGATTATACCCTAATTCCTAATTCTGTGGAATTCATAAAAATAGGCTTAACCTCACTTTTTAATTAGCTTACAATCATGAGTTCCAGAATGATTGTCACTGGGAGATTACGTTTCACATCGCAGTCCCAGTTTGGACCAAAATTTTTTATTATACAAAATAAATTGATTTAATAGTTGATATGGTTCGTATTAAGTTTGTAGAAAGTGAAATTTTGAAATAAATGCATTTTTGGATTTAAGTTTTTATTACACGTGATTTTGGGTACATATCATGCATAATTACTGAGCCTAACTCTTTCTCTGTGTTTACAACAGACCTTGTGATTACCAGAGAAGGGTAATTTGATTGAAATAATGATAAATGATACTGGAATTTTACTCCGGTTTAAGGAATTCTCTTCCAGAAAATATCAAGGTGATGGATCGGGAGTGAATTATTCATTACTTGGGATTCTTTTCTCCTAAGCCATTTTCAAGATACCATATTCGCCATTGAACCGATATGAATAATCTGTTCCCTTGTGTTTGAATGGGAGAATTTTTAAAATCCTATTTAGAACATTGGAGAAGTAAGTGCTGATATCTGAATGCATACTGTTGAACTAATTTTGATGATCGAATGCAAGTAATGAATCAATACAAATGGACAGAATACATTGAATAACTGTAAGATAACTCCCAGTTTGGGAGTTTGGTCATTTGTGAGAATTCTAACATTGAATTCACATCAAATGTTCAAAATGTGCTCCATTATTCTCAAGGCATTTATAAATTTTCTTCCGTTTGTTGTCAAGTATATTTTTTAACATTTGTGGGCCAATATTTTGGCAGCACATTGTTATTGATTATTGGAGTCATTGGGTCATAGAACTCCTGCAGATAGCTTAGATTGGCAGAACTAGTGTGGGCAGTTGCCCCATCTTGTTGAAAATATCCAACGGTATTACTTCGTCATTTAATTATTTTATGAATGGATCCAGCATTATTCTTTTGTACATATCATCATTAATGGAATCATGAAAGAAAACTGGGCCATATACTCTACGACGAGAAACTGCTAACCACACTCCTATTTTTGGCAAATAAGTATAATGGAGTCTCAATAAAACTCTCAATAAATTGGGATTCAAAATTCTGTAGTTTTGAGAATTCACATAACCCGACAAGTGAAACCAAGTATAATAATCTGTCAACGTTAAGATTATTTAGAAACCAATCGCAGTACTCTAGACGACGCAGAATATCTATTGGTAGGAGTTGCTGTACCATCGTTATTTTGTAGGGGTGTAAATTCAGTTTTTTTCAATGCTTCTTGAGAAACTTCAGGTCTTCCTGTCGATTTTTCCTTGTTAACGTTTCCAGTCTGCATCTGTTTATAACACCTCCGATGTGGCCATTCATAGAAGATTCTAGAATCTGAACATCAGGGTATTTCGCCAGATATTCATTTTTACACTCATCTACAGAGTAAATCCTTTCACCATTGATTAATGCATCATTTGCGATAATAGGACAATAAATTTGATTTGCTCCGAATTATGAGTCATTGCAGATTTAAATAATTTGGAAACTCAATTTTAAAAAGAATCTTGAGAATTGACGATAATTCAATATTGGCTCTGGCTATGAGTTAAAAAATTCTATGATATAGACAGAACACAAGAGGTGAGAAGCCACAAATAAAAATCCGAGCCAACTGCGATGTTGAAATCATTTATAAAGACCCTGTATAATGAAGGAAATTTGTTTCCAAGGATAACCGATTCAAAGAGAAACATAAAAATTAAGTAGCCGAATCTGAAGAGATGAAGGAAACAATTCAAATCATTGCAGCTTACGGCTTTCCTGATGATCAACAAGAGGAAGCACACTCCACCCAAGAAATGCTAGAAAGCGAAACTGCTCTCGTGATTCGATATAACGTGCACTTGTAGCAATAAAGAGTTTTATTGTTTCCTCAATAAAACGTGCCATTTGGTTGATGCGCCTGAGTAGGTTGGATTTATTTTACTACCCCTCGCCATCAATGATGTACTTATGTTACTTGTGCAGTAACAAAATTGAATACTTTCGTCAGAGGAATAATGGAATCACTTGCACAACAGAAGATAAGTGGCGTAATGTCCATAATGTAGATACAACCTACTATGAATAATGTATGCATTATTAAATGATATAGTAAAAGGAATAGTATATTCTAAAACAAGTTGTAGAATGGGCTCCTATTCAAACACGAATGCAAAATTCGAAAACGAGCGACGAAGGAGTGAGTTTTCTAACGCATCAGTGTTGGAATTACATGCTGCAACGAGTATAATACGATACTGTTGAAATTTAATAGAAACAGTTGGTGTGAATGTTACGAAAGTTGTCAGATTACGGAATTTGAATTTGAATCGTACGTAGGGCATGGAGATCAGATTTAAAATAGAATCCTAATAGCATGAATTATTTAAAATGAATAAAAAGGATCTCTAGTATCTTATTTTTTAATGAAAATAAAACTTGTCTTCTCAGTAATAATATAACAAGAGAGTGAGAATAAATTGAAAATAATTTGACAGATTTTTTGAAAACTTGTTGCCAGGCAATAGTCACGAGAGCCCGCAGGGCTCGAGTGGTTATTTCCAAATGGTAACAAGTTTGAACAAAATCTGTCAAATTATTTTCTAATTAATGGAACTCGCGAGTTATATTTGACTAGATTATTTTTTGGAACACAAATTTTTACAATTAAAAAGATCAATAAAACTATCATAAAATTACTTATTAAAGTCAAGTTCTTTAACTAATTTGGCCGTTTTATTCCACATTGTCTATATTACTGCTTCTTTATAATCATTTCCGTCTTTTCTTTTCATGTTATAAGCCCAATCTTTCAAAATCAATACCAGAGTAGCTGTTGTAGTAGATTGATCCAGAATATAATTTCTTTCTTCGCTGAAGGACTCAAATTGTCTCCATATAGACTGATTACTTATCAGAGTATTTTTCGTAGTTTCTAAAATCTTTTTTGTAATTTCTGCTTCAGACAAGGTACTAAACCTATAATTTTCACCCATTTTATATATCGCGTTGACACAATTAGGTAATTATTTCGACAACTATCTGACATTTGCTAGGCAAATAAAAGCCACAGTGATTATTCCCGAGAATCATCACAAGAGATTTATTCCCACTATAATGATGACATAATTGGTTGAAACTTACCCTCGTGACAAATAAAGAAGCATTTCATTGGTTTAAAGAAACGTCAAAAAATAATCAACAATTATTTCACTATATCCAGATTATATTAAATTGTACATTTCCCTCATACATAGAATTTCTCAAGACAAGAATGAAATTACCTATCGAAAAATTACAGCGGTAATTGCACTGCAGAGCGAAAATTGCATCCGAAAACATCCCGCTGCTTTGACATGACAACACAAACAATACAAACAGATAAACTTCAAAGCGTCAAAAAATGTCGCGTTTCGGTGAGTGCTCAATACAGTTGAATTTATTTAAGAGCATGATTTTATTCAAAGTCTTTCGTCAGTACTTTGATATTTCTCCGACAATATTTCTACATTCGTGAAATATTCCAATGAATTACACTCGTGCATAAAAATGACCAAATAATTTTACATTCAAGCGTGTTATCTTATAAAAATTGAATTCGGTTATTTTCATTCAATTTTTAGAAAACACGCTTTCTTGCAAAATTATCGGTAATTTTTATGCACTTGTGCAATTATAACCGACAATAGACTTGTGTTGAAATTTGATAGAACCGAATGTCAGTGCTGACTACCACAAAACGAAAAATATAACTAAAAACAATGCGGGAATGAGTTCATTACAGCACTGTTTTAAATGCCGTAATGAACACATTGCGATACTGAAGTAGAGAAAATTCATTCTTTAGTAGGTACCTCTAAAATTTATTCAAAACATAGTAAATGGGAAATTTTATGTTAAACTTGCCTGATTATTGAATTTTTGTTTTTGCGGAAGTTCTAGGGAAGAGCGTGCTATCATTTTGCCCAAATGTGTGTAATTTTTTGCAGGAAATGGTCTCAAACGATTAGGTTCTACTCACTGTTGAAGATTTCGAGGTAAAATTCGTCACGACAATTTTCTAACGGAAGGCAGATATTCAGGTTATACATAATATATAATGAATATTGTTGTAGGGGGTAACGTTGCACTGCGTCCCTTAGGTCTATTGTGCCGCCCCGTCAAAACTATCGATGTCGTCACCATCTACAGCTCGCCTTCCAATTCCAGAGTATGAGAGTGCTGATGAACTCCAGTGTCTCGAATGGCTTCAAGGAGGCTACGTCTTCGCTTCATTGCGTTGGTTTGAGATCATACGACGCATTCCGTAATCAGGTGATCAGTTTCATACTCATCTCCACAAAATCTGCACTCGTCAGTTTCTGCTAGCCCTAATCTCATCATATGCTTCCTAAGACAGCAGTGCCCTGTGAGGAAACCAATGAGGAGGCACACAGTGTTTTTACTGAGCTCCATATATTTATTGGATCTGTCAGTGTTAAAGTTCCGGAGCAAATTTTTGGAGTGATACATACCTGGGAGAGATCTCCAGAGTATACCTCTTCCAGTTTCTTCTTTCATCCGAAATTCACTTTTGTAGGTGTCTCTACCCACCCCACAGTAGGGTTCCGAGCCAATAGCAGGGGTTTGTGCTCCTTTCTTGGCAAGTCTATTCGCCTTCTCATTTCTTTCAATTCCCGCATGACCAGGAACCTGGATCAAGTAGACCATGTTGTTCTTGCCTACTTCATTAAGTTTTCTTCGGCACTCCCGTATTGAGCTTAGACTCAATAATATGGCAGCTCAGAGCTTTAATATCGGCTTGACTGTCTAAATGGATAGCTATATCACATCTCTGATAGTTTCTTCCTAAGCTCATTTCCACGCATCTTCCGAGTACAAGTACTTCTGCCTTTAAGACGCTCGGATAGGAGCCTAGCGATAGTGAGCATTTGGTGCCTGGCCCATATGCTCCAGCGCCAGCTCCTGTAGTGGTTTTTTAACCGTCTGTGTACCATTTAATGGAATTTTTTCAAGAACTTGGGTGGTTGATTCCCTGTCCAAGTCTTTTTTCGTACCGACCATCTAAGTTTTCAGGGTAGGTTGCGCATCCGAATGCGATAATTGAGTTTATTAATAGACGTAATCTGTCTAACGGTTTTGGAGTTATACCCATCTGTAATTTTAGTGTTATATCCTCATTAACTCAAAAATACAGATCTGGTCGTATTTTAACTTGGTAATTACTTTTAGAATGTAGGTGCAAATTTTTGCGCAATTTTGTGGGAATCGTATCACTATAAATTTTAAAACGAATCTTCAAACAAAATTCGGTATCTCAGAGACTATCCGTCCGCTATCGCTGAAATTCAAAAACTACTTTTTCATCCGAGCAGCCCAGAAGCTGGATTGGTGACCATGGTCACGATAACTATCGAACGGAAAGAGTTAGTGACTTGCAATTTTCAGGGTAGCTTATTATCAGAATGCGACAGCTAAGTTCGTTAACAGACATTCCGCCGTATTCACAAAGCATTAAATCTCCGTTAAGTCTTAACTGAGGTCCTCAGTTAAGGATAAATAAGAATCGCAACCTCAATTAACGTATGTAACGGTGGAGAAACAGGCCTGTTTTACGTTAATTTTCACGTAAACTGAGGTTGCGATTCTTATTTATCCTTAACTGAGGACCTCAGTTAAGACTTAACGGAGATTTAATGCTTTGTGAATACGGCGGATAATCTGCCAAACGGTTTTCGAGTTATACCCATCTGAAATATTGCTTCCTCAATAACTCAAAACATACAAATCCGATTTCATTTAAATTTGGAAATTACATGTAGAATGCCGACGCACCAATGCTAGCGAAATTTCGTGAGGATCGTACAAAAAGAAAAATAAGGAGGTGGGGTTTTGTGTGTCTAAGGATACTGACCTGCCACAGAATTCTGTCAGGAGGGTCCACGCATGCGTGGATGAAAGGGTCAATATCTTCTGAACCGGCGGTGTAACAGGATCTTGATTTCGGGTTGTGGGCAGCATTCGGTGACGAATGGACTACGCAGTGCGCACGCTGTTTTTGATGTATTGGCTAGTATGCAAGGGTTCCATACATAAAATTTTCAGGCTAGGTTGCGGCTTCGAATGTGACGGCTAAGTTCATTAATGGTCATAATGGGCCAAACAGTTTCAGAGTTATACCCATCTGAATTTGGTAGATAATACCAACAATACCAAAGAATGTTTTTCAAACCTTCATAATTCTTTGGATTCGGAGAATTGCGATTTTATACAGGGTATTTGGTAAATCAACGTGATCCTCCAAAGGGGATATACGTCATTTGAGAAGAATTGAGTCGAATGACCAAGGTCCGAAAATCTATGGTTAAGATTTATCAACTTTTTGGAAATTTTCTGCTTTGTTACTGAAAATAATTAATTTTGAGAAACTGCTTGACTCTAAATATTCATTGAAATTTTTTTTAATGCTGCAGATATGGTTATTATTTCATGCAAAAGAAAATTAGATAACCTGGTATATATGAGATCATATATTCTATTTTGAGTTCACTGTGGACTTATTATGAACACTTCAAAAGTAGCTACACTCTTGTCCACTACAGATTTTGTCGTCTGATATATGTTTCGGAAACAAAGTTTCCATCTTCAAAGACGAAGCATCTTCAAAGACTAACGCTTCGTCTTTGAATATGAAAACTTCGTTTCCGAAACATATGTCAGACGACAAAAACTGTAGTGGACAAGAGTGTAGTTACTTCTATAGTATGGGATCATAAATGGCATCAAATATTTTCCTCATTAAATCTTGATGAAACAATTGAGAATTACTCGAAAACAGTATCATAAACTTGGTGTACAAATTTAGGAAAAAACTGCCTTGTTTCATTAGCTTTTCAAAAAGGTACATATGTCAATTGTTTCTTCACGAAATAGGCAAATATTGCCGGAAAACCGCACCAATGAGGCGTATTTTATTCCAGGCACACAACCCATAACACAATGAAATATCAGCATTTTTTCTTTTTGGAACTAATTATCCTCAAATTGATGTTCTTTAGAGTTACTCTCAGTCAATTCAGGATTTTTCATTCGAGAAATACTGTGAATTTTTTTAATTCGTACTAGTCCTACTCGTAATAAGCAACTAATAATCACATTAATCACAAGTAAAGGAGAAGATAAGTGAGATAACCAAGAATCGAAAAAGTCTGTTACTTGCTCGGATTTCCGGCTATATTTTTTTATCCCGGGGAAAATATATTACAAATGTATCGTTTTAGAAAGTTAATCAACTAAGGATATGTTTTTTCAATTATTGGTACGCAAAGTTAATTAAAAATTCTACGAGAAATACGCAATTATTTCATGAAAATTTAATGAGATAAACAATTGATGCCCCTTCAGACTCTTTATTATTCTGGTTAGTCGAATTATTGGTGAATATTTTCTTCTGTAAATGATCCTTATCTCATCAGCTTTCAAAAAAACCTTACTAATATCAATATATCTCAGTAACCATAGACTTTTGGACCATGGCTCACTGGACTCAAATCATTGCAAATGATGTCTAGTATAACCTCGTTAAAGGATAACGTCGAATTACCAAACACCTTGTATATCGGTGCACTACGTGATATTGTCTGTCAAAAGTTAAAATATACAATATCTGTGCTAGGCCGCTGTTGACATACGCTATGGAGACAAGAGCTGACAACAAAAGAACGAAAAATATGCTTCGAACAACGGAAATGAAAATACTTAGAAACATCTCAGGGTACACATAAAGAGACAGAAAAGGAAATGTAAGGTAGAAGACATTATCAGGTGCGGACGTAAACGTAGAAGAGCCTAGAATGATCATGTGGACAGGATGGCTAGAGAAAGGCTTGCTAAAATCGCTAGAGATGGTATACCACGAACACTCTACCCCTTAGGAAGACCTCCAAAGAGATGGATAAGAGTCGTGGTCTTCAATATCTCAAGAGAACTGAAAGTTGTTAAATACAGGCCTAAGGCCTACAATATGTGGAGGAAGAAGAAGAAGGTTCATTTATAAACACCCTGTACTAGATATTCACAGAGATTATATTCTTCCATCGAGCTAATCCGGTTGTGGCAAAACCAATCAATTTCAATTCGAGATTACCTCCACTGATCGATATGCCTTCTGAATTTCAATTGAAAATTAGGGATTTCAAATTTAAGTTGGTTTGGCAATCGAGATTTCCCTCATAATGCGCAATTCCTGTGGAGGAGCAGGGCTTTACGTGAGCGGAAATTTCCGCGTCGCACTCAGATTGTGTGGCTCCAAATCCAATATCGGGAATACAAGACAGTTCGAGAGTCGGGAGGGTTTGCTTCAGAAAGAAAATCATTATCGAGCGTCGGTAAACAAAGTCTGGAAAAACGTAGACTGCCGCCTTGGGGTAATCGGAAGTTGTCCTACTATCGAAGCCTTTGCATCTCTTTCATTATTAGATTCTCACCCAGACTTTCTACTGCAGAAAAAGAATTGCTATGCATCCTGCTATACAGAATG
Organism: Halyzia sedecimguttata; assembly: GCA_937662695.2. NCBI lineage: Eukaryota > Metazoa > Arthropoda > Insecta > Coleoptera > Coccinellidae > Halyzia > Halyzia sedecimguttata. The sequence continues at coordinate 66,950,401 of OW569413.2, read as the reverse complement.
TATCATGATTATTATTGTTTTTTCCGCTCGAGAGGAAAAACCTTTTAGGCCCGCCCTGAGAGGGTCCGCTTCTCTCAGGAGTATGAGACTCCAGATGTTTATTGGTTACTCACTAAAAAACCTCTCGCACGATCCTTGGAGTAGTTCTTCGTCCTGCCCTTACAGCGCCCCTTAGCAAAAGAGATTTGCTGCAAGCGGCCTTCATAGTTGATGGGACCTGATGACTCGAAGTGCAACACAGCTTTCTGCATTCTGTGTGCTAAATCCTCGGCCAAATATTTGCAGGCCGGAATAATCTTTAATTCGTTCAAGTAGTTCGCTCTCATTTCGCCTAGGCATCCTATGATTAGTACGACCATTCTAGCCTTATGCCCTGGATACAAGATCCCCAGTTCGAACATTCAATCCTTGTATTTTTCCCTCTTCTGTTCTTCTTTCTTCGCCACATTATTTTCTGCGTGGGAGGAAAATTCGACGATAAACAATTCCTTCAGTTCTTTGTCGAGCAAGAGTATATCTGGCTTTATGGCGTGGATCTTCCGCGTTGTTGGAATCGCATAGTTCTAGTAGATGCTTATTAGATTGTTATTATTATTATGAAAACTACAAGAGTAGAGGTACAAAACCTATAAACTCAAAGCTAATTCAACATTAATACGAAATACGCATTGACACTGATGGACGTACAGTGTGGAAAAGCCAAATGGAATAAATTCATTATCTTGGTTACTGTACATATTTATGGAAAATCACGAAACACGTCAAATTTAAATTTTAAATTGACATTCTTCTTCGTGAAAATGCGAATCCTACCTTCAACCCCCTTCGAAAGACATGTACAACACCCAATTTTTAGTATGGGCTTGTGATTCATCGTTTGACAGTTCTCGTTATTGTCTATTCAGAAATGATATGACTTTCATGTTTATGGCAAAAATCCAATTGGAAAAAAATAAAATCCAGTGATTAGCGAAATTTTGTACAATGTCCAAATCTAAAATGTAATACAAAATGTAGCGAATAAATTATGAATGGTAATGAAGTAGATGTTCAAAGTGTTCACCGCGAATGCCTAAGCAACATCCTAACGTAAAAAAAAAATCGCGCTGGCCATTCGATCTTACCTCGCTTTCCTATCCACCTATTTGGTAATATTGCGTCGAAGTACTGCCGGATATTGCGTTGGTAATGTGGTGGTGCTCCATCCTATTGAAACCATATCATATTCCATGGAAACCGAGGATTTACTTGATCGGGATATACATTTTCCAAAGTTGGATCGACATAATTTTGAAGTAGTGCTAAATAATTATCGCCATTGAAATTGCCCTCAATGAAAAAGGGGCAAATTATATGGTTCGGAAAATTTCCTGTCCAAACATTAACCTTTTGAGGGATTTGCGTGTGTTCCTCTTTCATCCAGAGAGGATTTTCGGTAGACCAATAGCGGCAATTTTGACGGTTATCATGGCCGTTGAGAGAAAAAGTGCACTCATCAGAAAAGAACACATCTACTAATTGGAAAATATTATTATCCAACATGTCCGGCATTTGTTAACAAAAATAAGTTCTCCTTTCAAAATCGTCTTCCAATAGCTCCTGGGTAGGTATCATTTTAGGGGGATGCATTTTATTTTGTTATAATATGTTAACATCACGTTATCATTTCGCCCAAATGTCTGTAATATACGAATATTTGGCCCAAAATGGTCTCAAACGATTGGGTTCGACTCCATGATGAAGAATTCAGGGTCAAATTTGATTCTGTCCGTCCGGCCGACTGGCCGTTGCCACGATAACTTGGGAACGGAAAGAGATAGCGACTTAAATTGTCAGGTTAGGTTGTGCATCTGAATGCGAAATTTGAGTTTATTTATAGGTAAAATTCGCCAAACGGTTTTGGAGTTATACCTATCTGGAATTTGGTTGATATTTCCTCAATAACTCGAAAAATTCAAAACCGATCCAATTCAGACATGGTTATCAGTTGTAGAATGCCAACGCGAAAACTCTTGCGAAATTTCGTGAGGATCGTATCACTAGAAAAATAAAAAAAAAATCATAGAAAACCGTTGAAAAAAATTATATATATATATATATATATATATCAGAAACTATTCATCCGACATGGCTGAAATTTGCGACAGCCTTCAAAACCTAACTCTACTACCAAGTTCCAAGTTTGAACACGATCGGATCTATATTGTTGGAGATCCGAGCAGCCTTATGTGAGTTCAGTAGCTGCATGGGTGACCTTTGCCTCGAATGAAAGGAGATCGGAACTTGCAATTTTCAGGGCAAGTTGCGCATCTGAATGGTAGAGTTAAGTTCGCTGTTGGCCATAATCGGCCCAACTGTTTTACAGTTATACCCATCTGGATTATTATTTCCTCGATAACGAAATGGATTCATATCTTATAAAAGCTGAGAAAACGGTCTATATCGATGGTAAATTCGATCAAGATTGTCCAATAAAGGAGAATGGACAATAGAACATGTGGGCAAAAGCTCAAGCAGTGCTTGAACCAATTTTTATTTTTCTATACAGAAATAACATGGTGACAACTTGACTTCTCTCCATGATTATCACTGAGCAATAGCGATCGAGCTATTCGGACGAAAATACAAAACGTATGATGAACCATGTGATAAACGTGTATGTGTGAAAGGGCTTCATTCGTTTTCAGTTGGAACCGAACAGATCGTATGTACATGAAGCCTAAGGATGTTATATGCATATTATGATGTAATATGATTCGAACAGAAAATGTTAATTAGAGAATTCGAAATCAACCAAATGAGTCTCACTTGATAAATCTTTATTGCTCAATATAGAAAATGGTACTTTGAGCACGAGTGAATCTACCTCTAGAACTTCACTGTATTTTAATCAACAAAAAAATCTCAATTAGTCAATAGAAAATTAAATGGGATATTTACTTAATTTTATAATGATAAATAAGTAAAAGGAAGCAGTTGAGTAATCCTATAATGCTCTAGATAACCTTTCCGTATGAAGAAAAAAACTTCGCATTGAACTTGATTCAATAATGCGTAATCTTTAAAAAAATGTTAAAAAGCACTGAGGTGACGTCAAGAGCTTATGCGCAAATGTTCCATTGTCTATTCTTCTTCCTACGGAGTCGATCAAGCTGAAATTTGGTACTCGATTGTAAAATGAGGACTGGAATGTATATGCGGAATTTCAGCGGATTCTGAAAAATAAAATCTTCGAAAAAAAAATTTATTTCAGAAACTTTTCTTCAGAATCCGCTGAAATTGTACAAAATATAACTTGCAGTGAAATATAAAATTTTTGAAACCATTTTTTTATTTTCTTTCTACTCTCAGTTCAGTTTTGATTGGATCAGATTTGCATATTTTGAGATACTGAGGAAATAACAACAAACTAAACACTCCCATTTGAATGCGCGAGCTACACTGAAAATTGCAAGTCGCTATCTCTTTCTGTTCGAACGTTATCGTGGTAACGCTCGCCCATCCACCTACTGAACTCACCCAAGCCTTAACTTAACTGTAAAGTTAGATTTTTAAGGCTTTCGCAAAATTTCGATGATATCGGACCTATAGTTTCTGAGATATAGAATTTTGTTCGATGATTTTTTAGTGATTTTCTAGTGATACGTTTCTCACGAAATTTTGCAGAAATTTCCAACTCGGCATTTTACAACTAATTGTTATGTTTAAATTGTAAATTTGTATTTTTTGAGTTATTGAGAAAATAAAAACCAAATTTCAGATGGATGTAACTTTAAAATCGTTTGACCGATTATGCCTAATAACAAACTCAAATGTCGCATTTGGATGCCCAACATACTCTAAAAATTGCAAATCGCTATCCCTTCCCGATCTCAAGTTATCGTGAGATAAATATATAATATTTTTTAATAATTTTTTCAAAACATTCTTGTGACACGATCCTCATGAATTTCACATACGTCTTCGTGTTGGTATTCTACCACTAGCAACCAAGTTTTAATTCGATCATATCTGTATCGATTAAAACAAAAATAGTACTCCGAAACCGTTTGGACAATTATGCTCAATAACGAAATTGTATGTCGCATTCTGACGCGCCACCTACCCTGAAAACTTTAAATCACTATCTCTGTCCATTCTAAAGTTATCGTGGCAACGCCGGCAAATTTTACCTCGAATTATTCATCAGTGAGTCGAACCTAATCGTTTGAGACCATTTTCGGCAAAAAATTCGAACACTACAGACATTTGGGCATGATAGCACGCTGTTCCCCATGCGCGCAAAAAGTATTACTTTTAAAAAACGAAAATTAACTCTTTTGAAAACAGATATACATAACATAATATTTCGATTTGCTCTGCTCCTGACACGAGCTTTAGAGCGCACGCGAAAATAAAGGCCCTCAGAACAAATAAATTTGCTTATGTTTTCCAATGGAATATAAATTATCCATCTCAGCTGTTCAATGGAAAACGAAAATCTGAGCTCGAGTGCCCCGAGCGTATTAATGGAAATCGTTTTAAGTATTGGTATTACACAGGTGAATTCAGTTCTCAAATATCGTGCTCAGTGAAAAATGTGTTCAGATCACTTCGTCCATTTTAGGGTCGTCATATTCGACCTACTGAATAGGCAATTCAAGCTATAGTGACAAAATTTCCCACCATTTTCATTTTATTGGATATCGATCCACCAACACATGAGAGTAGAGTGCGTACAGAAGAGAATACAGTTGGTCCAAGAATTAAAGCCAAGCGACCCGCCACTTCATCAAATTTTTGGTAAATGTGCTACACTTTTTTATCAAACAATTGTCTTCAGCGACGAAGATCATTTCTGATTGAATGGGTATGTAAATGAGCTAAACTGACACATTTGGCCCCATGAGCAGCTACAGGCAATACATGAACTACCGGTTCTTACGGAAAATGCAAAGGTGAGGTTTATGATCCGGCGGGTTCACTAGACCGTATTTCTTCAAAATACGACGATGATAAAAACCTTGCAGTCAATGATGTTTTTTAACGGTGGATGATTACCAACTTTGTTTTGCCTAAAATGGAAGATCTGCCTTTGGTCGACATTGGACGAAATACTTGCAATCGAAAGATGCGTGGAAATGAACCTAGAAAGAAACAGTCAAGCTGCTATTAAAGCTCTGAGCTCCCATGTTGTCAAGTCTGAGCTAATATGGGAATGTCGAAGTAAACTGAATGAAGTAGGGAAAAACAACAGGGTCTAATTGGTCTGGGTTCCTGGTCACTCGGTAAATAAAGGAAATGAGGAGGCCAACACACTCGCCAAGAAAGGAGCACGAACCCCTTTTATTGGCCCGGAAGCCTACTATGGGATAGGTAGATAAACATAAAAGTGAATTTCGGATGAAAGAAGAAACTGAAAGACGTATACCTACTCTGGAAATCATTCCCAGGAATATATCATTCCAAAAAGTTCCTACAGAATTTCGACACCGTCAGGTCCAAGAAATATATGGATCTCAATGAAAACATGCAGCACCTCCTCACTGGTATCCTCACAGGGCACTGCTGTGTTAGAAAGCATATGATGAGATTAGGGCTAGCAGGGACTAACGAGTGCAGATTTTGTGGGGAGGAGAAAGAAACTCCTGATCACCTGATTACGTGATGCCTCGCCATCTCAAACCAACGCAAGGAATACCCTGGGCAAGCCTCCTTCAAGCCATTCCAGATACTGAAGTTCATCAAAAATCTGGAACTGGAAGCCAAGCTGCAGATTGTGATGACATTGACAGCTCTGATGGTGGGGCACAATAGACCTTAAGGCCGCAGTGCAACGTTACCCCCTTCAACAGTATACGATATATTGGAAAACATGTGGACAAGCCAACGACGATTGCATCCTTGGAAGACATTATTAGATGTGTTATTACCAAGATACCGACCGCTATATTGGTCAAAGTATGCCAAAATTGGACCATTAGGATGGATAACTTAAAGCGCAGTCGTGGTAAACATATACATGAAATATTCTTTAAAAATTAAATGCCAAAATTGATTTATCAACTCATATAATAGTTTCACACGCTATTGCAGATATTCTAGGTTTTTTTCTTTTAATTTCAATAACCAAAGGCACCAAAATCCTTTTTGCTCCTCAATGATCCTTCATTATTAATTTCTGAGATATTCCTCGAGAACTTACCTGCGTAGGAGAATAATGGATGGTGATTCGAATGATTCGAAAATCTACTCCAGAAACACAGGGTGAATTCCTTCAAATCTTGGATCTCCGTTTTGTACTGTACGTATTGAAAGTAGAGATCTTGGGTGAAACCGACCTTATAGAGTTCACACTGACCACCCGAAGGATGCTGTTGGTAATCTTGATTTAAATCCGCATAATTCACATCCGCCTGTAGTATTGGTTGGAACGGCTGCCAATCATCCTGCTGAATAGCACTGGTCAAGTGGAAGAAAACTCCGAGAAGAATAGAAGAAATTCGAACATACATCTTTCAATTTGTCTGATGGGATTCTGAATGCTGGATCAATTTTGATTCAATCGAAAGATGTCATCCTGAAATAGAATACATATTATGTAAATTAGGCATAATAAATACTTCCAATTACTTCAATTGTGTTCTGGACGCAAATGAGACTTTCACTGTTCGACCGTTCTGTCATTTTCAATTATACGAGATTTATATTCACTTTCCTTGCATTAGAATTCCTCCTTGTGAAAGATATTTGCATTCTATTATTCTTGTCGTAGGCCTATTGCCCCACACGTGCATAAACAAGCGTTTTATTTATCATAGATTATGACTGCATTCTATTTGAATCGGATATGTGTTGTGTATACATGAATACCTCGAGACGTTATATAAACCTCTCGAGGACATTTTCTTAGATGATGATGATATTCGAACTATCAGGAAGTATACAGGATGTGCCGGTAGGAATGCGATACACGGAATTCATAAACTGAGATCATCGAGTTGGACTCATATTGAGGGATTTTAATCGCCTGAGGTCTTTGGTTTTGGATATACAGTCTGATTTTCAGATATTCGGTGAAATTTGGATGTTCAAAAATTCTTGAGCCAATCAATCCTTCTCGACCGATATCGTTTATCATTTCTGAACTCAAAAATATCAGGACCGGAGTAGGATAATTTTGCACATTTGCTATCTTTGCTAATACTAGTTCACCTTGTACGTGGACACTGAAAATTTCTTGAATCTTTATAAGCGTAGAAGAGTAGTTTAACAAAATAATCCACTAAAATTGGTACTATCATACAGGATAATCAATAGATTTAATTGATGAACAAATATATTTTGACTGCCTCTTTTCAAGTATCTAGATTGATATTTTTGTATGGCAATACACCAATAATCCTTACATCCTATAACTATTCAGGAGAAGGATGATACCGGAATTGTTTAACTAAGAATTATTTTGATTTGTCACAAAAACATAAGAACGGAAAATCTGGAGAGCATTCCTCTTCACAAAAGTCAGCTTGCTTACAGGGCGGGCCGATCTACAGAGACTGCTCTTTATCAGCTGACTGAAGGCATCTAGAGAACTCTGAACAATAAAGAAATAGCAATGAGCGCATTACTAGATATATCTGGGGCCTTGGACAAAATAACGCATGGTCTGTTAAAGAAGCATTAAAAGACGAGGAGTGAATAAAATCATTATAAAATGGATGTATGAGCTGTTGTCGGCGAGGATAACCGTGACAGAGGTGGGCAACGAGCTATCAAAGACACTCGTAGATCACCTCAAGGGGGAGTCACATCTCCCCTGCTTTGGAGCCTTGTAGTGGATGAGCTACTCCATAGGCTAACGAAGCTCGGCTTCGGGTGTATTGACTATGTCGATGACATAGTCCTAATAGTCAAAGGTAAATTCGAGGGCACCTTGTGTGACTTATTACAGGGGGGACCTTAGAATTATCGATCAGTGGCGCTTGTCATTGGGGCTGGGCATGAACCCGAACAAGACCGCAGTGATTCCGTTTACTCGTAGAAGGAAACTTCCAGCTGTGAGATCCCTCTTTTTGAACGGATATATTATAGAATGGAATATATAGTAAACTTCTGTGAAATAAGCATGTTGAAATTACTGTTAGTAAAGCAATAAAGGCTTTAATGGCCTGCAGAAATCTAGCCGGTATTACTTGGGGCTGCAACCCCAAGATAATGCGATGGATGTACGTCATGATTTTGAGAACCATAATCATGTATGGGGCAGTAGTCTGGCATACAAAAATTAACCAGAATAGTACGAGTAAAACCATCGACAATGTACAAAGGCTCGCCTGTGTTTAAATGGAGCTAATAGGGCACTTGAGATTATCACAAATCTCACACCCCTTCATCTAGTGATAGACAAAATTGCCCATGAAACTATTCTCAGAATATCCAGGGAAGGAAAAGATAATGAGAGTATTAAAAACCAAAAAGCTTGGTCCCCTCTTACCAGGTAAGCAGACTTGGGCGAGTTCAGTACCTAGAAAGGTGACCGATCTGGGTATAAATTTGAACAAGCGCGCCAAAGCTCCTGGTAGGTACCTACCCTTTATAATGATGAATAATTTATCAAGCAATAACTGACCCTGACGCATGCTGTCAGAATTTTCCTCTATGAGCTATTCTTTCCATTCAATTCTAGAGGCCGCAAACTATGTAAAGCATAAAAAACAAATATCAAGATTTCGAATACTGGCACAGTTGCAAAGGGATAACTAGTCTCAATGAGGAGGTATTCATAGTCTATGTTGTTGATTTTCTAAAGAACTCTCAGCCGAATAATTTATGGAGCAAGTGTCCCATATTGAAATGTGTACTCAAAGTGAAAGTGAACTTGTATTTAAGTCAATATTGCAAGCTGAAGTTTTTGAAAAATCAAAATTTCGACAAGTGACAAAATTTTGAAATAAGTGACGTTTCCAGATTTATGGAATTATTCATCACTTCTTCTATTGGTGTCAATATCAAATTTGTGATCTTCTTCTCTAAGGTGGCAACCAAAAATAGATTTGTTATTATCGGGGTTTCTGATGCTCGCTAGGTGTTCTTTGAGACTTGTCAGAGGAGCGTCAAAAACCCCGATAATAACAAATCTATTATTGGTTGCCACCTTAGAGAAGAGGATCACAAATTTTATATTGACACCAATACAAGATTGATACATCATTGTGTTTTCGGGTTCCAACAAAAATCTTGGAAGAGGTCGAAATATTCAAACACACGTGTGACAGTGGGCTAAAACTCTGAATGCTATCCTGACAAACAATATGAAAGACTTATTGAAAGGTTTTTTTCTGGGTTTGTTCTCCCAAACTCTGAAAAATATCTATAAAATAAAAATTAATTATTTTGTGATTTGCTTCTGCGTAAGAAACACAAGATATTTGTCAGAAGCAATCAATTGAACAATGTTGCCTAACAAACAACAACGAAACAACATCAACGAAGAAACAACTATATCGTAACGTTTCGGAGTCTATATCAGACTCCTTCGTCAGACGCTTAATGAACATCTTTAGAATTATTTTGTTGATAGTTATTTTGTGAAATTCAAGAATTGTCACATTGACAGTATTTAAAAATCATAGCTAACATAGTTTTACTTCGCATAGAAATTTCCAAGTTCCAACTCCTTTTTTAATAAATTTAGCCAAATATGGTCAATACCAATTGAGCAATTTGCAAAATTGCATTCTCTGTTCAATAAAATACAAGTTGACTCCTTAAGTTTCCTTTTAATATAATCAGGTTCTGTCATTACAATCTTTGTATTACTCCAATCCATCATGTGATCTCCTTGGATTCAGATTCTAATGACAGAACCTGATTATATTAAAAGGAAACTTAAGGAGTCAACTTGTATTTTATTAAACAGAGAATGCAATTTTGCAAATAGCTCAATTGGTATTGACCATATTTGGCTAAATTTATTGAAAAAGGAGTTGGAACTTGGAAATTTCTATGCAAAGTAAAACTATGTTAGCTATGATTTTTAAATACTGTCAATGTGACAATTCTCCAATTTCACAAAATAACTATCAACAAAATAATTCTAAAGATTTTCATTAAGCGTCTGACGAAGGAGTCTGATATAGACTCCGAAACGTTACGATATAGTTGTTTCTTCGTTGATGTTGTTTCGTTGTTGTTTGTTAGGCAACATTGTTCAATTGATTGCTTCTGACAAATATCTTGTGTTTCTTACGAAGAAGCAAATCACAAAATAATTAATTTTTATTTTATAGATATTTTTCAGAGTTTGGGAGAGAAAACCCAGAAAAAAACCTTTCAATTATGAGTATACCTCCCGCAGTATCCTTTAATGATTACTTAATATAAAAGACACCTACAAATTATTGGCACCCACTAGAGGAAGATTTTCAAATTTGGCACATCGGCCTATTACTCCACAAGGAAAAGAAGTACATGATTTGGAGTAGTTCCTGTGTATTTAGTTTGTGTTTGAGTTGTCACTCCTGATTGTTGAATTGTTGAAGTTTTCCGATCTTGATCATCCGGAGAATGTATTCAATATGTAGTTTGTTTCGTTGTTTGCAGTCTTAACTATTGACCACTCGATCTTTTACCTTAATGACTTAATGATTTTTATTCATTATATGACTAAGGAACCGGCAATTGTAAGTTTAAATTCAATATTAATTTTTTGTTGTTGTTTATATGTACATTTTCACATAACCTCACAACTTTTTAACATAGTTTTCATTCCTTCAGTTTTGAGAATGTTTGAGCTTTTATTTGAACTTAGTGCTCTGCGAAATTTTTCAATTAGAGTATTTTTCAGATTGTTGGTTTGAGAATGGCAGTATAGCAGAACTGCCGAAACATGTCACCCTGATAATTGAATTAAGGTTCCAATAAAACTTGAAGTTTTAAGACTATTATTCCTCTTCTACTTAATATCTCCTGGATAATGAACATATTAGGGAAACCAAATCGAGAGGCAGTGATTAAAAAAAATAATAAAAAAGCACTGACGTAAAGTCAGTACTCTTTGGCGCGCGTGTTTACGTTGGCTAATTTGAATTGAATGATGAGTACTTCAAGCTCAGTGGATAGAGCGAACCGGAGATCTACCCAGAGGGTAGTGGATACCATTCACTGTCGGTTCAAGAATTAACAGTGCTGTATCTAAGCTGGCATGAGGATAGAGTAACAACGTTGAAAAAGAGCTCAACTGACTCTCCTAAGTCGCATAAGCTCCTAGGAGCTTCTGAGAGATCTCCTTGGGGAAGACTTGGGTGAGTCAGTATAATCATATTCATGTTTATAGCACGTGCGCCAAATGCAGATTGACTTTACAATGAAAGAAAAAGGCTAAAAGGTATTGACGTGGGGTGAATCTGCTTTGGCGCGTGTGCTATGAACATGATTATGATTATACGGACCCTCCCAAGTCTTCCACAAGGAGATCCCTCAGAACTTCTAGGAGCTTGTGCGACTAAGGAGAGTCAGTTGTGCTCGTTTCCAACTTTGTTACTCTATCCTTACGGCAGCTTCGATACAACACTGTTAATTTTTGAACTGACAGTGAATGGTATCTACTAGCCTCTGGGTAGATCTCCGGCTCGCTCTATCCACTAAGCTTGAAGTACTCATCATTCAATTCAAATTAGAAAACGTGAACACGCGCGCCAAGGAGTACTGACTTCACGGCAGTGCTTTTTTATATTTTTTCTACTCATGCTATCCCCACGAAATTTGGCACAAGTGTTTTCGTCGATACTTTGCATCTAACTACCGAGTTTCAATTCAATCGGATCAGTGTTTTTTGAGTTATAGTGAAAACAAAACTTCAGTACCAAATTCAAATTTTTGACATATTTTTTTCTAGTTTATAACCATCCGATCAATACAAAACTTCGCACGCATATAAAAATCATGATTCTACAATTTGGTGCTAAATTTCAGATAGATCGAGTAATCGGTTTCGGAAATATTCTTGAAAAATGTTTTAACTAAAAATGGCCATAACTCTGAAACGGCTTGGTGGATTCTGCCCGTTAACGAACTTTTCCGAGATATTTACGCTACAAAACTACCCTGCAAATTTCAATGCTCTATCTCATTCCGTTCGAGAGTTATCGTGCTATAACGGCCGGCCGGACCGGACGAACAAAATTGAATTTGACCTCGAATTCTTCATCAAGGAGTCGAACCCAATCGTTTAAGATCATTTTCGGATAAAAACTCGAAAATTATTGATATTTGGCCAAAATTATAACGCGATATTTCCCAGAACATCGTTCCGAGGAACAAGAGCGCCAAAAATGGTCATAACTCCAACATGGCTTGGTGGATTTGGCCTATTAACGAACTTGTGCGAGATTACGCTACAAAACTACCCTGCAAATTTCAACGCTGTAACTCATTCCGATCGAGAGTTATCGTACTAACGGCTGGACCGGCTGGCCGGACCAGACGGACAGTATTGAATTTGACCCCGGATTATTCATCAGTGAGTCGAACTGAATCGTTTGAGACCATTTTCGGAAAAAAAAACGAAAAATACAGACATTGTGACGAAATGATATCACGCTGTTCCTTGCGGAACACGCGCGCAAAAAAGGTAATCCAATTCCAATTTTCTGAACCGAGCTACCCAAAGGTATAAATGATCTGTTAATATATGAGTAGATTTTAGCATAAACAATTAAATACTTACATTCAAGTCAAAACAATCCAATAAATGATCGACACCGGCCAATGCGGGAAAAGCACTAAGAAACGGCACGAACTTGATCAGCTGTAGACACTAACTGGATTTCTTGCTTCCCGTTTTCTTCAGATTACGAATTGTGTAATTTTTACGTTACTTCTTTGTGGAAGTTACGAGTGGGGATCACTTTCCCTTCTTGATTTACTTAGGATCTTATTGAAAGAGATATTCAAACCTACCGACTGATTGACCAACACCTTGAGCATATTCGTGCATTAAACAGATTATGGATGTCCAGCGGCCTCTTCAGATGGTGTAATGATGAATTTAAGTAATGATGAAGAAATATGGAAATTTAAAATTCTTTACGTCGACAATTTAACGGATGTTATGATGGATTGGAGAGTGAAATATTATGAATGATGCTTTGATCGAAATTGCAGTCCTCGAAAAAATTCTTAAAAAGCACTGACGTGATGTCAGGAGCTTTTGCGTGCACGTTCCATTGTCTATTCACGCCTCATACGAAGTCGATCGACCTGAAATTCGGTACTCAATTGTAAAATGATGGCTCTAAGCTATGTGCGGATATTCAGCGGATACTGGCGAATAGTTTTAGAAGAAAAATTGTTTTTATTTCTAGTGATACGATATTTTCCTAAAATTAGCACGTTGGCATTCTGCAAGTACAAGTACAAAGTTTTAATTCGATCGGATTCGTATATCTTCAGTTATTGAGTAAATAACAAAAAAAAATATTTAAGATGGATATAACTACGGAACCGTCAAACCAATTATGCCCCACCAACTATCCCATTTGGATGCGCAACCTACCCTGAAAATTGCAAGTCGCTATCTCATTCTGTTCGAAAATGATCGTGACAACGATCACCCATCTCTCGCAGCTCAGAGTTCAGTATACGCTCAGTTCAGTATACGTTTAGTATACAGGGCAGGCGCTTTCTGTAGCAAGTATTTTTTTGTTGTTAGGGAAAAAAAAAGATATTTCGGGGGGGGGGTTTGCAGCCCAAGCAGATTGACCTCACGCCCATGGACTTTTTCTTACACTGTAGAGTCAATCTGTATTTGCGCCTATGCTATAAACATGATTATGATTATACTGACCCTCCTAAGTCTACCCCAAGGAGACCCCTCTAAGGGCCAGTTTCTCAATTGCAAGTTAACAGGAGGTTGCGAGTTACGCATGTATTTAGCAATATTCATGAATGCTTAACACTCGGGTTAACCGCAGCCTCGGGTTAACTCGCAATTGAGAAACCGACCCTGAATCTCCTAGGAGCTAGTGCGACTAAGGATAGGCAGTTGGGTTCTTTGCCAACTTTGTTACTCTATACTTACGCCAGCTTAGACACAGAACTGTTATTTTTCGACCCGACAGCGAATGTGTCCACTACCCTCTGGGTAGATCTCCGGATCGCTCTATCCACTGAGCTTGAAACACTCATAATTCAATTCAAATTAGCCAACGTGAACACGTACGCCAATGAGACTTCCAGTCAGTGCTTTTTTATATTTTTTCAAGTTCCTTTAACAAATCCGGCTATCAATACAGTTCGGCTATTAGTTTTACCGTATATCGAAATAAAAAAAAATGCGATTATGGGACCCCCGTTAGGAACGCAATTGCTTACGCCTATTCTCCAAATCCGAACGTAATTTACTATAGATCTTTCAAATATTAGTCGGAGAATTAGTGTTTAAGTCGACTATTTGATTTGTTTGGCTAGGTGACATAATATTGTTGCCTGACGTAGCCGTGGAAATATACTCTTCGGCTTAAGTGCCTATTCAGCAAGATTTATTTATGAAGTATAGGATAAGAAATGAGGAAATAGAGGAGGGCACGAGGGCAGTTAGTTTCGGGAGACGAAAGAAGCGCGATCCACGGATACGTCGGCCAAAGTAACGAATCATTAGTTAAGGAGAGTAATTCTTCAAGTTTTCCTAATAAATAATCATGAATAAAAACGAACGATTCGACATAAAATTATTTATAAATTGGCCCCAACGCAAACTCCGAATCTCCAACAATTTCAGATAGATCGAGTGATCTATCCGGAAATATTAATAAAAAATATTTTAACTCAAAATGGCCATATCTCGGAAACCGCTTGTTGGATTTACGCACTTCTGGGATATTTATGCTTTAGAAGTACCCTGCCAATTTCAATTCTCTAACTCCTTTCGTTCGAAAGTTATCGTGCTAACGGCCGGCCGGACACAATTGAGTTTGACCTAGGATTATTCATCAGTGTATCGAAATCAATTGTTTGAGACCATTTTCAGCAAAAAATTCGAAAAATACAGGCAAAACTATAGCACGTTGTTCCTTGCGGAGTACGCCCGCAAAAAGGATAGAAGGAGAACCCAAATATTTTTTCGATTGTGAAATAACTTCATACATTCAAACCGTATACTACAAATAGGTCACACATCAATCTTATTCTTGACATTCCACAGTTGAAAATAAAAGGAACGCATACGCTTTTAAAATCAATATGAATAGCTTTAATATAAAACTGAAGTATCACTTGAGGATCCAAATAGATGTATTCAGCTAATATTTTCGCTTGACTAGGGCTTTACGCGAGAGCGAGATTTTTCTCGTCTCGTCTCGTTCTCGTCCCGTAAAAGCGAGACGAGACGAGACGTTTTCAAAAATATTATAGGCGTTACCGAGACCACATACAGTGCAACACGAGAGTCTCGTTTTTGGTCTCGTTAAATTTTTTGTATGAAGTTTTATATTCGACTCGCCTTTGTTCAACACCCACAGAAAACAATTGAATATGAAGAGTTTCCACTATAATTACTGATATATTTTGTCTATATTATACATCGATCGTTCTAGAAATACACGAATTTTTAAAAGATTATTAATTCGTTATGACCTTGCGATAATTGAGATTATTTTTCAAGAAAAAATAAAATTCACAACCATAAAAACGGAAGCCATTATGTATTCAATACTTAACGGACAACTTTTATTGCCCAATGCTTTGAAAATATTGAATTCAACAAAAATCCAATTAGTTTGTATAAATAAAACCTCATTTTTAGTATAAGTAAAATTGAAACTTCCTATTGTAATACCCCAAGGGCGTAGCCAGGAATCTATAATTTCGGGCGGGGCGTACAGTTTTTCAACCGTTGAGAAGGAACCTTTACTGCAGTCTTAATTTCTTCGGCTTCTTAGAACTCATATCAATGGTGGCATCACGGGAATCTCTCCATAAGGAATCGCAGGAATTCTAACCATAACTCTGCGGTATTTCTCCAGTATTGTTAATCGGGATTTTTTCATATCATCATCGTCATTATCCGTCGTCAATTCAAGCTTCCTTTATGAGGAAATGATCGTTTCCTACAGCTCAATTGATTCGGAAGAGGAAACGAATGTTTAAATTACTTCATTGTATGTTTGCAGTAACGACAACATAGCCATTACCGTAATCTTCAGAGCGTCTCCATAAATGTCTTCATCGTTAATAATTATTAATTAAAGTGGACGATAGTTGAGTTTTTCGAACAAGAAATTTTGTTATGCTGGAGTGATCATTTAATATTTCAATAGAAAGTTTGAATTGCTGATGGTGTCCTTCGAGGCTCTGCTCTATATAAATCCATATCAAGATTACTTCGCTTAAATGCGAATGGAATACATTTTGTTGAGACCATAGTTAAAATCCATCTTTCAAGTGTTTTTGGCGAACTTGTTCTGCTGAACAGGGTGCCTGTCAATTTGCCAGCTCTCTGTAGTAATTTTCATTGTTGAATAACGAAATAAAAGTTTGTTATTCCCCATCTCTTCCTTGGTGATTGGACGCTTTCACCGAAATTCTTAGACTATGTTAGTCCTCAAGTCATAACAAATCCAACGAAACCTCAAATGTTGAAATTCATCAAGCTATACAGGGTGAAGGCTTTAGTAATAGACATATATACAAATATACATACACTCGAAATACATAACCCCCTTCCTGCGGGTAATCGGGATAAAGGAAATTAAATTCCCACCAAAAACTAAAACTACTCCTATGAGCATGCATAGTCCACTCGTGGCTGAAAGTCCTCTCAAAATCACACACCTCAAAAAACTCCGATTTTCCAGCACCAGTGGCACAGGAGATATCCTTCAATCCACGTATGCGTGGACCCTGTCAAGGGGATTCTTTGCAGGAATAGCATCTCCTCCTCCAGACCCCACTTCTGTCAGAAGAAAACTCTTACGGTTGAATCACTTTTTGTCTGCTTATGAGCATAACAAAAAATGCTCAAAAGAGGAATCGAAAATTCTTAAATTGGTTAAGAACTCTCCACCTCGGAAACTATTCTATTTCCTTGAAACTGGCTTGTGCACACACGGAATTGACATGAGGTGGTAATATGGCCTTGCATTCCCTCTCCAGTCGCTCAGCTTTCAGGCTTTCAGCTTTCCACTTATTCAAGCGCCACCGTACTTACAATCAGTCAGAGTAAGAAAATAGGGAAATGTGAAACAATCATCTTCTGTGTATGCGGAACTCGCAAAGGATAATTTCACGCATTTCATGATTTCACATCAAAAGTTAAATAAAATTTCACACACCGTTCATCCACTTCTTGAATCGGTTCTGTCGGTGACTAACAATCCAAGTTTCGATCTGTTCAGATAAGTATTTTTCGGGTTATTGGGAAAACGAAATTCTCGAATTTAATTTTTTTTATGTAGTCATGAAGGTCGTTATTCTACAATGTGGTGCTAAATTTCATACAGATCGAAAGATTAATTTCGGAAATATTCGGGAAAAAAGCTTTATCTCAAAGTGGCCATAACTCTGAAACCACTCGGCAGATTTGGCCCATTAACGAACTCAACCGAGATATTTACGCTCCAAACCTATTTTGCAAATTTCAGCTCTCTAAGTCATTTCGTTCGAGAGTTATCGTGTTTACGGACGGACAGAATTGAATTTGACAGCGAATAATTCATCAGTGACCATTTTCGGCCAAAAGTTTCAAAAATACATAAATCAGGTTGTTCCTGCGGAACAGGAAAGCGCGCAAAAGGAACGCTTGGC
This sequence comes from Halyzia sedecimguttata, assembly GCA_937662695.2. Taxonomy (NCBI): domain Eukaryota; kingdom Metazoa; phylum Arthropoda; class Insecta; order Coleoptera; family Coccinellidae; genus Halyzia; species Halyzia sedecimguttata. Next base: position 66,932,617 of record OW569413.2, on the reverse strand, counting down.
CTTAGTCCTCAATGTTGTGTCATGTAGTAGTTCAGTGGAACAGCCAAGCCATACTTTTTGACCCAGCTGTAGGGATACAATTAGGGCTTTTAGAGAAATGCCTTGCACAGTTAGAGGCTTGACTCTTCATAAGATCTCATTCACTGTAAAAGCTTCTTGTGAGACTAGACAACCAATTTCGCATGGAATGTTTTTGGTGAGATTGCAGTTACTCGTTGGGAAGTGAAGTATACTGCCTACAGTGAACTCCACTTTATTTTATTACTCTTGACCTTGTATAACTAGATCACGTGAGCCTCAGTATCAATATAATATGTTATTGATACGTTTAATTGATCTGGATATATGAATAATGGAGAAAGCATGACCCGAAGAAATGATATAATACAATATTTCAACGAAATTATAATTTATGTGGACAATAAATTCTGTCAGGTTGATAAATATAATATAATTCTCACTGAAAGTAATCAACTATATTGCCAGACATGAGATTCATGAGATATGGGCGCAAGAAATTATAAAAAACTTCCGAAGAAACTTAATTTAATGTACAATGAAATATTATAAACTTTCGCATCCACTCTATTCATAAACTTTCGACTATGTTTTAGATATTATTAATATCAATTTGTTTCAGGTAAGCAAACTGAAGTCAACAATTTGCAAGTGTAGGTAAGTCGTATTGTGCGAAATTATAGAGCTGCAATTTCCCTTCAGGCGTAGTAAGAGTGGTACTTTATACATTCCACTTTCGTATTCTTAACTAATCAAAAATATCTAGAGTTCGATTTGAACCAGTCTAGTCACCTATTACATAAGAGTATAGAATTGGATCGCCGTGGTGTCATTCGCTGCAAGGATGGTGGGGTAACCTTATGTTTTTGGAAGGAATTGTTTTAATGGATGGAAAAACATACAGTGTAGAAACGCCACATGGAATAAATTCATTATCTTGGTTACTGTAAATTTTTATGGAAAATCCCGAAACAGGTCATATTCAAATTTTAAATTGGCATTCTTCTTCGTTAAAATGTTTACCCTGCTTTGAACCTCCTTCAAAAGACGAATACAACCCCCAATTTTTCAAATAGGAATTATGGGCTTGTGATACGTTTGGAAGGCCGCGTCATTCTGTATTCAGAAATGTTATCACTTTCATGCTTATTAATTAGCAAAACTCAAAATAGGAAAGAATATAATCACGTGATTACCGAAATTCATTATAATATTCCCTCGAATACTCCCAAATCTTATTACAATAAAACAAAACTTATTTGCCTTTAAGATGTGATAGAAAGAAAATGAAAAAAAATTAGTTCAAGCACTGGCGTGAAGTAAGGAGCTTTTGTGCGTATGTTGTATTGTCCATTTTCCTGTATTGGACATTCTTAATCGTAAATTCGATTGTCGAATGTCCAATACAGGAGAAAGGACAATAGAACATACGCGTAAAAGCTCTTGACTTCACGTGAGTGCTTGACCCATTTATTTTTCGAAATTATTTGAAAATTTTCTAGTGATACCGTCCTCTCAAAATTTTACACACGTATTCATGTCGATATTCTACAACTAGTTACCAAACTTCAATTCAATCGAGTCTATTTCTTTTTGAGTTATCGAGAAAATAATATTCTAGGTGGGTATAACTCCGAAACATTTAGACCGATTATGCTCAAAAACGAAATCAATCCTCCCATTCGGATAAGCAACCTTTCCTAAAAATTGCAAGTCTCTATCTCCTTTCGTTCGAAAGTTATCAAGGCAACGGTCACCCATCCAGCTAATGAACTCACACAAGTCTGCTCGGATCTCCAAAAACATAGATCTGATCGTGTTCAAACTTAGAACTTGGTAGAAGTGTTAGCTTCTGAAGAATCTCGCAAAATTTCTTTGATGTTGGAGAAATAGTTTCTGATATATAGAATTTGTTTCAATAATTTTCAATGATTTTTTAAAAATTTTCTAGTGATACGATCCTCACAAAATTTTGAAAGAATTTTTGCGTTGGCATTCTACAACTAATAATAACCATGTTTGGATTGGATCGGTTCCGAATTTTTCGAGTTATTGAGGAAATAACAACGAAATTTCAGATGGTTACAACTCCAAAACCGTTTGGCCGATTATGCCTATAAATAAACTCAGAAATCACATTCAGATGCACAACCCAACCCGAAAATTTAAAGTCACTATCTCTTTGCGTTCTCAGGTTATCGTGACATAAATAATGTTTTAATGATTTTTTAAAAATTTTCTAGCTATACGATTCTCACAAAATTCAACAAAGTTCCTTAGGTTTGTATTTTACAACTACTCACCAAGTTTAAATTCGATCAGATTAGTAATGGTTGAAAACAAAATTATTACCCCGAAACTGTTGGGCCCATTATGCCGATTAACGAACTTATCCCTCGTATTAAGATACGCCACCTACCCTGAAAATTTCAAGTCGCTATCTTTTTCCGTTCTCAAGTTATCGTGGCAACGGCCGGTCGGTCGGACAGAATCGAATTTGACCTCAAATTCTTCATCAGTGAGTTGAACCTAGTCGTTTGAAGCCATTCTCGGCAAAAAATTCGAAAATTACAGACATTTGGGTAAAATGATAGCGCGATGTTCCCCAGAACATACGCGCAAAAACAACCATAACATTGTGTTTTCCCGATGCTACCATGAAAACTACTTGAATACAGATATACAGGATTTTGGGGGTTATGCTAAGGGGTTCGACTGCTCAAGGTTGTTGGATTTTAGGACGTACGTTGAAATTAAATTTGTATCCATATTTCGAACACATGTCCTGAATTATATTTATGTTTAATCCTTACACCCTGTAACAGGAGTACTCATATGGTCGTGGATAGTGTGGATGGTTTCAGCGTGAGTGCTGGAGTACCCCAAGGCTCAGTTTTGTCACCCACCCCGTTCTTAATCCATATAATCGATCCTCTTAATTCGATCGTAGATCACATCGTGAGCTCCGCGGATGACCGCACGCTGATGTCTTCTTTCACCAGTGATATACCTTTTAGAACCGTTGTATCTCACCAGCAAATCGACTACTTTAACGAAGATCGAGAAAAGATACCCGAATGAGGTCAACAGAATCTGCTTCTAAGACTCAAACAACCACTTTTTCTCGTAAACCCAAATTAGTCCTAGATCAGACCAGGACTTGAATACTGCACTATATGTTTGGATCTAGCACCCGGGTATTCATTGCAACTTTTGGATTCCATCCAAAGAAGAGCAGCATGGCTGATTGACTCGCCGACAATAACAGTCATTTATAGTCCAACCCAGTTACAGTTACAGTCCCACATACAATTCCTTGCACATCTGTTTATCAGAGGTCCTTATTCCACGGAACTGGCAAATTGCAGCACAGCTTCCTTCTGATGTGTTTCCTTCGGAGTATAATCTCCAGCAGTTCAAGATGAGAGTAAACATCAGGGCACACTTTTTCGTTTGGGCCACCAATTAGTTGACATAGGTTTTTCCTATCCCGGGCGGTCTAATATAGAAATAAAACTATGAACAAGGAACTTTATTTATTGTAAATTTTTGCATCTTGATATGTTGAAATGAACTATATTTTGACATCATAAGGCCTTTTCATCATCATTACCATCTTTCTGTAAAATACTAGGTGATTCCATATAAGTTTGTTTGTGGGTCTATCGTTCATCGATTTTCACTTCCATCCAAAAGCGGAGGATCTGGCACGACAGCTGAACTACTTTCAAAGTAACGGGATCATCTGCAGCCATTATGTAAGTTGGTTATTCAATGACCGGATCGGGGGACCATGTCATCGTATTATCGGATTAAAATGTAATATTTTCGAGAATTCCCCTTTTTTGTTATTGATTCTAGTGAAAGGCGTATTTGCGTATAATGTCATACAGTTGTTGGATCTACGCCTTGCGTTGCGTAACTGAAGAACCGAATGTTCCCATCTCGGCAATTCTGGATTTTAATTAGATATTAAGAATCGCAAGTTGTATATTGCTGCAATAGAGGCCGCTCCTTATTGTTGATAGGATATTTCGAGTCACAGACTCGCCTTCAAGAGACACCGTTTATTTCGTAGGTCCATTACATAGTGATTGATTTTGTTTACCAGTGAGTCTTTTGATTGTTTTGGGCTTTATTTGACGAAAATACTTGTTGACATCGATTGAACTAATAGGTTTACCTGTGGTAAATGCCCATACGTATACCCATGGTCAAAGTGGTAGATCCTTCGAAACTAGGATAAAAGCACCGAAACTCCCATATAAATATAATTCTACATAATATGCCAAACAGATTTTAGAGACAGGATATAATTCTGTCCATAATTTCAGTTTTTCCCATATTAAAAACAATTACAATAATTTGAACCTTCTAGAACCACTAAAAATAAACAGACACAATAAAAATCACATTTTGCTGAATAACCAGACAGATCTGAACACATCCCCAATACTCAACATTTTTTAACAAAACTCTGAATTCCCAAAGAGAGGTGAAAATATCACCAAGATTTTCCTATCTGATTTTTATACAAAGTGATCGATAAATGAAAATGAGAAAAGCACTGTCGTGAAGTCAGGAGCTTTTGAGCCATGCTCTTTCTATTGCTTATTCACGCCTCGTAAGAAGTCAATCGAGCTGAAATTCGGTACTTGATTGTAGAATGGTGGGTTGAAGTTATGTGCGGAATTGCGGAATGTGCGGAACTGATTCTGATGGATAGTTTCTGAAATATGAAATTTTTGAATATAGCTGAAAAAAAAATGAAGATATGAATACATTTTGTGCCACTTCAATGACAGACTTGACCAATAAGAGAATCGTCTAAGATCACATATAATTTAATTCTGACATAAGTACCTATATGTATTCTATCGGAATTAAAGCTCGTTAAATATGCAATAATATACGAAAAACCTACGTCCAAAGTAATTTTATTGAAAGATAACATTCTTCAACTAATTACCAAGTGTAATGCTTGTGGCTTTTACTTGATGCAAATCCATATTAACTCAATGAAAAATTATATACCATTTACACTAATTTATGTAATATTGTAACGCGTTTCGTCGACACAGCGACTTGATCAGACTACATCATACTAAATTCTTAACATGTTAAGAAATTAATTTTTCATTGAGTTAATTACCAAGTTTCAATTTTATCGGATCTGTATTTTTAGAGTTATCGAGAAAACAATATTCCAGATATGTAACTCCGAAACCGTTTGGTTGATTATGCCCAACATCGAACTTGACCATCCGAAAAACTATGTGAAACCTATCCTGAAAATTGCAAGTCGCTATCTCTTTCCATTCTAAAGTTATCGTGGCAAGGGTTACCCATCCAGCTACTGAACTCACACAAGGCTGCTCGGCTCTCCAACAATATAGATCCGATCGTGTTCATATTTAAAGCTTTCCTGTAAAATTGTGTTTTGAAGGCTGTCGCAAAATTTGAGTGATATGGAAAGATACTGAGACATATAATTTTTTCCAATGATTTTTTCAAATTTTTTAGTGAAACGAAATTTCGCAAAAATTTGCGCGTTGGCATTCTACAACTAATTACTATGTTTGAATTGAATCGGATTAATATTTCTAGAGTAATTGAGGAAATAACAACAAAATTTCAGATGTGTGTCACTCCAGAACCGTTCGGCCGATTATGCCCATCAACAACCTTAAATGTCACGTTCGGATGCGCAACCTACCCCAAAAATTGTGGATCTGTCTTGGTTTAAGTCAAAATTAGTAGGTACTTGGAAACCGTTGGGCTGATCTTACCTATTAACGAACTTGTCCGTCGCATTTGAATGCGCCGCCGACTGTAATGAAAATTATAGTCGCTATCTCTTCCCGTTCGAAAAGTTATCGGGGCAAGGGGTGGCCAGAAAGAATCAAATTTGACTTCGAATTCTTCATCAGTAAGTCGAACCTAATCGTTTGAGACCATTTTCCGAAGAAAAAAACAAATATTACAGACATTTGGGCAGCATGCTGTTCCCCATTCAGATGCACAACCTTACCCGAAAGATTCAAGTCGCTATCTCTTTCCGTTCTCAGGTTATCGTGACATGAATAATATTTTTTGATAATTTTTCAAAATTTTCTAGCTATTTTCTCTGATACGATTCTCACAAAATTTTACAAACGTCATTAGTTTTGCATTCTGCAACTACTCACCAAGTTTCAATTCGATCGGACTTGTATTGGTTGAAAACAAAATTATTACTCGAAAACCATTGCGCCGATTATGCCCATTAACGAACTTGTCCGGCATATTGGACCCTGAACATTTCAAGTCTCTATCTCTTTGCGTTCTCAAGTTATCGTAGCCACGGACGGCCGGTCGGTAGGACAGAATGAAATTTGACCTCGAATTCTTCATCAAGGAGTCAACTCATTTTCGGCAAAAGATTCGAAAATTACAGACATTTGGGCAAAATGATAACGCGATGTTCACTAGAACATACGCGCAAAAATGTTTTTCTTCAAATATTTTATATTTCAGAAACTATCCCTCAGAATTCGCTGAAATTCCGAACATACCTTCGAGCAACCATTTTACAATCGAGTACCGAATTTTGGCTCGATCGACTATGTATGAGCCTCGAGTATTCAATGGAACATGCGCGCACGTCAATGCTTTTTTAATTTTTTTTGATGTTTTAATTCAACTTGAAGTTCTCCAGTCCTCAAAAAAACACCTTGACGCAGGAGCTATTAGTAAGATGATATCCAAGAATAAAGCTCTACAGCTGCTATAGCAAATTATATTTTCATGAAACCACGTGGCTCGGTGGTATGAATCTTAGTAAACAATCTACTCGTTGCCATTTATTTCATTAATGAATAATTCTTAAAATATAAAATAGCCAATATAGAGAGTTTTAAATTTTTTCGTCGATAAATGAGGTATTTACTTTTAAAAGAATGTTGAATTCGAATAATGAATTATTATAGCTTGCTCAGATTTCTTACGTCTTTTACCACCCAATTGCCTTGAAACACGGTTTAACCTCGACTCAGATCAGATTTATGATGCAATTGATGACGGATACATTACAATACTCATGAATTTCGTAAATCCTAGGGCGAATTGGGTAACCACGTATCACTAAGATCTGGATGAATAATTAAGTTGGGTAAGTTCCTCCTCTTAATATCATATCTGTTTGAAGGCAGTTCAGGGTCAGGAATCTTGTGGGAATAACCTTGCACAGTGATATCGATAAACGGATCCAATAATCTCAATCTCACTAAAAAAACATCAAGACGTCATCGCGCCCGTTCATTAAATGATCAATAGATTTGAATGATTTGTAAGACTACTGAAATTTTCAGTTTCTATCAAGAAAAAGATTGGTTCAAGCCCTGTGGACAGGAGCTTTCTGGCGCTCTTGTTCAAACAGACAAATTATATCTCCGAAAGTATTGGTTTCTCAGAGTTGGGAATTATATCAATGGATTTAAATTCAACAAGAGTGCCAAAAAATGATCAATCCAAAACCAATAGACAAATTCTACCCAACAACAAACTCATCCGAGATATTCATTCCTCAATTCTATGATGAACGATAATATATATTATTTCCTCAAATCCACTCCAATACTCCAATACACCAATATTCCAGTTTTGTTTTTACTGGAGATATTCTGAACACAATATTATTAACTTACCATTACCATTCCCATCATCATATGGATTGACCATCGGCATGAAAATATCAACCAACAAAAAGTATGATATCATATTATAATTCTCATAATTCTACGATGGCTGAAATGAATTAGACAATGTCATGTCTCAGGAAAATAAGTTGACATTATAACAATTCATACATAGAATAATTATATCAATAAGTGGAAAAGTTTAACGGGTAATTCCGCAAAAGAAGCAGATTAAAAATAATTCTGCTGGTACCTGCTGACACGTGTTTCTGCTAGTTGGCTTCTTCAGGACAGGGCAACCAAGAAACCAAGAAAGATGGAAATAAAAGTGAAAATAGGTGACACCACACCAGGAGCGAGCAACCAATTGTGCCTTCAGCTCTAGGACCTCCATTTCGGGAGGTAAACTATGGCATCGGCACGGAGGAAGCATAAGCTACCTGTGCGATGCGACCTCAACCCGAGTATATGAAACATAGAAATATGGATCATGCGGAGTAATATCAATAAGTGGAAAAGTTTAACGGGTTATTCCGCAAAAGAAGCAGATTAAAAATAATTCTGCTAGTACTTGCCGACACATGTTTCTGCTAGTTGGCTTCTTCAGGACAGGGCAACCAAGAAACCAGCAGAATTATTTTTAATCTGCTTCTTTTGCGGAATTACCCGTTAAACTTTTCCACTTATTGATATTACTCCGCATGATCCATATTTCAATAATTATATCATTCTGTGAAAACGTAGAAATACGATTTATTATTGAAATTTTGAAAAATCATATCTCCGAAAGTATCAGCTTGTTAGAGTTAAAAAAATTGGTTCAAGCTCTGTGGGCAGGAGCTTTTTGGCGCTCTTGTTCAAACAGACAAATTATATCTCCGAAAGTATTGGTTTCTCAGAGTTGGGAATTATATCAATGGATTCCTATGATAGAAATGCATCATGAAAGAAATTAAATTTAAAAAAAGCTTAAAAAATTATCTTATAAAATAAAAAGCAATCTACAATGCTTAAATGCCTTAGTGCTCCAAAAATTGTCATTCAATTTATTTATCAAGATTAAGTGAGCAATCTGCAATGATTCAACCTCGTGGAATGGGTTGTTCAACTTAGACTCGGTGCATAGTTTCCACAACTCGAAATACCTAAGGAAAGTATCATCGAAATGTCTAGAGCAAGGCTGGAGACAATCATAGCAGATTGTCCATTTATTCCTGATATTTGAGTAGGTAGTTGTTTACGAACAAATTATTTTAATAATTCAAAATGTATTAATGAAATACTATCCTCTTTTCGTAATTTAAAATTTAATAGTTCATACCATTAACACATTCTATTCTGTATTATGAACCTTAACTCAAGAAAAAATGATTGATAGACAAATGTAGATCCATATTTCAGTATCTTTTTGCTAGCAACATTATGAAAATACTGGATATAGGAACATGTCTCACTACTTAAGGAAGCAAAAGGTAGTAATAACCTCAGTGGTCAACGAACACTAATTTCTTTTGATAATTCCATTATGTTCTTCTTTCCTATTGCCTCCATAAACTACATCAAAACAGTCTTATAGTATAGTATATATTCACAAATTCAAGAATCGAATACTTTCCAAGAGAAAATAACAACTATGAATTGATAATCTCTAATAGCTAGAAAATATGACATCTATGAATAGTGATCACAGACAGATTCTGTGTTCACATTCTGTGAATACATAGAACTTACGATGTATTATTGAAACTTTGAAACATCATATCTCCGAAAGTATTAGCTTGCAAGAGTTGAAAATGATAACAATGGATTCTTATGATGAAACTGCATCTTAAAAAAAATTGAATTCAAAAGATCAGAATCGATTTCGATCATGAATTCTTGATCAGTGAGTCAAACCAAATCGTTCAAGACCATTTTCAGTCAAAAACTCGAAAATTACAGACATTTGGGCAAATTGATAAGCACTCAGATCCGAGGAACAAGAGCGCCAAAAATTCGAGAAAAGTTGTTCTGTTGTCTATTCACGCCTCACACATCCTCAAGAAATACTGCATTTTCCTTCAAGCCATCTTTTTAGCGTTAACACGTGAAAAAATGCATTGGGGATCATCTGAATTCAAATTTTAAAATATTTAAAATAGTGAAATTCTTCAGCGTGGGTTCAACGCGGCAGGCTAGCAAACTAACACTTTGGCCATCGATCTGGTGTTACAATTCTGAGATTTACATGATTTAAAATCTCAGATGAATTAGATACCAGTTCGAAATATTATTTTCACAGTAATGCTCGAAAACATAGCCAATCGAGCTGAAAGCTGGCACTCTATTGAAAAATAGCAATATAGCTTCAAGATATGACAAATAGTTTCTGAAATATAAAATTAAATTTTTTTTTACATCAAATTCTGACGAAATACTACAAATAACTACGAAATACAACTAATAACCAGGTTTCAATTTGATCGGATATGTATTTTTTGACAGTTCTTTTTCCTCAGAACAGAGTGCTTGTCAATCTGCCCAAATGTCAGTAATTTTGGAATTTTTGGCTGAAAATGGTTGGTTCGACTCACTGATCAATCCATGGTCAAAATTGATTCTGTCCGACTGTTAACACGATAAATCTCGAACGGAATGAGCTAGACAGTTGATATTTTCAGAATAGGTTTAGGGGATAAATATCTCAGTTAAGTTCGTTATTGGTGGTTTCGGAGTAAGAAAAAATTTTTTTTTTACATTACAAAATTTAAATTCATTTTTTTAAGATGCAGTTTCATCATAAGAATCCATTGATGTCTTTCTCATCTCTAACAAACTAATACTTTCGGAGATATGATTTTTCTAAATTTCAATAATTATTCTCAATTCTATATATGATTTCATAGAATACTCTAATTATAATTTCCTGATGTATTTAAATCCAACATGAGATGAGTCATAGAACTACGTTTTGAATTTAATTACGAAAATTCTTGAGAATTGACGCACAGAATCCAAATTGAAAAAGTGGGAAAGCCCTGTGGACAGGAGCTTTGGCGCTCTTGTTCAAACTTTGCATGACAAATCATAACTCCGAAAGTATTGGTTTCTCCAAGTTGATAATGATATCAATGGATTCTTATTTAATTTATTTTATTTTATGATGCAGTTCTATCATAAGATTCCATTGATATCATTCCCAACTCTGAGAAACCAATACTTTTGGAGATTTAATTTATCAAAGTTTGAACAAGAGCGCCAAAGCTCCTGTTCACAGGGCTTGAACCAATTTTTTGAATTATTGAACGAAACTACACATATACTGCATTCACTTTTATGAAGTCTCCCGGTTGGCCATGATTTAGGTCTATCACGTTTTTGCGCGTATGTTCTGGGGAACATCGCGTTATCATTTTGCCCAAATGTGAAATTTAATTCTGTGGTGCCGTCCGGCCGTTGCCACGATAACTTGAGAACGGAAAGTGCTAGCGACTTGAAATTTTCAGGGTAGGTGGCGCATCCCAATACGACGGACAAGTTCGTTAATGGGTATAATCGGCCCAATAGTTTCCGAGTCATAATTTTGTTTTCAACCAAAATGAATCCGATCGAATTTAAACTTAGTGAATAGTTGTAGAATATAAACCTAAGCACGTTTGTGAAATTTTGTGAGAATCGTGTCACTAGAAAATTTAAAAAAAATTATTAAAAAATATTATTTATGACACGATATTCTGAGAACGAAAGGAGATAGCGGCTTGAAATTTTCAGGTTAGGTTGTGCATCTGAATGCGACATTTGAGTTCGTTTATAAGCATAATCGGCCAAACGGTTTTAGAGTTATAGCCATCTGAAATTTGGTTGTTTTTTGTTCCTCATTAACTCGAAAGATACAAAACCGATTGAATTCAAACATGGTTATTAGTTGTAGAATGCCAACGCAAAAATTCTTGCAGAATTTCGTGAGGATGGTATAACTAGAAAATTTGAAAAAAATTATTGAAAAAAATTCTATATATCATAAAATATTCATGCAGCATGGCTGGAATTTTGGAAGAGCCTTCAGAACCTAACTCTACTGCAGAGTTCCAAGTTTGACACGATCGGATCCATATTGTTGGTAAACCGAGCAGCCTTTTGTGAGTTCGGTAGCTGGATGTGAATCATAGACAAGATATACTATAGATGGGCCACTCTAACCTTATTTCTGTTCCTTGCAACACTAGCGGTGCGGCACTGGGATTATTTGAAGCTCGAATGAGCGGGAAATTCAAATATATCTCCCATATATCCTATATCTATTATATTGATTTCCAGAACACTGCCAAACACCAAGTTGACGATAATTTGTCAAAAACCTGGCATTTGACAATGTTTTTGGAACAATGGTTTTCGCTGTAATCGAAAGAAAACAAATGAAATCCCAAAACTCTCTTTAATAAAATTATATCAGATTCATGATTTAAGTTCAACATTTCATGTGAACTAATGTACATATATATTAGAAAAAGAAAGAATATCGAAATTAAAAAATACATTTGGCATGAAAATAAAATTTAGTGTGCATGACATGTTTAAAAAAATAATTATACAGCATATGAGGTAAAAACTTTCTTCAATAAAATTATCCTTATATACCTTCAAATTTGAAGGAGCAGTTAAATGAATGGCTGCCTTAATTCCAATATTCATTTACAAGGACAAAATCAAATGTGAAATATCGTACAAAAAATGGTTATCATTATGCGAGTACAACACTATGTGGAAGTATATTCTACTCGAATATACATTTAGAAGGACAGAATCAAATGAGAAATATAATACAAAAAATGGATATCATTATGCACAACATAATGTGAAAAACATTTTGTACGTGAAAATCACCCAATGGTTTCTCTATATAGCCTATTTATAGCAGCTACATTTGCAAAACCTTGATCACAAAGAAGTGCCACGACATGAGGCCCACGATCTAACAATATCTTCAAGTAATTTGGAAAGATCATCACGTTTCATTCCACCATGATTGAAGAAATAAGCTTAAGTTGTTTGTTTCTATTTATGAATAAGTCCCCTAGCCATGAAGACCATAACCTTGTCTGCAATATTAGGAGAACACTTAATCACTTTACTTGTATTCTTATTACAGTTTTTTACCGAACATCAAACAGTGATATTCGAAAAAGTTTATTTCACAACACTGAACACTCAGATTTCACCAAAACTATGTAAAATGTAAAAATAAAAACAAGCACGCCGGTAGCGGACAGCGGGACAGCTGATCACAGATCAGCTGATAAAGCATCACGTGATCCACAAATCGAGCGAAGGCAGAGACATCCTCAAATTTGTGTGGGATTATTCGAACTAAAAGAACTATTCTAAGGGACCAGACTTTAGTGAGAGAGTTTCCACCCCATGATGTGAATCGTCGTATGATATGTTGTCTATGGTCGTATTTTTGCGAGAACCTTCAAAACATGAGTGTCATGATGACATATTTTTGCGCGTATGTTCTTGGGAAAATCGTGTTATTTCATCACAAATCTATGGGAGATGATAGCCCTACATTAGCGGTCAGACCTGGTTTTGAAAGAGATCCTCCTTAGAAGGAGGCAACTAAATGTTGAAGGGATTTCTATGAACAAGAGTGAATATCTTTGAGAAATATAGAAGGCGATTCTTCTTCAAGAGATCCATGTGCCTTCAGAGGAGTATACTTGTGAGAGGGGACTTTTGAAAGGTTATGTATTATTTTTAATATGATATCGCTGAAATTTTGCTGATGGCTTCAAAACTTAACTTTAAATTAACCACACTTTCTGATCTTGTAAGGTGAGAGGCTCATTTGTGGATATTAAATCTCGTGATGGGTAGAGAGGAATTTTAGCCCAGTTTTTCTATCACTTAGGCTTGTTTCACATGCATACGGTTCCATTCGGTTCGGTTCGTTTTCGGTTTCAACCGAAAACGAATGAAGGCTTTTCACACATATTCGGTTCATATTAGGTTTTATGTTATCTTCCGACACGGGCTCACAATTCCAATTTTTCCGCGACATCAGATTCATCAAAGCTATTCAAAATTGAACACATACATCTTTGAATGCATCCTACGTCTTTAATTCATCTTTATATTTTTCGGAAGTTTTGTCCCGCAGCACTGGTTTAGATTTACTGCAGAAATCAGTCGATCCACATTTGGTAAACCATCATTTTCTCATGAATACTGAGATAGCAACAATATCCCGAAAATATGTATGTTTATATTTCTATATTTGAGCAATTCGTGAAAAATTTAAAGAAATCTGCTCGATTTGAGGTTAAAACCACACAACGTGACAGAAAACATATGTAAATATTTATTACTTCATGGTTAAAACCGAAACTAAACCGTATTCGTGTGAACGCCCCGGTTGATCCGTATTCCCTACACACGAATCCAAACCTTACAGAAACCTATTCGTGTCGAGGGAGTATTCGGTGCTGTACGGTTTCTATTCGGTACCGAATCTAAACCGGAGCACCGTTTCACACTTGTCGCCAGCGACCGAATTGAAACCGAAAACGAAACGAACCGAATGAAACCGTATGCATGTGAAACAAGCCTTAATGAGAATATATCTTTATGTTTTACCTTATCACTTTAAGATCTACCAATGGACATTTATTGGTTAAGGATAAGTAATTGAATATTAAGTACTGGAATTCAATTGAATTTCATTCAATATTAGTAACTAAACTTATAATTTTCTTCACTTTGATTATTTAAATATGACATTAATTCCAGTTATAATTTTCAAGAATAATTATGTTTTCTTCTCATAAAGAAGAATTGAAGGTAGACAATAATGTGTTAATTTTTTCATCATTGATTTCTATCCTGACTTCACGAAAAAAAAATTGGTTCAAGCACGACGTGAAGTCAGGAGCTTTTGCGCGAATGTTCTATTGTCCATTCTCCTGTATTGAACACTCTTAATCGAATTTACCATGGTGAATTCTATTGTCTGCTCTCCTGTAGTCGACACTCTTAATCGAATTTACCATGGTGAATTCGATTAAGGCTGTCGAATACAGGATAATAGACAATAGAATTCACCATGGTAAATTCGATTAAAAGTGTCCAATACAGGAGAATGGACAATAGAACATACGCGCAAAAGCTCCTGACTTCACATCAGTGCTTGAACCAATTTTTTTGTAACTAAAACTAAGACAGGTTGGCACTCATGAAATATAGTCAATTGTCAAAATAATTCTCTGAGACGTTGCCCATTTCTACTCTCAACAATCAACATAATGTTCCATCTAAGACAAGATATTATCACAGATCATTATCTTCGAATAATGAAGAACTCTTCGCTTTGAAATTGAAAGAACTGAAAGAAGTTTTGGAGAAGCAGAGACAAAGTATCAAGAAGTGCTAGACAGAACTGCAATCTGCAATAGGACATGTTGAACTCTCGAAGGACAGTACTTAGTTTCCTATCCTATCAGCCTATCACTATATTTGATTGAGGTTCAACAGTGACTCGAGTTTCGTAGTACTACTACATTTTGAAACTGGTGTATTTCAAGTTGTGCAACAATAAGGTATTTAAATGTCTTCTGTAGGCTTATTTCTTGAGAATTTCGAAAAGTAGGGAATTCGATAGAGGTATGTCTGTTCGTTTAGATTAGAAGTTTTCCTGCCAGGTTATTCAGGTACTTTTATTCTTTTTTCAAATGAACTATCCCAATGTATGGACTACTCTTTCCATTATTTTCCATTAAAATTTCAACACTTGATTCTTGATTTCCGTACAAGAAAATAGCATACCTGAATCTTCCAACCAGTTTATATATACGTGAAATATTTCCCTAGTACAACAGATGAAAAATTTTCTACAACAGTCACCAGGTCTTTGGAATTGTTGAATTCACATGATATCTTCTCAAATTCAGTATTTTTCCCAAGAAAATCCACATTGTGAAAAATACGTAATTACTACGACTTCTATGTAGAGAGGACAAGGTTGCATAGTTATCTGAGAGGAAAATTAGCATAACCTAACATTTTCAAAATATACCTACACGGTGAAGTGTGCCAACATTTCATGGCCAACCGGGAGACTTTATAAAAGTGAATGGAGTATAGGTAGGTATAACTCCGAAATCGTTTGGCCTATTATGCCCATTAACGAGCTTAACCGTCGCATTTGTAGGTGCAGCCTATCGAATTTCACCTTGAATTCTTCATCAGTGAGTGGAACCTAATCCTTTGAGACCCTTGTTGGCCAAAAATTCGAAAATTTTCAGAGATTTGGGTAGAATGATAGTACGCTGTTCCCTAGAACATAAAAAATGCAAAAAATAATAAAGATATTGTCCCTTGGAACAGGAAATCTAAAGTGTATAGGTTTTAGAACATTATAGGGTTAACATAATCAAAAACACATGGACGTGGACTTTAGAATGAAATACGCAACAAATTTGTCCGTAATAGTATATTCTAAAACGAGTTGCCGAATGGGCTCCTATTCAAACACGAATGCAAAATTCGAAAACGAGCGACGAAGGAGCGAGTTGTTGGATGTTGGAATGAGTGTTGGAATAGCCTTCTGCAACGAGTATTAGACGATATTTTCTCTTCAGGCAAGTTTTGTAAAATACTGTTGAAATTTTATGAAAAATTCGGATTATACATCCTAGTGCCTTTTGTATTCCATCTTGGCAGTTGGTGTGACTGTTACGAAAGCTGACAGATTACGAAATTTGGATTTGAATCGTACGTAGGGCATGGAGATCAGATTTAAAACAATTTCCTAATAGCATGAATGATTCAAAATTAGCAAGAAGCAAATCTATGGTACCTTATTTTTTGATGAAAATAAAACTTTTCCTCTAACAACTATTTCACTATATCCAGATTATATTATATTCACAATAATTGACGTGTGTTGAAATTTGACAGGATCGAATGTCAGTGCTGACTACCACAAAACGAAAAATATAACTAGAAACAATGCGGGAATGAGTTCATTACAGCACTGTTGTTAGTGCTGTAATAAACTCATTGCGATACTGAAATAGAGAAATCAATTTCTGATACAGTACACCTCTTGAATAGTCTAGATTGGTTAGTTTCCTCCAATAAATTAAGAGAACCAGGAAACTGCATTCGGTATTAGATCTATCCGCATACTTTTATTGAATTAAAAGCCTGAAAATTAATATAGAAAGTGGGGAATTATACATGGCCGTGAAAGCACACACTATTCTATTTCCGTGATATATTTCATGAATTGAATTGTGCGAATTATATTCGACAGTAATTCATCTACATAATATATGAATTTTTTTGAATTAATCGCTGTGGATATTCTGAATGGTTTCATTTTAACTGAATAAATTGAGTCGAGTATTATACTCGATGTCCAAAATTAATCAATCATGGAAAATTATGCCATTATTCATTCTCGGGATTATTCTACGTGTCGGTCAAATGGGCAGAATATGGTAAACAGGAATTTTTTATTCGAATAGGTGTGTAGTATTTTCAGAATTCGTCAATATGGAGATATGGGGGAGACATTTTCAGGAACTGCCATTCTCACCTGATGATGTGAAAATGTAGTTGAATAAATATTAGCGGAAATAAAGTGTTTTACTTTGTTTTATATTCATGAGCTGAAAATTATGGACATTATGGATATTTTTTTTGATAAAAAACGCAATTTTTCCCGGTTTTATAAGAGTTACTCGAATACTATGCGTTTTCCGTAGAAATATGTTGTATGAAATCGAAGATGTTAAGTTTATTGCATTTCACGTATTTGATTTTTTCTTCTACCATCAACCAATCAGCAGTTAGAGCGCCGCGAAAATGGTGGATAAAAACCAAAAACTCCCATAATCGGGAATTTGGGCAAAATATCAATGTTTATAATAATAATAATTTTTTTTGCGCGTATGTTCTGGGGAACATCGCGTTATAGTTTTGCCCAAATGTCTGTAACTTTCGAATTTTTTGACGAAAATGGTCTCGAACGATTAAGTTCGACTCTCCAATGAAGAATTCGATGTCAAATTTGATTCTGTCCGTCCGGCCGTCCGGCCGTCCGGCCGTTGCCACGATAACTTGAGAACGAAAAGAGCTAGCGACTTGAAATTTTCAGGGTGGGTGGCGCATCCCAATACGACGGACAAGTTCGTTAATGGGCATAATCGGCCCAGTGGTTTCCGAGTAATAATTTTGTTTTCAACCAATATGAATCCGATCAAATTGAAACTTGGTGAGTAGTTGTAGAATATGAACCTAAGCACGTTTGTAAAATTTTGTGCGAATCGTATGGCTACAAAATTATTAAAAAATTATTAAAAAATATTTTTGTTGTCACGATAACTTGAGAACTGAGAGAGATAGCGGCCTCAAGTTTTCAGGTTGGGATGTACACCACAACGCGACATTTCAGTTTGATTATGAGCCTAATCGGCCAAACGGTTTCAGAGTTATAGCCATCTGAAATTTTATGAAATTTTGTGGTTTTTGTTCCTCATTTACTCGAAAAATACTGAACCGATTGAATTCAAACATGGTTATTAGTTGTAGAATGCCAATGCGGAAACGTTTGCAAAATTTGGTGAGGATAGCATTTGTAGAAAATTTTAAATAAATCTTTGAAAATAAAAAAAAAAAGTTCTATATATCAGTAACTAATCGTTCGAAATTGCTGAAATTTTGCAAGAACCTTCATAACCTAACTATACTGACAATTTTCAAGTTTTAATACGATCGGTTAAATAATGTTGGAGATTCGAGCATTCTTGTGTGAGTTCAGTAGATGGGTGAACGTTGCCTCGATAACTTTCGAACGAAAGGAGATAGGGACTTGCAATTTTCAGGGAAGGTTGCGCATCCGAAAGGGAGAGTTGAGTTCAATTTTGGGCAAAATCGGTCTAACGGTTTCCGAGATATACCCATCTGGAATATAGTTTCCTTGATAACTCAAAAAATAAATATTCGATCGAATTGAAGTTTGGTAATTAGTAGTAGAAAATCAACATAAAGACGTGTTTAAAATTTTGTGAGAACCGTACCCCTAGAAAATTTGAAAAAAACGACGAGAAAAAAAATTTTAAGAACCGTACCCCTAGAAAATTTCAAAAAAATCACGAAAAAAAAAATTGGTTCAAGCACTGACGTGAAGTCAGAAGCTTTTGCGCGTATGTTCTATTGTCCATTCTTCTGTATTGGACACCCTTAATCGAATTTACCATGGTAAATTCGATTAAGGGTGTCCAATACAGAAGAATGGACAATAGAACATACGCGCAAAAGCTTCTGACTTCACGTCAGTGCTTGAACCAATTTTTTAATGCTCAGAGGTGGCGAATACAGGGTAACGATGAGTTTATTTACCCATATTTCTGATATCGGATATCATTGGTAAATAATAAGAATAGAATGAAAAATAAATTTGAAGTCTTTTGAAATAAATTGTGTCTTGCTTCAATTTGATATTGCAAAGGCAGGCACGGGCCTAAGGGGGGGATGGGGTGAAATGATCCCCCCCAATGTTGAACGGAGTTGGCAAATTTTCAACATAGTTGGAAAAATTTCGAAGGAGTTGGAAAAAATGTCGAAGTAGTTGGAGAAATTTCGATGCAGTTGGAAAAAATTTCAAAGCAGTTGGAAAATTTTCAATGGAGTGGGAATTGTTCCGAAAAAATTGTTATAAAATGTGAAGGAATTTGACCACCTGACCGGATAAATGCAAAGCAGGCAGGGACGGGTTAACTTGTAATAACACCATGTACCCTTGTACACATTCCTGTTGCCGTAAATTTCATATTCAATTGTTTTCTGCACAATGTGTGTAGCCGGCAAGTATGCAATAAAACAAACCATCTGGTGCGTTTCTCACTGTCGAGCGACATGTTGAAAAGCTTTTATTGCTATTGAATTTAGCAACGTAAATATGTGAGTACGCAGTTTGCTCTTTTCTTTTAATAATAATAGAAATAGATAAGTTTGAATTTCCGAAAACAAGTTTTGTTAATATGGGTTTCTTGCAAATGGGCAGTTCTTCGGACGGAATAACCATTACCAGGGAGGGCCCCCTAAGGGGGAGGGTTGGCAAATTTTCAAAGTAGTTGGAACACCCTCCCCCCCTCGCCATCTTTTTTTTTATCTAATCCTTCATGCACAGCTGGGAAATTTTTGAATTTGGCTTCGGCCGTCCCCGTGCAAAGCATTTTCAAATTAAATGATCCTAATCTTTTCAATACATAATTTTAGAAAAGGGCTTTTAAATTCTGAAACTTTTCAATGGTGTAATCGGGGTCACTAGATAATAAGAGTAAGATAAAAATAAATATATTTGCGGAAACTATCCATCTATACTAATACCTTCTGTGGAGAAAACAAGGTGGATTCAACGCAGATGAGTTGGAAAAATTCCAGATTTATGATGCCAAAGATTGAACATCCCAGAAGTGCCCTCATAGTTGCATGCATCCGAAATTGCGGATCTATTCCCACTCTATACATATACGACAAATGAGAATATTGTAAAATATAAAGGCGGTTTTAAGATCGAAACCTCAATCAATGTTGATATTTCCCCCGTTTTTACCCAGATGCAGGAACCTTCTATATCTGGTCGTTTAAATACAAAATTACACTAATTCCATCAGTTCGCGAAACTACCACTACCTTGCTCTGTATCGTAACTACACTCGTTTATTCTATTATTCAAGTTTCGTAGTCACTTCACTTAATTCTTGCTATACATTTTCATATAGAAGGAAGATTTTAAATTGTTTAAATAGTACATTATGTGTATAATTACTTTGTATCTGTTATCAAGGTACCGGTAACAAGATAACACAGATTGTTGTGTGCTTTCCTCAACCTCTTCGTAATTATAATTGCAAATAACAGTTTACGCAGTGATCAACGAGATTACTACTAGGTGCTCAAGGTTAAGTATACACCCTTTTCATCGGTTGTGAATTCATATCCACATTAATCATCGTGATTAATAATCTTCACCAGTTTCTTCTCAAAATAGAAACAACAAAATCTCATCACCCTGTTAAATCAATAAGGCATGAAACATCTGGTCCTTCGAAACATCATTAAGGCTGGTTTTCCTGTCACGCTGACGGTCGGCGCTGATGGGTCAATATGAATGTAGCTATAGGTAGCGTTTTCGAGTCACGCAGCGCTGACGGCCGTCAGCGCTGAGCTATATACGCGCACGTACGCGCCGGCGCGTCGGCGCCGCTGACTAGCTGGCACCGACAAGCCTCCACATTCAGTGAGCCAGAGACAATAGCATCCTTCTATTTCTCTATGCGATCAGCGCGATACTAAAAGGATCCGAGCTGACCGATCAGCGCTGACCGTCAGCGCCGACCGTCAGCGTGACAGGAAAACCAGCCTAACCTAGTAAAATAATCGGGGTCCTAACATACAATGAGATATTTAGTCTCTTATTCTCTTTCTATTGAGCAATAACAAGTTTACAATGATTTATTCACAACTTAAAAAAAATACTCCACATAATTAACTAGCTGCAACAACAGCTATTAACCCAAAACCAGTAATGATCAACAAAAATGATAATTTCCAGATTACAGTTAGTATCGAAGCTTTTTGCAAATTAACACTAATCTAATTGTTGGATTGATTAATGCAAGAACAGCTGGTATTTAGTAGGTTCTTCTAATTTGTCTCAATTCGAACTAACATCGATGTCTAATTAGGCTTTGAATCTACGCCATTGCTCGTTCCTATCCTCTGTTCTGCAAGGTCATTGCCAACTGGAACCCCAGTTCTGGTCTCCTGTTCTTACCAGAGACCATATCAGCAACATCCTTAGAGCTCACAACCACGCCGTGATTTGCAAGGACGTGGTGTTTTGTCTGCTCCATACTCAGAAGGTCTACTCCTCGACAACAGTCTTCGATCAAGATGGTGCGGTAGCCACTGGACAAGGCATCAGCAGCAGTTGCACCTGGAATGATATCATATTTTTGAATTTCTTTTACGCAAAATTGGGTCTTGTGTACCAACAGAAATATAAATACGAAAATATGTTGTTCGCCCCTATCTAATCTGACTCTCGTTAAAAAGCAATAATAGAGCTAACATGCACTTGTATCGCTCTACAAGTTCTGAGCGTTCTGCCAGTTTTCAATATCACTTGCATCACAGATTTCCTTATATGCCTTATATAGCCGGAATGTCTCTCTGAATTCATACTCTTAAATCATAATATTATTAATTCAGATAACACAGAATTACATGCTAATTTACTATTCTCCTCACACATTTAGATTTTTTCAGAGTATTAATATCTAGATTTTGCAAGCTCCCAGAATTCAGATTATGAATCAAGAATATGAATTCAGAGAGACATTTCGGCCGTATAAGGCCGGCCTAAGAGTTAGATTTCGTGTTCTTTTAAGAAACTGAAAACTTCAAACTGAAATGAATCAATAAAAAATTAATGAAATATTCATTTTTTTTGGTTGTAAATTAAATGCCATTCATGACTTGGAAATAATTTCTTGCATGTGCTTCGTAATGCCGGGTCCAGACTGGTGTAATGTAACGCGTAATGTAATGCGTAATGGGAGGCGAATTCTCCGGTGCGGACGGTACTACGAGCATTGCATGTAACGCTCGTCTACCGTCCACACGGAGAATTCGCCTTACATTACGCGTTATATTACACCCGACTGGACCCGGCATAACGTACAACTTTTTACCACTGTTTCCAATAATTGTGGCTTTATTTCATCATCAGCTCACGTAAAATTGTTCTACAATGCTTCAGAGGCCAATTGGCAGGACCATATCTCGAAACAGTGTTTTCACCAAATTACCAAATTCGATGAATCTATGGTTGTGTGGCACGTAGCACCATCCTGTTGCAAACATGGATTGTCGATGTTTGGAAAAAATGTCCATTACATCTTGCAGCACAAATGGCGTGCTTAGATGGACGATTATGTTGACCACGACGGACGAAGAGCTCTATAATTTTCACGAACTGAATATTGAGATTGAATTTTCACCATTTTTTGCGCACATGTTCTGGGGTACAGCGGACTACCTTTTTGCACAAAGGTTTTTAATGTTGGAATTTTTAGCCGAAAATGATCTCGAACGACTGGGTTCGAGTCACTGGATGAAGCATTTTAGGTTAAATTTGATTCTGTCCGGCCGACTGGCTGTTGCCATAATAAGTTTGTAACGGAATAAGATAGCGACTGAAAATTTCAAGGTAGGTTGCGAATCCAAGTGCGACGGACGAGTTCGTTAATTGACATAATCGGCCAAACGGTTTCAGAGTACAAATTTCGTTTTTCCAACAATACAGATCCGATCGAATTGAAACTTTAGTAATTAGTTGTTAAATGCCGACACAAATACTTATGTGGAATTTCGTGAGGATCGTTTCACTACAAAATTCAAAAAAATGTATTTCAGCTCGATTGACTTTGTACGAGGCGTGAATAGACAATTTAACATTCGCGCAAAAGCTCATGATTTCACCCCAGTGCTTTTTTGAATATTTGTTCAAGTGTTAATTTATTCATGATTAAAATTGCAAACTTTTCTGAACGCAAATGTCGAAGAACTGTCACTATGACAGACGTCATTCAAAAATTAAAATTCGTAATTTTGAAGACATCAAGCTCAAATTTGTATCAAAAACAGGTTCTGGCAATCTTCAGGAGCTCAATGAATTTGGTCAATATTTCAGAGCGATAGATCTCACATTGCCAAAGTAGGTTTCGCTTTGAGAGCTCACAAAGCCCAATGAAGATGACTGAAATCTGTCAAGGAGATTTTGATTTTTTCGCTTTTTCCAGATTTTTTTATCCATCTGCTATTAAGAAACACCGAATGAGCTTCATTACGTGTTGTAAACAAGGTACAATAATTCTCTATCGAAACAATTGCGACTAAATTATACATTTTCAGTGAAAATTTTCGGATGTGAAGTCGTTAATTTTTGGGGCTTGAAGATTAAGTGTAATGATGATGAGAAAAATTCGAAAGGATCTCCGGATCATTTCGAAGTTAGATCTGATGTTGGTCAAATTTAGCCACAAGCCAATGGAAACAGGAAAATAGATCAACAGATTTATCGAAAATCATCCGCAAAGTAATTTCATGATATCAGATTACTCAGTGGTTGATATATAAATATTATAATATTGATATGATTATACTGACTCTCCTAGGTCTTCCAAAGAGACCCCTCATACGCTGCTAGGAGCTTGCGTAAGTTAGGAGAATCCTCTTTTTTTTCTGTGTAGGCTTCGTTACTGTGTCCTCACGCCACATTTCGCACAGCATTGGTAATTTTCGAACCAACGGATAGTGGCCGCTACCGCCTGATTCCTGAAATTCCTTACCAAACCCGGGATTAAACTCGGGACCTTTTGGTTCCAAGTCCGATGTTCTACCACTGAGCTAGCTAGCTACTACTAGCAATTATCTAGTGGACAGTTAGTGTCCACTTATTTTCTTTATAATATCTCTTTTAAAACAGTTTGTTCTGAGTTTTACTTCTATTTCATATTATTTTTTTCAATAAAACTGGATTAAAGTTCAGATTCATCTGATGACTGAAGAATTTATCTCGTTTCTATCTGTGATAAGTTTATTTTTCTGTTCAAATTACGATCTAAACAGAATCTATTCTTGAAAATCTGACAGAAAAGACCTTTGTGAGTGAAGATATGATACCTATGATATTTTTTCAATAGTCCGGAGAATAATTATACTCATCTGTATGTTATATGTTTAACAACAATAAATGAATTATTAAATGAACACAAAGGAGCAGCAACTGGGATCTCAATAAATACAAATCTTCGATCTGATCTAGCCAAACGACTACAGAACAGAAACTATATAGATATTCTCCGTTGCATTCTATTCACTTGAATGAACTTTCGAATGAGCTTTCGACGGATATCTTTGTTTTCCAAAATAAATTATACCCACCAACGCAAACATCATAAGCTAATCCACATATATAAACATCCGTAATCTTATTTGACCTCAGGTGTGCGTCTAACTTGGTGTCCGACAATTTCATATTATCCCAGAAGACGGAGTAAGAATCAATATCGGGATTGGTGCCTTTGTATATTTTTATAGCGTTGTCGGCAACCTAGAACAAAACATTACACTATAACAATCACACAAAGTTGAATTTTATCTGCCCAAAAAAAATACACCCAAAATGTTTATTATGCTTAACTCCACTTCTCATGATAGGTGTATACTCTCTCATACAGTAAAACATAATTTGATATACTTACATATACCCAGCAAATAACATCAAATATACTCCATTCACTTTCATAAAGTATCCCGGTTGGCCATGATTTAGGTCTATCACGTTTTTGTAACTAAAATAGAGGCAGGTTGGCACTGCTGACATAACGTAAAGGTCAAAACAATTCGCCGAGACGTTGCCAATTTCTACTCTCAACATAATCATAACATACATAATCTTCAATCTTAGACAAGATATTATCAGAGACCATTATCTTCGAATTATAAAGAACTCTTCGCTTTGCAATTGAAAATGCCGAAAGTAGGTTTCAAGAAGCAGAGACGAGGTATCAGGAAGTGCTATACAGAACCGAAATCTGCAATAGGAAAACTTCATTCTGACATGTTGAACTCTCGAATGAAATCACTTATTGAGGTATAAGGATGTCTCGGGTTTCGTAGTACTAGTACATTTTGAAACTGGTGTATTTCAAGTTGTGCAACAAGGTATTTTTTCATTCTTGATTCCTGATTTCCATACAAGAAAATAGCATAATTGAATCTTCCAACCACTTTATATACTTGAAATATTTCCAGTAACAACAGAGGAAACATTTTCTTCTACAATCGCCAGGACTGTGGAATTATTGAATTCACATATACCTCTCAAATTCATCATTTTTTCGAAGTAGACTCACATTGTGAAAACACGTAATTACTACGACTTCTATGTAGAGAGGACAACTTTGCGTAGTTATCTGACAGGAAAATGACTATAACCTAACATTTTCAAAATATACATGGTGAAATTTGTCAAATTTTAATGGCTAACCGGTAGACTTTATAAAAGTGAATGGAGTATGGAGTATAGGTATTCAATCACGTTCGGCATATCCGTATAGCGCCACTTCATCAGATTTGCAAGCTGTATCTAAGTGACGGAATTCTGAGCTTCTAACTCATTCATTTGACAATTTTCTTTGAAATAGTAATATAGATAGGAGAGTAGAAAAGTAAGTTTGTTAAGGAGTTTGCATTAATTGATGAGTTTATGTGGAATATGAATTACAATTTTCAGACCAGTCCCGGTATACCGCTTTGGTCAGTTTAGACATTGTTCAATGATGAAAGATAGTTTTTCCTTCGTTGTGTATATGAATATTTATGAATCTTCAATTTTGGTAATTTTAACGAAATATTTATTCACGATTGGTTGAAGCACTTCGATTCGAACATTTAATACAAATTTGTATTATCGCAATAACCAATTGATGAATGATGGCAATAGATTACATAAACCCCTGATTATGAGATGAAACTATCCTAAGCCACCTCCATATACCTCTATCTGCGAAAATGAACGATTGATATGAAACAGAAAAATAGTTTGATTAATATTCAGTATCAATTTGCATATGGACGAATGTTTAAAGAATCATTATATCGTCAGCTGCTAACTATTTTAGCTTTCTCAGAATGATTTGTCAGCTACCTTCGTAACTAAAAAAATATATCGATAACGATTTTTTGAATGAATTGGACAAATAGAAATTTCAATTATTGAAGCTATTCAGTATCCACGAATAAAAAATGATTTTATCGATTCTAGCGCCACCAGCGCTCGCAGTTTGAAGTAGGACATTATTTGACGTTTTTAAGACCCATTTTCAGAGAAAAATCTATTTATTTAGTCATAGCCTACTGTAACTATATAGTTGGAGAAGGCTATGAGTTAGTATATAATTTGCATGTACTATAATAATGCTATATCCGAATTTATGACAACC
This sequence comes from Halyzia sedecimguttata, assembly GCA_937662695.2. Lineage (NCBI taxonomy): Eukaryota > Metazoa > Arthropoda > Insecta > Coleoptera > Coccinellidae > Halyzia > Halyzia sedecimguttata. The sequence continues at coordinate 66,905,865 of OW569413.2, read as the reverse complement.
ATAGATGATGAAGTTAATCGGCTCAAACTCACAAAATTAGATAGTAAATCATTAGAGCATTAGAAATCAGTGAAATTTATCGCAAAAATGAACAACTAAAGTTGTTGAACTTGATCTACCTTGAGGTTGTTGTGTAGCTCCGCTCCCCAAGAATTTTGTACGCAATGCTTCGGCCAGAGCCTCTGCTTTATCGGTGGATCCCCGTCGAATATGATGGTGTCGAAAACCTTAGCATTATGGGCCGTCACTGGGCTAGATTCGTGAACCGGCCGATTGTGAACGTTCTCGATGAAAGAGACGTGGTCGAGGGGGTGCCAGTCCAAAGAGTAGAAGATTGTCTCGAACTTCACCATATCCAGAAGGTTATTTATCGGATCTATGATTTCTTCGCCGTTCTGACTAGCTGGACATTTTCGAACGTCCAGAGTTCCGGATATGAAGTCGTTCTGGACATCTACCAGGACCAGTGCAGATGCTGGTTTGACGATCTGTAAAATGATGGCTCTCAATATTCATAATTATACAGAGGGAGCAATTTTATTCGAGATGGTTGAGAATTAACTCGCTACACGAGTAACTACAGCCTTGTCCGCTATAAAATTTGTCATTTGACACATGTTTACGGAACGATGTTCCCATTCCTGAGATGAAATTTCACTAATAGTCTAGTCAACAAGTGTAAAATTTTTGCGAATACTCCGAAAATTATGATTGAGGTGTCATTCGATTCGGAATAGCATGCAGATAGTTTTTGAGACAATCCTAAGGCCGCTCGCAAAAATTGCAATAAACAATTAAGTGAAAAAAAAAAGAAAGAGGTTTAGGTTTTCGCCAATATCTCGAAAGCTATCTGAGATAATTCAAATCTGAAAAAAGGTTCAAATAGGGGAGGGAATTTCCTAAGAAAAGTCCAAACTGCTGGAACTGTAGGACCAATATTTATAATTTTCCTAAGGGTTGAAAATACGCCCGGAAACGGGTACTCCGTCTTGCACAAGCCTCGCCCCCTTCGTACCTTTGATGAATAAATATTATTTAAACTTATTGAATATGAAAATACAAAATTGAAAAAAATCAGGCACTTGCAGGATAGATCAATGAACAATAATCCGTGATCAACAAATGTTTATCGCGATTTTTCAATTAGTTATCCACTAGTTAATTAAATTTTTTTTGTAGCACGGACATTACCATTGCGAGTACGCTAATTGTTAAACTATGTTTTCCTTTGGTTGAGCTATTTTTCAAAGTCTTAGAATAGATTCCTATTGGAAAATTTAAAAAATGATGAATTTTCGTATTCAATTTATAAGATAACTATTGATCCGTTTTCTTATGATTAGAAACTACTCAAAAATGATTTTTTAATAATTTTTATCTCCTATTGTTTGAAAAATTATCATGAACCAATGCGTTGTTTATGAGATAATTCAAAATTTTCTTTTGAAACATAATTGAAGCTTTATAATTTTCCACTTAGGTAAATTGTTACCAACAAAATGAAAATTAACAATTTTTCAAATTTTCCAACAGGAATCTGTTCCAATACCTTTGAAATATAGCTCAACCAAAGTAAAAAATTATCAGATAAATAGTTTAACAATTATTACACTTGCAATGTTAATGTTCGTGCTATAAAAAAATGTTAATGAACACATGGATAACTAATCGAAAACTAGCGCTAAACATTTTTGGACACGGATTATCGTTCATTGATCTATCCTGCAGGCCTCTGAATTTTTTCAATTTTTTTATTTTCATATTTAATACGTTTAAATAATATTTATTTATGAAAGCTCCGAAGGGGGCGAGGCTTACGCAAGCCGGAGTACGCGTTTTCGGGAGTATGTTCCACCCTCTGGGAAAATTATGAATATTTGGTCCTAGTTCCGGGAGTTGGGATTTTTTTCAGGAAATTTCCTCCCCTTCTGGAATCTTTTATTCAAATTTGAATTATCTAAGATAGTTTTTGAGATATTGCCAAAAAACAAAGCTTCTTCATTTTTTCCACTTTATTCTTTTTTGCGCGTATGTTCTGGGGAACATCGCGTTATAGTTTTTATATGTTTATAACTATTGCAATTTTTGCGAGGGGCCTAAGCATTTTCTCAAAAACTATCTAAATGCCATTCCGAATCGAATGACACCTCGATGATAATTTTCGGAGAATATGCAAAAACTTTGACCTAAAAAGCACTTGTTGAATAGACTATAAAGCTTGTGATCCATTACTCTACTTAAATATGGTCTGGCATTACCTACCTCAACAATAAACCGATTAGTCAGAACAAGGTCGATAATAGGGGTTATGCCATTATTGAGTGAAATATCCCTTCCTTTATACATTGCGATAACTTCATGGACTCTTTATAAATCCTTGTAAATTGCAGGTACAATCTATTGGAATTTGTCAACAATATAAAGGAATTTTCGGAAATTTTGTTGCCGGTTTTTAAAACATGATTTGGGCTGCTCCCTGGTCACATAGAACAGCCAGCTTTCATTTCTTTATCGACCAGTTATTTAATATTCCGCTACATAATGAAATCTTCAAGAAAGGGGAAAACAATTCCCTAATTGCGAAAAAGACGGGTATGGTCATTAACTATGCATTTCAAATTATTGTCAACAAACATAAAGATGAATCACTAATGAAATAAAAACAGAAATAGTTCCATCCGAAAACGAATAATAGAATAAAATAAATAAAGATAAAAAAAAACAAATAAATGTTATGATACTCCGGATATGTTAAAATCGGATTATAGGAATTCAAATGTTTAGTTTTCAACAAGTGTTATGTCGGTCAAACAACCATATTCTAACAAGATATAAGGAGTATAAGAGACACATTCAAAACAACTAAATGCGAATTATGTTTCGCAACTGGCCAATCAATTTCCCAATATAACTTAAAATTGTTGAAAAATTCCAATGAATTGGACCTACGAACACTTTGTAGATATCGAAATATTTAAAAGAATGGATATTCTACTCAATAATGAATTAACACCAATTATTATTAGAACGGGGTCATGAGGCTTGGTCCAGAACTGCAAACGATTCGATCGCAAGGTTCTAGAACTGGCTCTGGCTCACTCCTATGTGAAATTCTTTTCGTAGGCTGGCCAGATCTGGGCATTTGCAAATATGTGTTCGGCAGTTCCCTTTTCCAATCCACTGAGCCTGCGTGTTTCGTCTGCTGACTTACCCATGCGGTACAATTGGTATTTGTACCGGCAATGCCCCGTCAGCAGTCTCACCATTACCGGAAGCTCAGCTCTTGACAGCTGCAGGAGTTTCCTGGTATAGGATAGTGAGAAATCCACGAATCTTTTTGATTGTGCAAGTCCTGGAGTATTTCTCCAAACAGCTATTCTATCATTTCCATTGTTGGACTGCGTCCCTTCTGTGGACTTTTCTAATACCACAGAAGGGTTCTGGTCCAGCAGGAGTTATCTTGGGGGCCTATTTGAAACTCCTTGTTTTCACTAATCAGGAATAACAGCCCATATTTAAGTAGAATCATAGATAGCCCGCCGTATTCACAAAGCATTCAATCTCCGTTAAGTCCTAACTGAGGTACTCAGTTAGGGATAAATAAGAATCACAACCTCAGTTTAAGTGCAAATTAACGTGAAACAGGCCTTTTTCACCACCGTTACATACGTTAACTGAGGTTGCGATTCATATTTATCCTTAACTGAGGACCTCAGTTAGGACTTAACGGAGATTGAATGCTTTGTGAATACGGCGGTAAATGTGTTGGTAACGTTTCATCTCATAATATGGGAATATCGCACCCAAACCTACTTCAGTGAACAAAACTGGATAAGAGTATAGACATTCGTGTAGTGTTTATAACCAGTCCATAGACCACTCCGACCAGAACAGTCAACAGTGAATCACGATCATGTACCACTGTACTCCAGAGAAACTGTTGAAAATGTCACCTATACTCCATTTAGTTTTATAAAGTCTCCCTGTAGGCCATGAAAATTTGACACATTCCCCCATGTATATTTTGAAAATGTTAGGTTAGAGTCATTTTCCTGTCAGATAACTACGCAACGTTGTCCTCTCTACATATAAGTCGTAGTAATTACGTATTTTGACAATGTGAATTTACTTCGGAAAAATAATGAATTTGAGAAAATATTATGTGAATACAATGATTCCACCGTCCTGGCGCCTGTAGAAGAAACATTTTCCTTTGTTGTTACTGGAAATATTTCACTTATATAAACTGGTTGGAAGATACAATTATGCTATTTTCTTGTATGGAAATAAAGAATCAAGTGTTGAAATTTTATTGGGAAATAATGGATAGAGTAGTCCGTTACTTTGTGATAGTTCAATTTAAAAAAGAATAAAAGTCTCTGAATAACCCGGCAGGAAAACGAACAGACAGACGACAGTACCTATGGAATTCCCCACTTTTTTAAAGAAGACATTTAAATACCTTATTGCACAACTTGAAATACACCAGTTTCAAAATGTAGTAGTACTACGAAACCCGAGTCATTCTTATACCTTAATATAATATAATGAAAGGAAACTAAGTAATTTCATTCGAGAGTTTAACATATCAGAATGAAGTTATCCTATTGCAGATTTCGGTTCTGTATAGCACATCCTGATACCTTGTCTATGCTTCTTCAAAACTACTGTCGGCATTTTCAATTTCAAAGCGAAGAGTTCTTTATTATTCGAAGATAATGGTCTGTGATATTATCTTGTGTAAGATTGAAGATTATGTTATGATTATGTTGAGAGTAGAAATTGGCAACGTCTCGGCGAATGGTTTTGACATTGACGATATTTCAGCAGTGCCAACCTGCCTCTATTTTAGTTACAAAAACGTGATAGACCTAAATCATGGCCAACCGGGAGACTTTATAAAAGGAATGGACTAATGGAGCATACCTGTAAGAATGAACTACGCAATACGCATCCAAAAATCTCATGGCCATTACAGATTCCCACTCATTCGTTCAATATGCGGTAAGCAGTTGCGTCGACACCAATAATAATGACTCATTTAGATTATCGGCGAACAATCCGCCGAATGACTTGCCAAATGAGTCGTAAACGAATATGACCACGTAATACCATATCGAATACAAGCGAATAAGTAGTTTGCCTACTCATATTCGTGCTTATCTTTATCCTTAATTTATGGAGATACTGAACTAATTGATTTTCAAATTTTTTTTTCATCATTTTTCAACTAACACTTCTAATTTGGTGACTCAGTTTGCCAAAATATGTTAAGCTATTGAATATTTTAATTTTATGCTTAATTTTTGGAAATACTGAACTAATTTGTTTTTCTTCAACATTTTTCTAATTAACCCAGGATCATATCTATTGTTTTCCGCTATTTGTACGATAATTCATAATTCCTAATAATTTTCTTCGGATAAAGTTATATTAATTAGCCAGCGTAACATGATATGAAATGCCGCGACTTTACGTTTGAGTGGGGGACACGAGGACCGATGAATAATTGTATCCTTATGTCCTTATTGTACTTGTACCCAGGCTTAATTGTGCGCTTGTGTGATAACCTGGGCGTTTTTGCTTCGTCGTGGTGGTCCGCATGAGACTCTTAACAGGGTACTTGCAAATAGCCACGTTTGGAAAATGAATATACATAGAAATCTATAGTTTTGAGTAGCCCCAATGAGTATCTTAGTAAATTGAACGCCAGGTGTCACTTCTATCTACTTTGTACACAGAGGTGATTATTGAATATTGATAAACAGGTTCATTCGTATTGTTTTTTTCATCGGTGTTGAATTATGCTTCACTGATGATTCCGAGTAATGATGAAACCGCGGTATGTAGCTATTCAACTTCGATGATATCACACTATGTGGATTGCTCTGAACTATGATCTCTGCAAGCCCGTTTATCTCCCATCTAATAGCGGTAAGCTTTAAATTAAAGCGATGAACCCTTTGTACTTGTACATAATACTTATACTTAATTGTGCGCTTGTGTGATAACCTGGGCGTTTTCGCTTCCTCGTGGTGGTCCACATGAGACTCTAAACAATGTTATTGCAAATAGCCGCGATTGGAAAATGAATATACGTAGGGAAAGAGATCTATAGTTTTGAATAGTACTCAGAGTAGCAGTGTTTTTTCATCGGCGTTGAATGTTGAATTATGCTTCACTCATGAATCCAAATAACGATAAAACCGCAGTATGTAGCTATTCTATTCAACTTTGATGAAATCACACTGTGTGACACTGTGGATATTGCTCTGAACTATGATTTCTGCTAGTCCGTTTATCTCTCATTATTTTTATTGTTGTTTCCGCGTTACTGTTAAATCCAAAAAAACTATTGCACCATTATTTTCCATTTCTGTTGTGAATTTGACAATGCTATTAATTAAATCTGAAAATATTTTTGATTGCCGGTCTGTTCCCTTAAACACGTGAGCGAAATAATACTAATCTGAAATACTGGACATGAATGTGAAATTCAAAAGAATATGTATATGTACATATATATCTTCAACTATAACTGAGATCAAATTTGGAAATAACTCGTTATGTATACTGGACCTGAATTTCGGTAGACATGTGGGTACACAGTCCTCCGAGGTTTTAGTTAGACCAAACAACCATCTCAACGCATTCCTACACTCCTCCTGACTTAGAACTAGTATTTTATCATTCCTTTGCAGCTTCTGAAGGGGATGCAGCGAGTTCCTCAGTTTCCCCAATATATTCGTCCGTCGAAAAATCAGTACAATACGGTCCATTCCATGGCATAGAATTAACATCGTCCTCTTCAAATCGGTAGTCGATATACAGTCTTGCAATATGAGAACAATGGGATTCTCCACCTAGTGACCGTATCCCTGGGCGTTTATATGCTTCGGACGAATACCAAACAAGACCTTCTCTCATAAGTAAAGAGCGCCAGAACATAGTATGGTGCGCCTGCCTGACAACAAAAGATTCAGCAGGACGATGTACCAAACGTTTTTGTCTAACCCTCATACGATATCATGCATCCCTAAACAGAATCGGGAATTATTACTAAACACCATCTTATGACCTTGTTCCAGTGCAGTTGCAAGCCGGTGTTAAGACGTTGGTGGTAACACAAAATGTCGACGATTGAATTTCGAGCAGACAGCTCTGATTACGTTACAAACTGTACGAAAGGCTACGCCGAAATTTATTACCGAAATATTGATCAGAACTGTTTGATCTGAAATGGCTGAAATTAGTAATTTGCCCTGTTTCCTCTTCTGTAACATTAATGTTCTACCTAGTCTATACCCCTGAACATAATACCTACTCCTAAAGCAACAATGTGATCAGGTTGTTGAGCCGTAATACTTACACAAGATGTGACACCGATTGCAGAGTGTGCAATTCATAGAGGCTATCTATTGTGATCCCATTGCACAAGAAAGATAAACTGGATTAATACTATTCAGAGATATTTCATATAGGTACTGGGATGCCTCAGGGCTTCGTGCTGGGACCTCTATTTTTCTTGTTGATAATTAATAATTTGCCTATTCATCTGACCTGCTTCTCCTGCTGACACTTTTTGCCGATGACACCTCGGTGGTCTTTGCTTGGAGTCGTGAGGATCTCCAGTAGGCTTGCGAGGATATTGTGAGCAAATTTGTTAAATGGTGTCGTTTGAACGCCTAAAAAACGATGTGAGGGATACCTTGAGAATTCGTTATTTAGACAGCTCATAAAACCCGCTCATTGTACCAAATTTATTGGTTTCCATAATGACAAAAATCTAAGTTGGTCAGTACATGTTGATATCCTCTTTAAAAGTGTTTAACACTGCTTTTACGAAAGGCTACGCCGAAATCTATTACCGAAATATTGATCAGAACTGTTTGATCTGAAATGGCTGAAATTAGTAATTTGCCCTGTTTCCTCTTCTGTAACATTAATGTTCTACCTAGTCTATACCCCTGAACATAATACCTACTCCTAAAGCAACAATGTGATCAGGGTGTTGAGCCGTAATACTTACACAAGATGTGACACCGATTGCAGAGTGTGCAATTCATAGAGGCTATCTATTGTGATCCCATTGCACAAGAAAGATAAACTGGATTAATACTATTCAGAGATATTTCATCTAAGTACTGGGATGCCTCAGGGCTTCGTGCTGGACCTCTATTTTTCTTATTGATTATTAATAATTTGCCTATTCATCTGACCTGCTACCTGCTGACACTTTTTGCCGATGACACCTCGGTGGTCTTTGCCCGGAGTCGTGAGGATCTCCAGTAGGCTTGCGAGGGTATTGTGAGCGAATTTGTTAAATGGTGTCGTTTGGACGCCTAAAAAACGATGTGAGGGATACATTGAGAATTCGTTATTTAAACAGCTCTTAAAACCCGCTCATTGTACTAAATTTATAGGTGTCCATATTGACAAAAATCTAAGTTGGTCATTACATGTTGATATCCTCTTCAAAAGTGTCAACACTGCTTTTATTGCCTTCAGTAGAGTGATGTATATTTTACCTCTCTACTCTCTAATTCAGATTTATTATAGCCTCGTCTTTAGTCAGCTTTCTTATGCCCTACTGTGGGGTAGCTGTGTGGATGTTTCCAGAGCTTTCATTGCTCGAAAGCGAATCATTCGTCAAATTTTCACCTTCACTCCCGCTCGTCTTGTCGAGCGATTATTAGAAAATAAAATAATTTCTTTACCACGCATATATATTCTTAGGAGTTCTCTATAAGCCCAACAAAATGAGATTAACTGGACTGTATTGTCAAGTTACCATGATCATAAAACTAGGAACTCTCAGATTTTGCTTGTGCCTAAGTATAGAGCGCAAAAGTTTGAACGTTCACTAATGTTTCAAGCCATAAAGATGCACAATTATCTACCAAAATCTGTGAAGTCTCTTGATTTATCAGCTTTTAAGCAAAGGATTAAAATGTTATTGATAAACAACATTTTTTATTATTGCATTATGGAATATTATTGTTCCCTAATAACTGTAGATGATGGATGAAATACTTGTATTTTGACTTGTCCTATAAACATTAATTTGTCTTAAAGGATCAACAAATTATTATTTTTATTATTATATCTTTATATGTTTTGTTTACCCTTCATAAAATCATGAAAAAGTGCATACTTTACAAAACTGTGAATGCCCGATTTTGAATGCTTACCGCTTTTATCCAGTCATTCCAGCATGTGACAAATTCTTCTCTGTCTATTTTACCGTTGCGATTCTGATCGAAAACTTTGAATATACCCTCTACATCATTCCTGTCAATGTTGTAGCTCTCATCTTTCCCATTGCGGAATAAAGCTCTACACAATGTTTCAAATTCTCCTTGATTCAAGTTATCATCGCTACAAAAAAGGTTCACTATCAGTCATTAAACTATTCATAATTATTTTATCATCATATCGTTCTGTCTAATGTTCTAATTTGAGATATACTGAAATAAAAGGTGATTTTTTAGGAGCTTGAGAACTTCTAATTGATATTATTATACTGACCCTCCTAGGTCTTCCCCAACGAGACCCCTCATAAGCACTTAAGAGCTTCAACGAGTGAGGAGAATCAGTTGTGAAGAAAAACATCTAAATATTGATGGAAAGTCTTTATTTTGATCAAGTTAATTCCATGTCATTTATGATTTGAAAAGAATTTCTGGCATGTGACCAGCACCGCAAAAATCGTTACGAAGCGCATTCGATCATTCCAGTTTTTGTCCCCTTTTTCCAATGATTGTGGCCTTATTTCTCCTATTTTTTGCTCGATATTGTTCTGCAGTGCTTCCAAATGTATTGATTTGTCAGCATGAACCATGAATTCAATATACAAGTAGATAAGCAAAAGCCGTTAAATCACACGATCTAGAAGGATCATTTCATGAAATATGACTCACTGATCAAGAATCCGTGGTCGAAATTCATTATGTCCGGCCGGCCGTAGGCACGATAACTCTCGAACGGAATGAGCTAGAGAGTTAAAATTTTCAGAGTAGGTTTGGCAGATAAATATCTCGGCTAAGTTCGTTATTGGGCAAAATCGGAACGATGGATTCGGAGTAACAAAAAAAAAAATTTGTTTACATAACAAATTCCAAATTAGATTTTTTTCAATAAGCAGTTTTACCATAAGAATCCAATGATATCATTTTTACCTCTAAGAAGCTAATACTTTCGGAGATATGATTTTTCAAAATTTCAATAATAAATCGTATTTCAACGTTTTCACAGAATTATATAATTATTCTATGTATGAATTTTCATAATGTCAACTTATTTTCCTGAGACATGACATTGTCTACTTCCTTGCTAATAGTTTGGTTCGAGAAACGTCAAAATCGACTTAGAGAGACAAGGGTAAAAAACCGTCAAATAAACCCCCATGTGGCGATTTTATGTCGAAAAGTGAAAATTAAGAATATATATCCCAGGTAAGTACCGACGTTTTATTCTAATACCGGAGATCGACAAGATCGTACGAGGAGCCCGATAGCCGGTTCGTCTAGTCAGTCTGGGTTTTCAGTTTCGGAACGAGAGAAGGCGGGCTCAAATCTCGGAAAGGGAATTACACTTTTTGGCGCTCTAGTTCCTCGGAACTGGGTGCTTATCAATTTGCCCAAATGTCTGTAATTTTTATTTAAGATGCAGTTTCACCATTAAAATCCATCGATATCATTTTCAACTCCAACAAGCTAATACTTTCGGAGATATGATTTTTCTAAATTTCAATAATGAATCGTACGTACTTCTATGTTTTCAAAGAATGCTATAATTATTCTATCTAAGCTTTATTATATGATCTGTGTTCATACTCGTACATTTCATCCTGTTTTATAAGAAAGAGTCAAATTCATTTCAGCTATTTTAATTTGATTTCTTCCATGGTGCAGTTCTCATTCTCAGATTGCTCATTTAATCTTGATAAATAAACTATTATTTGAATTTAATTTCCTTTATGATGCAGTTCTTTCATAAGAATACATTGATATAATTCTCAACTCTGAGAAACCAATACTTTCGGAGATATAATTTGTCTGTTTGAAATAGAGCGCCAGAAAGCTCCTGTCCACAGGGCTTGAACCCATTTTTTTAAGAAGACATTTAAATACCTTATTGCACAACTTGAAATACACCAGCTTCAAAATGTAGTAGTACTACGAAACCCGAGTTATTCTTATACCTTAATATAATATAATGAAAGGAAACTAAGTAATTTCATTCGAGAGTTTAACATATCAGAATGAAGTTATCCTATTGCAGATTCCGGTTCTGTATAGCACTTCCTGATACGAATATCAGTCGCCGACGATATTTTGTTTAAAAGATAGAAAATTATATACTCGCAGAACATTCTTTTGATCAGACCACAAGTAGTATTTTGCATTTCCAGCTGAAGATATTTAACTCTTGACATATTCGAGAAGGTTTCTATTTTTAGTTAAAAATGGAAGAGGGAAACTTCCGAAGGCAAAGTTCTCCGCGATCCATCAAAATGGAAATCCAGAAAATTTCCTACGAAAGTTTAGTTTTTATTGTAATTACAACGAAGTCTAATGGGCTTGTGAAACATATTCTCGGTTCAGATATCACGTGTTTATGCAAAATAGTTGCGAACTCCTTCGATGTTATGACAGTATGAAGAGTAGACTTTTAACATGCACACATTTCTTTCCCTTCATTTCATTGACAATTTGTACATTTTCATGAATTTCAGGAATATCGTCCAACATAACGACCCTGAAACATTTATACATAATAAATTAGACGATATCATCAATGTAATAAAGGAAGTTGAGTAGCAGGTGAAAAGAAAGACGGCTATCCCAGAATCCATGATGTAATATAATATGTTGTTTTATGTTTTCTTCGAAAAAATACTTCATGTGAAATATAAGGGTTAAAAAAGTGTTCTCAGCGATGATGCTCATTTCTGGTTAAACAGTTATGTTAACAAGCAGAATTGCCGTATCTGGAGTGGTCATAAAACTGGAGAATATGAAGAACTCCATGACATCCTGATAAACTTACTGTTTGGTGCGCATTTTATGCTGGTGGAGTCATTGGAGTCGCTGGATCTTATTTTTTTCATATTGAATCAGTTCAAATGTAGAACCCGAAGAAGCTGTAGTGTGGCGAAACAAGAGTCGTTCTAGAATACAGAAGTTTGTGGAAATTAAAAACTTGATCATTATTCGTAAAAGATGTGTAAACGTAACTACTAGAATGGTTTGTATAGTATGTAGTATTTAGATTAATTTAAGGCAAATACAAGATTTTCATGATAAATACGTGATTTCAATCGATGTGTGTTACAACTAGGAGCTAGGAGGTACTGATGAAACAAATTTTGAAAGAGGATTACCTTCTATAACAATACTGCTGGACTGAGATTTTATGAGTGGGAGTCGTTTAGATAGGAGCATTTTTGTTAGAAATAATGGAAAAAACGAATGTTTTGATGAAATACCGGTTTCTGAAGATGAATTATTGTAAGATTGAAGTGGTATTTGAAGGTTACCTATACTTCCGTTATCAGTCATCAAATATTGAAGAGTTGGGTACATTCGAATAAATCAGTGCAAGTATTTTTGATAACGAATGTAAAGTCGTTGAATGATTTCATCACATTCTTCAATCCTCCACTGAAATTTTCGTACGTAGTAGACATGGCGCTAATCGCATCTGGTTAAGCTTTTTACCTTACCGAAATGTTATACAATAGGTAATTTGAAACTTGGAATTATTTTCCACTATAGGTATTATTTTAGACATTTAATTTTCATGACTGTTCTTATTTCATTTTGTTGCCTAGTTTCTTTCCTGGTTGGAAGAGAACACTTCAAAATATAGAGATAAGATGTCCATTCCGTTCTTTTTCTTCAGTTTATCTCAAATGAAAAATAGCAAGCAGGTGGGCAATAGACACTTTGTCACCGAGGTCCATATTACATTTTTTCGTCGACCTCTACATACTTTTATAAATTTCGGAATTCTTGAATAACTCTACAACAGCAAATGACAGCTATTCTCATTGACACTTATATTTCTATTGAACCATATCAAGCCGTATCCATAGTGACTACAGCGGACGAAAATATTATTTTGCGAAACGTACTTGCCTTCAAAAATAGCCGATTTTTCACTCGTAAATTAGTTCCCTACGTAAATGTCAATTTTCATAGAGGTCGACGGCAAACTAATCATTCGAAACGTTGTTTTGTTTGCTTGTTAGTCTGAATATAAATGAAATTTTTTTTTTTTAACACTGACCTCAAGTCAGGAGCTTTTGTGCGCATGTTCTATTATCGATTCACGCTACATACCCACACGAAATACTGTATGAAGTTGAGTATGAATAAAGGAAGCCTTAACAAGTTAAAAATATCATTAGGCATCAACTGAATTCAAAATTTTAAAATGAAAAAATTGCAGAAGTTCAGCGGAATCTGACAGATAGTTCATTCATTTTCTTTTTGCGCGTATGTTCTGGGGAACATCGCGTTATAGTTTTGCCCAAATGTCTGTAACTTTCGAATTTTTTGACGAAAATGGTCTCAAACGATTAAGTTCGACTCCCCAATGAAGAATTCGAGGTCAAATTTGATTCTGTCCGTCCGGCCGTCCGGCCGTTGCCACGATAACTTGAGAACGAGAAGAGCTAGCAACTTGAAATTTTCAGGGTGGGTGGCGCATCTCAATACGACGGACAAGTTCGTTAATGGGCATAATCGGCCCAGTGGTTTCCGAGTAATAATTTTGTTTTCAACCAATATAAATCCGATCGAATTGAAACTTGGTGGGTAGTTGTAGAATATGATCTTAAGCACGTTTGTGGAATTTTGTGCGAATCGTATGGCTAGAAAATTTTTAAAAAATTATTAAAAAATATTTTTTTTGTCACGATAACTTGAGAACGGAATGAGATAACGGCTTGAAATTTTCAGGTTAGGATGAACACCAGAACGTGACATTTCAGTTTGTTTATGAGCATAATCGGCCAAACGGTTTCAGAGTTATAGCCATCTGAAATTTTCTGAAATTTCGTGGTTTTTGTTCCTCATTAACTCAAAAAGTACTGAACCGATTGAATTCAAACAGGGTTATTAGTTGTAGAATGCCAACGCGGAAATGTTTGCAAAATTTGGTGAGGATAGCATTTGTAGAAAATTTTTAATAAAACATTGAAAATAAAAAAAAAAAATTCTATATATCAGTAACTATTCGTTTGAAATTGCTGAAATTTTGCAAGAGCCTTCATAACCTAACTCTACTGCCAAGTTTCAAGTTTTAATACGATCGGTTAAATATTGTTGGAGATTCGAGCATTCTTGTGCGAGTTCAGTAGATGGGTGACCGTTGCCTCGATAACTTTCGAACGAAAGGAGATAGGGACTTGCAATTTTCAGGGTAGGTTGCGTATCCGAAAGAGAGTGTTGAGTTCGTTTTTGGGCATAATCGGTCTAACGGCTTCCGAGTTATACCCACCTGGAATATTATTTCCTTGATAACTCAAAAAATAAATATTCGATCGAATTGGTGCTTGGTAACTAGTAGTAGAAAATCAACATAAAGACGTGTTTAAAATTTTGTAAGAATCGTATCCCTAGAAAATTTGAAAAAAATGACGAAAAAAAAAATTTCAAGAACCGTACCCCTAGAAAATTTTTAAAAAGTCACGAAAAAAAAATTGGTTCAAGCACTGACGTGAAGTCAGAAGCTTTTGCGCGTATGTTCTATTGTCCATACTTCTGTATTGGACACCCTTAATCGAATTTACCATGGTAAATTATGTTGTCCATTCTCCTGTATTGGACACTTAATTCGAATTTACCATGGTAAATTCGAATTGAGAGTGTCCAATACAGGAGAATGGACAACATAATTTACCATGGTAAATTCGATTAAGGGTGTCCAATACAGAAGTATGGACAATAGAACATACGCGCAAAAGCTTCTGACTTCACGTCAGTGCTTGAACCAATTTTTTTTTCGTGACTTTTTAAAAATTTTTTATTTTTATTTCGTTTTCTAGTTATCAGATCCTCAAGAAATTTTGCACAAACCTGCGAATCGGCATTCCATACCTACTGCTTACCAGCTTCAAGTCGATCGGTTTTCTATTTTTTGAGTTATTGAGGAAATATCAATAAAACCGCAAATGGTTATTACTCCGAAACTGTTTGGCCGATTATGCCGAATAACGAACCTAACCTTTGTACTTGGTGGAGCAACCTACCTCAAAAATTTCAAGTCGCTATCTTTTTCCTTTCGGGAGTTATCGTAGCTGGTCGGCCGGACAGAATCAGTATTGATCTCGATTTCTTCATCACCTAATCGTTTGAGACCATTTTCGGCAAAAAATTCGAAAATTTGAGCCAAATGAATGTAGTCCGTTTTCCCGTCAAATATAAATAACCGTCGACAAGTTTGTTGTTCGAGCGTAATACAGTGGACCAGTACCTATACTGCAATCGATGTAATATTTCCCTAGTTTGCCAATATTTCAACAATATAGATCCGATGGAGTTTAAATCGAGAAGTTGGCAGTGAAATAAGTTTTTGAAGACTTTTGCAAAATTTCAGCGATATCTGACGGATATATTCAGAGATACAGTCGAACTTCGATAACAGGAGTCATCATCTGACAACAAAAAATCGAATTATTTAGTCTGCGAGTTGTTGAAAAAACACGTGTGAATGTGGAGAAATGATAATACATGATATGTAGGAAGTTAATTTTTTTTTCATCATCCAAAATGTATAATTTTTTTCAATGATTTTTTTTTAATTTTCTAGTGATACGATCCTCAACAAATTTCGCAAAAATTTGGGCGTCGACATTCTACAACCAATTACATACCTTGTTTGAATTGGATTGCTCTCTTATTTAATGAATTATTGGGGAAATAACAACAACATTTCTGATCGGCATAACCCCAAAACTGTTTGGCAGATTATGTCTATTACCAAATCCAAATGTCGCATTCGGATGCGCAACCTACCCTGAAAATTGCAAGTCGCTATCTCTGATATGAGAGATAAATAATACTTTTCAATAATTTTTTTTTTATTTTCCGGTGATAAGATCAAAATTCCACATATGTCTTTATATCGGTGTCCTACAACTATTTCCCAAGTTTCAATTTGATCGGATGTGTATTGGTTGAAAACAATGTTTGTTCTCGGAAACCGTTGGCCAATTATGCTCATTAACGAGCTGGCCCGTCACATTTGGACGCCCCAACTACCCTGAAAATTTCAAGTCGTTATCTCTTTCCGTTTCAAGTAATCGTGGCAACGGCCGGACGGATATAATTAAATTTGACTTTGAATTTTTCATCAGTGAGTCAGACTCAAAGGTTTGAGACATTTTTCGGCAAAAAATAGAAAGATACATACATTTTGTCAAAATGATAGCACGATGTTCCCCAGAACCCAGAACATTCGCGCAAAAATATAAATATTATATTGCCAGAATAGTAGGTACCATAGAATCATGGTGGAACAATGTGATTTCTTACACCAAGCATGGAACATAGAACTACCGCAATAATTCAATAGCGGTTGTGTACGCCGCTTGCCCGTAGTCGCAAAATTATCAGGTCCATGTGGGATTCCCCGAAGAATTCATAATACATACTGAATAAAGATTGTGCCTGTACGTCATATCGGTTAGCAGTTGATAAGATAGCTACATAGTTCGCATACCTACACACAAAATAGATCGAGAATTGGACTTAATATAATGTTAAAGAACTATGAATTTCGATTAAAGAGCAACAATTGTAATCTCACCAGTCCTTGTCGAAAGCGGTGAAACACGCCTCCATGCCTTCTGTCACTGACAACCCGCGATCAATAAACAAACCTTCCTCCTCGGTGCTTCCCATGACTGGAATGGAGCGCGGGAACCTCAACGTGCGGAATAAGCTGCATAAACTGGAAATCCGCTCAGCTGTGAGAACCGCTGCGCCACATTTTCGTGGCTGACACCACGCTACGCCGGAACAATGACGTAATTTGACGCTCCCAACTGGTGCTCGAGGTCCGGGAACGGTCGATGAGACTGATCCTTCGATGTGAATATGTATTTCAAAATAAAGGATATCCCGAAGTTATTTAAAAAAAAATAAATGGTATATTCTACGTCAAAAAATAGGACGAGAACTTTACATAGATCTTTATTGAAGTGAATTGCCTGAAAACAGTTTTTGGCGCTCTCATTCATCGGAACAGAGTGCCTATCAATTTGGCCAAATTCTAATTTTCGAATTTTTGGCTGGAAATGGCCTCAAAAGTTTTGGTTTGACTCACTGATCAAGAATCCATGCATGGGCGTAGCAAGCAAAGGGCAGGGAGGGGCAACTGCCACCCCCCCCCTGAAAGAAAAAATAAATTAAATAATTTTCAAATTTTAATAAACAAAAAATTAAATCTAAAGCATACATATTTTTCTGTTCTGCTTATTTTTTTGTTATCTGTTTTATATATTTTGTTTGTTGTTGTGGTCGTTTGGTTGGTTTAATGAACATTTTAAAATTAATGAATAAGCTGTAGTAGATAAAATTATTCGCAAGTCCTTCGACACTAAAATATATCTCACCAGCAAAAAACAAAGCTGTTTGAAAAACTGACATAGTGCTAGGTACGTATATAACATAACATAACATCGTTTATTGATTCCATTAAATTACAAAAAATATAAAAATGGAATAAGTCATATCAACATTACATATTTTTCAAACCAAATATAACCATTTTACAATATTCCCTGATTTCATACAGAATTGTAAAGCTCACAATTCAGAATAATAATAAAAAACAATAATCTATTGATTCCTCATTCTTACACAACAGCAGAAAAAAAAAATAACATATCATGTGGAGCAAAAACGGAAATCAAAAATATCCAAAGTATTTACCTCAAATCTTTACAGGCAACATAAAATTCTTCGATACTATAAGGTTCAATATTTAAAATCAATTCAAACAGCACCTTCTTGAAAGACCTGTGATCATATAATCTTTGAACACTCACAGGTAAACAATTAAATAGTTTTATACCCATATAGTATCGTCCTCTCTCACTTAAGGACAATGAATGAGCTGGAAACATATAAGGTTGCTTCCTTCTGGTATTGTTCAAGTTCAAGAACTTCGCAAAATGAAACTTGTTCTTGGACATGAACAACAGGATTCTGTAGATATACAATCGATAAACAGTCAGAAGATTGTTCACTCTGAATTTACCACGACACGATTCTCTAAAGCGTAACCCAAACATAATTCTGATGACCAATTTCTGCGTACGCATAATCCTATACAAGTCAGCACTACTACCCCAAAATATAATGCCATAGCTCATGATTGAATAGAACATAGCAAAATAAACTATTCTCAGTACTTCCATCTCTACTTGTCCCTTCAAAACTCTCATCGTATAATTGACGGATCTTAACTTTTTGTATAGCTGTTCAATATGACCACGGTATTTCAAATTGCTATCCACGTGAACTCCAAGAAATCTAACGCAAGCACTAACCAGTATCTCAGTGTTGCAGTAAGTTACACACTTCAGATAGATTTTGTTCGTTCTGTCTGTCTTGAAAATTATGCACTGTGTCTTATCTTTATTGACAATGAGCTGATTGTCAATGGACCATCTGTTCACATTATCCATAACATCGCGAAATCCCTCCACGGCAGCTGTACCATCCGGTGCAGAGATCAAGATTTCCGTGTCATCAGCAAACATCGACATCTTCACCATATGAGTAGAAATCATCTCCGGGAGATCATTGATGAAAATGAGGAACAATAATGGTCCCAGATACTACCTTGAGGTACACCCAACTCAATGATTCTCTCAGAAGAGAGGTATTCATGACCTTCAGTGGTAACAATCACTCTTTGTCTTCTATGACGAAGATAACTCTCTATCAATTTTAGCTGCGCATCCCTCAATCCATAAACACTAAGCTTATAGAGTAAAATTTCATGATTAACGCTATCAAAAGCTTTAGATAGATCCAGTGCGATAGCAATGGGCACTTCGCCATGTTCAAGAGCTTCCAAGACACCACAGGTGAGCTCAAAAAAAGCAGACTCTGTATTTTTGCCTTTCATGAATCCATGCTGACAATCTGTAAAAATATTGAATTTACGGAAGAACTTCAATAAGCGGTTTGCAAGAACTTTCTCGAATATCTTTGAAAATGATGAAAGTAAACTTATTGGTCTGTAATTTTCAAAATCCTGGAACCTTTTTTGAACAGAGGCTTTACTATTGCAACCTTCAGATCATCAGGGAAAACTCCGGACTGATGAAAAAGGTTCATAACATGGCAAAGTGGCTTGACGATATAATTTATGCAACTTTTCAACACATTCATCAACAATATTAATAGCGTTTTCGATCTATGCATTGGTGCACACCAGAATATTCCCATACCAGAATTGGATGAAAAGGAGTGTTCGATTTACTCTCAGGATACGTCAATTTTTAGTATTCGATTTGACCACTTAACAGTCGGAAATTTTCGAGAAAAATGGTAAAAAAATTGTCACTTTTTTTTGTTTTCATTAAACTACATTTCTTAATCCTATTAATTAATTAAAATAAATTGACTCAATAAGTAGTTTCAGTGTGAAATATTTTGAAACATTCAATATACAATCCTACATCAGAATCCGAAATAAATGCTCTTATAACCACTATTGAGTTGGTGTGTAAGTGCTCTTGTCTAGCGACAGTGTCCTATTCAATAGTGTAACGAAACGCCACTGGTTTTCTTCGAGTTCGAGAATATCGAGATACAAGTGAGGAATATACAGGAACCGGGGATGCAAATGTTCTGGCAATTTCTAGGCAAAGAAGGTGGTGTACAGGCCATTATTGAAAAAAAGTACGCTAAATCTTTATTTTTTCATTGCTCCAGCCACAGACTAAATCTTTTGGTCAATGATACTAGGAAGCTACCAGAAATAAGAAACACAATTGCCACGGTTAAAGACACAATAACCTTCCTTCGTGAATCGCCATACCGTAGGAAATCGGTTCCAAATCTTTCAAGGCTCTGTGAGACCAGATGGTCGGAAAAATATAAGAGCATAAAAAAATTTTCAGAAAGCTTCACTGACATTGTTAAAGCAGTAGAACATCTATCTGTCGAAGGAAACTAAGTAACAAGAAAATCTGCCTACCAATTGCTTTGTGCAGTTGCATAATTGCATAATTGCAAGATACTCTGCAATTTTGGAACCCGGCGTTATAAACGTTTTACAAGTTAAAAGTATGGATTTGGTTATGGTGAAGAAACATATTGATGGTATTCTAGATGTAATCAAAGAAGATTGACAAGATGTCGAAGATGTTTCTTATGATTTATTTAAAAAAGCACTTGATATCGCAGGGAAAGTAGGGGTTGAGTTGTCAGTACCACGGGTCACTCAAAAGCAAGTACACAGAAGTAATCCACCATCTGACTCTGCAGTTGAATACTGGAAGCAGGCAATAATCATCCCCTATCTAGATTCTTTAACTTCGTCTTTGAATGCTAGATTCTCTAACGAAAATACACCTGCTTTTGCTTCAACTTCTCTTCATTCTACAAGCATGCTCAGAATGGCTTCAAAAGATTTCAAAAATAATGCAGGATATTTCATGGAATTTTATGAGTTGGGTGTCTCTGCAGAATTAGATTTGTGGTACAATATGTGGAAGAAAAATAATTTAGCAGAAGACCAATTAAAGGACATTGAAGTGGGTGCACTTTTGGAGGAAGCTAATGTTTTTGGCGCTCTTGTTACTGGTAACAGAGTGCTTATCAATTTGCCCAAATGTCTGTAATTTTCGACTTTTTGGCTGAAAATGGTCTCAAACGATTTGGTTCGACTCACTGATCAAGAATCCGTGGTCGAAATCGATTCTGTCCGCCCGTCCGTCCGTTAACACGATAACTCTCGAACGGAATGAGCTAGGCAGTTGAAATTTTCAGAGTAGGTTTGGGAGATGAATATCTCGACTAAGTTCGTTATTGGGCAAAATCGGACTGATGGTTTCGGAGTAACGAAAAAAAAAATTTTTTTATATTACAAATTTCAAATTCATTGTTTTTTAAAATGCATAATCCGTTGCTATCTTTTTCAACTCTGACAAGCTAATACTTTCGGAGATATGATTCTTCAAAATTTTAATAATACTTTGTACTTCTATGTTATCACACAATGCGAATTCTATCTATCTGTGTTGACTGTTCATACACATCTTATCTACCTGTGACAGATATGTCAAATATATTGATTTCTCTTCTCACAAAGTATGATTGAAAGCAAAATGAACAGTTATAGGATATTATAATTACTACTACCCTATATGCCCTTGGAAAATCCATATGATGATGAGATTATATTCAGAATATCTTCAGTGAAAACAAAACCGGAATATTGGCTAAGTTTCAATTGATAATTGATAATTGATAATTGTAGTGCGGATGGCTCAGTGGGAGAGCATTTGACTTGAGAGCGGAAGGCCCAAGTTTAACTCCGAGGCTAGGAAAGAAATTTTCTAGTCACGGTAATCGCCACCATTCACTGTTGGGACAAAAATTAACAGTGCTGTGCCTGAGGTGGCGTAAGCACACAGTAACAAAGCCTACACAGAGCACAACTGGTTCTCCTTAGTCGCTCAAGCTCTTCGAGAGCTTATGGGGCTCTCCTTCGGGAAGACCTAGGGGGATCAGTATAATAATATACAATAACAATATAAAATAATTGTCAGAGGAGATTTGAGGAATGAATATCTCGCAGAAGGTTGTTATTTAATTTTAATTCAGTTTTGTTTATGATGCAGTTCTATTATGAGAATCCATTGATATCATTCCCAACTTTGAGAAACCAATAATTTCGGAGATGAATTGTCAAAGTTTGTACAAGAGCGCCAAAGCTCCTGTCCACAGGGCGTTCCCACATTTTTTCCCTGCAACAAGGCACGCACTGCTAATATTAAGTGCTTTCCCCATCTACTACTGCTACCGTGGAAAGATCGTTCAGTATCCTACGAAGGGTGAAAACCTGGCTCAGGAGTACAATGGGTGATGACAGACTCACTGGGTTGGGTTTGATGAGTGTGCAATGTGCATCGAAAATTTTTGAAGGAAAATCAGGACTGCATAGTGAAGAAAGTTTAGGATAAATTTAGTTTAAACCCAAGAAAAATGTTATTACTTTGATTTAAGTATTATTAAAATCTCAAAGTTTTCTTTTCATCCTAAAATTTTACATTTCGAACGACCATGGTTTGCCCCCCCCCCCCCTGTTATAAATCCTGGCTACGCCCTTGAATCCATGGTCAAAATCGATTCTGTCCGGCTATCTGACCGTTAACTCGATAACTCTCGAACGGAATGAGCTAAACAGTTAAAATTTTCAGAGTGGCTTTGGGAGATAAATATCTTGGATTAGTTCGTTATTGGGCAACATCGGCCAGGTGGTTTCGGAGTAACGAAAAGAAATAATTTTGGAAATTATAAATTTTAAATTCCATTTTCATTAAGATGCAGTTTCATCATGAGAATTGATTGATTAATCTTATTATAATTTGCTGATATATGTAAATCTAGCATGCGGTGAGTCATACACGTACGTTTTGAATTTAATTCTTGAAAATTGACGCACATAAGCCAAATTGTAAATAGATTACAGAACGCGGTGTTCCCAAGCGGTCATCCAGCCAAGTGCTAACCGCGCCTGACGCTGCTTGGCTTCATCGTTCGGACGGTATCTACCATAATCAGTGTGGCATGGCCGCAAAACAATATTTCTTCCTTTATCCCCGCAATTATATTTATGATGCAGTTCTCTCATAATAATCCATTGATATCATTCCCAACTCTGAGAAATCAATACTTTCAGAGATATTTGAATTTAGTTTCTTTTATGATGCAGTTCTACCATACGAATCCATTGATATCATTCCCAAGTCTGAGAAACCAAGACTTTCGGAGTTATGATTTGTCAAAGTCTGGACAAGAGCGTTAAAGCTCCTTTCCAGAAGGCTTTCATACATTTTTTGAATTTTTTCTGATGGAGGAAAAATTGGAAATTCCTCAGATTTTAGGGCCTCTATGAAATGAACTACAACAAATAGCGCAGGTCAAGTCAGTGACGACTTTCCGGGGGAAAGGAGGGTAGCTTGCAAAATGCTACATTCAAGAAACATTTTCGGTATTCTGAATACAAAATCTTATCTTATGTCCAGTTTCATGTCCGTAGGATGAACCGTTTTCGTTATCTTCAGTATATTCACCTTAAATTCGGAAAAAAAAATAGCATATTCCATTTTGAGGAAAAGTGAGTTTTCATGGCTTGCCTTCTATTACCCGCCTCACTGCATTCCGCAAATAAAACCTTCATTCGGTAGAAAACAAACAAAAATTCCCTAGCATATGAAAATATCGGTTCAATTATTCAAAATTGATTCACTGACGTGAAGTCAGAAGCTTTTGCGCGTATGTTCTATTGTCTGTTTTTCTGTATTGGACACTCTTAATCGAAATTTGCCAATTTCGATTAAGAGTGTCCGATACAGGAGAACGGACAATAGAATTCGCCATGGTAAATTCGATTGAGAGTGTCCAATAAAGGAGAATGGATAATAGAACATACGCGCAAAAGCTTCTGAATTCACGTCAGTGCTTGAAACATTTTTTTTTCGTAATTTTTTTGAAATTTTCTGGCGGTACGGTTCTCACAAAATTTTGGACACGTCTTTATTTCGATATTCTACAACTAGTTAGCAAGCCTCAATTCGATCGAGTCTATATTTTTTGAGTTATCGAGGAAATAATATTCCAGATGGATATAACTCCGAAACCGTTGGGTCGATTATGGCCAACAGCGAACTTAACTCTCCCATGCAGATGCGTTACCTACCCTGAAAATTGCAAGTTCCTAGCTCCTTTCGTTCGAGAGTTATCCAGGTAACGTAAAGGTAAATTTTGCAAGAATTTTCGCGTTGGCATTCTACAACTGATTACCATGTTTGAATTCAATCGGTTATGTATTTTTCAAGTTATTGAACAACCAAATTGCAGATAGGTATAACTCCAAAACCGTTTGGCCGATTATGCTTATAAACAAAAGCAAATGTAGCATTCAGATGTGCAACCTAACCTGGAAATTTCAAATTGTTATCTCTTTCCGTTCTCAGGTTATCGTGACACAAAAAATATTTTTTAATATATTTTTTTAAATTTTCTAGCGATATTATTCTCACAAAATTTCACAAACGTGCTTAGGTTTACATTCTACAACTATTCAGTTTCAATTCGATCGGATCCATATTGGTTGAAAACAAAATTATTACTCGGAAACCATTGGGACGATTATGCCCATTAACGAACTTGTCCGTTGTATTGGCATGCGCTACTTACCCTGAAAATTTCAAGTCACTAGCTCTTTCCGTTCTCAAGTTATCGTGACAACGGCTGGCCGGACAGAATAAAATTTGACCCCGAATTCTTCTTCGGGGAGTCGAACCAAATCGTTTGAGACCATTTCCGTCAAAAAATTCGAAAGTTACAAAAATTTGGGCAAAATGATAACGCGATGTTCCCCAGAACATACGCGCAAAAACGTCCAATAAATATACCATATTATTTTTTGACTCTCTTTGACCAAAGAATGATTTTAATTATCGATATAAAGTATCTAAATAACTGTGTTCCAACCTCCTCTGAAACTGGCATTTGATCATAGCAAAATTTACTGAGATTTTTTGCGCGTATGTTCTGGGGAACATCGCGTTATCATTTTGCCTAAATGTCTGTAATTTTTTGACGAAAATGGTCTCAAACGATTTAGTTCGACTCACCAATGGAGAATTAGATGTCAAATTTAATTCTGTCCGGCTGGTCGTCCGGCCGTTGCCACGATAACTTGAGAACGAAAAGAGCTAGCGACTTGAAATTTTCAATACGACGGACAATTTCGTTAATGGGCATAATCGGCCCAGTGGTTTCCGAGTAATAATTTTGTTTTCAACCAATTTAAATCCGATCGAATTGAAACTTGGTGAGTAGTTGTAGAATATGAACCTAAGCACGTTTGTGAAATTTTGTGCGAATCGTATGGCTAGAAAATTATTGAAAAATATTAAAAAATGATTAAAAAATATTTTTGTTGTCACGATAACTTGAGAACGGAAAGAGATAGCGGCTTGAAGTTTTCAGGTAAGGATGTGTATCAGAACGTAACATTTCAGTTTGTTTATGAGCATAATCGGCCAAACGGTTTTAGAGTTATAGCCATCTGAAATTTGGTTGTTTTTTGTTCCTCATTAACTCGAAAAATACTAAACTGATTGAATTCAAGCATGGTTATTAGTTGTAGAATGCCAACGTGAAAATTCTTGCAAAATTTCGTGAGGATAGTATTTGTAGAAAGTTTTTAAAAAATCCTTGAAAATTGAAAAAAAAAATCTATATATCAGTAACTATTCGTTTGAAATTGCTGAAATTTTGCAAGAGCCTTTATAACCTAACTCTACTGCCAAGTTTTGCAACGACACAAACGCTCGAGCTTTGTGTAAACGACACCGGCATCCGATTCTTAGGTGAAGGCTTTAATGATAGCTTTCACAGCTATCCGGCCGAGTCGTGGTCGTGTGAACGACACACGGCTGCCTTGAACGGCTCGAGGGGACTGCCGGACACCCTCGAGTCGTGCACGGCAGCAGTGTGTCGTTCACACGGCCACGACTCAGCCGGATAGCTGTGAAAGCTATCATTCAAGCATTCACCCAATAATCGGAGCCGGTGTCGTTTACACGACTGTGAAGCGAGGCTGTGGGAAATCTTGAGCGTTTGTGTCGTTGCCGTACATAAAACTGTGTAGTGTTGATGTGAAGTGAGCCTAACGCTCACCTAAGGCTTTGTGTAAACGACACGGTCTTCCAACTTTTGGGTGAAGGCTTGAATGATAGCTTTCACAGCTATCCGGCAGGAGTCGTGGTCGTGTGAACGACACATGGCTGCCTTGCACGGCTCGAGGGGACTACCGGACACCCTAGAGTCGTGCACGGCAGCCGGGTGTTGTTCATACGACCACGACTTGGCCGGATAGCTGTGAAAGCTATCATTCAAGCATTCACCCAAAAGTCGGATGCCCGTGTCGTTTACACGACCGTGAAGCGAGCCTGTGGGAAAGCTCGAGCGTTTGTGTCGTTGCCGTACATAAAACCGTGTCGTGTTGATGTGTAGCGAGCCTAAGTGAGCATCTACCTTTATCCTCATATTATGATAATGGTAATTTATACATTCGAACGGTAATATGATATTGAAAGATATTATGTAGAGGTATAACAAAAAATTCTGTATAATTCAATGTACTTTGAATTTTGAATTTGAAAAAAAATAAATTGAATGCTTCTATTATTCTTGCATTGAATGTGATTCGTTTTTAATATAGAAAAATAATTAATTCCCCTCCTGTTCCAATGAAAGTCCTTTACTAATTAATTCGTTATTTGACCTCATTATAGCTGGGCAAGATATAATTGCATCACATATTACTGACTAAACAGATTCTGCCCTCAAATGTAATTTGTTCTGTTGATGCAGGAAATTTCATTATAGAGCACTCTGTACTTATAAGTGCTTACTTTGATGAACCAAATGTGAAAAATTAATCAGTTTAGCTGAAGAATATAATCACTCTGATTGATTCACACAATATTTAACTACCTACTCTATAATCTTTGATTATGATTTTATTCTTTCAACTTCGATTTGCGAACTACAACAGGAGAATTAGGTTGTTCTACCAAATCGACTTTAGCGCCAACATCGTTCACAGCACAGAGTGAAGTAGAACAAGATTTGACCGTTCTAGTTTCGATTTTGGGACGAACACTTTAAGGCTTAAGGGGTATCAGTAGGGAGTGTCGACACATTGTTATTCTATGGATTTTGGTAATACCCTTTACTATAAGGATGTGAATAATTAGGAGTTCGTTTTCCCTAAAGCCAAATATCGTTTCCAGTGGCGTAACGTTCCTCAGCTAGCCCCCCCCCCAATGATTGTCCCCGGGCCCCACTCCTCCTTCAGCACCCATCACAATACACCTAACAGATACTGGGATTTCGTTTATAAATCTTATAAATATTTAACGCATCCGGGAATAGTTTAGATAGGTACTTAAAATTGTCAGAAATGAATGAAAGAAAGTAAATCAGAGAATTAATCAGGTACTATGAGCATATTGTGTTTTATTATAATACTAGCTGACCCAGCGTACTCTGTTCCGCCTTAGAGGCAATAAATAAGCAGATTTTAGATTTTATTATACACGTTTGTCATAAAATATAGATAGTTT
Source organism: Halyzia sedecimguttata (assembly GCA_937662695.2). Lineage (NCBI taxonomy): Eukaryota > Metazoa > Arthropoda > Insecta > Coleoptera > Coccinellidae > Halyzia > Halyzia sedecimguttata. The sequence goes on along the minus strand of OW569413.2, from coordinate 66,878,468 downwards.
ATATATATAATCATATATTTCTGCTTAACTGCGTCCAATTAATCATATATCAATTTGCAACATTCGAAGATAATCGACGCCGCTTCTGCGGTCGCATAAGGTCCCTATTCAAATACATTATGAGAATCTATCTGAGGTACCTATTAAGTTAATGTTTTGGTTGTGGTGCAAATCACTTCAATCGCGTACAATTGTGCAATTAGAAAAAAAACACCCTAAACAGTAATGATTTATTTTCAATGATGTATCCCTCTAAAGTTTATTTTTTAACACAAATTAATGAAATTGTACGATTGTGGCATGGAAAACAGCAAGTTGCAATTGACGTTAAAAGAAGAACACCCTGTATGGAGATTTCGGACGAATACATTATGAGAATCCATCCAAGGTACCTATTTAGTTAATGCTTTGTTTGTGACACAAATCACTTCAATCACGTACAATTGTGCCATGAGAAAAAGGACACCCTGTATAGTAATGCTTTATTTTCAATGGTGTATGCCTCGAAGAAAAACACCCTGTATAACACAAAAAAGTATCCTATGTCCGTCTCCTGGTTCTACGCTACCTCCCCACCAATTTTGAGCCAAATCGGTATAGCCGTTCTTGAGTTATAAGTGAAGTAACTAACACGACTTTCTTTTATAAATATAAGATTAATTCAATGAATTAATTGAAAATTATATGATCTTTACATCAGGTAAGATATACATGTACTTGTTGTTAAAGTTTTTAGACATCTTATTCACAAATCGAATTGATTTATTTTCCGACTGTAGGTACACTAATACGTGAATACTCGATATTTCATGTATCGATACTTTCGAAGAGATACGATTCATGTATCGATACTACTTATTTCGATATATTACGATCCAGAGTATTTTCACTCGCCTATACTAAACATTTTAACTAGGAAATACATATATTACATTATCAGAAAATTCATTCACTGATCGTTTCATAGGGATAGTAGCAAAATCTAGAGAACAAACCCGAGTCCCCAATTCACAAGGTATTCTTTTCATGAGGCTGTATAATTGGTTAAATTCTTGAGTCAGCTCCCGGACAACAGCCTTACGGCCCCAATGCGGTATCTATTGAAACATTGGAAACAGACCAACAGACAATCGATCAGGTTATTAGCACCTTGACGACGTCAAACGTTTCCCAAGGTTTTTCATTGTTATCGAAACAAAGTTCTAATGGCATATTTGCTATTCTGGGAGTCCATGGAACGGATTTTGCGGCATGGCTATTTTATTTCCGAAAGGATCATTAGTAGTTATATCCGCCCGAGGCGTGACCTTTCATGTTGAAATTCAATTATGACAGGCTCTTGGATGGAAAATCAAATTATGAACTTGCTAGAAATCGCAATAATTTCCGTTCCGGTCGGATCGTAGTCCTGGCAGAGATCCTGTTCGACTATGGGGAGATTATAAATGGTAAAACTCAGACTACCAGACGACGTGACGGTCGTTTCACATTTCCTCGAGCCTTGAGATGTTTCAAGTCTAATAACATATAGGGGTGGATAGGCATGAGTTCCTAAAACATCACAATTAATATTTAAGGATTGAATGAGCATTCTGCCTCTGCAACCTCCAATGATTGAACATCCTAGATTCAGATTCAGTGGTATCCTATTTTGTAACAACTAACACTCGGCGAATAGTTTGCGTATTTTCACAACTCGGATTACCCACAAACACAATCGGTAATTAAGGTATCATCGAAATTTCTCCAGCAGGACTGGACACGTTTTTCGGACTGATTGGTTCATCGTCAGGATTCAGGAACCTAAAGCTCTGACGCTTAAATAAATTGGGCTCCTTATCAGCCTTCGCGTAGGAGCGTTATGAGCAATCTGAAAATTGCAAACGTCATCTAGGTGGAATGATTTGAAACTTAACTGAAAGATAACTGGTCCATTGTCAGCAATCTGTAGCTCATATGTTCAACTAAACTAGGCTCGTTATCTGCCTTCGCGTAGGAGCGATATCTACGCGGAATAATATGAACCCCAGCATTCACCCTCTTAGGATTCCCAATCATGAAAACATAGGCCCCAATTATTGCGATATGAAAATCGAAAAGAGATTCTTGCAGAACTCGATTGAGGCATATGTTGTGATGATTGGGAATCCTAAGTGGGTGAACGCTGGGGTTCATATCTTCCCACGTAGATGGCGTTGGCGATTTTCACATCTCTCATAACTCTCCTACGGAAAGTCAGATGAGGAGCCTAGTTTAGTTAGACGGATGAGCTACAGGTTGCTGCGGATGGACTAATTAGTTCGAAAAACGTGTCCAGCTTTGTTGTAGACATTTCGATGATAACTTCGGTGGGTGCTGGCTTTACATCTAAAAATTGAGTTATTCCAATAATCGGATATCACCTTGAAATAAACCCTGTCTTTGTACCCTGATTCAAGTGTTTTCTTACCAAAAACTATTCTTGGCGCGCTGTTCAGGTGAACAGAGTGCCTATCAATTCGTCCAAATGTCTGAAATTTTTGAATTTTTAGCCGGAAATGGTCTCAAATGCTAAGCTTCGACTCACCGATGAAGAATACTAGGTTAAAATTGACTATGACGTCCGTCAGCACGATTACGCTCGAACGCAATGAGTTAGAGAATTACGTGAAACGTGAATAATTTCGCATATTAACAGTTATATTCAATTCTATTGAGATAATAACACCAAGGAAACGGTTATCGAATGAATTTAGGTCGATTTTTTCTCAAAGCTACGCGAAGCGTGAGTATTTTCGTACATTATTAGATATTAAAATTGACGCTTATGCTGGGGCCACACTTGCAGGAGAACATTTTTATGACTTTATCGCGAGGAAAACATCGCGAAGTTTTCGTCGCGATGTTCTTGTCTACATCTGCAGTCAACGTGACGTGACGATTATCCTTGAGAATTTTAATGGAGCAAGCATATAGGCGTTCGATTATATGCCGTTGAATAATTATCTACTACAAGTCATAAATTTCTTCCGTAATCAAACATGCACTCAAAATATGGAGCGCTACTGAACTAAACACCGAAGTCGAATATTGCATCATAAGAAACCCTTTGAATCGTGCCAGTTTACCGACAGGCCGGCGAAGTATATTCGTCTTCGCCAAATTCGAGGAAGTACCCGGCTACACTTGCAGTGAAAACGCGAATATTCGCGTAGGCCAGGAGAGACAAGGGTAAAAAACCGTCAAATAAACCCCCATGTGGCGATTTTATGTCGAAAAGTGAAAATCAAGAATATATATCCCAGGTAAGTACCGACGTTTTATTCTAATACCGGAGATCGACAAGATCGTACGAGGAGCCCGATAGCCGTTTCGTCTAGTCAGTCGGGTTTTCGGTTTCGGAACGAGAGAAGGCGGGCTCAAATCCCGGAAAGGGAATTACACTTTTTGGCGCTCTAGTTCCTCGGAACTGAGTGCTTATCAATTTGCCCAAATGTCTGTAATTTTTATTTAAGATGCAGTTTCACCATTAAAATCCATCGATATCATTTTCAACTCCAACAAGCTAATACTTTCGGAGATATGATTTTTCTAAATTTCAATAATGAATCGTACGTACTTCTACACTGAGAAAAAACTTTAATTACAACAAATGAAAATTGTGACTTGCTATAGGCACAAATAACTTTTTTTAGTTGCAACAAGTTCGCGTGTTATCTGATAAAAAGTAGCCTATCACAAGCTAGCAAAGTTAATTGTAGTAAGTATTTCATTTTTATTCAGAATAACTGACTTTATTGACTTGATCCAAGTAGCATGTGTTACTTGATAGAAAATCCAGCTAAACACCAGAACTAAAAATGCTATTCGGTGTAAGTAACGTTTGAACGTACCCTTATCATAATGTTTTCATATCGCAAGTAATTTTGTTACTGCTGTTAGTAAGAACCTCTGTCTGTTACAAGTAACTTTTTCACTTAGATCAAATAAAAAGTTTGTGTTGGCAATTACATATTTTGTTTACGTTAAAGAGACACTCTTACTTAGCGCAAGTACAAAAATTTATAGGTAAGTCAAACCTTTCAGTTTTTTAGTAAAATGTTCATATATAAATGCATATTGAATGGTTTATTTCTGGGTTTTCTCTCCCAAACTCTGAAAAATATCTGTTAAATAAAAATTTATTATTTTGTGAATTGCTTCTGCGTAATAATGACAAGATATTTGTCAGAAGCAATAAATCGAACAATGTTGCCTAACAAACAATAACGACACAACATCAACGATGAAACAACTAAATTTCGTAACGTTTCGGAGTCTAAATCAGACTCCTTCGTCAGACACTTAACGAAAACCTTCAGAATTATTTTTTGTTGATGTAGCTATTCTGAAATTCGAGACGAAGAAGTCTGATTTAGACTTCGAATCGTTACGAAATTTGCTTGGACAATTCTCGAATTTCAGAATAGCTACATGAACAAAAAATAATTCTGAAGATTTTCGTTAAGTACGTCTGACGAAAGAGTATGATTTAGACTCCGAAACGTTACGAAATTTAGTTGTTCTATCGTTGATAATGTGTCGTTATTGTTCGGTTAATTGCTTCTGACAAATATTTTGTGTTTATTACACAGAAGCAATTCACAAAATAATACATTTTTATTCAACAGATATTTTTCAGAGTTTGAGAGAGAAATCCCAGAAAGAAACCATTTAATTTGCATATATATTTGAAAATTGTACTAAAACACTGAAAGGTTTGACTTACCTCTAAATTTTCCACTTAATATTCGAACCCCCATTGCTGGAAGATATCTTCGTAATCCATTTTAGGAAAATACAATGAACATGCACAAGTAAAAGTGGAGAAATTTAACACTAAACGTATAAATATAACCGCAGACTCTGTTCGAAAGAATATCTCGATTAACTCTCGTAATCAATCAGTGAAACACAACTCGACGATACCGGCGGGGTGCGATTTCAACCATTCTTTATAGATGATGATTCCTTTGACCTTTACGCTCTGAATTCTGACCAGATGTAACATCTAACGGCTATCTTCAAAGGATCAACGAGATCGGGTGCTCTTCGGCTCAAATCGGTTACTTTACGAATATTTTTTACACTCATTATAATAAACACTGGTACCTTCCCCAAGTCGATGTTTGAATACGTCAAATAACTTTGTTATTCGCTGCTAATGAAAATGCGTAAGCGAAAAAGTAACTTGTGATAAGTGAATTGAATGCTTGGCTTGTAAACGCAGATTATTTATCATTAGCAAACAAAATTTAAATAACAGCGCTATTCGGATTCAATAACTTTTTAAGTGGTATTAAGAAAAACAGTTACTTCTAACAATTGTCAATTTTTAGGTGAACGTGTCTGTTTACGATAAATATATGATTATCTGCAGCAAATAGATGTTTGTTTATCGCTGATAAAAATTTATTTATCTCAAGTAAAACGTAGTCAAGTGAAAAAAGTTACTTGTAACTTTTTTCTCAGTGTATGTTTTCAAAGAATGCTATAATTATTCTATCTAAGCTTTATTATATGATCTGTGTTCATACTCGTACATTTCATCCTGTTTTATAAGAAAGAGTCAAATTCATTTCAGCTATTTTTATTTGGTTTCTTCCATGGTGCAGTTCTCATTCTCAGATTGCTCATTTAATCTTGATAAATAAACTATTATTTGAAATTAATTTCCTTTATGATGCAGTTCTTTCATAAGAATACATAGATTTAATTCCAAACTCTGAGTAACCAATACTTTCGGAGATATAATTTGTCTGTTTGAACTAGAGCGCCAGAAAGCTCCTGTCCACAGGGCTTGAACCCATTTTTTTTTCTGTGAGCTGTAGGTCAATTCTTCTGTAACAATAATGTCGTTTAACTGATCACAAAATGTAGTCCCAGGCTTTATGAACATTTTGGTTTTTGCGGGCATGCTCTAGGAAACAGCCGGAACACCGTGCATTTTGCCCAAGTGTTTGTAATTTTCTAATTTTTTGCCGAAAATGGTCTCTAACGAATACTTTCAAATTACTACTGAAAATTTCGAGCTCAAATCCGATTATTTCCAGCCAGCTGGCTATCCGTTACCACGATAACTTTCCAATGGAAAGAGATAGTGACAATGGAAAGAGATAGTGATTTTCAGGGTAGGTTGGGCATACGAATACGACATTTAAGTTTGTTAATGGGTATAATCAGCTGAACGTTTTCGGAGATATACCCATCTGAAATAGGGTTTCCTCAATAACTTCTAAAATACAAATCGGATCAAATTGAAACATTGTAGTTAGTCGTAGAATGCCGACGCTCAAATTTTTGCGAAATATTTCGCGGATGTTGTTCAAAAATTCATTTCAGAAATTACCTGTCAGACTTTGCTGAAATTCCGCACGATCTGAGCCACCATTTTACAATTTAGTACCGGATTTCAGCTCAATCAGCTGTATATTTTAGCAATTATTGTAAAAAAAATGGGTTCAAGCCCTGTGGACAGGAGCTTTCTGGCGCTCTAGTTCAAACAGACAAATTATATCTCCGAAAGTATTGGTTTCTCAGAGTTGGGAATTATATCAATGTATTCATATGATCCTGCATCCTAAAGGAAATTCAATTCAAATAATAGTTTATTTATCAAGATTAAATGAGCAATCATGAGAATGAGAACTGCACCATGGAAGAAATCGTATTAAATCTGGCCAATTTTGCCCAATAACGAACTTAACCGAGATATTCATCTCCCTAAACTACTCTGAAAATTTCAACTACCTACCTCATTCCGTTCGAGAGTTATATCTATGTCTATGGATGAAAAGCAGTCTCACTACTCTCAGATCTCTTACTTCATGTTCAGTTCCGAAATGTAAGAATTTTCTGAGAAAAACTAATTTCGGAGCAAAAAACTGAGATTTTTCTCACTTCGCTCGAAATTCTTCGATTGATTAGATAATGTCTCAGGAACATCATTTGACATTATGACAATTCATAGAATAATATCATTCTGTGACAACGTTGAAATACGATTTATTATTGAAATTTTGAAAAATCATATCTCCGAAAGTATTAGCTTGTTAGAGTTAAAGATGATATGAATGGATTTTTATGATAAAACTTCTCATTAAAAAAAATTTAATTTGGAATTTGTTTCGTAAAAAAAAAATTTTTTTTTTGTTACTCCGAAACTATCTGTCCGATTTTGCCCAATAACGAACTTAGCTGAGATATTTATCCCCCAAACCTACTCTGAAAATTTCAACTCTCTAGCTCATTCCGTTCGAGAGTTATCGTGCCTACGGCCGGACCGGCCAGCCGGACCGGCCGGACAGAATGAATTTCGACCACGGATTCTTGATCAGTGAGTCGAACCAAATCGTTTAAGACCATTTTCATCGAAATATTCGAAAATTACAGACATTTGGGCAAATTGATAAGCACTCAGTTCCGAGGAACTAGAGTGCCAAAAATTGATACTGGTAGGTAGGTATCTACTTCTCCTGAAATCTCAAATGATGGAAATCTGCGAATAGTTAGAACACCTCGATAGCGAGAGTTTAGCAGCCTCGCCGGATAGCGTTCCGGGTTCGAATCCCTGTTGAGTAAGTTCACTATTTTATTTATTTTAAAATTTGAATTCATTTCTTGCCCGCCCCATTTATTAATGTGTTGACGCTAACAAGACGGCTTGAAGGTTCATGCAGTATTTCGTGAGGGTTTGTGAGGCGTGATTATAGACAATAGAACTGCGCACAGAAGCTAGTGCTTTTCTCTACATTTTGCACTAATTTTTCCCAAATGTCATTAATTTTCGATTTTTTGCCGAAAATGGTCTCATACGATTAGGTTCGACTCACTGATGTAGAATTCGAGGTCAAATTCCATTTTGTCCGACCGCCATCCGGAAAGACAATTTTAAGGGTGGGTTACACATCTGCATAATCGGCCAACCGGTTTCATAGTGATACACATCTGAGATTGTGTTGTTATTTCGTCAATTACTCAAAAATACAGATCCGATTGATTTGATACTTGGTAGTTAGTTGTAGAATGCCGGCTCACAAATTTTTGCAAAATTTCATCAGGATCGTATAATTAAAAAAAAATATGATTATCTCATCAAAATTTGTATATTTCTGAAACTTTCTGTCCGAATCTGCTGAAATTCCTAACAAATCAGCAAGCCTCATTTTATTTTCCCAATATTTACAAAAACAGAGTTCCGATCGAATTGAAATCTAGTACTCGGTTGAAAAAAGACAGCTTGAAGGTTCGTGCGGTGTTTCATGAGGTTTTGTGAAGCGTGAGTAGACGAAAGAACATGTGGGCAAAAGCTCCTGACTCACGTCAGTGCTTTTCAGGAATTTTCGTTTGTTCCTTCTTAGCCAAATCCCATTTATCTTCTGTAAGAATTTCTTGAATAAATGAATATAAATTATAAGAAGAATGAGACAACCCTCAAAAACATCCAATCAATGGCGAATCCTTTAAAGCATTTTACTAGCAGAAATTTCATATTTCAAAGAGCTGTACATTTATTAAGGAGAAAAGCGAACAAGAGATCATCTCCACAAAGTTTTTATTCAACATGATTGTATTTATAATAAAGTTTATAATTTATTAATCTATAATAAAGACAATATAAAGTTCGGGCTCTGAGCACATAACAAAGGAAAACCGAAGTTAATGCTTATGGATATAAATATTCGGTTTCCAGAATGGCGGATGCACTAACACTCTACATATGTATTGACTCTTAAAACCACAATGTTGTATATACCTATGCAACATATCAGATTTCGAGCAAAGTTTACCATCTATACGTGGAGCCTTTTGTTTGATAAATCGTATGCTCGCTCCTTCGTCGCTCGTATTCGAATTTCGCATTCGTGTTTCAATAGGAGCCCATTCTGCAACTTGTACTAGAATATACTATTACTAACTTGATATACAATGATAACAAATAGTTTTTGAAATAAAGATAAAATGAGGATATAGACTACATAGAATTTCAAGAATCAATAATATCTTCCAAGAATTAATTGACAACTGAATACATTTTAATGTTATATGTATTATATGTATAATATTTTTTTTCCAAATAACTCGAAAAATACTGATCTAGCCGATTTAAAACCCGGTAGCCATTTAATAATGAATATACCTCCTGAAGTGTCCTTTAGTGATTACTTATGCAAAAAAATTTAAAAAAATATTTAAAAATTCTGTAGGTATCTCAGGAATTATCCGCCAGAAATCGTTGAAATGATGCGAGGCAGCAATATTGTTGCAGATATTGGCAAAATACCGAAATACTACAACGATTACAGTGGTCCTCTGTATAATACTAGAACAAGAAACATGTCACCGGTTTATAATTTTTATACGCGAAGTCTAGTTTCATATACATAGAATTAGAAATGACTTGTCTGTGGTACTGTCATATTTACGAGGGAAGGGCGATTTGATTAAAAGAAGATTTCAAATTAGTATGTAATACCTATCGGGGTCTAACCGCCGTATTCACAAAGCATTGTTAAGTGTTTGAATCTCCGTTGAGTCCTAACTGAGATCCTCAGTTAAGGATAAATTTGAATCGCAACCTCAGTTAACGTATTTGATGGTGGTGAAACAGGCCTGTTTTATCACCTATATTCCTTATTTTCTCTTATTATCCCCAATTTATCCTTAACTGAGGACCTCAGTTAGGACTTAACGGAGATTGAATGCTTTGTGAATACGGCGGTATATGAGTTAAATATGGTACTTATGGACTTATTTTGAATAATTAGGACCCATATGTTATTTAGGTTTGATGGAAAGTTAAACGATATTTTGATCCGAATAAAATATAGGGTACACAAATTTCGAGGATTTGTCAAAATCGGTAGTATTCTATACTTATATGAAATATAAAACAACAAACAACAAAATGTTCAACCCTCATCATATTAATTCAATGTAGGTTATTCATTTTCAGTGAATTTGTATTTCACTGATATTTTTTCATTAATCTTGAACATACCAAATGATATACTGGTTTAATATTCTATTCGTATTTTAAATAAACTGAACATCTTCCTGAAACACAAGCAAGATGGTAAAACATCAGTAGATATCGAGTAAATTATTTGTTAGATTCATATTATGTTGCAATGTCACGTTTCCAATTATTGTATTTATTCCTGTGTATGATAAACATTTTTTTATTTTATCACTGAGCTTAGGTCTGTGTGTGTTACTATAATTATTTATAAATAAACTTATTTACATCCATTCACAATAGTTCAGAACCAAAGTTCAGTGAAATATTTCTTCCATAAAATGATGTGAAGAATCACTTCATAATGTTCTGGTATGCATTTCAACTATTTCTCTCAAAATAAATATGAATATGCTGATACACATAAATTGCATACTGAGATTTTCAAATTCGTTGTTTCTGTATCAGCAAGCGGAATGAAAACCATTATCCAAAATGAGACGACTCTTCCTAATCCTCAGATGAAGTTAACAGAATGGCTCCACCTGCTTCATTATGGCACCACCAAACACGCGCACTTTTGTATCCGTCCAATTAATCAACACCCTTTCCCCACGTAAAGGTCCTCCTTTTCCAACCCTACAGTTTTTACTCATTTCCACCAGCTTTAGTCCAGTTGATTTGTGGATTACATTCCAGAATGTGCCGTCCTCGTTCAAGAGCATAGGAAATGCAAATAATTCATCTGAAGGGTTCATTCTGACTATTTCCGACGGATTTATCGATGCGGGGCCTCTGGGTGTTTTTTGCGGCAATAAATTATTCTGCCGAAAACTTTTGAGCGACGGCAAATACGAATTGTCCCACCAAAGCGGAAAATTCCTGAATGTAGAGAATTTCGAATTGGAGTTAGGGGTGAACAAAGGGCGATGTTTGGACTGACGCTCTACATATGAATGATGTCGTCGATAATAATCGTCAAAGGGACTTGTCGAAAGTGCCGAATATTTCGGATGTTTCTGGGCCTTTGAAGTCGCCGAAAGGACGAAATTGAACCCGAAGATTTCTCCTTCGACACCATCTTCGAGGCCCTTATTGAAATCAGTATACTCTTGAGCGATCACGATGTCTCCACCACCTCTGATGACTAGTCCTGTCAACTGAAAACAAAAATTCCCGAATAAGAGTGAGAAAATATGCACTTTTGTCAATTCATTGTTATCAATTTTGCACGCTTGATCTAGGTCATTATTACATCACCCAAACGTCTTTAATTTCGTATTTTTGATGTTGAAATGTTCCGTAAATGGGCACTATCCGAAAAATGATTTCAGAATAATTCCTTTTTGAATTTTATTTTTCTGATATTGCCATTGTTTGTTTGTTTGTGTTAGACCGATTCCGATCTTGCTGCAGCCTGGAGAGGCTTATTGCACCTCGGTCGGTCTCCTCAGCTCCGGTTGCTTGCCTCCATAGGGTCCCTTAACCCCCTTAGTCAATCCCCTGCAGCTTAGGTTTACTTAACCGAGCTATGTCCTGCACCGCCGACAATACATGATTCTCATGTAGCATCCCCACTGCCGTGTCGGTGTATTACCTACATAAGGTCCATTTTTCTAGCAGAATCAGGCCCTTGACTAGATACCTTGACTAGGTCACTGACGGTCGTGTCGTCGCCCCCATAGTGAAGTCTCCATTGTTTGTGGGCTGGACAGTCAAATATGACATGTGAGACAGTTTCGTCTGCCCCCCCTCACATTTCCTACAAACAGGGTTTTCTCGGAGAATCCCCATGCTGTTCGGATGCTTTTTATGGGTACAGTGTCCGATTAATAGGCCAGTTACTGCCCTGAGCTTACTCCTACTCAGTAGTAAGACTTCTTTAGTTAGTAAGGGGCATGGCTGCCCCTCATCATTAACTTACTATGCCGCTGGCCCTAAGTTTTGTCGCAGTGCCAAGTGTGCTGTGCAAGGATCAATTTTTCAATGATGCCTTTCACAGCCGATTTGGTCACCCCTACTCCCGGCTCTGGCCCGAAGAGGGGGATAGCCGAACCCTCTATAGCGAATGCGTGCGCTCTTTCATTCACTTCAACCCCTGCGTGCCCAAACATCACATGAGCTCAACTCGGTTTCTGGCAGCCAAGGTTTCCAGGTGTTGTCGGCATTCCAGCACAAGCCTGGAGTGAATTCTCCAGCTGGCTATTGCCCTGCATATTCCTATTGGAATAGCCCATACGAATATTGTTCACGACGCATGTCGTGATGGCTACCACTTCTGCCTGGAATATAGTGGTGCATTGCCCAAATGGTCACATTGGGTGCAGCCCCATACACTCCAGCTCCAGAGCGTCCGCCCATCACTGACCGTCCGTTAACCATGTTAGTTCACTGTGCGGTCTTTTCTCCTCCCCCCCCAGCTCGAAGGAAGGATATATTTTTTAGTTACTGGACTCCAGTCGTTCACCATGTTCAGGATCGGGTGACTAATAAGTCCCCCAATCCCATGCGTAACCGTATGACCGTTGTCTCCAGACACCGTTTAGTTGCAGCCTGTAGGCCCCCAGCCTCGCCTCGGCACTGACCTGAAGGTGAAAGGGAGGGAGTCCCACGAGAACCTCCATAGCCGCAGTTGGAGTACTTTTCATTGCTGCAGTAATACAATAAAGCAAGGCCAATCTCTGAAATTTGTCCAGATCGTTGATAGCTCTGCTCTGGTTCATTTTTGTCCTCCAGACAGCACTAGAATATGTGAGGGAGGGCCTCACTACAGCAATGTAAATCCACCTAGTGATTCCTTGGCTCAAGCCCCAAGGTTTTGCTAATTGCCCTGTGGGCAATCATGAGGGTTTTCTTTCCTTTGGAAACTTGTTGCTGAGAGTGCGTTCCAGGTTAGTTCGGTATCAAGCATAACGCCCAAGTAGCAGCGTATTTCATCAGCCAGATTTAGCTGCACACCCATGAGTTTGGGGGTCCTTCAAATTCCTTTTGAGTGTAAATGGTATAATAACTGTTTTTGAAGGGTTAACACTGCATTTGACCCTCTCGCACCAGCTAACACTTTCATAGCTTGGAGAGTTAACTCTGAAACTATCCTTGGAATATTTTCCCGGATTAATATGCAGATGTCATCCTCATAACCCTGGGTGTAGAATCCGCACAACGATGCCTGTGCCGGTCGGCCATGCAGTGTGGAGCTGATCCACCTGAAACAGGTTTCGTCTACTCCATGCTTCTCCACCGCCTCAAGGATGGGATGATAAGTGGTGTTGTCAAACGCCCCCTCTATGTCGAGAAAGGTTCCAGGTGACACTTCATTGTGCTCAATCGTAACCTCTGTACATACTGGTGTTACCCGGCCATACACCAGATGGTGTAAGGCCAAGCCACACGATCTACCCATACGGTTCGTATGTTGGTTGAAGTGCAGTGGTCTATCTTTCAGAAAGTTCTGCCGCACATACATCCTCATCAATTTCACCAGTGCCTTTAAAGTAAAGGACGAGAGGGTAATGGATTTATACGCCTCTTGGTCTAAAGGATTTCGATATTGCCATAGTTATGGTTCCGTTCGATCGAAATGAAATTTGCTAAATAGGTGTAGAATATCGACTTATTGGATCAAGCAAAATCTTATGAGGTTCAAATCACCAGGAAAATGACAAATTATATGAGGGTTGAATATCACAGTAGGAAGTCGCAATTTGACCTCGCAGTTAATAAGATTCTATGGAGCTTGAAAAAGTTGGGTTGTCGAACATGAAGCTGCCATATGGATCGATTTTTATTGATTTTGACAGCATGGTTCTGATAACACTAAGATGAACAAGCGGATAAAAGGTTATTGACTGGCGTTCAGAATACGAATCAAACCATAGTTCTCACCTTCGGAGCACGTCCTCGAAATTTTCTGTCATTGATAAAAAGTTCCCAAGTTGCAGTGGAGGAATCCCATGATTGACATACGTGATACCATTGATGTTCTCTGAACTCCGTGGGTATGTTGAAAACCGGGTGACCATGAAGTTCAAGATTGATAGATTTTCCACGAGGTGAGATCCAAACTCGGATCAAGCGCTCTTTTTCGTTCCCTGAAAAATGAAAATTTTGTGAATTGTCGTCAAACTTCAAACATAAGCTCCAGAACGTAGGTACTTCGTACCGTTCATCCTCATTAAATATGTATTTCTATTTATGCGTGAGGTCTCAGGTTCGGTACCTTTGAGACAATGGTCATTTTTGCGCGTATGTTCTGGGAAACATCGCGTTATCATTTTGCCCAAATTTCAGTAATTTTCGAACTATTTGATGAAAATGGTTTCAAACGGTTGAGCTCGATTTCCCGATGAAGAATTATAAATCAAATTTGATTCTGTACGGCCGACCAGCCCTCCGTTGCCACGATAACTTGAGAACGGAAAGAGATAGCGACTTGAAATTATCAGGGTAGGTGGCGCATCCCAATACGACGGAAAAGTTCGTTAATGTGCATAATCGGCCCAATGGTTTCCGAGTAATTATTTTAATTTTCAACCAATACAAATCCGATCGAATTGAAACTTAGCGGGTAGTTCTAGAATACACACCTAAGGACGTTTGTAAAGTTTTGTGATATAATCGAATCACCAGAAAACACGACAACCTGGGAATGGAAAGAGATAGCGACTTGAAATTTTCAGGTTAGGATGTGCATCTGAATGCGACATCTGAGTGTGTTTATAGGCATAATCGGCCGAACGGTTTTGGAGTTATGTATATCCTTCTGAAATTTGGTTGTTATTTTCTCAATAACTCGAAAAATACAAAACCGATCCAATTCAAACGTTTTTATCAGTTGTAGCATGCTAACGCAAAAACTGTTGCGAAAGTTCGTGATTATCGTATCACTGGAAAAATTTTAAAAGTCATTGAAAAAAATAATATATATCAGAAACTATTCGTCCGATATCGCTGAAATTTCTCTACTTCCAAGTTCCAAGTTCGAGCACGATCGGATGTATATTGTTCGAGATCCAAGCAGCCTTGTGTGAGTTCAGTAGCTGGATGGGTGACCGTTGCCTCGATAACTTTCGAACGAAGGTACTTGCAATTTCATAGTACATTCTTTTTTGGGCATAATCAGTCCATCGGTTTCGGTGTTATACCCACCTGGAACATTTTTGTCTCGATAAACCCAAAAAATATAGACTTGATCGAAATGAAGCTTGGTACCTAGTTGTAGAATATCGACATAAAGGACGTGTGTAAAATTTTGTGCGAACCGTACCCCTAGAAAATGTTTAAAAAATTACGAAAAAAAAAATTGGTTCAAGCACTGACTTGAAGTCAGGAGCTTTTTCGCGCATGTTCTATTATTCATTCTCCTGTATTGTACACTCTTAATCGAATTTACCATGATAAATTCGAGCGAACTAATTTTGTATTGCACGCTTGTTATGGGGAAAAGCATGCTCTCATTTTGCCCGAACGTCTGTAATTTTCGATTTCTTTTCTGAAAATGATCGTAACGATTAGATTCGACTCACTGATGAAGAATTCGAGGTCAAATATGAATCTGTCCGACCGGCCGGCTGGTCGCTGTCACGATAACTTTTGATCAGATAGAGATAGCAGATTTTTAGAGTAGGTTGTACATCCGAATGTGACGGTTAAGTTCGTTAAGGGGCATAATCGGCCCAACGGTTTCCGAGTACTAATTTTGTTTTCAAACAATATAGATCTGATCGAAATAAAACTTGGTAACTAGTTGTAGAATAGTGACACTAAGACGTACGTGAAATTTCTTGAGGATCATATAACTAGAAAGATTTTAAGAAATTATTAAAAAATATTATGTATCTCACGATAACAAGAGAACGGAAAGAGATAGCAGCTTTCTTTCAGGGTAAGTTGCGCATCTGAATGCCACATTTCGTAACTGAGCATAATCGGCTAAACCGTTTTGAAGTTACCCATCTGAAATTTTCTTGTTATTTCGGATTTCCTCAATAACTCAAAAAACACGAATCCGATCCAATTCAAACACGGTAATTAGCGGAACAATGTCGACGCTCAAATTTTTGCTGCATTTCGTGACGATCGTATCTCTAGAAAATTTGTAAAAAAATCATTGCAAAATGATACCTCCGATACCTCTGGAATTTCGCGAGATCCTTCAAACCCTACTGACAGCCAAGTTCCAATGTTGAACACGATCAGATCTATATATCCATCTATATCTATCCATCCTAAATATTATTGTTATTTCCTCAATAACTCAAAATATACAAACCCGTTCCATTTAAAACTTGGTAATTACTTGTATAAGCGCTGATTTTCACGAAATATCGTATCACTAGAAAAAAAATTAAAATTTTTTCTTCAAAAATTTTATGTATCAGAAAGTATTCATCAGGTTCGGCCGAAATTCCGCACATATGTACCTTCGGGCCATCATTTTGCAAACGGGTACCGAATTTCAGCTCGATCGACGTGTGAGGCGTGCGAATAGAGAATGGAACATGCGCGCAAAAGCTACTGACTTCAATTCAGTGCCTATTAAGAATTTTTCGAAGCAATTTCATTTCTGAATGTATTCTAATAATGAAAATAAATTCATTCTTTTTTGCGCGCATCTTCTGGCAGAAAGAAAGTTCGTCCGGTATCGCTAAAATTTCGCAAGAGGCTTCAGAACCTAACTCTACTGATGAGTTCCAAGTTTGAACACGATCGGATCCATATTGTTGGAGATCCGAGCAGCGGAGTTATACCCATCTGGAATATTATTTCCTCGATGGCCCAAAAAATACACACCCGATCGAGTTGAAGCTTGCTAACTATAGTTGTAGAATATCGACATAAAGACGTGTGTAAAATTTTGTGAGAACTGTACACCTAGAAGATAAAAAAAAATTACGAAAAAAAAAATTGGTTCAAGCACTGACGTGAAGTCAGGAGCTTTTGCGCGTATGTTCTATTGTCTATTCTCCTGTATTGGACGCTCTTAATCGAATTTACCATGGTGAATTCTATTGTTCGTTCTCCTGCATTGGGCTCTCTCTTAATGGAATTCACCATGGTAAATTCGATTAAGAATGTCCAATACAGGAGAATGGACTATAGAACATAGGCGCAAAAGCTTCTGACTTCACGTCAGTGCTTGAACCATTTTTTTCATTTGATATTTTGAATTATCATATTTTAAAGGTTCATTGTATCGTGGCGAAAGTTCAGTCAAAGCATATATATATATATATTCTTTTGACTGAGAGCTATATATGTGTTAGCAGAGGTTGGCGTAACGGGGTACCACACAATTCGACGTATGATACAAGAGCTTAGGGAAAAACCTCAGCAAAAAACCCTTTCTCCCCGTGAGTTTGCTGATTTGTAACTATTTTTTACAAAATTTGCTGATGTGAGGGAAAAAGTCTGTGAAATGAGCGGAGCGAATTGAAAAA
The DNA here is from genome assembly GCA_937662695.2 of Halyzia sedecimguttata. Taxonomy (NCBI): domain Eukaryota; kingdom Metazoa; phylum Arthropoda; class Insecta; order Coleoptera; family Coccinellidae; genus Halyzia; species Halyzia sedecimguttata. The sequence continues at coordinate 66,861,053 of OW569413.2, read as the reverse complement.
TTTCACGAACAAAATAAAATCACTTCTAACACAAATAGCATAGAATATTTTTTGTATAACTGCCCTATTTTGATAATAAAATAGGCGAATTTGGAATGACATTAAACATCAAAATGCATTTTAATATTCAAATAATCACAAGGTTGTGGCGAATTGCAAACATTGCCAACTCTATGGATACTAACAAATGCATGTTTACAAATAAACAAAATTGGTTCAAGCCTTGTGGACAGACTTTCTGGCGCTCTTGTTCAAACAGACAAATTATATCTCTGAAAGTATTGGTTTCTCAGAGTTGAGAATTATATCAATGTATTCTTATGATAGAACTGCATCATAAAGGAAATTCAATTCAAATAATAGTTCATTTATCAAGATAAAATGAGCAATCTGAGAATGAGAATTGCACCATGGAAGAAATCAAATTAAAATAGCTGAAATGATTTTGACTCTCTCTTATAGAACAGGATGACATGTACGAGTATGAACACAGATCATAAAATAAATCATAGATCGAATAATTATAGCATTCTGTGGAAACATAAAATTACGATTCATTATTGAAATTTCGAAAAATCATATTTCCGAAAGTATTAGCATGTTGGAGTTGAAGATGATATCAATGGATTTTTATGGTGAAACAGCATCTTAAAAAAAATTGAATTTGAAATTTGTTACTTAAAAAAATTTTTTTTTTCGTTACTCCGAAACCATCTGGCCTATTTTGCCCGATAACGAACTTAATCGAGATAGTCATCTCCTTAACCTACTCTGAAAATTTCAACTGCCTAGCTCATTCCGTTCGAGAGTTATTGTAGAAACAAAATTTAAAATTTTTCAAAATTTTTTTGTTGCACTTTACGGTAACCTCATCAATACAAAACTTCACATGCGTATAAAGGTCATGATTCTACAATTTGATGCTAAATTACAGATAGATCGAGTGATCGGTTTCGGAAATATCCATAAAAAATCTTTTTACTATAAACGGGCATAACTCCGAAACCGCTTGATGGATTTTGCCCATTAACAAACTCGTCCGAGATATTTACGCTCCAAACCTACCTTGCAAATTTCAATCCTCTAACTCCTTTCGTTCGAGAGTTATCGTGTTAACGGCCGGCCGGACTGAATCAATTTCGACCTCGGATTCTTTATCAGTGAGTCGAACCAAATCATTTGAGACAATTTTCAGCCAAAAATTAGAAAATTACAGACATTTGGGCGAATTGATAATCACTCTGTTCCGAGGAACAAGAGCGCCAAAATGACGCTGTCATTTAAATTGCGTTTTTGTCCAATTTTTATCTGCTTAATATGTTTGTCCATAGTGGAATAATTAATAAAAGTGTTGATTTGGTTGTTCCTAATGATATTGAAGAGCCTGCAAGAAGAGCAACTGTGGAACTCCTACCTAAAAAATCAGCTCAGCAGTACGACATTGCATATATCAATTTTCTGGCCTGGTGCATGTAAATTGAAAAATGTAGAAGGAACTTCAGTGAACCTGTTTTCGTTCCATACTTACAAGAAAAATCAAAAATATCATCAACTTTGTGGGGCAAATTTTCCTTAAATTATTATTATAATTTTATCTGATTTCATCATAAGAAAATGCAGTGTTAAAAATATTTTTAGCGCTGTGTTACAAATAGTTTTAACATGGTATAACGTGTCATTAAAGGTGTCACTTTTAATGGCAGTTGTACAAATTAAGTTTTAACAAGCTAAATGTCTTTGGTCAGAATAGAGTTGCCAATTTTGATCGTTCTCCTCGACTGATTAAACTGCTTTATTCAACCATCTTCTACCTTTAGTAAATCAACAAGTTCAGAGCGTCCTGCCAATAGGGTCTCTGTAATGGGTTCGTATAATTTTTTTAATTATCCATAGAGTTCACGAATCAAATTAATACCCACGGCAATTCCTTAATTTCCCGAGAGCAATAACACACGCGTTTCAAACCTCTTGGTCTTCATCAGTGTTCAGTAGCTCTCGACAAATTCAAATGAACTGTATGAGCCATGTGAGCGTTTTTACATAACGTTCCAGATCGGCTATGGGAAGGTTCATAGCCGATCTGGAACGTTATGTCAAAACGCTCACACCATATATAGGAGAAAACTGGGTATTAATTTGATATATGATTTATTTCGGTCACCCTCACAATTCAAAACATTTGGGACATAAGTTCAAATCAAGGTTTTTCTTAGAATTAATCGAAGAATCACGTCCCTAAATATTTCGCCTCACCTTTGAAACTTCCTGTATGTGGGGAGAAATGAATTAAATAAATTGTCGAATGATAAAGAATCATCCAACTTTCCACGCCAGGTGGTTTCTTCTTTGAATATTATATAGCGAATTTTTTTGCTATAAAACGATTGAATTGTATGAAATCTTACATTTTATCGCATCAAGAATTGGTGAGCCAATATGCTAAGAGTTTTTTTTGATGAGTAATTTAATGGCTTTTTCAGTACTACTTTCACCATGCGTCGTGACCGTAACCTCACACACGCACATGAATTTCGTAATCTGGTACTTGATGGACCATATAAATAACTATATCGGCAACTAGCATTTTAGATGAGAGAATTGAAAACATCGTCATATTCTTCCAAAAGAATCCAATTTGAAATTGGTAATGAGTTGTAGAAATTGTTTCCTTCAGATTCCACTGGAATTCCGCACAATCTTTCAAGGCGGAAAAACGAGTAACGGATTGCAGCTCGATTGACTTTGTATTTAAGCACTTATTGTGAAAATATAATTTCGACCTGGTATCTACTTCTTCGGAAATTTCAAATCAGGAAATTCTCAGAATTGTAACAACTACTCGATGGCCTAGATCTTAGCGTGCACTTCTGCTAGGCAGGAAATCCGGGTTCGAAACCCCGCTGAGTAAGTTCACTATTTATTTGTTTCAAAAATTACATTCAGTTGATACCTTATGAATTTATTCTAAATCTTTCCAAATCTCACTTGAGGGGCAGGGTGTGTCATATATGGCGTAATTTTCTTCTAATAGAAAACGTTGCAATATTAAAATGAAACATTTTCTAGAATAAAATATAAAGTTAAATATAGTCTTTATTGTATGCGCCTTATAGTCACACAACTATATACAGGGTGAGTCTTTGAGTTGTACATTAATTTTAACCTTAGATTCCTCTCATCAAACGAAACATTTTCATATTTACTATTTTTCCATATTCAACTCAGATAACAAGATACTGGGTGTTGAAATTTAGAAAATAAATTAGTTTTTATGATGTAGCTATGACAAGGTTTTTCCGTATGAAACGGATGTTGGTGTGAAATTTCCTATTACTATGATACATATCCTCCAAATATATTTTTTTTTCTTCCTCCACTGGTTTCTTAGTTACTCTCTCGAATTCATAAAACTAGATGAAATTTGCATAAATAAAGCGGGTAAAGTTTATCTTGAGTTATTTATAGAAAATTCAATAATTTTAGAAAATTAAATTATTCTTCATTATTTCTCCCCAAACGCACCGTTTTCGATATATTCTTCATTGAATGTTTTAAAATCTGAGATTCCAAAAGTTTCATTACTTTTATAGATCAGCCCCTGAGCGTTGGAATTCCAAGTCAAATAATCCGCAAAAATGCCTCACGTAATTTATGTTCTGGGGAACATCGCGTTATCATTTTGCTCAAATGTCTATAATTTTCGAATTTTTTGACGAAAATGGTCTCAAACGATGAGGTCGACTACCGACGATGAAGAATTCGAGGTCAAATTTGATTCTTGTTTTCATGTTTGATTCTCTCTTTGGGAATAGCGACTTGAAATTTGCAGGGTAGGTGGAGCGTCTCAATACGACGGACAAGTTCGTTAATGAGTATAATCGGCCCAACGGTTTCCGAGTAATAATTTTTTCATGAATCAATACAGACCCGATCGAATTTAAACTTGGTAGCTAGTTGTAGAATAAGGACACAAAGAAGTTTGTCAAATTTTGTGAGAATCGTATCGCTAGAAAATAAAACAAAAATTATTATTTATGTCACGATAACTTGAGAACGGAAAGAGATAGCGACTTGCAATTTTTAGGGTTGGAATCTGAAATTTGAGTTTGTTAATAGGTATCTTCGGCCAAACGGTTATGGTATGATACCTATCTGAAATTTGGTTGTTATCTCCTCAATAACTCAAACAATTCGAAACCGATCCAATTCGAACATGGTTATTACTTATAGAATGCCAATGCGAAAATTCTTGCGAAATTTTGTGAGGATCATTACACCAGAAAATTTTTAAAAAATCATTGAAAAATATTCAATATATGAAAATTATTCGTACGTCGCTGAAATTTTGCGAGACCCCAAAAACTAGCTCTTCTGCCATGTTCCAAGTTTGAACACGATCGGAAGTATATTGTTGGAGATCCGATCAGCCTTGGGTGAGTTCAGTAGCTGGATCATTACCTCGATAACTTTCGAACGAAAGGACATAGGGACTTCTAACTTTCAGGGTAGGTTGCGCATCCGAATGGGAGATTTGAGTTCGTTGTTGGGCATAATCGGCCAACGATTTCTGAGATTACTCCGAAATCGTTGGGTCGATGGGTGTAAACCCATCTGGAATATTATTTTCTCTATAACTCAAAAAATGCCGATCCGATCAAATTCAAGCTTGGTAACTAGTTGTAGAATATCAACATAAAGACTTGTGTGAAATATTGTTGGGACCGTAGGTACTACTAGATGAAACTTAAAAAAAAAATTACGAAAATCCAGTTTATCACGTATCAGAAATGAGGATGGATACTGTTAGAAATCGATACAAATTCCACAACATTCATCAACGATTTGATCAGTACGAAACGGAAGAATACAAAGCAACGGTACACTTTCTTGAAATTTGAAATGCATGAATAAATGGCGATTGGTACAAATGACATACATGCATAATTTGGAATTCAGTGAAATGTGATATGACTAATGGTTGAAGCAACTTAGTGGAAATCGATTCTGTTCAATGGACATATACGAGCAGCGAACAAGATGAAAATGGAAACAGTTTTTCAACTGGAAAATTATACATTCATTTCAAAGTAGGAACAGTCCAGAAATATGGATTTTTATACTTACGCGAATAGGATAAAAGTGGATGAGAATGGGATAAATCATAGCTTTTTACCCATATGCAAAATGTGTATTCGGTTATTGACGGTACATCTTCTACGTATCGTAAAAACTGAAAAAAAAATATTAATATGTTTGTGAAACACAAATTTTCTGAGAAAAATATGTAAGTGACACATTGAAACAATGAAGAATTCAATAGTTAATCTGATTATCAATGGAGAAATTGGGTATTAGGTACATTTAAAAAACGAGAGTTGGTATCATTTCCGGTGAAACCGGAAGTCAAACGAATCTGAATTTTTTCCAAGAATTTATCTCTCCTAACAATGCTTAACTATAAAATTTCAAGTGTTCATCTCGAGCCTTTCTTTGAAATTTTCTAACGAACGTTCTTCGTGAATCACCCTGTACCTATACAGATTAAAGGAAAAATTATTTTGTTTACTGTCACTAATTTATTAAAAGATGTTCGTTGATATGTACGATGAGTTTCGTAGTGTTACTACATTTTCAAACTGGCGTATAACAAGTTGTGTTCAATGGTTTTGAATATTTCGGAGAGGCTTCATTTTGTTGAGAACTTCGAAAAGTTGAGATTATGTCAATTTATTGACATAATTGACCGAAAAAAGGAATTTAATATCATGATGCTAATAGTAAATAGTAATCATTCCGACAAGGAAATTATATATTCCCATATTTATAAAAAGAAGAAACAACTCATTTCAAAACTGAAAATATATCCCAGCTCTAAGATAGAAAACGAATAATAATAAAAAATTTGTCAAACTGACAAATAACATAGAAATAAATTTCATACCCCCAAATAAAATTTAAAATTTATCTTTCAATGCTAAAAATAAAAAGTGGGAAAGCTCTGTAGCCCAGAGCTTTGGCGCTCTTGTTCAAACTTTGACAAATCATATCTCCGCAGGTACTCGTTTCTCAGAGTTGGGAATGATATCCAGGGATTCTTATGATACAACGCAATCATGAAAAATATTAAATTAAAAAAAGTGTCATTTAAAAAAAACGAGAATGCCAAAAATTATTAATCCGAAACCACGAATTATCCGAGATATTCATTCCCCAAATACACTCTGAAAATTATATTATATCAATTGAAAATAGTCAATATTCCAGTTTTGCTTTTCCTGGAGATATTCTGAACCCAATTTGATTAACTTACCAAAGTATATATTTCTCTTATAAGAAAATAAGATGATATATCATGGGTGTTCACAAATCATGTAATAATTCACAGAATAATTATAGCATTCTGTAAGAATAGAGTTACGATTTAATACCGGAATTTTGAAAAATCATATCTCCGAAAGTATTGGCTTGTTAGAGTTGAACATGATATCAAAGCAATCTAATGGTAAAACGGCATCTTAAAAAAAATTGACTTCGAAATTCGTAGTGTTTTTTCTTTAGTTCGAAGCCATCCGATTTTGCCCAATAACGAACTTAATCGAGCTATTTATCTCCCAATTCTACTCTAAAAATGTCTAGAGTCTAGCTCATTCCGTTCGAGAGTTATCGTATTAACCGCCGAAAAGAATCGATTTTGATCATGGATTCTTCATCAGTGAGTCGAACCAAATCGTTCAAGACCATTTTCAGCCAAAAATTCGAAAATTACAGACATTTGGCAAATTGATAAGAACTCTGATCCGTGTAACAAGAGCTCCAAAAACCACCGATTCGATGGTTAAGGAGTTTACAAATTGAGTTGTTAAGAGTGCGATAGCGTTTATATAGGTCAGACAGGTAGAACATTTACAAAAAGGTTGAAGGAACACCAGGCGTTATTGAAACATCGAAAAGATAACTTTAATGAATCATTTTTTCCGAATGGCTTTCCAGAAATGGCTAATCTCGAAATCAACACTTGGTAGCTAAAAGCAAGAAAATCGACACTTTGGAATCATGAGAGATCCACAAACACCTCAATAACCTGGCAGTAAGTCTTCTGAATGAACATATTAAATGAAGCCTCTCCGAAATATTTGATACCATTGAACAAAACTTTTCATACACCAGTTTGAAAATGTAGTAACAGTACGAAACTCAAGTCACTGTACACATTCTAATAAATAAGTAATAGTAAACAAAGTAATTTTTCTTTCATTCTATTTCAAATGAACTATCACAAAGTAACAGACTACTCTATCCACCTAAACGGGGTTGGGATAAAGTATGGAACCAAGTAAATATCTTTACAACGAAACGGGCGATATTTATGAAGATTTGTAAGGAAGTACAATGACGCATAAAGCATCTGTTGTCATATTTTTGTTACTACTTTACTTCCGGTTTCACCTTTATTCGTACAGATTAGTGTAAATAATTTCTATAAATGTTAAATAAATCACTTTAAAGTTAAAGAATCGTGGAGTTATTTACTTCGATGAGAATAATAGTTCAAACAAAATCACTTCAAATGTCCAAGATTATCGCCGTTCACCTAATGACAATATGCAAGCCTATTAATAGATTCGTGGGTCGGTCTTTCCAAGACTACTCCACGTATAAGTTCACATTTCTGCAAGCATATTTGTCGTCTAAAGTAAACACGTGATTTTAGATAACCCCAAACAAAAAATCTAACGCATTAAGGCCCGGTGAACGAGCAGACCACTCAATGAATCCACCAAGTCTAATCCATCGATTTGGAAAATTCGCATCCAAAAAATGCCTTCGATAATAGTGGGGAGGCACTTCTTGTGGCCCCACGTTGGGCGCCAATTAATGTCACATACAGCTTAGGCTTTCCTGTATCACCGACTAGCTCTGATTCTATTAGGGCGCCACCTTCTTTTAATGAGTTATTAAAAATGATACAGAAACTCAGGGCGTGGGAGTTTTAGAAATAAAGAAGGAAACAAGCCGATCAAATAATGAACATATATTAACTAGAAATATAATCACAAAATAAGCTGTATGTACATTAAAGGGGGATAGTAAAGTGTGTCATCCAGAATAAGTTCACTATCGCTGACAAGGTTATGTTAAATATACTCATAAAATTCGTAAATTATAGGTACACAAGGTATCAATCAATAAATCTTTCAGAATTAAGTGGCAGTAATAAGTTCTGATCAACCCAAAGATGTCAAATACAATTCACAATGAAATATAGTTCCCAGATATCTGTTCACATAAATTCTTAAATAATGACAGTAATCAATGAGCACTCAGATAATTCAAAAATATTAATTTCTGCTCAGTAGCAGATCTTCAGATTAAAAATCGTCAAATAATAACAATGAAAAACAACAAAATGAAAACTACAATGTTCAGATGTCAAAGGCACGATAGAGTCTCTATGGTTCCATCAAACCTCAAAATAACCGTTCTCTATGGTCAAATGTCAAGCACTTGGTTTCGCCCAATTAGCGTTGAATTTCCAGATGTTCGAAATTAATAAATGCACTGACCTTATATTGTCCTTGATACCAAATTTTGTCCACAATAATATTCCCGTAATTGTATCAAACCTGAATGTAAACAGTTGTTATTCCAGCGATGTTGTCCAGCCTCGAAGAAATTCGTCCCGCTGAATGCACGTGATAAATTTCCCCTTCCAATCTCTAGATATGACGAAGTAAAGAAATAATCCACACGATCGTCAATCACGCTTGAAAAGGTGTCCGAATCAAACTCAAATACGGAGCCTAAATAAGGAACCTAAACAAGGAACCTACACAAGGAGCTGAAATAAATTCAAATTAGGATAATGCCTATGCAAAATTTCCATGACTTACGCAGAAAAATGGCCTCCTGTTTAATCCGAAAACGATCGATATTATTGAGCTAATATTCCAAAATATCCAAATCCAAAACCAAAATCATCAGCTTCAATAATTTTCCCAGCTAACAATCCTTCGATTACTCCGAAATTAATCGATATTTGCGTATATTCAAAGGACAGTCGAAACCAATTCTCTCTACCTCTTAGCGTCAAAGAAAATTTTACATAAGACTGAAAATCGGCGTTTCCGCGTCCGCTCAGACGCACTCAACAACGCATGACGTGCAGCAATATGTGCCAACAATCATCGATTCTGGACAGCGCGCTACCAGTGGTGGTACAAATATCTGGTCCAAGCATCAACGAATTTTATTCGACGATTTTGAAGCGTGACAAAACCCAAACATTTTGTGGTAACTGCCCATTGTTGTGAAGTGCAGTAATAAATTTGTTATTCGGGAAATCTAAACACTTGTCACCATTCACGTTTTCGTCTATAAAAAAATGGGCATCTAAGCCTATTTTCGACAATTCCCATCTAAACATGCAACTTTTGTGGGTGCTGATTAGGTTATGTTGTGCTTCATGAATCCAATGAGGATTCTCATTTGACCAATATCTTGAGTTATATGGTGGCTAACTGATTCATCCAAATGAAAATTGGTTCAAGTACTGACGTGAATTCAGGAACTTTTGCGCGTATGTTCTATTGTCCATTCACCTCTATTGGACACTCTTAATCGAATTTACCATCGATATAGTTAGGTTCTCAAGGTTCTCGCAAAATTTCAGCGATTTCGGGCGGATACTTTCTGATATATAGATTTTTTCTCAATGATTTGTTTGAAATTTTGTAGTAATGAGGTCTTCACGAAATTCTGCAAACATTTTTACGTCGGCATTCCAGAACGAATAACATGTTTGTTGTTGAGGAAATAAGAACCAAATTTCAGATTGGCTGCTGTTTGGCTGCTTATGCCTTTTAACGAACTCAAATATCGCATTAGGGTGCACAACCTACTCTAAACGTTGCAAGTCGCTATGTCTTTACGTTCTCAAGTAATCTTGAGATAAATAATATTTTTTAATAATTTGCTTCTAGTTACACGATCCACACAAAATTCCACAAACTTTTTTGCGTTCGTATTCCAACCACTACCTACCTAGTTTTAATTCGATAGGATCTAAATTTTTTGAGTTATCGAGAAAACAATATTCCAGATGGGTGTAACTCTGAAAATTAGAAAATTACAGACATTTGGACAAAATGATAACGATGTACCCCAGAATAGGCGCGCAAAATTTCAAAATCAACGTCTAATAATTCTTGAACCAATTGTATCTTATACAGACGATACTTTTCAATTTTCTCTACATCTGTACGTTGTAATGTTTTAGTAACTGTTAATTTCTCTCAGGCTGCAAATTACTAAAGGTATTACACACTTTTTCATTAATTCTAACTCGATCACCATAACCGATCATCATTAATATTTCAATACGATCTTTTTCACTTACATGAACCATTCTTAATCATACATTTTATTTCTGTCAATTATTTAGTTCGTCAACAGTCACCTACTAGATAGTTCTCGTTTGTTTCTTACTACATTGCATTAATACAGTGAATTTCTAAACACCACCCATTTTTTTCTCATTACTCCAAAGTAAATGAATCAATAGGCTTGCTTTGTATTATCAGGAAGTAAACGGCGAGCATTTTGAAAATTTAAAGTAATTTTGTTTAAATTATTATTCTTATTAGTCTAGCGTAAATAAATTTAGCTATTCTGTAACTTTGAAGTGATTTATTTCTCGATTTTACGAATTATTTCCAGAAAACTCAGAATGTAAGAATCCGAAATTCCAAGGTCTTTTAAAATCTGTAAACATATACGGGTCCACCATTCAAATTGAAAAAGTTCAGGGTATTTCTGTTTGAACCGGAAATACAGTATTTACAAGAAATATAGCATCAGATGTGTTATGCGTTCTTGTAATAACCTGCAAAGTTTCGTAAATATCATCCTTTTGCCTTGATGATGTATGCACTTACTTCGTTCCATACTTAATCCGAACATATCGACTATCAATTTAAGCACTGCGATATGGTTGGAAGCGAACTCCTGATCGTACAGCGTTGTGGTTATTACTATTATATTGATAGTGTTATGAAACTCTAGTCAATCCATAATTTTCTTACCTGAATATATCCTTTTTGTGTCAGTTGTACTTTGGTGATTTGTGTATTCATGGCACTATTTATCGCACTTTCATAATGATATATACCGTAGCCTTCATGTATGAACAATCCAAGGAATATGTATGAGAGAAGAAAATGCCTCTCAATTCTGTGTTTAAAGACCATGAGATCCATCGATGAATCTGTATGATTTAAATGTTACTCAGTTAGTCAGTTGCAATATTTCAGAATTGTATATTTCAAGTGAATAGGAGATGAGATATTCCTAAGGAATTGGAGTATATAAATCGATATGAATTTATTTTATCTAGCCAGACTATAAAAATTGTTCAGAAAGTAATTCGTGTTAATTATATTTGGTATCAACCCCCAATTTGTGAATTTTGTGTTCAAATTTGAGCAGAAAACTAATGTTAACGTTTAAAAAAACGGATTGGAGAACTACTGCGGGATATATTCATGTCCCAGTAAGCCCTATAAGTTTAGAACATCCTGTCTATTTTGACAATTAATATAGGAAGGGTTACCTACGAAATAGTAAGTCTGATTCTGCGAATTATTTCGTTTGTTATTCTAGAAAGGATGGAAACTCCAAAGCAAGTTTTTCAAAACGAAAAAAGTAAACTTCTATTCGATGTGTACTTGAGGAGAAGACGTAGTGAAAAAAACACCGGTGGCGAAACTGTTTTGCAAAATCCAATTGTACAAACTTTTTTGTGTAAAATTCTTCGGGGCAAGTTTTAAGGTGATAAGAACAAAAAAGGCATTGATTAATTGATGATTTTGAAATACTATAATTACCAAAGATGTCTGTGGAAATAATTATATTACCGAACCATGAAAGGACTCTTGTGTACTATCATCAACTGGACGAATTATGTGATTGATTCGGACAGACAAGAGTTGGACGTAAAAAGTAGTATGTTTCATCAACAGATGATGCAAGAACTCAAAAAAATGTGTTAATTGGACAAACGTTTTAATAGATTGGATAGGATGAACTACCACACCCATCCGATCCTCCGGATTCGGCACCTTCTGATTAAAACATTCAGATGCACACAACTGCTATTTAGAATAAGTAATTTTGAATAACTGGTTTGGATCAGTTTCGCTAGCGAAGATCAGGGGTTCTATATGACCCAGAAATCAAGCTACTGGCAGAAACGTGGATGAAGGCATTGAACCAAAATGGAAAATTTATAATTCAATGAAATATTCATACGATATAAGAAAATCGTTTTTATCCTCAACTTAAAATTCGTAATTCTTTTGAAATAGCTGAATAATTTAATTTTTGCTTGCTCTACCTAAGGCTCTATCATCAAAACAAAATCTTAACTTACTAATGAAGAATCCGTAGTCCAATCCAATTCTTATTCCAAGTCTTAGAGACTCGAAACTTGGAATAGGATTAACGCCTGTTGAGGTCGTAAAGGGGCCAAATTATTTCGGAGATATAACCATTTGAAATTATTAGGTGTCGAATGACGACTCCAATATTCATGCAATATTTCATGAGAATCGTGTCACTGCAAGCGTAAAAGAAAAATTTTTTTTTCCGAAACCAATCGCCAGAATTCATTGAAATTATTCATGTACCATAACTGCCAGGATAAAATAAGTTATCCGAAAAATCAGCTAAATATATATGAAGCTTCCTCATCATAACAGAAAGATGGTATTTAATTAAGTACACAATTTATTCATATTAATATTATTTTTCTCTCAAAATATTAACAAGCGACGTCATTTTCTTTGAACTTGATAAAAAGTCTAAATTTTGCATGGAAAATAGGCATTCTTTGAATATTCAGTGGATTTGCATCCAACTATTTTCATTTGAAATTTTGCTTTTAACTTATTCTATTGTAAACGATTTTTTTCTAACTATTTGTTCGATAATCCATTAAGCACTAACCTTTATCACTTTAATATGAACTCAACCAGCTCACTGGTTCATTCTGTAACACACACTTTTCTCACGTAAAAAAAAATAGTTCATGAAAGCCGGTAGATACATTAAGCGTAGTATTCATGTCCGACATCGTCTACTATATTCATTCAACAACTTCCAGATATGTAAGGTATCAATCATTTCCAGCAACAAGCATCGAACAAGAATGGTATCACGGTTACGCTCAGGTACAATTTTTATTGACGTAACATAGCCCGCTGAAAAAGGATTTCTGTAGCGAGGGTCAAAAAATGTGCGAATTTCACTATCACTATGTGGGCATCGAAAGTTGGAATGAGCCAGGTCGATGAAATGTTCGTTTGGTGGCGATGTTTCCTAATACCCACATATTTTCTAGTAAATTAAATGTCCTGTCTGGCTTTATACAACATATATTGTATTTCTTTCGCATAATGGCCAGAAGATTTTGGAGGAAAGTGAGATCATTGATTTCTCTCATTTCAGATTCAGTTTTAATCCTCGTGATCTTCATCTGAATAAATTATCTATGAATTGTTCATACATCATTTGATGCATCTTGTGACGCAAGTTCAGAAGAGATGGAAAAATACAGATTCTTCCGGGCAAGATAATTATAATGTATATCTTCAGCCAAAAACCCTTTAGAAAATTGTATGTAAATATGATATAGAGATTATTTTGGTTTGAGTTGTCTGTTTGTGCACAACTATACAGGGTGATTCAAAACTCGAGGCGAAAAATTGAAGGGCAAATACAGAATGATATTCTTGATAAAAAGTAAAAGAATTGTTTTGCCGATGAGGCTTCCTTTCCGAGTTATTGTACTTTAAAGTTTCTGTATGTGACTAGTTTAATTTAATAAATTACAGTAAACCTAGAAATAAATAAGTGAGTTGACTGTCACTTTAGTATAGAACAAAATTTGTTTACCAATTCAAAAGTTGCAATCATAGACATGTGGCAATGTTGGTTTAGATTTTTAGTTAAACATGCAGTTTTCTAACGAGGAATCTGCAGAAATTATTTTTGTGTACGATTTTGTGATGGCAAAGCATTAAAATCTTGTAGGGAGTACAACAGGAGATTCACTAATAGAGGACAACCATCTCACCGTGTGTTTTCCGACGCTTATCAAAGGCTGTGACAGATACAGATTCTTCCAGGCAAGATAATTCTAATGTGTATCTTCAGTCAAAAACCCTCTAGAAAATTGTATAAAAATATGATATGTTATTTTGGTTTGAGTTGTCTGTTTGTACACAACTATACAGGGTGATTCAAAACTCCAGGCGAAAAATTAAAGGACAAATACAGACTGATATTCTTGATAAAACGTAAAAGAATTTTTTTTTCGAAGAGGCTTCACTTCCGACTTATTGAACTTAAAATTTCTGCGACCATTTTAGTTCCATAAATTACAGTAAGCCTAGAAATGAAAAAGTGAGTTCACTGTCACTTTGTGATAGAACTAAATTTGTTTACCAATTCAAAAGTTGCAATCATAGACATGTTGCAATGTTGATTTAGTTTTTTAGTCAAACATGCAGTTTTCTAACGAAGAATTTGCAGAAATTATTTCTGTGTACGATTTTGTGATGGCAAAGCATAAAAATCTTGTAGGGAGTACAACAGTAGATTCCCTAATTGAGGACAACCATCTCACCTTAATTTGTCGCCTCATGATTTGAATCCATTGTAACTACTACTAAAAATACCATTGTAATTACTACTACATCTCTTAGTGAAGGAGACATCACTTATAGTTTGTACGGTCGCGAAACTAATACTCATTTGTTCTCCTTCGAACTAAGTAGTCACTTCTTCCTTTTTCATATAGAAGAAAGATTTTAAATTTTATCAATATTGCATTGTACAATACTTCATTCTTGTTATCACATTATCGGTAACAAGAAAATACATTTTTGTTGTTGTGTTAAAAGTGCGTTCGAATATTTCACCACTCCTCGTAATTGTTGTCTTATTGCAAGTAACAACTTACGCAGTAATTAACGAGATTACTACAGGGTGCTTAGCGTTAAGTATACCCAACTTACTCATCCACCTGATATAACCATCAGGGCGTATAATTCTGGTCCTTCGAATTATCATTATATCCTGATAAACGAATCAGGACTCAACATTTTATCCTTCGAACCATAACATCCTGATAAACCAATCAGGATTCAACAGAACATTTTCCCGTGATTCTACTTGTTCTACCATTTCCGTTACCGAGCAGTGACCTCCTCGATAATTTTTTTCAAATTGCAAGACCCAAGTTTTTTCTTGCCATGGATAGATCATAAAATTCTGAATTCCTCAATGCACAAGGAACGCCATTTGGGCATATAATACTTCAGAATGACTATTCGTCCGACATCGCTGAAATCGCGAAAGCCTTCAAAACTAACGCTTCTGCCAAGTTCCAAGTTTGAACACGATCGGATCCATATTGTTGGAGATCCGAGCAGCCTTGGGTAAGTCCAGTAACTGTATGGGTGACCGTTGCCTTGATAACTTTCGAACGAAAAGAGATATGACATTGCAATTTTCAGGGTGAGTGGTGCATCCGGATGGGAGATTTAAGTTCGTTGCTGGGCATAATCTGCAAACGGTTTCGGAGATATACCCATCTGGAATATTATTTTATCGATAAATCGAAAAATACAGAACCGATCAAATTGTTGCTTGGTAAATAGTTGTAGAAAATCGACATAAACACGTGTGTGAAGACCGTACCTCTAAAATTTAAAAAAAATTACGAAAAAAATATTATGTATCTTACGATAACTTCAGAACGGAAAGAGATAGCAACTTACAATTTTCAGGATAGGTTGCGCATCGGCATGCGACATTTTAGTTCGTTAATTGGCATAATCAGCCAAATGGTTTTGGATTTATACTCCTCCGAAATTTTGTTGTTATTTCGTGTGTAACTAAAAATATCGATGGTCTAGTGCACAAATTTGGTAAGTGCAAAAAAGTAAATTTTACACTATTGACAAAATATACTTCAGGCTTAGATGCAAATTATTTAATTTCTACGATTCAACATCAAATATGCAAAATGTTGACAATGTATTGTTTATAAAGATAAAGGGCGAACCTGAAAACTAATGTAATGTAAGTGCCCTTAGTACCTTTGTGTTGGTTATCTAAGAATTCAAATTATTCAGTGCATTGAATAGATGGCGACAGGGGTCTAAAAATAGTGAATATGACTTACATCATTCGTGCAAAACGCTGTGGGACTATTACATATCACAAACTGCTTAATTCATTTTTGTAAAAAAGTGCACTTATCACATTTGTCACATCGGATCCAATTAAAACTCGGTAATTACTTGTAGAATGCCGACCCACTAATTGCCGCAAAATTTCGTGAATATCGTATCCTGGAGTTACTTGAGGCGTAAGTTTTTTCATATTTCAATTCCAATAGAAGACATGTCAGAATTAAAAATCATAGACGATTCGCTCGTTACTGAAGTCTGTCATTAATATGGTATGAGATGAATTCATCTATTGTAAAAGCTACGACAACGGTATACATCGATGATATAAATTCGATTCATAGAAGAGAACATGTACGCAAAAGCTGCTGACTTCACGTCAGTGCTTGAACCAATTTTCTTCTTTGAGGCAAGTATCTCGAAACATTATAGAAATTTTCTGTACGGTAATGAATTGTGTCACAAGTATGTTGCGCATCGGCATGCGACATTTTAGTTCGTTAATTGGCATAATCAGCCAAATGGTTTTGGATTTATACTCCTCCGAAATTTTGGTGTTATTTCGTGTGTAACTAAAAATATCGATGGTCTAGTGCACAAATTTGGTAAGTGCAAAAAAGTAAATTTTACACTATTGACAAAATATACTTCAGGCTTAGATGCAAATTATTTAATTTCTACGATTCAACATCAAATATGCAAAATGTTGACAATGTATTGTTTATAAAGATAAAGGGCGAACCTGAAAACTAATGTAATGTAAGTGCCCTTAGTACCTTTGTGTTGGTTATCTAAGAATTCAAATTATTCAGTGCATTGAATAGATGGCGACAGGGGTCTAAAAATAGTGAATATGACTTACATCATTCGTGCAAAACGCTGTGGGACTATTACATATCACAAACTGCTTAATTCATTTTTGTAAAAAAGTGCACTTATCACATTTGTCACATCAGATCCAATTAAAACTCGGTAATTACTTGTAGAATGCCGACCCACTAATTGCCGCAAAATTTCGTGAATATCGTATCCTGGAGTTACTTGAGGCGTAAGTTTTTTCATATTTCAATTCCAATAGAAGACATGTCAGAATTAAAAATCATAGACGATTCGCTCGTTACTGAAGTCTGTCATTAATATGGTATGAGATGGATTCATCTATTGTAAAAGCTACGACAACGGTATACATCGATGATATAAATTCGATTCATAGAAGAGAACATGTACGCAAAAGCTGCTGACTTCACGTCAGTGCTTGAACCAATTTTTTTCTTTGAGGCAAGTATCTCCAAACATTATAGAAATTTTCTGTACGGTAATGAATTGTGTCACAAGTATGTGAAAATATTAAAGATATTAAAAGTACCTAAAAACGAAAAATTCCGAACAAATTGAAGCTACAATTCATTCTTTCTTCGGATCTCGTTTCTCCTTTCACGCAAAATCTTCATTAAAATCGATCGAAAAGATACGAAAACTTAGCCGGAAGGAAGTCTCCGAACAAGCCTATTAACTCAATTGAGTGCGTGTACCTACATCTACAATACACGGTAATGATTTATGTCCAAGACTGTTACAAAAGAGCAACCATGGGAAAACTTTCAATCGGCCCAATAATTCATACCATTTCATCGATTAATAATTTTTTTGTTTTCACTTGTACGGTTTAAACTGACTCAATTGTTACGAAATATGGTTTTTGCTTGTATATCATTATATTCTTGTATATTACCGTTTTTCGATGTGAAATGTGTTAATGTTGTTGATTATGTTCAACTTATGCGTAACAGAAAGAGTAAAGGTGTGAAATGCACCTTTATGAAGAACTGTTCCTTTCATGACGAATATTTTATGCTTGTGGCTATTTTCTTCATCTTTCAATGTGTTTGATGTTTTTGAGCGCTCGTACCAGAGCCCTAACGTTTTGCCCGAATGTCCTGAATTTTCGAATTCTGAGCCAAAAATCTTCTCCGTCGATTCCATTTGACGATAGGTTTAAGATACAAATTGGTTCAATCACTGACGTGAAGTCAGAAGCTTTTTCGCGTATGTTCTATTGTCCATTCTCCTGTATTGGACACACAGGAGAATGGACAATAGAACATACGCGCAAAAGCTTCTGACTTCACGTCCGTGCTTGAATCAATTTTTTTTTCAATAATTTTTTCAAAATTTTTTAGCACTACGATCTACACGAAATTTTGAAAAGATTTTTGCGTCGGTATTCTATAGAACTAATTACCATGTTTGAATTTAATCGGAATGGTATTTTTTGGGTTATTGAAGAAATGATAACCAAATTTAAGATTAATATAACTCCAAAACCATTTGGCCGATTATGCTAATTAACGAACTTAAATGTCTCATTCAGTTGCGCAATCTACCCCGAAAACTTGCAAGTCGCATTTTCTTTCCGTTCTCAAGGTATCGTTAGATACATAATATTTTTTCGTTATTTTTTTCAAATCTTTTACTGGTACGCTCCTCAAAATTTTACACATATCTTCATGTCGATATTCTACAACTGTTTAGCAAACTTCAATTCGATCGAGTCTATATTTTTTGAGTTATCGAGGAAATAATATTCCCGATAGGTATAACTCCGAAACCGTTGGGCCGATTATGGCCAACAGTGAACTTGAATCACCCATTCAGATGCGCAACTTACCCTGAAAATTGCAGATCCCTTTCTCCTTTCATTCGAGAGTTATCGAGGCAACACTCACCCATACCGCTACTGAACTCACACAAGGCTCTCGGATGAATAGTTTCTGATATATAGAATTTCAATGATTTTTTAAATGATTTTTTAAAAATTTTCTAGTAATACGATCCTCACGAAATTTTGCGAGAATTTTTGCGTTGACATTCTACATCTAATAACCATATTTGAATTGGAGTGGTTTTTAATTTTTTTAGTTATTGAGGAAATAACAACCAAATTTCAGAAAGGTATAACTCCAAAACTGTTCCGCCGATTATGCCTATAAATAAACTCAAATGTCGCATTCAGGTGTAAAACATAACCTGAAAATTTCAAGTCGCTATCTCTTTCCTTTGTCAGGTTATCTTTACATTAATGATATTTTTCAAAAATTTTTTTTTTATTTTCTAGCGATACGATTCTAACAAATTTTCACGAAAGTCCTTATGTTTGTATTCTACAACTACTCACCAAGTTTCAATGTGATCAGATCAGTAATAGTTGAAAACAAAATTATTACTCGGAAACCGTTGGTCAGATTATGACAATTAACGAACATTTTCGTCGTGTTGGGACGCCCCACCTACCCTGAAAATTTCAAGTCGCTATCTCTTTCCGTTCTCAAGTTATCGTGGCAACGGCGGGCCGGGCAGAATCAAATTTGACCTCGAATTCTTCATCATTGAGTTGAACCTAGCCGTTTAACCTCGGCAAAAAATTCTAAAATTACATACATTTGGCAAAATGATAACGCGATGTTCCGCAGAACATACGCGCAAAAATCTTAGAAACTAGAAATTTACTTGTAAATTCGAGGTTGAGTTCGTGAGTAAACAAAATCCACCCAATGGTTTCGAAGATATCTTATTTGAGGGCATATGTTTCAAATATTGAAAAACTTTAGATCCAATTGAGTTTTGAATTGAGGTGTAGAATAACGACTGCAAGGAACTGTTTCCCTAAAAGTGGAAAAAAATTAAGAAAAATTCATTATCTCGGAAGCTTATCTCCAGATTTGGCAGATATTTTGTATGTGTGAAGTGAACTATTGAATGCGTTTTTCGAAAATGAAGCTTTTTCTTCATACTGTATAATGCAATGATGGTATAAGTAAACGATGTACAGTCGACTCTCGATAACTTGAAACTCTAGGGACCAGCAAAAAAGTTCAAATTATCAAGAGTTCAAAATAATAAGTGTTCAAATAATCAAGAGGGTGTTCTGATGAAATTATAATAATCAAGAGTTCGATCGAAATGAGTGATTTATGTATTATTTAAAATATTTGTCCATCCTCCACAGCTTCAATCACACGCTTTTTTCACTCATGCAAATATACTAAACTTGTTCTTTCTTGAAATACTCTTAATAACACAAATCAAAAATTAACGTTTGAACTTTGAATGTAAACTGGAATGAGAATTGCGAACTGCATTTATGTAAACAAACGGCAGGTCTGAGCATGATAAAACATTCAAATTATATGTAGAGAGTAGCCGGACTTCATATTATTGAATGTTAGCGGGCAAGATACCCTTCCTCCAACTTCGAATTACCGAGGGGACCAATTAATACTGATTTTTTTCAATTTATCAACTACATTTCAAGGGACTGAAAAAAAATTTCAAACTCTCGAGAGATTCAAATTAACGAGTGTCAATTTATCGAGAGTCGACTGTATTTCTCTCCGAATTTTATTTTCTATTATATATATATTCTTTTGATTGAGAATTTGAGTGATTGAGAATGAGTGTTAGCAGAGGTTAGTGTAACGGGGTACCATACAATTCGACGCATGATACAAGAGCTCAGTAATAAACCCTGTCTTCCCGTGAGTGTTGCGATTTGTAAATATTGAATTTCTTCACAAAATTAACTGAAATTTATAATAGTGGAGGGAATTTCCTTCTTGAATATGGATTTCTTCGTCAGAAAACGAATAGGTTTCTCCAAAGTACACAAAACTCAACCTGAAAAATAAAAACAGGAGAAAGTAGAATTGGCATAATCGAATAATTCCAATAATCGATTTATAGGTTCTCGAGAGGTTTCAATAATCAAATGATCGCTCGAGATATTAATCGCTCGGTGCTCGTCTCAGTCCTTATCGCGTCAGCTTCTTCCGTTATCCTTTATCTCCAATATGGTTGCTTCAGTTCGCTTCAACAGTATTCAGTATCACTTAATTGCGTTTCACCGTTGTAGATTATGCTGGGATCGATACCATATTTAAATCCAGCTCTTCAAAATGAGCAATGAAAGAATGAACCTTAAATTGCCAAGAATAAATTCGAGAATGACAGCGATACGCACCATATCAACCATGAATTCTATCGATCGTTTAACGAAACTCTCCTATCCCACCCTCCGGTCTGAAATTTCATCAATCGAAATTCGAAATATCAAAACATTCAAAGCGTAGACGAGATATCTCGGCATTCTTTTAACTCGAGTCGCGTTATCTCTCTCTGTGCCACATGATGGACGACCGAAAATCGTTAGAATTAATTCGCTCGAGTTTTTGAGAACATCTCGAATGGTTTCAATAATCGATTATTTTCAATCGAGAGGTTCCATCTCCAATCCTGAACAATTCTAATGGTTCCGGAGGCGTTTGGTGCTTGTATACGTTCCATACATAACTGCCGAAGAAAAACTCAAATATCTACATGTACTGACTATGGCGATGAAACAGGAATAACTACAACCACCCATTTAATATTGAAATGCTGGAATTTTTCATTATTTTCATATATTGTAATCCCTTCCTTTGTGAAACGCCGAACCGAAAGAAGGGAAAGTTGCTGAAGCCATTGATTCATTCAAATGAATGTCACATCCCCCATTTGCGACAATTATCACTCGAAACATAGGAATGCGAGCGAACCGTAAACATTGCCAGGTGTTCTAACAGATTCGTGAAAACATATAAGAAAGCACGATCGAGTGGCGCAATTGTTATGGAACAAAGGGTGAGAAATTTTTTTGGTAGGACGAAACCCGAGATTTTCGGGGCCCCCTGTTGTTTGGGGCCCCAAGCGCCCGCTTCGTTCGCTTATGAGAAGATTTGCCACTGGTCGTACACACTTGAGTGAAACAATAATGTTTTGCCTGCCACTGCATTTGTATTTGTCATTCAACGCAAACTATGAAAGGGACAATAATTCGTGAACTATCCTCGTATGTGTGCTAATTCTCTCATATTTCCTTATTTACTTATTATGGAGCCTACAACAGTCCCTGTAAAGTTGACAGAACCATCAATAATATATTCTGAAACTGTACATATTAATTTTTTACAGGGTAGTTCTAACAAAGCTCCATATTATATGGGATCAACAACAAGTTTACCAAGAGGCACTTCTTTACTACGGACATATACGCCAGGAGCTCTACCAGCAGATCGCCTAAAACCCCTGCCGACAGGTATGTGTTCTGCTATCTGTCATCTCATTTAGGAATGGCTTTTGGTGAGATTTGTGTAGGAAAAAATGATCTATGGGTTGCGTATATGTTTACATTCATTCAATTGAAGTAGAAACGATTCGTGACATTCCTTCCAGAGGATCAGAAGAAAAATTTGAACAAATGAGTGCATCTGATAGTATTTCCTTTCTTTGTAATTTTTGGCGCTCTAGTTCCTCGGAACTGAGTGCTTATCAATTTGCCCAAATGTCTGTAAAATTTCGAATTTTTCGATGAAAATGGTCTTAAACGATTTGGTTCGACTCACTGACCAAGAATCCGTGGTCGAAATTCATTCTGTCCGGCCGGCCGTAGGAACGATAACCCTCGAACGGAATGAGCTAGAAAGTTGAAATTTTCAGAGTAGGTTTGGGAGATAAATATCTCGGGTGAGTTCGTTATTGGGCAAAATCGGACAGATGGTTTCGGAGTAACAAAAAGAAAATTTTTTTTTACATAACAAATTCCAAATTAATTTTTTTCAATTAGCAGTTTTACCATAAGAATCCAATGATATCATTTTTAACTCTAACAAGCTAATACTTTCGGAGATATGATTTTTCAAAATGTCAATAATAAATCGTATTTCTACGTTTTCACAGAATTATATAATTATTCTATGTAAAAATTGTCATAATGTCAACTTATTTTCCTGAGACATGACATTGTCTAATTCCTTGCTAATAGTTGGTTCGAGAAACGTCAAAATCGACTTAGAGAGACGTGGTCTAAAACGGCCGTTCTAGGCAGTTTTCGGGCCCGAAAGTTGACGAAAAGCGAAGATAAGGGTAAAAAACCGTCAAATAAAACCCCATGTGGTGATTTTATGTCGAAAAGTGAAAATTAAGAATATATATCCCAGGTAAGTACCGACGTTTTATTCTAATACCGGAGATCGACAAGATCGTACGAGGAGCCCGATAGCCCGTTGGTCTAATCCGTCGGGTTTTCGGTTTCGGAACGAGAGAAGGTGGGCTCAAATACCAGAAAGGGAATTACACTTTTTGGCGCTCTAGTTCCTCGGAACTGAGTGCTTATCAATTTGCCCAAATGTCTGTAATTTTTATTTAAGATGCAGTTTCACCATTAAAATCCATCGATATCACTTTCAACTCCAGCAAGCTAATACTTTCGGAGATATGATTTTTCTAAATTTCAATAATGAATCATACGTACTTCTATGTTTTCACAGAATGCTATAATTATTCTATCTAAGCTTTATTATATGATCTGTGTTCATAGTCGTACATTTCATCCTGTTCTATAAGAAAGAGTCAAATTCATTTCAGCTATTTTAATTTGATTTCTTCCATGGTGCAGTTCTCATTCTCAGGTTGCTCATTTAATCTTGATAAATAAACCATTATTTGAATTGAATTTCCTTTTTGATGCAGTTCTATCATAAGAATACATTGATATAATTCCCAACTCTGAGAAACGAATACTTTCGGAGATATAATTTG
The DNA here is from genome assembly GCA_937662695.2 of Halyzia sedecimguttata. Lineage (NCBI taxonomy): Eukaryota > Metazoa > Arthropoda > Insecta > Coleoptera > Coccinellidae > Halyzia > Halyzia sedecimguttata. Next base: position 66,837,168 of record OW569413.2, on the reverse strand, counting down.
TCTGTTTGAACTAGAGTGCCAGAAAGCTCCTGTCCACAGGGCTTGAACCCATTTTTTTTCAAAATCTCCAACAATATAGATTTGATCGTGTTCGAATTTGGAACTTGATTGTACAGTTTGTTTTTGAAGACTCCCGTAAAATCAGCGATATCGGACGGATAGTTTCTGAGATAAAGAATTGTTTTCAATGATTTTTTGAAATTTTCTAGTTCTGCGACCCTTTCGATTTTTTCGAAACGTTTTAAACTATTTTAGGGGTGCGGTTCTCACAAAATGTTACACACGTCTTTATGTTCTTCAATTCGATTGAGTCTATATTTTTTGAGTTATCGAGGAAATAATATTCCAGGTGGGTGTAACTCCGAAACCGTTGCGCTGATTATGCCCTAAAACGAACTTAACTCTCCCATTCGGAAACTATTCTGAAAATTGCAAGTCCCTATCTCCTTTGGTTCGAAAGTTATCGAGGCAACGGTCACCCATCTAGCTAATGAACTCAAACAAGATTGCTCAGATCTCCAACAATATAGATCTGATCGTGTTCAAACTAGCGATAGTTTCTGATATATAATTTTTTTTTTCAAAGATTTTCAATGATTTTGTTTCAAGGTATTGAGGAAATAACTAACAAATTTCAGAAGGGTATAACTCCAAAACCGTTCGGCGATTATGCCTATAAACAAACTCAAATGTTGCATTCAGATGCACAACTTAAACTGAAAATTTCCAAGTCGCTATCTCTTGCCAAGTTTCAATTCGATCGGATTTGTATTGGTTGAGTACAAAATTTTTACTCGGAAACCATTGGGCTGACAGAATCAAATTTGACCTCGAATTCTTCATCAGGGAGTCGAACCCAATCGTTTGAGACCATTTTCGGCAAAAAAATCAAAAAATACAGTTCCCCAGAACATATGTACGAGTAAAAATATTGCCAAGCCAATAGAATCGTTGTCCTTCAGGCATAGTCTGCGATAAGAGCCATCGATCAACCCCAACTTACTTAGGAGTTTTTTGAGGCCGCAGTGTCCCGTGGCTCTTAAAACTCTCAGGACTGCCGTAAAGAGTTTGAGCCATCCTATGGCTCTTTCAGCTAAAAGACCAATAATTGTTGAGCTATAGTATGTATGTCAGATATACTGCTCCAGAGTTCTTGGACCTTTTGACCAATGAGTCCACCACCTCATTGCCTTCTATAACCAAGTGTACCGGAACTCACGGAACCCAGATGAGCTGCACCCTGCCGTATAGTTGTAGGAAGCCAGACCGCCTTAAGACTTGGCTATCCAAAAGAATCTTATTTGATCTGCGAACCTATCCTTTCGCAAATACGAGCTTCGCGCAGTGTCAATGGCGAAAATTTCTCTTATAAACACAGTCGCAAATCTACGCAAGGCTGGTGGACTCTCCATTAGCATTTTGCAACCACTAACCCCCGCTACCACCCCTTGGATAGTAATGGAGCCATCTATATGAACCATTAGGGACCCTCAAGCCGTGCTGTTCCAGACATAGTCCAATCTTCTCTACTAGGACGATAGAAACATTTTCCGATTGACATAAATTAGTCCTGAAATTAAAAATTTGATCGAGTGTTCAAGATAATTTATAAAAATTATTATTATTTCTGACTGATTTCGAGTGAGCTAAGATAAACGTCTATCGAATTTGCCTAAAATTTTTACATTCATTGATTATTTTGAAAATACATATACCATTTCGTTATACAAATTTGATTCTAGCCTGTTGAGAAAGGTTCAGTGAATCTCTTTCAACAGGAATAAATCTTAAGCAATTTTCTAAAGCATCAGAAAACAGGCGAGAGATTCGCGTAATTTTTGGATCCACTAAAAGTGCATAGGGAATTCAGTGTTCGGATCCACGGATGGATCGTAATTCAAAATTCCCGTTTAACCTAACAAATGTATTCTATACAGTTATTGTTCGAATAGATTTGTTGAATTTTTGGCCAAATATTAGTTTACAATGATAACCTCATGATATGTTGAGAAAAACAATGTGATGTAAAATCCGCAAAACACAATTGAGATGAAATGACAAAATGAAACACTGTGGACAAACTAAATGACAGATAACGCAAAATTACGCGGAATTATAGAGGACTGGTAAGCAAATATTTTCAGCTTAAATGATAGACTTGAGCATTTTCAATGCGGGTTCTTCATGGGAAAGCGCATCTATATCTCATTATCTAGTAACGAATCAAGGCAATAAATTCATAATATGATAACACTGAATTCTCAGGACGACTCCTTCCTTCTACAACTTCAAGTGCACGCTATATTTATGTATTTACAGAATGGCACCTTAATTCTCGATCTGGGAATCTATCCCATAGATTCTTTCGACAATTTCTCGTAGCGTCACGCTAGAGCGTCTTCGGCTACGTAGTTCATGATAACAGTTTTACAGATCCCATTCAAACTCCAGTAACTAATTTGATGAATTCCCTCGTGAATTCAAAGCGGTTTCAATTTCGGTCTAGGCGTTGCCTTCTGAACAAACAAAACTTTGTGACTGATGAATTCCAAAACGTTTGATGATAAAAAACTAGAAACTATCAACTCTCCATAGCTGTACAATAAACTTTATTTGTTCAGCTCAGTGTATTCAAACTTGTAACAGGCGCCGAAAGTTTTGTCTCATTCCCATTGCTTCTTATCTAGTCGACTAATTCAACAAACTATCATTGCATAAATGAAATGTATAGGATTCCACAGAATGAAAATTTTTCATTCATTTTTGCGTTTTTTGGTTGCCTTTTATATATCGGGATTAGAGAACAAAAAATTGGTTCAAGCACTGACGTGAAGTCAGGAGCTTTTGCGCGTATGTTCTATTGTCAAATCTCCTGTATTGGACACCCTTAATCGAATTTACCATGCTAAATTATGTTGTCCATTCTCCTGTATTGGACACTCTTAATTCGAATTTACCATGGTAAATTCGAAAATTTTCAGCAATTTCAGACGAATAGTTACTGATAGATGGAATTTTTGGCGCTCTTGTTCCTCGGAACAGAGTGCTTATCAATTTGCCCAAATCTCTGTAATTTTCGAATTTTTGGCTGAAAATGGTCTCAAAGGATTTGGTTCGACTCACTCATCAAGAATCCGAGGTCGAAATCAATTCTGTCCGGCCGACCGGCCGGCCGTAGGCATGATAACTCTCGAACGAAAGGAGTTAGAGAATTGAAATTTGCAAGGTGGGTTTGGAGCGTAAATATCTCGGACAAGTTCGTTAGTGGGCAGAATCCATCAAGCGGTTCTGGAGTTATGGCCGATTTTAGTAAAAATATTTTTTATGAATATATCCGAAACCGATCACTCGATCTATCTGAAATTCAGCTTGAAATTGTAGAATCATGACTTGTATACGCATGTGGAGTTTTGTATTGAACAGGTTACCGCAAAGTGTCAAAAAAAAATTTTGAAAATAAAAAAAAAATTTTCTACAGTAACTCTCGAACGGAATGAGCTAGGCAGTTGAAATTTTCAGAGTAGATTAGGGAGATGAATATCTCGGTTGAGTTCGTTATTGGGCAAAATAGGCCAGATGGTTTCGGAGCAACGAAAAAAGAAATTTTTTTTAAGTAACAATTTTCAAATTCTATTTTCATTCAAGATGCAGTTTCACCATAAAAATCCATTGATGTCATTTTTAACTCCAACAAGCTAATACTTTAGAAGATATGATTTTTCGAAATTTCAATAATGAATCGTACTCATCCTGTTCTGAGAGAGAGTCAAATTCATTTCAGCAATTATTTGATTTCTTCCATGGTGCAGTTCTCATTCTCAGATTGCTCATTCAATCTTGATAAATAAACTATTATTTGAATTGAATTTCCTTTATGATGCAATTCTATCATAAGAATACATTGATATTATTCCCAACTCTAAGAAACCAATACTTTCGGAGATATAATTTGTCTGTTCAAACTAGAGCGCCAGAAAGCTCCTGTCCACAGGGCTTGAACCCATTTTTCAATTAGGCTTCTGTGCATCAATTCTCAACAATTTTCGTGATCAAATTCAAAACGTAGGTCTATGACTCATCTCATGCTGGATTTATATACATCAGGAAATTATAATTAGAGTATTCTATGAAATCATACAGAATCTGAGAATGAGAACTGCACCAAGAAAGAAATCGAATTAAATCTGGCTAATTTTGCCCAATAACAAACTCAACCGAGATATTCATCTCCCTAACCCACTCTGAAAATTTCAACTACCTAGCTCATTCCGTTCGAGAGTTATTGTAGAAAAACTTTTTTTAAATTTTCAAAAATTTTTTTTGACACTGCCGTAATCTGGTCAATACAAAACTTCACATGCTCATAAAGGTCATGATTCTACAATTTGATGCTAAATTTCAGATAGATCGAGTGATCGGTTTCGGAAATATTCATAAAAAATATTTTTACTAAAATCGGCAATAACTCCGAAACCGCTTGATGGATTTCGCCCATTAACGAGCTCGTCCGAGATATTTACGCTCCAAACCCACCTTGCAAATTTCAATCCACTAACTTCTTTCGTTCGAGAGTTATCGTGCCTACGGCCAGACGGACAGAATCGATTTCGACCTCGGATTCTTGATCAGTGAGTCGAACCAAATCGTTTAAGACCATTTTCATCGAAAAATTCGAAAATTATAGACATTTGGGCAAATTGATAAGCACTCAGTTCCGAGGAACTAGAGCGCCAACAAGTTTCGTATGACAATTGCCCAAAACAGGTTTAAAGTACCTACAAATAGTAGATATTCCATAAAACATGTATGAAATAAGAGTAATAATGAAAAGTTACCTTGTAATCGATCAAAAATTTCCTGATCTACGTTCACCAAATTTTCTCCTCTCTCGAACTACAGAATTATGCTTTCAATATTTACGTAATATTTTCAAACATTTTTGGGTGAGGTCCCCGTTGCATCGCTAAAATACTTCATGTTCCGTTCCGAAATGTAAGACTTTTCTGAGAAAAACTAATTTCGGAGCAAACAACTGAGATTTTTCTCACTTCGCTCACATTTCGGAATACACCTTATTCTCATAATTCTTCGATTGATTAGATAATGTCATGTCTCAGGAAAATAAGGTGACATTATGACAATTCATACATAGAATAATTATATCATTCTGTGAAATACGATTTATTATTGTAATTTTGAAAAATCATATCTCCGAAAGTATTAGCTTGTTAGAGTTAAAAATGATATCATTGGATTTTTATGGTCAAACTGCTTATTGAATAAAATTCAATTTGGAATTTGTTTTGTAAAAAAAAATTTTTTTTGTTGCTCCGAAACCATTTGTCCGATTTTGCCCAATAACGAACGTAGCTGAGATATTGATCTTCCAAACCTACTCTGAAAATTTCAACTGTCTAGCTCATTCCGTTCGAGAGTTATCGTGCCTACGGCCGGCCGGATCGGCCAGCCGGATCGGCCGGACGGCCAGACAGAATAAATTTCGACCACGGATTCTTGATCAGTGAGTCAAACCAAATCGTTTAAGACCATTTTCATCGAAAAATTCGAAAATTACAGACATTTTGGCAAATTGATAAGCACTCAGTTCCGAGGAACTAGAGCGCCAAGTAGTGGGAAAACCCTGTGGACAGGAGCTTTGGAGCTCTTGTTCAAACTTTGACAAATCATAACTCCGAAAGTATTGATTTTTCCTAATTGGGAATGATATCAATGGATTCTTGATTAATTTATGATGTAATTCTATCATAAGATCCCATTGATATAATTCCCAACTCTGAGAAACTAATACTTTCGGAGATATAATTTGTCAAAGTTTGAACAAGAGCGCCAAAGCTCCTGTCCACAGGACTTTCCCACATTTCCTTATTTCTATTCATGGATACGTTTTGTAAAGTTCAATCAAATCAGTAATATATTCTTCAGAAAAACTTCTCAAGTCGGCCATTTTATGAACAATCTATACCGAAATTAAGCTCGCACAGCACTGACAGAAGACTTAAGACAAACAATTGAAGGGGTCAATGCAAGAAGTACCTAAGTCACAAATAAGTGATTATTAGATATCAAGGTGTGAAAGTTTATGTTTGATTATGGAATATTACTCAAACTGATTTCGTCAAGATATGTGTGGTATTGTATGATAAGTAGAAAATGGATTTTACTTTCAAGATGAAACCTAAGAAAAGTGTTTTTTTATTACCTAAAAAAATTAAAATAGTTTTGAACTTAGGCACTTTTTGTGTTGAAATTGTTATTTTGTGAAAATTGAAGATACATTAACGTAAAAATTCCCAATATTGAAATGAGATTTATTATGTAATGTCCTACGAATATACAAAACAGTCGAACGAATCTTTCTTTTCTTGCCCTTCTTCAGTTCTGGTTGCTGAGGTTCATTTTGGTTGTCTTGATACACTACGTTCTGACGATTGTTATGTATATTTCTTCGTGTTAAGGATCCATGGATATCCGCATTTTCTCAACCAACCACATTTTGCGTGGCAGAGGAACTGCAGGTCATACCTCCTTTTAAAGTTCTATTGGTCTTCTTACTGTTTATTATGGAAGCAAATTCATCGGCTTCCGAACCATCTTCACGTTCGCTATTCGGTTCATACTCACTGCATGATGCCGAATAATCCATACTGTATCATCAACAAGGAGTGTCAAGCGTCAAAGCGAAATATTGTTTAGCTTAATCGCTGGACGCTCCTTTTTGAAGCTACACGCTTCATTTCGATGGCATTCCATCAAAGAATCTGTGGTTCCATTCTAAAACGTACCACGTGACCGTATTATACGCTGGACGCTAGCGTCGAGAATGGTACGATTTAGTAGTAGTAGTTAGTATGGACACTTTGATGAATTGCCAATTGCCCTCTGAAATAGTGCGTCTAGCGTCAACAAGTAGCGTCAAGTGTCAGAGCTAAGTATTGTTTAGATTTATCGCTTCACGCTCCTTGTTGACGTTAGAGGCTGTATTTCAGATGGTGTTCAGTACAGAATCTGTTATTCCATTCTAAAACGTACCACGTGACAGAATATTACGCTAGCGTCGAGCGTCAACATGAGAATGCACCTTTAGGCACATGTTGTATCTGTTAAGTCGCTGTGACTTAGGCACTTGAAAACAAGGTAATCTCCTATCGAAGGCAATGTGAACTCGGGCACTTAGGTACATATTCCTACCAATTTAAATATCCCATCAGAAAGCCTATGAAAAATACCACTATATGGTGGCACATTCCGAATTTCAATTAAAATGTGACTTAGGTACTTCTTGCATTGACCCCTTCAATTATTTGTCTCTACACTGTCAATCATGTCAGCACGTACATGTACGTGCCTCGATAAATTCAAGCAAGACCATCGAACATGTGCGTCGGTCTTTTAAATGAAATTTTGCCAACACACTGGCGAACATCAACGCGCGTACATGTACGCGCGTAGATGTTCGCGTTCTTGTTCGTGTGTCTGTAGGCCCCTTAAGGTTGTGTCAATCTCATAATAGGTCACATGACGATCTTTCAATTTAGGTTCGCGCACAGCATCAATGGTTTCTTGAACAACATCTGATCTCGTCGTTGTTTTGGTAATGAGCATGGCGATGTTACGTACATGTTTCTGCATGGTGTTTTTGGATAAGACCTGAAAAAATGCCAATCACCTGAATGACCATCGTTTCAATATGTATCACGAGCGAAGTGTGGAATCGTCGCAAAAACAGCAATTTCTTTGCTACGGGTTTTTGACATATGAAACTGTTTGCAAAGGCGCATCACTGATGCCCCAAGAATTAACTTCCAAAAATCAATTAGACAATTTTTGTAGTTGATTTCTATGTACCTAATGTCTGCTCATTTTCACACACGTGTTTGACTCATTGCCTTTTGACAATGTTGTTAAATTGAGAGATTATAGGCTACTATTATCCTCCTCTCTTCTATATTGCAATAATAATAATGATAAGTGTGTCCCTGCCTTCAACATTCTTCGTGTTGGAACTCTGATTTTGGTTAACTGTAAAAACTAATTAAACCCGATACATTATTGGCTCTGGTAAATGGAGGATGTCACGAATCTGCATTGATGAAAATTGTCGTTGTAGATTATTTAATCATAAATAGACTGTTTTTGCAAGGTGCCCCCCCAAAACCTCAACGTGCCTATGCAAGTGGTCCACCACGTTCGTCTGATGGTCAACCCAGACCTGCTGATCGGTTTACTCCCTTTCAAAGGCCTGCTAACCCACTTTATACCGTTCCAGGTGGGTTCACACCACCAGCATTACATTATCTCAGTTGAAAATCATCTTGCGTACAAAATATAATGAACAGCCTTCGGATTACCGTGACTTGGTTCTGAAAATATACCTAACTCGTGGTTCATATCATGTTCACTTTCAATGACAAATCATTATTACACCAAATAAATGGAAACATGGCTGATATCATTGTTGATATAACAACAAAATATGAACATTCTGCTATTGGGATCTCGCGAATTGGGACCGTATATCTACAGCTACACTCATGCATAGAGTTCACAACTCGAATTATCACGCAGATGATTTCATTGAGTTGTCGTCAACAAGAACAGACACGAGTAGACGTAAATGCATACTCCACCTATGCGACAAGACATGGCAGTAGGTGAAGTCCAAGATTTCCTGCATAGGTATCGTAAACGTTTGCGTGAACGTAATCGGTCTTGCATGTAACACGAAATATGTACCATAATTTTATATTTTTATGAATCTACTTCAATATCAGATCATCATGTTTGCCCTCATTCACTTTCAAAATTTATAAAATTTAAATATTTCGGTATTGAAAATCGGAATATCGGAAAGCAAATTCAAATGAAGTGAAACGCTTCTGAACGGTAGAATCGTTGCTATGACGGCTGACGTAATCAAAATCTACCCTCGGCGAGTCCATCTGCTTATTACAGCGGAACAAAGAGTGAAACGGACACTAGAAGAGAGAGACGTAATGAAAATCTAACCTCGGCGAGTTCATCTCTATTGTTACATTACAGAGAGAGTAGATATGACAGGTTACGCCACGGAGAGGCGCCAAGTTTCGATCGTTTGAACAGCTATTATGTGCAACCAAATTTGAATGATCGTTTTCTTTTTCTTCTTTTTCGGTATTCTTATGGATTTAACAATCGATTCCAATAATAAAAAAATAGAGATATGGATCATGCGGAGAAATATATATGAGTGGAAAGGTTTAACGGGTAATTCCTTTTTGCGGAATTACCCGTTAAACCTTTCCACTAATAAGAAAAATACATGCAAGAGTCCTATGTAATTCGTCGGATCCGCAGAATACTGTTTTGTTGTTACATTACACCAAATATTTGTTAATGACTAGTAGCTGGATTTAAGGATTAACTATCCCAGAATGCAAGGTTTTGCTGTAAGAGCTAAGAATTTTTTTCGGATTTTTACATCATTCTCGAATCTGAAAGCTGGTATTACGATTAATTAGAATCACTCGAAATATCAAAAAAGGTTATCCTTTATTTATATCTCGATTATTTTCGACTGGGGTAATGAATTTCAAGTTATTATTTTTTTTATTTTGTCCAATTATCTCCTTCTCTTTTAATTTCGTACAATAACCTTGATATTCTGCCTAAATGCTTGAAACGAATCATTGTCTGTAAAAATAATTGCATGCTACGTGGAAGTGATTTTTTTATTTCTCATTGCATGTTCAATCATTCGAATGATCCATCAGAAAAATCGATTTTGATGCAATTGGTGTGCACTTTTGTGTGCAGTGAGTATGTTCTCGATTTAGTGATGGGGATGCCGATGAAAACCTGAAGTTAATCTATGTGTTATTTCCTTAGATGGTTATATGTCATCCCCTGAAAGAGGTTCAAGATATGAGGATCCATATTATAGCCAATATGGAACTAGATCTGGATCTATAACACCAGTTATAGATGAAGAAGTTAGGTAAGAAACAAAAATTCAATATTATTCATCTAAGACAAAGTGATAAATGTTTTTCCTCCCCACGAATTTAGCGGCATATAAGGACCTTACGCAATATCATTACCACACTTTTGATTTTGATAGCTTCAAATAATTAGCAATTTCCAATGTTTGAATCTTCAAAGAACAATCAGAACAATACCTATAAGTAATAAAATTAAATACCGAAACTTTGAAATAAATGCAGTAGCGTCCCTAATAGCAAGTTACTGGATATTTTTGAGGTAAAAATCGCTGCATCATAGGTTTTTCTTAAAATAAAAAATAGTTTTCAATACCTCTATCACTTTTTGAGAAAAATATTCTCCGTTGACTCTTGTGTATGACGTTCTGAGTAAAGAATGAAATATCAAAAATTAGTATTATAAATTCAATGCAACATAGCAACAAATATACAGGGTGAATATATATAGTGCTGAAAAAAGAGATGAGTCATTGTCAAAAAATAGGCTGGGCCTATTGAGCAGCCACTGCTTGGACACAGACCACTAAAGATGGCACCATAAAAGCCTTTCTTGTTTTTTTTCTGAAAAAAAAAACTGGCAAGAATGAAAATGAGCAGACATTATATGCAAGTGAGTGGTTGATATTGTTCAAATTTTGAAAATGCCTAGTGGGTTTCCACAATTTCAAAGGCATTGGAGGGTAGGAGCTCAAAATTTAAATGATGTGAAAGACCCTCCTTAATTTTCGTCGAAGTTTCAACTCCTAAAAATTTTTGGATTAATTCGGAAACACATTTTACATGATAAGATTGTGATTCGTGATTTGAGTTTCATTTGAAAATGAATAAAAATGAGAACGATTGGACTGGAGTCAAAAAATCTTAAGGAGCACTGACCTGAAGTCAGGAGCTTTCGCGCGCATGTTCTATTCTCTATTCAGGCCTCACACACACTCTCGAATGAAGGAAGCTTTAACACGTGAAAAAATGCATTGGGCATCATCAACTGATTTCAAATTATAAAATGAAATGATTCAAAAAATCTGATCGAGCTGAGATCCAGTAATCTATTGTAGAATGGCTGCTTGAAGGTTTGGCGGAAATTTTATTTTTTTTCTAGTTTTCAGATCCTCACAAAATTTTGCGTTAATTTGCAGGTCGGCATTCTACAACTAGTTACCAAGTTTTAATTTGATCGAATAGGTATTTTTTGAGTTATTGAAAAAACAGGTTATAATTCCGAAACCGTTAAGCCGATTATGACCATTAACAAACTCAACTGTCGCATTTGTAGCTGCAACCTACCCAGGAATTCACAAGTCGCTTTCTCTTCCCGTACGAGAGTTGCCGGCCGGACAGAATCAAATTTGACCTCGAATTTTTCATCAGTGAGTCAAACCATTTTCGGCAAAAAATTCTGAAATCATAGATTTTTGGTCAAAACGATGTTTCCTAGAACATGAGCGCAAAAATGTGCAAATTGTTGATAAATAAAATCGCATTCAGGCTCAACAGATGAAAAAATTGTGATTGATGCTAGTCTCCCATAAAGCAATTCTCCCCTTCCTGCCAAATCTTTGAAACATAAATCTAGGACTATACGTAGCTTTAATGAACCACACAAACTTATTAATCCGCTACGAATGCCAGCTTTTCCGTCTGAATTGAGTTACGGTTATGATTACATTGCGGGTTATTTCCCAAGTTTTTCAGCCTCATTAATCTGACATCCAACGTGCTGCAGATAATAAATCTTCCATATTTTATCATAGCAAATTAATCAATGTAAGAAGTCTCTTAACGAAAACAATTACGAAATATCGACTAGTATGGCATTCAATTATAAAAAAAAAGCACTGACGTGAAGTCAGTACTTCTTGGCGCGCGTGTTCACGGTGGCTAATTTGAATTGAATGATGAGTATTTCAAGCTCAGTGGATAGAGCGAGCCAAAGATCTACCCAAAGGATAGTGGACACCATTCACTGTCGGTTCAAAAATTAACAGTGCTGTATCTAAGCTGCCATCAGGATAGAGTAACAAAGTTGGAAAAGAACACAACTGACTCTTCTTAGTCGCACAAGCTCCTAGAAGATTTGGGAGGGTCAGTATAATCCTAATCATGTTTATAGCACGCGCGCAAAAGCAGATTGACTTAACAATGAAAGAAAAAGTGTAAAAAGTCAATCTGCTTTGGCGCGCGTGCTATATACATGATTAGGATTATACTGACCCTCCCAAATCTTCTAGGAGCTTGTGCGACTAAGGAGAGTCAGTTGTGTTCTTTTCCAACTTTGTTACTCTATCCTGATGGTAGCTTAGATACAGCACTGTTAATTTTTGAACCAACAGTGAATGGTGTCCACTATCCTTTGGGTAGATCTTCGGCTCGCTCTATCTACTGAGCTTGAAGTACTCATCATTCAATTCAAATTAGCCACCGTGAACACGCGCGCCAAGGAGTACTGACTTCACGTCAGTGCTTTTTTTTTCAAGTTCCTTTAACAAATATAGCTATCAATACAGTTTGGCTGTTCGTAGATCGAAATAAAATGCGGTTGTGGGACCTCCGTTAGGTACGCAATTGCCTCTTCTCCAAATCCGAACGTATTTTAATATAGATCTACCGAATATGGTTATTCATAAATTTGCCTCAGGGCCACCATACAGACATTTCAACTCGGAAACAACGCTATTTCCCCCAAACAGACTTGTGTCCGTGCACTGAATTGACATGAATATTCTTTTAAAACCTCACAATATCGGCTCATTACTCCCAACATATCCCATACAACCCAAAAACAGTCACTTCTCATCTGCGCAAGCGCAATCTACTCGTGGCTGCAAGTCCTCCCAAAATTACACACCTCACAAAAAACTCCGATTCTCCAACACTAGTGGTTCAGGAGAGACATCGCTTCTTGAATCCACGCATGCGCAGACCCTCACCAGGGGATTCTATGGAGGAATAGTTTCCGCCTCCCAGAAACCCCAATCCTCTTTGACGAAAACACCAGCAGTTGAATCACTGATGGTCTGCTCATGCGCATAACGAGAAATGCCCGTAAGGGGTTACATCAATTTCAAAATACGCCCCAGGGCCACGGTATGGACACTTCAACTCGGAAACAACGCTGCATCCCCCAAACTGACTTATCCGTGCACTAAATTGCCACGAATATCCTTTTAAAACCTCACAATATTGGCTCAGCACTCCCAACATAACCCGTACAACCCAAAATCGGTCACTTCTCTCCTGCGCATGCACAATCTACTTGCGGCTGAAAGTCCCCTCAAAATCACACACCTTACAAAAAACTCTGATTCTCCAACACTAGTGGTCCAGGAGATATCGCATATTCAATCCACGGATGCGCAGACCCTCACCAGGGGATTCTATAGAGGAATAGCATCCGTCACCCCAAAACCCCAATCCTCTCTGACGAAAACACCAGCAGTTAAATCACTGATGGTCTGCTCATGCTCATAACGAAAAATGCACGTGAGGGGTAACATCAATTTCAAAATTAGCCCTAGGGCCACAGTATGCACACTTTAACTCGGAAACAACGCTATTTCTCCCAAACTGACTTGTGTCCGTGCACTGAATTGACATGAATATTCTTTTAAAACCACACAATATCGGCTCATTACTCCTAACATAACCCATACGACCCAAAAACAGTCGCTTCTCTTCTGCGCATAAGCAATCTACTTGCGGCTGAAAGTCCTCTCAAAATCACACCTTACAAAAAACTCCGATTGTCCAACATCAGTGGTTCAGGAGATATCGCATCTTTAATCCACGCATGCGCAGACTCTTACCAGGGGATTCTATGGAGGAATAGCATCCGCCACCCCAAAACCCCAATCCTCTCGTACGAAAACACCAGCAGTTAAATCACTGATGGTCTGCTCATGCGCATAAGGAAAAATGCCCGTAAGGGGTAACATCGATTTCAAAATTGGCCCCAGGGCCACTGTACAGACACTTCAATTCAGAAACAACGCTACATCCCCCAAACTGACTTGTCCTTGCATTGAATTGCCATGAATATACTTTTAAAACCTCACAATATTGGCTCAGCACTCCCGACATAACCCGTACAACCCAAAAACAGTCACTTCTATTCTGCGCATGCGCAATCTACTTGCGGCTGAAAGTCCTCCCAAAATCACACACCTTGCAACAAACTCCGATTCTCCAACACTAGTGGTTCAGGAGATATCGCATCTTGAATCCACGCATGCGCAGACCCTCACCAGGGGATTCTATGAAGGAACAGCATCCGCCACCCCAAAATCACAATCCTCTCTGACGAAAACAGCAGCAGTTAAATCACGGAGGGTCTGCTCATGCGCATAACGTGAACTGCCCGTAAGGGGTAACATCGATTTCAAAATTCTCCGTGCACTGAATTGCCATGAATATTCTTTTGAAACCTCACAATATTGGCCCAGCACTTTCGACATAACCCTTACAACCTAAAAACAGTCACTTCTCTTCTGCGCATGCGCAATCTACTTGCGGCTGAAAGTCCTCACAAAATCCTCTCTTACGAAAACACCAGCAGTTAAATCATTGATGGTCTGCTCATGCGCATAACGAAAAATGCCCGTGAGGGGTAACATACATTTCAAAATTAGGCCTGGGGCCACGGTACGCAGACTTCAACTCGGAAACAATGCTACATCCCCCAAACTGACTTGTCCTTGCACTGAATTGCCATGAATATTCTTTTAAAACCCCACAATAGGCTAAAAGTCCTCTCAAAATCACACACCTTACAAAAAACTCCGATTCTCCAACACTAGTGGTTCAAGAGACATCGCATCTTTAATCCACGCATGCGCAGTCCCTCACCAGGGGATTCTATGGACGAATAGCATCCGTCACCCCAAAACCCCAATCCTCTCTGACGAAAACACCACCAGTTAAATCACTGATGGTCTCATGCGCATAACGAAAAATGCCTGTAAGGGGTAACATCAATTTCAAAATTAGCGCATGCGCAATCTACTCGCGGCTAAAAGTCCTTTCAAAATCACACTCCTTACAAAAAACTCCGATTCTCCAACACTAGTGGTTCAGTATTTATCGCATCTTTAATCCACGCATGCGCAGACCCTCATCAGGGATCTGGATTCTATGAAGGAATAGCATCCGCCACCCCAAAACCCCAATCCTCTCTGACGAAAACTACAGCAGTTAAATGACTTCTCATCTAGTAATGCGCATAACGAAAAATGCCCGGAAAGGGTAGCATGAACCTCAAAAAAATAGGTTTCGGCATTTCAAGCAAAGTATTCCGCAAAATAGTAGTAATTTTTTGATTTTTTTCATGTCACGTGATCTTCACGAAATTATGCAAAAGTGTTTGCTTTGGTCTTTTGCATCGAACTACTGAGTTTCAATTTAATCAGATCAGTATTTTTCGAGTTATCGTGAAAACAAAATAAAAAATTTTTGACATTTTTTTTGCCACTTTAGGGCCGTCCGGTCAGAACAAAACTTCACACCCATATAAAGGTCATGATTCTACAATTTGGTGCCAAATTTCAGAAAGATCGAGTGATCGCTTCCGGAAATATTCATAAAAAACGTTTTGACTAAAAACGGCCTTAACTTCGAAACCGCTAGGTGGATTTCGCCCGTTAACGAACTCGTCTGAGAATTTATGCTACAAAACTACCCTGCAAATTTCAACGTTCTAAGTCGTTCCGTTCGAGAGTTATCGTGCTAACGGCCGGCCGGACCGGACGGACAGAATTGAATTTGACGTCGAATTCTTCATCAGGGAGTCGAACCCAATCGATTGAGTCCATTTTCGAAAAAAAATTCGAATAGCAGGCTGTTCCTTGCGGAACACGCGCGCAGAAATGTCACACAATATGTATAGTAAAGAACCTTAATGTAATGAAGATATTGCAAATATAATCAGAAGAATATACAGGGTGAGTCCTTAAGTTGTACTTAAATTTTAAACATAGATTCCTCTCATCGAATAAAACACTTTTTTCATATATGTACCATTTTTCGAGATTGGGCTCAGGTAAAAAGTTACAAGCGTTTAAATATTTTACAATAATCTAATACACTCCTGCAATTTGTTTCCATCTTTAACACATTTCCGTTTCTAGGTAGAGGTTATTATCATTGTATCTTCTGGTGCTTGAAATTTTTTGAGAAAACTTTTTTACTCACTCAATTCGTGGGTGATTCTCCTCGAATAATCCTATTTCAGTGCCGAAAAAATTAAATGAAATTATCAAAACGCATAAGTCCAAAAACCATTTTATTGGGAATCAACGAAAAACGATTTTTTCTTCCACCCTGGCTTATAATTTGAGTACGTCGAGTTTGTTTGATAGAAATTCACATCTAAAGGTAATAACTAATCTCATTTAAATCAATATTGATCACATATATACACAGAAAATGTAAAAAACGTTTCGACTTAATGCATTTTGATTCATCTCATTGTATAAAAAATGTGTTTTGATGTGGTTGAAATTGAAAATAATGCTGTTTGTTGCGATTTTTTATACATTTAGAGAAAACAGTCTGCACAGTAAGTGTTGGCCTGTAACCTAATTAACATGAGCAAATCGATAAAAAATGTTTTTGGTTATATTTTATCTGTTTTAAAAATGCAAACGTAAACATAATTCATTACGATGCGGCTTACATACTTTGGATTTGAATTACAGAGGGACATAATGTCATTTGGAAGATTTTGTTTACATAGGGCTATAGAGCAATGGAAATCATTTCCGAATCCGCTTCAAACTCAATTTCGCCCAAATTGGACATAATGCGTTTTGAAAAGTTACTCCTCAATTATCCACAGATAATAACGACTGATACGAAGACCACATTAAACAATAATTTTTTCGTCAAATTCAGAGAATTTAAAAAAATTGTCATCCATAGGAATGATGTTTCTTAACAGAGGAAACATATTTTTCATTACCATCATCAGAAGAGGGTTTTTCGATAACTCAAAACATACAGATCCGATCGAATTGAAGTTAATTTGTGGAATACCAACATAAAGACGTATTGTGGGGATCATATCACTAGAAAATTTAAAAAATACATGAAAAAAGATTATGTAGGTATCTCACATTAACTTGGGAACGGACAGGGAAAGCGACTTGCAATCTTCAGGGTAGGTTACGCATCCGAATGCTATGTTCGAGTTCGTTACTAGGCATAATCGACGTTATACTCATCAGGAATCGTGTTGTTATTTCCTCTATAACTCAAAACATACAAACCCGATCTAATTAAAACTCGGTTATTACTTGTAGAATGTCGACGCGCTGATTTTCGCGGAATTTCGTGAGTATATTATCCTGAAATTACTAGAGACATAAGTTTCTTCGTATATTATTGTGTATATTTAATGAATTTCAATTCCGCTAGAATACATATGTTAGAATTGAAAATTATGTTACCTTAGACGATTCCATCGTTACTCAATTCGAAATGTAAGAAATGTATTCATATCTTATAAAAGCTGAGAAAACGGTATATATCGATGGTAAGTTCGATTAAGAGTGTTTAATAGTTGTGAATAAACAACATAACATGCACGCAAAAGCTCCTGATTTCACGACAGTGCTTGAACCAACTTTTTTCCATGACATTTTTCGGTATCTCGCATAGTAATGTCACTCCACTCTATTTCGAATTTAGAATATCGTCCGATTCCCACTTAGCCGCACGCCACTAAAAATAATAGCTATTCGCGCATTTAGTCTAATTGAATACACACAAGCATTAAACTTTACAATACTATTTCTGAGGAATTAAAAAAAAAATAGGGACCATATGGTTGATATTGACAACAAATTCGTGCATATATAAAGCATCTTATATCAAAACTACTGAAATGATATTTGTTCGCGTCCAAACCGCACCTTCAAACGCTCAGCGCATGTGAGTTTTTGCTATTTGTATGGAGCGCACTTCCTGTTTGCAAACGGCTTTCGCAAGCCATGCGTTTGGTGTAATACCGCATTTTCTTTACCTGCTCCGTGCAGAAATGCTCACACTATTAATAATTGATGAATGGACCTCACCCTAGTGATATAATATGTGACCCTAACTATTATAGAGTGAATTAACATTTCTTCTTTATTGACAGTGACACGGAACTTCTAGAAGACTCGTATTCCTTGTACGGAGTCAAACTTCCGCCTGGGCCAGGAAGCACGAGACCACCCCCAAGAATACCATTCGTTTCACCTGCCGCTACTCCCGCTTATGATGCAACTAGGTAAGTTTCGACGGTTTTCCGCATGCGGATAAACCATACGCTATACGAGTATAACGGAATTCGGACTATGCTGTCTGTTGAAGCACAGCTCACTATAGAGATAGCCTGGAACACAGTCTGACAACGCCGCAATTAATCGTCTCTTAGAGGCATACTCTCCTTCAATGCGGTAGCGCTGGTTTTTGATGAAATTTCGACTATTTCTTCATTTTTCAAATGATTTACTGTCGAAAAATGATGAGGACTACAATAAGATCTTATTTATGATGAATATTTACCGATAAAACAGTTTAAAACAACGTAATTACGAGATGAAGTGTTGTGATTTTGGACACTTTGGGATTTAAAAAAAAAACTAGAAGAGATCACGGATTTTCAACTTCAGATTCGTTATCTACAACCCAAAATTAGCAAGTGAGTAAATTTTCAGGACGATTAGACAGTCATGGGATGTTCTAGCTAGACAATTACCAAAAAATTATAAACTTGAATGAAATTCTCAAAATATTCTCAATATATTCCCAAACATAACTATTATACAAGACTATAATAAGGTAGGCTAATGAGTGATAATCATCTTAGAGTTTGTCTTGTTTTGGTTCTTACTATAATGGTAAGTTTCTGCTATCTACAAATGTTTCTGTTTATTTTCCATTCGGTGGACAATAACCATTGTAATTCATATTTTCTACAAAATTTTTCAAAAGTTAATTTGTGAAAACAGAACAAGGTGAATTTAGAATGATTTATGAATGTAAACCACAACTACAAGTCTATGTGAATTCAGAATATCAATTCAATGCTACAAAGAGTAAATTCACATAAAATTATTTTTTGATCTGAACTGTGTAAAAATGTTGATAAAACAAATTGATAAATTCCGAATCTGAATCCCCATTAATTATATTTCTGTAGCGGGAATGTTTACTTATTGATCTGAGGTTGAGACCATCTGCTCGGGTAAAGGTAAGGTCGAAAGGAAGAATCCATTTCAAATCACTGCAGAAAATCTGAATATTTTTAATGAGTAATTTAAGATGAATAATAATGTCCTTATTGATTTCAACTGAAGCATCTACAGATGCAGACTTTTGGAAATTGAATACATAAAAATAAATAGATTATTTGTGCTTCTTGATCTCCTATTCAGATGTATCAATTTTTGTTGAAAAATTATTAGAAAGGTCATCAAAATGTTTTATAAAATTGGAAGAAATGAAAGTTCTATTTCACTCATATTTCTAGTCCATCTTGTTGTCTATAGTCTCAACTGAAATGTACTCATCTCCAATAAGTAGAAATAATCCAAAGAAAATTTCACTATTTACACACTGCAGTTTAATCACAGAACATATAAATATCCGACCATATTTATCACTGCATGGAATTAATTCACATTTGACACCGTTATACACAAAAAATACCACGAAATGCCCAAGAAAAACAATAATGGTTAACTCCAGAATCAGAAGTAATCGTCCATTTTTACAATAACAAACGAACAAACGTTCGACTGACGTACGTCTCTGAGCGGTGTTGCCATTTTATCATCTTCCAGGCTAGTAGATATAGTGGGTTCTGGTTGAAGTCACAATGGGAAGTTTCGCGTCACAGTGCGTCATAAATTGAAAATAACATACTACATATACTATACTATACTATACTATACTATACATTGGTCAAACAGTTTCCGGACTAGCCACAAATGCATCAATTACGGTATTCGATAATTAGGGCTTCACATGAGATCGAGATTTTACTCGTCTCGGAGAAGCGAGACGAGACGAGATCTTTAGAAAAATATTATCGGCGATACTGAGACCACAAACAGCGCAACCCGAGAATCTCGTTGAATTTTTTATGAAGTTTTTATTCGAAAAATTAGAAACGGACTACATAGAGAACAATATATTTTACAAAATATCAAAGCTGGTGAACATCTTTTAAATATTTTATTGTACCTAAATTAAGAAAAACTCAGTAACCGAGGATGATTTTTTCACATTTTTATTTCATCTTGTTAACTGTTCCTATAGTAACGTATCTCTTATCATATATATTTGTACTTGTAGAGTTTTATATTTTAGGTTTGAATCGATGGGTTACCTTACTCTCGGTTGAGTATATGTGTCTATAAACATGTATATGTGTCTATAAACAAATATACAATTGAAAGAGTTTTTTTAGCTCGAAATTTTCCACCTAGAAGATCATCTTATTTACTGCAGATACATACAGTAAACTTCCTTATATACGACACGTCCTTTTTCAACACCCAAAGAAAACAATTAAATATGAAGAATTTCCACTATAATTAATTAACCAATGTATTTTGTCTACATTATACATCGATCTTTCAAGAAATATACAACTTTTTAAAAGATAATTAATTATTATGTTTGTTATGAACTTGTAATAATTGAGATTATTTTTCAAGAAAAAATAGAATTTACAAACACAGAAGCTGATCCCACTATAAATTCAATGATCAACGGACAACTTTTATTGCCTGTTAATCCCAATGCTTTGAAAATTTCGTCTCTATTTGTACCAGGTTTCCCACTATAATTTGACCTCCCCCCTATAACTTTGTTACGAATGGAGATACAATAAAATGTTCTGTACAAAAGTTGTACGAAATCAATTTTTTCAGGACTATTTCACGAATTGAAGTTTATCCAGGGTGGACAAGATATTGAGTGCGACTTCATTTATTTTAAATGAAACACTCTATATATTTTTTTATATTTGGCTAGGTCTTTCTCTCCTGATTTCGAATATACATGCATGGGTTGGTTCATCTCTCTTATTTTGAGAACTACAGTGTTTTAAATTATGGGAACAACCTGGCAAACTCAGTAGTCAGTTGTCAAGTGGTATAGGCAGTGATAAATCAACTAACTGCATTGGTAGAGCTTTGCTTTTGTTGTTCTTCACATAAAGTGAAAATATTGTATATTGATACCAATGGAGTGTGTGATATCGTTACCAATGCAGTTAGTTGATTAATCACAGCCTTCCACTCGACAACTGACTGCTGAGTTTGTCAGGTTGTTCCCCGAATTTAAGACTCTGTACTTCTCAAAATAAGAGAGATTAACCAACATATGTATATATATTCAAAATCAGGTGAGAAAGAGCTTGCCAAATATAAAAAAAATATATAGAGTGTTTCATTAAAAAAATGGATTAGTACTTAATATCTTGTCCACCCTGTATATATTTTATTTCGTGAAAACATCCTGAAAAAATTCAGTTGATTTCGTACAACTTTTGTACAGAATATTTTTTTGTATCTCCATTCGTAACAAAGTTAAAGGGGGGGTCAAATTATAGTGGGAAACCCTGTACATCTGGAGAAATTTATGATTGTTTCTTGTGTTTCTTGTAGTGAAGATGTGCACAATTATTGTATACATTTGAGGAAGAACATATATTAAAATAGGTCAAATACTCAAATATTTGGAAACAAACTTATATGCAATAAAAATTTTTTCAAGTATTCTGTAAAATTGAGCGAGACGAGATGGGACAACTGTTTACGTGACGAGAACGAGACTTAATTTTTTGGGAATTTGCGAAACTGGGTTGAGATTTTTTATATTCTCGCCTATCCTCGTCTCGTGTGAAGCACTAAGCGCAATCCTTTAGAACTGTATGTGTCAAAATTTCATAACAATCGGACCACGTGTTCTGAAGTTATAGCTGTTTAGCAATATTTATTGATTTTAACCATCAACAAATATTCCGCGTGGCCGGGCTAGATCACCTCATCTGATCTAGCTTTTCTTAGTTATTGGCAATAAGCACAGTTCACCTCATTGAATGTTCACTGGTTGGTTTATCTTACTACACTAAACCAGGCGTTTTCAGTCCGTAAAGGTCGTATATAGAGGTAGATGACATTGCCATTCCTGATTCTCTTACGGCAAAAGAATGAACGTCGCTCAACGTTTCTTCATGGCAGAGGGTGGGAGTCGTAAGGATTTCCATAGGTGCAGCTGGTGGGATTTTTTCCCTACCAGTTCGCGACCGATGGATTTAAGTTTCCTAGAACGTCTTCGGTGTCATTCAGTGTTGACTAAGTCACACTGATGATTGGTAATAACCATGAAACTCTGGGTTTGTGTATGCCCTTGAATGACGCTTTCCACTTTGTGGAAACACTGAGCGATGTGGTGATCTAGCGGAATATTTGTTGATGGTTAAAATCAATAAATATTTCACCCTGTTTCTTTTCCTAATATTTATCCATGTTACAAGACTTCGACATGTGAACATTAGATAAAAGGCAGTAGTATTCATATTCAAAGTGTTAAATGGAAAATAACTGGTGATGTTTCAGTATCTCCCTCGAGTTTCAATCAACATTGGGTACTGATAACACCTTCCTACATTTTTTCCAGGATTCGTGTAGAAAATATGGAAAGGCAATTGGCCAACTTGACTGGTTTGGTACAGAAGGCTCTTACTCAACCTGCTTCCCATCTAACAGTTCCAGGAAGGGACGGTTATAGAGGTACTTCTAATTTTTACTACCAGAAATCTGAAATTGTTCCATGTTTATACTAACCTGTATACCACTGTTTCTCATTCATCATTCAGACACAGTCTTCATGTTTTTTTCAATAGTATACTAATAGTCGGTTTTACAAAGCTCTGATCAGCTTGATTAAAGAATTTATTCGATGGTTGCTCTAGAAATTAACTGGAAATTAATTAGAATCACACTGATTCGATAATCAAGAGTATTCAAAGTTTTGTGAAACCCACCGCTAGTGAAGCATGAAATTCACATATCTCTAGTGAATCAGATGTCTATAGCTCTACAGTAAGTACAGTACCTTATGGTCAGCACATTTGGACTGGTACCTACCCAAAGTTCGAAATTTTGGTTTGGAAAATATTCGCGATTTTACACGATATAACAATAATGGAAAAAATTAAAGGGTGAATTATATTTTCAAAATTCGTCGGTGGTATTTGACAGGCTGTTTTAGTGAAAAAACATCCTACCAAATATCTCCGAAATGTTTCAACCCTTATTTTTCCATTAGTGTATATTTTTGGTCAATAGATAAATATATGATGATAATGCTGTGGAGATGATGATTTTGATTTACCTTTAAATTGACTGTGAGTGCTGTTCTGAAATATACTAGTCAAATGTTAAGTTCAAACATTTCGCTGATCCGAACAAACTTAAAATAGCAGCAAGATTTTGGCAGTTAGTAACATTTTCTTAAACCAGTACTCAATTCTTCTGCTAAATCATAACTTGATAACATTTTTGTGGTTTTTTCGAAATTTATCGGGTTGTTTTGAGAATACACCCCTGTCCGTATCTCAAGTATTATCTTCTGTTATAGAAATCGACATTTTTTGACCGATAAGTCTTCCTAGCAAGCGATCATTACTTGCTTCTTTGTTTTGACATTTCATAATAGGAAAAGCTACTGGGAATATTTTTTTTTATTGAGATATCTCGACCCCCTGAAGGAAGAGGTAAATTTTCGTCACTCTTTTGTACCTACTTCTTTTACAAGCATGTTGATTAGGTATTCATGAATAAAACACATTATACCAATCAACCAGATACCGACTTTTTGAAGAAAACATGGAGACAGTCAGAAATTGGAAATATAGAATCAACGAATACGAAGTAGAATAATATATTTTATTTTTGAGCGATATATCCGAATAATATGTGCATATTTCTATATGTATCTGACAATTTAAATTGAATAATGTATAAAAGTGAATGTATCGAATTGAATTTAAAAATTCAAAATTTTCTCATTGTGGCTGTGTTTTCTTATCATTCAATCACTCATTTTTTAATTCTGCTTTGTTGAGAGGATGCTCTGGCAAATGTTGAAATGCACTGTTTTTGCTAGTTGATTGCTAAGCTCACCATTTTCAGCATCAGATGAGTTCGATAAAAGTTCCAGCGCTAGCTCGACATCTTTACCAGGTTTGTATTTAAACATTGAATTATAAAAGATCATTTTGTATGGTTGAACTTTTTTTTTTCCTGTTTTAAATTGCATGAACGTGTTTTGTGTCGTTTATTTATAATTCTTTAAGAAAAACAAGGTGTATACTTGATCATAATCAAAACTGTTGATCATAATTTGAAACTAGTTTTACGACCAACAAATTTTTTGATGTGGTTTACTGCGGGTAACTGCATTAATTTAGCTTGTGAGATTCTAGGCCAGTTACATTTAAATCCGTTGATTTCAGTTCAAAATACTATTAGAACTATATCTATAGAGGAACTAATTCAAATTTCACAATAAAATTTATTTTTAAAGTAAACAATACAACTTTCACAATATAATAATATGTTGTTTATGTCAACAATATACGATGTGGATATCTACATGTCACTAACTCAGTTCTGAAAATGGTATAAACCTGAAATATATATTTCATCAATATATTATTAAATTATGAAGCTGAGCCAAGTTGTATTCTTAACTATAAAAATTTTTCAAACAGTTTCATCAAGTAAATATCAAGAATTTAATTTCTATAAAAACACGAACAACTAAATTCCCTAGCTATGTGCTCAACAGTAAGCCCACTTCTTGTAGATATCATCAAGTCCTATATATATAGAGTATAAGACTTTCAATTCAAAATTATCCGTGAAAATTCACTTTTGGTGTCGATTCGTGGATGAGGTAGTTGTATGTTTGGAACAGTGAGACCAATTGACCAATCTATAAATTACATAAACATCATACAGTCAAATATAAAATTCAAATCAGAGAAAGAGTAAAATAACTGTATAATATGTTCAGACGGCTCATTATCAAACTAAAACCATAAAATTGAATTGAACGTGTTCAAAAACCAATATTCACCGATATATGGATTTCAATAGACTTCAACGACCATTATTCACATAAAATTTTAGCTTACAGATCGATAATTCATTGAGCCTTATTCTGATCGCTGACCCGTATCCAAAAATAGCTGCAAAACCACAATAAATATTCCAAAAAAATATAGCTGAAAACAACTGTTCAACCCTGCAATAATGGATAATATAGGTAAACAAAATATAGCACGCATAGCCATAAACAACAGATATATCCCGATATAAAAACTGAAAAATCCAAAACAAGTTATCATCATTCGAAACAAAATTCAACGAACATCGATTTAACTAAAAATAATCGATCCTCCACCTTCACAACATAATGCATAAGTGAATGCCACCCTTTCCCCACAATCGACTACCTACCTTAAAATATATTGCGTACAATCAAAGGTCAGAAAGTTCAACTATCTGACGTCCATTGCAATTTCCAAATTAGTATACAGAAGTAATCTGGAAATAATTAATGTCCAATCTGATTTGTGATATTGCCGAATATGTAACGCCTTCAAATGATAGCTGAACTTAACATCCCATATTTGCCTAAACATGTTTTCTCACTACTGTACCATTTTTATAACCTTCTATAATTTCTCCTTTGTACCTGAAGCCTCCTGAAATACTTTGCACCATGTGTACAGTCTTCAAATGTCTGAAGAAGAACGAGAGTTCAATACTGAAGCTACAAAATGTAAACTTCACATAATCTAAACAGCAATAAAATTGTTGGTAGTAAAACATTTAAAAAACCGTTTTAATTATATAATATTGTATTCGAAAGATTAAGGATGATCCTGTAAATAATTGAATCAACTTTTGGGAAATGTGAATTATTTATCCCTTGATTATTATGGAGAACGCCCACTGAAGAAGGATGAATAGTACTTACAAAACTTTTTTCACAATAATAATGGGATGAATAATTCACATCCCGAAAAGTTGCTTTAATTGAATTTTATAAATGGGCGAAAACAAAACTGACCTGTAAATAATGTTTAGTTAGCAACTGCATGATTCAATGGTTTCAAGTGTATGCAAAAATGAACAATTCACCCGTTATTGTGAATTCGATTAAATATTCTGCTTGTTCTCTGACACATATCACTTATATGTCACTTATTTTCAGCTACTAAATTGCGTTAAGAAAGACTTCTGATTTTTACGTTTCCTATAAAGTTTATAATTGATGGGATACGCGAATGTATTCCTTGTCATGGAAAATATTTCCCATTCTTAGCTTGAATTTATGATGGATTGAACTGTAGCTTCAAGACTAACAAATATTTGAAGTTTTTTAACCATTACCGAACGAACTTTTCAAATAGGTATTAGTTCCTCAGAATCACTATGTCGAGTTCTGAAGGAAAATTCATTGCAAGCTTGTGTCTCAGAAATATGTATAATGGGCGTGCTCCTAAGTCAATAACTTATGGAGTCTCCCAATCGAATCAATATTTTCTAGTATAGAAGTGACGATTGAAAGATATGCCATTGAGAAAAATGAAGTATAATTCTGCTCGATTTGCGATAACGAATCTTGAATTAAATTAAATGATAATATTATTAATAAAATAATAATAAAAATTAAAATTAAATTTTCGCGTTTTAGCCTAACCTAAATAAAACTGGTTAAAATGCGTTGAATTCCAGTAATCAAGAAATATCGTTCATGAATAAGTTGTCAACTGGATACGTTTTAATGTGAGCATCTTCAAATAATTTAAAATTGTCAAATGGACTTAATTCTCATCATTGTGTTTGCAGCACAACTTTTTTTACAAACCCTTAGTTATAAAGTTTCTGTGCTAAAAAGTTCATATTTTGAAACCCGTCTAACTCGTTAACAAAGGCGAAAATGATTTTGCAACAGCATCCAATATGGTCCATTATGAATGATCCTGTAGGTATATTATCACATAGTTGAAACATATAGAAAAAATATACCTAACAGTAAACATATCAACTAGCTTTAGTTTCGCAATGGTAAAATACGTTCGCAACAAAAAAGTTTTGGATTATCTCATTTTCTGAACTTTTTATTGTCTCAGGTAATACAAGCAGACGGTTAGATTTGTTAGAAACTGTAGAAATTTCCTACGCTCACGGACACAATCTACTGATGTCCAAGTTGAATTTCACCTATCCCCACTCCTCTCATCCATATATGTAAATTATAAATTGCAAAGTTAAGTTTAGTCTTATCGGATAAAATAATCGGATTAGACCCGTAACTTATATGCCAACAACATAATTTTTATTGTGAAACTCAATTGAAGTTATTCTTTTATTGTTCAATGTTTTTTTGGGTTTTCTCTGCCAAACCCTGAAACAAGTATCTAGTGTACAAGTTCTAATTCGGACGCAAAAGCGATTTTAAAAGAATTGAAATATTCTTTTATTTTGGTAGACAAATTACATGAAAAACCATTCAATTCAAGTGATTGATTTTTTTACTTTAACAAAAGACTTATGATCTCAAAATCAAGTAACATCTCCAACAACGATCCTTATCAACTCAGAAACGTCATATAGCCGTTCCTCCTACACATTCTCCTTTATCATCTGATACATCTCATAATGCAAATTTTTTTCGGAACACAAAAAGATTATTCTTAGCTCGCGTTTATAATAAAAAGTCTGGTGGTAAATATGATAAAGTAAGTTGGATGGATAAAATGTATATGTTTGATTTTATATTTTTATGGTGTGTTATAATGTCAATCTATTAGTTTGATTATATAGAGAATTTTATTTTTGTTAGGTTATCAATAAATGGATACCGTTTAGGGCTGTTTCCATCCGTTTGTATTCCTTCTTGTAAATAAATAACTAAATATCAAAAAGAGAACAAACAAGTATTATGCTATGTATGTTGCATGCCGCTCTAATCCATTCATGTTCAGTGCTTCCCGTATTCACCATGTTATTTCAGAAATAATAGTTTCACAAAAGTATTAACAGTCTGATTTCTATCTATGTTGGCAGATGACACGTACCTTCGTTCAGACAGCAAAGCACCCAAATTGGGTAAAAGTGGCTGTCGTAAGTTCACTTTTATACATTTTAGGCATGCATTTAAATCACAAACTTCAGTTTTAGTCGTTTTATAACTAATATGATATTCTCTTTTATCTACCTATCCCCTAAAACCTTTCACGAAATATTTTTCTTGACTATGCTTGTTTTTCTTTGTTTCAAAATAGATTAATCAAAATCTGCCTTCTTTTTCAAAAATTCTTAAATGCAGATTATTGAAAATATCCAAACTTATAAAAAAGATATTTTGAAGATTGAATAATTTACAATCATATGCGCATGTATCTACCTTCCCTCCTTTATACAGAGTGGAAAGGCCAAATGGAATAAGTTCATTATATTGGTTACTGTAAATATTTATGAAACATTCCGCAACAAGTCAGATTTAAATTTAAAATTGTCATTCTTCTTCGTGAAAATGCGAACCATACCTTCAACCCCCTTCGAGAAAGGTATGGGCTTGTGATACATCGTTTGAAAGGTCATGTTCTCTAGAAATGTTATCACTTTCCTGATGTTTATTGCAAAGCTCAAAATAGAAAAAAATATACATATATATTCTTCAGATCGAGAGCTATATATGTGCAGAGGTTGGTGTAACGGAGTACCATACAATTCGACGTATGATACAAGAGCTTAGGGAAAAACCTCAACGAAAAAATCCTGTCTCCCCGTGAGTGTGTTGATTTGTAACTTTTATTTACAAAATTTGCTGAAATTTAAAAATACTGATAGGCTTTTTTTTCTTCAATATGGATTTCCTCGTCAAAAAACGAACAGGTTTCTCCAAGGTACTCGAAACTCAACCTGAGAAATGAAAATACAAGAGGAGAAAAACGATCAAATTAAAAATAATACATAACCTTTCAAGATACTCCTCTCACAAATATACTTCTCTGTAGCCGCATGGGATCTCTTGAAGAAGAATCCCGCCTTCGCTAGTTTTCAAAGATATTCACTCTTGTTCTTAGAAGTCCCTTCAATATTTGAATTCAAAAAGGAAAATGTTGCTTGTATGGCCAGGAGGGTCTCTTTCAAAACCAGGTCTGGCCAATCCAAGCGATGATTATTCATCAGAACTTCAGATGTTCGAAGACCACTATGGGACCCGAACGTAGGGCTATCATTTCCCATAGATACATATTTTGCTCAGTATTGTATAAAAGAATGATAAAGTGAGCCGGAAATTTTACGTTATCATTTAATATAATATTCCCTCGATAATTCCCAAATCTGTTTACAATAATACTGAACTTATCTGCCTTCAAGATTTGATAAAAAGAAAATGAAAAAAACCATAACATTGCGTTTAAAGGAAAACTACGTTAAACACTTTCTGTGGCAATGTTAGTTTCTTTAGAACGTCGTCGCAATTTGTTTTGTGCTGATAAGCTGTAGTTTATAAATTCTCTAATTTGCGAATTTCATTAATTTCAATTTTGAATAATGGTTCGATTAACGAAAATGCGCAAAATAAAAATTTTACAAATGATTCCGGAGATAACACCCGAACACAAAAAGAAGTACGTCGCTTCTTTCATGAGGAATATTCGAATTTGCCGCCTATAGCCCAAGAGACAATAAGTAAAATAGAGAAGCAGTTTCGGGAGTTTGAGCATGTAAGACAGATTAAAAAAGCAGCTGCTAATACACTGTGTGAGTATGTGGAATAAGATGTGATGCTTGACCTTGAAGAAAATACACATAAAACGAGTATCTAGAGATGCCTCCTCAACATTCAATGTCAGCCATACATCGATTCTAAACATTAAAACAAAATAAAATGCATCCCTATAAATTGATACCTACACAGGAGCTCTTGGAAGACTATTTTGATAGGATATCTTATTTTTGTGAACAAATGATGGACATGTTCGATAACAATATTATCCAATTAGTAGACGTTTTTTTTTCTGCTGAGTGCACTCTTTCTCTCAACGGCCATGCAAATCGTCAAAATTGCCGCTACTGGTCTACCGAAATCCTCACTGGAAGAGGGAGGAACAAACGCAATTCCCCCAAAAGATTAATGTTTGGACAGGAAATGTTCGAAACCATATCCTAGGCCCCTTTGTCATTGAGGTCGATGTGAATGGCGATAAGTATTTAGCACTACTTCAAAATTAAGTCGTTCCAACTTTGGCAAATTTATATCCTGATCAAGGAAATCCTCTAATTCCACGGAATATGATATGATTTCAACAGGATGGAGCACCACAGCATTACCAACGTAATATCCGGCAGTACGTCGACGCAATATTTCCAAATCGGTGGATAGCAAGGCGAGGAACGATCGAATGGCCACCGCGATCCCCTGATCTTAACCCATTAGATTTCTGTTTATGGGGATATGTAAAGAGCATTGTGTACAAGACTGAACCCCTTGATTTGAATGACCTAAAAGATCGAATAACGCTTGCGATTAGGTTGATCACTTCTGAGATATTGAATATTTTCTATTTGAGGTTAGGATGTTACTAAGACGTTCGCGGTGAACACTTTGAACATCTGCATCATTAACATTCATAATTTTTTTGCTACATATTTATTACAATTTAGTTTTTGACATTGTACCAAATTTCGCTAATCACTTGATTCTATTTTTTTCTAATTTGATTTTTTCAATAAACATGAAAGTGGTAACATTTCTGAATATAGAATGACGAGGCCTTTCAAACGATGTATCACAAGCCCATACTTCCTATTTGAAAAATTGGGGGTTGTACCTGTCTTTCGAAGGTAGGGTTCGTATTTTCACGAAGAAGAATGACAATTTAAGGAGTTACTTGGGTTTCGTCGGGTGAAAAAAGGGCTATTTTCAATATTGTTTTTTCTATGTAAAAAATTATTTATTTAATTCAAACTTTTTTCTGTCTTATAGATACATATTTAAAGAATAATTTCTGAAATTTAAAAAAAAAAAAATTAAAACTCCTCCTTTGTGACGTCATTTCCGGTGACCCCTCGGAAAAAAGGTGCGTCCGCGTTGTCAGATAACTCCTGACAAAATCATCTAAAATGAAATAACCATAATATGTGTTTCAGTTGAAAATATGTGTTCATTTGAAAATTTCAGAAATTATTCTTTAAATATGTATCTATAAGACAGAAAAAAGTTTGACTTAAATAAATAATCTTTTACATAGAAAAAAAATATTGAAAATAGGCCTTTTTTACCCGACGAAACCCATGTAACCCCTTAAAATTTGAATTTCACGTGTTTTGGGATGTCCATAAATATTTACAGTAACCAAGATAATGAATTCATTCCATTTGGCTTTTCCACACTGTATATACTAATTGTGTAACAACGTTAACAATACCTTCAGCACTTTTTCCCAATTTTTAATCACAGCGACTCTTGAACCAAAATTAGATAATAAAAGCATGATAACATATTTTCGATAAATTGAAAATTTTGTATCTATCCTGTATCTCGCATTCCTATAATCCCATGGTGTTTCCGATGGAATCAGATCGAAAGTTTTCAATTTAAGTTGCTCATAATATGCAATGTCACCATAAACTCAATGTCAAGCGGTTACAGGGTAGACGACGAGGAAAAATATCCCCGTCCCCAATTTGATAGTGTTATTTTTTTCATCCGAACCTAAATAGCTATACATATGCTATAATAGCAGTGAGAGTGCTAATCGATGTGATCTACTTGGTATGTATCCCGGGCACAGGGAAATCAGAGGTAACGAGGAGGCCAAAATATGGGGCTAGTATAATATAGGCTATATATAGCACACCTATAAAGAAAAAATCGGTCAGAAAGAAGAAACCAATAGAGTAACAGTCTGTCAGGTTCTTCTAATTGAGATAGGATTAGCAGAAAGAGATTAATTAATTTTTTAAATAAATAAATCAATATAAACAGAATATCATGAATCCTATCTAGAAACTCTACTCCTATTACAGCTCCAATATTACTCTTAGGAAAAAAAATATATATTCGTAGCCAGAGCGTTCACCTACTCAGGTACTGAACTAGCCCAAGGCTGGTTGGCTTCCAGGACAAAAATAATATTTTCCCAATATTTCCAACAATAAAGATCGGATCGATATTAAATCCAGAACTTGGCTGTATATAAGATTTTGAAGGCACATTTCATTGATATCTGAGGGATTGTTTCTGAGACTGAGGATAACACAGATATTTATGCCCCAAACATGCCGAAAAATTCTAACTGTCCAGCTCATTTATAGTGCTTGCGAACGGCCAGCCAGAGGGAAATAATTAAGTTTGACCTCGATTCTACAACAGTGGGTAGGAACGATCAAGGCCATTTTCGGGCGAAAATTCTAAAATTACAGACATTTGGGCCAAAGGATAGTCAATCTGTGGTAAAAAAAAACGGCAAGTGATCATTTTGAAATACTGCTTTCGAAATTGCCAGTGTAGGTTACTGTGGCAGTATTTCTTTAGTCATATGAAGTGTCAAATTTTTTGACTCAATTTGGTCAACCTCAGTCAAACTTTTATTTCAAATGAACTAACATATTAGGTGTAGTAAAAAGAAATCCATTATTTTTATAATAGATGGTTTAGTTGTTACGCCTTGTATAAGTCCGATCGGGTTCCACTGGATTGCGTTAGAAAGATGAGATTTTGTACTACAAAATCTTTCCTGACAGTTTTATGATCAGTTGCCTCAGTTTAGTTTGAGCGTGCGTCAAAGATGGACACTAGCAAAGAGAAAATACGCAATATTTTACAGTTTTTTTTTCGATAAAGGCGAAAATGCAAGTTAAGTAGCTGAAAATGTAAATAGTGTTTATGGTTCTGATACTGTAACAGCCAATAATGCGCAATTTTGGTTTCGTCGATTCCGATCCGGTAATTTCGATGTCAAAGATGCACCACGCACTGGAAGGCCAATTGTCGAAAATGTCGATAAAATCATGGACATTGTCGAGTCCGACCGTCATGCAAGCACTGTTTCGATTGCCCAAGAGCTAAAGATTGCACAAAAAACTGTTTGGAACTATTTGAATAAGGGTGGACTCAAGAGGAAGCATTTTCTGAATATCCATCTGCGAACCGCTGCTGAATCGCAACAAAATTGACTCAATTCTGAAGCGGATGGTGACTGCTGATGAAAAGTGAACCACTTACGACATCGTCAAGCAAAAACGGTCTCGGAAAAAACGCGGTGAACAGACGGAAACGGTGTACAAGCTATGATTAACGACCAGGAAGGTTATGCTGTGTGTTTGGTGGGACTGCCAAGGAATTATCTACTGAGCTGCTCCCCTACGGCACAACTGTTAACTCGGAACTGTACTGTCAACAATTGGACCATCTGAAGGAAGCAATCGCCCAGAAGCAGTCTGCTTTGGCCAATAGGAGAGGAATTGTGTTCCATCAGGACAACGCCAGACCACATATATCGATAGTGACTCGTCAGAAGCTCTGGAAGCTTGGTTGGGAGGTTCTTATACATCCACCTTATATTCCAGACCTGGCACCAAGTGATTACCATCTGTTTCTGTCCATGGTGAACAATTTTGCTGATAAAAAAATCGTTTCAACAGAGGCTTGTGAAAATCGACGGTCTCAATTTTTTTGTAAATAGAAACGATGGCTTCTATGAAGAGAAACAATGACATTACCTGCTATTGGCAACAAGTTATAGAACAAAACGGCGCATATTTGATCTAAATCGGATCATTCCAACTATGGTAATTAAGGACTTCAATTTTATGCCGAAATAATGGATTTCTGTTTACTACAACTTATATTTCATTGGTACAGTTTGATTAGTATCTATCATAAAGGCATCGATACTCAGGATTTCATAGAAATGGATCACTACCCAATTAGGATAATTTGAGATCACAATACCCAAAGGTGTGGCTACTGTAGTCTATTTTCGACTATTTTAAAAATTTCACTATGATCACTTAACAAAGTGTTTTATTTTTTTGTTTCAACAGAGCTGGTTTAATATTCACCTGGTACTCACTTGACTTTGAGTTTCAGGACTCTGTATATATCTGCGAAAAATAATAATGAATAGTGGTTAAATGTAACTACAAATTAACTACAAAATGTTGATAGAAACTGTTAATTGGTGTGGCTACTGTAGTCTATTTTCGACTATTTTAAAAATTTCACTATGATCACTTAACAAAGTGTTATATTTTTTTGTTTCAACAGAGCTGGTTTAATCTTCACCTGGTACTCACTTGACTTTGAGTTTCAGGACTCTGTATATATCTGCGAAAAATAATAATGAATAGTGGTTAAATGTAACTACAATTTAACTACAAAATTTTGATAGAAACTGTTAATTGGAATTTGTGTTCTAGATAAATCTGTTTCTTTCGAAAAATCGGTGTCTTTCAGTGATGAGCCTCCCGATATGAATTCTCCGAAACAGCACAGTCCCCAACATGCAGGTAAAAATCAGAATTTTCACGTGTATATTGAAGAAATTCTTCGCATTTTGTCCGTGCGAAATATGCACATACGATATAGATTTTAAAAGGCTTTGTGTAAATAGAAATGTGTCTGTCGTTCTCAAGTGAAATCGAAAAAGATCATTGGTAAACATAACAAAAATATATCTTTCAGCGGATACAAAGCCAACTAAGCCGGCAATCAAATCTTCAACTCTGCCACGGATGTCTTCACAGGGTAAGATCAGGTGCTATTCACAAAAAAAGTAGATAGTAAAATTTGTCATTTGGTACGATGGTTGGTGAACTTTTCGAAATTATCACAATATTTTAATTGGCTCATAAATTATAATGAATTGCACAAAGATTTCATTAGTAGCCCAAATTAAAAGAACAAAATACGGATTTCATGATGAGAGAATTATCTTTCACATTCGATTGTCTTAAAGTACTCTCAGTGAATAGTAAATTAGATGGACATATTTCCACTTATTTAAATTATTGTAGATGATACTTGATCTGGATATTGCCACATAGGTACCATTGAAGCCTTGCTGAATCCTTAGATTTAAATTATCAAGAACGTAGAATGCTGGAAATGTCTAAAATATAGCATATGCGACAATCTGACCTATTCTGTTTGCGTATTACTATAAACATTGCTATTCAAGTCATACTGCTATCCTCCTAATTTTTAACAATATGGCTATGGTATTAAGTATTCTGTTCGGACTGATATAGCAATGTTGGTTATCAATTTTCTCCTAGCAATATTGCTATCAAGTAGGCCAAAATTCATTTTAGAGCTGACAACACTGTATTTCATGACTTTTATGTGAAATAGAAGAAGAATTCAACCTCAATTGATAAACATTTCGTCCGTTTTTCGCTGGTTATTCGTAATTCCTAACCAAATACATAAAATGTCACGAAGGCGAAAAACTAACTATGTTATTTATGAAACTAACAAGATGGAGTTATTGATCAATTTTCAGGAAACACACCGAATATTGATAACCGCTACCATGACCGAAAAATTGAAGACTTGCAAACACCTAAACAAATATTAATTTTTAATTTTCTCCTGCCGTCAGTCAGACTTCGAATGCACACTTCTAAGTGAAACAGAACAGTATCTCTCCTAGTTTTCTCCTGAACAAATTCCCTCAGTTCTTTTATTAAATCAAAAGAACTCAACTTTGTATTAAAGCTGAATTAATAGTTTATTTAATTTTTTTCATCCACTCAATCAGTCTTCGAATGCATATCTCTAACTTGAAAGAAGCAATCTCTCTTCTAGTTCGCTCATGAAAAAATAAATAAATGCATAATTCCCTCAGCTCTTAAATCCAATCAAAAGCATCAATGTGTTTATCGAGGCTGAATAGTTTGTGAACTTTTCTGTTTACAAATAGAAGGGATTGTTAGTGTCAAAACTAAGACTTAGTAATTTCCTTAAAATAAAGTATTTTAAAGCAAGGGCGTAGCCAGGGGGGGGGGTTTTGGGGGTTCAAACCCCCCCCCGAAATGTTATTTTTCTCTTAAAAAATTTTTTTTTCGCTGCAGAAAGTGACCCTTACACCCCCAAAACCCCCCCCGAAATTAATTCCTATTTTAAAACCCCCCCCGAAATTAATTCCTGGCTACGCCCTTGTTTTAAAGTACCTTCAACAAACATAAACGATTACGTATACCTATATTTATTAAAGGACCCTCTCATTTTCAATATTTTCGAATTCTTGGAAGAAAAAAGTGGTTCTCTGCCATATTCCAAATCTTGTTATACTCTGAGCAAGTACTAATTTAAGGTTGCTGATATAGCAATGTGGATAGCAATATATTTCTTAAAATGACAGATCATATTGCTCAAAATCGATGATCATAATAGCAATATTTCGAATCTTGCTGTGGAAGCTATATCTTTTTCTTAGCTATTGCTTAGCTTAGCTTTGCTATGCGCAAACAGAATAAGTCTGATTAACAAGTTTATCTGCCAAATTAATTAGTGACATAAAATTAATTTTATCCGTTACAGATTTATTGAATTGTTATCGATTATATTTACTTTTTAGCCTTTACTCGTCTTACAGACAGATGGATAAAGAATGAAAAACCAATTTCAATTAAATTATAAGCAAACGTGTACTCACACATTTTTTTTTCAAAAATATCTAGTCACGTGCTAGTGTAGACGCTATTTAAAAGAAAATTATAATATTTTCCATTGTGAAACGTCTCTCGATGGCAGAAAGCACACAAAATGTATTCAAATGTCTCCAGCTGCTTAGCAAGAATTAATGAATAAGATTTTTTTAGGACGCATTGTAAGGCTTGCTTATACAATCTAGATGAGTTCTGCAATGTACGGAAAATATTCCGTATAAAATATAATAGATGCAGCTTCGATTCTAATTATAATAGCTACAGAACATGTAATTTGTTAAATTATTATATTCTTACAAATATTATGGAATTAATTTCGTGAAATAATATTAATTTACAGGGCTTGATTTTCAATTATTCTTTTGAATAAGTTCAGATTTAAGTGATGTCATTATTGTGGGAGTTGTGGGAGCTAGCGGTGAAAATGTTGGTTTTTATTAAATAATGTAATAATTAAGTTACCTCAAACCTATGTCAATTCTTGAAATGGGTTCATGTCCTACAGGTAAAGTACAAGTAAAATGAAGAAAAACTTACAGGTTATCTGATCCACTATATTTCTGTCCATTTTCTTTTATTTGCTATGTTCAGTTAATAATCTTGTTCCCGTAGATCGAGATGCTAGGCTGAAACCGGCTCCTCCGCCAAAACCATCAGCGCTATCACCGGGATACGAAAGTCGGAATATCTATAGGGATTTGCAACTTACGCCAGAAATGTATAATCAGTTGCGAACGCTGCAGAAGAAAGCGAAAGATTTGAGGGCAGAGGTGCGAAATTTGAGGAGGATGTCTCAGGCACAGGCACATACAGTACGGGAGACTATAAGGGATACCTTCATTAAGATAAGGGCCATGTTAATGGCTGGTGGAGATCAAATATGGCAAGCTGGTGAGTAGATCACAAAGGTATCCCATAAATTTTTAACGGAAATCCGATCTCTATTCACATTCGGAATCAGTTCAAAATAAACTTAATGCTGATTCAGAGAAATCTTTCTTCTTGAATTCTTCTTCACAGAGCAGTTGTTGAATCAAGAAAATATATCTTCAAAGTAAGTTCAAGATCAGAGTTCACTTCCCGAAAGTTATGGAGCTCTTCGTTGGTTTTATGGTCGACATGAAAGTCCTTCTAAGCGGGCACACTAATGGCGAATTCCATCGGTAAAACCAGTGGTGCACTGGTGCTGCACTGAGTGCAATAAATGTTGCACTGGACGTCAAAATGTGACAAAATGCTTGACGAAATTCTCCAATGGAATACGATTCATGCACTCAGTGCGCACGAGCTCTACCAATGGAATTCGCTATAAAATGGACATTTTTCCCCAAAAATACAAGAGCTCATCATCGTCAACCTATGGTTCAAACAGGATGGTGTCCCGTGTCACGCAGTTAACGAAAGCATCGATTTCTTAAAGGGTCATTGGGTGAGAACATTATTTCAAGAGATGGACCTGTCAATTTGGCCTTCAAGATCATGTGATTTGATGCCTCCTGATTTTTTTAGTTATGCTGAATCTATGGTTCATGCTGACAAACCAACAACACTGTTAGCATTGGAGAACAATATTGGGCGTGTCTTTGATGAAATAAGGCCACAGTTATTGAGAAGAGTAGTCAAAAATTGGACTGATAGGTCGTGGTGGTCACATGTCAGAAATCCTTCTCAAATCATAAGCGGCATTGACTTAAAAAAAATATATACAATTCTATCTATATATTGCGTGCATGTTCTAGGAAACTGCGTGCTATCATTTGGCCAAACGCCGAACGTTGCTATGAGAACTTTCGAACGGAAAGAGATAGGTATTTTCAGGATAAGTTCCCCACCCAAATGCAATGGTTGAGTTCATTAATGGGCATAATCGGACGAACGGTTCCGGAGTTATAAGCATCTGAAATGTTTTTGTTATTAACTCAGAAAATATTGATTCCATTGAATTGAAGCTTGGTAATCAGTTGTAGAATACTTACCTGCAATATTCTTCAAAATTTCGTTGAAGATTGCATCTCTAGAAAAAGAAATAAAAATTTTTCTTTAAAAAAAATTCGGAGATATTATATTTCAGAAACAATTTGTCAGATTCTGCTGAACTTCCACACATTACAATTTGAAGTTTTCAAGCTGTTAGAAAAAATTCTTTATAATCAATGAATATCTATCATTCTATTGAGAAACATCCTTTAGATTTATTTTACCAGTTTCCATAATGCTTTCATTAACATTCACAGGAACGGACCAAGAAAGGATAAGATTATCCAGAGAAGAAGATTTGTACAAACAGGAGATGCTGAGACTTGAAAACGATCTAACAGAATTAGAATCCACCGTTGAAGAGCTGCGAGGAAACGTAATCAATAGGAAAACAAGAGTGAACATGTCAGACGTGGAAAATATGGCGCTCATCTTGAGTAAAAGTTCGAAGACAGTGGCTGACTTGAAACTTAGGTAAATCGTTATTTATTTTGATGTGAGTTGTCAGTGGACTGAATTTGACACTATACAGGATGACTGGTGACCCATAGTCCAAACGTTAGTTGTAGCTGGGGGACCTCTATACTGATTTAGAACAGGCTGTCAAATGTTTTGTTGACGTTTCGTATTGGGTATGTACTATGTCAATCTTTATCCATAGGTGATAATGAATATTGTAGAAATAAGTTATTAGCGTAGTAAAAACAATCCTCAGTGATCTGTACGAAAATAACACACTGTATATGTAAAAACAAATATTTTTAATATTTTTTCTCGATGAGTAAGAAAAATTGTGCTGATAACATGTTTCATTTCGGGTGGCACAAATTTATCCATGAAACTATAAATTTTCAATTGGCTTGAAACTTATCATGAAATTATTATCAATTGAGATCCAAGTTAACACGAATGGCATGATATTTCAACATGAAAGAGCACCGCCGCATTTCTCTCGTGTTGTAGTCGAAAATCTGAATATTGTATTCCCGGATAGATGGATCGGATAGAGTGGTCTATGACTTCCAAGAGCCTGGCCTCCTCTTTCCCCAGGTCACACACCTAGATTATAATGTTTAGGGGCATTTGAAAAGTTTGGTGTACAAAAAAAATTCTCGAGAACAGTTAATTTAAAGAATTGATGATGCATGCATAGAAATGAGGAACAACCCAGATATAATCAGAAAAGATGTAAGTAGTCTTCAAAAAGAACAGAAGAGTGTATACAGATGCTCAATTCGAGCATTTATAATGAAGATTTTGATGTTCAATTTGTTATTTCAGATTGTTTCAGTTGATTCACAACATAGTTCATATAAGTATTGTGTTCATGTTTCCAAGCACGGGCCTAAGGGGAGGATGGGGGGGGGGATGTTGCCCCCCCAATGTTGAACGGAGTTGGCAAATTTTCAACACAGTTGGAAAATTTTCGAAGGACTTGGAAAAAATTTCGAAGGAGTTGGCAAAAATTTCGAAGGAGTTAGGAAAAATTTCGAAGGAGTTGGCAAAAATTTCGAAGCAGTTGGAAAAACTTCCATGGAGTTGGAATATTTCCGAAAAAATTGTTGTAAAATGTGGAGGAATTTGACCGCCTGACCGGATAAATGCAAAGCAGGCATATAATAGGGACGGGATAACATGGAATAACGCCATGTACCCTTGTACACAATCCTGTTGCAGCAAATTCAATATTCAATAGTTTTCGACACAATGTGTGTAGCCAGCAAAAAATAATATTCATCATAATATTGCGTTATCCCATAGTGGGTAGCTCTAGGGGCCGGTTAACTGAGGAATATCACATGTGGTTTATCTTCAGTTTATCTGTTCAATTCAATAGAATTCAGAAGATAAACTGATGATAAAGAGCATTTATTTCTATTGAATTTAGCAACGTAAATATGTGAGTACGCAGTTTGCTCCCTTTTTTTAATAATAGAAATAGATAAGTTTGAATTTCGGAAAACTAGTTTTGATGTTCTGCTCTGGGTTTCTTTCGAATGGGCAGTTCTACGGACGGAATAACCATTACCCATTACCAACCTAAGGGAGGAGGGGGAGGGGGGATGTTGATCGGAATTGCAAATTTTCAAAGCATTAGGAAAGTTTGATTCATCAACTCTAAATGCCACTCTTAATGAAACATGTTATTGGTACACTTTTTCTTACTCTTTAGGAATAAATGTTAAAAATTAGTTTTTCACGTACAGTTGAATATTTTCGTACATACCACAGGGAATTATTTTTACTACACTACTAATTTATTTCTCCAATATTCATGATCACTAACGGATAAGGATTGACATAGTTAATTCTGATCCAAAGAAATCCACCCATAAGCAACAGCCATTCGAAAGTTATAGCGCTTCAGAGTTTTCGGATCTTTTGGAGAACACCGTATCTCAAAAAGGAAATGTCAACAGAACATCTTGAATCAGTATAAATAGAGACCCTCAAACTACAACTTACGTTTGGACTATGGGTCACCAGCAACCCTGTATGTATAGCGAGTAACAATAATATTGTCCGCTAGAAATTTTGTCGTTTGACATTTACTCCTGGAAAGATCTTCTGAGATTAAATGTTTCTGAAGCATGCCATCTTTCAATCTACTTAAATATGTGCTGACATCACCTTTAGTCAAAAATCATTAGTGAAAACTGTGAGACAATGGCCATTAGATTATTATTATCGAGTAAGACATCCCTCCTTTTATAAATTTCGATGGTGCCTTCTAGGGCGACCATGTACAATTTATTGGAATTTTCTGTAACTGAGCTCTTCAAGTATGGTTTGCAACAGCAGATTCTTGGATGTTTGGATACTATTCAGGAGTATAGAGATCAATCTTCATACCCCTGTATAGAGTATTTCGCTTAAACTGTTGAATATCTATAAAATCGCAATTCTCCGAATTCATAGGATTAAGGACAATTGAAAAATTTTCTTTGTTTTATGCAGTGGTATCATCTACCAAATTCGAAGTGGATGAAAGTGTTGTTACTCGATAAACAGGGTGTTTCGGGAGGATTGGGAAAAACGGAAACCATAAACTGAAGTCATCTAGGTGATTCCACAGTGATTTTAACCAACGTCGTTGATTTTGCACATAGAAGGATATTTTCGCCTATTGAGTGAAATTTCAAAGATCAATAATTTGTAAATCAATCAACTGACAGATGTCAAGATTTGTAGTTATATCTCCCTTTCCGACCGATTTCGTTCACCTTTTTTTTTCGTAAATAAGATCTGGACCAGAGTTGGATAATTCTGGGCATTCCTCATCTTTGTTATTATTAGTTCACCCTGTACACCGGAAATTCTCCTTTATGAGTGTGGTAACGTAATGCAACAAAAAAATTCAAAAAATTTCATGGTACTAGCATACAGGCTGATTCATGAATTTTAATGTCAAATAAAAAAAAATTACTTTATTTTTTCAATCAGCTAGATTGAAATTTCACCTTGTGTAGCATGATGATATACTCATTCTATTATCCTATGCGTATTCAGACATTTGATTACCATCAATAATTTAATTTTACTTGCATTTCACATTTTGAATATTATCATTATTATTATTATTATTATTATTATTATTATACTGATCCTCCTGGATCTTCCACAAGGAGACCCCTCATAAGCTCTAAGAGCTTGCCCTGAGTTAGGAGAACCAGTTGTGTTCTGTGTAGGCTTTGTTACTGTGTCCTTACGCCACCTTAGGCACAACACTGTTAATTTTTTGACCCAACAGCGAATGGTGGCGATTACCGTGAAAATTTCTTTCCTAGCCTCGGAATTGAACTTGGGGCTTCCGCTCCCAAGTCAATTACTCTACCACTGAGCCAATCGCACGTACTAATATAACATCAATGATTGAATATTTATATTAAATTATTTTTCTCTACAATTCCCACGAATGTGGGAATCATGGAATCACTTTTTTATGGAGGATAAATTGTCCTAATCTGTTTTGAGAGTATTCGAATGTCAGCAAAGTTTCACATGCTAAGAAAAATGATAAATTTATCAAAAAGTTCAGTTCCTTACTAACAAATGATCTACAAAGTACCTACCTGAATGCAATGGACTATAAATTTGAACACAAACAAAAATTATTTGAGAAAATAAAATCATTTATATGACTTAAGAATTGGTATATCCTTTCCATACAGGAGTAACTATCAATCTAGCTAGTTGTAACAATGGAGTCAAAATCTATTTGTTTAACGATTAAATTCATTAACCCCTGTATGATAATGCTTATCAAATTTGTTGGAATTTTTCATTGAATTATGCTATAGATGGAAGACGTGCTACTCTGGTCCAATTTTTTTTAATTTCGGAAACAATAACCGACTGTGGTCAAAAGGAGTGGTATAACTGCACTCTTTGAAAACTACACTAGATTGGCTCAAGAATTCAACTTTGAAATGTCATTCAATATCCGAAAATCACCATATATATCCAAAATCGTCTTGGCATCTGGCGATCAAAATATCTCAATATGGGTTCACCTAAATGACGTTAATTTATGGTTTCGATGTCGCATTCCTTCCGGGACTTCCTGCATAGTGTTAAAATCCTTGTTTGTTACCCTAATCGTTTAATTTTCCAATTGTCTTGCTCTGTCCTAGGTTTCCTAATCTTCAAGATACCATGAAGTCTTTCTTGAATTCCGAAATGGATAAAATGGTGAGAGAGGAGAAGTTCCTGAAGGAGGAGCCTGAACGATTGGAAAGCGCTTTACGTCGCTGTAAAAAGTTGACTGGTACATTGGTCACGCTGAAAAGGTGAGAGGAATAAAACACCATCTATATGGGTTATTGTTATGATTGCTCTTCCCTTCTTATGCAGTATTTGATGCAGTAATACTATTCCGTAGAATCATACATTGTATGCCATCTCATCTCACATACATAGTGTGTGATCATATCATGTTCAATCTATTAGACAACGTGGATCTGGCGATTGAAGATTGACTGCTCCGCTTTGTAGGCATGAGTATCATGCGCACACATATATATTCTTCTAAAAGATCTCATTGATGATATAGGTATATTCTAGTTTGAGTTCACTGAGGACTGACTAGTACACTTAACTACACTATTGTCCACTATTAGTGGACAAGAGTGAAGTTACTAGTGTAGTGTTATAAGTCTAGATAGATGCTGGATCATCCTCATATGATCTTCTTCGGTAAGATTAATTTTGGTTGTGAGGTGAAAATATCCATTCTGCAAAACTTCCATTTTTTTTCATTCTTAAATTTTTTTCTTCCCAAAAAGCATCTTACTGGCTAAAGTCTCTGGTTCTTACGTTATTGAATATCGACC
Organism: Halyzia sedecimguttata; assembly: GCA_937662695.2. NCBI lineage: Eukaryota > Metazoa > Arthropoda > Insecta > Coleoptera > Coccinellidae > Halyzia > Halyzia sedecimguttata. Next base: position 66,793,101 of record OW569413.2, on the reverse strand, counting down.
AATTCTATTTCATCCAAGTATCATTTAGAATGGATCATCAGGTGCTGGTGTGAGCATTTGTAACACCGATGAACACTATACGCAGGTGCTTCAAGAAGACCGTTCGTTCGTATATTTCAAAGAGAGACTCGAGATAAACACTTGAAATTTTATAGTTCAGCTTCGCTAGGATTTTGAAAAAAATTTCAGGTTCGTTTGACTTCCGGTTTCACCGGAAATGATACCAACTTTCGTTTTTTAAATATCATACCCAGTTTTTTCATTGATAATCAGATTACTCATTGCATTCTACATTGTTTTGATGTGTCACTCACATATCATTCTCAGAAAATTCGTGTGAAATCTGCAAAAAACCCTCTAAATTTTCTCAAATAGGGATTCATTACAATGTCAATGAATTGTAGATTTTTGAATGAAAATTTCTAATTTTCTAGCTTCTATCAGAAGACATACCAATATGCTCCTCCTTCGTTTCTTAAAAATTCAATTGAAAATGTCAATGTTAGTCATGACAAAAAATTCAAATCTCATTTTTTTCAAATGAGAACCAATTTTTCGATTGATCAGCTGGAATCTACGCTAAAAAATAGTGTATTGTTTAGAAAATAACATGTCTTGATAATTTTCAATCGGTCTAGGTAATCTCGAAGGAAATACTCGAACCTCTAATAACAGCTTTGTGCCAATTTTATCGGTTGAGACAATAAAAATATTTGAACTGAGAAATTATCAGTAGATGTAAGACTTAAACCTCAATAGGGGGTGTTCTAAAACTTAATCCAGTTTTCAACAGGAATCCCCGAAAAAATCGACTATATTTATGATGATTTTCCATTCGAAAATTTCGTTTCAAGGCACTCATTTTCCATTTCTCCTTACCTTATTCGTAAGTGAGTTCGGAAATTTGTCCTCTTATTTGATTCTAATAGAATGAAAGGAAATTTTGAAAATTCGTTAGTTGCCCTCGGAGGCAAGTCTTCTAGGAAAATTATAAAATGGAAACCGGTCAGAGAGCAGGAAGTCACTTTTCATCCAATCGTCCACTTATATAATCTAATCTAGAAGTGGAACTTTCAAAAACACAAGTCGATGAAACATTTTCATATATGTCAAAATATATCCAGTATTGATACTTTGACATTTGACAAAGCAATAGGAATTTATTAATTTTTGTAAAACTATCACACCCGATTTTTCGGAAACAGGGCAGTTTCGAATCACTGATTATTATGTAAACTTCATTTCTTAAAAACAAGAAATGAGTGATCATTTTGAGTTCGTCAACATACTTTTTTAGGTATCTCGTACAAAATTCGGGCATAATTCAGGGTTTTTGTACGGCACTTGGGTAAAATATAGAAGTTTGAGAAATGTGAGGGTCTTTTCTGGTCACTTACATTGGACTTAATCATCATGCTGAAAACTAAAAACTAATTTCAGCTATCTCTCATAGTTTCAAAAATATTCTTGGATTTAAGACGTGTAAAAATTTGACCTCTCCAATATATCTGTGCCTACTGCCTATTGAACTATCGTGAAAAATGCTGGGTTTTCACGAATAATTGAACCATCGTAGTGGGCATGGTGATCTGATTTTTATTTGCTGTTGGATCATCGAAGCGCAACTACAGAATCCGCGATAAAGATCGGTTTTCGCATCAATATCAAAATGATTTTGATATGGTCGGGACGATGAACTCCTGCTTCAAAAAAATAGGTTTTCTTTGACAAAGAACAACATTTCTTCAGACGTTCCTGCCATTTGAGTGTGATCGGTTTTATGTCGTATTTATTCAAACACAGACAGATATCTGGTTGAATAGGTATTTTTCAACTGTGTGAAGAGGAAATATCCTCGATTCCATAATGGTTGAATGAAAAATGAAATATAAAAAGTATAAGAAATGTGGTAAATTGAAATATTTTCTATGAATTTTCAAAATATGTTATTTGGAATAAAGTACGTAATGCAGTCATTTTACCAAAGGTTGTCTCGAATTGACGTGCATTTCATACGCTTTTGATAATGCCAAATTTTCTAAAATAATATAGCGCATTCGCTAATTTGAAACAAATACTATTTTGCGTTTTATAAATACCCTAGAGGCTGGAAGGTGATGGGTAGTTGAAGATAAGTAAAATAACTACAAAATAATACTTCATTTAATTGGAGGGTGAAAAGTGAATCCTAAATACAATGTTAAAAGGCGTTAAGAATGCTTTTGGTGTGTAATTTCTATTTATAATTTCATAACTTGACCGATAGCTTGCGATGAAAAATTGGACACATCAATTCAAGCATTTCCCTTATTTTTACGTTCATCAAAATTAAATTCAACAGATATTTCTTATCTTATTTGATGAAATAGTATTTTTTCGATAGTTTTGAACTCAATTTAATTTCTAGCGGATTTACAAGATGAGTCATTAAGTTATACCCTAATATCAACCATAAATTTCTCTCATTGAATATGGAATAAAACTCTTTGTTAATTTATCATTTTCCCTAATTCGGTTCAGATAAAAAGATTGATGGTGGGTTTCACCCTTCAAGCTTCGATTACCTGAATTGTGGATTTAATTCGGTGGTAGCATCAAAAATGAACTGGGAATTGAAATAGAATCAAACTGATTTGGCAATTATGAGCTGTCAAAGCTTTGGGGAACCCTCCGTCTTAATTTGAATATTTACGTTGGGAATAAACTACAAAACATAAACTTTGATTCAGTAATTACATTTTCTGGAACTATTTCATTTAATTTCAAGAATCAGATGATTGAAATGATTAGAACCACTATCTGGAAACGGGATTATATGTTGAAGATGAAAACAAAGTGCCGGAGTGTATTAGCACATTGTGAAATCTTTGAACGCTTGTAACTTTTTACCTGAACCGAATCTGAAAAAAGAATTAATGAAAAAAGTGTTTTATTTTTAGAAAGGAATCTATGGTTAAAATTAGTGTACAACTCAACATGTATTGTACTGATCTGTGACAATTAGCCAATTGCACATTCGATCAACACGAAGACATGTTGAATTGGTCAAAATTGTGTGATCTGACTTGGTTGCATTTTTCTGATGAGAAAAATGCATTCTAATTTACCATACACCATTGCGGTGATCAAAATGAAATTGGTCGCCGCTGTAATGAAATGAGTTCAATTATGATTTAGGCACTTATCAAACAATGTGTTTGCAGCTTAATCTCCATGTATATACGGTATAATATACTAAAACTTCTCAAATAAATCAATAGAAATGTCATGTCAAATTGGGGTCACCAATTATATTATTCAACAAAACATGAGCATTCGACGAAAAGGGTCTCTTCAATTCGGTTCGTAAACCTATGTGCACTTATGCATAGAGTTCACAACTAGAAGACATAGAACATTTCATTGATTTGCCAAGAGCAAGAACAGACACGTGTTTCGGAATTCTTTGTTTGCGGCTCTGACAAATTGAGATCATATCAACCTTCGCATAGCCGACGTTTTACGTCCACGTAAACGCCCACGCCATAGAATCCAACTTCCACCTCCTGTTGAAATTTGAATCGTAAAAACATATGCTCGAATCAATGGCGTAGATAGGGGGAGATAGGGTGATCAATCAACCCCATCACAAAAAGCTCTCTATGCAACTGGCGCCGATCCCACAATTTCGATAATCAAGAAGATATTCTTCAGATAGTATCTTCCTATAACCATAAACGCTCTCTATCTTCGAAATATTATCGAACAGTATCTGATTCCATTGTTACAGAATTAACAGGACATGATTATTCTGCCTATGGGGTCTTGTAAATTGATGCGAAGGTTGGCATGATCTCAGTTCAGTTGAATCACAGTCGCCAATAGGGATAGCCTAGAACACAGTCCGAGTACGCCGCAATTTATCGTCTCTTGGGTTCCTACTTCTTCAATGCAGTAGAGATTAAAAACACTAACGAATTCCTTGAATTAGAATTTTTCTTAGATTCCTTGGAAGAATGAACGAAATACCGCCCTATACTTGGTCAATGAATTGAATAACTGCATTTCTTCTACATAATAATATTGAAAGAATTGTTATGAAATTCATTGTTCAGCAAGAACAACGAAAAGGTGTAAGGTCAACTCGTGCCATAAAAAAATCTCTAAATAAATATAATATATTCTCAAATATAACATTTATTGAACAGGTAAGGCTAATGAAAATTTGCTATAAAATCATATTGAATTTTTCGTTTCTTCTACCTACCCAATGATTTTATTTCTCTTCCATTTCCTGGACATCAACAATTATTATTCTTTTTGTTCACATATTTCTTCAAATGATGGTCCTTATTGATTTGAACAGAAAAATCCAAAAAAATTACTTTTCGAAATTGATTTCATAAATATATACTAGTTTCTTGGATCTTCGAACCTTGTATAGCAATTTTTGTTGAATACGTACTTCATTTCTAATAAGATCATACAAATCTTTTATGAAATCGGTATAAATAAATGCTTCCATTTCATTTAAATTATTCAGCTCTTCATTTTTTGGAAAACTGGAAGAGCTAACATAATTTTCATTTCTTGAAGATGAATAAAAATTGCTCAGTTGCTGTTACCATAGACCATAGTAGACCATAGACCAGGTGTCAATTTGAAAACTTGGCAGGCCAATTATGTCACGACAGGGATGTTTTGAGAGAAAATGCCGGAACAGGTCAATTTTTATTCGGAGGGGGACATTTGAGGACAGACTGTATTATTGTTTGGCTAGTAATGGAAATCATTTCGAGCATGTCATTTGATACACTAAGTATGAACACCCTGTAACTACTTCAAGGACTCAATAAAAATATGCAAACTGCAGTATTCACGTAGAGGGACAAGTTGTCTTTCAGTAGAGGTATAGCTCACCCTCTATTCCCTATTAAGAATTTAGGGATGACAACTACACCTAGGCTTGAGAAGATTTTGGCTTGAAATTGTGCTCAAAATATGTTCCCCCCGAATAAAATTTTACCTTTTCCGGCATTTTCTCTCAATACATCCCTGTCATGACAAAATTGGCCTGGAAAGTTTTCAGATTGACACCATCCCTGTATAATATTATATTAGGTCTATGGATGTGGCAGGAATGAACACAATGTTTCTTTACCATTTTGTTTTGTCTATAATCTCAAATTTGCTCACCCGCCCAGAAGAAAATGATCCAAAGGAAAATTCACTAGATATTCACACACTGTTTAATCACAAAATTGATATCACTGTATTACACTAATTCACAATGTTTACCTGCCTCGAAATACCGGCAAAATACTACTGTTTCATTGCGGACTAGGTAAAAGATCCCTGAAACAATAACAAGCGGACCATGTTGCCATTTAATCATGATTCGGTCTTGTATATAAAGACGGCTGTGGTTGAACTTATCAGAGCTGCAGAAATCTGACAAGGATCAATAAGTCCGAAACACGTGTTTGTTCTTACTTTTGGCAGATCAATGAAATCCTATAGGCAGAATATTCATGTCTGGTTGATTTTTTCAATAAGAATTATATTATTTTCACCTAGCTGCCTAGATTGCCCATTTCGTGGATCAATAATCTTCTATTCGTCCCTGCTAGATTCAACATGAATCTGACCAAGGATGAGCAGCTAGGTATAACTCATGGTTTCATAACGAATTTTTCAGACTTGCGAGTGTTCAAGAACAAAGATTACCAGCGAATCCCACAGCGGACGGTCGCTTATCCCCCCCGGTAACAGAAACCCCTCCAATCACCCCGAGCTCCACCACACAAAGCAAGGTACAAATTTACCCAGTTTTTTGCATGCCTTGTGATCGTGAATCAATTTATATCAGACAGTGAGAATTTTTTCAGGTAACAAGTAGTATCATTTGGAGATTAAATACCTTTTATATAAATTGATTCTTTTTCAGCATAGCTCTAACCAAGAATTATGCGTTTTCAGATAAACGAGGTGATATATATAATGTAATGAGCATTTCCAATGTTACCTTAGCTATATTTGCCTCAACCTTTTCTGTTCATATTTGTAAAAATTGCTTGCTTCAACTGAAACATTCTATCAAGAGAAATATTAAGGAATGATGAGTCGGTACAACGTTGAGCTACGAATACCGCCAAGGTCATTTTTGCAAATATGATAATTAGTATAGGCTCATCTTGCTGTAGAGCGCAATTTAGATGCCCCCAAAATCCTCCCTCTAAAAAAATACTACCCACGTTTTTGTGCACAACCCTTGCAATTTTGATATTGATTAACCTTGTGCAGCTGTTTTCAGAAAGGATATCAAGGTTAAAACCGGTTCAAAGATATCTCTTTTTTCTACAGTTCATTTTGGGAATCTGTCTCGATGCAATTTTTGTTTGGCCAATGAAATTTTTTCGTAGGAAATATCTGATATAATTAATATCATTTCACATAAACTGCCTGAAATATTGTTGAGTGTGTAATACTGTATTCAAATAATTAGTATTTATGTCTAATTATTGCAATCATTAAAATAAATGTATTTCGTTTGAAAATAAACTACTTTGGATTTTAGACAATTATTTATATTGAGTTCTTCAAAATCACTTGAAGAATCATTAAAAAAAAATATAGAAGTAAGTAAATAACTTGGTTTAGGTTTTAGAATATACCTAATAACATGTTACGTTAAGGAAACAGCTCTTCTATTCTTTTTCACAATATAACAATATGTTGTTGACATATTTATGATTCGGTATTTATTCCATTCTTAAAACACAGTGGAATAAAATATTAACAATGCAATTAACAAACAGATGAAAGCAGCAGGATAAGTCAAATTGCAATTGGTCATTTATGACAGGAAGTTTTTGCCAGTAATCGTGAAAGATTTCTAGGGATTCTAACATTTTTCTTTTATTCCTGAATGTACCTAATATTTTGGTTTTGGTAAGAATTTTGCAATGATTTTCTTTTATACAATAGTCAGCAGAGCCGGTTGATATTTTTTGAATGTTCGATCGTAATTTTTAAATAACGCTTCTGCTCGAATGGCAAGGCAATCTTTGTTGTTGATCAGTTTTGAACAAAGGTGGTCCATATTTGTACAGATGGTGCTAATTTTATGTTGTTTCAATATACTGCGAATTTTGTTGCTCATTTGTGGTATGAGATGGATAAAATGACAAATATTTCCTTCACTTCAACAAAAAGGGGTGGATTACCCTCAACTTTAATCTTTTGTGTTGTTCTTTGGGGATTAAGTTATGTTTAATAATTTGTGTCGTAACCGTTATTTGAAGCTAATGATTTCAAAATTCTAATTTATTTTTCCCGGTTTACGAGTGAAAGGGTATGGTAAGTAACCTGTAACCTGATTAATGAAATGCAGACATTTTAATTTTTCTGAAGAATAACAAATTCGATTCAATTGTCATTTTACTGAACATCTGGAAAGTTCAATTACGTTTAATTGACTGTTTTAGATTTCCATAGTAAATTGGATAGAATTGTGAAACGAATAGTTGCATAATACGTCACCAACATAGATTTTCTAATGAAGAAAATTATTAATCAAATTACTTTGCAAGGAGAAAATTTTCTTATCAAGAAATGTCATAAAAATTTCAGTCGTGAACACATTATTCTTATTATCATATTGTAAAACTTGAGCCAAGTTCTTTTCTATACTTTAATAATTTTTCAACATTTTTCTCCAAGTGATCAGCTAGAACTCAATATCTATAGTTACATGTTGCTGACATATGTTTGGATTTAATTCGATTTTAAAAACTAATGTTGGGTTTCACGAAGCTTCGATTAGCTTAATCGTGGATTTAATTCGATGGTTGTATGAAAAATTAACTGAAAATCGACATAGAATCGCACCAATTCGGCAATTAAGAGCTTTTAAAGCTTTGTGAAACCCAATGTGAGTATAATAAACTCAACAATGCAATTGTACCCGACCTATAGATGGGAGTAGTGGATATAGGTGAAATTCTAATTGGCCATTGAATAACAGGTAGATTTGTCTGTGAACGTAAGAAGTATCTAGGGATTCTTATATATTATCTAACTCATTCGTCCAGTCAAGTTAGCCCGAAAAATAGTGAAACCCTTGCATGAATTCCTAAGAAACTCAATATTTACATGCACTTTAGAGATACCATGCATTAAAATGAAATTGTGAAAAGTCTTCAACGATCCCATGTGTGCAAAAAAATGTATGAAAGATCGTAAAAACGGGTTTTTTTGGATATTTGGGCGAAAGGTTAGATTTAGGATAAAAATAGTTCAGATGAAAATTGTAGATCATGCAAATTATCTACAAAAAGTATCTCTACACTTTTTTCCCTAAGATTGACCATTTCTGAGAAAAACCGTTTCAAAAATTTACTAAAGTTGTATTCTCCTTAATATACATGATTGCACTGCTTATTTACAGTGTGACTACTATGTTCATATTGAATCATAAATAGTTCTTAGAATACAAACTGAAAAGAAACTCAATCCCTCATTTTATGTGGCCTTGAGCAACTTCTAGAGTGGTTTCCACGATGTTGTTAGGAAAACCGTTTGTAATAATATTATGAATTCAATCCAAGTTATACATAATATTGCCATTGCAGTGGTTGGTGATGAAAAAATTAACCGTTATGAAGCTCGGAAAAAGAATAATAGGGATTGACATTTGATAATATCAAACTCGAATGTTTTGATGAAGTAATTCCTCTTTTAGCTATGAGTAGCACCATACTACCAGTTCATGATGAGAAAGAACCTGTTGACCCTGTGTTATTATTTCAACGAATCAGTATCACTACAGCATTTGGGGTTGCATCGGAATAATATTTGACTCCCTACCTGTTGATCTTATTCGATGGATTGCGAAAAATTCACCACTGAACATATTTTAGTCAAGCAAGTTGAGAATGACGCCGATGTACTCAATATAGAAACTGTTCTGAATCAATTCAATAAAACTGCTGAAAATGTTGTTGTTGGTGATGTTGATTTGCTGGTATTGCTCACCGTTGGAACTGTAATTGGATAAATCATTTATTTTTTAAAACCAGGCAAGGCCCAATAACCATCGGAAAAATGATCGAAAACGAGTTAGTCTTATCGTAAATGTAAAATCATATTCTATTTGTGATACAACATCGGCAATGTTCCAAAGTGGTAAAACCAAAGTATTTGAAGATATGGACTCTGCTCTATAAATTCTAATCACCAGCGGAATTCGCTTTCCTAGCAAAAAAGTAGGCCTAGTTTGTTCACCAGCATGCAACAGTTGTCAAGCCAAGTCATGTTCAAATGCTCAATCTCCAACAGAAGAAGATCCTTACATCAACGACGAAACAACTGCAGTAAGTTGAATAAGAAGACCTTAAATCCCATTTAACTTCAGGAAAATATACCGTGGAGTACGCCTACCGAGGAAACCTCTTCCACTACGTCATAGGTGGCGTCGAAACGTTCTCATATTATGGAGAATATAACTTTAGTAAATTTTCTCTATTTCGGTATCGTGAGTTCATACGACCATTGAAAACAGTGCTTTAATGACCTCATTTCCGCATTGTTTCTAGTAATATTTTTCGTTTCGTAGTAGTCAGCACTGACATTCGATCCTATCAAATTTCAACACACGTCAATTGTCAATATAATATAATCTGGATATAGTAAAATACTTGTTGGGAGGAAAAGTTTTATTTTCATTAAAAAATAAGGTACTAGAGATTTCCTTCTTGCTAATTTGGAATCATTCATGCTATTAGGAAGCTATTTTAAATCTGATCTTCATGCCCTACGTACGATTCGAATTCAAATTCAAATTCCGTAATCTGTCAACTTTCGTATCAGTCACACCAACTGCCAAGAAACAATACAAATCTCACTAGGATTTATAATCCGAATTTGCAGAAAACAATTCCAACACTCATGCGTTCGAAAACTCGCTCCTTCGTCGTTCGTTAGAATTGCTTTTTCTCAGTTATGGTGAATCTTAGGAAAAATGTGGGGGATGTGTAGATAATTGCATGAGAAACAATTTTTGTCTAAGCCATTTTTAACATAAAACTAACTGATTCGCTAAAAATCCAAAAACCCCATTCTTGGATGCATACCTTTTTATCGTATACCATTTTATTCGGCACATGGGATTGATATGGACTTTTCGCAATTTCATTATAATGGTGTTCCTAACGTTCATGTAAATTCTCAACTTCAGGGTAATTTATACAAGGGTGAATGTCTATTTTGACTGCACTATATTGCTTTTTTCAATTGAATGAAAAATCAAAGAAACTTTATTAATTATTAAATTATGCATATCATTTTAAGTGATACTTGATTTTGATCTGCATGGAGTTCAGACTTTCTTCATGAAATGTATATTTCTTATGTGTTATATTGAACCAAAAATAAAAATTGAACTGGTTTTCCTCTCTGATATATCCATTTCATCCTATTCTCCGTGATTTGTTGTGATGAGAAATTCGAATAGAAGAATCCAGATTGTCCCCAAGAAATTGTTGTCGGCTGAAACTATTTTTTTATTTCCATTCAGTATGACTGGAAGTGGAGCTCCAACTTCAAGGAGGCTATTACCACTAACGAGTAAAAATAACTACGTTTTCAAATAATGCTTGCAATTTATTTTTATGAGTCGTACGTGATTATGTTCTTGATATGGAGCTGTTCATTCGATATTTTAGCCTGTACCTTGAGATATTTTCTTAATTTATTGGTCTTCTTATTGCACCATCGGCACCATTAATGTGGAAATATGTATACTATCATTAGTTTGGTGGAGCACCCCTGTTAATATTATCCAACTGAAAGTGAAAAATTATTATGATTTTCATGATGGTTCACATTACCAGGTTTTCGCGGCTGCTAATTTTTTGGAAAAATATTTTGAGATTTTCCATCATTGGTTGTCTAATGGTGTGGCTACATCATCAGTTGAACTTTGATCTCAGATGTGCTAACGAAGTAGCGATTGGCCAGCAGTGATACCATTTGAGATTTCGAATTTTGATTTTGATAAAAATCAAAAGTCTCCATTATACAGGGTTTTCCAATTAGACGTTTTATTTTGAATATCGTGCTATTTTGGCTGCTGTCATATTAAGAGCTGTCATATTTTGACAGATGATAAATAAAAACTATGCATTGGCATGGTTAATATTCACTACAAAAATGTTGAAAAGTTGAACGTAACAGTCCGAAAACATGGTGGCCATCTGTTGGCAAATTGGTTCAAAAATTCGAGCTGTTGGGACAAGTTAGTGAAGTGAAGAATTGAAATCGAGCCCCTCGTTCAAGAACATCACCACTTATTGCTTCTGTAGCTAACAGTGTGGGGGATAACCCAAGCTTGTCCATTCCACGCCGTCCTTTCGAATAAGACTTTTCGCAAACTAATCTACACCTGACCTCAAGGCTGCTCACCATCAACAACACCGATTGGATCTTGGGAATACGTGAAAATGAACCTGAATTTTACTGAAAAATTATTATGAGCAATGAGCCACCATTTCTTCCTTGGGGCTACGTTAGTGGGAAAAATGATTCTATTTGGGGTTCTAAACACCAAAAATGAATATGTTCTATGCTCTACATGTAACTGTTTGGTGCGGTTCTTGGGTAGAATGAACCTGGAACAGCTGTTTCGCTGAAGGAAATGCGCTATGTACGAAAATGTAATGGACAATTTCAATGGAACCTATTATTGTAAAACCCTTTATATTGAAAATATATACAGGGTGTCCGAAGATGAAACAGACAGAACTCATGGGGTTATAGGGACTGCCAATATGTTTGAAAAATGCCATATACAAAAGTCCAAAACCGGTTTGTTACACAAATACAGGGAGATTGGTCATTTTCGACAAAAAATGCAATCCGCCATATTAATTGAAGGGATCAGCGTATTTGGTTTAAATTTGGTATATTAATTAAATTAACAGTACTTAACATGTAACCCTTTAAAGGAAATGAATATCAGGACCAGCATAATGTTTTTGTTCCATGTTAAGTTATAATAGTATTAAGAATAACTCACCCTGTATAATAACTATCAAAAATCTGAACTCAGATTCGAAATCCACGGAAAAAATCCTACTCGTTAAACTCATTAAAAAAGTTTATGGCATAATTAGTTAGTTATTCCGTAATAATTTATTATTTTCTATTTTTTCAATCAAGAAATTAATTTTCGGAGGAAGTGAATGAGTTAATATAATAAATATTTATGAAACCATGACATTGGTTTCGTTCAAGGTCTCTTAATTTAATCATGTACCAAATTAAAGCTGAATCGGCTTATCCGCCTATTTAATATGGCTGATTTATTTTTTTGTTTAAATTCACAAATTACTCTGTATGTCAATAACAACGTGGTCTCGGACATTTGTATTTGGTATTTTGCAATGATATTGGCATTCCCTATAACTCCATAAGTTTTGTCGGTTTCAACTCTGTATAACAGATATAATTATAGTGTCACTCCTAGGTCTTCGGAAGAGACGGAAGAGACCCCTCATAAACTGAGATGGTGCGAGTTAGGAGCATCAATTGTGTTCTGTGCAGGCTTTGTTACTGTGTCCTTACGACACCTTAGGCACAACTTTGACCCAACAACGAATGGTGGCCGCTACTGTCTAACTAGGGAATTTATTCACTATCCCAGAACCTCTGGTTTCTGAGTCAAATGCTCTACCACTGAGCTAGAAGCACTACTAATATGTTTATATCATTTTTTCGTCCCTATTCAGTATCTGAAGAGTTTTAATTGGTCAGTCAACGCTGGGGTTCAGTCTGCATAATCCTCAGGCCTCGTCACCAGTCTTTTCGGACGTCCTAGTGCTACGAGGCAACGGATTTGTAGAAAAGTACGGAAATTTATATGTGACGAGGGTGGCTCAGTGGGAAGAGAAGAGGGAAAACTGTCGATGTAGATGAAAGACAAACCCTAAGGTTTCCTTTAACTGTAGACACGTAAATTAAAGCTTACTGATTTCGAAGGCAAAAAATCTTGTGAGTACTTCTTCCGTAACGATTGTTTTGCTGTTTACGAAGCCTATGTTGTGGCTCAGTTCTTCATGATGTTTGATATCTCTCGTACTATACAGAGTTTCTAAATTAATGCGAAAAATTGTATGCAAAAGTTAAAGGTGTCTTTACGTATAATATTTTATTCTGAGCCCCTTCTCCTCAAAGTAACTGCCCTTTGGAATTGGGGGAATTATTTTGTATTTATGAAAATTTTAACAATAAAAATATTTGTTATTTAGTGTGGATTCATGCAGCATCAAATAACAATTATCAAGTAAAAAGTATCAAATAACAATTATGAATTACCACGTACAAAAATGCAGCATTCATGCACTCAAATTAACAATTAAGAAATAAAAACCCACAAGTCAAAGATCGGAGGTATTAATTTTTCAAAATATCCTCTGTTCCCCCTATATTTGAAAACAAGTGATTAAAATTCATTTTTCCAATGTTATAACACGGAACCCACATAAATACACACCAAATAAATTGAATATTTTACAAAGTAAGGTTATATTTACATCATCGGACTGTCTAATCTGCGTACAGCTGCGCACGAGTTGCGTACAAGTACGAAATCTCGTGCAATTAAAGTAGAAAGTTAAAAGTTGGCGAACTCCTACTTGTTTTTTTTTTTTTTTAATCACCGTGGACCTAGTCCCTAAATATGGTCTTGACTTTCGTCATTAACCAGCAGAGTTCATATATTACATTCATACCGGACAATCACAACCAACATCCAAGCCCTGAGCGGGATTCGAACCCGCGACTCCGGCACCCTAGTTAGCTCTTCAACCGCTAGGCTACCGGGCCGGCCTCCTACTTGTTATTTGTTAATTGATAATTGTTACTTGGCTGCATGTACACTCTCATTCAGATATATGAAGTTCAACTTTTACTCACTATTTGTAATTGTTAATTGTTACTCGATACTCGTTAATTTGGGCTGCATGAATCCACACTAAGACTTCATCTGATACCAACCATTTTGATATTAGTTAATATGGATACACAAGACATTAGCCTATTTAATTTATCTAGTGAAAGAAATCGTCACTACATTGTGAAAAATTTTTGAGGAATATTTTTTTTTTGCAAGAAGACTATCCGCCGTATTCACAAAGCATTCAATCTCCGTTAAGCCTAACTGAGGTCCACAGTTAAGGATAAATTGGGGATAATAAAGGACAATAAGGGATAGAGGTGGTGAAACAGGCTAAAACAGGTATGTTTTATCACTGTTAAATACTTTACCTGAGGTTGCGACTGAAATGTATCCTTAACTGAGGACCTCAGTTAGGACTTAACGGAGATTCAAACACTTAACAATGCTTTGTGAATACTGCATTATATATTGTATATTGTTGTAGGTATAGTTGCACTGTGACTTTAAGATTTATTGTGCCCCCCCCCCCCCCCCCCCCATCATAGCAATCGATGTCATCACCAACTACAGCTCGCCTTCCAGTTTCAGAGTTCTGTTGAACTCCAGTATCTGGGATGGCTTCAACCTAGGTTACGTCCTCGCTCCTGCAGATTTCTTGTATAAAGCATTCCTTGCGTTGGTTTGAGTCGGCGAGGCATTCCATAATCAGGTGATCACGAGATTCATCCTCCCCCCACAGAATCTGCACCCGTCAGATTCCGCTAGCCCTAATCTTCATCATATGGCGTGTATGGCCAGCATTATGCTGGCCATACACGCTACGGTACACCGGAGAGGTTTACCTGCGCAGGTTGACCGGAACGTCTGTGGAATAGACCTGTGCATGCGACTGGCGCAAGATCGAAGATCGATTATTTCGAGCTACACCGTACGGTATACCTGTACATATGTGCCTGTACTCCGGTCGCCTGCGCAGTTTGCGTCAGTTGTTTTCTAGAGTTAGTCTTGGACGGTTGTCTCGTCGCTCTGATTGTATTGCCACGAATACCAATTCAACATTCGAAAATGACCGGAACATCCCCATACACGTTACTGACGTTTTTTTGACCTGCGCAGGCAAACCTGTATAGGTAACCTGTCCGGTATACCGTAGCGTGTTTGACTCACATAAGACAGCAGTAAGGAAACCAGTGAGGAGGTGCAGCGTGTTTTTGCCATATCCATATCCATATATTTCTTGGCTCTGATAGTCTCGAAGTTCCGGAAGAAATTTTTGGAATGATACATTGCTGGGAGAGATCTACAGATTATACTTCTTTAAGTTTCTTCTTTCATCCGAATTTAAATTTTGTAGGTGTATCTACATACCCCACAGCAGACTTTTGGGCCACACAAAGTGCTTTGTGGTCCTTTTAGGAAGTGTATTGGCTACCTCATTCCCTTTAATTCCCGCGTGACCAGTAACACAGACCAAGGAGATCCTGTTGTTCTTGCCTACTTCATTAAGTTTTTGCTAAGACTCGATAACATGGGAGCTTAAGGCTTTAATAGCAGCTTGACTGTCAGAATGGATTGCTATATCACACCTCTGATAGTTTTTTTCAAGTTCATTTCCACGCATCTTTCGATTGCAATTATTTCTGCATGAAAGACGCTCGGATAGGAGCTTAGCGATAGTGAGCATTTGGTGCCTGCTTATATAGTCCAGCGCCAGCTCTTGTAGTTGTTTTTGAACCGGCTGTGCACCATTTAGTGGCACTTTTATTAAGAACTTTAGTGGTGGATTTCCTGTCTCAACCTTTCTTCCTACCTAGAATCGTAGTGAAGTTCTTTCCGATGCTTACTTTCTGAAGCATTTCAAGTAGACTAAAAGAAAAAATCAGGATATAAAGAGATTGCATAATTAATTTTTCTTTCCAAATCAATTTTTCAATTTGTAGAATGTTGAGCATCAAAAAGTTCTGCTGAAAATTATTGTAGAGATTGATGTTCTCACCCTTTTGTAATAACATTTCGGAATTGCTAGAACCGTCAAAAATTGACATAGAATTAGCGTCAGCAATCTGCCAAATTTTATTCTTAAATATAAATAGTTAAATAGAGGAGAGATATTCGATAGAAACAAACATTTTCCCCCAATTTAAGAGGTCAGTAAGATGGTGGGAGGGGGCTCGGTATAAAAAAGAATTATATGGAACATCCTCATTAATTATTGCTACAGAACCACCTCCAAAAATCTTCCGCATCAATTTAGAAACACCCTGTATATGCCCTGGGCGTGGTATCTCGTATACACCTTGGGATATTGTTAGCTATGAAGATGTAGTTTCGTGAAGTATAAGACATATATTAGCCCAATTAAAAAGAAGAAAATCGAAGAGCAGTTTCGAGTTATGGAGTTCATGTTTTATATTTGGGATCTAGAAATAAAAGGTTACTTTCAAGTAGGCTTCGCCTCATACCATCATCTAACTAATGAAGTATATGTGTTTCTACGATCGATTGTTCTTCCAGAACATTTTAAACACTTCTTAAATACGAATATGATATAGCTTAATGGTTGCTCGTAATAGAATACCCCACCACCAATTTTATTAATATTTCGATTTGATTATCAGAGAAGCTTTCACCTTTTCACGTTTCCAATGTATTTGTGTGCCTTCTGTTCACTTCCTCCTCAATCTGCACAATTTGTATGTGAATTTAACATTTGATAAATCCTTTGGCTTTTAGGAAGTATTTAAATTATTATCCCTTATACAGATAATATTATGTTTTCTATGAATAGGGTCATTCACGTTCGAGGGTTGTTTAGACTTTTACGAAAAACGGAATGATTCGAAAATTGGGCTTGTTGGGTAAATAGTCTATCTGAAATATTTCAGCGCAAATGCGTTGCCACGTATACCGAAAAGAAGCAACAACTTTAATATTTTAATAGAGACACTCTGTATGATATTTAATTTTTGCTTCGTTATTGCTTTCCGAATCGTACATAATTTGATTTCCTTATTTTTTGTACAAAACATTGCTTCAATCAACTGAATATTCATGCGTTATTTGGATTCATATAAAAAAATCTTAAATTTTAGTTGGAGTTTTACTAAGTCTTGAGTATTAATAATGTGTAAGGGAATTCGTTTTTCATTATAGAGGTTCGTTCCAAATTATTTCTAGCCAATACAAAAAAATATGGTCAAAAGAGTATTATACAGGGTTCTTCAAAAAAAGATAGCCTCCTTGCTAGGATAGGCAGAAAATATTT
Organism: Halyzia sedecimguttata; assembly: GCA_937662695.2. Taxonomy (NCBI): domain Eukaryota; kingdom Metazoa; phylum Arthropoda; class Insecta; order Coleoptera; family Coccinellidae; genus Halyzia; species Halyzia sedecimguttata. The sequence continues at coordinate 66,775,900 of OW569413.2, read as the reverse complement.
AGGGCCTGCTTTATACAAAAATTTCGTATCGATATCCTTATTCAAGGAACTGGCCTTTTTCACAAGCATTCTTAGTCTTCGTGTCTGTATTTTTTAACCTACTTCCTGATTTCAATTTGATCGGATCAGTATTTTTCGAGTTATTTGGGAAAAAAATATTTGGAAAACAAGGCAAAGACATACATAAGTAATACACTAGATATGGGTGCACCCCACACCAAACATCTCAGCCTTCGCGAAAACCTGATACCGCAGTAATAAACATTCAATCAGATAGCTATATATTTTTTTTAAAAAGATAAAAAGCAATGGCAAAGGAAACATTCGTTAATACTCTCATTCGAAATACTCGTATCAAAGTTATTATAATTCAATATAAGCACAAAAGCCACAGAGCTGGAGTTCGATGGAGCGGAACTAAGTTTTTTCTAACTTTATATATATGATCATGAAAAGAAATTATAATAAACATAATTAAGTACCCAAGAAATCATATTATCATATCCATCCCGTTCTTACGAACGTCTAACTTACCATCGATTGTGAGGGAAACTGTATATATTACACAAGGTCAAAATAGTGTTCCTCTGTACGAAATTTTTAAAAAATTTTAATGAAAACACTCTGTTATAGTTCTGCTGCACGATGTGATGTTTTCAAGCAACCTCATTCGATTTTGTCGATTCTCTTCAAATCAAATATGAAAATTTGTAAATCTTAAATGGAACACTATTCGGAAATTTGCATTAGATTTCAATAAATAATTGCAAATGCAATGATTGCACCAAAAATAACTTCGTATTTATAAATTATATTCTGTTCTGCATACAAAATACAGGATCATTCAAATAATTGGCCTATTAGACGTTTCCAGGGTTCTAGATGGAGATTTGAAATATTTTACACACGGCTGTTATCAATGTAGTCATCAGCATTGGAATTTTGAATAGAACTTCCAATTTTTTCATCATCATCAGATTTCTTGCATAATTTGCTACATTTTAAGCATCAAGTTTACGTTGTTGTGTTGGAGAAATACATGGGTATCAAAAAAGATCTCTAAATTATTTTTATCTTAGTATCACCAATAACTTTATAAAGTTTTAAATGAATACAGTTCTCTTCCCCGATATATAAAGGGTAGGTACTACTAGAAAATTAAAAAAATCGCTAAAGTAATACTTGAAAAAAAACTGTGTGATATTGTTGTCGTATTGTATTAAGAGATGAATAGTACTGTATGAAGGCTGTGTGGTAATCTGTTTGAGATTTTAATATTATATTTGATATCAATTTAGTTAGATCTGTTAATTTTAGGATGTATCTGTTTGAAATATATTCTATTCTATTCGTAGCACTCCGTCAGAAAATTCATAACATCACAACTATCCATATTGAAAAATAAAGCAAAATACCCGACAATGAAGAAATAACTGCGCTTCGTATTGCAAAGTCACTGAATAATGTAGCTCAATTGGAATAGTCACAAAATATTTGTTACTTTGAGATATTGCAAACTAAAATAATTGTTTTCTCAATTGGCACCCACTTTTGGTTTTTGAACATATCGATAAAATTTTATTTGATGTTTATTAGAAAAAATGGCTGATACTGGTGTTAATAAGTCCAGCGTTCTGCCAGTAGGGTCTAGAAATGGGTTCGTATAATTTTCATACTGGATAGTGTTTACGAATCAAAATAACACCCAGGGTTTTTTTTGATTTGGTGAGACAAGTGTTTGAGAGCATATTAGCAGAACGCTCTGAACTTGTTAATTTAATTTGAAGTGTTCTAAATGTTCAGTTACTGTTCAACATCTAGGCCTTTTTTTTATTGTCTTATGTTAGACTGATTCCGATCGAGCGAGTATCCCGTGCTGCAGTCTAGAGAGGCTTATTGCACCTCAGTCGCGGTCTCCTGGCAGGGTACCATGATTTCTTCTTTATTGGATATCGTCTTAGCCAACGATAGTTTGTTAGTTTCCAATATCGAACAACACCCCCTTCTTGGAAGATCTGACCATGTTTTTCTATATTCCACTTTACAGATACAGGCGCCCACCACTCATCGCAAGACCAAGAAAACTGTTGTGGAAACTGATTTTGCTGAATCATGAGCTCGCGCAGGTCACCTCTGTTTAAATCTTAATTAAAGAAAGCTCAAATCGAAAGGATGTTGTCTACATCAATGCTAAACCATGGATTAATGAAAGTATCCTCCGGTTAATTCAACAAGAAAAGCTATATGGCAGCGTAATCTTCGGCGCAAAGAGCAAAGAGACTACGGGGCACATCGTGCATTTTCTAACCGTTCATCTGCCATCATAGTTGATGCTAAAAGACAATTTGAATCCAAAATCACTCATTCTAGGGATCCAAAGCGGTTTTTCACTTATGTGCGTTCAAGCCTCAATTCTAAACAACAAACCCCGCTTTAGTCACAAGGTGATGTCGAATATTTTAGCTGTACCTTCGCTTCTCCATATAGTGATAGTGTTCCCCCTTTTCCTGCCACTGTAGTTGGGTATCAAAGTAGTACTGAACTTACTGAAATACAATACATTACAAGTTTTAGCAGTTTCATTCGGTTCATCAAGGTCTTAGTTGGATACAAAGCGTGAGTCACCAAAGCGCAATTCTTGATTTATAGTCGGGTTTTTTTTACTTATTTCTTAATGATGATATGGCGTTGATATAAAATGTAGCAAATTATACACGGAACCTAATATTCGTGGATAAAAAGTACTATCATTTGAAATTCCAAATTTTATAGCCACTCGCGGTATGACCCAAAGTGAGGTTTTCATGAAAATATTTCAGAAAGATATCCCTCAGCGAAATACGACCTTGTACCAAATTTCTGAATACCATTTCTTCTAGAACCGAGAAACGTCTGCCGGGCCAATTATTTGAACTACCCTATATGTACCCACCTTAGGTACAACTGTAATTATGTTCTCATACTTCGTTGAAAAAAGGGCGGAATCTTATATAACCAGCTCATTTATTGAATACTATACAGAATCGTCGAGTAGATGTGGTAGAAAAGCATGACAAAATGGAGATAATATTTCACTTTGCAATATTGTTAGCTAAAATTAAGATGTCTAAAACAATGGTGTTTGAACTCCCCGTTGTTTGACAGATAAAACTTTGACAAAATTGACCGACATGGTTGATGTTTCATGGCGGCGCCACCACATATTTGCAAAATGTTTACCTTGTTGATGAATGTTGGTCAGGTATGGTTCCCTTATTCGCTAATACAGAATGCTAACCTAAAAAGTTAAGTAAAACTGACATAGCGATGACAGATGACAGCAACAGATTTATGAACAGAAGTTTGACAGAAATCTATTCAGAATGACAATCCCTTGTAATTTTTGAAAAAGGCTGCCTATAAAGGAAAGAAAATGAAAGATCAACCATATTCCGGAAAATGGCAAAACAAAATCGAATCAGTTCATACACCAGTTTATAGACTTCCTAGCTGAAATATTGTGGTGAAGTCACATTGAGCACACTAGATTTTTGGAGTTACATCGCGAGTTATGCGTGATTTTTTTTTCAGATGGTGGTGGTGGTGAAAATTTCGAATGAATAACTTGAGGACCTCAATGGCGATATGAGCCATATGGGTTTTTATTCATTCCAAGAACAGAAAGACCAATAAATATCGTTTCGATATATTTATGTATATTATTTATTTCTTTTCCTTATAGTAAGGTCTCATTGGAAATGTATATAGTATTCCGAAACAGTTTTTATTCCCACCACCAAATTAAACAACTCAACATTAACTCCAGCTTCCTAACAGATCATGTCTTCATGGCTTTGCTTTACAGAGCTTCATATATAAATTTTGCGTTAATTACTATACTTATTTTATTTCTCAACAGTAGAAATAGTTGAACCACCGACAATTTGGCACTTTCACATAATGAGGGTTATGAATTTGAATATTTACCAATCACTAATTATCGAATTATTGAAAAATAAGACAAGTACTTTTGAATCTCCACAAAACACTTCATTCCAGGACAAGGATTGCCTGGCCATACTAAGGGTTCTACCCAATTGTGACTCAACATAAAACCTGATCTTAAAAGTAGTAGATATTGAAGAAAACAATATATTTTGAGATACAAAAAAGGAATTTTAGTACTTCCGCTGGTAGTTTCGAACTAATTAAAGATGTTCAGTAAGGATGATCAGTCAACATCTGTTCGTTAATTGGATCCAATTATCCTGGAATTATGTCTATTGATTTCTAGAGATTCCAAGAGTGTTCATCTACAACTTTTATTCTCGATATGGTTTATTTCATAGTTGTTATTAAAATTATGAAAAGATTATTTTAAATGGGTCGCATATGGGGGCAGTGAAGTGTTAGATGTGGATGTTCATGTTAGAGATGGGACCTCTCGAGTGAAAATAATACAGCCTTTCGATTATGGAAACCTCTCGAGATATCTCGAGATGTTCTGAAAAATTCGAACCAATTCAATCGAATAATTTTCAATCTTCTATAATGTGGCACTGACATGGGATAACGCGACTTACGAGAATGCCGATATACAGGCTGTCCCAAGTTCGAGTGCCCATTAGACGTTTCTGGAGAACTGTACATATTCGAAATCTGAAAATTGGGATTATGACATTGGTTGAAATTATCTACAGAGCTAAAATATTTTCGAAGACCAAGCACTTCCGGTTATACAGGTAGTGAAAATAAATTTAATGAAAATTTTTTTTTCAAGTTTTGCATTCCTGGTACGATTAAGTATTCAATGCTGAATGCATTTCTGTTAAACCATTGTATTCATTCGCATACTTTTCGAAATATCGAAAAAAGACCGGAAAAAAGTCATTTATGTTTAGTCAGTATTATGTTCATTATTCTTATTTTAAACATCCTGAGCGTGAACCGTTTTTACAACATTGAAGAGGAAGAATGTGGAGGTCATGCATCTTTTGAGTTTCAGAAATATCATCACAGGGTGTATCAAATTTTGTGTCGAAAATTGTGATAAAAAATTGGCCATAACTTCTGTTTTTCAAATTAGAACTCTATTTCTATGATTGCGTTGGATCTGCGGTGAATTTTTTTTTTCAAATTAGAACCCTATTTTTTTATGATGCGGTGAAAAATAATGATAATTTTCTAACATGATTATGCTCCTAAATTCAATAATTTCTTAGTTTTTTTCTTTAATTTAGGAGCATAATCATGTTAGAACATTATCAATAAGATCACCGCAGAATGCAACGCAATCATAAAAAAAGCACTGACGTGAAGTCAGTACCCTTTGGCGCGCGTGTTCACGGTGGCTAATTTGAATTGAGTGATGAGTACTACCTTTTGGGTAGATCTTCGGCTCGCTCTATCCACTGAGCTTGAATCATCATTCAATTCAAATAAGCCACCGTGAACACGCGCGCCAAAGAGTACTGACTTCACGTAGGTGCTTTTTTTTTCAAGTTCCTTTAACAAATATAGCTATCGATACAGTTTGGCTGTTAGCTTTACCGTAGATCGAAAAAAAATTGCGGTTATGGGACCTCCGTTAGGAACGCAATTGCCTCTCCTCCAAATCCGAACGTATTTTAATATAGATCTACTGAATATAGTTATTTATAAATTCGCCCCAGGGCCACCATACAGACATTTCAACTCGGAAATAACGCTATTTCCCCCAAACTGACTTGTGCCGGTGCACTGAATTGACATGAATATTCTTTTAAAATCTCACAATATCGGCTCATTACTCCCAACATATCCCATACAACCCAAAAACAGTCACTTCTCGTCTGCGCATGCGCAATCTACTCGTGGCTGGCATCCGCCACCCCAAAACCCCAATCCTCTTTGACGAAAACACCAGCAGTTAAATCACTGATGGTCTGCTCATGCACATACCGAAAAATGCCCGTAAAGGGTAACATCGATTTCAAAATTAGCCCCAGGGCCACGGTATGGACACTTTAACTCGGAAACAACGCTACAACTTCCAAACTGACTTATCCGTACACTAAATTGCCATGAATATCCTTTTAAAACCTCACAATATTGGCTCAGCACTCCCGACATAACCCGTACAACCCAGAAACAGCCACTTCTCTTCTGCGCATGCGCAATCTACTCGTGGCTGAAAGTAATCCCAAAATCACACACCTTACAAAAAACTCCGATTATCCAACACTAGTGTTTCAGGACATATCGCATCTTTAATCCACGCATTCGCAGACCCTCACCAGGGGATCCTATGGAGGAATAGCATTCGCCAACCCAAAACCTCAATCCTCTGTGACGAAAACACCAGCAGTTAAATCACTGATGTTCTGCTCATGCGCATAACGAAAAATGCCCGTAGGGAAAAACATCAATTTCAAAATTAGCCCCAGGGCTACGGTACGGACACTTCAACTCGGAAACAACGCTACATCCCCCAAACTGACTTGTCCTTGTACTGAATTGCCATAAATATTTTTTTTAAAACCTCACAATATCGCTCAGCACCCCCAACATAACCCACACCACCAAAAAACAGTCACTTCTCTTCTGCGCATGCTCAATCTACTCGCGGCTGAAAGTCCTTTCAAAATCACACACCTTACAAAAAACTCCGATTCTCCAACGCTAGTGGTTCAGGAGATATCGCATCTTTAATTCACGCATGCGCAGACCCTCACCAGGGGATTCTATGGATTAATAGCATCCGCCACCCCTATACCACAATCCTCTCTGACGAAAACTACAGCAGTTAAATGACTTCTCATCTGCGCATGCGCATAACGAAAAATGCCCGGAAAAGGCAGCATGAATTTCAAATAAATAGGTTTCGGAATTTCAAGCAAAATATTCCACAAAATAGAGTAATTTTTTGAATTTTTTGATGTCACGTGATCCTCACGAAATTTTGTAGGAGTGTTTGCAACAAAATTTTAAATTTTTAAAAATTTTTTTGCCACTTTTCGGCCTTCCTGTCAGTCACAAAAAACTCCGATTCTCCACCACTAGTGGTTCAGGAGATATCGCATCTTGAATCCACGCATGCGCAGACCGGCACCGGGGGATTCTATGGAGGAATAGCATCCTCCACCCCAAAACCCCAATCTTCTCAGAAGAAAACTAGAGCAGTTAAATTATTTCTCGTCTGCTTATGCGAATAACAAAAAATGCCCAAAAGAGGCAGTTACACCCCCAGTCGTTCACCGTTCAGACTAATTTTGAAAACCAATTTAAAATTCCACACATCGTTTACGCATCAATTCAATTGCCATGCTAGTAAGTAGTCCATATTTTAATCAGTTGCCCTCGTACATATCGCATTCATTCAGATAAACGCGCAAAAAATACGTCGGAACGAAATCACCAGATGTTGGAGTTATTACATGTAGGAATTCGAAATGAAATATAATTTGTCCAGTTTGGAAGTTCAAAATTATAAATTTTTTTTTTAGGCTCCTAGTGGTCTGTTCGCAGTGAAATTTTGCACACCCCAAGATGTCATTATTGGTCACCGAAGTGCCAAAACTGAACTCAATCCGATATTTGGTTTCGGAATTTCCAGCAAAATATTCCGCTAATAGTTAAAAATTTTTTCTACTCATGCTTCCCCTACGTGATATCGCATAAGTGTTTTCGTTGGTACTTCGCATATAACTACCGAGCTTCAATTCAATCGGATCAGTTTTTTTCGAGTTATAGTGAAAACAAACTTTCAATTTCGTTTTCAAATATTTAACTTTAATTCAATTTAATTTTTCTAGTTTACAGCCATCCGATCAATATGGGCATATAGAGGTCATGATTATACAATTTGATGCTGAATTTCAGATAGATCGAGTGATCGGTTTCGGAAATATCCTTGGAAAACGGTTTAACTAAAAATGGCTGTAACTCCGAAACGGCTCGATGGATTTTGCCCATTAACGAACTTGTCCGAGATATTTAGGCTCCAAACATGCCCTGCAAATTTCAACGCTCTAACTCATTCCGTTCGAGAGTTATCGTGCTAACGGCTGGCCGGACCGGACGGACAGAATTGAATTTGACCTCGAATTCTTCATCAAGGAGTCGAACCCAATCGTTTGAGACCATTTTCGAAAAAAAATTCGAAAAATACAGACATTGTGACGAAATGATAGCACGCTGTTCCTTGCGGAACTCGCGCGCAAAAATAGGGTTCTAACTTGAAAAACAGTAGTTATGGCCAATTTTTGATCACAATTTTCGACACAAAATTTGAAACACCCTGTGATGATATGTCTGAAATTCAAAAGATGCAGGACATTTCCAGATTCTTCCTTTTCGATGTTGTAAAAACGGTTCACGCTCAGGATGTTCAAAATATGGATAATGAAAATAATACTGACTAAACATATTTGACTTTTTTTTCGGTTTTTTTCCGATATTTTGAAAACTATTCGAATGAATACAATGGTTTCAACAGAAATGTATTCAATGTATACTTGATCATACCAGGAATGCAGAACTTGAAAAAAAAAATTTTCATTAAATTTATTTTCACTCCCTGAATAACCGGAAGTGCTTAGGCTTCGAAAATATTTTAGCTCTGTAGAGAATTTCAAGCAATATCATAATCCCAATTTTCAGATTTCAAATATGTACAGTTCTCCAGAAACTTCTAATAGGCACTCGAACTTGGGACACCCTGTATATCGGTTACGTTTTTAATGTTTTGATATTTCAAATTTTGATTGGTGGTCGCTTAACGATCGATAGAATTTATGGTTGACATCTGGTGCGTATTGTTGTCATTCTCGAATTTATTCTTGGGCATTGTAGGGTCATACTTTTATACTTCCTTTCAAACAGCTGGAAGGATAGAAATAAATATGGTATAGAACCCGGCATAATCTTTGAGCTGTGAAACTCAATAATAGTGACAAACTATGAATACTGAATACTGTTAAAGCGAGCCGAAGCAAACCTATTGGAGATAAGGGATAATGGAAGCAGCTGACGCGATAAGGACTGAGACAAGCACCGAGTGATTAATATCTTGCGTAATCATTCCATTATTGAAATCTTTCGATTATGCCCAACTCTACTTTATGTTCATCCTGCCGGTTTCAGAACCCCTGGCATTTAGTTAATCCCATCAAGAAGATTAAAGATAAAATAAATATCAACCTATCGATGTACACTCTCATGAAATCCTGCATGAACCTTCAAGCCGTATTTTTTCAACCGCTGAAAATTGCAAGTCGCTATCCCTTTCCATCGACTTGATCCGATCGACTTGGAACTAGGTATTAGTTGAATGCCAATGCGCAAATTTCTGCAGGATCGTATACAAAAAATATTCCTCAAAAATTTTATATTTCAGAAATATTCCCCTTGATTTCGCTGAAATTTCGTATATACTTTCAACCCGCCATTTTACAATCGAGTTCCGGATTTCAGCTTGATCTGCATTGAATTTTAGCAATTATAATATAATATAATAATATTCCGAAATGGTATCTACTTCTTCTGAAATTTCAAATCAAGTAAATCTCTGAATAGTAACAACACACCTCGATAGCCGAGAGATAAGGGTCCTGGTCTGCCGTACAGGAGATCCGGGTTCGAATCCTCGCTTTTATTTATCTTAAAATTTGAATTCAGTTTTTGCCCAATGCATTTTGTCACATGTTAACGTTAAAAAGAAGGATTGAAGGTTCATGCAGTATTTCATGAGGGTGTGTGAGGCATCAATAGACTATACAGGGTGTTTCAGAATCAGATGCTGAAACTTAAAGGTGAGAATCCTTAGGTGAAATTAAGAAGAAAGTTTCTTCTAAACCTAAGTCCTAAACCTCTTATCTTTTGGGATACAGGGTGTTGAAGTTTCAAGAAAAAAATAACTTCATAGACATTTAGTAGCAATGGAGTGCATCATTCTTTTCCAAGAATATTTAGTCCATATCCTGTACGGATATTATAGGATGAAAAATTAAGAAATGGTTCCTATCAAAAAAATTGCCATGGATGCATATAGGGCGAGTGCCAAATGTAATGAGAATTTCTATGCAGTTATTGAAGTTATGATCAAAAAATTGGTTCAAGCACTGACGTGAAGTCAGAAGCTTTTGCGCGTATGTTCTATTGTCCATTCTTCTGTATTGGACACCCTTAATCGAATTTACCATGGTAAATTAGGTTGTCCATTCTCCTGTATTGGACACTCTTAATTCGAATGTACCATGGTAAATTCGAATTAATTCTCCAATACAGGAGAATGGACAACATAATTTACCATGGTAAATTCGATTAAGGGTGTCCAATACAGAAGAATACAGGACAATAGAACATACGCGCAAAAGCTTCTGAAGTCAGTGCTTGAACCAATTTTTTTTTTGTGATTTTTTAGAAATTTTTCCGTTCTCAAGTTATCGTGACAACAAAAATATTTTTAATAATTTTTTTAAAATTTTCTAGTCATACGATTCACACAAAATTTCACAAACGTGCTTGAGTTCATATTCTACTACTATTAACCAAGTTTCAATTCGATCGGATTTATATTGGTTGAAAACAAAATTATTACTCAGAAACCATTGGGCCGATCATGCCCATTAACAAACTTGTCCGTCGAATTGGGATGCGCCACCCACCCTGAAAATTTCAATTGGCTAGCTCTTTTCGTTCTCAAGTTATCGTGGCAACGGCTGGACGGACGGACGGCCGGACGGCCGGGCGGACAGAATCATATTTGACCTCGAATTCTTCATTGGGGAGTCGAACTAAATCGTTTGAGACCATTTTTGTCAAAAAATTCGAAAGTTACAGACATTTGGGCAAAACTATAAGGCGATGTTCCCCAGAACATCCTCTCAAAAATCCTTTTTTTCATGAAACTTGAACATCCTGTAGCTCAAATGGTGAGAGTTTTACGACATAAGTTTATTGGAATTTTTTTCGTAAAATCACTTAAGCATTCACACCTTTAAGGATCAGCATCTTATTCTTAAATACCCATTATTACACGCATGCAAAATATCCTAACTTGACATCAGTGCTCTGCACGTTTTTTCTCATACAGAACAGTGTCAAAAAAGTATCGGGAATCGGTGAATGAAACACAAGGTACAGGATGTTTCTAAATTCATGCGACAAAATGAAGGAGGTGATTGCCCGTATGAAATTAAGATGGGTCTTCCCTACAACAAAATTTCCTCAACCCACCTATTTCCGAGATATCACTCTTAAAAGGTGGTGACTAAAATTGAGTTTTTATTTTTTTTCAATTGACAACTATCAACAACAGTAAATGAATTGTCGAAGTGAGAGCACCCTAATATTCTAAAACTTTGTAATTGAAAACAAGGTATAAGAAAGAAACAAACATGAGTGCACGAAAATCACAGAATTTCAAGTTTCTTGCTTTACTGAAATTTTAGAAAACAAATCGTAACTCAATTTTATCACCACCTTCTAAGGGTGATATCTCGGAAAGCAGTGGGTTGAGGAAATTTCGTTGTAGAGAAGATCCATCTTAATTTCATACCGGCAATCAGCTCCTGAATTTTGTCGCATGAATTTAGAAACACTGTATGTATTTTTCATTAAAATTTATAGCATCGTCTCCAAAATAGATCAGTTTCGAAATTAAATACCAACGCCAACGAATTATCTATTCATCATAAACATTTTTAGGACATTGAACAGGTACCTCAAAGTGGCAATTTGAGTTTTGGAAAGAGAGAAATGTGGGCCTGAGCCATATGATGGAAATACGGTGGTTGTTCTTTGAGTTTTTCAACACAAATTTCTTCAAAATGAAATATATACAGGGTGAGTCTTTAAGATGTACATTCATTCAACCGTAGATTATTCTCATTAAATAAAACTCTTTTTCCATTTAACATTTTTTCAGATTCAGCTCATTTAAAAAGTAAGAAGCGTTTGAAGATTTCACAATGTGCAAATACACTAATGCATATGAATTATCTATGAATTTGATGGCGAACAATAAGAAAACGTGGTTCACAGCTTAATTCGAGTATTGCAAAGCTCAGAGGTGGATCCATAACAGTAGTTCAATTTCTGGAATTTCAGATTTCATTACATTCAATGAATAATTTCTCGAACGGAGAAATAATGAAGAATAATTCAGTATTCTAAAATGTTTGAATATTCTCAAAATGAGTCAAGATAAGTTTCATATTAATGCTTATTTCATTTAGTTTTATGAATCTGGGAGTCTATAATTGAGAAACCAGTGGTAGTAGGAAAAAGAAGATAATTGCAGAATATGTGTCATACTTATAGTAAACATCACACCTACATTCCTTCCATTGGGAAAAACCATGTCAAAGCTACAAATGAAATCGGATTTATTTCTTTAATTTCAACTGCCTGTATTTTTTACCTGAGCCGAATTTGGAAAACTGGCAAATAAAAGAAGGTGTCATTTGATGAGAGAAATTTACGGATAAAATTAACGTACAAATTAAAGACTTACCTTGTATATCATGCTGAAAAATCCCCGAGTTTTATTTCCACAAAATTGTTCATTTTCAACGAATTTGCTCTTCTTAACGCCGGATATAATATTTTTTATTTACTTTTTAAGCGCACCTTTAAAATGATCAATTCTTGATAGTGAAGTACCAATGTTCCAGACAAGAATACCAAAAATAGTGGAATCATTGAAAATTTGATAACAAATCGTACACCAGAAATATTTTATCAACTAATATACATAAATGAAGTTTCTTCGATTTAATTTCCGTGAACGTAAATATTCAAATTCTGAAGCAATTGAAAAAACCCTTCTTGAAGCCTCACTCGATTCACTTCACTCTATTAGAACATTTCGTAGTCTATCAAATAAGTAAATGACATTATGTAGCTTGAATTGTTTGTAGCTTTCGCTTAAAGTATTTTGAACTCAAGTATTCAGAGTAGTATACCGATTTTGGCCTCATTTAGCCTTACTATAAGGGAAGGACATTTTCTTGAGAATGCATGATACGCTTTTTGGATGCTTTTGTATCAATTCATAATAAATGCATGTTCGTAACCTGATCTTATCCCATGATAATTGTAAACAGTTTATAATGATGCCCTTAGTTTCTGCATGTTTCATTGTTTGATCCCGGATATGATGAAATTGATACTTTCCTATCTTTTTCATTATTGCATTTTTTTGCTACTGCTTGGCCGCATTTTGGTGAATTTTGGATTGCAGTTAGATCAGCAGTTGTTTGAAATATGGAATTTTTGATTCGTTAATTGATTCTTAGTTTGCTTGAGCTGGCATCTGAATGTTCATATTACTTAAATGACATGGGCGTGGAACGAAAAAAAGGGTACACAATGATGAATGTAGGGGTCCTTGGTTCCTGCCTTGAATATACTGATATACTGAGCCTTATATACTTCGATGATAGGCCTTCAAGCTATCAGACCTATTCTGTTTCTAAATAGCAATATTGCTTCCACAGCAAGATTTGTGAGATTGCTATTCTGGTCATCGATTTTTTGAGAAATCTAGCTATCCATATTATTATCTCAGCAAACCTCATAATAGTACTTGCCAAGAACAAAATGAGATTTGGAATATGGCAGAGAACCACTTGTTATATTTCTTTCTTCTTCTAAGAGTTTGAAAATATTCATGAGTAGGTCATTCAATAACTATATATTCATAATCGTATATATTTATTGAAGGTATTTTTAAATATTTAATTTTTAGGGACTTCATTCTTACACTAAAATCCGGCATCTTACAAACATCAGCAATCCCTTCGATTTGCCAACAGATAAGTTCACTAAACTATCTACAACATTGCCGATTGAGCGAGTAAACTATACTGCAGCCTATAGAAGCTTATTGGACCTCGGTCGGTCTCCTATTAGCAAACAGGGACTCATGGTTGAACCCCTCAGCTCGGGTTGTTAGCCTCCATAGGGTCTCTTAGTCGATTCCCTGCAGCTCAGGTTTACTTAACCGGGATAAGTCGTGCACCGGGTCTCATGTAACATCCCCAAAGCCTTGTTGGTGTATTACCTACACAAGCTACATTTTCGTAGCAAGTAGGATTAGGCCCTTGAATAGGTTCATCGCACGGTTCCTGGCACTCAGGATCATGTCGTCGCCCCCATAGTGAAGTCTCCATTGTGTGTGGACTGGACAGTCGAATATGACATGTGAGACAGTTGCCTCCCCACATTTCCTACAAACAGGGTTTTCTCGGAGAATCCCCATGTTGTCCAGGTGCTTTCTCAGGCGTATTTACTAGGCCAGTTACTGCCCTGAGCTTACTCCTACTCACTAGTAAGACTTCTTTAGTTAGTGAGGGGCCGAAGTTTTGTTCCAGTGCAAGTATGCTGTGCAAGGATCCATTTTTCAAATGACTCCCTTCAAAGCTGATTTAGTCACCCCTACTCTCAGCTCTGGCCCAAAGAGGCGGATAGCCGAGCCCGCTGTAGCGAGTGCGTCAGCTCTTTTATTCCCTTCAAACGCTGTGTACCTCGGCACCAACCCTAGCTGCTATTTCCTTAAGTGCTGCCTGACTGTCAGACAGAATTCGTATGTTCTTATTGGAATAGTCCATATGAATATTCTCTTCGACACATGTCGTGATGGCTACCACTTCTACCTCGAATATAGTGGTACATTGCCCAAGCGACATCAAAATGCTCACATTGGGTGCAGCCACATACACTTCCACTCCAGAGCTTCCGCCCATCACTCCGTGAACCATGTTAGTTCAATGTGCGGTCTTTTCTCCCCCTCCGCAGGGTGTTTTAGCCCCAGCTTGAAGGAAGGATAAAATTTGTGAGTTACTGGACTCCAGTTGCTCATCATGTTCAGGATCGGGTGACTTATAAGTCCCTCAATCCCTGCGCGTCAGTATGACCGTTGTCTCCAGACATCTTTAGCAGCCGCCTGTAGGCCCCCAGCCTCGTTTTGGCCCTCACCAGAAGGTGAAGGAGAGGGAGTCCCACGAGAGCCCCCATAGCCGCAGTTGGAGTACATTTCATTGCTCCAGTAACACAAAGCAAGGCCAGTCTCTGATCTTTCTCCAGCTCTGTAATGGCCCTGTTCTGGTTCATTTTTGTCCTCCACACAGCACTAGCATATGTAACGGTGGGCCCCATTATAGCAGTGTAAATCTACCTAGTGATTTCCGGGCTCAAGCCTCATGTTTTGCCAATTGCCCTGTGAGCAATCATGAGGGTTTTCTTTCCCTTGGTAACTGTTGCTGAGAGTTGTGTGTTCCAGATTAGCTAGGCTTCAAGCATAACGGCCAGGTAGCGTACCTCATCAGCAAGGTTTAGTTGCACATCCATGAGTTTGGGGGGCGTTGATTCCCTCCAAATTCCTTATGAGTGTTAACATTATATTAACTGTTTTTAAGAGGTTAACACTGAGGTTGACCCTCTCACACCAGCTTTTCCGCCACTTTCATAGCCTGCTCTACTTTGACCCCTTTATCCACAGATTCCATTCCTTTTTATTTCAAACCCAGAAAATAGAATGCTCTTTCGTAAACTATTTAAACTCAAGGCAGGAATTCAATGATCTACAAATGTCATCTCAATGTCCATAAGGAATTGAAGTTGAATAATTCTAACTACGTCCATGTTCCTATGATAATCGTAATGTCAAGCTCAAATTTACACGAGAGTCATAATGATGCACCATGTTGCGGATTTTTCACTAATTGAATCAGAGCAATTGGTCTACATTGCTGAAACTGCAAGCGTTTCAATTGCTTACCCTGAAGCTGGTAGTTTCCCCTTTCGAGATTTATTTTTTTATTTTCTCCATGTTATGACTATTTGGAAAATTAACCAACAATTCTAGTGGTTTCTTTGAATATCCTCATCCTTATATTTCTATCTCAAACAAATTTTTTTCGCAGCTCCCTACCAGCTCACGTGTGGGGTCGATCGGTTCAGGAGGAGACAGCTCCGACTGCTCCCAGCGTCCAGAGAACGCACTCGACGCTCTGCTAGATGAACTCCAAACATTTTCCAAGCCACCTTCAACGTTGAATACCCAATTACCTCAAGATACGAACCCTCCCGCCATACCCATTAAAGGTATCCCACCAAGCAGCCACCATCCTCACGTGTCTGAGATAGGAAGGAAAGGAAGTATGGATTCATCCACTCTGCTGAGCAACCAGAATCTAACAGTGAGCACAGCCACCGGTAGCTTGAGACGTTTACATTCGTATCCTAGTGGATCAGACACGGATAATAGTCCTCCTATACAGCCCATTCAACGAGATATTTCTAAGAATAAGCCCCCTCTTCCAGAAAGAAATTGCGATCTTATTCAACAGATCGCTGGGAAGAGAGTACCACCTCCACCGCCTCCAAGAACAAGCTCTAAGAGTCCTTTGAATTCTCCAACGTCTCCGAATTTACCTCCAAGATCACCAGCAGCTGGTCTGCAACACATCCAGAACGTTCAAAATATGGTGGATAAGCCATACCAATCACAGTTCGAACAAGCAACTCAAAGTTTAGGTTTGTCCACGCTACGAAGGAACATTGCAAGTCGTGGTATCCTGAAAGAGAAGGCTCAAACTTTACCGAGGAATATTGGATCAAACCTTCAGACTCTCCAGGTATCTGATAGCGATGCGATTTCTGCAAGTAACAGTAGTAGTTGCGAGAGCGTCAATTCCCAGGATGGCTCCAAGAAATCCAGAAAGGAAGAACTCGAGCAGCGTCACCAGGAGCTTCTGAAGAAACAGAAGGCTCTGCAAGAGCAGTACGCGAGGTTGCAACAGCTCCAGAGAGGAAATAACACAGCAGTAGTCCCTCCACCACCTGATCAACTCTTGAAAAAAACCGGAAGTGAATCCAACCTCCTGCAAAAAATGGGACTGCACCTTACCACATCCCAAATGACAGGTTCTCTAACGAATTTACCAAACACAATGGCCAACGCTTCAAATAAAACTGCTTCAACAAATACAAATAGTAATACGAGAAATATCGAGGATGCAACAGATAATTGTAATATTACAAACAAGGTTTACGAAACCGAAATACTGTGACCTAGTACGATGGATAGACATTTCCAATTTGTATGTTAAATACGTTGCACTTTCAACCCATATCACAATTACAAAATTTTGTTTCTGTGCTGATTGAATGTTAGATGTCTTCAATTTTTTGCACCATGTAAATGAGTCATATGGTAAAGATATCACGTTAAACGTCGAACCCCAAAATATATTAATACGACATCTGTCTTCAGGAATCTTCATTACGTCAAGGAGCAATAATTTCGAAAATATCTCTTATTGATCATTATTTGACACAATCAACGCACGTATTTTGAAGTGAATTCATTAATTAGTCTTTTATGGTATTCCTGGTTATGATGTATGCGATGTTGCCAATCATATTAGGAAGGAGTAGGCATTTTCAAATTCAACTTTATTTATTTATTATTCTCTCAAGATCGGAATTAACTTCTTGGCGACTTCCCTTAAAATTTTCCTATACCTATTTGTATAGGCTCACAAAAAATGATCCTCTGCTTATGCGTAAAGTATCTCATAAAAGATGTTTCCAAAAATTTATTTTTCTGTTGGAATCGCTGAACTTCAGTAATAAATAATTATTCAAATGTTGGCACTAATTTTTCCATGATTAGTTAGTGAGGATGATGAGTTAGTGAAGGAACGTCTGGATAAAATAAAAGAAAAACAGTGCTGAGGTTCTAATTTTCTCTCCAAAAATACATATACATTGAACATACGAAAGTGGTGGATAGGTGGGATCATCTGCTACTCACTCAGCCCTAGTTTATTTGGCCCTGGCCCCCTGGATATTTAAAAAATTTTCTGCTTTCTTCTAGTTTCACCACTTTCTTAACTTTGAAGTGTAATTTTTATTACAATTGGGTAAAACAGGCAATATTTTGTTTTTTTTTAAATTTTTAATGTTGGCAGATTCTTATAAAATTATTGTATTCAGATGTTATGTAGAAAAAAAATTATGAGTCCTCAAACTTACAGAAAGATGTAGAAAATACTTAAATCATAACTTCAACTTGCATAAAAAAAACAATATTTATCGAGGAGTTCCAATTCTAGCAAAACATATCCCTAGTGTGTAACCTTTCTAATGGTATGTAATTTGCTCTTATAAAAAAAACCTTTGAGAGTTATTTCATAATTTTATCAAGTAGGAAATTTTTGACGAAACTCTACCTTTACGGAAAGTGAAATGTTTTGCGAAATTTAATACTGCAAGGTTGATGAAAATTAAATGATCTTCAGCTCGCCAGTAGCAGTGGTGCAAATTGACATTCACCATTCCCTAGGGATGGTTACACGAAGCAGGCAGAAATTATTTATTAAATAAATTATTTAAAATTATTTAATTGTTTCATTAACGCACCTTACGGGTACAGCTATTTTCTTTATACTTAATACAAGAACTTACCTAATTTCAATCGATCATTTAATTTTTATCAACCTTGCAGTATCAAATTTCGCTAAACATTTCACTTTCCGTTTACGGAAAAATTTTCGACGAAACTCTACCTTTAGGTAGAGTTTCGTTGAAAATTTCCTACTTGATAAAATTATGAAATATCTCTTGAAGGTTTGTTTTTATTAAAGCAAATTACATTCCATTAGAAAGGTCACACACTAGAGATATTTTGCTAGAATTGGAACTAGTCAATCATTTTTTGTTTGTTTTTTAATGCAAGTTGAAGTAAAGATTTAAGTAAACTTTACAACTTTCTGTAAGTTTGAGGACTCATAACTTTTTTTCTAACTAACGTCTAAATAAAGCAATAATTTTATAAGAATCTGCCAACATTAAAGATTAAAAAAAAAATAAAAATATTGTCCGTTTTACCCATGTTTAATAAAAATTATACTTTAAAGTTAAGAAAGTTGTGAAACTAGAAAAAAATTTTTTTTTTTAAATATCCAATGGGCCAGGGCCAAATAAATTAGGGCTGAGTAAGTAGCAGATGACCCAATTTATCCACCATTTCCGTATGTTCAACGTTCTGCCAAACACTCGTATAAAACTAAAACTAAAAAAAATGTACATACATAGAAAAGTCGCATAAGAATTTCAATTTTTGAGATCAAATATTCATACATATGTTTTATTGCCACCAATATTTGAGTTATTCGGAATTAGTGCTCCTCTCTCAAATACATGCAATGTGGGCTGTGGAAGTCTAGAAATGCGAACGGATTCTCCTAAAATGCCAATATCTTGATATAATTAAAAATTTGTTTGTTTTTGCAATATTTTTTGAGTAGAAAAAATCATTTATATTGAACATTTTATAAACTAGATGCAATTCGTTAGCACAAAAATTGGCGCACCATTAATCCATTAATTTTGTTCCCGTTCATAATGTAATATTGTTGATGTTTCATACATTTTGTGAATAATGGTAAATCTTCCTATTTTTCTGTTGAGAAGGTTAGGTGATCCGACTACACTAGAAGCTTGTTAGGGAATAGCGACTTTTATGAATTTCTATCCTTGACTTCATCTCAAGAATATACCTTAATATCCATCAATAATACATCATTCTGATCTTACGATTTATCATAAAGTTACAGTATTGAATATAATTATGTGGAAATCAGAAATGAATCAACTTGATGTCGTTTGAGATGAAGCAGTGCTACCAATTCTTTATTGTTCCCATGATATAACTTATCTGATCATTAAAAGCAAATCTTACTCAGTATTTATATCAAACTTTACTGTTCACTGTTCTGTACATTTCTCATAGATGTTTCACTGCCGTCACTATGTTTGTAATAATAATTTACAAGGTCATCTAGTCTACCAAAATAACCGTTTTGAAATCTATAGTCACATTCGAGATAATTATCTATCAATCTGATGCACAAAATGCGTTGGTAATTTATTCGTGGAGCTCTGAGATTTTTCTTAGTTTAACATCCGCTTCAAATGAAATATCTACAAGACTGCAGTGAAATATTATATTTCATCGATCTTTCTCATTCCTCTGCTTGAACTTATATGCTCAATATTTATATTTTTTGGGGAATCTTACAAGAAGTGAAAAATAAAAAAACACTGAAACTAAATTGCATTATATGATGAACATAGATAGGTTTGTATTTATCGAATAGGTTATTGATGTAAATAACATTCAAAATGGTGGCTGCTATTTATTAGGTGCCAATGTAATATTATCGAATAATAAATATCGACATTACCATTTCTTTCAATTCCTATCTATTCTTCAAGGATTTGCCTATTTCTACAAACGGCGCTAATTTCATGTTGGTTTAATATATTGCATATTTTGCTGCTTATTTGTGGAATGTAGGTTTCTTATATTAATTTCTTCCACATAAAGGAGCGGATAGACGAATGACTAGTAAATACACTCTTGTCCACCACGTATTTTGTCCTCTGACATATGTTTAGAGAAAGATATTCCCATTTTCTGAGATGAAACGTTACTAGAGCATGCTATCTATTAATTACTCTACTTAAATATGGGCTGACATTACCTCAGGCATAAATCGATAAATGAGATCAAGGGGTTGATCGTGGTTAGGTCATTATTATAGTAAAACATCCCTTCTCTTATATATTTCAATACCTTCAATTCTAGGTACAATTTATTGTAATATTTCAACAATTTAAAGGAATTTTCAGGAATCGAGTGTCCGGTTTTCAAACAATGATGTGCAACAACAGATTTATCGATGTTGTTGTTTTGAATGTGTTCCATATGCTCCATATAATACCCGATTTTAAAATGAGTTTTATCAAATGCTAAAATATATATACCGGGTTGCCCACCACAGAAGCGGAGCTCTTTTTGAGGGAGTAAATAAAGATATTTTGAGAATATTTTTTGGTGATGTGTGTAGGGTGTTAAAAACCACAATTTAAAATTATTTTTATATATGCAAGGTATTCGAAAACGAAGATATAGACCGAAGCTACATTCTTTTGAATGTAACCCCCTGTATTTGACCCGAAAAATGAAATGGCAAGCTCAATTTATGATGTGTTTCTTAAGATCACCTTATATCTTAGAAGTAATATGAAAATATGGAGTTTTTTCGAATATCAATTTATGAAGAAACCAGTTATGCCAGCGATACAGACTTTATTTTTTCTAGTAAACATATTAAATAAATAAATACTATCCTCACGAAATTTTGCAAGAATTTTCGTGTTGGCATTCTACAACTAATAACCATGTTTGAATTCAATCGGTTTAGTATTTTTCGAGTTAATGAGGAACAAAAAACAACCAAATTTCAGATGGCTATAACTCTAAAACCGTTTGGCCGATTATGCTCATAAACAAACTGAAATGTCGCGTTCTGATGCACATCCTAACCTGAAAACTTCAAGCCGCTATCTCTTTCCATTCTCAAGTTATCGTGACAACAAATTTTTTAATAATTTTCTAGCCATACGATTCGCACAAAACGTGCTAAGGTTCATATTCTACAACTACTCACCAAGTTTCAATTCGATCGGATTTATATTGGTTGAAAACAAAATTATTACTCGGAAACCACTGGGCCGATCATGCCCATTAACGAACTTGTCCGTCGTATTGGAATGCGCCACCCACCCTGAAAATTTCAAGTCGCTAGCTCTTTTCGTTCTCAAGCTATCGTGGCAACTGCCGGACAGAATCAAATTTGACCTCGAATTCTTCATTGGGGAGTCGAACCATTTTCGTCAAAAATTCGAAAGTTGCAGACATTTGGGCAAAATGATAACGCGATGTTCCCCAGAACATATGCGCAAAAAAAATTAACTCCGGAATATACAGAATGATCATAATTCATTATCAACCATCAACAGACTATGAATAATGGTCAAAAACTTTCTTATTTCAAATGGTACACCATTTTCTATATCTCGTTCAACGTTAAAATTAATTTTCATAAGTTTTTCCTACACCTAAACCTGATATTTTCTCATAAATTTTCGACCAATATTTGTAGTTGATGTTGAAAATTAATTATGATCACCCTGTATATTCCAGAGATAATTTTTTTTCTATATCGGAGTAGCCAATATGCTGGCGTAACTGGTTCCTTCATTAATTGCTATTTAAAAAAATTGGTTCAAGCCCTGTGGACAGGAGCTTTCTGGCGCTCTTGTTCAAACAGACAAATTATATCTCCGAAAGTATTGGTTTCTCAGAGTTGAGAATTATATCAATGTATTCTTGATAGAACATAAGGAATTCATAAAGGAAATTCAATTCAAATAATAGTTTATTTATCAAGATTATATGAGCAATCTGAGAATGAAAACTGCACCATGGAAGAAATCAAATTAAAATAGCTGAAATGAATTTGACTCTCTCTTATAGAACAGCATGACATATACGAGTATGAACACAGATCATATAATAAAGCTTAGATAGAATAATTATAGCATTATGTGAAAACATAGAAGTAGGATTCGTTATTGAAATTTCGAAAAATCATATCTCAGAAAGTATTAGCTTGTTGGAGTTGGAAATGATATCAATGGATTTTTATGATGAAACTGCATCTTGAATAAAAAATGAATTTGAAATTTATTACTTAAAAAATTTTTTTTTTTCGTAACTCTGAAACCATCTGGCCTGTTTTGCACAATAACGAACTTAACCGAGATATTCATCTCCCTAACCTACTCTGAAAAGTTCAACTGCCTAGCTCAGTTCCGTTCGAGAGTTATTGTAGAAAAAGATTTAAAAATTTTCAAAATTTTTTTTGACACTTTACAGTAACCTGGTCCATACAAAACATTCACAGGCGTATAAAGGTCATGATTCTACAATTTGATGCTAAATTTCAGATAGATCGAGTGATCGGTTTCGGAAATATTCATAAAAAATGTTTTTACTAAAATCGGGCATAACTCCGAAGCCGCTTGATGGATTTAGCTCATTAACGAACTCGTCCGAGATATTTACGCTCCAAACCCACCTTGCAAACTTCAAACCTCTAACTCCTTTCGTTCGAGAGATATCGTGACTACGGCGGAACCGGCCGAAACGGCCGGACAGAATCGATTTCGACCTCGGATTCTTGATCAGTGAGTCGATCAAAATCGTTTGAGACCTTTTTCAGCCAAAAATTCGAAAATTACAGACATTTGGGCAAATTGATAAGCACTCTGTTCCGAGGAACTAGAGCACCAAAAAACAAGTTTCGTATGACAATTGCCCAAAAACAGGTTTAAATTATGCTTTCAATATTTACGTAATATTTGCAAACATTTTTGGGTGTGAGGTCCCCGTTGCATCGCCAAAATACGAGTATTTCAACATCAACATAATATTTTTGAAGTTATAATATTCCCTTCCGTCAGTCCCGTCATTAAGTGAGAGAACTGAGCATAATGAAAAGCAGTTTCACTTCTCTCAGATCTCTTACTTTTGTGAGAAAAACTAATTTTGGGACAAACAACTGAGATTTTTCTCACTTCGCTCACATTTCGGAATACACTTTATTCTCATAATTCTTCGATTGCTGAAATGAATTAGACAATGTCATGTCTCAGGAAAATAGGTTGACATTATAACAATCCAAAGATAGAATAATTATATCATTCTGTGAAAACATAGAAATACGATTTATTTTTGAAATTTTGAAAAATCATATCTCCGAAACCATCTGTCCGATTTTGCCCAATAACGAACTTAGCCGAGATATTTATCTACTCTGAAAATTTCAACTGTCTAGCTCATTCCGCTCGAGAGTTATCGTGCCTACGGCCGGCCGGACCGGCCGGACAGAATGAATTTCGACCACGGATTCTTGATCAGTGAGTCGAACCAAATCGTTTAGGACCATTTTCATCGAAAAATTCGAAAATTACAGACATTTGGATAAATTGATAAGCACTCTGTTCCGAGGAACAAGAGCGCCAAAAACTCCATATTTTCAATTTTTCGTTATTTCCTCGTAAATGGTGCTTCTAAGGTACTGAATGTTACAAATACAGGGTGTTACATTAATAAAATGTAACTTTGGTTTACGTCTTTGTTTTCGAACACCTGTATATATGAAAATAATTTTAAATTGTGCTTCTGAACGCCCTACATACATCTCAAAAAAATATTCTCAAATATCTTCATTTACTCCCTCAAAACGAGCTCCGCGTCTGTGGTGGGCCACCCGGTATAAAAAGTTTGTTTGATTTGTTTTCGGATGGAACGTGAAAGCTTGGAAACCTCATTCCGTTTTGGGTTCTCTAGTTAGGATATCTAGTCAACTGGTCAATCGATTCGGAATGGCATATAAATATTTTTAGAGAAAATTCAAGGGCCGCACGCAAAAATTGCGAAAGTTATAAACGTTATAAAGTGAAAAAAAGGTTATTTGCTTGTATCTCAAAACCTATTTGAGATTCTTCAAAATTGAAAAAATTTTCAAAAAGAGGAGGAAATCTCCAACAAAAAGTCCCTACCCCTTGAACTGTAGGACCAATATTTATAATTTTATATTATATATATATTATAATTTTTTGTATAATTTTATATTATATATATTTGTTTATTTTATTATTTATTGTTTTATTTTTTATTATATATATATTATAATTTTTTGTTTAACCTGAGTATATTGTTAATAACAAAGCGAAGATTAACAACTTTTTAATTTTACCAACATAAATCTATTCTTCTTCTTCTTCTTCTTTGAAAAATAGCTCCACGAAAAGAAAAGAAATCTCAGATTAATAGTTTAACAATTATCGCACTTGCAATGTTATTGTTCTTGCTACAAAAAATTGTTAATAAACTAATGGATAAACAATTGAAAAATCGCGATAATAATTTTTGGACCACGCGTTATTGTTCATTGATCTTTTCTGTAGGCACCTGCATTTTTTCAGTTCTTAATTTTCATATTTAATAAGTTTAATTAATATTTATTCATTAAAAGTCCGAAGTGGGCTTGGTTTGCGCAAGCCGGAGTACCCGTTTTCTGGCGTATTTTCGACCCTCTTGGTAAATTATAAACATGCATTGGGAGTTGGGATTTTTTTTTTGGGAACTTTCCTCCTCTTCTTGAATCTTTTTTCATATTTGAAAAATTTCAAACAGTTTTTGAGATATATGCAAAAGATCTTCCTCTTTTGTCGCATCCCTGATCTCTGAACAAGTCATTGTCCTCACTAATCGGTTTATGACTGAGGATTATGTCAGCCTCTACTTGAGTAGAGTAATAGATAGCATACATTAGTAACGTTTGATCTCAGAAGACGGGAACATATATCAGACGACACAATTTCTAGTGGACAAGAGTTGAGTTACTCTTGTAGAGGTAATAACCAGTCCACAGACAATTCAAATCACATTATTGAACATTTATGTTGTTTTTGGAGATTCATTTATCTATAATAATTCTGAAGTAAACATTATTTCACCTTAATGTTCTTTGAACTTTGATTTCTTTTACCAGGTTCTCAGGAAAGAGAGTAGTCTGTATACCAATGAATAAAATGAAACATTTTTAATTTTTGTGAATGGGGATTATTATTAAGGATTAATATTTCGGTGGAAGGGGGTTTCCGGAAAATGTCGAAATCTAGGTAATTGATGGTTCCTTGATCTGAATTTCTCCAGTGAGCTTTGGGAGTTTTCGATTTCCATAGTAAATCTTTGATAGAATAGTGGAACTAAATCAAAATTGCTAAATAAATCTTCAACATATTATTTATAGAGGACTCTCTTACTGGAATTACTTTCTTTCAAGATAGATAATGAAAAAGTGCTCATAAAAGGAGATAATTTCATGCGAAATTTTCGTGAATTTCAATATTGGCAAAATTCCAGCTGAGCTGGGTCATCATTCTTTGAAGAAGTGCAGATGACAGATCTATGTCTATACATTAACTAAAAGGTAAAGGGAATCTTCTGTCTCAAAAAAAGTGTTAAGTACTTTGTACACATTTATTCCATATATTTACATATCCATATTTATAGCAAACTTACTCTCATTTGCTTACAGTGAATCTGAGCTACCATTCCGATATTGATTTACTCATTTCATACCTCTCATTTTTCAGAAGGGAAATATATTTGGATACTGATTTCGATAGGATTAAGTGTACTGAGTGTGTAGAAGATACTTGAAGATAAGAAAATATATCGCTTGAGATCATTCTTTTCTCAAAATTCGATCATTGAATAGGCTTTATTTTAGATTCATTAATTAACGTATATAATTTTATTCGAAATCACTATCATTGTTAGAAGGGGAAGCAATTATTAATAACTACCATGAACCAATTGTAGTTTATCAGTGGAAAAATCTTCAGCATAAGAAGTTACAACCGAAGATTGAAAATAATTACTGTAAAAATCACAAACCTTCTAAACAATGATAGTGGAACCACAGAATATTAGGGGACGAAATTTTTCCTCCAAATGTTGTTTTGTTTCGTGAGATTATGCGGCTAATCGAACATGAATTTATTAGTGTATATTTTTACTGAAGTCATATTTATAGTTACCAGGGGCGCAGCAGGATATATTATGACAATATAAATAATATTTTTCTCGACTGTGTACTAAAAAGAATTGAGCTCCAGAATTGTAACCAAAATCAATTCAGAACTAGCCATGAAAACAAAATATTAATGTAGTATCTCACTAGATACCAACAAAAATTGGGAAAGGCAAAAACATGCCATTTTCGAACCAAACTTTTATTCAAACGGATAAAATGAGTCGTCATTTTAATTATGTTGATACAATGCCAAATGAGACAGGATACCCACTGTAGGGGACTTATAAATTTCTCTTTTAATGGTTCGTACTTATAAGTGTTTCTTGATAACATGGTAATATTTAAGCAGGATATTGTATGGTCGATTTCCAGAAAAAACACTCCATATGAATATAAGTACTACGGCTATTTGTTTTACAGGGTGCTAAAGTTTTGCGAAAAAATCCCAAGACCGTAGATATTTTTGTGAAACATCTTAGGTGTTTGTTGTTTAACATAATTTTTCATTTTTAGCAGTGGCGTTCTTGCAGGATTTGCACTGAATCATTCTCAAGAGAAAACAGTCGAGAATAATTTGAATTTCAATACAAAAATGTCCTATAAACATAGGTCCTCAAATGCTTCATAACCAAGCTACAGGGGGGTCAAGTTTAAAGAGTTATTTCAATTATTTTTATTAAGTCTTGTAGTCTTTGAGATATTTGAATCATTTACTTCAATTTTTTCGTTTAGTTTTTAGAGTTAGGCTGCCCAAATAGTTCAGTATTCTAAAATTTCCTAAATGTCCGACGAATACTGAAATCTTTTTTTCCATTCATTCTAATGAATGGTGCAAAGAAAACGCTAAGTATAAAAAATTAAAAAACACCAAAACTGAAATTATCCTAACAAAATGGTCGGTGGCGTACGACAAAAAGGATCTGGGGTTTAAAAGGAAGAGGAAAATTCAAATAAGTATCACTCTGGAAATTGAACATTCTGTAGCTTAGCTATGAAACGTTTACAGACGTATGTTTGTGGAACATTTTTGTCTTGAAATTGAGCATTTCATCGAATGTTGAAGATATTTCAAGAAAAAGTAGACCAACTAGTATAAATTTAAGAGAAAAATTCGTGAACGATGATATAATGGAGCTACATAAAAACAAAATTGCTATGAACACAGATCAAAATAATCTAGAACCATTACTATCCCATAGTTGTAAAGTTTTGATCTTTGGGACACGGTCATATGAAGGTTTTTTCTTGAATTAGACCCAATAATATCTTTCTCAATTATTAGCATGATATTAAAAAACACAAGAGTATGCTAAATATTTTTTACTGAAACTGATAAAATATATCAAATTATAATATTTTTTTCAAAAAGCTCGTCATAGGACATTATTATTAGGCAGTGATTGATTGGTAAGTGAGTATTTCCCAATGCAGGTAATAAATATAATATATTGAATCACTTTCAGCGATGATTCAGTAGAGAGTTCCAATATTATCATGAGAATTTTTTAATGTTAGATTTGTATCTTGATGATAGTCGAGTCAGTGAACTTTTTGGCATTGCATTTTTTTAAGGAACTTTAACTTTATTTTTCGTTTAAATACCTACATAAAAGCTTATGGGTTTATCATTTTCTTAGATAATTAACCACAAGCAGAGAAAAATCGAAGAAGGAAACAGTCCATTACAAATACAATATTAGCTCAGTGATCTAATCCCTTCAATAAAAAGCACAACATACATTTTTCGTCGACCTCTTGAAAAAATTACATTTTACGAACCTACTAATTTCGGACAACATAAGCGCCTGTGAGAATATACGTCATTTGCTGTTGTGAAATTATTTAAGAAGTCCGAAATTCATAATAATTAAGAATAATGCATAGTGATAGCGACGACAAAATGTAATATGCACCTCGGCGAAAAACTGTCTTTTGTCTCGCCTGCTTGCTATTCTTGGCTTCGCCTCAGATAGCAATTTGTGAGCTCGACTATAATGGACTGTTTTTCATCCTTGGTACATAAATAACAAACATTTTGAAAGTACAAAAGCCATTTGGACATTTTGAGATGTTTCAGTGAAATAAAAAAAATATATTGAGTCAATACGTATCGATAGAGGAAACTTGGATCCACCATTACGCGCCAGAGTTGAATCGGCAGGCAGTTGGGTGGACATCTGCCGGGGGAGCCGGTTGGGATATTTTGAGATGCCTACGGTATTTTGTTTTTTCAAAAAAGGTCTCGATATGTTAGAAAAGCTCTGGAATAAAAGTATTGCTCTTGAAGGAGACTATATTGATGACTAACTTATCAACCGATATTATAACCAACCAATAATAAGATCATTCTGGTTGATGATGTATGTATGCTAAAAATTTCGTCCCCTAATATGTATTTATGTGAAAGAATTTCACTTCAAGTGTGATTACATTTCGTTAAAAGCATGTAGAAAAACTCAGCAATTATTCTATATAGAATTCAAATGCGATATATTTAAAATTACAATTTACATATAATCATCTATGTTCAGCCTTTTAGAGAATGGCACAATTTCCGCACAGCAGAAACTATGCAACTCAGTATTGAAATTATGGCAAAAGATCACAATAGAATCTTTCATAAGTGAAATTTGTTCTTGAATATATTCAAATCTATATCTAATAACACTTCGAAAATTCCTTTTATTCCTGAATATAATAATAAAGAATCCTTCAGGTGGTGAGGTATCAATTAAATTGATAAAAATTAAATAAAATAAACCTGCATATTTCAGCCTATAAATGGAATTATCATTGACATTGATTTCTTTCACAACTTATTTATAGTGCTCTCCGAAACCAAAAATATCTAGAAATAACAGAGAAGTTTTCGAGATGTTCTGCTGTAATCATTGAATAGTATACTGTTTAACTCACCCGTAATGATATCCATGTCCCACGGGAATTATGTGCGAGTGGGAAATGAGCATTACGTGTTAATTAGACACTTAATTTTTTCTACGGCTATTACGATAATTTGGTCACTTGTCACAATTCTTTTTTTTTCTTTTGAACTTCGATAAAATTTCCATTTTTCATTGCTTTCTATAATCTATAAATACACAATGATTTCTTTGAAATAATGAGTTTAGTAATAGTATTTTTGTACAGGGTTTCTATAAATGATTGTAACATTTCAGTTGGCTTTGAATCACACCTTGCTGCTCTTCGCTGAGGATCCTGACTATTTTACAGGCCTTTGAAATTGTCAGCTTCTATAATTCTATAGTCAGAAAATGAACTATGTGTATCCAATCAAGAATGTGAACAGTATATATATATATATGAATCGCCAAAATAAGAATATTTCAAAGCCAACTGCGATGTTATAATCATTTATAAAGACCCTGTATTATAGCCGTAGAAAAATATAAATACAACGAACTAAATGAGTGTCAAATATCTGACAAAATATCATGAAAGTACAATCTATTCTATTCTATGGAAAAATACACTATATCCAAATATAAAATTAAATATACAACTATAGACAATCGACTAGAATCACATTTTTGGAAATTGAAAGAAGAATTATTGGTTCAGTGGATATCATTTAATATTATATCATTTGGACTGACGTTGAAGCAATATTTTTCTCAAATATTTAATATATATATAATAACTCGATATGTGCATCTTATATACTTCAATTCTATCGAATTATTTTTGGCAACTTAATATCTGATGTTGATAACCGAATAAAAATTATCCATAATTTATGGATACTTCATCGAAACTGAGGTAGTTACAGATAAGTCCTATTGTATTTATTATTGGATCTCAAAAACACCCACTTAGAAAAGGAAAATTTATAGGTGTTATGAGGAGAATAAAATCGTTGAGAAATGTACTTCATAATGTCAAATATGATATTCACTCTGAATATACTTAGAAATATACATATATTTTACTCTCTCAGGGTGATTCATCATCTCGACAATTTTTGGAAAAATGGTAGAAATAAATCATATTTATGAATGGCCGGTATATGAATCTCTCAGCTAAGCGTTTCCAATATACTGATAGAACATATATAATGATGATTGAATTCAATAGAGGATATAATAATTTTCACTGATATAATACAGTCAACATTACGAGTCATACTACATACAATACATTATTGTAAATCAACATAATATCATGTTTTATTCAATTGATATGGATTTACATAATGCAAATAATATCAATTAACCAATAATATTACAGGTACACTAAGAAATTCACTGTGATAAAGAGAATTGTTTCAAAAATGATCCTACCCCAATATTTCAATAATTTCATCAGAAACAGGTTTGTCCGCCTTGCAACCTTCCTCACAGTAAGGGATTTTTCCTTCACTGCGCTATTGGCTGCATTAGCTTGGGATTTATGTGAACTTTCGGAAATACTCTAGGAAAGCTACTTTATATATATAGGACATAATTTTTGGACAAAAGCATGCATTTTCAAGTGTTCTCTTCTGCGTAAATTGTTGAAAATCATTAATATAAATGAATAAAGAATAAAAAGTTGTATATATTGTTAGCCTATCCATATTCTCATTGCGAGCTATTTAGGAGATTAGTTCAGTTGTAACATAGAATACTCTTTTCATATAAACAAGATGGGTTTAATGATATGAAGAAACACCAAAGATAGATATTCAATATTGGTTCAGTTATCCCAGGAACGTAATGAACTGTATATAGGGTGTATATGAATACATAGTTGCGAAAAAAATTAGGGAGTGATTCCTTGTCAAAAAATAGGGTGGCGTTTTTATAGAAACCGTTCTATTTTGAGCCCCCCCTGCTTAGTTACAGCCCACTAAAGATGGCGCCCGAAAATAAGTTTTAAATGTTATTCTTAAAAACCAAAAAACTGAGAAAAATTAAATTAAGCAGATATTATATGTGAGCGAGAAAGCACTCAAAAAAATATTTGGTGGTGTTCCTCTATGATTGCACGCAGTAGAAAAAGCCTCCCTTTTACCTGTTTCACAAGGAACTTTTTTCCATATCCATATTTCACAATCAAAAATTAATATGGATAGCTTGTTCTATTATTAACAAATAAGATCTCATGTTATTTCTTGCTTAAGTTCACGGTTTCTGAGGAAAAAAATTATTCATCAACAGATGCCTGAGTCTTAAAGGCTGGAATTATTTTCGACCTCAAATTTATCCATTAAGCGGATATCAAGTTGACATTTTTATTGAGAACTGGTACGAATATCAAATAATTGTAACCAATAAATTTGTTGATTACCTACTTTCGATAAATAATATTTCTACTTGCTATTTGTGATCATATTAAATGTGATCAAAGTGACCGCATTCGGGCGTTACACAAGAGTCTAGATGTCGGTGCATAGAGTGAGTTACCCGGTTAAAAAATCCGGGAGTATTTTGTACCACTTCATCGTAGTCGTTGGTGAATTCGTGTAAATCGAGTGTGATGTGCCGACACATTCGGGGAACATTTCTGCATACCTTCTGGATGCTTTTAGGGAATAACCACCAGAAAGACCGTAAACAAGGTGCATATCGGTCATTTACGCTAGTACACCGTCATCTTAATGAGTATGTGATAAAAATCTCAAAATGATAAGCCAAATCAAAAAATAATTGTAACTGAATGAAACTTAATCAAATCTAGTCAGTTGTCATAACAAAATGACATCCGTTTACTAGATAAATTCTTGTTCGGATTTAATTCCAGCCTCTACGACTCACGCTATCATGATGATAAATTATTATTTTCTCAGAAACCGTGAATTTTAACAAGAAATTACTACAGAGATTATTTCTTGAGGATTCATAATTATTATTCATTTCATAACAATACTTCACCTCCACTATATTCATAACCTCTTGCTTCATTCAATTGATTATGGATATATTCAGTAACTTATTCTTCTTATATCATTATCACTAACAATTCGGACGCATTAGAGTAAACCTAAATTTATTAGTCTCAATTGAATTGAAATTTTTAAATTAAATGCATTCAAGGTCGCATATCCATTGTTTATGAACACGTTAAGCACTTCATCCATGAGTAAGCAATATAAATCAAAAATGAATCTAAATTCTTTATTATTCACATCATAACAAAACTTATATGGACACCATATAGATATTTTTTTCTGGAGTGCTGAAATAAATATCTCTGAATGTGAGGCAATAAAGCAAGAAACCATACTAGCGTATAGTGGTGAAAAAAGAAAATAAAAGAGCCGTCTTCTACTACAGTGTGCACCACGATTAGTTCAAAAATTTTCATCGATAAAAATTTCTAATGAATGATCCCGACGAAATATTTTCGATGAAAAAGTTGAGTTTTGGAATCTGTGGTGCCACCAGTCGGAAGGAACATTGTAAACTCGAGTTTCATGACGTTCAGACACCTTCAATATTCTCGTTTTTTTTGCGACCTAATAAAAAAAAATTAATTCATTAGGCCTGATGTGCCTAAAATAGTTGTTGGATAACTGAAGCATTCGTGATTTTATTTGCGATACAAATCAAGAAAAAAACATTTCTAGAAAGAACTAATGCAGAAAGGCACAAAGACTATACAACTCGTCTAGAAAGGTTCATTGGTCGAAAGTTACAAATGTAGTCTATATCTACAAAAACATTGCCAGGTCTTCGGTGTTTTACCTAGTACCTATACAAGACCAGCACATTCTAGAGGTTGGCCATAGGCCACAGAAGAAAATAATAATGATGATATTTTCATTTTGGGCCACTCATATATCTCCCTAATATTTGGTGCTAGTAATTAAACATAAATAATCATAGCAACTACATGATTTGATTTTTAGCGTGTTACACTGGTCGCGTTCAGCAGAACCAACAGTTGCGGAACAGTTGTCACATTTCGATGATTTTTCTGCCGAACGGTACGCTCACTTTGGAACATGTTGAGTAGCGTATGTCATTTTAAGGAGCGTAGATTTTTTTCGCTCAGTATCGGTAGCATGTTGTAAGTTTGACAGTTGTGACATTTATTTTAAAAATAAGGACCGAAAAAACGGATACTGGACATATATTTTCGACGGAAAGAATTACCTGCATTTCGGGACATTCTAAAATAGTAAATCACCCATATATTGAGGAATTTTCTCTTCAATAAATGCTTTCATCGAATGCGTTAATTTGGAAGTCATATTTCTTAGTAGTTCAAAATGCTCTGTCGCTCTGTGATACTTCAAATATCATTCAGGAAAATGAGTAGGTTCATGCAGAATTATAAGAGGGCTACCGCGTGAAATTCCTTAATTAAATGAAAACATATGCAATTAAATTAAATATGAGATAGTGATTATCCACATAATGTTACTCCTCATCTGTTAGACCAAAGAGTAGAAGTAAGTTCATCTTTGGTCAGACTGTCACTGTCACTGAAGTGAATCCTTCATTGGTTTTTGAAGGTTTGACAGATTTACTCTGGATTTTACTCTGACAGTGAAAGAAGGTGCCAAAATCGGAATATAGGTTATGTTGGTTTAAGAAAGAACCTATCATTATTGTTTTCTTCACATATATGTAACTCTAATCCATAGACATAAAATAACATGGACTGGTTGTAAGAAAGAGACCATTGATATCAGCATTGAAAAAATTGGTTCAAGCCCTGTGGACAGGAGCTATTGGGCGCATGTTCATCTTCCTTGTGGCCCGTACTGACCAGTAAAGAAAAAAAGCAGTATCATGTTGAATACCTTAATATTATTCTGGAACACAAATTTTCCATTACAATAATCTTCATCTAGCTTCTATTTAGTATCAATTCCTGTAGAACGTGATCATAATAAGTGATTTCCATATAATAAAATGTGTTTGAACTTGGTATGTAGGAAATCTGACATCAATTATTGGAATTAATTGATTTGACAAACAGCCGTCAAATGAGGTAAATAGATTTTTGTGACGATTTTCTGTGACCATAGAACGTCAAAACACGCTGGAATGTGAATTTTAAGCAATATCTTCTGGAATTGCGATCGTATCGAACCTAAATTTTGCACACTCGTGTAGAATGCTTGATTTAACGTCGGTACAAATTTTTTTATTAAAAAATTTTCCAACTGCCCGATCCCAACAATACTTAGATAATATTATATCCATAAATTAAGCATTTCATTATTGCATTTCTTGAAATAGGTACCTTTTCAAGTCGATCAACATCGTCCTTCTTTCGACGTCTAAACTATGACTTGATTCTTTATGTTTATGTCTTTGAATTTGTTTTCGGTGGAATTCAAAGAGTTCATAGAATAATCGATGAAAATACTGAGAGAGACCCAGGAAATTTGACACATTTTGTCTTATATCTCCAGAAATTGAAATCGTATAGAGCCAAAATTTTGCACAATGTTGCAAAATACTACAATTGACGTTAGTACAAGTTTTTGTTGCAATCTGATGAATAGTTCACGAAAAAAAAATTTTTTCGAAAAAATTAAAAGAAATATTTTTTTAAAAATTACCAACATTTCGATCATAATAGAATTTTGCCAAAAGTTGCGCGTTTATATCCTCGAACTGATTACCAAGTTTCGATTCAACATCTTCTTTAGTTCCTGAAATATCAGGGAAATAACCTCAAAATTTGAAATGTCTATAACTTCTAAACCGTCCGGCCGATTTTGCCCGTTAACGAACTTAACCGTCGCATTTTGATCAGAAACCTACCCTGAAAGTTTGAAGTCGATAGGGCCTTCGGTGCTCCTGTTATCGTGCCTACGGCCGGAAGGCCGGCCGGCCGGCCGGACGGCACCCAAAAATCTGACACCGGATTCGTGATCAGGGAGTCCGAATTAGTCTATTAGCCAATTTTCAGCTCGAAATTCGAAAATTACAGACATTTGGACGAAATGATAGGACGATGTTCCCCTAGAACATGCGCCCAAAAAGACAGAATAGTTAAAGGCAAACCATAGTATAAGAATATATTGATATAATTTGGCGATTGGCAAAATCACAGAATAAGAAACATTGGTTTCCTTTATCCTTTGATATTTCTTGTATACTGTATTGTTTGGTTTCATGTATTGTGTATGTGTTTTGGTGATTTGTAGACAGAATAGTTAAAGCCAAAATATTTTCATTTAAATCCGAGACTCATTTCTGAATATTCTGATACTTATAATCTGAAACTATTTCTAATAAACTTCCTTACTGTAATTCATTCAGCTTTTTCGATACTCATTCAAAATAATCAATATTCCTCTTAAAAAAAATCGGGATTTTCCAATATACCCCAATTTCCAATTCGTGTATTTGCCCATGGCCCATTGTTTTTATACCATTATTTGCCTTTACTTATTCTATCCTTCATAACATCTCTCTTTCTAATGTATTCCGCAACGAACTGTGTGATAAAGTTACGTGAGGGCCAGTCCATGTTATTCTATGTCTATGCTCTAATCATAAATATATGTGAGCAGTATTGAAACTATTAAATTACCTCACAGAACATTAATAAAACAGTGAGGCAAAGATACGAGATTTTCCGTCCCATGAGTTATGTCAATTTTGACAGGAGTAAAATGAACTCGGAGTCGAATACTCCGACATTTCGAACGACAGTCATAGAGTTAAATTTACTCAACTCTTCCGTTTTCGGACTGCCATATTTTTGGTAAATATACTCTACGGAGTTAATATTCGAACACAACCCAGTGAGCGTACCGTTAGGCAGAAAAATCATAGGAATGTGAATACTGTTCCGCAACTGTTGGTTCTGCCGAACGCGGCCATTGTGGAATTGAAGTAGTCTGTGGATGTCACTGAAAAGTATAAAATGGGGTGCAACATCGCGCATTATTTTTCTAGATTTTTACTTTCGGCGATTGTACCTTCGGAGGATTCTTACTTTTGTTTCATTCTGGGCAAATGCCTTTATGCGAATGTACTTTCTAGATTAGTATTATTCTGCATTTGTGATATTCTGGAATTATGTAGAGACCCATATAATGAGTTAATAGTGTGTTATAATAAGAATTTAAACAGTTCCTAAATAAAATTATGGAATGAAATAAATAATAATAATGATTAATTTACGGAAAACCTCACAACATTATGTGCCAATATAAGTCCTAAGA
This sequence comes from Halyzia sedecimguttata, assembly GCA_937662695.2. Lineage (NCBI taxonomy): Eukaryota > Metazoa > Arthropoda > Insecta > Coleoptera > Coccinellidae > Halyzia > Halyzia sedecimguttata. The sequence continues at coordinate 66,739,276 of OW569413.2, read as the reverse complement.
TCAGATGTATCGAATAAATACATCGATTGAAATTTTCTGAAAAAAGAAAATTCATAAATATGATTTGTTTCTGTTGAGATTTGCTTCTGGGTAACACATGAAATTCAACTAATCAACAGTACATTTCAAGAGACATCCATTCATGTCAACAATAAACATTCCAAATGACATCTGGAATCGTCTATACATTTTCCCTAAATTGTGATTTATGTTTGCAACACCGACAGAATATATACCTAGTAAAGCCTTCTCTTCCAGGCGACTCCAACTCGTGTCATATGAAAGTGGGATCCTTATCACTGGTGGCCACGACGAAAGGGCCCATCTCTGAAGTATTCTCTACATTATTCAATTTTTGACTTTGGTTTATCGCACAATCAGAATGAGGAGAATTATCGTCCTTCTGTTGCATTCTGGATGGATCCAAAACTGGCTTGGGCGAGGGGTGAATATCTTTGGTATTCTTCGGGCTGTTGAGGTCAGCAAATTGAGATGTAGAGGTCGGTATCAGGCCGCTCATGTCTGTTGAACCTGCAGTTTTAAGCGTGTCCACAGCAGCATCTGAAGCCCAGTATTCTTTTTCCTTTCCTAGTCCCAATAATCTCCATCCTTTTTTATTGGTGCCAGTCCTCTTTATCTTCGGTAGAGTGCTAGCCCTTCTGTCCGTTATCTCTTCGAGACTCTTGCAGCATGATTTGGAGCTTTCGATCCTCTTCTTAGTTTTCGTGGGTGTCCCGCTTCGCGTACTTGTACTTTTCACGGAATTCGATTTAGCCAATTTGTTTTTAGAATCTTTGTCTACTGACAAGCCTAACCTATCGGTCAACTGTCTGAACCTTGCGAAAAATGATTTTGGTTTGATTTCACAGTCATAGAGTTGTTCCTTCTCCTCCTTCACAGAAATACTTATATCACTAAGTTTGTCACTTTGATCGTTTATTGAGAATATTTTATCGGATGACCTCTCCGGTGTTCCGATCTCTCCACTGGTACAATTTTCACTGTTACACTTCGGTTCGTTAGACTGAGAGTTATTCATTCTCAATTTGTCAGCGTTACTGTAAATATTTTCCGAGTATTTCAGGATACTCCGAGTCTCCTCTGTCCCTGATGATAATTTGACGGAATGTTCGGAATTTCTCTTATTCAAATTCAGAGTTTCCTTGGATAGAACACATTCCTGATAGTTAGCAACGTCATCATCGTCGTCGTCATCATACTGATGGTTCAGGCCCTCTTCGAATTTCTTCTTGAGTATGATTGCATATTCATCAAGGAACTCTGGAGGATCGAAAGATAACTTCTTGTTCGCACTGGTCAAACAGTGCTGATCGAAACTCAACGCGCCTGCACGTAGCTTTCCTCTCTGCACCATTCGAGCAATATCCGAATTGTTGAAATTTTGAACTTTTTCACGACTACCCTTACGCGAACCAGGATAACTCTTCCTTCCTGTCGCTAGACTGCTTTCTGTGGAAATTTTGAATTTAAGAGCTTTCTCCGACACTTCTACTTCGGTTGCTGTTTCTGAGTCACCACTTTCAGGGTCTTCAGCGACGTCTTCTAAGCTCTGTCCATCGTTTAAAGCACTATCTAGGCTTCCATCTAGATCTTCATCTGTCGATCGAGATCTACAAAATAAATGACATGTGTAATGATAAGTGAAATATGATGTACCGGGATCATTTCCCGTTCACAGTTTTGCCTGCGACCCATTAAATCAACATTTGTTCGATAATATACAGTAAGCGTCAAAATGATGGAAAAATGGATTTATTTTTCCCCTTTCAGGAACGCTCTTGTTCTTCGGAACAGAGTGCTTATCAATTTGCCAAATTTCCGTTATTTTCAAATGATTGGCTGAAAATGGTCTCAAAAGTTTTGGTCCAACTCATTGATCAATGGTTCAACTGACTGATCAAGAATACGTGGTCAAAATCGATTCTGTCCGCCCATCCAGCCGACAACTCTCGAACAGAATGAGCTAGACAGTTGAAATTTTCAGAGTAGGTTTGGAAGATAAATATCTCGGTTGAGTTCGTTATTGGGTAAAATCAGCCTGGTGGTTTCAGACTAACAAAAACATTATTTTTTTTCTCGTTAAAAATTTCTATTTCTATTTTTTTTAAGATCCAGTTTCATGATAAGAATTCATTAATATCATTATCAATTTAAAAAAATTAATACTATCGGAGAGTCTTAAAACTAGCTGTAATCGAAAATTAACGTCCGTACCTATGAATTTCATGATCTGTGTTCATACATGTCATCTCATCTACAGATAAGAGGCATGTCAAACAATGTATGATTGAATGCAAAACGACAAATATCCTCAGCTATCGTAGTTAACTCTTGGATAATTCATATGATGGTGGAAATATATACTTTGGTAGGTTAATCAAACTGGGTTCAGAACATCTCAAGTAAAAACAAAACTGGAGTATTGGCTTAGTTTCAATTGGTATGATATAATTATTTTCTTAATAGATTGGAGGAATGAGTACCTCGGATAAGTTCTTTAGTTGGTAGAATCGGACAAGTGGTTTCGGATTAATCATTTTTGGCACTCTTGTTGAATATAATTCCTTTTATGATGTTTGTATTTAATTTATTTTATAATGCATTTATATCATAAGAATCCATTGATATCATGCCCAACTCTGAGAAACCAATACTTTCGGAGATATGATTTGTCAAAGTTTGAACAAGAGCGCCAAAGCTACTCCTGTCCACAGGGCTGTAATTCTAATTTATTATTCTACCATTTCCCGTTACCAAGCAGTGACTATTTTTTTTTTAAATTGCCATGGATACCTAGATGATAAAATTCTGCATTCAGTAATGCACATGTAATGAAATTTGGTTCAATAATTCTTGAGATATTCATTTTTGGCGCTCTAGTTCCTCGGAACTGAGTGCTTATCAATTTGCCCAAATGTCTGTAATTTTGGAATATTTCGATGAAAATGGTCTTAAACGATTTGGTTCGACTCACTGATCAAGAATCCGTGGTCGGAATTCATTCTGTCCGGCCGGCCGTAAGCACGATAACTCTCGAACGGAATGAGCTAGAGAGTTGAAATTTTCAGAGTAAGTTTGGGGGATGAATATCTCAGCTAAGTTCGTTATTGGGCAAAATCGGACAGATGGTTTCGGAGTAACAAATAAAAAATTTTTTTTTACGGAACAAATTCCGAATCAAATTTTTTTTAATAAGCAGTTTTATCATAAGAATCCATTCATATCATTTTCAACTCTAACAAGCTAATGCTTTCGGAGATATGATTTCTTTAAATTTCAATGTAAATCGTATTTCACAGATTGATATAATTATTATTCTATGTATGAATTCTCATAATGTCAACTTGACAGAAGGGAATATTGTAACTTCAAAAATATTGGGGTTGAAATACTCGTATTTTAGCGATGCAACGGGGACCTCACCCGAAAATGTTTGAAAATATTACGTAAATATTGAAAGCATAATTCTGTAGTTTGGTGAACGTAGATCAGGAAATTTTTGATCGATTACAAGGTAATTTATTATTACTTATCTAATAAACTATTATTTGAATTCAATTTCCTTTATGATGCAGTGATATCATATGAATACATTGATATAATTCCCAACTCTGAGAAACCAATACCAGATATAATTTGTCTGTTTGAACTAGAGCGCCAGAAAGCTCCTGTCCACAGAGCTTGAACCCATTTTTTTAAATTCGAAATAAAAGTTTTACCAAATAAATACATTTTTATGGAAAAGACGATACTTGAAGGTGTTATAATCTACAAAAATTGAGTTCAATTTGATGGCCGTTCACTTATTGACATTATGCCATTCAGTATGAAACTCGAAACAAATATTTTGCAGAGTTTCAGCCTCTATTGCATTTATTTCATCTCGGATCCACTTTTTCAACAGTTTGATTGGCCGATTGAAGTAAACTTTGCCCTTTATACAGTGCTTTTTCAGCAACTCCCCACCAAGAGGGACTTTCCTATTCTATTCATATTTCCGGCTTTCATTTTATTAGAAAAAGTTGATGAATCATAAATTATATAAAACTTGCCAACTGTGACTTCCGGTCTGAGCAGAAAACGCAATTTGTAAACAATTTTTAACTGGATTATCTCGGAAGATTCGACCTTTCGGTATGAAATGCTGTAAATAAACTTGTTTGAATTTTTTTTTGCTCATAACTCTTTTAAAAATGTTATAATTAGCAAACAGAACTTTTTTGGTGACTTGACAATATAAGTATTCGTATGAATATGATCGTAACTAGGATATCTAGTTTGAACTTGGTTTTTGGACACTTGTTCAAATTTTCTCAAATCTGTGATCATAGAAAATAACTAAATGGTGTTGAAATTGAACTTACGATGGATATTCACGACAAAATTCTATTTCAATCAAAAATGTAGCTACAAATTGGCATTTTTCGACAAGATTTGCATGGATGTGAATGGAATGTGAAATTGAAAGATTTTAATAGCGAAAATATAAATATAAGCATTTTTGCACCAGAAAAAAGCGATTTTCGAACGAATGTCGAAAATCCAAGTCCAAAAAAAATTGTCTAGTTTCAATCTTATTCATACTGACACTAATATTGTCTACTTATAAAAAAAAAATCCGTTACGAATTTATTAAATTTTTGAAAGAGTTATGAGCAGAAGACGAAAACATATTCTTCATGATCCTGACCTGAAATTTCAAACAAGTTTACTAAGAGGGTATCATGCAAAAATTTCGAATTTTCTGAGATAATTCGACATTTTTGTTTGAAAATTGTCATTGCCGCTCAAACCAGTCACAGTTGGCCGAGTTTTATATAATTTTTTATGATTATTGATGCACCAACTTTTTGATAGAAATATAGTCTGGAAATATTAATAGATAAGAAAATTCCCTCTTGGTGCGGAGTTGCTGGGAAGCACTGTATAACCCCATAAGAAAAAGTCTGACAGAGTCAGATCTGGAGACCGAGCCGGCCATTCAATATAACCTCGCCAACCGATCCACCTATTCGGGAACACTTCGTTCAGGTAATCACGTACATCTTGAAAATAACGTAGTGTAGCTCAATCCTGTTGAAACCATAGCGTTCCTTTTGGGATCTGGATCTGCATCATTCGGAAAAAGAACAGCCAATGCTAGAATCAGGTCATCCAGTAAAAAAACTAAATATTTTGGACCTGTTAACGATTCCAGTTCATTCATTCATCTTGACAGTTCCATTTAAATAAAATGTTGCTTCATCACTGGATAAAACTCGAGCTGAAAACCCCTCATGGGTATGGCAAAGTTCCATTACATATTCGGACAACTGAGCTCAGCGGTCAAAATCGTCCCCATTCAGTTCGTGCACTAAATTAATCTCGAATGGGTGGTACTTATGGCATTTTAATCTTCTCAAAACCAATTTTTGCGATATATTGTTATTAGTCGCTATAGTTCTCGAAGACAAATGAGGATTTTTCTCCAACTTCAATAAAATGACAACTTTGACAAATCATATCTCCGAAAGTATTGGTTTCTCAGAGTTGGGAATTATATCAATAGATTCTTATGATAGAACTGCATCATAAATATAATTGCAGAGATAGAGGAAGAAATATTGCTTGCGGACATTCCACATTGAATATCGTCGGCGACACCGCAAAACCAAGTAACTGCAAAAACCAACATTTTCAGAAGGCACTAAAAACTTCATAATTTTGGATTGATGAATTAGTTTAAATTCAAAATAGTTACAAACCACTTGATATTGATTATCTCAGTGTCTGTTTACTCTTTGAAAAGAATTTGCACACCTGTCCTTACAAATACAATTAAATAATTACCGCCGAAATCTCATTTTTGGATTTTTATCAGTTACTTGGTTTTGCGGTGTCGCCGACGATATGCTAGATACACTGAGATACACTGAAGCCAAGCACCGTCAGGCACGGTTAGTACTTAGATGGGTGATCGCTAAGGAACACCCCGTGCTGTAATCATTTTTCAATTTGGCTTCTGTGCGTCAAATTTCAAGAAAATTTCGAGAGTTATCGTGTTAACGGACGGACGGCCGGCCAGACCGGATCGATTTTGCCCTCGGATTCTTGATCAGTGAGTCGAACCAAAGTGTTTCTGACCATTTTCAGCCAAAAAATCGAAAATTACAGACATTTGGGCAAATTGATAAGCACTATGTTCCGAGGAAAAAGAGCGCTAAAAATATCAATAATCTCACTGCTAGGTAACTTTAAAAAATAAGTGACCTTGACCTTTCAAACTAATTTTCGATATTCCTGAAAGGGGAGAAAATAAATCCGTTATTCCATACCTTTGATGCTCACTGTATGTAGATTTAGTTTTGCAGTGTAGAGTTAGTTTAATTTCTGTATGAATGAGAGCTTCAGCATCTATGATTTTCATTGAATTCTATGTTGCTGGACAAGCCAGTCTGACGTGAGAAAGGTTAATTATAAAAGGAGGATTTTGGCGGACTCGTTCTTTCTTTGCTCAGGTCTAGTCAAATAATTCAGAATATTTTTGTTCCAATTTATTATTTGTTTTTATTGTTTTAAACGTCTAAGTGGCGGTAATGTGAATTGGAATATCTTATAATCTCTGTCTGTTATAATTAGATTTAGTCCAAATACATTGACTAATCAATTCATTAAATAAACGCTATTTAATACATCTTGTGCAAATTGCTTATCATGAAAATTCAAAGAATTTAATATTGTTTAAAATATCAGTTTTCAGTTATCTAGAGTTAGATTTGTGTGTATTTTGTTTGAGACCTGGTGTCTAAATCGCTGGAAGTTTCGTATTGAAATACTTTTTCATCTTTTCTGGTATAAATTCCAAAATCGGGAGGAACAGATGTTTTGTTAATCGAATTTTATTTTTGTGTATTTCAACAGTGTTTTTTTGTGACCCTGAGCATCGCAGTTTGGCTAAGCTGTACAACGCAGTTTTAAGTTTTTTTTTGGGGGTGCTGCTCCACCTTCATTATTTTAGAGACATAATTGTCTCTGAACCAAGAAGGGAACAGTTTTTTTTATGAAGACCAATATTTATTTCGGAGAAATTCCTGATGTATCCAGTGGTATCCGATAGGTGAAATATGTCGTGTTTTGGCGGAGTATCCTTTAATCTTTTCGGCGTATGTGCCTAATAAATTGAAGAATAAACAGGATCTGGAATTACAAAATTGTTTTTTCAACCAAAATTTAAAAATTTTCCTGAGCTCAACCATTTGTCTTCATTAGTTTTTCATTGTCTGACTATAGCTTGGAATCCTAATATTAGCCAGTCTATAGTTTTTGTTATCTTAGAGATTCTTAGGTTGCAAATACTAATAATCAATCAGCCATTTTCAAGAACTTAATTTTGTGTGCGACTTAACCTAGGGACCTCAATCTGTCTACACCGCAGGTCTCATCACTAGTTGTTTCGGAGGTCATAGTAAGAATGGTACTCCGAGTTACTTGCAGTTTCATAATGCATTATTTCGCAACAAAATGCTGATATGGACCAGAGAATATATCTACAATAGCTCTGCATTTCTGAATACCTTGAACGGTTTTGTTGGAAACTCAAACTCTTCCTCATTTTGACACTGGTATTGGAGGACGATTTGGTTACTGTCGAGGAACTGTCAGAGCTTTGAGAAGTTGGAGTATTTTGTTCAGCAAGCTCAGCAACAATGCTCTTTCTGTGCAATCTTTCTTCCCTAGAGGCATCATTAAGCCTTCTGTAATAATCTAGAGCATCCCTTACAGGCTGTACGATAAGCTCCTGAGAACAAATTAAGCAATAAATATGTTATCAAAATCAATCATAATGATACAGTAGTGGTGTGTAGAATTAACAATCCAAAACTCACCACAAGTTCTGGAAACAGTTCTCCAAGTGCCTCGAACAACGGAAGTAACACTAAACCGATAAAGGAACACTGTGAGGATGGTTTAGTTATTTTATCTCTGTCCATGAAAGGTGTTACTGGCAAACCTTCCAGTTTCTCAGCATCACTCTGCTTAAAAAACTCCATAAGTAGTTTATCTAACCACGGTTCAGCAACATCCATTGGTCTGGCTTCATTTGAGATGTCCGAAACTTTTATGAGAACCATGCACAGCTGTAAAAATTCAGTTTTGATAACACGTTTGTAGAGAAAATAATTTATATTTGTTCATTACAACAAAGAAAATCGTTCAATGGTTTAGATCCGTAGGTATTTCTTCAATTACTATCAAATGAACTATTAGTCTAGTCAACAAGTACTTTTTAGGTCAAAATTTTTGCGTATCTTCCGAAAATTATGACTGAGGTGTCATTCGATTCGGAATGGCATGTAGATAGTTTTTGAGAAAATGCTAAGGCCGCTCGCAAAAATTTCAATAGTTATAAACAATTAAGTGAAAACAAAATAAGGAGGTTTAGATTTTCGCCAATATCTCAAAAATTATTTGAGATAATTCAAATTTGAAAACAAATTCAAAAGAGGAGGAAATTTCCTAAAAAAAATTCCTAACTGCCGGAACTGTAGAACCAATATTTATAATTTTCCTAGGGGGTTGAAAATACGCCCAAAAACGGGTATTCCAGCTTGCGCAAGCCTCGCCCTTCGTACCCTTGATGAATAAATATTATTTAAACTTATTAAATATGAAAATAAAAAATTGAGAAAATTCTTGCGCCTGCAGGATAAATCAATGAACAATAATTCGTGGTCCAAAAATGATCATCGTGATTTTACAATTATTTATCCATACGTTAATTAACAATTTTTTGTAGCATGAACATTAACGATGCAAGTACGATAATTAACTATTAACTGAACTATTAACCTGAGAATTTTTTCCTTTCGTGGAGTTATTTTTCGAAGGTCTTAGAATATATTCCTATTGAAAAATTTTTAAAAATTGTTAATTTTCGTTTTTGTTATGAACAATTTACTCAAGTAAAAAATTATAAATTATCATATTACGATCGATCCGTTTTATTATGATCAGAAACTACTTAAAAATGATTTTTAATAATTATTATCTCCTATTGTTTGAAAAAATTGTTATAAACCAGTGCGTTCTTCATAAGATAATTTAAAATTTTCTTTTAAAACATAATTGAAGCTTTATAATTTTTTACTTAGGTAAATTGTTAATAACAAAAGGAAAATTACCAATTTTTCACATTTTCCAACGGAAATCTATTTCAGGGATTTGAAAAATAGCTCCACGAAAGGAAAAATTTCTCAGATTAATAGTTTAACAATAATCGCACTTGCAATATTAATGTTCGTGCTACAAAAAATTGTTAATTAACTAATGGATAACTAATTGAAAAGTCGCGATAAACATTTTTGGACCATGGATTATTGTTCATTGATCTATCCTGCAGGCGCCAGAATCTTTTCAATTCTTCATTTTCATATTTAATAAGTTTAAATAATATTTATTCATGAAAGATCCGAAGGGGGTGAAGCTTACGCAAGCTGGAGTACCAGTTTTCGGGAGTATTTTCAACCGTCTGGGAAATTTATAAATATTGGTCCTAGTTCTGGTAGTTGGGACTTTTTTTTTAGGAAATTTCCTCCTCTTCCTGGAATCTTTTTTCAAATTTGAATTGTCTCTGGTAATTTTTGAGATATTGGCAAAGAACCGAACCCCTTCATTTTTTTCACTTAATTGTTTATAACTATTGCAATTTCTGCGAGCGGCCTTAGCATTTTCTGATGAAATATCTACATGCCATTCCGAATCGAATGACACCTAAATCATAATTTTCGGAGAATACACAAAAATTTTGACCTAAAAAGCTCTTGTTGACTAGACTATATTATATGCAGTTCTGGTCTGCTCGCTGGAGAATATTCGTACAAAATACTCGATTTTTTTTTTCTCTGGGGTCATAATAAAAATACGGTGTATCAGAATATCCAGTATCCAGTTCAAACCAGCGAATAATTGTAAGAACGCATCAGGACAGCATTCCGTCTGTTGAATCCAGACGTTATAAAGTTTGTAGGGAAGCTGTTAATACAAGGATCAACCATTTTTCACCAGAAAATGGAAGCCATATGGAGCTTTCTGCAACGACGATATAGCACGTCTATGGATAAATCAAGTGGACGATCCGCCTCTGTTCTGATAGTGGCGTGAATTATAACGCGTCGAACACTACCGGGAGCCTGCGCGTAAAACCAGAGCGTCGGCATCTTCATGTTTGATAAAAATGCTGATGTTCTTCTTACGACTCCGGAAGATTTCAATATAACAGCATTTTTATCGTTAGATTTACGAGTTGAATTATCGGCGAGAATTGTGCTGAAATTCTCGGTAAGTGCTTAATTTGATATCATTATAGGTCAAAATCCTCACCAGGGAAGAAAATTGAATTTTAACCCTTTACTGCGCAACTTTTTATTTTTTTTCGAAAAAATTATATGAGTTCCAGAAATGCTTTCAGATATCGGGAAAAATAGTGAAAAAAATCCAGATGTAAAAAACTAGTCTATTTTTGTGATTTTTTTTCATGTTGCAGATATGCTACAATGCCCTTTGAGTGACCGTCTCTATAGTCGTCTTTAAAAGTTGTCTACCTGCTTTCTATACTATATAAGTGCTTTATGCAGCTGATTTATAGCTCTGTATGTAGTTTTCATCCCTCCAATCCAGCTTTGATGAGATATCTCTTACTTTTTTCTGGTCCTTACGCAGATTTTTTTTCCACATCAGCGATTTTTTCTGCGTTCTTGCGTTTTTGATGAGATCGCTAATGATTTTTACGTTTTCCGACGTTGATGGATCTTCGGGTGATATGATTTCCAAGAAATCAGATCCGTTGGGAGGATCCGGTGAAAAATTATACAAAATGTATTAGCATTTTGTCCATGTCCAAAAGTTCATCACTTTCAATTTCAGTATCACAAGGCAGAAGGTTTCCTCAATCTTGAAGAAGAACGTCATCAGCATAATCTCCTGAGAAAATTATTGTCTATCTTCACTGAGTTCTGATAAATGATCAGCGAAGTATTTCAAGCTCTGCCAGCGTCAGAATTTAGTTTTTCGATGCGTTTTTTTGAAAAAATATAAGACAATGCAAATTCTTCTCGTCGGATCTACAATGGGCACTATTACAGATATGCTACACTCCAATGAAAATATTTCATGCTCAACGGGGCATTGTAGCATAAATGCAACGCTCATTCAAAAGGCGCTAAATACTTGTAACTAGATTTTATTTTTACGAAAATATGAATTTAAAATACTACTTACCATATTCAAGCTCCCTATATTTTTTTTACACAAATTCACTCCGAAATTGACCTCCAGGAAAGCAAAAAACTTAGTCAAATTCTAGTTCTCTCACTTGTCTGTTAACGTTTGTATTTTGAACTGACATTTACCGTTAAATAGACCTCCACCTATGTAGTAATCTATGAATTATGAAGCATATTAGTTTACGAGTAAAGTAATCTTCATAGATTTCTCTAATATGAATCGTTTGCCGAAATAAAGAGTATGAAAGCTAGCGTAGCATATATGCTACGTTGCGCAGTAAAGGGTTAAAGATCATAGTTTTTTCAGTGTCATCCATTTTGTGGAAGCGATTTCAGATTTGGTAAATTCCGTAGAAGTTGTTTGATATTCTGAACAGGGCTCCTTCTCAGGTTTAATTTGTGATATATTGTGTGATTCATTAATTGTAGATTTAAGTTCAGAAACCCGAGAAGGAGTTGTAAAAGTTTTTCGTATTATAATTCCTTGTTCCTTTTCCCTATTAGCACCTTAGCTTGGATGGTAATTGTACCTTGGCTTGGATGGTAATCGTACCTTGGCTTGGATAGGATTGTGCTTTGGCTGAGATTGAAATTACACCTTGGCTGGAATTGAATTTTTACCGAGGAATCATCCAGATATACCAGCTACCATTGAAATTGGGAGAATCAACGTAGTACTTCCTTTGGTTGAGAAAATAGCAGACACTTTACTTCAAATTGGAAGGCCTTCTGGAAGTGGTTTCTTTGAAATTGGAACATCAAGATCAGGATCATAATATCGAACTCCGAGGAGGCCACGACGTTGTTTTTTATTAAGTTAAGTTGTATAAGACTTTGTAGAGTGAAAAAGGGTCGACCTATTGTAATTTTTCAATTTTAATATATATTGTGAAAACCTGGGAGGGAGTTTTGTTGCCGAATTAAGCCAGTTTAGCCTCCCACCCCTAGAAAATTAAAAGTAGATTCTCATGCTCGACAATCGTCTATAAGTGGACGATTGGCACGTTACACGTAACATATTTATTAGTTCATCTATTTAGCCAATTGTTGATGTAGTCGTATTCGTTTAATTACTTTTTTTTAAACATTATGTCAAATCTTAGCAGGTTTCACTTTAATACAACTTAAATTTCGATATATTTGGACGTATAATGTGAGAATTTTCAACTTTGATAAATATCCTCAATAACTCGAAAACCATGGCAGATAGGTATAGGGAATGCTATTTATGATTGATGAGTTTATTGTATCGAAATCGAGGAAAAAAAGTATAGGAAAGTATATGAAATTGCCTTGAATGGAAATTAAATTTCGAATAGATGTAGATGCTATATCGTTTTGCAAAATTGCGAAAAAAAAAAATACTTCTGCTGCGCGTTTCCTTAATTTTAGCGCTGCATCTACAAGGGTGAAGACGGTAGATGACTTCAAGGGTGACGTTACAAGCGTAAAAAATATTCCAAGTATTTCCAAAGTGGCGCCATTGCAAATATTTTCATCAGAAAGATACCACCGAATTTTGGTTAACACCAAACCATACGATTTTCCAATCTCTATATTCTTCTAATGTATGGTTCCAAGCAATCCTCCCGTATATGATATCAATCTCTTCTCCTGTCAAGTGGAAGAAGATCTCTGCTCGTGCTGCGCTATGATAATGCTCTGTAGGATATCTGGTGTTCGGCGCACACAGAAATTCCTAGTAACGTGTAAGCAGATGCATTGGCTAAGCGAGAGGCAAGCTCATTATTTACTGCGCCGGTATCGTGACTATATATCTGTCATACATCTGTCAAAGTTTTCTTTCCTTCGAATGGAGCACGAGGGAAGACATCAGGCAGACGAGTCTCCCCATTTACGGGCTTTCCTCCAAGACTCCCAGCTCTGGAGAATAATCAAGTCTGGTGACTGGTGCTTTCACAGGCCACCTAATTAACAAATACTAACTGACTGTTCCTTGTGTTGATGGTACAGGATCACAGATGAAACTGAAACATATTCTGCTCAACTGCAGCCAAAACGAATTAAGGATCATACGCCTAGGAAATCCAACACCCACTATACCTATGGTGAAATGGGCCACTCCCTGGCGACGTGGCATTTTTTTCGTCATGTCATCGTGTCTGAATCTTTACAACTTTAAGCGTAGAAACAATGCGATTTGTTTGGAACAGAAATTTCATCTTGCCAAGACATAATCAAGTCAAATCAGGGATTTATCAGTAGAGGAGTTTCATTGGAACATTATGAATGGAACTGTAAATGAAGAAATCTGTGAAATAATTATTTTTCCATTACAATGATCACATCCAATGTCATTAGGATAATATATGAGCATTTAATTCATGTATTTTGAAATACATTGCATCCCACCGAATTTTCGGTAATACCTCTACATAATACCTTTCGATATCATATTATTATTCAAATGTATTAATTATCATCATCATCATGTAAGGCTCATTTAAATTGAGCATTTTACATATTATTTTCGATGTATAATTTGAAACTTCATCAAAGCATTCTTATGTATACAGCATTTTTTCAGTCAACCAATACCCCTTAACAAATTTTTATGTTCTCAGCAATTGGTTATGATGATTAGATTGCAAAATATTTTTGATTCGATTGCTATTATTCAGAACTAAGCATACTGATGAAATATCGAAAATGGTTCATTGAATTGATAAACCAACCAAATAGAGGGTAGTGTACTACGTTTCAATATTTTATTCAATATATATTCGGTAGAAAAATGTTTTGAACAGTGTGGTTGCTCAGAACTTTGACCTCTGCTAGTCCTTTCATCATTGACAAATAATATTGTTAGTTTTCATAACATATCATTTAATTCCTTCTCAATATATAACTCAATTGTATGATGAATATAATTATTACTTCATAGAGTTATACCTTGTTTCAACTGTTGTAACAGTTTATGTTCATCAACCGGCTTGTAGGAACTATGAAACAAAAAGCAAGATTATAATAAATCAACAAGTCTGAGTGTTCTCCTATGTTGATTTATTAACAACGGTATCAGCGATCTTTCAATATTATTAATAATATGATTAATACTTATCTTGATTCTAGAAATCAACCCCTGATTCGGTAAGAATAAACAATGGTTTGAAAAACTATATTCGCATAAAACCGAAGGATTTTCAGAATGAAAAAAGTATTTGATTAAAATGGTTCTGGATACTCGTTCAGAGTTCACACAGCAAACATTTGGCTAACTTTAGGCGCGGAAAACAAGGACGTTGACCGAAATAATCAAAATACTAAATTTCAGCAAACGGTACGCCTTTCCACAAGAAACTAGAATAAACAAAGATTCGAATTTAATTTGACATGTCGATAATTTTGTCCATAAAATTTCTACTGTCGGCATATATCGGCGAAAACTGAAGTAGAAAAAAATCCTTGTATTTTGTCAGTATTTGGACCGCAATTCGGCCAAAAATATGTCAAAGCGTGTTAAAGCGTCTATGCATCTATGTTCAGCCCAAGATCAGCGATGCAGAACTTTCATAGAATATAATGTATAAGGATAGAGTTCTGTGTCTTTAAATTTCGAATTGAATGTCAAAACTGTTGCGTTTTATATTCTTATAGTTAATAGACGACCATCAACTATAAATGATGAACACGCATGCTGAACTGAACTATCTTGTGGACGAACCAACTATCATCAAAGGAAATGGAAACATAGTTCTTTATGGATTGAATAATAGATTCAGTACAGAACTGCCCCCTAGGCTGATATCTAGAGTAGCCCCTGAAGAGTACAAGGAGACTATCGAGAGGATCAACAGTATTTTGCGTAAAAATATTCATAGAAATATTAAGTGGTTCTTATGTGGTTGCTTTATGGTGTGTTGCACGTTTGGGTTTTCATTGTGGCCCAGTTTTCACCTCAATAAACATACACGATTCGAACTAGAAAATTTGTTGTCTTTGGAGAACTCGATGTTATATAATCAGTTGGGATTACACTGGAGCTTGAGCAAGCAATTAATTGGTTCACTCACCATTGTGGAATATGTGTTGGTTATAGATAGTTTCAAGAAACCAAGAATTTGCTGGCCGGACTGAGACTCTGATTTAAGAACTACCTTTGTCAAAGATGAACAATTTAAGTGTGCAATATTTGCTAGAGATTATTTTAGAGTTTCAATTCTTTAATTAAAATTTCCCCACTAAGAGTTTTCTTTTTGATTCATACGAAAAACGGTTAGTATTATGGAAAAATTATTTCATTTCTGTTTCATTCAATAGGAGAACGCTTTCCATCAATATTATTATTATTAAAATTATACAGAGTTGAGATTATGCCTATAAACTCAAACAAAAATATATAAAGAGATTCTCAACAAAGAAAAAGAAGAAACAAAAAGAAATTTTACCCATGAATAAACAATTAAACAACCAACAACACTTTCACAATCCTACAGCATCCCGCGAAACCCACACATCAAATCTGTTTTTGAAATTGTTCACACTAGGACCACAAACAATATCGGCCGGCAATCGATTCCAAAACTCGAATATCCTGTTGGAAATGAAAAACTGCCTAGTAGGGGTGAAAAATCTTTCACGTTAGAGCTTTCTGGTACTTCCTCTCAGGTTATTTCAATCAAAAACAGGTGACTTAATTCACAACCGAAGAGACCATTTAACGATCTATAAGTTATTATGAGATCGCCTCTCATCCTTTCTGAGCGAAAACCTGGTGATTTCCATGAGAGCCAATCTTCTCTCATACCTAATCGGAGCGCACAAAATTATATGGTTTTCTGGTAGCTCTCAACTGAACAGATTCCACTGACTGAGCTGAGACCTTTCAATGTATCAGCTGCCAAAATCCCTAATTTGCTATCTAGTATGAATATGAATATAAACGAAAAATGACAAATATGGAGACTGGGTGCATAACTGGAGGTTGAACCAAAAATAAAGAGAATAAAAAAACATATAAAACACCTCTGATTATAAAACACTATGAAAATATTTACCAGATTCACATGTGATTTGTCGGTGGGGTCGAAAACTGGAATTACTTCTTTGAAATTGGTCAGAATTTCGTTATGTCTCGCCATATCCGTAGCAAGTATACATCTGATGATTCCTTCCCTAATTTGTTTGAATTCCTCGCTGGTGAAAGATTTGAAAATATTGCATTCTTCGTTCTCCAATATCCGAAAGGCCACGCTACAATGGTGATTCTCCAATGGTGAAATATCATTGTATCTTATGGCTAATTCAGTTTTGGCGTTGATCTGGTAAATGTTATTGTATCCAGGGTGATCCAGATCGTGGCATATGCAAGAAGTAAGCAGAATCAACAGTTCAAGATCCCCTATCTTGTCTGGTATGTTGACCGTTCTTGATATTGAGTACATCTGTAACACAATTATGAAAACATTTCAGTCATGCTAATATTGAATGAATATATCCTTCATACATGTTCAATCGAATACGAGACTCTCATCATTGAATGTAGTTTCATCAGGATGACGCACTGCATCGAATTATAGAAAATATTATTCGAAGTTTAGCTGTGGGTTTCACAATTCACTGATCACTCTATATTGTCAAATTGTCTTCGATGCTTTGTCGGATCTCAGTTCGTTTTTGATTGAACCAGCGCGAATATTTCCGAGAAATGGATCAAATATTCAAGGTTGTGACACCTTTCAAGTATTTTGGGTGTGGCTATGCGGAGCTACTGGATTTTGTTAATTAACTACCAACAATTAACGCATTTGGAAAAACATTGTTCATGATAATCTGTATAGATATCGGTCGAAGGAACCACAAATAAAACATCTCATCAATCCATGGACAACGTTTCGGCAATTTATTTTGTCTTCTTCATGCTAGAAACAAACGAAGGAACATACAAATAATTAACATACTGAATTATTCATTATTTTTCAGGTTTTTGACTTGCACTTCTCAAAAGAGTAACCTGAAATTGGATCAGTCGAGATACCTTTCGCGGAATATCCCGATTATCCTTTTGCACCAATTCTACTTATTATTTTTATTGTCATATCCTTGGGTTAAGGTTGAATCACACATGTTGCTTATGCTTCCTCCGTATCGATGCTATAGTTTTCCTCCAAAATGGAGGTCTTAGAACTGAAGGCACTCATTGGTTGCTTGATCCTGGTACGGTGTCACGTAAGTTTTCAGTATTCTTTTAATATTCTCATTGGTTTCTTGATTATCTTGCCTTGAAGAAGAACGTTTCTATGGCTCAATTATTTTGTCGGAATGTATATTTTATCGTTCATTCAGCTTTTTACGTGCTATTTTCTCTTATTTCATAATCTAAATCTCTAGGTTATGTGTTGGAGAAACATTTGAATGTTATTCTGTTTATAGAAATGCCTCAAAAAATGTATTAATGTAGTTAAATCGAATTCTGTGGAAATAAGTCACGATGTCAACACAGTCGGATATGTTAGTTCTTATGCCAGGCAAAGCTTCGCATTTGAAGAGGACATGGTTGCCAGTTTCGTCCTCCATATCACAGAAAGGTGCATTGAGGCAATTTCCAATGTCTCCTCGTCATCTTCAAGAGCTTCCTAAGATTACAGTGAACAGTAAGGACTTCAACCACATTTCTGAGTGAAGTTCTGCTCAAGCGTAACAATCTTGTCGCAAGCAGTTTAGATGGTCCTGCCACCATACTCTTGCCATGAACATTGCCTGATGCATCGTTCCACGTTGAGAGGTGATGGCTCTGAATCCATTCTTCAATATCTTGTCGGACTTTCCTGAGGGAGAGTCCACAAGCTGGTTGAGGGCCTATTAGTGGAGATGCCGCATCCGCTTCGGCAGGGATATCTCATTTCCCCTTATTCTCTCGTGAGATAGCACCCACATCACTTCCTAAAGTCTTAATATCCATTTTTAAATTCTAGGTACTATACCAAGCACATTTCTGGGATGGCCAAAATACATCACAAAAGCTGAATGTTCCCGAGGAGAGCCAGAGTCAAAAAGACTTCGACTTCAAAATAATGCATTACGCCAAGGTATTATCCTACTTCTAGTAAAATGGACCTTATGTAGGTCCGGCTAGGCAATGAGAATGTTACATGAGACCCATATAATTGTCAGCGGTGCAGGACTCAGCTCGGCTAAGTAAACCTGAGCTGCAGGGCATCGATTAAGATACCTATGGAGATTTGCAACCAGAGCTGAAGGGGATCAACCATGATATCCTGTCAGCTAATAGGAGATCGACCGAGGTGCAATGAGCCTCTCTAGCCTGTAGCAAGGGCTACTCGCTCAAACGGTATCTGAGTAACACAAACGAACAAACGCCAAGCTACTAATGAAAACCTCGAAATGAAAATGCATATATGCAAGTGCAGTCTCTTGCATCTTATGATGACATCATGAGAAAATTCAAAATTAAAAACATTCCCCAATAGTCTTTGGTTCAAAGCATCCAAAGATGCGAATTATGTGTCTTTAATAAAGATGTTGGAAACACCCAAACCAATTGTCGAATATATTTTGAGCATTGGTATCGATATGCAGGCATATACATATTATATATTTAACGGTCTACAAAATTTTCAATAACAAACATATTTTTCTTCAAGGAGTAAATCACAGATAAATAGTTATGAATGTATCTTTGGAAAATATGAATGGTTTCGACTTGAATTTATTCTTAGGGCACAATTGTCAACATCATGAATCCAAATATATTAGGTCCGGTTTCTGAGAAATATAACATGTGGTTTATCTTCCGTTATATCCACATTTGTAAAGTGTTCTATCACGAGCGAAAAAAAGCTATGCTGCATCAAAATTCCTTTGTATTGCGTCAATCCAATCGTTTGGCTCCAGGCACCCAAATCCGGAGTAACTCCCGAACGAGAATTCCATTAAAATACGACGGTTGGAATAAACGTTTAAAGATAGCAAACTTTTCTACTTTCGCAATTAATTGTGATCATTACCAACTAGAAGACCTTTATGAAAGGAGCATTGTGGAACACAATGACCAATTCAATAGAATTCATAAGATAAACAAACTGACAATAAATTCCATTCAAATGCGCCAGAACTGGCCCTTCATTCAACAAATTTTATTCAAATATGCAATATTTTTGTAAAAAATATGCAAAAGAACAAAACAATGTTTCAACTTCCAGGAAACATATGCCAGAATTGAAATGCATAAAGGGAGGTAGTAAAGAATAATGGTCTATGACCTTGCAAAAAAGGTTTGTGTATCGATTCGAAATCCAAATTCATTGAATAAACTGACTTGCTTTAAAAACGAGAAAAAAAGTTTGTGTATTCAATTTTAGAAATAAACATTATCCCATGTTATAGTATGTATTTATTTCTCAATTTATTATATAAATACTAATTAAGCATAATATTTGTACTATAAAAATGAAGAAATAATTATTTATCATAATTCAGTGATTTGTTTTTAAATGAGAAAAATCCTATAATTCAACTTTTGAGTTTACCGCCATTTCTCCATCCACGTTGGCGGCCATATTGGTTTTGATGACTGTCCTTCAGTGAAGGGCGTGTTGAACCGAACCTTCATTAAATATATAATAACAGATCTCAAGTCTGTTTTTCTGGTAATAGACACAGAAGCTCATAATTCCACTCTTAGAATATCTAGAGAAAGGACAATGATAAAATAAAGACCAGATCGCTTGGATCACACTCACCAACTACATACATCTCATTTGCAAACCTTCCTATAGAGAAGAAACTATGAAGAAATTCAGTTCTGAAAGTCACTACACTACAATGCTGAGCAAGAAGGAAGCCCGGGAAGGAATATCTAGAGAAGGGACGGACAATGATAAAATAAAGACCCGATGGCTTGGATCACACTAACTAAATACATACATCTCATTTTCAAACCTTCCTAAAGAGAAGACTATGAAGAAATTCAGTTTTGAAAGTCACTACACTACAATGCTGAGCAAGAAGGAAGCCCGGGAAGTAAATCCCTCAAACATACTTCAAGAGAAAATACCATAAAATGTCTTACAGATGGCTCGGAAGCCAGCACAGGGTTAGGAACTGGAGTATTTGGGCCCACAACAAAATACTCAGAATCGATGTGCTTTTACCCTAGGCGGAAATCCACGCAATTGATAGATCAGGTGGCAATTAGGGCGTAGAGTTCAATCGTCATCAGTTAAAAGATGGTATTGGAGTGCTTGGGTGAATGAACTAGGGAAGTACAACGGGTCTTTTTAGTGTGGGTTCCCGGTCACTCAGGAATCAGAGATAAGATGTAAGATATCTATTATTTGGCACACCTGAATCTAAACTTCACCAACAAGCTCAAGTCATCGGATGAGGGAGATGACCCTAGGGACTTGTCCAGTTTCCTCAGTCTCAGCTTGTGGACTCCTAGTTTCTCAAATCTAATCATGTCCCTGGCGGGGCAATCACATAAAATGTGCCCAATATACTCGTTATCCTTCAGGCATAGCCTGCACTCAGAGTCCTTGACTAATACTAACTTAATCAAGTATTTTCTGAGGCCCCAGTGTCTCGTTCATGCAGTTGTTAGAAGAGTTTTAGTCATCGTTTGGCTCTTTCGGCCAAGGGATCAATATTTTTTAAGTGAGCATGTCTGATGCCAGCTTTGCAGCCCTAGAGTTCTGGGACAATTTTGGTCCAATCATCTGTTGTTCTTCTACCTTACTGCTTTGAAAGATATGCCACAGGATGGTTCAGGTGCAATGAGTCCCGTGGAAACCCTCCGCGCCACCAATGAGTCAACTATCTCATTGCCTTTCATGCCCGATTGCTTCGGATCCCAGATGAGCTGCAACCTGCAGCACTATCCTAGTTCAGCAAGTGTAGCCTGGTAGTTTTGCACAAGCAGGGACGTGTAGTTGTAGGAAACCAAGACCTTCACGCTTGATCTGCCAACCCATCCTTGCTCAAGTATAAGCTTCATGCAGTGATCAGTGGTAAACATTTCTGCTTGGAACACAGTCGCAAATCTATCCAGGCTGATGGAGTCTTCACTAGCAAGTTTGCAACTACTGCGGGTGACTAGGAGGTCAACAAACTAGCCAACGAAGTGACTTCCAATCTCCTCGTACGATCTGGATCTTTCTGTGGCTTATGGGAACACACCATTACTGAAAAGTTAAGGGAGAAATGAGAAACCAACCGAGAAGCACTCTGTCCGGTTTTTCCAGGTTTCGAGCACGCCAAAAATTTCTTCCAACACTTTGAAATAAAAAATTCATGTTGATCTCAGCAAGAAAACGCTACAAATCCTCATGAGCTTTCTTGCAAGGACACTGGCGAGGCGACACTGTCCTATTATAATATATTGACTTCGAAAACTAAACATGTTGAAAGCGCTGCACTACACCTTCTCTTCGTTGTGCAGGACGTAGTGTCCAACCAAAATATGAGGCAGAAGAGAATAGCAGGATTCTTAATGTATTGGAATATACTATCAACTTTATCCATGATGTCATAAAAACTGTGAACATTCTGATGACCTCTAACTAGCATCGAAAATCAAGACAACTTCAAGTCGGTCGCGATATTACATAATTATTAAGTTTTCAAAAATGTTTCAGTCTGATATTGAGTATCCTTCTGTTGATGTAAAGTGAGGGAGCCCTCGGATATAATGAATCATGAAAATGAATATGCAAAAGAGATACAACAACCCTCATCAGCGAAGCGAGGGAAATGATGGAGAAGTTATCGTAATATTCTGAATAATAAAAGCTTATAAAAAGTAAATTTATTCGATGTTGGAGATCCCATTTCACAACGAACTGTTCTCTCGTTTGACGAAGGCAAATTGTGCCGAAAATCTTTGGAAATCTCTGTATTTTCGAAGCGGAATAACTTGGGGCTTAATTAATGAAAAATAAGTCACTACACTGCTTTCCAAGAGCTAATATATCAATATTTCCATTATATCGACAAACAAAAGCTTCAATAATACGTGACCTTACAATTTCAATTCCCAATGGAGGAATTTTCATCGACGGTATTCAGACTCACCCATGAAGAACTCGTCATCGTATATATTATGGCCACACACACCGTCTTGTTGGAACCACATATATTTGAGATACATATTTCGTCAAAATAAACTGCGTGGCCATGATGTTAGTTTCTGGTTTGACACTCCGAATTTATCATGGTAAATTCGATTAACAGTGTCCAATATAGGAGAACAGACAATAGAATTCACCATGGTAAACTCGATTAAGAGTGTCCAATAAAGGAGAATGGATAAGAGAACATACGCGCAAAAGCTTGTGACTTCACGTCAGTGCTTGAAAAATTTTTTCTGTCATTTAGTATACACCATGTTCCATCTGTCATCGGTATTAGCTTCGTACTTGAAGCATTTGGAATATTTTCAATGACAAAATGAATGTAATACCTATGCAGAAGTTGCTAAAGTTCCACGACGCACTTACAGGTTTAGTCAGCCCTAATAGCTAGGACTTAGCTAGGCATTTGGTAACCCCTGTAATATTATATTATACGTGATAGTCTCAAAATGTTTACAATATCAGTTGATAAACGAAAATACATTTTTAGCGCGATGGTACCAGGGTATCTCCGTATTGCTAAAATATCAATAAGTTTTGAATTTTCAGCCAAAAATTGCTGGCCAACGATTCTATTTGATTTCTTGATGAAGAATCCGAAGAATTGACTTCTGCTCATCCGGTCGACAGTCTGCAAACACGATAACTTTCGAAAGGACAAACTGTGGAAGTTTCGAATGGAAGGTTTGATGAAGTGAAATACGCTGGCCGAGTTTGTTAATGGGTAAAGTCAGCCCAACGGTTCCAGATTTATCCATTTGAAAGTCTATATATACTCAAAACTGAATTATTCAATCGAGGTGGAATTTAGTATTTAAGTGTAAAATATCGTCTTCAAGTTGAATTCGCTGAAATTTTATATAAGGAAACGCTATAAAAACAAATTCAAAAAATTTCGAGGCTTTTTTGCGTGCATGTTCTGGAGAACCAAATGCTATCATTCTGACCAAATGTCTGTAACTTTCGAATTTTTTGCCTGAAATGCTCTCAAACGATTAGGTTCGCCCAATGAGGATTATTGTATGAGTATACAGGATGTTTCACGAATGATTGTACAGGCTTTCAGTGCAGATGCAGGACATTTTGGTGAGTCCAAATCAGTGTTCGAAATATGTCCTAACCATATTTGTTTTAGAGATACAGGATGTTTTATGCATTTTACCAAAAACTTTCAAACGGCATAACCCTTGAACGCCAGCATAGAACTTCAATATTTCTTTGTGTTTTGTTTCTATTAAATCTTTGATTCTGCTACCATCTGTTTCAGTTATTCAAAACATAGAGTTTTTGAACATTAATAATTCCAGAATGAGAATATCTATCATTTGAACCATGGCTTTAAACACAGCAGTATTTTTTTGAAAAACTCTTCTGGATAAAAAAGACACACGGTGAAATATTCGTTGAGTTTAACCATCAACAAATATTCCGCGTGAGCCAAGCTAGGTCACCTCATCGCTCAGTGTTCCCCCCTAGAGGAAGGCGTCATTCAAGGGCAGACACGAACCACGGTTTCATGGTTGTTACCAATCATCAGCCTGGCTTAGCCACAACGAATGAACAATCGAAGGAGTTCTAGGAAATTTAATTCTATCGGTTGCGAGCTGGTAGGGAGAAAATCCCACTAGCGGCACCTGGGTCGGAGGGTCGGAGTTCGTAAGGATTTCCATAGGTGCCACTCGTGGGATTTGGTCCCTATTGGTTCGCGACAGATGGAATTATGTTTCCTAGAACTCGGTTGTTCATTCATTGTGGCTAAGCCACGCTGATGATTGGTAACAACCATGAAACCGCGGTTCATGTCTGATGATGCTTTCCTCTTTGGGGGAACACTGTGCGATGAGGTGATCTAGCTCGGCTCTCGCAGAATATTTGTTGATGGTTAAAATCAACGAATATTTCACCGTGTGTCGTTTTTAGTTATTGGCAATTAGCCACAGTTCACCTCATTGTATGTTCTTTTGGGTAATCTGAAACCCGGAATTTGTGTATTGGGTGAAATAATAAAACTTCTGAAGTCATGATACTGGGAAATTCAATTCATTCAATATGAATTAATGCATTATTCGGAGGCACACAGGTCCGTGTTTATTATGAATTGAAAATTCCAGATATTCAATGGTTCATAAAATATTGATGCGAAGTATGCCATTATTGCCAATAGGCTTGTTTGATGTAGTATTTAGTGTAGATTATGAGAAAATTTTCACTTATTGAAAATTTGATGTAAAGGGTGTTTAACAAGATGTGGAATAAAGAAAATAATTTTCTCAGTCCAGACCTGCGCTATCAACAAGTCATCATGAGCGAATATTAGGCATAGGCCTACTCCCATTCCCAGAAATGTCCATGAATATCCATGCTGATGTTCAAGAGTTATGCCGACAAAAAGTTTTTGATAAAATACATAAAACATCCTGTATATCTTAAACGAATAAGGTTAGGACATATTCCGAACACTGATTTAGACTCACCAAAATGTCCTGCACTGAAAGCCTCTACAAACATTCGTGAGACACCCTGTATAGACAATGGAACCAGCGCCTGACCTTTTTGAGAATTTTTACCCAAAAATGTCAACGAATATTTTTGACAGGTTCACAAAAGTGGCTCAAACATGTATAGATTTGCATCTCAAAGTGACGTTTTTGGCAGCGTGCTATCATTTTGCCCAAATGTCTGTAATATACTAATTTTTTGCCGAAAATGGTGTCAAACGATTAAGTTCGACTCACTAATGAAGAGTTCGCGATCAAAATTGATTCTGTCTGGCCAGACAGCCATCCGTTGCCACGATAACTTTCGAACGAAATGATATATTATAGCTAATTGCAATTTTCTCAGAAGGTTGCGCATTTTGAGTTTTTGGAAAGTAACAAAAAAAATCACATGTTTATGACTCCGAAATCGTTTGGCCGACCATACCCATTAAGGAACCTAACCGTCGCATTCAGATTCGCAACATACCCTGAAAATTGCAGGTCACTACCTCTTTCTATTCTAAGGTTATAATAATATTAATAATAATAATAATGATTTATTATACCCAACAGGAGAATTCCCAATTACAGGGTAACATTAAAATAATACACCGATAACTTAAAATAAAAGAAAACATTTCCATATTAACATTGCAACTCAGAAAAGCCCGGAACTCAAAACACTATCAAAACACACTGTAACTCAGTTTATTAGCACTATCACATGCTCGATATACAGGTGCCCGTTGAAGTATGTTGGTACGAGGAGTAGGCAGGACGAACGCCAGCGGATGCCTGGTCACCATTCTTGGTACAAGAAGATCAATTCGTGAGAGCAGGGAAGAGCAGTCAATCTTTCCGCTGAGGAGCTTATGGATGAACTTTGCGCTCTGTAGACTCTGGCGCGCATAGAGGGTTGTAATTCTCATCTCTCCCATGATACCGGAAAGTTCAGCACCACGCTCGGGATACCTTCCTGTCCTTCTGAACAAGATGTACTTCAAAAACTTCCTCTGAATTCGCTCTAGTGGTGCAAGATGGGAACCATATATTGGAAACCAAATCAAATTGGCATATTCCAATTTACTTATCACAACGCTTCTAAGAGCAGATAAATCATCAAATTCCCCGAAGCACCTGAACATGAATCCCAGTGACCTAAAACAAGAGGCACAGACCTCCTCAACATGTGGAATGAAACTTAATTCACTGTCGAACAGGACTCCTAGGTCACGAATGCGGTCCCCAGAAGCAATCAAATGCTCACCTACATGGTAATCAAAGGTGAGAGGCTGAGCTTTTCTCGTGTACGTCACTTTAAAACACTTCCTCAAATTCAGAATAGGTCCATTTCTCAGGCACCAACTGTGGACAAACTCCAGACACGACTGAAGACGCAAAATAGCAGCAATGCGACATATCTTCAAGAAGAGCTTCAAATCATCCGCATAGGCTAAAGCATTGCAACCAAGTGAGCACAACAAGTCGTTTATAAAAATGACGAACAATAAGGGACCCAGATTAGACCCCTGGGGAACGCCAGTTCTGAGCTCATACTCGAAAGATTTGAAGCCATTATAGAACACGTAATTTTTTCTTCCCCTCAAATATGAATTCATCAGTTTCAAGAAAGAATGAGTGAAGCCGAATGATGAAAGTTTGCTCAAGAGTAGCGCGTGATCAATGGTATCGAAAGCACGTGAGAAATCCGTATAGATTACATCCACCTGACCTCCATCATCGAGAGCCTCAGCAAGATTCTGTGATAATGTTGCCAAGTTAGTTACCGTTGACCTACCTCTTATGAAACCATGCTGATTTTCAGACAAATGGGGCTTAACATGATGATAAATATTTGAATATAATACCTCCTCATAAACCTTGGCAAAATTTGGTAGCACTGAAATAGGTCGGTAGTTCTCCACGAGAGATGAATCCCCTTTCTTGAATATGGGGATAACCCGAGCTCTCTTCCATCTATTGGGAAAGGTAGAAGTGCGTAGGCTTATAGTCAGAACACGATGGAGGGGTCCAGCAAATGCTGAGCTGCATTTTCGCAAAAGAAATGAAGGGATCTGATCATCACCGACCGTCGATTTATCCGGGAATCCATCCATTATCGTCTTGATTTCAGTAGCGGTCACAGATGGAATAATAATAGGAGGAAACTGAGTTGTGTCGAATTCACTATTAGTGCTCACATTTAGATCTCTCACATCCGAAAAGGTTATCGTGGCAAAGGTCACTAATTCAACTCATGATCTCTTCCAAGGCTGCTCGGTTTCCAATACTTTGTCCGGCCAGCATTTGGAAAAAATGATAGCACGCCGTTCCCAAGAACATGCGAAGGAATATGGTGTTACGAATCAATGAAATTGAGTGATCATTCAATAAACTAGAGTCCTTGAAGCGACGCAAGTCTTTTTGGCGCTCTTGTTCCTCGGAACACAGTGCTTATCAATTTGCCCAAATGTCTGTAATTTTCGAATATTTTTATGGAAATGGTGTTAAACGATTTGGTTCGACTCATTGATCAAGAATCCGTGGTCCAAATTGGAAAGTAGGCTTGGAACATAAATATCTCGGCTAAGTTCGTTATTGGCCAAGATGGTCTCGGAGTACCTACCTAACAAAAGAAAATTTTTTTTTTGCGATACAAATTTCAAATTCAATTTTTTCAAGATGCAGTTTCACCATAAGGATCCATTGATATCATTTTCAACTCTAACAAGCTAATACTTTCGAAGATATGATTTTCCAAAATTTCAATAATAAATCATACTCCTATATTTTCACAGGATGCTATAATTATTCTATCTATAAATTATTATATGATCTGTGTTCATACATGTCAACTTATTTTCATATAAGAGACATCGAGACATGACATGTCAAATTCAGTTCAGCTATCGTAGAATTATGAGGATTATAATATGATATCATACTTTTAAGGGTGATATTTTAATGAGCATGGTTACACCATATTATGTTGATGGAAATGGTAATGGTAAGTTAATAATATTGAG
Organism: Halyzia sedecimguttata; assembly: GCA_937662695.2. Classification (NCBI taxonomy): domain Eukaryota; kingdom Metazoa; phylum Arthropoda; class Insecta; order Coleoptera; family Coccinellidae; genus Halyzia; species Halyzia sedecimguttata. The sequence goes on along the minus strand of OW569413.2, from coordinate 66,711,377 downwards.
TTCTGAATATCTCCAGTAAAAAGAAAACTGGAATATTGGCTCCAATTGGTTCCAATTGATATAATATAATTTTCAGAGTGGATTCTCGTTCATCATAGATTTGAGGAATTAATATCTCGTTGTTGGGTAGAATTGGTCTGTTGGTTTTGGATCAATAATTTTTGTTGAATTTAATTTCTTTTATGATGTTTGAATTCAATTTCTGTCTCAATGAAAAATTATATACGATTTACACTTATTTATTCAATATTGTGACGCGTTTCGTCGACACAGCGACTTCATCAGACTACATCATACTAAATTCTTAACAAGTTATTATCTCCCTATACCTAGATGACATGGACACGGAATCATTTAAAACTAATTACATGAGAAACTTATTTAAAACAAATTACATAATAGACTTATTTAAAACTAATTACATGAGATTTCACTGCTGGTTTCTTTGTACACATTAACAATAATTCATTCCTAATGCTTTTATAAATTGATTCTCTATTTGAATAGATTGAGTAACGGTAAAAAAATTAGATCTAATTGTTCATTAACTAAATTACCCGTATGTTTTTCCCTATTTATTTCGATTATTTCCCAGTAATTGAGTTGCGCACCTTTATTCAAATTGTGTAGAATTTTGAAATCCGGGTTAAACTTATGTCCTTCTGCTAATAAATGATTCGGATAATTTGAATTAATTTTGTTGTTTTTGTAGCTGTGATGATGTTCCTTTATTCTTATGCCAAAATTTCTACCAGTTTTTCCTAAATATGATTTGTCACAACTCCCGCAATTTAATTGATAAACACCGGATTTATCTTCTTTATTCCTTTTCGATTTATTGTTCTTTATGAGTTTGGCAAGGTTATGATTTGTCCGGAATGAGATATTCACCTGTTGGTTTTGAAGAAACCTTTTAAGTTGTTGACTCGGTGTACCAAAATATGTTAAGCTATTGAATATTTTATTTTTATTCTTAATTTCTGGAAATACTAAACTAATTGTTTTTCTAAATTGTTTTTCCGTCAACATGTTTCTGATTAACTCTGTGTTATATCCATTGTTCACAGCTATTTGTTCGATAATTTCTAATTCTGTACCATAATTTTCTTCGGATAAAGGTATATTAATTAGCCGGTGTCACATACTATGAAATGCCGCGACTTTATGTTCGAATGGATGACACGAGGATCGATGAATGATTGTATCCGTATGGGATGGTTTCCTAAATATTGAAAAATCATGTTGATTGTTTTTCCGCGTTATTGTTAAATCCAAAAAATTAATTGCACCATTATTTTCCATTTCTATTGTGAATTTGACATTTGGATGAATGCTATTAATAAAATCTACAAATATTTTCAGTTGCCGGTCTGTTCCTTTAAAACACGCGAGCACATCATCTACGTATCTAAACCAATATACGAATTTGGAAAAATAGGATGTGTTTTAGCGATGGCTTCTAGATTGTCCATGAATGTTTCTGCCAAAAGGGGGCTGAGCGGATTCCCCATGATAAGTCCTTCATCGCTAGTATAAATCTTATCGTTGAAACTAAAGTAATTTTGATTCAAACACGTTTCTAAAAGCTGGAGTATTTCGAACTGAATCACTATATTGACTTTGTTTTTCTCTAATAAATCCCTAACTATTTTCACTGTATCCTGGGGTGGAATACTAGGGAAAAGGTTAACAACATCGAAAGAAACTAATTTTGCATTGGCCGGTAGGGAAATATTTTTAATTTTTTCTACTAGATCAAGCGAGTTCTTGATCGAAAAAGTTGGACGAAGATACAATAATTTTTAATCGGGTTTATTAGAAAACGCGAAGTTTTAACTGTTGGTGCTGAAATGTACGAAACTACTGGTCTAATATTTCTATCCGGTTTATGAAGTTGGATAAACGAGTACAATTGCGGGACTTGCGGATTACTCAGAATTAGTTTGAATTTTGAATTTTCATCTATTAAATAATGTATATCTTTCAAATTGTTCTTTAATTCTCGTTGAAATTTTGTAGTCGGATCCCTATTAAGTATTTTATAATTTTGAGTTGCAATGAAATTTTCCGTTTTGTTAATGTAATCGTCCTTGTTTATTGCGATAACAGTATTTCCTGTATCGGCTTTTGTAAAAACAATATTATCCGCGGCACTTTTCGATTTCAATGTTTTCACGATTTTCAATTCTGGATTACCGTTATCCGAAAGTTCCTGTTTTTTAATAAATTCTATTTATATTTTATTTTATATTATATTATATATTATATATATACTAGCTGGCCCGGCAGACTTCGTACTGCCCTCCAACTCCAACTCCAACTCCAACTCCAACTCCAACTCCAACTCCAACTCCAACTCCAACTACAACTCCAACTCCAACTCCAACTCCAACTCCAACTCCAACTCCAACTCCAACTCCAACTCCAACTCCAACTCCAACTCCAACTCCAACTCCAACTCCAACTCCAACTCCAACTCCAACTCCAACTCCAACTCCAACTCCAACTCCAACTCCAACTCCAACTCCAACTCCAACTCCAACTCCAACTCCAACTCCAACTCCAACTCCAACTCCAACTCCAACTCCAACTCCAACTCCAACTCGAACTCGAACTCCAACTCGAACTCCAACTCCAACTCCAACTCCAACTCCAACTCCAACTCCAACTCCAACTCCAACTCCAACTCCAACTCCAACTCCAACTCCAACTCCAACTCCAACTCCAACTCCAACTCCAACTCCAACTCCAACTCCAACTCCAACTCCAACTCCAACTCCAACTCCAACTCCAACTCCAACTCCAACTCCAACTCCAACTCCAACTCCAACTCCAACTCCAACTCGAACTCCAACTCCAACGTGAACTCCAACTCCAACGTCAATGCAAACCTCAACGCCAACGACAACTCCAATTCAAATTGATCGTAGCACTATCTGTCGGGACAAACTAAAATTAAAATAGAATAATATTGAATGCGATGATAGCGCCATCCGTCGAATCTGATGTAAAACATTCCAAAATCAAAAACTCCTTACAAAAAAAAAACATCTGAATTCACAAAATTATTTATACACACTTCGAAACTCTTTAAAAAATAATTACATTTAATATTTTAATCAGCACATGAATTGAATAACAAATTAATCGTAGCACCATCTGTCGGGACAAACTAAAATTGAATGCGATGATAGCGCCGTCCGCCGGATCTAATGTAAAACATTCCAAAATCAACAACTCCTTATAAATAAGAAATTAATTGAAAAAACATTTTCCAGTAGACCAAATTGTAAATCTAAACCATTCTCGAATCTCCACGAACACACACAAAAAATTTCATCAAAATCGGTCTAGTCGAAGAACACATCGCGTTGCAAATTGGCGGAGGTGCCAGGTATACCATCAAAGAAAGGATAATTATGGTGAGCAATGAAAACTTTGGTTCTCCCCGTCATTTTTAGTAAATCTAAACCATTCTCGAATCTCCACGAACACACACAAAAAATTTCATCAAAATCGGTCCAGTCGTTTAGGAGGAGTTCAGTCACATACACACGCACACAAGAAATATATATATTAAGATTATATTATATATATATTATATTATTTTATAACTATTTTTTCCAAATTCGTATATTGGTTTAGATACGTAGATGATGTGCTCGCGTGTTTTAAAGGAACAGACCGGCAACTGAAAATATTTATAGATTTTATTAATAGCATTCATCCAAATGTCAAATTCACAATAGAAATGGAAAATAATGGTGCAATTAATTTTTTGGATTTAACAATAACGCGGAAAAACAACCAACATGATTTCTCAATATTTAGGAAACCATCCCATACGGATACAATCATTCATCGATCCTCGTGTCATCCATTCGAACATAAAGTCGCGGCATTTCATAGTATGTTACACCGGCTAATTAATATACCTTTATCCGAAGAAAATTATGGTACAGAATTAGAAATTATCGAACAAATAGCGGTGAACAATGGATATAACACAGAGTTAATCAGAAAAATGTTAAAAACTTAAAAGGTTTCTTCAAAACCAACAGGTGAATATCTCATTCCGGACAAATAATAACCTTGCCAAACTCATAAAGAACAATAAATCGAAAAGGAATAAAGAAGATAAATCCGGTGTTTATCAATTAAATTGCGGGAGTTGTGACAAATCATATATAGGAAAAACTGGTAGAAATTTTGGCATAAGAATAAAGGAACATCATCACAGCTACAAAAACAACAAAATTAATTCAAATTATTCGAATCCTTTATTAGCAGAAGGACATAAGTTTAACCCGGATTTCAAAATTCTACACGATTTGAATAAGGTGCGCAACTCAATTACTGGGAAATAGTCGGAATAAATAGGGAAAAACATACGGGTAATTTAGTTAATGAACAATTAGATCTAAATTTTTCACCGTTACTCAATCTATTCAAATAGAGAATCAATTTATAAAAGCATTAGGAATGAATTATTGTTAATGTGTACAAAGAAACCAGCAGTGAAATCTCATGTAATTAGTTTTAAATAAGTCTATTATGTAATTTGTTTTAAATAAGTTTCTCATGTAATTAGTTTTAAATGATTCCGTGTCCATGTCATCTAGGTATAGGGAGATAATAACTTGTTGAGAATTTAGTATGATGTAGTCTGATGAAGTCGCTGTGTCGACGAAACGCGTCACAATATTGAATAAATAAGTGTAAATCGTATATAATTTTTCATTGAGTTAATATGGATTTGCATCAAGTAAAAGCCACAAGCATTAAATTTTTCAATTTCTGTTATGATGAAGTTCTAACACAAGAATCCATTGATATAATTCACAACTCTTACCAATAATTTGGGAGATATGATTTGTCAAAGTTTGAACAAGAACGCCAAAGCTCCTGTCCACAGGGCTTTCCCACTTTTAATTGTAATTTCCAAAATTGGCAAATGCCTATTACACCTGCCCAAGAAAATCAATGATTTCAATATTACGCCATTTCACTCTTAAAACATTCCTCAAAGGCTCCACAAATTGGCAGAGTTCAAAACGCAACTTTTTGCTTCCAGCCAACTGATGAATTTTTGTTGGATTTACGTATACAAGTCCATCGAGGAGAAGGTTGAAGCATAAACAGAGGGAGAAACGCTCCAGCACTCAGAATTAATGCAATACGAGCAGCCGCCCGTCCAAGAATCAGAAAAATTTTCCGCCCATTCGGCATAAACGAAAACACAAATAATGAGAAAATGGAAGGTCTGGCAGAATTAGGCTCGGAATTATCTCCTGTCGGATATATCGAGTCAGCGGGAAAAACGTTGCCGCAATGTTGGTATTTTCAGGCAACCATAATTGTGGTGTGTTTTGGTACTCCAATTATTCCGAGGCCAAATTACCTCTCTGCTCTCCTGAATGAGCCGCCACGTCCCGATTCTCTAATCTCGTGAAAGACAGAAATTATGTCGGCACTCACCTCGATCACTGGCGGTTCGTCCTTTCATCTGGCATAAAATGATTAGGAGCCTGAGGGGAGGCTGACGATGTTGCTCCAGAGTTAAGGCTCTCCTCGTGGACACGCTTTTCAGAGATATTTTAGTCGTTTTGCTGTCCATTGTCACAACTCTTCCGGCAAAACACTTAATTTGTTTTCAATTGGGAACTTCCAAGACTCTGGTGGCGGGATTCGGCAACTAACCAAGCTAGTAATAAATGTAAACAATCTCGTGTTGGACAGGTCAGTCGACGAAGTTTGACCGAAAATTTCATGGAAAATATAAATTATTTATTTATTTATTTATTTATTTTTTATTTATTTATTTATTTTTCATCCAAACAGACCCTAAGGTCTTATTACATGGATAACAAAATTTTTCATGAATCATATCTAAAAATAGAGAACACCAACTTAGAAAACAACGTAGCAACAAACATAAACTACGTTTAGAAAACCTTTTTGCCGAGGACCAAACACATTACCTATTCAAACGACAGCATAAAAATTATCTCTATATAATAAGGAAAAATTGAGCAGATGATCAATTACTGATGCTCGAAAAGTGTTTTGTGGCTGGTTCCAGTCAACATCAACAAATATATTAATTTCATTTGCTAAACTGAGCATACATGAAAGGGGGGATCTGGAAGTGCATGAAACAAAGGGTAGGTTAAACATAACTGCAGAACGAGTTCTCCTAGCTGGTACATGAAATCTTATTAGTGATAATATTTCTGGTGAATTAATCTTATTATTAAGTATCTTATATAAAAATATCAACAAGGAAATTTTTCTTCTATTATCAAGAGATAAAACCTTAAATTCTCGTCTTAAGTGAACTGTTCTGACCATCTTATAGTCCGGCCAAATATGATATTTTCTGAAATATAGATGACGCAGAAATTTATTTTGTACTTTCTCAAGTTGTTTCAATGTAGACATGAATTCACCGAACCATAGATTTGACGCAAATTCCAACTTGGTTCTAACAAAGCTTTAGTATAGGAGTTTAATGGTTTTTATGTCAATAAAATTTGAAGTTTGTCTAGTAATAAAACCCAAAAGACGATTAGCAGATCTTGTGATATTTTGGATGTGATTTCTGTAAGACATCGCCTGATCGTATACCAGTCCGAGATCTTTTACCTCCGTACTCCGCCTCAGGTGCTCGCCATTCAGCATATAATCAAATATAATAGGATTCTTCAAAAGTGACACTGTCAAAATACTACATTTCCCCATATCTTTCTGCAACGAAATACAATCCCTCACGGTCCGGATAGCTCTGAACAATTTCAGATCATCAGCAAACATAAGACATTCCGAGAACTTGATCGCCTTTGGTAAGTCATTGATGAAGAGAGCAAATAGAAAAGGCCCTAAGTTGGACCCCTGAGGTACCCCCGAATTAGCCTCAAATTTTCCCGACCAGTTCCCACAATGTTTCACAATCAAGAAGCGATTTTCCAAATAATTACTGATCAATTTAATAATGTTATCTGTGAAACCAAATCGAATGAGCTTGGACAAAAGTACATCATGATTCACTTTATCGAAGGCCTTTTGGAAATCAACATATATAGTGTCAAGCTGAGATCTGTTTTGTACTTCCTCATATGCGTAGTGGGTATAAGTGAACATATTGGTATCTGTTGATTTATTTTTAACAAAACCGTGTTGTTCAGGGCAAATATATTTCCGTACGTACAGATAAATTTTGGCATGAATTATCTGTTCAATCTGTTTTCCATTCTGTTGGAAAAACGCAACTAGAAATAATGATAATGATAATTATAATTGACTTGAGATCATTGTTGGATTACTTTGTGATATATATTTAAATGTTGATCATTATATAACTAATTTTATGGCACTTGATTGATATAAAGACTACAACCAGTAAGTATATTCATATATGTTTGTCAAACTTACATTATATTTAAAAGTTCTTTCAGTTACTATTTGCGAATGATTAAGAAGGGACTCAGTTTATTAGAATTTCTGGAGTACATAGGAGCTTCAACTTCTAATTCTAGAGTCCTTGTAGAAGGAGAAGAGGTTCTAAATATAGATCATGTAATCGTGTGTGACAAAACAAATTGTGGTCCCAGTTTTATAGACATTTGTTCTTTATGTTCACAAAGTAGTGCCCTTAATTCGGTACCACATATAATTGATGGCCCATCAATGGGGAGAATGGTAAACTTAAAATAGAAGGTATGATATATTCTTGTAAGTCGGAGCACGGAGGAGGTGTAAACATATTACTGATGTATTAATTAAAGTTCAGGTGCATGATGTTCTAGTTTATTTATGAGGATATAGTGTCAGATTGAACCAGATAAAGCTTTTGTAAAACAATTACCAATAAATGATTTTTTCAAAATATGATATCTACATATATTATGTGGAAAGAATTATTAACAATAAGTGTAATGTTTGAGGTATAATAAAGTTTTCGTTTTGTTTCCAAGAGTTTTGATGATCATCTATTCAATTGAAAATATTAAAATTGTTTATATCTGTGAAACTTTTCAAAGCACTGTCACTTGTAAAGATATCACTCAAAGTAGGTAGGTATATATCGGATGTATCAAGCATAACACTAACATCACAAGTGTTAAGTGGTCTGGTAACAATGTACAGAACCAAGTCTACTACTAACATTATTATTGCTGTTTAACTAACTCAAGAGTGCTGGATATGTTTATTTTTTCTCTGACTGAGGTTTTTCAGCACATCAAACGTCATCTACACATTCCTTTCTCTTTCGAGGTACCTCCTTTTCCTCTGTTTGAAGATTATGTTGATGTAGTTCCAGGTTAAGTACTCTTCGGTCTATTAGTTATCCTTCTAACGCATTTCCAATATTTATATTTGGTTTTCCGGAGGTAAGAAGTGAAAACTCAAACCTATACATTTTGCCATTTTTTTCGCCCATGAATTGCATTGAGGCACACAACAATAGTCGTTTCTGGTCGAAGACATATTAGGCAGGATAATATTCACTATTTCAACTTGAATTTTTCTTTCAAACAAAAGTTTATTGACGAATACTGAACAATTAAACTCGAACACGTGCAATACGTTGGCTTATTAGTAGCTTGGTTAGTTGCCGAATCCAGCCACCAGAGTTTTGGAAGTTCCCAATCGCGGATTCTACATGAAACATTTTTATCGGGATAATATTGTATCGAATGACATTAATTTTACAACCTGATTGTTATATCAGGGGTATGAGTAAACTGTTACTTGCAATAAGATGACAATTACGACGATATGAAGTGGTGAACGATTCGAACGCTTTTGAACAAACAATAAACTGTATTTTCTTGTTACCGATCCCTCGATAACAACCACGATGTAATTATACACATGCAATTTTTATACAATTTAAAGTCTTCCTTCTATATGAAAATGTACAGCAAGGAAGAAGTGACTACTTAGTTGGTACGACAATAAAGATATAGTAGTATTGTTTCGCGACAGATCAAAAATAGTAAATGAATTCCGGCCATGTTAGTGTATATAAACGACCAAATAGAAGGAAAACAGGAGGTTGCTTCATCTAGGTTAAAACGGGGGATATATCAACATTCATTGGGGTTTCGATCTCAAAACCGCCCCAGATAGGTTACAACAATATTCTCATTGGTCGTTTTTGAATAGAGTGGAAATAAATACTTCTAGGAAGTTTGATCTTAGGCATAGCGCTGGATAATTTACGCAGTTTTAGTGATTTCAATAGCCTCTAGAGAAAACGAATACCAGCAATGGGCAATGTCTTAGGACGGTGATAAGTTTCTTCACATTTCAGTTGCTGAATGTATTTGAGCATAAGTTCTGAAGTCTTTAACATGAAATAGACCATAAATCTCTGTAGAGTGGTACTTATTTTACAAGAAATTGCACTCTAGGAGGGTTAGACCCATATGGCACAAGAAAAACAAGATGGTCTTTCGTTGGGACGAAATGAAAAATAAGTTTGTTGTGTAACGATAAGACCTCTTCAATTTTCGCATTCGACAATGGGGTAACCCAATATGTCAAAAATCTACACCATAGATAACTAAAATGGTAGAATCGACCATTAATCCCTATCGATGGAAAAAAAAGAATGGAACAGCTTCAAGTCTTCGGCACTTCAATACAAGATGTCGCCAGAAAGCTGCTAATGAACTCGAATAATTCGTACAGAAACCAGCCTAAAAGAAGAATTCTATACCGGACCAAAGCTCACCATAACAAAGCTTCTGATATTTGTGGTTAACAGAAAGCAGTCATATGAAGAAAACAATATTTCAAATTGGCATATCCAAAAATTGTTTAAAATATGCAATCGGATATCAGAAAAATCTTGGAAAATTGAAATTTCAAATAGGATTATCTCCAACACCATTAGACGGATTTGGCCCATTCACAAACTCGACTCTATACAGGCCATAAACCTACACTGCAAAGTCTCTAACCTAAAATACAGGTTATTGAGTGGATTCGATTATTGGCTTCAGGACTGGGCCATCACGAAACCAAGGAGTAGATGAAAATAAAACTGAAAATAGGTGACACAACAACAGGAGCAAGCAATAAATTTGTGCCTTCAGCTCTAGGACCTCCAATTACTGCAATCCGATCAATATAAAACCTCACACGCATATAAAGGTAATGATTCTACAATTGCATGCTAAATTTCAGATAGATCGAGTGAACGATTCCGAAAATATTCATAAAAAGTGTTTTTACTAAAAACGGACATAACTCCGAAACAAATTGGTGGATTTCGCCCGTTAGCGAACTCGTCCGAGATATTTACGCTCCTAACCTACCCTGCAAATTTCAATCCTCCAACTCCTTTCGTTCGAGAGCTTTCGTGCCTATGGACGGCCGGACCAGCCGGACAGAATTGATTTCGACCACGGATTCTTGATCGGTGAGGCAAATCGTTTTCATCCAAAAATTCGAAAATTACAGACATTTGAGCAAATTGATAAGCACTGTGTTCCGAGGAACAAGAGCGCCAAAAATGATACTGTAAAATTTTTTCAGGTTTTTCCATTACCAATTTATATTTCCAAATGTTCACCAATTAAAATAAATGGATGGATGGAGGGTAAAAAAAAATGGGTTCAAGCCCTGTGGACAGGAGCTTTCTGGCGCTCTAGTTCAAACAGACAAATTATATCTCCGAAAGTATTGGTTTCTCAGAGTTGGGAATTATATCAATGTATTCATATGATAGAACTGCATCCTAAAGGAAATTCAATTCAAATAATAGTTTATTTATCAAGATTAAATGAGCAATCATGAGAATGAGAACTGCACCATGGAAGAAATCAAATTAAATCTGGCCAATTTTGCCCAATAACGAACTTAACCGAGATATTCATCTCCCTAACCTACTCTGAAAATTTCAACTACCTACCTCATTCCGTTCGAGAGTTATATCTATGTCTATTGATGAAAAGCAGTCTCACTACTCTCAGATCTCTTACTTCATGTTCCGTTCCGAAATGTAAGAATTTTCTGAGAAAACCTAATTTCGGAGCAAACAACTGAGATTTTTCTCACTTCGCTCACAATTCTTCAATTGATTAGATAATGTCATGTCTCAGGAACATCATTTGACATAATGACAATTCATACATAGAATAATATCATTCTGTGACAACGTTGAAATACGATTTATTATTGAAATTTTGAAAAATCACATCTCCGAAAGTATTAGCTTGTTAGAGTTAAAAATGATATCATTGGATTCTTATGGTAAAACAGCTTATTGAAAAAAATTTAATTTGGAATTTGCCTTGTAAAAAAAATTTTTTTTTGTTACTCCGAAACCATCTGTCCGAATTCGCCCAATAACGAACTTAGCCGAGATATTGATCTCCCAAACCTACTCTGAAAATTTCAACTGTCTAGCTCATTCCGTTCGAGAGTTATCGTGCCTACAGCCGGACGGCCGGCCGGCCGGACAGAATGAATTTCGACCACGGATTCTTGATCAGTGAGTCGAACCAAATCGTTTAAGACCATTTTCATCGAAAAATTCGAAAATTACAGACATTTGGGCAAATTGATAAGCACTCAGTTCCGAGGAACTAGAGCGCCAAAAATAATGAAAATATTAATGTGTTATAAATGATAATTATAATGAATATATTAAATGAACACAAATTTTGACTTGGCCAATGGAATAAATATTTTTTCACAATGAAACTCGAACTGGGATGATTCCTGTATAAATACGACAGTAATAATCATAAATACAAACCATTTGAGTAACGCAGAAAGAATGCCTGAAATTATGAAATGGAACATCGTTGTAGTTCTTGTAGGCTTCGTATAAGAAATTCCTCAGCGTGGTGATATCGATGGCAAACTTGGAGCATAAATCGAACTCTAAGAACATAGTTTGTAGCAGGAGGAGTAGTTCTTCATCTTCCCACGTACAGGCATCGAATGACGGTAAGCGCAACCATTGCCTTACAGACTCTGATACCTCAGCATCACTGAAAAAATTGAATCAGGAAGTAATTTAAGGAATATAATGAGAACTAACTGAGTCATTTATGTCATATTATACGAGGTGTTATTATAGGAGGTGAATTTGTGTCAACAATGATGGGGTAAGATATTGCAATTCCCATCTGATATATCATGAATGATACATCATAATTATGAATGCTGTTCTCATTTGGAATTCCAGCCACAGAATTCATAATATATACTCCATTCACTTTTATAAAGTCTCCCGGTTGGCCATGATTTAAGTCTACCACGTTTTTGTTACTAAAACAGAGGCAGGTTGGCACTGCTGAAATATCGTCAAGGTTAAAGCAATTCGCCGAGACGTTGCCAATTTCTACTCTCAACATAATCATATAATATTTTCACAGACCATTGTCTTCGAATATAATAAAGAACTCTTCGCTTTGAAATTGAATATGCCGAAAGTAGTTTTGAAGAAGCAGAGACAATAAGTGCTATACAGAACCGAAATCTGCAATAGGAAAACTTCATTCTCACATTTTGAACTCTCGAATTAAATTACTAGTTTCCTATGATTATATTTTATTAAGGTATGAGAATGACTCGGGTTTCGTAGTACTACTACATTTTGAAACTGGTATATTTCAAGTTGTGCAACAAGGTATTTAAATGTCTTCTGTAGGCTTATTTCTTGAGAATTTAGAAAAGTGGGGAATTCCATAGGTACGTCTGTTCGTTTAGAAGTTTTCCTGCCGGGTTCTGGTACTTTTATTCTTTTTTCAAATGAACTATCACAAAGTAACGGACTACTCTATCAGTTATTTTTCAATGAAATTCCAATGAATTCTTGATTTCCATACAAGAAAATAGCATAATTCAATATTCCAACCAGTTTATATACGTGAAATATATTCAGTAACAACAGAGGAAGAATTTTCTTCTACAGTCGCCAGGACTGGAATTATTGAGTTCACATAATATCTTCTCAAATTCATAATTTTTCCGAAGTAAATTCACATTGTGGAAAAACGTAATTACTACGACTTCTATGTAGAGAGACAACGTTGCGTAGTTATCTGAAAAGAAAATGACTATAACCTAACATTTTCAAAATATACATGGTGAAATGTGTCAAATTTTCATGGCTAACCGGGGACTTTATAAGAGTGAATGGAGTATACGTATAATCTCACTTTCTCGTTTTTGGGCGCATGTTCTAGGGGAGCATCGTCCTATCATTTCGTCCAAATGTCTGTAATTTTCGAATTTCGAGCTGAAAATTGGCTAATAGACTAATTCGGACTCCCTGATCACGAATCCGGTGTCAGATTTTTGGGTGCGGTACGGCCGGCCGGCCGGCCGGCCGTACTTCCGGCCGTAGGCACGATAACAGGAGCACCGAAGGTCCTATCGACTTCAAACTTTCAGGGTAGGTTTCTGATCAAAATGCGACGGTTAAGTTCGTTAACGGGCAAAATCGGCCGGACGGTTTAGGAGTTAAAGACATTTAAAATTTTGAGGTTATTTTCCTGATATTTCAGGAACTAAAGAAGATGTTGAATCGAAACTTGGTAGTCAGTTCGAGGATATAAACGCGCAACTTTTGGCAAAATTCTGTTATGATCGAAATGTTGGTAATTTTTAAAAAAATATTTCTTTTAATTTTTTCGAAAAAAAAAATTTTTTTTCGTGAACTATTCATCAAATTGCAACAAAAACTTGTACTAACGTCAATTGTAGTATTTTGCAACATTGTGCAAAATTTTGGCTCTATACGATTTCAATTTCTGGAGATATAAGACAAAATGTGTCAAATTTCCTGGGTCTCTCTCAGTATTTTCATCGATTATTCTATGAACTCTTTGAATTCCACCGAAAACAAATTCAAAGACATAGACATAAAGAATCAAGTCATAGTTTAGACGTCGAAAGAAGGACGATGTTAATCGACTTGAAAAGGTACCTATTTCAAGAAATGCAATAATGAAATGCTTAATTTATGGATATAATATTATCTAAGTATTGTTGGGATCGGGCAGTTGGAAAATTTTTTAATAAAAAAATTTGTACCGACGTTAAATCAAGCATTCTACACGAGTGTGCAAAATTTCAGTTCGATACGATCTCAATTCCAGAAGATATTGCTTAAAATTCATATTCCAGCGTGTTTTGACGTTCTATGGTCACAGAAAATCGTCACAAAAATCTATTTACCTCATTTGACGGCTGTTTGTCAAATCAATTAATTCCAATAATTGATGTCAGATTTCCTACATACCAAGTTCAAACACATTTTATTATATGGAAAACACTTATTATGATCACGTTCTACAGGAATTGATACTAAATAGAAGCTAGATGAAGATTATTGTAATGGAAAATTTGTGTTCCAGAATAATATTAAGGTATTCAACATGATACTGCTTTTTTTCTTTTTTACATTGGCATTGATAAATGATGACTTCCAAAATGATTGTTAATGAGAGATTGCTGTTCCTCCCGTCCCAGTTTGGGTCAGAAGATTCTTTTATACAAAATAGAGAAAGTAGAAAGTGAAATTTACAAATGAATGAAGTTTTGGATTTAAGTTTCTATTACACGTGATTTTGGGTACATAGCATAATTGCTGAGCCTAAAGGCTGGTTTATGCTGGCTGGTAACTTTTATAAGTAAACGGATTCTTTAGTCTCAGTATAAACCATAGCACTATAAATCTATGCTTCAGTTTTTAAGTTTAGGGTTAAGTTAAAGTTTTACCAGCCAGCATAAACCAGCCTTAACTCCTTCTCTGGGTTTACAACAGACCTTGTGATGACCAGAGTAGGGTAATTTGATTGAAAGAATGATGAATGATAAATGATACTGGAAGTTTACTCTGCTTTAAGGAGCGATATTTAAAAAAATGTCAAGCTGACGGAAGTGACAGTGAATTATTCATTAGTTGGCATTCTATTCTCATTTTCAAGAGATATCATATTAGCTATTTAACTGATATGAATTATCTGTTCGCTTGTGTTTGAATAGAAGAATTATGAAATCTTATTTAGAATTTTTAAGATGTAAGTACTGATCTTTTCGAGCACACAAGTAGCGCAACATAGTTGCATTTTGCACGACGCATACTTCACGTACTGGGAAAGAGCGGAAATCACCGAGTTGCTATTGGACCTACTGTTTTCAAGTCTATGCTCACCTTATCGAATTATCAAAGTCTAAATCTTCAGAAGATAACGAATATTTCTGGTCTAATTCAAATGAAATGAAGCATTTAAGCCTCAAATATAGAACGAAGGATGTATAGTACATTTTTTTGCAAATGAGTGTACTCGTCGAGCAATACACAAATTTAACTCGTTTTGACAAAATAAACTAATAAGCTTTTCAGCTAACAAATTGACAAACTAATCTATCTCTCAACAAGTTAAGAGCGTTCCTGCTAATCGGGTCCTTCATGAATGGCTTCGTATAATAAATATACTTATGCATATATTTCACAAATCAAATAGACCCCAGGGGGTTCATTGATCTGCCGAGAAAGCAAGAGCAGACGCGTTTCTGGTTTCTTGGCCTTCATCAGTACCCTGTAGCTTTCCCAACAAATTCAACTAAACTGACCTGGGTTAAGCCTTTCAGAGCCGGCTTGGTCGATCATTATAATCGCCCACGCCACCTATGAAACGAGACACGGAAATCAGCCTCTCCCCACCAGTGAATATTTGAAGCGTGAAATCATATGCCACCATTCACTCGATATTAAATCAAGAACGAGTCCCGCAGAGCTCAGACAGATTCTTCTCAATGGCCATGAACGCTGTTTAGCGTTTTCAAAAATAATAATGAAAAACGGCGATACCGTTGTTAAAAATCAACAAGTTAAGAGCGTTCCTGCTAATCGGGTCCATTCATGAAGGACCCGATTAGCAGGAACGCTCTTAACTTGTTGATTTTTAACAACGGTATCGCCATTTTTCATTATTAATCTATCTCTATCGAACAATTTGCAATGTGTGAAGCGAGTGACATTTCCAGGCTCGTCGGGAAATTGTGACCAATATTATATGAACCCATTATTCAAATTGAACATATCGATCAAAATATCTGATTTAGTATCTGTATTCCTAGTTATTTTTTATTGATCTCCCTATTATAGCTACAATGCCTGCTACTTTTGAAACACCCTGCATAGTTATCCATAGATCAATTAAAAAATAATTAATCGCCAAGGGATCCACTAGAGAGCATTTTTGATATCTGAAGGATATTTGATCATTTAGCAGCTTCGATTCAAAAAGAACCTCGCAACCCAATATTTGGTCCTCTCTACTGTAGATAATTTGAAACTGAAGACTCAAACAACACAGAACCTTCAGGAGATTTGAGTTACAGCAGTCCCCTCGTGATAATTCCTGAAATTAAAGAGACTGAACTTGCTTGTCACCTAAATTACGAGGGAAATTGATTTGTTGGAATACAAATATCAGGCTGAAAAATATCAGGTCTGAGAAGACGAAGTGGTATATTGTTTTCTTGATATAGAAATATGGATCATGCCGACTGTGATAATTACCAGACGAGGAGCGTAGCGACGAGTCTGGTAACACAGGAGTTTGGGATATGCTTTTCCCACGAATTATACATACAATTTTTTCTTCGATCGTTTATTTGCATGTAAAAAATTAATTAAAAAATATTTCATTCAAGATGTAATCAAGTAAGTTTAAATAGGTTTCTTTATGTTCATATTCAAATATAGAAGTGGTAACCATGGAAATTACTTTGTTATGACAAAAGTAGTATTTATTTCATTGTTATAATAATCCATTTGTAACATTACCGCAGCAGTGCGGTGAGAATATTACCGCACTGTTATTTTCTTATTGCTTAGCAACTGCTCACTATTCTGGAATGTTGAGTTGTGCGCATATATTTCAATGGGAAGGTTCAGTGGATAATTCCGCAAAAAGAAGCAGCAAAGAATCATTATGCTCGTACCTGCTGACACGAGTTTCTGCTAGTTGGCTTCTTCAGAACAGGGCAACCAAGAAACTACAAAAATATGGAAATAAAACTAAAAATAGGTGACACGACAACAGGAGCAAGCAACCAATTTGTGCCTTCAGCTCTAGGATCTCCAATTTGCAGGAATTACCCACTAGACCTTCCCATTGATATTTTTTTTTGATGGCGAGAATGTGGGTATTGAAAAATAATGTTTCCAACGACGACATCAATTGATGATTCAGTCACGCCAATCCTGAGTGCAGTACTCATTGTTTCTCAGAATTGGGAATGATATCAATGGATTCTTATGATAGAACTGCATCTTAAAAGATAATAAATTCAAATAATCATAAAATTACGAATAAGTATTGAAAAATGAAGAATCATATCTCCCAAAGTATAAGTTTGTTAGAGTTGAAAATAATACCAATGGATTCTTATGATGGAACTGCATCTTAAAAAAATTGAATTTGAAATTTGTAATGTGAAAAAATTTTTTTTTTCATTACTCCGAAACCACCCCAATGCCCAATAACGAACTTAACCGAGATATTTATCTCCCAAACCAACTATTAAATTTTCAACTGTCTAGCTCATTCCATTCGACAGTTATCGTGGTTACAGCCGGCCGGACGGAGAGACGGCCGGACAAAATCGATTTTGATCAGTGGATTGAACCATAACGTTTAAGACCACTTTCAGCCAAAAATTATAAAATTACAGAAATTTGGGCAAATTGATAAGCACTCTGTTCCGATGAACAAGAACGCCAAAAACAAGACACAAGGTGAAATATTCGTCTATATTCACCACAACAAATATTCCTTCGTGATCCGGGCTGGCCATCTCATCGATCACTGTCACTGTCACTGTCCGTAGCATTCAGTGTAGATACGTACCGGTTTCATGGTTCTTACCAATCATCAGAATAACATAGCCACTGAGTGACAAATCAAGGCGCTCTGGGAAACTTAAACCGTATGGTGGCGAAGTAATGGAAAGAAAATCTTACCAGCGCCACCTAGGAAGATCCTTACGAACTGCAACCCTGTGTGATGAGGAAACCTTGAGCGATGTTCAGTGACGTTCATTATTTTGTCTCAAAAGGGTGTCAGGGACTAAGTGTGGTTAGAGAATACCACAAACCAGTGAACATAGAAGGAGATCACCATAAAAGTAACTACACTCTTGCCCACTACAGTTTTATGTCGTCTGACATATGTTTCGGAAACAAAGTTTCCATCTTCAAAGACGCAGCGTTACTAAAGCATGCAATCAATTTCTACATTCCAGTACGGGTTGACATTATACCCTTAGTCATAAACCAATTAGTGAGAATAATGGATTGTTAATAGGGGTTAGGTCATTATTGAGTCAATTATCCTTTCTCTTATACATTTCGATACCTTCAATTGTTCCTAGGTACGCTTTATTGGAATTTTTCAACAATTTGACGGAATTTTCTGATATTGAGTGGCCAGTTGTTAAAACGTGATTTCCAATCGCAGATTTATCGACGTTGTTGTTTCGAACGTGTCCCGTATGTTCTTTATACCGTGTGAGAATGTTTCTGGTTGTTTGACCGACGTAACATTTGTTGCAATCTAAACCTTTAATTTCATATATAACCGATTTGAACATGTCCGGAGTTTTATCGAATGGGACATGTGAAAATTGGGTAATAAAAATTTGATAACATGTTTCGGATATTCTATATTCTAGTCTGAGTTCAATCTGGACTTATTGTGAATACTACAAAAGTATCTACACTCTTGACCACTACAGTTTTTGTCGTCTGATATATGTTTCGGAAACAAAGCTTCCATCTTCAAAGACGAAGCTTTACTGAAGCATGCTTTCAATTTCTACACTCAAGTATAGGTTGACATTATACCCTTATTCATAAACCGATTAGTGAGAATAATGAGTTGTTAATAGGGGTTAGATCATTGTTGAGTATATTATCATTTCTCTTATACGTTTCGATCCCTTCAAGTGTTCCTAAGTACAATTCATTGAAATTTTTCCACAATTTGACGGAATTTTCTGATATTGAGTGACCAGTTGTTAAAATGTGATTTGCAACAGCAGATTTATCGATGTTGTCGTGTTCTGTCCCGTATGCTCTTTATGTCGATCGAGAATGTTTATGGTTGTTTGATGACGTAGCGCTTGTTGCAATCTAAATATTTAATTTCATAGATACTCGAAATCAACATTTCGGAGTTTCATCGAATGTGTCTCCTACAATACTAGTACCTAGGTAAATTCCAATAAATTGTGCTTATTAACCCTTGAAGGGATCGAAATGTATAAGAGAAAAGATAATTTACCCAATGATGATCTAGCCC
This sequence comes from Halyzia sedecimguttata, assembly GCA_937662695.2. NCBI lineage: Eukaryota > Metazoa > Arthropoda > Insecta > Coleoptera > Coccinellidae > Halyzia > Halyzia sedecimguttata. The sequence continues at coordinate 66,692,037 of OW569413.2, read as the reverse complement.
CTATTAACAACTCATTATTCTCTCTAATCGGTTTATGACTAAAGGTATAATATCAACCCATACTTGAGTGTAGAAATTGATAGCATGCTATAGTAGCGCTTCGTCTTTGAAAACGGAAACATTGTTTCTCTATTTCAGTATCGTAATGAGTCCATTCCAGCACTGAAAACAGTGCTGGAATGAACTCATTCCCGCATTGTTTCTAGTGATATTTTTCGTTTTTTGGTAGTCAGCACCGACATTCGATCCTATCAAATTTCAACACACGTCAATTGACAATACAATATAATCTGGATATAGTGAAATAATTGTTGAGGAAAAGCTTTATTTTCATAAAACTAGTTCAAACAGACAAATTATATCTCCGAAAGTATTGGTTTCTCAGAGTTGGGAAATATATCAATGTATTCTTATGATAGAACTGCATCATAAAGGAAATTCAATTCAAATAATAGTTTATTTATCAAGATTAAATGAGCAATCTGAGATTGAGAACTGCACCATGGAAGAAATCAAATTAAAATAGCTGAAATGAATTTGACTCTCTCTTATAAAACAGGATGACATGTACGAGTATGAACACAGATCATATAATAAAGCTTAGATAGAATAATTATAACATTTTATGAAAACATAGAAGTACGATTAATAATTGAAATTTCGAAAAATCATATCTCCGAAAGTATTAGCTAGTTGGAGTTGAGAATGCTTTCAATGGATTTTTATGGTGAAACTGCATCTTATATAAAAATTGAATTTGAAATTTGTTATTTGAAAAAAAAATTATTTTTCGGTACTCCGAAACCATCGTGCCTATTTTGCCCAATAACAAACTCAACCGAGATATTGATCTCCCTAACCTACTCTGTAAATTTCAACTGCCTAGCTCATTCCGTTCGAGAGTTATCGTAAAAAAAAATTTTTAAATTTAAAAAAAATTTTTTTTGACTCTTTGCGGTAACCTGGTGAGTACAAAACTTCACATACGTATGAAGGTCATGATTCTACAATTTGATGCTAAATTTCAGATAGATCGAGTGATCGGTTTAGGAAATATTCATAAAAAATGTGTTTTACTAAAATCGGCCATAACTCCGAAACCGCTTGATGGATTTTGCCCATTAACTAACTTAGCCGAGATATTTACGCTCCAAACCCACCTTGCAAATTTCAATCCTATAACTCTTTTCGTTCGAGAGTTATCGTGCCTACGGCTGGCCGGCCGGACAGAGTCGATTTCGCCCTCGGATTCTTGATCAGTGAGTCGAACCAAATCGTTTGAGACCATTTTCAGCCAAAAATTCGAAAATTACAGACATTTGGGCAACTTGATAAGCACTCAGTTCCGAGGAACTAGAGCGCCAAAAATATGGTACCAGAGATTTCCTTCCTGCTAATTTTGAATGATTCCTGCTATTTTGAAACTGTTTTAAATCTAATCTCCATGCCCTACGTACGTTTCAAATTCCAATTCCGTAATCTGTCAACTTTCATAACAGTCATACTAACTACCAAGATACAATACAAATGTCACTAGGATGTATAATCCGAATTTTTCATTAAATTTCAACAGTATTTTGCAAAACTTGCTGAAATAGAGAAAATCTCGTCTAGTACTCGTTGCAGAAGGCAATTCCAACACTCATGCGTTCCAACACTCTTCGCATTCGTGTTTTAATAGGAGCCCATTCTGCAACTTGTTTTAGAATATACTATTCCGAAACATATTATGTCGGATGACAAAAACTGTAGTGGAGAAGGGTGTAGTAACATGTTTAGTTTCAACCACATGGTTATCTCTAATCGCGATTCCATTCGTTGTATTATAGAAGACAATACAGTTTAGTTCGTGTGTTTTTTTGGAGCGATAGAGCGGAGTAATCCCAGCTTCGGTATTTTTCACAATAAAAGACACAATGGCATTTCCCCCTGTCCCATAAAAGTCGATTTTGGGACCTCTCTTTCGCAGTTAAGCAGCGAGAAAAATTCGTCATTCTAAACCTCAGCTTACAACGCACATTCCCCAGGGATTTCGGTCGTAAGCCGGGTTTAATGAAAATTATTAACATTCAGTGGGAATTTTAATTATCGCACAGTATCATGCCGTCTTCATATACTCACCAAATATTCATGAAATTTTGTTTTACTCTCTTCTTTAGGGAGTCGCTCTTGCGGCGGTATTGCAGGCGTCTGCATTCTTCAGTCGACAGGGGTTCAGGAAGCTGTTTATAAAAACCTGGAATGAATATCGATCACTTATTTTCAGGAGATTGTATAAAATGTTTTTAACTGAGTTGCTCGACCCCAAATTCATCAGTTTATTAGACAGATATTGAGTTCTCGCAAATCTTTTGGTGAAACATTTCGAACAATAATTGAATTAAAGAGGAACACTAACTGATCCCAACTTTTACAAGATATTAGCATAATTGATATTATTTTGTGAAAACTAATTATGGAATAATAGAATTATTCTATGCGGAGGAGACGAAGTGTGACTTTTCGTGGTGCACCTGAGTAATAAAAGGGAAGCCACGAAATGAAACCTCTCCACCAAATGGAATATGCAATATTTTGAACGTTTTAAAATTATGTACAAAATACTTGATATTCCGCTCTGAGTTTGATTTATATTTACCCCCGATGAAATGTGGCCAGTTACAGTGTTATGTACAACATAAATTAGACAGATATAATGAAACTGTTTAAATAATTTATTATATTCATAGCAACACTTCTTCTCTTTCGGAGGAGGGAGAAGAAAAAGCTAAACTGCCGTGGCAGAGAAGTTGAACTTTTCTGACATCCTGTCAATCTGAATATGATATGAATATTGTACGTTTGAAAAAAATTGCGTTATTTGACGCATTTCGAAGATATACTGAAGCACGTCCATTTCTATAAAAAAAAATAGTTGGAAGTCAGGACCTTTCGCTTGTTCAAATTTATAGCCAGAGCGGTTATCCATGCAAGTACTAAACTCATCCAACTGAAAACAGGAAAAAATAATATTTTCACAATACTTCCAACATAGATCGGGTCGAGTTTAAATCTAGAACTTAAGTAAAATAAGGTTTGAATGGTGCGGGTTATTATTTAATTCAACCTTAGAACACAGGACTGCTCTATGAAATCTACTACATAATCACTTATCATATTCGTTATATGGAATATATATATAGTTTCCAATCCATTCGAATTCCAATATACCATTTTTTACGCATTAAGAGCCAGTATTGCATATGGATATCGATTTCAAATACTTCTACAAAATATAAAACCTTAGAGAAACAAATACTTCAGCATTTCTGTACTGAACTGCTGAATGAATAACTGTTTTCCAACCTCCTCTGAAACTAATATTTGAGAAGTTTCAAAATATTTTCTTCTTATTGAAATTCATCGTGATGATTTGGAAAATTGTTAAAGTTTATAAGTGACTTACGCTTTTTCGTTGTATATTATATAGAATATTTCCGATTTCGGCAAATCCTCGAATCTGACGTGATGTCAGTTGGCGCGCTTGTCCACGTTGATTAATTTGAATTGGATGATGATTGCTTCAAAACTCAGTGGATAGAGCGAGCCGGAGATCTAGTCAGAGGGTATTGGACATAGTTCACTGTTGGGTCAAAAATTAACAATACTGAGCCTAAGCTAGCGTAAGGATACAATAACAAAGTGGACAAATAACACAAGTAACTCTCCTTAGCAGCACAAACTCCTAGGAACTTCTGAAGGATCTCCTTGGGGGAAGACCTAGGAGGGTAATCATGATCATCTCTATAGCAAGCACGCCAAAACAGATTGACCCCAAGTCAATGCTTTTGGCGCGCGTGTTTAGCCTTTTTCTTTCATAGTAAAGTCGATCGGCATTGGCACGCTTGCTATAGACATGATTATGATTATACTCACCCCCCTGGGTCTGCCCCAAGGAGATCCCTCAGAAGATCCTAGGAGAGTCAGTTGTGTATCCTTGCGCCAGCTTCGACACAGAATTGTTCATTTTTGAGCCGATAGTGAATGGCTTGAAACAATCATAATTCAATTCAAATTAGCCAACGCAAACGAGCGCGCCGAAGAGTATTGACTTCAAGACATATATTTTTCAAGTTTCTTTGACAATTCTGTCTATTAAAACTGTCTGGCTATTAGTTTTACTGTAGGTCAAAATAAATAAAAAATTGGTTCAAGCACTGACGTGAAGTCAGGGGCTTTTGCGCGTATGTTCTATTGTCCATTCTCCTGCATTGGACACCCTTTATCGAATTTACCATGGTAAATTATGTTGACCATTCTCCTGTATTGGACACTCTTAATTCGAATTTACTATGGTAAATTTGAATTAACCTGACTTCACGTCAGTGCTTGAACCACTTGAACACTTAATTCGAATTTACCATGGTAAATTCCAATTCAGAGTGCCCAATACAGGAGAATGGACAACATAATTTACCATGGTAAATTCGATAAAGGGTGTCCAATGCAGGAGAATGGACAATAGAACATACGTGCAAAAGCTCCTGACTTCACGTCAGTGCTTGAAACAATTTTTTTTTCGTAATTTTTTTCAAATTTTCTAGAGGCATGTACGGTTCTTACAAACATTTTTTTTTTGTAATTTTTTTCAAATAATCTAGGGGTACGGTTCCTACAAAATTTTAATCACGTCTTCGCGTTGGCATTCTACAACTAATAACTCAAATGTCGCATGCAGATGCACAACCTAACCTGAAAACTTCAAGCCACTATCTCTTTCCGTTCTCAGGTTATCGTGACAACAAAAATATTTTTTAATAATTTTTTAATAATTTTCTAGCGATACGATTCTCACAAAATTTCCCAAACGTGCTAAGGTTTATATTCTACAACTATTCACCAAGTTTCAATTCGATCAGATTTATATTGGTTGAAAACGAAATTATTACTCGGGAACCATTGGGCCGATTATGCCCATTAACGATCTTGTCCGTCGTATTGGGATTCGCCACCTACCCTGAAAATTTCAAGTCGCTAGCTCTTTCCGTTCTCAAGTTATCGTGGCAACGGCCGGACGGCCGGCCGGACAGAATCAAATTTGACATCGAATTCTTCATTGGGGAGTCGAACCAAATCGTTTGAGACCATTTTCATCAAAAAATTCGAAAGTTACAGACATTTGGGCAAAATGATAACGCGATGTTCCCCAGAACATACGCGCAAAAAGAATGTGGTTAGGCGACCCCCGATGAAAACGCAATTGCTTACGCCTATTCTTCAAATCCGAATGTAATTTAATATAGATCCCAGGGCCATGGTACAGACATTTCAACTCGGCAACAACCTCGAAACTAACTCCGTCATGCATGCGCAATCTACTCATGGCTGAAAGTCTCTCAACATCACACAGACACACACCTCACACTTGGCCCAAGGAACACGTTATGGACACTCCATCCTCGGGCACTATTTCCTCGAAACTGGCTTGCATACTCATAGAATTGACATGAGGTTGTAATATTGCCCTTCAGTTCCTCCCCAGACTCTCAACTTTCAGATGAATTTTGAAAAACAATTTAAAATTCAACACATCGTTCACTCATTTATTAAATTTCCACAGTATCCCAAGAGGTCATTATTGGTTACCGAAATGCCAAAACTAAAATCATTCCGATATTTGGTTTCGGAATTTCAAGCAAAATATTCCGCAAATAGTTTAACATTTTTGAATATTTTCCTGTCATGCTATAATAATACTCACGAAGTTTTGCACAAGGGTTTGCTTCGGTATTTTGCATCTAACAATCGAGTTTCAATTCAATCAGATCAGCATTTTTCGAGTTATTGTGGGAACAAAATTCTCATATTTTTGATAATTTTTCTTGTTTATAGCCATGCGGTCAATACAAAGCTTCGCATTAATATAAAGGTCACGATTTTACAATGTGATGCTAAGTTTCAGATAGTTCGAGTAATCGTTTTCGGAAAAATTCATAAAAAATATTTTAACTAAAAACTCCGAATTCGCTTGGTGGATTTCGCTCATTAACGAACACAACGAAGATATTCACGCTCCAAACCTATCCGGAAAATTTCAACTCTCTTACTCATTTCGTTCGAGAGTTATCTTGCTAACGGACCCCGGATTATTTATCAGTGAGTCGAAATCAATCTTTTGAGATCATTTTTGGTTAAAAAGTGGACGAGTTTATTTTGTACGTTTGTTTTTACGAAAAATACAGACATCGTGGCAGAATGATAGCACGCTGTTTCTCGTGGAACAAGCGCGCAAAAATTGCGATATTATTATCATTTTCCCCATTAAAGGCATGTTTGAAGTATCGTTCCTTCAACTAGCTTGACATTGAATTCCACTGGCGATGTGAAGGTCTCACAATTTCTCTTCTTATTTTTAATCGATGAAAGATATTTTCGTGGCACGAAGTCTTATCAGGGATATACGAGATTTAAGTAACCCTCAATTTTGCATTAGTAGCACGCTCTGTGACGAAGCATTTACTTCGTAATATATTCTAGGAGACTGAAGTAGATGATAAAAGGATTTGTATTCAGGGCATTTCCCATATAGATGTGAAATTTCGAAATTTGATTGCACCGTAAAGGAAATTACTGTGTTGAATCATGGAACTGAGAGAAACTGCATACGACCTATTATTAGATGAATTCTGAGTTTGATTCTATGGCTGATGGATCAGAGTAGAATATTTTGCGAGTAATGGTATTATTTGCCACTTCATTCCTGTGATCGTATATTTATCTCACAGCGTTCGTAACTTTTTGGCCCGCTTGTTCCTCGGAACAGAGTGCTTATCAATTTGCCCAAATGTCTGTAATTCGAATTTCGAATTTTTGGATGAAAATGATTTGGTTCGACTCACTGATCATGAATCCATGGTCAAAATCGATTCTGTCCGTCCGGCCAGATACGATAACTCTCAAACGGAATGAGCTAGACAGTTGAAATTCTCAAAGTAAGGTTGAGGAGATAAATATCTCGGTTAAGTTCGTTACTGGGCAAAATCGCAAAATTTTATTTACATTACAAATTTTGAATTGATTTTTTTTAAGATGCTGTTTGTTCATAAGAATCCATTGATATCATCTTCAATTCTAAAGAATTAATACTTTCGGAGATAGGATTTTTCAGAATTTCAATATTAAATCGTAACTATGATTTCACAGAATGCTGTATCGAAAATTAACGTCCGTATCTATGAATTTCATCTGTGCTCATACATTTCATCATTTGCGTCTCATCTACAGATAAGAGACATGACAAATAAAGTATGATTGAATGCAAAATGATTAATGGAATAACCTCAGCTATCATAGATAGCTCTTGGATAATCCATATTATGATGATGACGATGGAAATATATTATACTACCTATCGAAAGTTAATCAAATTGGGTTCAGAATATCTCTAGTAAAAACAAAACTGGAATATTGGCTAAGTTTCAATTGATATAATATAATTTCCATAGTAGATTTGAGGAATTAATATCTCGGATAAGTTCGTTATTAGGTAGAATTGGTCTGTTGGTTCTGGCTTAATAATTTTTGGCACTCTTGTTGAATTTAAATTCTTTTATGATATTTGAATTTAATTGTTATACAAAGAACATTTCATGATATATGTCTTAAACCACCATTCGCTGTTGGGTCAAAAATTAACAGTGCTGTGCCTAAGGTGGCGTAAGGACACAGTAACAAAGCCTACACAGAACACAACTGGTTCTCCTAACTCAGGGCAAGCTCTTAGAGCTTATGAGGGGTCTCCTTGTGGAAGACCCAGGAGGATCAGTATAATAATAATAATAATAATAATAATAATAATAAACGTGATTTCATTTTGTTCGTCAAATTGTTCAATTCACTCCCCTCATTTCACAAACTTTTTCACACACAGCACTTTTAACACTCACATCATAAATAACTATTTCACAAAAAAAAACTCCTATTTCCAATGTATAGAAATGAAATCTTCAATTTGAAAATCCTTTATTTATTATTTTCCGAGGACGTTGCAGCTGCAGGTGATACTTTTATAATTTTTTGAACGAGTGATTTGTATGTAGAATTGATACCCCTTGATAATTTCCCCAAAAAAGCCTGGATGGATATATAAATTTTCTGCTATCGAACAAAATCATAATCAACTGAAGTGCTGAGTGAACTTGATATGTGAAAAATTAAAAATGTTTTATCTGCGCTGAAATTGAAATTTTCATAATTCAAAATATTTACATAAGTTCTCGCTTATCATGAGTATCAAAGAAAAATTGTTCATATACTAACGCTTAATACGTATTTACAAGGCAACTTCGTGAAATATCACTGTGATGAGACCATTTTGATATATAAAAACATTCTATTTTCTTTACGCGAGATGAAAAGATGGTGTAATGTAATTTTTGCCGGAAATGCAATAAGATTCTTGTGAGAAAGCTGTGCGCTGACAGCGTTTACCATTTCGGATATCTAAACTTGGATTACTCCATATTTAACATGTCTATCTGGAATAGACGATGCGAAATTCTGTCATGGATGCGACGATATGAAAATTGCAGTATACGTTCAAAATGTATAAATTCATAAATTTGAGCTTTTACATCCTAACACGCAAAGGTATTGCATTAGTACTTTCGTTTTACGTTCTGTTCTTATGCTCGTTTTCGTCATTTATTAATTGAATTTAAGGTGTTTAGATACCTGACTCTAATAAAGTTGCATTAATATCTATTGGTTTTTTTGCGCGTACGTTCTGGGGAACATCGACATATCATTTTGCCAAATGTCTGTAATTTTCGAATTTTTTGCCGATAATGGTTTCAAACGATTGGATTCGACAACCTGATGAAGAATTCGAGGTCAAATTTCATTCGTTCCGTTCGGCCGGCCGTCCATTGCCACAATAACTTGAGAATGGAAAGAGGCAGCGACTTCAAATTTTCATGGTAGGTGAGCATTGCAATAAAACGGACAAGTTCGTTAATGGGCATAATCGGCCCAATGATTTCCGCGTAATAATTTTGTTTTCAACCAATACAAGTCCGATCGGATTGAGACTTGGTGAGTAGTTGTAGAATGCAAAACCGAGGACATTTGTGAAATTTTGTGAGAATCGTATTACTAGAAAACTAAAAAAAAATATCGACAAATATTATATATAAGTGAACAAGTTTCATGAATTGGACTGGAATTTATTCTCCTTAATTACAAAATTCTGCCAACGTTTCGACGATTTGAATGTCCTCTTTTTCAAGACTATAAAAACAATAACTCATACAAACAATACAGGGTGATTTTTTTAAATGTTTCATTAGAAGTTTTCGAAGAAGGAATTGTAATGCAGATTCAAGATTTTGGATTTTTGTTTTAGAGTACATGAACTTTAATTTTAAAATATTTTCAAGAGGAATCTACTTCCCGTTTCACCGGAAACGAATGTAACTTCGCTATTTCAAATGCAACACCCTGCATATTTTTATTTATTCAAATTCTTCGTTTAATTCTACACTGATTTGATGTATGATACGTGCAACCATTCAAGCGGTTTTTGAATTATAGCCTAATTATCAAATTTTTCGAAAAAAAGGTTGTCACAGATAAGTGTCCATATCTTAAAAATCCCTCATTACAAGAATTTCTTTTTGCGAAAGTGGAACAAAAGAAAGTACGCTGATACTGTTTTTTGTATAACTTATGAGGAAATATTATACAGGGTGTCTGAAAAAGGGCCCCAAAGTGAGCCTCAATAAAACTATGATATCTCACTTTTTGCGCGCGTGTTCCGCAAGGAACAGCGTGCTATCGTTTCGTCACAATGTCTGTATTATTCGAATTTTTTTTCGAAAATGGTCTCAAAAGATTGGGTTCGACTCCCTGATGAAGAATTCGAGGTCAAATTCAATTCTGTCCGTCCGGTCCGGCCGGCCGGCCGGCCGGTCCGGCCGTTAGCACGATAACTCTCGAACGGAACGACTTAGAGAGTTGAAATTTGCAGGGTAGTTTCGTAGCGTAAATATCTCGGACGAGTTCGTTAACGGGCAAAATCGACCGGGCGGTTTCGGAGTTAAGGCCGTTTTTAGTAAAAACGTTTTTTATGAATATTTCCGGAACCGATCACTCGAACTTTTTGAAATTTGGCATCAGATTGTAGAATCATGACCTTCATATGCCTGAGAAGTTTTGTGTTGAACGGACGGCCCTAAAGTGGCAAAAAAAAATTTTGAAAATTTGAAAATTTTGTATTCACGATAACTCGAAAAATACTGATCTGATTAAATTGAAACTCAGTAGTTAGATGGAAAAGACCAAAGCAAACACTTTTGCAAAATTTCGTGAAGATCACGTGACATGAAAAAAATAAAAAAATTACTACTATTTTGCGGAATACTTTGCTTTTAATGCCGAAACATATGTTTTTGAGGTTCATGCTGCCCTTTCCGGGCATTTTCCGTATTGCTCATGCGCAGATGAGAAGTCCTTTAACTGCTGTAGTTTTCGTCAGAGAGGATTGGGGTTTTGGGGTGGCGGATGCTATTCCTCCATATAATTCAGATCCCTGATGAGGGTCTGCGCATGCGTAGATTAAAGATGCAATATCTTCCGTATCACTAGTGTTGGAGAATCGGAGTTTTTTGTAAGGTGTGTTATTTTGAGAGGACTTTTAGCCGCCAGTAGATTGCGCATGCGCAGAAGAGAAGTGCCTGTTTTCGGGTTGGATGGGTTATGTTGGGAGTGCTGAGTCGATATTGTGAGATTTTAAAAGAATATTCATAGCAATTCAGTGCAAGGACAAATCAGTTTAGGGGATGTAGCGTTGTTTCCGAGTTAAAGTGTCCGTACCGTGGCCCTGGGGCTGATTTTGAAATTGATGTTACCCCTTGCAGGCATTTTTCGTTATGCGCATGAGCAGACCATCAGTGATTTAACTGCTGAAGTTTTCGTCAGAGAGGATTGGGGTTTCGGGGTGGCGGAAGCTATTCCTCTATAGAATCCCCTGGTGAGGGTCTGCGCATGCGTGGTTTCAAGATGCGATATCTCCTGAACCACTAGTGTTGGAGAATCGTAGTTTTTTGTAAGGTGTGTGATTTTGGGAGGACTTTCAGCCGCAAGTAGATTGCGCATGCGCAGAAGAGAAGTGACTGTTTTTGGGTTGTATGGGTTATGTCAGGAGTGCTGAGCCAATATTGTGAGGTTTTAAAAGAATATTCATGGCAATTCAGTGCACGGCAAGTCAATTTGGGTGATGTATCGTTGTTTCCGAATTGAAGTGTTCGTACCGTGGCCCTGAGGCTAATTTTGAAATCGATGTTACCCCTTACGGGCATTTTCGTTATGCGCATGAGCAGACCATCAGTGATTTAACTGCTGGTATTTTCGTCGGAGAGGATTGGGATTTTGGGGTGGCGGATGCTATTCTTCCATAGAATCCACTGGTGAGGGTCTGCTTATGCGTGGATTCAAGATGCAATATCTTCTGAACCTCTAGTGTTGGAGAATCGGAGTTTTTTGTAAGGTGTGTGATTTTAGGAGGACTTGCAGCCGCTAGTAGATTGCGCATGCGCAGAAGAGAAGTGCCTGTTTTTGGGTTGTATGGGTTATGTTGGGAGTGCTGAGCAGATATTGTGAGGTTTTAAATGAATATTCATGGCAATTCAGTGCAAGGACAAGTCAGTTTGGGGGATGTAGCGTTGTTTCCGAGTTCAAGTGTCCGTACCGTGGCCCTGGGGCTAATTTCGAAATTGATGTTACCCCTTACGGGCATTTTTCGTTATGCGCATGAGCAGACCATCAGTGATTTAACTGCTGGTGCTTTCGTCAGAGAGGATTGGGGTGGCGAATGCTATTCCTCTATATAATCCCCTGGTGAGGGTCTGCGTATGCGTGGATTCAAGAAGCGATATCTCCTGAACCACTAGTGTTGGAGAATCGGAGTTTTTTGTGAGGTTTGTAATTTTGGGAGGACTTGCAGCCACGAGTATATTGCGCTTGCGCAGACGAGAAGTGTATGGTTTTGGGTTGTTTGGGTTATGTTGGGAGTACTGAGCCGATATTGTGAGGTTTTAAAAGAATATTCAAGTCAATTGAGTGCACGGACACAAGGCAGTTTGGGGTAAATAGCGTTGTTTCCGAGTTGAAATGTCTGTATGGTGGCCCTGAGGCGAATTTATGTATGACTGTATTCGGTAGATCTATATTAAAATACGTTCGGATTCGGAGAAGAGGCAATTGCTTTCCTAACAGAGGTCCCACAACCGCAATTTTTTTCGATCTACGGTAAAGCTAACAGTCAAACTGTATTGATAGCTATATTTGTTAAAGGAACTTGAAAAAATAAAAAAAAGCACTGACGTGAAGTCAGTACTCTTTGGCGCGCGTGTTCACGGTGGCCAATTTGAATTGAATGATGAGTACTTCAAGCTCAGTGGATTGAGCGAGCCGAAGATCTACCCAAAGGATAGTGGACACCATTCACTGTCGTTTCAAAAATTAACAGTGCTGTATCTAAGCTGCCATCAGGATAGAGTAATAAAGTTGGAAGAGAACACAACTGACTCTCCTTAGTCGAACAAGCTGCTAGAAGATTTGGGAGGGTCAGTATAATCTTAATCATGTTTATAGCACGCGCGCAAAAGCAGATTGAATTAACAATGAAAGAAAAAGTGTAAAAAGTCAATCTGCTTTAGCGCGCGTGCTATAAACATGATTAAGATTATACTGATTATACTATTTATTCACAACAAGAAACTAATACTACAATAAATTTTCAAAATGTTGGCCGCCTACCGCCATACATTCATCAATTCTTCTATTAACTCCATCTGATGTAGCTTTTCTTATTTGTTCAGGTGGTAATCCCCTTAATGCATCCCTCACCCACGCTTCAAGTTCTTCCTTTGAGTCGATGTTATTTTTGTAGACCTCTGATTTTATAGTACCCCATAAATAAAAATCAAGGGGTGTTAGGTCTGGAGAACGAGGGGGCCACTCTAATGGACCATTTAGTCTGATCCACCTCAATAACGGCAAAACTACTGATTTTAGAGGCATGAAATGTTCGGGACACCCTAACTGGTTTTTTTTGGAATTACAAAATTATAGGGTTGCCATTTGAAAAAAGTGAGATTTTATAGTTTTATTGAGGCTCACTTTGGGGTTTTTTTTTCAGACATCCTGTATAATATTTCCTCATAAGTTATACAAGAAACAGTATCAGCGTACTTTCTTTTGTTCCACTTTCGCAAAAAGAAATTCTTGTAATGAGGGATTTTGAAGATATGGACACTAATTTGAGACAACCTTTTTTTCAAAAAATTTGATAATCAGGCTATAATTCAAGAACCGCTTAAGTGGTTGCACATATCATACATCAAATCAGTGTAGAATTGAACGAAGAATTCGAATATGTATAAATATACAGGGCGTTGCATTTGAAATAACGAAGTTACATTCGTTTCCGGTGAAACCGGAAGTAGATTCCTCTTGATAATATTTTACAATTAAAGTTCATGTACTCTTAAACGAGAATCCAAAATCTTGAATCTGTATTACAATTCATTCCTTGAAAACGTCTAATGAAACAGTTAAAAAAATTACCCTGTATATCGACGAAGACAATCCGAACAGAGTACTTTTCTTCATCAAGAATTTGTGTATTTTGAAAATCGAATATGTGTCCGTCCACTACCGAGTGAACCGGAAGAGCTGTTTTATTTGGTTTATTTTGATTTTGTGAGTCATATTTGTGCTGTCTCATTCTTTCTTAGAGGTGTTGCTTGGTCTGTACTATATAGGATTTGTTACAATTAATTGCAACAATTGTAATTGTAACAATGTTATAATGAATTGTAACAAATCCTATATAGGGCAGACGAAGCAACACCTCTAAGAAAGAATGAGACAGCACAAATATGACTAACAAAATCAAAATAAACCAAATAAAACAGCTCTTTCCGTTCACTCGGTAGTGGACCGACACAAATTCTATATTCAAAATACACAAATTCTTGATGAAGAAGAGTACTTATATCGAAGGAACATAAGTGAAAGGATCCACATCAGGAGACCTGAAACAGTGATCTTCAGAGAGGACGTCAATAATCTCAGCAATTTCTACGACTGTTTATTGGATATTACGTAGATTGGAGGGTAATACCTGATTGGCATAAATTGTGAGTGCGGTTGTTGCTGTCTGCATCTCCTGGTAGCTGTCATCTGTGTTTTTGGCGCTCTTGTTCCTCGGAACAGAGTGCTTATCAATTTGCCCAAATGTCTGTAATTTTCGAATTTTTTGATGAAAATAGTCTTGAAATATTTGGTTCGACCCACTGATCAAGAATCCGTGGTCAAAATCAATTCTGTCCGGCGAGTCCGGCCAGCATCCGTTAACACGATAACTCTTGATATGATTTTTGAATATTTCAATAACACATCGTAGCTCTATGTATTCACAGAATGTGAACACAGAACCTGTCTGTGTTCACTGTTGATACATGTCATCTTATGTAGCTATTAGAAACTTATCAATTCGTAGTTCAAAAATATTTTTTCTGTTGGAAAACAAGTATCCGATTCTTGAATTTGTGAATATATACAAGCATGTTTTGAAACCGAAAATAATATTGACTGATTACATATTGAATAATTTATGTATAAATAGTGGGGATGATGTTTTAGATGATTGAGAATTGGATCATTTTAATGATGTAGTTTATGAAAGCAATAGGAAAGAAGAACATAATGCAATCAGCAAAAGGAATTATTGTTCGTTGACCACTGAGGTTAATATTACCGTTTACTTCCTTGTTCCTTAAGTTGCGACATTTGAGTTTGTTTATAGATACAATAGGCCAAACGGTTTTGGAGGTAGACCCATCTGAAATTTGGTTGTTATTTCCTGAATAACTCAAAAAATACAAAACCCATCCAATTCAAACATGGTTGTCAGTTGTAGAAGGCCAACGTGAATATTCTTGCGAAATTTGGTGAGAATCGTATGACTCGAAAATTTTAAAAAATCATTGAAAATCATTGAAAAAAATTCTATATATCAGAAACTCTTCCGACGTCGCTAAAAAATTTTAAATAGATAACGAAAAAAAAATTGGTTCAAGCTCTGACGTGAAGTCAGAAGCACAATGTATTGAAAAAAAATTGGTTCAAGCACTGACGTGAAGTCAGGATCTTTTGCACGCAAAAGCGCCTGACTTCACGTCAGGTCTTGAACCAATTTTTTTTCGATAGGAATACACAAATTTACCATTTAGACGTGAACGCACAATAGGAAATTTTTCATGATCTGTCAACGTTAAGACGTCTGTCAAGATAATCATTTTTTAAATGGTGGAAGTATTCTGGTTTGTGTTGTCTGTGGACTAGTTATAAACTACTATACCGAGTTACTACACTCTTGTCCACTACAAATTCGTCGTCTGACATAATATGCTTCTGAGATGAAAAGTTAATAAAGCTTACTATCTATGACCCTACTTTTCTGATTGTTGGCGGGCAAACAACCAGAAACATTCTCATGTGGTACATATTCGGAACAACATCATCGATAAATCTGGTGTTGCAAATCACGTTTTAACAACTGGCCACTCAATTTCAGAAAATTCCGTCAAATTGTTGAAACATTCCAATAAATTGAACACTTGAAGGGTTCGAAATGTATAACATAGGGTGACCAGACGTCCGTCATGCGACGGACAGTTCGTCATTCGTACAAGATGTCCGTCATTGAAGAGCGTCCGTCATTATATCCGTCAATGTCCGAGCCGCGATATTTCGATATTTGGACAAACTTGTATCACGCTCAAACGAAATAACGGGTGAATTCGCGGACCGAAAAGGTAGTAGGACCTTTTTTTAGTCTCAGAGGTAGGCTCAATTGCGGAATGCGTAGGTGTAGGACCTTTTTGCGCGTATGTTCTGGGGAACATCGCGTTATAGTTTTGCCCAAATATCTGTAACTTTCGAATTCTTTGACGAAAATGGTCTCAAACGATTTAGATCGACTCCCCAATGAAGAATTCGACGTCAAATTTGATTCTGTCCGGCCGGCCGTCCGGCCGTCCGTCAGGCCATTGCCACGATTACAGCTAGCGACTTTTTTCAGAGTGGGTGATGCAGCCCAATACGACGGACAAGTTCGTTAATGGGCATAATCGGCCTAGTGGTTTCCGAAAATAATTTTGTTTTCAACCAATATAAATTCGATCGAATTGAAACTTGGTGAGTAGTTGTAGAATATGAACCTAAGCACGTTTGTGAAATTTCGTGCAAATCGTATGGCTAGAAAATTTTAAAAAAATTATTAAAAAATGTTTTTGTTGTCACGATAACTTGAGAACAGAAAGAGATAGCGGCTTGAAGTTTTCAGGTTAGGATGTGCACCAAAGCGCAACATTTCAGTTTGTTTATGAGCATAATCGGCCAAACGGTTTTAGAGTTGAAGCCATCTGAAATTTGGTTGTTTTTTGTTCCTCATTAACTCGAAATATACTACACCGATTGAATTCAAACATGGTAATTAGTTGTAGAATGCCAACGCGAAAATTCTTGCAAAATTTCAAGAGGATGGTATTTGTAAAAAAATTTTTAAAAATCATTGAAAATTGAAAAAAAATCTATATCAGTAACTATTCGTTTGAAATTGCTGAAATTTTGCAAGAGCCTACATAACCTAACTCTACTGCCAAGTTTCAAGTTTTAACACGATCGGTTGAATATTGTTGGAGATTCGAGCATTCTTGTGTGAGTTCAGTAGATGGGTGACCGTTGCCTCAATAACTTTCGAACGAAAGGCAATTTTCAGGGTAGGTTGCGTATCCGAAAGGGAGAGTTGATTTCGTTTTTGGGCATAATCGGTCAAACGGTTTCCGAGGTATACCCACCTGGAATATTATTTCCTTGATAACTCAAAAAATAAATACCTATTCGATCGAATTGAAGCTTGGTAATGTCCAAGTCCCATGACGGACGGACCTACCTGTGAGACTCTCAGAAGAATGGAGAATAGAACATACGCGCAAAAGCTTCTGACTTCACGTCAGTGCTTAAACCAATTTTTTTTTTAGAGTCTCACAGGTAGGTCCGTCCGTCATGGGACTTGGATTGATCTGGTCACCCTAGTATAACAGAAAAGATAATGTACTCAATAATGATCTAACCCCTAGAAACAACTCATTATTCTCACTAATCAGTTTATGACTAAGGGTATAATGTCAACCCATATTGACATCATACCCTTATTGACCAATTGATAGCATGCTTCAGTAACGCTTCGTCTTTGAATATGGCAACATAGTTTCCGAAACATATGACAAACTACAAAACATGTAGTCATGTAGTGGGAAAGAGTGTAGTTACTTTTGTAGTGTTCGTAATAAATCCACAGGGAAACTGGAATATTTTCGATGCATTTTAGTGTTCCGAGGACAATTTATTGGAATTTTTCAACAGTTGAACGGAATTTTTTTGAAATCCAGTGACCGATTGTTGAAACTTGTTTAGAAAAAGCAGATCAATCAATGCTGATGTCCCGAATATGTCCCATATAATTTTTGTACCTTGTGGGAATATTTTTGTTGTTTACCGGAATTAGCCCTTGTTGCAAACTAAACACTTAAATTCTTAAATACCTGATTTCAACATGTCCGAAATTTTATCGAATGTATTTCCTATGATCTCTTTAATTTTTGTGGAAATTTTGAAGCCAGTTTTATATAAACCTTATTAAAAATCTTTAAGGAGTTAATTGTTTGTTTTCGATTAAAACACGAGGGCTTGGGAACCTTATTCCATCTTTATTACTTTAGTCAGGGCTATGCTATGTCAATAATTTCTTCAACAAGTTGATCCGTTTTACTCCGAAATTTGAAAATTTAGAGCTCATGAAGAAGTCTGCATTATTTTCAGTGATTTGATATTGAAAGAAATCCCACATAACGTTCAACGGCTACTAAAACATTAAAACGTTTTAATGCAATAGGAATCGTCAAAAAATGTCCACGGACCACGAACGAACGAAGCTATTAGATAAAACATTGCAATTGATTTAGACGTATCACCTCAAACTTCTACAATAAATTTGGCACCAAACCATGGTACAATTCATCGTCATATACCTACGTTTTGAATTCAATTACATAAATTCTTGAAAATTGACGTACAGAAGCCTAATTGAAAAAGTGGGAAACCCCTGTGGACAGGAGCTTTGGCGCTCTTGTTCAAACTTTGACAAATCATAACTTCGAAAGTTTTGGTTTCTCCGAGTTGGGAATGGTATCAAAGGATTCTTATTTAATTGATTTCATTTTATGATGCAGTTCTATCATAAAATTCCATTGATATCATTCCTAACTCTGAGAAACCAATACTTTCGGAGATATAATTTGTCAAAGTTTGAACAAGAGCGCTAAAGCTCCCGTCCACAGGGCTTTCCCACATATTTATAGACGGAAACTTGAATGGTGACAGGTATTCAGATTTACTGAATTATTCCTGTGCTTCAAAATAATGGGCCGCTACCTCTATAATCGACGGGTTGGGGATTCTTTTTGCGAATTTTCCAAATCGGTGGATTCCACGTAGGGGATACATAGAGTGGCCAGCTCGTATTTCGGACCTTAACCAGTTTATAGATATTTTTCTTTTAGGTTATCTAAAATCACGTATTTACAAAGACAAATAATTATTGATGAGTATGAACTAATACGTGGAGAAGTCTTGGAAAGTGTGACTTATGAGTTTATTTATATGCTTGCATAGTGTTAGGAGGTGAACGTCGAGCATTTTGAACATTTGAAGTGATTTGTTCAAATTATTATTCTCATAAATAGGTAGTTTATAGTGAATAAAAGTACCTATTCTTTAAATTTGACGTGACTTATTTCTCGTTTTGACGAATTATTTCTAGTAAACTTAGTTTGTACGCATTCGAAATAACAAAATCTTTCAAAATCTGCAAAAGACGCAGTGTATCCCATTCAAATTAAAATTAAAAGTTCAAGGTATTTCCGGTGAGTGCGAAATATATGACATCAAATGCATTGTGGGCCAGTGTCTGCAAAGTTCAATAAATATCATTTTTTTGCGCGCATGTTCTGGGGAACAGCGTGCTGTCATTTTGCCCAAATGTCTGTAATATTCTAATTTTTAGCCCATCAAATAGAAACTTGGTAACTAGTTTTAGAATACGGATATGAGAACGTTTGTGGAATTTTATGAGGATCTTATCAATAGAAAAATAAAAAAAAAAAATATTTTTCTCATGAAGTCCGTTGTTGGGTTTAATCGGCCCAAAGGTTTCGGAGTTACCCATCTGGAATATTATTTTCTCGACAACTCAAAAAATACAGAACCGATCGATTTGAAACATGGTAACTAATTGTAGAATACCAACGTAAAGACATATGTGAAATTTTCTAAGGATTGTATTACTAGAAAATTGTTAAAAAAAAATTGAGATCGGAAAGAGGTAGCGACTTGCAATTTTAAGGGTAGGTAGGTGTGAAATTAACGAAAGTTGGAAACTGCCGTAAAAAAATATACCTTAAATTTACATAATGTAAAAAAAAAATATTGATAGTTAAACATAGTACATAATTCCCCAAAAGCGTGTTAAAATAACTACTAATCACCCGTCATGAATATTCATGAATACATGAATATGCATAAATAGCAATAAATATTCATGAATATACAAATATTCATGAATAGAAATGTATATTCATGATTTATGCAAACCCAAAATATCCAGTGAATATTCGAATATTCAAATTATTAATTCATGATTTCCAGCCCTAGTTGGAAGACTAAATCTGGCCAGCCACAAAATCCAAGGTTCACAATTTCCAAGTTACCCCCATTTCATTATTTCCTACTGAAATATAAAAGAAGATGCGGTAACGAACCCTGAATTAATATTGAAATTATAACTCTATTTTTCCATTCTGCGCCATTCTGAATCTTTTGCTTGTCCCATAAAGAATGAGCATTCTCATGTATAATTCAGTACATTCGAGAAATTTTCCGAGCGAACCAACTGAGCTCGTTGCTTGCGCTGCATCTTTTATGACGCCTAGAATCCTGATTTCTCATTTCTTCGTTCAGTGCTATTTGGAATGCTGTTCCATGTTGCTTCGTTGGGGGAAAAATGAACAGTGATTACGGAGACTTTATAAATTTGTGTCATATTCAGTTCAACTCGACAAGTAGTCCAAGATATAAATCCGTGCTCGAAAAAGTTACAATCGCTCCGAATTTTCTATATCTTGTTAGGACCTCAAGGAATCCTAAGAAACAAGATTTGCAATTTCCAAATACGGGCGTTATAGCCTGAAAACCACGAAATTTTCGAACTTTTTCAGTTTTTGCTCAATATCTAAGTGTAGGAGGAACGTTCTGAAGGTGTGGCCGTTCTGGATAATTTTAATGCGAATTAAATTTTCTACAATATGAGACTAGAGCGAGCTATGTCCGACCATTGTTTTAGGAGATATAGCTCTTTGAACATATGTAATTTTATATAAGTGAAAAATTGTCACATGTTTTTGAGATATCTTCCAAAATGCGCTTCCCAAGTCCTATATTATATCGAATGAAGTTATATGGTAAATTTAATAAGCTTTCATTATTTAAGAGCACATAAGTACATGTAGGCCAGGCGATTCTCAAAATCAGCAAATGACCAGAAACAGTCATAAGGCTTTAGGGGGTAATGCGATTAAACTGTCATCACGCATTTTCATATGTTTTTACGAGCATGTTCTGGGGAACATCGCGTTATGATTTTGCCCTTTTGCTAAAATGGTCTCAATCAATTTGCTTCGACTCACTGATGAAGAATTCGAGGTCAAATTTGAAACTGTCTGACCCTCGTTGCAACGATGACTCAAGAACGGAAAAAGATACCGCCTCAAAATTTTCAGGGTAGGTGTCGCGTCCAAATACGATGCATAAGTTCGGCCCAACGGTTTCCTAGTGATAAGTTTGTCATCGACCAATACAGATCTGATCAAATTTAAACTTGGTAGCTAGTCATAGAATACTGACGCAAAGACGATTGTGAAATTTTGTGAGAATCAAAACACTAGAAAATCCTAAAATAATTATTAAAAAATATTAATTATTAGCTATTTCCATTGACACGCTCGGAGCACTCGAAATTGATCTCATCTGTCCAATTGAAAACGCAAATATCTGTCAAATATGACTCCGAGTGATCCGAGCGTGTCAATAGAAATCGCTTTTTGTCACGATAACCTGAGAACAGAAAGAGATAGCGACTTGCAATTTCTAGTGTATAGGTTGAGAATCTGAGTGCGACAGTTGTATTTGTTAACAGGCATAATCGGTCAAACGATTTTGGTGTTATAATCATCTGAAATGTGGTTGTTATTTCCTCAATAACTCGAAAAATACGAATCCGATCCAATTCAAGCATGGTAATTAGTTGTAGAATACCAACGATAAAATTATTGCAAAATTTCGTGACGACCGTATTACTAGAAAATTTTAAAAAATAATTGAAAAAAATTCTATACGAAATTCTATCCGAAACTAACGTTCGTCCGACATCGCTGAATTTTGCGAGTGCTTCAAAAACCTAACTTTACAGACAAGTTTCCAATTTGAGCACGATCGGATCTATATTGTTGGAGATCCGAGCAGCCTTGGATGAGTTCACTAGCTGGATGGGAGACCGTTGTGAACGAATGGGACAGTTAATTTCGTTATTTTGGAATATTATTTTCTCGATAACTCATAAAATACAGATCCAATCGAATTCAAACTTGGTAACTAGTTGTAGTATACCGACATAAAGACGTATGAGAAATTGTGTGAGTACAGTATCAGTGGAAAATTAAACAAAAATTATGAAAAAATATTATGTATCTTGATATCTTGAGAACGGAAAGAGATAGCGATTAGCAATTTTTAGAGTATGTTGCGCATCCGTGTGAGACTGTTAAATTCGTTGTTGATGGGCATTATCGGCTCAATGGTTTCAGAGTTCTACCCATTGGGAATATTTTTTCTCGATAACACAAAAGGTACAGCAGTGTTGTAGAATACCAACGTAAAGACATATGTGATATTTTCTAAGGATTGTATTACTAGAAAATTGTTAAAAAAAATTGAGAACGGAAAGAGGTAGCGATTTGCAATTTTAAGGGTAGGTGTGAAAATTAACGAAAGTTGGAAACTGCCGTAAAAAAATATACCTTAAAGTTACATAATGTAAACAAAAAAAAAAAATTGATAGTTAAACATAGTACATAATTCCCCAAAAGTGTATTAAACTAACTACTAATCACCCGTCATGAATATTCATGAATGCATGAATATGCATAAATAGCAATAAATAATCATGAATATACAAATATTCATGAATAGAAATGTATATTCATGATTTATGCAAACCCAAAATATCCAGTGAATATTCAAATTATTAATTCATGATTTCCAGCCGTAGTTGGAAGACATATCTGGCCAGCCACAAAATCCAAGGTTCACAATTTCCAATTTACCCCCATTTCATTATTTCCTACTGAAATATAAAAGAAGATGCGGTAACGAACCCTGAATTAATATTGAAATTATAACTCTATTTTTCCATTCTGCGCCATTCTGAATCTTTTGCTTGTCCCATAAAGAATGAGCATTCTCATGTATAATTCAGTACATTCGGGAAATTTTCCGAGCGAACCAACTGAACTCGTTGCTTGCGCTACATCTTTTATGACGCCTAGAATCCTGATTTCTCATTTCTTCGTGCAGTGCTATTTGGAATGCTGTTCCTGGTTACTTCGTTGGGGGAAAAATGAACAGTGATTACGGAGACTTTATAAATTTGTGTCATATTCAGTTCAACTCGACAAGTAGTCCAAGATATAAATCCGTGCTCGAAAAGTTCCAATCGTTCCGAATTTTCTATATCTTGTAAGGACCTCAAGGAATCCTAAGAAACAAGATTTGCAATTTCCAAATACGGGCGTTATAGCCTGAAAACCACGAAATTTTCGAACTTTTTCAGTTTTTGCTCAATATCTAAGTTTAGGAGGAACGTTCTGAAGGTTTGGCCGTTCTGGATAATTTTAATGCGAATTAAATTTTCTACAATATAAGACTAGAGCGAGCTATGTACGACCAATGTTTTAGGAGATATAGCTCTTTGAAGTGAAAAATTGTCACATGTTTTTCAGATGTCTTCCAAGTCCGATATTATATGAAATGAAGTTATGGTAAATTTAATAAGCTTTCATTATTTAAGAGCACATGGGTATATGTAGGCCAGGCGAGTTCAGGGTAGGTTGCGCATCCGTGTGAGACTGTTAAATTCGTTGTTGATGGGCATAATCGGTTCAATGGTTTCGGAGTTCTACCCATGGGGAATATTGTTTTCTCGATAACACAAAAGATACAGCAGTAACATGTTGTAGAATACCGACGTAAAGACGTATGTGAAATTTTGCCAAGATCGTATCCATAGAAAATTTTCAAAAAATTATGAAAAAATATTATGGATCTCACGATAACTTGAGAACGGAAAGAGATAGAGACTGTAATTTTCAAGGTAGTTTGCGCACCCGAATGCGATATCTGAGTTCGTAAATAGTCATAATCGGCCAGTTGGTTGTGGAGTTATACACATCTTAATTTTTGTAGCTCGATATAGTCTCGGTGGAGCTTTAAGAGTTCATAGAATAGTTGAGCACCTGCATAAAACCACACCTAAAATTTTGTTGTTATTTCCTCAATAACTCAAAAAATACGAATCTGATCCAATTCAAACAAGGTAATTAGTTGAAGAATACCCACGCTCAATTTTACGCGAAATTTCGTGACGATCAAATCACATTGTAAACATTGAAAAATTCTATATCTCAGAAAATATCCATCCGATATTACTGAAATTTTGCGAGAGCCATGAAATCCTAACTTTACAGCCAAATTTGAACACGATTGGTTCTATATTTTCGGAGATCCGAGCAGCCTTGTGTGATTTTAGTAGCTGGATGAGAGACCGCCCAACCAGCAAAGTTGTCTTATAACTCCAATTATTCGCGACTAATATAATAATAATAATAATAATAATAATAGTCATTTATTTACCCAACAGGAAAATTCCCAATTACAGGGTAACATTAAATATTACAACAAATATAATAGAATTTTAGAGCCAAAATTAAATAATCGATGAGAGAAAAAAAAAAAAAAAAAAAAAATTATTCTACATCCAAATCTAAAAAAATAAATTAAACTTGAGATCATTAGCACTCTTGCATATTCGGTAAACTGGAGCCCACTGAAGAGCATTTGTTCGGGGTGTTGGAAGGTGAAATGATGTGACAATCCTCGCCTCCAGCCTTGGTGTACGTATGTGAACCTTAGACAGCAAATAAGGTGAGTCAATCCTTCCCGCGATGAGTTTCTGGGCGAACTTAGCACACTGCCACCTCTGCCTTTGGAGTAGCGAGAAGATTCGCATCTCTCGCATGATCCCCGACAAATCCGCACCACGTTCAGGATAGCTGCCGGATTTTCGGTATTCAACATACTTAAAAAATTTTCTGTGAATTCGCTCGATCGGTATAAGATGTGAACCATAGATTGGAAACCAGATTATGTTTGCATACTCCAATTTGCTCATCACCAGCGAAAAATAGAGGGTTCTGAGAACGGATACATCATGAAACTCTCTGGAGCAACGGAAAACAAACCCCAAAGTTCGACCGGCCGAAGTACACAGCTCCTCAACATGTGGAATGAAACTGAAGGCTGAGTCAAAGACTACCCCCAAATCACGAAACCTATCTCCACTTGCAATAAGACGATCACCGATAGAATAGTCAAACAGAAGAGGCTGTGACTTCTTTGTGAAGGTGATCTTAAAACATTTATCTATATTCAATTTGAGTCCATCACGCAGGCACCATCCATGTACAAGCTCCAAGCTAGACTGAAGCAACTCCAAATCGGACACATCACGTATTCTCAAGTAGAGCTTGAAGTCATCTGCATAAGCCAAGGCCAAGCATTCGAGAGAAGTAAGCAGATCATTAATGAATACTATGAATAACAATGGTCCAAGATTTGATCCCTGCGGCACGCCGGATGAAAGTGTATACTCAGATGATCTGAAGCCATTATAAAAAACATGACTCATTCTTCCGTTCAAATAAGATCTTATCAGGCCAACAAATGCAGGACTTAAACCAAAATATGACAGTTTACTCAGAAGGATATTGTGATCTACGGAGTCAAAAGCTCGCGAAAAGTCGGTGTATATTACATCCACTTGACCCCCATCATCCAGCGATTCCGCAAGGAACTGCGAAAGTGTTGCCAAATTCGTAACTGTTGACCTTCCCCGTATAAATCCATGCTGCCTGGTGGACAAGTGTGGCTTAACACCGTGGTAAATGGTTCCGTACAACGCCTCCTCATATACCTTCGCGAAATTACATAACAGAGAAATTGGTCTATAGTTCTCGACGTGGGACTTATCACCTTTCTTGAAAACGGGAATCACACGGGCTCTCTTCCAAAACGTGGGGAAAGTAGAAGTACGCAAGCTGATAGAGATGATGATATGAAGAGGCTTAGCCAGCGCAGAGCTGCAGTTCTTAACAAAAAATGAAGGAAGGTGATCATCACCAGCTGTTAATTTATCTGGATATCTATCCATGATAGTCTTCAACTCATCCTCGGTAACAGAAGGAATGGCGATTGGAGGGAACTGCGTGAAGGAAGTCGCATAATCATCCTGATTTGTACACGGATTACCAAGTTCACAAAAGTGCCTCGCAAATAAGTTGACCATGTCACCAGGATCGTCATGAAGTTGTCCGTTATGATTAAGTATACCAGGAATTCTTGTTGAACCCCGTCTTTGGTTGACAAATCTCCAAAAGGAAGAAGGATTCGACTCCATTTCGCTCTGCACATCAGCCAGATAATCCGTGTATTCTGACGAAATTTCAGACTTTACTACCGAACGCAAACGTTTAAAATCATCAAGATATTTAGTATTTCCCGTGGATCGCCATTTCGATCGATAATGATTTTTCAAGCGGATATATTTCATAAGTATCATATTAGTGCTTCCAAAATATCAATTAATTATATTAAAGCTACATAAACTTCATTCTGTTGTGGACAATCGAAATACTTTATAAATTTATCGTGAAAACGTCTGTACAGCAGAATTATGAAATATGTTATAAAACTGTTACTTAACCATTTGTTAAGAGGTTTATAGCTAACCTATAAAACAATTCTGCTCATAAAACTGAATTGCTTTTTAACGGTTTCCTTATTAATTCTGGGGATATTTATAATTTTATTTCAAATATATTAAAAAACCATTTCAAAGATGTTCTGTATAACCTCATGAAACAGTTATATAGAAGTGCTTTTAGTTACAATTTTGCTTCCAGAAGTAAAATGTCGTTTCGGTAACCACTTCATAACTATTTTATAGTAGTCAATTTCCATGACAATATCATCCAAAAGCAGCTGATCATTCTGTTCCCACACTAAAAGTGTTTAATTCCATTCTCAACTGTCTGCACAATC
Organism: Halyzia sedecimguttata; assembly: GCA_937662695.2. Taxonomy (NCBI): domain Eukaryota; kingdom Metazoa; phylum Arthropoda; class Insecta; order Coleoptera; family Coccinellidae; genus Halyzia; species Halyzia sedecimguttata. The sequence goes on along the minus strand of OW569413.2, from coordinate 66,665,442 downwards.
TTGAACGTTTCTAAAAAGACAATTTTCTGTAGGTGCAAAATTATCACCACAATAAGTTTGCGCTCAAGATATCGACTTATTAATAAGATACCTTCTTCAGATTAACTGTTATTTCTCCTTTTGAATTTCCTTGCAAAAATATGTATTTATCTGATATTCCACAGGAAAGCGTTAACTGTTTCACTGATTTTGCAGGTTATGTTGACTTTCAGGCGGTAGAACATAATAATATGTTTTATAGTAGTTGTTAAGTAGCTAAATTACAACGAAATGCTTGAAACTGATGCAAAATCATTTTATAAGAGAACGCCATTAAACTTGGCGGCATTTTTGATGACTCAGAGTGCGGAGTGTTTTAAACACACTAAAATTCGCCAATGTGTAGATATTTCAACCATCCAGAGAATGAAATGACTCAAAAATAATCTGTAGAACAAATTGGAATATATTTTCGTACAAAGGATCATTAGACTGACAAGCCACATTTTTGTTTTGTTCAATTTTTTTATGTGAAACATTCGAAACAAGGGGGCGCGTCTAAAATATGTCATTTTAGTGCTACATTTCACGAAGAAATTTCATTTGCATTGAGAATTTCGTTGTGTGTATCCAAACATGTGTCTGTAAGAGTAGAAGTATATATAAATAAAATGGCTTCGTGTAAACAATAATGACACATGACATCTATATTTTCGCTATGTTGTTATAATTCAGGATTGTCATTTGCCAACTTAAAATCAATTAATTTTATAGATATCATTCTATGTAACATTTTTATTTCAGAACGCTTATATGAAAAACCTTATAAAGCTATTACAAAACAGTTTTTCAGATGGCGCCAGAATGTGTATGAAATAGTCTTGTAATGTTTATGAGGAGCTTTATGAAATGTTTCGAATGACAAAATTATTTTATAAAATGTGCCAATTTTGGGTTTATATCTGTTGTATAAACGTATTGAAAACAATTCAGCGACTATAAATGTTTTATAAGATTTTGGTTGAAAACGTTTCCACAACTATTATAAAATATAAAATTGCTAGTTGGGCGTAGCCACGATAACTGTCGAACGGAAAGATATAGCGTCTTGAAATGTCCAAGGCTGTTAAGTTCGTCGATAACTCAAAATATACGAATCCGATCGAATTGTTACTTGGTAACTAGTTGTAGAATACCGACGCAAAGAGGCATGTGAAATTTTGTTAGGTTCATGTCACTAGAACATTTAAAAAATATTATAAAAAAATATTATGTATCTCACGATAACTTGAGAACGGAAAGAGATAGCAACCTGCAATTTTCAGAGAAGGTTGCGTTTCCAAATATGACATTTATGTTCGTTAATAGGCATAATGGGCTGAATGGTCTTGGGGTTATACCTATCTAAAAATTTGTTCTTATTTCCTCTATAACTCAAAATATACAAATCCACTTCAAATAAAAATCGTTAATTACTTGTAGAATGCCGATTTCGTGTAAATTGTATTCTGCAATTACTTGACAAGTAAGATATTTCGTATATTATTAGATATTTAAAGAGCTTCAATTCTAATAGAAAACATATGTCAGAATTAAAAATTCTGTGATAATAGACGATTCTCTTCTCATTACTCAAGTCTGTCATTAAAATGGTACGAAATGTATTCATATGTTATTAAAGCTGAGAGAACGGTCTATATCGATGGTAAATCCGTTCAAGAGTGTCCAATACTGGCGAATAAAATATTAATAACAGTAATTTTGTCGATTGAAGGTTGAATTTTAATGTTTTTCAGCTTCAAAGTTTTTATATTACCGAATATATGCTCGATCGACTTCGTGTGAGGCCCTAAGAGCCAATGGAACATGCGCGCAAAAGCTCCTGACTTCACGTCGGTGCTTGAACCAATTTTTTGACTTATCGCAGCTCATATATCGCTACAATTTATCAAGATCCTTCACACCTTATTTTACAGTTACAGATTTTAACACTATCGGTAGGGCTTCACACGAGAGCGAGATTCTTCTCGTCTCGTTCTCGTCTCGTCACGTTCTCGTCTCGAAAAAGCGAGAGAAGACGAGACGCGACGTTTTGAAAAATATTATAGGCGATACCGAGACCGCATACAGCGCAACCCGAGAGTCTCGTTTTTGGTCTCGTAGTTTTTATTCGAAAAATTAGAGAAGGTCTGCATATAGATCCATATATTTTACAAAATATCATCTCTTGTGATTATCTGTGAAAAATTTTATTGTAAATTAAAATAATTTTTTCACATTTTTATTTCAACATGTTAACTGTTCTCATAACTTCTTATAGTAACGTATCTCTTATCATAAATATCTATCCTTGCAGATTTCTATATTTAAGGTTTGAATGTGTTTTTTTCAAGATCGATTTTTTACTCTCGTTTGGGTACATGTGTCTATAACTACTGAGTAATAAACGTGTTCTCGGGTTCTTTGGCTCGAACATTTCTACCTGGAAGATCATCTCATTTACTACAGATACATACAATAAACTTTTCTTATATACGACTCGACCTTTTTCAACACCCACAGAACACAATTGAATATGAAGAGTTTCCAATATAATTACCAATATATATTATATATAGATTTTTATAGAAATACACGATTTATAAAAAATTGCGATAATTGAGATTATTTTTCAAAAAAAATATAATTCACAACCACAAAAACTGATCCCATTATGAATTCAATACTTAACGGACAACTGTTATTGCCCCTAAATCCCAATGCTTTAAATATTTCGTCTCTATTTGAACATCTGCAGAAATTTATTGTGCTTCTTATAGTGAAGATGTGAACAATTATTGTGTACATCTGTGGAAGTACATATAATACAACTGGTAAATAAATGAAAAATGATGCTATTCAATGTTTCGGAAAGTGTTATGAGGAATACGCCAAGAACACCCTCAATGATATACCCACTGGGAAGGTATTCATCGAAAACGATACCAATTTGTCCAATTCTATTAAAAAATGTATCGCCATCGATAACCTCTTCAAAACATCAACAAAACCTTCGAAACATTGGAAAGCCGAGTTTGAAGAACATTTGCTGTTAAAAAGAGCAAATAGAAATCAAAATTGTATTTAAGAGTGGTGGAAAGTGCATGAAAAAGTTCCTACACTTTCCTAGATGACCGATGATTTATTAATGGCTACATCCGTACCTGTTGAAAGATTATTTTCCACAGCAGGTATGATAAGGCAAAAACACGTACATCATTGAAAGATGATGTGATGCAAGCGTGATTATGTTTGAATTCTTGGTCATCGATAAATTTGAGATGAAATTAAAAGTATTCAAAATTAAAAAAATTATGTACATGCAACAATATTTTTGTATTAGAGCGTAATGAATATAGCTTCACAAAATTATTCATTGGTTCAGACCGAGAGTTAAACGATACTTAATTTTTTGGGAATTGGTGAGACCGAGAGGAGATTTTGTATATCCCTAGCCCTACTATCCTATATATATCCTTAGGGGAATATAGTACCTAGAAGGGTGACCGCTTTGACTAGAAATTTGAACAAGTGCGCCAAAGCTCCTGACGTCAGTGCTCTTTCAACTAGTTTTATCAATTGTAGCAATACACAAAAACAAAGGTATATCTTTCAGTTTGTCGATGTTCCTGGAGGTAAGGACAACCCCTCAACACGAGAATTAGTTCAACATGTATGTCGCAACTTTCCCGATTACATCGTTGCTCTCGTGTTGGCATCTTCCGATATCGCATTTTCGATATTTCACGGATTAAACTCGAATCAATTTGCCGTAGCGGAGAAAACTCAGTTTATTCAATTTGGCTTCACATAATTACCAACGGGATCCTCTCCCTGGAAATTGATGATGAAAGGAATTTATAGGGGATAAAGCTTCAACGAATTGAGCTGAGCCGCTTTTGTACCCAGCTTAAAGCCGAATTTTAATTCGAAGAAAACCTGGCGTTTGAAGAAGAAGGGATTTCGGATCTGTTCCAATCTATATAAAATTATGGGTGGGTAAACCTTGATGTCTAATACCATAAAATGAATTGTAATTAGCGTACCTCTACTTTTCCCGATTTGTTCCTTGCGATAATTTGTTTCGGGAAGCGAATCTTACAGTCTACCTTGGGGTGTTTGAAAATTGCCATTTAATACCAATTAAAATCGAACTAAATGAGCTTCTATAATTGAAATATTCATTATGGCTTGAAATACATTGTTGGGTTCGAAAGTAATTATACCATTTTACTGATTCGCTTCATTTTAATTCGGTACCTATTATACAAGAAACGCCACAAATTTGTTACGGAGGATTTTAATATTTCCTTTCAAGGAAATGACAATAATCATTACTTCTGATCAAATGATAATAATTTCACGGCCGGTTTCATAATAAGTTTTAAAGTCTCTTTAAATTTAAAGCATCCTTAGTTGGACATTTTGAACCAAAATGTCACTTTGAAGGATACTTCAAATTTAAAGGAACTTTAAAATTTATTATAAAACCAGCTGTCAGTCCATTATAATTAAAATTTAATAAAATTACTGACGTCATGTAAGGAGCCTTGGTGCACATGTTCCATTGTCTATTCACGCCTAATATGAAGTCGATCGAGCAGAAATCCAGTAGGTATCAAATTATTTGTTCGTAATATTTAGGTATGACGAAAGAACAATTATTTACATATATCTAATTATATATTACTTTGCGCATATTTTAATCGAGTACCTATAATTCATAAGTTGAATGTTCGAATAGTAACATATTTGAATAGATTAGTTGAATGTGATATTCAAATTTAGAAATATTCGAATATTAGAATAGTCGGATTTTGGAATATTCAAATTGTAAACAATATTTTTTTAATTGCTAGCTATTTTAAAACTTAATCCAAAACATTTGGATTAACAATATTTTTTGTTTTTCCATTGTGAGCATGAATAAACAAACGGCTGATGGTTTTTCATTTTCGACCGTTAATTTTCTGCTTAATTTTTAATTATTTTGAGTAATTTCAATGAAAAAATCCGTCCGATCGAACGGATGTTCATTACAGATTTCGAAACTTATCGAAAATATCCAAATCCCAAGATAAGTTTACTGGAGTAACGCCTCTTTAAGTTTTCCATTGGGTAAAAATGAAAAAAAAAAAATAGAGAGCTATTTCGGACGCTCCGAGATTCGATTCCGCCGCCCCGCGAGTCTCGGGAGCTATAAATCTCCAATGCAACGCCTCAGCTCACTCGGCCATGTTGCCTACTTGAAACAACTCCGATTATGTACCATCTTTCGATTTTCAGAATATCGTCAATCCTGACAAGCGATCGAACGAAATCGGTTACTAGTTCATATTTCTCGCAGTTTTTCTAGACGATTCCAAGATTTTCGAGTAATTCCGTTCGAAATTCAAATTCGATTTGACATTTCTCGTAGCTCGTTCAGACCGAAAATGTTGACTTGAAGGAGCCGCGTTAAAATTCGCTACTGAAATACATGTATCGTCAGATTTTTGTCGATTTTCGCGAAAAGTCACATTTCCTTATCGTTCTTCCGGAAAAACAAAAGATAGGATCGAAAAAAGGGCTCCGTTACGGACTAATTTCGAATCTCGTTTTCAAAAAATTTCCTTTGATGAATGAAGAACCGCTTGACCGATTTTGTGCAAAATTCACATAAACCATCTACTAAATATTCCGAACAAAGCCTAAACATTTAGTTTGGATGGGTGAGCCCTTTCTTGAGTTATAAAATAACAACGAAAAGTGGCATTGATTTTTATATATATTGATGTAAATAATTGTTCTTTCGTCATACCTAGTAGTAGTAATAGTATTTTAATCGAGTTCCTATAAAGCGTAAGTTGAAAGTTCGAATAGTAAAATATTCGAATAGAATAGTTGAATTGAATATTCGAATAGTAAAATATTCGAATTATAGAATATAAAAAAAGTCGAAATTTGGAATATTCAAATTGTTTACTTGGACAAAATTAGAATTTAGAATAGTCGAATATTTGAATATAAAAATGATTCGAATACAATTCCAAGGCGTATATTATACCTACATAGCTTCCTTCAACGGGATGACTCGATTAACTGTAACTGCGCCACCGATTCCCTTTGTATTGGGGGTAGCCGTGCGAATCGAAGCTAGCGTGAATGAAAATACACTTAATGGAATATCTGAACGCAGAATGTCGGTATACAATTTTGATTCAACAACTCAAACATAATTACAACTTTCTGAGTCGCCCTTAAAAGAGAACTTCCTCTGACATTTTCTTGTAGGAGCTCGCTTTCAGTTCGGCACAAAGATTTCCGAGAAATTAATGGAGTGTACCATCCAGAGAACTCGTGATTATAATGCGTATGTTCACAGATCAAAGTGAACCTTTAGTAATTAGTGGAACACTCAAAGCGTCCCATGAGCTGTGTAATCATCAACATTTCTCGTCGGCTTGAGTATCATCTCTCACAATTGTAATTTTGGTTTGTAGAAAACGGAAAATTGATTAATCATTCATGCAATTATTATTCTCCATATTGACTTCTCGCTAATCACTTTTCCTTCCATTTTCGAAATTGAGTAGAATAAAATTGGGAGGATTGGGGATAGGTGAATGTTCTAGATCAGGCATGGGCAAGCTTTTTTTGCACAGGGCCAAATAGAAGAATTTTTTGTAGCCGACGGGCCGAAAATAAATTTCTAACCATAATAAAATTTATTAAAAAAAAAAAATTTGATTCAAAACGTGGGTCTATGACTCACTCCATATGTTGGATTCAATGCATCAGCAAATTATAGTTAGAGCATATGAGATCATAAAATTACGATTATGTAATTATTGAAATTTTGAAAAATCATATCTCCGAAAGTATTAGTTTGTTAAAGTTGAGAATTATATCAATTTATTGTTATGATGGAACTACATCTTTAAAAAAATTTAATATGAAATGTAATGAAAATAAAAATGTTTTATCTCCCAAACCTACTCTGAAGTAGGCCTGTGGATACGAGCTTTGGCGCTCTTGTTCAAACTTTGACAAATCAAATTATCCCCGAAATTATTGGTCTCTGGGAATTATATAAATGGATTCTTACGATAGAACTGCATCATGAAATACATTAAATTCAAACAGACCGATTCTCCCCAATAACGAACTTATCCGAAATGTATTTTACCAACGAATATATTTCCATCATCATAAGATGATGATGGAATAATCCATATTATGGATTATCCACGGGCATTATATTATCACCTTAAAAGTATAATATCATATCATCCAAATAATTCTACGATACCTGAGGTTATTTCATTGGTCATTTTGCATTCAATCATAATTTGTTTTGTAAAACAAGAGGTGTATTTTATATCAAGAACAAAGAATCATAAATAATTTTGTCATTGATCTCTCATAGGAAAATAAGATGACATGTAAGCACACAGGTCATATAATAATTCAGAGATACAATAATTAAGTACAGAATTCTGTGATTCATTATTGAATTTCGAAAAATCATATCTCCGAAAGTATTAGCTTGTTAGAGTTGAAAATGATATCAATGGATTTTCATGGCTGAACTGCATCCTAAAAAAATTGAATTTGAAATTTGTGATGTAAGAAATTTTTTTTTTCGTTTCTCCGAAACCATCAAGCCAATTTTCCCTAGTGATGAACTTGACCGAGATATTTATCTCTCAAACTACTCTGAAAATGTCAATTGTGTAACTAATTCTGTCCGATAGTTATTGTAGAAACAAAATTTAAAAATTAAATTTTTTTTTAAACCTTACGGCAACCCGATCAATACAAAACTTCGCATGCTTATAGAGGTCATTATTCTACAATTTGATGCTAAATTTCAGATAGATCGAGTGATCGTTTTCGGAAATATTAATAAAAAATATCTTTACTAAAAGAGGCTATAACTCTAAAACCGCTTGGTGGATTTCGAATTGATTGATTTCGACCAAGGATTCTTGATCGGCGAGTCGAATCAAATCGTTCAAGACTATTTTGGCAAATTGATAAGCACTCTGTTCCAAGGAACAAGAGCGGCAAAAACTGTCTAGCTCATTCCGTTTAGAGTTATCGTGTTAACGGACGGCCAGACAGAATCGATTTTGTCCACGGATTCTTGATCAGTGAGTCGAACCAAAACGTTCGACACCATTTTAATCCAAAAATTCGAAAATAGCAGACATTTGGGCAAATTGATAAGCACTCTGTTCCGAGGAATCAGAGCACCAAAAATAAAATAAACCTAACATTCCTTATAATAGGAGAAATAAGAAAAACTCAAACTGACATAATTGAACAAAAAAAACTCAATAACTCAAGTTTTCAACTAATGGCACACCTGGGCTTGTGTATCTTTCACAAGAGCATCAATATTAGGTGGGGCTGATGTTGTATGCGTAAGGAATTTTCCAAATTCAAATTCGTAATCCTTGATCGGTTCTTTGATTTTGTAATCTCCATTTTTGGGAAAAATTGCTCACAGCAATGAGTACTACCGTAAAGAGACATAAATCGACATATGAAATTGACTAAAGTTGGATATTTGTCTTTAGAAACATATCTAACATAAGAGTCCTTCAAAGGTAACTTAGAACACATATTTTTCAGAACATCGTCCGCTTGGAGCTCATTTAATTCCATCTGAAGCCATCCATCTGAACATTTCCACTTGCTCCACATCCACTTCGAAACGAGACATGAATAGTTGGAATTGAATTTCGCGTGAAAGGAAATCCTCAAACCTTGATGTGAATTCAGTGTTTAATGAAGACAATTCCTGTGCTAGGGCATTTTTAACGAAATTTAAATGAGCAGCCAGGGTAGGAAAATGATATGTATCTCCCCTAAGAATTCGATTTTCCCACAACCGAAGTTTGTTTTGGAAAGACTTGGCATGAGTGAATAGCTCATAAGCAAATTGTCTTTGTTTCTGAATGTTCAAATTCAATTCGATCAAGTAAATGGCAAAATCAACCAAAAATGCCAAACTAGATAACCATGTCTCATCCACCAAAGGCTGAACCATTTCTAGTTTTCCTTTAATTTCCATGAAAGTTCTCACTTGCTCTCTCAGCTCATAGAATCTCTTCAACATTTTTTCCTTACTGAGCCAGCGAACTTCACAATGGAAAATAATATCTCCTTATTCTGATTCCAAATCCTGAAGAAATTGCTGGAATTGGCGGTGATTCAAACCTTTCGATTTAATGAAATTAATTTACGCACGACAACTGTCTCCATGATGTGCTTGAATTAGAACGATTTTGCAAAAAGATTTTCTTGATGCAGCAATGAAATTGCTTGAAAATTATTTTATTTGGTATCTTTATGAAGCAAATCTGTGGGTATGTCGTGTATGAAAAAATTTATTGGCGGGCCAAGAAAATTCTATTCGCGGACCGCATGTGGCCGCCTGCCATAGGTTGCCCATGCCTGTTCTAGATAGTCATTAGTATCAGGTAGATTATGCCTTTGGGTGTAAGGGATTTCAAGTGATTCCAACATATTGAATCTTTTGCTTTTATTACATTCATGTTTTGGCCTACTCTATAAAATGATTTTCATTTATGCAACGTTCTGGTCTCTTTGTGGGTTTTCCCTCCCAAACTCTGAAAAATATCTATTTAATAAATATTCATTATTTTGTGAATTGCTTCTGCGTAAGAATCACAAGATATTTGTCAGCAATAAATCGAACAATGTTGCCTAACAAACAATAACGAAACAAAATCAACGATGAAACAACTATCTCGTAACGTTTCGAAGTATAAATCAGAGTCCTTCGTCAGACACATAACAAAAATCTGCTGAATTATTTTTGGTTGATAAGCTATTCTGAAATTCGAGAATTTCATTACGATCACCAAAAAAATTTTCACAAGACTATGTGCAAACTCACTACCGAGTTTCAATTTGATCCGATTGATATTTTTCGAGTTATTGGGATAACAAATTTTCAGATGGCTATAACCTGGCTTATTATTCGAAAATTACAGAATGTGTGTAAATTGATAGGCACTCTTTTCAGGGTAACAAAAACGCCAAAATAACTCGTATGAATAGAATATGAAAGATAATGCATTTGGTATTATACATGTTGCTTGGTAATTCAACGTGATCCTTCAAAGGGGATATACTAGACGTTGTTTGCAACAAATTGAGTCGAGTGAACCATGGTACGAAAATCTATGGTTACGAAGAGATGGCCATTTTCAACATTTTAGAAATTTTCTGCCTTGTTATAAAAAATAATTAATTTTGTAAAAATCTTCTTGACTCTAAATATTCAATGAATATTTTTTTTGAAGCTGGAGAGGTGGTTATCATTTCATGTGAAAAATTATTCACTAAAAGATTAGGTAACCTGAGATATAAGGGGTCATAAATGGCATCAACTATTTTCCTCATAAAGTCTTGATAAAAAAATTGAGAATTACTCAAAAAAAGTATTACTAACTTGGTATATAATTTCCTGAAAAACATTCATGTTTCATTGGCTTTTCAAAAAGGTACATATGTCATTAATTCCTTCACGAAATCGGAAAGTATGGCCGGAAAACCGCTCCAATAAGGCGTATTTTATTATAGGGGGACAACCCATAACACAATGAAATATCAGCATTTTTTTTTTAAACTAATTATCCCCAAATTGAAATTCTACGGAGTTAACCTCAGTTAATTGAGGATTATTCCAATTTTCATTCGATAAATTCTGTGAATATTTTTTATTCGTACTAGTCCTACTCGTAAACAAGCAACTAATAATCACATTAATCACAAGTAAGGGAGAAGATATGGGGGATAACCAAGTATCGAAATAGTCTGTTACTTGCTTGGATTTCCTGATATATTTTTTGATCTCGTGGGAAAATGTATTACCTACATATGTACTCTTTTCGAAAGCTCATCAACCAAGAAAGTTTTATCACTTATTAGTACGCAAAGTTAATTATAATTTTTTCGAGAAATACGCAATTGTTTCATGAAAATTTATTGAGAAGAACAATTGATGCCTCTTCAGACTCTTTATTTTTCAGGTTATTCCAATTTTTGTAGGATTATTTTTTCTGGAAATGATTCTCATCTCATCAGATATCAAAAAACCTTACCTATATTCAGTGTTGAGTAGTTTCCACAAAATTAATTGTTTTCGATGGTAAGTCGAAAAGCTTTCAAAAAATCGAAATGTCAATGTATCTCAGTAACCATAGAGTGTTGGACCATGGTTCACTGGACTCAAATCATTGCAAATGATGTCAAATATAACCCCGTAAAAGGATCAACACGAATTACCAAAGACCCTGTATATTATATAATATTGATTATCAAAATGAATCAACATATCTCTTCAGTTTTGTGAAAATCAATAATTTTGTCCCGATTATTACTGGGTATTCACCTACGTATTCACGTATTCACCTACGTATTTCCATGCTAATTATTTATCTGTTATGTCAATAAAAAAAATAAAATTGTCGTAAATAGTGATTGTACTTACCCAACCAACTCAAATTTTCCGTTGTTTCAAGCTTTTCTCTGAATGCATCAACTTGACGTTTGAGATCCTCGACAGCAGGTGGCAGAGGAAGGTCAAATTTCAGCTGCCTCTCAATTGCTGAAATTCGCACTTCCAACGATTTGAACGTTGACCCTAGAAAAAACGAATTTCTTTCAAATCAATTATCTTCAGAAGAAGACATTAATATGGAAGTCTCTATAGACTATATTGTCTGAAATAGCACATGTTTCAATGAAATAAAACTATTCTTGCATGAAATAATATGAATTGAATTGAAATTTCAGTTTCAGATAGTTTGGTTCCAAACAAAAAAGTTGCAAACAAACTATGTTTGTGTAATTTAATCAAAGTGTTTCAAACTTTTTGTTTGGATGGTAGACGAATAGACGAGGCATCAGCAGTTCATACCAGCTGGCATAACAGCTGGAGCACTTCTGGAAGGAGAGAGAAAGTACCTAAAAGGCAAACTTTTGGGACACATTTGAGTTTCAAACAAAGATCAAAGGAAGTTCTAGTATTCTGCCGACTCCTAGAAACACGAAATCCGGTTTGCATTTCGAGAATTTTGTTTGAAACTAATTAAGTTTGCAACAAATTTATATATCGTATTTTGGAAAATTAAAAAAAATGATGAAGACTTTCTAGTACCAAACTGCTATGTAAACCCAGCTTTTGTCGACTGAATACGTCTTGTCGATTCCAAAATAAATTGTGGTGAAATAATCATACAGGGTGGCGCAGCGTACGGATGATCACATTTGTAAGGGATGGGCTGGCACTGCGCTTCCCTGTATATTAAAATTCTCTGCCAAACTATGAAAAATATCTATCAAAATAAAAAAAATTTGAATCGCTTCTGCCTTAGAAACACAAGATATTTATCAGAAGCAATATACAGCGAGCCAAAAAAGTAACGTAACTCGTCAATAATTCTTGTACGAAGAATTATTGAGGAAAATCCTCGCAACCGTCGATTTTTAATTTCAAAAGCAGAGTAGATGAAACGCAGTAATCCGTCGCTGGACGGTACCTGTCTCAAGTCTTTTACTTACATTAAATTTACTTATTACTTATTGAGTAGATTGTAAATTTGCATTGAATGAATAAATAAAAAAAAAGCAATTTATCGTATGCTTTTTGGCGCTCTAGTTCCTCGGAACTGAGTGCTTATCAATTTGCCCAAATGTCGGTAATTCTCGAATTTTTCAATGAAAATGGTCTTAAACGATTTGGTTCGACTCACTAATCAAGAATCCGTGGTCGAAATTCATTCTGTCCGGCCGGTCCGGTCGGTCCGGCCGGCCGGCCGAGTCGGCCGACCATAGGCACGATAACTCGCGAACGGAATGAGCTAGACAGTTGAAATTTTTAGAGTAGGTTTGGGAGATAAATATCTCGGCTATATTCGTTATTGGGCAAAATCGGACAAATGGTTTCGGAGTAACAAATAAAAAATTTTTTTTTACAAAGCAAATTCCAAATTAAATTTTTTTCAATAAGCAGTTTTACCATAAAAATCCAATGATATAATTTTTAACTCTATCAAGGTAATACTTTCGGAGATATGATTTTTCAAAATTTCAATAATAAATTGTATTTCAACGTTGTCACAGAATGATATAATGATTCTATGTATGAATTGTCATAATGTCAACTTATTTTCCTGAGACATGACATTATCTAATCAATCGAAGAATTGTGAGCGAAGTGAGAAAAATCTCAGTTGTTTGCTCCGAAATTAGTTTTTCTCAGAAAAGTCTTACATTTCGGAACGGAACATGAAGTAAGAGATCTGAGAGTAGTGAGACTACTTTTCATCCATAGACATAGATATATCTCTCGAACGGAATGAGGTAGGTAGTTGAAATTTTCAGAGTAGGTTAGGGAGATGAATATCTCGGTTAAGTTCGTTATTGGGCAAAATTGGCCAGATTTAATTTGATTTCTTCCATGGTGCAGTTCTCATTCTCATGATTGCGCATTTAATCTTGATAAATAAACTATTATTTGAATTGAATTTCCTTTATGATGCAGTTCTATCATATGAATACATTGATATAATTCCCAACTCTGAGAAACCAATACTTTCGGAGATATAATTCGTCTGTTTCAACTAGAGCGCCAGAAAGCTCCTGTCCACAGGGCTCACCCCCTACGACCCGCACTCTATATATATATATATATATTAAATTTTCAAATGGGAATATTATGGATTGTGATATTTCAAATGAAAGGTAATTTGATTACCTACTCAACGGTGCGAATGAAAGGAGGATTGTGCCGTTTTTTTTATTGAAACGTTGGAAATTAATCCATTGGCTATGATTACTCGCCTTTTGAAATCGACCAGTTTCCTATTCAAGGCTGGAAAATAATTTTAATTTATTGAATGTTCGAATTGAGCACCGTTGACTGCTTGACAATGTGCAAGCCGTTCTTCGAAACTTCTCAATGAATTATTCAATACAGCAACAGCTATTCTTCCGAATTCTCTCTGAATTGTAAGTCGCAGGTCTTCCAAATTATCTGGCCAATTTTGGTAAACAGGACATTTAATTTTTCGAGATATTGGGTGTGAGCTGTCTGCACCCAATCAAGTAAAATCTAGCTTAATCCGTAAAAAGAATTCTCGATGAAAAAATATCATCCTCATTGCATCTCTAGTGCATGACTTCACAAAACTGCGCTCGTCGGTCGAAATCATCATCAGATAATTCTTGTGTGCTTTGAATCCTGTATGGATGAAACTTAGTTTTTCTAAGAAGATTACCAACTGACTGCTTACTCACATCGAATTCATCGGCCAGTTTTCGTGTAGATTTTTTCGGATTCTCTTCTATGGAAAGTAATATGTCAATGGACTTATGGCCACATGTCGTAGTTGAAGGTCTATCAGATTTAGGAGAGTTTTTAACATTTCCAGTTTGATCAAATATTTAACCACCCGAAAAATAGTAGTTTTACGTATAGGATTCCTGTCTTGATAACGCTCATTAAAAATTTCGCACACTTGTTCATAGGTCCGCTTGCGATCCCCATGTCCCAGAAATATCAAGATTTCTATTCGCTGCTTTTCACTCAATTGATTCATATCGAATGGAAAAATCTCGGGAAATATGAAATTATTCGCCTTAGGGGAATCAGTTAGCAACTAAAACGATACCATACATTTTGTCGTCTTTAGAGATCTGCTAGATTGACGAAAGAATATGTTTTCAACAAAAACTAAAGTTTTCCTTGAACTCCTCACTTTGTTGCGAGAACACATTCATGTGTGCGGAAGCGACACCACCATCCTGTTTAATGATTATTTGCGATCTAATACCTTAATTCGCAGCTGTTTTCAACTTGTGTATAAATTTTTCTTGTCATCGTAACATTTTTATTGCAAGAATTTTAAGGTAAAATTTTATTTTCGTTCACATAACTCAATTGGTCATCGAATGACCTTTGATGCGATATATCACAAGCAATATTGTTCCAATAGAAAAAAATTGTTGAGGGTTAAAGGTATAAATCCCAACTTCAAAACTGCATGCATTTCTCAAACTTCAAAAATAGAATTGAAAAGTTTTTTTCTGGGTTTTCTCTCCCAAACTCTGAAAAATATCTATAAAATAAAAAATAATTATTTTGTGATTTGCTTCTGCGTAAGAAACACACGATATTTGTCAGAAGCAATCAATTGAACAATGTTGCCTAACAAACAACAACGAAACAACATCAACGAAGAAACAACTATATCCTAACGTTTCGGAGTCTATATCAGACACCTTCGTTTGACGCCCGATGAAAATCGTTAGAATTATTTTGTTGATAGTTATATTTTGTGAAATTCAAGAATTGTCACACTGACAGTATTCAAAAATCATAGCTAACTTCTGAAAAGGATGATTGAAAAAGGCCCATACCTTTGTTTTAAGTAATCATTAAAGGATACTGTGGGAGGTATACTCATTATTGAAAGTTTTTTTTCTGGGTTTTCTCTCCCAAACTCTGAAAAATATCTATAAAATAAAAAATAATTATTTTGTGATTTGCTTCTGCGTAAGAAACACACGATATTTGTCAGAAGCAATCAATTGAACAATGTTGCCTAACAAACAACAACGAAACAACATCAACGAAAAAACAACTATATCGTAACGTTTCGGAGTCTATATCATACACCTTCGTCAGACGCCCGATGAAAATCGTTAGAACTATTTTGTTGATAGTTATATTTTGTGAAATTCAAGAATTGTCACACTGACAGTATTAAAAAATCATAGCTAACTTCTGATAAGGATGATTGAAAAAGGCCCATACCTTTGTTTTAAGTAATCATTAAAGGATACTGTGGGAGGTATACTCATTATTGAAAAAAAAATAATTATAATTATTTTTTATTTTATAGATATTTTTCAGAGTTTGGGAGAGAAAACCCAGAAAAAAACCTTTCAATAATGAGTATACCTCCCACAGTATCCTTTAATGATTATTCAAAAATAGAAATCAGCGGGAAGGAGGATATCACACATTGTTAATTTTGTAATAAAAAAATAGCTCAACAAATTATTTTTTCAGTCACACTACTCAATGTGCAATCGACTAACCTTTCATTTGATATATCACAATCTATATATTCCAATCTTGAAAAACAGTACAGGGGTGTGGAGCGTAAAGGGTTAGAGATTTCATATTCAAAAATGCATAGGGAGACCTGCTTTCGAAATTACAAATCCATGGATTCATGGATTTCCCTTGATAATAATTAGTAATTATTAGTATTAGTAATTTTTTAAATAAAAATTGGTTCAAGCCCTGTGGACAGGAGCTTTTTGGCGCTCTTGTTCAAACAGACAAATTATATCTCCGAAAGTATTGGTTTCTCAGAGTTGGGAATTATATCAATGGATTCCTATGATAGCAAAGCATCATGAAAGAAATTAAATTTAAAAAAAGTGTCGTTAAAAAAAATGCTTCAAAAATCTCTATATACAGGGTGAGTCTTTGACCACTGCATTAATTTCAACCAAAGATTCCTCTCATCAAATGAAACATTTGTTTCATTTAACATTTTTCCAAATTCAGCTCAGGTAAAAAGATACAGGCTGTTGAAATTTTGAAAAAAAATCAGTTTTTATTTTGTAGCTTTGACATCCTATTTTCGAATAAAATCAATGTAGGCATAAAGTTTTCTATAACTATGATACATATTTTCCAAATATTAGTTATTTTCTACTTCTACTGGTTTTCTAGTTATGGACTCGTTGATTCATAAAACTAAACTAAATTAGCATAAAGAAAGCATATAAAGTTTTTCTTGAGTCATTTCAAGAATATTCCATCGTTTTAGAACATTATATTATTCTTCATCATTTCTCCTTAAACTCACCGTTTTCGAGATATTCTTCATTGAATGTTTTAAAATGGAAAACTCCAGAAATTTCACTACTTTTATGGATCCGTCCCTGAGCGTTGGAATCCCGAATCAAGCTGTAAACCACGTTACCATGCCTTATACTCGTCCGCCAACAATGTCATAGATAATAATTTATATGCGGGAGTGTATTAGCTCATTTTGAAATCTTTAAACGCTTGTAACTTTTTACCTGAGCCGAATCTGGAAAAATGTTAAATGAAAAAAGTGTTTCATTTGATGAGAGGAATCTTTGGTTAAAATTAATGTAGTGGTCAAAGACTCACCCTGTATAAAAATGAGTTGCTGTTCGTTAGTCTCGCTAAAACTCGAGAACGGCTGGACGGATTTGTCTGATTTTGGTCTTGAATTATTTGTGGAAGTCCAGGAAAGGTTTAAAAGGTGAATAAATAGAAAAATGTCTACAGGATGTTCTTCTTTTAACGTCAATGGCAACTTGCTCTCTTTCATACCATAGTCGTACAATTTCATTCAATTATTGTGTTAAAAATTATACTTTCGAGGCGTACATCATTGATAATAAGCCATTACTATACAGGGTGTTCCTTATATCAAGGCACAATTGTACGCGATTGAAGTGATTTGTGCGACAAACAAAGCGTCAACTAAATAAGCACCTTGGATGGATTCTCACAATTTATTTGTCCGAAATTGTCATACAGGGTGTTTTTCTTTTAACGTCAATTGCAACTTGCTGTTTTTCACGCCAATCATACAATTTCATTCAATTGAGTTCAAAAATATACTTTCGAGGCATACATCAATGAAAATAAACCACTTCTATACAGGGTGTTCTTTATATCGCGGCACAATTGTACGCGATTCGTGCCACAAATAAAGCATTAACTAAATAGGTACCTGGGATGGATTATCATAATGTATTTGACCGAAATTTTCATACAGGGTGTTTTTTTTAACGTCAATTGCAACTTGCTGTTTTTCACGCCAATCTTACAATTTCATTCAATTCTGTTGAAAAATATTCTTTGGAGGCATACATCATTGAAAATAAACCATTACTATACAGGGTGTTCTTTATATCACGGCACAATTGTACACAATTGTACCCGCCGTCCGAGGCTACCCGACTCTTCCCTAGGTACCTTGGATGTATTCTCATAATGTAACAATTTTGTTTTTCCTTTGATGTGTGGACATGGCGCATGGACAATTATACGTCGCGTGTTCGCGCGTCGGAAAACCATCATATTTGTTTATTTACGCACCACAAAACAAAACAAAAAATATAGTTTATCAGAAAGCTTTAAATTGATTAAGAGACTGTATCAAAACTTTGTGTGTCTGTCAATATCAAATTGAAACGTTATGAATAGCCAGTATTTCTGGAAAACTCTGTTTTGTGAGTGAGCAATATCATGTGCAATTAATCGAAAATAATAATAAAACTTCACTCATACGGAGCATTTTTTTTCATTGAGTTTGGCGGTGAGAAGTTCGCCGGGCCAGCTAGTTATCTTATAAAAAACTAGAACAAGAGGTGTGTACCAGAAATAATTTTGACTTTCATCTCTCATAGGAAAATAAGATGACATGTAAGAACACAGATCATATAATAATTCATAGATACAATAATTAAGTACAGCATTCTATGAAAACATAAAGAGTACAGAAGTACGATTCCTTAATGAAATTTCGAAAAATCATATTTCCGAAAGTATTAGCGTGTTAGAGTTGAAAATTATAACAATGGATTTTTATGGTTGAACTGAATCTTAAAAAGAATTAAATTTGAAATTTGTGTTGTAAAAAAAAATTGTTTTTGTTTTACAACAACCTGATGGTTTCTCCGAAACCATCAGGCCAATTTTGCCCAGTAACGAACTCAACCGAGATAATTATCTCTCAAACCTACTCTGAAAATTTCAACTGCCTAGCTCATTCTGTTCGAGAGTTACTGTAGAAACGAAATTTAAAAATAATTTTTTTTTTCTGATACCTTATTGCAACCCGGTCAAAACAAAACTTCGCATGCATATAGAAGTCATTATTCTACAATTTGATGCTAAATTTCAGATAGATCGAGTGATCGGTTTCGGAAATATCAATGTTTTTACTAAAATGTACCATAACTCCGAAACCGCTTGGTGGATTTTGCCCGTTAACGAACTCGTCCGAAATATTTACGCTACAAACCTATTCTGCAAATTTCAATCCTCTAACTCCTTCCGTTCGATAGTTATCGTGCCTACGGCCGGCCGGACTGGCCGGACAGGATTGATTTCGACCACGGATTCTTGATCGGTGAGTCGAACCAAATCGTTTAAGACCATCTTCAGTCAAAAATTCGAAAATTACAGACATTTGGGCAAATTGATAAGCACTCTGTTCCGAGGAACAAGAGCGTCAAAAACTGAACAACCAATTCTACTCGTAGCCACATAGCTGAATAGGTAATCATATTACCTTTCATTTGATGTATCACAATCCATATATTCCCATTTGAAAAAATAAAGTAGTGAAGTGCTGGGCATAGGGGGTGAGAAATACCAATTCAAAAAAGCACAGGATAAATTGCTTTTGAAATTGAAAATCGACGGATACGATGATTTTCCTTAATAATTTTTCGTAGAAGACTTATTGACGAGTTACGTTACTTTCTTGGCACACTGTATATAACAATGTAGTCTAACAAACAATAACGAAACAACAGATCAAACAATTATTTTGTAACAGAGTGAATTTGCCATGGTAAGAGTTTCTTTATCTGCGTAAGATATTGTTGCTTATAACCAGATATCTGAATAACTGAATATGCACAAATATGCTCGTTCGTGTGAACTATCGTCTGGATTTGTAAAAGAAAAGTATAGTTGAACTAATCTATCAGATTTCAAGTTTGTTTAGTTATTAAAGCTCGACATGTTTTACGAATTACCTGTTGGTTCCTCAAGCATGGCTAGGCCGTTGGCAGCGACTACCTTCAGCATGTAACGGTTGCTCAGCTTGTTCGAGGGGAGACTTGAACATATATTTAAAAGATGACCATCGACGTCGTACAGCTTTAGGATGTCTTTCGGACCAGCCTCTGCAGCTGATCTGAATAAATCTGCAAAAGAAATTATCTTGAAACAATTGTAAAGCAATTTCAAATATTTGCGGAGGAACATACTCTGTGAAGAAACGTATACACAAACAGACGACAGTGCATTATAATGCTATAATATTCTGGTTCAAATGGCCTATGAACTTGATCTTAACACTACAAATATAGTGAGAACCTCCACTATGGTCCATTATCAATTTTGTCCGGGTTGTAGAATGACTAGAGTCTTAAGTAATCATTAAAGGATACTGTGGGAGGTATACTCATTATTGAAAGGTTTTTTTCTGGGCTTTCTCTCCCAAACTCTGAAAAATATCTATGTAATAAAAATTAATGATTTTGTGATTTCCTTCTGCGTAAGAAACACAGGATATTTGTCAGAAGCAATCAATTGAACAATGTTGCCTAACAAACAACAACGAAACAACATCAACGAAGAAACAACTATATCGTAACGTTTCGGAGTCTATATCAGACTCCTGTGTTTCTTACGCAGAAGCAAATCACAAAATAATTAATTTTTATTTTATAGATATTTTTCAGAGTTTGGGAGAGAAAACCCAGAAAAAAACCTTTCAATAATAACTAGAGTCTCATGCGCTATTGACCAGAAAGGTAAACTTCTCATGAAACCAATTAAGGATTATTTGGATTGTTGACAAAAAGAATAAACTCTAAGAAGTGTTTTTGCAGTTGAGGGATTTATTTTAAATAATCGATACCATACCGTTTCATCTAATAAAGCTAATTAATTTAATAAACCTCACTGCTTAAATAGATGTTATCATGTGGTCAGTATTTAAAGAGTAGCTCTTTACAAATTGAGTTAAACAGTTTGGTTGAATTTGTCAAGAGCTATAGAATACTAATTAAAATCAAGAATTACGAAACGCGTATGTTCTTGCTCTTGTCAAATCAATGTAACTCCCTTAGTATTAATTTGAAATGTTAACTCTATGCATAAATATAAAAATTATACGAACTCATTTTGACTTTCGAGATCCAA
The DNA here is from genome assembly GCA_937662695.2 of Halyzia sedecimguttata. Lineage (NCBI taxonomy): Eukaryota > Metazoa > Arthropoda > Insecta > Coleoptera > Coccinellidae > Halyzia > Halyzia sedecimguttata. The sequence goes on along the minus strand of OW569413.2, from coordinate 66,644,402 downwards.
TTGTCAGAACGATTTGAACATGTTTATTTATTAAAAACGGTATCGGCCATTTTTCAAAATTAATATTGATATACAAGGCTGCTGAGGAGAATCTTTGTGAGAAGGGACTTTTGAAAGGTTATTTATTATAATGGAAAAGTATAACGGGTAATTCCGCAAACGGAGCAGAGATAATCATTCTGCTGGTATTATTATTATTATTTTTAATTTGTCCGTTTTTCTGCTCTTGTCCTTTCATTTTTCAGGTTGGGTTTCGGGCACTTCGGAAAAACCCCTCCGATTTTTTACGAAGGAATACATATTGAAGGAAGAAATGTCCATCAAAGTTTCAGCATATTTTGTGAACTATTTCATATTTTACAAATCATAACACTGATGGGTAAACTGGGTATTTTTGCTGTTTTCTCCCTAAACGATTTTATTATACTTCGAAAACGAAGAATATACATTATATTATCTATAATCTTCAAAGGATTGAATAAGTAGGGTAATGAAACAAAAGATCGTATCGGTCACTGTTTTGAAGGGCAGTATAAGCTACACAACTCCGTTCATATTTCATAATAATAGATAAGTGTTTTATTCGATGAGTTTTTGATTACACAAAGTAGGTAGGTGGGCATTATTGAATTAATATATTAGATAGATGTCAAATTAAATATAATATATTAGCTACTAAATTATACAAATTATAAAAACTCAATGTGTTAATGATATTTTAGTGATTGACAGTAGGTATGCATGGCTGAGCGAATCGCGCTCCCCGCCCTATTTCTCAAAAACGGTTGAGCACATGAAAAATGTCTCAAACACAATTTGTCAAAAATTTTAGGCTCTGTAAAACTCGAGATGTTTCCCAGAAAAACATGATCCTAGGTTAAACTTAATTCTATCTGTCCGTCTGTCAGCACGATTACACGATTGTACTTGATTTTTAGTTCGTTAAAGAGCAAAATCCGCGATTTGAGGGTCAGAGAATTATTCTTCAGATGTGAAATCGAAGAATTAAATTACTTATGATGTTCCGAGAATAATTAGCGAGATATTAGCTCTTTGCGCATTTAATTTCCAAGTTTAATTCGGTTTGCATCAAGATTGTGAGGTTTTCACTATATATTGAATTGTGATAATGTCTCTTTCATTGGAATTACACTCCGATAAATTTTTAAATTTCCGCAAAGGCCATAGTCATCAAAATAATAATATCACAAAATTTTGGAATTTCCCTATGAAATTTGGCAGTTTGGTTAAAATGAAATTCTGAGCAATATTTCTTTCAGAAACTTCTTGATATTGTTCTGACTTTTACGCCTTTTGGTCATTTTTCTTGAAAAATGTTAATTTTGACAGGTTTGCAGAGTAACACGATCACTGACATATATGTCAAAAATCATCGTTTTCAGAAAACCCAAATTTTAAAAAACTGTACAGGTGAGAACATGTCATGTTGGGGCGTACTTTTTGAAACGCACAGGGTGAGTGTATAAGTTGTACATTACTAAATTTTAGATTTTTATCGTCCTATGAAACACTGTTTTCATTTACCATTTTTCCAAATTCAACTCAGGTAAAAAGATACAGGCTGTCGAAATAAAAAAAAATAGTTTTCATATTGTAGCTTTGACATCCTATTTGGCGCTCTAGTTCCTCGGAACTGAGTGCTTATGAATTTGCCAAATGTCTGTAATTTTCGAATTTTTCGATGAAAATGGTCTTAAACGATTTGGTTCGACTCACTGATCAAGAATCCGTGGTCGAAATTCATTCTGTCCGGCCGGTCCGGCCGGTCCGGCCGGCCGGCCGTAGGCACGATTACTCTCGAACGGAATGAGCTAGACAGTTGAAATTTTCAGAATAGATTTGGGAGATAAATATCTCGGATAAGTTCGTCATTGGGCGAAATCGGACAGATGGTTTCGGAGTAACAAAAAATAAACACAAAAAATTCCAAATTGAACTTTTTCAATATGCAGTTTTACCATAAGAATCCATTCATATCATTTTTAACTCTAACAAGCTAATAATTTGGGAGATATGATTTTTCAAAATTTCAATATAAATCGTATTTCTATGTTTTCACAGAATGATACAATTATTCTATGGGTATTCTATGAATTGTTATAATGTCAACTTATTTTTCTGAGACATGACAAACCTTGTGTTCCGAAATTGCTGGCACTACGGGCTGCAGTAAGTAATTTCGGAACGCTCTTAAGTAACAGTAAGCATCGCCAGTGGATTTCAGTAATATCCGACCTTTCAATTTACTGCTCAGTACTGTTCAGGAATATCGGAACACGGCAGTTGTCTAATGGGTTACGTGCAGTTCTGATAGTTGACACGACATTGGAGGACCAAAACAAAACAGGAATTAGCACTGTTATTGGTTGTTTTGCTCAAATTTCTCGTAATTTTTCGAATGTTATATCAAGTTAAATGATGTTTACGAGTTTATTGTAGTGTAATGAATATCTCATAAACGTTATTTGATCAAGAAAGGGGTATATATATTGCAAAAAAAATAGTATTTCATAGGTAAGAATGCTAATATCTTCCTGATCTGAACAGTTTGCTCATTTCCATGTTTTCAGCTACCTTGTAATCCAATTAAAATTTGTGAATAATCATGATGGATTATAGTGATTACTCTGAAAAACATTCTGAGGGTGACAAAAAGCTCTATATCGATCAAAATTCCATCATTGGTGGTTCGTTTAGATCCTTATACTATCAGGAAGCAGAAGTGTACAATAAAAAAAAAAAGCACTGACGTGAAGTCAGTACTCTTTGGCGCGCGTGTTCACGGTGGCTAATTTGAATTGAATGATTCAAAAATTAACAGTGCTATATCTAAGCTGCCATCAGGATAGAGTAACAAAGTTGGAAAAGAACACAAGTGACTCTCCTTAGTCGCACAAGCTCCTAGAAGATTTGGGAGGGTCAGTATAATCCTAATCATGTTTATAGCACGCGCGCCAAAGCAGATTGACTTTTTACACTTTTTCTGTCATTGTTAAGTCAATCTGCTTTTGCGCGCGTGCTATAAACATGATTAGGATTATACTGACCCTCCCAAATCTTCTAGGAGCTTGTGCGACTAAGGAGAGTCACTTGTGTTCTTTTCCAACTTTGTTACTCTATCCTGATGGCAGCTTAGATACAGCACTGTTAATTTTTGAATCATTCAATTCAAATTAGCCACCGTGAACACGCGCGCCAAAGAGTACTGACTTCACGTCAGTGCTTTTTTTTTTTTTTTCAAGTTCCTTTAACAAATATAGCAATCAATACAGTTTGGCTGTTAGCTTTACCGTAGATCAGAAAAAAATTCGGTTGTGGGTCCTCCGTTAGGGACGCAATTGCATCTTCTCCAAATCCGAACGCATTTTAATATAGATCTACCGAATATAGTTATTTATAAATTCGCTTCAGGGCCACCATACAGACATTTCAAATCGGAAACAACGCTATTTCCCCCAAACTGACTTGTGTCCGTGCACTGAATTGACATGAATATTCTTTTAAAACCTCACAATATCGGCTCTTTACTCCCAACATAACCCAAACAACCCAAAACCATTCACTTCTCGTCTGCGCAAGCGCAGTATACTCGTGGCTGCAAGTCCTCCCAAAATTACACACCTCATGAAAAACTCCGATTCTCCAACACTAGTGGTTCAGGAGATATCGCTTTTTGAATCCACGCATGCGCAGACCCTCACCAGGGGATTCTATAGCGGAAAAGCATCCGCCACCCCAAAACCCCAATCCTCTCTGACGAAAGCACCAGCAGTTAAATCACTGATGGTCTGCTCATGCGCATAACGAAAAATGCCCGTAAGGGGTTACATCCATTTCGATATTAGCCCCAGGGCCACGGTACGGACACTTTAACTCTGAAACAACGCTACATCCCCCAAACTAACTTTTCCTTGCACTGAATTGCTATGAATATTCTTTTAAAACCTCATAATATCGACTCAGCACTCCCAACATAACCCATCCAACCCAAAAACAGTCACTTCTCTTCTGCGCATGCGCAATCTACTCGCGGCTAAAAGTCCTCTCAAAATAACACACCTTAATAAAAACTCCGATTCTCCAACACTAGTGGTTCCGGAGATATCACATCTTTAATCCACGCATGCGCAGACCCTCAACAGGGGATTCTATAGAGGAATAGCATCCGCCACCCCAAAACCCTACTCCTCTCTGACGATATCACCACCAGTTAAATTACTGATGGTCTGCTCATGCGCATAACGAAAAATGCCTGTAAGGGGTGACATCAATTTCAAAATTAGCCCCAGGGCCACGGTACGGACACTTTAACTCGGAAACAACGCTACATCCTCCAAACTGACTTGTCCTTGCACTGAATTGCTATGAATATTCTTTTAAAACCTCATAATATCGACTCAGCACTCCCAACATAACCCATCCAACCCAAAAACAGTCACTTCTCTTCTGCGCATGCGCAATCTACTCGCGGCTAAAAGTCCTCTCAAAATAACACACCTTACAAAAAACTCCGATTCTCCAACACTAGTGGTTCAGGAGATATCACATCTTTAATCCACGCATGCGCAGACCCTCAACAAGGGATTCTATAGAGGAATAGCATCCGCCACCCCAAAACCCTAATCCTCTCTGACGAAAACACCACCAGTTAAATCACTGATGGTCTGCTCATGCGCATAACGAAAAATGCCTGTAAGGGGTAACATCAATTTCAAAATTAGCCCCAGGGCCACAGTACGGACACTTTAACTCGGAAACAACGCTACATCCCCCAAACTGACTTGTCCTTGCACTGGAACTGCTATGAATATTCTTTTAAAACCTCATAATATCGACTCAGCACTCCCAACATAACCCATCCAACCCAAAAACAGTCACTTCTCTTCTGCGCATGCGCAATTTACTGGCGGCTAAAAGTCCTCTCAAAATAACACACCTTACAAAAAACTCCGATTCTCCAACACTAGTGGTTCGGAAGATATCGCATCTTTAATCTACGCATGCGCAGACCCTCATCAGGGATCTGAAGTCTATGGAGGAATAGCATCCGCCACCCCAAAACCCCAATCCTCTCTGACGAAAACTACAGCAGTTAAAGGACTTCTCATCTGCGCATGCGCAATACGGAAAATGCCCGGAAAGGGCAGCATGAACCTCAATAACATATGTTTCGGCATTAAAAGCAAAGTATTCCGCAAAATAGTAGTAATTTTTATATTTTTTTCATGTCACGTGATCTTCACGAAATTTTGCAAAAGTGTTTGCTTTGGTCTTTTGCATCTAACTACTGAGTTTCAATTTAATCAGATCAGTATTTCTCGAGTTATCGTGAAAATAAAATTTTCAAATTTTCAAAATTTTTTTTTGCCATTTTAGGGCCGTCCGTTCAACACAAAACTTTGCAGGCATATAAAGGTCATGATTCTACAATCTGATGCCAAATTTCAAAAAGATCGAGTGATCGGTTCCGGAAATATTCATAAAAAACGTTTTTATTAAAAACGGCCTTAACTCCGAAACCGCTCGGTCGATTTTGCCCGTTAACGAACTTGTCCGAGATATTTACGCTACGAAACTACCCTGCAAATTTCAACGCTCTAAGTCGTTCCGTTCGAGAGTTTTCGTGCTAACGGCCGGACCGGCCGGACCGGACGGACAGAATTGAATTTGACCTCGAATTCTTCATCAGGGAGTCGAACCCAATCGTTTGAGACCATTTTCGAAAAAAAAATCGAAAAATACAGACATTGTGACGAAATGATAGCACGCTGTTCCTTGCGGAACACGCGCGCAAAAATTGATGACTTTACGAAAATACTGTACCAGGACATTTTGATGCACCTTGTGGTTACCAAGAACAAATATACTTCAGATGATATGAGTTCTAATAAAAGTTTGGAGGCTTATAATCAGGCAGCGTGTGGATGGGTGCGGAATATCTTCATAATGAAGACTGGCAATCTTAGTTTGATAATTTGCAAAGGTATATGTTCAACAATCATCTTCAAATTCATATATTTCACTATAACTATCATGTATTTATTTGAAGAAAAGTATTTGATTATATCATCGCAGGATTTGCAGGATATCGGTAAGCTCCAATCTATCTAACTTTTAGTTATTAAAATTGGATACTTGTACCGGCGTGAAGTTGGCAACCACTTATTAGCGCGATAGCTGTCGTTTCACCAGTGGCTTTGGTGTAAATACATTATATGGAGTAACTTCCGTTTGAAACACGGCTGGTATTTAAAATTTGCAGGAAATGTTTATTGTGGACTAATGAACTAGTTTTATTAATCGTATCCACTTTAGATGGGTCTAAGGGGTGGAAATTGGAACCGCCCCCTGAATAGATATCTACATACTTTCATAACTCGTTGAAAAAAATATCCTCTACAGATGAAACTCACACGGAACGTTTATTTTGGACCAATGAAGAATTCATATAAATTTTATGGACTTCGGATGGGCCCGAGGGGTGGAAATGATAACCACCCCCTGCTTTTCATATACCTTCATAACACATTGAAAAAAATATCCTCTACAAATGAAACTTACAGAAAATGTTCAACGTGAACTCAAGAACAATACTTATTAATTTTATCGCCTTCGGAGGGGTGGAAATGGGAACCGCCCCCCAATTGATGTCAACCTTCATAACACGTCGAAAAAAATGGCCTCTACAGATGAAACTCACAGCGAACGTTTATTGTGAACTCATGAACAATACTTATTAATTTTAGCGCCTTCGGAAGGGTCTGAGGGGTGGAAATGGTAACCTCCCCCTACTTTTCATATACCTTCATAAAACATTGAAAAAAATATCCTCTACGAATGAAACTCACAGGAAACGTTTACTGTGGACTATTGAACAAGTCCTACCAATTTTATCGACTTCGGATGGGCCTGAGGAGTCGAAATCGAAACCGCCCCCGGATGCTTTTTATATACCTCCATAACTCGTCGAAAAAAATGCCCTCTACAGATGAAACTCACAGGAAACGTTTATCATGAACTCATGAACAATACTTATAAATATTATCGCCTTCGGAGGGGTCTGAGGGGTGGAAATGGGAACCACCCCCTACTTTTCATATACCTTCATAACACATTGAAAAAAATATCCTCTACAAATGAGTCTCACAGGAAACGTTTATTGTGGACAATTGCACAAGTCCCATCAATTTTATCGACTTCGGATGGGCCTGAAGGGTGGAAATGGGAACCACCCCCCCAAGTGATTTCTATGTACCTTCATAACTCGTCGAAAAAAATATCCTCTACATTTGAAACTCACAGGAAACGTTTATTGTGGAATATTTAACAAGTCCTATCAATTTTATCGACTTCGGATGGGCCTGAGGGGTGGAAATGGGAACCGCCCCCCAATTGATATGTAGCGTCATGAAACTTCGAAAAAAAAGGCCCCTAAGATGAAATTCACGAAAAGCGTTTATTGTGAACTCATGAACAATACTTATTAATTTTATCGCCTTCGGAGGGGTCTGAGAGGTGGAAATGGTAAACGCCCCCGAATTGATGTCTAGCTTCACAACTCGTCGAAAAAAATAGCCTCTACAGATGAAGCTCATAGGAAACGTTTATTGTGGACTATTGAACAAGTTCTATCAATTTTATCGACTTTGGATGGGCTTGAGGGGTGGAAATGGGAACCGCCCCTGGAGTGATTTCTATATACCTTCATAACTCATCGAAAAAAATATTCTCTACAAATGAAACTCACAGGAAACGTTTACTGTGGACTATTGAACAAGTCCTATCAATTTTATCAACTTCGGATGGGCTTGAAGGGTGGAAATGGGAACCGCCCCCCAATCAATATGTACCGTCATAACACTTCGAAAAAAACGGCCTCTACAGATGGAACTCACAGGAAACGTTAATTGTGGACTCATGAACAATACTTATTAATTTTATCGCCTTCGGAGGGGTGGAACTGGGAACCACCTCCCAATTGATGTCTACCTTCATAACACGTCGACAAAAAAAGCCTCTACAGATGAAACTCACAAGAAACGTTTATTGTGGACTATTAAACAAGTCCTACCAATTTTATCGACTTCGGATGTGCCTGAGGGGTGGAAATGGGAACCGCCCCTGGAGTGCTTTATATATACCTCCATAACTCGTCAAAAAAAATAGCCTCTACTGATGAAACTCACAGCGAACGTTCATCATGAACTCATGAACAACACTTATAAATATTATCGCCTTCGGAGGGGTCTGAGTGGTAGAAATGGGAACCACCCCCTACTTTTCATATACCTTCATAACACATTGAAAAAATATCCTCTACAAATGAAACTCACAGGGAACGTTTATTGTGGACAATTGCACAAGTCCTATCAATTTTATCGACTTCGGATGGGCCTGAGGGGTGGAAATGGGAACCACCCCCCAATTGATACCTACCATCATAACACTTCGAAAAAATGGCATCTACAGATGGAACTTACAGGAAACGTTTATTGTGAACTCATGAAAAATACTTATTAATTCTATCGCCTTCTGAAGGGTCTGAGGGGTGGAAATGGTAACCAACCCCTACTTTTCATATACCTTCATAACACATTGGAAAAAATATCCTCTACAAATGAAACTCACAGGAAACGTTTATTGCGGAATATTGAACAAGTCCTATGAATTTTATCGACTTCGGATGGGCCTGAGGGGTGGAAATGGGAACCGCCCCCGGAGTGATTTCTATATACTTTCATAACTCGTCGAGAAAAATATCCTCAACAAATGAAACTCACAGGAAACGTTTATTGTGGACTATTGAACAAGTCCTATCAATTTTATCGACTTCGGATTTGCGTGAGGGGTGGAAATGGGAACCGCCCACCAATTGATATTTACCGTCATAACACTTCGAAAAAACTGGTATATACAGATGAAATTCACAGGAAACGTTTAATGTGAACTCATGAACAATAATTATTAATTTTATCGCCTTCAGAGTGGTCGGAGGGGTGGAAATGGTAGCTGCCCCCCAATTGATGTCTGCCCTCATAACACGTCGAAAAAAATAGCCTCTACAAATGAAACCCACAGGAAACGTTTATTGTGGACTATTGAACAAGTCCTATCAATTTTATCGACTTCGGATGGGCCCGAGGGGTGGAAATGGGAACCGCCGCCGGAGTGATTTCTATATACCTTCATAACTCGTCGAAAAAATTGGCCTCTACAAATGAAACCCAAAGGAAACATTTATTGTGGACTATTGAACAAGTCCTATCAATTTTATCGACTTCGGATGGGCCCGAGGGGTGGAAATGGGAACCGCCGCCGGAGTGATTTCTATATACCTCGTTGAAAAAATAGCCTCTACAGATGAAACTCACAGAGAACGTTTATCATGAACTCATACTTATAAATTTTATCGCCTTCGGAGGGGTCTGAGGGGTGGAAATGGGAACCACCCCCTACTTTTCATCTGTAGAGGCTATTTTTTTCATCGTGTTATGAAGTTAGACATCAATTGGGGGGCGGTTACCATTTCCACCCCTCAGACCCCTCCGAAGGCGATAGAATTAATAAGTATTGTTTATAAGTTCACAATAAACGTTTCCTGTGAATTTAATCTGTAGAGGCAATTTTTTTCGAAGTGTTATGACGGTACATATCAATTGGGGGCGGTTCCCTTTTCAACCCCTCAGGCCCATCCGAAGTCGATAAAATTGATAGGACTTGTTCAATAGTCCACAATAAACGTTTCCTGTGAGTTTCATTTGTAAGGGATATTTTTTTCAATGTGTTATGAAGGTATATGAAAAGTAGGGGGTGGTTACCATTTCCACCCGTCAGACCCTTCCGAAGGCGATAAAATTAATAAGTATTGTTCATGGGTTCACAATAAACGTTTCCTGTGAGTTTCATCTGTAGAGGCTATTTTTTTGGACGAGTTATGAAAGTATGTAGATATCTATTCAGGGGGCGCTTCCAATTTCCATCCCTTAGAACCCTCTGAAGTGGATACGAATAATAAAACTAGTTCATTAGTCCACAATAAACATTTCCTGCAAATTTTAAATACCAGCCGTGTTTCAAACGGAAGTTACGCCATATAATGTATTTACACCGACGCCACTGGTGAAACGACAGCTATCGCGCTAATAAGTGGTGTTTAGCATTTGTAGGATTAAGAAGTATTTCACAGTGACAATGGGTTATTCATGCTCGTCATTACAATGATTTTTGGTAATAGTTTAAACTGAAGCAATGAAAGTAAGCATATTTAAAAAAATTACACTAATATTGATAGAGTAAAAAACCCATAGTATACTTTATAATTTATTTATAACAGACATCATGTTTAAGCAGTTCTATTTAAATAAATTAATCTTCAATATACAATTTGCTTTGTAATGAGGCTATTACGTTTTTGTCCGCTTGGTTTGGACCTGGCATCAGAGTTGGGATAATGAAATTTATTCATGACGAATTAACTACATTAGAGTATAAAAAATAACAGATACATTACATACACAATCATATTCTATAATGGAACCCAATCGGGTTGATTTTTATCGGACAAATCTGCTGGCTTAATTCGAATTTACCATGGTAAATTCGAATTAAGTGTCCAATACAGGAGAATGGACAACATAATTTACCATGGTAAATTCGATTAAGGGTGTCCAATACAGAAGAATGGACAATAGAACATACGCGCAAAAGCTTCTGACTTCACGTCAGTGCTTGAACCAATTTTTTTTTTTCGTGATTTTGTTGAAATTTTCTAGGGGTACGGTTATTAAAATTTTTTTTTTCGTCATTTTTTTCGAATTTTCTAGTGGTACGGTTCTTACAAAATTTTGAACACGTCTTTATGTTGATTTTCTACTACTAGTTACCAAGCTTCAATTCGATCGAATATTTATTTTTTCAGTTATCAAGAAAATAATATTCCAGGTGGGTATAACTCGGAAACCGTTAGACCGATTATGCCCAAAAACGAACTCAACTCTCCCTTTCGGATACGCAACCTACCCTGAAAATTGCAAGTCCCTATCTCCTTTCGTTCGAAAGTTATCGAGGCAACGGTCACCCATCTACTGAATTCACACAAGAATGCTCCAATCTCCAACAATATTTAACCGATCGTATTAAAACTTGAAACTTAGCGGTAGAGTTAGGTTATGAAGGCTCTTGCAAAATTTCATCGATTTCTAACGATTAGTTACTGATATATAGAATTTTTTTTTTTTTTCAATGATTTATTAAAAATTTTCTACAGATGCTATCCTCACCAAATTTTGCAACCATTTCCGTGTTGGCATTCTACAACTAATAACCATGTTTGAATTCAATCGGTTCAGTACTTTTCGAGTTAATGAGGAACAAAAACCATGAAATTTCAGAAAATTTCAGATGGCTATAACTCTAAAACCGTTTGGCCGATTATGCTCATAAACAAACTGAAATGTCGCGTTCTGGTGCTCATCCTAACCTGAAAATTTCAAGCCGCGATCTCATTCCGTTCTCAAGTTATCGTGACCACAAAAATATTTTTTAATAATTTTTTTAAAATTTTCTAGCCATATGATTCACACAAAATTTCACAAACGTGCTTAGTTTCATATTCTGCAACTACTCACCAAGTTTCAAGTCGATCGGATTTATATTGGTTTAAAACAAAATTATTACTCGGAAACCGCTGGACCGATTATGCCCATTAACGAACTTGTCCGTCGTATTGGGATGCGCCACCTACCCTGAAAATTTCAAGTCGCTAGCTCTTTTCGTTCTCAAGTTATCGTGGCAACGGCCGGACGGCCGGACGGCCGGCCGGACAGAATCAAATTTGACCTCGAATTCTTCATTGGGGAGTGGAACTTAATCGTTTGAGACCATTTTTTTCAAAAAATTCGAAAGTTACAGACATTTGGGCAAAACTATAACGCGATGTTCCCCAGAACATACGCGCAAAAAGCAGGAAGCGGAATTAGCATGCAAGAAAGCAGATAAAGTTATTCTTGTGTCATTTCAAGAATATTCAATCATTTTTCAACATTAAATTATTCTTCATCAGTTCTACTCAAACGTACCGGTTTCGAGATATTCTTCATTGAATGTTATAAGATAGGAAACTCCAGAAATTTCTCTACTTTTATGGATCCGCTCCTGAGCGTTGGAATCCCGAATCAAGCCACAGTTACTGTACCTTTTTCTCGTTCACCATTAATGTCATAGATATAATTTATATGCAGGAGTGTATCGTTACATTGTGAAATCTTTAACGCTTATAACTTTTTACCTGAGCCGAATCTGAAAAAATGGTAAAGGAAAAAAGTGTTCTATTTTATGAGAGTTAAAATTAATGTACAACTTTAAGACTTACCATGTATGTTATGATATATACTGATAAATTGAACAGTTCTATGTTCTGAGGTTCAGAAAATTATAATCTGCAACACTAATGCAAGATTCTATATTTCATAGAATTTTTTTGATAATTTTTGACCTAGGTAACAGATATTGCTTTCAAAATCAAGTACTGTGAACATATAATTTTCTTTTTCGGGAATCGATTACTGGTCCAGTTATAAATAGGGCTTCACACGAGACGAGAGTATAAAAAATCTCGACTCGCTCTCGCCAATTCCCAAAGAATTAAGTCTCGTTCTCGTCTCGTTATCAGTTGTCTCGTCTCGTCTCGCTTAATTCTGATTAACGATAATAAATATTATCTAATATATAAAATTTCCATGTCTCAATGTTAGTTACCGTACTCCTCCGAAACGGCTTTACCGATTTTTACCAAATTTTACATGCGTATTCAGTAGCTCTGAAAATCGGCTTCTATTTATTTTTCATACCCCTAAGTGATGAGGGTTGTTCACCCTCAACATTTTTTTTTATTATTGGACGAAATTTTTTGTTTTTATTTTTTTATAATGTGGCATTACAAAATACATACAAACCTAAATTTTCACCCTTCTATCACCAACCCCTATTTTTTAATAGTCATTTTAGTAATTAATTATTTTTCATCCCGTTCGATAACTGATCAATTATCACTTGGTAAGTTATCCCAGAGAAAGAGCTAATTAAAACCAAGTTGCCGTATTTTTGTGAATGTTTTTCACTCTATTTTGATTAAAATTTCCCTGAGCTTATGGCAAAGCTAAAATTTTTGTGAAAAAAAAATATTTATTTTTATTAAAGAATCAAGGCAGTTTATTCCTGCTATACTTAATGCTAGATTTTTTAAAATTTCCGCCTCTTTCTGGATCAACACTCATTTGCCAGACTATACCGGTGTCACGTAAACAGCACGGAGTAGGGATGAGAACGATGCCGGTCTCCTGTCTTTCTCACCTTTTCTCACTTTTCTTAACCAGATACGTTTGAGTGGGTAGTTCGAATGTATTCGCAATTGAACCCGGTAGGTGGCGCAATCGGGTTCTAGGTATTTTTTAGAATTATGTGTTCGTGTGGGTCCCTGAATAACTTGGAAATTCAATTGTCCCGGTAGGAGGCGCTGCAATCGGGCTCTAGGTTTTTTTTTAATATTTATCGCATTTGGAAATAAAATTGCAACCGCAATAACCGATTTGGCGCAGGTGAAGTTGCGTGGGTCAGCTAGTAATATATATAAACGAAATGGTATACAATAATGAATAATTTTGTAAAGCTATATTTATTACGCTCTTATACTAAAATATTTGTACGTGAAATATATACGTGAAATTATCGCTGTTCAAAATTAAAAATAATATGTATTATTTTTAATTTTGAACAGCGATAATTTCAACTTTTATTTTACTCGATGAACAAGAATTCAAACATAATCACGCTTGCATCCCATCATCTTTCAATGATGTACGTATTTTTGCCATGATTATACCTGCTGTGGAAAATAATCGTTCAAAAGGTACGGATGTAGCCATTAATAAATCATCTTGGAAAGTGTAGGAAGAACATTTTCATTACTCTCCACCACTGTAAAATATTTTGATTCCTATTTGCTCTTTCTAACATCAAATATTCTTCGAACTTCCAATATCTCGAAAGTTTTGTTGATGTTTTAAATAGGCTATTGATGTCGATACATTTTTTTAAAGAATTGAACAATTTAGTATAGTTTTCAAAGAATACCTTCCCAGTGGGTAAATCATTGAGGGTGTTCTTGGCGTATTCCTCATAACTAACTGCACTTTTAGAAACATTGAATAGCTTCATTTCTTTACCAGTTTTATTATACGTAGTTCCACACATGTATACAATAATTGTTCACATCTTCACTACAAGGAGCAAAAGAGAATAAGTTTATCCTGATGTTCAGATAGAGACGAAATTTTCAAAGCATTGGGATTTAGGGACAATAAAAGTTGTCCGTTAAGTTCATAATGGCATCCGTTTTTATGGTTGTGAATTCTATTTTTTCTTGAAAAATAGTCTCAATTATTGCAAGGTCATAACGAATTAATAATCTTCTATACAATCGTGTATTTATAGAACGATCGATGTATAATATAGACTAAATATATTGGTATTTATAGTGGAAAATCTTCATATTCAATAGTTTTCTCTGGGTGTTGAAAAAAGTCGAGTCGTATATAAAACTTCATACAAAAAATTTAACGAGGATCTTGTGTTGCGCTGTATGTGGTCTCGGTATCGCCTATAATATTTTTGAAAACGTCTCGTCTCGTCTCGCTTTTCCGAGACGAGAACGAGAAGAGACGAGAAAAATCTCGCTTTCGCGTGAAGCCCTAGTTATAAATTGGAACAAGCACACCAAAGCACTCCTGTCCTCACTCGTCAGTGGTTTTCCAACTACTTATTAACTCAACCCCAACTAACCGGCGCATTCGCCAATTTGTTCAACTCTTTCCATACAATATCACCTTTATTACCTCATCTATATTCAGTAGAAAAAGAGATATTGCAAATTTAAAATTAACCTGAAATTCACAAAGGTAATATGAGCGAGTTGAATATATATAGGTAGAGAGAATATGTCCTGTTCGTTTTATCTGGATGAGCCGAAAATATATAGTTACACTATAAATAATGTCAAAAGATACAAAGAGATGAACTAATGGAAACTTATGGAACCGAAACGACGATGGTCAAATGGGTTCTAATCATGCGAGCAGAATATTTCGGCTCGAAGCAATTCGAATAGAGGAGATCTGAAATATAAGAGGAAACGTCTCATCGTTATATGAAGTTATGCTCGAAAAAATTCCAGAGTCTTCAAGCAGGATAATGACGCCCGATGCCGAAGGACAGAGCAGGGGAAAATGTTGAATAAACGACGAACAGAAAATATTGCACGGGATTTAAAGTCTGTTGGGATGGGAAGGTTGAATAATATACTGAGCCAATATTTGAGCGAAATGTATGAAGAATTAATTTTGAATATGTTTTGGAGGGTCGAGTTCGTGTGGAGTTTCTGAGGAAGCAGGAATATATTCTTCCACCGCAGGAGGATGCCAAGAGCACTGGATTCTTGATATTTAGGTGATGCCACATCGTTCATTGTTTTTGTAGATGGAGGGTATCTCTACAAGAACTTGCATCTCGAGTTGCGCGCCAAAATCATCTGTCATTTTTTGAGTCAGCAATATTGATATTTTTTTTCATTACCTAATTATTGACATTTGCAGGTTCGAAATGCGTTGAAAATTCTCAGAAAACATACAGCTGTGGCGCAGCACGAGCAATCATCTCCATACAACATCGTTACCAAGAATTATATAAATAGATATACATATTTATTATCATTATAAAATATACATAACTACGCACAAAAACTCTTTGGCATTCTGCCCATTGGATATTCA
The DNA here is from genome assembly GCA_937662695.2 of Halyzia sedecimguttata. Lineage (NCBI taxonomy): Eukaryota > Metazoa > Arthropoda > Insecta > Coleoptera > Coccinellidae > Halyzia > Halyzia sedecimguttata. The sequence continues at coordinate 66,628,557 of OW569413.2, read as the reverse complement.
GCTTAATCTAGTCTTTGAAATCTTTCAAGATAAAACTAAGGGAATAGATCAGTTCAAACAGGGAAACATTGCTGAGGATTCTTTTGTGAGTGGGGAGAGTAAGTTGAGTTTTCATGTGTGACTGTTGGTTTATTGAAAGCTAGCATTCCTGAAATGCATGTTTGTTTATTCTGAGTTCCAAAAATTAATTTAACGAAGTTATATATTGATGAGTGGTTTTCACTTATCAGCAAGTTGGGCCTACGAATGCCGCCTAAATGGAACGCTTGGAAGGTCCGTGAAACTGTCATCAGCTATGTTTATATTCAACATAGGGAAATGCGACTGCAGTGATTTCTCACACTTAAGATGTAAATTCCAGAGCTTTCGATATGCCGATTCTGCCTCATTTAAGTTAGTTGTTAGGGAACAGTTCTCGAGAAACCTTCTAAGGCCGAATTTCATTAAACGTATTAGAAAAGTAATTTGACCGTTATTTAACATAGCCATTTCCCAATAGTGACATGTATATTTTTGTTTAGGTCTAGATTCCTTTCACTATTCTTAATAATGATTTGTTTTCATATTTGAGATTTTTTATGATACAACTAAGGGAATATATAAGTTTAAACGGGGAAACATTGTTGAGAGTTTTGAGAATTATTTCATTAGTGAAATGTAATCTTTGGTTCATGTCTATAAATTCTTTCCAGTACTTAATCCTAAAAATAATTTATTTTCGGTTCTAGCAAGTTGCATATTTCTTCATATTTCCTTCTCTGGTACACCTTCGCTTCATAAGTGCCATTTTTTACGCACATGTTCTGGGAAACATCACGGTATCATTTTACCCAAATGTCTGTAATTTTCGAATTTGTTTCCTAAAATGGTCTCAAACGATTGGGTTCGACCCTCTGATGAAGAATTCGAGATCAAATATTATTCTGTTCTGTCGGCCGGCTCCCCTCTGCCAAGATAACTTGAGAACGAGAAGAGATAGTGACTTGAAATTTTCGGGGTAGGTGGCACGTCCCAATATGACGGACAAGTTCGTTAATGGACATAATCGGCCCAACGGTTTCTGAGTAATAATTCTGTTTTCAACCAATACAAATCCAATCGAATTGAAACTTGGTGAATGGTTGCAGAATAAAAACTTGAAGACGTTCGTGAAATTATGTGAGAATCGTATCACTAGAAAATTAAAAAAAATATATTAAAAAATATTATTTATGCCACCATAACCTGAGAACGGAAAGAGATAGCGACTTGAAATTGTCAGGTTAGGTTGTGCATCTGAATGCGACATTAGAGTTTGAATAATCGGTCAAATGGTTTTGGAATTATCCCCATCTGAAATTTTGTTGTTATTTCTCGAGTTATTTCTTCAATAACTCGAAAAATACGGAACCGATCCAATTCAAACATGGTTATCTGTTGTAGAATGCCAATGCGAAAATTCTTGCACAATTTCGTGAGGATCGTATCACTAGAAAATTTGAAAAAAACATCGAATATCATTGAAAAAAATTCTATATGTCAGAAACTATTCGTCCGTCATCGCTGAAATGCGGGAGCCTTTAAAACATAACTCTGTTTTTACTGGAGATATTCTGAACCCAATTTGATCAACTTACCAAAGTATATATTTCCATCATCATATGGACTATCCAAGGGAATTATATTATCACACAAAAAATATTATATCCTTTAATCCTCATAATTCTAAGAAAGGTGAGGTTATGTGATTGGTCATTTTGCATTCAATCATACTTTGTTTTCTAGAACAGGAGGTTAAAATACCTCCTATCATGAGTAACCAATTTTGAATAGAACCAGAAATAAATTTGACATGTCTCTTATCGGCAGATAAGATGACATGTATGAAACAGATCATAAAATTCATAGATGCAAATACGGACGTTAATTTTTGATTACAGCATTCTGTGAAATCATAGAATTCCGATTTATTACTGAAACTTTGAAAAATCATATCTCCGAAAGTATTAGCTTGTTAGAGTTGAAAATGAAATCAATGGATTCTTATGATGAAACTGCATCTTACAAAATATTGGATGGGAAATTTGTGATATAAAAGATTTTTTCGTTACTCTGAAACTATTTTTGCCCAATAACGAACTTAACCGAGATATTCAACTGCCAAACCAACTCTGAAAATGTCAACTGTCTAGCTCATTCCGTTCGAGTGTTATCGTGTTAACAGCTGCCTGGACAGAATCGATTTCATTTTCCATTTTTATCCAAAAATTCGAAAATTACAGACATTTGGGCAAATTGATAAGCACTCTTTTCCGAAGAACAAGAGCGCCAAAAATGCAAATGAATAGCTAGACAATTCTAAAGATACGAGCACCAGAAATCATAGTGTGTTGAATAAAATGTGGGAAAGCACTGTGGACAGGAGCTTTGGCGCTCTTGTTCAAACTTTGATAAATCATAGAATTAATAATAATTATTGAAATTTTGAAACATCATATCTCCGAAAGTATTAGTTTGTTAGAGTTGAGAATGATATCATTGGATTATTATGATAAAACGGCATCTTAAAAAAGATTGAATTTGAAATTTGTAATGCAAAAAAAAAAATTATTAGTTACTCCGAAACCTCTTGTTCGAATTCACCCAATAACGAACTTAACCGAGATATTTATCTCCCAAACCTACTCTGAAAATGTCAACTGTCTAGCTCATTCCGTTCGAGAGTTATCGTGTAAATAGCCGGACAGAATCGATTTCGACCGAGGATTCTTGATCAGTGGGTCGAACCAAATCGTTTAAGAACAGTTTCAGCCCAAAATTCAAAAATTTGGCAAATTGATAAGCACTCTGTTCCGAGGAAGAAGAGCACCAAAAAGCTTAGCATCGTATTTGTAAAAATCGAGTGTTTGCGGTTAGAAATTGCCTGAATGGAAATTAAATTTTGAAACACTCTGTAGATGCGCATTTTAGCGGTGGGTCTACAAATGTGACGACGGTAGATGACTTTCTAGCGTGACGGAAAAAATATTAGTAAAGTTGAAATATCCGCTTCAGTTAGGCATAGGGAATGCTGATGAAAGTTCATCTAAAATTAGCTGTTGAATCCAAAATAGCAATATCCTTATATTTTTCTAATTTACGTTTTCAAACAATCACCCTGTATCGTGTTTTTCATTTCGCAAACGAGAGATCATCAAATTATTTCATTATCGATTCAATTCGTTCATCGGCTCTCTGATATCGACAGCCATCGAATAAATAAATACAACTGAATGCATTGAATCAAACTACAAATCCGCATACGGGCCTTTATATCCCGAAATACCACCGTATTAAAACAAACCGAATGAATGTTTCGCATCTGCGATATTGTGTAGTTTGCATACGCAGTGCCCCGGTATTATTGGTTATTTTTTACTTGTATTGCGCTATGGGTAGCAGGAGAACGCACTTGTGCATGCAATTCGAATGGATATTACATTTTCCGAATATCTTCTTAGTATTCATCATTCTGATAGGGGAAATAAACCTATACATATATTATATGTATTATATATATCTGATCTATGGATATGTGTATGATGGTGTAGAAACTATGAAAGCATTCCTTCACCTAAAATTTTTGAACAAACTAAAATTCTAGCATCGAAAATTTGGAAATATAGTTATATTTGTCGGCAGTAAGGTAAATATCCCAATTATCGACAGTGTCCCAATTATCGACAACAAGACGAAGAGAGACTTCATACAAATTTCAATTCAAGAATTAGTTGGTTCATAGTTTCTTGAACGAATTTCTTTACTCCATTAATTCCTCTTAAGCATCCTCACCGAAACAGTAGCTGTTAATTATTCGAATGTCAGTCTTCATCGAGTGAGCACTGTTTTCCTTGCTATTCTGGTAAGTCCATGCTCTTCATTTAAGTCTCCCTGATTCAACTAATGCAGGTGAAATTTATTTTTTTGAGGAATAATATCATTTGAGACGATTAACTGTATTCGGTTCTATCAAAAAAAATTTAATGTGTATCATATTTTATGAAAAATGTGCGTGTCGATAAATGGTACATCTGAAACATAGACCGCCGTATTCACAAAGCATTCAATCTCCGTTAAGTCCTAACTGAGGTCCTCAGTTAAGGATAAATAAGAATCGCAACCTCAGTTAACGTGAAACAGGCCTGTTCCAGCACCGTTACATACAGGGTACCTACCTTAACTGAGGACCTCAGTTAGGACTTAACGGAGATTGAATGCTTTGTGAATACGGCGGATTGTGTCCCAGATATCGACATCTATGTCGATATCTGAGTCGCCGATGATGATTTTTGATTAAGTTTCAGAAACGTTAACTCCATTTTCCTGGATGCGATTGTTTCACTATTCTACCCAAAAGATCCACAATTTTCAGTGTACCAATTATCGGCACACTGTTTTCCATCGAATTACAAGATAAAAGTGCAACAAATTTTGATGTCGATATTACGTTCATCTCTATGTCGATAAAAGGTGCAAAAGTCTGTCGACGACTGAGACTTATACCATAAGTAAAAATAATCAATTTTTTGGACAACACATTAAAACTATTTTTCTTATCTTATGATAATCAGCTCATAGAATATTCAAAATTGCTCTCAGTACTAATTGACATTCGATTGTGGCCCATTTTTATGACTTAATCATCCATTTTTCACGAATGTCGATCATACGGTCATTTATGTGGTTATAATTGTTCATATTTAGTTTCCAGTTATCTCATGATTACAAAATGTCTAGCAGACTGCAATACACAAATGAAAAATATTGTGTCCTGGCGGAAGCAACTTCTGACGCAAATACACACTAATTTTGAATCGAGTAGAATAGAAATTGCAAACTTTTCCCCAAAATTCGTCTGTAAATTCGGATGAAACGGAAGAGAATTTGAATGTAGATTTACTACTGGATTGTTATGGCCATGATTAGTCCGACCCTGAAATAAATTTTTGTGGGCTACATCAAGCTATGACTGGTAAGAATGGGGGGAATACAGATTATCTTCTCGAAGCCCAAGTTTTTTGTGGAGCAAGCATACAAAATGCAAAAAATAGTGAATCAGTTGAGAGCCCTTGAAAATGACCCGAAAGAAAATCGAGTTAGGACAGAGGAGATCACACGTAGAATTACAAAGCCTAAAAAGTTGAATAAAAGTGGCTTATATGAAGTACCTGAAATGAAAACGTTAATTTCTAAGGATTAACCAAAAATCATCAAATATTTTTTCATATTAAGCAGATAATTTATATTTCCCTTGTTTTTTTTTACTTTTGTGAACATTTTTGAGCTGTTATTTTCACTAAATATATTAATTTCTCTTTATTTACATATTATTGATGCCACAATGTGAATTTCCCACAGTGTCGATAATTGGTTCACATGTATGTCGATGATTGGTAAATTCATATTTATCCGGTGTCGATAATAGCGACATCTGCTTTGAGACATCATTCTTTTTATTTAAAATATTTTGCCCTTTCAAGATGTCCCGTTTTTTGTACTTTTATCAAAATTGAGGGTTCAAAGAAGTAGAAGCAGAATATTTCGTTCATATAAAATCATTCTTTGGAGTCGAAATGTATTAGATACATTGAGGAACACGCTATTGTTTCGATAATTGGGACATCTACCTTATATGTCACGGTATGGAAAGATCGTTTTTCGGCAACCACCCGGGAAGTGCCCACTTCCCGGACGCTTTTTCTTTGAGAAAGTAGCATTTCCCGGCCTAGTCCGGGAAGTACGTACTTCCCGGACTAGGCCGGGAAGAATCACGTCGTTATGGTCATTGTAAATACATTATGAAAACCTCGTTCGGAACGACGGTATTTGCGGGAACGCGAAGACGAGATTCGAAATTAGTCCGTAGCTGAGCCCTTTTTTCGATTCACTCTTTCGTTTTCCCGGAAGAACGATAGGAAATGTGACTTTTCGGCGAAAATCGACGAACTTCTGACGTTTCACGTATTTCTGTGGCGAATTTTAACGCGGCTCCTTCACGGTCGACGTTTTCGGCCAGAACGAGCGATTAGAAATGTCAAATCGAATTTGAATTTCGAACCGAATCGGTCGAAAACCTTCGAATAGTCTAGAAAAACACGGTTGCTGAAAAAATATTGTACGCAACACGCCCGAAAAAGGTTTTTTTGGACTCATAGACTTCCAGGACTCGCTTACGCTCGTCCTAGAATTTTGTCTATTCGTCCAAAAAAACCCTATTTTCCGGACTTGTTACGTAAATTAGTATTGACTTTAAAACTTCATACTCATTTAAAATGTGGAAAAATGGTTCGTTTACTCGAAAATATGCTGACAGATAGAGGTTTTCGTGTTTTTGTTGATGATAATAGTGGTAATTCAAAAAATTTGAATAATGATCTCCCACAACGTTCAGTTTAAGTACCTCTTCTTTTCAATTTATATCTGTAAGAAATTTCTGCTACTTTCTCTGAGAAATTCACATAAGATGCCCTTGTATTCCGTCATTCAGATTTTCAAGGTATAGAAAAAAAAATCTATCTGTAGATTTAGAAATCCTGAAAAATTACCTATTTCAGTGGCGTTTGTGTCCTAATCCAAATAAAACAGAGCTTTTTTGCTTCCATTCGAATAATCATAAAAAAATATAGAACATTGAATGTAACTTTCGTTCATTCTTTATTGAGACATAATTTTAATCCGTAATAACTAGGAGTGAAACAAATTCCTGTTTGAATTTCAAACCCCATACCATTTGGATGACTTAAGTCTGAAGTTGAAAACAAGAAATAATATCTGGTACTTCATGGAGCTACTCTTCGAACGGCAGCCTTAGACTTGGTTTTCTTCTGCCGCTGAATATTGTTACTGTTTGGCGGTCTGAATGGATTTCCTGCGATTTATTCAACAAAGATTTTATTTCTGATCTTTAAATAGAGTTCCAGGGTTTGATCTTCCAAGGAAAATATGGTCTATTCTGAATCGTTTAATTACCGGTCATGGTCGTTGCAACAGTATGCTTTTCAGATGGAACTCAGTTGAGAGCCCTAGTTGTGAATGCGGGGAAGCAGAGGAAACCATAGATTTATTTAATAATTGCCCCATATCTAAATTCCAGGATGGTTTTAGGGCTATTATATTATTTCTGAATTTTTTTTAAAAAGGGTATCAAATTTCAAATCTATTTAATAAAACATGGAATATTCCATTTTCAATTTGTTCGTTTTCTCCTTTTGTCTTTTCCTTTTCCAGATTGAGTTTTGGGTACCTTGGATAAACCTCTCTGCTTGTTGAAGGAAGAAGCGATAGTAAAGAAAAAATGGCCTTCAATTTTAGAAATTCCGTCAAAGTATTTAAAAATTCCAATAAATTGTACCAAGAAATACTTGAAGGTATCGACATGTATAAGGGAATAGTATATTCTAAAACAAGTTGCAGAATGGGCTCCTATTAATAATAATAATAATAATAATAAAGAGTTTATTAGACAACATTACAAAGTCAATAAACCCGAACGAGACTGTGAGTTATTCAAAATTTATAACTGTGTACAGCTGTTATGTTAAAAATATTTGATTCTAACGGCAGAACAAAACAATTAAGATATTACATTGAATGAAACCAGTTTCATTAATACCCTAGTATGAACCCGAATTCCATATGGAAAAACTAAAAACAAAATGTCAAAACTGGGCAAATACGTCCTAATCGGTAGTTCTTTTTCTTCATTATCGGTGGTCTTATCCAGTTTCGGTGGTTTTATCCTCTATCGGTGGTCTTGTCCAGTATCGGTGGTTTTTGTATTAAAACACGAATGCGAAATTCGAAAACGAGCGAGTTTTCGCACGCATGTGTTGCTCGTTGCCTTCTGCAACGAGTATTAGACGATATTTTCTCTATTTCAGGCAATTTGTATAAAATACTGTTGAAATATAATGAAAAATTCGGATTATACATCCTAGTGACTTTTGTATTATATCTTGGTAGTTGGTGTGACTGTTACGAAAGTTGACAGATTACGGAATTTGAATTTGAAATGTACATAGGGCATGGAGATCAGAGTTAAAACAGTTTCCTAATAGCCGGAATGATTCAAAATTAGCAAGAAGGAAATCTCTTGTACCATATTTTTTAATGAAAATAAAGCTTTTCCTCAACAATTATTTCACTATATCGAGATTATATTGTATTGTCAATTGACGTGTGTTGAAATTTGATAGGATCGAATGTCAGTGCTGACTACCACAAAACGAAAAATATAACTAGAAACATTGCGGGAATGAGTTCATTCCAGCACTGTTTTCAGTGCTGGAATAGACTCATTACGATAATAATAATAATAATAATAATATCCTTTATTTAGTAGAAATTACTAGTAATAACAATAAAATCAACAACAATTTCTCAAAAATAGTGCTCCTTAACATATAATATCAATATCTTCCTGAAGTTTAAATATTTGTTACATTTCTTTAATATATTCGGCAATCTATTATAGCATATCAAACCTCCAATCAAAGTAGAACCCATTGTTAACTCGGTCTTGAATGTATCGACATAAAAACTATTCTGATTCCTGGTATCGTACCGATGAATCCCAGAAACGTATTTAATCCTCTCAGATAAATAATCTGGTAACATTTTATGTTCAATTTTATATATTAGATCCAATGTTTTGAAATAGATTCTCTGTCTGACAGTCATCAAATTTAGTGTCTCCAACATTGACTTGATTGGTGTTCTTCTATTACACTTTAAAACCATTCTCATGCCTCTATTCAGAACTATTTGTAGTCTACTGATGAGATTCGATTTCAAACCAAATAAGAGAGAGGTGCAATAATCTAAATGTGGCAAAACAATTGATCTAAATAAAAGATATCTTGTTTTCATGTCCAATGTATTACTTATCCTAGAGATGTATTAGATTCTTTGTGCAATTTTTTTTGTCAAGTGATCGGCATTAAGTTTAAAATTTAGATTTTCATCAAGTATAACTCCTAGATATTTGATCGAGTGAAATTTCTGTAAAACGTGGTTATCAACTTTCACTATAATTTCGTTCAAGGATTTCAATGCACAATCTTTACCGAAAATCATATAACCTGATTTATTGACATTAATTTTCAACTGATTATTGACTAACCAATCATTCAACAATTCAAAATCTTCATTTAATAACGAACACCTATCATCGATATTATTTCCAACAATGTAAATCATAGTATCATCAGCGAAAAGTCTCAATTTACAATTTCTAAAATTTTTTTTTATATCATTCAAGTAAATTAAAAACAATATAGGCCCCAGCGTTGTTCCCTGTGGTACACCATGTATAGTTTCTATACTAGAAGACACTTTATACCTAAATAAATACTGAAATAGAGAAAAGATATTTTACTCATTAATGATCTCACCGCTATTAAAAACTCATTATTGCCACTAATAGGTTTATGACTAAGGGTTTAATGTATAATGTCAACCCAAATCTGTAGAAATTGATAGCATACTTTAGTAACGCTTCATCTCACAGGATGGAAACATAGCTTGGTGTTTTTAGAGCTCTGAAACTGGAAGATTTTACCGGAAGGTTACTACTGAGCAGAAGAACCGTAATTTATGTTGAATAGCCAGAAGAGATCCAATGGCAACTCATCTGAAACAAAATCTATTGAAATACTTTGTATTTCGAGCAAGAGAACTGGACGATAGAAAAATGACATATCGTCTTATTTTCGGACGGAACCAGATCGGTGAAACTTCTGAAGACTGACAAATATCTCTGTGAAATCATGGGTTCATTCTTGTGTATATAAGTTTTGTTTCGTATATGCGAATGTTGGAAATTAGCAGAATAATCAAACGGTCTTCAAAGATGAGCCATGGGATAATTTTTTAATGCACGATTTTAGAGCACTGGATTATTTATATTTTAATATTCCAGATTTTGGATAGCAACCCCATATTGTAAACATTATCAGCAGAAAGCGGCAAATACAAAAAAGATTCCAAACGTTTACTAAGCCGTTAAAATGATTCATAGAAACAAACCTTGTTCCATTGGTGTTATATTAAAAAAATTATAAACATGCACAAACTACTCTGAATGCAGATTCATGAATGTCATACATGTATCTACGCATATATCACAAACAAATGCTAATCTTTGGATGTCAGGGCATGGTTTTGCATGTTACGTAATTACTTTTCACATAGAACATGTAATTACTGAGTACAAACCGCAAGCATAATGGCAGATGTTCGTTAGGAGGACAATTACGACATTTCGATTCAAACAATCTCATTTCAAATAATTTAATCTGAATTATGTTTCAGGAAATCATTCCATTTCATACATGGGAAGATATGAAATATCTAATCTATTCACCTTCTCTTTTGCGGGTAATTTGAGTTGTAGTAGTTTAAACTAAAGTTATAAATTAGCTTCAATACAGTTGTTTAGAAGGCCAGCTTTTCTTCGAAATAGTAGTCGTTTTCTACTCAATTTTGTAAACACACCTCCAAACTTTTATAACTTTGAATGCTTGCGGCTTTTACTTGTATTGGGTTTTGTGACTTTTAGTACTCAGTATTTTAAAGAATGAAAGTTCTCTTGATGAAAGTGTCGTTGGATTTTAATATGTACCTAATTCATTTGAACATATTTGAGGAATGGACATACATTCAAATATGATTCTTAATATGGGTTTTTTTTGCGTGCATGTTCTGGAAAATAGCATGCCATCATTTTGTCAAATAGAATCTGTAATTTTCGAATTTCTTGCCAAAAAATGTCTCAAACGATTAGGTTCGAATCACTGATGAATAATTCTATGTAAAATTTTGATTCCGGCCGTACTGCCCCTGCCACTATTACTTCCGAACGGAAAGAGATAGCGACTTGAAATTTTTAGGGTAGGTGGCGCATCCGGATCCAACGGATAGGTTAGTTAATGAGCATAATCGTCCAAATGGTTTCCGACTACTAATTTTGTTTTCAAACAATAAAGATTCGATCGAATCAAAACTTGATACCTAACTGGTTGTAGAATACTGACACAAATACGTATGTAAAATTTCGTATCACTGGAAAATACAAAAAAAAATTATTAAAAAGTATCATGTACCTCACGCTAACTGTAGAACGGAAAGAGATAGCAACTTGTAATTTTCAGGGTAGACTACGCATCCTAATGTGACATTCAGGTTCGTTAATAAGTACGTTTTTTGTGTTATAAACATTTGAAATTTTGGTGTTATTTCCTCAATAACTCAAAAAATACCAAACTGATCCAATTCAAATATGGGATTTAGTTGTAGAATGTCAGCGCCCAAATTTTCACAAAATTCCGTGAGGATCTTATCCCTACAAAATTTTTAAATGATCATTGAACACAATTCTGTATCACAGAAACTATCCGTCCGATATTGCTGAAAAATTAAGAATTTGAACACGATCGCATCTATATTGTTGGAAATCCGAGTTCAGTAGCTGAATGGGTGACCGCTACTTCTATAACTTTGAATAGAATGAGATAGCGGCTTGCAATTTTCTGGTTAGGTTGCGCATCCGAATAAGACAATTAGGTTCGTTGTTGGGCATAAGTGGCCAAACAGTTTCAGAGATATGCCCATCTTAAATTTTGTTGTTATTTCCTCAATAACTCAAAATACTGTAACGAAGTGATTTTCGTTACTATAAATTAATGTACGAATGTGCGAAAAAACGCGATACGCGGGCCCTTATCTCTCTCCGCGAGTTTTTTTTCCACATGTTGTTGTAGTTTTCAGTCGTTTGAACAACATAAAAAACGGCAGCGCGATTTTACACCTTATTTGATCTCGAATGTTCTGGAAGGTTCTAGATAACCGGAAGTCGATGATCGACCAATAGGTGGTCTCGCTGGCCCTCCTCCACCCAAAATTCCACGAAAATGCCGATACGTGACTTCCGTTTTCGGAAAGTCTATAAATTGGCTGCGTGCATCACTTTTCAGAATTCTCCGGTATTCTCCGAATAGTTCAGATATTTATTCCGATATTTCTCCGATATTCATCGAGTAGTTTAGTTTAATTCTTGTGTAATTATCCAATGTTCACCGATTCTCGTATAATTCTCCGTTATTCTCCGAATAGTTGCAATTGAATTCTAGTTTAATTCTTCCGAGATTCACCGAATAGTTAAGCTTAATTTTATTTTCTCCGATTATTCTCGTAGTGAGATTAGTCTTCCGAATTTTGATTTATATTTAATTTGGTTTAAAGAAGTTTTCCTTGAGTTTAAGTTTTATTCGTGAGAAAAGACTCCGAGAGTAAAATCAGTGAAGTGGTGCAATTCCAAGTAAGTAAGTTGGCCGTGTCCAACCGACCGGTACAACATACTATGTATATTCTGATCATACCCCGTAGTTATTCATCTTTAATTTTGAATCGCCGTAAAACATACACCACACAGCATCCGTCGGGGTTTGCAATTATACAGGGTGGTCCAGATCTTAACCAAGACATTTTAACCACGTATTCTACGTCAAAAATAAGCCCTAGTTTGTGATACAAACATATGTCGAGTAATGGTTCCTCTCCGAGATACAGGGTGTTAAAATTATAGAAAAAAAAATGTTTTTTATTAATAACTTTTTCACTTTTTGAAATATTTCTAATAAATTTGGAAAATAGGTTTTAAGGATCAAGGAGCACTTTTTGAATGGAATAATTTTCTCTTTATTCTACCAGTGGCGTTCGCACTGCATCGAGACTGAATATTTTCAGACAAAAAAATGATACGCCACTGGTTTTTCCAACATTAAAAATTACTCTTAAAATCCTTATTTAATATGGAGCAAATTCATTCTCTTGCGTTTTTGACATCCGAGGCACCGTTTCCGAGTAAAAATATTAAACACATTCTCATGCATGAGGAAATCGCCAAAATTTGATATGGTACATAATAATAATAAGACTATCTTTGTAAACGAAACGTATAATTACAAAAAAATAAGCGTTATTAGTCACACTGAATTATGAATTTTAAGAAGGTGTTCGAAGTAAAAGAAAAAAAAACATTTTTTTTTCTAATAATTTCAACACCCTGTATATCAAAGAGGAAGCATTTCCCGACATATGTTTATATGGCAAACTAGGGCTTATTTTTGACGTAGAATACGTGGTTAAAATCTCTTGGTTAAGATCTGGACCACCCTGTATTTCTTTTCACATCGATGGGCGTCCTCGCTTTGTGAACGTTCGAGACAGAGTTGGTTGCAGGCCCGAGTACCCTTCAGCGAGCTGAGTCGGGCTAGTGTCCTCGTACATCAACTGACTTGGAGCTGAAGTAGTGTGCAGTGGCGTGCGGTGTGATACACCGTCTCCGTCGGATTCGTTGCTCGTATTCACGTCATCAACTACTCGCATCGATGGGCGTCCTCGCTTTGTGAGTGTTTGATACGGAATAGAGTGTGAGTCCGTGTGTCTGCCAGGGGATTGAGTCAGGGAGAGCACCCTTCGGACACCGATTGGTTGCTACCTGATTTTGTTGCTGAGACACCCCGATTAGTGGACCCTTATTCTAATAAAGCAATATTGGCGTCGTTAGTTCTGATCAGATTACAGTGTGGATCCGTATACACGTGCCAACACTCTCAGTCTTATTTTCGTTCACTGATAGTCACTGTGTATTCTCTCATAATCCGGTAATACCCGCTCCATTTCCTCACCTCCGCTTTCACCCCGTATTCACTAGTAGTATCCAGTAGTTTAGTTCACGTAACATTCATTTATTTTAGATAGCCTGTGTTAATTCGCTTTGCTTTATTCAGTTCGATACTGGACATCTCATTTCTTGATATATACAGAGTGGACATTAAATCGCTGTCCACCCGGCCGAAGTTAGGTACATCTTATACTGTTTTACATTACTTACCTGCATTTCTACTCCTACCTGATTGCTCTGGCACTGTGGACCACTGTTAATATTGTATATAAATATTATAAATAAAACTGTAAATAATCACTGTGTATATTACTACCACCATCCTACAGTGTCAGAGTATGTTCGCTGGAAGAGACCAAGATCTATTAATCGCTACCACCCTAGATTAAACCGAACCCTTCTCCACTGTATAAAGGTTACCCAGGTATTAAAATAAGTGACCGATATCACCAAGGAGTTGCAACCTTACAAAACCAATTGCAACTGGCGCCCGAGCAAGTATTGGAAAGGAAGGTTACAGCAAGCCCCAGAAAAGGTCGTCACAATACACAAAATTGATCCAATTAAAACTTGGTAGTTACTTGAAGGCTACCAACGCGCTAATTTTCGCGAAATTTTGTGAATATCATATCAGCAAAATTTTATATTTCAGAATATCTCAAGTTCTTAGAAAACACCCTTTAGTATTTAGTTCCTCAGTAAGTCAAATGGAATTGTTTTACACCTTAGTTAGATTCTTCCGGTTTTTACTTGTATGAAACTTCATTTCCGCTAATATTTATTAAAATTACACAACAATCGTTTCTACTAATGACATGACATAGTTGAAAACAACTAATAAGTTAAAAGGCTGTCACGAAATATTCTAAATGTCCTTTACATTCAATCAATATTTGTAAATTTGTCAGATCGATTGCAAGAAGTTTCGCACATCTGAATGAGTTGTGGATAGCATTAAGTTTATCCATGTGTCCTGAAATATCCAGTCTGCCAGTAATCCAATTACATTTTTCCTTCACCGATGCGATGATATCAAACAATAGAGACTACCTAAAGATAACAGGACTGATATAATTCAAACATCCTTGTTATACATGTCGTGTATTCATGGCTTCGATTCTCACCAATTACGAAATGCAATTTTCCAACTGGATAGGTTGCATGACACATACCAGATTCAAGAGAAATCATAAACAACGAACAAAACATCGGAATATCCACCAACAAAAATTGAATTTTAGAACGGGCGATGCCGCTTCAGCTCGTACTTTCGCAACCATCTTTCATCTATTGTTGCAAAGAATATAAACGACAGTAGATGGACGTTCCGGATACGATTTCATGAAATGAGGTTGCCGTTTGATGAACAGCCATAAAATTTACCTATATACGAGGGGAGAATTGGCAGGGTCGAATAACCAATTCGAAATTTATGACAAAACATCGAAAATACAATTTTATGGTGTCATTTTATGGTGATGGGTTCTATTCATCGAGCTATATGTCACCAATGGAATATCTCATCACACATTTAAAGCTAGAAATTCGTGTTATCATTATATGAGAGTGGAGATAGAATCTATAAAAAATATGGTGTTCCGCTAACAGCGTCGTTTACCGTATTTATTACTTAATCTGGGGATGTATCCGCTATATACATATATATTAAATAAAAGATTCCTCGGCCACAGAAATCAGAGAATACGTCCTACATCATTCATGCTAGACATAAAATAATTTCTCCTATGGAACGGATATTAAGCTGAAAATGGTTTTGACCGATTCATTCAGCCTAGGATATGATGAAACTTTCACTGCTGTGAAGATTTTCCTCCATGAAATAAATCTGACGGGCTCAGAGAGGTCCAGCGCGCTCGTACATTAGATTACAGATTAGATTATACGAGGTGCGAAAAGGACATGCAAACCTTGCAAACACTAAGACCTAAACCTATTATCCAACTACTTTCCTCAATAAACTTCTCTTGATAAACATCTTCCTGGTAGCACCCAGGAAGATTCTTATCGATTGCTATCTATGTCATATGTAGAGACTTGAACTCTCCTTTATCAGGGTTGAGCGTTGAAAGTTAGAGATTTCTTAGTTTTCTGTCTTTGTGTGATCATTCTTGTCTGCATTCCAAATTTCAGCTCTCGAGGACTTCGGAAAGTACCAGTTATATTAGTGTCATATACACCTGTACCCCCCCTTTATGGTGAAGGTGAATGTTACAGATTTCTTATTTTTTCTGGTCACTGTGGGCTAATTCTAGCCTGCATACCAAATATCAGCTTACTTGGACTGTGGGAAGTACTCTAGAGGTTTTAATGATCGGTCAATGTTAAAATCGACGTATCTCTAGTGTGTTTTATGAATCTACTAAGTTCATCTTATCCTGAGAATTCAGACTCTCTAGTATTATCCTGACCGAACTTAGAAGAATGTGACTGTAGCTAATTGCTAAAAAATAACAGAAATATTCGACGATTTTAACCATCAGCAAATATTCCCTCGTGGTCCGGGCTAGACACCTCATCATTCATTCAGGGCAAATACGTACGGGTTTCATGGTTATTACCAATAGACAGCGTATAACTTAGCCACTGATTGACAAATTGACAAATGAAGGAGTAGTCGATGAGTGGGCGATGTTCAGTCACGTTCATCCTTATTTTTCCTAGGTGGCACTGATTGATTAGTAACAACCATGAAACAGGTACGTTTCTGCCCTGAATGACACTTTCTTCGTAAGGGGGACACTGAGCGATGAGGTAGCTGGCCCAGGTCACGATGGAATATATTTTGATGGTTAAAATCGTCGAATATTCCACATGTGTTTCTCTCAGTTAGGGAGACCGAATGAATGGGAGTTTGAAAAGACGTCGAAACGATTCGAGACAAGGTAGGTAGTACACTGCTCTTCTTGAATCTCTTGGTACCCTATATGTAAGGGCCTCGCTAGAGAAACACTGCAGGACAAAGAAAAGACAGGAAAATATTTGTTTTCTTCGGTTCTTGGTTCACTAAATGACAGGATTCAAAATCAGACTTAAAACATAATAATATTTTACTACGTTTTGATCGAAGGCTACTGAGGATCTCCGGGCTGGTTATCGTTGTTATATGAAATAGGCCGCGATGTACAAAGGGTGTAAATTACAATTAACGTTTTTCAAAATTGACGAATAGCAACAGACTGGTTTTGTCCTTATTTGGAATCATTAGTGAAGCATAATTCAACGATGATGACAAATGACTACGAGGAAACCGGTCTTTATGTAAATCCAGCAAACACTTCAGAGTACTAAGTAAACAGAAGTGACACCTGACGTTTAATCAACCAAGCTCCTCGCTGCGGTTACTCGATACTATAGATCCCTGCGTGTATTCTCCATGTTTAAAGGGAAGATTTTCATTTTAATATGCTCATAAACCAAAACTTACTCACCCTTGATTTGTTCCAAGGGCGTATCGGAACGAAAAAGCGCGATCTCGTGGCGCGAGCCCACGCTGAAGTGTACCTGCACCGTCGTTGGAAGATCCATGAGAAACAAGGCCGCAGGCTCATCGCAGAAATGAGTCCCATTCGGCCTCTTTGCTGCTGCTCGTTCCGGTGGTCCGGGATTGGAATTTCATATTGAAATGTCTCTTCATCGTGGAGCTGCAAATGAGAAACGATTGAGCTATTCGTTATCATTAAGAGTTATAAAAGCACTAATTTATCTCACTTGCTAATTGAAAGAGAAATAGATAGTAATCGCAAATCATTTTGTGAAACATTTTGAAATTACTATTAAACTGAAGAAATCACCTTGACTCAATATAATAATAAAATGAGGTGTTGAAATAGTACATATTCCGCCGTATTCACAAAGCATTCAATCTCCGTTAAGTCCTAACTGAGGACCTCAGTTAAGAATAAATAAGAATCGCAACCTCAGTTTAAGTGAAAATTAACGTGAAATAGGCCTGTTTCAGCACCGTTACATACTTTAACTGAGGTTGCGATCCTTATTTAGCCTTAACTGAGGACCTCAGTTAGAACTTAGCAGAGATTTAATGCTTTGTGAATACGGCGGATAGTATATTTCGGATTTCATCCTATTTTCAAAACTGAGAAAATTAACTTCACAATGCAATTTATATTTATTCTTCGCGTGCTTGTTCACCTGAACAGAGTGCCAATTAGGTGTTCCAAATGTCTGTAATTTTCGAATTTTAAGCCGAGAATGATCTCAAACGTTTGTTTCCATACACTGTCGGCTGTCAGCACAATTGCTCTCGAACCCCATGAGTTACAGAGTTTAAATTCACAGGAACTGTTTGGAGTCCAAAAGCGCCGGTCAAGTTCGTTAATTGAAGAAATTCGACGAGCTGTTTCGGAGATAGCCATATCAATGTTCATTTTACGAATAAGTCCAAAAATACTGATCTCATCGAGTCGAATCTCGGTAGTTAATTGAAAAAATTGGTTCAAGCCCTGTGGACAGGAGCTTTGGAGCTCCTATTCAAACTTTGACAAATCATATTTCCGAAATGATTGGTCTCTGGGAATGATAAAAATGGATTCTTACGATAGAACTACATCATGAAAGAAATTAAATTCAAACAGACCGAATCTCCCCAATAACGAACTTATCCGAGATATTCATTCCTCAAATCTACTCTGAAAATTATATTATATCAATTGAAACTTACACAATTTTGCAGTTTTGTCTTTACTGGAGATATTCAGAACCCAATTTGATTATGTATCTTACCAAAGAATATATTTCCATCATCATATGAATTATCCACGGGCATTATATTATCACCATAAAAGTATAATATCATATCATCCTCATAATTCTACGATAGCTGAGGTAATTTCAATGGTCATTTTGCATTCAATCATATTTTGTTTTCTAGAACTGGAGGTGTATTTTTTATATCAAGAATAATGACCCAGAAATAATTTTGACATTTATCTCTCAAAGCAAAATAAGATGACATGTATAAGAACAGATAGAATAGTTAAGTACAGCATTCTGTGAAAACATATAGAAGTACGATTCATTATTAAAATTTCGAAAAATCATATCTCCGAAAGTATTAGCTGGTTGGAGTTGAAAATGGTATCAATGGATTTTTATGGTGAAATTGCATCTTGAAAAAAATTGAGTTCGAAATTTGTGGTGTAAAAAAAAATTTTTTCGTTACTCCGAAACCATCGGAATTTGCCTAATAACGATCTAAACCGAGACATGAATATAAAGGTCATCATTCTACAATGTAATGCAAAATTTCAGATGGATCGAGTGATTCGATGGTTTCAGAAATATTCATAAAAAATGTTTTTACTAAAAACGGCCATAACTCCGAAAACGCTTGGTGGATTTCGCCCGTTAACGAACTCATCCTCTGTTGCGAGGAACAAGAGCACCAAAAAGTGGGAAAGCCCAGTGAACAGGAGCTTTGGTGTTCTTGTCAAACTTTGACAAATCATATCTCCAAAAGTATTGGTTTCTCAGAGTTGGGAATGATATTAATACATTCTTATGATAGAACTGCATCATAGAGGAAATTAAATGTCACGTCAGTGCTTGAACCAATTTTTTTTCCTGAAGTCAGGAGCTTTTGCGCGTATGTTCTATTGTCCATTCTCTTGTATTGGACACTCTTAATCGAATTTACCACGGTGTATTCTATTCGAATTTACCATAGTATATTCGATTAAGAGTGTCCAATACAAGAGAACAGACAATAAAATTCACCATGGTGAAAAACAACTAGTAGGCAAGCTTCAATTCAATTGAGTCTATATTGTTTGAGTTATCAAGGTTATCAAGGTGGGTATAACTCCGAAACCGATGGACCGGTTATGCCCAAAATCGAACTTGTCCCTCCCGTTTGGATGCGCAACCTACCCTGAAAATTGTAAGTCCATATCTCCTTTCGTTCGAAAGTTATCGAGGCAACTATTACCCATCTAGCTACTGAACTCACACAAGGCTGCTCGAATCTCCAACAATAAATATATCGTGTTCAAACTTGAAACTTGGCAGTAGGGTTAGGTTCTGAAGGATCTCGCAAAATTTCAGAGATGTCGGAGGAATAGTTTCTGATATATAGAATTTTTCCAATGATTTTCAAAGATTTAAAAAAAAATTTCTAGTGATACGATCCTCACGAAATTTTGCAAGAATTTTTGCGTTAGCATTCTACAACTGGTTACCATACTTCAATTGGATCGGTTTCGTATTTCTACAGTTATTGAGGAAATACAAACCAAATTTCATATTGTTATAACTCCAAAACAGTTGGGTCGATTATGCCTACAAACGAAACTCGCATTCGGCTGTGCAACCAACCCTGAAAATTACAAAACGCTATCTCTTTCTGTTCTCAAGTTATCGTGAGATACATAATAATTTTTTTTTTAATTTACTAGTTGTACAATTCTCACAAAATTCCACACACGTCTTTATGTCGACATTCTACAACTACATACCAAATTTCAATTCCATCGAGTCTGTATTATTTGAGTTATCGAGAAAATAATATTCCAGATTGTTATAAGTCCGAAACCGTTGGGCCGATTGTGCCCAACAACAAATTTAACTTTCCCATTCGGATGCGCAACGAAGCCTGAAAATTTCAACTCCCTACCTCTTTTCGTTCGAAAGTTATCGAGCTAACGGTCACACATCCAACTACTGAACTTATCCAAGGCTGCTCGGATCTTCGAAAATATACATCGGATCATTTTCAAACTTGGAATTTGGTAGTGGAGTTAGGTTTTGAAGGATCTCGCAAAATTTCAGTGATGTCGGCCGAATAGTTTCGGATATATACATTTTTTTTCAATGATTTGCAATTATTTTTTTTATTTTCTAGTGACACGATACCCCCGAAATTTTACAAGAATTTTCGAGCCAGCATTTTACAACTAGTAACCGAGTTTGAATTGGATCGGTTTTGTATTTTTCGAGTATTTGAGGAAATAAAAACCACATTTCAGATGGATATAACTCCAAAACCTTTGAGCCGATTATGCCTATTAATGAATACAAATGTCATATTCAGATTCACAACCTACCCTAAGAATTGCAAGTCGCAAACTCTTCCCTTTCTCGGGTTATCGAGACGTAAAAAATAATTCTTAATAATTTTTTTTCAATTTTCTAGCCATACGACTCTCACAAAATTTCACAAGCGTCTTCGTATTTGTATTCTATTGCTATCAAGTTTCAATTCGATCGGATCTGTATTGGTTGATGACAAAATTAATACTCGGAAACGGCTGGGCCGATTATGTCCATTAACGAACTTGTCCGTCGTATTCGGATGCGCCACCTAGCCTGAAAATTTCAAGTCCCTATGTCTTTTCGTTCCTAATTTATCGTGACAACGGCTGGCCAGACAGAATCAAATTTGACTTCAAATTCTTCATCAGTGAGTTGAACCTAGTCGTTTGAGACCGTTCTCGTCAAAAAATTCGAAAATTACAGACATTTGGCAAAATGATAACGCGATGTTCCCCAGAACTTATATACGCGCAAAAAAGTAAATCATATATAATTTTCTTTTTGAGTTAATATGGATTTGCACCAAATAAAAGCCACAAGTATTCAATTTAACGGTTTATATGAAATAACTTTATTTTATCGGTATTTAGTGGATTCATGGATTAGTTGATATTCTTTCCTTCACTTAATGACTTGATTTGAAAACATCTTTACTGTCTTGAATCAAATATTGATGAGTGCTTCTATCTCAGTGGAAAGAGCGTTTCAATCGGAATCTGGAGTTCAATCCCGGAGCTAGGAAGGACATTTTCTAGCCAGCTAGTCACCGTTCACTGTTGGGTAAAAAATTGACAATGTTGTATCTTAGGTGCCTTATGGACACATCAGTAACAAAACCTACACAGAGCACAATTGATTATCCTAACTCGTACAAGCTCCTGGGAGAGTATTACAGTCATATCATATCAATTATCATACCCATATTCGAAAAGATGGATTCAACTTCATTGTTCTGTTCGGATATATTTGCGAAACAATGGATCCCTCTCATCATAAAACGAATCAATAATCTCAATATTTGAAAATGCTAAACTCTAGACTCTAGAACATCAAAATCGGTTGTGCAATGAGTTTCGTTTTTTTTTTCATTAACGAGGCAGGCAGAGTTTACTGGATGGAAGGATTAAGTTCCGCATGTTTATTACATTACGGCAATCTATAGAAGCTGAGCCCTAGCATTACGGAGTTATAGTGGAATGATGAATTAATGAACATTGCCCCAATACTGACTTAAGAGATAACACCATAATAATTAATGGATGTGTTTCACAAAGTAATGCGACCTGTAACCAATGCTAGTATAGATATGTATAATAATGTAGTATAAGTATTCTGATTTGTTGTCTGCGGAAGTTATGAAGGAGTGACTAGAATCTTGCCGACTACAATAGGTCTCTTGCATGTTACAGCGAAACAAAGAGTGAAACGGACACGAGAAGGGAGAGTAGATATGACGAGTTACGTCACGGATAGGCGCCGAGTTTCGAAGGTTTGAATAGCCATTATGTGCAACCAGATTTGAATGATCGTTTTCTCGTTGCAAATTGAAATTTTTGACGGCGGTTGAACTTTTTCAGTATTCTTATGGATATAATAATAATCGATTCCAATAATAAAAAAAAATTACGAAAAAAAAAATTTTAAGAACCGCACCCCTAGAAAATTTAAGAAAAATCACGAAAAAAAAATTGGTTAAAGCACTGACGTGAAGTCAGAAGCTTTTGCGCGTATGTTCTATTGTCCATTCTCCTGTATTGGACACCCTTAATCGAATTTACCATGGTAAATTCGATTAGGTGTCCAATACAGGAGAATGGACAACATAATTAACCATGGTTAATTATGTTGTCCATTCTGACACGTCAGTGCTTGAACGAATTTTTTTTTCGTGATTTTTCTTAAATTTTCTAGGGGTGCGGTTCTTAAAATTTTTTTTTTCGTCATTTTTTTCAAATTTTCTAGGGGTACGGTTCTTACAAAATTTTAAACACGTCTTTTGATTTTCTTCTACTAGTTACCAAGCTTCAATTCAATCGAATATTTATTTTTTGAGTTATCAAGGAAATAATATTCCAGGTGGATATAACTCGGAAACCGTTTGGCCGATTATGCCCAAAAACGAACTCAACTCTCCCTTTCGGATACGCAACCTACCCTGAAAATTGCAAGTCTCTATCTGCTTTCGTTCGAAAGTTATCGAGGCAACGGTCACCCATCTACTGAACTCACACAAGAATGCTCGAATCTCCAACAATATTCAACCGATCGTGTTAAAATTTGAAACTTGGATGTAGAGTTAGGTTATGAACGCTCTTGCAAAATTTCAGCAATTTCAAACGAATAGTTACTGATATATAGAATGTTTTTTTTTATTTTCAATGATATATTATAAATTTTCTACAAATGCTATCCTCGCCAAATTATGCAAACCTTTTCGCGTTGGCATTCTACAACTCATAACCATGTTTGAATTCAATCGGTTCAGTATTTTTCGAGTTAATGAGGAACAAAAAACCACCAAATTCCAGAAAATTTCAGATGGCTATAACTCTAAAACCGTTTGGCCGATTATGCTCATAAACAAACTCAAATGTGCGTTCTGGTGCAAATCCTAACCTGAAAATTTCAAGCCGCTATCTCATTCCGTTCTCAAGTTATCGTGACAACAAAAATATTTTTTATTAATTTTTTTAAAATTTTAACAAAATTTCACAAACGTGCTTAGGCTCATATTCTACAACTACCCACCAAGTTTCAATTCGATCGGATTTATATTGGTTGAAAACAAAATTATTACTCGGAAACCGCTGGGCCGATTATGCCCATTAACGAACTTGTCCGTCGTATTGGGATGCGCCACCTACCCTGAAAATTTCAAGTCACTAGCTCTTTTCGTTCTCAAGTTATCGTGGCAACGGCCGGACGGCCGGCCGGACAGAATCAAATTTGACCTCGAATTCTTCATTGGGGAGTCGAACTTAATCGTTTGAGACCATTTTTTTCAAAAAATTCGGAAGGTACAGACATTTGGGCAAAACTATAACGCGATGTTCCCCAGAACATACGCGCAAACACTAGACAAAATATATGAAGTCAATTACCTCGAAGAGTTATTCAGAACTTGATAACTGTGTACAGCTGTTAAATTAAACCAAATTATTCTAACCGTAAAACAAACAATATATACTATATTAGATCATGGGATTTTTAATACTAAAATGAATTAGAAGTGTATTGGGAGAAAATGAGCAGAAACTGTCAATTTTGGGAATTTCGCCTTAATCGGTAGATATTTTCTTCATCGGTGGTATTGGTCTGAATCGGTGATTTTTGTCTCCAGAGATAACTTTTATTTTTCTTTCAGTCAACGTTCATCACTCATTATATTCATAGCTACATTTTCAGGTAGAATTTATTATCATATGGACCAATTCCCTAGATAATTGCAAATATAAGAATGGTAAGCCGTTTTCATTTCGAATGTGAACCTAATTGATGAATATACTATTTGAGATATTGGTAAATCCGTTAATATCAAAATTTTCGTCCATAATCGCATATATGCCATCCTACCTATCCCAAAATTTTGAAAAATGATATTGTATCATGTTTTTATTTCATGTGCTGAGTGATAAATTAGCCAAAACCGAGGAAAATGGGTTACCCATGTCCGTACCATATATATATTTAAAATATTTATTGTTAATAGAACAGATATTTTGCTCCATGCAATGCAAGGTTAACATTATGCACCAACTCAAAAATGTATAAGCAGGCCAGCCAGTCTTTAAAATTTTCTATTACGACTTAAGCAGGGTTATTCGGAATTAATAAAACTATGTCCCATGAAATGGAGCCATCTTTATCATTAATTTAGATATCGTTTAATTTTGAAACTAATTCGAATAAATTTTTTGCACATGTATGATGAGTTTGGAAGTCATTGAATTTATTACATTAATCAAATTCGACACTACGGGTTTTATTGGTTGATTTAAACTAAGAAGCCAGTCTTTGAAATGTTCTATTACGACTTCAACGGTTTATTCCGAAACAATAAAACTATGTCCCACGAAATGAGGCGGTCTTCATCATTAATTTTGAAATCTTTTAATTTTTCAACTAATTCGTATTATTTAAAATATTTATTGTTAATAGAACAGATATTTTGCTCCATGCAATGTGAGGTTGACATTATGCACCAACTCATAAATTTATAAGCAGGCCAGCCAGTCTTTAAAATTTTCTATTACGACTTGAGCAGGGTTATTCGGAATTAATAAAACTATGTCCCATGAAATGGAGCCATCTTTGTCATTAATTTAGAAATCGTTTAATTTTGAAACTAATTCGAATAAATTTTTTGCACATGTATGATGAGTTTGGAAGTCATTGAATTTATTACATTAATCAAATTCGACACGGGTTTTATTGGTTGATTTAAACTAAGAAGCCAGTCTTTGAAATGTTCTATTACGACTTCAACAGGGTTATTCGGAAACAATAAAAATATGTCCCACGAAATGAGGCGGTCTTCATCATTAATTTTGAAATCTTTTAATTTTTCAACTAATTCGTATTATTTTTTTTTTATTGCAAACGTGTGAGGACTTTAAAAGCAATTGAATTTATTTACTAACCATTTGGAAATACTGTAGGTAGGAAAATTCAAATTCGCGACGATTAGTTTCATCTGTTGTGCAGTGTTTTTTTTTGGGTAGGCTATACATTTCCGGTAAATTTCGATTTTTGGCGCTCTTGTTCCTCGGAACTGATTGCTTATCAATTTGCCCAAATGTCTGTAATTTTCGAATTTTTCGATGAAAATGGTCTTAAACGATTTGGTTCGACTCACTGATCAAGAATCCGTGGTCGAAATTCATTCTGTCCGGCCGGCCGTAGGCACGATAACTCTCGAACGGAATGAGCTAGACAGTTGAAATTTTCGGAGTAGGTTTGGGAGATAAATATCTCAGCTAAGTTCGTTATTGGGCAAAATCGGACAGATGGTTTCGGAGTAACAAAAAAAAATTTTTTTTTTACAAGGCAAATTCCAAATTATATTTTTTTCAATAAGCTGTTTTACCATAAGAATCCAATGATATAATTTTTAACTCTAACAAGCTGATACTTTCGGAGATATGATTTTTCAAAATTTCAATAATAAATCGTATTTCAACGTTGTCACAGAATGATATTATTCTATGTATGAATTGTCATAATGTCAAATGATGTTCCTGAGACATGACATTATCTAATCAATGGAAGAATTGTGAGCGAAGTGAGAAAAATCTCAGTTGTTTGCTCCGAAATTAGGTTTTCTCAGAAAATTCTTATATTTCGGAACGGAACATGAAGTAAGAGATCTGAGAGTAGTGAGACTGCTTTTCATCCATAGACATAGATATAACTCTCGAACGGAATGAGGTAGGTAGTTGAAATTTTCAGAGTAGTTTAGGGAGTTGAATATCTCGGTTAAGTTCGTTATTGGGCAAAATTGCCCAGATTTAATTTGATTTCTTCCATGGTGCAGTTCTCATTCTCATTATTGCTCATTTAATCTTGATAAATAAACTATTATTTGAATTGAATTTCCTTTATGATGCAGTTCTATCATATGAATACATTGATATAATTCCCAACTCTGAGAAACCAATACTTTTGGAGATATAATTTGTCTGTTTGAACTAGAGCGCCAGAAAGCTCCTGTTCACAGGGCTTGAACCCATTTTTCCTTCTATAATAAGGTTTTCATATAATATCTCAATATACAATAATACGAAGGTGTTGCACTAAACGATTTCGGATGCCTATTTGAAGGTCCAATATTCGATATCATGCGGTTATCGATTGATTCCTTGAATAAACTGTATGCCTCTGTAGAACATGTTGCGTCATCTTGTTGTAACCAAAGTATTCAAAGATTTCTGATAGCAACTTGATTATATAGCTATTGTAATTGCATAATTTCGCAAAAAATCTCAAACAATTTTGCCGTCAGAGATTATAGCACAATAGGGAGTAACTTGAACAGAGCTGAGCCAAAGCATTGTGCAATGTGCATATAGTGGTTGGTATTTGGAACCTCTGCCTTTTGTACTCCTGAGTACTGTGCTCCCGAGCACTTTTCAAAACCAGTGCTTAGTGCTTAGTAATTCAAGCACTTCATGGAAAGGCTTAGTGCTTAGTAGTTACTAAGCACTAAGTCTTTCCGAAATCTTGTCGTAACACGAATAGACGCTGATGCGCTGTGGTCGAAGGAGCTAATGTATACCATAGTGATCAATTGCGGCATGAACGGAACTGATTATCAGTTATTGGCTATTGATTTATGTAATAGGGCGTAGATAAGTACATATTACCAACTGCTAAAACGTATTCAGTATCAAAGCATTGCTATGTGGATCATCTATCAAGAATATAAGTGAAGTTTTTTCGAAAAATTTCATGTGAAATCACAGATACATATACTCAACATATTCATATTCAAATTTTCATCTGATTCACAATGCTTAATTGCTTATGAATTCAATCACAATAGAAAATAAGGCTATCCGACCTCTTCAGATAATATTATCGACATTTTGAAAAATTTTAAAAAGCACTAACGTCACGTTGTTTAATCCAAATTAAATTATCTATTAATGGAAAACTGCCCCTAGGAGCACTGAATTCACGTCAGTGCTCTTTGAGCGTATGTTCTGGGGAACATCGCGTTATCATTTTACCCAAATGTCTGTAATTTGCAAATTTTTTGCCGAAAATGGTCTCAAACGATTGGGTTCGACACCCGATGAACAATTCGAGGTCAAATTTAATTATGTCCGGCCAATGCCACGATAAATTGAGAACGAAAAAAGCTAACGACTTGAAATTTTCAGGGTAGGTGGAGCATCCCAATATGATGAACAAGTTCGTTAATGGGCATAATCGGCCCAATAGTTTCCGAATTATAATTTTGTTTTCAACCAATACAAATCTGATCTAATTGAAACTTAGTGAATAGTTGTAGAATATAAAACTAAGCACTTTTGTGAACTTTTGTAGGAATCGAATCACTAGAAAATTAAAAAGAAATTATTAAAAAATATGTGTTACGTCACGATAAACTGAGAACAGAAATAGATAGCGACTTGAAATTTTCAGGTTAGGTTGTGCATCTGAAAGTTCTGTTGTTTTGCCTGCTTTTACTTCAAAAACATCATTGAAATGGTAAGAAATGTAAATAAATGGAAAAAACTTCATTCTAGTGAAAAAAATGTTTATTGTATAAATAAGTACATTATTTACAGCATGCATGGTTCCTCTTTGAAGCTATTTTGGAGGATTGAACCTCTGACAAACATCCACCTAGTCGTAGGTCAGGCTATCTTAGGCCCAAGTTACTATGGGCCAAAGTTGTTATTAAATAGTAAAATTGAATTACAGTAGAAATCGGTTATAGCGACATCGAAGGGACTGCCATAAGGACTATCATAAGAAGCCATAATTCCCAACTCTGAGAAACCACTTCTGGAGATATGATAAGTTTGAACAAGAGCGGCAAAGCTCCTGTCCACAGGTCTTTCCCACTTTCATAAAAGCAAATTACATACATACCTACCATCATTAGAAAGGTCACACACTAGGGATATTTTGCTGGATATGGAACTCCTCCATCATTTTTTCAACCTATTTTCTATTCGATTGGATATGTCTTCTTGGAAATATTGGAAAGATGAAGTAAGGCTTGAAGGTTTTTGCGGAATTTCAGCGCAATCTGACAGATAGGAATGAAGATGTGAAATATAACATTTTTGAAGAAAATTATTTATTTTCTTATTTCTTATTCTCTTTAGTTATATGATCCTTACAACGTCTGCAAAAATATGTGCGCTGGCATTCTTCAACATATTTTTTCAATTTGATCGGATGCGAATTAAACTAAAAAAAATTCTTAGCGCTATTCCTCATAGGTTCGATAATATACAAATTTGCGAACTAAATTCATGGTATAAAATACCGATCAGTGGTCAGGTAAAATGGAAATAAAAGGTAGTTCATAAATTCAGTGGACCGAAAATTATTTCGATAATCCATGTAACGGGTAATTTCATCTACTCGTTCATATCTTTATGGAATTTGTATACCTGTTCCGGGAATATCGAAATTGGCTTTATCCGCTAAAATTATTACCACAAATAGCAATGATATTGCTGACGTGAATATGTTACCTGAATTATTTGCCACAACAAAACCGATATTTTAATGGGCCTAGCTGATGCAAAATGGGAACATAATTCAATAACACAACATTGAGGTTATTACACCGAAATTCTCATTCACGCACCACGAATTGATAAATCATTAATGTGGGTTGTGGGATATATCATAGATTCATCCAGACATATTTTTTCTTGAAATTTCGGCACTTTTTTGCGCGTTAAGTTCCCTGTTATTCATAATCGGCCCAACGGTTTCAGAGTTATACCCATCTGGAATATTATTTCCTCGATAACTCAAAAAACATAGACACGATAGAATTGAAGCTTGCTAACTAGTTGTAGAATATCACCATGAAGGCGTGTGTGAATTCGATTAAGAGTGTCTAATACAGGAGAATGGACAATAGAACATAACGCTTAAAAACTCCTGACTTCACGTCCGTGCTTGAACTATTTTTTTTGGGCACCAGTTTATTTCAATAATTGTGATAAATAATAAATATTGAATTTTGTAAAACGAGCAATCAGCCAATTCGTAAATTCATCAATCATCCCTTATTTGTATGCATTCCGATAAATTTTTGAATTACCATACTTATCTTTTTGGAATCCTCGAAAAATAATCTGGGGTGGTTCAGATTGCATGAGGGCTGGTAAAAATCATACATTCGCTTCCTATTTTTTTCGATTTTTCTGGGAAATAATGAAATTTCAAATATTTTTCATATTAGAAGTAACTCCTCGCAACTCGATGTGATAAACCGTAAGTATTCGATCTAATCAAATTCAGAAATTTATCTGCAGACCAGATGTATAGTAGAGCAAAATAAAATCTAGTTCACTACTGAATCCTCTGTGCTCTAAATATAAATATTTTGCCTACTAACACTGGTCTGCAGAGAAATTTCCGTACTTGATTTACTCGAATTAGGCCTTCACACGAGACGAGAGTATAGGCGAGAATAGAAAAAATCTCGCATCGGCCTCGCCAATTCCCAAAAAATTAAGTCTCGTTAAGTTTCGGTCTCGTCCCTTTATCAGTTATCTCGTCTCGTCTCCTTTAAAAAAATCATACTCGGTTATTATTATTTTTTTATTTACAATAAAATATTTCACATATGGTCACCAGATCTGTTTTTTTGCAAAATATATTGTTCTCTGTGTATAGACAAGACCAAAAACGAGACCCTCGTTTTGCGTTGCATGTGGTCTGAGTCACCCATATTATTTTTCAAACCGTCTGGTCTCGTCTGGCTTTTCCGAGAGCAGAACGAAACGCGACGAGATAAATCTCGCTCTCGTGTGAAGCCCTAACTCGAATGCGGTTCATTTCATCGTGTTGTAATAGGAGTGCAATTTAATGTTAAAATATTTGAAATCTCATCATTTCCCAGCAAAAACGAAATTATCGTTTCTAGAGTTTCTTCACATAACTACAACTCATTACCTAACTGAAAATATCATTAAAATGAATGTAGCAAATCCATAAAATTAAAAAATTTTTCCAAGTTTCCAAAATTATTGTGAGAATAAAATTTCGGACTGGTATGTACTTCTGTGATTTCAAATCATGTAAATCCCAGAATTATAACAAGTCCTATATAGCCAAGATGTTGTCCTTGCCTGCCGAGCGAGAGATAGGGTTTGAATCCCCGCTGAGTAACTATTTTATTTATTCTAAAATTTCAATTCAGATGCTGCCCAATGTATTTTTCACGTGTTAATGCTTAAAAGGCGGCTCGAATGTTCTTACAATATGTTGCGAGGGTATGAGGTATGAATAGACACACCTCACGTGCTTACAAAAGCTCCTGACTTTTTTTTTATTTCTTTCTTTAGGGCTATGTTTGTGAAAAGTTGTTTATCTACGGGTTTGCTAATAAGTAACTAGTACTAGTTGATGACTGTATGCGTTTTCTTTGTTTGGCAATATGGAAAATGTTATCGATATGTCAAAAAATATTTTCGTACCAAACAAGATCTCACAGTGTTTAATCAAGGCCAAGGTTGTTTCATGGCCCTTCTTTAACATCTGTGTGAGTTTTGATTTTCATTATCGAAACATTCGTTTCTTAGGGGAATCTTAAAACCCGGTTGAACCAGAGGGAACCAGAAAGTAGCTGAATCAGATCGAATGTAAATATCCGAGTTGGTAGAAATATCAAACTTGATTGTATTGTTGTATTGTTTGGCTGATTATGCCCAACAACGGAGTCAACTCTTCCATTTGAATATGCAAGCAGCCCTGAGAATTATAAGTCGGTATCTCTTTCCGTTCAAAAGTTATCGTGACAAAGGTCACCCATCCGGCTTCTGAATTCACAAAAGGCTGCTCGGATCTCCAACAATATAGATCTGATCACGTTCCAATTTGGAGCTTGGCGGTATAGAGTTAGGTTTTGAAGGCTTTCACACAATATCAACGATATCGGACACATAGTTTCGCGATTTATCAATTGAATTCAAACAATTTCTAGTCATAGGATTACACATCGACATTCTTCCACTAACTTTAAGTTGTTGTTGTAATGTTTAAATTGGATCGAGTAGTTATTTTTTGTGTTATTGAGGCAATAACATAAAATTTTCAGACGATTATGCCCATTAAAGAACTTGAATATCGCATTCGGATGCACAACCAAACCTGAAAATTGCAAGTCGCTATCTCTTTCAATTCTCAAGTTATCGTAAGATTCATAATATTCCTTAATAATTTTTTTAAAAGTTTATTGTGATACAATCCTCCCGAAATTCTACATACATCTTTGTGGTGGTATTCTACAACTATGTAGTTACCATGTTTCAATTCGATCGGATTTGTATCGTTTGAAAACAAAATCAGTAGTACTGGTAAACTGATTATGCCCATTAACGAACTCGTCCGTCGTATTTGGACGCACAACCTACCCTGAAAATTTCAAGTCGCCTTATCTCTTTCCGTTCGAAAATTATCGTGGCAACGGACACGGCCGCCGGGCAGAATCAATTTTGACCTCGAGTTCTTTATCGCTGGATCGAATCTAATCGTTTGAGAAGATTTTTGGCAAAGATTTGAGAATTACAGACATTCCGGCAAAATGACGCGATTCCCCAGAAATTGCGCGCAAAAATCCCTATGTTTTACAAAATGGCGAATGCGCCAGGACCTCCCAGTTATCAGTTTAACATATTATGCTCTTCGTACTGAAAATAGTGAAAACGAGGTCGTCATTTTTGGAGATAATAGTCAGCTCCGCATTTATGTGCAATTCTGTTCTCCTTAGAATGTATTCCAACTGAGAATGCACCAGTCAAATTGCGTTAATTTAGAAATATGTAATTAATATTTGAAATTATGAATTCACACAACGAAATTTTTAATCATTATTCATTACGCTGACGTCATTTCTCGCCATGATCGTGTATGATTAACCCAACTTGGATTTATTATTTGCTTACCAACGTCAGCAAACTCACGGAACCCAAGGTTGGCTTTATTGAATGGACCTGGAAAATAAAGAGGTCATGTTTTATTTGATGACGACTTGTGCAGGGTGTTTTAAAATGAGTGAAATGAGCGAAATATTTCGAGGTTTAACAAAACATGGTTTCCATCAGCAAAGCAACAAATATTCGTTCAGTTATATTGTATACGTTTGGGCATTACATATGAAAAAACATGTCGGGTAAAGCCCGTCACGACTTCGCTGGCTTATGCATAGGTACTCTTTTGGAAACGATTGCAATATAAGGTTAATGAACACATGTGAGGGTATTTAAATGATGCAGCGTGTAAATGCGGTGATATAACCTTAAAAAAATACGAACTTGATAGCATAAGCATTTATATGAATGATTATAGTCAGAAAAGCATTGTTCAAATTTATAGCCAGAGTGGTTATCAATCCAAGAACTGAACCAAGGAAGCTCAGGAAAAATAATACTTCCATAATACCTCAACAATATAGATCAAAACGAGTTTGAATCTAGAACTTGGCTGTAAAATAATGTTTTGAAGGCTCTTGTAAAATTCAAAAAATATCAAGAGAATTCTATGAAATCAATGAAATCGTCAATCTTCTATTTGGTGCAGGATAAAATTTAATTCAACCTCAGAACATACTGGGAATTCAACTAATTAGTTATTATATTCCATGTACTAAATTACGAAAATATTCTTCAAAATACATTAGAATACGTCCAATATACACTATTTTACGAATGTCGAGTCAGTATTGCGTTTAGAAGTCGATTGCAAATCAAATCTACAAATTAAACCTTTTTTTGGTAGACAACAAAAAAAATCTACTCTAGCATCATTGAGCTGTAAAAATACGAGTATGTGTCAATTCACCAAAATACATCCAATATACCATATTTTATTATCTTTTTCCAACGAATAGTTTTAGGTATCAATAACAATGCATCTAAATACCTAACTGTTACAACCTACTCGGAAAAAAAAATTGAAAATTTTCAAAATTATTTTTTTTGTCTCCAGAAAAATTGTGATATCCTGGAAAATTCTCAAAGATTATAAGTTACTTACGCTTTTTTATTGTTGGTTCTTTTATATCATTGTCGTATAGCTATTTTTGATTTCGGCAAATCCTCTAATCTTGGGTACACTATATTATATCTGGATAAAAATATCGTTTAAATTTAAATCAAATCTGAATATATGGATTACAATTCTTTAAAATAAGTTTAAGGTACCATATTCAACTCGTCTCGACTCTCGGTAGGTATTAAATATCGATTTAAAATAATCTTTTATACCAATTTATTTTCCATTATATAAGAATGACAGGACCACATGGTATAACATTAGTGGGTAAATTCTATGCCCTTTAATATTTTGTTTATGATTTCTAACGCGAGGTTGAACAGATTCCATGATGATGGATGATGGAATTATGAAATCTGTTCAACTTCGCGTTAGAAATCATAAGCAAAATTTCAAAGGGCAGTATTTGCCTATTAACGAACTTAACTGGTGCATTTGGACTCCAAACAACCCTGCAAATTCTAACTCTCTGACTCACTGCGTTCAAGAGTGATCGAGCTGACAATAGGCTGCCCCACAAATAACATTGTTTGTCCACAAATGCACCTTTGCCTTCTTTAATGCAAGTTCCACCGGAGAAGTCCAATGCTTCGAATGTTTCCTAGACTGCCGTGAATTGTGATGGATCTATTTTTCGTCCTCAAGCACGAAACTTTGCAAAAATTGCTTCGGATTGTGGTTGATCATCGCCAAGCACTGCTGTGAAGTCGTCACACAATAGTTCTCTTGCATGTAACAGGAAATACCATATGTTTATGTTGTTCTGAATCTAATTCAATATCAGATCATCATGTATGCCTTCATCCACTTTCAAAATTTATAAAATTTGAATATTCTGGTATTGAGAATCGGAATATCAGGAAGCAAACTCAAATGAGGTGAAAAGCTTCTCATAGGTACAATCGTTGCTATGACAGCTGACGTAATCAAAATCTACCCTCGGCGAGACCATCTGATTTTTACTGCGAAACAAAGAGTGAAACGGACACGGGAAGAGAAAGACGTAATCAAAATCTACCATCGGCGAGGCCATCTGCTTGTAACAGCGAAACTAAGAGTGAAACGGATACGGAGAAGAGAGAGAGAGTAGATATGACGGGTGAAGTCACGGATCTGCGCCAATAAGTTTCGATCTTTTGAACAGCTATTATGTGGAACCAAATTTGAATGATCATTTTCCCGTTGAAAATTGAAATTTTGAACGGCGGTTGAACTTTTTAATTATTCTTATGATATAACTGCATCATAATGGAAATTCAATTCAAATAATAGTTTATTTATCAAGATTTAATGAGCAATCTGAGAATGAGAACTGCACCATGGAAGAAATCAAATTAATAATAGCTGAAATAAATTTGAATCTCTCCTATAGAACAGTATGACATGTACGAGTATGAACACAGATCATATAATAAATCATAGATAGAATAATTATAGCATTCTGTGAAAACATAGAAGTACGTTTCATTATTGAAATTTCGAAAAATCATATCTCCGAAAGTATTAGCTTGTTAGAGTTGAAAATGATATCAATGGATTTTTATAGTGAAACTGCATCTTAATAAAAAATATTTTGAAATAAGTAAGTTAAAAAAAATTTTTTTTTCGTTACTCCGATACCATCTGGCCTATTTTGCCTAATTGCGAACTTAACCGAGATATTTATCTTCCTAACCTACTCTGAAAATTTCAACCACCTCGCTCATTCCGTTCGAGAGTTATTGTAGAAACAAAATTTAAAAATTTTCAAATTTTTTTTTTGGCACTTTACGGTAACCCGATCAATACAAAACTCCACGTGCGTCTAAAGGTCATGATTCTACAATTTGATGCTAAATTTCAGATAGCTCGAGTGATCGATTTCGGAAATATTCATAAAAAATGTTTTTACTAAAAACGGCCATAACTCCGAAACCACTTGATGGATTTATCCCGTTAACGAACTCGTCCGAGATATTTACGTTCCAAACCTGCAATGCAAATTTCAATCCTCTAACTTCTTTCGTTCGAGAGTTATCGTGTTAACGGACGGCCGGACAGAATCGATTTCGACCACGGATTTTTGATCAGTGAGTCGAAAAAATCGTTTGATACCATTTTCAGCGAAAAATTCGAAGACATTTGGGCAAATTGATAAGCACTCTGTTCCGAGGAACAAGAGCGCCAAAAAATACATGCAAGAGACCTATTGCACTTATGATTGAAACTAACATGACTTAATTGTGCCCAATCTGTACAAAAACTCGACAACGTCTAGCTCCTAATCCGTACGAACTCATCTCAACTGATTATACTCCAGACGTTGATTACGAAACCCTGTATAAATTACATGGCAACGTCGAACACGTCCACTTTAGCCATAAACCAAGTTCAAAGGACTTCCAAGTTCCAACTTCATTCCCTCGGGATCATTAGAACGACGTTTGCAGGTCTTTCGTCCAATAAAGAAGGCAATACTTTAGCAGGAATTTATTTTAAGGGTTCGAGAAATGTCCATTTTCCGGTTCTTGAATAAAACATACTTTTCAACAAAAAAAATATGAATTATCGGACCGATGAGCTATATGTTTCTGTTGGCCCAGGGCATTTATTTTTTATCCGACTTCGAAGGAAAATACATATATCGACTTTTAATACTTGTGCATCAAGGTTCAAACGATTTGTTCGTTCATTCTGAGATGAATAGGAAAATATTCCAGTTTAGAATAAACTTTGTATTTTATATGGGACATGATCCCATTCACTGTGGCCAGAAGCTTTGGTGCGCTTGTTCAAATGTATAGACAGAGTAGTCACTCATCCAGGTACTGAACTCGCCCAAAGCTGCTTAGCGCCAGGAAAAAAATAATATTCGAAATATTTCCGAAAATATAAATCGTACTGTTGTAATGGTCTCAAACGATTAGTTTCGAATCAAATACATTCATTCACTATTGGGTTTAAAATGAAGAGTGCTTTGCCTTGCTTCAAAATACAGGGTGAGTCTTTAAGTTGTACATTAATTTTAACCATGGATTCCTCTCATCAAATGGAGCAACTTTTTCATTTACCATTTTTCCAGATTCGGCTCAGGTAAAAAGTTATAAGCGTTTAAAGATTATACATTGTGCAAAGCCAGCCCTGAACTGCGATAAGTGTTGAACATAGAAACACTTACTGGGTTCAATATAGCTTTATTAAATGAAAGCTTTATCATCTGATGCTCGAAAATCAACGAAATCGTCTGAGAAATCTTATTTAGGTACTCACTGAACTTATGAAATGGTTTTAAATAATCTTCAAGTCGCATTTTTGAAAAAAGCTCTACCTGAATATTAAAACACTGACTCCATCTTGATTTTCATTGAATATATCTTCTTCGCCTATTTTCACATTCATACATATTTTAATTCACATATATAAACAAATATACCAATATCCAACAATAATTATAACCTATACTCTATAGAAGAACAATCTGTTCTGTATGCAAATCACAGAACACAAATAAATGCAAATGCAAGTGATGAAAAGGATAGAATATTTCAAAAATGACCCAAGATAACCTTCATCTGCTTTTATTATGCTAATTTCTCATAGTTTTATGAATTCTCGAGTAAATAACGAAGAAACCAGTAAAAGTAGGGAAAAACTGTTAATTGAAGATTATGTGCCATAGTTATAGAAAACTTCATACCAAACTTCATTCAATTCTGAATAACCATGTCAGAGCTACAAAAGAAAAACTGATTTTTTTTTCGAATTTCAACAGCCTGTTCTTGTGCTGAATCTGGGAAAATGGTAAATGAAAAGAGTGTTTTATTTGATGAGAGGACTCACCCTGTATATCGTATTCACGGACGGTCGAATTGAATTTGTCTACGGATTCTTCACAATTAGATCATGAAGAGCGGAGTTTTGATTCTTGAGGAACGAATTCCTCTGCAGTGATTCTTTTTAATGTTAACATGTGAAAAAATGCACAGGGCATCAACTGAATTAAAATTTTAAAATAAATGAAATTGTAATGGTATAAAACCGTTATGCGTTTTTCTTATTTATGCAACCCGTGATGCATCAAACGTGAATGGATCCAATCCAATCCAATGAGTCCAAATTACAAATTTTTCATCTTGTGGTTCTTTGTCGATTTTCCTTATTCAATTCTTCAATATATTTTAGAAATTACTTCAGTAAAAGTTTGTTTAATACCGATAATTTACTGTTACAATTCTGTGGGACCCGAATTTTCTGTGATTAGGTGTGTCTAGGTCCCGGGCGAATAAATACACTCTCGTTCTTTTACGCTGAACTGTTGAGCGAGATACTTCTCTGAAAGCGTTTTCAGTAGTTGTGTGATTTTTATAAAAATATACGTCACGTTTGGCGGTGAGTGATTTTAAATATGTTTTTGTAATGTTGAAATTGGTTTTGGTAAATTGTCTTACGCGATGACTTCAGATCGAAATTAATTAATATGGTTTTGCATGCCATTTTTTTTAGAAAAAAGTATAGAGTACCTTGTGTTTGATTGTTTCGATTCCTACTGATTTTTCTGGTGCCTATATATTATGGTTTTAGTATTGATATTGAGCTGAACGAATCAGGTGAGAGCTTCTTCAATTTTCAAGAGATTGTGTGCCACGTGTTTTTCTAGGCTTTACTGAATTCCGATTAATAAAGTTTGTGTACTGTTAACTTATACCCCAGATTTGAGCAGAGAAATATTGTATTTTGGATAGTAATATTTGTAACATTGTTTTTATAGTTATCTATAGTTTTTGGCTGGGATCGAAGCTATCTATATCTAGAGGAATTTTTGGCATGGGCTGAAGGTGGACCCTAGTAGAATTTTGGTTGGAGTGAAAAATTTTGTTGCCAAGTGTTTGAGTGCCTGCATGCCGATTTAAGCTGCTATTGGATTGAGATCCTTATATCCCCTCCATCGTGAGTTCCACTTTGAAGGACCCATACTCATCACTTGGAAGGAGCCTCGAATAATACCTTTGTTAGATATTCCGAAGTTATTATGCAAGTTTTAATATATAAATGAAAATACGTAACTGCTTTCTATGCTGTTTATTAAAGACTGGCTTCGTACTCGGGCACACAGGTGAACAACATATGTTCATACAGATACAGGTAGATATGCGTACACCGAAGTAGAACGAAACATCGAATTCCTCAATAATTAATATCGATACATAATATCTTCACCCTTAAAAATCTTACATATCAACACAATTTACAATTTATTTACAGTCATTTATGATAATTCAAAATATGATTTACAAACTATAACTTATGCTAAATACAAATTGAACATCATTCATATCCTAATCTCTCTATTGGTTTTACATGTCGTTTCTCTCTTCTTGACGCTAAAGGTGAACTCAACCGTTCACATTTTTCTGGTGAATGATCTGTTTCATTTGATACAGGTATTACAAATTAACATAAGTAATCTAATTTCAATTGATCTACATGTTTCTTAACACAGCATCTCTTTCTGTTTAAGTAAACTAAGTACAGGATATTACCTAAATTTTTTTTATGATACCTTTTTCACAGTATTCTTCTTATTTTTTTCATGAATTCTCTAAAATTCATCGACTCAAATTGTCTACCTTGATCTGTAACAATTAATTTAGGTAGTCCAAATCGTGCGAATGTTGATCTTAATATTCTTATTGTCGATTTTGACGTAATATTATTCATTTGAAAAACTTCCAACCACTTCGTATAAGCATCTACAATTATTAAGAAGTACTTACTCTTAAATGGACCCAAAAAATATATATGTAGACGTTCCCATGCTTTCTCTGGGTAAGGCCAAGGGGTCAATTCTGATTTTTGTGGACTTGGACTATTCAGTTTACAAATTTCGCACGATTTGACTAAATTTTCTATTTCTTTGTCTATATTGGGAAACCAAAAATATAATCTCGCTATTACCTTTAATTTAGCTATTCCTAAATGCGTTGAATGAATTTGATTCAAAATTTCTTGTTGCAATTCGTGAGGTATGATTATACGAATATTCCACAATAAACATCCTGATAATAATAATAATAATAATAATAAGGTCTTTATTCACAAGATTGAACTACATTTATAAAATTAGTTTAAACTAAATATTACAATGTGAAAAAGGCGAGATCCAGTGCACCATGGAGGTGTACTGTTCAATCTAACCTACAGATTCATTGAAAGAGTACAATCAAAATCGCAGCTCAAAAGTACAATAAGGAAAAAAAATTTGAAGCAATGATTCCTACTCTCACTATAATTTTCAAGAAGATAAAAAAAAAACAGACAGTACAAAAATAAATCCTGCACATCACCCATCCACAGCCCCCACCTGCTCACCTTCAAGTTCTTTAAACACCAAAGCTCGGAAGCGGCTCATATTAGTCACATTCCTGATGTTCACAGACAAACTATTAATGCAAAATGTGATCTGATATGAATACTAGCGCCGAAACAAGTGAGTAGCATGTAACGGCGGAGTGAGAGTTCCCTTAAGGCGAATATTTAAGTTGTGAACATCAGTACGGAAGGTAATTTTGTTATAGAGGTATGGCAGACTCTTGGTATTTATGATCTTCATGAACAAAACCGTTGAATGGAGGACTCTCCTATTTTCCATATTGAGCCACCTCAGATCTCCAAGTTTATGGCTTATTCGATCATATTTTCTGATACCGAAAATTAAGCGCAAACAGGAGTTTTGAAGTTTTTGAATCCGCCT
This sequence comes from Halyzia sedecimguttata, assembly GCA_937662695.2. NCBI lineage: Eukaryota > Metazoa > Arthropoda > Insecta > Coleoptera > Coccinellidae > Halyzia > Halyzia sedecimguttata. Next base: position 66,588,307 of record OW569413.2, on the reverse strand, counting down.
CTTGTCATAGTACGTTAAACAAGGACCATAAACAGAATCTGCATAATTCACATGTGAAAGCACCAAGGATTCACAAAGCAATACTTTTACCCTTCTAGACAGAAACTCCCTACTGCCGTATATAACCCTCAACATACCGTAAGCCCTTTGCAAGCAAGACGAAACATGATCAGTAAACCGCAACTCACAGTCCAACCAAACACCCAAATCTTTTACCTTCTCCAGCAGTTCAACCGTTTCCGAACCGACAGTGATATGCTTACCAGATTGCAGAAATCTAACCCTGTCATTTCTCCTGCCGAATAGAATAGCAACCGTTTTTTTCATATTAAGGTGCAGACAATGCCTCGTGGTTACCTCCCGAATGACATCCAAATCAAAATACAGAGCAGCAACTGCTTGGTTCGTTTCATCCGGATAGAACGAGATATATAATTGGCTATCATCCGCGTAGTAATGTAGCAAGCAAGATGTCATATATTTGGTAAATTGCGAGACATATATAATGAAAATGATCGGCCCCAAAATTGAGCCCTGTGGCACACCCCTACATATTTCCAAAAAAGACGATATATTACCTCCATGAAGGACCGCCTGGAACCGATCTGCTAAATATGAGGAGAGGAGTGCAGTTGAATCTCCAGAAAAACCAATATGCAACAAAATAGCGTTGAAGATCATGCGATTTATGCTGTCGAACGCTTTAGAATAATCCAAAAGCGCCAATAAGGTCAGCTTCCCCTTATCAGTTGCTCTTATGATATCGTCGGTTATATGTAACAATGCTGTTGTGCAACTATGACCAACCCTAAAACCTGACTGAATGGGTGGAATTATTTTATTCCTATTAAGATGCGACCATATTTGCTTAGACATTACCTTTTCCAGAAGTTTGGACAGCGTAGGTAAAATACTAATAGGTCGTAAACCATTCAGATCCTTTGGATCAGGAACCTTTGCCACAGGAATCACAAGAGCTTTCTTCCACTGGCTCGGAAACACAGAATGCTGCAGACAAAAATTGAGAACATGGGTGATATGGGATAGGATATGGGGAACACATAAATGGAGGGAAAGTATATTAACACCGTCATGACCAGTTGCTCTACTCTTAATAGACTCTATAATTTTCAGTACTTCGATCTCATCAACACCCTCAAAGCTTAAGTAGTCAGTAGTAAGACAGTTTTCACGATCAGAGTAAAACGAGATCAAATCATCATCAGGAGATAAATCAGGTACAGAATTCAGAAAATGATTGTTCACACTATCTATATCGTCAACTGCGAAGGGTAGATCATTGTTTTTTCGACTAATAAGACCAATTCTTCTCAAATGGGCCCAAGCATTTTTACGATTCATAGACTGATTAATGTTCTTGTTGAAATAAACTTTTTTTTCCCTTCTCACAGCAGCAGTGCAAAGATTTCTTAGTTGCTTATACTCGTTCCAATCGTGATTTTCGATAGACAATTGAAATCATTTACATAAAAATGATTTGTACCGTTTATCTTCATGGACTTTGGCTGGCCATACATTGGTTTCGACAAATTTTTTGATCTCTTGAAGAAATTTGTCACGTTTGATGGAATCTCTAATTTCACTGAAATTTATGTTAATATTAGAATTTTCAATGAAATTAATCACATCAAAATCTGTAGTTGTGGAATCTACTCTATCTAGTATCGGTAAGCATGATAAAGAATCAGCTGGATTTTTATCATTTCGAACGTACTCTATTTCATAGTCATAATTAGACAAAATAGCAGTCCATCTTCGTATACGATTAGCAGCATATTGAGGTAGATTTCTTTGCGGACTAAACATGTGAACAAGTGGCTTGTGATCACTGACTAGCGTAAATTTGTTGCCATTGAGATACTGATTGAATTTGCCTAGTCCGAATATTATCGCTAATCCTTCCTTTTCAAATTGAGAATATTTTCTCTCTGATTGTTTCAATGGACGTGAAGCGTATGCTAACGGTTTTTCATTTTATCGTCCATAACGGGGCTCAAAACAGCACCGATACCATATTCTGATGAATCGACAGCTAATTTTAAAGGTAGCATTGGATTATAAGCCATTAACACTTGATTGGTAGTGAGCAGTGTTTTAACTTTTTCGAAAGCAACCTGACATTCGTCGCTACAATTTAACTTAATATTTTTTTGTAATAACGAATAATAATAATAATAATAATAATAATAATAATAATAATAATAATAATAATAAGAAGAGAATAACGCTTTTAGGAAAGCTAACCACTAATCGAAGATGAAAGGACTAGTAGAGACCAAAGTTTTGGAGCAATCCACAGAGTGTGTATGATTTCATCAAAGTTGAATAGCTACATACCGCGGTTTCATCCTTATTAGGAATCATCAGTGGAGCACAATTCAACGCTGATGAAAACAACACTACTAAGTAACCGGTTTAAAGAAAACCAGCAATCTCTTGTGAGATAATATAATAATAATAATAATAGTTATTTATTTACCCAACAGGAAAATTCCCAATTACAGGGTAACATTAAATATTACAACAAATATAATAGAATTTTAGAGCCAAAATTAAATAATCAATGGAAGAAAAAAAAAAACAAAAAATATTATACATCCAAATCTAAAAAAATAAATTAAACTTGAGATCATTAGCACTCTTGCATATGCGGTAAACTGGAGCCCACTGAAGAGCATTTGTTCGAGGTGTTGGAAGGTGAAATGATGTGCCAGTCCTCGCCTCCAGCCTTGGTGTACGTATGTGAACCTTAGACAGCAAATAAGGTGAGTCAATCCTTCCCGCGATGAGTTTCTGGGTGAACTTAGCGCACTGCCACCTCTGCCTTTGGAGTAGCGAAAAGATTCGCATCTCTCGCATGATCCCCGACAAATCCGCACCACGTTCAGGATAGCTGCCGGATTTTCGGTATTCAACATACTTAAAAAAATATAATATATATATATATATATATATATATATATATATAATATATATAACGAAAATATACGAATATAAAGGATGTAATATTGATGATAAATTTCTGACAAATTTACAATAATAATTAACTAATCCTAAGAATGATTTGAGTTTTGTGACATTATCAGGAATTGAGAACCTTTCAATTGCTTCGATTTTCGAACGACATGGTCGTATCCCGCTGGTGTCAATAATATGACCTAAATACATATATTGTTAGATATTCCAAAGTTATTATGCAAGTTTCAATATACAGGGTGTTCCTAAATTGAACGTACAAACGAAAAGGGGAGATTCCTTAAGTGAGTTTAAGAAAAAAAAGTCCCATAAACATGGGGTCGCAAACGTTTCGTTTTCGAGATACAGAGTGTTGAAGTTTGAATTTTTTTCAAGTTTTTTTCTCATAGTATCTATACTTCACAAGATATTCAACTGAAATTTGGCATAGATATTACATTTGAGAGTTCTCACTACGTGACATGGAAATTTCGATAGGAGGGTGATATTTTTTCTGGAACACTGCCACCTGTTCTTCTGCAGAACTTTTTTTTATCATAGTTACGAGAATTACGAGAGAATCGTTCAAAATTTTTTTCTCGAAATCGTTGGTAGATACGACAAAACTACAAGAGACCAAAAAGTTTAGTATAAGAACAAAGCTTTTTTTTACATTTTTTCAAATTAACAGTTGCTCACCAAAAAAAAGTTCTGCAGAAGAACAGGTGGCAGTGTTCCAGAAAAAATATCACCCTGTAGATCTTCTATCGAAATTGCCATGTCACGTGGTGAGAACTCTCAAATGTAATATCTATGCCAAATTTCAGTTGAATATCTTGTGAAGTGTAGATACTATGAGAAAAAAACTTGAAAAAAATTCAAACTTCAACACTCTGTATCTCGAAAACGAAACGTTTGCGACCCCATGTTTATGGGACTTTTTTTTCTTAAACTCACTTAAGGAATCTCCCCTTTTCGTTTGTACGTTCAATTTAGGAACACCCTGTATAAATGAAAATACGTAACTGCTTTCTAGGCTGTTTATTAAGGACTGGCTTGGTACTCGGGTACGAAATCGATAGATATGCGTACACCGAAGTACAACGAAACATCGAATTCCTCAATAATTAAAATCGATACATAATAACCTTGAACACCTTGAATTTTGTTTGGAAGATCTAAGCTAAGTTCTTTCCTTTGTAATCAAAGAATTTGTTTTATTAAAACCTTTAAAACCCAGCTGTATTAGTATTCACATTATAGCCCAGGAAGTATAATTGTTTTCGTTGACCTCCCAGCTGGTCGGGCAGACATCGAAAAGGGGGTCAACATTACAAAATAGTGAACCTACTCAGTGAGGATTCGTACTCGGATCTCCTACGCGGCGGGAAGGTGCACTGTTCCTCAGAACATGTTCACAAAAATGTATGATTCTATACCATAATGAATATTCTATTATGATTTTTGTTTTGAGTTGACACTATTTGTTAAACTTGAACACTAATATTACTCCATAAACGAACACGTCATGTTAAGAATTTCTAATCCGATATTCACCTTTAGATGACGTAGGTAGAATTCGATAGTTGACGTGTCTTGTGGAGTGGATGCAGGAATTTCAATGTTCACGAGTCGTCGCACGCCATATTAGCGAATTCCATGTCAAAGTACAATGAAATGTGGAATAATTCGGATTGTAATCTCAGCCTTCCCCACGGACTACTTAAAAAAGTCATTAATTCGAAAACTATTATTTCAACAGGGTGGAAGTTTAAGGGCTTTCATGATAATATATAGGTGTTAATGGTCAACTGAACATGTTGTGGATTTTGCATCTAATATGATCACAAATGAACACCAAATCGCATACAAATTCTTGAAGGTTTATAAAACTTCTCATTTCGAAACGTGAACTGTCAAAATTAATGATTCTTTCTTCGCTATTTGATGCCTCAGATTTAACGTTGAAACTACTAATATTTCCTCTGGAAAAAACTGAACAAAAACTAACTAAATCAAATAGTTGAGCTCATGCGAATTTTGGAAAACAACCGGGCAATGAACTCAAATAAATTTAAAGTGTATTCCGAAATGTCAGCGAAGTGAGAAAAATCTCAGAAGACTTTTCCGAAATTGGGTTTTCTCCCTAATTTTTCAGAAGGTTCTTATATTTGGGTACGGAACATGAAGAGAGAAATCTGAGAAATGTGAGACTGCCAAGATGCATAGAATAACAAAGTGTCAACACTCCCCACTAATTCCTGTTAAAATTTGCGGCCGAAAAACGGACCTAGACTTTTCTAATCACGTACTTTGGTGTACTACTGCACTCTGTAAACGATGGTGGCACTAGAGTCGATTTCACAGATTCTGACAAGCGAGTAAATGAAAACTGACAAGCGACAAAGTTCATTTTCAACCGTTGCTATTTCGAAATTAAAATTATATATGAAGCAGTTTATTGAAAAATCAATTGAATTTTTGATTAATCAGACATTTTGAATGGAACTATTAATGAAACAATCTGTGAATTCATAAATTTTGTATTTCAAAAGATCACATCCAATGTCATTAGAATATACCTACGCAATCAGTTTATGTATTTTGAAATACATTGATACAGAATAAATACAGAAATACAGAAATACAGAACTTTCTGGAATACCTACATAATATCTTCAGATATCACATTATTATTCAAATGTATTAATAATTACCTTTATCATGTAAGGCTCATTTAAATAGAGCATTTTATTTATTATTTTCGATGTATAAGTTGAACATTCTCATGTCATGTCAGCCAATACCGGTTGACAACTTTTTATGTTCTGGTGAATTGGGTATGATGATAAGATTTCAAAATATATTTGATTTGATACCTATTATTCAGAACTAGTTATATTTTTAATTTGACATGTCGATAACTTAGTCCATAAAATTTCTATTGCTGACATCTATCGGCGAAAACTGAAATAGAACAATATTCTTGTATTTTGACAATATTTGGACCGCAATTCGGCCGAACATATGTCAAAGAGATCCGCACCATGTATTCTATGCATCTATTAGACTGCTTTGCATCGGGCTCACTTATCTCACTTAATGGAGGGAGTGAAACTTGTGACTTGCCTAATTCAAAACTTAGCTGTATTTTATGGTGCAAATCTTTCAAAAATATTTAATGAGTTTTAAAAAACTTGTATACTCACATGAGCTGCTTGTTTAAATAATTTCTTGAAAAATATATGCCGTTGCTTGATCCATCACCGAGCAAAGACTTTTGACAAAACAATAACACGTAACCTCAAAATGTAATGAGCAGAATAAGATGAACGTGTTACTTTTTAAGCAAGCGGTGAACTGAGTATACAATTACACTTCGTGAGGTTGATCATATTTCGGAATACACTTTTAGTATATTCATTGTTAAAATGGCAATCTCTTTGGAGCATAAAAGTCAAAGAACTGTCACTTTGCCGAACATCATTCGAAAGTTATCCTTATCGAAAGATCTTATACAGCTGAAAAAACACCCTATAAATACAAACTCTCAGTAGGGGAAATTAAATCAATAAAAATAAAAAGTTTCAAGCCATACACGTTCTCGATATTTCTTGAATTTCGTGATTTGATTCCCCAGAGTTTGTTATAAGTTCTAGTGAATTCGTATTCCAGCAGTCCCTTGCTCTCATGGTTACTTTCAGCACATGCCATATAGAAAATTGAAGAGGCCCAAAGGGTAATGTGATCTAATGAACCAAATTGGATGTTACGGTCTCGGTACACGGATCGACTGATTTGCAACTTGACTGTATGATGAACTCGTGTTCAAGGCCTTGATAGTCTTTTCACTATTTTCTAGTTTAAACTAAACTTTTAGGGAGCAAAATGTTCAATGCGTTATATGATTCAGGATATACGTCAGAGATATCATTAATCTAGGACCAGGTTAATCACTCTGGTAATTGGGCGTATCTTTCATAAATATAGGTATACAGTATGGTTCAACGAAAACTCAACACCTCGATTTTCCGGCCTTAAAATGAAAATGTGGAAAATCGCTCGGACCTGTAAATTTCTGATTCGAGGGGGAACAACTTTTCTGCTCTTTGCTACCCCGTAACTGCAACCCCCTAAAGGGGGGAGCACAACCACTTGATTTTGAATAGGGATAAGGGGTTTTGCGATACCTCATTTTGAAGATATTATCGAGTACTATCTGATCGGCGTGAGGAAAATTTTCATCTAAGAACTGATGCACCGGTTGAACGAAATGAGGTGGTGCGCCATCTTGTTGGAAAATGATCGTTTGATGGTCTTCTGCATTCTCCAATAATTGCACAAGGGCTGAATAAATAGCGTTCTCCGATAAATCTGAATAAATTTGGCCAGTGAGATTATAAATTGGTATAAAAAATTGGTTCAAGCCCTGTGGACAGGAGCTTTCTGGCACTCTTGTTCGAACAGACAAATTATATCTCCGAAAGTATTGGTTTCACATAGTTGGGAATTATATCAATGGATACTTATGAAAGAACTTCATCTTAGCATAAATTGAATTCAAACATCATAGAAGAATTTAAATTCAACAAGAGTGCCAAAACTTATCAATCCAAAACCAATAGACAAATTCTACCCAACAACGAACTCATCCGAGATATTCATTCCTCAATTCTATGATGAACGATAATATATATTCTTTCCTCAAATCCCCTCCAATACTCCAATAAACCAATATTCCAGTTTTGTTTTTACTGGAGATATTCTGAACACAATATTATTAACTTACCATTACCATTCCCATCATCATATGGATTGACCATCGGCATGAAAATATCAACCAACAAAAAGTATAATATTATATTATAATTCTCATAATTCTACGATTGTTGAAATGAATTAGACAATGTCATGTCTCAGGAAAATAAGTTGACATTATAACAATTTATACATAGAATAATTATATCATTCTGTGAAAACGTAGAAATACGATTTGTTATTGAAATTTTGAAAAATCATATCTCCGAAAGTATTAGCTTGTTAGAGTTGAAAATTATATCGATGGATTCTTTATGGTAAAACTGCATATTGAAAATCATTTAATTTGGAATTTGTTATGTAAAAAAATTTTTTTTTTGTTACTCTGAAATCATCTGTCTGATTTCGTCCAATAACGAACTTAGCCGAGATATTTATTTCCCAAACCTACTCTGAAAATGTCAACTGTCTAGCTCATTCAGTTCGAGAGTTATCACCGGCCGGCCGGACCGGGCGGACAGAATGAATTGCGACCACGGATTCTTGATCAGTGAGTCGAACCAAATTGTTTGAGACCATTTTCATCGAAAAATTCGAAAATTACAGACATTTGGGCAAATTGATAAGCACTCTGTTCCGAGGAACAAGAGCGCCAAAAAGAGTCAATTATGTGATTTCAATAAATACCCACCCAAACACTTAATTTTTGGGGACGCTGAGTATGCACCTCACGAAATAATCTCGGATTTTCATCTGACCAATACCGACAGGTAGGCCGGTTTATAATGCCGTTGAGGTAAAATAAACACTCGTCCGAAAAACAGATATCGAGCAAGTAGTTTTGATTACCGTTACTCCACTGACCACTTCAAACAACTGGACTCGGCGACCGGGATCATCCTCATTCTGTTCCTGAACCAATCTTATCTTATAAGGATGGCATTTATGTTGTTTCAGGGTTGTCATGATGGTTGTGCGTGAATCACATACATGGCCTAAGACAGCCACGTCCCTCGCTTCGTCTCTTTCATGCACCCTCTTTTTGTTTCCGACTGAACCAGTAGCGTCAAATTTGGCAACCAGTTGCACAACGTAAGCAACGGATACATTCTTTCCAGGATGTCGTTCGCTAAATAAAGCCGCTGTTGTTCACGCAGAGTCATTATTCCAAAATAATCATTTTATCACTTCTACTCTTTCTTCTACAGAATACACCATTTTAAACCTACTACAAATTTACAATCGCTTTGATATACAGGATGAGTCTTTGACCACTGCATTAATTTTAACCAAAGATTTCTCTCATCAAATGAAACACTTTTTTCATTTGACATTTTTCCAAATTCAGCTCAGGTAAAAAGATACAGGCTGTTGAAATTTTGAAAAAAAAACAGTTTTTATTTTGTAGCTTTGACATCCTTTTTTCGAATAAAATGAATGTTGGCGTAAAGTTTCCTATAACTATGATACATATTTTCCAAATATTAGTTATTTTCTACTTCTACTAGTTTTCTAGTTATGGACTCGTGGATTCATAAAACTAAACGAAATTATCATAAAGAAATCATATAAAGTTTTTCTTCAGTCATTTCAAAAATATACCATCGATTTTGAACATTATATTATTCTTCATCATTTCTCCTTAAACGCACCGTTCTCGAGATATTCTTCATTGAATGTTTTAAAATGGAAAACTCCAGAAATTTCACTACTTTTATGGATCCGTCCCTGAGCGTTGGAATCCCGAATCAAGCTGTAAACCAAGTTACCATGCCTTATTCTCATCTGCCAACAATGTCATAGATAATTTATTTGCGGAAGTGTATTAGCACATTGTGAAATCTTTAAACGCTTGTAACTTTTTACCTGAGCCGAATCTGGAAAAATGGTAAATGAAAAAAGTGTTTCATTTGATGAGAGGAATCTTTGGTTAAAATTAATGCAGTGGTCAAAGACTCACCCTGTATATGTATCTATATATTTGATATATACTTTGAAGCGAAATTTTAGGGTTAGATAGTACTTGATACGATCTTCAAAATTAGTTATCGCCTACCCCTCATCCCTGTTCAAATCAAGGAGTTGTGCTCATCCCCGTCAGGGGATTGAAGTAACGGGGATGAGGTGCATACTCAGCGTCCGCATAAATTAAATGTTTGGGCGGGTATTTATTGAAATCACATAATTGACTCTTTTTGGCGGTCTTGTTCCTCGGAACGGAGTGCTTATCAGTTTGCCCAAATGTCTTTAATTTTAGAAGTTTTGGCTGAAAATGGTCTTAAACGATTTGGTTCGACTCACTGATCAAGAATACGTGGTCGAAATCGATTCTGTCCGGCCGGCCGTCCGTCCGTTAACACGATAACCCTCGAACGAAGGGAGTTAGAGAATTGAAATTTGCAGGGTAGGGTTGGAGCGTAAATATCTCGGACGAGTTAGTTAACGGTGAAATCCATCAAGCGGTTTCGGAGTTATGGCCGTTTTTAGTACAAATATTTTGTATGAATATTTCCGAAACCGATCACTCGATCTATCTGAAATTTAGCACCAAATTGAAGAATAATGAGCTTTATATGCGAGCAGAGTTTTGTATTGATCGGGCTTCCGTAAAGTGTAAAAAAAAAATTTTAATTTTAAAAATTTGTTTCTTCAACAACTCTCGAACAGAATGGGCTAGGCAGTTGAAATTTTCATAGTAGGTTTGGGAGATAAATATCTTGGTTGAGTTCTTTATTGGGCGAAGTCGGCCTGATGGTTTCAGAGTAACGAAAAAAATTTTTTTTTACAAATTTCAAATTCAAGTTTTTTTGAGATGCAATTTCACCATAAAAATCCATTGATATCATTTTCAACTCTAAAAGCTAATACTTTCGGAGATATGAATTTTCGAAATTTCAATTATGAATCTTACTCCTGTGTTTTCACAGAATGCTGTACTTAATTTTTCTATCTATGAATTATTATAGGATCTGTGTTCTTACATGTCATCTTATTTTCCTATGAGAGATAAATGTCAAAATTATTTCTGGTTCGTATTCTTGATATGAAATACCCTTCCTGTTCTATAAAACAAAGTATGATTGGATGCAAAATGAACAATGGAATAATTATAAATAATCATATAGTAATGCAAGTTGAAATTCTTGCTCAAACGTTTTCAAGCCATCCAATTTTAATCAATATTTCATCGTACATCAGTCGTGTTCCGCGATGAGTCTACGTTTTATTCAATTATTTATTATTCAATACATCCAGCTGACTGGAAGCACGTTTACGGGAGTACATAATAATATGAATAATATACAGGGTTTGGATAAAGTAAGGAACCAAAGAGATGTATTTAAAACGGAAAAGACGATGAAACTTTGCAGGCAAGTACAGTGGCGTATCTGATCTGATCTGATGCTATATCTTTAGATAGGACTTACTTCCGGTCTCACTGGAAATACACTCAACTTCTCTAAATTGAATGCGACACCTTGTATCTTTCTGCTGATTAATTTAGAAGATCTTGTTAGTTCGAAATGGTATATACTATGTTTAAGGGAAATAATAAGAGGTACATTTATTTACTTTAGACTAATAAGAATAATAATTTAAACGGAATCACCTGTGCGGTATGCCAGTTAAATTAAAACGTTGTAATGTTTTAGTAACCATTTCACGTGATATGGGATTTCCTTCAGGATGCAAATCAATAAAAATATTACACGCTCTAACACGATCACCATTACTGATCATCATTAATATTTCAATACACTATTTTTCTTTTGAATGAAGCATTCCTGATCGTACAATGTATCTCTGTCAAGTAGTTTGGCGACAGCTACTTACCAGATAATACTCGTTTATTTCTACCAACATTGTAGAAAAATAATTTCTTAAAACACGTGTGTACATTTTTATTTTCATAAGTCTAAAGTAAATGAGTTAATAGGCTTGCACTGTATTGTCCGGAGGTGAACAGTGAGCATTTTGAACATTTGTTTCTGGATCTTGTTCCTGTAGAATACATTGAAATATTGTAGATGATACATTTTCACTAGTTGGCGTTGATTCTTACAACCCTCCTTTTCATTTCGGTCTTGAGATTCATAATAGATCATAATAGAAAAGCAGACTTCTTGACGATGTATGACATGATTTTCAATGTTGACTGGTCGGATGTTTCAATAGTTGACATTCAATAATAACAGCAAAGGATAGTCCACGAATGCATGGTGGCATGAGGGGCGAGTATGGTAACATGAAATGCGGACCCTGTTATATTACGAACTCGTTTGCCAGATATTTCGAGAGTGTATATAGAACTCCTCAATGCGTCAGTCAGATGATATTGATGTGGTCGTTGTTGCGGCTTTTGTTCATGTTAATTCCGTATATGATACAGATTTCATATCGGCTTCTAAGAAATTAAAAAACAAGAGTACTGCGGGACCAGGTGGTACACCGAGTTTTCTGGTCAAATATTGCATACATGTTCTAGCGTTACCACTCGTAAACATTTTAAATTAATCTTCGAAAACCGTAGATATACATTAATCTGGAAGATTTCTAGGATCATCCCAGTCCTGAAAAAGGGGAACAAATCTATTAACTATAGGTTCATATCGATACTGTAAAATTTTTCTAAACTTTTCGAGATAATTTTGTACAGAAATAGATTTCCGAACATAAGGAACGTGATACGATCTGAACAGAATGGATTTATGCCACAACGTTCGAGTTAGACCAACCTGGCGGTGTTTTCAGTAGTAATATCACTAGTGACTGAATTTTCGCGATAAGTCTGTCGACTTATTTCTTAACGACACAGAGTTGTTTGAAAACACCACGAGTCTGAAGGACGAGTGGTGTTTTCTCCAAGCAACTCAGTTGAGTTAAGAAATAAAAGACAGACTTATGAGATAAATTCAGTCACGACTGATATTTCATTAGACTATTTCACGAACAAAATGACTCATGTTGACGTCTGTAATTTATATTTATCGTTTGTCAAACCGTTCATATCCATGGGTTGAGTCGTTGAAAACAGCAAACTTGTAAGACCAATCATAATTCAGAGACAGTTGATGTTTTCGCGATAACACGAGCTGTCTTTGGCCTGTGGTTGATCAGATTTTGATAGGGATTGGTTCAAACATTAGATCAGTCTGAACAACTAGATGTAGTATAGATATACTGAATTCAATAAGGCATTTGATAGTGTTGACCACAAGCACCTGATTATGAAACTGAAATATAAACTTAAATTTTTGGATGGCTTGCTTAAACTTATGACTTCATATTTATTCAATAGGATTCCAATATGTGACTGTTGAGAATTCCAATTCGTTCCTGTTTTTCGCGTCGTCCGGGGTCCATCAGGATTCTAATTTAGACCCCATTTTTGTTGATTTTATTCATAAACGATCGGCTGGATGGATATTGGGGTTTTGGGATTGCTTTTTGCAGATGATTTAAAGTTGTTTTTCAAAATTACATCAATGCTGAACTGTATCACACTACAACTAGCAATTGATAAATTATGTCACTGGTACTATCTCAATAACATAAATTTGAACGTGTGGCATATAATATCTTATAAAGAAGGAAGGCATTTAATATGGTATTCGTACCATATAGATGATAATGAATTGAAGCGTAAATCACAGACGAAGGATTAAGGAGTGTTGTTTGACGAGAAAAGTTCTTTGGTGGCTCACATTGAAAATACGATGTCTTCTGCCTTAAGGATTTACTGGGTACTGAGCGCTGAGACTTTCATATTCGTTTTTGAATCACTGATAAGGAGTAAGCTTGGACACGCTAGTCGAATTTGGTGACCTATTTACAACTGTCATAGGCATCGATTGTAGGCAGTACAACGATGATTTTATAAATTTCTGGTTTGGAGGTTGGAGTCTGTATATCCTCCAATAGGTCCAAAACTCCCAATATTTTATTTCATTCAGTCTTCTCAAAAGATTCAATAGTCAATGTTTGGGGACTAGAAGAGCTATATTAGCCCTCAATACTGGTTACAACTTGCTGAATCACAAGATTGGTACCCTAGCATTTTTGGAAAGGTTACCAATTTTATCTCCACGGTTAGAGAGCAACAATAAATCATTGTTATATTTAAGATCAGGTAGAACTGATTTGATCTTGCAGTCTTCAATTAATTTTATGTGTGATATTTACAATTCCCTAGCTGATAAAGTTGATTTTACTGTAGATTCTGTATATAAAATATTGAAGATAATATATATGAATTCTCACGAGTAGGTTCAATTCATTTTGCGATATACTCAATTTTTTTTTGTGTTATTATTGGTATTCGTTGCGCTTGCTCTGAATCATCTCGGTCACATTTTTGTTTCGCTTGTTTGCACAATTTTGTTGTTGTGTTACTCTGAATTTATTCTTGCGCTATCGTATGAATCCATTGATTTTGAATTTTCTCACTTTTTATCCCTCTAATTAAGTGTAATGGATATCTGTTGCAAATATAGATTTGATTATACATCGCAAAGTATCCTCTAATGATAACTTAATAATAATTATGATTGAAAGTAATTGATCAGAACGTAAATTGAGAATTTTTCGAAGCAATTCTCTTTTCCGATTCTACTGAGCTGATGTTCTTCTAGAGATCTCAGAGCTTCAAACTCCAAACTCAAAAGCCCAAAACTTGTATTTTATCCACATGAGAATTCAACGTAAATGAGCGGTGAATATGCTTTGTTTGTAGTTCAGAACCCAGGGGCTAACCAGCTTTTTTGTTCTCTCGTGGGACGAAATAGCGACATAGGGGTGCGACCATGTTAATTACAATGCGCCCGGCATCAAATCTACCGACGTCACTACGACGCCACTCTAGCCATCCTCTTGAATGCCTGAAGCTCTACCTGCCTGTCCTAGTTAGTTCACTTTATTAACTTCTATGTTTTGCATTGATGGACATTGTATGGAGCGATTTTAATTCCACAATATAGTGTGCGCATAAAGTAAGGAACAAAATTCATAACTGCGTTATTGAATGTTATCAAGCAAAACTCGGACAGGTCCATTTTAGTTTTTAATTAACACCTTATGGCATAAACATTTTATTTGTGACGCCATCCATTTTTAAATAATGATGTTGAAAACTTATTGTTTCATCAGGATGTTATGGTTCGAAGGATCAAATGTTGAGTCCTGATCCTTTTATCAGGATATTATATTATTTCGAAGGACCAGAATTATACACCCTGATTGTTTCATCGGGGCGGTGAGTAAGGGGGTATACTTAACTTTAAGCACCCAGTAGTAATCTCGCTGATTACTGTGTAAGTTGTTACTTACAATGAGATAACAATTACGAGGATAGGAAGTGGTGAAAGATTCGAACGCACTTTAAACACAAATACAAACTGTATTTTCTTATTACCGACAATGTGATAACAAGCACGAAGTACAAATTGTAGAAATGCAATATTTAATACAATATAAAATCTTCCTTTTATATGAAAATGTATAGCAAGGAAGAAGTGACTATATTTTTGGAAGGAGAACTAAATGAGAACTAAAAGTAACTGTAGTAGTATTTGTTGTAGTATCGTAGTGAATTATTTCAGAGTAAAATGTTTCTAAAAGACCAGATAGAATAAAAATAGGAGATTCTTTCACCTGGGAAAATCGGGGGAAATATTAACAATGATTGGGGTTTCGATGTTAAAGCATTATGTTACAACAATACTCTCATTTGTCGTTTATGAAATAGAGTGTGAATGCATCCAATGAGTGAACTCTTAGGGTGTTTTAATCTTAGAAATTCGAAATCCCGAATTTCTCCCACTATGGGCACTAACCCTACTTGCTTTCTGCATATAATCTATCAACAACAGCTGATAGATAACCTTCACAGATTAGGGCCATAGGGTCTAGACAAAAAGAACAGAACTGGGCAATGTGTTTAGAAACTGATACGTTTCTTACGACTTCAGTGAGAGAATGCATTTTAGCAATCTTTTACAGGAAATATGCAATAAATCGCTCTACAAAGGTCGAAGCTTAACAAGGAATTCTACTCGCAGTTATCTTTACGTAAAAGTATTATTTTCCAGGGTGAGACTACACATAGTAAACTAAAACGCAGTTAACCCAAAGACAAATATTCACGTTTTACAAGCAAGCTCCTTTGTTGAGAAAAACAAATCTGCGTTTCCCAAAATATCAAGTCATGAGACGTAAAAAATGACGTCATAATTTATTTTTTAAATGACCACCTTCATTTTTTTACTGCTTTATTACACGATGCAACTTATCTAAATGACAATTTTTTTGAGAAAATAACACATTTACTGAAAGAATTAAAAATGAAATTCTCATGGAAGAAAATCTTTATTCAACCCAAAAAACAAACGATATTTAGCGGAAATCTTCAAATTGTGCTCCGTTAACCATTTGGCACTGACTGATATGAGTGTTAAACACTTTGTACACTTCGCTCAAGGACTTCAGGAGTAATCTGCTAATCTCCCATTATAAACAAATTTTTGGGTGTCCGAAGGGCAGTAGTCCTGTCCTAGCAAATGCCGTTTTGACATGGATTATATTGTTTGCTTTACCTCAATTATCCTACTGATAATAACATAAAATTAGACTGGTAAAGAAAGCCATCTAGTTCCAGAAAGTACCTCAATTATGATTCATACCAGCACATACTCTCTCACAAATATACTCCTCTGTAGCCGCATGGATTTCTGGAAGACTCACCTCCGCTAATTTTCGAAGTTGTTCACTCTCAGAATCCCTTCAATATTTGAATTGAATGAGGTAAATGTCGTTGCTCATAAGGCAAGTAGGGTTTTTTTCAAAACCAGGTACGACCAAGCGATTATTATTCAGAACTTCAGATGTTCGAAGACCGCTACAAGACCCTTATGTAGGGCTATCATCTCCCATAGATATATGCTTCACTTTCTATTGTATGAAAGATTGAAAAAATGAGCTGGAAAAATTAACTCCATATGTCATGATACCAGCTGACAGGTTGAAAGGGACAATGATTTCGATGAACACATTCAGTTCATCGTGGAAAAAGAAACAGATAGAGCAGTACCTCTTTTGGATACATGGGTTTTTAGATATACAGGGTGTCTGGTGAGGAATGGGACAACGTTTAGGTGGTGATGAGGGATGTCTCAAGGAGTGAGAAAATGCCATTTGAAATCATCTGAGGTTCATGGTTCCTGATATACAGGGTGTTTTAGAAAAAAGTACGAAATTTCAAATGACTATAATTCAGGAAATATTAAAGCTAATCCGATGATTTTTGGTATGAACAATGATAGAGTGAGTACGAATCTGTTTGAATGGAAAATTCGAAATAAAATCAGATCCGGACTCAGAAATTTTAGTTTTTCTGAAATTAGGAAAAAACAACACCCTGTATGCGGTTTTCAATTTTTTTGACTTCAGATTCCGAGAGAGCAGGAAAAATACTTTCAAACTCAACTGTCATCCCGAATGGCACAAATTTTCCCTGCTTTCTCTGATCCTTCGAATGTCAATCTTCCTATTTTCGCTTCTTCTATATTTTTTTCTCGACATTGCAGAAATATGAGATCTCAGATAGTTACTTATAAGTAAAAAAAAAGATCATAAACGAATCAAAAATTTTATAAAAATTATCAAATAAGCGAAAAACAGTTAACATTTGGAAAATTCAAGAAGTATTTCTGATGTACTAATTGATGATTCAGTGGGAACAAAATTAATGATAATTAAACAATAATTCTTCAAATATTGTTCAAAATGAAAACCCCCAACTTCTACACATTTATCTGCTCTTTTCATCAAATTCAAAACTGGTTTCCTTATCACATTTGGGTTGTTTCGTATTTCGTCACATGAGTCTATTATTCGCTGAATTAATTGTTCCCTCGTATTTATCTCTTGCTCATACACCATAGTTTTAAGGTGGCCCCAAAGGAAATAATCTAACGGTGTCATGTCTGGAGACCGAGGTGGCCATGCTCTTTGACCACCACGACCACGAAAAAATTTTGTGATTTGGAACCCGACGATTGGGAAAACGTCTACGATACTCCCTTTCAGCTGCTCTTTCGTTCATATCATATGAACCATACACCAAAAGCATGTCAACATACTCTTCATTGGAAAATGTGTGCGGCATGATTTTCAACAAATTGAAGAAAGATTGTATCTACAATAAAATCACTAGTTTGACAGATAACTAAATGCTCTATCTTTTCTCATCATGAATGATAGCAAACCATAGAATTGACAGAACTGGCAACTAGATTCAAGACTCATGATGGAGATATGTACATGACGAATGAAACTTTGGATATTACAGGAAAAAATGATCCAAACTCATCTGAAAGATCGACTAAGAGACAAGAAGGTGACGGTTTTCATTCTGAACAATATTTGAAGAATTAATCATTAATTTTGTTCCTACTAAATCATCAATTAGTACTTCAGAAATACTTCGTAAATTTTCCAAATGTTAACTGTTTTTCGCTTTTTTGATAATTTTTATAAAATTTTTGATTCGTTTGTGACCCTTTTTTTTTACTTCTAAGTAACTATCTGAGATCTCATGTTTCTGCAATGTCGAGAAAAAAAATTGGAAGAAGCGAAAATTGGAAGATTGACATTCGAAGGGCCAGAGAAAGCAGGGAAAATTTTTGCCATTCGGGATGACAGTTGAGTTTGAAAGTATTTTTCCTGCTCTCTCAGAATCTGAAGTCAAAAAAATTAAAAACCGCATACAGGGTGTTGTTTTTTCCTAATTTTAGAAAAACTAAAATTTCTGAGTCCGGATCTGATTTTGTTTCGAATTTTCCATCCAAACAGATTTGTACTCACTCTATCATTGTTCATACGAAAAATCATCGGATTAGCTCCAATATTTCCTGATTTATAGTAATTTGAAATTTCGTTATTTTTTCTAAAACGCCCTGTAAATCAGGAACCATGAACCTCAGATGATTTCCAATGGCATTTTCTCACTCCTTGAGACATCCCTCATCACCACCTAATCGTTGTCCCATTCCTCACCAGACACCCTGTATAGATAACAACATATAGACTGGTATAGAAAAGCATGTGGTCCAGAAGGTACCTCAATTATGATTCATACCAGCACATAGCACTTAAAACAAATATGATTCTGGACAGGAAGAGACGAATTATGGACATTTTACATTAACAGTTCGAAAGGTAGGCCAGCGATAGACTTTTCATTGGCAATGGTTATAATAGTCTTTCTTGGGAAATAACTTTATGATACCACAGCAATGTAAAGGGAGACGTAGCAGACGTGGAGAGCAGTCAAACGTTTGAATCCTTTCCATTTCTATACGGACTTACGGGAAGGCTCACAAACTTATACGAGGATCATAACATAAAAATGACAGATTCTCATAGGCGATAGGTCATAGACATGTTTCATGTCTAAAAATAATAGAGGAATATGAATTTAATGAACGACAGATATGTGAATGACATTACAAATACGATCTAAGGAAAGCACAAAATATAGTTCATGAAATAATTTACAGCCAGGTCAAAAATCCAAAACTGTTGAAAACTAGTTTTGTCGAGTGTAATACCCTCTCGATCGTTGGGATATTTCGATATTTCGGCAATATCTTCACCAATATAGATCCGATCAAGTTCAAATCTAGAATTTCACTGTTAAATGAGGTTTTGAAGGCTCTCTTAGAATTTCAACTGATTTCTGTAGGATAGTTTCTGAGTTACAGATTTTTTTTTTATATATTTATTTTAATTTTCCAGTCTTCCCAAAATTCTGCATAAGTCTTCGTGTCGGTAGTTAACAACTGACTACCGCGCTTTAATTCGATGAGATCAGTATTTATCGAGTTATTGGGGAAACAAAATTTAGGGTGGCTATAAATAACTCTGAAACCACTAGGTGGATTTTGTCCATGCATGAACTTAGCCGGCGCATTTGTACTCCAAACCTACTCTGAAAATTTCAACTCTCTAACTCATTGCGCTCGAGCGGAATCGTACTGACAGCCGGCCGGCCGGACAGAATCAATTTTGACCTCGGATTCTTCATCAGTGAATCAAAACTATTCGTTTGAGACCATTCTCGGTCGAAAATTCGAGAATTACAGACATTTGGCGAATTGATAGATACTTTGTTCACCTGAACAGCGCGCCAAAAACTGAAAAAGCGGAATTTCGACTCCGGGACTCGATCCCGGTACCCCTTCCTGTCTATGGTTTCTATACTACGATTTCTATCAGCCATATGCTTCAACCACCAGACTATGCTAGGTCTGTACTGATCTGTGGTGAAAGGTAGATTATGAACGAATTTTAAATTTCTAATTTCAGTTTTGATGTTTTTTCCTAATATTTATTTATTTATTTTAATTATTTAATTAAAGAGGAAACGAAAATGCAATTTTATATTCATTATGCTGGTCGTCAGAGAACAATATATTCAACAATAAACATCCGATCAAGTTCAATTCATTAGAATACGTGCAATATACCCTATTTTATTAATTTAAATATAGTATAAACATGGAAAGTTACAAGGTTACATGTTACATGTCTTCAAGAGAGAACAAAACAATTTATTTTTGAATATCGATGTAAATGCATCTATATAACTACTTTCCAACCTCCTCTGAAACTGACAATGATTATTATTATGGGAAATACATGAATTCATTGATTTGTAATTTCGAAAGCAGGTTTCCCTATGGTTTTTTTAATTTGAAATCTCTCAACCTTTACACTCCACACCCCTCTACTGTTTGTTCAAATAAGAAAATATGAATTGTGATATATCAAATTAAAAGGCATTCAATTGCACATTGAGCGGTGTGACTGAAAAAATAATTTTTTAAGCTATTTTTGCGCGTACGTTCTGGGGAACATCGCGTTATCATTTTGCCCAAATGTCTGTAATTTTCGAATTTTTCGCCGAAAATGGTCTCAAACGATTGGGTTCATCTCCCTGATCAAGAATTCGAGGTCAAATTTGATTCTGTCCGGCCGTCCGGCCAGCCGTTGCCACGATAACTTGAGAACGGAAAGAGATAGCGACTTGAAATTTTTAGGGTAGGTGGCGCATCCAAATAGGACGGACAAGTTCGTTAATGGGCATAATCGGCCCAATGGTTTCCGAGTAATAATTTCGTCTACAACCAATACTAATCCGATCGAATTGAAACTTGGTGAGTAGTTGTAGAATATAAACCTGAGCACGTTTGTCAAATTTTGTGAACATCGTATCGCTAGTCATTTTTTTAAAAATTATTAAAAAATAATATTTACGTCGCTATAACCTAAGAACCGAAAGAGATAGCAACTTGAAATTTTCAGGTTAGGTTGAGAATCTGGATGCGCCATTCGAGATTATTTAAAGGCATAGTCGGTAAAACGGTTTTGAGGTTATACCTATCTGAAATTTGGTTGTTATTTCCTCAATAACTCGAAAAATATAGAACTGATCCAATTCAAACATGGGCATTATTTGTAGAATGGCAACTCAAAAATTCTTGCAAAATTTTGTGAGGATCGTATAACTAGAAAATTTTTAAAAAATTATAGAAAATTATTGAAAAAAATTCTATACATCAGAAACTATTCCTCCGATATCGTCGAAACTTTGCAAGAGCCTTCAGAACCTAACTCTACTACCAAGTTCCAAGTTTGAACATGATCGGATCTATATTGTTGGAGATCCGAGCAGCTTTGTGTGAGTTTAATAGCTGGATGGATGATCGTTGCCTTGACAACTCCCGAACGAAAAGAGATAGGGACTTGTAATTTTCGGGATACGTTGCACATCTGAGTAGGAGAGTTGAGTTCACTTTTGGCCATAATCGACCCAACGGTTTCGGAGTTATACCTATCTGGAATATTATTTCCTCGATAATTCAAAAAATATAGACTCGAACGAATTGAAGCTTGGTAACTAGTTGTAGAATATCGACATGAAGACGTGTGTAAAATTTTGTGAGGATTGTACCACTAGAAAATTTGAAAAAAATTACGAAAAAATATTATGTATCTCATGATTCCTTGAGAACGGAAAGAAATAGCGACTTGCAGTTTTCAGGGTAGATTGCGCATCTGAATACGATATTTGAGTTCGTTAACTAGTATAATCGGTCAAATGGTTTTGGAGTTATATCAATCTGAAATTTGGTTGTTATTTCCTCGATAACTCAAAAAATAGAAATCTGATACAATTCAAATATGGTTATTAGTTGTAGAATGCCAACGCGAAAATTCTTGTAAAATTTCGTGAACACAAGTTGAAAACAGCTGCGAATTAATGTATTAGATCGCAAATCAAATAATAAACAGATACGGATGGTGGTGTCGCTTCCACACACATGAAGTGATTCTTGAAACAAAGTGAGGAGGTCAAGAAAAACTTTAGTTTATGTTGGAAAAATTTTCTTTCGTCAATCTAGCAGATCAACTAAAGATGACAAAATGTATGGTATCGTTTTAATTGCTAACTGATCTCTCTAAGGCGAATAATATCATATTTCCCAAGAATTTTCCATTCCATAAGAATCAATTGAGTGAAAAGCAGCGAATAGAAATCTTGATATTTCTTGGACATGGGGATCGCGAGCGGACCTATGAACAAGTGTGCGAAATTTTTAATGAGCGTTATCAAGACAGAAATTCTATAAGTAAAACTACTGTTTGTCGGGTGGTTATACATTTCGAACAAATTGGAAATGTTAAAAACTCTCCAAAATCTAGTAGACCTTCAACTACGACATGTGACGATAAGGCCCTCGATATATTACTTTCCATGGAAGAGAATCCGAAACAATCTACACGAAAACTGGTGATGAATTCGATGTGACTATGTAGTCAGTTGGTAATCTTCTTAGAAAAACTAAGCTCACCCATACATGATTCAAAGCACACAAGAATTATCTGATGATGATTTCGACCGACGAGCGCAGTTTTGTGAAGTACTGCAGGAGAGATGCAATGAGGATGATACCTTTAAATCGAGAATTCTTTTTACGGATGAAGCTACGTTTTACTTGAAAGGGTCTGTCCATCGATATAATTGTCGCTTCTGGTCCACAGCAAATTCTCATTGGGTGCAGACAGTTCACAACCAACATCCCGAAAAATTAAGTGTGTGGTTGGGCACAATTTGCCATCATATTATTAGACCTTTTTTTATATAAGGAGATTTGACTAGTGACTATTATCTAGAGTTACTGAGGAATCAAATATTACCAGTCATTGATCTCTCTCCCGGTGTGAATGGTCGATAAGTAGCTGACAATATTTGGTTCCAACAAGATGGTGCGCCTCCGCATTATGGAATTGAAGTGAGGAGGTATCTTGATAGCACATTTCCTGAGAAATAGATTGGTAGGAGAGGATGAGTTGAATGGCCACCACGATCTCCAGATTTGAACCCTCTCGACTATTTTCTGTGGGTCCATTTGAAGAGTACTGTTTATCAAAATCGGTCAGATAATTTGGGTGACCTGCGACTTGAAATTCAGAGAGAAGTCGGAAGAATACCTGTTGCTGCGTTGAATAATTCATTGAGGAGTTTTGAAGAACGGCTTACACATTGTCAAGCAGTCAACGGTGATCAATTCGAACATTCAATAGATTGAAATTATTTTCCATTCTTGAATAGGAAACTCGTCGATATCACAAAGCGAGTAACCATTCCCAATTGATTATTTTCTAATATTTTAATAAAAGAAAATATTTTTACTGCATGAAAACTTTTCATCGGTTCTCTATAGAATAATAACAACCTCTATGAAAAGTTCATTTTAATACGATAAACTATGGCCCTAAAAACATAAAATTCTGCTGAATGGAACATTAACAAGAGAAGATGGAGGCGAACCTCCGTTTCCGATAATTCAAACTGCAATAAACTTCCAGAGTTAAACTTAATTGAATCCATACCAGAGCAGCTTTCACTTCTTCACAAGTTCCTTGAATTTTTCCGGATATTAATGTTGTTCGTTCTCCCGGATTACCCATAAATTATACTGCTAATTAATTTCAAGCTCGAGCTTTCAAGTTGAAATATTGTCCGAACAAAACGAAGTGGAGGACAAATTGGATCAGTTTCACAACGATGAGAGTAGGTCCCTAGGAGATTTTTTTCCTGTTATTCATGGCATAAAATGATTTGATTCAACTAAGTAGAAGTAGAGTACACCGGAATGAATATTAATTCAATAATCTTTGCATAGAACTTCAACAATGTAACCATCAGTGCATTCGGATCAGCCTTCTTTAACTTTCAATGCTGGGAAGGTGCATAATGATTGTTTGGTTCTTTCTGAGATGTCCTCTTCAAACTCACTGAGAGGTTATTTACAGCAACACTTTTTGAATTGTCGAAATTCATAATCAGTTGTGACATATCCAGTGACAAGTGACACTATGTGACATCAAAATAAAAGTCAAGTTGATAGAAAAGTCATCCTACAATAGGTTTCTGAAAGCGGTAATCGCTCTCATACTCGGTATAGCCCTCAAATACAAATTACAACAGCTGATGAATTAGAAGTTGGTATACTACTACAGAATATACAACTGAATAAATCAGCCGGTCCTGACGGAATACCACCAATATTTATAAAGAACTGTATAGATGGTTTGGTATTTCCACTTACAACTATTTAAAATATGTCTCTCTCCTTCCATCACCCTTCTGTCTGGAAATTGAGTCACGTAGTACCGAAACACAAGGGTGAAAAAAAAGTGAAATAACAAATTACCGTTCCATTTGTAAACTTTCAATATTCGGGAAGGTCTTAGAACAGATCGTATACCGCATTCTCCTTAGCGTAACTAAGATAGTTATCATTCCGCAACAACATGGATTCATCAAGTTGACTCTATTTACACAGACCTCAGCGAAGCTTTTGGCGAAATCGATCATAAACTACTTGTCGAAAATTTTGCTGAGGTTTGTGAAACTCCTGGTCTTCCCGACTATATCCGGTCATACATACACGGAAGAACTCAGGTGGTTGCAGTGGAGGGGCATCAATCGGCCGAATAATTGAACACATCTGGAGTACCTCAGCGTATTCACCTTGTTCCGCTGCATTTCATCATTTATGTAAACGATATTATCAAATATTTTAAATATTAATTTGTGTTGCTTTACGACGACGATCCCAAACTTTTCCTTCGTGTGAGTACAATAGAAGACTGCAGGAAATTCATAGTGACCTAGATCGATTGGTGAAATACTGTGCTCAGAACAACTTATTTATTAGTTTTCCAAAATGTACCTCCATTACTTTTACGAATAAGAAATTCAAAATCACACACCAGTATAATATCAATGGATACTACATTAGTAAAGTTCCTAAAGTCAGGGATTTGTCCAATACAGGAGAATTGACAATAGAACATACGCCCAAAAGCTCTTGGTATAGGTGAGTTACAGCTTCAACAACAAATACCTGTCTCAGGTCCAATGGTTTATTTGTATCTTGATCGTCAATTCCGATGATTTTGAGTAGCCTTTTTTTGCAGTCTTGCCAACGGATCTAATGTTGCATTGTATAGTCCTCCCCAGCCGATTATTCCATATACTGCTATACTATGAAAGAGTCCATAATATATAAGTAACAACTCATTCCTCGCCAAGGTGCGCTTTAATCTGCAAAATACATACACCACAAACTTTACTTTCCCCACTATATTACCCACGTGAACGTCCCATTTCTCCTTAAAAAAAAAATATATATATATATATATATATATATATATATATATATATATATATATATATATATATCTTGATACCGCGGGACAAACCGGGACCGAATGTACATATCGCACGGAACGTATATGTTGATAAAATTTACTGTTTGCAGGTGTACATTCCTATTCATTTTCCTATGTATATGGTAAAAACAGAAATATATTGCATTTTTTATTTTTATTATCCACCGGTACTTAGCAGGACCGGCAAAAATTCATACAGCGGTACATAGGAGGACCGCTTTGTGATGATTGATATTTCGAAATATACATTGCCACAAGGATACTTACTGGGTCCTCTTTATGATATTACTTCCAGAAGATCTAAAACTTTATTTGTGTCTCTTGAACAAGGATAATATTGTTCAATGATCAATATGCGAATGGATATCTGTTAGTTATAAAATTGAGTATCACGGAAATGTAGGTTTAATAGACAAGGATTATCATGATATTTCACAAAAAGAGCAGGAAAATAAGATGTTGTCAGTACTTGAAAACATGTGTTTCTGCTAATTATTGGCTTCCTCAGGGCAAGGCAACCAAGGAACCAAGGGAAAGATGGATGGAAAGTAAACGAAACTTATAGAGCCACTACTCAAGCGATTCATTTATTAAATACACATTATCTTGGGGTAAATAGGGGGACTGCCAAGAACAAACACAAAGGTACATAGGTGAACCGTTTTGTGAAGATTGATATTTCGAAACATACATTGCTACATGAACATTTACTGGTACCTCGTTATGATCTTGCATTCTGAAGTTCTGAAACCGATTTGATTTTTCTTTTAAGAAAAAATAATTCCGGTACAGAGGGATTCGAGAGAATATTTAATTAAAATCGGTAATTTTTTTTACGTCTGGGGCTACTTTTAATCCATTCAACGTCGTGTTAAATAAAAATGGGTTCAAGCCCTGTGGACAGGAGCTTTCTGGCGCTCTAGTTCAAACTGACAAATATCTCCGAAAGTATTGGTTTCTCAGAGTTGGGAATTATATCAATGTATTCATATGATAGAACTGCATCATTGTGTGACAACGTTGAAATACGATTTATTATTGAAATTTTGAAAAATCATATCTCCGAGAGTATTAGCTTGTTAGAGTCAAAAATGATATCATTGGATTCTTATGGTAAAACTGCTTATTGAAAAAAAATTAATTTTGAATTTGTTTTGTAAAAAAAAATATTATTTTTTTGTTACTCCGAAACCATCTGTCCGATTTTGCCCAATAACGAACTTGGCCGAGATACTTATCTCCCAAACCTACTCTGAAAATTTCAACTGTCTAGCTCATTCCGTTCGAGAGTTATCGTTACCGGCCGGACACAATGATTTTCGACCACGGGTTCTTGATCAGTGAGTCGAACCAAATCGTCTATGACCATTTTCATCGAAAAATTTGAAAATTACAGACATTTGGGCGAATTGATAAGCACTCAGTTCCGAGGAACTAGAGCACCAAAAAATGGGTTTAAACCCTGTGGACAGGAGCTTTCTGGCGCTCTAGTTCTAACAGAAAAATTATATCTCCGAAAGTATTGGTTTCTCAGAGTTGGGAATTATATCAATGTATTCTTATGATAGAACTGCATCATAAAGGAAATTCAATTCAAATCTGGCTATCGATACAGTCTGGCTATTAGTTTCACCGTGGATTGAAATGAAAAAAAATGTGGTTATGGGACCCCGTTGGGAACGCAATTGCTTACGCTCATTTTCCAAATCCGAACGGCACGAACTTCAAAGTACTGACGTGAAGTCAGTAGCTTTTGTGGTATGGTAAATTCGATTAAGGGTGTCCAATACAGGAGAACGGGCAATTGAATTCACCATGGTAAATTCGATTAAGAGTGTCCAATACAGGAGAATGGACAATAGAACATCCGCGCAAAAGCTCCTGACTTCACGTCAGTGCATGAACCAAATTTTTTTTAAATTTTCTAGTGTTACGGTCCTCATAAAATTTCACACACGTCTTCATGTCGATACTCAACAACTAGTTACCAACTATACAATTATTCGATCGGGTCAATTTTTTTGAGTTTTGGATGAAAGAATATTCCAGGTGAGTATAACTCCGAAATAGTTAGACCGATTATGCTCAAAAACGAACTTAACCCTCCCCTTCGGATGCACAACCTAGCCTGAAAATTGCAAGTGCCTATCTAATTTCGTTCGAAAGTTATCGAGGCAACGGTTACCCATCCAGCTACTGAACTCACAAAAGGCTGCTCGGATCTCCAACAATATAGAACCGATCGTGTTCAAACTTGAAACTTGGTAGTAGAGTTAGCTGCTGAAGGCTCTCGCAAAATGTTCAGCCATGTCAGATGAATAGTTTCTGATGTATAAAATTTTTTTCAATGATTTTTTCAAAGATTCCTAGACATACGATCCTCACGAAATATTGCGAGAATTTTCGCGTTGGCTTTCTACAACTAATAACCCTGTTTGAATTGGATCGGTTTTGTATTTTTCGAGTTATTGAGGAAATAACAACCAAATTTCAGATGGGTATAACCGAGGGTATAACTCCAAAACCGTTTGGCCGATTCTACTTATAAACAAACTCAAATGTCACATTCAGATACACAACCTAACCTGAAAATTTCCAGTCCCTATCTCTTTCCGTTATCATTACATAAAAAATAATTTTTTAAAATTTTTCGAGTGATACGATTCTCACAAAACTTAACAAAAGTGCTAAGGTTTATATTCTGCAACTATCCACCAAGTTTCAATTCGATCGGATTTATATTGGTTGAAAACGAAATTATTACTCGGAAACCATTGGGCCGATTATGCCCATTAACGAACTTGTCCGTCGTATTGGGATGCACCTCCTACCCTGAAAATGTCAAGTCGCTAGATCTCTCCGTTCTCAAGTTATGGCGGCAACGGCCTGCCAGACATAATTTAATTTGACCTCGAATTCTTCATCGGGGAGTCGAACCCAATCGTTTAAGTTCATTTTCGTCAAAGAATTCGAAAATTACAGATATTTGGGCGAAATTATAACGCGATGTTCCCCAGAACATACGCGCAAGAAATAGGTTCCGAAATTTCAAGCAAAATATTCCGCAAAATAGTAATAATTTTTGTCATATGATCCTCAGGAAATTTTACAAAGTCTCAATTCAATCAGAGCAATTTTTTTTCGATTTATTGTGGAAACAAAATTTTATAATTTTTGAAAATTTTGTATGCCATTTTATGACAATCCGATCAGTACAAAACTTCGCATGCATATATAGGTCATGATTCTAGAATTGCATGCAAAATTTCAGATAGATCGAGTGACCGGATTCGGAAATATCCATAAAAATGTTTTTAATAAAAACGGCCATAACTCCGAAAACGCTTGGTGCATTACGCACGTTAACGAATTCTTTAGAGATATTTAGGTACGCTCCAAACCTACCTTGTAAAGTTAATTCCTCTAACTCCTTTCGTTCGAGAGTTATCGTGCTAACGGTCAGAGGGACAGAATTGAATTTGACCTCGGATTATTCATCAGTGAGTCAGTAAATCCCATAAACCCTAAAATTATCAAACATCTATGGCCTAACATATAAACACATGATTTTCAGTAAATAAATTATAGCAACACAGAGACTTTGGAGGAACGATCCTCAACACGTTGACTGCCAAGGTACTTTTCAGCATTCCGTTAAAAACTCCATTTTTGTGCGCATTATCATCTTGCTATCATTTAGCCCAAATGTCTATAATTTTCGATTCATTCTTCGGTTCACAGTTGGCGCGGCGCTGTGGTACAATAAAAATGACGGATACTACAGTGAGTATATATGCTATATATAGATATGCGAATATAGTCACTGTAACGGATATATTTCACCCTATAGCATCTAGCGGTGGGTAGTTGAAGTATTGAGTCTTAGTTCCTTTTCACACCAATTACGAAGATCAGGACCGGCGTTTTGGAGTACAGCTAACCTCTTAAATATCATGGTTGAAAATCGAAGATTTCGTTAATTGTAGTTTCCGAACCAATAAACTCCATATTATTATTAGTCACCGTGGTTATGCGACAAAGGAAAACCATACAATGAGTTCATCTAAGTGGATACATCAAAAAATTTTAATCGTCTGAGGGCGTTGGTATTGGATATAGTGTGATTTGCAGATATTGACTGAAATGTAAAAGTTCAATAGATCTAGAACCAATTAACGGACAGATTTCAAAAATTGCAATTATATTATTACTAATATCACTGATTTCGGCCGCGAAAGAGAGAGATCCACTTCGCTCACCATAAAAATCAGGATTAAAGTCGGATAATTTTGAACATTACCTATCTTTTTTGGCTTTCTTGTTCCTCGGAACAGAGTGCTCATCATAGATTCACAAGTTTTTAAGCTATGAGTTCGACAAATTTCTTTTAAAATTAAAACACCAGCCTTTATATCAGTAGCGAAATGCTTCCACAAGTTCTGCAGAATTGAATTCCTCGTAGCAAAGCCTATTTGTGGTTGAACCATGTACATACAAGCACTCACCGGACACCCTATCAATATTGATTAATTAGAAATGTATCAAAATTGATCTTGTTGAGATACAACACGCATTACAATACCGGACTATTTCTCTGAGATTTGTGTTAGTTAATTTTGAAAACTTTCAGTTTGGTTTTGGCGCTGGAATGCATTCCTGTCTCCAATTCAGTATCAGTACACCTTTGTTCCTCGACCCGTTGTCCCATTTCTCACCAGGCTGGCCATGTGCGGAGCACGTGTGAAACCCTTGGCGCGAAACAACTTCAATTCGATGTTGCAATTTCTCCTGTTTTAACAGATATAAGAAATTGGTTCAAACACTGACGTGAGGTTATGAGCTTTTGCGCGCATGTTCTATTATCTATTCACCGCTATTTGAAACTAGGGCCGATTTCTGACGCATTTGAATGGAGTTTATCTTCCGTTTATGTACTGAATTCTATTGAATTGAACAGATAAACGGAAGATAAACCACATGTTATATTTCTCAGAAACCGGCCCTTAATCGAATTTACCATCGATATAAACCGTTTTCTCAGTTTTTATACGGCACAAATACATTTCATACCATTTTGATTGAGTAATGAGAGAATCGTCTAAGATCACAGAATTTTTTATTCTGGCACATGTATTCTATAGGAATTGGAATTCATTAAATATCCGATAATAAACGAAAAAACTTACGCATCAAGTAATTGCCGGATACGATATACATACTCGAAACTCCGTGAAAATTACCATTGTACAATTAATTACCGAATTTTAATTGGATCGGATTTGTATATTTTTGGGTGATATGTTATATCACTCTTGGCCTTGGATAATCCATATGATGATGGAAATATATATACTTGGGTAGGTTAATCAAATTGGGTTCAGAATATCCTGTAAAAGCAAAACTGAAATATTGGCTAAAATTCAATTGATATTATATAATTTTCAGAGTAGATTTGAGGAATGAAATTCTCGGATAAGTTCGTTATTGGGTACAATCGGTCTGGTGGTTTTGGATTAATAATTTTTGGCACTCTTGTTAAATTTAATTTCTTTTATGATGCAGTTCTATAATAAAAATTCATTGATATAATTCACAACTTTTGTTCAAAACCTTATTTATATATATATATTATTAATTATTGGTCTCTGGAAATGATGTAAATGGATTCTTAAGGTATAACTGCATCACAAAAGAAATTAAATTCAAACAGACCGATTCTCCCCAATAACAAACTTATCCGAGATATTCATTCCTCAAATCTGCTCTGAAAATTATATTATATAAATTCAAACTTAGACGATAGTGCAGTTTTCTTTTTACTGGAGATATTCTGAACCCAATTTGATTATGTATCTTACCAAGAAGAATATATTTCCATCATCATGTGGACTATACACGGGCATTATATTATCACCTTAAAAGTATAATATCATATCATTCTCATAATTCTACGATAGCTGAGGTTATTTCATTGGTTATTTTGCATTCAATAATACTTTGTTTTATAGAAGAGGAGGTTTATTTTATATGAAGAATAATGAACCAGAAATAATTTTGACATTTATCGCTCATGGAAAAATCAGATCATTTAATAATTCATAGATAGAAAAATTAAGTACAGCACTGTGAAAACCTAGAAGTACGATTCATTATTCAATTTCGAAAAATCAAATCTCTGAAAGTATTAGCTTGTTAGAGTTGAGAATGATATCAGTGGATTTTTATGATAAAACTGCATCTTAAAAAAAAATAGAATTTGAAATTTGTAATGTAAAAAAAAAATTTTATTTCGTTACTCTGGAACCATCAAGCCGATTTTGCCCAATAACAAACTTAGCCAAGATACTCATCTCCAAAACCTACTCTGAAAATTTCAACTGCCTAGCTCATTCTGTTCGAGAGTTATTGTATTGAGGTTTCACGGCAACCCTATCAATATAAAACTTCGCATGCATATAAAGGTCATTATTCTGCAATTTGGTGCTAAATTTCAGATAGGTGATCGGTTTCGGAAAGATTCATAAAAAATATTTTTACTAAAAACGGCCATAACTGCGCAACCGCTTTATGGATTTCGCCCGTTAACGAACTTGTCCGAGATATTTATACTCTAAACCTACCCTGCGAACTTCAATGCTTTAACTCCTTTTGTTCGAGAGCTGTCGTGTTAACGGCCGGACGGCCGAAAAGAATCGATTTCTACCACGGATTCTTGGTCATTGAGTCGAACCAAATCGTTTAAGACCATTTTCAGCCAAAAATTTGAAAATTACAGACATTTGGGCAAAGTGATAAGCACTCTGTTCCGAGGAACAAGAGCGCCAAAAATATAGTTCTGTTTGTGGCGATTGTAAGTAAGTCGGTGAATATTTCTCAATGAATATTACTAGCCAGGTCTGAAACACATCTGAAAAGATTCGACAGTTAAATTATTCCAATGTTTGACTATTTATCTAACAAGATATTTGGATATTTAAATACTCAGATATTTGACCAATTGACCATTTGCGTTTTTTGTGAAACTGTTCAGATTTTATCGTTAAAATAGAAAATAAAATAAAAATAATATATTCCTACTTAAATAAACATAGGTACTATTACTAAGTTGATTCAAAACAGGCCCTTTTTTAATCATTTTCAAATTTGGAATTATGGAATATTAGAGCAGGATTTATTTGATTTATTAGTAGGTTTAAATTGGAACTATGGAATAATTCAGCAGATTGTAATCGATAATACTATCAAATAAATGATCTATTTTCAGTCTAAGAAATTAATTCAAATGGTGAAGATCACGTTCACCATTTAAGGGACGAAGTTTTCATAAACAGCTTGTATATTGCAATATTGACCCCTTTCACAATGAGAAGTTCTTCTGCGCCATATGTTGAACAAGTCAATTTCTAAAAAAACCAAAAATGGGTTGAACCGGCCGAAAATTCCACCGAGTAGGTAAAAAAATGACATATTTTGTGTATAGTCGCAGACCGAAGTCAGTGCATTCCCAATTACTATATATTGCCTTGTACGTCCATAATTGTTCTCATTTCGAAAGTCGGAGAGTACTGAGATACTACGGTTCTATCATTATTTTAGTGTCATTTATCCTGAACATTACTTATTTTTTTAACATCGAAAATACTCAATATAAAGAAAAATGTTCGCTTTAGTCCTTATAGTTCCTATAAAAACTGAAAAAAAAGAATCGGTTCAAGCACTAGCGTGAAGTCAGGACCTTTTGCGCGTATGTTCTATTGTCCATTCTCCTGTGTTGGACACTCTTGATCGAATTTACCATGGTGAATTATATTGTCCGTTCTCCTGTGTTGGACACTCTTAATCGAATTAACCATGCTGAATTATGTCCTGTCGGTCCTGAGCTTCGTAATCGGTGAGAAAAAGAACTCAATACTTCAACTACTCACCGCCAGATGCTATAGGATGAAATATATGCGTCATTTATTGTACAACAGTGCCAACTATGAACTGAATAATGAACTTTGGTCTCAGATTTTTCAGAAGTCTGTTGTTTTCTACAGATAAATGCCGACTCAATTTTAAATAGTCTGATAAGATATAAGATATGAATATGGCCAAAAGTAGCATATATCATTCGCATATTGATTATTGCACAATATTCTCCTTCTTGAAGAACGCTAGTACCTTTAGCAATCAATTTCAGCAATATTTTATTCCTTCCTCCTGCCACCTTGATTATTGGGGAAAATGTTTTGTTTTGATTGTAAAAAAAAATTGGTTCAAGCACTGACGTGAAGTCAGAAGCTTTTGCGCGTATGTTCTATTGTCCATTCTTCTGTATTGGACACCCTTAATCGAATTTACCATGGTAAATTATGTTGTCCATTCTCCTGTATTGGACACTCTTAATTCGAATTTACCATGGTAAATTCGATTTTCAATGATATATTAAAAATTTTCTACAAATGCTATCCTCACCAAATTTCGCAAACATTTTCGCGTTGGCATTCTACAACTAATAACCATGTTTGAATTCAATCGGTTCAGTATTTTTTGAGTTAATGAGGAACAAAAAACCACCAAATTTCAGAAAATTTCAGATGGCTATAACTCTTAAACCGTTTGGCCGATTATGCTCATAAACAAACTGAAATGTAGCGTTCTGGTGCACATCCTAACCTGAAAACTTCACGCCGCTATCTCATTCCGTTCTCAAGTTATCGTGACAACAAAAATATTTTTTAATAATTTTTTTAAAATTTTCTAGCCATACGATAGGCACAAAATTTCACAAACGTGCTTAGGTTCATATTCTACAACTACCCACCAAGTTTCAAATCGATCGGATTCATATTGGTTGAAAACAAAATTATTACTCGGAAACCACTGGGCCGATTATGCCCATTACCGAACTTGTCCGTCGTATTGGGATGCGCCACCTACCCTGAAAATTTCAAGTCGCTAGCTTTTTTCGTTCTCAAGTTATCGTGGCAACGGCCGGACACAATCAAATTTGACCTCGAATTCTTCATTGGGGAGTCGAACTTAATCGTTTGAGACTATTTTCGTCAAAAAATTCGAAATTTACAGACATTTGGGCAAAACTATAACGCGATGTTCCACAGAACATACGCGCAAAAAGAATTGGTTAAATCACTGACGTGAAGTCAGGAGCTTTTGCGCGTATGTTCTATTGTCCATTCTCCTGTGTTGGACACTCTTAATCGAATTCACCATGGTGAATTATATTGTCCGTTCTCCTGTATTGGACACTCTTAATCGAATTCACCATGTCAAATTCTATTGTCCGTTCTCCTGTATTGGATCTTAAGAGTTTTTTAAAAATTTTCTAGTGATACGATTCTCACAACATTTGACAAACTTGCTTAGGTTCATATTCTACAACTATTCATCAAGTTTCAAATCGATCGGATTTATATTGATTAAAAACAAAATTATTACTCAGAAACCATTGGGCCGATTATGCCCATTAACGAACTTGTCCGTCGTATTGGAATGCGCCACCTACCCTGAAAATTTCAAGTCGCTACCTCTTTCCATTCTCAAGTTGACGTGACAACGGCCGGACGGCCGGCCGGACGGACAGAATCAAATTTGACCTCGAATTCTTCATCAAGGAGTGGAACCCAATCGTTTGAGATCATTTTCGGCGAAAAATTCGAAAATAACAGACATTTGGGCAAAATTATAACGCGATGTTCCCCAGAACGTACGCGCAAGAAAATGTTTTCAGTAATATTTTATTGAGAATCCTGCCAAATTGAAATTATGAAAATATGTTCTTCATGAACATATTTGTAAAATTGTAATACTTGGTTTCAAGTCAGAATGGCGGCGGCGTTAGGGGTGCCACTGTTTGAGCAATATTTTTATTAAGAATCCTGCCACCTTAAAAGTTTGAAAATATGATCTATATGGACAGTAAAAGAATTTGTAATACTCGGTTTCAAATAACAGACCGTCAGGGCGGCGTTGGGGTGGCGTTTTTTCTGCAATAATTTTATTAAACATCCTGCCACGTTGAAACTTTGGAAATATGTTCTGTATGGATAGAAAAGGATTTTATAATACTCGGTTTCAAATATACAGCCGTCAGAGCACGTTGGGGTTGGCACTTTTTCAGTAACATTTTTATTGAGAATCCTGCCACCTTGAAAATTGAAAAATATGTTCTGTATAGACAGTAAAAACATTGTAATATCCGATTTCAAATATTTTCAAGGCGGCAGGATTCTCAATAAATATATTGCAGAAGAAGCGCCACCTCTAAAGCCGCTCTGACGGCTGGATATTTGAAACCGAGTATTATAAATTCTTTTTTTATCGATGCAGAACATATTTCCGAGCATATTTCTAAAGTTTTAACGGACGATAATAAAAATATTGCAGAAAAAATGCTACCCCCAACGCCGCCCTGACGGCCGGAAATTTGAAACCGAGTATTATAAATTCTTTTACTATCCATACAGAACATAATATTTGAAAACTTTTAAGGTGGCCGGATTTTTAATAAAAATATTGTGTGGTGTACCACCTCCAGAGTCGCCCCCAATGCCGGAAATTATCACCCGAATATAACATCTTCTTTTACTATCAAAACAGAACATTCTCCCAAAAAATAAAGATGGCTAGAGGAAGGAACAAAATATTGCTGAAATTAACGAACTTGTCCGTCCTATAGGGATGCGCCACCTACCCTGAAAATTTTGAGTCGCTATCTCTTTCCGTTCTCAAGATATCGTGGCAACGGCCGGCCGGACAATAATATAATTTCTTGATCAGGGAGTCGAACTCAATCGTTTGAGACCATTTTCGGCGAAAAATTCGAAAGTTACAGATATTTGGGTGAAATGATAACGCGATGTTCCCCAAAACATACGCGCTAAAAGGTATTTTCTTCTCGTTTTTGTTTATAATAATCCAGAAAATTATAAAATGAACTTTAGGACGAAGAACAAAAATTTTTTCGTAGAGCCGTGTAATATGTTGCAATTATTTAGCGGAATTTCATATGGAAGGAAAATATTATTACAAAGGAGGACTTATACTGAAATGGAAAATTTCAACTTATATACACTGATCCCAATAAGTACCGCTCCATATATTTCTGAAATGGTACCGAAATGTCCCACAACATATCCGAAGACTTATTGGGACCGGTACTGACAATTCCCGCTGCATCTAGAAACATATGGGGACCGGTCCAATAAGTACCAAAGATCCCCATTTGTACCCCTAGATATCCGAATCGGTTCTGTTATCTCCCACTGTATCAAGATATATATATATATATATATATATATATATATATATATATATATATATATATATATATATATATATATAGCGATACGATTCTCACAAAATTTCACGAACGTATTTGTATTTGTATTCTACAACTCGCTACCAAGTTTCAATTCCATCGGATCTGTATTGGTTGATGAAAAAATTATTACTCGGAAACCGTTAGACCGATTATGCCCATTAACGAACTCGTCCGTCGTATTGGGATATGCCACCTTCCCTGAAAATTTCAAGTCGCTATCTCAGAATCAAATTTTACTCGAATGCTTCATCAGTGAGTTGAAGCTAGTCGTTTGAGACCACTCTGGGCGAAAAATTCGAAAATTACAGACATTTGGGCAAAAACATAACGCGATGTTCCCCAGAACATACGAGCAAAAACGATCATATTTGCTCAATATCAATATTCATAGTTGTATAACAAGACAACATGAAATGTTCAACATATAGGCTAGGAGTCCTATATAGTATTTTTTACAATTATGGCATCGAATCGTATATAGATTTTCTGATTTATTTAGTCAGTCATTTTTTTACTAAACTTAAATTCAAATCCTTGAAACCTTGGCAGAATTTTGTAATTAAGGGGAATACATTCCATTCCAATTATTGAAACTTGTTCCCTTACATATTTCAAATGGATGACAACAATTTTTCTAAATTATTCGTATTATCAATTCTGAATAAATTGTATTTTCCAATGTTTTGGAATGCTCCGCCTAACAATCTATTGGGTGCACCCAGGTGTTACAACACCCCTACAAGAATATGCTGGCCTATATAGCAGACCCAAAATATAATAAATATAAAGTTCCAATTCCTTTTTGGCACGGCTATATTTTATATATTTTAAATATTACCGCTCTGGCTATGAAATTGAACAAGCGTGCCAAAGCAGACTGACTTGACATCCGTACCCTCTCTACTTGTTTTCATAAACTGTAACTAATCCACCATTATGCAGGTTTCAAATGACGAAAATGAAATCCTTTGTTCCTTATTTTCCCCCTTTTTAAGAGGATGAATCCACAAAAATGAGGAAACCGACTCTTAATTATAAACAGCACACTCAACATCAAATTCCATAATTATAATTTATAACACGATAAATTTTCATTCTTTATTAAACCGCCTTACGACATTTCCAAGAAATCCCATCTCCGTTCTATGAGGAAATTTTTTTCTCATAAATCTATCGGTTAGAGTGGTGCTCTGACTGTTGGAGAGTCAACTATGATAGCTAGTAACTACACTATTCTGCACTAAAAACTTTGCTGTCTGACCTATTTCAGAATCCGAGGTCGAATTCGATTCTGTCCGGCCGTTGCCACGATAACTGTCGAACAGAAAAGATAGCCAGTCGAAATTTTCAGGGCATAATTCGCCGAACGGTTCCGGAGTTATACACATCTGAAATATTGTTTCCTCAATAACTCCGAAAATATGGATCCGATCGAATTGAAACTTGGTAAGTTGTTGTAGGCTGCGCTTCCGAATGTGCCGGTTAATTTCGTTAATGGGCATAATCGGTCGAATGGTTTCGTTGACATTTTATTTTCGATCGAATTGAAACTTGATAACTGGATGTAGAATGCATACAAAAATACGAAATTTTGTGAGGATCGTATCACTAGGAAATTTTTGAAAAATAATTAAAAAATATTATGTATCTCAGAAACTATCCCTCCCATATCACTGAATCCAAATTCAGTTTTGGAAATTTGAACATGATCAGATCTACATTGTTGGCGATTTTGAAAAAATATTGGAAGCTGAGCAGCCTTTGGCGAGTTGGGTATTTGGATGGGTGACTGTTGCCACGATGACTTTCGAACGGAAAGACATAGCAACTTGCAATTATTAGGTCAATTGGAATGGGTCAGTTAAAGTCGTAAATGAGCATAATAGGCCAAACAGTCTCGGACAGATGCTCATCTTAAATTTTGTTGTATTTCCTAAAATATCTCAAATAAAAATTGATTCAAGGACTGAGGTGAAGTCAGGAGCTTTTGCGGGTATATTCTATTGTCCATTCTTCTGTATTGGACACTCTTAATCGAATTTACCATGTTAAATTCGATTAAGAGTGTCCAATACAGCAGAATGGACAATAGAACATACGCGCAAAAGCTCCTGACCTGACGTCAGTGTTTAAACCAATTTTTTTTGAGTTATTTTTTTTTAATTTTCTAGGAGTAGGGTTCTCATAAAATTTTACACACGTCATTATGTCGATATTCTACAACTAGTTACCAAGCTTCAATTCGATCGAGTCTATATTTGTTGAGTAATCGAGGAAATAATATTCCAGGTGGGTATAACACCGAAACCAGTGGACCGATTATGCCCAAAAACGAACTCAACTCCCCCTATCTGCTTTCGTTCGAAAGTTTTCAAGGCAACGGTCATCCATTCAGCTACTGAACTCAGACAAGGTTGCTTGTATCTGCAATAATATACAGGGTGAGTCTTTGACCACTGCATTAATTTTAACCAAAGATTACTCTCATTAAATGTAACACTTTTTTCATTTTCCCTTTTTCCAGATTCGGCTCAGGTAAAAAGTTACAAGCGTTTAAAGATTTCACAATGTGCTAATACACTCCCGCATATAAATTATCTATGACATTGTTGGCGGACGAGAATAAGGCATGGTAACGTGGTTTACAGCTTGATTCGGGATTCCAACGCTCAGGGACGGATCCATAAAAGTAGTGAAATTTCTGGAGTTTTCCATTTTAAAACATTCAATGAAGAATGTCTCCAAAACGGTGCGTTTAAGGAGAAATCATGAAGAATAATATAATGTTCTAAAGCGATGGAATATTCTTGAAATGACTCAAGAAAAACTTTATATGCTTTCTTTATGCCAATTTCGTTTAGTTTTATGAATCCACTAGTCCATAACTAGAAAACCAGTAGAAGTAGAAAATAACTAATATTTGGAAAATATGTATCATAGTTATAGGAAACTTTATGCCAACATTCATTTTATTCGAAAAAAGGATGTCAAAGCTACAAAATAAAAACTCATTTTTTTTCAAAATTTCAACAGCCTGTATCTATTTACCTGAGCTGAATTTGGAAAAATGTTAAATGATAAAAGTGTTTCATTTGATGAGAGGAATCTTTGGTTAAAATGAATGCAGTGGTCAAAGACTCACCCTGTATATACGATCGTATTCAAACTTCGATCTTCTCAGAAGAGTTAGGTTTTGAAGGTTCTCGCAAGATTTCAGCAATGTTGGACGAATATTGTTTTCAACGATATTAAATGATTTTTTTTTAATTTTCTAGTATAAGGATCCTCACAACTAATAACCACGTTTGAATTGGAAGGGTTTTGTATTTTTCGAGTTATTGAGGAAATAACAACCAAATTTCAGATGGTTATAACTCCAAAACCATTTGGCCGATTATGTCTATGAACAAACTCAAATGTCGCATTCAGATGCACAACGTAACCTGAAATTTTCAAGTCACTATCTCTTTCCGCTATCGGGTTATAGGGGCATAAATAATATTTTTTGATAATTTTTGTTTAATTTCCTAGTGATTTGATTCTCACAAAATTTCATAAACGTCTTCAAATTTGTATTCTACAACTACTCACCAAGTTTCAATTCGATCTGACCTGTATTGATCAAAAACAAAATTATTACTCGGAAACCGTTGTGCCGATTATGCCCATTAAGTGAGTCGAACTCAATCGTTTGACACCATTATCGGCAAAAATTTCGAAAACTACAGACATTTGGGCAAAATCATAACGCGATGTTCCCCAGAACATAAGCACAAAAATTCAAATCTGATCCAATATAAAATTGGGAAATATGTACATATAATTTTTATATCGCAGAAACTTATTGTCAAATTCCGCGGAAATTCCGTACAATCCTCCAAGCCGAATTTTATTCTCCCAATATTTCCAAAAATACAGCTTGATGATTCATGCAGTATTTCGTGAGGTAAGTAACTTTTTATATGGAAATCAATGTATTTAGTGAGGGCGTTGTATAGTGATTCGATACCACATGAATTCGCCGAACAGGACGAAAGCGCACAATTACTGTGATGGTTCATTAATTTCTGGATGAAAATTCATTGTAAACAGTGTATTATCGAAGCGAAAACAATTAGTTTTCAGGGCGATGTAGCAGGCATTAATACTCAGCGTTTCCGAGCCGAAGAAATTCGCAGGCAGGCTCCCTGAAAATTTAAATTGGTCTGGAATCTTACCAGCAATGATCAGAATCGGTTCAATATGTTGTCTCCCATAGGGATTAGAAGGAAACTCATTAAAGCTTCCGCTCTCGTTTACGCCAAGATTTCCCCGATGTGACTGCTGGGTTGCCGATAGGTCGCTATTACTTTGCGATTGAAATTTTGTCAACCAACTAAATTTTTTCATCTCACGAAAGGCATTTAAAGTTTAAACACCACAAAAATTATCTCCACCAAAATCTATATTCAGCTAGAGGTCCCGACAGACGGTGTCCTTTTTTCCCAATATATATATATATATATATATATATACATTTTTGTGAAAGTTTTCTTGGGTATTGTAGCACGTTGTGTTTGACTAGTAAAACAATATTTACTTTTTCATTTAATATAATATCCAACATATGTTTCGGCCTTGATTGGCCTTTTTCAAGGATGTATAATATAACAATCTAATACTAATTTTTGAAAAATTACAACTGTCAAAATTGAAAATAATGTCATGATTCAAAATATCAAATAATTTTATCACTTCAAGACAGCGATAGCTGTGTAAGTTGATGAAATTAAAAAACTGGGATCTAAATTTGTGCAAATTATACTTCATATTTTTGATTTTTGATTTTGAAATTTCAACCGAATCGGAAACATCAACTAGTCGACGAGCAATCAATTCAGGATCAATTTTGGAAGATGAAAATTGGACGAAGGTACGAAGAAACCTTCGAAACCTACGAAAAAAAAACAGTATCTTTTTTGTAACTTGGACATGATTTTTCTGAATGAGATGAATGTTGATTTGAAGTTTCCTACAACTATGTTTCCTGACAACTATGTTCTTACTTCTGCCGATTTCCTAGTTATAAACCTGTGGATTAATAAAATTGAATGAAATTGGCATAAGAAAAGCCTGAGACATTTGAAGATTATTCGATCATTCTACAAAATCAAATCATTTCTAATAATTTCTCCTTATACGAACCGTTTCGAAGATATTCTTCATTTCATCAAAATCGGTCACGTCGTTCAGGATGAGGACATATTTCCACAAATTTTTCAATTCAAAATTGGTTCAAGCCCTGTGGACAGGAGCTTTTTGGCGCTCTTGTTCAAACAGACAAATTAATTTCCGAAAGTATTGGTTTCTAAGAGTTGGGAATTATAACAATGGATTCCCATGATAGAACTGCATCATGAAAGACATTAAATTTGAAAAAAAGTGTTGTTTAATAAAAAATGCTTCGAAAATTATCTTTTAAAAAAGGAGAGCAATCTACAATGCTTTAATGCTTCAAAAATTGTCATTGAATTTATTTATCAAGATTAAATGAGCAATCTGCAATGATATATTCAACCTCGTGGAATGGGTTGTTGCAACTTACACTCGGTGCATAGTTTTCACAACTCTAAATACCTAAAGAAAGTATCATCGAAATGTCTAGAGCAAGGCTGGAGACAATCATAGCAAATGGTCCATTTATTTCTGATATTTGAGTAGGTAGAGGATTACGAACAAATTATTTTAATAGTTCAAAATATATTAATCAAATACTATCCTCTTTTCATAATTTAAAATTCAATAGTTCATACCACTAACACATTCTTTTCTGTATTATGAACCTTAACTCAAGAAAATATGTTTGTACACATTTCAGTATTTTTTTGCTAGCAAAATTATGAAAATACTGTATTTAGGAACATGTGTCACTACTTAAGAAAGTTAAAGGTAATATTAACCTTAGTGGTCAACGAACAGTAATTTCTTTTGATAATTCCATTATGTTCTTCTTTCCTATTGTCTTCATAAACTACATAATTGAAATGATCCAATTCTAAATCTTCTGAAACATCATCTCCAATAATTATACATAAATTATTCAATATGTAATCAGTCAATATTATTTTTGGTTTCAAAACAGTCTTGTATATATTCACAAATTCAAGAATCGGATAATTGCTTACCAAGAGAAAATATTTTAGAACACAGAACACAGACAGATTCTGTGTTCACATTCTCTGAATACATAGAACCTACGATGTATTATTGAAATTTTGAAACATCATATCTCCGAAAGTATTAGCTTGTTGGAATTGAAAATGACAACAATGGATTTTTATGATGAAACTACATCTTAAAAAAATTTGAATTCAAAAGTTGTAATCTAAAAAAAAAAAATTTTTTTCGTTACTCCGAAACTACTAAACCGATTTTGCCCAATAACGAACTTAGCCGAGATATTTATCCCCCAAACCTACTCTGAAAATTTCAACTGTCTAGCTCATTCCGTTCGTGAGTTATCGTGTTAACGACCGGAAGGACGGCCGGCCGGACAGAATCGATTTCGACCACGGATTCTTGATCAGTGAGTCAAACCAAATTTTCAAGACCATTTTCAGCCCAAAATTCGAAAATTACAGACATTTGGGCGAATTGATAAGCACTCTGTTTCCAGGAACAAGAGCGCCAAAAAGACACACGGTGAAATATCCGTCGATTAACGATCAACAAATATTTCCTCTCCACTC
Organism: Halyzia sedecimguttata; assembly: GCA_937662695.2. Taxonomy (NCBI): domain Eukaryota; kingdom Metazoa; phylum Arthropoda; class Insecta; order Coleoptera; family Coccinellidae; genus Halyzia; species Halyzia sedecimguttata. The sequence goes on along the minus strand of OW569413.2, from coordinate 66,544,717 downwards.
GCCCAAGATCCTAAGAGTAGGGATTGTAGAAAGGCATTCTGAGTTAATGACAAGGGACTCGGGATTGCTGCTGGTATTCCCAAATACTTGAAGATGTTCAGTAAACATAATTGGTCAACCTGTTTGTTGCTTGAGAAGAATCTTTCTGGAATTAGATTTATTGATTTCGCACATTCTATGAGTGTAGGGGTGGGTATATACAGCAAAAAAAAAATAGAAAAACTGAAATAAAATAAGAACTAAGAGCAGATATGTTTATACAGATGACTCTAAACAAAATAAGAAATAAGAATGAACTAATCAAATCGCACCGTTTTTGACAATGATTTCTGTGTTTCGTGCAAGTTCTGTGAATTCGAAACAAATTAAAATATAATAAGAAATTAAGACTATCTTTAGTTCTTATTCTTATTTTATCTCTCATCAAATGTGCATGTTCAATTTTAATATTTCATTTTAATTTCTTTTATTCGCTGTAAAATCTAACCACCTTTAGTCTATACAATTTATTTTCGATATGGATGAATTCATAGTTGTATTAAAATTATGTCCTCATTCTCTTAATTCATTTGCGAATGTTTAATGTGAAGTACTATAAATGCGACTCTTCTGATGTTCATGCTCATGATGTAATGCTTTTTCCGAACGATTAACTGGATTGATCAATATAAACGATCGAGCAATCAAATAAAATTTGATATCATTTTCGAATGCTAAGAGTTTGAGATGAAACAATTAGCAACATTAGGGAAGTTTATTGATCAAATTTTCAAGTGTGGAAGATGAGGCAAACGAACGATTTTGGACGGTCCAAGTAATCCTCCTTAGGAACCCCGAACAAATCATAAAATGAAATAAAAATATCAAGATTATACCCCTCATCAGAGATATCCTCCATTGATCAGATATTAATAGGAATAAGAATGAGCATTCTTGCAAAAGACAGAGAATTGGTAGAACGCTCTGGACCTGTTGATTTTATAACAACGGTATCAGCCATTTTTCAATATTATCTTGAAATCGTTAAACAAAGTTCATGACCACTGAAAGATACTCAGGGTGTTAATTTGAATTGTTAACTCTACCCTTAAGGGTAGAAGGGGTAATTTTATTTTGATGTAGTTTTTTTTTTCTCTTTTTTTGTCGTTTTTTCTTGTTCTGTATCTGAATATGGTTAATTAGGTTAATACTGTTTATTTCGCTTATACAGTCAAACTGTAAATACTATTTATGGGTAATCCCTGTTTGTATTCCTTGTACAATAAATGAATAAATAAATAAAAGTATGAACATTATATGAACCCATTTCAAGACTCTTTCAGCAGAACACCCACCTCCCACTCAGTCGAGTTTAACGAAACTAAGTTAAGATCAGATCTGAAAATCAGCATCAATCAATGACAACGAATAATCAGTAAATTTTTACAAACTATTAATAATCCACCCATATGTTTTCACTATTGGCCCATCCTCAAAAAGGAGTAAAATTCAAAATGAATAATGCTCGCGATTTTAACTTGTAAAAAATAGATCTGAGCTCAGCTTCTTCAGTCTTCATCATACTCCAGTAGAACAGATGAAGGGGTATTGAAACCGAAGTGTAAGTGAACCAGCAGGACCGCATCGAGTCCGCTGCAATAGTTAATCATGAACGAACTACAAAGGATCGATCAAAACCCCAAGAGTTATTTTTCCGCTAGAGACTTTCATATTCGGGAAATTGGGAGATGAGCGAGGAGAATAAATGAAAAAATGGGTTGTGAATAGAGAGAAGCTCTTTCATCCATGAAGTATTCGAATATATGGCAACTTCCAGGATGTTCATCGCAATGTACAGTAGTTTCCATAGGCGTCGATAGACTGGTGAGAAAACTTTCAGAAGTTGTACCCTAATTATGGGTGTGTGCCTTTAGGGTTGCGATTCTTACCGGTTCAACATTTTTACGAACTGAAGAAATGAGAGAATGTGACACTACCCAATTTTAAGCAAGCGAGTGGGCATCATTGCGAGAAGAATGGAGTGTCCGTTTTGAAAATAAGAAATCGATTACAGGATGGTCCACGAGTAACTGTACATAGTTTGATGACATGAAGGTGAATAGATGGTAGCCAGGAAAGCCAGAAAACAACAATTTAACAAAGCATTTTTGTTTGTGAGATACAGAGTGATTTATTATTATTATTATTATTTATTTGGCAAGAGTTTACAAAGAATTCTATAAACTCAAAGAATAACAACATGAAAGCAAAAGTACAATGCAAATAGCTAAAAAAAACAGTTTGAATTATAAATGAAGATTGAAGGAAAACAATTGGTTCAAGCCCTGTGGACAGGAGCTTTGGCGCTATTGTTCAAACTTTGACAAATCATATCTAAGTATTGGTAAGAGTTGGGAATTACATCAATGGATTCTTATTATAGAACTTAATAATAGCAGAAATTAAATTCAAACATCATAAAAGAATTTAAATTCAAAAAGAGTGCCAAAAATTATTAATCCAAAACCAATAGACCAATTCTACCCAACAACAAACTCATCCGAGATATTCGTTCCTCAATTCTATGATGAACGATATATTTTTTCCTCAAACCCACTCTGAAAATTATATTATATCAATTGAAACTGAAGCCAATATTTCAGTTTTGTTTTTACTGGAGATATTCTGAACTAATATTATTAACTTACCATTACCATTCCCATCATCATATGGATTAACCATGGGCATTGAATCTCAAAACAATTTTTTTGGAAAATAAGTTGATATGTATCACAGATCATATTATAGTAATTCATAGATAGAATAATTATCGCATTCTGTGAAAACACAGAAGGACAATTTATTATTTATATTTCGAAAAATCATATCTCCGAAAGTATTAACTTGTTAGAGTTAAAAATGACATCAATGGATTCCTATGGTGAAACTGCATCTTGGGAAAAACTTATTTTGAAATTTGTGATGTAAAAAAAATTTTTTTTCCTGTTACTCCGAAACGATCTGCCGATTTTATCCAATAACAAACTTAGCCGAGATATTTCTCTCCCAAGCCTATTCTGAAAATTTCAAATGTAATTCCGTTCGAGAGTTATCGTGTTAACGGCCGGCCGGATGGCAGGACAGAATCGATTTCGACCACGTATTCTTGATCAGTGAGTCAAACTAAATCGTTTAAGACCATTTTCAGCCAAAAATACGAAAATTACCGACATTTAGGCAAATTGATAAACACTCTGTTCCGAGGAACAAGATGGCCAAAAATAAGATAGGTACTTGATTAGCCTACCTAGTTTTATAAATGTTATGTTCGAAAAAATACAGTGTGTCGATAAAGTAAGGACAAAAATGCGCTATTGGATGTTTTCAAGCAAAATGCTTGGAAAGGTCAATTTAAGTTTTTAATTAACCACCTTATGGTAAAAAATTTTACTTATGTCGTCATTCATTTATACATAATGATGTCGTAATTTTTGCTGTTAATGAACACCTCAATATTTTGCTGCTTTATTACCTAAATCATGGTGATATGATTTCTGAATAGAGAATTATGTGACTTTTCAAACGATGTATCACAAGCGCATACTTTCTATTTGAAAAATTGGGGGTTGTACCTTTCATTCGTGGAGGTTGAAGGTAGGGTTTGCATTTTTACGAAGAAGAATGATAATTGTAATTTAACGTGTTTCAGGATTTTCCATAAATATTTGCAGTAACCAAGATAATGAATTTATTCCATTTGGCTTCTCCACACTATATACAGAGTGCGCGTCAAAATTATGGAACAAATTCATTTTGTCAGAAAAAAAAATATTTGGCAACAAACTCCTGAAACAGGTCAATTTTTGTTTCACTTTTAACAAATTTTAATGCATTTTTGAAGGATTTTTGTTGCACCCTGTGCCATCCCCATCAGCCCTCTAAATTTTTTTAATAGGGAAAGTGGGTCATGTGGTACTTTTTTGGCAAGATCTTTGTATCTTCTTTACAGGTGTGCAGAAATTTTCAAGAAAAAATTTTCTTTTTTGAAAAATAGTTAGTTCAAAGAGGTTTTCAGTATGAGGCATTTTGTCATGGCTCATTTACTTTGAGACGATGGTACCTGATGAAATTTGTCACCGAATGAAAATCGATCATTACAGTTTTTAGAAATGAGTAGGCGGTGTACTTCGATGTGTTTAATTATAAAAGTCGAAAAACCGAGCGCTTTCGGTCTGTCTAAGGCTTGTTGCACATGCATACGGTTCCATTCGGTTCGTTTCGTTTTCGGTTTCAATTCGGTCGCTGGCGACAAGTGTGAAACGGTGCTCCGGTTTAGATTCGGTACAGAATAGAAACCGTACAGCACCGAATACTCCCTCGACACGAATAGGTTTCTATCAGGTTTGGATTCGTGTGTAGGGAATACAGATCAACCGGGGCGTTCACACGAATACGGTTTAGTTTCGGTTTTAACCATAAAGTAATAAATATTTACATATGTTTTCTGTCTCGTTGTGTGGTTTTAACCTCAAATCAAGCAGATATCTTTCAATTTTTCACGAATTGTTCAAATATAGAAATATAAACATACATATTTTCGGGATATTGTTGCTATCTCAGTATTCATGAGAAAATGATGGTTTACCAAATGTGGATCGACTGATTTCTGCAGTAAATCTAAACCAGTGCTGCGGGACAAAACTTCCGAAAAATAAAAGATGAATTAAAGACGTAGGATGCATTCAAAGATGTATGTGTTCAATTTTGAATGGCTTTGATGAATCTGATGTCGCGGAAAAATTGGAATTGTGAGCCCGTGTCGGAAGATAACATAAAACCTAATATGAACCGTATATGTGTGAAAGGCCTTCATTCGTTTTCGGTTGAAACCGAAAACGAACCGAACCGAATGGAACCGTATGCATGTGAAACAAGCCTAACAGACCATCATCAGGGTTTTCCTGGAAGGATAAGTATATTTATACAAACAAACAATTCAAAACAAAAATTAAAAATTACCTTTCCAGGAACTAACGCAGACGACAAAGAAGTGCATTAATTGACATTGGTAGGTATTTCGAATTACATAAACTTTTTTAAAAAACTTCTGGAGAGTTGATATCCACAGCACAAAATTGAAAACAAAGGTTAACCTAACAACAGTAATAACAAATATGACCCCGAAAATTGCGCCATGTCAGTCGTCGAAGTGACGACCGGGAGCTAACTTCATACAGCGTAGCCGCAGTGACAAGGTGGGGAATTGTCAGAATTGAAGTTAGCTCCCGGTCGTCACTTCGACGACTGACATGGCACAATTTTCGGGGTCATATTTGTTATTACTGTTGTTAGGTTAACCTTTGTTTTCAATTTTGTGCTGTGGATATCAACTCTCCAGAAGTTTTTTAAAAAAGTTTATGTAATTCGAAATACCTACCAATGTCAATTAATGCACTTCTTTGTCGTCTGCGTTAGTTCCTGGACAGGTAATTTTTAATTTTTGTTTTGAATTGTTTGTTTGTATAAATATACTTATCCTTCCAGGAAAACCCTGATGATGGTCTGTTAGACAGACCGAAAGCGCTCGGTTTTTCGACTTTTATAATTAAACACATCGAAGTACACCGCCTACTCATTTCTATTAACTGCTTGATGTGCACAACCATTTTCCATACATTACAGTTTTGTTCATGCACAACTTTAAACCCCTTTCAAACCCCTCACGTGAAAAATTAGAATGTTTTTTCTGCATGTCCGTGAAGAAGATACAAAGACCTTGACAAAAAAGTACCACATGACCCACTTTCCCTATTAAAAAAATATAGAGGGTTGATGGGGATGGCACAGGGTGCAACAAAAATCCTTCAAAAATGCATACAAATTTGGTAAAAGTGAAACAAAAATTGACCTATTTCAGGATTTTTTTGCCAAATAATTTGCTTCTGAGAAAATGAATTTGTTCCATAATTTTGACGCGCACTGTATAAAATTCTAATGCACATAGTCGTTTGTATGTCACTGAACTCCCCCTAAACGACATGACCGATTCTGATGAAATTTTGTGTTTATAAGTTGAGGTGGGATGGGTTATAAACACGATTGGACCAGACAGGTATCACTGCAATCGGGTTATGTGATTTTTCGTCTCATTCTTCGATGAAAATCGTATATTCTTGGGTGCTACATTTTGCCGAAATGTCTGTAAGGTTCGAATTTTTTGACGAAAAAGGTCGTACACGATGCGGTTTGACTCACTGGTGATGAAATTCGATTCAATCTTGCCGTTGCCACGATAACTTTTGAACGGAAAGAGGTAGTGAAATTGTCAAAGAAGGTTGCGCATCCAAATGAGACAGTTCAGTTCGTTAATGGGCATAATCGGCCAAACGGTTTCGTAGTTGAAATTTTGTTTTTCCAATAACTCAAACGATACAGATCCGAACAAATTAAAACTGGGTATATTCGGAAATGTAATAATATACTGGGTATTCCTTTTGAAGTGAGCGATGTGTTATCCTTTTTCAGTATAAACGGAAGTTTTAAATATCGTGAGAACGAAGGTTCACTTGTCTTATGTATCTTTATACAAAATTGCAAATACAATCAACATATCTCTACGTAAACTTCTAATGGGCACTTCCAGTAGGACACCCTGATAGCTTATCGACAATCCGAATATCGAAACATAATTAGATGAACCCGCTAATAACAGGTAAGCTAACACCAACGTTCGAGCAGGACTACGTCTAACAGGATGGCATATAAAAAGTTTCCTTCGAGCCGGATTTGAACCAGCGACCTATGGATGCCTACTTGTATCAATCCTCTACAGTCCACCGCTCTACCAACTGAGCTATCGAAGGTTGTTGAATAGTAGAATTTTTTTCTTTATCAGAAACGGATATAACTAGGTCGATATCATGAGAACGTCCAACTTTCACCCAGACTGCAGATTTGCAGAATGAGCATTGAACGATATACTTCCCACCTTCTCGGAATCCACACACCGATTTTGTGATCTGAGGCATCAGATATCCAACATATCCAGAACACATTACATACAAATTCTGTATTCAATACGAACGTCAGTTTACATTTTTGCGCTTCAGTTCACATTTTGCTCTGGGGAACATCGCGTTATCATTTTGACCAACTTTCTATAATTTTCGATTTTATTGCCTAAAATGGCCGAAAATTTGGAGGTCAAATTTGAATCTGTCCGGCCGTCCGTTGCCACGATAACTTGAGAACGGAAAGAGATAGCGTCTTGAAACTTTCAGGGTAGGTGGCGCATCCCAATACCATGGACAAGTTCGTTAATGGGCATAATCGGCCAAATGATTTCAGAGAAATAACTTTGTTTTCAACCAATACAAGTCCGACCGGATTGAATCTTGGTGGGTAGTTGTAGAATACAAACCTTAGGACGTTCGTGAAATTTTGTGAAAATCGTATAACTAGAAAATTTTTAAAAAACTATTAAAAATATAATTTTTGTCACGATAAACTGAGAACGGAAAGAGATAGCGACTTGAAATTCTCGGATAGGGTTGTGCATCTGAATGGAACATTTGAGTTTGTTTATAGTTATAATCGGCCTAACGGCCGATGGAGTTATACCCATCTGACGTTTGGTTGTTATTTCCTCAATACCTCGAAAAATATAACACCGATCCAATTCAAACATGGTTATCAGCTGTAGAATTCTAACGCAAAAATTCTTGCGAAATTTCGTGAGTAGGATCACTATAAAATTTTTGAAAAATCATTGAAATGTTATATATCAGAAAGTATTCGTCCGACATCGCTGAAATTTTGCGAGAGCCTTCAAAACCTAACTCTACTACCAAGTTCCAAGTTTGAACACGATCGGATCTAAATACTTGGAGAACCGAGAAGCCGTGTGTGAGTTTCGTAGCAGTATGGGTGACCGTTGCCGCGATAACTTTCGAACGAAATGTGATAAGAACTTGCAATTTTTAGGGTAGGTTGTACATCTCAATGGAAGACTTAGGTTCATTTTTGGGCATAATCGGTCCATCGGTTTCGGAGTTATACCCACCTGGAATATGATTTTTCCTCAATAACTCAAAAAATATAGACTCGATCGAATTGAAGCTTGGTAACTAGTTGTAGAATATCGACATAAAGGCGTGTGTAAAATCTTGTGAGAACCGTACCGCCAAAAATTTTTTTAAAAATTACGAAAAAAAAAATTTGTTTAAGCACTGACATGAAGTCAGGAGCTTTTGCGCGTATGTTTTAATGTCAATTCTTCTGTATTGGACACTCTAAATTCGAATTTACAGGAGAATGGACAATATAATAGTACACAAAAAAATATTATATAAAAGGCCCACCCTGTTTTTGACACTCTTGTCCCTCGGAACAGAGTGCTTATCAATATTTCCAAATGTCTGTAATTTTCGAATTTTTTGATGATAATGGTCGTGAACGATTTGGTTAACAGGATAACTCCCGAACGGAATGAGTAAGACAGTTGAAAATTTCAGATAGAATTAGGAAATAAATATCTCGGTTAAGTTCGTTATTGAGCAAAATCGGTCGATGGTTTCGAAGTAACGAAAAAAAAAAAATTTTTTTTGTCATTACAAATTTCAAATTCGATTTTCTCCAAGATGCAGTTTCACCATAAGAATCCATTGATATAATTTTCAACTCTAAGAAGTTAATACTTTCGGAGATATGATTTTTCGAAATTGAATAATAATACAATAACAAATCATACTTCTGTGTTTTCATAGAATGCTGTACTTCTATGAATTATCATAATATGATCTTCGTTCATCCATGTCATCTTATTTTCCTATAAGGATGAGGGACATGTCAAAAATATTTCCGGTTCGTTATTCTAGATATAAAAACTTCTCCTGTTGTAGAAAACAAAGTATGATCGAGTGCAAAATGACCAAGAAAATAACCTCAGCTATCGTAGAATTATGAGGATGATATGATATTATACTTCTTTTAAGGTGATAATGTAATGCCCATGGATAATCCATAATTATTATAATGATGGAAATACTTTGTTGAGTAAATTGGGTTTTGAATATCTCTAGTGAAAACAAAACTGGAACATTGGCTTAGTTTCAATTGATATAGGTAATATAATTTTCGGAGTAGGTTTGAGGAATGAATATCTCGGATAAGTTTGTTATTGATGAGCAGAATCGTTCTGGTGGTTTCGGAATAAACATTTTTGGCACTATTTTTGCGCGTATGTTCTGGGAAACATCGCGTTATAGTTTTGCCCAAATGTCTGTAACTTTCGAATTTTTTGACGAAAATGGTCTCAAACGATTAAGTTCGACTCCCCAATGAAGAATTCGAGGTCAAATTTGATTCTGTCCGTCCGGCCGTCCGTTGCCACGATAACTTGAGAACGAAAAGAGCTAGCGACTTGAAATTTTCAGGGTAGGTGGCGCCTCCCAATTCGACGGACAAGTTCATTAATGGGCATAATCGGCCCAGTGGTTTCCGAGTAATAATTTTGTTTTCAACCAATATAAATCTGATCGGATTGAAACTTAGTGGGTAGTTGTAGAATATGAACCTAAGCACGTTAGTGAAATTTTGTTTGAATCGTATGGCTAGAAAATTTTAAAAAAATTATTAAAAAATATTTTTGTTGTCACGATAACTTGAGAACGGAATGAGATAGCGGCTTGAAATTTTCAGGTTAGGATGTGCACCAGAACGCGACATTTCAGTTCGTTTATGAGCATAATCGGCCAAACGGATTTAGAGTTATAGCCATCTGAAATTTTCTGAAATTTGGTGGTTTTTTGTTCCTCATTAACTCGAAAAATACTGAACCGATTGAATTCAAACATGGTTATTAGTTGTAGAATGCCAACGCGAAAATGTTTGCAAAATTTGGTGAGGATAGCATTTGTAGAAAATTTTTAATAAATCATTGAAAATTAAAAAAAAAATTCTTTATATCAGTAACCATTCGTTTGAAATTGCTGAAATTTTGCAAGAGCCTTCATAACCTAACTCTACTGCTAAGTTTCAAGTTTTAATACGATGGGTTAAATATTGTTGGAGATTCGAGCATTCTTGTGCGAGTTCAGTAGATGGGTGACCGTTGCCTCGATAACTTTCGAACGAAAGGAGATTGGGACTTGCAATTTTCAGGGTAGGTTGCGGACTGAAAGGGAGAGTTGAGTTCGTTTTTGGGCATAATCGGTCTAACGGTTTCCGAGTTATACCCACCTGGAATATTATTTCCTTGATAACTCAAAAATTAAATAGACGATCGAATTGGTGCTTGGTAACTAGTAGTAGAAAATCAACATAAAGACGTGTTTAAAATTTTGTGTGAACCGTACCCCTAGAAAATTTGAAAAAAATGACGAAAAAAAAAATTTTAAGAATCGTATCTCTAGAAAATTTTTAAAAAATCACGAAAAAAAAATTGGTTCAAGCACTGACGTGAAGTCAGAAGCTACCGTCGAATTTACCATGGTAAATTCGAATTAAGAGTGCCCAATACAGGAGAATGGACAACATAATTTACCATGGTAAATTCGATTAGGGGTGTCCAATACAGAAGAATGGACATTAGAACATACGCGCAAAAGCTTCTGACTTTACGTCAGTGCTTGAACCAATTTTTTTTTCGTGATTTTTTTTTAATTTTCTGGAGGCGCGGTTCTTATTTTTAATATACACTTTTTGGAGCTCTTGTTTCAATTTAGTTTCACTTATGATGCATTCCTATTACAAGAATCCATTGATATCATTCCAATACTTTCGGAGATATGATTTGTCAAAACTTGAACAAGAGCGCAAAAGCTCCTGTCCACACGGCTTTTCCACTTTGTTGACAAGGAATCACCTCTTAAATTTTTAGCAACCATTTATTTACATCCTATATATTACTCCGTAAATCTCCAATTAGCACCGCCGGTGGGACAGCCTGTATAGTTAATCGAAAATCCTAATATCGGATAAACGTTTCAAAAACCCGCTAATAGCGGATAAGCCAACGTTCGAGCAGGACAACGTCTGTCAGAATCACTTATAAAATATAAAAAGTTTCCTTCGAGCCGGATTTGAACCAGCGACCTATGGATGCCTATTTTAATCAATCCTCTACAGTCCACCGCTCTACCAACTGAGCTATCGAAGGTTGTTGCAAATACAACATTTTTCTTTATCAGAAACGGTTAACCAAGTCGAAATCATGAGAACGTGAAACTTTCACCCAGATCGCAGGTTCGCAGAATGAACATGGAATGATATATTATACGATATAAGTATGCTCAGCTACAGAAAAAAAGGAAGCTTCAGGCATAGGCCCTAACAGCTAATTTCTGTAGAAAATTTTCCTTGTTCTCTACTTCAGACGCAAGTCATCCAAATGAGCTTTGAAATTCGAAGAGAAATCTAGTTCAACTACCAGGTATATAGAATTGAATTTATGTTTCAAGAAAGAATCACAGAAAGTTTCTCTGAAAGTTCTATATTTTTATATGGTTAATCAGATGAAAACAAGAAAGCTCAGTTTATTTCAGGTTCGGACACAAACGCCACTCGAATAAGTAATTTTACAACATTTCTAAATCTGCAGATAGATTATTTCATTGACTATGGAAATCAGAATGATGAAGAGCAATGGCGATGTCATCAGCGTATATGAATTTCTCAGAGAAAGTAGCAGGAATATAAATATAAATTGAAAAGTACGGATGCCAAAACTGATTCTTGACCATTATTCATATTCTTGACATTACTACTACCTATTATTATCAGCGTGGTGGAAGATATAAGCTACAAAGGATCAATGGCTGGAAACGTGCTCAAGATGGTCATATGAACGAGATCGAATTCCAAGGCCGAATGGGACATGTCTACTGCTCCTGTAATAAAATTCGACCCACTATCTCCATTATTATGTTTTAATCGAATACAAAATTTTTCATGTTGGACTTTTATTTAAAATTGGTTCAAGCCCTGTAGGCAGGAGCTTTTGGCGCTCTTGTTCAAACAGACAAATTATATCTCCGAAAGTATTGGTTTCTCAGAGTTGGGAATTATATCAATGGATTCGTATGATAGAACTGCATCATGAAAGAAATTAAATTAAGAAAAAGTGTCGTTTAAGAAAAATGCTTCAAAAATTATCTTTAAAAAAAAAGAGCAATCTACAATGCTTCAATGCTTTAAAAATTGTCATTACATTTATTTATCAAGATTGAAGGAGCAATCTGCAATGATTCAACCTCGTGGAATGGGTTGTTGCAACTCACACTCGGTGCATAGTTTTCACAACTCGAAATATCTAAGGAAAGTATTATCGAAATGTCTAGTGCACGGCTGGAGACAATGATAGCAGATTGCCCATTTATTCCTGATATTTGAGTAGGTAGTGGATTGAGAAAACATTATTTTAATAGTTAGTTCAAAATATATTAATAAAATACTATCCTCTTTTCATAAATTGAAATTCAATAGTTCATACCACTAACACATTCTTTTCTGTATCATAAACCTTAACTCAAGAAAAAATGATTGATACACAAATGTAGATCCATATTCCAGTATTTATTTGCTAGCAAATTTATGAAAATACTGTATATAGGAACATGTCTCACTACCACTACTTAAAGAAGTAAAATGTAATATTAACCTCAGTGGTCAACGAACAGTAATTTCTTTTGATGATTCCATTACGATCTTCTTTCCTAATACCTCCATAAACTACATCAAAACAGTCTTGTATATATTCACAAATTCAAGAATCGAATACTGCTTGCGGCAAGAGAAAATATACAAATTGACAATCTCTAATAGTTAGACAAGATGACATTTATGAATAGTCACACAGACAGATTCGGTGTTCACATTCTGTGAATACATAGAACTTACGATGTATTATTGAAACTTTGAAACATCATATCTCCGAAAGTATTAGCTTGTTAGAGTTGAAAATGATAACAATGGATTCTTAAGATGAAACTGCATCTTCAAAAAATTTGAATTCAAGAGTTGTATTGTAAAAAATTTTTTTATCGTTACTCCGAAACTATCAGACCAATTTTGCCCAATAACGAACTCAACCGAGATATTTATCCCTCAAACCTACTCTGAAAATTTCAACTGTCTAGCTCATTCCGTTCGAGAGTTATCGTGTTAACGTCCGGACGGACGGAAGGCCAGACGGACGGCCGGCCGGCCGGACAGAATCGATTCCGACCACGGATTCTTGATCAGTGAGTCGAACCAAATCGTTTAAGACCATTTTCAGCCAAAAATTCGAAAATTACAGACATTTGGGCATATTGATAAGCACTCTGTTCCGAAGAACAAGAGCGTCAAAAAGAGCATCCACCTGAGATTGGCGATGACCAACCCTGCATTCATCCGTCGTATTGGTTCTTGAATTTATTTCCGCGCAGTTGCCTTGAAACTTTCTCTCCGCACCTTGTACCTCTGATCCACGTTGAAAAGTCCGTTGAGAGCTCTATAGGTGATAATAAGGTCACCTCGTGGCCGCCTATCAGAAAAAAGGGGAAGATTCATGATAGAAAGCCTTTCAAGTTAGCTAGGTCGCAGCACACCATAGGGGATTCTGGTCGCACGACGCTGGACACTCTCGAGTAGTTCCACGTCACGAACGAGAGACGGAGCCCAAACTGACCCGGCATATTCCAGGATAGGGTGCAGATAAGTGGTATAAAGAATCTTACAGGTGACCGGATCGCAACGGGAAAATGATCTACTCAGCATATAAAGAATTCTCTTTGCTATGTTAACAGTATGAAAGATATGATTAGACCAAGAGAGGTCCTTGGAAATAACGACTCCAAGGTCGCAATTAGAGCTTTCAGTGGAAATCACGTGACCACCGAGAAAGTATTCGGTGGCGGGATTATTCCTTTCCATGTGGAGAACGGAGCACTTCGAAAGATTTAGTGGTAAACACCAGTTCACAGACCAGTCGTAGAGGACATCAGGGTCCTACTGGATGACGCCTGGATTGCCGAGCGGACCACCAAAGATTTTAGTATCATCGGCTAAAAGCGAACAATTGGATCGAATGGATCCAGGCAAATCCGAAGTATAGAGAAGAAAAAGTATTGGACCCAGCACTGGACCCTGGGGGACACCACTAAGAACTGGTAGCGTAGTCGATAGAGCGCACGCGCATGCAAAAACTACGATCAGAGGAATGACTTGACCCACTCAAGGAGGAAACCTCGAATACCCAAACTATCGAGTTTGTTATAAGCACCATTTTCCAGCAAGCAGGTAGCGAGTGGGAAGAAAAAGATAAGTAATCATTAAAGGATACTGAGGGAGGTATATTCATCATTGAATGGTTTCTTTCTGGGTTTCCTCTCCCAAACTCTGAAAAATATCTATAAAATAAAAAAATAATTATTTTGTGATTTGCCTCTACGTAAGAAGCACAAGATATTTGTCAGAAGCAATCAATCGAACAATGTTGCCTAACAAGAATTCTCGAATCTCAGAATAACAATCAACAAAATAGTTCTGAAGATTTTTTCGTTAAGCGTCTGAAGAAGGAGTCTGATATAGACTCCGAAACGTTACGATATAGTTGTTTCTTCGTTGATGTTGTTTCGTTATTATTTGTTAAGGAACATTGTTCGATTGATTGCTTCTGACAAATATCTTGTGTTTCTTACGCAGAAGCAAATCACAAAATAATTAATTTTCTATTTTATAGATATTTTTCAGAGTTTGGGAGAGAAAACCCAGAAAGAAACCATTCAAGAAAAAGATATATTAAATAAGATGGACAAGGGTTCAGCCAGGGAAGATGCGCAGCACCTGAGAACCTTCGCGGTTCAGCGAACCAGCACTCAGCACACCAGAACAGAAAATCTGTGCTGAGAGTTGCACCTCTGAATGCTTTTGCATTTGCTCTCGATCGTAAATGTTTATTTCTATTGTTAAATATTCTTTCTTTTGTGAATTGCGTTACAATTTTGCCCAAATGTGTGTAATTTTTGAATTTTTTGCCGAAAATGGTCTCAAAGGATTGGGTTCGACTCCACGATGAAGAATTCGAGGTCAAATTTGATTCTGTCAGGCCGTCCGTTGCCACGAAAACTTGAGAACGGAAAGAAATAGTGATTTGAAATATTCATGGTAGGTGGCGCATCCCAATTCGATGGACAAGTTCGTTAATGGGCATAATCAGCCCAATGGTATCCGAGTAATAATTTTCTTATCAACCAATACAAATCCGATCGAATTGAAACTTGATGAGTAGTTGTAGAATACAAACCTAAGGACGTTTGTGAAATTTTGGGAGAATCATATCAATAGAAAAACAAATATTGAAAAATATTATTTATGTAACGAGATAGCGACTCGAAATTTTCAGGTTAGTTTGTGTATCTGAATGCGACATTTGAGTCTGTTTATAGGCATAATAGGCCAAACGTTTTTGGAGTTATACCCTTCCGAAATTTGGTTGTTATTTCCTTAATAACTCGATTAATACAAAACCGATCTAATTCAAACATGGTTATCAGTTGTAGAATGCCAACGCGAAAACTCTCGCGAAATTTCAAGAGGATCGTATCACTAGTTTTTTTTTTTTTAATAATTCAAAATCAATGAAAAATATTCTATATATAAGAAACTATTCGACATCGCTGAAATTTTGCTAGAGCTTTCAGAACCTAACAATACTGCCAAGGTCCCAAGTTTGAACACGATCGGATCTATATTCTTGGAGATCCGAGCAGCCTTGTGTGAGTTCAGTAGCTGGATGGGTGATTATTGCTTCGATAACTTTCGAACGAAAGGAGATAGGTACCTGCAATTTTCAGGGTAGATTGCACATCTGAATGGGAGACTTAGGTTCATTTTTGGGCATAATCGGTCCATCGAGTTAGGCTCGATGTTGGGCATAATCCATTGGTTTCGGAGTTATACCCATCTGGAATATTATTTCCTCGATAACTCAAAAATGACTCGATCGAATTGAGCTTGGTAACTAGTTGAAATATATAGACATAAGGTCGTGTGTAAAATTTTGTTTGAACCCTAGAAAATTCTTAAATGATTACGAAAAAAATTGGTTCAAGCACTCATGTGAACTTAGGAGCTTTTGCGCGCATGTTCTATTAAGTAATTCACCATGGTAAATTTGGGAGTGTCCAAGATAGGAGAATGGACAATAGAACATGTGCGGAAAGGCTCCTGACTTCACGTCAGTGCTTGAAATTTTATTTTGATGTAGGACGTGAATAATAAAACGTAGCTCTCAGCTAGATAATTCCAAATAAATTCCTGTTGTGCATCAAATTTGGTGGACTGTGTTTGAAATTTTTGTTTTGTTTAAGGTATAGAAGGGCGGTTGCCGATCGGCTTAATTTTGACCCAACATTAACAATACATAAAGATATTCGAATGGGTCCTTACGTCATCACAAACAAAGCACTGTTTATTTTCGACCCAACAGTGAATATATGTACATATTTCAGTCGAAACTAAGGGTTTGAGACCAATCTCGGCCAAAAAGTGGACCAGTTTCTCTGCATGCTTGTTTCAACAGTCGGATTCATAAGAAATATTGGAAATTATTTTTGTAAATATATGGGTTATTATTTCTTTTCCTGGAGCTACGAAGCCTTGGGTGAGTTCAGTACCTAGATAGGTTACAGCTCTGGCTATACATTTGAACAAGCGTACCAAAGCTCCTTGTCGCAGTGCTTTTCCAACTTGTTCATAACTTGATTTGTTACGTACACTTACAGAAATTATTCGATTAATCCCCGTTCCCTATCCAGCATCTTATTGAACATTTATAAAATTTCCCGGTCTATATTTAGGCCGGGACTTAGGGTTTGACGCTCCATTAGTAATTCTTTATAATATGGCCACGGTTTTAATGATGTATTCCAGAAACGGTTAATGGAATAATCTGGAAAACGGAATCTGCGAAGATCGCAACGAGAATTGTTTTATTGACATGAAAAATTCATTTCGGTCGACCTATTTAGGCAGGATGCAAATGAACTGAATTTATTGAGAATATAACAATTGTAAATGAGGGGTTCATTTGAATAGACAGATAAAACAGCTTGGTTGCGCCAAAAATTCGTTCAGGACTCAGTTGTTTTCTTCTTCTCGAAGTGAGGTCAAATAAGCAATTCAAATCTCACAATTGTCTCACTAACAAATATCTGATATTATTCTAGTTTGGGTTGTCTGGTGGTCTATTAGTTTATAGAATAACTTCAACATTCTGTACAATAGACATCGAAGGTGACTGTATCTAGTTGTTAACAAACTAAATGACATATGGTGAAAAATTGGTCTATTCAACATCAACTAACATTCTCTCGTCATCCGCGCTAGCCACGTCACCGGTCAGAGCCCCTCCAAAGGGTAATGTGCAATTCAGGGCATATACGTATAGCCCTGTCATATTAGGGGTTTAACCTTAACCTCGGAATGAAAGATAATAAGCTGTAAATTGTATAGACCTTTGTTTTGTCGTTCTAAATGTTGCCTCAAAAGTCACATATGTGCGATGAGAAATGCATGTAACCAGTTGTGTAGACGTGCAAAACGAAATTATTTTCATGGAAGCCTCACAAATGTACCACCTAAGAAAGTCTGGCAAACTCTTCGTTCGATTGGTGTAGGTAAAGAGATCAATTGTGCACCTTTTGGTTTCGACCCTTCTGTTCTCGCTCAGCATTTCATCAACCCAAACACTTCAATTAAAAATTTGTTCAAGCCCTTTGGACAGGAGCTTTGGCGCTCTTGTTCAAACTTTGACAAATCATTTCTTCGAAAGTACTGGTAAGAGTTGGAAATTATATCAATGGATTCTTATGATAGAACTTCATAATAGCATAAATTGAATTCAAACATCATAAAAGAATTTCAATTCACAAGAGTGCCAAAAATTATTTATCCAGAACCAATAGACCAATTCTACCCAACAACGAACTCATCCAAGATATTCGTTCCTTAATTCTATATGATAAACGATATATTTTTTGCCTCAAATCTACTCTGAAAATGATATTATATCAATTGAAACTTTAGCCAATATTTCAGTTTCGTTTTCACTGAAGATATTCTGAACTCAATATTATTAACTTACCATCACCATTCCCATCATCATATCGATTAACCATGGGCATTAAATATCAAAATTTGACATATCATGTCTCAGGAAAATAAGTTGACATGTATGAACGCAAATAATAGTATACTAATTCATAGATACAATAATTATCGCATTCTGTGAAAAGTACTGTGTAGTACGATTTAATATTGAAATTTTGAAAAATCATATCTCCGAAAGTATCATCTTGTTAGAGTTAAAAATTACATCAATGGATTCCTATGAAAAACTGCATCTTGAGAAAAACTTATTTTGAAAAATGTAAAAAAATTTTTTTTTTGTTACTCCGAAACCATCAGACCGATTTTGCCCAATAACGAACTCAGCTGAGATATTTATCTCCCAAACCTATTCTGAAAATTTCAACTGAGTTATCGTGTTAAAGGTAGGACAGAATTGATTTCGACCACGGATTCTTAATCAGTGAGTCGAAGCAAATCGTTTAAGACCATTTTCAGTCAAAAACTTGAAAATTACAGACATTTGGGCAAATTGATAAGCACTCTGTTCCGAGGCGCCAAAAATTGGGTCAAGCACTGACGTGAAGTCAGGAGCTTTTGCGTGTATGTTCTATTGTCCATTCTTCTGTATTGGACACTCTCAATCCAATTTACCATGGTAAATTCGATTAATTCGATTTGATTAATGATAGAATTCACCATGGTAAACTAGATAAAGAGTGTCCAATACAGGAGAATGGACAATAGAACATACGCGCAGAAGCTCCTGACTTCACGTCAGTACTTGACCCAATTTTTTTTTCGTAATTTTTTTGAAATTTTCTAGGGATACGGTTCGAAATTTTAAACACGTATTTATATCAATATTCTATAACTAGTTACCAAGCTTCAATTCGATCGAGTCTATATTTTTTGAGTTATCGAGGAAATCATATTCGGGTGGATATAACTCCGGAACCGTTGAACCTGTTATACCCGTAAACGAACTTAACTCTCCCATTCGGATATGCAACCTACCCTGCAAGTCCCTATCTCCTGTCGTTCGAAAGTTATCGAGGCAACGGTCACCCATGCATCTACTGAAATCACTCAAGGCTGCTCGAATCTCCAACAACATATATCCGATCGTGTTCAAACTTGGAACTTTGCAGTAGAGTTAGATTCTTAAGGCTCTCGCAAAATTTCAGCGATATCAGACGAAAGTTATCGAGGCAACGGTCACCCATGCATCTACTGAAATCACTCAAGGCTGCTCGAATCTCCAACAATATATATCCGATCGTGTTCAAACTTGGAACTTTGCAGTTAGATTCTTAAGGCTCTCGCAAAATTTCAGCGATGTCAGACGAATAGTCACTGTTTTCTTGTGATACGATACTCACTAAATTTGGCAGGAATTTTTGCGTTGGCATTCCACAACTAATAATCATGTTTGAATTCAATCAGTTTTGTATTTATCGAGTTCCCAATTAACAACTTTATATTTTATAATAGTTGTGGAAACATGTTCAACCAAAATCTTATAAAACATTCTTAGTCGCTGAATTGTTTTCAATACGTTTATACAACAGATATGAACCCAAAATTAGCACATTTTATAAAATAATTTTGTCATTCGAAACATTTCATGAAGCTCTTCATAAACATTACAAGACTATTTCATAAACATTCTGGCGCCATCTAAAAAACTGTTTTGTAATAGCTTTATAAGGTTTTTCATATGAGCGTTCTGAAATAAAGATGTTACATATGAATATGAATGATATCTATAAAATTAATTGATTTTAAGTTGGCAAATGACAATCCTGAATTATAACAACATAGCGAAAATATAGATGTCATGTGTCATTATTGTTTACATGAAGCCATTCTATTTATATATACTTCTACTCTTACAGACACATGTTTGGATACACACAACGAAATTCTCAATGCAAATGAAATTTCTTCGTGAAATGTAGCACTAAAATTTTTGAGTCATTTCATGCTCTGGATGGTAGAGATGGTAGAGTGTCCAATAATTGGACACTCTACCACGAATTTACCATCGATAAATACCGTTTTTTCAGCCTTCATAAAAAATATGAATACATTTCAAACCATTCTGATGACAGACTTAAGTATAGAATCGTACAGTATCTGCATTTTTTGAGTTATTGACAAATAAATATCTCAGATGGGTGTAACTCCGAAACCGATGGGCCAATTATGCCCAACAAAGAACTCAGCTCTCCCATTCGGATGAGCAAGCTACCCTGAAAATTGGAAGTCCCTGTGCCTTCTTGTTCGAAAGTTATCGAGGAAACGGTCACCCATCAATCTACTGAACTCACCCAAGGCTCCTCGGATCTCGAACAATATAGTTCCGATCGTATTCAAACTTGGAACTTGGCAGTAGAATTAGGTTTTGAGGGCTTTCCCGAACTTTCAGCGATGTCGAACGAACAGTTTCTGATATATAGAATATTTTTTAATGATTTGTAATGATTTTTTACATTTCTAGTGTAAGTAAATAACAACCAAATTTCAGATGGGTAAAACTCCAAAACCGTTTGACCGACTATTTCGCATTCAGATGCACAGCCTACCCCAAAAATTGCAAGTCGCTATCTCAGGTTATCGTGTCATAAATGATAATTTCAAATACATTTTTTTAAATTTTCTAGCGATAAAATTCTCACAAAATTTTGCTTCACTTCTCCACAAACGTCCTTGTGTCCTTATTCTACAACTAGCTACCAAGTTTCAGTTCGATCGGATTTGTATTGGTTGATGACAAAATATTACTCGGAAACTGTTGGGTTGATTATGCCCATTAACGAACGTGTCCGTCCTATTGGGACGCGCCACCTACCCTGAAAATTTCAAGTCGCTGTCTCTTTCCGTTCTCAAGTTATCGTGCAACGTCCAGCCGGACGCAATACATTTTGAACTCTAATTCTTCATCCGGGAGTTCAACCCAACCGTCTGAGAACCTTTTCGGTAAAAAAATCGAAAATTACAGACATTTCACCAAAATGATCTCGCGATGTTCCCCAGAACATACTCGCAAAAATGCAGACAAAAATGCAAAAAGACTGGGGCCAAGTTACTACCCTGTGGAACACAAGACGCTGCTATGGTTCACGAATTACTTACTTATAGCTCGGACTGAAATTAATTCGAATTTCAATTAATATGTTATATACATATGCTTATCATATGCACACCTCTTCCACGATTATATTTCTATTAAACTCAACCGAACTAGTTCCATCTGGTAATTTATAGGGTAATTTGTACTTCGAAACTGTATGTTTATTACTCTCCCGTGAACTTCATCCTCAGTGTGAAAAGTCTGTTTCTGAATTCTCAATGGAACACATGCAACTCCAATAATTTATTCCAACAAACATGGAACTTTGGTATCTCCAGAACAAAAAAGTGTTTCCATGAATAAGATATTTCCTCCTTTATATTTTGCTCGGATGAAGTTGAATTGAAAAGTAGGGAAGCCACTTAACGCCTCTAACTTCTGTGTTTTGAATAACATGAGGACTGAATTTGATTCTATTGAGATAAAAGTTGACCTAACATGACTGAAGATTGTGAGGTTAGCATTTATGAATTCCAAAACAGAAGTGCTTAACAATTGAGCAAGTATTGTTAGTGTGATCTAGTAATTTCCATAGCGACATTAAAGGGCGTGGATCTATGTTGAGAATTACAGTCACTTTATGTTCATATTGTGAAATGGACGATTTTTGGCGCTCTTGTTCCTCGGAACAGAGTGCTTATCAATTTGCCCAAATGTCTAATTTTCGAATTTTTGGCTGAAAATGGTCTTAAACGATTTGGTTCGACTCACTCATCAAGAATACGTGGTCGAAATCGATTCTGTCCGGCCGTCCGGCCGGCCGTTAACACAATAACTCTCGAACGGAATGAGCTAGACAGTTGAAATTCTCAGAATAGGTTTGGGAGATAAATATCTCGGCTAAGTTTGTTATTGTGCAAAATCGGTCGGATAGTTTCGGAGTAACAAAATGATTTTTTTTGACACTACAAATTTCAAAATAAGTTTTTTTTTAAGATGCAGTTTCACCATGGGAATCCATTGATGTTGTTTTTAATTCTAACAAGCTAATACTTTCGGAGACATGATTTTTCCATATTTCAATAATTAATCGTACTTCTCTGTTTTCACAGAATGCAATAATTATTCTCTCTATGAATGCATTTCAACTTATTTTCCTGAGTCATGATATGTCAAATTTTGATATTTAATGCCCATGGTTAATACATATGCTGATGGGAATGGTAATGGTAAGTTAATAATATTGAGTTCAGAATATCTCCAGTAAAAACAAAACTGAAATATTGGCTAAAGTTTCAATTGATATAATATTTTCAGAGTGGACTTGAGGAAAAATATATCGTTCATCATAGAATTGTGGAACGAATATCTCGGATGAGTTCGTAGAATTGGTCTATCGGATTTGGGCTAATAATTATTGGCACTCTTGTTGAATTTAAATTCTTTTATGATGTTTGAATGTAATTTCTGCTATTATGAAGTTCTATCATAAGAATCCATTTATATAATTCCCAACTCTTACCAATACTTTCGAAGATATGATTTGTAAAATTTGAACAAGCGCCTCCTGTCCACAGGACTTGAACCAATTTTTCATTCATCATATTTCGATACTACCGATACATTTTTGCGCGTATGTTCAGGGGAACAGAGTGCTATCATGTTGCCCAAATGTCTGTAATGTTCGAATTTGTTGCAGAAAAAGGTCAAATTTGATTCTGTCCGGCCGGCCGGCCGTTGCCACTATAAATTGAGAACGGGAAGAGTACACATATGGCGGACAAGTTCGTTAGTGAGCATAATCAGCTCAATAGTTCTTGAGTACAAATTTTGTTTTCAACCAATACAGATCCGATCAAATTGAAACTAACTAGTGGTATAATACTCAAACAAAGAAATATGTGAAATGTTGGGATCGACTTACCAAAATTTTGAAAAAAGTTATTAAAAATATATTGACTTGCAAATTTTAGGTTAGGTAGCATCCGAATGCGACATTTGAGTTTGTTGATAGACATAATCGGCCCAACGTATTTGGAGTTATACCTATCTGAAATTTTATTAATTTATTTATTAAATAAACGGATAGAACAACCTTTTTTCACGATATAAAATACATCTTTGTGTGAGGCAAATAAAAATCAACATGAAAGAAACTACAAAAGCTACATGAGAAAGTATACAAGTACCTACCACCGATAACTGCATCCCCAAAAAAACAAACATAACAATAAACTTCAATTCTAGTAAACTCAGATCAGCGATCTTTGTTCAGCAATAGCCAAACCATTCCCTTTACTCAAAACAGGAAAAAAAATTGAAAAAGTTTAAAGCGGCAGATGCTACAATATTTACACTATACTGCTGATTCCAGGAACAGGTGAGTTGCGGGAATATTTGAATCTGTAATTTCCTACGTGTAGAAAATTACTGTTTCTAGTTCTCCTAGGAGGTACATAAAAGTCAAAGAGTTGAAGAAGGCCGGGACAAATTAAGAGACCATTTATGAATTTACAGAATAGAATAACTTCACCCCGCTTTCTCCTGGTCTAACGCCTTCCCCTGGAATGTCCAATCTATTGGAATTATATAACACAAATTTATTTTGAACCCTTTCAATCATGGTACAGTCTGAGTACGAACAGTGATATGTATAAACGCTTAATTGTATCAAGATTGTTGAAATCTCGAGAATGCCTAATGACGGAACCTAATAATATTTTTGCTTATTTACTCAATACCTCCGGAAATACGAAACTGATGCAATTCAAACATGCTTGATAGTAGTAGAATGCCAACGCGCAAATGTTGACGAAATTTCGTGAGCATTGTATAACTAGAAAATTTAGAAAAACTCATTAAAAAAATTCTATATATCAGAAACTATTCATCCGACATCGCTGAAATTTTGCAAGAACATTCAAAACCTGTTTTTTTTATAACCTTTTTGAAACTGACTTTCAAAACTTCCAAGAAAATTAAACAACTTCTAGGAAATACATTCGATCTAACTCGGACATGTTGGAAATTGGGTATATATGAAATTAAATGTTTAGATTATAACAAGAGCTACGTCGGGCAAACAACCAGAAATATTCTAACACGGTATAAAGAGCATAAGGGATTCATTCGGAACAACAACATCGATAAACCTGCTGTTGCAAATCACGTTTTAGCAACTGCCCACTCAATTTCAGAAATTCCGTCAAATTGTTGAAAAATTCCAATAAATTGTACTCAGCAGCACTTGAAGGAATCAAAATATAGAAGAGAAAAGATATTTTATTAAATAATGAGTTAACAACACATTATTCTCACTGATCGGTTTATGAATAAGGGTATAATGTCAACCCATACTTGAGTGTAGAAATTGATAATAGCATGCTTTAGTAACGCTTCGTCTTTGAAGATGGAAACTTTGCTTCCGAAACATTTGTCAGACGACAAAAACTGTAGTGGACGAGAGTGTAGTTACTTTTGTAGTGTTCATAATAAGTCCACAGGGAACTCAAACTAGAATATGAAGAACAAAAGTTGTGTAAGGTTGCAGCCAAGGGTTTAAAGGGACCTGACAGGCCTGTCTTAGCTACGAATATTCAATTTGAACATATTTTTTGTTGCAATGCATTTGATACTTGCACCATATTTCAGTTTTTTTTTGGCGCGCAAATAATGTTTTTCTCTATTTCAGTATCGTAATGAGGCCATTCCAGCACTGAAAACAGTGCTGGAATGAAATCATTCCCGCATTGTTTCTAGTTATATTTTTCATTTTGTGGTAGTCAGCACGGACAATCGATCCTATCAAATTTCAACACACGTCAATTGACATTACAATATACTCTGGATATAGTGAAATAATTGTTGAGGAAAAGCTTTATTTTCATTAAAAAATATGGTACTAGAGATTTCCTTCTTACTAATTTTGAATCATTCATGCTATTAGGAAACTGTTTTAAATCTGATCTCCATGCCCTACGTACGTTTCAAATTCAAATTCCATAATCTGTCAACTTTCGTAACAGTCACACCAACTACCAAGATATAATAAAAAAGTCACTAGGATGTATAATCCGAATTTTTCATTAAATTTCAACAGTATTTTACAAAACTTGCCTGAAATAGAGAAAATATCGTCTAATACTTGTTGCAGAAGGCAATTCCAACACTCATGCGTTCGAAAACTCGCTCCTTCGTCGCTCGTTTTCGAATTTCGCATTCGTGTTTTAATAGGAGCCAATTCTGCAACTTGTTTCAGAATATACTATTCCGAAACGGGAACGGGCGAAATATAATTGATAATATAACTGAAAATTCTAACCGTTTGAAGTCGAAAGGCATGTAATTCGGAATCATAGTGGTATACAAAGAATCGAAACGTCTTCGCCTTTGTATTTCCCTTTCAAGATTGTGGCTTCCATGACGTTTTCCATTAGATCCTTCACCGCAAGCCGGGTGTCATTACAAAGAAGTGGCTGGTTTATATTCCGCAACATACTAATTACCGATCCAACTTTAAATTGTAGATTATGTGGTGGTATAACTACTTCGGGAAACTCCAGGAAAATTAAAAATTCCGTTGGTTAGTTGACAGTATCAAAGTGGTTAGTATTGGAATAATCCGAATTGTATGTCATAAATTCGTCAGCTTGCGTTGATCTTGGAATCACTGGTAATGTTTGACGCAAATCACCTGCCAATATACAGGTTGATTTTTGGAGACCTTACATTAGAAGAATATAGAGATTGGAAAATCGTATGGTCTGAAATTTTGGTGTTACCCGAAGTCCGGTGCGATCTTTCTAATGAAAATATTTGCACGCTTGAAGTCATCTGCCATGTTTTTCCTCAATTTCGTTGTAAAATTATATAGCGCAACAATCATAAACAGCATCTCCTATACCTATACTCCATTTACTTTTATAGCGTCTCCCGGTTGGACATGAGAGTTTGACACATTTCACCGAGTATATTTTGAAAATGTTAGGTTATAGTAAATTTTCCTGTTAGATAACTACGCAACGTTGTCCTCTCTACAAAGAGGTCGTAGTAATTACGTATTTTTCACAATGTGAATTTACTTCAGAAAAATAATGTATTACAGAAGATATTATTCGAATTCAACAATTTCAAAGACCTTGTGACTGTTGAAGAACAACTTTCCTCTGTAGTCACTGGAAATATTACACCTTTATAAACTTGTTGGAAGGTTCAGTTATGCTATTTTCTTGTAAGGAAATCAAGAATCAATCGCTGAAATTTTAATGAAACATAATGAATAGAGTAGTCCGTTACTTTGTGATAGTTCATTTGAGAAAAACAATAAAAAAGTACCTGCATAACCCGGCAGGAAAACTTCTAAATGAACAGACGTATTTATGGAATTCCCCACTTTTCGAAATTCTCAAGAAATAAGCCTACAGAAGACATATAAATATCTTGTTGTACAACTTGAAATACACCAGTTTCAAAAAGCAGTAGTACTACGAAATCCGAGTCACTTTTAAACCTTAATAAAATATACTGATAGGAAACTAAGTCATTTTATTCGAGAGTTCAACATGGCCTGAGACAGAATTAAGTTTTCCTATTGCTGATTTCACTTCTATATAGCACTTTGTCTCTGCTTCTTCAAAACTACTTTCAGCATTTTCAATTTCAAAGCGAAGAGTTCTTTATTATTCGAAGATAATGGTCTGTGTTAATATCTTGTCATACAGCCGTTCCCAAAATTATATCTATGATGGAAGATTATGTTGAGACTTGAGAGTAAACATTGGCAACGTCTCAGAGAATTGTTTTGACATTGATGATATTTCAGGAGTGCCAACCTGCCTTAGTTTCAGTTACAAAACGTGATAGACCTAAATCATGGCCAAGCGGGGGACTTTTTAAAAGTGAATGGAATATACCTGCCACGGTTTTCGAGTTACTAAGGATATTTATAAAAGTTGAGAATTCTTTTCAAAATAATTGGCTAGCAAGCCTTGGAAATGAAAATTCTCACATTACACTTATGATTTTTCAAAAATGATTGATAAAGTGACTAATAAAATGATAATCTAAATGAATAAACAAATAACTATATCATGAATGCTCCATATGGCCTCCATTTTCTTGTAAACATCGTTTGATCCTTGTATAAACAGCTTTTGTCAGAGCCTTATAAATTTGGTCTAGATGCAGCAAATGGATTATTGTCCTGGCGAGTTCTTCCAATTCATCTATGGTTTGAACTGAACTCTGATCTATCGTATTCTTAATATGATTCCAGAGAAAAACTCAAGCGGCTTCAAATCGGGCAAATCTTGGTTGCTAACGCAAAGGACCATTGCGGCCAATCTAGCGATCCTCGAAATTCAGTGTCAGTTCTCGATAAACCTCCCGAGGTGAATAAGCGGGAAGACCGTCCATTAGGTAACAGCTATCTCGCAAAACATTGAAGGTTCTTCTAGAAAGTCTGCCACTACACCTCTTAATACCATTTCGATGTACCGCTTCATAAATTTCCATCATAAATTACAAAGACATTTCGATTTCATATGAGCAGACAGAAATGACGATGGAAGTGATTTTCAGGATTTAAATGCGGGTTTGCATCGGACCAGTAATGAAAATTTCGCCTGATTGATTACAAAAGGTAATTTCCACAATACCCAGGAGGTTCTGCCGTAAAGCTTTATTTATTTATAGGTTCTTCGCAGTAGGCATAGTTCTCAAAATATAAGTGGATTTAAGCCATAATTTTCTTTACGCGTCGGAGTCAAAATATTCTCTAGTTGTGTACATCTAGTCGATTTTATATCAAAAGAAATACTCCATCTTAACTCTCTGAAATCCACCACTTTTTTATCCAGAAATACTTCGACGACCATATTTCCATTTATTAAAATTTGAGATTTCAATACTAGTAAATCTTGATTTTATTCTAGTTTGAGTTCACTTTGAACCGATTATGAATACTACTTTAGTAAGTAAACTCTTATCCACTTCAAATTTTGTTGGCGCTTCGTCTGAGAAGATGGAAACATCGTTTGCGAAACATATGTCAAACGAAAACATTTGTACTGGATTAGTTACAAGTGTAGTAAATCATTATTTGCCTGAACCGTCCACTGATAAAAATAAATGTGTTATAAGCTATCCAACAACTAATTTATGATTTATTAGGTTAATCATTCAAAAGTTGATTGTACGAAAAATATCCAGTAAAATCTGTGAATGTTGATGTATTCATGAACAAAATTTATGTCCAAACCATGTTCTGAAAATTTCATTCAAAATCTTATACCGTCAGCTGCAAAAGTATGGAATAACGGATTTATTTTCATCCCCTACTACTTATTGTTCTGTCATTTCTGGTACAAAGCATCGACGCCATCGATATTTTTTTTAAATTGTATGCCCCTTTTTTTTTCTTGATATGGATAAATCATAAGATTCTGAATTCAATAATTTAGTTGTAACGCCATTTGGGTCTTAGTTATAGTTCTTGAGATATTAATTTTTTAAATTTGAAAAACATGTGAAAATTTTCAAATTAATTGTTTATGAAATAAACACCTTTTCATTACAAAAACGATACTATACCTTTTCAAGTTCAATTTCGGAAAAATTGTACAAAATAAATCTGAATATTTTGTCCGAAATTGGATTTACTTTTTCCGAAATTGGTTTTACTTTTTCCGAAATTGAACTTGAAAAGGTATAGTAATGATACCGAAAGTCACAGAAAATATTTCAGACCATACGGATGTCTTGTGTGTTCTTCTAGCCTACAGTGAATATTGCCTACAGTGAATATTGCAAATCGTTGGAATTGGTAGTCGAATCTGAATTTAATTCGAAAATTAAAAATGCACCCATTGAAGATAAATTTATTGCACGAACTGAATGGAGATGATTTTGACCGCAGAACTCAGTTCTGTGAACAAATGATGGACCTTGCAATGCCGATTAGGGGTTTCCAGCTCGAATTTTATTTAGTGACGAACCAATATTTCATTTAAATGGAACTGTCAACAGACAAAACTATCGCTATTGATCACATCACAATCCAAACTGGATGATTGAGGCACATACACAATTTCCTGAAAAAGAGAATATATGGGCTGTATGGTAGAATATAGTAGTAGAATAGGGCTGATTTAGGTTTGATATTTTAGACGACATGTCTTTATTGAAGGACCAACAAAAGGTGCATAATAATTGGATTTATCACGGGTGACTTGATTCCGAAATTGTCGGTTGTTTTTCCAATCGAGATGGATATCCAGATCTCCCAAATGAATCGCTATGATTTCAATAGGATGAGACTCTACCCCAATATTTTCAAGATGTACGTGAATACCTGCAAGGGGTTTCATTGAATGGCTGGCTCGGACTCCAGATCTGACTCCGCTAGACATTTTCTTATGGGATTATATCAAAAACACAGTTTACCTGAATCAGCCAAACCACGTCAAGAAGTTGAACCAGAGATGCATTAGAAGGAAAACTGACACACACCAAACTTTCAAAAATTACTATACTCTTGGCTATTGATTTCGGCCTTTAGGCCAGCATCAGGCCAGCTGAAATACAAGAATTACAATAGTATACACATAAATTCTCCAACAAAATAAGAAACTCCATTTTAAACAGTTTTGATAACAATATCAAGTAAATTCTACAATAATTCTAGTTTTTCATTCCTATAGGTTAGAAGTTCTTATATTTATTTGTTATTGTTAACTAAATATATGTACATTAAGTCCCTGGCAATCGGGAGGTATTCTTTGAAGTTTTAAGTTCCAATTATTCTCCTATATGAAATTTATAATAGGTGCGGCCATGTGAACTTGGAAGCAGAAGGCCAGGTAATAAATGAGCTGTTACAAAACAAAACTACGTCACATCAAGAAATCGAAAAAAGAAACGGCCAAATTTGAATCAATTCTCTGGTTAGAAATATACTTCTACAAATACTTAAAAAGGTGTATATCTGTAAAATCGGATATATCATTTAAAAGATGGTCATCGTTTTTATTTTTGAGGATCTCATACTGTTCTAGAAGCATACATTTTCTAAAGTTGTTTTCTTTATGTATCAACGTTAAATTTTCAATTGAAGTACTATGTTTACTTTCCACTAAATGACTACAAAGAGCTGATTTTGGTCGATTCTTCAAATGTTTGACACAGAGTTTTTGGTATGAAATAAGAGCACTACAGCCTGAAACTCTCCAAAATGTTCGTTCCGAGTTTTATGCTCGATTGGCGTATATTCAAAAATTCAAGTCGCTGAACCTTTTTTTCCACCACAGAATACTTTCAAAGTACGAATTATATAAATAAACTAGAACATAAATAAATATGACGTCTCTTATAGGTAGATAAGATGGCATGAATGAATAGTGTACACAGATAGAACACAGACAGATATAATTCCATTCTGTGAAAATATAGAAAGAAGTACGGTGTATTATTGAAATTTTGAGAACTCATATATCCGAAAGTATTAGCTTGTTAGAGTTGAAAATGACATCAATGGATTCCTATGATGGAACTGCATAAAAAAATTGAATCTGAAATTAGTAATGTAGAAATTTTTTCACCACTTTACGGCAATCCGATCAATACAAAACTACATATTTAAAGGTCATGATTCTACAATTTGATGCTAAATTTCATATGGATCGAGTGATCGTTTCCGGAAATATTCATAAGAAATGTTTTCAATTAAAACGGCCATAACTCAAAACCGCTTGGGGATTCCGCCCGTTAACGAACTCGTCCGAGATATTTACGCTCCAAACCTAAACCACAAATGTCAATCCTTTAACTCCTTTCGTTCGTGAGTTATCGTGTCTAGGGCCGGCCGGCCGTACATAATTCATTTCGACCACGGATTCTTGATCGGCGAGTCGAACCAAATCGTTTGAGACCATTTTCATCCAAAAATTCTAACATTACAGACATTTTGGTAAATAGATAAGCACTTTGTTCCGAGGAACAAGAGCGCCAAAAAGCTAACCAGTAAAGTAACATTTGCTAGCCGGTAAAGAGAGATTTGATAGCCGGCAAAGTATGAAGTATGTAATGATTCGCTTCCCGACTATTCTGAAGGTTAGAAATCCATCGATTGTGAGTAAACCATTTTTCGTTAGTACTGAAAGGGGGGAAATAAATCCTGTATTATATGCTTTTGATGCTCTCTGTCTACCATACTAGCTGAACAAAATACTGACGAACTGCTGAAATGTGTTCTTCCAACATATTCACTTGATCATATTAACCCAATATCAGAAGGTTTCGAACTTGAAACATTATTTGGTATACTTTCACTAATATCTATACCGATCCATTGATTTTAATGATAATTAAAGGTTTGACCGTTAAATTACGAACTTGTTTCACGGTACCCTCAACTTTTAGACCTGAAGAAACCATCCCGAATAAATTACATTTCCTCAGGTCCAAAATCGAAATTTTGGGTAGTATTGAATTATGTCCAGGACCCCATTAATTAGAGATATATCCAACTACGAACGAATCGCCAGGGGAAAAGTTTTGGGAACATACACGACGAGCATATCAAATTATTCAAAGTAAGCACGAGTTCAAACTCTCGTTACATGTAGGATACGGATGGAATGTCTAAATTAATCACTTTCCTCTACCTTCATTCCATCCAGGAGAATTAGTGAGATGGAAAGTGTTAGTTGGGACAACTGTGAAATTAAATTACTTGTTTATTCTGCTGACAGATCTGAATATGTAAGCGAAGAATCCTGGTTGTTCGAGAGAGGGTGGGATAATAATATATTCTTTGGGTGAGAAGGTTTCATAGCTAAAATAGTGTGTTCCAATGGAACACTCACAGCCCCCTTTTTCCTAGATAAGAATAAATAATAAATGGTAAAACGGGATACACATATTAAATCGGGACAGTTATCCTTCCCTTTTTTGAAGTCAGGTGGGCTCAAGTCGGAAACGGAGGGATTTGCTATAGTTTGTCAAGATGGGATGATAAATACAAGATGGTATAAAAAGAACATCATGAAATTGGACACCCCAACAACTTGCAGAGCGTGCCACGGCCAACAAGAAACTGTGCACACCCTGTCTGTCTGCAGAGTCTATGCTCCATCAGGATATGCGGAAAGCCACAATGCTGCACTTCGAATTATCTACTGCCATCTGAGGGAGGTTTATGGTATAGACAACGAACCGTATATATAATTTATTATAGTGTGAAACTCAAGCAGAGTTGTTTTTTTCTCAAAATGTTTTGCCAAGTGATGAGCGAGAACACAATATCTATATAAAATATTTGATCTGCACATTAATTTAGTTCAACAATATGTGCATCAGGTTCAGAAAATATTGGGTGTTTTATAGCTGCATGAGACCTTATTATAGGTATAAACTCTGAATAACGTATGTTAAAGTGACAGTTCTTGGACATTGAGGTTCAGAAAAATTTGCCATTCCAATCATGAATAGATAAATGGAAATGTGGAAATTTATTTTCAAAATCAGCGTTCAGTTAGTGAAACCTATAAAGCTCTTTGTCCATTTCATGTTCTAAATAATCCTCATTCTGATCAAGCTATGCATGCATTTTTGTTTCCAGAAATCCAAGAGTTCAACATCAATAACTTAGGGCTCCAACAGGATGGTGCTACGTGTCACACAGCAAACGAAACCAATGATCTATTCAAGGAACAATTGGGTGAAAATGGGCAATCGGCCTCCAAGATCGTGTGATTTAACGCATGCTCACTATATTTTGTCCAATGTCCAATGATATTTCAGATGGCTTGAGCCATATATAAGGTGGTTTCCCCAAGTTTTCTTCAATATTAACCACTTTTAATCTTCTGAATCTTGAAATTATTCAAGATATTATACGAAGAAAGATATTAGATTCAATCCATTTTCTATCAGTAATATAATTTGTTATTTATTAAATATTTTTCAATAATTTGTTGTCAAAATCAGCGTTCAGTTAGTGAAACCTATAAAGCTCTTCGTCCATTTCATGGTCCAAATAATCCTCATTCTGATCAAGCTATGCGTGCATTTTGTTTCCAGAAATCCAAGAGTTCAACGTCAATAACAGGATGGTGCTACGTGTCACACAGCAAACGAAACCAATGATCTATTGAAGGAACAATTTGGTGAAAATAGGCAATCGGCCTCCAAGATCGTGTGGTTTAACGCATGCTCACTATATTTTATCCAATGTCCAATGATATTTCAGATGACTTGAGCCATATATCAGGTGGTTTCCCCAAGTTTTCTTCAATATTAACCACTATTAATCTTCTGAATCTTGAAATTATTCAAGATGTTATACGAAGAAAGATATTAGATTCAATCCCTTTTCTATCAGTAATATAATTTATTATTTATTAAATATTTTTCAATAATTTCTTGTCAAAATCAGCGTTCAGTTAGTGAAACCTATAAAGCTCTTCGTCCATTTTATGGTCCAACTAATCCTCATTCTGATCAAGCTATGCGTGCATTTTTGTTTCCAGAAATCCAAGAAATCAACATCAATAACTTAGGGCTCCAACAGGATGGTGCTACGTGTCACACAGCAAACGAAACCAATGATCTATTGAAGGAACAATTTGTTGAAAATGGGCAATCGGCCTCCAAGATCGTGTGGTTTAACGCATGCTCACTATATTTTGTCCAATGTCCAATGATATTTCAGATGGCTTGAGCCATAAATTAGGTGGTTTCCCCAATTTTTCTTCAATATTAACCACTTTTAATCTTCTGAATCTTGAAATTATTCAAGATGTTCTACGAAGACAGATATTAGATTCAATCCCTTTTCTATGAGTAATATAATTTGTTATTTATTGAATATTTTTCAATAATTTGTTTCAAAAAAGATGCATTTAATATTTTTTATTTCAGGGACAAATAGAGGACCCAAACGAAATATGGCAAAGACAAGAACGGTATTATGCTCCTTGATTTAAAATAACAAATAACTACATCCGCATGGGATATTTATAAGCCGTCTGAGCATTGTGTTTTTACAGGTGGGATCTCTTGGTTTAATATTTCCTCTAATAATAAGGGTTTAATATCAAGCGATGAAAATGTATATTGCAATAGATATAAGTAGAAGAGACAAATTTTTATGAATATATCGTTTAAAAATTGGTTCAAGCACTGACGTGAAGTCATGAGCTTTTGCGCCTATGTTCCATTGTCCATTCTTCTGTTTTGGACACCCTGAATCGAATTCACCATGGAAAAATATGTTGTCCATTCTCCTGTTTTGGACACGTAATTTGAATTTACCACGGTAAATTCGAATTAAGTGTCTTATACAGGAGAATGGACAACTTAATTCACCATGGTAAATTCGATTAAGGGTGTCCAATACAGAAGAATGGACAATGGAACATACGCGCAAAAGCTCCTGAGTTCACGTCAGTGCTTGAATCAATTTTTTTTTCGTAATTTTTTTGAAATTTTCTAGGGGTACGGTTCTTACAACAAATTTTTTTCATCATTTCTTTCAAATTTTCCAGGGGTATGGTTCTTACAAAATTTCAAACACGTCTATATGTTAATTTTCTACTACTAGTTACCAAGCTCCAATTCGATCGATTCTTTATTTTTTGAGTTATCAAGGAATAATATTCCAGGTGGGTATAACTCGGAAACCGTTAGACCGATTATGCCCAAAAAGGAACTTAACTCTCCCATTCGGATACGCAACTTACCCTGAAAATTGCAAGTCCCAATCTCCTTTCGTTCGAAAGTTATCGAGGCAATGGTAACCCATCTACTGAACTCACACAAGGCTGCTCGAATCTCCAACAATATTTAACCGATCGTGTTAAAACTTGAAACTTGGCAGTAGAGTTAGGTTCTAAAGGCTGTTGCAAAATTTCAGCAATTTCAGACAGATAGTTACTGATATATAGAATTTTCTTTTTCAATTTTCAATGATTTTTTAAAAATTTTCTACAAATACTATCCTCACAAAATATTGCAACAATTTCCGCGTTGTTATTCTACAACTAACAACTATGTTTGAATTCAATCGGTTTTGTATTTTTCGAGTTAATGAGGAACAAAAAACAACCAAATTTCAGATGGCTATAACTCTGAAACCGTTTGGCCGATTATGCTTATAAACAAACTCAAATGTCGCATTCAGATGCACAACCTAACATGAAATCTTTAAGCCGCTATCTCTTCCCGTTCTCAGGTTATCGTGACAACAAAAATATGTTTTAATAAGTTTTCAATAATTTTCTAGCGATACGATTCTCACAAAATTTAACAAACGTGCTTATGTTCATATTCTACAACTATTCACCACGTTTCAATTCGATCGGATCTATATTGGTTGAAAACAAAATTATTACTCGGAAACCATTGGGCCCATTAACGAAGTTGTCCGTAGTATCGAGATGCGCCACCTACCCTGAAAATTTCAAGTCGCTAGCTCTTTCCGTTCTCAAGTTATCGTGGCAACGGCCCGACGGCTGGCCGGACAGAATCAAATTTGACCTCGAATTCTTCATTAGGGGGTCGAACCGAATCGTTTGAGACCATTTTCGTAAAAAAATTCGAAAGTTACATACATTTGGGCAAAATGATAACGCGATGTTCCCCAGAACATACTCGCAAAAATACTACCCTACCCAAAATTCTGATGTTGGGCAATGACTGAATGATTCCCGAAACTGCATCACAAGTCTATCCAAGAGAATTTGGCGTGAGTTCGTCAAAGGCCCCCCAGAATATATTTTCATTGTGCATACTGATGAGAAAGGAGAGCAGATGGAATACATAATTTTGTCGATACTGGGTTAATTGGATGAGCCCACTGACACTTTCCCAAAGAATAAAAGTTGTTGCAATGTTATAAAAATATGTAGTTATAATGAATGATGGATTCGGTGCATACGAACATAAAAGATCAATGAGCTTCTGGATTGAAAATCTCTATATTAATACACGAAGAGACATACTGAATTCGCGGAGTAGTGTGAGATTGTTTTTAAGTTTATGTGGAGGAAGAGTGTAAGGGGCTTAAAGTCATATACAGAGTGTGTCTTTGAATTGTACATGAATTGTATTCATAAATTTCTCTTACCAACTTAAACACTTTTTGGCGCTCTTGTTCCTCGAAATAGAGTGCTTATTAATTGGCCCAAATGTCTGCAATTTTCGAATTTTTGGCTGCAAATGGTCATAAAAGTTTTGGTTCGACCCACTGATCGAGAATTCGTGGTTAAAATTCTGTCTGGCCAGCCGTTACCACGATAACTCTCGAACAGAGTGAGCTGGGCAGTTGAAATTTTCAGAATAGGTTTGGGACATAAAGATCTTGGATCGGTTCGTTATTGGGCAAAATTGGTGGTTTTGGAGTAACAAAAAAAAATTTCAAATCAAATTTTTTTTTAAGATGCAGTTTCATCATAAGAATCCATTGATGTCATTCTCAACTCTAACAAACTGACAGTTTGGGAGAAATGATTTTTCAAAATGTCAATAATCAATCGTTATTTTATGATTTTTTGAATTAAATTTCTTTTATGATGCAGTTCTATCATAAGAATCCATTGATGCCAATCCAAACTCTGAGAAACCAATACGTTCGGAGACATGATTTTCCAAAGTTTGAACAAGAGGGCCAAAGCTCCTGTCCACAGGGCTTTCCCAATTTTTTTTTCGAATTTTTGGCCGATAATGTCTTAAACAATTAGTATCGACTCACTCAAGAAAAATCTGAGGTCAAACACGATTACGCTCGAATGCAGAGTATCATGTGCATAGATCAAATTGAAAATGTTAGAAACACACATAAAGTCATTTATGGTGCTATTTGGCTTTCATCTATAAGCCAATCTGTAACTTTTCATAACCTTACAGGAACATTGCTATTCTGGACTGTTTTTAGATATCTGTAACTAACAGATATTCTGAAATCCGTACGAGTACTCGAGTGTCGATCGAAAGCATATCGGAAGATGTAATGTGAGGTTATTTTGAAGAATTATTGTATGATTTTGTGGCGTGATGGTTTTTTTTCCCGAATATGAAAATGGATATGTGAATAATAATCAGATTGCTTGGATTATTGGCCTATTCTTAGAGCATGGTAAAAACTCCTATCCAAATAACTGTACGTAATTTCACATAACTTGAAAATCATTTTTTTTATAATAGGAACTTCGTGAGTATTGAGAGAAAACGGTTAAGTGATCAAATTGATTCATTTGAAGTTCCGGATGATCAATTTATCAGCATCTTCAGATTGTATGAAAAAAAAACATTGCACTTTGGTTTTAGTGAATGCTTTGGATCCAGTCCTACAAACAAGAAATGCTAATGCCATATTGCATTAGCGCGGGAAAGGTATTATCCCTCTTTCTATAATATATGTATGGTGGGTGATATTTTTGAAGAATGAAAATTGGCTTATACATTTTAGTTTTTAATATGGGCATCTCTTTCAAGTAATACGGACTATTCATGCGTAAAACCATGTTATAAGTCAATATCTCTCATTTCATATTACATATTTCATTTGCTTCCTTGATCTCTTAAACAATATGTGAAGCTGTAATAAAACAAAATCCTAATTAAATATATTGGGGCGGTAAAGTGATACTCTACTCAAATACCTTCAAGTTCAAATTCAAAATATCTCTACAGTTTTATGTTATGTTTTCCAATAAATTGATCAAAGTAGTTCAAATGTAGCACAATAAATGAAGAATACACAATTTCATCAAAACTTCATTTGCATTATTCTTGCCTTCAATTTGAATGATTATTCGATAAAATCTCCATTAAATATTTAACAATACAATACAATCGATGCCAATTGTTAAATTATCATAATTTACATGTTCTATGACTTCTATGACATTTCATGGATAGCTAATACAAAAAAAAAAAAGCACTGACGTGAAGTCAGTACTCTTTGGCGCGCGTGTTCACGGTGGCTAATTTGAATTGAATTATTCAAAATTTAACAGTGCTGTATCTAAGCTGCCATCAGGATAGAGTAACAAAGTTGGAAAAGAACACAAGTGACTCTCCTTAGTCGCACAAGCTCCTAGAAGATTTGGGAGGGTCAGTATAATCCTAATCATGTTTATAGCACGCGCGCCAAAGCAGATTGACTTTTTACACTTTTTCTTCCATTGTTAAGTCAATCTGCTTTTGCGCGCGTGCTATAAACATGATTAGGATTATACTGACCCTCCCAAATCTTCTAGGAGCTTGTGCGACTAAGGAGAGTCACTTGTGTTCTTTTCCAACTTTGTTACTCTATCCTGATGGCAGCTTAGATACAGCACTGTTAAATTTTGAATAATTCAATTCAAATTAGCCACCGTGAACACGCGCGCCAAAGAGTACTGACTTCACGTCAGTGCTTTTTTTTTTTTTTTTCAAGTTTTTTAACAAATATAGCTATCAATACAGTTTGGCTGTTAGTTTTACCGTAGATCAGAAAAAAATTCGGTTGTGGGTCCTCCGTTAGGGACGAAATTGCATCTTCTCCAAATCCGAACGCATTTTAATATAGATCTACCGAATATAGTTATTTATAAATTCGCCTCAGGGCCACCATACAGACATTTCAAATCGGAAACAACGCTATTTCCCCCAAACTGACTTGTGTCCGTGCACTGAATTGACATGAATATTCTTTTAAAACCTCACAATATCGGCTCATTACTCCCAACATAACCCAAACAACCCAAAACCATTCACTTCTCGTCTGCGCAAGCGCAGTATACTCGTGGCTGCAAGTCCTCCCAAAATTACACACCTCACAAAAAACTCCGATTCTCCAACACTAGTGGTTCAGGAGATATCGCTTCTTGAATCCACGCATGCGCAGACCCTCACCAGGGGATTCTATAGCGGAAAAGCATCCGCCACCCCAAAACCCCAATCCTCTCTGACGAAAGCACCACCAGTTAAATCACTGATGGTCTGCTCATGCGCATAACGAAAAATGCCCGTAAGGGGTTGCATCCATTTCGAAATTAGCCCCAGGGCCAAGGTAAGGACACTTTAACTCTGAAGCAACCCTACAGCCCCCAAACTGACTTGTCCTTGCACTGAATTGCTATGAATATTCTTTTAAAACCTCATAATATCGTCTCAGCACTCCCAACATAACCCATCCAACCCAAAAACAGTCACTTCTCTTCTGCGCATGCGCAATCTACTCGCGGCTAAAAGTCCTTTTCAAAATAACACACCTTACAGAAAACTCCGATTCTCCAACACTAGTGGTTCAGGAGATATCACATCTTTATTCCACGCATGCGCAGACCCTCAACAGGGGATTCTATAGAGGAATAGCATCCGCCACCCCAAAACCCTAATCCTCTCTGACGAAAACACCACCAGTTAAATTACTGATGGTCTGCTCATGCGCATAACGAAAAATGCCTGTAAGGGGTAACATCAATTTCAAAATTAGCCCCAGGGCCACGGTACGGACACTTTAACTCGGAAACAACGCTACATCCCCCAAACTGACTTGACACAGCACTGAATTGCTATGAATATTCTATTAAAACCTCATAATATCGACTCAGCACTCCCAACATAACCCATCCAACCCAAAAACAGTCACTTCTCTTCTGCGCATGCGCAATCTACTGGCGGCTAAAAGTCCTCTCAAAATAACACACCTTACAAAAAACTCCGATTCTCCAAAACTAGTGGTTCGGAAGATATCGCATCTTTAATCTACGCATGCGCAGACCCTCATCAGGGATCTGAATTCTATGGAGGAATAGCATCCGCCACCCCAAAACCCCAATCCTCTCTGACGAAAACTACAGCAGTTAAAGGACTTCTCATCTGCGCATGCGCAATACGGAAAATGCCCGGAAAGGGCAGCATGAACCTCAAAAACATATGTTTCGGCATTAAAAGCAAAGTATTCCGCAAAATAGTAGTAATTTTTTTATTTTTTTCATGTCACGTGATCATCACGAAATTTTGCAAAAGTGTTTGCTTTGGTCTTTTGCATCTAACTACTGAGTTTCAATTTAATCAGATCAGTATTTTTCGAGTTATCGTGAAAACAAAATTTTCAAATTTTCAAAATTTTTTTTTGCCACTTTAGGGCCGTCCGTTCAACACAAAACTTCGCAGGCATATAAAGGTCATGATTCTACAATCTGATGCAAAATTTCAAAAAGATTGAGTGATCGGTTCCGGAAATATTCATAAAAAACGTTTTTATTAAAAACGGCCTTAACTCCGAAACCGCTCGGTCGATTTCGCCCGTTAACGAACTTGTCCGAGATATTTACGCTACGAAACTACCCTGCAAATTTCAACGCTCTAAGTCGTTCCGTTCGAGAGTTATCGTGCTAACGGCCGGACCGGCCGGCCGGACCGGCCGGCCGGACCGGCCGGACGGACAGAATTGAATTTGACCTCGAATTCTTCATCAGGGAGTCGAACCCAATCGTTTGAGACCATTTTCGAAAAAAAATTCGAAAAATACAGACATTGTGACGAAATGATAGCACGCTGTTCCTTGCGGAACACGCGCGCAAAAAGTAGCTTAATACATTCATTTTCATCAACATGAGAACTTGCTTTTAATTCGAAAACCTTACAATTTAGATATAAGAACATGTTATATGGTTTGAAAGGAAATTTATTTCTCTTTCAATAGATCATATTATATACAGGTCATTCATTAAGTATGCCTCGGAAAAGCATCGAATTTTGAATAACCCTGTATGATTAGAGACGTATATTACGTAAAGATTTTTACAGGGATTTTGTTCATCCATAGCCGAAATTTCT
Organism: Halyzia sedecimguttata; assembly: GCA_937662695.2. NCBI lineage: Eukaryota > Metazoa > Arthropoda > Insecta > Coleoptera > Coccinellidae > Halyzia > Halyzia sedecimguttata. The sequence goes on along the minus strand of OW569413.2, from coordinate 66,503,724 downwards.
GCTTTCTAGGGTTCCAAGTAACAAAGTAATGAATGTTGAATTGAAGATATGTTTTGCACAAATATGGAAGTAAATCAATTAATTACTCGAAAACCGGTAGAGATAGGGATGATGAATTTGCTACTGAATTAATCAGGCTGCTACGGCGGATCGAAAAAGGCAATAATATATAGGGTGTGCCAATTGTAATATCACAGTTGTTAGTACCTGATTATATAAGCGGCAACACCGCAGCGCTGAAAATATTCTAGATTCTAGCAGTGGTTCCTAGCCAAGGAATCAAATTTTCAATAAAATCGCACGTCTCGTTCTCCGTAAAAGTCCAGGGTACCATCGGTACCGTGGCCCACCTTGTATAACTGAAATGCTCATTATCAGGTATTTTATAGTATAAGTGAATCTATATAAGAAAAAATAAAAAATAAATCACTGAGTACTTTCAAAACTATAAAATGTGGGGTACCGCAGGGCACCGTGCTCGGTCCGATCCTTTACTTGATATACATGAATAACATTGCCAACATTTCTCCGAACTGTTGTGTCATTTCTTATGCAGATGACACTATACTCCTCTTTTCTGCAAAAACTTGGAGCGAAACATATCAGAAGGCTGGGATAGGTCTGGGCAGGGTGCATTTGTGGCTGAACAGTAACTTGTTGAATATTAATGTCTTCAAAACTTTTTTCATTTAGTTCTCACCTACTATGTTATGTGCAAATGTAAGAATATAACCCGTACAAAAACGGTTATATATCTCGGAGTCATGGTGGATCAACATCTTAAATGGGATGAACATGTTACCTATTCGAATAAAAAAATCAGAAACATTTTCTACATATTTTTTCAGTTAAGAGAAATTCTAAATGATGCTCGTCTTGTATGGCTCATTGGTCGAATCAATGCTTAGGTACTGCATTACAGCCTGGGGTGGTATGTATAACTCTAACCTACAAAAACTCTCACCGCCGTATTCACAAAGCATTCAATCTCCGTTAATTCCTAACTGAGGTCCTCAGTTGACGATAAATAAGAATCGCAACCTCAGTTAACGTATGTAACGGTGGTGAAACAGGCCTGTTTCACACTCATTTTCAATTAAACGGAGGGTGAGATTCATATTTATCCTCAACTGTGGACCTCAGTTAGGACTTAACGGAGATTGAATGTTTTGTGAATACGCCGGTCAGTCTGTCAGAATGCAGTCCTCAAAATTTTACTGCGAAAGGACTCGAGATATTCCACTAATTTATTGTTCTCCGAAGCTGGTGTGTTGAATGAAAGAATTTTATATGTCTACTGAGCTTTGAATTACATTTCAAGAATATATAATACCGCTTTATATGAAAAACATAATTAGCAGACAAGGTTCTTATATCAGGGAAATTTGGCTGTATCCTACGTATCAAGTTCATTTTGTCAAAGATTCATATCATACTTTGGTCCTGTACTATTCAACAAATTCCCCAGTGAACTCAAAGCATTGAAACATTATGAACGAAAATTCGAAAATGAAATAAAGATGTTTCTACAAAAATAATCCTATATTCTTTCTCCACGTATTCACCTGATATAATATTGTGGGTGCTGCTCCCTTGTTGCTCGTCTCTCCATCTCGGCTGTCCCAGATCTCAGCATTTGTTAATTTTATTTTTTTTTTAATCATACTAAGATGTTCACACTCGACCCTATCTTTGAAAGGGTATTTGCATAGAAGCCATTTGGCTTAGGCTGTGCCTTTTAATTTTTCTAAAGGATGTATTTTGATGAAACTTGATTTGATATAACTCTGTGATAGTTTTCTATCGCTTTTTCAAATTAATCTAATCAATAACTCTTGACGAGTATTATATGTTCAATAGAATTTCTTCATTTGAAATGGAAGTACATTTTTGTACATGCTCGACAGCTAACAATAGATATAATTCTTGAAGAAAAGTATTACTGATTATTAAATCACGATTTTCATAGCATGAAATTGTGATTCTGTTGACTAGATAGATTGCGTCTGCAGATAATAATTCAACAAATTGAACTATGATGTATCATTGAGCCAGTATATTGCGCTGTTAAGAAATCTATGGATTTTATCCTGGTGAATAGATTTCAATAGGTTTCTTGAAATGCACAACAATTTCAACAATTGCATTCACTCTTATGCAAATTTTTGAGAAGATCATATGGTTATGAAATTTCGAAAAGTTATCAAAAACAATTCTGTATCTCAGAAACTATTCGTCAGATATCGCTGACATTTTGCAAGAGCCTTCAAAACCATATTGTACAGCCAAGTTCTAGATTTAAACTCGGTCGGATTCATATTCTTGGAAATATACGGAAAATATTATGTGTTTCCCTAGAGCTAAGCAGTCTTGGGCGAGTTCAGTACCTGGATCGGTGACTGTACTGGCTACAAATTTGAACAAGCGCGCCAAAACTCCTGGCCACAGTGCTTTTCCAACTTGTTTATATAACGGATCTTAAATAACCATTAATGTCCATAATGTTCTGTGTTAAAAATTATTGAAATGTATCGATTTTCAAATCAGCCAGCAAGTTGAGGCTTCTGACCTATCTATTTAATTCTCAATATAATCAAAAGATTTTTTTTTAATTTATTCTCAATAGTATTTCGTATGATGTTATATAATGTTATAGTCATTTTGATCTTGGAATGGAGAGTTTTCACGAGATGGACGCCTCGAAATAATTTCTCATCCCTTTTCTGTCAAGACTTTTCAAGTCTCCCATCAAAGTGGATAGAAAAAAATGATTCAAGCACTGACGTGAAGTCAGGAGCTTTTGCGCGTATGTTCTATTGTCCATTCTCCTGTATTGGACACTCTCAATCAAATTTACCATGGGGAATCCTATTGTCCGTTCTCCTATTTTGGACACTGTCTTAATCGAAATTTACCATGGTAAATTCGATCAAGAGTGTCCAGTACAGGAGAACGGACAATAGAATTCACCATGGTAAATTCGATTGAGAGTGTCCAATACAGGAGAACGGAGAATAGAATGCACCATAGTAAATTCGACTGAGAGTGTCTAATACAGAAGAATGGACAATAGAACATACGCGCAAAAGCTCCTGACTTCACGTCAGTGCTTGAACCAATTTTTTTTCGTAACTTTCTTAAAATATTCTAGTGGTACGGTTCTCACAAAATTTCACACACGTCTTCATGTCGATATTCTACAACTAGTTAGCAAGCTTCAATTCGATCAAGTATATATTTTTTGAGTTATCTAGGAAATAAACTAATCTCCTTTCGTTCGAGAGTTATCGTGGCAATGATTACCTATCCATCTTCTGAACTCACACAAGCCTGCTCGGATCTCCAAAAATCTGGATCCGATCGTGTTTAAACTTGGAACTTGGTAGAAGAGTTAGGTTCGGAAGGCTCCCGCAAAATTTGAGCCATGTCGGATGAATAGATTCTGATATATAGAATTTTTTTCAATAATTTTCAATTATTTTTTAAAACTTTTCTAGTTATACGATCCTCACATAATTTTGCAAGAATCTTCGCGTTGGCATTCTACATCTAATCACTATGTTTGAATTGGATCGGTTATATATTTTCCGAGTTATTGAGGAAATAACAATCAATTTTCAGATGGTTATAACTCCAAAACCGGTTAGCTGATTTTTCTTATGAACAATCTATCTCAAATTTCGCATTCAGATGCACAACCTAACCTGAAAATTTCAAATTGCTATCTCTTTTCGTTTTCAGGTTATCGTGAAATATAAAATATTTTTTAATAATTTTTTTTTTAATTTTCTAGCTATAAGATTCTCACAAAATTTCACAGACCCACTAAGGTTTATATTCTACAACTATTCACCAAGTTTCAATTTGATCGGATTTATATTGGTTGAAAACAAAATGATTACTCGGGAACCATTGGGCCGATTATACCCATTAACGAACTCGTCCGTCGTATTGGGATGCGCCACCTACCCTGAGAATTTCAAGTCGCTAGCTCATTTCGTTCTCAAGTTATCGTGGCAACGGCCGGACGGCCGGCCGGACAAAATCAACTTTGACCTCGAATTATTCATCGGGAAATCGAACCAAATCGTTTGAGACCATTTTCGTCAAAAAATTCGAAGGTTACAGACATTTGGGCAAAATGATAGAGCGATGTTCCCTAGAACATATGCGCAAAAAAATAATGAATGACGAATGTTCTGTTCTTTTTTCGCGTATGTTCTGCGGAACATCACGTTATCATTTTGTCCAAATGTCTATAATTTTCGAATTTTTCGCCGAAACGATTGGGTTCGACTCCCCGATGCAAATTGGAGGTCAAATTTGATTCTGTCCGTCCGGCCGGCCATCCGTTGCCACGATAACTTGAGAACGGAAAGAGCTAGCGACTTGAAATTTTCAGGGTAGGTGACGCATCCAAATACAACGGACAAGTTCGTTAATGGGCATAATCAGCCCAATGGTTTCCGAGTAATAATTTGGTTTTCAACCAATATAAATCCAATCGGATTGAAACTTGGTGAATAGTTGTACAATATAAACCTAAGAATTTTGTGAGAATCGTAATACTAAAAAATTTAAAAAAAATGATTTAAAAATATTATTTATTTTTTCAGGTTAGGTTGTGCATCTGAATGCGACATTTAAATTTGTCTATAGGTATAATCGGCCAAACGGTTTTGGAGTTATACCCATCTGAAATTTGGTTGTTATTTCCTCAATAACTCAAAAAATACAAAACCGATATAATTCAAACATGGTTATTAGTTGTAGAATGCCAACGCGAAAATTCTTGCGGAATTTCGTGAGGATGGTATAACTAGAAAATTCCAAAAACTATTCGTCCAGCATCGCTGAAATATTGCAAGAGCCTTCAGAACTCTACTGCAAAGTTCCAAGTTTGAACACGATCGGATCCATATTGTTGGAGAACCGAGCAGCCTTTTGTGAGTTCGGTAGGTGGATGGGAATCGTTGTATTTTTTCGAGATCTTTCAAAACCATGAATGTCATGATGACATATTTTTCCACCACAAATCTATGGGAGATGATAGCCCTTCATTAGGGTCCTGTAGCGGTCAGACCTGGTTTTGAAAGAGATCCTCCTTAGGAGGAAGCAATATTGAAGGGATTTCTATGAACAAGAGTGAATATCTTTGAAAAATAGAGAAGGCGATTCTTCTTCAAGAGATCCATGCGTCTGCAGAGGAGTATATTTGTGAGAGGGGCATTTTAGGCCAGCTTTTCTATCACTAATGAGAATATATCTCTATGTTTCACCTCAACACCTTTAGATCTATCAAAGGGCATTTATTGGTTAAGAATGATTAATTGAATATTACTGGGATTCAATTGAATTTCATTCAATACGTTAGTAACTAAACTTATAATTTTCTTTACTTTGATTATTTAAATATGACATTAAATCCAGTAATATTTTTCTAGAATCATTATGTATTCTTCTCCCAAAGAAGAATTGAAGGTAGAACATGTTTTAATTTTTTCATCATTGCATTCTATCCTGACTCCATGAAAAAAAAAATTGGTTAAAGCACTGATGTGAAGTCAGGAGCTTTTGTGCGTATGTTCTATTGTCCGCTCTCCTGTATTGGACACTCTTAATCGAATTTACCTTGGTGAATTCCATTGTCTATTCTCCTGTATTGGACACTCTTAATCGAATGCACCATGGTAAATTCGATAAAGAGTGTCCAATACAGGAGAACAGACAACATAATTCACCATGGTTAATTCGATTAAGAGTGTCCAATACAGGAAAATGGACAATAGAACATACGTGCAAAAGCACCTCACTTCACGAAAAAAAAAATTGGTTGAAGCACTGACGTGAAGTCAGGAGCTTTTGCGCGTATGTTCTATTGTCCATTCTCCTGTATTGGACACTCTTAATCGAATTTACCATGGTGAGTTCTATTATCTGTTCTGCTCTATTGGACTCTCTCAATCGAATTTACCATGGTGAATTCGATTAAGAGTGTCCAATACAGGAAAATAGACAATATAATTCACCATGGTAAATTATATTAAGAGTGTCCAATACAGGAGAATGGACAATAGAACATACGCGCAAAAGCTCCTGACTTCACGAAAAAAAACTTGGTTCAAGCACTGAAGCTATTCTCCTGTATTGGACACTCTTAATCGAATTTACCATGGTGAATTCTATTGTCTGATCTCCTGTATTGGACACTCTTAATCGAATTTACCATGGTGAATTTTCTATTATCTGTTCTACTCTATTGGACACTATTAATCGAATCTACCATGGTGAATTCGATTAAGAGTGTCCAATACAGGAAAATAGACACTAGAATTCACCATTGTAAATTGGATTAAGAGTGTCCAATACAGGAGAATGGACAATAGAACATACGCGCAAAAAGCTCCTGTCAGTGCTTGAACCAATTTCTATTCGTAATGCGAGTTACTTGTATGGAAGACATAACAAGCTTGTCGATGTTTAAATAGACAAATATTTATCTTTTCTTACATTATATGATATATGTGTACTGAAATATGCTACATCTCTTGTATTACTATTAGAAAGAGCTTTCTACAATTCTACTCATTCCGTTTAAAGGGTAAACAGTTTAATGATGATTATAGTACAATAAACAGGTGAACTGCCTTTAATCTAATTAATTATATTTGGCGATGAGGGTATACCGGTATGAGATAATTTCTGCACGGAGATAACTAGAGCGAACAATTCCTTCTGAATGGTTCATCAGTATTGAGGACGAAATTTGATTCAATCAGGCGATAACTTACATTTTGCACATATTCAGATCGATACGCAGGTTAGAACATTCAAGATGTATCAGGGAATAATCAGTTTTCTGATGATTATTTTGGGTAATTGTTTTGAGATAGAAATACTTAGTGATCAACAAAGAAGACAGTTCGACCTCTCTTGTCTTCACAGCCTTCAAAGTTTGCAAAACGAGCATTGGCGTGCGGTGAAATTTGAAGAAGTTGAGCAATTTTTACGCCACTGCACGAAGGAAGGATGGTGATGTATTTTGAGTGTATGTGTATGAAATGTATGCCTATTACCCCGGCTCCACACGTTGGGCCGACGTTGGCCCCAACACTATTGGCCCCTTGGCCCCAACATTGGCGCCAATATTGGTTGTTGCCCGTAGCGTGTCGGTTTTATCAAAGGAAATAGCGCCAACAATCCCAACACATGCAGCACATATACAGTTACAATTAACACAGAGGATAGTTGAAAATCAATCATCAAATCGTCACATTGTTATTATGTAGTTGTCATTTAAAATCGCATAGGAACAAACACATTGGGCCAACATCAGGCTGGGTGCAGCACATACAATACAGTTACAATTAACACAGAGGATAGTTGAAAATCAATCATCAAATCGTCACATTGTTATTATGTAGTTGTTATTTAAAATCGCCTAGGTACAAATTCAACATAATTTCTTACTAATTTTGGTATGGCATGTAATTAGGAACGTAGTCTGTTAATTTCGTAGACTTAAGATAGGTCAAACGTAAAGTTGATTTGATCCAAGTATTCATTAAATGATTTAAGGATACTGTGGGAGGATTACTCATTATTAAAAGGTTTCTTTCTGGTTTTTCTCTCCCAGAAACCAACCTTTTCATAATTGATTTGATCCGTTTGTTATTATTAATAATGTTGCTATCATGATACTGGTACAGATTCAATACAATTTCAATTACCAGATTATTATGTTTGGTTATAACGGGCAAATTAACTACAAGAAATGTGCAGAAATAACAGGTGACATCTGGCATTTCGTCTAATTGTCCGTAATTTTAGAATTTTTTGACGAGAATGGTCTCAAACGACTAGGTTCAACTCACTGATAAATAATTCGATTTCAAATTCGATACTGTCCGGCCGTTGCCACGATAACCTGAGAACGGATAGAGATAAAAACTTGAAATTTTCAGAGTAGGTGGCTTGTCCCTAAACGATGGACAAGTTTGCTAATGGGCATAATCTGTCTAACGGTTTCCAAGTAATAATTTTGTGATCAACCAATACAGATCCGATCGAATTGGAACTTGGTAGCAATTTGTAGAATACAAATACAAAGACGTTTGTGAAATTTCGTGAGAATCGTGTAGCTAGAAAATTTAAAGAAAATTACTAAAAAATATTATTCAAGTCACGATAACCTGAGAATGGAAAGAGATAGCGACTTGTAATTCTTAGGGTAGGTTTTGCATCAAAATGCGACATTTTGTTTGTTAATAGACATAATCAGCTCAACGGTTTAGGAGTTATACCCATCTGAAATTCGGCTTTTATTTCCTCAATAACTCGAAAATACAGAAACGATCCAATACACATTTGGTTACTAGTTTTAAAATACCGGCTCGAAAGTTCTTGCAAAAATTTCGCGAGAATCGTATTACTATAATATTTTGAAAATGTAATTGAAAATCATTGAAAAAAACTTTATATATCATAAACTGTTCGCCCGAGAACACTGAAATTTTGCGAAAGCCTTCAAAACCTAACTCTACTGCCAAGTTCCAAGTCTGAACGCGATCGGATGTACATTTTTGAAGACCCGAGCAGCCTTGGATAAGTTCAGTAGCTGGATACGTGACCGTTGCTTCGATAGCTTGATCATCAATGGTTTTTGATCTAGGGATCTTAAATAATGTTCTTCTGTATGTATACAAGGTATAGGTCAGTATTGTATACGCGCTTAGATCAATTTCTGTACGGACATCTTCACGTTGGCTCTGACGGCCGAGAACTGGCACAGCCAACGTTGGGGCAAATATTGGCGCCAACGTGTGGATGCCTCACGAAGTCAACCGGCCAACGTTGGGTCCAACATTGGCCCAATGTTTGGAGCTGGCCTTGCTATAGTCCACTCTACAGCCGGAACGACTTGATTGATTTCAACATTTGAGGTGTCGTTGTATTCTGTATGATTTCAGTAGTATCTAATATCGGCTATGAAATTCGGTGGAAGCGTCCTCCAATGATATACAAACATTTTATCAAATGAATCGCAATAAACAGACGATTCCGACTGTATACATATGCGTTTTAATAATTTTAATTTTAGACTACCCATTTGGCGAAAAATACGAAATATAAGGTTCGACAAAATAGGGTCTGGATCCTGTTTGCGGAATTACAGGTTGATTTGCAGTTTAACGCCCCCTCACCGATTTTCAAAATATTCTGTATATAGTATTTGCATGATGTTGATATACCACAGTCAATTTTAGCACTGGCAAATGAGTATTTTTCGAGAAAATTCAAAATGAAAATTGAAAATTAGAATTGTAAAATATCTAGGAACAGCTTAGAAATATCAAAATTATAATTGTCATGTTGATAGATTTATTGAAAATATAAAATTATGAAGTAGTTTATGGGAGAGAAACCGAGGTAACGGAAAAATAAATGAAATTATCGAGTTTGAAAGAAGTCAAAGTGCCCAAGAGAAGAATATTAAAGGCTCCTAAAGAAATATAGAGTTGAAATTGGTATCAAGTTAAAGAGGATATTATTCCAGACAAAACAATACAAGAAGAAACAAGTTATACAGGGTGGTCCGCGAGTAACTGTACAACGTTTAATGGTGAATAGCTGGTACTTTGGGAAGCCAGAAAACAACAATCAAATATGGGCTAAGTCTTTTCGTTTCTGAGATACAGGGTGATTTATTGATTTTGGCAAAACATTCAGATAGCTATAACTCCTGAACCGTTCTACGTATTCGCTTCAGATTTGGCACGTGTTGTCATCTCAGGCCATCAAATTGTTCATATACACCGCACCGAAATTGTACAGACCAGGACTAGGAAATTTTGATTTTTACTTCCAGGTCAAATAAAACACCCTGTACATGGAATGCCAAATTTTTGGATTCACCATCGGATTCTGCATAGATTTTCCTGCCAAATTCCGTTTTCCGCGTGAACGGCACACCTCCCGTTCATTTTTTTTTCTCGAAAATAAGATCACACCTCCGAATATTAAGTGGTGTTACGGACCTGCATTTTGCAATAGGAAGCTCATGACATTAAATTCGGTTATAAAAACATTTTTTATATTGAGAATCGAACTGAACATAAATAATAAAACAAAAATTAAAGAAAAAAAAAGAAATTCAAAACACATTTGAATAACTTTCGAAGCAAAACTTTGATTAAAGTTGATTTTCAAAGATTCCCCCGTTTTCATCAATACATTTTCTTGCTCTAAGTCTAAGTTGATTGACAGCTTTTCTAATAGTATTAGGCTGGTTCCGTATCTCGCTACAACTTAATTCTATTCTTTCAATAAGATGTTCCCTGCTACGTATTTCCTCAGCATATACTTTCTGCTTCAAGCAACCCCAAACGAAATAGTCTAAGCAAGTCAGATCTGGCGATCGAGGAGGCCAATTATAGGGTCCTCTCCTGCCAAACCAATGCAGCGGGTATGCATTATTAAGATGCTGAATAACGCTATTAGTTGAGTGTGCTGGAGCGCCATCTTGCTGAAAGTACATTCCTCTAATATTTATGCTGGCATCGTTCAGTAACTGTGGAAGTTTATTTCTCAAAAAGTCAAGGTAAATATCTCCGTTCAAACGTGGGGACAAAAAAGCGGGACCTACAAATTTGTTGTCATAAACACCATATGGAATATTTCTGTAGTCTGGACATAATATTACGGTTTATTTTATTTGTGGTTGCATGTAGCAGAATGTCTATGCGATGCTGGTACGGAAAACAAAGTTTAATAAATATTTTGTTTCGAGAGATAGACAGGTACTCAAATGAATATTGAATTTCTTCATTTTCTTCATAATTTGTGGTCTGTTATTCATTTTCAGTTCGATTCTCAACATAAAAAATGTTTTTATAACCGAATTCAATGTCATGAGCTTCCTATTGCAATAGAATTAAGTTGTAGCGAGATACGGAACCAGCCTTATACTATTAGAAAAGCTGTCAATCAACTTAGACTTAGAGCAAGAAAATGTATTGATGAAAACGGGGGAATCTTTGAAAATCAACTTTAATAAAAGTTTTGCTTCGAAAGTTATTCAAATGTGTTTTAAATTTCTTTTTTTTTCTTTAATTTTTGTTTTATTATTTATGTTCAGTTCGATTCTCAATATAAAAAATGTTTTTATAACCGAATTTAATGTCATAAGCTTCCTATTGCAAAATGCAGGTCCGTAACACCACTTAATATTCGGAGGTGTGATCTTATTTTCGAGAAAAAAAAATGACCGGGAGGTGTGCCGTTCACGCGGAAAACGGAATTTGGCAGGACAATCTATGCAGAATCCGATGGTGAATCCCAAAATTTGGCATTCCATGTACAGGGTGTTTTATTTGACCTAAAAGTAAAAATCTAAATTTCCTAGTCCTGGTCTGTACAATTTCGGTGCGGTGTATATGAACAATTTGATGGCCTGAGATGACAACACGTGCCAAATTTGAAGCGAATACGTAGAACGGTTCAAGAGTTATAGCTATCTGAATGTTTTGCCAAAATCAATAAATCACCCTGTATCTCAGAAACGAAAAGACTTAGCCCATATTTGATTGTTGTTTTCTGGCTCCCCAAGGTACCAGCTATTCACCATTAAACGTTGTACAGTTACTCGTGGACCACCCTGTATAGAGATATCTCAGTTTTTTGAAAGGGAGAAGATTTTAAGACAGAAATCGAAGGAGGATACAAGGATTTCATTAGATTAAAGGGAGATAATAAGAGAGAAAACGCAAGAAAGAAATTGAAGGTGGATTCATGGATTATTTTAGGTTAGTTAAAGATACTAGAATCATATTAGGTTCAATATATATATATTCATGCTAAATCTATCCAAATGTGTTTTTGTGGCAACCGGTTTTGTCCATTCATCTGTATTATGATAGACACTCAGAAACGTAAGCCCAAACTGGCAGCCATGTTAGTTTTAACTGTTTCCAGGACCGGCTTTAGAGACGCATTTCGCTTTTCATTATTTCGAAAAAAAATTGTATCGTGAAGTGAATTTTGATGATTTTAAATAGTGGCAAAATAGTCCATTTGCTGGAATCTAAACGGGAGGGGAAGTGAACGAGAGTGCTGGGAGGGGTAATATATTCAATACGTTGAATTTTTTATTTCAAAAATTTACTCCAAATTTCAATTTTCGTCATAAATTTTACCATTTTTCTCATTTTATTAGCCAAAAATTTGTAAATTCTAAGCTATCCTATTGAATTTATTACCCCACCCAGTACCCCAATTCACTCCCCATACCGTTAGATTGCTCCAAAATAACTGATTTGCCACTATTGAAAATGATCAAAAATCACTGTACAATGCATATTTTCTTCGAAAAACTCAAAAAAGTCGAAATTTACGAGGGGGCGGTAAACTGCAAAATTACCGAATTACAGAGGCAAATTAATGAAATCAGATATACATCATAGAATCGTCTATGATCACAGAATTTTTAATTCTTACATATGTATTCTATTGGAATTGAAATACGAACAAACTTATGACTTAAGTAAATCCAGGATACGATATTCATGAAATTCCGTGAACATTAGTGAGTCGGCATTCTACAAGTAATCACCGAATTTAAATTGGATCAGATATATTTTGAGTTATAGAGGAAATAACAACCAAATTTGAGATGAATAGTACTCCAAACCAATTTGGCCAATAATGCCAATCAACAAACTTAAATGACGCATTCGGATGCGCTACCTACCCTAAAAATTGAAAGTCACTATCTATTTCCGTTCTCAAGTTATCTTGAGATACATAATATTTTTTCGTAATTTTTTTTTAATTTTCTAGTGGTACGGTCCTCACAATATTTCACACACGTTTCAATGTCGATATTCTACATTTCATATTGAAGCTACCAAGCTTCAATTCGATCGGGTCGGTATTTTTTGATTTATCGAGAAAATAATATTCCAGATGGGTATAACTCCTACACCATTAGGCTGATTATGTCCAACATGAAATTGCCCTGAAAATTGCAAGTCCCTATCTATTTTCGTTCGAAAGTTATCGAGGCAACGGTCACCCTTCCAAGCTACTGAACTCACCGAAGGCTGTTCTGATCTCCAACAATATAGATCCGATCGTATTCTAGCTTGGAACTTAGCAGTAGAGTGAGGTTATGAAGTCTCTCGCAAAATGTTAGCGATGTTGGACGAATAGCTTCTGATATATAGCATTTTTTCAAGGATTTTCTGCGATTTTTTTAAATTCTAGTAATACAATCCTCACAAAATTTTGCAAGAATTTTCGCGTCGGCATTCTATTTGATTTAACTCCAAAACCGTTTGGCCGATTTTGCTTATTAACAAACTCAAATGTCGAATTCAGATGCACAACCTACCCTAAAAACTGCAAGTCGCTATCTCTTTCAGTTCTCAAATTATTGTGGCAACGGCCGGTCTGACAGGATCGATTTTGACCTCGAATTCTTCATTAGTGGGTCGATACCAGTTTCGGTCAATTTCAGTCGATCAGACCAGTATTTTTCGAGATATTGGGAAAATAAAATTTCAGATGGCTATTACTCTGAAACCACTCGGTGGATTTTGCCCATTAACGAACTTAGCCGGCGCATTAAGGTGCAAATTCGTTGCGGCGTCTTGCGTTCACGTCCTGCCGCGACGTTTGGGAAGTGAGTGGAGTAGGGGCCGCCGCATCTTCAAGACGACACGCCCCGACGAAATCATTGCCACTGAAAAGCTCTGAAGCAGTGCTCGATGGCTGAACGTCGCGGCGGACCGCGAACGTTGGACGTCGCTAGGAAATCTCACCTTAAGGATTGCAAACCCACTCTGAAAATTTCAACTCTCCAACTCATTCCTTTCGAGCGTAATCGTGCGTAGTCGTGACAGACTCAAATTTGACCTCGAATTCTTCATCAGGGAGTCGACCAAATCGTTTGAGACCATTTTCGCCAAAGTTTTAATAAATATAATTATTAACTTAAATAGAACAATAAATAATAGTAGAATATGGTTAAAATGATCTGTTTCACCCCTTTCATTCCTTATACTGAATATCAGATTCAAAGATCTTAGATTTATGACATGAAACTCATTATATGAAGGCTGAACTACGTTCAGATAATAGTTTAGAATCTATATAATATGGTGTAAATATAAACGTCAGACAGCAACAGGATGGTGTAAAGTCAACAGTTGGACCGTAAAAGATTACGCGCGCTAATAGAAGTTAGAACTCTAAAGCTGTATTTATAAACTCTGTCATTCCGTGCAGTGCAGTTCAGTTCACTGTTGCCGTTGGGTGCAGTTCGTTCGTTTGTCGAGGGTCAATTTATATAAACCCAGAGTTCGCAGTTCGGCGTCGTTTCAGACATGTCACTGCGCCTAACCTTTCCAAGTGATTTCGATGAGGGCAGCAACACAAATCACAAACAGCTGTTACTTGTCATCAGAGCGCTTACTCACGTGACAAAATACAAGATCAGTATTGGTCCATGGCCGAACAGCGAACGTAACTGAACCACGAACATAAAACATAGGCATCTTTTGAACTGCACCCGACAACGTCCAACGGCGACCAACAGCACGACAAAACTTTATGAATGACTCCGTTTGAATACGTTGGTTCATGTGGAACTCAACAGCGCGGAACTCAGCAGCGCGGAACTGAACTGCCCGGAACGACAAAGTTTATAAATCCAGCTTAAGGCTGCGCTACCCTCGGAAGTCCAACTGACGATAAGTCCACCAGTTTGCAGGTGTCTGACGATTATTTTCATGCAATATAAACTACAAATAATCATATAAGTCAATTTCATCCTGCTTACTATGACTTAGTATTTTTCATTTTCGGACAAGTTCATACGCGTAACTGACGAATTTTCCATCCGCAGATAACCGTCTGACGATATGGTTATTGATATGCCGTCTAAAAATACATTTACTATATAGTTGCTGGTATAACTTGTACAAAAACTTTTTTAGATGATCTGCAACCTTCCGCGGCTCCACTCACCGCTGCCACGTGGTCTGACTTCCACTTTGGTCTTTCGTGGTATACAATCTATCACCAAAATTCCTTAATATTATTGGTTCTCTTGTTCCTCGGAACAGAGTGCATATCAATTTACCCAAATGTCTGTAATTTTCGAATTTTTGGCTGAAAATGTTCTCAAACGTTTTGGTTCGACCCACTGATCAAGAATCGAAAATCGATTCTGTCCTGCCGTAAGCACGATTACTCTAGAAAGGAGTGAGCTATACAGTTGAAATTTTTCCCACTTTTTTTTTGTTGACAGATATTCCGAAATTTTAAAATTGTCACATTCATTCATTAATTTAAATTTCAGAATAGCTTTCAACAGAAAATTATTCTGAAGATTTTCGCTTGGTGTCTGACGAAGGAGTCTGATCTAGTCCCAGAACCGTTACAAAATAGTTGTTTTATCGTTGATGTTATTTTGTTATTGTTTGTTAGGCAACATTGTTCGATACATTGCTTCTGACAAATATTCTAACGCAGAAGCAATTCACAAAATAATAATTTTTCTATTTTATAGATATTTTGTTTTGAGTTTGGCGGAGAAAATCCAGAAACGAACCATTTAATAGCCATTAACGCTGACTAACGTTTTGAAAATATTATTAAAGAATGTGGAAAAGTCCTGTGGACACGAGATTTGGCGCTCTTGTTCAAACTAAGACAAATCATATCTTCGAAATTATTGGTTTCTCAGAGTTGGGATTGATATCGATGGATTCTTATGATAGAATTACATCATAAAAGAAATTGAATTCAAACATCATAAATGAAATTAAATTCAACAAGAGTACCACAAATTATTAATCCGAAACCTTTCCGATTTTAACCAATAACGAAATTATCCGAGATATTCATTCTTCCAATCTACTATGAAAATAATTATATTATATCAATTGAAACTTAGCCAATATTACAGTTTTGTTTCTACTGTAGATATTCTGAACCCAATTTGATTAACTCACCAAAGTGTATATTTCCATAATCATATGGTTTATCCAAGTGCTATATACGATAGCTGGGGTTATTTAATTGTTCAGTTTACTCTCAATCATACTTTGTTTGACATGTCTTTCATCTGTAGATGAGATGACAGTGATGACATGTATGAACACTGATCATGAAATTCATAGATACGGACGTTAATTTTCGATTTCAGTATTTAGTGAAATCATAGAGTTACGATTTATTATTGAAATTTTGAAGAATCGTATCTCCGAAAGTATTAATCTGTTACAGTTGAATATTATATCAGTAGATTCTTATGATGAAATTGCCACCAAAAAAAATTTTTTGTTACTCCGAAACCACCAGGCAGATTTTGCCCAATAACGAACTAAACCGAGATATTTATCTCCTAAACCTACTCTGAAAATTTCAAATGTCTAGTTCATTCCGTTCGAGAGTTATAGTGTTAACGGCTGACTGTTTTCAGCCAAAAATACGAAAATTACAGATATTTGGGCAAATTGATAAGCACTGTATTCCGAGGAACAAGAGCGCCAAAAATGGCTGGTACCGTTGTTAATAAATCAAGTTTAGAGCTTTCTGCCAATAGGATCTTGAAATGGGTTCGAATAATTATTTTACTTATGCATAGAGTTCACAATACAAATTGACACCCTGGAAATTTCATTGATTTGCCAAAAAGGACGAACAGACGCGTTTCATATTTCTTGGTCGTCATCAGTGCTCTGCACTTGTTGATTTATTAACAACGGTATCAGCCATTAACATTATCAGTCAAAATATGAGGAAAGGTAAGAAGAATTATTACGCTGAATGACTTAATAGGCTGCTCAAATAAGGAGATAATTAGAGATACCTGCTTCAGTTTTTCTTTAATATATGACGTAAAATGTAATTGCTAATTGAAGGTGAAGGGAAAATGAATTGCGAGAGTATCTTCTTCAAGACGACGTTGATTTTGTAGGAGGAACTACATACTCCGATTGAAACTGACCTTTCCGTGGAATGTTACGGTCTCAAGGTAGTCTGGCTTGCAAGACGACATGGTCAGTCATTGGCCTAACTAGCTTGATTTCCTGCCTTAGCAGGACTTATACCACTTTTGAGATGACTCTTTCTGAATCATCTTCGAATAACATTCGCTGTCACCGAACCTTCATTATTAGTTGTATATATGGAACAATTTTTATCCTATACATAAATCATCTATATACATATATCATAATTATATATCTTGCCAATGCAAAGTTTCAGTATCAACCTTAAATTTCTCGATAGTATTTCAATACTTCCACCTGAACTATACCTGCTCCAGTAAGCTCTCTATAGGAAATATTTCAGAATATGAACTCGTGTATCTATAATTTTCCTCCCACATCAGAGGAAATCTCCATAGTGAATTTTAGAAGCGAAAGAAATTCCTATTGTGTTGGATTTTTTGAACAAAATATTATGTCCCTCGGTCGAAAGTTCTCCCCTGCAATTATCCCGTTATATTTTCGTCCCTCCATATATAAAGGTAAAAGTTCCACATGGAAAACGATATCCATTTTATTGAAGTTGTTCTTTGAACCGTACAAAATGCTATGAGCTATGACTCTCGAATTTGTGAGAATTATTTGGATCGATGAGGTATGCGCACAATTGCATTTTTTTCGAGAATTCATATTAAAAATCCTTTCCGGTGAATGTTTTCCAAGATTATTGGGATGGAAATGAATTCTTGAAACTACGCTCTTATTATTTGAATTCTTTTCTCGGAATTGTCTGGAAATTTTCAGTATTATGATGAGTATTGAGGTCGAAATAATGCCAAGGAGAAGTTTCATTAATTAGTGCGGAGAAGTATATTAAAATGGGAAAGTTTATCGGGGTAACTTTATTGGGGGTTTATCGGGGTAAATACCCCGATAAATCTAAACCTAAACCGAACTTTCAGCCAGGCTATCAGTTTCGGCCGAAACCGAATCTTTATATTTAATAGTGAAATCTTGTGGATGTTTTACAATTTTAAGTGCATATACATAAAAACAGTTAAGGCGTGTTAAATAAAATCAAAAGAAAATTTTTTTGAGATCTGTATTTGTTATTTTGGTGTTACCAAGTTATCAAAATAATCAGTCGAAGTATACAGGGTGATTCCAAATCGGACGTGAACCTTGGAGGAGGTGTTAGTATGGAACATTTGCTGTGGCTTGAGCCATTTTTATTGATAACCGAAAATCAACAGTTTCCGAGATATTTTAGTTCTGGTTCTGTTGAAAAGGGATAAGTATGATTTGAAAGGGGATATAAGAAGTAAAGAAAGAAAACTAACGAATTCAATCTTTTTTTGTTGCAACTAAGCTCGAAATTTCATTAGAAAATGTATTCATAAAGTATGTTCGAGATGACCTCCACCATTCCATATGCAAGCACGTGTCCTCTTTCTAATTTCTTCAGTTGTTATTTTCCGCCTGAAATTTACTCACGCTGCCTTTGGATTACACATTTACTATTTTAAATGCAGGACATTCAAAAGGCTGTTTATAAAATATCTGCTGAAACGAAACTAGTTAAGCATTCTAACGAAATTTTTCTAGAGAAAGAAGAAGGAATTTGTCAAGTTTTTGAAATAATTTTGGCATACATAAATCGTGAAAGTCGAAAGTTGCAGACAAATTGATATTTGAAATTGATATTTCATTTATTCATATACCACATTTTAAATCATACTAATTCTTTTTCAACCTCTTATACAGCATAGTTTTGCTTTTTTCGTACATATCTTATCATTTTCTGATAAAAATAAACGAAAATTATCATGAAATTTGGTCAACGTAGAAAAAATTGACGAAATATGAAGATATCTTTAAAAAATCACGCGAACTCCAATAACTGTTTATTTTTGGTTATTAATAAATATGGACCAAACAACAGCTAATGAGTCATACTTTACTCCTCCCCCAAGGTTCACGTCTAATTTTGAATCACCCCATATAATATAATTAATAAAATCATTGAAGTAAATTCTCAGTCTTAACAAAGATGGATTACAATAACTTGTACGACAATTATGTATATCTACTTATAACTCAGTTGGCCAAACGACCGGGATAATTCACGAACAGTCAAGTTTCGGTGCGGCTGAAGCTGAAACTAAGGCCGAAACTAGATTTATGACCGAAACTGGCCGAAACCGAACTTTCGGTCAGTCACTACTTTTGATACCCTCTCCTTGAACTTTATTCTCGATGAATGCTATAATTTTGGGATCTTATTTATCGACTGGTTGCGCAAGTTTCTCAGCCATAATACTGTCAGTTAAGGTTGAGGAATGCCATTTCAACGAGCATGATATCCGTCAGGGTGTTCCTCATGGCTCCCTGTTAGGACCGCTTCTTTTTTTGCTGTTCATAAATGATTTGCCCAATTATTTGCTGATGACACTTGGGTGGCTGTTTCGGTACGAATTTTTGAGGAACTGCAGCGTGCTTGTGAAATTCTCCCCACGAAATTCGTAAGATGGCGTCGTTTAAATGATCTGGTGTCCAACGTAAAAATAGGTGTGTCTGTATTTCGCTATGAAACATTATGAGAGGGATTCTTTGAGAATGAGTTGTCTAGATGAATAAACAACTTCATCTGGATGTACCAAATTACTTAGTATTCATGTAGACAGAAATCTGATAAACACCACTTTTTTGCAATTAATAAATAATAATATATTAACTCAAGGACTCTTTACCTCGTAGTTTGCTAATTGACTTTTATTTTGGCGTTGTCCTATAGACCGTGTAGTGTAGTGTAGATTGCATGAAAAAAAATGGGTTCAAGCCCTGTGGACAGGAGCTTTCTGGCGCTCTAGTTCAAACAGACAAATTATATCTCCGAAAGTATTGGTTTCTCTGAGTTGGGAATTATATCAATGTATACATATGATAGAGCTGCATCATAAAGGAAATTCAATTCAAATAATAGTTTATTTATCAAGATTAAATGAGCAATCATGATAATGAGAACTGCACCATGGAAGAAATTGAATTGAATCTGGCCAATTTTGCCCAATAACGAACTTAACCGAGATATTCATCTCCCTAACCTACTCTGAAAATTTCAACTACCTAGCTCATTCCGTTCGAGAGTAATTGTGGAAAAACTTTTTTTAAATTTTCAAATTTTTTTTTTACACTTTGCGGTAATCTGGTCAATACAAAACTACACATGCGTATAAAGGTCATGATTCTACAATTTGATGCTAAATTTCAGATAGATCGAACGAACTTGTCCGAGATATTTACGCTCCAAAACCACCTTGCAATTTTCAATCCGCTAACTCCTTTCGTTCGAGAGTTATCGTGCCTACGGCCGGTCGGCCGGCTGGACAGAATCGATTTCGCACTCGGATTCTTGATCAGTGAGTCGAACCAAATCGTTTGAGACCATTTTCAGCCAAAATTTCAAAATTACAGACACTTGGGCAAATTGATAAGCACACTGTTCCGAGGAACTAGAGCGCCAAAAAAACAAGTTTCGTATGACAATTGCCCAAAACAGGTTTAAAGTACCTACAAATAGTAGGTATTCCATAAAACAAATATGAAAGAAGATAATAATAAAAAATTACCTTGTAATCGATCAAAAATTTCCTGATATACGTTCACCAAACTACAGAATTATGCTTTCAATATTTACGTATATTTTCAAACATTTTCGGGTGAGGTCCCCGTTGCATCGCTAAAATACGAGTATTTCAACCCCAATATTTTCGAAGTTACAATATTCCCTTCTGTCAAGTTGACATTATGAGAATTCATGCATAGAATAATAATTATATCAATCTGTGAAATACGATTTACATTGAAATTTTAAAAAATCATATCTCCGAAAGTATTAGCTTGTTAGAGTTGAAAATAATATGAATGGATTCTTATGATAAAACTGCTTATTAAAAAAAATTTGATTTGGAATTTGTTTCGTAAAAAAAAATTTTTTTTTTGTTACTCCGAAACCATCTGTCCGATTTTGCCCAATAACGAACTTAGCCGAGATATTCATCCCCCAAACCTACTCTGAAAATTTCAACTCTCTGGCTCATTCCGTTCGAGAGTTATCGTGCTTACGGCCGCCGCCGGACAGAATGAATTTCGACCACGGATTCTTGATCAGTGAGTCGAACCAAATCTTTTAAGACCATTTTCATCGCAATATTCCAAAATTACAGACATTTGGGCAAATTGATAAGCACTCAGTTCCGAGGAACTAGAGCGCCAATTATGTTTGAGTATTAATTATATATCTATCCGAACTAATAGAGTTGAAAAACATTCTTGCTTCAGATGATTTCGACTACTGAATGTGCCATAGAATTCGGAATTGAACGAAAGAATTGGGAACAACCGAGGACTTCACAAAGGATTTTTATATCTATTCTATTGAATACATCGAGAGTATTCAGATGAAAGTGATTCGCAAATCATTCAGACGATATTTCAGATAGGAGAAAAAGACAAAGGGGACATTCTGGAATGACAAAATGATAAAACCAGCCATCAATTTACGCCTCTTAAAAGGGAAAAAACTTTCGGACCGATTTTTTTCTCGTCTCTATTCCATGAGAGATTTTCGAATGTCTCTATTCATGAATTTATGTGTGCGGGTTGCAGAAGGTGAAGTCAGTTTAACGCCACATTACGATAAACCAGATTTGAATTTGTCTTAGATGATGGAAAATCGTACATATTTACATGCGAGGTCTAGAAGAACCATATCGGTTATTTTTGCGCGCATGTTCCATTTTGCCCAAATGTCTATAATTTTTTATTTGAATAATACGAGGTCAAATTCGATTCTTTCCGGCCGGCCGTTGCCACGATTAATTTCGAAGCGAAAGAGGTAGTGACTTTAAATTTCCAGGATAGGTTGCGCATCCGAATGCTACGGTCAAATTCGTTAATTGGCATATTCGGAAAAACGATTTTGGGTTTGAAACCTTGTGTTTCCATTAAGTTAAGCAATATAGACCCGATTGAATTGATTGGTAACTAGATGTAGAATGCCGGCACAGAGACTTCTGCAAACTTTCGTGAGGATCATGGCACTACAATTTTTCAAAAAACTTATTAAATAATATTCTGTATCTCAGAAAATATCCGTCCGATATCGCTGAATTGCGAAAGCCTCCAAAACCTAATTCTACAGTCAAGTTCCAAATTTAAACACATTCAGCTCTATATTGTTGGAGATATTGAAACAATATTGGAAACCGTGTTGCGTTGTGCAAGTTCCGTATCTGGATGGGTGACCGCCACTACAGTAACTTTCGAACGGAAGATAGGGACTTGCAATTTTAAGGGTGGGTTGCGCATCCGTATGCGACAGTTGATATTGTTAATGGGCATAATCGGTCAAATTTTTTTGGAGTTATAAGCAATTGGGTTATTCCTCAATAACTCAAGAAATACGAATCCGATCCAATTTAAACTTGGTAGTTATTTGTAGAATGTTGCCGCGCAAATCTGTGCGAAATTTTGTGAGGATCGTAATTCAATAAAAAATTGTTTCAATCACTTACGTGAAGTAAGGAGCTTTTGCGCGCATGTTCTATGGTCTACTTACCTCTATTGGACACGACGAATTTAGTATCGATATATACCGTTTTATCAGCTTTTATAAATACATTTCATACCATTTTAATGACGGACTTCAGTAGAGAATCGTATATGATCACAGAATTTTTATTTGTGTCATATGTATTCTATTGGAATCAAAATACGAAAAAACTTACGCCTCAAGTAACTATAGACAAGATACGATATTCACGAAATTCCGCAAAAATTAGTCCAAAAAAAATTTTGCCGACTATGCAAATTAACGAATTTAAATGTGGTATTCAGATGCACAACCTACCCTGAAAATTGCAAGTCGCTATCTCTTCCGTTCTCAGGTTATCGTGAGATAAATACATTTTTTCGTTTTGCATTTTTTTAAGTTATTGAGAAAATAATAATCCAGATGGGTATAACTCCGAAAACGTTGGGCCGATTATGCCCAACTCAACTCTTCCATTCGGATGCGCAACCTTGGAATTCCCTCTCTTTTTTGGTTCAAAAGTATTCCAGGCAAAGGCCACCTATTCAGCTACTGAACTCACCCAAGGCTGCTCGGATCTTCAACAACATAAAGGCGATCATGTTCAAACATGGAACTTCGCGGTAAAGTTAGGTTTTGAAGGCTCTCGCAAAATTTCAGCGATGTCGTTCGAATAGTTTCTGATATATAGAATTATTTTCAATGATTTCCAAAGATTTTTTTAGAATTTTCTAGTAATAGGATCCTCACAAAATTTTGCAAGAATTTTCGCGTTGGCATTCTATAACTAATTACCATGCTTGAATTGGATCGATTTCGTATTTGTCTAGTTATTGAGGAAACAACAACCAAATTTCAGATGGTTATAATATAACTCCTTAACAGTTTGGCCAATTATGCCTATCAACAAACTTAAACATCGCATTCTGATGCAAAACCACCTACAAATTGCAAGTCGCTATACCTTTACGTTCTCAGGTTATATCGTATCACAAACAATAATTTTTCAAAATTTTCTAGTGATACGATTCTCACAAAACTTCATGAACGTCTATGTGTCAGTATTCTACAATAAAGTACCAAGTTTCAATTTGATCGTATCTGTATTGGTTGATTACAAAATTATTACTTGGAAACCGTTTGCCGATTAAGTCCATTAAAGGACTTGTCCGTCGTATTGCGACGCGCCACCTATCGTGAAAATTTCAAGTCGTTATCTTTTTCCGATCTCAAGTTATCATGGCAATGGCAATGGCAATTCTTCACTAGGGAGTCGAACCCAATCGTTTAAGACCAGTTTCGGCAAAAAATTCGAAAATTACAGAAGTTTGGGGCAAAATGACATCGCAATGTTCTCCAGAACATAAGCGCAAAAAAGCAACAATTTTTTTTCTTAAAAAATTTTATATTTCAGAAACTATCTGTCTTACTTCACGTCAGTGTTTTTTGGCGCTCTAGTTCCTCGGAACTGAGTGCTTATCAATTTGCCCAAATGTCTGTAATTTTCGAATTTTTCGATGAAAATGGTCTTAAACGATCTGGTTCGACTCACTGATCAAGAATCCGTGGTCGAAATTCATTTTGTCCGGCCGGTCCGGCCATCCGGCCGGCCGTAGGCACGATAACTCTCGAACGGAATGAGCTAGAGAGTTGAAATTTTCAGAGTAGGTTTGGGAGATAAATATTTCGGCTAAGTTCGTTATTATGCTAAATCGGACAGATGGTTTCGGAGTAACAAAAAATAATTTAAAAAAAAAAAAAAAAACCAAATTAAATAGTTTTAACTCTAATACTTTCGGAGATATGATTTTTCAAAATTTCAAAAATAAATCGTATTTCTACGTTTTCACAGAATGATATAATTATTCTATGTATGAATTGTCATAATGTCAACTTATTTTCCTGAGATATTACATTATCTAATCAATCGAAGAATTATGAGAATAAAGTGTATTCCGAAATGTGAGCGAAGTGAGAAAAATCTCAGTTGTTTGCTCCGAAATTAGCTTTTCTCAGAAAAGTCTTACATTTCGGAACGGGACATGAAGTAAGAGATCTGAGAGTAGTGAGACTGCTTTTCATCCATAGACATAGAATGCTCAGTTCTGTCAACTTATGACGGGACTGACGGAAGGGAATATTATAACTTCAAAAATATTGGGGTTGAAATACTCGTATTTTAGCGATGCAACGAGGACCTCACCCAAAAATGTTTGAAAATATTACGTAAATATTGAAAGCGTAATTCTGTAGCTCGAGAGAGGAGAAAATTTGGTGAACGTAGATCAGGAAATTTTTGATCGATTACAAGGTAATTCTTCATTATTACTTCTCTTCTTTCATACATGTTTTATGGAATATCTACTATTTGTAGGTACTTTAAACCTGTTTTGGGCAATTGTCATACGAAACTTTTTTTTTTTGGCGCTCTAGTTCCTCAGAACAGAGTGGTTGTCAATTTGTCCAAATGTCTGTAATTTTGGAATTTTTGGCTGAAAATGGTCTCAAACGATTTGGTTCGACTCACTGATCAAGAATCCGAGGTCGAAATCGATTCTGCGTGGACGGTCGGCCGGCCGTATGCACAATAACTCTCGAGCGAAAGGAGTTAGCGGATTGAAATTTGCAAGGTGGGTTTGGAGCGTAAATATCTCGGAAGAGCTCGTTAATGGGCGAAATCCATCAAGCGGTTTCGGAGTAATGGCCGATTATAGTAAAAATATTTTTTATGAATATTTCCGAAAACGATCACTCGATCTATCTGAAATTTAGCATCAAATTGTAGAATCACGTCCTTCATACGCATGTGAAGTTTTGTTTTGACCAGATTACCGCAAAATGTAAAAAAAAAATTTTGAAAATTAAAAAAAAGTTTTTCTACAATAACTCTTGAACGGAATGAGCTGGGTAGTTGAAATTTTCAGAGTAGGTTAGGGAGATGAATATCTCGGTTAAGTTCGTTAGTGGGCAAAACTGGCCAGATTTAATTTGATTTCTTCCATGGTGCAGTTCTCATTCTCAGATTGCTCATTTAATCTTGATAAAAAAACTATTATTTGAATTGAATTTCCTTCATGATGCAGTTCTATCATAAGAATACATTGATATAATTCCCAACTCTGAGAAACCAATACTTTCGGAGATATAATTTGACTGTTTGAACTAGAGCGCCAGAAAGCTCCTGTCCACAGGGCTTGAACCCATTTTTAAGATTAATAATATAACATCAGTGGGAAAAAATCGTTTTGACTGTATACAAATGGGTTTACAATTGCATAAAAAATTAGGGATTTCAGGTTTTTGTACAGTTTATTCATTTCTAGACACTCCAAGAGATTATTTTTTCTCCCTTCATTAGATGTGTGATGATGTGTAATTTGTATTGTTTTTGTTGTTTTGTTGTTCCGAATGATATGTCCTCGAATTCGCCACAGACATTCGAATCCTTATCATCTTGAATCCCCATCTAACTTGATTGTTTACCGAATATTGTGAAATGGATATTTTAAATTTAAATATTTATGAATCTAATGGGAGGATGACATCCAATTCCGAATTTGATATTTTCATTCAAGCTTAAAATACAACCTGCGTATTTCAAGTCCCTAAGTTATTCCCTCCGGAAGTTGAAATGCTTTCGAACATAATGGTAAGAAACCAGCTTCGGTTTCAGACAATTGGCAAAACGATAACTCCCTGTTAGCAGCGCACAAAAGTACCATCTCTTAAGGTGGGTTTATACAGCAAATAAGATAAGATAAAATAAAATAAGAAATAAAATAGGAAAGTTAAACATGTACATTTCTATGAGAGCGTTTATACACGAAATAAGATAAAATAAGAATAAGAATTAAAGTTGGCCAACTCTCATCTTTATTTCTTATTTAATGTTCTTTTGTTTGGAAAATGACAATGCGCATGCTCAAAGAGTGAAATTCACAGATTTTGCATAAAATTGTCAAAAAGCAGCGATTTGATAGGTTCATTCTTATTTCTTATTTTGTTTTAGATTATCTGTATAAACCGATTCGTTTAACCCTTAATTCTTATTTTATTTTAATTTGTTTCTTATTTTATCTTATTTGCTGTATAAACCCGCCTTTACAGTTAAATTATAATGGATTAACTTACTCACCCTTGTATTCAATGTAACATCGATTGACACTAATATCCTGCTGAAATTTCGGGGCCGGCAACCTGAAAAGTATTTATATTTAATCGATCAAACTCAACTCATATAAGCGAATTTTCGTGAAAGACATTCCATTTTAAAATGAAGTCCAAAAGAAAGAGGATGTTGACTCAAGTAAATTCCACAACAATTTATTTTAATGGGTAATCTCCTGAAGATTGTGATACCAAAGAAAGAAAAATTAGATTAGCGGCTATTATGCTGTCAGAGTTTTTCGTAAACATCATATAAGTTAGACATTGTGAAAACCTGGGGTGAATTCTCTCTGCAAAAAAATCTCGCAGATGTAGTTCATTCCTTCGGAATGTTTAAAAATGTTGCGAAACCATCTGATAAGCTACTGAACATTGATTTCCGAAACCAGATTAATTTGATTTTTCTCTTCTTGAAAATGGTAAGCTCTGCCAATAAATGAAATGTTTTCCATAAGACTGATATCGTGGAAATGGTACGTTTTGATATACATTTAATTTTTGCGCGTATGTTCTGGGGAACATCGTGCTATCATTTTGCCCAAATGTCTGTAATTTTCGAATGTTTCGCCGAAAATGCTCTCAAACGATTGGGTTCGACTCCCTGATCAAGAATTCGAGGTCAAATTTAATTCTGTCCGGCCGTCCGTTCCAACGAGAACTTCGAAACGGAAAGAGATAGCGACTTGAAATTTTCAGGGTAGGTGGCGTATCCCAATACGACGGACAAGTTCGTTAATGGGCATAATCGGTCCAATGGTTTCTGAGTAATAATTTTGTTTTCAACCAGTACAATTCCGATCGAATTGAAACTTGGAGAGTAGTTTTAGAATGCAAAACTAAGCACGTTTGTGAAATTTTGTGTGAGTCAGATCACTAGAAAATTAAAAAAAAATTATCAAAAAATATTATTCATGTCACCATAACCTGGGAACGGAAAGAGATAGCAACTTGAAATTTACGGGTAAGGTTGTGCATCTGAATGGAATATGTGAGTTCGTCTATAGGTATAATCGGCCGAAGGGTGTTGGAGATATAGCCATCTGAAATTTGTTTGTTATTTCCTCAATAACTCAAAAAATATAAAACCTATCCAATTCAAACATGGTTGTCAGTTGTAGAATACCACTGCAAGAATTCCTGCAAAATTTCATGAGGATGGTATAACTGCAAATTTTTTAAAAATCATTGAAAAAAATTCTATATATCAGAAACTATTCCTCTGACATCGCTGAAATTTCACGAGAGCCTTCAAAACCTAACTCTACTGTCAAGTTCCAAGTTTGAACACGATCGGATCTATATTGTTGGAGTTCCGAGCAGCCTTGTGTGAGTTCAGTAGCTGGACGGGTGACCGTTGGCTTGATAACTTTCGAACGTAAGAAGATATGGACTTTCAATTTTCAGGGTAGGTTGTACATTCCAATGGGAGAGATAATTTCGTTTTTGGGCATAATCGGTCCATCGGATTCGGAATTATACCCACCTGGATTATTATTTCCTCGATAATTCAAAAAATATATTGACTTGATCGAATTGAAGCTTGGTAACTAGTTGTAGAATATCGACATAAAGGAGTGTGTACAATTTTGTAAGAACCGTACCCCTAGAAAATTTTTCAAAATTACAAAAAAAAAATTGTGAGAACCGTACCCATAGAAAATTTTGCAAAATTACGAAAAAAAAATCGGTTCAAGCACTGTCGTGAAGTCAGGAGCTTTTGCGCGTATGTTCTATTGTCCATTCTCCTGTATTGGACACTCTTAATCGAATTTACCATGGTGAATTCTATTGTCTGTTCTCCTGTATTGGACACTCTTAATCGAATTTACCATGGTAAATTCGATTTAGAGAGTGTCCAATACAGGAGAATGGACAATAGAACATACGCGCAAAAGCTCCTGAATTCACGTCAGTGCTTGAACCAATTTTAATATTCAATTTTGAAAAGTCATTATTATTATGATTCTTCAGTACAAATCAATAAGGACTTTCATTTGAAGAATTATTTAAAAAATAGTACGGGGGGGGGGGGGGGTGTAGAACATGAAATGCATATTAGAAACTTTAATATAATTTTATCGCAATTCCATAAGCCTATCCAGGTTTTATGAATGTTCTGTTTGAGAATATATGTATATTTATTTCGAGAATATTTGACCCTACACTATTAACGGTATACAACCTATCACTCTTTTTTGCGCGTATGTTCTGGGGAACATCGCGTTATAGTTTTGCCCAAATGTCTGTAACTTTCGAATTTTTTGAAAAAAATGGTCTCAAACGATTAAGTTCGACTCCCCAATGAAGAATTTGAGGTCAAATTTGATTCTGCCGGCCGGCCGTCCGGCCGGCCGTTGCCACGATAACTTGAGAACGAAAAAAGCCAGCGACTTGAAATTTTCAGGGTGGGTTGCGCATCCCAATACGACAAACAAGTTCGTTAATGGGCATAATCGGCCCAGTGGTTTCCGAGTAATAATTTTGTTTTCAACCAATATATATCCGATCGAATTGAAACTTGGTGGGTAGTTGTAGAATATGAACCTAAGCACGTTTGTGAAATTTTGTGCGAATCGTATGGCTAGAAAATTTTAAAAAAATTATTAAAAAATATTTTTGTTGTCACGATAACTTGAGAACGGAATGAGATAGCGGCTTGAAATTTTCAGGTTAGGATGTGCACCAGAACGCGACATTTCAGTTTGTTTATGAGCATAATCGGCCAAACGGTTTTAGAGTTATAGCCATCTGAAATTTTCTGAAATTTGGTGGTTTTTTGTTCCTCATTAACTCGAAAAATACTGAACCGATTGAATTCAAACATGGTTATTAGTTGTAGAATTCCAACGCGAAAATGTTTGCAACATTTGGTGAGGATAGCATTTGTAGAAAATTTTTAATAAATCATAGAAAATAAAAAAAAAAAATTTTATATATCAGTAACTATTCGTTCGAAATTGCTGAAATTTTGCAAGAGCCTACATAACCTAACTCTACTGCCAAGTTTCAAGTTTTAATACGATCGGTTAAATATTGTTGGAGATTCGAGCATTCATGTGTGAGTTCAGTAGATGGGTGGCCGTTGCCTCGATAACTTTCGAACGAAAGGAGATAGGGACTTGCAATTTTCAGGGTAGGTTGCGTATCCGAAAAGGAGAGTTGAGTTCGTTTTTGGGCATAATCGGTCTAACGGTTTCCGAGTTATACCCACCTGGAATATTATTTCCTTAATAACTCAAAAAATAAATATTCGATCGAAATGGCGCTTTGTAACTAGTAGTAGAAAATCTACATAATGACGTGTTTAAAATTTTGTAAGAACCGTACCCCTAGAAAAAAAAAATTACGAAAAAAAAATTTTAAGAATCGTACCCCTAGAAAATTTTAAAAAAATCACGAAAAAAAAAATTGGTTCAAGCACTGACGTGAAGTCAGAAGCTTTTGCGCGTATGTTTTATTATCCATTCTTCTGTATTGGACACCCTTAATCGAATTTACCATGGTAAATTATGTTGTCCATTATCCTGTATTGGACACTCCAGGTCCAATACAGGAGAATGGACAACATAATTTACCATGGTAAATTCGATTAAGGGTGTCCAATACAGAAGAATGGACAATAGAACATACGCGCAAAAGCTTCTGACTTCACGTCAGTGCTTGAACCAATTTTTTTTACTTTACCTTTTTAGTCAATTTCAATCATATAAGTAAAAACATTTGATATTCATTCATTATTTCTAAACTCAAGTTCAAAAGAATATATATATTTCTAAACTTCGGGGTTCATCGTACCCCTTGTTATTGAATGGCAACCCATCAAACACGAGTATGCCTGAAGTATCATCTGATGGTTTGTTCGATTTAATAATTTTTTTTTTTTGAGTCTAAATTAAAATTGTTTCATCTTATCAATCTGCATTGATTTTCCACATTAAATTCTTCAATATATTTTAGAAATAATTTCAGTATAATTTTGTTTAACACCGTGGATTTACTGTAACAATTCTGTGCGACCACAATTTACTGTGTTCACGATTGGGTGTGTCAAGCTTCCGGGGATTTACTCGCTCTCTTACGTCGAACATCTGGAGCAAGTCTGTTCGAAGGCTTCTCGTTAGATTCTTTCGTTCTAAGAAATAAATTGGTGTTTGCAATCTATTAACAATTTGTGTGATTTTTATGAGAATATACGTCAGGTTTGGCGGTGAGTAATTTTAAATATCGTCCGCGACACCGCAAAACCAAGTAACGGTTAAAAATTCAAAAATGAGATTTCGGCGGTAATTATTTAATTGTAGGTATTTGTAAGGATAGGTGTGCAAATTCTTTTCAAAGATTAAACAGACCCTGAGATAAACAATATCAAGTGGTTTGCAACTATTTTGGATTCAAACTAATTCATCAATCCAAAATTATGAAGTTTTTAGTACCTTCTGAAAATGTTGGTTTTTGCAGTTACTTGGTTTTGCGGTGTCGCCGACGATATGTTCTTGCACAACTGTCATTAAAAATGACACTTTTAATGACAACCATCAGTGTTAAAAGTGAATGTTTACGTTGAAGCATGTTAAAAATATTTTTAACAGAGTGTTGAAAATATTTTTAACGCCAGATTTTCTTATGATAAAATCAGATAAAATTAAAATAATTTTAGGAATTGCAAATTTTAATTATCAATATTTAGCAATCATAACTTATGAACATTGATATTAATCGTACAACTAAAACAATTCCTATCATTAATACCTTACAATTAATGACTCATGAACATTAATATTAATCGTACAACTAGAACAACTTCTAACATTCATGCCTTACAATTCTTCACGCCGACAGGCTCCAAATAATCCGAAAATAGTTGCACCCTTAACCATCAAATATTTCCCATCTGGTGCCCCATTTATAAACTTTTCAACTTGTTCATGTGTGAGAATTTTTGATTTTTTTCACTATTCCGTTTTAAAGTTGACATTACCAAAACCAAAACCAAAATATTTACTGACATAAACATCATTTGTAACGAGGGCGCTTGACTTGATCATTGAAAATTTGCTCCACAAAGTTGATGAGCTCCATATTTTTGACTTTTCTTGTAAGTACACTAAGAAAACAGATTTACTGAAGTTCCGTCCTACATTTTTCAATTTACACCGGGCCAGGAAATTGTATATCGTACAACTGAGCTGATATTTTAGGTAGGAGTTCCAAAGTTGTAGACTCTTCCATATCCTCAGAAACAACCGAATCAACACTTTTATTCATTATTCCACTATCGACAAACATATTAAGCAGTCAAGAACCAAAGACAAAAACTGGATAAAAACGCAATTTAAATAAATGGCAGCGTCTCTTTTATTTGTAAACAAGCATATGTTAGTAACCATTGCGTTGGCAACGTTTGGCATTCACAACAACCTTGTGATTATTGGAATATTAAAATGCATTTTGAAGTTTAATTTCATTCTAAATTCACCTATTTCATTATCAAAATAGGGCAGTTATTCGAAAAACATTGTATGATATTTGTGTTAAGTGATTTTATTTAGTTCGTGAAATTGTTCTATTTGCTCCGTTCATTTCACAAACTTTTTCACTCACAAAATAAAACATCACTTTTAACATTCACATCATAAATAATTATTTTGTAATGTTGAAATTGATTTTGGTAAATTGTCTTAGGCGATGAATTCAGATTGAAATACATTTTTATAGTTTCGCATGCCATTTGCTTTAGAAAATAATGTAAATTACTTAGTTTTTGATTGTTTCAATGCCTACTAATCTTTCTGGTAGATATACATATATGATTTTGGTATTGATATTGTTCTGAACGAATCAGGGTAGAGTTTAAGTACAAAGGGATTATCGCTTTAAGGTAAAGCTACCATTAGTAGACGAGAGATGAACGGACTAGTAGAGACCATAGTTCAGAGCAATCTACAGAGTGTGATTTCATCGTAATTGAATAGTTATACATACCGCGGTTTCATCTTTATTTGGAATCATCAGTGAGGCATAAGGCCGGCTCCGCACGTTGGGCCAACGTTGGATCCAACGTTGGCCGGTTTACTTCGTGAGGTGTCTACACGTTGGCGCCAACGTTGGACCCAACGTTGACGCCAACGCGATTCTGTGAATATTCGCGTTTTCGCTGCAATGTGGACGGGTACTTGATTTCGCAGGAAATTTACGACTTGAAGTAGATAATTATTCAATCATATCATATAATAGAACGCCACTGCTTCCTCCATTTCAATTCTCAAGAATAATCGTCGTCACGTTGACTGTAGATGTAGACAAGAACATCGCGACGAAAACTTTTTTTTTTTTTATTTATTCATTCAATGCAAATTTACAATCTACTCAATAAGTAATAAGTAAATTTAATGTAAGTAAAAGACTTGAGACAGGTACCGTCCAGCGACGGATTACTGCGTTTCATCTACTCAGATCTTCTAGCCAGGATCTCTTGAGCCGTCTTGGATAGTTGGTGTGCAATAATTCATTGATGAGAGGGTTTTCGTGATCGTTAGTGCGTGTCTCGTATTTTGTAGAGAAATGTTTTATTACCTCTGTTACGTAGGGTACGTTTAGATCGTTGTGCAGAGTTTTGTTTGACACATACCATGGGGCATCAGACATCATTCTCAGGGTCTTGGATTGAAATGTTTGGGGAGTTTTTGTATTTGTTGGCTTACCGCATCCCCAGAGCTCGATCCCATATGTCCATATTGGTCTCAATATACACTTGTAAATTAAAATTTTGTTTTCCAAGGATAGTTGAGATTTTCTCTTCAGAAGCCAATACCTTTTTTTAACTTTGAGGTCTAGCAGTCTTCTTTTGGCCTTAATATGTCTTTTCCATGTTAATTTATCATCCAGGTGGAGTCCAAGGTACTTGACTTCTGTTTTCACAGGAATTGGGGCTTGGTTGAAATAGACTCGGGGGCAAGTGCTCTTTTTCAGAGTGAAGGTGATGTGTGCATATTTGCTATTGTTGACCTTGATCTTCCACTTCACAAACCACTTTTGTAGCAAGTCCAGGTGTAATTGGAGCTTGTGCGATGCTTCTGTTGGATCAGCGTTTGTTGACATTATAGCTGTATCATCTGCAAATGTAGCAAGCAAGGTGTCGTTTGTTTGTGGGATGTCTGCAGTAAAAATGAGGTACAAAATGGGACCTAGTACGCTACCTTGTGGGACTGCAGCTTGTATGGGATGAAAATCTGAGAGTGCCTCATCCACTTTCACCTGGAAATACCTATCGGTCAGGTACGACTTAAGGAGCAGGAAAAGCTGGTCTGACATGTGAATTTTAATTTTATATAAGATACCAGTATGCCATACTCTATCAAATGCTTGTTCAATGTCAAGGAAGACTGAAGAGCACATTTTTTTGTTTTCTAGAGTTTCTCTTATTTTGTTAACAACCCGATGACACTGCTGGATCGTGGAGTGTCTCTGCCTAAATCCAAACTGATGATCAGGGATCAGGTTTCGTAGAATGTCTGCGGATACAATTCTGTTTAGGAGTAGTCTCTCAAATAACTTTGATAAGGTTGGTAAGAGGCTTATTGGTCTATAAGATGTTACTTCTGAAGGGTCTTTTCCAGGTTTCTCGGTCATGATTACGTGAGCATGTTTCCATTGAATGGGGAAGTAGCACAGCGGCAACATGCCATCAAATATTTTTCTTATTAACTCCACAGCTTTTTTTGGTAGATGTTTAAGTATTTCAGCTGTTATTAAATCATATCCGGGTGCTTTGTGGGTGTTCAAAAGCTCAATCTCTTTGCTAATTTCTGAGGTAGTAAATGATTCCAGTGGTGTTGAAAGTTGGTTTGGAGCATTCAGGTAATCAAGGATTTCTTCATCATTGCTATTTGTTTCGGGTGCAGTGAAAACATTCGCTAGTTGCTTTGCGAATACCTCTGATTTTTCTTTATTTGATCTTGCCCAGGTTCTGTCTGACGAAAACTTCGCGATGTTTTTATGGCGATAAAGTTGTCGCGATTGTTGGCGCTATTTTCCTTTGATAAAAAATAACCCCATCCACACGTTTGGCCAACAGCTTTGGGGCCAACGTTGGCCCAACGTGTGAAGCTCGGGGTAATTCGTCGGCGTTGAATTATGCTTCAATGATTATTCCAAATAAGGATGAAACTACTGTATGTAGCTATTCCACTCAGGGTAGAGTTTCTTCAATTTTCGAGGGATTGTGTGCCTTGTGTCTCTTCTAGGCTTTAATGAATTCCGATGAATAAAGTTGGTGTACTGTTAATTTATACCCCAGATTCGTAGAGAGAAATATTGTGTTTTGGAAAGTATTATTTGTAACACTGTTTTTCTATTTATCTATAGTTTATGGCTTGGGTTGAAGTTTAACCCTCTAGTGGAATCTATGGCATGGGCTGAAGTTGAACCCTATCTAGTAGAATTTTTGTTGGAGTGAAAAAACTTCGTTGCTACGTGTTTGAGAGAGATTGAGAGACCTTATATTCTAGGAAGCATAATTGTTTTCGTTGACCTCCCAGCTAGTCGGGCAGACATCTAAAAGGGGACAACATTACAACCTTTCCCGTGGTTCTTGCTGAGCAATACAATGAATAAAATTCAAACAATAATTTCAACTATAGTTCAAGACTATTGTGCCGAAGAGCAAGTATAGGGTCTTATTTCTTTTAAACTTCCAGGGATTCAGAAAAAATAACGGATTCAATTAAATCGTTCTCCAACAGACGATAAATTGCGGCGTTGTCAAGATGTGTTCCATGCTATATCTATAGACGCCTGTGATGTATATTAATGATTGAATGGTGGGAATAAATGAGTTTGTGACAGTAGACAATTTAATCAACCCAAGAACGTAACGGTATCAAGAAATATTTCCCGATGTTTCTCTAGTAATCCTAAACCAAAATCTAAGCCCCAAATGACTGAATTCCGATGCGCTTACTACCAGTTCATTTCGAACTCAGAGCGAAGTCTAAAAAGCCTTTCAAAATCACTTATCCAGAGGTGCCAACAAGCTAATATGATGAAACCGCTCTCCTAATTCGCCTATTCAGCCATCCTCGCCTCAGGTCACGATTAAATAATATTGCACCGAATCAAGATATTGCTTTGAATAAATTAGACTAGCTTTGTAACAGTACCAGACCCACCCGAGGGTCTCTGCCGTTCAAACAGAATTAAGGAGTCATTGACGGGAGTCTGTAGACAGGTGAACCTCAGGCAAGCCCAAATTTTTCCTTTGCGGCATTCATGTTTGATGATTTACATAATTCAAGATGTCGTGAATGACATGGCGGCAAAGAGCATGCTCTACAACTCAGTTGTCTGGTTGGAAATGGATCATTTTGGCGCTCTTGTTCCTCGGAACAGAGTGCTTATCAATTTGCCCAAGTATCTGTAATTTTCGAATTTTTGGCTGAAAATGGTCTTAAACGATTTGGATCGACTCGCGGATCAAGAATACGTGGTCGAAATCGATTCTGGCCGTCTGGCCGGCCGTTAAGACGATAACTCCCGAACGGAATGAGCTAGACAGTTGACATTTTCACAATAGGTTTGGCCGATAAATATCTCAGCTAAGTTCGTTATTGGGCAAAATCGGTCAGATGGTTTCAGAGTAACAAAAAAAAATTTTTTTTACATTACAAATTTCAAAATAAGTTTTTCTCAGGATGCAGTTTCACCACAGGAATCCATTGATGTCATTTTTAACTCTAACAAGCTAATCCTTTCGGAGATTTGATTTTTCAAAATTTCAATGATAAATCGTACTTCTATGTGTTTTCACGGAATGATATATATATTCTATCTATGAATTATTATAATATGATCTGTGTTGATACATGTCAACTCATTTTCCTGAAACATGATATGTCAAATTTTGATATTTAATGCCCATGGTTAATCCATATGATAATGGTAATGGTAATGGTAAGTTAATAATATTGAGTTCAGAATATCTCCAGTAAAAACAAAACTGAAATATTGGCTAAAGTTTCAATTGATATAATATAATTTTCAGAGTGGATTTGAGGAAGAAATATATCGTTCATCATAGAATTGAGGAACAAATATCTCGGATGAGTTCGTTGTTGGGTAGAATTGGTCTATAGGTTTTGGATTGATAATTTTTGGCACTCTTGTTGAATTTAAATTCTTTTATGATGTTTGAATTTAATTTCTGCTATTATGAAGTTCATAAGAATCCATTGATATAATTCCCAACTCTTACCAATACTTTCGAAGATATGATTTGTCAAATTTTGATCGAGAGCGCCAAAGTTACTGTCCACAGGGCTTGAACCAATTTTTTCTCATATCTATTGGGTATATGAATCCAGATGCGCTATTTAAAACGACGTCAGTACAGTCGGACGGAAGGACATACACATAGCGACAAAACTCCTGTATATCCGAATAGTTGTCAGAATGCATTTATTTATTACAAACAATTGGTTCAACCCCTGGGGACAGGAGCTTTATTGACGCTCTTGTTCAAACTTAGACAAATCATATCTCCGAAAGTATTGCTTTCTCAGAGGAAGGAAATTAAATTCGAATAATAGTTTATTTATCAAGATTAAATGAGCAATACTCAATGCTTCAAAAATTATCATTTGAAAAAAATTAACAATCTGCAATGCTTCAATGCTTCAAGAATTGTCATTAAGAAAACAACAGTCTCGAAAATTATTAATCTGAAACCACCAGACCGTTTCTACCCAATAACGAACTTATCCTAGATATTCATTCCTTAAATCTACTCTGAAAATTATATTATATCAATTGAAACTTAGTCAATATTCCAGTTTTGTTTTTACTGGAGATAGTCTGAACCCAATTCTATTAACTTACAAAGCATATATTTCCATCATCATATGGATTATCCAAGAGCTATCCATGATAGCTGAGATTGTATCATGGTTCATTTTGCATTCAATCATACTTTGTTTTCTAGAACAGGAGGTATTTCATATCAAGAATTTTGAATAGAACTAGAAATAAATATCACATTTATACTCAGTTGGAAATCACTTATCTGTAGACAGAGGCAATACCTTCTATTTATCTATGAAATGACAATCACAGAACACTAATATATGATAATGACGACACATAGAATATATCTTACGTAGGGTATATTCTGATATGTATGATCACGGATCAAATTCGATGCGATTACAGCATTCTGTGAAATTACAGATATACGATTTGAGGTTGAAATTTTGAAAAATCATATCTCCGAAAGTATAAGCTGGTTAGAGTTGAAAATTATATCAATG
This sequence comes from Halyzia sedecimguttata, assembly GCA_937662695.2. Taxonomy (NCBI): domain Eukaryota; kingdom Metazoa; phylum Arthropoda; class Insecta; order Coleoptera; family Coccinellidae; genus Halyzia; species Halyzia sedecimguttata. The sequence continues at coordinate 66,465,667 of OW569413.2, read as the reverse complement.
GATTGTTATCATGAAATTGCATCTTAAAAGAATTTAACTTGAATTTGTAATGTAAAAAAAATATTTTTTTTCGTTACTCCGAAACCATCTGGCCGATTTTGCCCAATAAACCTAGCCGACATATTTATCTCCTAAACCTACCCTGAAAATTTCAACTGTCTATCTCATTTCGTTCTAGAGTTATCGTGGTTACGACCGGCCGAACGGCCGGACAGAATCGATTTTGACCACGGATTCTTGATCAGTGAGTCTAACCGAATCGACCATTTTCAGCCAAAAATTCGAAAATTACAGATATTTGGACAAATTGATAAGCACTCTGTTCCGTATCAAGAGGTACAGTACTTTCGTGGATGTGGGGAATAATACTTAGTTGTATATAAAATTACCAGATTTATTCGATGAACCAAATTTCTTAGTTGGGTATATAGCTCTCTGTTGCCACTGTAAATATGGTAATATTTTTTTTCAACATACAATAACAATGTCCTAGTTTGATTGTGGCAGCTTAACTTTTCCTTCTCCATCCGCCGGAGGAAAAATCAAACTTAATTGGCCAACGCATCACCTTATATCTGTCGAAATATTTTGCATAATAACCGTTACTAGCCACATTTTGACATTCATCATCGTTAGTAAATCGAACTAATAGCTCAATATCAAGATTATTACGTATTCAATTTATAATTTTGAAACATTTGAATAAACAAGTTGGAAACGTACTGTAGCCAGGAACTTTGGCGCGCTCGTTCAAATTTATAACCGGAGCAGTCACCCAGCCAGGTACTGCACTCGCCCAAAGTTGCTTAGCTCCAGGAAAAGAATAATATTTCCAAGAATGTAAATCCACCTGTAAACACAAACGGCCACAAAAAAACTAGACCACTTTTTGGCCGAGAATGGTATCTAATGATTAGTTTCGGCTCAATTACACACCATTAATTTTTGGGTCGATAATAAACAGTGATGTTTCTGTGACGGCGCCAGGATCCCCTCAAATACACTGTAGGTCAAAAATAAAAAGTGCTGTGTTTGTGGTGGCGTAAGGACTCATTCGAATACATAAATTAACTTTTTTTGTCGAAAATAAACAGTGCTTTGTTTGTGACGTCGTAATGTATAGCAGTGGTTTTATTTCCAATAATTATTCCTATGATACAAATCAGTCAGTATCAGTTACGATACCTATGGTTTGACAGTTTTTTTTTATTTCTAATAATATACGAAAATACTCACGTAATTTCATAAAAATATGGACCATAGCCATTTTCACAAAGTTAGAATTCAAAAAAATTGGAAACATAAATGAAAAAGATCAATAATTTCGGATACGCAAATTGATACCGGTACCTACTTGCCAAGAAGACGAATCCCTATCACTAAGCCACCGAAGCAATACAAAATTTGAGTGAATTCCGTAATTTGTTTTCGAAAATCTAATTTTAGAAGGATATAATCATGTCGAGTAATCATTAAAGGATACTTTGGGTTGTACATTCATTATTAAAAGTTCCTTTATGGGTCTCTCCCAAACTCTGAAAAATATCTATAAAATAAAAAAAATATTATTTTCTGAATTGCTTCTGCGTTAGAAACACTAGATATTTGTCAGAAGCAATGTATCGGTCCAATTTGACTTTGGCTGATCTAATTCATTAAATTCTCCTGATCATGGCAAAAATTAAAATCTGTTATTAAAAGGTTTCTTTCTGGGTTTTCTCTCCCAAACTCTGAAAAATATGTATAAAATAAAAATTAATCATTTTGTGATTTGCTTCTGCGTATGAAACACAAGCTATTTGTCAGAAGCAATCAATAGAACAATGTTGGCTCAGGGGTAGAGCGTTTTACTTGGGAGCGGAAGCTCCAATTCAATCCCGAGGTTAGGAAACAAATTTTCCAGTCACGGTAATCGCCACCATTCACTGTTGGGTCAAAAATTAACAGTGCTGTGCCTAAGGTACACTAAGAACACAACTGGTTCTCCTTACTCGCTCAAGCTCTTCGAGAGCTTATGAGGGTTCGCCTTGGGGAAGACCTAGGAGGATCAGTATAATAACATACAATATATATGCCCAACAAACAATAACGAAACAACATTAACGAAGAAATAACTATATCGTAACGTTTCGGAGTCTATATCAGACTCCTTCGTCAGACACTTAACGAAAATCTTTAGAATTATTTTGTTGATAGTTATTCTGAAATTCGAGAATTGTCACATTAATTTGATTTTTGTTAAGTGCCTGACGAAGGAGTCTGATATAGACTCCGAAACGTTACGATATAGTTGTTACTTCGTTGATGTTGTTTCGTTGTTGTTTGTTAGGCAACATTGTTCGATTGATTGCGTCTGACAAATAGCTTGTGTTTCTTACGCAAAAACAAATCACAAAATAATTAGGTAATTTTTATTTTATTGATATTTTTCAGAGTTTGGGAGAGAAAACACAGAAAGAAACCTTTTAATAATGAGTATACCTCTCACAGTATCCTTTAATGATTACTTAAAAACTGTTGACAACTTCACTAGTCGAGTGTACAAAACAGTGGACCAGCTCGTCTCGATCGTTGGAATATTTCGATATTTCGGCAATATCTTCACCAATGTAGATCCGATCGAGTTTGAATCGGGAACTGTAAAATAAGATTTTGAAGCCACTCTGTTCACCTGAACAGCTCGCCAAAAATATCGATGACGACAATGCTTGGTAAAGGGAAATAGTAGAAAAATAAGCATTACGGTCAAATGTTCCTTATTCAATATTCCTGAAAGGGGAGAAATCAAATCCATTATTCCATACTTTTGACGCTCACTGTATGATCTAATCGTACACTGCAATAGTTTCAGTTATCAGCTTTTATTGCAAACACATATCCATTAACATAGACATATTGGAAATACGGTAAAGTACTTAATAGTGTCTCTGGTAGGTGTAATTTCGTGATGCGTTTCTTTCATTTATGGAGACTGTTGCCTAGAATTACTGCTGTGTGCCGTGTATCGGGATTGTATGCTTTCATTAGTTAATATTGATAAAGGGGTCCTTCCGCTCACATGCCTTCACCGGTCCGGGTTGCACTAGAATACATTCAGTATGAATAGAATCATCAATGAAGGATGACCTAGTTTGGTCATTATCATAACCGAATCCAGGAACTTATTTCAATACAGGGTAGAATGAAGGTTAATTGTGAAATTCACGTTTTCTCTTCGTGGGATCGCTCCTTTCATATTATTAGTTGGTTTAGGGCAACAATTCTTCACTTATTCGCTGCACGTGACAAAAACGAGTATCTACAATTGCCATTATCGAAACTGGGATGAATCGTATGCAATCAGATTATTATTCGTACCTTGTGAAGCTTAAGCAAGTCTTTTACATGTGGTTTCCGAGAAATCAGTTAGGTCACGATCTTCAGTTTTTACCACCATATTCTGCGATCAATCGTTTGCATTAAAAATTATAGATTCAGTTTGGATATGGTAGAGTGTTTTTGTTTAGTTTAACTCCCGCGTAGGAGTCGACGTACTTCTGATGTACCTAGTGTATTTGGTCTGTAGTACACGTGGGGAAAATCACGACGGAAATCCTGACGTAAGGAAAGTTTTGAAAGCACTCAACTGACGTCATTAGTGCTCGTTCATTCACTGGTCACTGGTTTATTATACTTTTTGCGTGCATGTCCTGGGGAACAGCGTGCTATCATTTGGCCCAAATGTCTGTAGCTTTCTAATTGTTTGCCGAAAATGGTCTCAAACAATTAGGTTCGACTCACTGATGAAGAATTCGAGGTCAAATTTGATTCTGTCTGGCCGATAACTTGAGAACGGAAAAAGATAGCGTCTTGAAATTTTGAGGGTAGATGGCGTGTCCAAATATGACGGGCAAGTTCGTTAATGGGCATAATCGGCCCAACGGTTTCTGAGTAAAAATTTTTTCATCAACCAATACAGAGATGATCGCTTGTTGAAGAATACTGATGACGCAAAGACGTTTGTGAAATTTTGTGAGATTCGTATACCCAGGAAATTCTAAAAGAATTATTGAAAAATATTATTTATATCACGATGACGTGAGAACGGAAGGAGATTGCGACTTGCAACTCTTAGGGTAGATTGTGCATCTGAATGCGACATTTGGGTTTGTTAATAGATATGATCCACCAAACGGTTTTGGAGTAAGACCCATCTGAAAATTGGTTGTTATTTCCTCAATAACCATGGTTATTAGTTGTAGAAAGCTGACGCGAAAATTCTTGCGAAATTTCGTGAGGATCGTATCACTAGATAATTTTAAAAAAATCATTGAGAAAAATTATATATATATCAGAAACTATTTGTCTGACGTCGCTGAAATTTGTGAGGTCCTTCAAAACCTAATTTTGCTCACCAGGGCAGGGTGGGGTTGGTGCTGGACATGACAGCATGCGAACCACCAACGGCAGGATGCTGAGGAGGCGGGCGCCTGTCATACAAGAAATTACAGCTTCTGACGAGGACATCGAGGAGGGGAGAGAACAAGTTGTTGGTCGCATAGGAAATCATTGCTCGCAAAAGCAACTCGTAGTCGGACCCGGCAACAGTAAGAAGGCCGCACAAAGGGGACGCCACAAGTGGACACACACGAACAACTGTCTGTGTTATACCGAAGATCGAGACCAGAAAGAAGGGGATATATGGGTAGACTGCATGGTCTGTGGTGTGAGAATCTGCCAGATCTCAACTTCATGACGCAGCAAAACCTACGAGACCAGGTGAGCCATCTCAAGAAGAGGGGAATCTTGCAGCAGCATCAAGAGTCAGAGAGTAAAGAAGAACGAGCTGAAGAGCAGGTGAGAGATGCTCCAAACCAACAGCAACATGTGACGAATCCAAGGAGAGAAAAACGGGATGTGAGGCTAGTGAGAGATGCCGCAAACATCCAATCTCTTATGCCTGAACTGCGATGTGAAGAAGTCACAGCACCGGACATGGAGCAGGTGAGAGATGTTTCAGAGCTATTCGCCAACAGAAGAAAAGCATTTGAAGCTGCAGTATGGAATCCTAATTTAAGGACCACAAGGCTGAAGTCGAGACTCCAGGCTGAAGATCTAGCCGCGATGAATATTATAATCGACGATCACCTAAAGGAGAAGGCGATAGAAGATGTTGTAGCTGCAGTGAGAGCAGCTGCTTCACTTCTGTGCCCACTAGGAAGAACAATAACATAATAAAAATACAATGCTTAAAAAATTGTCATTAAATTTATTTGTAAAGATTAAATGAGCAATCTGCAATGATTCAACCTCGTCGAATGGGTTGTTGCAACTTACACTCGGTGCATAGTTTTGACAACTCAAAATACCTAAGGAAAGTATCATCGAAATGTCTAGAGCAAGGCTGGAGACAATCGTAGCAGATTGTCCATTTATTCCTGATATTTGAGTAGGTAGAGGCTTACGTACAAATTATTTTAATAGTTCTAAATATATTTACTAGCAACATAATGAAAATACTGTATATAGGAACATGTCTTACTACTTAAGGAAGTAAAATATAATATTAACCTCAGTGGTCAACGAAGTAATTTGTTTTGATTGTGATATGTTCTTCTTTTCTATTGCCTTCATGAACTACATCATTAAAATGATCCAATTCTAAATCTTCTGAAACATCATACCGAATTTATACGTAAATTATTCAATATGAAACCAGTCAATATTATTTTCGGTTTCAAACCAGTCTTGTATATATATACAAATTCAATAATCAGATGCTTGTTTTCCAAACTACGAATTGACATGACTCTAATAGCTAGACGACAAAAGAAAATATATTTATGAACAGTGAACACAGACAGTGAATACATAAAACTACGATGTATTATTGAAATTTCGAAAAATCATATCTTCGAAAGTATTAGCTTGTTAGGGTTGAACTTGGTTTCTTATGAGAAAAGTGCATTTTAAAAAATATTGAATTCAAAAGATGTAATGTAAAATTTTTATCGTTATCCGAAACCGTCAGGCCCAATTGCCCAATAACAAACTTAACCGAGATATTTATCCCTCGAACCTACTCTGAAAATTTCAATTGTCTAGCCCATTCCGTTCGAGAGTTATCGGACAGAATCGATTTTGAGCATGGATTCTTGATCAGTGAGTCGAACCAAATCGTTTAAGACCATTTTCAGCCAAAAATTCGAAAATTATGAACATTTGGGCAAATTGATAAGCACTATGTTCCGTAAACAATAAGAGTTTGGAATTACTTCCATAGAAATTTCGAAGATGCTATCAGAGAATGGAGTTCTTTCACACTCATTCCAGCGTCTATTTTTAACATACCAATCAGAAGCCTTTTGATCAAAGTTTGTGGACCACCATCAGGCTATCGATCACCTTATATTTTTAGGCAGTAAGCCGGATGGCCTGAAATCACCGGGGACCGCAGGATCCCGTGACCCTTGAAATGAGTGTCGAGGCTGAATGTGATGTTTGGAGCGTTTTGCATCGAGAATGTCGATATGCATTATCCTGTCATTTGCGTTAAAGGACGCAAATTTGACTGGGATTTCGAAAATTCTCACTTCATGTCATCGGATAATGATGTCAAACCCATATCGAATTCAATCGTTAAAGAGCAGTTATTCAGGTTCAACTAAGCATATTCAATTCAGAGGCTAGAACTGTCCGGCAATGAAAGGAATATGATCTCGAATCCTGACATAAGGAAAATTTTAGAAGCACCCAAGCGACGTCAGAAGTGCTCTTTCATTCAAGGTCGCGTTCGGCAGAAAGATCATCAGTAGCATGAATCGCTACGCAACCGATAGGTAGCGGTATCGTAATCTGCCAAACGGCAGCTCCTTTTGACGGCAAATCACAGATGTTTGAAATTCAGCTTAGGTGATTCGAATTTTCTTTGATTGCCTGTCACAAAAATTAATATTCAATCATGAATCCAAATATAATTTCATTACTCTTCGAAGATGATAATATTACCCCCAACATAAGAAGTGAACTTGTTAAATTATTGCCTCAACCTCTGCCTTTATTGGAAGATGAAAACAGAGAAATTGTTCCCAGGAATCAGAATTACAATACAATTTCTCAATAAATGGGTGATTCATTCAAAAACCATTTTAGAATATCCCGAATTGCACGTAATTCTTTCCGTCGAAAATATATGTCCCAGTATCCATTTTTTTGCTCCTTATTTTTAAAATAAATGTCACTACTGTCAAACTTACAACATGTTACCGATGCAGAGTGTAAAAAAACTTCGCTCCTTAAAATGACAACCGCTACTCAACATGTTCCACAGTGAGCGTACCGTTCGGCAGAAAAATCATAGAAATGTGGCAACTGTTCCGCAACTGTTGGTTCTGCCGAACGCGGCCAATGTCACCTATGTCACTGATTAATTACAATTTTTGCGCGAATGCTCTGGGGAACAACGTGTGCTATCATTTGGCTCAAATGTCTGTAACTTTCGAGTTATCTGCCGAAAATGGTAACAAACGGTTAGGTTCGATTCACTGATTAAGAATTCGAGGTCAAATTTGATTATGTCCGGCCAGCCGGCCGTTACGCCGTGGCGCGTCTAAATGCGACGGGCAAGTTCGTTAATGGGCTTAATCGATCCAACGCTTTTCTAGTAGAAATTGTGTTTTCAACCAATACATATCCCATCAAATTTGAACAAGAGCTTTGGCGCTCTTGTTCAAACTTTGACAAATCATAACTCCGAAGTATTGTTTTCTCAGAGTTGAGAATGATAGAACTGCATCATAAAGGAAATTCAATTCAAATAACAGTTTATTTATCAAGATTAAATGAGCAATCTGCAATGCTTTAATACTTCAAAAATTATCATTTAAAATAATAAGGAAAGTATCATCGAAATGTCTAGAGCAAGGCTGGAGACAATCATAGCAGATCCCTCACTACTGGTCGGCACCTTGACGTGGTGTGGGGGCTTAAGTAGCTGCGAGAATACCTGGAGCGGTGTCGACCCAGGTCGACGGGGTCCAGGTTGAGCAGTGAAAACTAAGACTGACCCCCAAGCCACGGTGGAAGAAATCGTGCCAAGGGCTGAATGGCACCTGGGTCAAGTGTGTTACGAACGATTCCCTGAGGACACCGGGTCACCTCCTCTTGTAAAAAGACCTTCCCTCAGTATCGAAGCTCTGCTGAAGGGTGACTGAATATTTCTTCGTTACTCGTGGGAACTATATGAATAGCTCGACGAAAATACAAAAAACCCTACGGGTTGCAGTGCAACCTGACACCCAGGGACCGTCTTCGGACGGATCTCAGGGAAAAAACTTGGCGAGGACGGAGAATGAGGGTCCAGCAGCTCCTGCTGCAGGAAACTCGCAATCGAAATCCTTGCCCAAGTTACACACCAGACGGAATCGTTCTGGTGCGGAAAAAAGAAGGGCTCGGAAGGCTCGTGAAGGCTTAGCCGGTCATCAGGCCGGAGAGTCTTCGGACGGGAATTCCCCCCGTAAACAGGAGAGCAGCTCAAAAAGAGATGCTCCTGACAACAACACTCCGCCCTCATGTGAGCGGCCAGCGAAGAAGGCAAAAAACCTTCAGAGTGGGCTCTCCTATAATGAGGTAGTGAAAGTGCCCATGAAGCTAGTCCTGGTACATAAGGACTGGCCAGAAAAGGCGCTCTCCAAGGAGGAGTTCTATGCCGTAGAGCGGGCGGTTGCTGCTGCGATGGACAAGATCCAGTCGGGGCAGTACTTCCCGAGGCTCGAAGACATGGACCTCAACCCGCAAGGGGCGATCATCGCATCTTGTCAGGACAAAACAAGCAGGGACTGGTTGCAAAACAACCTATCCAGGCTTGTTCTTCCAAAGGGCCTAAGTCTCAAGACAATTGGGATGGGGGACCTGGAAAGACCGACGAGAGTCAGCCTGATGGTGAAGGGTGCGCAATGCCCTGCACCGACAGGTCTGATTCTCAGAAGGATAGAGATGTCCACTCCGGCCCTGAAAACAAGGAGCTGGAGGATTTACAACCGGTGTGACAGGCCCGACTCGGTGCAGGTCATACTGGGTGTTGACAGGGCATCTTTGGAGGTTCTAAAGGCCTCCAATTACACGGTCCAGGTTGCAACGAGGAAGGGCACCTTCAAGCTCATCCAAGCTGCAGGACCGGGAAAGAATGCAGTCTCCGTGGCTGTATCGGCCGCTCCAGGAATGGGGCCCGCTGCTGTGGCGGAGAGCATTCTAGTTCGGAAGGTAACACCTTCCAATGCGACTGAAAAGTCGCAAAGCGAGATGGAGGTGGTGCCTGCGGAGGCTCCCTCAGTCGGTGCGCCTCTCGCCCTTCCGCAGGTCTCAGGTGGGACATTCGGGAGGGGGGATGGTGCGGTGGCTGTGGGGCCCGGGCGGTGCCCCATTCCATCTAGCCCGCCGGCATTAACTCTGGAGATGCCATCATCTCCGGAGGGCGTGCTGGCAAGACGTGACAGTCGTTCGACTGAGAGCAGTGTTTAACTGTCCTCATGGCGGCCGATATTCATGTCACGCAGATAAACTTGCACCACTGTATAGCGGCAACCGATATTCTTCGGTTGCGGCTGTCGAAGGTGCAGACATTTATAGCTCTGATTCAGGAGCCCTGGGTCAGGGGGGGTGAAGTGAGGGGCCTCTCCTTTAGGGGAGGTGTGCTCTTCTGCGCGCCTAAGGACACCAGTCCAAGGGCGAGTATAATCACCTCCACTGATTTAGGTGCTCAATTATTAAACAACTTTTGTTTCAGAGACCTGGTAGCGGTCCAGATCAAAGACAGCAGGAGACCGCTAGATAACCTGGTGATATGTTCTGCATATCTCCCGTATGACTCACCAAGCCCACCACCAACGAGGGAAATGGAGGAGTTAATAGAATACTGTGAGCGGAAGAGCTGGCCTCTGCTCATAGGATGTGATGCGAATGCACATCACACTCTGTGGGGTAGTAGAGATATTAACTCAAGGGGTGAAGCGCTGGCAGAATTTTTATTCTCCACGAATTTGAACCTGCTTAACCAGGGTACGGAACCGACCTTCGTCACAACGACAAGAAGGGAGGTGCTAGATATCACATTGGGCAGCAGATCAATCGCCAATTCCATAAAGGACTGGCGAGTGGCGAAGGAGGTGGTCTCTATATCGGACCACCGACACATCTGCTTCTCTATATTCCGAAGCAAGAAAAAGGAGGATCCTGAGATCTACAGGAATCCGAAAAAAACGGATTGGACCAGATACCTGGCATACCTTTCTGACAATCTGGAACAGGGAAACCTAAAACCCAAGAACATGAGAGAATTGGACACGGCAGCAGCCATGCTTCAGGAGTCCATAATCTCAGCTTATCACAGCAGTTGTAGACCCCAAGTCCGAAGACTTAAAAGTCAGACGAAATGGTGGACGACTGAACTGAACGACACCAGACGCGAAACAAGGCGTCTTTTCAATAGGGCCATGAGATCAGGCCTAGCGAAGGACTGGGATGATTATAAATTATCCCTGAAAAAATACAAAGGACTGATTAGGCGGTCCAAGCGCGAATCCTGGAGAAGCTTCTGCAGTGGTATAGAGGAAGCACCAGAGGCCAATAGGCTTAGGAAGGTCCTCTCTGTGGGAGGCCCTCCAAGGATTGACTACTTGACTCTTCCTAGTGGGGAGAAGACCTCCTCAGAGGAAGATAGTCTAAGACTACTCCTGAAGGCACATTTTCCGGGATTTAGAGAGAATGACAACACACAGGGTGAAGACCACAGACGAGCTTCAAGTGAGGATTGGAAGTTGGCTTCACTTGTGGTAACACACTCTCGAATTCGCTGGGCTGTCAGAGAATTCGAGCCTTATAAAGCAGCGGGGGAAGATAGCATATTTCCGGCACTTTTGATTAAGGGCTTGGAGCTGCTGACACCCCCACTGCTTCATATACTCCGAGCGAGTCTAGCCCTAGGACACATACCAAAGTCCTGGAGAAAGGTGAGGGTTGTGTTCATACCCAAGCCTGGAAAGACGTCATATACTCAGACGAAAAACTTCCGACCAATAAGCCTCTCCTCCTTTTTAGTCAAAACGCTGGAGAGATTGGTTGAACGATATATCAGAGATGGAACCTTAGTGGCTAGCCCACTACATCCAACTCAGCATGCCTATCAGATGGGCAAATCAGTAGATTCTGCTCTTCATTCAGTGGTCAGCTGCATCGAGAGCGGACTACATTATCGAGAGTGCACTCTTGCTGTGTTTCTGGACATAGAGGGTGCATTCAATAATACTGCATTTGGAGCTATGCATGATGCACTAACCAAACATGGGGTTTCTTTTGCAGTCTGTCGATGGGCAGGATCCCTTTTAAGGGACCGCAGCATAGTGGCTCGTCTAGGCAGCTCAACCATTAGGGGAACACCAGGCAGGGGATGCCCACAGGGTGGTGTTCTATCACCTCTTCTGTGGAATCTGGTCCTGGATGGGCTCCTGGTTGAGCTGGCGGGGGCTGGCCTAAAGGTTGTAGCCTATGCAGATGATCTCGTAATACTAATCAGAGGAAAACATCCAAATGTCGTCGCTGATCTTATGCAGGATGCTCTGTGTAGGATTGAGCGATGGTGTTTGAATAACGATCTTACGGTTAATCCTGAAAAAACAGAGATGGTTCTCTTCGACAGGAAGAGGGGGCCCTGTAACATAAGACTACCAAGTCTATTTGGAGTAGGGCTCAATCTTACAGAGCAAGTTCGATATCTGGGTGTGATACTGGACCACAAACTACTGTGGAACAATCACATTGAGAAACAAACAAAAAAGGCCGAGATGATCTTTTGGTCTACTCGGAGAGTAGTGGGAAATGGATGGGGCTTTAAACCACACATTATTCACTGGTTGTATACTGTGGTGGTGAGGCCTATCCTAACCTACGCATCATTGGTGTGGTGGACTTCTTTGAAGAAGTCATATATCCGCAACAAATTGACAAGAACTCAGAGAAAAGCTTGTTTAAGCATCACAGGTGCTCTGAGATCTACTCCAACAACAGCTATGGAGTGCCTGCTGGGGCTACCTCCCCTGCATCTTGTAGTTGAGGAGGGGGCTATGAAGACAGCTTTAAGAATCTGGGAACAGGGACAGTGGCGTGACAGCGGAATGTTCAGCGGACACGCGTGGGCACTCAAGAAGGTGGAGGATGATGATGCATCTCTCCTCCGGAGGAGTGACCGTGCGGGCTCCTTATTCTGCTTTAACGAACCCTATAGGGTGATTGTTCCTGATAGAGACCAATGGGATACAAGGAGTGATCTCCTTAAACCAGAGGGGCCCACATGGTTCACAGATGGCTCTGTAACGACTACAGGGACAGGTGCAGGCATTGTGGGACCTCGAGTGAGCATGTCCATCCCTCTCGGGAAGAACTGCTCGATAATACAGGCAGAACTATACGCTGTTCTTGTCTGCGCGCTGGAAAACATCCGACTAGGATACTCTGGCAAGTACATATATATATGTTGTGACAGTCAAGGAACGTTAAAATCCCTATCTGATGTGAAGATAAACTCCTACTTATTAGGCGAATGCAGGAAGGCTCTGCGAAGGCTGGGCGCTGGTAACGTTGTAAAACTCATCTGGTGTCCGGCTCACTCGGAGATTTCAGGTAATGTTAAGGCAGATAAGCTGGCGAAGCAGGGGGCTCGGATACCATATATAGGTCCTGAGCCTTCACTTCCAGTATGTCGTACCTATGTTAAAACATTCTTCAAGAATCGTTTGGACAAGAATTTCTCCAGTCTATGGAACATGGGAGTAGGACTCAGGCAGTCAAGGCTCCTCATTAAGAAACCATCGTCAAAGTCTGAAGTAAAGAAACTTCTTTCACTCGAAAGAAGAGAACTGAGCCTGGTGACTGGATTACTAACTGGTCACCAGTTCAACAAACATCTGAATAGGATGGGATTGGCCGATAGCGCTCTGTGTCGCTGGTGCAAGAGCATGGAAGAAACAGCTGAGCATATTCTGTTCGACTGTAACAACCTTAAAGAATTGAGGGTCATACACCTAGGCAACCCAACACCTACGATTCCTATGGTGAGAGGGACTTCTCCTTTTAAGCTCGCGGCATTCCTGTCAGCGTGTTTTTTGGAATGAGTCTCACGAGTCTGTCAAGCGGAAGAACAATGGGCCAGAAGGCCTCAGTTCAGCCTGAGACGGCACCGCGGAAGAAGAAGAAGAAGATCATAGCAGATTGATCATTTATTCCTGATATTTGAGTAGGCAGAGGCTGACTAACAAATTATTATCTTTTCATAATTTAATAGTTCGTACCTCTAACACATTCATTCTGTATTATGAACCTTAACGGAAGAAAAAATATTTGATACTCAAATGTAGATCCATATTTCAGCATTTTTTTGCTAACAACATTTTGAAAATACTGTATATAGGAACATGCCTCACTACTTAAGGAAGTAAAAGGTAATATGTACCTCAATGGTCAACGAACAGTAATTTATTTTGAGGATTCCATTATGTTCTTCTTTCGTATTGCCTTCATGAACTAAATCATCATAATGGTCCAATTCTAAATCTTCTGAAACGTCATCCCGAATTTATAAATAAATTATTATTATTGGTTTCAAAACAGTCTTGTATACAGGGTGAGTCTTTGACCACTGCATTAATTTAAACCAAAGATTCCTCTCATCAAATGAAACACTTTTTTCATTTAACATTTTTCCAAATTCAGCTCAGGTAAAAAGATACAGGCTGTTGAAATTTTGAAAATAATCAGTTTTTATTTTGTAGCTTTGACATCCTTTTTTCGAATAGAATGAATGTTGGCGTAAAGTTTCCTATAACTATGATACATATTTTCCAAATATTAGTTATTTTCTACTTCTACTGGTTTTCTAGTTATGGACTCGTGGATCCATAAAACTAATAGAAATTAGCATAAAGAAAGCATATAAAGTTTTTCTTGAGTCATTTCAAGAATATTCCATCGTTTTAGAACATTATATTATTCTTCATCATTTCCCCTTAAACGCACCGTTTTCGAGATATTCTTCATTGAATGTTTTAAAATGGAAAACTACAGAAATTTCACTACATTCATGGATCCGTCCCTGAGCGTTGGAATCCCGAATGAAGCTGTAAACCACGTTACCATGCCTTATTCTCGTCCGCCAACAATGTCATAGATAATTTATATGCGGGAGTGTATTAGCACATTGTGAAATCTTTAAACGCTTGTAACTTTTTACCTGAGCCGATTCTGGAAAAATGGTAAATGAAAAAAGTGTTTCATTTGATGAGAGGAATCTTTGGTTAAAATTAATGAAGTGGTGAAAGACTCACCCTGTATATTCACAAATTCAAGAATCAGATTCTTGTTTTCAAGCAGAAAATATTTTCAAACTATGAATTGACATGTCCCTAATAGCTAGATTACATTTTTTATGAACAGTGAACACAAACAGAGAATTCTGTGATTACATAGAACTACGATGTATTATTGAAATATTGAACAATCATATCTCCGAAAGTATTAGTTTGTTAGAGTTGAAAATGATATCAATGGATTCTTATGATGAAACTGCATCTTAAAAAAAATTTAAATCAAAAGTTGTTATGTAAAAAAATAAAGGTTTTCTCATTACTCCGAAACCATTAGGCCGATTTTGCCCAATAACAAACTTCACCGAGATATTTATGTCCCAAACATACTCTGAAAATTTCAATTGTCTAGCTCATTCAGTTCGAGAGTTATCCTATATTTAGGGAATTTCATTGAAATCAATCCGTGACAAAATTATTAAAGATGAGCTGGTCGTCTCAAAGCCGACAAAGGTAATTGCCTTGTAATTATGAATAGAGAAACCGATGACCAAAAGTTAAATTGTTTTCTGACTGTAAATAACTTTGCGTCAGGACCGTTAACATTTGTGAAGGAGTATAACGTAAGATTCAGATCTACCCTAGGTTCTTTTGGTCCGTCTCTTAATCGAATTTACCATGGTAAATTCGATTAAAAGTGTTCCAATACTAGAGAATGGACAAGAGAACATACGCGCAAAAGCTTCTGACTTCACGTCAGTGCTTGAACCAAGTTTTACGTTGAATTGAATTGAATTTCATTTTTACATTAGTTGGTTTATCTGGTTACCATGGTGAATTCTATTGTCTATTCTCCTGTATTGGACACTCTTAATCGAATTCACCATGGTAAATTCGATTAAGAGTGTCTAATATAGGAGAACAGACAATAGAATTCACCATGGTAAATTCGATTAAGAGTGTTCAATACAGGAGAATGGACAATAGAACATACGCGCAAAAGCTCCTGACTTCACGTCAGTGCTTGAACCAATTTTTGGATCCTAGACTTGGATGTTTGATGATGACAAACACATATTTCGTTTCATAGGAACTTCATTCATAATTGTGAGTTTTTTAAATTTAATCTTTTATTTATTTATCATTCAGTCAACTCACATTACATCTTAGTAACAACATTCCAGGTGGCTTCGCGAATGGCGGAATGCCGAAACATGTCAGCCTTAAGAGCGAATCGATTTCGACCACGGATTCTTGCTCAGTGAGTCGAACCAAATTGGTTAAGACCATTTTTAGCCAAAAATTCGAAAATTACAGACATTTGGGCAAATTGATAAGCACTCTGATCGAGATTTGATTATGTTGATTAGCAGAATAGGCCAAACAGTTTTGGAGTTATACCTATCTGAAATTTTGTTATAATTTACTCAATACCTCAAAAAATACGAAACCAATCTAATTCAAACATGGTAGTCAGCTGTAGAATGTTGACTTATAAATTTTTGCGAAATTTCGTGAGGATCGTATCACTTGAAAATATTCAAAAAATTGAATTGAAAATCATTGAAAAAAATTCTATATGTCAGAAACTTTTCGTCCGACATCGCTGAAATAGCGAGAGCCTTCAAAACCCAACTTTACAGTCAAGTTCCAAATTTGAACATGATCTGTTTCATATAGTTGGAGATCCGTGCAGCCTTGTGTGAGTTCAGTAGCTGGATGGGTGACCGTTGCCACGATAACTTTCGCTCGGACAGAGATAGCGACTTTCAATTTTCAGGGTAGGTTTCACATCCGAGTGGGATAGTTAAGATCATCATTTTAATTTTAATAAAACCTTCATTAAGTAGAGAACAAAATAATCTACTTCAGCATCTCTGATCATGAAAATATCTGTTTTAATTCATCGAGATATTGGATTCTTCTTGACCAACGAATGGTTCTCAATATTCCTATAAATGCAATTAAACTAAATAACTGTTTTCCAAACTCCTCTGAAACTGATATTGAGAAATTTCAAGCAGAAGGTTTCAGTGTTTGTTGTTTTATTTACAAACTTTTATTCAAACCCGAGATCGAATCTAATTATACAGGGTCCGAGGCCACCACACCGAAACGGGCAAGGAGGTGATAGGGTACCATTAGGGTGTCATACTAGCTGTTGTTAAACTGTCTTCCAGGTCTTCTGATGGAAGCTAGCTATGATTTAAGCCAGGGATGAGGTTCCTTATTTTGCAAATATTTTAGAGACCAGTGGAGATAGAGCAATGAAATTTGACAGTTTGAGTAAGCAGCTCGAGTACTCTGGAACCCTGGTGAAATAAGTTTTTGTAACCCCCACTAAAACAAATGGTAGGGGGTGGCGGTACTTTTTAAAATAAATTATATTTTTTTACAGCAACCTATTAATAATAAATTAGATTCCAAAACTGCGGTAGTTAAGCCTAACATAGAGCAGACTTATTTCTCTCAAATCTCTCAATTCGTGTTCTGTACCGAAATATAAGAAATTTATGAGAGAAACCAATTTCGGAACAAGCTTTCTGAGAAATTGTTCTCACTTTATAAAATTGAAATGACATTTCTAATTACATCATGAAATTCGTCAAATAATATCAAAATCCGTCAACAAGTTTTTTGTTCGAATTGAATACAGTGAACCAGTACACTGCAATCGTTGTAAAATTTCAGTATTTTGCGAATATCTCCACCAATTTAAATCTTCTCGAGTTTTAATCTAGAATATTTCTGTAAAATCAGTTTTTACAGGCTCTGGTAGAATTTCAGGGATATCTGAAGATGACGAGATATTACCGGGGTAAGACTTAGGCCTTGGTAAGTCTCGAGCAACCTTACTTAATTTCAGGTTCAAGATTTGCAAAATATAGATATTTGTACGAAATTAGAGCGCCGTAGTACGTAGTACGAGCAAAAAGCTAACACCGTTCTTCACTGACAGAAAAATTTATAAGCAATCAAAATGAGAGCTGCTTGAAATAGCTTTCGGAATTGAGGACACAGAGCATCGCTAGTCGTAACGAATTCTAAATAATGGGTGAAATAAAAGACATAAAAACAGAACTCCATCAAACGATATCGTAAAGCGTGTAACGAACGTGGAAATATCTGGCAGAAAAACCAGCGCTGTTCAACAGATCTGCTGACTCTGGAAATGACACTTAAACATCAGCATCTATTTCGAATACGAATAAAATTTGCACATATGAGACTAGTTTTTTTGAATGAGCAAACAGAAGACCGAAACCAGATTGTAAATCGACGTGTGTATTCATTCTTTTCAAATGATGAAAACGGCAAGCATACGATCCCTGAATTTGTTGACATTCTCCTCAAAATGAGATTCGGGGATGCGAATTTATTTCCATGGAAACTCACAAGCATTTTTTCAGGAATTCTTCCAAAAAATGAAAAGAGTTTCGTATACACCCCAGGATTGTTTCATTTTCAATAATTATTCATCGACATTCACTATACAGGGTGAGTCTTTGACCACTGCATTAATTTTAACCAAAGATTCCTCTCATCAAATGAAACACTTTTTTCATTTAACATTCTTCCAAATTCAGCTCAGGTAAAAAGATACAGGCTGTTGAAATTTTGAAAAAAAATCTGTTTTTATTTCGTAGCTTTGACATCCTTTTTTCGAATAAAATGAATGTTGGCGTAAAGTTTCCTATAACTATGATACATATTTTCCAAATATAAGTTATTTTCTTCTTCTACTGGTTTTCTAGTTATGGACTCGTGGTTTCATAAAACTAAACGAAATTAGCATAAAGAAAGCATATAAAGATTTTCTTGAGTCTTTTCAAGAATATCCCATCGTTTTAGAACATTATATTATTCTTCATCATTTCTCCTTAAACGCACCGTTTTCGAGATATTCTTCATTGAATGTTTTAAAATGGAAAACTCCAGAAATTTCACTACTTTTATGGATCCGTCCCTGAGCGTTGGAATCCCGAATCAAGCTGTAAACCACGTTACCATGCCTTATTCTCGTCCGCCAACAATGTCATAGATAATTCATATGCGGGAATGTATTTGCACATTGTGAAATCTTTAAACGCTTGTAGCTTTATACCTGAGCCGATTCTGGAAAAATTGCAAATGAAAAAATTGGTTCAAGCACTGACGTGAAGTCAGAAGCTTTTGCGCGTATGTTCTATTGTCCATTCTTCTGTATTGGACACCCTTAATCGAATTTACCATGGTAAATTATGTTGTCCATTCTCCTGTATTGGACACTCTTACTTCGAATTTACCACGGTAAATTCGAATTAAGTGTCCAATACAGGAGAATGGACAACATAATTTACCATGGTAAATTCGATTAAGGGTGTCCAATACAGAAGAATGGACAATAGAACATACGCGCAAAAGCTTCTGACTTCACGTCAGTGCTTGAACCAATTTTTTTTTCGTGATTTTTTTTAAATTTTCTGGAGGCGCGGTTCTTAAAATTTTTTTTTTCGTCATTTTTTTCAAATTTTCTAGGAGTACGGTTCTTACAGAATTTTAAACACGTCTTTGTGTTGATTTTCTACTACTAGTTACCAAGCTTCAATTCAATCGAATATTTATTTTTTGAGTTATCAAGGAAACAATATTCCAGGTGGATATAACTCGGAAACCGTTAAACCGATTATACCCAAAAACGAACTCAACTCTCCCTTTTGGATACGCAACCTACCCTGAAAATTGCAAGTCCCTATCTCCTTTGGTTCGAAAGTTATCGAGGCAACGGTCACCCATCTACTGAACTCACACAAGAATGCTCGAATCTCCAACAATATTCAACCGATCGTATTGAAACTTGAAACTTGGCAGTAGAGTTAGGTAATGAACGCTCTTGCAAAATTTCAGCAATTTCAAACGTATAGTTACTGATATATAGAATTTTTTTTTTATTTTCAATGATTTATTAAAAATTTTCTACAGATGCTATCCTCACCAAATTTCGCAAACATTTTCGTGTTGGCATTCTACATCTAATAACCATGTTTGAATTCAATCGGTTCAGTATTTTTCGAGTTAATGAGGAACAAAAAACCACCAAATTTCAGAAAATTTCAGATGGCTAAAACTCTGAAACCGTTTGGTCGATTATGCTCATAAACAAACTCAAATGTGGCATTCATATGCACAACATAACCTGAAATTTTCAAGCCGCTATCTCTTTCCGTTCTCAGGTTATCGTGACAAAAAAAAATTTTTTAATAATTTTTTTAAAATTTTCTAGCCATACGATTCGCCCAAAATTTCACAAACGTGCTTAGGTTCATATTCTACAACTACTCACCAAGTTTCAATTCGATCGGATTTATATTGGTTGAAAACAAAATTATTACTCGGAAACCACTGGGCCGATTATGCCCATTAACGAACTTGTCCGTCGTATTGGGATACGCCACCCACCCTGAAAATTTCAAATCGCTAGCTCTTTTCGTTCTCAAATTATCGTGGCAACGGACGGCCGTACGGCCGGCCGGCCGGACGGACAAAATCAAATTTGACCTCGGATTCTTCATCGGGGAGTCAAACTTGATCGTTTGAGACCAATTTCGTCAAAAAATTCGAAAGTTACAGACATTTGGGCAAAACTATAACGCGATGTTCCCCAGAACATACGCGCAAAAAGTGTTTCATTTGATGAGAGGAATCTTTGGTTAAAATTAATGCAGTGGTCAAAGACTCACCCTGTATATTATCATGTATGAAACATTTCTATTAAGTTCGTTAGCGTGAGTAAAGGATTCTTGAAGAGCACTGACATGAAGTCAGGCGCATTTGCGTGCATGTTATATTGTATATTCACGCTTCACACAGCCTTACAAAATACGGCGTGAAGTTGAGTATCAACACTTACGTAAAAAAAGTGGGAAATCCCTGTGGTCAGCAGCTTTGGCGCCCTTGTTAAAACTTTGACAAATGATATCTTCGAAAGTATTGGTCTCTGGAAATGATATAAATGGGTTCTTATGATAGAAATGCATCATGAAAGAAATTAAATTCAAACAGAATGATTCTACCCAACAAGGAACTTATCCGAGATGACAAGTCCTGAGCGTTCCTGCCAATAGGGTCTACATAATCGCTTCGTATAATTGCGGATTTCATTGATTTGCCGAAAAGCAAGAGCAGATGCGTTTCTGGTTTCTTGGCCTTCATCAGTACTCTCTAGCTTCCCAACAAATTCAACTAAACAGAACCGTGTTAAGCCTCTCACAGTCGGCTTGAACTATTATATAGAAAAGCCCAGGCACGGGCCTAAGGGGTGAGATGGAGGGGGGGAGGGGATGATCATCTTTTCTAGCTATTAGCGATTGTCAATTCATAGTTGTTATTTTCTCTTGGAAAGCAAGTATTCGATTCTTGAATTTGTGAATATATACAAGACTGTATTGATGTAGTTTATGGAGGCAATAGAAAGAACATAATGGAATCATCAAAAGAAATTACTGTTCGTTGACCACTGAGGTTAATATTACCTTTTACTTCCTTAAGCAGTGAGACATGTTCCTATATACCGTATTATCATAATGTTGCTAGCAAAAAAATACTGAAATATGGATCTACATTTGTGTACAATAATTTTTTCTTGAGTTAAGGTTCTTAATACAGAAAAGAATGTGTTAGTGGTATGAACTATTAAATTTTAAATTACGAAAACAGGATACTATGTTATTAATATATTTTGAACTATTAAAATAATTTGCTCGTAATCCACTACCTACTCAAATATCAGGAATAAATGGACAATCTGCTATGATTGTCTCCTGCCTTGCTCTAGACATTTCGATGATACTTTCCTTAGGTATTTCGAGTTGTGAAAACTATGCACCGAGTGTAAGTTGCAACAACCCATTCCACGAGTTCGAATCATTGCAGATTGCTCTTCTAATCTTGATAAATAAATTTAATGACCATTTTTGAAGCATTGAGGCATTGAAGCATTGTAGGTTGCTGTTTTTGGCGCTCTTGTTCCTCGGAACAGAGGGCTTATCAATTTGCCAAATGTCTGTAATTTTCGAATTTTTGGCTGAAAATGGTATAAAACCATTTTGGTTCGACTCGCTGATCAAGAATTCGTGGTCGAAATCGATTCTGTCCGTCCGGCAGGCCGTCCGGCAGTCCGTCCGGCTGGCCGGCCGTTCGTTAATACGATAACTCTCGAACGAAAGGACTTAGAGGGTTGAAATTTGCAGAGTAGGTTTGGAGTGTAAATATCTCAGACGATTACGTTAACGGGCGAAATCCATCAAGCGGTTTCGGAGTTATGGCCGTCTTTAGTAGAAGTATTTCCGGAACTGATCACTCGATCTATCTGAAATTTAGCACCAAATTGTAGAATCATGACCTTTAGACCCATGTGGAGTTTTGTATTGACCGGGTTAACGTAAAGTGTCAAAAAAAAAATTTGAAAATTTTTAAGTTTTGTTTCTACAATAACTCTCGAATGGAATGAGCTAGGCAGTTGCAATTTTCACAGTAGGTTAGGGAGATAAATATACTTGCTAGTTTCTGACAGGTAGTAGGTCTAGGGTAGAATAAAACCAACTCTTCAAACAAGGCATACTAGTTTCGACTTCTATCTGAAGTCTTCTTCAGGGCACTATAAATGAACAAACTATATTTTAAAAATTATTTGTAAACAATTTACAATTTAAATTTTTTTTTCTTTGACTAAACAATAAATAAACTACAAATCTTAATTCCGAAAACAATTTTCCAAAACATTTTTTGTTGTTGTTTTTTTGTACATATAAATTACAGTTTAAGTTATCTACTCCATCAAAAGAAGCTTACATAATATACATCTATATTCAAGAGACTATGAATTCAACCCAACAAACTACCTGACTTGATCAGCACGAATATATAAAATATAAATATATTGATTAGCAATAAACAATAAAAACAATACATCAGCAAAAACCTGAACCAATCAAACAAGAAAAACATAGATGAGGAATCTCCCGACTGAGGAACTCTGTTATGGGTCAGTATTTGTCGAATTGTTCTTACCTAAGTTGAATCTAATATAGGCAGTAATAACAATCAAGAAAGAACGAAGAATATTTTGAAATTACAGTAAGATGAATAATTCATAAGATTGTCAACTTACAGTTTGTTATGGTTTCTTTGTCGATATACGGTGTTAAAATTGCAAAATGAAACATACTCATGCTGGAAGGAACGTGCAACGCAGACTGAGACAACATATTTAATTAAAAGAATTTCAGATGTAGGTGACCTTCAAGTTTGAAATTAACTTTAATAGCTTTCACCCTCGCATCAAGTTTACTATTGAGATGGAATCGCACGATAACAAGCTCGCATTTTTAGACATATTACTCATTCGACGCCAGAAATTGGTATCAAAAACCAACATTTTCCGAAAGAGTATTAAACTTTCAATCAAAACACTCGTTCACACAGAAAATCAACATCATCAATAATTTGAAAAGGCGAGCTTTAAGTCTTTCTGCGGAAGAATTCCACAAAGAAAACTTCGAAAAAATAAAGTGTGTTTCGATCAAAAATGACTACCCATTAAGATTAATAAAAAAAATTTTAAATGCACAACCTAAGGAAAATCGATCTGTAGATGTGGAAAACAAAAAATATTTCAAAATACCATACATTGAAGGACTATCTGAAAACCTTAAACGGAATTTTTTTTAAATGAATGTGATCACGGCCTTTAATTCTGACAACACAAATAAAAAAAAAAATTTTCTCCAAGTTGAAGTCTGTCACACCCAAATTGTTGTTATCAGATGTAATTTATGAGATTCCTTGCCACGACTGCGAATGTGTGTATATAGGACAAACACGACGATATCTCAAAGATCGAATTACCGAACATAAACGAGATTCCCTCAGTATCCTTAATCCTTGGAAAAAAAAAGAAAGAAAATAACACTGCGTTGTCAGAACATGTCTCAACAACGTTGCATTCATTTGGTTTTGATTCGTGTAAAATATTAGGCGTACAAAGAGTTCTTAAAAAACGACTATTTTATGAAATGATCTCAATAAAGGAAAACTCTCATTCTATAAACAAAAGAACTGATATTGACAACCTAAATACTCAGTATTATCACCTAATTAATAAAATCAGAGATAGGTAACATAGCACCCTTGAATTATGTATTTTTTTGATCAGGAGTTAATTTCAAACTTGAAGGTCACCTACATCTGAAATTCTTTTAATTAAATATGTTGTCTCAGTCTGCGTTGCACGTTCCTTCCAGCATGAGTATGTTTCATTTTGCAATTTTAACACCGTATATAGACAAAGAAACCCTAAAAAACTGTAAGTTGACAATCTTATGAATTATTCATCTAACTGTAATTTCAAAATATTCTTCGTTCTTTCTTGATTGTTATTACTGCCTATATTAGTTTCAACTTAGGTAAGAACAATTCGACAAATACTGACCCATAACAGAGTTCCTCAGTCGGGAGATTCCTCATCTATGTTTATCTTGTTTGATTGGTTCAGGTTTTTGCTGATGTATTGTTTTTATTGTTTATTGCTAATCAATATATTTATATTTTATATATTCGTGCTGATCAAGTCAGGTAGTTTGTTGGGTTGAATTCATAGTCTCTTGAATATAGATGTATATTATGTGAGCTTCTTTTGATGGAGTAGATAACTTAAACTGTAATTTATATGTACAAAAAAACAACAACAAAAAATGTTTTGGAAAATTGTTTTCGGAATTAAGATTTGTAGTTTATGAATTGTTTAGTGAAAGAAAAAAAAAATTTTAATTGTAAATTGTTTACAAATAATTTTTAAAATATAGTTTGTTCATTTATAGTGCCCTGAAGAAGACTTCAGATAGAAGTCGAAACTAGTAGGCCTTGTTTGAAGAGTTGGTTTTATTCTACCCTAGACCTACTACCTGTCAGAAACTAGCAAGTATTAATAACATAGGTCTGAAATCATCATCACCAGGAGATAAATATCTCGGTTAAGTTCGCTATTGTTCAAAATAGGATGGTTTCGGAGTAACGAAAAAAAATAATTTCTTTTACTTACAAATTTCAAAAAAATTTTTTTCAAGATGCAGTTTCACTATAAAAATCCATTGATATCATTTTCAACTCTAACAAGCTAATACTTTCGGAGATATTATTTTTCGAAATTTCAGTAATGAATCGTACTTCTATGTCTTCACAGAATGCTATAATTATTCTATCTATGATTTATTATATGATCTGTGTTCATACCCGTACATGTCATCCTGTTCTATAAGAGAGAGTCAAATTCATTTAATCTAGTTTAATTTGATTTCTTCCATGGTGCAGTTCTCATTATCAGATTGCTCATTTAATCTTGATGAATAAACTATTATTTGAATTGATTTTCCTTTATGATGCAGGTCTATCATAAGAATACATTGATATAATTCTCAACTCTGAGAAACCAATACTTTCGGAGATATAATTTGTCTGTTTGAACAAGAGCGCCAGAAAGCGCCTGTCCACAGTGCTTGAACCAATTTTTTTTATAAGATAATTTTTAAAGCATTCCTTTCAAACGAAACTTTTTTTAAATTTAATTTCTTTCATGATGCATTTCTATCATAGGAATCCATTGATATAATTCCCAACTCTGAGAAACCAATACTTTCGGAGATATAATTTGTCTGTTTGAACAAGAGTGCGAAAAAGCTCCTGTCCACAGGGCTTGCACCAATTTTTTTGAATAACAATTAATGAAGAAACCAGTTACGCCTGCGATACAGACAGTACTTTTTCGAGTAGACAAATTGGCTACTCCTAAACAGAAGAAAAAATTACCTCTGGAATATATAGCGTGATCATAATTAATTTTCAAACATCAACTACAAATAATCGTCAAAAAATTTCATATTTCAAATGGCACACCCGGTATTTCTATATCTCGTTGAACGTAAAAATTAATTTCGAAACTATCTTCAAAGGTTTTCCTACACCTAAACTTGATATTTTTTCTGCAATTTTCGACCATTATTTGTTGTTGATGTTTGAAAATTAATTATGATCACTCTGTATATTCCAGTGTTAATTTTTATTTCTGCATAAGAGTAGCCAATATATCTACTCGAAGAAATACTGTCTGTATCGCTGGCGTAACTGGTTTCTTCATTAATTGCTATTTGAAAACATTCCATATTTTCAATTTTTCGACATTTTCTCGTAAATGCTACTTCTAAGGTATACAGTGATCTGAAGAATCTCATCATAATTTGATCTTACCATTCCATTTTTTAGGTCAAATACAGGGTATTACATTGGAAAAATGTAACTTCGGTCTAAATCTTTGTTTTCGAACACCCTGTATATAGGAAAATAATTTTAAATTGTGCTTTCGACCACCCTACACACATCACAAAAAACATTCTCGAAATATCTTCATTTACACCCCCAAAACGAGCTCCGCGTCTGTGGTAGGCCACCCGGTATATTTCCATCATCATATGGATCATCCACGGGCATTATATTATCACCTCAAAAGTATAATATCATATCATCCTCATAATTCTACGATAGCTGAGGTTACTTCATTGGCTGTTTAGCATTCAATCATACTTTGTTTACTAGAACAGGATGGATATTTTATATCAAGAATAACGAACAAGAAATAAATTTGACATATCTCTCATGGGGAAATAAGATGACATGTGAGAACACAGATCATATAATAATTCATAGATAGAATAATTAAGTACAGCAATCTTTGAAAACATACGTACCATTTATTATTGAAATTTTGAAAAATCATATCTCCGAAAGTATTAGCTTTTTAGAGTTTGAAATGATATCAATGGATTCTTAGGGTGAAATTGCATATTAAAAAAAAAACGAACTTAACTGAAATATGTATCTGCTAAACCTACTCTGAAAATTTCAACTGTCTAGCTCATTCCGATCGAGAGTTATCGTGTTAACGGAGTTCAGTCCAGGAGCGGCCGGTTAGATAGAATCGATTTTGACGACGGATTCTTGATCAGTGGGTCGAACCAAATCGTTCAAGGCCATTTTCATTCAAAAGTTAGAAAATTACAGACATTTGGGCAAATTGGTAAGCACTCTGTTCCGACGAACAAGAGCACCAAAATTTTGTTCAAGCACTGACGTGGAGACATAAGCTTTTGCGCGCATGTTCCAATGACCATTCGCTCCTATTGGACACTTTTAATCAAATTTACCATCGATATAGACCGTTATCTGAGCTCATATATGAAAACATTTCGTACATTTTAAGGATTTGAGTAATAAGAGAATAGTCTAATTCTGACATATGTATTCTATCGGAATTGAAATTTATTAAATATATAATAATATAGGAAAAAAATAGTGCATAAATTCTCATGCAGTATTTATTCAACTGAGTATTTGGTTCGAATTCATTTTAAAATATCGGTACTTACCCAAGTCTGCTCCGATCTGTGAAGTGTTGGAGTATCCCTGGTTTCCGCTTATCGCTCGTGCAAATGTTCAGAAATGTTCGACTTATTTTGGCGATGGTGGGTGTTTTAACTCTACTTGTTTTGGTTGAAATAACTTTGAAGGTTCTTCGGTGAAGGTGTTGTTATCTTCTATCCACTTTTGCATCTTGATCAGCTTCTTTCTTGCCGCCGCAAGTGAACTTATCTCATCGATAGCTTTCTGCTTCAGCATGTTGATGGTGGGCAAACTCATCGTACGATACAACGCACGCAGTTCGTCTATCATAACCTCTATTTTCTTGCTCGGCTTCATTTTTTTTCATAACATATATGATACATTGGTACCAAGATGCCTGCTGCCTCACGGTTCTTATCTTCTTGTCCAGCTTATTCAATCTTGATTTATGTTTGTCCTCCGTCGTTGATGTTCTTCCTGGTGGGCACTGAAGTGAAGAAGCAGCTCTCACTACAGCCACGACATATTCTAGCGAACAGTCCTCCATTAGGTGACCGTCGATTATATTATTCATCACGGCTAGGTCTTCAGCCGGTAGTCTCGATTTCTGCCTTGTGGTCTTTATGTAAGGATTCCTTACTGCAGCCTCAAATGCTTCTCTTCTTTTAACGAATAGCTCTGGAACATCTCTCCCTGTTCTTCTCTGTTCTGTTCTTCGCCTCTTGCAGTATGGAGCAGTTTTTGCTCGGAGTGGAGTAGCTCTCGCCTGTTCCATGTCCGGAGCTGTAACTTCTTCATATCGCAATCCAGGCATTGGAGGTTGAATGCTTGTGGCATATCTCACTTGCCTCTCATCCTGTTCTTCTCTCCTTTGAATCGTCAAGTGTTGCTGTAGGCTTAGAGCAACTCTCACCTGCTCTTCAGCTCATTCTCATATCCCCTCTGACACTTGAAATTGCTGTAAGATTCCTCTCTTCTTGAGATGGATAACCTAGTCTCGTAGGTATTGCTGCGTCATGAAGTTGATATCTGGGTGATTCTCACACCACAGACCATATGTTATTATTATTTTTATCATTATTATTACAGTATAGTTGATACTAATCTATAAACTCATATAAAATAATACTGAACAAAGAAGAATTGTCATAAACGATACAGAAGATAAAGAAAACAAAAGTTCAATACAAGATAAGAACAGAGATAAACATTCATGGAGCATCACACGCAAACCATCTGTCCAAAGAGTTCTCGAAACCATTCACCGATGATGCCCCGACCACGGCAGCTGGAAGTCCATTCCACGATGTAAACACTCTATTGGACAAGAAGTGTTCCCGAACGGTAGACCTGAACCTTTCCCTCGACAATGTCAGATTGTGACCTCGCATACGGGTGCCAGGATTCAGGCAGAACAAGGAGGAAAGATCTGCACTCTGCACTGAATAACCGGTGGAGGGCTCTATATGTTATGATCAAGTCTTCTCGTAAGCGGCGAGTTGCGAAGGTAGTAAGATGCATCACAGATAGTTTATCCTCGTAGGTTGGTCTCACATGTCCATATGGCATCCTAGAAGTCCTTCGCTGTATTGACTCGAGCAGATTGGCATTGGTATTGTAGGGAACTACATCATTACCTCCGATCCTTCCGCCTCCTCACCGTTCCCAATGTCGCCTCTATCTGGAGATGTCGCACTGGAGACATTACGTACATTAAATATTGTGCAATTGTTAAAATGAACCAAATTCTCTGTACTGTTCGGTATATTGTTAATATTAATTTTATTGAATCCATTGATACAGAAGCAGAATTTGACTTTTGTTATGTTTTAATATTTAATTAAAGATAAAAGAGCCTTGGAGAAGTTCAGTGTAACTGGTATATACATCGATTATGAGATAGCAGGAACACCTATCACGTCAACAGCCCAAAGAAGCGTAGGCAGAGAGATAAGACAGACACAACGGAAGACACTACTAAAATATCACATTGTTAAAATTTGTACATCATATATTTCACGAGTTTGAAAGATCAGGGCCTTCCGAAAGAATTATCCTCTGCCTTTTTGGAGTCGGCTGGGCTCAAGTCGGAAACGCAGGGATTTGTTATAGCTTGTCAAGATGGAGTGATAAATACAAGATGGTATGAAAATAACATTATGAAAGTGGACACCCCAAATACTTGCATAGCATTCCAGAGCCACCAGAAAAATGTTATCCACAATTCAGCGCTCCGAATTATCTGCTTCCATTAGAGATTATTTTATAGTATATACTATAGACAAAGAACCAATTCAACCATAATTACCTCTGGAGATTGAAGCAGTTTCTGAAAAGGATAGAGCTCGCATATACTGGATCTACGCAATAGAGCCAGATATAGTGCTGCTGGACAAAGGTCTCAAGGAATTGTTTATTTTCGAATTTTCCTCCCCTGCTGACAATGAATTTGACGATGAAAGAAGAACAGAACAGGCAAAAATACAAGGATTTATTTTTCGAACTGGGGACTATATCCAGGGTATGAAGTTAGGATGCCCTATAAATCTCTGGCCGAGGTACTGCCGCAAGAACAGAAGTATCACACTCTTGAGAGAACGGATCCTCTCAGGGAAGCCTATAAAAGGTTTTTGCTCTGATACAGACACAGAAAATTATACTAAATTCAAATATTTTTTGGGGGAGTTTCAAACTTGTACATGTGCGATCTATTACCCTCTGAAATATGAACATGAAAATCAGAAATACCCTCTATATTCTACTCAGTTGTAGATTCAACTCCGAACATTTCCACATTCCCCATTCATGCAGCTTCGATGAAGCAATTTAAATTATTGAAGGAATTTCTACCCTCTTCCCGAAATACTTTGGTTTGCGTAAATCACACGAGAGAACTTGGATAACAAAGCAATCGTGAAATATTCCGAGCCTGCGTTCTATGATGCGATATTTAATCCCGTTCTGAAGCCAGGAGTGACTCCCTGGGCCGAAGAGAGTTCACCCCGGAAATGGACATTCATTCCAGATCGTTTTGTTCGCAATCTC
The DNA here is from genome assembly GCA_937662695.2 of Halyzia sedecimguttata. Taxonomy (NCBI): domain Eukaryota; kingdom Metazoa; phylum Arthropoda; class Insecta; order Coleoptera; family Coccinellidae; genus Halyzia; species Halyzia sedecimguttata. The sequence continues at coordinate 66,435,863 of OW569413.2, read as the reverse complement.
TCTTGTGATGTGGTTCTCATCAAACCCTTTGATTCATTGTATGTAGGCCCATTCCTTTCATTTTACACTGCTGGTGCCCATTATCGTCGAGAATTTGAGGCCCGAATTATGCCACTGACGAGAGCACGCTTGGAGGCAATTCCATCGAAAAAACATCTAAACACCTCTTCCGCCGTACTCTGCGGGATCGAATTTTCGATGGTAACAAATGGATATGAACATTTTTATTAGAGTGGATGCATTGAAATGGGAGACATAGGCGATATTTGTATAATTGGTCGGGACGTTGGCGATCGACCCCGATCTGGATTTTGTTTTTGGATGAAATACCATTCATTAGGTAGTGGATTGTTTCAGGGTTCGGGATTTTTTGTTTGTCGTTTTTGTGTACGTACAGCGTATTGTTCGCTCGGCGAATTATCTGCTCGTGGGATTTGAATTCGCTTTTTCGAATCGAATTTTAGCTGGTAATGAAGCCAACTTTTGGACATGGATTTCTTCACAATAGGGATTTCTTCGCGACTTACCCGGTTACTGAGTCCAGTTACCGTGTGGTCACTGAAATGTGAGCAGAGTGGGGGATGCGAACATCATCGCCATCATCGGTTACCGATATCGCGAAAACAGCTTGGTTAGAAAACACTGACCAACAAAAGAATTTTTTATTGCGAACAAATTTAGGTCACTCAGTGAAATTGAATAATAATGGATTTTATTACAGTTTGGATTCTGATGGAACAATATCATATAGATTTCTACTGTGTTATTTATCCCTTCTCCTTCTTCTGATGCCTTGCAGAAATTCCTGTGTTGGCGACCGTCTCTTAGATGTTTCTATCTAATGCAGCTCTCTGCAGCCCTTGAAAGCTCTGTATGCCTGTCCGCTGTCGGATGTTCCGTAGCCAAGATATTTTTTTTTCTACCTACTCCCCTCTTTCCACCTTCGATTTTTCCTTGAAGATTGAGGCGCTGAAAGTGATAGCGCTCTCCGGGCAGGATGTGTCCCAGGTATGAAATTTTCCTTCTTTTTGGCGCTCTTGTTCCTCGGAACAGAGTGCTTATCAATTTGCCCAAATTTCTGTAATTTTCGAATTTTTCGACGAAAATGGTCTTAAACGATTTGGTTCGACTCACTGATCAAGAATCCGTGGCCAAAATTCATTCTGTCCGGCCAGTCCGACCGGCTGGCCGGCCGTAGGCACGATAACTCTTGAACGGAATGAGCTAGACAGTTGAAATTTTCAGAGTAGGTTTGGGAGATAAATATCTCGGCTAAGTTCGTTATTGGGCGAAATCGGAAATGGTTTCGGAATAACAAAAAAAAAATTTTTTTTTAAATAACAAATTCCAAATAACATTTTTTTCCATATGCAGTTTTACCATAAGAATCCATTGATATCATTTCTAACTATAACATGCTAATACTTTCGAAGATATGATTTTTCAAAATTTCAATTCAAATCGTATTTCTATGTTTCCACAGAATGATATAATTATTCTGTGTGTATTCTATGAATTGTTATAATGTCAACTTATTTTCCTGAGACATGACGTTGTCTAATTAATTTCAGCAATCGTAGAATTATGAGAATTATAATATAATATCATACTTTTTGTTGGTTGATAGTTTCATGACGATGGTCAGTCCATATGATGATGGGAATGGTAATGGTAAGTTGATAATATTGAGTTCAGAATATATCCACTAAAAACAAAACTGGAATATTGGTGTATTGGAGTATTGGAGTGGATTTGAGGAAAGATTATATATATTATCGTTCATCATAGAATTGAGGAATGAATATCTCGGATGAGTTCGTTGTTGGGTAGAATTCGTCTATTGGTTTTGGATTGATAATTTTTGGCATTCTAGTTGAATTTAAATTCTTTTATGATGTTTGAATTCAATTTCTGCTAAGATGAAGTTCTTTCATAAGAATTCATTGATATAATTCCCAACTCTGAGAAACTAAGACTGTCGGAGATATAATTTGTGTGTTTGAACAAGAGCGCCAGAAAGCTACTGTCCACAGGGGTTGAACCCATTTTATATATGCGAAGAGTTCCCGGTCTTCTAGTCCAGCTCTGCGGAGCACCTCCTCATTTCTTATGTGTTCAGTTCAGGATATTTTAAGCATTCGCCGCAAGGTCCACATTTCAAAAGCTTCGATCTTATTTACTGTTGTTACTTTTAATGTCCATGTTTCCACCTCGTATAGTAGCACTGACCACACGTAACATTTCAGCATTCTGTATCTAAGTTGAAAGTTTAAATGTCTATCCACAAGGAATTTTCGTAGTTTTGTAAACACTGTTCGTGCCAGTTCTATCCTATTTCTTATCTCTTGTTCTGGGTCCCATTTTTCGTTCAGCATACAACCCAGGTATCTGAAACTTGCGACTCTCTCAACAACTTCTCTATTTATATGCACACTAGCATTTGGGGGATAATTTTTGCTCACTACCATTACTTTGGTTTTAGAAATGTTGATTTTCAGCCCTGCTTTATCCCAATGAGCCTAAAAATCAAGTAGCAGTTGAGATTTAATATCATTTAGCTTGCTGAAAAATATATGTGGTTATAAACTGCTGATAAGTACCTCTATTGTTGAGAGACAATCATATTAGAAATTCTATATACAAGATGATTTGTGACTCAATGTATGCTGTATTTATATCCGCTATGGCAGTTATATCCTCTCCTTTATAATTTAGCGATATTTCTAATAATTCGCAATCCTCTATATTCTCGAAATCCATCGTTCGCTTCAAATTTCGAATTGTTACCGCCAACAAATGTCAGTAACCCATACAAACTGTAGGGTTACTGCGGTTAGAGAATTCAGTTACCGATGACGTAAATTCTGTGACGCAATAACACCTTCCCCTACTGACCTCGTCCTCGCGAAAACGGCTAGGTTAGTGTAACCCACGTACAGTCAGTAACCAGGACCAGTAACTCGCGAATAAATCCTTATTATGTTGACGATTTGACCTCTACCGAAAGTTCTGCGAACATTGATTTAGTCAGCCGTCGCATGTGAAATTTGGGATTCCGCAAGGAACTGTTGCTGGTCCGCTGTTTTTTTCTGGGTTTTATTGATGGTTGATTCTGGCTACTGACCTCAATATGATCGCGTATGCCGATTACTTGCCTATGACCTTCAAATAATATACACGACTGGATTGTAAACTGTGTATTGATCTTTTGTGCAACTCTTTGGTGATTCTCAATGTAAATGAAACTAAATTAATCACATTTTCTCCCACAGAAACTGGTCAACCACAATTCTATACCTTTCCAAGCTCGATTTCGTAAAAAGTAAAACCAATTTCGGAAAAAGTAAGACCAATTTCGGAAATTTGAAAACCAATTTCGAAAAAAGTAAATCCAATGTCGTAAAAAATATAAAGAAATACTCAGTACAATGTTCTGTCCATCAGACTCATTTTCGGTATGTAAGTATAATGAATATCCTCTTTCTTATGATTTCAACTCGTACTTTGAAAGATTCAAGGACTAAACTCCAGGAAAAAAATAGTTATGGACTAATTGCAACCTACCTACTCGGAGTGGTTTAGGAATTTGGGCCTGTTGGTTCGGTTGCATTTTTGTGTCAGTATTGAATACGTGGTCAAAATCAATTCTGTCCGGCCGGTTCGGCCGGCCGGCTGTAGACACGATAATTCTCCAACGGAATGAACTAGGCAGTTGAAATTCTCAGAGTAGGTTTGGGACATAAATATCTCGGTTAAGTTCGTTATTGGGCAAGATCGACGAATGGTTTCGGAGGTTACATTACAAATTTCAAATTCAATTTTCTTTAAGATGCAGTTTCACCATAAGAATCCATTGATATCATATTCAACTCTAGCAAGGTAACAATTTCAGAGCTATGCGTTTTCAAAATTTCAATAATAAATCGTACTTCTATGTTTTCATAGAATACTATAATTATTCTATGTATGAAGTATTATATGATCTGTGTTGATACGTGTCATATTATTTCCCTATAAGAGTCATATCAAAATTTCAGATATCGTAATCTGAGGATGAGGATGAGGATCAATATGAGGATTATAGTATGATATTATACTTTTTGGGTGATATTTTAATGCCCGTGGATAATCCATATGATGATGGAAATATAAACTTTGGTACGTTAATCAAATTGGGTACAGAATATCTCCAGTAAAAACAAAACTGGAATATTGGCTGAGTTTCAATTGACATAATATAATTTTCAGAGTGGATTTGAGGAATGAATATCTGGGATAAGTTCGTGCTTTCGGATTAATAATTTTTGGAACTCTTGTTTTTTTTCAAATTACCCTTTTTTTGAATTTGATTTCTTTCTTGATGCAGTTGTATCATAATAATCCATTGATATAATTTCCAACTCTGATAACCAATACTTTCGGAGATATGATTCGTCAAAGTTTGAACAAGAGCGCCAAAGCTCCTGTCCACGGGGTTTTCCACTTTTTCATTAATGGGTTTTGTCTTGAAAATATTGTAATCAGCAGAACATGTATGTACAATCCATGTAGATAGATTGGGGTAAAACAAAGATTCTGATGACAGAGTCTGATTACATTCAAAGGAAACTTAAGGAGTCGACCTGTATTTTGTTCAACAGAGATTGCAATTTCGCAACTGGCTTAATTGGAATTGAGCATATTTGGTTGAATTTGTTGAGAAAGGTGTTGGCACATGGAAATTTCTATGCAAAGTGAAACCATGTTGCTATGATCTTCAATGACTATCAATGTGGCAAATTTTCTAATTTCAGAATAGCTGAATATAATGAACATAATTCTGAAGATTTTCACTAGATTTCAAACGTTATGAAATAGTTGGTTTATTTTGATGTTGTTTCGTTATTGTTTCTTAAGCAACATTGTTATATACATTGCTTCTGACAAATATCTTGTGTTCCTATTATAACTACCATTGAAAATGATCTTCCAATTAACAGTTTTCCACATATTTTGGCAAAAAGAGGAAGGCATTCAGTTTTCCGGATGAACTCATAATACACCGTCAACCAATAATTATAGTTTGTTATTTCTGAATTTTATGAATAGCAAACAAATTGCCAATTAGCCAGGTATTCAGCAGTTATTTTCAACGCAATCATTCCTGTATGAAACAAAATGTTGTTTATTTTCAAATGAAATTCCTGCGCCGCTGAAAAAACTAATATATCCTACCCAGGAAATATGTTGGTATTGTAAATAAAGCATCAGCGTACCAAAGGGCTCTCATTTTACGTACAAATACCCCAAAAAAATTAAAGTTTGGAAGTCACTGTCGTGAGGTCAGTCTGATTTGGCGCGTTTGTTCAAATATAGTTCAAACATAGCCAAGCGGTCACCCATCCAGATACTGAACTCACCCAAGGCTGCCAATTTTTGATAAATTAAAAGCCATAGGTACCTGCTCAATATTCTGTAGAATATCCATCAAACTACCAGGGTAGGTACTGAATATCAATTGCAGAATTAAACTTAATCTATTCTTTTCTTTGCTCAACATTCTTCTTTAAGCCAAATGGAATAAATTCATTATCTTGCTTATTTATGAAAATTCTGAAACATGTCAAATTTAAATTTTGAATTGTCGCCTTCGAAAGACAGGTACAACTCCCTATTTTTCAAATAGGAAGTATGGGCTTGTGATACATCGTTTGAAAGGTCTCGTCATTCTATATCATCTTATATCAAATGATTAGCGAAATTTGGTACGATATCAATGTAATACACAATATAGCAAAAAAAATTGTGAATGTTAATGAAGTAGATGTTCGAAGTGTTCACTGGGAACGCCTTGGCAACATCCTAACATCAACAAAAAATTTCTACCATTCAACATCTCAGGAGTGATCGACCTAGGGCTTCAGTTTTGTATACAATGCTTTTCACATACAAAAAGAAATCTAATGAGTAAAGATTAGGGGATCGCGCTGGCCATTCGATCGTTCCTAGCCTCCCTATCCACCGATTTGGAATTATTGCGTCGAGGTACTGCCGGACATTGCGTTGGTAATGTGGTGGTGCTCCATCCTGTTGTAACCGTTTCGTATTCCGTGGAACTTGAGGATTTACTTGAACAGGATATAAATTTGCCCTCAATGAAAAAGGGGCCTATAATATGGTTTCGAACATTTCCTGCCCAAACTTTAACCTTTTGAGGAAATTGCATGTGTTCCTCTTCCATCCAGTGAGGATTTTAGATAGACCAGTAGCGGCAATTGGGCCGATTAGCATGGGTGTTGAGAGAAAAAGTACACTCATTATAAAATCAAACGTCTACTAAATGTGTTGGTATTCAATGATATTTGAGCAAAAATATTCCTCTGACTTGATTTTGTTTCAGAGGAGATTTAAGTAAACATATATGAAAATACAGAGATGGTCGAACGATAAGTTTTATCAAATACGCACTAATCGTCTGAGAACTACAAGCCAGCATAAATGCGTACTGGTAAGTTTCCCATCTCGGGCCCCCAATAGTTATAACATATCTCTGTTGAATCAGCAAGCAGAAATTCACTTTTTGGAAATGAAATTAAGTCGAGTCGAGTTAGTTATTCAAGCGAACCTCTGAAATAAACATTAGTCTCTCTTCGTACCCGCATTAATAAGAGAAATATAAGTATCTCTTTATGTCCCGAGTTTTATTCTAGTTATTGATCCTATATCCTAATAAAATGGATAATATTGTTATCCAACATGTCCATCATTTGTTCACAAAAATGAGTTCTCCTATCGAAATCGTCTTCCAAGAGCTCCTGGGTAGTTATCATTTTATAGGGATGCATTTTATTTTGCTTTAATATGTTTATACCTTTTCAAGTTCAATTTCGGAAAAAGTAAAACCAATTTCGGAGAAAGTTAATCCAATTTCGGACAAAATATTCAGATTTACTTAGTACCATTTCCGAAATTGCTTTTACTTTTTCCGAGATTGAACTTGAAGAGGTATAGAATCGATGTATGCCTGACATTGAATGTGTATTGCCAGTTGCTTTTTTAATCTGCCTTACGTGCCCAAACTTGTGAAACTGCTACTCTATTTTACTTATTGCAAATTCAGAAATTTCTCATGAAACAAGCGACTTCTTTTTGTGTTCGGATGTTATCTCCGTAACCAATAATTTGTAAAATTGTTATTTTGTGTATTTCCGTTAATCGAATTATTCAAAATTACAGGTAATGAAATCCAGATACAAATTCGACAATTTATAAACAACAGTTCATCAGCACCAAACAATTTGCCCTGCTTAAGAAACTGACATTGCCACAAAAAGTGTTTTTCTTAATTTTCATGGTACCATCTGGAAAACACAATGTTATGTTTTTTTTTTTCATATTCTATTTTCTATCACATCTAGAAGGCAGATAACTTCAGTATTATCGTACTGAGATTTGGGAATATTCAAGTGAATATTATAATGCATTGCAGTAATGACATGATTTTATGTTTTTTCTATTTTGAGTTTTGCAATAAACATGAAAGCGATAGCATTTCTGAAAATAAAATGACGTGGCCTTTGAAACGATGTATCACAAGCCCATACTTGATATTTGAAAATTGGAGGTTGCCGGCTGAAGGTATGGTTCACATTTTTACGAAGAATAATGACAATTTAAAATTTGAATTTGACATTTTTCGGGATTTTCCATAGATATTCACAGAAACCAAGATAACGAATTTATTCCATTTGACATTGTATAAAGCTCACAATTGTGTGTTTATGTCATCCAATGTATTTATCAAATCAAAATACAACACTTTTACATGAGCATGTTTATCTTCTATTCCATTTGTAGGAACTGAATATCTTTATAAATCCGTAGGAATTCATTAATTAGAATACAAATGAAGAAATAATCATTTACTTAACGATATTTTCAATGGTCATAAAATTCGAAAAACTTACATGTATGTATTAATTTTTCAATCAAAAATCTATTTTTGGCGCTCTTGTTTAATATAATATTTATTTATTTATTTATTTATTTATTTATTTATTTTCAAACATGAATGCACACAGGTGAACAAACACCCAAAACAGCATTCACTGAGCATTTACAGATAGTGTACATAATATAATTAATCTACATATATATCTGCTAATTTACAACAAAAAAATTTTAATTCAAATATTCAACCAGCAACAAAAGAAAAACAAACAAGAAATGCGGATGCAAACATTTAAGTGAAAATAGCCCTCAAATTCTTTTTGAAACACGCAAGCGGTCTGCTAGCGCTCATACTACTGCACCAACTCAGCAATGCTGTGCTCCATCGGTACGACATACATACGGCATGACCGCACCTTTGGTGCGACGTAACTCGGATACTAGTAGTCAGAACGACCCCGACACTTCATTGTTACATGCTAGCACAACATACTTGGATACTAGTCCCCATGCACCAGGGACCGACACCTCAAACGCTGGAAGCATTCATAGTATGGGTGGATAGGAATTTCCAGCCCGCTATCTCGGATACTAGTGGTACGGGTGCCCGTACTCCGACACCTCAAACGATATTGGACTAACTCCCCCACCTGGTCTCAAGGGCATGCACATGGCGGCTTCACAAGACCCGTCAACTGCCCCGGAGGGTCTATACGTACTAGCGCAAAACCTTGCCCCCACGAGGCCATCACCCAAGAGGGGCACCAGTAACCGACCTGGTGGGCATCCCCTCTCCCGTGGTACTATTGTTACCATCAAAATGGATCTTAGAATAGTTACAGTCGCCTGTAGCGAGTTCAACTCGGATACTAGTGGTCTGTGCCTAAGCACAGGACTCCGACACCTCAAGCGTTGACTCCCCCTATGGCTAGCTCAGATCATCTCTGACGTATTCGCCCGTTTAGCCAGACAAGCCTGGAATTGGGTGGTCAACTGCCCCGGAGGGTCTATACGTACTAGCGCAAAACCTTGCCCCCACGAGGCCATCACCCAAGAGGGGCACCAGTAACCGACCTGGTGGGCATCCCCTCTCCCGTGGTACTATTGTTACCATCAAAATGGATCTTAGAATAGTTACAGTCGCCTGTAGCGAGTTCAACTCGGATACTAGTGGTCTGTGCCTAAGCACAGGACTCCGACACCTCAAGCGTTGACTCCCCCTATGGCTAGCTCAGATCATCTCTGACGTATTCGCCCGTTTAGCCAGACAAGCCTGGAATTGGGTGGAACCACGCCAGTTTCATGGGTGAACCCCCTGAGTTACAGAGAACACCCCTCACCATGGCCTGCTATTAGCCGCTTCCGAGGAAGCGTTGCCCGGTTCTCGCCACGAGGAGGCTGCAGGATGGACACTATTTTAGAGAATATTTATGATAATTATCAAAGTGGATGGCAGTTTATCTGAAAGTGTAGAGATACAGCGTGGTGTTCGGCAGGGGTGCATTTTGTCTCCTCTCCTTTTCAATATCTACAGTGAAACAATCTTCGAGGAAGCTCTTGCAGAGGGAGATGAAGGAATAAAAATAAACGGTCAACAGTTTAACAACTTTAGATATGCCGACGATACGGTGATAACAACAGACAGCATTGAAGATCTGCAAAATCTGCTGCAAAGAATAAATGAATCTTGCACACGATTTGGACTAAATATGAATTTGAAGAAAACGAAATATATGCTTGTCACAAAACAACAAAATATAGACGTAAACTTAACAATTGATAACACTCCAATTGAAAGAGTTCAACATTATAGATATTTGGGTACAATAATAAATGAAAATGCTGAACAGTTGCAAGAAATTAAAACCAGAATTGAGATAGCCAGATAATCTTTTGTCAAACTCAAGAAGATTCTTTGCAGCAAGGACATTAACTTGAAATTGAGGACGAGAATACTTCGATGCTATGTATTTTCAACTCTGTTGTATGGTGCCGAAGCATGGACATTAAAAACAGCTGAAATAAACAAACTGGTAGCTTTTGAAAGATGGTGCTATCGTCGCATGTTGCGGATTTCGTGGGTCGATAGAGTTACAAATGTCGAAGTGCTGCGTCGTATGAACAAGGAGGAGGAGATTTATAAAACTCTAAAGAGAAGGAAACTAGAGTATTTTGCACACATAATAAGAGGTCCGAAATATCAATTGCTGCAGAATATTATGGAGGGGAAAATTCAGGGAAGGCGTTGTCAGGGTAGGAGAAGAACATCATGGTTGAGAAATCTCAGACAATGGTTTTCAATGACTTCCAATGAACTGTTCCGTGCAGCTGCAAATAAAGTGCGCATAGCTATGTTGGTAGCCAACCTCCGTTAGGAGATGGTACACGAAGAAGAAGAATTATCAAAAGTTCGTCGGTTTTTCGTGAAACTACTTCAGTCTGGTAACGGAAATAACGTCATTCGCTTGAAACTCTGTATTTCCTTTCTTGCTGTCTGCTCTTCCCCGGAAAATCTTAACCTTAAACAACAATTGTCGCAACTCCACAATAATAACAATTAGGTCTTCAAATGTTTGTACAGTAAGATCTACCTGCGCCTATGCAAGTACTACCAACACAACATATTTTTGCATCCTAAGTTCTATAGCTGGGCTAGATTTTTGAGGTGGGTTCGTCATTGAAATAGGTTCAGCTGGACCAAGCCTTAAACCACATCTGATTTACTGGCCCTAAGCATTCAGAGTCCAGGGATGGGACCTCTCAATTGAAAATAATCGAACCTTTCGATTATTGAAACCTCTCGAGATATGTCGAGATATCGGAAAGCTAACCACTAGTTATTGTGACACCTGGAATTCAATCAACCAAGCTCCTCGCTGTGGCTACCCAAAAACTATAGATCTCTACGTATATTCTTTACTCCAATGTGGTAATCAGCAAGTACTGAGATTGGAGTCTCATGCAGTTGACCACTGGGGAGCGAAAACGCCCTGGTTAATACGCAGTGCGCAATACGGAGCCATACAAAGAGAATAACGCTTTAGGAAAGCTAACCACTAGTTATTGTAGATGAAAGGACCAGCAGAGACCAAAGTTTTGGAGCAATCCACAGAGTGTGTATGATTTCATCAAAGTTGAATAGCTACATACCGCGGTTTCATCCTTATTAGGAATCATCAGTGGAGCACAATTCAACGCTGATGAAATCAACACTACGAAGTGACCGGTTTAAAGAAAACCAGCAATCACTTGTGAGTAGAATTTAGGCACAAGTGACACCTGGAATTTAGTCAACCAATGTGACAATTCTTGAATTTCACAATAACTATCAACAAAATAATTCTGAAGATTCTCATCAAGCGTCTGACGAAGGAGTCTTATATAGACTCCGAAACGTTACGATATACTTGTTTCTTCGTTGATGTTGTTTCGTTGTTGTTTGTTAGGCAACGTTGTTCAATTGATTGCTTCTAACAAATATCTTGTGTTTCTTACGCAGAGGCAAATCACAAAATAATTAATTTTTATTTTATAGATATTTTTCAGAGTTTGAGAGAGAAAACCCAGCAAAAACCTTTCGATAATGAGTATACCTCCCACAGTATCCCTTAATGATTACTTATATCTCGAGATGTTCTGAAAAACGCGACCGATTCATTCCAATCATTTTCGGTCGCCTATCATGTGGCACCGAGAGAGAAATCGCGACTCGAGTTACGAGAATGCCGAGACATCTCATCTACGTTTCGAATGTTTTGATATTTCGAATTTCCATTGACGGTATTTCAGACTCGAGGGCGAGATATGAGAGGTTCGCTAAACGATCGATAGCTTTTATGGGTGATATCTGGTGCTTATTGTTGTTATTTATTCTTGGAAATTTGAGGTTCACACTTTCATACTTCATTTCGAAAAGCTGGAAATAAATATGGTATCATAACTAACTATGATCATAACCTTTCAGAGGTAACACGCATTGAAGCGTGCTGAAGCAACCATATTGGAGATGGGGGGTGACAGAAGCAGCTGACGCGATGAGAACTGAGACTACAGTACCAAGTGATTAATATCTCGAATGATCATTCGATTATTGAAACCTCTTGAGAACCTATATATCGATTATTGAAATCATTCGATTATGCCCAACACTAGTTCAGACGTGCTACGTACCTTCTTAGGCCATTACCACCGAGAGCGGTAACAGCAGGTTTGTCTATTGCCCATTCCCGCCTAGCCCTTCAAAAAAAGTTGATTCGTAACTAAATATGCTTTCTACAGAGAGCGAATCCAATTTCACGAGTTTGCTTTCAGTGAATTACTTGAACTATTGATTCCAGACGGTGAGGTTTTTCTTGGCGGCAGTATGGAGAGTTGAAGGATACCGCAATCACACTGATTCCGCAAATGATTGATTTCTGAGGAACACCAGACGCTTTCCAATATCCTCAGAATACCCTCGATTCTTTGAACAGGAAACGTTACACATATTCACTTCCGTCTCACCAATCGAACAGTATTCGATTTGTATGTCGATTGGGAAATTGAATTAGATTTTCTAGATAATGGTATAAAATGAGTCATGCAAGCAGTATAAATTCCAGTGAAAAACGCTGCCAATTTCATACGAAACTTAATCATTTTATCTACAACATGCATCAGTTCTCTCGATAACCGTGATTCTTCAATAATGTTTGCGTTATCTTATGAAGAATTCAATTCTGAATACTTTCTTGAAATTTTCCCTTAACCCCTAATCTTATAGTTTTTTATGATAATGCCAAGTTTAGAATTGTTCATCTCAGAGTTTAACTTTCATCAATATATCTAAAAGTATAACTTTATCGATATAATGAAAACTCCTTTCAGGTATTTGGAAAGTTTTATTCGTTATTCCTCTTATAGTTATTCCTCTTATAGTTTAGTCAACAAGTGCTTTTCAGGTCAGCATTTTTGCGTATTCTCGGAAAATTATGATTGAGGTGTCATTCGATTTCGAATAGCATGTAAATAGTTCTTGAGAAAATGCTATGGCCGCTCGCAAAAATTGCAATAGTTATCAACAATTAAGTGAAAAAAAAGAAGGGGGTTTGGTTTTCACCAATATTTCAAAAACTATCTGAGATTATTCGATTTCGAAAAAATATTCAAGAGGAGGAAATTTCCTGGAACAAGACCGAACTCTCGGAACTAGGATCAATATTTATAATTTTCCCAGAGGCTTGAAAATACTCCCAAAAACGGGTAATCTGGATTGCGTAAGCCTTGCCCCTTTCGGACGTTTCATGAATAAATATCATTTAAACTTATTAAATATGAAAATGAAAAATTGAAAAAATTTAGGCACCTGCGGGATAAATCAACGAATAATAATCCGTGGTCCAAAAATGTTTATCGGGTCTTTTCAATTAGTTATCCATTAGTTAATTAACAATTCTTTGTAGCAGGAACATTAACATTGCAAGTGCGATAATTGTTACTATTAATCTCAAAATGTTTTCCTTTCGTGAAGCTATTTTACAAAAGTCTTGGAAAAGATTCTCGTTGGAAAATTTGAAAAATTGTTAATTTTCGTTTTGTTATTGACAGTTTACTTAAGTGAAAAATTATAAACCTTCAATTATGTTTTCAAAAGAAAATATCAAATTATCTCATGAACAATAACGTATTGGTTTCAAACAATTTATTAATCAATAGGAGATAATAATTATTAAAAATCATTTTTAAGTAGTTTCTGATCATAATAAAACGGATCAATAGTATTATTATAAATTTAAGCTTTATAATTTTTCACATAAGTAAATTGTTCATAACAAAACGACAATTAACAATTTTCCAATTTTTCAACAGGAATCTAATCTTAGACGTTTGAAAAATAACTCCACGAAAGGAAAAAATTCTCAGATTAATAGTTTAACAATTATCGTACTTGCAATGTTAATGTTCGTGCTACAGAAAATTGTTAATTAACTAAAAGATAACTAATTGAACAATCGCGATAAATATTTTGTGGACATGGATTATTGTTCATTGATCTATCCTACAGGCACCCGAATTTTTTTAATTTTCATTTTCATATTCAATAAGTTTAAATAATATTTATTCATCAAAGGTACGAAGAGGGCGATGCTTGCGCAAGCCGGAGTACCTGTTTTCGGGCGTATTTTCAACCCTCTTGGAAAATTATACATATTGGTCCTACAGTTCCTGCAGTAGGGACATTTTTTAGGAAATTACCTCCTCTATTTGAATCTTTTTTGAAAGTTGAATTATTTCGAATAGTATTGGTGATATTGGCGAAAACCTAAACCTCCTTCTTTTTTTTTCACTTAATTGTTTATAACTATTTGCAATTTTTGCGAGCGGCCATAGCATTTTCTCAAAAACTATCTCCATGCCATTCCGAATCGAATGACACTTCAATCATAATTTTCGGAGAATACGCAAAATTTTTGACCTAAAAAGCACTTGTTGGCTAGACTATTATATCAAATTACCGACGTTTCGGTCATAGGTCGGACCAATACCCAAGGATCAATTATCTTAAGGGAATAGCGTCATCTATTAATTTTGGTATTTCTACATGAACCTGCTTCACCGTAATTTTTCTCAAAAAAATACAGTGTGGAAAAGCCAAATGGAATAAATTGATTATCTAGGTTACTGTACATATTTATGGAAAATCCCGAAACACGTCTTATCTGAATTTTGAATTGTCATTCTTCTTCGCAAAAATGTGGACCCTACCTTCAACCCCCTTCGAAAGGCAGGTACAACCCCTAATTTAGTCAAATAGAAATTATGGTCTGGTGATTCTCTATCCAGAAAAGTTATCACTTTCATGTTTATTGCCAAAATCAAATTAAAAAATTGGTTCAAGCACTGACGTGAAGTCAGAAGCTTTTGCACTGACTTCACGTCAGTGCTTGAACCAATTTTTTTTTCGTGTTTTTTTTTGAAATTTTCTAGGGGTACGGTTCTTACAAAATTTGGAACACGTCTTTATGTTGATTTTCTACTATTAGTTACCAAGCTTCAATTCGATCGAATATTTATTTTTTCAGTTATCAAGAAAATAATACTCTAGGTGGGTATAACTCTGAAACCGTTAGACCGATTATGACCAAAAACGAACTCAACTCTCCCTTTCGGATACGCAACCTACCCTGAAAATTGCAAGTCTTTATCTCCTTTCGTTCGAAAATTATCGAGGCAACGGTCACCCATCTACTGAATTCACACAAGAATGCTCCAATCTCCAACAATATTAAACCGATCATATTAAAACTTGAAACCTAGCGGTAGAGTTAGGTTATGAAGGCTCTTGCAAAATTTCATCAATTTCTAACGATTAGTTACTGATATATAGAATTTTTTTTTTATTTTCAATGATTCATTAAAAATTTTCTACGAATGCTATCCTCACCAAATTTTGCAAACATTTCCGCGTTGGCATTCTACAACTAATAACCATGTTTGAATTCAATCGGTTCAGTACTTTTCGAGTTAATGAGGAACAAAAACCACGAAATTTCAGAAAATTTCAGATGGCTATAACTCTAAAACCGTTTGGCCGATTATGCTCATAAACAAACTGAGATGTCGCGTTCTGGTGCTCATCCTAACCTGAAAATTTCAAGCCGCTATCTCATTCCGTGACAACAAAAATATTTTTTAATCATTTTTTTTTAATTTTCTAGCCATATGATTCGCACAAAATTTCACAAACGTGCTTAGGTTCATATTCTACAACTCCTCACCAAGTTTTAATTCGATCGGATTTATATTGGTTTAAAACAAAATTATTACTCGGAAACCGCTGGGCCGATTATGCCCATTAACGAACTTGTCCGTCGTATTGGGATGCGCCACCTACCCTGAAAATTTCAACTGCTAGCTCTTTTCGTTCTCAAGTTATCGTGGCAACGGCCGGACGGCCGGACAGAATCAAATTTGACCTCGAATTCTTCATTGGGGAGTTGAACTTAATCGTTTACAGACATTTGGGCAAAACTATAACGCGATGTTCCCCAGAACATACGCGCAAAAAATATAAAATATAAATTAGCGAAATTTGGCACAATATCAAAATGTAATACAAAATGTAGCCAAAAATTATGAATTTTAATGAAGTAGATGTTCAAAGTGTTCACCGCGAACGTCTTGTCAACATCCTAACCTCAAATAAAAATTTCTTCCAACTTTATTCCACATCTCAGGAATGATAAACCTAATCTCAAGCATTTTTTGTTCTTTTAGGTAATTCGAATAAAGGAGTTTAGTTTTGTATACAATGCTCTTCGCATATCCCCATTGAAAGAAATATAATGGGTTCAGATCAGGGGATCGCGCTGGCCATTCGATAGTTCTTCGCCTTCCTAGCCACCGATTTGGAAATATCGCATCGAGATACTGCCGGACATTGCGTTGGTAATGTGGTGGTACTTCATCCTGTTGGAACCATCATATTCCGTGGAACTTGAGGAATCAGGATATAAATTTGCCAAAGTTGAAACAACATCATTTTTAAGTAGTGCTAAATATTAATCGCCATTCAAATTGCCCTCCTCTCTCATCCAGTGAGGATTTTCGGTAGACCAGTAGCGGTAATTTTGAAGATTGTCATCGCCGTTGAGAGAAAATGTGCACTCATCAGAAAACAAAACGTCTACTTATTGGATAATATTGTTATCCAACATGTCCATCATTTGTTCACAAAAATAAGTTCTCCTATCTAAATCGTCTTCCAAGAGCTCCCGTGTAGGTATCATTTTATAGGGATGCATTTTATTCTGTTCTAATATGTTTAGAATCGATTTATGGCTGATTTATGTGGATCTTCTTCAAAGTCAAGCATCACATCTAATTTCACATCCTCACACAGTGTATTAGCAGCTGCATTTTCAATCTGCTTTACATGCCCGAACTCGCGAAAGTGCTTCTTTATTTTACTTATTGTCCCTTGGGTCATAGACGGCCAATTCGAAAATTTTTCATGAAACAAGCGGCTTACTTATTTTGTGTTCGGGTGTTATCTCCTATGTAAATTGAAACTATAGTCGAATTTAAGCGAGTAACCGGAACAGAGCGGTTAAGACCAATCCCTTGCTATGATAACCGATCGGTTATATTACTGTCAATGTGACAAATTTCGAATTTCAGAATAACTGTCAACAAAATATAATTCTGATGAAGGAGTCTGATCTAGTCCCCAAAACGTTACGAAATAGTTCGTTACTGTTTATTTGGCAACATTGTTCTATATATTGCTCCTGAGAGATATCTCGTCTTTTTAACGCAGAAGATATTTTCAAAATAATAAATTTTTTATTTTATAGATTTTTTTCAGTGTTTGGCAGAGAAAACACAGGTAGCAACCATTTAGTGATTGTTTTTGGGAATAGAATCATAATTCGATCAAGACAATATGGGTTCCCATTTCAAATAAAAAAGTTTTTGATGAAAATCCGAATTGAAATTCGGCATGTTTTTGTGGATACCCTATAGATTATATTCATCCAAATCAAAATGAAAAACGTACAAATGGCTACAATAATAGTTCCTGGTAATTTGTTCCTTCTAACGTTATAGGGCAAGTAGCTATGAGTAGGATTATTATATCTTTCTAATCATTCGAAATTGAGAATATTTGTCCAAATGCTTGAATAACTCTGTAAAGCTCCGGATTATCAGTGAAGTTATATAATCAAAGTCACATTAAAATTTGATGGGAATTCAAATATGTGATACGGAAAAAATATAATATATTCCCCAGTAATACAGATCCAACCGAGTTCATATCTAGAATTTGTCTATAAAATAAACCAACAAGTCCAGAGCGTTCCTGCCAATAGGATCCTTCATAATGGCTTCGTATAATTAATATACTTACTTATGCATATATTTCACGAGTCAAATAGACCCCAGGGGGTTCATTGATTTGCCGAGAAAGCCAGAGCAGACGCATTTTTGGCTTCTTGGCCTTCATCAGTGCTCTGTAGCTTCTCAACAAATTCAACTAAACTGAACCGGGTTAAGCCTCTCAGAGCCGGCTTGGTCGATCATACCTAATCAACCAAGCCGGCTCTGAGAGGCTTAAACCAGTTCAGTCTAGTTGAATTTGTTGAGAAGCTACAGAGTACTGATGAAGGCCAAGAAGCCAGAAACGCGTCTGCTCTTGCTTTTTCGGCAAGTCAATGAACCCCATGGGGTCTATTTGACTTGTGAAATATATGCATAAGTATATTAATTATACGAAGCCATTATGAAGGACTCTATTGGCAGGAACGCTCTGGACTTGTTGATTTATTAACAACGGTATCGCCATTTTCATTATTGTTTGTAAAATAAGCTGAAATATTATTGAGAGGAATTTTTTTTCTTTAATATTAATTATGTCTTCAAATGAGCTGAAATATTAAATATTAAGAGGCATTTTTATCTTTAATATTGATTCTTTCTTCAAATTAAATACTCATTGTTTTGAAACTGCAATCATTTATGAATAAAACTAGTCATCTCCATTAAAAACATGTGTTTTTTTTACGAAACAATTAATATTAAAACCCATATTTGCTGCGTTTGTTTAATCACATCAGATACATCTTGAGATGTCTCCGATTTTTTTGTTACGTCTCGCAGATGTGATCATAGATTATTTAAAACAAACGCTCATGACAGTTATTAGATGTAAAAAAAAACTCATAACAAAACAATAATGACTTGTGACTCGCCGGAAGTTTAATTTGGAATTACTTTATATTTATTGAAGAGAAATTTTAAGTACCTGCAGGTTAAAATTGCGAAGCTACTTAGCATTTCATTTAATAATTCGATTAACGGTATACCCAATTAACATATTGTTACTGAAAGAACTTTAAAATATGTTGAAATACAAGATGAGGAGGATCCACCAGAAGTCTTTGCAGAAGAAAATAATGATAGGGAAGCTCAAATGAAAAGGGAAAATCCGAAAAATTTGTTTTATATTAGAAATCTTGATTAAAAACTAATTTTATTACGTTCGTCTTCTCTTCCCTGGAAACTGTGAAATAAAGCTTGGTACTATGACTTTGTAGTACATTTCAGTAATATAAAATAAAACGAACAGGTAAATAGAACTTTGTAGCATATTGCAATAAGAATTAAAAAAATACTTCAGCCTTTTTCCATGGCATCACAAAAATTATAATACATAAAGGTAATAACAATAACTCTAATAAAATAATAGTACAAACTTAATGATACAGGACTTTGTTAAAATATCTATTAAATTACCGAAACTACTCTGCAGCTTATCTATTCTCTGCATCTTCTCTTGGTGCCGCCTCTCTATTGCATCTTCTCTTTTTGACCTTTTTCTTGCCATTGAAGACACTACAGAGCTTGCATTAGAAGTTGAGCTATCTCCATTTTCCCTTTCATCTATATTATGTACAATAAGGCCTTTGATGCTACTGTATGTTGCAGGCGCCACTATTTTATGCAAGAAATCATTCATGACATCGAAATATTTCCAGTTTGCTCTGGCAGTTCCTGTAGTGTCAATAATTTTTTTGTGGTTTTTATATTTATTCAGAGAGTGTCCTATTGAAAGTACTGGATAATTTGTTTCCTATTTTTTCATAAACTTTCTTTTTTCTGAAAGTTTGCAAACCTTCCCAGTTTGCAACAATCTCGTTTATTAAAGAAAGGTCAGATTGTTCACACCAGAGCTTCTTCTCCTGGTGTTTTGTAAGAAATAACAATCAATATTAAACAGTTGTATGAATAATTAGCTAATTTGGCGATTTGGCAGCACTTTATACCGAGAGTGTTTCAAATATACTATATGTTATATCGTAAATTATCTTACCATTATTCAACATTTTCACTCTATCTGGGGTTTCTTCCACTTCAACTATGTTCTCATTGTTTTTTAATGCGCAATACATTTTCAAGAAATATTTCGTTCAAACTAGTCTTCAGAGGTTTATTTGTTTATCAACACAGAATACAAATATATTTATTCTTATATCTTCCCTTATCAAAGTATTTATCAATACCAAAACCCAAAACGTCACTCACAAATGAATAATTTCATATGACAACTTTGACAATTCAACTGGTTACAGTGGTTACATCTCATTTTGAATCTAGATGTGAAAAAATTGGTTCAAGCACTGACGTGAAGTCAGGAGCTTTTGCGCGTATGTTCTATTGTCCATACTCCTGTAATGAACACTCTTCTTAATCGAATTTACCATGATGAATTCTATTGTCTATTCTCCTGTATTGGACACTCTTCTCAATCGAATTCACCATGATGATTTTTATTGTCTATTCTTCTGTATTGGAGACTCATCTTAATCGAATTTACCAAGATGAATTCTATTGTCCATTCTGGACAATATAACGCTTTAGGGAAGCTAACCACTGATCGTAGATGAAAGGACTAGTAGAGACCAAAGTTTTGGAGCAATCCACAGAGTGTGTATGATTTCATCAAAGTTGAATAGCTACATACCGCGGTTTCATCCTTATTAGGAATCATCAGTGGAGCACAATTTAACGCTGATGAAAACAACACTACGAAGTAACCGGTTTAAAGAAAACCAGCAATCCCTTGTGAGTAGAATTTAGACACAAGTGACACCTGGAATTCAATCAACCAAGCTCCTCGCTGTGGCTACCCAAAAACTACAGATCTCTACGTACATTCTTTTCCCCTATGTGGTAATTAGCAAGTACTCGGATTGGAGTCTCATGCAGTTGACCACTGGGGAGCGAAAACGCCCAGGTTAATACGCAATGCGCAATACGGAGCGCAAAAGCTCCTGACTTCACGTCAGTGCTTGAACCAATTTTTTTTTCGATTAAAAGGGTTCAATCAGGAGAACGGACAATAGAATTCATCATGGTAAATTCGATTAAGAAGAGCAAAAGCTCCTGATTCACGTCAGTGCTTGAACCAATGTTCTATTGTCCATTCTTCTGTATTGGACACCCTACCATGGTAAACTCGATTAAGGGTGTCCAATACAGAAGAATGGACAATAGAACATACGCGCAAAAGCTCCTGACTTCACGTCAGTACTTGAACAAATTTTTATATTAGCCATCAAACCTTTTTAATTCTTCATAATCATTACAAGAATGTCTGTCGATATGGAATATGGTAATAATTTGACATTTGAACACATCGTTTAATGCATAATCAATTTCAATACTTTTGTCACTCGTTGATGAGATGAGATATCTGAAATTATAGATAAAATATTCCATTCAATATTGAAATATTAAAATTAAATTTCCACTTATTCATTTGTATTTCAAGATAATGAACGTTTGAAGCTAATGATTCATGTAAATTGTCTGTGAAAATTTGTTTTCATGGGTTAGGGGAAAAGAGTTATTGTGAAAATAAGATTCATTTATTTAGATACCAATCTATATATTATTTTATACCCAGGTAACACAGGGACCTCCCAGAGATGTCTCGCCGAGCTCCTGCCGGGATATTGTGACGCCTATTGCGATATCGCTGGGAGGTCGCCAAGAGCTCCCTATCACCTCCAAATGTCCGCCACAGGGGATGAGCCCAGTAACATCTCTGAGATATCGCATGGGGAAATTCTCAAACTGCTCACCCTGGGGAATATTTTGGGAGGTTTATTGCGATATCGCAGGGAGGTCGCCCAGACCTCCCTATCACCTCCAAATGTCCGCCACAGGGGATGAGCCCAGTAACATCTCAGAGATATCGCATGGGGAAGTTCAAAACTGCTCACCCTGGGGAATATCTTGAGAGTTTTACTGCGATATCGCAGGGAGATCGCCCAGACCTCCCTATCACCTCCAAATGTCCGCCACAGGGGATGAGCCCAGTAACATCTCAGAGATATCACATGGGGAAGTTCTCAAACTGCTCACCCTGGGGAATATTTCAAGAGGTTTATTGCGATATCGCAGGGAGGTCGCCCAGACCTCCCTATCACCTCCAAATGTCCGCCACAGGGGATGAGCCCAGTAACATCACAGCCCACTATAGAGATAGCCTGGATCACAGTCTGACAACGCCGCAATTAATCGTCCCTTAGAGGCATACTCCTTCAATTCGGTAGCGCTGGATTTTGATGAAATTTCGACTATTTCATCATTTTTCAAATGATTTACTGTCGAAAAATGATGAGGACTACAATAAGATCTTATTTATGATGAATATTTACCGATAAAACAGTTTAAAACAATGTAATTACGAGATGAAGTGTTGTGATTTTGGACACTTTGGGATTTAAAAGAAATAAAACTAGAAGAGAGCATGGATTTTCAACTTCAGATTCGTTATCTAAAACCCAAAATTAGCAAGTGAGTAAATTTTCAGGACGATTAGACAGTTATGGGATGCTGCAAGTCTATGTGAATTCAGAATATCAATTCAATGCTACAAAGAGTAAATTCACATTGTTTTTTGATCTGAACTGTGTAAAAATGTTGATAAAACAAATTGATAAATTCCGAATCTGAATCCCCATTAATTATATTTCTGTAG
The DNA here is from genome assembly GCA_937662695.2 of Halyzia sedecimguttata. Lineage (NCBI taxonomy): Eukaryota > Metazoa > Arthropoda > Insecta > Coleoptera > Coccinellidae > Halyzia > Halyzia sedecimguttata. Next base: position 66,413,407 of record OW569413.2, on the reverse strand, counting down.
CGGGAAATGTTTACTTATTGATCTGAGGTTGAGACCATCTGCTCGGGTAAAGGTAAGATCGAAAGGAAGAATCCATTTCAAATCACTGCAGAAAATCTGAACATTTTTAATGAATAATAAGGTCCTTATTGATTTCAACTGAAGCATCTACAGATGCAGACTTTTGGAAATTGAATACATATATATAAAAATAAATAGATTATTTTAGCTTCTTGATCTCCTATCCAGATGTATCAATTTTTGTTGAAAAATAATTAGAAAGGTCATCAAAATGTTTTATAAAATACTCATCTCCAATAAGTAGAAATAATCCAAAGGAAATTTCACTATTTACACACTGCAGTTTAATCACAGAACATATAAATATCCGACCATATTTATCACTGCATTGCATTAATTCACATTTGACACCGTTGTACACAAAACATACCACGAAATGCCCGCGGAAAACAATAATGGTTAACTCAAGAATCAGAGGTAATCGTCCATTTTTACAAACAACAACAACAGAGAGTACGTCTCGGAGCTGTGTTGCCATTTTATCATCTTCCAGGCTAGTAGATATAGTAGGTTGTGGTAACATCTCGGAGATATCGCATGGGGAAATTCTCAAACTGCTCACCCTGGGGAATATTTTGAGATGTGTACTGCGATATCGCAGGGAGGTCGCCCAGACCTCTCTATCACCTCCAAATGTCCTCCACAGGGGATGATCCCAGTAACATCTCAGATATATCACATGGGGAAGTTCTCAGGCTGCTCAACCGGGGCAGTACTGAGAGAAGATGGCTGCGATATGGATCTATAATCTATATATCCTCCAAATGTGCAGTACATGTGTGGCGCCGAATACATCACTTCGATGCGTAGATCGATATTCCACTCGGGTTATAAGCGATTGGGTTGTTCTTCCGGGTACAGAGTAGACGACTGCGCCATCTACCGGTGGAAACGAGAAGTGCAGAGTAGGGATGGAGTAGATCCCTACAACACGCCACCTGATTTCCTATTCTTGTTGAATTTGCGAGGTTTTCAGGACCTCGCAATGGAATGTGTTATTCTCGTTACACTTGTGATATCTTGAGGAGCTCGCAATAGGAATGTATTTTTCTAGTTATCTGCGTGATATCTTTAGGAGCTCGCAATGGGAATGTCTTATTCTGGTTATCTTTGGGATATCTTTAGGAGCTCGCAATAGGATTATCTTATTCTTGTTATCTGTGTGATATCTTTAGGAACTCGCAATAGTAATATCTTATTCTGGTTACATATGTGATATCTTTAGGATCTCCTCAATAGGAATATCTTATTCTTGTTGTCTGTGGGATATCTTTAGGAGCTCGCAATAGGAATATCTTATTCTGGTTACATATGTGATATCTTGAGGATCTCGCAACAGGAATGTCATATTCTGGTTATCTGTGGGATATCTTTAGGAGCTCGCAATAAGAATATCTTATTCTTGTTATCTGTGTGATATCTTTAGGAGCTCGCAATAGGAATATCTCATTCTGATTATCTGTGTGAAATCTTTAGGAGCTCGCAATGGGAATGTCTTATTCTGGTTACATATGTGATATCTTGAGGATCTCGCAACAGGATGTCTTAGTCTGGTTATCTGTGGGATATCTTTAGGTGCTCGCAATAGGAATATCTTATTCTGGTTATCTGTGTGATATCTTGAGGATCTCACATTGGGAGCTCGCATTTTCATCAACATTGTAACCTCTCAGAGACCTCTATGCGAGGTCTGTGTTACCTGGGTACTATCTACTAAGGGCCGATTTATTCAACCTCTCCGTAAAGTATTCGTCAACTATGTGCTCGTTGAATTTACTGATCCCCTTTAAAGTGAACATTTACAGATTACTTTCCTTTCGGTAAGGCTACTTGACAGTTTACAGGTCGTAAAATATATCAGCCCTCAGTGAAAAAAAAATTGTATACCTCACTGAAGCCGTAATACAAACAAAGGAAATAATTTCGAATAAAACTCTATTAACATATTCGATTATTTACTTCAAGAGAGATCAAGAATAACATTCATTTTGAAAATTCAATACTACATCAAGCAGCATGCAATACATTTTTTCGAGTTTGGACCACTGCTGCCCACATAATCATGGAGGATTCGTGAAACACTGCAGGGAGGATAAATACTTGTATATAGATTATTATTAAAATATGATAACTGACTTTCTCCGTTTCCTTATATACTACTTCTCGTTGTAAAATATACTTGGATTTTCCTCCGCAACACTAGGATACATCATTTTCAAAGTTAGCGTTGAATTATCAAGCCATTCTATTATAATATTAGTAAAATCTGTTCTTCAGAGGTATTCATTGTTAAGCATGCTAAGCAACAAGCATTTAAGAAACATATACCTGAAGTTCCACGGGAAAACAATATACATAATATATACCTACACACATGTTATATTGCATCACCTTCTACTCCTATATTTTAAAATATTCTGCAATTAGAAAAATTAAAATGTTTCGTTAAAAATGCCTATTATATAGGTACACGCTGGCATCCAAACACCCTGATGATGGATCGTAAGAGACCCATGATATCAGGAAAACAGAAAAGTGTTCAAAATTCACTGGTCTAAGCGTAATTCAACTGTTTTTTTTTTGTGCAATAGTATTATGCAAATGTTATGTGTAAACAGGTAAAAGTGGCTAAGGGCCAAATCTGAATAATAGGGTAGGTGCAGAAGTCATTTGAAATGTAATTCATGCAGTTTTGCTTGCTAATGACATGTTTATGATTATACTAACCATTCTAGGTCTTCCCTGAGGAAATCCCACAGAAGCTCCTAGGAGAGTCAGTTTTGTTCTGTATATATTTTATTAATGTATCCTTACGACAGCTTAGGCAAGTCTCTGGGTGGTTTTCACCTAAGTACATGATGAATAGAATACTTATCCCATAATATATATAGCTTCGGCAAAATGACAAAACAGAATTAAGTGTAAAATGTAAAATTTTGAGTTGGCTTTATTTTTTATAGTCATAGCCTACTCATAACAACCACTTCCTTAGTAGATTGCGGAACATATTTAAATGCACCTTGAATCGAGCATTTACGGTTTATTTCGTTCACTCTCTGATTTATCGTTCACTCTCGAATTTCAAAACGAAAATATCTTGAAACTTGCTTATTGCAGATACGTCCCTTTGTCATTTCAACGATATGAGAACCACCACCAATTTGTTTGAATAGAAACACTAGATTTTCTTCTTGGCTATTCCACTCTTGAACTTTAAAAATTTTAGTGTTCATGTCATCTTGGTTGCCTCTTATCAATATTAAATTTTCTCATGAGATATACTTAATCTTCACAAATATTCAATCGACTAAGTTCCATATACCTTGTTTTTAAGAATTCTATCTGCAGTAACTCCAAGAGTAACTCATGCATTCTATTTGTCGAAAAGCATTACTTTTTTGCTCTACGTCAACTGGACCTTAATTCATTCCAACCTGAAAGGAAATATTAAGACTTGGATTTCTCTGAGTAAAGTAATTCATTCAATTCACTTCTATTACTTACTGCTGATTTTTAGCCAGAAATCCTGAAGGACATATACCAGATATCTTCTTTCTGAACAACTTTACCACAGTGCTCCATAATTTGGAATTTCTTTCACATACGTAAACAATATATCTAGATTCCTCCAATCTTCAAATACAAGGTAATCTCGATTATTTCCAACGGAAGGAATACTCGTTCGTACTTCGTGGATTGAGAATATTTTGTTTACGTTTTGTATTTGTGTTTTGATCAGATCACAGAACGCAAATAATAGATTCAGATTCGATGTTGAGGAGTTGAGGTTAAAACGGGGCGCATGCGTAGATCAGAATGTAGTTTGTAGTATATCCATTAATCATGAATCATTCTCAAAAATACCACACAAGCAAGTTACCTATCACTGCTAATATTTATTATTTACCAGAAATTCATCACAAATCGAAACTATTTAAATTAGAAATGTCAATTTTTACATGACTAACCCGGACTTAGCCATTTTTAACCCTGCTATTTTGCCGGGTTAAATTTTTATAGTTTTAACCCAGGGTTAGGCTCTAACTCTTGAAGGTGCAAGACCTATTATCAATTTAACCCTAGGTTTAGAGTTAATCCGGATTTAATTAGATAACCCGCATTCGTGCAAGTGGGCCTTAGTGGCCTACATGGCCCAAAATTCCTCTCTACCCATCACAAGATTTAATATCCACAAATGAGCCTCTCACCTTACAAGATCAGAAGCCTTCAGCAAAATTTCAGCGATATCATATTAAAAATAATACATAACCTTTCAAAAGTCCCCTCTCGCATATATACTCCTCTGAAGGCACATGGATCTCTTGAAGAAGAATCGCCTTCTCTATTTCTCAAAGATATTCACTCTTGTTCATAGAAATCCCTTCAATATTTAGTTGCCTCCTCCTAAGGAGGATCTCTTTCAAAACCAGGTCTGACCACTAATGTAGGGCTATCATCTCCCATAGATTTGTGATGAAATAAGACGATTTTCCCATAATATACGAGCGAAAATATGTCATCATGACATTCATATTTTTATTTTATTTTTGAAGGATCTCGCAAAAATACGACCATAGACTACATATTATCATACGACGATTTCCATCCGCTACACTTGGCTACCACTACGCTACCGAACTCACAAAAGGCTGCCCGGTTCTCCAACAATATAGATCCGATCATGTTCAAACTTGGAATTCTGCAGTAGAGTTAGGTTCTGAAGGCTGTTCCAAAATTTCAGCCATGCCGGACGAATAGTTTATGATATATAGATTTGTTTTCAATAATTTTCAACTATTTTTTTTTTAATTTTCTAGTTATACCATCCTCACGAAATTCTGCAAGAATTTTCGCGTTGGCATTCTTCAACTAATAACAATGTTTGAATTCAATCGGTTTTGTATTCTTCGAGTTAATGAGGAACAAAAACCTACCAAATTTCAGAAAATTTCAGATGGCTATAACTCTAAAACCGTTTGGACGATTATGCTCATAAACAAACTCAAATGTCACATTCAGGTGCACAACCTAACCTGAAATTTTCAAGCCGCTATCTCCTTCCGTTCTCAGGTTATCGTGACAACAAAAATATTTTTTAATAATTTTTTAATAATTTTCTAGCGATACGATTCTCACAAAATTTCACAAACGTGCTTAGGTCTATATGCTACAACTATTCATCAAGTTTAAATTCGATCGGATTTATTTTGGTTGAAAACAAAATTATTACTCGGAAACCATTGGGCCGATTATACCCATTAACGAACTTGTCCGTCGTATTGGGATGCGCCACCTACCCTGAAAATTTCAAGTCGCTAGCTCTTTCCGTTCTCAAGTTATCGTGGCAACGGCCGGACGGCCGTACGGCACCACAGAATTAAATTTTACATTTGGGCAAAACTATAACGCGATGTTCCCCAGAACATACGCGCAAAAATGTAATCTGAATCTAATAACAAACGCTATTTCAGATGTAAAAGATGCGAAAAATACGGCTAAACAAACGCTTGAAATGTAAAAGATGCATCTGATGTGGGTAAACAAACGCAGCAATAGTAGTCATCACTTGAACAGTTTGTGTTGATCCTACCCAAACCATGCCTGGTTATGTGTCACTTGAGTAAAGCAATTGTGCTATTGAACTCTATGCCACAAATATTACCCTTAGACGGAGGAACAAGAGTTATTTTTGTCATCCACAAGTGTTTGTTCTCGTACACCACAGTTCACGCAAGGAATAGTATATTCTAAAACAAGTTGCAGAATGGGCTGATATTCAAACACGAATGCGAAATTCGAAAACGAGCGAGTTTTCGTACGCATGAGTGTTGGAATTGCCTTCTGCAACGAGTATTAGACGATATTTTCTCTATTTCAGGCGAGTTTTGTAAAATACTGTTGAAATTTAATGAAAAATTAGGATTATACATCCTAGTGACTTTTGTATTGTATCTTGGCAGTTGCTGTGACTGTTACGAAAGTTGACAGATCACGGAATTTGAATTGTACGTAGAGCATGGAGATCAGATTTAACAGTTTCCTAATATCATGAATGATTCAAAATTAGCAAGAAAGAAATCTCTACTACCTTATTTTTTGATGAAGATAAAACCTTTCCTCTCAACAATTATTTCACCTTATCCAGGTTATCAAATATTGACAATAATTGACGTGTGCTGAAATTTGATAGGATCGAATTTCAGTGCTGACTACCACAAAACGAAAAATATAACTATAAAAGAAACAATGCGGGAATGAGTTCATTCCAGCACTGTTTTTAGTGCTGGAAAGAACTCATTACGATACTGAAATAGAGAAATAATTTTTTTTTTAATATATTTTTTCTAAATTTCTAGTCATGCGCGCCTCACAAAATTTTGCAGAACACTTCGTGTTGGTATTTTTCAACTATTAACCGTGCTTTGATTCAATCAGATTGGTATTTTTCGAGATGTTGGTACAATAAAATTTTGCCAGCGCATTTGGACTCCAAACCTACCCTGAAAATGTCAACTCTCTAACACATTGCGTTCGAGCGTAATGGCTCAAGCGGCTGGTCGGAAGAATCAGTTCTGACCTCGGAATCTTGATCAGTGAGTCGAAACTAATCGTTTAAGACCATACTCGGCCAAATATTCGAAAATTACAGACATTTGGACGAACTGATAGGCACTCTGTTCATAGAACAACGCGCCAGAAACGAAATTGTTTGCTAGTTTCGTTATAACCAGAACTGACAAAAACATGAAATGTCATATTTTCTTGGCATCGCAGATAACGCACTGAAAATAATTTTCCTGAAAGTATTTTGAGTAGTTCTCCGTATAATATTGGGTGAGGTTATTCCTGTTTATTAGTGACTACTATGTGATGCATGTGGAAAAAAGAGAAATATTTTTCCTGTTTGACGTTGACTAGAATAAGCGTTGGCGAATTAGGTATTTCTACTTCCAAACTCTATACTTTATTTGGGATCGAAAAGAGCTTGTAAGAGATTAAACGGTCCATAATGTTTACTGCACAGCCGAGGGGCTTTAGCAATCGCCACTTCACCTGTCAGACTTGTTTTGTACAAATACTACTGACATGGGTGGAAAAAATGCAGAATCAAATGAAAATGAATTAAATTTCGATCATTTGCCTCCCGGAAGCTTATCTGGTTCACGCAGTTACCGGGACAACCAATAACTAATAATATTTATAATCGTAAAAATTCGCAATTATTATTCAAATTCATTCAACAAGAAGCAGAAATATAAATCACAGAGAAGTAGGACTGAACTGAATGTTTTTCGATATGAATTTTTAGATGCAAATCCCCATGAATGGTACATGGATGGTGCAAAGATCTGTCTTCAAATTCGGAATTTCACTGGAAAATCATGATCCCCCTAAATGGGAGATATCTGTATTTAGTATTTTCTATGGTGTTTAAAATTCACAAAATAGCTCTACTCACCTTAGTCAGTAAATAGAAAATCTGGAAAAAAGAAAACAGATTAGTTTTTCTGAATAGTACCAAATGAATACAACGTAAATTTTACATTTCGAAATGAAGAGGATTATTATTCTTTTATTCCAAGAGATATCAACAAGAATGGGCTAACATACTACGTGCATTACCCTGCATATTTGTCAGAAGATTTCTAGAAATTTTAGACATACACTGAATTACATAATACAACACATAGATGCATAGAATACATGGTGAAGACACTCTTTGACATATTTTCGGCCGAATTGCGGTGCAAATACTGTCATAATACAAGGATTTTGTTCTACTCCAGTTTTCGTCGATAGATGCCTGCAGTAAAAATTTTATGGACAAAATTATCGACATTTCAAATTACATTCGAATCTTTGTTTATTCTAGTTTCTTGCGGAAAGTCGTACCTGGTCGTATACCGTTTGCTTAAAATTAGTATTTTGAGTATTTTATTGAACGTCCTTATTTTCCACGCCGAAAGTAAGCCAAATGTTTGCTGTGTGAACTTCGAACGAGTATCCAGAACCATTTTAATCGAATACTATTTCCATTTCGAAAATCCTTCGTTTTTATACGAATATAGTTTTTTTAACAATTGTTTTTCTTACCAGATCAGGGTCAGATTTCTAGTATCAAGATAGGTATTAATTATAATATTAATAATATTGAAAGATGAACGACTGCTGATACCGCTGTTAATAAATCAACATAGGAGAACGCTTAGACTTGTTGATTTATTATAATCTTGCCGGTTGATGAACATAAACTGTTTTAACAGTTGAAACCTTAAGGTATAACTCTATTGATTAACAATTATATTCATTATACAATTCAGTTATACATATATTGAGAAGGAATGAAATGATATGTTATGAAAGCTAACAATATTATTTGTAAACGATGAAAGGACTAGCAGAGAAGGAAGTTTAGAGCAACAACACAGTGTGATTTCATCAAAGTTGAATAGCTTTCTTAAAGCTTCATTCCTTTTGGCGCTCTTATTCTATAATTTTATGTGTTTCAAGGATATTGTCACACGACAAGAATGGCAACTGGCTGGTGGTAGACGATGGTATTGAAAATTAGAACATTTGTTTGTTCAAAACATTTTTCTACCGAATATATATTGAGTAAAATATTGAAACGTAGTACACTACCCTCTATTTGGTTATCTTATCAATTTAATGAATCATTTTTCGATATTTCATCAGTATACTTAGTTCTGAATAATAGCTAACGAATCAAATATATTTTGCAAAGAGTATGTGGTTGATCATTGGCTTCAGGACTGGGCAAATAAAACGATCAAAGAAGTCGATGTTTCGATCTTGGTTAAGATCTTTCTCAAGACTAAAAATGTTGTAAGAGATAAATAAAACCAATTTAATAACTATTTCATAATGACAATAATTTTGGATGTAATTTCAATAGAATTACTCAGTCTCGAAAATTGATCTGATCAAGTTGGTGAGTACCAAATTGTTAAAATAGATGATTGGGGTAAATATCGAAAGTGAATATATGTTTCAAAGGAGGAAAAAAATGATTCATGATTTTTTATTAAGAAGGAAAAAAATCCCATTTGAGCTTGGCCCTTCCATAAATGTAGATTCGTGATGTGTCATGTGTATATACATTTTTGGATAGTTTGTTTTTTGAATTTTGATAGGTCAAAATATGTTTGTGTTCTATGTTATACAATAAAGAAAAATTGGTTCAGCACTGACGTGAAGTCAGAAGCTTTTGCGCGTATGTTCTATTGTCCATTCTTCTGTATTGGACACCCTTAATCGAATTTACCATGGTAAATTATGTTGTCCATTCTCCTGTATTGGACACTCTTAATTCGAATTTACCATGGTAAATTCGAATTAAGTGAATGGATTTTTCAACAAACTGCTTCATTATATTCTTTTAGTTTGAATTTACGAACTAGCAACGGTGGTAACTGAACTTTGTCGCTTGTCAGTTTTCATTTACTCGCTTGTCAGAATCTTCGAAATCGACTCTAGCGGCACCATCGTTTACAAAGTGAAATAGTACATAAAGTGATTTGACAATTCTAGGTCCGTTTTTCGGCCGCAAATTTTAACAGGAATTAGCAGGGGGTGTCGACACCTTGTTATTGTATGCATATTGTACAACACTAAGAGCCATGACCTGAGCAGACTCAAACCTGTGTCCGCGTAGGAAATTGAAATGGTATCCCTAATTTGTTTAACAAGAATAAATGAGCGATCTGCAATGATGGAACGTCGCAGATTAGGTTGTTTCAAATTACACTCAGTGCATAGTGTAATGTAGAGACTTTACTACGTGAGTGTTATTATTAAGTTAGTAGCCTATAGTAGGTTGCAAACTAGAGATGTCAGAGAAGACATACTTGACTTTCGCATGTAGGATAGTTTGATCATTGAACAAAGTTGTAGTCCTGAAATAAATTATGTATTATTAAACAAAATACATACAGAATGAGAAGCTTATTTGTAGCAGGACTTCAATATCAGATAGATAGCTATTTTTCAGCCATAAAAGATCTCATATATCCTAAGACGCCCCATTAATGAGTTACAGAGGGTGTTAAATTTGAAGAAAATAATTGGTATCCATGCAATAACTCCAAAGTGGCTGAAGATATTTCGATAAAACGCCGAACAGCCATAGTTCTCGTCAAAAAAGAACTTTAAATATTTCTCAAATGTTTCAAACATTTTCAGTTGCGTAGATAAAAGGTCACTCGATACTACAACTACCCCAACTTGAACTCCACTGACATTTTCACCATTATTTCGAATGCTTTTGATTTATTGAAGATTATTCTTCAAAAATTATGCTCTTAATCGAAGGCTCTAAACCACACAGTTTTCGAGTAAATCGGCTTCAAACATTTGAAGATTTGATTTTTTGAGCGATGATGGCAAAATGATTGAGAGATTCTTCTCGCAGAAGAATCATGCAAAAAATGAAATTAAATAATTCGAAGGTGTGTTTGATTATGTTGCTTTACTTACCATATTAACTTCTCCCATATTCTCTCGCTATCTCGGCAGAATTTCCGTCATTTTCTTCCAGAGAACAATCCCAACAAAATCTGATATCAAAATTCTTGGGGCAAATTTTCTCGAAAATGGTGATTTTTAGAGCCTTCGACTAGGTGTACAATTTTCGAAGAAAAATGTTCAAGAATTTCAAACCCGTCAAAAATTTGCAAAAATGTCAGTGGCGTTCAAGTTGGGGGAGATGTAATATCGAATGACCTCCACTGAAAATTTGAAAGAAGTGAGTAATAATTTAAATTAATTTTCACCGAGAACTATGGCTGTTGCGAGTTTTATCGAAATATCTTCAGCCACTTTGGAGTTATTTTCTCCAAATCACATCAAACAAAATCATTCGAATTATATTTCTCTTCCTTATATAGGACAAAAATCGAGACAGATAGCTAGATGTTCAAAGAAAAATGGGTTCAAGCCCTGTGGACAGGAGCTTTCTGGCGCTCTAGTTCAAACAGACAAATTATATCTCCGAAAGTATTGGTTTCTCTGAGTTGGGAATTATATCAATGTATACATATGATAGAGCTGCATCATAAAGGAAATTCAATTCAAATAATAGTTTATTTATCAAGATTAAATGAGCAATCTGAGAATGAGAACTGCACCATGGAAGAAACCAAATTAAAATAGCTGAAATGAATTTGACTCTCTCTTATAGAACAGGATGAAATGTACGAGTACGAACACAGATCATATAATAAAGGTTAGATAGAATAATTATAGCGTTCTGTGAAAACATAGAAGTACGATTCATTATTGAAATTTAGAACTTCATCTTAGCAGAAATTGAATTCAAACATCATAGAAGAATTTAAATTCAACAAGAGTGCCAAAAATTATCAATCCAAAACCAATAGACGAATTCTACCCAACAACGAACTCATCCGAGATATTCACCTCAATTCTATGATGATAATATATATATCTTTCCTCAAATCTACTCCAATACACCAATATTCCAGTTTTGTTTTTAGTGGAGATATTCTGAACTGAATATTATTAACTTACCATTACCATTCCCATCATCATATGGATTGACCATCGGCATGAAAATATCAACCAACAAAAAGTATGATATTATATTATAATTCTCATATTGATACCATTACTGGAATGAATGACAATGAGACAACGTCAAAGTTGACATTATAACAATTCATAGAATAGCCACAGAATAATTCTATCATAGAAATTTTGAAAAATCATATGTCCGAAAGTATTAGTTTGTTAGAGTTAAAAATGATATGAATGGATTCTTATGGTAAAACTGCTTATTGAAAAAAATTTAATTTGGAATTTGTTCTATAAAAAAAAATTTTTTTTTGTTACTCCGAAACCATCTGTCCGATTCTGCCCAATAACAAACTTAGCCGAGATATTTAGCCCCCAAACCTACTCTAAAAATTTCAACTGTCTAGCTCATTCCGTTCGAGAGTTATCGTGCCTACGGCCGGACCGGCCGGACAGAATGAATTTCGACCACGGATTCTTGATCAGTGAGTCGAACCAAATCGTTTGAGACCATTTTCATGGAAATATTCGAAAATTACAGACATTTGGGCAAATTGATAAGCACTCAGTTCCGAGGAAGTAGAGCGCCAAAAATACACTATTTTGGAACGTAGATTCTAGCTGATCAATAAAAAAAATGTTGTTATCATTTGATAATAAAAACGAGTTTTGAGGTTTTCGTCATGACTGACTTTGATATTGAAATAGAAACATCCTGTATGTGTAATTGAATTTTTAATTAAAAAAATTATATCTGGTATTGGTTTCTCAGAGTTGGGAATTATATCCGAGATTATATCAATGTATTCATATGATAGAACTGCATCAAAAAGGAAATTCAATTCAAATAATAGTTTATTTATGAAGATTAAATGAGCAATCATGAGAATGAGAACTGTACCACATTTTAAAATTTTTTTTTTGACACTTTGCGGTAATCTGGTCAATACAAAACTTCACATGCGTATAACGGTCATGATTCTACTGTCTTCTACAGTCTGGTGCTAAATTTCAGATAGATCGAGTGATCGGTTTCGGAAATATTCATAAAAAATATTTTTACTAAAATCGGCCATAACTCCGAAACCCCTTGATGGTAAACGCCCATTAACGAACTTGTCCGAGATATTTACGCTCCAAAACCACCTTGCAATTTTCAATCCGCTAACTCCTTTCGTTCGAGAGTTATCGTGCCTACGGCCGGTCGGCCGGCCGGACATAATCGATTTCGCACTCGGATTCTTGATCAGTGAGTCGAACCAAATCATTTGAGACCATTTTCAGCCAAAAATTCCAAAATTACAGACACTTGGGCAAATTGATAAGCAATCTGTTCCGAGGAACTAGAGCGCCAAAAAAACAAGTTTCGTATGACAATTGCCCAAAACAGGTTTAAAGTACCTACAAATAGTAGGTATTCCATAAAACATGTATAAAATAATAAATTACCTTGTAATCGATCAAAAATTTCCTGATCTACGTTCACAAAATTTTCTCCTCTTTCGAACTTTGGAATTATGCTTTCAATATTTACGTAATATTTTCAAACATTTTCGGGTGAGGTCCCCGTTGCATCGCTAAAATACGAGTATTTCAACCCCAATATTCTTGAAGTTACAATATTCCCTTCTGTCAAGTTGACTTTATGGCAATTCATACATAGAATATACATAGAATAATTATATCAACCTGTGAAATACGATTTACATTGAAATTTTGAAAAATCATATCTCCGAAAGTATTAGCTTGTTAGAGTTAAAAATGATATGAGTGGATTCTTATGATAAAACTGCTTATTAAAAAAAATTTAATTTGGAATTTGTTTTGTAAAAAGAAAATTTTTTTTTGTTACTCCAAAACCTTCTGTCCGATTTTGCCCAGTAACGAACTTAGCCAAGATATTCATCCCCCAAACCTACTCTGAAAATTTCAACTCTCTAGCTCATTCCGTTCGAGAGTTATCGTGCCTACGGCCGGACCGGACGGCCGGACCGGCCGGACAGAATGAATTTCAACCACGGATTCTTGATCAGTGAGTCGAACCAAATCGTTTAAGACCATTTTCATCGAAATATTCGAAAATTACAGACATTTGGGCAAATTGATAAGCACTCAGTTCCGAGGAACTAGAGCGCCAAAAATTATGATGTTAACATTGCCTTTAGAACTATCAATACCATAGGCCAATCCTTTAAAACAAATAAAGAAATCGTCAACAAAAACAAGAGATCAGGAGTCTATAGGTTGAACTCTGGTTCATGACAATATGTATACATTGGACAAACAGCCAGAGCTTTCGAAAATAGAATCAAAGAACACCAGAATTCATAAGTCAAGAACAATCAGAATTCTACCTATGCCAACCATCTGTTGGAAACAGGACATGAATTCGACCATAATTTCGAGGTTCTCCATACCGAGAAGAAATCCAATGAATTGAACCTCCTAGAAGCCCTTGAAATAAATAGACACAATAAAACACACAATTTGGTAAATTACCAAAAAGACCTGAACAGATCTCCCTTACTCAACCTTTTTCAATAGAGATCTGGAATTCCCACAAAAATAGACCAAATCTCACGAACCTTTTTCATGTATATTTTGTATTTAAGGAAAACGATGTTGTAGAATTAGTTAGTTACCATACTCACCTGAAGAAGATGAAATGTAATTGACGAAACAATTGTAGTGAAAATAAACAAACTTTAGCGGAAATAAAGTGTTTACTTTAATCGTTCATAATGAATTTCCGTCAAGTAAAGACCGAAACACTCAAACATAATTAATACGTATCAGAATTCTGCAGGTGGAACAAACGTATAGCCAAACAGTGTTTAGTATTGGTGTATTTGGTTTTAACGCCACGTTCAACTATATTCTATAGTCTTCGTTTGTGGCCGCCAGCAAAATTCCGATACGTATTTATTATATTCATACTGCAGTATATTTTATTGTCTGCAAAAAATATGAAAAATAGTACTCTGTGCATTCCATATTACACTAGCTAAATTCTGTTTAACATTAGGCTTGTTTCTCTCTTTTCAGATCATCATTTGGTGTTTTCACACTCGGGTTTTCTGCTTTTTTTATAGCATTTTTATTTTTAATCTTTTGGTTTTATCAATGATTGGTTAGCTCAGTTTATTATTAGTGAGTAAAGCAGTTCAACGATAAGGTTGTATTAAAGACATAGGGGAATAATAGAAAATACTTGTTTATTGAGTATAAACCTATTCACTAATTAATATGGATTTGACATTCCGTAATTTATTTCTTTCTAGTAGCCTTCATTTTTTATTAGCGCACCCAATATCCAAACAATCAGCTAAGTGCCAATCCTTGGATTGAGACGAATCCAACGACATCTCATATAAATTAGAATTCGTGAAACCGTTCAGGTTATAGAGGCTGCCAAAGTAATGGTCATACGAACGTTCTCAAGAGATCTTTTCGCATCTGTGAATATTTTTGCAGATTATAATTTTATTTAATTGGGCCCTTTTTTCCTTTCAAACTTAATTCGGACCATTAATTCCGCATCAGGAAAGTTTTTTTTCTTAAAAAATTTTATTCGAAACTATTAGTCAGAATCCGCTGAAATTCCGCACATATCTTCGAGCAACCATTTTACAATCGAGTGTCGAATTTCAGCTGTATCGATGTTGATGAGGCGTGAATAGACATTGTAACATGCTCTCAAAAGCGCAAGCCACATCAGTGCAATTTTTTCTTTTCTAATTTCATTAATTTTTCCTTGTAATAACGCAGAAAGCTCTGGAAATTGAGCAGTCCTATCTTTCTTCGAACTCAATATTTCGTATTTTCTGCCAAATGGGTGGTATTCAAGTACATATTTATAACGCATATATTGAATCGTCTTTTTATTGCCATTTATTTGGTATCTATTTTGTTAGAATAAAGAAATACAAATTCTGCATTCCTCCCTCCTCTTTGATTGGAGAACGCTTTCACCCAATTACATAGTCTATGTTAGACCTCAACTCATAATGACTCCAACGACACCTCAAATGATTAAATCCATTAAGCTTATCGGATGGTAGGACGGACTATAGTAATATACATACCTACCGTGTAAGAGCCAAATGGAATACATTAATTATCTTGGTTACTCTACATATTTATGGAAAATCCCAAAAAACGTCAAATTCAAATTTTAAATTGTCATTCTTCGCACCCTACCTTCAACCCCCTACGAAACACAGGTACAACCCCCAATTTTTCAAATATGAAGTATGGTCTTATGATACATCGTTTGAAAGGTCGTGTCATTGCCTATTCGGAAATTTTATCACTTTCATGTTTATTGCAAAACTCAAAATAGAAAAAAATGAAATCATGTGATTACCGAAATTCATTATAATATTCCCTAGAATATGCCCAAATCTTATTATTATAATAATACTAAACTTTTTTGCCTTCAAGATGTGATTTCCAGATGGTATGATGAAAACTACGTGAAAATTTTCTGTGTCAATGTTAGTTTCTTTAGAACGCCTTCGCAAATTGTTCTGTTCTGATAAGTTGTAGTTTATAAATTGTCTCATTTGTGTTTGAATTTCATTAACTTCAATTTTGAATAATGTTTCGGAAATGCACAAAATAACAATTTTACAAATCATTGGTTACGGAGATAACACCCGATCACAAAAAGAAGTAAGTCGCTTGTTTCATGAGAAATTTCTTAATATGCTGCCTATAACCCAAGAGGCAATAAGTAAAATAGAGTAGCAGTTTCGCGATTTGGGGCATGCAAGGCAGATTAAAAAAGCAGCTGTTTGAAGATGTGAAATTAGATGTGATTCTTGACTTTAAAGAAAATCCGCATAAATTGAATATAGATGTCCCCACAATATTCAAAGTCCGCCATACATCGATTCTAAACATATCAGAAGAAAATAAAATGCATCCCTTAAAATGATACCTACCCAGGAGCTGTTGGAAGATGATTTGGATAGCAGAACTTATTTCAGTGAACAAATGATGGACATGTTGGATAATAATATTATCCAATTAGTAGGCGTTTTGTTTTCTGATGAGTGCACTTTTACTCTCAATGGCTATGCTAATCGTCAAAATTGCCGCTACTGGTCTACTGAAAATCCTCACTGGATGAGAGAAGAAAACACGCAATTCCCTCAAAAGCTTAATGTTTGGAGATGTTCGGAATCCTATCATAGGCCCCTTTTCATTTAGGCAATTTGAATGGCGATAAATATTTCGCACTTCTATTTACTTTCGTTCCAACTTTGGCAAATTTATATCTTGATAAAGGAAATCCTTAAGTTCCACGGACGACGATATGGTTCCAACAGGATGGAGCACCTCCAAATTACCAACGTAATGTCCGACAGTTCCTCGACGCAATATTTCCAAATCGGTGGATGGGAAGGCAAGGAACGATCGAATGGCCAGCTCAATCCTGATCTTAACCCCTTAGATTTCTTTTTATAGGGATATATGAGGAGCATTGTGTACAAAATTAAACCCCTTGATTTGAATGATCAAGCGATCAGGTAGATCACTCCTGAGATATTGAATAATGTTGGAAGAAATTTTTATTTGAGATTAGGATATTGCCAAGGCGTTCGTGGTGAACACTTTGAACATCTACTTGATTAAAACTCATAACTTCTTTGCAACATTTTATATGAAATTTTACTTTTCAATGTTGTACCAAATTCCACTTGATTTAATTTTTTTCTAATTTATTGTTGCAATAAACATGAAAGTAATAGCATTTCTGTATAGAGAATAACGAGACCTTTGAAACGAAGTATCACAAGCTCATAGCTATTTTCTAAAATTGGGGGTTATTACCTGTATTTAGAAGGGGGTTGAAGGTGAGGTTCGCATTTTAACGAAGAAGAAAGACAATTTAAAATTTCAGTAACCAAGATAACGATAATCCATTTGGCTTTTCCACACTGTATATACATACATTCGAAAAACATAAGCCTCCTTCTTTCGGGCAGTCGGGTGAAAAAATGTTAGATGTAGGGGTCTGAATCCTTTCCAGAACCAGGGCTTAAATCTGGTACATATAATTTTCACAAATCTAAATACTTACAGTATTAAAGAATTGTCGGGAGCTGTGATGATCACGTGTTTTGGCTTAAATTTGCCCTCGTCAGCAACCTGTAGCTCCTAAGCTCAACGCCCCAAATAAATGAGTTTTCTATCGTCCTATTACTCCTATTCCCCAAAGTATTCGAGTTACGAAAGAGTGCTGGTAGAAATGTTGTAAGATTAATAAATAACGACAAAGGATCTGATTCGATATGTGTTTATAAAGGTTATCTTTCGAAAATAGTGAACATGAAAGGATGAGCTAGCTACAATGCTGAAGGACTCTTTGTCTAGATCCGTTGAAATTATAGTTGTACAAATTTATCAGATAATATGCGATGAAATCATAACTGTGAAACGTCGAGAAAATCATAATAAATATTACCTTACAGTCAAAATACCGCATCAATTCTATGATATACATATTAAATATATCACACTATAATACCGTCAATGCAAATATTTACATTCTGGATACAGAAAATATTCCAATGTTAAATATCTAGACAGCAGCGCCAAACGGAGCTTTTCTCAAGTGTTGAAGTCCTATATCGTCATGATCTGCAATAATACATGACTGGAATATCGGAATGTTGAGTGAAGTTACACATAACACATTGGGAAATAAACTTTATTATTATTATTATTATTATATTGACATATTTATATTTGAAATATGAATAGGATCCATATATTCTTATTTTTTACTAGTTTAACACTTTTCAATGAAGAATTGCGTGTGAGTTGGAAATATACAGGAGTCTTTGAGCTATACCTACTTACATGTATTAAAATTCCTTTCATCAAAAAAACACTTTTTGCTATAGGGAACATCATGTTATCATTTTGCCCTAATATCTGTAACTTTAGAATTTTTTTCCGATACCACGATTACTTGAGAACGGAACAAGAGTGCGACTTGAAATTTTCATAGTTGGTGGCGCGTCCAAATACGACGGACAAGTTCGTTGATGGGCAAAATCACCACAACGGTTTCCGAATACTAATTTTGTTATCAATCAATACAGATCTGATCAAATTGAAACTTAGTTGCTAGTTTTAGAATACTGATATGAAGACGTTTGCGAAATTTTGGAGAATCGTATCACTAGAAAATTTTAAAAATATTATTCATGATAATAAATATAATAATAATAATCTTAGAACGGAAAGAGATATCGAACTAGTTGTAGAATATTGACATAAAGACGTGTGTAAAATTTTGTGAGGACCGTACCAATAGAAAATTTTTAAAAATTACGAGAAAATATTATGTATCTCACGATCACTTCAGAACGGAAAGATATAGCGACTTGCAATTGTTTGGGTAGGTTGCGCATCCGAATGAGACATTTCAGTTTGTTAATTGGCATAATTGGCCAAACTATTTTGGAGTTATACTAATCTGGAATTTTGTTGTTATTTCCTATATAACCCAAAATATACAAAACTGATCCAACTAAAACTCGGTGATTACTTGTATAATGCCGACACACTTCAGAAGAGAATCGTCTATGATCAGGAAATTTTTATTGACATCATTATGTATTCTATTGGAATCGCAATACGAAAAACCTCACGCCTCAAGTATACCACGATACGATATTCACGAAATTCAGCGGAAAATTGCGTGTCGGCATTATACAAGTAGTCACCGAGTTTTAGTTGGATCAGTATATCTAGAGTTATTAAGGAAATAACAACAACATTTCAGATGAGTGTAACTCCAAAATAATTTGGCCAATTATGCCAATTATCGAACTTAAATGTCTCATTCGGATGTGCAACCTACCCTAAAAATTGCAAGTCGCTATTTCTTTCCATCCCCAAGTTATCGAGAGATACATAATATTTTTTCGTAATTTTTTTAAAATTTTCTGGTGAAACGGTCCTCACAAAATTTCACACACGTCCTTTCATACGATATATTTTAAAACTAGCTATAGAATCTTTCACTGCGAGTTCTATGCAAAAAATTGAAATAATTCATTCCTTCCGTTATTATTAATTTATTCTCCAATTAAATATATACATATATTATATATATATACATATATTCTTTTTATTGAGACTTTCAGATGTGTTAGCAGAGGTTAGTGTAACGGGGTGCCATACAATTCGACGTATGATACAAGAGCTTAGGGAAAACCCTCAGCAAAAAACCCTGTCTCCTCTTGAGTGTTTTGATTTGTAAAAATTGATTTTCTTCAATATGAATTCCAAGGTCAAAAACGGAGAGGTTTCTCCAATCTACCCGAAACTCAACCTGAAACATGAGTAGACAAGAGGAGAAAAATGAACAAACTAAAAATAAACTTATCCGCGTTATCCTATTTTCTTATTTTCATAATACATAACCTTTCAAAAGTCCCCTCTCACAAATTACTCCTCTGTAGCCGCATGAATATCTTGCAGAAGAATCGCCTCCGCTGTTTTCAAAGATATTTACTTTTATTCTTAGAAATCACCTCGATATTTGAATTCAAAAATGAAAATGTCGTTGCTCATTAGGCCAGGAGGGTCTCTTTCAAAATCAGATCTGGCCAATCCAAGCGATGACTATTTGGAACTTCAGATGTTCGAAGACCGCTACAGGACCCCTCATGTAGAGCCATCTTCCATAGACATATGCTTCACTTTCTATTGTATAAAATAATAAAAACTGAGCCGGAAAATTTACGTCATCTTGACATTGTATTAAACGGATAAAAATTGAAAACTAATTAGTGGAATTTGAGCGAATAACCGGAACAGTGCGGTTAAGACCAATCCCTTGCTAAACATACCCGATCGGTTATAATAGCAAGGGATTGGTCTTAACCGCACTATTCCGGTTAGTCGCTCAAATTCGACTTTAGTCTCCATTCCTTAATCAAACAGAGAATGAATGCGGTAGGAATGCTATTTTTTGACAAAGAACTAGGAGTGTAAAATTCTGTAGCTAGTTTTTAAAGGTCGTAAGGAGAAGAAGAACAGAAAAATTATATGTCAAGGTCATAGGACATCGATTTTGATGTATGAGGAGATCAATGATAATTGAATATGATATGGGAACTCATCGCGCTCGCACAGAAAAAGCTCACTTTCTGGACTGGTAATGAAATATACTATTTCATTTGAGTTCTCTTCGTTGTATATAATGATCTGGTATAACGACGTTTTAGCGAATATCCAGGGTAAAAGCACATATGAAGTTCATTAAGAACGTTGCATTTCGACAATGAGAGTTTAAATTGGAAACAATAGCAGCAGGTCAAAACTTTCTTCCTGTTCAACGCTACACCTCTCAGAAGGACACACCTATCTTAAATTGGTAGAAACAAAGTTCGCAAAGAATCACAAATGAAATCCTTCCCCTTTCCAATGAGAAAAAGAGAATCCAGAACATAAGTTCCAATTAATTTTTCACCTGCCCTAACGGTGGAAACATTGCTTCTAGGAAATGATCCACTAAAGCGGCGCTAAAACATTGCTGAATAAATTCTGGCAACCAGCGAGCGCAATAAGTTTTCCTTTGCCCCGTTCGTCCTCGCCGGTAATGAACACTTCTGACTATGTGGAGAGAACTAGAGTTTCAGCTTTTACGCAATCACCGTAATATACTCCGAATATCTCCTGGGATTCCCGGTCTCCAGTTGGAATACAAATTCGAAAAAGATTCTGAGGGAGCCCGACGTAAAGCAAACTCGAAGATTTCCTGTATATTTATCCTTCGCTTCTAGGTGAATAACTTCGAGCCTAGGAATCAATTGTTTAGATTCTAACGTGGTGGGATGAAAGACGAGCATTTGGAAAGATTGAATTTGAATACGGAGGATCCGAAGGGTGTTGGTTTAATTCCATTTAGGTGTTTGAGTGGGATGAAGGAACCTTCTTTGAGATTCTATAAACATCAGAACCTACCAGTACACACACGGTCGGTCCTTGATATTATTTTCATGTAAATATTCTGAACTTTTTAGTTTCAAATCATGGACGATACGTGCTATAACCCGAGTAGCAATTTAATGTTGCTGCTAAGTGTTTTGAAAAAGTTACGCAACCACACATAAGATACTTGGCCGACCTTAAAAGACTGTTAACACAACCATGATTTATACCAGTTTGGTCAATCGTATTTGGGTTTTTACAACGTCTCATTTCAACTGTAGGTATAAGTTGTTCGTTGTCTAAGCGTTGCGCAATTTACTTGAAAACAACTACGCATCTGCTATCTTGTACCGACGACAGACTTTAAGAAAATAGTTAATCTTTCAACCAAATAATTACTAATGGTCAACATGGACACTTGTAGAAAACTTTCTGACAACTATAATTAACGGCATGTTAGGTACAGTTATTACACGGGTCTACACAAAAAATTACCTAAACCTTAAAGTATTAAATTTCGATTTTTTAATTCGTAATATGACGAAAAAAAAATACAGCATTAAAAAGTTTGCTTATGTATTTAGGAGACCAACTGAACGATATTTTTCAAAATTTGTAGTTTTAATTGTCAATTAAAGATAAAACCATTTAAGTAAACATTTTTATGTTTAGTAGAAAATAATTTAAAAGTGCACGCTTTTACATTGATGAAAACGTTCTCCTTGCTCTTCTGAATACGCTCCCATGTTGTTTTAAATTTATCTAAATGAGCATGCAGCATGTGTACTTTTAATGAAATCCTGCAGCCCATGGCCTTAAAATTTTTTAGCATATCCTCAGCTAGCTTTTTGTAGTTTTCTGTTTTGTTATTTCCCGAAAATCCAGAAACGAATGCTTTGAAATTGTCCCAGCTTGCTTTTTGAGTATGATTCAGCAACGTTGGAAATTTTCTGTCTGATTTGCGGACCAACAAAAATCCCAGCTTTAACCTTCGCTTCTGCAAAATGCATCAGCATCATATTTACACTCTCGTCACGACATTTTCAGATATTCTGGACTTCTACAAGACACCTGATCGTTGTTTATCACTCAAGTACCATCTAAAAGCACTGCCTGAAAGTTAAAACCCAATTCTGATCGAGCGGTATTTTTGAATGCATTTAAAATTTATACAATATTTTTAAATGAGTATTTTTACTATAACTATTACAAAAGCAAACTTTATACCAAAGAAAGTTATTTTCTTATCGTTTTAGTTTATAGTTAACCAGGAAATCATAAAGTAAACTTTAGGACGAAGAACAAATATTTTTTCGTAGAGCCGTGTTATTCTTCTTATGCTCAAGATACTCTATTTATTTCACCTGAAAAAAATGTCCCCTCAACAAAAAGCCGCAACGAAGTTCACTTCAATCGAATATACCATTGCTTCATATCAAAAAACACGGACGCCTTCAAACCATTGCGATTTTCTCAAACATAAAAAATTAAAAACACCGAAAAGTGAATTCAGAGAAACAATTAATGATATTATATTATATTGGTTCGAACGCTAACTGAATGGGATATATAAAACAATTTCATAGAGAACTAAATAAAAGCTTTATAATTCTTTGTTCACGTTTACTAACGTCCCAAATTTTTAAGGTTGAATAAGAAATACACAAATATTAAACGTCAGTTCACCAGAAAACTAATTCAATACCCGAAGCGTGAATTTAATAGGAGGATATACGGCATCATTCGCGCCTTGTGGTGTTTGAATATTCATTATTTTCCTAGAGACAATCATTTTTTTCAAAATCTTAATGATAAATTCTGCTTTGGCTGTTTTTTCGATGTCATTTACATATGGAGTACTCAAGAGGTGGAACCGATACTCCGCTAAGAACCGTTTACAGGACTAAAAATGATGGAAGGTCTTATTATTATTATTAACTAAGATACTATTATTATGTCATCATGACATATTAAATTATGTCGTAAATTTTTCCTGCTCATTTTTTCATTATTTTACACAATACAAAGTAAAAACATGCATCTATGGGAGATGATAGCCCTACATATGGGCCCTGTAGCGGTCTTCGAACATCTGAAGTTCTGAATAATCATCACTTTGACTGGCCAGATCTGGTTTTGAAAGAGACCCTCCTGGCCTTACGAGCAACAATTTCCTTTTTGAATTCAATATTGAAGGGATTTCTAAGATCAATATCTTTGAGAACTAGCGGAGGCGATTCTTCTCCAAGAGATCCCATGCGTCAACAGAAGAGTATATTTGTGAGAGGAGACTTTTGAAAGGTTATGTATTATTTTTAGTTTGTTCGTTCTTCTCCTCTTGTATTTTCATTTTTCAGGTTGATTTTTGGGTACCTTGGAGAAACCTCTCCGTTTTTGGAGGAAGGAGTCCATATTGAAGAAATAAATGCCTATCAATATTTCTAAATTGCAGCAAATTTTGTGAACAATAGTTACAAATCACAACACTCACGGGGAGACAGGGTTTTTTGCTGAGGTTTTTCCCTAAGCTCTTGTATCATACGCAGAATTGTATGGTACCCCGTTACACCAACCTCTGCTAACACATAAAACTCTCAGTCAAAAGAATATATATATTATATAACTATTATTATTATTAACTAAGACAAAACCGATTAATGAAAAACATAAATCCAAAATCTGTGTACCTATATAATATACCTTGTATTCGTAGTTAATCATATACATAAGAAAACCACTCGATACCACTCGCGGTGAAAAAGTCGGAATATAAGAACAACTTCACTATGAAAGAAAAAAGCTCAAAAAGTATTGACGTGGGGTCAATCTGCTTTGGTTCACGTGCTTTAGACATGGTTATGATTATACTGACCCTCCTAGGTCTTCCCCAAGGAGAACCCTCAGAACCTCCTAGGAGCTTGTGCGACCGAGGAGAGTCGGTTGTGTTCTTTGTCGACTTTGTTACTCTATCCTTACGCCAGCCTTGACAGAGCACTGTTAATTTTTGACCCGACAGTGAATGATGTCCACTACCCTCTGAGTAGATCTCCGGCGCGAGTAAAACTTGCGCGCCAAACAGTACTGCTTTTTTATATTTTTGGCGCTCTTGTTCCTCGGAACAGGGTACAACAATTTGCCCAAATGTCCGTAATTTTCGAATTAAAATGGTCTTAAACGATTTGGTTCGACTCACCGATCAAGAATTCGTGGTCGAAATCCATTCTGTCCTGCCAGTCGGGCCAGCCGTATAACTCACGAACGAAAGGAATTGAAGAATTGGAATTTGCAGGGTAGGTTTGGAGCGTAAATATCTTGGACGAATTCCCTAACGGGTGAAATCCACCAAGCGGTTTCGGAGTTATGGCCGTTTTTAGTAAAAACATTTTTTATGAATATTTCCGGAACCGATTACTCGATATATTTGAAATTTAACATCGAATTGTTGAATCATGACCTTTATATGCATGCCAAGTTTTGTATTGATCGCATTGCCGTAAGTTAAAAAAAAATTCCAAATTTTTTTTATTTTTATTCTACAATAACTCTCGAACAGAATGAGCTAGGCGGTTGAAATTTTCAGAGTGGGTTTGGGAGATAAATATCTCGGCAAGTTCGTTATTAGAAAATGGTTCCGCAGAAACAAAAACAGATTTTTTTTTTACATTTGGTACTAATTTCAAATAATTTTTTCTTTAAGATTTAGTTTCACCATAAAATCCGTTGATGTAATTTCATTTCTAACGATCTAATACTTTCAGGGATATGATTTTTCAAAATTTCAAGAATAAATCGTACTTCTATGTTTTCACAGAATGCTATTCTTAGATAATTATTCTTTCTATGGATTATTATATGATCTGTGTTCATAGTCGTACATGTCATCTTTTTTCCTTTGAGAGAGAGTCAATTTCATTTCAGCTATCTTAGAATTATGAGGATTATAATATGATATTATATTTTTTGAGGATATTTTAATGCCCGCAGATAATCCATATGATGATGGAAATATATATTTTGGTAAGTTTATCAGAATGGGTTCAGAATAGCTCCAGTAATGACAAAACTCAAATATTGGCTAAGTTCCAATTGATATAATGTAATTTTTAGAGTGGATTTGAGGAATAAATATCCCGGGTAAGATCGGGGCTTTTGGCGCTCTTCTTTGAATTTTTTTCATGATGCAGTTCTATCATAAGAATCCATTGATATCATTCCCAACTCTGAGAAACCAATACTTTAGGAGATATGATTTGTCAAAGATTGAACAAGAGCGCCAAACCTCCTGTCACAGGGCTTTCCCCTTTTTTTATCTACATAGATATTTTTCAGAGTTTGGGAGAAAACCCTAGAAAGGAACAATTTAGTGATGAATTCACCTACGAAAGTATCCATTAATGATGAGTCTCTATAGCTTTTCTAATTTATGAAATTTCAAAAACCCTACACCGAATATGCATAGAATTGAGAAACATGAATATTTTGCTGAGCGAAATTAACTCCTTCAGGTCACACATAAAATCGTTCATCATAATAATGGCAAAGGGAGGGTAATTCAAGCGAATTCCTCCCTCAGCTAATGAAATAGATCCATTCAATCCTCTTCATTCAATTACAGTTAATGTATCTCATTATCTTAGGGACCGACTAAAACACGTTGATGTGTGGACTCGAAATGTTGAACATTAATTAAATTGGATTGTTTTGGTACCCAGTTCATTATTGCCTCAAGTGGAGGTAATGGCGTTACTAAACTGTGCAAATCCAAGTTCATTTCATATCAGCACTTTTTGGCGCTCTAGTTCCTCGGAACTGAGTGCTTATCAATTTGCCCAAATGTCTGTAATTTTCGAATTTTTCGATGAAAATGGTCTTAAACGATTTGGTTCGACTCACTGATCAAGAATCCGTGGTCGAAATCATTCTGTCCGGCCGGCCGTAGGCACGATTACTCTCGAACGGAATGAGCTAGACAGTTGAAATTTTCAGAGTAGGTTTGGGGGATAAATATCTCGGTTAAATTCGTTACTGGGCGAAATCGGACAGATGGTTTCGCAGTATCAAAAAAGAATTTTTTTTTACATATCAAATTTCAAATAAAATTTTTTTCAATATGCAGTTTTACCATAATCATGAATGAAATTCAAGAATTCACAAAATAACTATCAACAAAATAATTCTAACGATTTTCATTGAGCGTCTGACGAAGGAGTCTGATATAGACTCCGAAACGTTACGATATAGTTGTTTCTTCGTTGATGTTGTTTCGTTGTTGTTTGTTAGGCAACATTGTTCAATTGATTGCTTCTGACAAATATCCTGTGTTTCTTACGCAGAAGCAAATCACAAAATAATTAATTTTTATTTTATAGATATTTTTCAGAGTTTGGGAGAGAAAACCTAGAAAAAAAACCGTTCAATAATACAGTAAAGAGTACCTAATAAAAATGAAAATAGGAACGAATGAATTGCTGAGTCAACGTTATTTCAGAAGTGGTTCGAAATGAAAACCATTAGCTTGTATACATTTCTCTTGCCGAATGTTAAAATTGGATACAGCCTTACGAATCATATCGCCATTATTTCTTAAAATATCTCAACAGTTGATAATTCGGTTCATCAGCTGTTCTCTTGACTGGATTTCTTCAGAATATACCATATCCTTCAATTTTCCCCATAAAAAATAATGTAGCGGTTTGAAATCTGGAGATCGAGGAGGCCATGGAATAGGTCCTCCTCGACCTATCCACCTATTTGTATAGGTATTGTCGAGGTAACTTCTCACTTCCATGCCAAAATGAGGTCCAGCTCCATCATGCTGGAAATAAATTCCCCTAATACTTATTCCTTGTAGCATGCCGGGTAAAATATTTTGTAAGAAATATAGATAAATCGCACTTGTAAGGCGACCGTCAAAAAAATGAGGCCTTATCAAATGTTTGTTTATCACAGCACACTAAACATTTACTGAAAATTTTTGTTGTAAATTTCTCAGTCTTATAATGTGTGGATTATTTTCGGCCCAAATGTGCGAGTTATGAATATTGAACACACCATCTCTGTGATTTGCTATCCAATGTGCAAAATTCAGTCCTAAGACATTATCGCCAGGTTGCAATCGTTGTACCTGTTGTATGTGGTACGGGTACATACGGGTACTCATAGTACTTCATAATATTTAATATTGAATGAGTAAACTTTAAAGAAACAGACTAACAAGTTGAAAAATCACTACTCATACTCCTCGATTTACTAATTCAGTTAGAGATTTTGACATTGGAAGAAGTGTCACTATGGTCTATATCTTTGTTGTCGAACACCCGGTGTACATACGAATAATTTTGAAATATGCTTATGTATACCCTATACAATTCACCAATTTTTTTTTTCGAAATATACCTTCATTTACTCCATCGCAATGAGATCCGCGTCTGGGGTGCCACCTAGTATATCAACAAATTATTATAGTCTTCCTCACCTTCGGTGATTTTTTTAAGAAAATTTGTTATTTATTTTCAACCTCCACAAGATGACTAAGTCCTGTTCAGGTAAATAAATTAAAATTTTCGAACTTTATCCAAATTCAAAAATTCATAAAAAAATAAATGTTGATGTGACAACTTCAAGAGATAACACACATTGAATCATAATTCAGCTTCTTTCTAAAATGCGAATCAATTATTTGTAATTCGAAATACAAAGTATTTTTTTTTTTACCCTGAACACTTTGAATGAAGATTAATTAGTCCGGCCCTGGAATAATGAAATAATTGATATCTTTCTGACTCGACCTTAGCATGTGCCAATAACTTCCCAAGTTTCAATAATATCTGTCAATAAGTTTAGATTTTATGATGGTCTAAGTATTTCCATGAAGTTGGAAAATCACCCTGTAGCTTTCTAGGGAAATCCAGAAATAAATTTTTTTATAGTCAATCAGTAATCAGCTAGTCCAACTCTATATCTGGTAAGAGTATTTACAGTTATTCCCCGGACACCCTGTATAATATAATAACATACTTTTTGTTGGTTGATATTTTCATGCCGAGGGTCAATCCATATGATGATGGGAAGGGTAATGGTAAGTTAATAATATTGAGTTCAGAATATCTCTACTAAAAACAAAACTGGAATATTGGTGTATTGGAGTGGATTTGAGAAAAGATATATATTATCGTTCATCATAGAATTGAGGAATGAATATCTCGGATGAGTTCGTTGTTGGGTAGAATTCGTCTATTGGTTTTGGATTGATAATTTTTGGCACTCTTGTTGAATTTAAATTCTTCTATGATGTTTGAATTCAATTTCTGCTAAGATGAAGTTCTTTAATAATAATCCATTGATATTATTCCCAACTCTGAGAAACCAATACTGTCGGAGATATAATTTGTCTGTTTTTAACTCCCACAAGCTTATACTTTCGGAGATATGGTTTTTCGAAATTTCAATAATGAATCTTACTTCAATGTTTTCACAGAATGCTATAATTATTCTATCTAAGCTTTATTATATGCTCTGTGTTCATACTCATACACACAGAATATATCGTTAGGAGAAGTGAAAGCTATGGTCTAAAATTGGAAGTATATTTTTGACGTTATATAGTTCGCACCCGGCTCTTAGATGGAGCTTCGTGCATTATTCTACAGGATACAGGATCCTTATTTACCAATTTTACCATATGTCAAATAAAGTAAATATATAAATGTATGGTTATGATAGTTGTAAAATGTAAAAGAATAAACGAATACTTCAGTTCCAAAATAGTTGACACAGCGGGATGGGTACAGTTCCCCGCGTCCTGGTTTGGAACTCAAAACCTACTATAAGTTTTAAAATAGTTAATAAGGAAGACGCAAGACTCTCAAAATATATTTGTGAAACATTTTTTGTGTGCTATTTTTGAAGGATTGCCCGGATAAAGTAGAGTCAGTGTTGTGACTGTTATGTGCACGTGCCAATCCTTGGTGATTGGTTTACCCGAGACTCCCGCAGGTCCCAGGGACACCAAGGATTACTTGAGACTTCACACATGCAAATATTTCTTACTGGATTTTGGGCACATATCACAACTGCTGAGCCTGAGTCTCCACAACGGTAGTGTGTCGGGGGTCTGCCGATGCTCGTTGTGGAGAATGAGAATGTGAATGAATGAATGAATAAACGAATACTTCTTTTAGGTGAGTATTATTCATATTTAATTGAGAATTCAATTAAAATTTATATGAAATTGTTTTCAGTAATGCGACAACTATAAGGACCTTCTAAGACTTACATGGACAGGATAGATTGATCAAAGGAGAGAAGCTAAGTATACTTGCTACATATAAAATCTCATTAACAATATGCTTGTTGGGACACCAAAGTATTCTTGCAATTACCCTACTTGCAAGTATCAATACTATGCTGGATTGAGTGAAATGCACTTTTTCAAGTTTCCGACGAATGTAAGTGACCAAACTTGGGAACAATTTTGTTTGATTCCAGAATCCACAAACTGTTTCATCTTGAGATTGTTTAAGGTCACTGTGTTGAAAGTGATTTTTATAACACAAGTAAAGTAAAGCAAGGTTGTTAAAAGGAGCCTGCCCATCAATGCCTCCTGTAAATCATGCTTTCACTCTAGATCATTATTATTATGCACAGCACAACTTTTCCCTCAAGCATGTTCTGAAAGTCAAGAATATGTTCAGAATGATCATGTCAACACCTTAGGTTTTCATGATCATTCTTATGTTAATCAAGAAGAACACTTTCCTGATTTTGAAATTTCTGATGTAGAGGCACCATGCGCCTCCACTGCTTCAGATAAAAACAATTCTGGTGATTTCAATTGTTTGACAGATTATAATTTACCTCCAACTGGAAGACATGGAGAAGATTAGAAGGAATGGAAGGAAGACATTTGAGTTATTTTTTATATATTGTTTATAGAAAAGTTTTTGTTATATTGACTGTATGACCTTCTTGAAAATATTCTTCCTTTTCAGAAATAAACTGTTTTACTGCTTGTTTCTTATTCAACAATTATTGTTTTATTAATAAATTAATTATAATTGATAAAATTAGTTTCTCAAAAAAAAATTCAGAATAAGGTGTTATTTCTTCATTTACTTTTGCAATTATTTCTTTCGAAGAACTGTTATCTTCAACGATAATCCAATTATCGTTGAAGATAACAGTTCTTGGAATAATAAATTTGAAATTGTAGTGAAACTGAAAAAGGCGCCACAGTTTATATTTGGCGCGTCTGACGTTTAGTTCTGCACCCGGCTCCCTGGGGTCGCTTTTTACGCTTCCAATCCAACTCTATGTAGCTCTCACTTCCCCTAACGATATGTTCTGTGCTCGTACATGTCATCCTGTTCTATAAGAGAGAGTCAGATTCCTTTCAGCTATTTTAATTTGATTTCTTCCATGGTGCAGTTCTCATTCTCAGATTTCTCATTTACTCTTGATAAATACTCTATTATTTGAATTGAATTTCCTTTATGATGCAGTTCTATCATAAGAATACATTGATATAATTCTCGACTCTGAGAAACCGATACTTTCGGAGATATAATTTGTCTGTTTGAACTAGAGCGCCAGAAAGCTCCTGTCCACAGGACTTGAACCCATTTTTGACTGAAGTTTTCTGAGACTTTAAAGATTCCATAAATAAATAATTGTGAAAATCAAATCTCTTTTTCATTGATCGGGGGTAGGGTGTAGGGACATACGTCTGAAACTGTAGAATCCGAATTGAATTGTCAACGAGGGACACGAAAAACCCATCACTCACAGTATTCTCATAAGAATAGTCAACATAAAATGTAATAAGGCTGCATCTTTTATTGAACTGTCAATCAATTTCAATTTGAAATATTGATTAGCTATACGTACAGCGTGCCAAAAAAGTAACGTAACTCGTCAATAATTCTTGTACGAAGAATTATTAAGGAAAATCCTCGCACCCTGTGCATTCTTGAATTTGATATTTCTCACCCCCTACGCCCTGCCCCCCACTAGGTACTCTATTTCTTCAAATGGGAATATATGGATTGTGATACATCAAATTTCAAAGGTAATTTGATTACCTATTCACCCATGTCGCTAAGAGTAGTGCTGTTTTTTTATTAAAAAATTGTTTCAAGCACTGAAGTGAAGACAGAAGCTTTTGCGCGTATGTTCTATTGTCCATTCTTCTGTATTGGACACCCTTAATCGAATTTACTATGGTAAATTATGTTGTCCATTCTCCTGTATTGGACACTCTTAATTTGAATTTACCATGGTAAATTCGAATTAAGTGTACCCTGAAAATTGCGGAAAGTCCCTATCTCCTTTCGTTCGAATGTTATCGAGGCAACGGTCACCCATCTACTGAACTCACACAAGGCTGCTCGAATCTCCAACAATATTTAACCGATCGTGTTAAACTTGAAACTTTCCAGTAGATTTAGGTTATAAAGGCTCTTGCAAAATTCCAGCAATTTCAAACGAATAGTTACTGATATATTGAATTCTTTTTTTCAATTTTCAATGATTTTTTAAATATTTTCTACAAATCCTATTCTCACGAAATTTTGCAAGTATTTTCGCGTCGGCATTTTACAACTAATAACCATGTTTGAATTCAATCGGTTTAGTATTTTTCGAGTTAATGAGGAACAAAAAACAACCAAATTTCAGATGGTTATAACTCTAAAACCATTTGGCCGATTATGCTCATAAACAAACTGAAATGTCGCGTTCTGATGCACATACTAAGCTGAAAATTTCAAGTCGCTATCTCTTTCCGTTCTCAAGTTATCGTGACAACAAAAATATTTTTCAATAATTTGTCAATAATTTTCATACGATTCGCACAAAATTTCACAAACGTGCTTAGGTTCATATTTTACAACTACTCACCAAGTTTCAATTCTATCGGATTTCTATTGGTTGAAAACAAAATTATTACTCGGAAACCACTGGGCCGATTATGCCCATTAACGCACTTGTCCGTCGTATTAGGATGCGCCACCTACCCTGAAATTTTCAAGTCGCTAGCTCTTTTCGTTTTCAAGTTATCGTGGCAACGGCCAGACGGCCGGCCGGAGAGAATCAAATTTGGCTCGACTTCTTCATTGGGGAGTCGAATTAAATCGTTTGAGACCATTTTCGTCAAAAAAATCGAAAGTTACAGACATTTGGGCAAAATGATAACGCGATGTTCCCCAGAACATACGCGCAAAAATAATTTACAATTTGTGATTGGAAAGAACTACAATAAGACCATTATTCTTTCACTAATTATTATTGAGGGAAATCTATGAATCCATGAATTTGTACTTTCGGAAGCAGGTCTCCCTATGCTTTTTTGAATTCGAAATCTCTCACCCGCTCCACACCCCTCTACTGTTTTACTCAAATAGGAATATATGGATTGTGATTTGTGATACATCTAATGAAAGGACATTCGATGGCACATTGAGCGGTGTGACTGAAAAAAGAATTTGTTGAGCAATTTTTTTATTGCAAGACCAAAAATTTGTGATTGGTATCAGGTTCTTATTCTTGAAATAATAAATATTGAGAAATATCCTCCTACCCGCCGATTTCTATTTTCGAAGTTTGAGGAATGCATGCAATTTAAAAGTTGGGGGTTTATACCCTTAACCCTCAACAATTTTTTTCTATTGGATAAATATTGCTTGTGATATATCGCATCAAAGGTCATTTGATTACCAATTCCGTTATGTGAATGAAAATAAAATTTTACTTTAAAATTCTTGCAATAAAAACGATGACAAGAAAAATTTATACACAAGTTGAAAACAGCTACGAATTAATGTATTAGATCGCAAATAAAACAATAAACAGATAAGGATGGTTGTGTCGCTTTCACACACATGAAGGTGTTCTCGAAACAAAGTGAGGAGGTCAAGAAAATCTTCAGTTTTTGTTGGAAAATATTCGTTAGTCAATCTGGCAGATCAACTGAAGATGACAAAATGTATGGTATCGTTTTAATTGCTAACTGATCTCTCTAAGGCGAATAATATCATATTTCCTGAGAATTTTCCCCTCGATATGAATCAATAGAGTGAACAGCAGCGAATAGAAATCTTGATATTTCTGGGACATGAGGATCCCAAGCGGAACTATGAACAAGTCTGCGAAATTTTTAATGATGTTTATCAAGACAGAAATCCTATAAGTAAAACTACTTTTTGTCGGGTGGTTAAACATTTACAACAAACTGGAAATGTTAAAAACTCTCCTAAATCTGGAAATCCTTCAACTTCGACATGTGGCGATAAGGCCCTCGATATATAACTTTCCATAGAAGAGAATCTGAAACAATCTACACGAAAACTGGCCGATAAATTCGATGTGAGTAGGTAGTAATCAGTTGGTAACCTTCTTAGAAAAACTAAGTTTCACCCATACAGGATTAAAAGCACACAAGAATTATCTGATGACGATTTTGACCGACGAGCGCAGTTTAGTGAAGTAATGCAGCAGAGATACAATGAGGATGATACCTTTTCATCGAAAATTATTTTTACGGATGAAGCTACGTTTTACTTGAATGGATCTAGTCCACAGCAAATCCTCATTGGGCGCAGACAGTCCACACCCAACATCCCTAAAAATTTAATGTGTGGTTGGGCACAAGTGGCCATCATATCATTGGATCTTTTTTATGGAAGGAAATTTGACCAGTGACTCTTATCTAGAGTTACTGAGGAATCAAATATTACCTGTAGTCATTGATCTCTTTTCCGGTGTGAATGGTCGACAAGTATTTGACAATATTTGGTTCTAACAAGATGGTGCGCCTCCGCATTATGGAATTGAAGTGAGGAGGAATCTCGATGGCACATTTCCTGATTAATGGATTGGAAGGAAAGGATCAGTTGGATGGCTACCCCGATCTCCAGATTTGAACCCTCTCGACCATTATATGTGGGGTCATTTGAAGAGTTACCAAAATCGGCCAGATAATCTGGAAGACCTGCGAATTCAGAGAGATGATGGAATAATACGTGTTGATGCGTTGAATAATTCATTGAGGAGTTTCGAAGAATGGCCTGCACATTGCCAAGCAGTCAACGGAGCTCAATGCGAACATTTAATACATTTAATATAGAACTGCGACCGATATGATCTTCTGTTCCATTGCCCTACTTATTCAATCCTACGGACATTGTCAATGTTGTTAAAATACCTGATGACATCCTTAGGAGCATTGGCTGCCACGTCGGGAGGTGGACCATCCAAATGTAAAATTCATAGGATGGTCAGCTTTGAGTATTTACAAACTATGTGTTTGCCAGTTTCATTTTCTGGTCCACAGAGTCTACATGTTTCGTCTGTTGACTTGCCCATGCGGTACAATTGGTATTTGTACCAACAGTGCCCCATCAGCAGTCCCACCATTACCCAAAGCTCATTTCGTGGCAGCTGCTGGAGCTTCCCGGTATAGGATGCTGAGAAATCCCCGAATCTTTTTGCGTTTACAAGTCCTGGAGTATTCCTCCAAAGAGTATTACGGGCTATTATGTTATTTACCTCCAATTGTTGGACTGCTGTCCTATACTTTCCTTTTCCATGGCCACATAAGGAGTCTAGTGCAGCAACTTTACTGTTACCCTGCAAGCCACCGCACTCTGACGGTCTCTTATGACCGTATTGTATTTGTATCAATATGAGTGTTTTGGTATTGTTCAGATTTTCAGGATATGTTCCTTCTTCACTCGCAAAATTGTGGAACAATACACATTCGGATTGACCATTTTATAGCTCTTGAATTACTGCTCGTAGAGTATTCCGTTTAAACCTATTAATTGAATTCAGTATAACTAAAGTGATACTATGCGACATATTCGAAACAGCAATATTATTACATCTGCTATTGCAAATCATATTTCACCAACAGAACACTCAATCTCCAAAAATTCTATTAAATCGTCGAAAAATTTCATCTCATTAACTAGGATTAACCCTTGAAGGTATCAAAATTTATCAAAAAAATTGGTTCAAGCCCTGTGGACAGGAGCTTTGGCGCTCTTGTTCAAACTTTGACACAGAGTTGGTTTCTCTTTCGTTGTTGTTTGTTAGGTAACATTATTGATTGCTTCTGACAAATATCTTGTGTTTCTTACGCAGAAGTTTGGGAGAGAAAACCCAGAAAAGAAACCTTTCAATAAGAATACTCCTTATAGCATTCTTTAGTAACGTCATCTCAGAAGATGGGAACTGCGTTCCGAAACACATATCGAACGACAAAATTTGTAGTCCACAAGAGTGTAGTTACCGAGCACGTTGGCAAGCCAGTTCTTGATCCTCACAAAGTAATAGCCAAAACTCCCAGGGATGTTGTCTGGTATGCGCCTTGGGCAACATTTTTTAGGGATTAACTGAGTAGAGTAATAGAACAAAAGACCGAAATGGTCGCAGTTCTAAACGACCCCGGCTCACAATCTAATCTACTCGTGTAGTATAACCACTCCACCGACAACTCAAACCAGAATACACTGTATGTGTATAACCCGCTCATATTCATCGCGAATGTTCCTCTTCAGATATCATCCATAGACACTTATTATACGAATCGATAGCACACTGCCTGAAACCTCTCTTGTTGCTATTGAATTTTCCCCCCATATTTTCCTGCTCCACATCTTTCTAGATACACTTCATGCTTCATACGATATCGCGCACAAATTTCCGGAAATATGAATTCAATTCTTCTATCGACAACAAGGAACAATCCCGTCAAAGCTCGTGATTTTTTTCTATTTCTCTTCGTTTGTATGTACGCTTCTCCGGGCAGGGCGCTCATGTCAATTCCAATTGTTTCCATCATACCACTGCTGGGAGAATTGGCGAAAAATTGGTGATAATACACCTGTACTTTCTGCTTGGGGGATAGACGAAAGCTCTTTCGTGAAAATAGCATTCTTAGGAAAGCTTGGACGTATTTCCTCTGTTTTTGAAGGGGCTGATCGAATTCGTTTATCTCGGAGGATTCATTCCTGATCGAAAATTGGATAAGAGTAGGTTTTAACGCTTACTTTGAGGGTTTGTTCTATTCGCTCAGGGTGAAACATTAAGACTCTAAGCAGCTTTGTGGTTCATTATTTACTCGAATAATACACTTTCCAAATCGTATGTTCGTAACTGTCTCAAATATTGAAAATTAATGTAGAATTCAAATATCGAAAAAAACAATGGGTTCAAGCCCTGTGGACAGGAGCTTTCTGGCGCTCTAGTTCAAACAGACAAATTATATCTCCGAAAGTATTGGTTTCTCAGAGTTGGGAATTATATCAATGTATTCTTATGATAGAACAGCATCATAAAGGAAATTCAATTCAAATAATAGTTTATTTATCAAGGTTAAATGAGCAATCTGAGAATGAGAACTGCACCATGGAAGAAATCGAATTAAATCTGCCCAATAACAAACTCAACCGAGATATTCATCTCCCTAACCTAATCTGAAAATTTCAACTACCTAGCTCATTCCGTTCGAGAGTTATTGTAGAAAAACAATTTTTAAATTTTCAAAAATTTTTTTTTACACTTTGCGGTAATCTGGTCAATACAAAACTTCACATGCGTACAAAGGTCATGATTCTACAATTTGATGCTAAATGGATTTCACCCATTAACGAGCTCGTCCAAGATATTTACGCTCCAAACCCACCTTGCAAATTTCAATCCGCTAACTCCTTTCATTCGAGAGTTATCGTGCCTACGGCCGGCCGGCCGAACAGAATCGATTTCGACCACGGATTCTTGATCAGTGAGTCGAACCAAATCGTTTAAGACCATTTTCATCGAAAAATTCGAAAATTACAGACATTTGGGCAAATTGATAAGCACTCAGTTCCGAGGAACTAGAGCGCCAACAAATTTCGTATGACAATTGCCCAAAACAGGTTTAAAGTACCTACAAATAGTAGATATTTCATAAAACATTTATGAAAGAAGAGTAATAATAAAAAATTACCTTGTAATCGATCAAAAATTTCCTGCTCTACGTTCACCAAATGTTCTCCTCTCTCGAACTACAGAATTATGCTTTCAATATTTACATTCTGTTTGCATTCTATGTCTATGGATGAAAAGCAGTCTCACTACTCTGAGATTTTTCTCACTTCGCTCACATTTCGGAATACACTTTATTCTCATAATTCTTCGATTGATTAGATAATGTCATGTTGACATTATGACAATTCATACATAGAATAATATATCATTCTGTGAAATAAGATTTATTATTGAAATTTTGAAAAATCATATCTCCGAAAGTATTAGCTTGTTAGAGTTAAAAATGATATCGTTGGATTCTTATGGTAAAATTGCGTATTGAAAAAAATTTAATTTGGAGTTTGTTCTGTAAAAAAAAAATTTTTTTTTGTTACTCCGAAACTATCTGTCCGATTTTGCCCAGTAACGAACTTAGCCGAGATATTTATCTCCCAAACCTACTATGAAAATTTCAACTGTCTAGCTCATTCCGTTCGAGAGTTATCGTACCTACGGCCGGCCGGCCGGACAGAATGAATTTCGACCACGGATTCTTGATCGAACCAAATCGTTTAAGACCATTTTCATCGAAAAATTCGAAAATTACAGACATTTGGGCAAATTGATAAGCACTCAGTTCCGAGGAACTAGAGCGCCAAAAATTTGAAATCGCACACGTTCTGTCCGGCTGGCCTGCAGTTGCTATGACAACCTGAGTATGGAATGAAATAGCGAGTTGAAATTTTCAGGTAGGCGTCCAAATGCTACGTACAAGTTCGTTTTTGGGCATAACGGTTGCTGGGTGAAAATTTTGATTTTCAACCAATATACAGTGCGTTACAAAAAGTACGCACCAAGAGGAAATTTTCTTGCCTGTATAGTTTTTTGAAATTTGGATATTTGGGAAAGTTGGTGCTCAAGAAACGATGTTTCTTGACATAATTGTTATTGATCGTGTTACTCTGCAAACTTGTCAAAATTGACATTTAAAAATGGTCAAAACACGTAGAAATCAGAACAATATCAAAAAGTTTCTGGAAGAAATGTTGCTCAGAATTTCATTTTAAACCAAACTGCCAATTTTCATAGTGAAATTCCATTTCATTTTCACATGTAAATTTGTTTTAGATGAGACCTGTGTCGCGTTTTTAGTAGTATTTTTAGTTAATGCATTCAAAAGCGATTTCAGAGGATTGGAGAATCTTCAGATGAGGAATCGAATGATTTAATTTCTTATGATGTTTCAAGAATAATTAGCAAGATATTAACTCTTTCCGCTTTTAATTTCCCAAGTTAATTCGGTTTTCCCCCAGATTGTGAGGTTTTCACTATAGAAATCATAATTTATGAGGAACATTAAATTAATATAAACTTTACTTGAATTGTGATAATATCTCTTCCATTGGAATTACATTCCGAATAATTGTTCAAAATTTGCGCAAACCCCGAAGGTCCCTCTAGCGTGCTGTCATCAAAGACCTAATATCAAAAAATTTCGGAATTTCACTATTAAATTTGGCAGTGTGGTATAAAATGAAATTCTGAGCAACATTTCATTCAGAAACTTTTTGATATTATTTTGATTTCTACGGCTTTTGGTCCTTTTTCGAAAAAAATTTAATTTTGACAGGTTTGCAGATTAACACGATCAATGACATATATGTCAAAAACCATCGTTTCCTGTGCACCAACTAAAACGAAAACTAAAATTTCAAAAAACTATACAGGGGAAAAACATTTCCTCTTGGTGCGTACTTTTTGAAACGCACTGTAGATTTGATCAAATTGAAACTTGGTAACTAGTTGTAGAATACCAACATGAAGACGTATTTGAAATTTTTTAAGGATCGTATCACCAGAACCGATAACTTGGGAACCGGACAAGTTAGCGACTTGCAATTTTTTATGGTAGCTTGCGCATCCGTTTGCGACATTTGAGTTTTTTAGTAGGTATAATCGGCTAAACGGTTTTGGAGTTGTACCTATCTGATATTTTGATGTTATTCCCTCAATAACTCAAAAAATACGAATCCAATACAATTAAAACCTGATAGGTAATTAGTTGTAGTATGCCAACGCGCAAATTTTGTAAGGATCGTATGTCTAGAAAATTTTATTTATTTTACTATTCGTCCGACATCGCTGAAATTTTGCGAAACACGATCAGATCTATATTGTTGGAGATCCGAGCAGACTGGGGTGAGTTCAGTAGCTGGATGGGTGACTGTTGCCTCGATTACTTTAGAATGAAAATAGATAGGAATTTTCAGAGTAGGTTGCGCAGCCGAATGGGAGAGTCAAGTTCGTTGTTGGCCTAATCGGCCCAACGATCTCTGAGTTATACCCATCTGGAATATTATTTTCTCGATAAATCAAATAATACAAACCCGATCGAATTGAAACTTGGTAATTAAGTAGTTGTAGAATATCGACATAAAGATGTGTGAGGACCGTACTTCTAGAAGATTTTCAAAAAATTACGAAAAAATATTAGGTATCTCCCGATAACTTGAGAACGGAAAGAGATAGTCCCTTGCAATGTTCAGCTTGCGCATACGAATACGGCATTTGAGTTCGTTAATTGGCATAATTGGCCAAATGGTTTTGGAGTTTTACTCATCTGAAATTTTGTTGTTATTCACTCTTTAACTCAAAATATACAAATCTGATCCAATTAAAACTCGGTGATTACTTTTAGAATGCCAACCCACTAATTTTCGCGGAATTTCGTGAATATCGTATCATTGAGTTACTTGAGACGTAAGTTTTTTCGTATTTCAAATCCAATAGAATACATATTATTATTATTATTATTATTAAATGATGAAAAGAGTTGAGGCACAGGCCTATAAACTCACAATAACAAAATTTAACAAAACAAGTATTTCAAGAACATTCAATTACATTGAAAAAAAAAACAGAAAACTACTAAGTGGTGAAGAAAGATAATAAGAGTCGAAAATGAGTGATCACGGAGCCAGTTATCATATGAGTTCTTAAATGCATTCACAGAAACCGAACTCATAACACTTGCAGGCAATCCATTCCACAAATCAAATACACGGTTTGAAAGAAAATGCTGTCTAGTCACTGTTGAAAATTTCTCTTTTCCAAGCTTAAGGGTATGGATCAGAACTCGCAAATCGACGCCAAAAAAATCGCGAAGTGCACGAAATGTAAATATTAGATCACCGAGAGCTCTTCGGGCCGCGAACGGTGTAATGTTCATAATTGAGAGCCTCTCATCATAGGTTGGCCGAAAAATTCCATAAGGCAATCGAGTAGCTTGCCTCTGCACGTTTTCCAACATCACAGCATCCCGACTCAAAACCGGGCTCCAAACCGGACCAGCGAATTCCAAAATAGGACGTACGTACGTCTGGAAGAGAACACTGATGGTGACCGGATCACACTTTCGAAAACCTTTCTGCACTAAAAACAGTGACTTTCTGGCTCGTTTTACAATGGTTAATATATGATCAGACCAGGTGTAGTTTTCTATTATGAGGACACCCAGAGCAGTGACTGGATACAGCAGGAATAACATACAATTTTGTGTCATCGGCAAATTGAGAACAACATGATTTGATACATGCTGAGAGTTCAGAAATGTAGAGAACAAAAATTAAGGGTCCAAGGACAGAGCCCTGGGGCACGTCACTAGAAACTGGTCTTGGCGATGAGAGTGGATGAGAGTGACCGACCGACTCGTACTTGAGATGAGCGATCAGAAAGAAATGCCGCTATCCAGTCCAGAAGTTTACCACGTAGACCGAGATGGTCCAGTACGTATAAAGCTGTTTGTGAGGCATACGATCGAACGCCCATGAAAAATCCAAACAGGCACCTTGGCATCAAGACATTTGGACCAGTCGTTCACACACTCCAGAAGATTGCTAATAACTGAACGTCCAGGAAGAAAACCATGCTGGCAGTCGGGAATGATTTTGTTATCCATTGCAAACTTGAGAATGGAGTCAAGCAACATTCTCTCACAGACCTTGGCAGCAATTTAAACCAAACTGATGGGGCGGTATTTAGACGCATCGAGCTTGTCACCCTTTTTGTATATCGGTGTCGCTAGGGCACTTTGCCAAGACGGAGGCAGTGATGACGTCTCAAATGACCTTGTGAAAATTTTCGAAAGAGGAATAGCCAAGAAATGAGAGCACTTCTTGAATATCTTGGCTGATTTAGACATTTAGAGCAGATAGATGTTTTTCAACCAAAATAGGTGGAAAGGTTACCTCGTTCAGAAAAGAAGTGCTGCGAATGCTGAATGGAAGGGGAGGTGAGCCGGTCTCGTAAGCGAAAGAAGCAGGAAATGTCAGAATGAATGCGGTCGAACGTATTAAAAAACAAAACCTACACAGAGTGGCCCTACCGAGTCATCTTTCCCATCTCTGAGACCCTACTGCTTGAGGATCCCTGTTGGTTCACAGCGGTTGCAGGGGGAGTCCATCAGCCTGGGATACTTTTGCGTCTTTCAAGCAGAAATTATCGCCATCGATCACTGCGCGAAGCTAATACTTGAGAAAAGTTGCGTCCGCAGATCAATCAAGATCCTATCAGATAGTCAAGCTGCCTAGAAGGCCCTAGACTTAATACAACTGCAAGTCCCTGCTTGTACATGACTGCCCGAACACACTTGCTTAACTTGGAGAGCGCAGCAAGCTGCAGCTCATTTGGTTCCTGGGTCACTCGGACACAAAGGGTAATGAGATGGAGGATTGGCGCCACGAGGAGCTTCCATGGGGCTCATTAGACCTGAACTGGCCTGTGGTATCTCTCTCAGGGCAGTGAGGAGGGAAAAAAACAGATGGTTGGGCCAAAATGTCCAGGAATTCTGGAGCAGCATACCTGAACACAGACATGCTCGCTCAACAATTACTGGCCCATCAGCTGAAAGAGCCATACAATGGCCCAGATTCTCTAATAACTGATAACTGAACCTAACAGCTGTTTACGCGGGTCACTATTGCCTCAGGAAAAACTTAAGTACGCTGGGGTTTACTTAGGACTCCGAGTGCAGACTATGCCTGGAGGAAGTCGAGTCCATCGAAGACATCATGTGTGACTGCACCTTGGGGACAGGATCAGGAACTGGACAAAACCTCACCCACCAGACTCATATCCTTTATCAAGAGGCTTGAGCTTGTGGGTGAAGTATAGAGATTATAGGTGTGCCACAACAGACTGATTGGTCACAGTGGCGAGGCGGGTTTCACCTGCCCAACACAATTCATATAACAATATGTCCGAAATAAAAATTCTGCGATCATAGACGATTCTGTCATTAAATGTCATTTAAATTGAATAAAATGTATTCATATATTATAAAAGCTGAGAAAACGTTATATCGATGGTAAATTCGTAGAAGAGTGTCCAATAGATGTGGGTAGACAATAGAACATGCATGCAATTGCACCTGACT
The DNA here is from genome assembly GCA_937662695.2 of Halyzia sedecimguttata. Lineage (NCBI taxonomy): Eukaryota > Metazoa > Arthropoda > Insecta > Coleoptera > Coccinellidae > Halyzia > Halyzia sedecimguttata. The sequence continues at coordinate 66,370,395 of OW569413.2, read as the reverse complement.
TCCCGTCAGTGCTTGAACCAATTTTATATAGTGGCTAATTGATCAATAAACGGATTCTGATATCATACAAGCATTTCCTATCGAAGTTCTTCACTGGATAAGACTCTTGGCACGCTTGTTATATGGCGCGCGCTAACATTTTGCTCAATTTTTAGCCAAAAATCGTCTGGACCACCTGGGAACATGATAATTTTCAAAATAAATACCTAGAAATGAAATTAGCAGGGTAGGTTTGAGGTCTCAATATGACGGTTCAGTCCGTAAATGGAAAAAATCAGTGAAGCTATATAAACTGCTTAACTGAATGATAGTATGGAAGGGAACGAGTTAACCTGATTCAAACGATCTCTAATAACCATCAATTTCAATGTGTCAAATGTTATATCATGATTGAAATATATTAATCATTGAATGAACGATTACGCTAAAGCTCCTGACGTCATGGGTATAACTCCAAAATCGTTTGACCGATTATGCTCATTAAGGGACTTGACCGTCGCCTATGGATGCGCAACCTACCGTGAAAATTGCAAGTCGATACCTCTTTCCGTTCGAAAGCTATCGTGATAGCACGTCTTCCCTAGAACATGCGCGCCAAACTTTAACTAATGATGCTTCCGTCTGGTAGCGAGTGAACATAGTATTGAAATTATGAAGATGTAATATTATTGCGGTACCACGATAAGTTATTTATTAGAAGAAATCATTGACATATGCATGTAATTATAAATAAGAATATTATATAACTTGTCACGTTGGTTCGAATGAGCATTCAACTCGGCATTCAAGACACGTTGAAGCAACAATTTATTCAGAAAAGCTTAATGGATTTCCGAATGCCAAATTATACCTGTATTGAAAGGAAAACACCTGCGATGCGATTTTATAACTGAAAATTAACCGTCATGCTTTTTTATATATCTGTAATTCTGGTCTTGTGCGGGTAATTATTCCAATAATCGAATTTACGTGAATTTTCTCCGTGACACTGATACAATAAGATAAAAATTGGTTCAAGCCCTGTGGACAGGAGCTTTGGCGCTCTGGTTCAAGCTTTGAAAAATTATATCTCCGAAATTATTGCTTTCTCAGAGTTGGGAATGATATCAATGGATTCTTATGATAGAACTGCATCATAAAGGAAATTCAATACAAATAATAGTTTATTTATCAAGATTAATTGAGCAATCTTCAATGCTTTAATGCTTCAAAAATTATCATTCAAAATAATAAGGAAAGTATCATCGAAATGTCTAGAGCAAGGCTGAGCATTCCTGATATTTGAGTAGATAGGGGCTGATGAGCAAATTATTTTAATAGTTCAAAATATATTAATGAAATACAATCCACTTTTCATAATTTAATAGTTCATACCACTAACACATTCATTCTGTATTATGAACCTAAACTCTAAACTAAAAATATTTGATACTTAAATGTAGGTCCACAATTCAGCAATTTTTTGCTAGCAACATAATGAAAATACTGTATATAGGAATATGTCTCACTACTCAAGGAAGTAAAAGGTAATATTAACCTCAGTGTTCAACGAACAGTAATTTGTTTTGATGATTCCATTATGTTCTTCTTTCCTATTGCCTTCCTAAACTACATCATTAAAAAGATCCAATTCTAAATCGTCTGAAACATCATACTGAATTTATACATAAATTATTCAATATGCAACAAGGCAATATTATTTTCGGTTTCAAAACAGTCTACAGTCAAACTACGAATTGACATGTCTCTAATAGCTAGGTAAGATGACATTTATGAACAGTGGACACAGACAGATTGTGTGTTCACATTCTATGAATACATAGAACTGCGATGTATTAAAGAAATTTTGAAAAATCATATCTCTGAAAGTATTAGCTTTTTGCTACATCTTTCATGAATTTTAAAGTTGTGATGAAAAAAAAAAATTTTTGTTACTACGACACCATCAGGCCGATTGTGTCCAATAACGAACTCAACCGAGATATTTATCCCCCAAACCTATTCTAAAATTTCAACTGTCTAGCTCATTCCGTTCGAGAGTTATCGTGTTAAAGGCCGGCAGGACCGAATCGATTTTGACAATGGATTCTTGTGAGTCGAACCAAATCGTTTAAGACCATTTTCAGCCAAAAATTCGAAAATTACAGACATTTGGGCAAATTGATAAGCACTCTGTTCCGAGGAACAAGAGCGCCAAAAAGATAATAGTAATAACGTCGTCTTGGACTGTGAAAATGATCAGTTGGTTTAGGAAATTTTGAATTTGATGTTCACTGAATTAGTAGTATTCGGTTGTTAAAACATGTATACACTTCGGAAAAGCCAAATGGAATGAATTCATTACCTTTGATACTGTACATATTCATGGAAAATCCCGAAACACGTCAAATTCGAATTTTAAATTGTCATTCTTCTTCGTAAAAATGTGAACCCTACCTTCAACCCCCTTTGAAAGAAAGGTGCAACTCCCAATTTTTCAAATAGGAAGTATGGGCTTGTGATATATCGTTTGAAAGCCGGCGTCATCCTCCAAAGAAAATGAAAAAAAAAACAAAACAATTTTGTTTTCCAGATGGTACCATGAAAACTACATAAAACACTGCTAGTTTATTTAGAACACCTTCACAAATTGTTTTGTGCTGATAAGTTGTAGTTTATAAATTGTCTAATTTGTGTTTGGATTTCATTTAACTTCCATTTTGAATAATGGTTCGACAATCAATGGAAATGCACAGAATAACAATTTCACAAATGATTGAATGGTTACGGAGATAACACCCGAACACAAAAAGAAGTAAGTCTCTTCTTTCATTTCCGAATTTGCCGCCTACAACCCAAGGGACAATAAGTAGAATAGAGAAACAGTTTCGCGAGTTTGTGCATATAAGGCAGATTACAAAAGCAGCTGCTAATACACTGTGTGAGGATCTGAAATTAGATGTGATACTTGACCTTGAAGAAAATGCACATAAATCGAGTAGAGCGGCCTACACAACATTCAATGTCAGCCATACATATAAAATGATACCTACCCAGAAGCTCTTGGAAGACGATTCTGATAGGACTACTTATTTTTCTGAACAAATGATCGAGATGTTTGATAACACTATTATCTAATTAGTAGAAGTTCTGTTCAGTCACGAGTTTTCTCTCAACGGGTCATGCTAATCGTCAAAATTGCCGCTACCGAAAATCCTCACTGGATGAGAGAGGAACACACGCAATTCCCTCGAAAGGTTAATGTTTGGGCAGGAAATGTTTTCATACAGTGGATTCGACGCCGTATTATTCATCAGTGAGTGGAACCCAATCGTTCGAGACCATTTTCGGCCAAAAATTCCAAAAATACAGACATCTGGGAAAATGATACCACGCTATTCCTGGCAGAACAAGCGCGCAAAAATATTAAGATATGAAATTTCACCTGCCCAACACAATTCATATAACAATATGTCCGAAATAAAAATTCTGCGATCATAGACGATTCTGTCATTACTGAAGTATGTCATTTAAATTGTATGAAATGTATTCATATATTATAAAAGCTGAGAAAACGATATATCGATGGTAAATTCGTAGAAGAGTGTCCAATAGATGTGGGTAGACAATAGAACATGCACGCAAATGCACCTGACTTCCCGTCAGTGCTTGAACCAATTTTTATATAGTGGCTAATTGATCAATAAACGGATTCTGATATCATACAAGCATTTCCTATCGAAGTTCTTCACTGGATAAGACTCTTGGCACGCTTGTTATATGGCGCGCGCTAACATTTTGCTCAATTTTTAGCCAAAAACCGTCTGGACCACCTGGGAACATGATAATTTTCAAAATAAATACCTAGAAATGAAATTTGCAGGGTAGGTTTGAGGTCTCAATAAGACGGTTCATTCCGTAAATGGAAAAAATCAGTCAAGCTATATAAACTGCATAACTGAATGATAGTATGGAAGGAAACGAGTTAACCTGATTCAAACGATCTCTAATGTTTGGGCAGGAAATGTTTTCATACAGTGGATTCGACGCCGTATTATTCATCAGTGAGTGGAACCCAATCGTTCGAGACCATTTTCGGCCAAAAATTCCAAAAATACAGGCATCTGGGAAAATGATACCACGCTGTTCCTGGCAGAACAAGCGCGCAAAAATATTAAGATATGAAATTTACCCTTAAATGAATGAGGACTTTAAAAATACTTTTATGAATTTTTATGAACAGTAGCGTGCATAATATTTTTACAAAATTATCTAGTCCACATCTTCATTATTGAAAGGTTTATTTCTGGGTTTTCTCTCCCAAACTCTGAAAAATATCTATGAAATAAAAATTAATTATTTTGTGATTTGCTTCTGCGTAAGAAACACAGGATATTTGTCAGAAGCAATCAATTGAACAATGTTGCCTATAAAAAACAACGAAACAACATCAACGAAGAAACAACTGTATCGTAACGTTTCGGAGTCTATATCAGACTCCTTCGTCAGACGCTTAATGAAAATCGTTAGAATTATTTTGTTGATAGTTATTTTGTGAAATTCAAGAATTGTCACATTGACCTCCCACAGTATCCTTTAATGATTACTTATCCACATCTTCAGTTTCAACCGTCCATATCCAAGTTTTAACAGTTTGTTGTAGGGTTCCAACAATCCATATCCCATTTTCAACAATTGGTTGTAGGGTATAAATAACCTATACTCAATTCATACAACATTCCATAATCAATTTTCAAAGTTTTTTGTAGAATTTCTACACTCCATATTTAATTCAATATTTTCGCCCGCATGTTCTGGGGAACACCGCGTTATCATTTTTCTCAAATGTCTGTAATTTTCGGAAATGTTCTCACAGGATTGGGTTCGACTCCTTGATGAAGAATTCGAGGTCAAATTTGATAACTCGAAAAACAAAAAACTGATCCAATTCAAACATGGTTGTTAGTTGTAGAATGCCGACGCAAAAATTATTGCAAAATTTCATGATTATCATCTCACTAGAAAATTTTAAAAAAATCATTTAAAAAAATTATATATATCAGAAACCATTCGTCCGACATCGCTGAAATTTTGTGATAACCTTCAGAACCAAACTATACTTCTAATTTCGATGCATAAACACGATCTTATCTATATTTTTGGAGAACCGAGCAGCCTTGGGTGAGTTCAGTTGCTGGATGCCTGACCTTTGCCTCGATAACTTTCGAGCGAAAAGAGATATGGACTTGCGCAGAGTTTAGTTCGTTGTTGGTCTTAAGGTTTCGGAGTTCAAGTTATACCCATCTGGAATATTATTTTCTTGATAACTCTTAAAATACCGACCCGATCGAAATGAAGCTTGGTAACTAGTTGTAGAATGTCATAGAGTCGTTTGTGAAATTTTGTGAGGACCGTACTTCTAGAATTATATATCTCACGCTAACTTGAGAACGGACCGAGATAGTGATTTATAATTTTCAGGGCAGGTTGGGCATCCGAATGCGCGAATTTCAATTTGGTTTTGCAGTTATACTCATCTGAGATTTTGTTGTTATTTTCTCTATGACTCAAAACATACAGATCTGGTCCAATTAAAACTCGGTAATTCTACTTGTAGAATTTCGTGAATCCTGGAGTTACTTGAGGCGTAAGTTTTCTCGTATTTCAATTCCAATAGAATACGTATGTCAGAATAAAAATTCCGTGATCAAAGACGATTCTCTTGTTACTGTCAATAATTTTATGAAATTTATTCATATAAACTGCTCCACAAGAGTTAGGGATAATCGTTTCAATCAAAATAACTGACATTCTGAAACCTTTGTTTGCGCTGAAAACGTAATTTAATATAGTTTTAGGTTCAAAACTATAAATGCACGTAAGTTTTTTGGTCTGCAACATATACAGGGTCATTAACAGAATAGGGTCAAATTTAACGACTTTTATTTCCGGACATTTTATTGTTTTTTTTTGTCTTTTTATGCCTTCAATACAAGGTATGGCCACCACAGGCATCAATGACCGCCTGACATCTTCATTGCATACTGTCAACCAGGGTGTTGAGCATATCTTGAGGAATTTCATTCCATAAACGAGGCAGTAGTGCTTTGAGGTCATTCAATGTTTCTGGTGGAGGTTGGTGATCATCTAGTCTTCTTTGTAGCATATTCCATGCATGCTCTATGCAGTTTAAGTCTGGCGAATGCGGAGATATTGGTAAATGTGGAATACCATGCTCGTCTGACGCATTTTCTACTATTGCTGCACGATGTGGTCTTGCGTTATGGTTAAGAAATTGGAAAGCTTCACCAATGGCAGCATGAAAATTTGGCACTACGTTGCCAATGACATGTTCCCTATAATGTAAAGCAGTCATATTGCCAGGACAAATGTGAAGGTCTGTGCGCCCGTTGTAACATATCCCAGCCCATACCATAACAGAGCCTCCTCGAAATGGATGAACCTCCATAGTACCCTACGCCATTGGACGTGCAGATTAACATGCTGCCTGGCCCATTCTAAACTTTGTCGTTTATGCTCACGTGTTAACGGTACACCCCTCAATGGACGTCTAGAAGCCAGGTTAATCTCCCCCAAACGACGTCGGATGGTTTCAATGGAAATTTCAGGACCATTGACATTTAAAAGTCGATTTCTCAGCATCCTACATGAAGAAAGAGGATATCTCCTCCCCGAAATGATGACAAAACGGTTTTGTGCGGGTGTTGTTTTTCTTGGTCCACCAACCCTAAGGTAAGTGTCCCAATTACCGACAACTTCGGATTATTTTCCATAAAACAAGACGAAGAGAGACTTCATACAAATTTTAATTCAACAATTAGTTAGTTTATAGTTTCTTGGACGAATTTCTTTACTCCATTAATTCCTCTTAAGCATCCTCGCCGAAAAAGCAGCTGTTAATTGGTCGAATGTCAGTCTTCATCGAGTGAGCACTGTTTTCCTTGCTATTCTGGTAAGTCCACGCTCTTCATTTAAGTCTCCCTGATTCAACTAATGCAGGTGAAATTTAATTTTTTGAGGAATAATATAATTGGAGACGATTAACTGTATTCAGTTCTATCAAAAAAAAAAGTAATGTGTATCATATTTTATGAGAAATTGGTGTGTCGATAAATAGTACATCTGAAACATATTGTGTCCCAGATATCGACATCTATGTCGATATCTGAATCGCCGATAATGATTTTTGATTAAGTTTCAGAAACGTTTACTCCATTTTCCTGGATACGATTGTTTAACTATTCTACCCAAAAGATCCACAATTTTCAGTGTACCAATTATCGACACACTGTTTTCCATCGGATTACAATATAAAAGTACAACGAATTTTGATGTCGATATTACGTTCAACTTTATGTCGATAAAAGGTGCAAAATTCTGTCGACGACTGAGACTCATACCATAAGAAAAAATTATCAATTTTTTGGACAACACATTAAAACTATTTGTCTTATCTTATGATAATCAGCTCATAGAATATTCAAAATTGCTCTCAGTACTAATCGATATTCGATTGTGGCCCATTTTTATGACTTAATCATCCATTTTTAAACGAATGTCGATCATACGCTCCTTAATGTGGTGATAATGGTTCATATTTAGTTTCCACTTATTTCATGATTACAAAATGTCTAGAATACTGCAATACACAAATGAAAAATATTGTGTCCCGGCGGAAGCAACTTCTGACGCAAATACATACTAATTTTGAATCGAGTAGAATAGAAATCGCAAACTTTTCCCCAAAATTCGTCCGTAAATTCGGATGTTACGAAAGAGAATTTGAATGTAGATCTACTACTGGATTGTTATGGCCGTGATTTGTCCGACACTGAAATAAATTTTCATGGGCTACATCAAGATATGAATGACAAGAATGACGGGAATACAGATTATCTTCTCGAAGCCCAAGTTTTTTGTGGAGCAAGCATACAAAATGCAAAAAATAGTGAATCATTTGAGAACCCTTGAAAATGACACGAAAGAAAATCGAGTTAGGACAGAGGAGATCATACGTAGAATTACAAAGCCTAAAAAGTTGAATAAACGTGGCTTATATGAAGTACCTGAAATGAAAACGTTTATTTCTACGGATTAACCAAAAATCATCAAATATTTTTTCATATTAAGCAGATAACTTATATTTCCCTTGTTTTTGCGCGTATGTTCTGGGGAACATCGCGTTATTTTTTTACTTTTTGTGAATATTTTTGAGCTGTTATTTTCACTAAATATATTAATTTTTCTTTATTTACCTATTATTGATGCCAAAATCTGGATTTCCCACAGTGTCGATAATTGGTTCACATGTATATCGATGATTGGTGAATTCATATTTTTCCGATGTCGATAATAGCGACATCTGCTTTGAGACATCATTCTTTTTATTTAAAATATTTTGCCCTTTGAAGATGTTTGTTTTTTGTACTTTTATCAAAATTGAGGGTTCAAAGAAGTAGAAGCAGAAAATTTCGTTCATATAAAATCATTATTTGAAGTCGAAATGTATTAGATACGTTGAGGAACACGCTATTGTATCGGTAATTGAGACATTTACCTTATGTCTTACCTGCACAAACCTGTATCATTGAACCTATTCCAGAGTCGCGATATTACACTTTGCGATACCTACTTGAAATGTTTCTGCCAAAGCGACTTGAGTGAGGCCATCCTGTAGCAACCGATAGCCCTATTAGCCTCGGCGTTTGTTAATTTACGTCTTGGCATCTTAAGAAGCTCGTGAAATTTACTAAGTTCGATATCGCTAAGAGACTGACAATAAATTAACTGCATATTGAAATGCTAAATCTTACGAATAATGTGAAAAACTGCCAAACTCGAGAAAAAAGACGACCAGATGGTGAAAATATGCATTCAAATTAAATTAATAAGTTTTTATTGGCAGTTGATCATGTTTTTGATATTGTCTTTAAAATTTTTCGCCCCTCAGAACAACTTGATAGGATATCCCTAACTCTTGTGGAGTAGTTTGTTACAAAAGCTGAGAAAACCGTATACAATATCAATGCTACATTCGGTTAAGTGTGTCCAATTGAACATGCGTGCAAGAGCTCCTGACTTCACTTCACTATCTGTCAAAAAGTGACACAGTCCACAGACAGAACTCAAACTCAAACCAGAATATTTGCCACAACACACAGAACCATTTAAGGAACTTATGTAGAGGCAATGAAGTTCTCATTTAGCGATCGATATGTTATGTTCGTACAAACTTGAAATAATGGTTTCTGGCCCACAAAGGAGCCCCGCTTGAAATAATTACCGAAACTCGAGCTCAGACAGGACGAACCTTAACGCTGTAAAATTTCGAAATTTGTTATGGTGATTCATGTAAATTTCAGTGGAAACGTCAACGGTAACGCCGCGAGGTGAATTCCTATAATGTGCAATGTCTCTACTTTTGTGAATAAGTTATTCTTCTGGTACATAAAACATCCAGTTGCGATGAAGCAGTAGAAGATTATAAATTATGGAAACCAACGTGCAGTTTAATGGAAACCTGCTCTTTAAAGTGGAATTCTGAGGACGTAAGAGGTCGGAGAAAATTTCCTTTGGTTTTCAAGAGCAGTAATTGGTGCGTTGAGTACTCCGCCAAATTAATTCTATCTACTTCCAATTATAGTGCTTCTCGATTAAATCACTGATCTCTTAAGGCTTTGAAGTTTGGCTTCTGAAAATGGTTCAATAAAATGAAGAGCTTCAGGTCATTCGTCCACGTAATGATCAATGTAATAATATTCCTTGTTGTTTAAAACCTTACACGACTGAAATTTTTGCGCGTATGTTCTGGGGAACATCGCGTTATAGTTTTGCCCAAATGTCTGTAACTTTCGAATTTTTTGACGAAATTGGTCTCAAACGATCAAGTTTGACTCCCCGATGAAGAATCCGAGGTCAAATTTGATTCTGTCCGTCCGGCCGGCCGGCCGTCCGGCCGTACGGCCGTCCGTTGCCACGATAATTTGAGAACGAAAAGAGCTAGCGACTTGAAATTTTCAGGGTGGGTGGCGCATCGCAATACGACGGACAAGTTCGTTAATGGGCATAATCGGCCCAGTGGTGTCCGAGTAATAATTTTGTTTTCAACCAATATAAATCCGATCGAATTGAAACTTGGTGAGTAGTTGTAGAACATGAACCTAAGCACGTTTGTGAAATTTTGGGCGAATCGTATGGCTAGAAAATTTTAAAAAAATTATTAAAAAATATTTTTTTTGTCACGATAACCTGAGAACGGAAATAGATAGCGGCTTGAAAATTTCAGGTTATGTTGTGCATATGAATGCTACCTTTGAGTTTGTTTATGAGCATAATCGACCAAACGGTTTCAGAGTTATAGCCATCTGAAATTTTCTGAAATTTGTTGGTTTTTTGTTCCTCATTAACTCGAAAAGTACTGAACCGATTGAATTCAAACATGGTTATTAGTTGTAGAATACCAACGCAAAAATGTTTGCGAAATTTGGTGAGGATAGCATCTGTAGAAAATTTTTAATAAATCATTGAAAATTAAAAAAAAAAATTCTATATATCAGTAACTATACGTTTGAAATTGCTGAAATTTTGCAAGAGCGTTCATTACCTAACTCTACTGCCAAGTTTCAAGTTTTAATACGATCGGTTGAATATTGTTGGAGATTCGAGCATTCTTGTGTGAGTTCAGTAGATGGGTGACCGTTGCCTCGATAACTTTCGAACCAAAGGAGATAGGGACTTGCAATTTTCAGGGTAGGTTGCGTATCCGAAAGGGAGAGTTGAGTTCGTTTTTGGGCATAATCGGTTTAACGGTTTCCGAGTTATATCCACCTGGAATATTGTTTCCTTGATAACTCAAAAAATAAATATTCGATTGAATTGAAGCTTGGTAACTAGTAGTAGAAAATCAACACAAAGACGTGTTTAAAATTCTGTAAGAACCGTACTCCTAGAAAATTTGAAAAAAATGACGAAAAAAAAAATTTTAAGAACCGCGCGAATTCGATTAAGGGTGTCCAATACAGCAGCATGAACAATAGAACATACGCGCAAAAGCTTCTGACTTCACGTCAGTGCTTGAACCAATTTTTTTTTCGGGATTTTTTTTTAATTTTCTGGAGGCGCGGTTCTTAAAATTTTTTTTTTTCAGTTAGGAATGGAAATTCAAAGAAAGTCACATTTCACATTTAATTTCCACCTGTAAGGAAAATATACGCACCGTCAAAATAGGGGAACGGACAAAATCTCAACGAAGTTTATAATTAATTTTTGCGCGTATTTTCTGGGGAACATCGCGTTATCATTTTGGCCAAATGTCAGTAATTTTCGATTTTTTTTTCCGAAAATGGTCTCTAACGATTGGGCTCCACTCTCTGATGAAGAATTCGAGGACAAATTTCATTCTGTCCGGCCGGCCGGCCGTCCGATGCCACGATAACTTGAGAACGGAAAGAGATAGCGACTTGAAATTTTCAGGGTAGGTGGCGCGTCCCAAGACGACGGACAGATTCGTTAATGGACATAATCAGCCCAATGGTTTCCGAGTAATACATTTGATTTTCAACCAATACTAATTCGATCGAATTGATACTTGGTGAGTAGTTGAAGAATGCAGACCTAAAGAAATTTATAAAATTTTGTGAAAACTGTATCACTAGAAAATTAAAAAAAAACTGATTAAAAAATATTATTTGGGGCACGATAACATGAGAACGGAAAGAGATGGCGATTGCAATTTTTTGGTTCGGTTGTGCATCTTAATGTGACATTTGAGATTGTGAGTAGGCATAATCGGCCAAACGATTTTGGAGTTATACCAATCTGGAATTTGGTTGTTATTTCCTCAATAAGTCGAAAAATACGAAGCCGATTCAATTCAAACGTGGTAATTAGCTAGAAAATAGAAAATTTTTCAAAATTGTCACTGGAAATCCGAAAATGACCACTGGTATAATAATATGCCCATTGGAAGGAATACGATTCAAAATTGGGCAAAATCGTATTGCCTTGAATATCAAGGGAAAAATTACTAATCACTCCAATAGATGGACCGCGGTTAGTCGATTGGCCAAAAGTGGTGTACAAGATCAAGAGCTCATAAAAATTACGGGTCGAAACAATATGCCTAAAACCCTGCTTAAATATTGACGTAGAACATCATAATCAAATTATCAGCAGCATGCGTAGTGGAAATACATCTTCATCAGTTATAGAAATTAACACATCTGGATACTCATTTAACTTTTCTTGTTGTTCTTTTGTTAATTGCACCTTTAAATAAATTGTTTTTACTCTGTATTTTTTCTAAAATTAGCAAAAAATGTTCTATCTGAATAAACCTCGACCATGGATAAATGCTCAAAAATTTTATAACAACTTTCTCAAGCTTGTTGCTTACAATCAACAGACCTTATATACAGTGCACGTCAAAATTATGGAACAAATTCATTTTCTCAGAAGAAAAATATTTGGCCGAATGGAAGTCGACCATTACAGTTTTGTTCATGCACAACTTAAAACCCCTTTCAAACCCTCAAGGCCCCCCCCCCATTTTTTCTCCATTAAAGGGTTCGCAGGGGTTGAAAGTTGTGCATGAACAAAACGGTAATGGTCGACTTTCATTCGGTGACAAATTTCATCAGGTACCATCGTCTCAAAGTAAATGAGCCATGTCAAAGTGCACATAATGAAAACCTCTTTGAACTAACTATTTTTCAAAAAAGAAAAATATTTTCTTGAAAATTTCTGTACGCCTGTAAAGAAGATACAAAGATCTTGCCAAAAAAGTACCACATGACCCACATTCCCTATTCAAAAAATTTAGAGGGTTGATGGGGATGGCACAGGGTGCAACAAAAATCCTTCAAAAATGCATAAAAATTTGGTAAAAGTGAAACAAAAATTGACCTTTTTCAGGATTTTGTTGCCAAATATTTTTCTTCTGAGAAAATTAATTTGTTCCATGATTTTGACGCGCACTGTATATTATGAAATTATTTCGAACAAATATCAATGTCCTTGGGTGATTACTACTGCAAATAAAATTTCGACTAGTATCTATTTCTGAAATTTCAAATCATGTAAATCTCAACTGTAGTAAGTCCTGGATAGTCGAGTTCGCATTGTTGCTTGCCACGCAGGGTATCCAGGTTCAAATCCCTGCTGGTTAAATTTGCAATTTTATTGCTTCTGAAAGTTTTTGACAGTGAGCATTATTTCGTGAGAGTGTGTGAGTTGTGAATAGGCAATAGAGTTTGCGCCCTAAGCTACTGACTTCAAGACAGTGCTTGTCAATTTTTGTTTGTCTAGAAATGAACCTTCTACAAGATTTTGTATTCAAAATGTCCTTAAAAAAAAATATGGGGCATTTCGCTAGAGCCTTCCTTCTGAGGAGACAATTTTACATATATGATCATATACAATCGAAAGTAGATGAAACTTCACAACGAATCGTCCAGTAGATCTAGTTCCTTTCGTTAGAGGTCGATCGACATGGAACATTGTTCGATATTTATTCCAATGTAAACAGAACAACCATATTTTAAATACGTAGTACGGCCTCAATGTTATCATTCAACTAACCGCAAGATACTAAATAGAGATTACTTGAAATGAATGATAACACGACAATTGCGAATACCACAAATAAATGACGGGAAATGCTTCTTTCACATAGACCCAAGTTAATTATATATAAAGTCTATAGTTTAGTGCACAAAACATGCCGAATATTTATGACAACTGACAATAAAACGACCGGTTTAAAGGTAAGGAAAATCTCAGTCCACGTACGAAACGTATGCAACGCATTATGACGTCTAGAATTTTGAATTTGCATTAAAACCGATGACTTGAAAACATACTTAGATATCATACGCATCATCGTTTTAATGCAAATATGTCATAATTCGTACGTGGGCTTAAAGGTAAGGACAAACTGAGCCCACCTACGCAACACATGCAACGCATGCATGGCATGACATTACATGGCGTCATCCTAAAACTATTTATCGAGTTTCAATTCGATCGGATCTGTATTTTTTAAGTTGTTGGGAAATCAAATCTTCAACTATTCAACCGTTTGTCCGATTATGCCCATTAACGAACTTAACCGTCGAATTTGGATGAGCAAGCTACCCTCAAAATTGAAAGACGCTATCTCTTTCCATTCGGCCGCACAGTATTGAATTTGAACTCGAATTCTTCATCAGTAAGTCAAACCTAATCCATTGAGACCATTTTCGCCAAAGAATTTGAAAATTTTAAACATTTGGGCACAATGATAGCACGCTGTTTCCTATAACATGCACGCAAAAAGAGAGGTACTGTTTTTAAAATTTGTAACCGCTTTCTAAATCAAACATTCAACATATAGTCACCTCAATTTAATCGTGGTCGTAAATACTTCTGCAGATTATCATGATAACTTAAGGTTTTCTAGTTGAACTGTCTTGGCTCTCAACTAACGAGTAGTTCTCGTGATCTAACAGATTACGATTGGTAAGAGGTCAGGTACAAGACGTATTAGGTTTCTAGTTGATTTTCCCCACTTTTTCAAGGTATATGCTAAAGAAACGTTTCACTCGAAAAATAAAACTATGACAATCATATGCATATATACTTCATTTACTTTTATGAAGTCTCCCGGTTGGCCATGAATATTTGACACATTTCACCATGTATATTTTGAAAATGTTAGGTTATAGTCATTTTCCTGTCAGATAACTACGCAACGTTGTCCTATCTACAAAGAACTCGTAGTAATAAATTATTTTCACAATGTGAATTTACTTCGGAAAAATAATTAATTTGAGAAGATATTATGTGAATTCAACAAGTCCAAACACCTGGCGACTGCAGAAGAAAATCTGTCCTCTGTTGTAACTAGAAATAATTCACGTATATAGACTAGTTGGAATATTTAATTTTGCAATTTTCTTGTATGGTAATCAAGAATCAAGTGTTGGAATTTTATTGAAAAATAATGGATAAAGTAGTCCGTTACTTTGTGAAAGTTCATTTGAAAAAGAATAAAAGTACCTGAATAACCCGGCAGGAAAACAGACGTACCGATGGAATCCACCACTTTCCTCAAAAAGACATTAAAATACCTTGTTGCACAACTTGATATACACCAGTTTTAAAATGTAGTAGTACTACGAAACCCGAGTCATTCTTATACCTTGATAAAATATAATGATAGGAAACTAAGTAATTTCATTCGAGAGTTCAACATGTCAGAAGGAAGTTTTCCTATTGCAGATTTCGGTTCTGTATATCACTTCCTGATACCAATTCTCTGCTTCTTCAAAACTACTTTCGGCATTTTCAATATCAAAGCAAAGAGTTCTTTATTAGTCAAAGATAATGGTCTGTGAAAATATCTTCTCTAATGCCCCTGATCGACGGTAGGGAATCCAATCCCGCAAATGCTGGATCCCGCAAACACGGGATCCCGCTGAAATTCTGCGGGATCAACATTGCGGGATTTTCCGTGCGAGATCTGCGGGACTCAATATTAAAATTCCGTATTCGATAATGAAAGCGCCAAAGCCCCAGAAAAAGTGTAAGTACTTTTTTCGTCGACCTCTATGAAAAGTGACATTTTACGTAGTAATTTGCGTAATTGTAAAATCGACTATTATTGAAGACAAGTACTTTGCGGACCAAAAAGTACATTTTCGTCCGCAAAATTACTTCCCCGTCCCCTGTGGTCACTATGGATACGGTCCAATACACACATAAGTGTAAGAATAACTGTCAGTGTTGTGGACACTATGGATACGGCATGATACGGTTCAAGAGGATCATAAGTGTATGTGAGGATAACTGTCATTTGTTATTGTGAAATTATTTAAGTGATCCGAAATTCATAAAACTATGTATAGGTGGATGAAAAAATGTAATATGAAATTCGGCGTAAACTGTCTCTTGTATAGCCTGCTTCCTATCCCTCGGCTCCACCTCGGATAGCAATTTGCAAGCACGACAATGAAAGACAGTTTTTCGTAGTACATAAATAACTTTTATGCTACTACTATACTATGTTTTTAATTGCATAAGACCTTTTTATTAACGTTTTCATTAGGTTTAGTACAAAGAGTATATATATTTTTAACAATCCCGCATTCTTAAAAAAAATTGATGGCGTAGATCCCGCGTGTTTGCGGGATTGTTGTTTTGGTGCGGGATTGGATTCCCTAATCGAAGGGCGATTAAAACAACGGTTTTTGGCTCGTCGCGGTAAAGCTCGCCTGTCGATCATTGCAAAACCGGCGGTATTGCATTGTTACACCGGCGAGCTTCAACTCGAAGAGCCATAGAAACGCGGTTTCACTCGCCCGTCGATCAGGGGCATAATAATGAAGATTATGTTGAGAGTAGAAATTGGCAACGTCTCGGCGAATTGTTTTGACCTTGAGGGTATTTCAGCAGTGCCAACCTGCCTGTGTTTTAGTTACAAAAACGTGATAGACCTAAATCATTGCCAACCGGGAGACTTTATAAAGTGAATGGAGTATATGAATGAATCGCAATTCATGGGGAACGGCGTGCTATCATTTTGTCCAACTGTCTGTAATTTTCGAATTTATTGCCGAAAATGGTCTCAAACTATTCGAATTGAAACTTGATTACTAGTTGTAGAATACCGACACAAGGACGTGAAAATTCGAGAGGATTTTATCACTAGAAAATTTAAAAAAATATTATGTAGTATATCACGATATACTTGAGAACGGAACGAGATAGCGATTTTCAATTCTCACGGTGGGTTGCATAACCGAATGCGTCATTTAAGTTTCATAATAGACGAATATACCAAACAGTTTTGGATGATGCGCAACCCTCGGCTCAAACTACCCTGGAAATCTCAAGTCGTTATCTCTTTCCGTTCTCAAGCTACCGTAGCCACGGCCAGATAGAATCAAATTTGAACTCGAATTTACAGTTATTTGGGCAATATGATAACACGCTGTTCTCCAAAACATGCGCGCAAAACTATTCTGTATCTAAGAAATTAGCCGTTCGATATTGACGAAAATTTGCAACAGCCTTCAAAACCTAATTATAAAGCCAAGTTCCAAATTTGAACGTGATTTACAGGGTGGGCCACGGTCGCTGGTACCCTGGACTTTTACGGAGAACAGGACGTACGATTTTATTGAAAATTTGGTTTCTTCTCTGGGAATCAACGCTCTATCGATCGATATTTTCAGCACTGCAGTGTTGCCGCTCATATCAAAAAGTACTAACAACTTTGATATTTCAAGTAGAACACCCTATATATCATTGCTTTTTTCGATTCGACGTAGTCTCCTGATTAATTCTGTGCATGTTCTTGTTACAATTCTTGTTACAAGAATAAACAATTTCAACAAAACTTGATTTGTATCATTTTTGTCTTCCAGTTGAATCATTTTTCAATCAAATATAATATATATCCTTTAATAAATTCAACGATATACTTTACAATCGATTCTTGACATTTCATGGATACCTATTACAAAATGTAGCTCAATATTCCCATTGGCATGAAAACTTGCTTTAATTCAAAAATTTCTTTCAATACATCTTATGATATACAGGTCAGACCATTCGAAAAAACGCAATTTTTATCGTTTAAGTATGTCTCGTAAACGCCTCGGATTTTGAACAACCCTGTATGATTAAGGACGTATGTCGATGGTACCGATCGTGGTCCACCCTGAATATTATTGGAGATATTGAAAAATCCAACAATCCAATTAAAAGTTTGAGATTATTTGTAGAATAACGACGCACTGATTTTTGCGAATTTTCGCGAAATATCGTATCACTAGATTATCGAAAAAATCACCAGAAAAAAATTGTTTTTCTTCTAAAATTTTATATTTCAGAAACTATTCGTCAGAATCAACTGAAATTCCGCACATGCCTTCAAGCCACCATTTTAAATCGAGTACCGAAGTTCAGCGCGATCCACATGCTTTTTCCGAGTTAAATTAATGTTGGTGTGAAGTTTCCTATAACTATAACAAATTCTCCAAATATCAAATTTTTCCTGCTTCCACCGGTTTCCTATCCGGAGTTTTATCGAATATAAAATATGCTAGAATTCGCCCATAATATGTTATGTTTATACACAAATAAATACACTATTATTGTTATCATTAAATATATGTCTCTCAAAACAACTAATAAACTCCAGAATATGTTAAAAAATCTTGAAAGCTGCTATGTTAAAAAGTTGATACGTATTAAAGAAATCATTAATTCTGTATTTGTGGCACCATCAAGGCATCAGCCGATATAATATTAAATAGATCAAAAATATTCTCACCTCAAATCTAGCGAAACGAAATACAGACATTGGAACGAAATTATAGCACAGAGACGATTGTGTAGAACGAAACAACTTTAATATTCTAATCATCACGAATAATATCGGAAATATCCATTCCACCAAACTTTGCCGTCATTCCCATTATGAAATGTATATCCTAAGGCTCGTGTCGTAATTAAGCCCGGAATAAGTACAGGATCCAATCAAAGATATTGCCTCCGAGTTGGGCCAATACATCAAGAATGGGAGGAGAGCGTTGTCTCATTGTCTGGAACGACTTCAATTACTTGACCATTTCAGAGTTGCAACTTCAATAATTGCCACCATCGCAATTAAATATTCCAAATAGTCTACCGAATAAACGACCGTCGAGTTAATTGAATATTGAATCAGTTAGAATTTAGATTGGATGAATTTGGACACAGGCTGTATAAACAGGAAGAGGAAATATCTTGTGAGATTGGATTGAGTTATTTTTCCGCTATTAAGTGGCTATAAAAGGAGACTAAAGCATATTAATTCTCGCTCGAATGGAGTACACGTACCAAATACCAGAGGATATTGGAAATATTAGACTGAAAAAGAAAATAGAAGCTATGGATTATTTACTACCTCAAAATTTTTTTCATATTACATATTATTAGTCGATGGCTTCTTCGGGATTTTCTCTCCCAAACTCTGAAAAATATCAATACAATACAAAATTTAAATTTTTTTGAAATTGCTTCTGATCTAAGAACACCAGATATTCGTCAGAAGCAATATTATGAACAATGTTGCCTAATAAGGGCAAACAATATTTTTGTAAAGTTGCAGAGCTTAAATCAGACTCCTTCATCTGACACTGAACAAAAATCATTTGAATTATGTATTTGTTTTTTCAAAAGATGTAATAATGTCTGGTATGGAGACATTTCTTGTTGAAAGTGCAAAATGTATTCCTTTTGATAAGATTTATTAACGTTTTATTAATGTTAAGTTATTATTAAGTACCTACATTATAATTGCATTATCTTTGTTTTTCATTGAACATTGAATTAAATTTATTCAAATTGGCTGCTTTACTTTTTGCGCGCTTGTAAGAGGGAATAGCGTGCTATCATCTTGCCCAAATGTCAGTAATTTTCGAATTTTCAGCCGATTTCTCAAATGATTAGGTTCAACTCCCCGATGAATAAATCCAGGTCAAATTCGATAGTCCGGCCGGCTGGTTATTGCCACGATAACTTTCGAACGGAAAGAGATTGCGACTTGAAATTTCCAGGGTAGCTTGTGCATCTGAATGCGACGGTTAATTTCGTTAATGGGCATTATCGGCCAAACGGTTTCGCAGTTATACCCATCTGAAATATTGTTTCGTCAATAACTCCGACGGCTTGAACGTTTGAACGGAATTTCAGCCAAATCCGAAATATAATTCCTGAAATATAGCCTTTTTGACAAAAAACATTTTTTTTTTCTGGTAATACGTTCCTTAGGAAATTCCAAGAAAATTTGCACGTCGGCATTCTACAAATATTACTACAATACTACAAACAAATTATTATTTTTTTAAATGCTATATTTCAGGAATTATATGTTGGGTTCCGCTGAAATTCCGCACAAACATTCAAGCCACCATTTTACAATCGAGTATCAAATTTCACCTCGATCCTGTACAGTCGAGATGGTAGGTTCGTTGCTTGCTACGCAGGAGATCCGTGTTCGAATCCCCTCTGAGTAAGTTCACTATTTTATTTATTCTTAAAGTTCATGCAGTATTTTGTGACGGTATGTGAGGTGTATATTGGTAATAGAATACGCACGCAAAAGCTCATTTCACGTGAGTGTAATTTAAGATTTTATATTGTTCATACACATGCTTTATTGTTAGATGCACAAATTGCAATGCTAGAAGTTCAAAAGAATATACAGAGTGAGTATTTCTTTTGTAGCTTCGACATGGTTATACAGAACGAAATGAATTTTTCTGTGAAGTTTTTTAAACTATGGTTAATAATCTCCAATTAACAGTTTTTTCCTTCTTCCACTGGTTTCCTCGTTATAGACTTGCGAATTTATAAAACAATGAGAAATTATCATAAAGAAATCAGATGAAGGTTATATTGATTCGTTTTGAAAATACTGAATCATTTTAGAAAATTGAATTATTCATCATTTCTCCTATAACGCACCGTTTTCGAGATATTCTTCATTGAATGTCATAAAATCTGTTAAAAATTCCTGAAATTTAACTGCTTTTATCAATCGGGATCTCACTGCTCAATGATCTCAAAGTTGACACTTCTAGAAAGAGGTAGAGCTAGTAACCTCCTATCTAACATAATACTTTTATGCATTTCAATCTCGCTCGTTTCCAATTTAATTGACTTTATTATCATCTTATAATGGGATATGTTAATAAGTTGTATATAATCCAATTTCAATTTGTTGATAAATGATTAATTTAAAATTTCAGCTCATTTATGAATTGTGCAAATTATTTATCATAATATGGAGCAAAGACATAGACAATCATTATTCGAACAATTTTAATTGCAGGGTAGTTATCTTTTAGGAAAAAGATGAATAGGCTTGCCATGATCTGTAGTAAATTATGAATTTTTCTCTAGTTATCCCCAATAGTGAATATAAAACTTTAAAATTATCTGTTATCATTATCATCAAAACATTTATTCTCCTACTGCTTTGATTCTGCACATTATAAGGATTTCTCTCAGATATGGAACTCAATTTCATCTTGTAACACACATTCAAATAATGATTTTCTACTGATATAACTCATGTCACTTATAATTATTTTATTCCATTCACATAGTTGAATCATAAGTTAGTGTTATGTTAGTATGCATAAGAGAAGTGATAATTAATTTACGATCTCAAAGCAAAACAAACTTCATAACCTACTCCTGAAGCTTTAGATTTTTCCACCAGGGGGCTTGGAGATGAACTTGAATGGCCAATAAGAATATTATTATACTGTGACATTATACTTTGCCTCGTTTGAATTAGTGTAAATGCGAGGGGTTGTCAAATTGTTTTCCTTCATCGAGGTATCGAAGGTTTTGATCAAGGTTTTTCTTATCTGAGAACCTTGGGTTTTGATATAATCGAAAAGCTTTGTGAAACCCGAACATTAATAGGCTAAAATTAATTACATTAATTTCAATCATAATTACATGTACATACCGGGTGAGTCTTTGGGTTGTATATTAAATTCAAGCATAGATTCCTATCATCAATAATGAAACACTTTTTTCATATACGTAAAATAAGACAGGCTGTTTAAATTTAAAAAATATCAGTTTATATTTTGCAGCTTCTTCCGAATAAAATGAATATAGGTGTGAAGTTTCAAATAACTATGATACATAATTACCTATTCTTCAAATATCAGTTCATTTCTACTTCCACTGTTTCCTAATTATAACTTGTAGATTCATAGCACTAAATGAAATAAACATAAATAATAAGGTTTTCTTGAGTTATTTCAAGAAGATACGGTAGTATTAGAGAACTAAATTATTCTTCATCATTTCTCCTCAAATGCAACGTTTTCGAGATATCCTTCATTGAATGTTATAAAATCAGAAATTCCGGAAATTTCAATACTTTTATTGATCCACCCCTGAGCTTTTTAATCCCCGAATCAAGATGTAAGCCACGTTGTCATACTTTTTCTCGTTCAACATCAAATTCATAGATAATTTATATGCAGGAGTGTAACAGCACATTATGTAATTTTTGAATGCTTTCAACTTTTTACCTGGGACGAATCCGGAAAAATGGTAAATGGAACAGTGTTTTATAGTTGATAAGTGGACTATATGCTTAAAATTTCTGAACAACTTGAAGGCTCACCCTATATACATATACTTATTTTATTGTAATAATACTCTTCAATTAAATTTTAAACAAATTCAATTTGATTTTAGAACAAATTTTGAGTCCTTCAGCATGATTTCAGCTGGAGACGAAGTCGAAACTCTATTCATCGAGCAACAAATATAACCCTTTGTGCACTACTTAATTAAATAAAATACCATTGTGCAAAATGTGCGGGTTTTTGCGCGCCTATTCTAGGGAACGTGCTATCATTTTGCCAAAATGTCTGTAATATTCGAATTTTTTGCCGAAAATAGTCACAAACGTTTAGGTTCGACTCACTGATAAAAAATGCGAGGTCCATGTTGATTCTGCCCGGCCGGCCATTGCCACGATAACTTTTGAACGGAAAAAGCTAGCGACTGTAAATTTCCAGGGTAGGTGACGCTTCCAAATGCAACAGACAAGTTCATTAATGGGCATAATCGGCCCAACGGTTTTCGAGTAGGTACTGATTTTGTTTTCAATGAATACAAATTCGATTGAATTGAAACTTGGTGACTAGTTGTAGAATACTGACATAATACGTATGTGAAATATTGTGAGGATGGTACCACTAGAAAATTTAAAAAAAATTATCAACAAATAGATAACAAAGCGATAGCAATTTGCAATTTCTAAGGTGGGTTGCGCATCCAATCCTCCTAATCGGCCAAACCGTCTTGGAGTTATACATATCTGAAATTTTGTTGTTATTTTCCCAATAACTGAAAAAATACGAAACTGACTAAATCCAAACTATGTAATTAGTTGGAGAATGCTGACGCGCATATTCTTGAGGATCGTATGACCAGAAATCAAAAAAAAATCATTGAATATCATCAAAATTCTTATATCAGAAACTATTTGTCCGACATATCGCTGAAATTGCAAGAGTCTTCAAAACCTGACTTTTCAGCCAAGTTCCAAATTTGACGATCGGATAAATATTGTTGGAGATCCGAGCAGCCTCGTGTGGGTTCGGTAGCTAAATGGGTGAGTGATGCCACGATAACTTTCGAAGAGAAATAGATAGCGACTTGCAATTTTCCGGGTATGTTGCATATCCGAATGGGACAGTTAATTCCGTTGTTGGGCATAATCGACCCAACGGTTTCGGAGTTATACCCATCTGGAATATTATTTTCTCGATAACTCATAAAATACAGATCCAGTCGAATTTAAACTAGGTGGTAACTAGTTGTATAATACCGACATAAAGAAGTTTGTGAAATTTGGCGAGGACAGTATCACTAGAAAATTAAAAAAATGGGTTCAAGCCCTGTGGACAGGAGCTTTCTGGCGCTCTAGTTCAAACAGACAAATTATATCTCCGAAAGTATTGGTTTCTCTGAGTTGGGAATTATATCAATGTATTCATATAATAGAACTGCATCCTAAAGGAAATTCAATTCAAATAATAGTTTATTTATCAAGATTAAATGAGCAATCATGAGAATGAGAAAAGCACCATGGAAGAAATCAAATTAAATCTGGCCAATTTTGCCCAATAACGAACTTAACCGAGATATTCATCTCCCTAAACTACTCTGAAAATTTCAACTACCTACCTCATTCCGTTCGAGAGTTATATCTATGTCTATGGATGAAAAGCAGTCTCACTACTCTCAGATCTCTTACTTCATGTTCAGTTCCGAAATGTAAGAATTTTCTGAGAAAAACTAATATCAGAGCAAACAACTGAGATTTAACTCACTTCGCTCACAATTCTTCGATTGATTAGTCTCAGGAACATCATTTGACATTATGACAATTCACATTCATACATAGAATAATATCATTCTGTGACAACGTTGAAATACGATTTATTATTGAAATTTTGAAAAATCATATCTGAGATTTTTCTCACTTCGCTCACAATTCTTCGATTGATTAGTCTCAGGAACATCATTTGACATTATGACAATTCATATTCATACATAGAATAATATTATTCTGTGACAACGTTGAAATACGATTTATTATTGAAATTTTGAAAAATCATATCTCCGAAAGTATTAGCTTGTTAGAGTTAAAAATGATATGATTGGATTCTCATGATAAAACTTTTTATTAAAAAAAATTTAATTTGGAATTTGTTTCGTAAAAAAAAAATTTTTTTTTGTTACTCCGAAACCATCTGTCCGATTTTGCCCAGTAACGAACTTAGCCGAGATATTTATCCCCCAAACCTACTCTGAAAATTTCAACTCTCTAGCTCATTCCGTTCGAGAGTTATCGTGCCTACGGCCGGCCGGACCGGCCGGACAGAATGAATTTCGACCACGGATTCTTGATCAGTGAGTCGAACCAAATCGTTTAAGACCATTTTCATCGAAATATTCGAAAATTACAGACATTTGGGCAAATCGATAAGCACTCAATTCCGAGGAACTAGAGCGCCAAAAATATATTGGGAAAGCCCTGTGGACAGGAGCTTTGGCGCTCTCATTCAAACTTAGATAATTCATCTCCGAAATTATTGGTTTCTCAGAGTTGAGAATGATATCAATGGATTCGTTTCATAGAACTGATCCATAAAAGAAACTGATTTAAATTAAATTACGAACTTATACGAGATATTCGTTCCTCATATCTACTCTGAAAATTATATTATATCAATTGAAACTTACCCGCGATGTTTCCGTTCTGTTTCCACTAAAGATATTCTGAACTTACCAAATTATATCATATGGATTATATAACTCATGTTATAATGAACCAATAGAATTCCTGAATTTCCCTTAGTAACGTCGTATAGATAACTGAATATACCGCTTGACGACGGTATATAATCGTTTTGGTGATTCGCCTCCAGCCATATTGGAATAATTTCCATAGTGACGATAAATGTCAATGAAATGTCAGTGCATTTTTGAAGATGCATCGTTTTGGTTTGAGTTCAAGTGGTGAAATTGACCAAGAAATTGTTAATTTAACACCAGAAAATACCACGAAGACACTTAATTATGTTTGGAAACAGTTCACGGTGTTTTGTGAACATCGAAATTACAAACTTCGTGCTGATATTTCAAATGATGAAGTAGCGAATATTTTGAAAGATTGGGCATTCAATATGAAACGTGCAGATGGAAAAGAATATAAAGAAAGTACAGTTAAAACCATTTGGAATATTTCTGCTAAACTCTTACAGAAAAAGTTTCAACAGAGAAATAAATCCATTTAAAGATACAATTTTCGAAAATGCGAGAAAGGCCCGTACAGCCAAGAGGAAAAAATTACAAGCAATCCCCGACAGGAAAAAAGAGAGCTCAACCGCTCTTAATAAGAATGAAATACTCAAAATTATTTCAAGTTTCGATGAAAATACACCAGATGGTTTGCAAAAAAAAATTTATCAAATTTGTGCTGTGGAATTGGCATGGCGTGGTAATGAAGCAGCCTTTTGCTTAACTGACTATTTCAAAAAGGAGTTCGACAATTACGGTCAAAATACGGGATCGAATACAATCCAGTATTTTCAAAAACAGCACAAGGTGGTGAACAACGTACCACAAATTCTAGATGGTTGGTAACAAATAAAGAGTCCACGAATCAGTGTCCAGTACGTCTCTTGGATAAATTATTGAGCAAAAGGACTCCAAATATCACAACCAATCGTCTTTTTTTAACACCTAATATTGATTGGCAGAAAACAGGAAAATGGTATAAAAATTGCCCTGTAGGTTTAAATCAGTTGAGTAAATGGACACGTACAGCAGCTGAAAGTATCGGACTAGATACGAAAAAAAGGAAAATTACGAATCATTCGAATCGCTCCTCTGCTGTGAGTATCTTGTCACCATAGACATAGAATAATATGGACTGGTTCTGAGAAAGAGACCATTGATATCAGCATTAAAAAGAGATAGAATACTTCAAGGCAAAACCAGAGACAATAGAATAGATTCTATTTCTCTATGGGCAAAACCACGGTGTGACGGTATAAGAATATATTCTTATACTGTGGCAATTGGGAACTTCCCATAGAGAAATAGAAGGAAGAGAGAGTTCGATTGCCTACTAAACAGCAGTGGGACTCTGTAACTTGCATTCCAAAGCGAAAGCATAGCGCCGCTTTTGCTTTGCTTCCGAATACATGTTCGGTGCTACCCACAGAACACACGGTGCTACCGATCTAATCCGAATCGTGATAGGGAGTACAAAACTGTATATAGCAATCGGCTACATCCGCTTATGCTTTTGCTTTGTTGTTACAGAGTCCCACTGCAGGGGCGGCAAGGAATCCAGCTGGGTTTGGTGTAATTTTTATTTATTTGTATACCGTGGTGGTATTGCGAAGGGCGCATGCGGGCATTTACCCGCGCACTTTAAATTTATTAGAAGTGTGATACTGACTCAACTGATTTCATTAACATAAATCACTTCGTTCAGTACTGATTCAACTGATTTTAGTTACATAAATCACAAATTGATTTATGTAACTTCAGTTGAATCAGTACTGAACGAAGTGATTTATGTAAATAAAATTAGTTGAATCAGTACGAACGAAAATTGTTATTGAGCCTCTGAAAAAAAGGAAGGAGAAGAGGAAAAAAAAGTACTTTGATCAATTTGTTTATATTTGAACAATTGTTTGATAACATAATAAATAAAATATAAATCTTATATAATTTTTCATTGAGGTATAAAATAGTCAATGACTGAAATAATTTTGATGCATAACAGTATTACAATTAAACAATCAATTCAATAAAATATATTGTGTAAGTAAATTCACTTGGCAATGCTCCGAAGGACAGGGATGTTTCCATCATATCTGCAACAGTTTGACTTAAAGTTTTGGCAGCAATAGATACTTTCATTTCATATCCAGGATATTGTTTCAAATTGATATATTCTTTACGTATTTTGAGTGCCAAATAAAATGTTCTTGTTTAATCTAAATCTAAATATTGTTCAACGTAACATAATTTTGCAATTTCATGGTTATCAAACTGAATATTATATTTGAGGAAAGTATTTCTTGTTGAT
Source organism: Halyzia sedecimguttata (assembly GCA_937662695.2). Lineage (NCBI taxonomy): Eukaryota > Metazoa > Arthropoda > Insecta > Coleoptera > Coccinellidae > Halyzia > Halyzia sedecimguttata. The sequence goes on along the minus strand of OW569413.2, from coordinate 66,343,217 downwards.
TATAGCAGATGGGGGGGATCGAATAAGCGACAAATTTATCATTTAGGCTAAAGTAATAATCAGTTCTACCTGTTTGAGTATTACAAAGTTGTCTGATTGCTACTCGATTAGTTGTCCCCTGATCATAAACAGTCCCCATTACCTCCAACCTAATGCTTTGGACAATTTCAACTATTTCGAACAATAAATGCTTCAGATCTGCTGTCTGTACTTCTGGTAAAATAAAAACTCAATAAAAACTTGTTCTAAGCACAAAGTTTGATGTAAGTTTAACAAGGTTTATTAATATCTGTTTATTCAAACCCACATCAATAGGACTGCCTTGCAAAACTTTTTGTATAGTGTTAGATTGTTATATAGTTAGATTTTGACAGAAACAATGATTTTCTGAGTTTACCTCTAATTTTCTGTTGGGATCTACTCACATTATACAACTTACTTTTCCTAGGTGTAAGATTCTTCATCCTACTTTCACCTATATGCCCTAGAATGCTAGTCCTTCCTCTGACCTGAAAGTACCTCGTATGAAGGACCAGCAAGACTTTCTCCTACGCTTGCAGTTTCAGAAGTAGCAGCACATTCAGATTCATCAGTTTCAGATTCATCTTTTACTTTTACTGGCAGAGCAAATTTTGTCAGCCTACCTATTGTTGTAGAAGTAAAAGCAGATTCCTCGAAGTGATCTTCACATAAGTATTGCCTCGCGTTGGTTACTGATAAATTCATGATGGCAAACAACTGCTGTCTTCTAGGTGGGCATTTCTCAGGAAATTTAGTTTGATATTTCCTATTATTAATATTATAATATCAATCTTCGCTAGTTTTGGCATTGATCTGAAAGAAACATTTAATCAACAAGCATATAAAATTGTTCTTCAGTGAAGTTATACTAATAACAGTATTAAACATACACTAGGGGGTCTATAAACAATTATAATATCACATAAGGTGTTAAATTATTATATAACTATGCTTGATCTCGTATTTTGTATACAATTATTAAATTTGTAGCATAATTTTCGAAATATATATTCATCATTGAACACTTCACAGGAATACGTGAAATTACTTACCACACCACTCCAAAATGTAAAAACGGTGAATTCAGTTTTCTATCATTATATCAATCTTCACTAGTATTAGCATATTATATCTGAAAAAAATTATTTAATCAACAACAATACAAAATTGATCATCCTTTTACAGGGAAGTTATAGTATACTATGTCAGTATAAAATTTAGCAAGGGAGTCTTTATCCATATCCAATGTATAATTTAAACAAGAACGAGAACGTTTTTGAACAAACTTACCCGGAGTCTCAGAGATATCTTCTGTTCGAAAGCATAACCTGCATAACAAGAACCAAACACAAACGCCATTTTAAATAATACATTTCAAGTTCCCGTTCTATTGATTAACGGAGAAAGAGAGGAGATATTCTCCTCTCTGTTGGAAACCAGCTGGATTCTTCGCATTCCACAAACTTGCCGCCTGGAATGCGGGCTATCTGGCGGTCTCTCTATTCTATTGTCTCTGGAACTTCCAAAACTCTGGTGGCGGGATTCGACAACTAACCAAGCTCCTAATGAGCCACGTGTTCGAGTTTAATTGTTCAGTATTCGTCAATAAACTTTTGTTTAAAAAAAAAATTCAAGTTGAAATAGTGAATATTATCCTGCCTAATATGTCTTCGACCAGAAACGACTATTGTTGTGTGCCTCAATGCAATTCATGGGCGAAAAAAATGCCAAAATGTATAGGTTTGAGTTTTCACTTCTTACCTCCGGAAAACCAAATATAAATATTGGAAGAGTACTTAACCTTGACCTACATCCAGATAATCTTTATTATACCTCAAACATTACACTTATTGTTAATAATTCTTTTCACATAATATATATGTATCATATTTTGAAAAAATCATTTCAATTATTGGTAACTGTTTTACAAAAGCTTTATCTGGTTCAATTTGACACTATATTCTCATAAATAAACTAGAACATCATGCACCTGAACTTTAATTAATACATCCTCCGTGCTCCGATTTTACAAGAATATACCATACCTTCTATTTTAAGTTTACCATTCTCCACATTAATGGGCCATCAATTTTATGTGGTACTGAATTAAGGGCACTACTTTGTAAACATAAAGAACAAATATCTATAAAACTGGGACCACAATTTGTTTTGTCACACACGATTACATGATCTACATTTAGAACCTCTTCTCCTTCTACAAGGACTCTAGAATTAGAAGTTGAAGCTCCTATGTACTCCAGAAATTCTAATCATCTGAGTCCCTTCCTAATCATTCGCAAATAGTAACTGAAAGAACTTTTAAATATAATGGAAGTTTGACAAACATATATGAATATACTTACTGGTTGTAGTCTTTATATCAATCAAGTGCCATAAAATTAGTTATATAATGATCAATATTATAATCTATATCACAAAGTAATAATAATAATAATAATATATATTTAATTCAAAAAATTCAAATAAAATTACATTAAATGAAAATTGAATTCGTCAAATAGAAATTCTTCACCTCAAAGATTTACAAAAGACAATAAATTCTTCCAAAGTATAAGGCTCGCATTGGATCAGCAGGGTATGCAATCTCCTCTTGAATACATTGCAGTTAGTTATCGACTTAAATTCTCTTGGAAGAGCGTTATACAACTTGATACCCATGTATAAAGGGGACTTCTCTGTTAACGAAAGCGAGTGGAGAGGATAAAGATAAGGTTCGGTATGTCTTGTTTTACTTGTGGTTCTATAAGCATCAAAATAATATGGATGGTTTTGGAAGAATAATAACACCCGATAGACATATAGACCATACAGTGTCATAACTTGATTCTGCTTAAATTGTCCTCTACAGGAATCTCTATATCCCATATTGAGCATGGTACGTAGCATTGCCTTCTGGAGGACGAAAATATAATCCGCCGTCGTGCAGGTACCCCAGAAAACGATACCATAGGAGAGAAGCGATTGAAAGTTAGAAAAATAAACAACTTTAAGTGTTGCAAAGTCCACTCTGTACTTCAATACCCTCATTGTATATATGACTGAATTCAACCTTTTAGTGAGATATTCCACATGCTTTCCCCATTTTAAATTCTCGTCCAACTGCAATCCCAGAAATTTCGTTTCGTTTGATACTGGAATGCCATTGAGGTTGTCTGGAATCTGTGTCCGTGAACGGTCACAATGAAAAATTATACAATCAGTCTTCTTTATATTCAGCATTAGTTGATTTTCTGTGCACCATTCAACAATACTATTCAGGACGATATTTACTTGATCCATTGTTGTTTTGAGGGTGGGCGAGGATAATAATACATTGGTGTCGTCAGCATACAGAATGAGATCAAACAGCAGGTGATGTGACTCTCTTAGACATGGCAAGTCATTAATGTAAACCAGAAATAAAAGCGGCCCCAAAATACTTCCCTGGGGTACTCCTCTGTCATTGAATTGTTTGGAGGACCTGTACTTTCTACCATTTATAGTTACTTCGACCATTTGTGTTCGGTTCTTCAAATAAGTTTCTATTAGCTTGAGCTGTTTATCACGGATTCCATATTTGTCAAGTTTTTGCAGTAGAGTATCTATATCCACACAATCGAAAGCTTTGGTCAAATCCAAGAAAAGCCCCACCGGCAAATTACTCCCCTCTAAAGCTTTCATTATTGACTGCTGTAATTCAAAAATGGCTGTTTCAGTGCTCCTTCCAGGTACATAACCATGTTGAAACCGTGAGAGTATATTAAATTTTTTAAAGAAACTAGACAACCTATCTGCCAGTACTCTTTCAAAGATTTTTGCGAATGAAGAAAGCAAGCTGATTGGGCGATAATTAGATGGATCGTTTCTGTCTCCTTTCTTGTGAATTGGCTTGATAACCGCTGTTTTTAATTTATTCGGGAAAACACCCTCAATAAATGATCTATTTATAATATACGCCAAGGGTTTAGATATGTGTTTCCGACATTTTTTTATCACGTTCATAGGTATTTCGTCATTTCCAGTAGAGTCGCTAATCCAACAATGATCTCAAGTCAATTATAATTTAAATTTTCCATGAAAATTTCGGTCAAACTTCGTCGACTGACCTGTCCAACACGAGATTGTTTACATTTATTACTAGCCTGGTTAGTTTTAGTTGCCGAATCCCGCCACCAGAGTTTTGGAAGTTCCCAATAAATATCCCATGTATATTTGCCCATGGTATAAAAACACCATTATTTTTATACCATGATATATGCCTTGAATTATTCCATCCTTCATAACATCTCTCTCTCTAATGTATTCCGCAATGAACAGTGTGATAAAATTACGTGAGGGCCAGTCCATGTTATTCTATGTCTATGCTTGTCACACTCAGGGGCAAACTTGCAAGAAATTACCAAAATAACAGGCCACTCGTCATCGGAATCTCTGAAACCGTATTTGAAACTCACTGCAGAACACCATAGACAAATAATTGAGAAAATGAGAAACATACCTAATCCTTCCACATCCAGTGTCAGCAATAGTACCAACACTACAAATTCCGAAAATAACAATACATCAAATATGTATTATAATAATTGTACTTTCAATATTAATATTAATCAATAAAAGAATTAAAATATTACTCTTTATATAATCGTAACGAATACCAACTCGAGCAAAGACAATATGTTTCGATTATTCACCTCTTCACTAGACGTATTTCGCGAAACATCACTCGAGCTACGCTCTCGTGATGTTTCGCGAAAACGTCACGTGAATCGGTAAATAATCGAATATTGTCTATGCTCTTGTGATATTATAACTGATTATCCAAGGGCATATAGGGTAGGGGTAATTATAATATCCTATAGTTGTTTATTTTGCATTCAATCATACTTTCTGTGTCAGATTATATTATACATAGATTATTGAGAGATACAATATACATGTCTGGTATAGGTAAATAATATTACATGCCTGAACAGTGAACACAGATAGATCTGTGAACACATTCTGTGAAAACATAGAATTACTGAGTATTATTGAAATTTTGAAAAATCATATCTCCGAAAGTATTCGCTTGTTGGAGTTAAGAATGATATCAATGAATTCTTATGATGAAAGCGCATCTTAAAAAAAATTTTATTCGAAATTTTTATGTAAAAAAAATTTTTTTTTCGTTACTCCGAAACCATCCGCTCGATTTTGCCCAATAATGAACTTGGCCAAGATATTAAACTCACAAACCTACCCTTAGAATTTCAACTGTCTAGCTCATTCCGTTCGAGAGTTATCGTGTTAACGGACGGACGGACGGCCGACCGGACAGAATCGATTTTGACTATGGATTCTTGATCAGTGAGTCGAACCAAATCGTTTAAGTTAATTTTCATTCAAAAATTCCAAAATTACAGACATTTGGGCAAATTGACAAGCACTCTGTTCCGAGGAACAAGAGCACCAAAAATAAGGAGAAATTATATATAACTCACGATAACTTGAGAACGGAAGGAGATAGCAATTTGAGTGTAGGTTGCGCATTCGAATACGACATTTAAGTCCATTAATAGGTATAATCGGCCAAACGGTTTTGGAGTTATACACATCTGAAATTGTGTTGTTATTTCATCCATGACTGAAAATATACCAATCCGATCCAATTAAAACTGGGTAATTAATTGTTGAATACCAACGAGCTAATTTTCGCGGAATTTCGTGAATATCGTATCCTGAAATTACTTAAGACGTTAGTTCCTTCATAGGTCAGAATCAAACATTCTGTGATCTTAGACGACCCTCCCATTAATCAAATATAATAATAATAATAATAATAACACACTTTATTAGTTAAAACAACTAGTTACAACAGTAATAAACATAAGTATGATATACAACTTAATAATTCTCCTTCACATAATAATTTAATAATTTCCTGAACGATTTATAACTATCACAGTTTTTTATTTCACGAGGTAAACTATTGTACAAAGTTAAACCTCTGATCAGAGTGGACCCCGACGCAGAGCTCGTCCTGTATGTATCAACATAAAAGTTGTTCCTGTTTCTAGTGTTATGCGCGTGAACCTCCGAAGTATATCGAATATTCTCAGAAAGATAACCCGGAAGCAATTTATTCTTAATCTTGTAAATGAATTCTAATGTTTTGTATGTTATTCTCTGGTTCACGGTCATTATATTCAATGCTGTTATCATCAGTCTAATCGGTGTTCTTCTACTACAATTCAATACAATTCTCATCCCTCTATTTAATACTTTCTGAATCTTCTCTACTGTATTCGCCTTGAGATTGAACAACAATGGTGTGCAGAAATCTAAGTGGGGCAAAACAGTCGACCTAAACAACAGCAATTTAGTTCTAAGATCAATTCTATTATTGATTCTACTAATGAAATGTATTTTTTGTGCCATTTTTCCTACGGTGTAATCTGTATGCAATTTAAAATTCAAATTTCTGTCTATTTTCACTCCCAAGTACTTAATTGTGTCAATTTCCCCCAAAACATGTGCGTTAATCGAGATAACGATATTTCCCTTATCAATTTTGGTGATTCTATTTTCACTTCCAAATATCATGTAGTGTGATTTACTGAAATTTATTATCATCTGATTATCCCCTATCCAATCATTCAATGTTTCAAGATCTTTGTTCATTAGTGTCACCATAGTATTAATATCCTCTCCCATTAAATAGATCATTGTGTCATCTGCGAATGCTTTTAACTGACAGTATTTCTTATGTTTCACAATGTCATTTATGTATATAATAAATAATAAATTTCCCAAACTTGTTCCTTGGGGAACACCTTCTTCGTTCTTACAACTTGATGATATAAAACCATTGAATTTTATTATTAAAATGGTACGAAATGTATTGATATCTTATAAAAACTGAGAAAACGGTCTGTATCGATGGTACATTCGATTAATAGTGTCCAATATAGTTGTTTTTGAGATTCAGTTCTAATGAAACCAAACCCAAAAGAATTGAACTCGTAAGTTCCATATAGTTGACAATTTCGAGCCGAAAAAATTCAATTCCGCCCATACACCGAGCCTCTTGTCCTTCATCAATCCCCTTCCGGCTGCCAATATAAGCGCCCTTGCGGCCCGTTTTAATGAGATATCCTGCGCCGGGGAAATATCCAATAGAGAAATAAACTTCCACCATTCATCATCCGGCATTTCGATCCGTCTGAAATACGTTCGTTTCCGAAATAGACCAAGGTGTCTCCGTGACCAAGCTCCGATTTCAGGTATTTCATTTGAATTCGACAGGAGAGCCGGGATTGACGGATGCAGTCCTAGTTTCATTGTGTCATTAATGAGATTTTTTCTTGGAAAGTCGACTGAAACTTTATGGACAACTGGGGTGAAGATTGATGAAAGATTTTACGGAAGAATGTTTGCATGGTCCTGGCTTCAATAAAAACTTCTTTCAGTCGGATAGTGGAGACGGTAGGTGGATAGTTTCAAGCTTCGTAGATTTTCAAGTGCTTGAGAACTTCAAATTGAAATAAAACATCAAAGAAGTTGGAAAAGCACCGTGACCAGGATCTTTGGCGCACTGTTCAAATTTACTCCAGAGCGGTGGCCCATCGAGGTACTGAACTCGCCCAAAGCTGCTTAGCTCCAGGAAAAAAATAATATCTTCAAGAATATAAATCCGACTGTAAACACAAACGTCCAAAAAATAACTGGTCCACTTTTTGGCCGAGAACGGTCTCAAATGATTAGTTTCGACTCAGATACATACCAGTCACTGTTGGGTGGAAAATAAACAGTGCTGTGTATGTGGTGGCTCAAGCACCCACTCAAATACATAAATTCACTGTTGGGTCCAAAATAAAAGTGCTGTATTTGTTGCGGCGTACGGGCCCATTCGAATACATACATTTACTGTTGGGTGGTTTATTTTCAAAAATTTATTCTAAGAATTATTCCTATGACACAAATCAGTCTAATTGAAAAATACTCACGTAATTTTATGAAAATATCGACTTAATTAATTAATTAATGAAGTTTAATTCAATAACTTGGATGTAAAATAAGTTGCACATCATAGAAAAGATATACCAATTATCATTAGGTATCGAACGAATGTTATTACTGACGTATAGACTTGTCAAATTTGACTTCGGCCGATCTATGCACACGAGAATTCATTAAGTTCCCTCTAGGCACATGAAAAATAAAAAAACTGTTGGCAGCTTCGTCAAAATTTTGCATAGGTCATCGTGTTGGTATTTTTCGACTAACTACTGCTCTTTAATTCGATCAGTACAGTATTTTTCGAGTTATTGGAAAAACAAAATTTCCGATGGCTATAACTCTGAAACCACTCGGTGGATTTTGTCCATTAACGAACTTAACCGGCGCATTTGGACTCCAAACCTACTCTAAAAAATTCAACTCTTTACCAGTTAAAAAATATATATTTAAAAAAAAAATTTAATCAAACAAAAATTATTCTTTGTTACATATGGTGCCTTTGTTATTTCATTATTTTGTTTTTGATTAAGCAGTTGGAATTTAATTTAATTTTGGTGATTCACCCCTCGGATATGCTAAGCCTTTGTGAGAATCACTATTATTTGTAGAGACTATACCTGTATAATATCAGCAAATAAATTATTATTATTATTATTTTGTATATTTATTATTATTATTATTTAGACGAATAGATAGTTACCCTGTTCACCTGAACAGCACGCCAAAAATTGTCCCGACACAGTTGATTTGTTATAATGCGTTGGAACGGCGAAAAGCTTGTGTTTGCCTTTGAGGCCTATTTTTCGAGCGGATGTTCGGAATCGCTTTAATTTAGCCCCGTTGGCCCTGTCCTGGACCGGAAATCAATTGATACGTGGGTAACTACGTTCAGAGAAACTGCAAGTGCAACAAGACGAAGAACTGGAGTCCTTCGGCCCATTAGGGAACATTGAGACAGAGAGAGCTTCATTTCTGCGATAACCATGGTGTTCTGCGCGCAATCTTTCTTTGATGGCAATTCTTTATGATTTTGGAGGAACGCAAGTGAGGTTCTTCTGCAAGTCGTTTCTAAGAACGCTTTTGTATTTTTAGTGAAATGAAATGTATTATCATTTATTCAGAGCCGTAAACAAACAAACATGCGCTACAGGGCTAACACCAATCCAGAAGCAAGAAAAAAATGACAAGAAAATGCCTGATATGCTGGCAAGAGTCATGATAAACGCCAGAAATCGGTTTACTTAGTGAATGGAGAATGGGAGACGTCACCCACCTGATTATCCGCCGTATTCACAAAGCATTCAATCCCCGTTAAGTCCTAACTGAGGTCCTCGGTTAAGGAAAAAATTGAATCGCAACCTTGGTTAACGTGAAAAATTAAAGTGAAACAGACCTGGTTCACCACCGTTAAATACGTTAACTGAGGTTGCGATTCAAATTTATCCTTAACTGAGGTAGTGAGGACCTCAGTTAGGACTTAACGGAGATTGAATGCTTTGTGAATACGGCGGTTTATCTTCTGAACTAAGTAGAAACAAAACAAAATATTTGCCTACATTATAAATAACAAATAAAAAATTCTGATTCATACAATAGGTTTTATTAAGTTTTAAAGAAAGGAAGTTATGCTGTCGCACCTTTTATGATTTGGAATTGATTTCTGGCATGTGAACATCGAAACAAATCGCTACGAAGCGCTTCCAATCAATGCAATTTTTAACCGCTTTTTGCGATAATAATAATTTGACTGCCTTATTTCATCAATTAACATTGTTCTCAATGCTTCCAAAGTTGTTGGTTTGTCAACATGAACCATGGAATTAACATAAATCCTGAAAATAATCAGGGGGTCTTAAATCACACGATCTTGGAGGCCAATTGGTAATAGCCGATATGACGATTATGTCGACCATAGAATGGACAAAGAGCTCTATAATTTTGGCGAACTGAACTCGGATTTTGAAAATAGATGAATATAATAAATAAATAAATCTATTTATGATTAGAATGGCAATCCTTTCTGTACACAAATGTAGAAAACATGACAGTTTGACAAACGTCATTACAGTTATTTTCCTAACAAGTGCGCAAAGTTACTTTTCCGCCCGCAAATATAGTTAGACGAACGTCGCGCAGCTGAGTCCAGATAAGTATTTGCGGGTGGAAAAGCAACTTTGCGCACGTGTTAGGAAGAATGTTTTTTTCGCGCCAAATCAAATATCAAACGAATTAAATAAACCAAATATTAAAAGGGGCGAAACAAGCTCTGAACAGTAATTAAAACGTAATTTAACTGACGGACACAAACGAGATAACGGAATATACATGTTGTTTAAATCAAAATATTTTTGAGAGACAAAACACAGGTTTGTTATAAGTGTATCCCTCCTACAAAATTTTGAAACATTTTACTCAATGTTTAATGGTTTTTTTCGATGCAGCAGTCGGGCTCTTTTGTAATTTTTTAAGGAACAGAGTGCTTATCAAATGTCTGTTATTTGCGAATGTTTGGATGAAAATGGTCTCAAACGAATTGGTTCGACTCACTAATCAAGAATCCGTGGTCAAAATCGATTCCGTCTGGCCGGCCTGCCTTTAACACGATAATGATTCGTTGGGTGGGGTGCGGCATATATGTCTCAACTTGTTAATTTGGGAATTTTGCAAAAGTTCATTTTGAAAATAATAATGAAGAAGGATCGCTTATATTCGTCTACGCTACTTTTCTGGGAGGTTCGGGTTTTTACTCTGAAACAATTATTCTACAAAAGTGCTCTTATAACGATATTTAAAAATGCTTCTCGACTCGAGGTATATGAACATTCTTATTCAACCAGAAGTCAATTGAGGGCACAACTGCAGATGCCACGCTCACGCAAAACACTCGCGCAGATGCATGCGCATTGTATTGGCATTCGTTTGTACAATACTATGCCAGAGGAGCCTTAACTACTTTATAAAAAATATAAGAAGCTTTATTTTTTCACTTTAGGATAGCTCATCATCGGCCCCTCTCTGTTGGAAAAGGAATTTTTGAGGGGTAAAAATGATTGATGAAAATAATGTTGGAAAAAAAAGCAACAGAAAATAAGTGTACAGAATACCAATGTTAAATTAAAAATCGAATAGCTCATGTATAAGTTTATATAAATTAAATTTTTACTACCTCCTTAAACTGCCAGGCACAAACCCTAGGTTTAATTGACAGTTTCTTTGAATTAAAAAATAACTTTATGTATATCATTTGTATTTTCTAGAGTAAATAAAATTGAATTGAATTGAACTCTCGAACAGAATGAGCTAGACAGGTGAAATTTTCAGAGTAGGTTTGATTGAATTCAAAATGACCGATGAAATAATCTTAGTTAGGTATCGTAGAATTATGAGGATTACAGGATATTATAACTTTTGGGTGATAGTATTATGCCCTTGGATAATCCATATAATGATCGAAATATATATATATAAGTTAATCAAATTGGGTTCAGAATATCGCCAAGTATAGAAACAAAACTGGAATATTGGCTAAGCTTCATTTGACATAGGTAGTATAATGTTCAGAGATTTGAGGAATGAATATCTATAATAAGTTCGTTTTTGGGTAGGATCGGTCTGTTGGTTTCGGATTAATAATTGTTGGCACTCTTGTTTTTTTTTAATGACACTTTTTTCATTTTAATTTCTTTTATGGTGTATCACAAGAATCCATTGATATCATCCACAACTCTGAGAAACCAATACTTTCGGAGATATGATTGGTCAAAGTTTGAAAAACAAGAGCACAGAAGCCCCTATACACTGGGCTTTCCCACATTTTTTCCTAGTAATTACTCAGGAAAACTCTGGAAATTATCCAAATAAGTAGTATAAAAGTTTTATAACGCATATACAGGGTGTCCCAGAAGTCGACGTCAAGCCGGAAGCAGGTGATATTACAAATTTTGGTAATCATCAAAAAAATATAAAAGAAAATAGTTGATGTAATTTCTAAATTATAGGCATTTAAAGAAAATCGACAAAATCTATACTTTGTGATGGTTATTCAGTTCCCTTTTCCACAAATCTTAATTTTTTGCCAATTTTATTTTTGGCGCTCTAGTTCCTCGGAACTGAGTGCTTATCAATTTGCCCAAATTTCTGTCATTTTCGAATTTTTCGATGGTAATGGTCTTAAACGATTTGGTTCGACTCACTGATCAAGAATCCGTGGTCGATATTCATTCTGTCCGGCCGACCGGCCGGCCGTAGGCTCGATAACTCTCGAACGGAATGAGCTAGACAGTTGAAATTTTCAGAGTAGGTTTGGGAGATAATTATCTCGGCTAAGTTCGTTATTGGGCAAAATCGGACAGATGGTTTCGGAGTAACAAAAAAAAATTTTTTTTTTTACAAGGCAAATTGAAATTAAAATTTTTTCAATAAGCTGTTTTACCATAAGAATCCAATGATATCATTTTTAACTCTAACAAGCTAATACTTGATGATTTTTCAAAATTTCATTAATAAATCGTATTTCAACGTTGTCACAGAATGATATTATTCTATGTATGAATTGTCATAATGTCAAATGATGTTCCTGAGACATGGCATTCTCTAAGCAATCGAAGAATTGTGAGCGAAGTGAGAAAAATCTCAGTTGTTTGCTCCGAAATTAAGTTTTCTCAGAAAATTCTTACATTTCGGAACGGAACATGAAGTAAGAGATCTGAGAGTAGTGAGACTGCTTTTCATCCATAGACATAGATATAACTCTCGAACGGAATGAGGTAGGTAGTTGAAATTTTCAGAGTAGTTTAGGGAGATGAATATCTCGTTTAAGTTCGTTATTGGGCAAAATTGGCCAGATTTAATTTGATTTCTTCCAAGGTGCGGTTCTCATTCTCATGATTGCTCATTTAATCTTGATAAATAAACTATTATTTAAATTGAATTTCCTTTATGATGCAGTTCTATCATATGAATACATTGATGTAATTCCCAACTCTGAGAAACCAATACTTTCGGAGATATAATTTGTCTGTTTGAACTAGAGCGCCAGAAAGCTCCTCTCCACAGGGCTTGAACCCATTTTTTGTTATGTCATCCTGAATAATGCGTCTGTGATTGCGTTCTGATATTCCTGAACAGTACTGTGCAGTAAATTACGTCGTTCCGATATTACTGAAATTCACTGGTAATGATTTCGCGCCACTTTTTTGATACCCTGTTGGAGACTAGAAATTTACTGATTCGACTGCCACAGAAGTGGTCGTATAGTGCCAGTACTGCCAGTATTCCTTTCCCAAATTCAAATAGTTTAGGTTATGAGTGTTTTTCAGTACTAATCAACATCAAAACGGTAAAATCGCTATCCCTGAGTATTGAATTCAATAAGACTTGGTTAATTTCAGCCATAGTTTCACCCACCGATTACAGACCTAACATTTAAAGGACTTCAAATATGAAAATAATAGGTTATATTGTTCCTTCGTTCAAAGCTTCGTTCGTTACTGTTCGATCGTTCCGAAAATTAACATCAGTTTGAGATTACTGTCACTGAAAAGCGTTCCGATATTGCTTACTGTGGCCAGTAATGACATCAATTTCGGAACGCAAGGTGTATATTATTGCTCAAAACTTCATCACTTTTCCCCCGTTTGGAGCAAAATATTACTTTTTGCTCCACTAAACATTCAAAGCTCATATTTCGTCCAATTTCAACTACCTGTACTGAAAAAAAAGTTACTACGCTAGTTCAGCAAGTAACTGTAAAAGTTGGCTGATTTAATGAGGTTTCCAAAATGGTATAACAATTGCTAGTAATTCGGCGAGAATTTATTCTGCTGAGAAATCCTACTAACTCTAAATGATTCTAGTGCACTAAATCTGGTTACTTTGAGTTCTTTATTTGAAACAGATGAAGAGAGTTAAAAAAATCCTACGGTATCCACGAGAACTGCACACAGAGTATTGAAAAAAACAGGTTAAATCCTTATCACATTGAGGGCCGAGTAAACTCTAGGTTGAAGGTAACCCGAGTGATACGCACCCATGAATATTGCTAAATACATGCGTAACTCGTAACCTTGAGTTAACTCGCAATTGAGAAACTCGCCCTCAGAGGGTACAAACTCTACAACCCCGAGATTACCTCCCAAGAGTTGGATTTTATCAAATGATGATTCGAAGACACCGGGAGGATCCATGATTCTTGGAGAATGTGTTACGGTCTGATTAGGTTTACTCAAGACCTATCGAAAATGTATCTGAGCTACGGCTACGGCGAAGAATAATGAAAGCCGTTCATCATGTGTTTCTTTTTGATTATTTTTTTTTCTTGTTCCAATTATTTTTTCTCATCAATACTGTTAATCACAAAGTGACTTAAGTTTAAGCTTTTTACGTTTAAATTGTATATTTTTTTGAGCCCCTGTAGGTATCAACCTTGGCTCTTATGAATTGAATAAAAATCATATCAATAACGGAGGATTAGCCAGTCTGATACTCCAATCTTTTTTACGACGATGTCGAACGTGTATTGCAGCTGAAGGGAGACAGCTTGAACATTTCTTTAATATTCACGTTGTTGAAATGTTTATTAAAGAAGTTTTCTGAATCAGAAAATTGAATTATGAACATAAAACAGGAAAAAAAAAAGATTCAGACTACCTGGAAACAGTAGAAGAGCAACTTTTATCTGGCGTCATTACCTGCATCGCTTACACATCGTAGAATTATTAGCTTTCTCTGTAATTCAACCAGAAATCTTACATTAACGGCCTTTAGGAAAAATTGGTTCGAAAATGGATTTCTCAGCAGAAGATATTCTAAACGAGAAACCTGCAGAATTACTAGCATTCATTATACCATTTTGGAATCCTCATTTAATGCGGCAACTTTTTCAGTTACTTGCCGAACTAGCGTAGTATATTTTTTTTCAGTACAGGCAGTTGAAATTGGACGAAATATGAGCTTTGAATATTTAGTGGTGCAAAAAGTAACATTTTGCTCCAAACGGGGGCAAAAGTCATGAAGTTTTAGGCAATAATATACAGACGCATAATTCAGGATGACATAACAAAAATAAAATTGGCAAAAAATTAAGATTTGTAGAAATGGGAATCGAATAACCATCACAAAGTATAGATTTTGTCGATTTTCTTTAAATGCCTATAATTCTGAAATTACATCACCTATTTTTTTTTAATATTTTTCTGATAACCATTATGACTTGTAATATCACCTGCTTCCGGCTTGACGTCGACTTCTGGGACATCCTGTATATTTGGAATAGTATGTTTATAACCTTTTCTGTTATATAATATATAACAATAAAGTTATATCGCTGATTTCTAGGATTACTCATTTGATCCTTGGCCTTTGGTTAAATACGAAATTGCTACGAATTCTGAGGATGGTCCACAGAGATAACGAATTTTAAATGGATTTTTGTCTGTAATTTTGTGCCAAAAATTCCACATTTGAGTGGATATAAATTGACAAGTTTCAGGTTATTTGCTGGAAAAATATTTATTTAATCCCGGACGTTTTCTCAACCCTGTATAATTCGCAAACGTAATATAGCACGAAGTTTATTTAAATTCTGGGGACAAAAAACAAGTTTCACTGAACCATGAAATATTGCTCTCTTTTCGAAACACCCCTTATATTATTCCGTATATAAATATAACAATATTTGTACCTCAAGACTTGGTTGTGATGCGGCTTTTCAGATATTTCGAATCATACTTTATTAATACTTTTCAGTTTTATTTTCCCTGTTCGGGCAGCTTCACTTAGCCATGTTTACTTGGGAAGTCCATCTCTCTTCGATTATTCCTCACTAATGTCAACAGCCGCATACAGCATTTGTGCTAGATTAGTTTAACCAAAGTCAATTACGATTTCCTGCTCTTTCGATTTAATCCTCACTAACGGACACGGTACTCCAATAAACTTTATTGTTTAATTCGGTATAACTCCCCGACTTGAGCTTCTTGACTCTTGGGAGTCCACAGAAATTCCGCGCAGGTGAATATTACAGGGTACCTTTGATGAAAAGCTGATGTTCATGAACCCGAACATGTTCCGCAAGTTGTGCAGCAAATCCAGGCATATCTTCAGATTTTCCGAGCATAATTATAAAGTCGTATTAGACGTCCAAAGTTGTAGAACTAGCTGGGAGCGCCAAGAGCAAATAACCCGCGAGGATATTTGTTGGAAGTTATATATTTTCTGGGAAAGTTATATTTTCTAATAAAATCATGGTACGGCTTCGTTCAACAAATACCTGACTTTTCTTGATATCATAAATCACTTCCTTCGGTATTAATCCATGTCGAAGAAATTTAATTTGCGAAATTCTTATTAATCATTTGATCAGCAGGATTTGTTTGATAAATGATAAGAAATTTATCATAGGGTGTGATATACAGGTTGTTTCTTAATAGGTACGACAAACTTGAAGGGGTGATTCTGTGATGAAAATCAAGGTAGGTTTCGGTATAACATTATTCGAGAATAGCTCTAACAAGCTAATACTTTCAGAGATATCATTTTTTGAAATTTCAATAATAAATCGTACTTCTATGTTTTCATAGAATGGTGTAATTATTCTATCTATGAATTATTATATGGTCTGTGTTCATACTCGAACATGTCATCCTGTTCTATAGGATAGAGTTGAATTTATTTAAGATATTTTAATTTGATTTCTTCCATGGTGTAGTTTTCATTCACAGATTGCTCATGCAGTCTTGATAAATATACTATTATTTGAATTGAATCTCCTTTATGATGTAGTTCTTTCATAAGAATACATTGATATCATTCCTAAATCTGAGAAACCAATACTTTCGGAGATATGATGTGTCAAAGTTTGAACAACAGCGCCAAAGCTCCTGTCCACAGGGCTTGAACCAATTTTTGTTTTAAAAGGAAAATGTTTATCCAAAAAAAAGTTGTAAGAAAAATGACTATTTCAACCCCTTCTAAGCATACTTCAGGGTTGAAAAATACCAAGATACCTATGTAGTTTTATTGCCAAATAATATTCATCATTAAATGCTTTCTTCCTGGGTTTTCTCTCCCAAACTCTGAAAAATATCTATAAAATAAAGAATTAATTATTTTGTAATTAGCTTCTGCGTAAGAAACACAAGATATTTGTCAGAAGCAATCAATCGAACAATGCTGCCTAACAAATAACAATGAAACAACATCAACGAAGAAACAACTATATCGTAACGTTTCGGAGTCTATATCAGACTCCTTCGTCAGACGCTTAACGAAAATCTTCAGAATTATTTTGTTGATAGTTATTCTGAAATTCGAGAATTGTCACATTGACAGTATATGAAAATCATAGCTAACATAGTTTTACTTTGCATAGAAATTTCCAAGTTCCAACCCCTTTTTCAATAAATTCAGCCAAATATGGTCAATACCAATTAAGCAATTTGCAAAATTGTATTCTCTGTTCAATAAAATACAAGTTGACTCCTTAAGTTTCCTTTTAATATAATCAGGATATGTCATTAGAATATTTGTATTACTCCAATACATCATGTGATCTCCTTGGATTGTACATACATGTTCTGCTATTTTGTATTTCTATTATGTCTCTATTTTCAAGTTATTCTTATGCTCTGACTTGCTTACTTCTAGTGGTCTTGATGTTTCTCCTGTAATGATTTACCGCAAATACAAGGAATATTATATACAAAGCTTTTTGATTTTTGTTTTTGGCGCTCTAGTTCCTCGGAACTGAGTGCTTATCAATTTGCCCAAATGTCTGTAATTTTCGAATATTTCGATGAAAATGGTCTTAAACGATTTGGTTCGACTCACTGATCAAGAATCCGTGGTCGAAATTCATTCTGTCCGGCCGGTCCGGCCGGCCGGCCGTAGGCACGATAACTCTCGAACGGAATGAGCTAGAGAGTTGAAATTTTCAGAGTAGGTTTGGGGGATGAATATCTCGGCTAAGTTCGTTATTGGGCAAAATCGGACAAATGGTTTCGGAGTAACAAAAAAAAAATTTTTTTTTTACGAAATAAATTCCAAATTAAATTTTTTTTAATAAAAAGTTTTTTCATGAGAATCCAATCATATCATTTTTAACTCTAACAAGCTAATACTTTCGGAGATATGATTTTTCAAAATTTCAATAATAAATCGTATTTCAACGTTGTCACAGAATAATATTATTCTATGTATGAATATGAATTGTCATAATGTCAAATGATGTTCCTGAGACTAATAAATCATAGTATATCTTGTCTATGCTAATCAATCGAAGAATTGTGAGCGAAGTGAGAAAAATCTCAGATATGATTTTTCAAAATTTCAATAATAAATCGTATTTCAACGTTGTCACAGAATGATATTATTCTATGTATGAATATGAATTGTCATAATGTCAAATGATGTTCCATGTTCCTGAGACTAATCAATCGAAGAATTGTGAGCGAAGTGAGTTAAATCTCAGTTGTTTGCTCCGATATTAGTTTTTCTCAGAAAATTCTTACATTTCGGAACTGAACATGAAGTAAGAGATCTGAGAGTAGTGAGACTGCTTTTCATCCATAGACATAGATATAACTCTCGAACGGATAATGAGGTAGGTAGTTGAAATTTTCAGAGTAGTTTAGGGAGATGAATATCTCGGTTAAGTTCGTTATTGGGCAAAATTGGCCAGATTTAATTTGATTTCTTCCATGGTGCTTTTCTCATTCTCATGATTGCTCATTTAATCTTGATAAATAAACTATTATTTGAATTGAATTTCCTTTAGGATGCAGTTCTATTATATGAATACATTGATATAATTCCCAACTCTGAGAAACCAATACTTTCGGAGATATAATTTGTCTGTTTGAACTAGAGCGCCAGAAAGCTCCTGTCCACAGGGCTTGAACCCATTTTTCATTAATGGGTTTTGCCTTCGTTAATAAAGACCTAAGATCATTTTGTGTTTTGAAGACGGTTCTTATATTGAACTTAGAACCGATTCTTCTGATGTTTTTCACAGAGGCCACGATCATAAGGGATCACATTCAATAGATTAGGTGGCTGTTCTTGTTGAATATTTTGTTGTACTTGATTGTTTGCTCTTCTATCTAAATTAATGATTGATGTATTTATGAATTGCCTCTGATATCCATTATCTTCAAGAAATTTTTTGATGAAATCAATTTGTTCATTTCGAATTTCTGGAGTATAACCTTTAAAAAAATTATTGAAAATATTTGTTATGTCACGATAACCTCAGAACGGAAAGAGATAGCGATTTTCGGGTTAGGTTGAGCATCTGAAAGTGACATTTGAGTTTGTTTATAGGCATAATCGGCCGAACGGTTTTGCAGTTATGCTCATCTGAAATTTGGTTGTTATTTCCTCAATAGTCTATTTTTTTTTATTATTTAATTTTTCATGGTAGGATTAATTAAAAGTGTCCAATACAGGATAACGTACAATAGAATTCATCGGTAAATTTGATTAAGAGTATCCAATACAGGAGAAATACAGAGAATACAGCGCAAAAGATGCTGACTTCACGTCAATGCTTGAACCAATTTTTTTCTTTACTATCACTTCTTCCTTCAACAAGCAGAGAGGTTTCTCCAAGGTACCTGAAACTCAATATGGAAAAGGAGAAGACAAAAGGAGAAAACGAACGAATTAAAAATGGAATATTCCATGTTTTATTAAATAGATTTGAAATTCGCTACCCATTCTAAAAAAGATTCAGAAACATTATGATTATAGCCTAAAAGCATCCTGGAATATATTTATGGGACAATTATTAACTAAATGATCTATGGTTTCCTCTGCTTCACCGCATTGAATGCGGTGAAGCAGAGTCCTAGTGGGGAATGCGGCGCATTCCCCACTAGGGCTCCCAACTGAGTTCCATCGGAAAAGCATCCTGTTGCAACGACCATGAATGTTTCTTAAGCGATTCATAATAGACCATATTTTCCGTGGGAGATCAAACCCCAGAACTCTATTCGAAGGACCAGAAATTAATTATTTGTTGAATAAATCGCAAGAAATCCATTCAGACCGCCAAACTTCCTTGTCACTTTTATTCACATTGAGAAAACAGTTGGACCTTAAAGGGTTACGTGACTTCAATCTGGCAATCTTATTGCCTGCAATATAGGAGAGAATCGGAAATGAATTCGGAAAAGAATGAAATTTATTCCTAGAATTTGAAACAGCAGTCTGCCTGCGAACGTGGGACGGGACAATGTTGGAAAGAATTGGCAACCAATAAATAGGTGTAGATCTAATAGCTCCAGTGATGATCCTCATAGATGAATTCAGCTGTGCATCCATATTTTAATAAATCAGACGAGGCAACAATATTCAGCGTCAGAAAAAACCAAGGCTAAGGCTGCCGTTCGAAGAGTAGCTGCATCAGCACCACATGAAGTACCAGCTAATTTCCACAGAATATTATTTCTTGTTTTCAATTTCAGATGCAAGTCATCCAAATGGGCTTTGAATTATTTCGAAGGGGAATCTAGTTTCACTCCTAGGTATTTAGGATAATAATTATGTCTCAAGAAAGAATCACCAAAAGTTAGATATAAATCATTAACGAAATACCCACTTAAACATACTCATTCTTTGATCGAAATTGCCGTTTTACCAAACCCTGACTGACATTCCTCAGCAAAAACAAAGTTTTCAAACTTGATAAAATATCGATTGAACCGAGAAAAAGGCGAGCCACATTAGCTCATGAATATTTTTCCATTACTCTCTTTTGAACAGTTTTTCGCTCCGAGATACATCTTGAACGTGAAATGAAATGGAATTTATTCGTTCCATCTCCTTTGTGTCAGACTTTAATGAAATTGTTCTTCCAGCTTTGTGGAATCTTTATAATGATGTTTCTGTGATTGGTTCGTGCTCTTCATGTATACCCACTTTCTGAGAATCACCTGGATAGAACTTAATACCTAGTTTCGGAGATCTAAAGACCGAAGTCATTGATGTTCATTCTAAGGGATAAAAACGCCGCAGATTTCACACAAAGGTTTATTATTTCTCTTAAAGTCGAGACATGAAAATTACCATTAATGGGGAAGCGACAAGTAACCATTGAAATTAACGGTCACCAGAAGCTTCATGTTAAGAGTAAACCACATAGTGTATCGCTATCAAAGTTAAGTTCAGTAACGGCAGAATGGTTTCGTCCTTGTTTGGACTCAACGAATGATGAGCAATACGACGGAGAAGTGAACTGGTTTCAAATAAAGACCACCTTCCTCTTAATTCAGCTCATTACGACAGTTTGGTCTACGCCTCTCAATTTTTGCGTCCGTCAAAATAAAAAATTGAAAAAAACCATGTCCCCTGCGAGAATCGAACCCGATATGGTCTGAGCGTGAAGCAGAGTTCTCAATCAAAATGCGACGGACCTGATGTAAGGATATTGGGATCAGGCTGTACCTCCAACATCGACTTTGATATATTACCAATATATCCAACAATCACCTTATCATTTCGCCCAAATGTCTGTAATCTTCGAATTCTCTGCTGAAAATGTTCTCAAACGATTGGGTTCGACTCCCTGATGAAAAATTCGAAGTCAATTTCAATTCTGTCCAGCCGTCCGGCCGTTGCCGTGATAACTTAAGAACTGAAAGAGATAGCAACGTGAATTTTCAGGGTAGGTGGCATGTCCGAATACGAGAGACAAGTTCGTTAATGGGCATAATTGGCCCAACGGTTTCCGAGTAATAATTTTTTCATCAACCTGTACAGATCCTATCGACTTGAAACTTGGTAGCAGGCTGTAGAATACTGACATAAAGATGTTTGTAGAATTTTGTTAGAATCGTGCGAATAGAAATTTTTATAAAATTATTATTTATGTCACGATAACCTGAGAAGAGAAAGAGATAGCGACTTGCTATTTTTAGGGTAGGTTATGCATCTAATTGCGACATTTAAGATTGTTAATAGGCATAATCAGCCAAACGGTTTTGGAGTTGTACCCATCTGAAATTTGGTTGTTATTTCCTCAGTAACTCGAAAAATACGAAACCGATGCAATTCAAACATGGTTATTAGTTATATAATACCAACGCAACGGTAAATTCGATTAAGGGTGTCCAATACAGAAGAATGGACAATAGAACATACGCGCAAAAGCTTCTGACTTCACGTCAGTGCTTGAACCAATTTTTTTTTAGTTTAATTTCTTTCATGATGCAGTTCTACCATTCTTAATCCATTGATATCATTCCCAACTCTGGAAACCAATACTTTCAGAGATATGTTTTGTCAAAGTTTGAAATAAAAGTGGAAAAGCCCTATGGACAGGAGCGTTGGCGCTCTTGTTCCAACTTTGACAAATCATATCTCCGAAAGTATTGCTTTCTCGGCGTTGGGAATGATATATGATTATGATAAAACTGCATCATGAAAAATTTAATTCAAAACGTAGGTCTACGACCCACCTCATATGTTGGTTTTACGAATATTAGCAAATTATAATTAGAGCATACTATGAAATCATAAAATCACGATTAATTATTGAAATTTTGATAAATCATATCTCCAAAAGTATTAGCTTGTTAGAGGTGAGAATGATATCAATAGATTCTAATGATGAAACTGAATCTTAAAAATCAATTTGAAATTAAAAAGAAAAAATGTTTCGTTACTCCGAAACCATTACATGTTCTTGATCGGTTAGTCGAACCAAAACGTTTGAGACCATTTTCAGACAAAAATTCGAAAATTACAGACATTTGGGCAAATTGATAAGCACTCTGTTCAGAGGAACAAGAGCGCCAAAAATGCGGAAAAGTCATACTCGGTTATTGAGTATATTTTTAATTTACAATGAAATATTTCACAGATAGTCACCAGATTTGATATTTTGTAAAATATATTGTTCTCTATGTTGACCTTCTCTAATTTTTCGAATAAAAACTTTATAGAAAAAAATTACGAGATCAAAAACGAGACGCTCGGTATCGCCCATAATATTTTTTAAAACGTCTCGTCTTGCTTTTCCAAGACGAGAACGAGACGAGACGAAAAAATCTCGCTCTCGTGTGAAGCCCTATAGGTAGCCCGTACCTTGTTTCCAATGGTGGAAATTTTAACCACAGCTCGTCCATCCAGTATCAGCACTAGAGCATTATAGTCAAAAATCGAAAGACACTATAAATGTACATCACCCCCCCCCCCCCAGTATGAATATTCTATGAAAACTTGACACTAAAATAGTTTTCAGAGGAACACATCCACGTGTTACGGAAGTAATAATAAATTCATTAATGAATTTTTACGATATCAACTTCAGTAAAGCAAATATAAGTCAGCTAATAGTATTATGATATAATGTTGGGACAGCTCAGAGAATCCTTCATTGGAATATTGTATCAGAGCATTAAATACTCCCTGTAAATTTTAACATATCGTAATACCAGCAAATTTGACTATTAAACATTTTATATCCTCGCTGTGCCATGTTGAACACCATAACATAACAGTGTGAAATTAAAATTAAAGTTTCGGAATAATAACCCTGAAATGACCCGTACTATGAAAAAAATTCGAAAATTGCATACATATGGACGATTGGATAGGCACTTTTTTCAGGCGAACAAGCGCGCCAAAAATTATGTAGTTTTATATTAACACTTTGTGTTATAGAAAACAATGTTCCAAATCATTCATTTAAACCTCACCTTTTGATGGATTCTTCACAGTCATGACTGCTCACAATTAGTTTGATTTCTGAAAGGAAAATACCATGAACAACAAACACCGAATGTAATTTCAGAGAAACTCCGTGATACTTGGAATTCACGCAGAAAGTCATATATCCTTTCCTGAAAAAAAGGGAATATATACAGGATGGTCCTAGTTATTCGCCTTTCATCGCCAAGCCAGTAAAACGCGATATCTTGATTTTTTCTTCTGCGGTCATGTGAAGAAAGATTGTAAGCAGATTCTTAAAATATTTTCGCATATACGGGGTATTCCACATATTTTTCAATAATTCGATTATGTCAAGTATTGATGAAACTTCTTCATGAAAACTTTTTGAAAATTTCCGGGATTTTTTTAATTAATAAAAAAAATGTGGAAATGCCCTGCGGACAGGATTGTTGGCGCTCTTGTCCAAACTTTGACAAATCATATCTCCGATTTTTACCTTCCCCCTTAAAATATGATATTCAAGAACTATAACAATATATTTCGAAATAGATTTATTCTCGCGATAAATTTAAAACACCGGAAAATTTAATCTTCATCTTTCAGGAAATTTTCATTTCTCATGAGCCAAATGGTTTCGGAAATATAGCCATCTGAAATGTTGTTGATATTTCCTCAATAACTCGAAAAGTACAGATCCAATCCGAATTAAACATGGTGTTTAGTTGTAGAATGCCGGAGCGTAAAATTTTCGAACTTTCGAAAATTTCGTAAGGATCGTATCAAGAAAATTTATAAAAAATTATTGAAAAATATTCTGTATCTCAGAAACTGTCCGTCCGATATCACCGATTTTATTAATGAACACTTCTTCACGAAGTCCAACCCTCTATGAATTAGAAACTTTTGGCGATATTCAGTGACGTTCATCTTTTTGTCACAAGATACAGAAATAATCAGGAGGCTTCGGCAAATCGAATAAAGCAATAATATACAGGATGTTCTATTTGAAATATTGAAGGTGTTAGTACTTTTTGGCGCTCTTGTACCTCGGAAAAGAGTGCTTATAAATTTGCCTAAATGTCTGTAATTTTCGAATTTTTGGATGAAAATGGTCTTCAACGATTTGGTTCGACTAAGGCTTGTTTGACATGCATACGGTTCCCTTCGGTTCGGTTCGTTTTCGCTTTCCATTCGTTCGCTGGCGACAAGTGTGAAACGGTGTTTCGGCTCAGATTCGGTACCGAATAGAAACCGTACAGCACCGAATACTCCCTCGACGCGTATAGGTTTCATTTCAGGTTTGGATTCGTGTGTTGGGAATACAGATCAACCGGAGCGTTCACATAAACACGGTTTAGTTTCGGTTTTAACCATAAAGTAATAAATATTTACATATGTCTTCTGTCACGATCTGTGGTTTTAACCTCAAACCAAGCAGATATCTTTGAATCTTTCCCAAATTTAAATATAGAAATATAAACATAAATACATATTTTCGGGATATTATTGCTACCTCAGTATTCATGAGGAAATGATGGTTTACCAAATGTGGATCGACTGATTTCTGCTGTAAATCTAAATCAGTGCTGTGAGACAAAACTTCCGAAAAATATAAAGATAAATTGAAGACTGATGAATATGACGACGCGAAAAAATTGGAATTGTGATTGAGCCTGTGTTTCGGAATACATAACATAAAACCTAATATAAACCGTACATGTGTGAAAGGGCTTCATTCAATTTCGGTTGAAACCGAAAACGAACCGAACGAACCGTATGCATGTGAAACAAGCCTTACTGGTCAAAAATCCGTGGTCAATATCGATTCGGTCCGTCCGGTCGGCAGTTCACACGATAACTCTCGAACGGAATGAGCAAGACAGTTGAAATTTTCAGGGTAGGTTTGGGATATAAATATCTCAGTTAATTTCATTATTGGGCAAAATCTGCCTGATGGTTTCGGAGTAATAGAAAAAAATAATTATTTATGTACGACAAATTTCAAATCCAATTTTTTTTAAATGCTGTTTCATCATAAGAATCCATTAATATCATCTTAACTCTAGCAAATTATTATTTTCGGAGATTATTATTTTTCAAAATTACAATATTAAATCGTAACTCTATGATTTCGCAGAATGCTGTCATCGAAAATAACGTTCGTATCTTTGAATTTTATGATCTGTGTTCATACTTGTCATCATTATCATCTTATCTACAGATAAGAGACATGTGAAACAAAGTATAATTGAATGCAAAATGATCAATGGAATAACCTCAGCTATCGATAATCCATAATTATGATGAGTGAAATATATACTTTGGTAAGTTAATCAAAATTAAAATGAATATCTCGGATAAGTTCGTTATTGGGTAGAATGGGTCTGATGGTTTGGGATTAATAATTTTTGGTAATCGTGTTGAATTTACTTTCTTTTATGATGTAGTTCTATCATAAGAATCCATTGACAGCATTCCCAACTCTGAGAAACTAATACTTTCAGAGATATGATTTGTCAAACTTTGAACAAGAGCACCAAAGCTCCTATCCACATGGCTGTCCCACTTTATGATATAAACGGCAACAATGCAGCACTGGAAATTTTCTAGATCGATAGATCAGTGATTCCTACCCAAGAAACCAAATTTTCAATTAAAGAGTACGTTCCGTTCTCAGTAAAAGTGGAGTGTAACTCCCAAATAAAACTTTTCTGTTTACATTGATCCCTATCCTTATTGTAACGTCATTGCTTCGGAGTTCACGTTCTGAATTATTTAAAAAGATATAAATGATGTTAACCGATTGTTGCATTTGGTATTAATATAATTGAAACACCTTTAGCTTTATATCTTTATTGTTCGACTCTGACTATAACAATGACTAGCGGCAGTTGTAGGTCACGCGCATATGTTGACCTTATCTGTATCTAATACATAGAATATAATGATGAGCGTTTTTCAGTTATGCATCATCTCCTATCTCTTAAAAGTACTTCTTCATTTTTCACGTTTGATGCTACTAATAATTATACAATAGGTATCTAAAACTTAATTATTAATTATTATCAATATGTCTTACTTAATTAAATGAATAACCTAATCTAAAACTTAATCTATTCCCTAACTAATCTGAACTAAAAATTCCTAACTCACTAACCTAATCTAAATCTTAATCTATTCTCTAAATACTCTGAACTAACAATTTTTAATATAAATTCCCTTAATACAATCAGTATTCTTTACCACACCTCAATTTATGCATACAATTAGATTTATCATTTCCCTCTCTCTGAACATTAGCTTCATATTCATTTTTAATAATTTGAGGGGTGATATCTTCCTCGACTTCAAGATAGGGTTTTTTAAAATGTTTAATCTGTGAACTATTTCGTCTATATATTTTACCATTATCCGCCTTAAGAATGAAAGAGCGAGGTGTATTCCCAGCCTTGATAATGAAACCTTTTATCCAATTATTATCCTTACGGAAGATGACTTGATTTCCTTCTATTAAATCCGGTTTTATTTTGCTACTATTATTATAATAATGTGAATAATTATTCACCTTCTTTTGAAATTGTTTTTCTACTTCTACATTCAATTTAGGTTTTAACAAATTATCTGCAATAGGTAATTTAGTTCGACAAATTCGATTTTGTATTAGTTGGGACGGAGAATATTTCAAGTCTTTTACAGGCGTATTTCGATATTCTAAAAGTCCTATATAAATATCAGTAGTATTCCTGGCCTTTTTGAGAATATTTTTACAGATATGTACTGCTTTTTCAGCTAATCCATGCCCTTTTGGATAGTGAGGACTTGAAGTAATAATTGTAAAATTGAACTCGGAAGCAAACTTTCTACATTCGTATGAACCGAATGGTACATTATCACTAATTATAGTTTTAGGTATGCCAAACCTTGAAAATATCTGTAGCCACGCACTAATAATTTCTTTAGATGATTTATTTTTCAAAGTAATCAATTCTATCCATTTAGAATAAACATCGATTAAAACCAAATAGTTCTTTGAATTAAGTTCTAAAATATCACATGATACCTCACTGAATGGAACATTTGGTAAATGGGATTTATTCATCGGTTCTTTACAAAGTTTAGACTGGGTAAGTTGACAAGTCTCACATCTACTAACAAAATTTTCAATATGCACGTCCATATTTGGCCAATATAATAATTGTTTAGCCCTGAATTTAGATTTCTGTATACCCAAATGAGATTCGTGTAAAAGTTCTAACATTTGTAATCTTAGGCTACTTGGAATTATAATACGATCATTCATGTACAAAATACCACCCTCTAATGTAATTTCATTCCGAAATTTATAATAAAATTTTATTTCATCCTTAACCTTTGTTTTCTGTTTTGGCCAACCTTTCATGCAAGCTTCAATTAAATGTTTTAAAATTGTATCTTCCTTCGTTTCCCTTTGGAACTCTTTAATTTTCTCATCACTTACGTTAATACTGTGAATAACTTCACTCAAAGTTTTTTCTTCTTCTCCTTTGATTTCAAGAAAATGTCTAGATAAATAATCAGAGAGATACATATACTTCCCTGGAACATATTCTAGTTTTATATTGTAATTTAGTAATTTTAATCGCATTCTTTGTAACTTCGCCGAAGGTATCTTATGTATTTCTTTTGACATTATAGATAGAAGTGGTTTATGATCAGTCTTAATTTTAATATCTCTAGAATATATATAATTATGAAATTTGTTGCAGGCAAAAACCAAACCTAATAATTCTTTTTCAATCATTGAATATTGTCTTTCTGTGTCAGATAGACTTCTGGAAGCAAAAGCTACTGGTTTATTTTCTTGAATCAAACAACATCCTAATCCACTTTGACTACTGTCACTTTCTACAACAATTTCTTTTGATTCATCGAATGTTTGTAATATTGGGGCCTCTAAAATACTTTTCTTAATGTTCTCAAATGTTTTTGTATGCTCACCTGTCCATATAAATATTACATCTTTTTTTAACAATTGACGCAGAGGAGTTGTTAACTCAGATAAATTTATAATATAACTTCTCATATAATTAATAAATCCGAGAACCTTCATTAATTCCTTCTTATTTCTTGGAATCTCTAACTTTTCTAAAGCTTTTAATTTATCTGTATCTATTGCTCTACCTTTCTCTGAAAAAATATGTCCCAAATATTTTACTTCTTTCAAACGATATTGAAATTTTGAGGGATTAAACTTAACATTGACTTCATTGGCACGTTCTAATACTCTACGTAAATTTTCATCATGTTCTTCAATTGTTCTACCCATCACTAACAAATCATCCACATATATGAAAACACCTGGTAAATCTCCAAAATTTCGATACGTGTAACGCATGAAAACTTCTGGTGAAACACTGAGCCCGTAGGCTAACCTCTTAAAACAATATATTTGACCTGAAGGTGTTGCAAAACAAGTTAACAATCTACTTGAATCATCTAACTCTACATTCCAAAATCCGGAACGAAAGTCTAATACCGAAAAATAGTTCATTCCACATAGTTTCTCTGAAATATCTTCTAAGGTGGGCATCACGAATGGCTCTCTAATTAAATATTTATTTAATTCTAAAGGACTTAAGCATATTCTCAAATTACCTTGTTTCTTTTCAACTATTACAATATTATTCAACCATTCAACTGGCTGATCAACTTTTCCAATAATATCTAACTTTTCAAGTTCCTTTAGAGTTTCTAGAAATGGTTTTCTTAATTTCAAAGGAATTCTTCTTGGGGGGTTCATAACTGCTTGATAATCATTTCTTAATTTCAATTTATACGGAACCCTATATTTCCCAACACCTCTGAATGAGCTACTATGTTTTTCTATAAAATCTTCACGATTAACACATCTAACATCATTTTCGATATATTCAATTTTCCTAATCAAATTCAATTTAACACAGGTTTCACCACCAAGTATAGGAATATAACTTCCATTCAAAATCAAGAACGGAAATACACCTTTCTCACCTTTATGCTCGCAGACTAAGTCAACAATTCCTAGAGGTTTCAATCTCTGACCTCCATACGCTTCTAATATAATTGATGTAGGCCTCAATTTCTTACAAGACTCATCCATTTTCTTGTAAATATCTAGGGGGATGATATTGCTGTCCGAACCACTATCTAATTTGAAGTCGACGGGGATACCACCTACTCCGATTTTCTCTTTCCAGACTTTCCTAGACATAAAATCAACATTAGAAATAGTGTTCACATAATAAGAACTAGAATCACCACAATCAGGTTCAGAATTTTCATCATTAATAATATTATCTTCAACAATTGCTCTGACTTTTTGAAATTTACATGCCTTGGCAAAATGATTAAATTTATGACAATTATTACATTTTTTATTATAAGCTGGACATGCTTTGATTTTATGATATGATAAGCATCTAGAACATTTATCATTATGTACCCTTGATTTCGAGTTTGAAAAAATAGAATTATTATTTTTGTTAAAATTTCCCTTTGGTGATCTGTACTTATCTTTCTTTATAAATTGAATTTCTGCCACATTGGTTCCAACTTGTAATTTCTTCGTCTGTTCTCGAGTAACTTCCCAAGATCTGCAGAGGTCTGAAGCCTTGTCCAATTCCATATTTCCAATTTGAAGAAGTTTTTCTTGCAGAGATTTGTCCCATACGCCCAGAACAATCCGGTCCCTGATCATCGATGTTTCTTGATTACCAAATTCGCACGATTTTACCAATTTCTTTAAGTCCATGAGGTAGTTATCAAAGGGCTCACCATGTGCTTGATTCCTTGTGTAGAATTTGTACCTTTCGAACACTATATTTTGTTTAGGCGAACAGTATTTATCAAAAGCTTGTATTATTTCCTGATATGTACTTTCATTGGGCAGGTTGAAAGTCAGGTATAAGTCTAGCGCCTCAGATCCAATTGCGTTCAGGAACGTTGCCTTCTTGATTTTGTCTTCTTTTCCATCTAAATTCGCTGCTGTTGAAAATATTTCGTAGTTAACCCTGAATTTGTTCCAATTTGCCTTGAGATTCCCACTCAACACAAGGACTTCCACGGGTTTTATATATTGTGCCATGTCGTTCTCACACGTGACGAAGGTCTTGATTCTGTTCTTATCTTTACAATCCTTCGACATGAATTGTATATATTCACTTTTTCACCCAGAATATTTAATTATTATAACTTTATCAACTATATTTTCCGTATTTTCAGTTCTTCACCGACTGCGCCATGTTGCATTTGGTATTAATATAATTGAAACACCTTTAGCTTTATATCTTTATTGTTCGACTCTGACTATAACAATGACTAGCGGCAGTTGTAGGTCACGCGCATATGTTGACCTTATCTGTATCTAATACATAGAATATAATGATGAGCGTTTTTCAGTTATGCATCACCGATCATCTTGAGATCCTTTCCATATTTACCCCTATCTGAATTTGAACAATTTATTTCGTGAACTGCAAAAATGTTGGTTTTTACCGAGCCATCGAGCACCAGTTGAGTCAATTCATTATTACCTCTTCTCAATATTGGTTTAAGCTATTGATCCGTAAGAACCATAGATAGGAATCAAAACCGTATTCGCTTGATTACAAGATTCGACCTTGACCTCAGATGAACTGCATCGGCTTTGAGTAGCTGAACCACCGAAGACATTCACATCAAGGTTGTTCTTAACGAGCACAATAACTTGTTATCAGTGTTTGAAATGTTCCTGCTTCAATTCGAATGTTCCGAATAGTGTTCGCAGTATCAAGGGATGCACGCCTAGAATGGAAATATATGATATATAGGAGAATTATTCTACCCTGAGGATTTTCCGAGCAGAAATAGCTTTTGTACGGTTTGAATCGATAGGATCTGAGATTTCCCACTTGTTGGTGTTCAGGTTGACTGGTTTGGTTTTAGGTGCGAACAATTTACATATTGTGCTTATATTCCTCTTCTATCTATTTTGGTCTGAACCCCATTTACGAGGGATAGTTTACGAGTCAATAGAAAGGATTATGTCTTGGGCATCTGCGAACAATTAACAATAATATTACGTCGTTCGAGGCAATTATTCCCAGAGTCGGCCCAAAAGATTTCACCAAACCAATATGTTAAATCTCACTTCTTTAAAATCAGCAGTATTCAATTGTTCATTATTTTCCTACTGGACATCATTTCCATCTAAACGATCGGTCTAACGTTTCTTCAACTTTTCGATACCTCGATACTTGATATTTTTCATGCAATTTGACGATTGTGGCATTAACTTGTGACATAGGGCATTGTCTTGCTGGAAAATCTCAATTTTCTTAGGGCATTTTTTAAATGTTAAAGTACAGATTTCTTTCTGGTTGCTTTGATTATTGACATTTCCAGAGCTTGCAGGTGAGATGTACTTCTAATAATGAGAATAAATGTTTTGGAAATTTTAGGATATCGGATTATAATAACGATTCCTATAACCAACACCTATTCCTCGCGTATATTTGTATTGCAAAACCGGAACGGATGAAAATAGTAATACAATACTGTGACATGCGCAACATCATCGACTATGAAACGTTGTTCATACATATGAGGTTTGGCAAAGTTACATGACAGCCATTTGGGCATTATTCTATTGGAAGTTTTCCAAAAAATTGCAATCTTTTTGAAACTAGAAAATGTTAATGGGTTCACCGGATATTATTTCAGCGACTTTATTAGCAAATACAGGTGGAGACATTCTACAATTGAAGAGATTAGGGGGATGGAAATCCAGCCTTGGCTGAAGGTTGTGTGGAGAATTATTTGCATGGACAAGTAAAAATAGCTAATTATGTTGTCTCATGCAGAAAATCCTGGAACGTCGGCATCATCATCGAATTCTGAAACTCATAGCTTTAAGCAACAAGGTATTGCTTTAACTGTTAATAGTATAATCATAATTTGAACGTTATTTTAATATTTATACTTCCAAATAATTTTTTTTCTTTCTACACTGAATGAATGTGGAGTTAACTATTATTTATTTCCATGCTAGCAGGTAAAGTTCACACTAAAGCTAGCGGGTAAAGTAACATTCCTAGCCGAGAAAGTGAAGTTTGCTAGCCGGGAAAGTATGAAGTATGTAATGATTCGCTTCCCGACGGATCTGAAGGTTAGAAATTAGTAAAATAATATTCCGGGTTTGATTAACGTTTTCTTCGCTAATAGTCGTGTTTGGGAGACCACTCCGTTGAGCTTCCTTGACATCGCTACGACGACTTCAAATTCATTATACCATCGGAGAAGGTTGATTTCCCCGGAGCAAAGTCAAGACACTCTTGAACTGCTTGGGCTTTTTTTCGATCAAAATACAACGTTTCATTAACAGACGAAATCCCTCCTTATCCATCTTTCAACAAAAGCTACAAACGTGCTAAACACAAACAGTTATCACTGGAGAACGCATGGTCCGATTGTTTGCCAGATGATGAGCTCCAGAAAAAAAAATATTCCCAATATTTCCAAGAATATAAATCTGACTCTACAAACAGTCGTCCAAAAAAAACTGATTATCTTTTTGGCCGAGGATGGTCTCAAAGGAATAGTTTCGACCAAAATACATACATTCACTGTTGGTTCGAAAATAAACAGGACTGTGTCTGTGGTAACGTAACTACACATTATGATACATACATTTACTGTTGGATCGAAAATAAACAGTACTCTAAGTAATCATCAAAGTACACTTTGGGAGTTAATTTAATCATAAAATGGTTTACTTTATGGGGTTTCTCTGCCAAACTCTGAAAAATATCTATAAAATAAGAAGTAAGAAACATAAGATATTTGTCAGAAGCAATTTATCGAATAATATTGCCTAACAAACAATAACAAAACAACACAACAATAAAACAACTATTTCGTAACGTTTCTGACACTACGAGTAAATCAGACTCCTTCGTCTGACACCAAACGCAAGTCTTCAGGATTATTTTTTGTAGATAGCTATTCTGAAATTCGGAAATTGTCACCATTTTCGGGGTAGTTTCATTCCTGAGCACAAGGTGCTTTCTTTAGACGTCGTCTCCCTATTGATACTAATATTTCTATGAAGGTAACCACCGATAGGTACCATCGATAAAAATTGTCTGCACTTAAGTAATTGTACAGATATTTCAAGAGAGATATTCATACAGTTGATAGAGGTTGTTTTCAAGGCCAAATAGCCAACTATTTTTTGTTCAAAGGATTCCATTACAAACAAATATTTTGATGTCCGATGGGAAGTAGTCCTGTCCTAGCTAATGCCGTTTCGACATGGATTATATTGTTTGCTTTACCTGAAGTATCACATTTTATATATCAATATGTAGATGACATGATTTTAAGATATGTAGATATGTATTATATATAAATTCTTTTGATTGAAAGCTTTATAAGTGTTAGCAGAGGTTAGTGTAACGGGGTACCATACTATTCGACGCATGATACGAGAGATTAAGGAAAAACCTCAGCAAAAAACCCAGTCTCCCTTTGAGTGTTGTGATTTATAAATATTTAATTTGTTTACAAAATTAGCTGAAATTCAAAATATTGATGGCATTTCTTTCTTGAATATGGATTCCTTCATCAAAAAACGGAGAGGTTTCTCCAAAGTACCCGAAATTCATTCGAAAAACGAAGAGACAATAGGAGATAAACTAAAGAATTTAAAATAATACATAACCTTTCAAAAGTTCCTTCTCACAAATATACTCCTCTGTATACGCATGGATCATTTGAAGAAGAATCACCTCCGCTAATTTTCGAAGTTATTCACTCAGAAATCCCTTCAATATTTGAGTTAAATCAGGGAAATATCCTTGTTCATAAGGCCGGGAGGGTTTTTTCAAAACCAGGTATAAGCAAGCAATGATTGTTCAGAACCTCAGATGTTCGAAGACCACGACAGGACTCTAATGTAGGGTTATCATGTCCCGTAGATATATGCTTCACTTTCTATTATAAATAAGAAAAAATGAGCTGGAAGAATTAACATTTTTGGCGCTCTTGTTCCTCGGAATAGAGTGCTTATCAATTTTCCTAAATGTCTGTAATTTTCAAATTTTTCGATGGAAATGGTCTTAAACGATTTGGTTCGACTCCCTGATCAAGAATCCGTGGTCTATATTGATTCTGTCCGGCCGGCCATACGCACGATAACTCCCGATCGGAATGAGCTAGACAGTTGAAATTTTCAGAGTAGGTTTGGGAGATAAATATCTCGGCTAAGTTTGTTATTAGGCAAAATTGGCCTGATAGTTTCAGAGTAACAAGAAAAATTTTTTGTTTGCATTACAAATTCCAAATTGTAATACTTTTGGAGATATGATTTTTCAAAATTAAATCCTACTTCTATGTTTTCTCAGAATGTATTGTAAGCTATGAATTATGATATGATCTGTGTTCATACATGTCAACTTATTGTCCTTTAAGAGACATGACAAGTCAAATTTATTTCAGCTATCGTAGAATTATGAGGATTATAATATGATATCATACTTTTTGGGTGATATTTGAATGCCCATGGTTAATGCATATGATGATGGGAATGGTAATGGTAAGTTGATAATATTTAGTTCAGAAAATCTGCAGTGAAAACAAAACTGGAATATTGACTAAGTTTCAATTTATATAATATTATTTTCAGAGTGGATTTGAGGAATGAATATCTCGTTCATCATAGATTTCAGGAATGAATATCTCGGATAAGTTCGTTGTTGGGTAGAATTGGTCTGTTGGTTTTGGATTAATAATTTTCGGCACTCTTGTTGAATTTAAATTCTTATATGATGTTTGAATTTAATTCATGTTATGATGAAGTTCTATCACAAGAATCCATTGATATATTCCCAACTCTTACCAATACTCTCGGAGATATGATTTGGCAAAGTTTGAACAAGAGCTCCAAAGCTTCTGTCCATAGGGCTTTCTTACTATTTAATTGAATATGTCATCATACCAGCTGATAGGGTGAAAGGGAATTCGATGAACACATTCAGTTCATAGTGGAAAAATAAACATATAGGGCTGTATGA
This sequence comes from Halyzia sedecimguttata, assembly GCA_937662695.2. Lineage (NCBI taxonomy): Eukaryota > Metazoa > Arthropoda > Insecta > Coleoptera > Coccinellidae > Halyzia > Halyzia sedecimguttata. The sequence continues at coordinate 66,307,458 of OW569413.2, read as the reverse complement.
CTGTTGCGTTAAACGTTGAACGCTCCTGGGAAGGGGGAATAGAAAGAGACAGAGCGAGAGTGACTGCGTGGCACTCAAACGCATGCGCGTAGTTTTGTTCTTTTTTAATTTATATTATTCATTATTTCATTTACTTTAACGCTACCATGGAGGGGGAATAGCAAGACAGAGCGAGAGTGAGAACGAGCGTGGCACTCGAACGCATGCGCGTAGTTTTCTACCCCTTCCTATTTTCATTTCCACATTACGAATTTTCACTTCTTCCGCGCTCTTGTACCTCGTAACAGAGTGCTTATCAATTTGCCCAAATGTCTGTAATTTTCGAACTTTTGGCTGAAAATGGTCTTAAACGATTTGGTTGGATTTGGTCCGGCCATCCGGCCGACCTTTAACACGATAACTCTCGAACGGAATGAGCTAGACAGTTGAAATTTTCAAAGCAGGTGGTTTTGGAGTAACAAAAAAAAAATTTTTACATACCAAATTTTAAGCTCAATTTGTTTTAAGATACAGTTTTATCATAAGAATCCATTGATATCAATCTCAACTCTTACAAGCTAAAATCTTTTGGAGATATGATCCTTCAAAATTTCAATAATTGTTTCTAATAATTCTATATGATATCATAGAATACTCTAATTATAATTTGATGATGTATGTAAATCCAACATGAGATGATTCATAGACATACGTTTTGAATTTAATTACGAACATTCTGGAAAACTAACTTACAGAAGCCAAATTGAAAAAGTGGGAAAGCTTTGGCGCTCTTGTTCAAACTTTTATAAATCATAACTCCGAAAGTATAGGTTTTTCAGAGTGGGGAATGATATCAATAGATTCTTATTTAATTTATTTTATTTTATGATGCAGTTTGATCATAAGAATCCATTGATATAATTCCCATTCTGAGAAACCACTTTTGGTGATATGATTTGTCAGAGTTTGAACAAGAGCACCAAAACTCCTGTCCACAGGGCTTGAACCAATTTTTTTTTCAATTTTTGAGTTATGCAATCATCACAAAATTCTGCATAAGTATTCATATCGGTATTTTTCAACTGATTACCGTGCTTTGATTCGATCAGATTAGTATATTTCGAGTTATTGGGAAAACAAAATTTCAAATGGCTATAGCTCTGAAACCACTTGGTGGATTTTACCCATTAACGAGCTTAGCCACTGCATTTGGCCCCTAAACCTACCCTGAAAATTTTAACTCTTTAACCCATTGCGTTCGAGCGTAATCGTGCTGATGGCCAGCCGGACGGCCGAACAGAATTAATTTTGACCTCGGATTCTTGATCAGTGAGTCTAAACTAATCGTTTAAGACCATTCTCGGCCAAATATTCGAAAATGATAGACATTTGAACGAATAGAGGCACTCTGTTCACAGAACAGCGCGCCAAAAACTACTGGTCATAGATAAAGGGTGTCTTGCCATCTCGAAATCCATTGGAGAATGCAAAACATTATAATACACAGGATGTTGTTTGTTCTAAATAGAGGTGTAGATATGTGTTTCTGGTACCTATAACCGGAAGTACTACTTCACTCCAAATATTTTTTTAGGGTTACACCTTTCCGACAGTTGTCCCTTGTTAAATTTCAGGAACGTTCGATTCCTGGATTTTACCATGTTTAAGGACAACATTGGAGGAATGTCAACAAGAAACGTCCTGATTTGCATTTCCCCTACACCTCCTATATTCGCCCAAGCTCTGTTGTGCACCAAACTTAATTACTGAAACATGCACTTTGGACCTGTTCCTGAGATTAGATATAGGAAGGTTTACTATTATGCTATAATTCAGGGCCGAAGCAATACCGTACGGCAAGTTGAATTATAGTTCATGAGAGTAAACGATTACCACAAGTTAAACACTAAGTTAAACGACAGTTCCGAGAATGATATTGATGAAGTAAATACCCTAAAATCGAATATGCTGTTGCGAACTGTTTCGAACATTGGCGGCTCGTCAGGGAAAAATATCAGCAAGCAAAATATGTAGGTAAACTCGCACTTCTGTCAAGTTAAATTACCAAAATTGAATTGTTTAATATATGCCTTTTTGTGCGCATCATCGTGCTATCATTAGGTCCAAATGTATCTAATTTTGGATTTTTTAGCCAAAAATGGTCTTACACGACTTTTTTCTGATAATACATAATATACACACATTCTCTAATATACGTATTGATCGAGTTCATATGAATACTTGAAAATCGGGTATATTATATATATATGTCCACACACTCCATAGAAAAAACATCTTCAGTTACATGTAAGCGCAGGTGCCTGAGTTCCTATCGAATTATCGAGTTGATTTCAGGATCGGCTGGCCGAGCGTGGCCCCATATGAACCGATGTAGTGTAAAAATCACAATGATCCTAATTAGTTTAGACTTGACTATTTTCTGATAGATTTTTATTTGAATAATGATAAATATTGAATTCACGTCTTATTTAATATATTTTTTTATCGAATATCCGATATTTTCTTTTTGCGCGTATATGCTAGGGAACAGGGAGGGAGCTATCATTTTGGACAAATATCTGTAATTTTCGAATATTTTGTATGTCTTTAGTCGTTAACTTGTTTCTATGTTCCGACTTTCTTAACTCTAGTGGTCTCAGTGTTTCTGTTGTATAGGATCTACCACAAATATAAGGAATATTATACAGACAGGTTTCAATTTTTTTTGTCTTAGTTAATAAACTGTTTTTTATACTAAACTTACAACCGACTTTAACAGAGATGGAATTTCAACATAATACAAATTTTCATTTCATAGATATTTTTCAGAGTTTGGGAGAAAACCCAGAAAGGAACCATTTAGTAATACTTACATATAGTTATATTAATATTTATTTCTCATATTTTCTTCATTATGTATTATGTAAATGTTCTCAAACGATTAGGTTCGACTCATTGATGAATAATTCGAGGTCCAATTTAATTCGGCTGGCCATCCGCTGCTACGATAACTTTCGAACAGAAATAGATAGCGACAATGGGCATAATCGGTTGAACAAACGGTTTTAGAGTTGTTAACCATTTGAAATATTGTTTCCTCAATGAGTCAAAAAATGCAGATACGATCGAATTGAAACTTGGTAATTTATTGTAGAATGGCAACGCGCAAATAATTGCAGAATTTCGTGAGGTTCAAGCCACTAGAAAAAAAAAATTCTTCTTCAAATCAAAATGAAAATTTTTCTTCGTACCTTATTCAGAATCTTTCTGTCGCTGAAATTCCGCATAAACCAAACCCAATTTTGCTTTCCCAATATTTCCAAAAATACATATCCTATCGAATTGAAATCTAGTACTCGGTTGGAAAAAGACGGCTTGAAGGTTCATGCAGTATTTCGTGAGAGTATGTATAGATTATTCTCAAAACAGTGAAAAAAAAAACGAGAAAGGCACTGGCGTGAAGTCAGCAACTTTTACGGGCATGTACTTTTATTCACGCTCATGCACCCTGCATGAGCCTTCAGGCCGTGTTTTTTGATTTTTTTTTGCACAATAACTGCTAAAATACAGAGCCGATCGAACTGAAATCTGATTCTTGAGTTTAAATTGGCGTTTTGAAGGTTTGTGCCGAAATTCAACGGAATCTGACTCTGAAGTTTCTGATTATTCTGATTTTCAAAGAAATATTTTTTTCTTGAGATACCATCCTCAAGAAGTTTTACAGAAATGGCATTTCTTTTTCTATCAATTCAAACTGCATCATGAAATTCGTTCAGCTTCGCGACAAAAGTCAAAAACCGTTGTTCGAGTATAAAACAGTCGACCAGTACACTGTAATCGTTATAATATTTCGATATTTTGCCAATATCTCCAAGAATATGGATCCGTTCAAGTTTAAATCTAGAAAATTGCTGCGAAATTAGGATTTTAAGGCTATATCTGACGGATAGTTTCTCAAATGCATGCTGATGGCCGGTCAGGCAAGATTAAGGTTGACATCGGATTCTTCATCAATAAATCGAAACATAACATTTGAGACCATTTTCACCAAAAATTCTAATATCACAGACATTTGGGAAAATTGATAGGCACTCTGTTCAGGGGAAAAAGCTCTCCAGAAATATGATTTTTGCATCCGTTTTATTCCCAAGAATGGTTGGAATTTTTCCATTCATAATAACATTAAAGATGCAAATGTCCTTTGCGAAATTCCCAAGTGACAAACTCTTATATTATCACAATCGACAAATTTGGCCGGTAGAATTTTATCTCTTGTGGTATTAAAAATGAAAAAATTCCAACCACTCTAGAGAGTGAAATGGATGGAAGGATATTAAAAGTTATGGTGCAGTAATTCCATGTTCCATTTCGAACTCGAACAGTGCTATCAAATGACTAAAATCCAAAACCTGTTAGTTTGTTTCCACATTTCGTAATGGTTGTTGAAGGTACTTCAAAACACTGAGTTCGGCAAGCAAATATCATGATTATTAAAATGGAGAATAAAATAAATCAAATTCCGACGATTTACAAATCAGTTTGGGATTATAACCCTCATGAAGGCTCAAGTACTACAATTCCTGTAGGATATAATCTAACGTCCAATAATAAAAGCGTATATTCCCATACTAGCGATCGTAAGCCCCTCTCTCATAACCTACTTCAAATATCGGATATTGTTTAGACACGTTCGATAAAAAAAATGAATTCGTGCCAAAATTATTTGTTTCCGTTTTATGAATGTTTGGAGTCCCGCCAATCTGCTGTCATAATAAACTCATCCGGAATAAAATAGTCAACATAACCTTGATATAAACAACGACAAATAAATAACGCTAGAGTCATATATTTTTTTTCATTTCAACCCTCCTTTGCCAGATCAGCTTGAAGGATCAGGAAGGAAAGAGATAGCTTGACACTAAAAATACATACAACGCAAAAATTCTTGGCCACCTTATGTTCATCAAAATGAAATAATATTTAAAATAAAGATGTGTATTACAAAATATATTTAGTTTGGATATACAGGGTTAGTGTTTGAGTTCTGTATCAATTTTTACCATAACCCTCTTCAAATAAAACAATTTGAAATTTTCAGGATATGTTCGGAGTCCAAATACACCGGTCAAGTTCGTTAATGGGCGAAATACGCCGAGTGGTCTCCGAGTCATAGCGAAATTTTTTTTCAAAATAACTCAAAAATACTGATCTGATCGAATTGAAACTCGGTAGTTAGTTGCAAAATGCCGACGATATTTTGATCCAGATATAATAATATAGGGTACCGAAGATTCGAGGATTTGCCGAAATCGAAAACATTCTTTATATTATAAAATAACAAACAATTAGAAAGCCTACATAACTTACAATCTTTAAGAATTATCTCAATTCCACCGAAAAAATCATTTTGAAAATTCTCAAATGTCAGTTTCAGAGGAGATTGGGAAATAGTTGGTCAAAGATAATCAAATATGGTATATTGAATGCATTTTGATGAATTGAAATAGATATTTTCAAAATCATTCCTCTAAAACCAAACCTTCAAACAATCAATGCTTTATTCTGCAATTTATGTAATCTGCAAAATTTAATACTTCTGAGTCTTCCACTTTTCTTACATCACTTAGGTCAATTGGCAATTAAGCAGTACTACCAAAATACTACCCTGCGGAACACCAAATTCATTTAGTAGCCTCTTGGAAAAGTAAGTTTCATTATTTCTTGTTATTTCAACACATTGCCACCTGCTGGTTAGACAGAAGGCAGGGCAACCAAAAGCACTCCCATATACCATATGATTGCCGGATGGTTTCGGAGTAACGAACATTTTTTTCTTTTATATTACAAATTTTGAATACAAGTTTTTTTGCGCGCGTGTTCCGCAAGGAACAGCGTGCTATCATTTCGTCACAATGTCCGTATTTTTCGAATTTTTTTTCGAAAATGGTCTCAAACGATTGGGTTCGACTCCCTGATGAAGAATTCGAGGTCAAATTCAATTCTGTCCGTCCGGTCCGGCCAGCCGGCCGGCCGGCCGGTCCGACCGTTAGCACGATAACTCACGAACGGAACGACTTAGAGCGTTGAAATTTGCAGGGTAGTTTTGTAGCGTAAATATCTCGGACAAGTTCGTTAACGGGCGAAATCCACCGAGCGGTTTCGGAGTTAAGGCCGTTTTTAGTCAAAACGTTTTTTATGAATATTTCCGGAACCGATCACTCGATCTTTCTGAAATTTGGCATCAAATTGTAGAATCATGACCTTTATATGCCTGCGAAGTTTTGTTATGACCGGACGGCCCTAAAGTGGCAAACAAAATTTTCAAAAATTTTTAAATTCTGTTTTCACGATAACTCGAAAAATACTGATCTGATTAAATTGAAACTCCGTAGTTAGATGCAAAAGACCAATGCAAACACTTTTGCAAAATAACTTGAAGATCACGTGACATGAAAAAAATCAAAAAATTACTACTATTTTGCGGAATACTTTGCTTAAAATGCCGAAACCTATTTTTGCGCGTATGTTCTGGGGAACATCGCGTTATAGTTTTGCCCAAATGTGAAATTTAATTCTGTGGTGCCGTCCGGCCGTCCGGCCGTCCGTTGCCACGATAACTTGAGAACGGAAAGAGCTAGCGACTTGAAATTTTCAGGGTAGGTGGCGCATCCCAATACGACGGACAAGTTTGTTAATGGGTATAATCGGCCCAATGGTTTCCGAGTAATAATTTTGTTTTCGACCAAAATAAATCCGATCGAATTTAAACTTGGTGAATATTTGTAGAATATAGACCTGAGTACGTTTGTGAAATTTTGTGAGAATCGTATCGCTAGAAAATTATTAAAAAATACTTTTGTTGTCACGATAACCTGAGAACGGAAAGAGATAGCGGCTTGAAAATTTCAGGTTAGGTTGTGCACCTGAATGCGACATTTGATTTTGTTTATGAGCATAATTGTCCAAACGGTTTTAGAGTTATAGCCATCTGAAATTTGGTTGTTTTTAGTTCCTCATTAACTCGAAGAATACAAAACCGATTGAATTCAAACATGGTTATTAGTTGTAGAATGCCAACGCGAAAATTCTTGCAGAATTTCGTGAGGATGTTATAACTAGAAAATTAAAAAAAAAATAATTAAAAATTATTGAAAAAAAATCTATATATCATAAACTATTCGTCCGGCATGGCTGAAATTTTGGAAGAGCCTTCAGAACCTAAGTCTACTGCAGAATTCCAAGTTTGAACACGATCGGATCTATGTTGTTGGAGAACCGCGCAGCCTTTTGTGAGTTCGGTAGCGAAGCGGCAGCGAGGTAGCGGATGGGAATCGTCGTATGATATGTTGTCTATGGTCGTATTTTTGCGAGAACCTTCAAAAATAAAAATATGCATGTCATGATGACATATCTTTTACGCGTATGTTATGGGAAAATCGTGTTATTTCATCACAAATCTATGGGAGATGATAGCCCTACATTAGTGGTCAGACCTGGTTTTGAAAGAGATCCTCCTTAGGAGGAGGCAACTAAATATTGAAGGGATTTCTATGAACAAGAGTGAATATCTTTGAGAAATAGAGAAGACGATTCTTCTTCAAGAGATCCATGTGCCTTCAGAGGAGTATATTTGCGAGAGGGGACTTTTGAAAGGTTATGTATTATTATTAATATGATATCGCTGAAATTTTGTTGAAGGCTTCTGATCTTGTAAGGTGAGAGGCTCATTTGTGGATATTAAATCTCGTGATGGGTAGAGAGGAATTTTAGGCCAGTTTTTCTATCACTAATGAGAATATATCTTTATGTTTCACCTCATCACCTTTAGATCTATCAATGGACATTTATTGGTTAAGAATAAGTAATTGAATATTACTTGAATTGAATTTCATTCAATATGTTTGTATCTAAACTTATAATTTTCTTTAATTTGATTATTTAAATATGACATTAATTCCAGTAATATGTTTCAAGAATAATTATGTATTCTTCTCCTAAAGAAGAATTGAAGGTAGACAATAATGTGTTAATTTTTTCATCATTGCTTTCTATCCTGACTTCACGAAAAGAAAATTGGTTCAAGCACTGACGTGAAGTCAGGAGCTTTTGCGCGTATGTTTTATTGTCCATTCTCCTGTATTGGACACTTTTAATCGAATTTACCATGGTGAATTCTATTGTCTATTCTCCTGTATTGGACACTCTTAATCGAATTCACCATGGTAAATTCGATTAAGAGTGTTCAATACAGGAAAATGGACAATAGAACATACGCGCAAAAGCTCCTGAATTCACGAAAAAAAATTGGTTCAAGCACTGACGTGAAGTCAGGAGCTTTTGCGCGTATGTTCTATTGTCCATTCTCCTGTATTGAACACTCTTAATCGAATTTACCATGGTGAATTCGATTAAGAGTGTCCAATACAGGAGAATAGACAATAGAATTCACCATGGTAAATTCGATTAAAAGTGTCCAATACAGGAGAATGGGCAATAAAACATACGCGCAAAAGCTCCTGACCTCACGTCAGTGCTTGAACCAATTTTTTGAGGTTCATGCTGCCTTTTCCGGGCATTTTTCGTTGTGGCATGCGCAGATGAGAAGTCATTTAACTGCTGTAGTTTTCGTCAGAGAGGATTGGTGTTTTGGGGTGGCGGATGCTATTCCTCCATAGAATCCAGATCCCTGATGAGGGTCTGCGCATGCGTAGATTAAAGATGCGATATCTCCCGAACCACTAGTGTTCGAGAATCGGAGTTTTTTGTAAGGTGTGTTATTTTGAGAGGACTTTTAGCCGCGAGTAGATTGCGCATGCGCAGAAGAGAAGTGACTGTTTTTTAATTGGATGGGTTATGTTGGGAGTGCTGAGTCGATATTGTGAGGTTTTAAAAGAATATTCATAGCAGTTCAGTTCAAGGACAAGTCAGTTTGGGGGATGTAGCGTTGTTTCCGAGTTAAAGTGTTCGTACCGTGGCCCTGTATGGGGCTAATTTTGAAATTGATGTTACCCCTTACAGGCATTTTTATTTATGCGCATGAGCAGACCATCAGTGATTTAACTGCTGTAGTTTTCGTCAGAGAGGATTGGTGTTTTGGGGTGGCGGATGCTATTCCTCCATAGAATCCAGATCCCTGATGAGGGTCTGCGCATGCGTAGATTAAAGATGCGATATCTCCCGAACCACTAGTGTTCGAGAATCGGAGTTTTTTGTAAGGTGTGTTATTTTGAGAGGACTTTTAGCCGCGAGTAGATTGCGCATGCGCAGAAGAGAAGTGACTGTTTTTTAATTGGATGGGTTATGTTGGGAGTGCTGAGTCGATATTGTGAGGTTTTAAAAGAATATTCATAGCAGTTCAGTTCAAGGACAAGTCAGTTTGGGGGATGTAGCGTTGTTTCCGAGTTAAAGTGTTCGTACCGTGGCCCTGTATGGGGCTAATTTTGAAATTGATGTTACCCCTTACAGGCATTTTTATTTATGCGCATGAGCAGACCATCAGTGATTTAACTGGTGGTGTTTTCGTCAGAGAGGATTGGGGTTTTGGGGTGGCGGATGCTATTCCTCCATAGAATCCAGATCCCTGATGAGGGTCTGCGCATGCGTAGATTAAAGATGCGATATCTCCCGAACCACTAGTGTTCGAGAATCGGAGTTTTTTGTAAGGTGTGTTATTTTGAGAGGACTTTTAGCCGCGAGTAGATTGCGCATGCGCAGAAGAGAAGTGACTGTTTTTTAATTGGATGGGTTATGTTGGGAGTGCTGAGTCGATATTGTGAGGTTTTAAAAGAATTTTCATAGCAGTTCAGTTCAAGGACAAGTCAGTTTGGGGGATGTAGCGTTGTTTCCGAGTTAAAGTGTTCGTACCGTGGCCCTGTATGGGGCTAATTTTGAAATTGATGTTACCCCTTACAGGCATTTTTATTTATGCGCATGAGCAGACCATCAGTGATTTAACTGGTGGTGTTTTCGTCAGAGAGGATTGGGGTTTTGGGGTGGCGGATGCTATTCCTCCATAGAATCCCCTGTTGAGGGTCTGCGCATGCATGGATTAAAGATGTAATATCTCCTGAACCACTAGTGTTGGAGAATCGGAGTTTTTTGTAAGGTGTGTGATTTCGAGAGGACTTTTAGTCGCAAGTAGATTGCGCATAAGCAGAAGAGAAGTGACTGTTTTTGGGTTGTATGGGTTATGTTGGGAGTGCTGAGCCGATATTGTGAGGTTTCAAAAGAATATTCATGGATATTCAGTGCAAGGACAAGTCAGTTTGGGGTATGTAGCGTTGTTTCCGAGTTAAACTGTCCGTACCGTGGCCCTGGGGCTAATTTCGAAATTGATGTTACCCCTTACGGGCATTTTTCGTTTTGCGCATGAGTAGACCATCAGTGATTTTACTGCTGGTGCTTTCGTCAGAGAGGATTGGGATTTTGGGTTGGCGGATGCTATTCCTCTATAGAATCCCCTGGTGAGGGTCTGCGCATGCGTGGATTCAAGAAGCGATATCTCCTGAACCACTAGTGTTGGAGAATTGGAGTTTTTTGTGAGGTGTGTAATTTTGGGAGGACTTGCAGCCACGAGTATATTGCGCATGCGCAGTCGAGAAGTGAATGGTTTTGGTTTGTTTGGGTTATGTTGGGAGTAATGAGCCGATATTGTGAGGTTTTAAAAGAATATTCATGTCAATTCAGTGCACGGACACAAGTCAGTTTGGGGGAAATAGCGTTGTTTCTGAGTTGAAATGTATTTATGGTAGCCCTGAGGCGAATTTATAAATAACTATAGTCGGTAGATCTATATAAAAATACGTTCGGATTCGGAGAAGAGGCAATTGCGTTCCTAACGGAGGCTCCACAATCGCAATTTTTTTTGATCTACGGTGAAGCTAACAGCCAAACTGTATTGATAGCTATATTTGTTAAGGGAACTTGAAAAAAAAACAAAAAGCACTGAAGTCAGTACTCTTTGGCGCGCGTGTTCACGGTGGCTAATTTGAATTGAATGATGAGTACTTCAAGCTCAGTGGAACGAGCGAGCCGAAGATCTACCCAAAGGATAATGGACACCATTCACTGTCGGTTCAAAAATTAACAGTGCTGTATCTAAGCTGCCATCAGGAAAGAGTAAAAAAGTTGGAAAAGAACACAACTGACCCTCCTTAGTCGCAGAAGCTCCTAGAAGATTTGGGAGGGTCAGTATAATCCTAATCATGTTTATAGCACGCGCGCAAAAGCAGAGTGACTTAACAATGAAAGAAAAAGTGTAAAAAGTCAATCTGCTTTGGCGCGTGTGCTATAAATATGATTAGGATTATACTGACCCTCCCAAATATTCTAGGAGCTTCTGCGACTAAGGAGGGTCAGTTGTGTTCTTTTCCAACTTTGTTACTCTTTCCTGATGGCAGCTTAGATACAGCAGTGTTAATTTTTGAACCGACAGTGAATGGTGTTCACTATCCTTTGGGTAGATCTTCGGCTCGCTCTATCCACTGAGCTTGAAGTACTCATCATTCAATTCAAATTAGCCACCGTGAACACGCGCGCCAAAGAGTACTGACTTCACGTCAGTGCTTTTTTTTTAAGATCCAGTTTCATCATAAAAATCCGTTGATATTATTCTTAACTTTAAGAAGCTAATACTTTCGAATCTATGATTTTTAAAATTTTCAATAATACATCGTACTTCAATAAGTTTTCACAGAATTCGAATTCTATCAGTCTGTGTTCTGTCTGTTTTCGGTAGGTCCAGTTTGAAAGATAAAGGTCATTAATGTCAAACGAAATTGAAAGTGTATTTCTGGAGAGTTTGGTTGATGTAAGCATGTAAACAATTTGAAATTTGGATTCGCTAAATGCATAGGCAGAGTTTTTTTATTAGTTAGTCGTCTTAGTAACACTATTTAAGATTTCCTACATAATTATTCTGGTTTGAATTCCCTCTGGACTGATTAAATAAGATTTGTTTCATAAATAAAACTGGCTTTTTCATTTACTCAAATTTTGCGCGCGTGTTCCGCAAGGAACAGCGCCCCCTGATGAAGAATTCGAGGTCAAATTCAATTCTGTCCGTCCGGTCCAGTCGGCCAGCCAGCCGGCCAGCCTTTAGCACGATAACTCTCGAACGGAACGAGGTAGAGCGTTGAAATTTGTAGGGTAGTTTTGTAGCGCAAATACAAGTTCGTTAACGGGCGAAATCCACCAAGCGGTTTCAGAGTTGAGGCAGTTTTTAGTAAATATGTTTTTTATTAATATTTCCGGGACCGATCACTGGATCTCTCTGAAATTTGGCATCAAATTGTGGAATCATGACCTTTACATGCCTGCGAAGTTCTGTACTGACCGGATGGATATAAAGTGGCAAAAAAAATTTCAAAAATTTTAAAATTTTGTTTCCACGATAACTCGAAAAAATACTCATCTGATTGCATTGAAACTCAGTAGTTAGATGCAAAGACCAAAGCAAACACTTTCGTACAATTTCGTGAAGATCACGTGACATGAAAAAAATCAAAAAATTACTACTATTTGGCGGAATATTTTGCTTGAAATTTCAAAACCTATTTTTCGTTGTGCGCATGCGCATATAAGAAGTCATTTAACTGCTGTAGTTTTCGTCAGGGAGGATTGGAGTTTTGGGTTGGCGGATGCTATTCCTCCATTGAATCTCCTGGTGAGGGTCTGCGCATACGTGGATTAAAGATGCGATATCTCCTGAACCACTAGTGTTGGAGAATTGGAGTTTCTTGTTAGGTGTGTGATTTTGAGAGGACTTTCAGCCGCGAGTAGATTGCGCATGCGCAAATGAGAAGTGACTGTTTTGGGATTGTATGGGTTATGTTGGGAGTGCTGAGCCGATATTGTGAGGATTTAAAAGAATATTCATGGCAATTCAGTGCACGGACAAGTCAGTTTGGGGGATGTAGAGTTCTTTCCGAGTTGAAGTGTCCGTACCGTGGCCCTGGGGCTAATTTTGAAATTGATGTTACCCCTTACTGATATTTCTCGTTATGCGCATGAGCAGACCATCAGTGATTTAGCTGGTGGTGTTTTCGTCAGAGAGGATCGGGGTTTGGGGGGGGCGGATGCTATTCCTCCATAGAATCCCGTGGTGAGTGTCTGCGCATGCGTGGATTAGAGATGCGATATCTCCTGAACCAATAGTGTTGGAGAATCGGAGTTTTTTGTAAGGTGTGTGATTTTGGGAGGACTTTCAGCCGCGGGTAGGTTGCGCATGCGCAGAAGTGAAGAGACTGTTTTTGGGTTGTATGGGTTATGTTGGGAGTGCTGAGCCGATATTGTGAGGTTTTAAAAGAATATTCTTGGCAATTCAGTGCACGGACACAAGTCAGTTTGGGGGAAATAGCGTACCGTGGCCCTGGGGCTAATTTTGAAATTTATTTTACCCCTTACGGGCATTTTTCGTTATGCGCATGAGCAGACGATGATTGAATTAACTGCTGCAGTTTTTGTCTGAGAGGATTGGGGATTTGAGGTGCAGGGTGCTATTACTTAACGCATGCGTGGATTGAAGGTGCGATCTCTTTTGAACCAATGGTTTTGAAGAATCAGAGTTTTGCGTGTGGTGTATGATTTTGAGAGGACTTTCAGACACGAGTATATTGCGTATGCGCAGAGGAAACGTTAGGATTATATGGCTCATGTTGGGAGTGGTTTGAATCTAGAGGTGATGGATTTGGTGCTGAGCCGTCATGTCAAGGTTTTAAGAGAAATTGCATGGCAATTATGTGCACGGACAAGTCAGTTTCGGGGAAATAGCGTTGTTTCCGAGTTGAAATGTCTGTATCGTGGCCCTGGGGCGAATTTATACACAACTATATTCGGTAAATCTATATTAAATTACGTTCGGATTTGGAGAAGAGGCAATTGCGTTCCTAACAGAGGTCCCATAACCGCAATTTTTTCGATCTACGGTAAAGCTAACAGCCAAACTGTATTGATAGACATTTTTGTTAAAGGAACTTGAAAAAATAAAAAAAAAAGCACTGACGTGAAGTCAGTACTATTTGGCGCGCGTATTCACGGTAGCTAATTTGAATTGAATGATGAGTACTTCAAGCTCAGTGGATAGAGCGAGCCGGAGATCTACCCAAAGGATTATATCAATGGATTGTTAGGATAGATCTACATCATGCAAGAAATTGAAATCCCTTTGCTTCTTATCTTTATATGACGGTCCAATTTTGGCTACAAGTGTTTCAAAACTATCAGATCATTCTGAAAATAAAAAAAAGCACTGGCGTGAAGTCATTACTCTTTGGCGCGTGTGTTCACGGTAGCTAATTCGAATTGAATGATGAGTACTTAGTGGATAGGGCGGGCCGGAGATTTACCCAGAGGATAGTGGACACCATTCACTGTCGGTTCAAAAATTAACAGTACGGTATCTAAGCTGCCATAAGGATAGAGTAACAAAGTTGAAGAAGAACACAACTGACTCTCCTTAGTCGCACAAGCTCCTAGAAGATTCTGACGGATCTCCTTGGGAAAGACTTGGGAGGGTCAGTATATTCACGCGAGCCAAATGCAGATTGACTTAACAATGAAAGAAAAAGTGTAAAAAAACATTGACGTGGGGTCAATCTGCTTTGGCGCGCGTGCTATAAACATCATTATGATTATACTGACCCTCCCAAGTCTTTCCCAAAGAGATCCCTCAGAATCTTCTAGGAGCTTGTGCGACTAAGGAGAGTCAGTTGTGTTCTTTTTCAACTTTGTTACTCTATCCTTATGGCAGCTTAGATACCGCACTGTTAATTTTTGAACCGACAGTGAATAGTGTCCACTATCCTCTGGGTAAATCTCCGGCTCGCTTTATCCACTGAGTACTCATCATTAAATTCGAATCAGCTACCGTGAACACACGCGCCAAAGAGTACTAACTTCATGTCAGTGCTTTTTTTTATTTTCAGAATGATTTCTGATAGTTTTGAAACACTTGTAGCCAAAATTGGACCGTCATATAAAGATGAGAAGCAAAGGGATTTTAATTTCTTGCATGATGTAGTTCTATCCTAACAATCCATTGATATCATTCCCAACTCTAGGAAACCAATACTTTCGGAGATATGATTTGTCAAAGATTAGAAAAGGGTGCCAAAACTCCACAGGTCTTTTCCCCTTTTTTTAATAATTATTCTCTATTCGGACAGTCAAATGCTTTGACGGATCTATAAATAGACCTGCTACAAGTTAACTTTCTTTTAATTAGAAACTTCAAGAGGTTAGTTGAGAATTGATTAATTGCAGTTTGGGTTGACATACCTGCAAAGTATCCATACTGGCAGGGATTCAAAGAGTTACAACTGTTGATATATGCAAGAAGAGTTTATTGGGAAATATATCAAATTCAAAAGAATTATTAATGATATAAGGCTAAAACATATTTCACACTATGAATGCTCAACTCAAGGTTAATTTTACAAAAAAAACCATTTCGAACTCAGTTTGCTGATTAAGATCGTAGTACTTTACTTTCAAATTATTGTAGCATCGAATCAATCTATTTTACGAAAATACTAAGAATTTAATAAAAACGAGTTGAAATAAATTAATGGATAAATTCTGACATGATTTCCCATGAGTGTTTGAATGTAAGTGACTTTAAATAATTAAGAATTGTTGAATTGGCATAATACACATCCTTGCGTTTCCATGACAACTGTTTCTTCCAGACCCATTTTATTTTTAACCATAAAATGTATGTGCTTAAAACTTCACGTTTCAAAACTTTTATAATTCTTTAGCAAAGGCAAAAGCTTTATTCTTCGTTTTTTGTTCAAAATTTAATTTGCATCAATATAGGTCATACGAGTAATAAATCATCCTGTCTATAATTTTCTCAGCTTATCTATCGCCCTTCCTTACTTTAATTCCTTCCTTGAATTACCAACTCAATAATATAGTAAAGAAAGTTAAAAACCATCATAGGTATTTATGTACCAAGGACGAAAAACTGTCTATTATAGTCGAGTCTGCTAATTGCTGTCCGAGGCAGAGCCGAGAATAGCATGCAGGCGAGATAATAGACAGTGTTTTGCCGAGGTGCATATTAGATACATTTTTTCGCCGACCCCTACATACTACAGGGAAAGACTTTTTATATTAATTAATATTTTGATTCCACCCTGAATTTGCTTTTTCTAAATTTCAATTTATAGTGATCATTTTATTAAACACTAGTTTACGTCTATATTTTTTTTTTGTTCTTTTAAGATTTGATTCATCCAATTTGCATTATATAAATATTCAAATCAAATGTATTTTGATATCGAAAATGGCTGATACCGTTGTTAACAAATCAACAAGTCCAGAGCGTTCTGCCAATAAGGTTTCAATATGGATTCGTATAATAAATATGCTGTGGGAGGTTTAACACTGTGAGTTCAGTTGAATTTGCCAAGAGCTACAGAACACTGATGAAGGCATAGCGCTCAGAAACACGTCTGTTCTTGCTTATTGGCAAATCAATGAAATCCCCTAGAGTTAATTTGATTTTTGAAATCTATGCATAAGTATGTTAATTATTCGAACCCATTTCGAGACCCTAATGGCAGAACGCTCTGGTGTAAATGTATTTTGTAGTACACTTTTTTACTGAAAATATTATTCTTTCATTTTGATAAATTAGAATTTTGGCGATGTGTGTATGAGTGGATCAGAGTGTACTTATGTTACTCCCTGTTTCATGCACTTAGACACCCAAATGGAAGGTTTTAGGTGCTATTATGTGTATACAGGGTGAGTCTTTGTGTTGTGCATTAATTTTAACCAAAGATTCCTCTCGTCAAATGAAACACTTTTTTCATTTACCATTTTTGCGCGTATGTTCTGGGGAACATCTTGTTATAGTTTTGCCCAAATGTCTGTAACTTTCGAATTTTTTGACGAAAATGGTCTCAAACGATTTTGTTCGACTCCCCAATGAAGAATTCGACGTCAAATTTGATTCTGTCCAACCGGCCGTCCGTCCGGCCGTTGCCACGATAACTTGAGAACGAAAAGAGCTAACGACTTGAAATTTTCAGGGTGGGTGGCGCATTCCAATACGACGGATAAGTTCGGTAATGGGCATAATCGGCCCAGTGGTTTCCGAGTAATAATTTTGTTTTCAACCAATATAAATTCGATCAAATTGAAACTTGGTGAGGAGTTGTAGAATATGAACCTAAGCACGTTTGTGAAATTTTGTGCGGATCGTATGGCTAGAAAATTTAAAAAAAATTATTAAAAAATATTTTTGTTGTCACGATAACTTGAGACCGGAAAGAGATAGCGGCTTGAAGTTTTCAGGTTAGGATGTGCACCAAAACGCGACATATCAGTTTGTTTATGAGCATAATTGGCCAAACGGTTTTAGAGTTATAGCCATCTGAAATTTGGTTGTTTTTTGTTCCTCATTAACTCAAAAAATACTAAACCGATTGAATTCAAACATGGTAATTAGTTGTAGAATGCCAACGCGAAAATTCTTGCAAAATTTCGTGAATATGGTATCTGTAAAAAAATTTTTAAAAATCATTGAAAATTGAAAAAAAAAATTCTATATATCAGTAACTATTCGTTTGAAATTGCTGAAATTTTGCAAGAGCCTTCATAACCTAACTCTACTGCCAAGTTTCAAGTTTTAACACGATCGGTTTAATATTGTTGGAGATTCGAGCATTCTTGTGTGAGTTCAGTAGATGGGTGACCGTTGCCTCGATAACTTTCGAACGAAAGGAGATAGGGACTTGCAATTTTCAGGGTAGGTTGCGTATACGAAAGGGAGAGTTGAGTTCGTTTTTGGGCATAATCGGTCAAACGGTGTCCGAGTTATACCCACCTGGAATATTATTTCCTTGATAACTCAAAAAATAAATATTCGATAGAATTGAAGCTTGGTAACTAGTAGTAGAAAGTCATCATAAAGACGTGTTTAAAATTTTGTAAGAACCGTACCCCTAGAAAATTTGAAAAAAATGACGAAAAAAAAATTTTAAGATCCGCACCCCTAGAAAATTTCTAACAAATCACGAAAAAAAAAATTTGGTTCAAGCACTGACGTGAAGTCAGAAGCTTTTGCGCGTATGTTCTATTGTCCATTCTTCTGTATTGGTCACCCTTAATCGAATTTACCATGGTAAATTATGTTGTCCATTTTCCTGTATTGGACACTTAATTCGAATTTACCATGGTAAATTGTTGCATGAAGGGCCAAATCATATCAATTGAGTGAATAAATAACCTTTCTCAAACAAATCCAGTGAATTTTATAAACGCTTATAACTTTTTACCTGAGCCGAATCTGGAAAAATGGTAAATGAAAAAAGTGTTTTGTTTGATGAGAGGAATATCTGGTTAACATTAATGCACAACTTAAAGACTCACCCTGTATAATGAAGCATTTTATAAATATTAATTGTTTCGAACTCGTCGGCGGTAAGTATGGCGAAAATTTGAATGGAGTTAAATTTGCGATAGTGGCAACAGAGGCGGGTAATGGATAAGATATCCGGAATCTGATACTTATCATCGGGGCAACCAAATGGAAATGCAAATTGAAATTAATCGATTGAACGTGAACTCAAACCCCTGAGTGCTTATTCTTTTAATGTCGTGAAAAACACCGCTAAAGTTGTATTGATTTTTCCGGGCACTGAATATAAATTGGAAATAATTGTGTCAGTTCTTAATCGTGCGCAACAGGAAATGGCACCTGTTTTCATTTTCGAAAGGATTATTGGTTTTAGTCCCTAATGGTATTACTGTTCGTTCAATGATGGTTATTGTATTATGCAATGATGCGGAATGAAACAAATGGAGATTCTCTATTTCTAATTTCGAGAAACGTTGAAAAGTTTACATAACCATTTTATAACTTTACTGTTATCGGTGATTGCGTCCAACAATCTTCTATTTCTTCTAACAGTTCAGGTCAGAATGAGCTATATTCTGGGTTTTAATGGAAAAATAGAACATTAGAAAACTAGTGTTGGAACGATTACTTCAGAATTAAACAGCAATCAATATGAGTTTCTTACCATAGAACTGCATCATGCAAGAAATCCAATTTAAACAGACCGATTCTCCCCAATAACGAACTTATCCGAGATATTCATTCCTCAAATCTACTCTGAGAATTATATTATATCAATGAAAATTTAGACAATATTTTGCAGTTTTGCAAAATATGAAACAGCAAAATCAAAACTGCTGCAGTTGCAGCAGTTTTGTTTTTACTGGAGATATTCTGAACCCAATTTGATTATATATCTTACCAAAGAATATATTTCCATCATCATATTAACCACGGCCATCACCTTAAAAGTATAATATCATATCATCCACGTAATTGTAAGATAGCTGAGGATATTTAATTGGTCATTTTGCATACAATCATAATTTGTTTTCTAGAACAGAAGGTGTATTTTATATCAAGAACTACGAACCAGAAATAAATTTTGACATTTATATCTCATAGGAAAATAAGATATGTGAGAACACAGATTCTATAATAATTCATTCAGCATTCTGTGAAAACATAGAAGAAGTACGATTCACTATTGAAATTTCGAAAAATCATATATCCGAAAGTATTAGCTTGTTACAGTTGAAAATGATATCAATGGATTTTTATGGCGAATCTTGAAAAAAATTTAATTTGAAATTGTGCATTGAAGCATTTTTCAAAATTCATAAAAAAGTTAACATATCTCAAGCGTTCGATGAAGAAGCCAAATTGATACATATTTCTATAAATGTTCCTATGACGATACTGATGAAAGAATAACAAGTAAATTTGCGACAATATTTATAAATTTTCCGAAAACCTAGTTTGAATGTACAATAAATTCCTCTCTTCATCATTCAATGCACTCCTCGGGCAATCCCGCCGCCATGTGTAAATGCGTAATTGTACATTGATCTTGAAGTTCAGTAAATATCGTATAGTATAATACGGTGGAGTCCGCCGTACTCACAAAGCATTCAATCTCCGTTAAGTCCTAACTGAGGTCCTCAGTTAAGGATAAATAAGAATCGCAACCTCAGTTAACATATGCAACAGTAGAGAAACAGGCCTGTTTCACGTTAATTTTCACGTTGACGGAGGTTGCAATTCTTACTTATCCTTAACTGAGGACCTCAGTTAGGACTTAACGGAGATTGAATGCTTTGTGAATACGGCGGACTACTGAGGACCTCAGTTAGGACTTAACGGAGATTTAATGTTTTGTGAATACGGCGGTAAGTTCCACAACAGTTAAGGAAATTTTGTAACCGTTTCATTTGTTGCCGATTCTTGTCCACCAAATGTTCGTTTATGAGAAATCAAATGTTAACTCTCTTATATCTGAATGATTTTTATTCTCCCCGTTTGAAAACTTTTTGCGCATATGTTAGTTATGGGGAACATCGCGTTATCATTTTGCCCAAATGTCTGTAACTTTCGAATTTTTTGACGAAAATGGTCTCAAACGATTTGGTTCGACTCCCCAATGAAGAATTCGATGTCAAATTTGATTCTGTCCGGCCGTTGCCACGATAACTTGAGAACGGAAAAAGGTGGTGACTTGAAATTTTCAGGGTAGGTGGCGCATCCCAATACGACGGACAAGTTCGTTAATGGGCATAATCAGCCCAATGGTTTCCGAGTAATAATTTTGTTTTCAACCAATATGAATCTGATCGAATTGAAACTTCGTGAATAGTTGGAGAATATAAACCTAAGCACGTTTGAGAAGTTTTGTGAGAATCGTATCGCTAGAGAATTATTAAAAAATTATTGAAATATTATTGTTGTCACGATAACCTGAGAACGGAAAGAGATAGCGGCTTGAAGTTCTCAGGTTAGGTTGTGCATCGGAATGCGACATTTGACTTTGTTTATAAGCATAATCGGACAAACGGTTGTAGAGTTATAGCCACCTGAAATTTGGTGTTCCTCATTAACTCGAAAAATACAAAACCGATTGAATTCAAACATGGTTATTACTTGTAGAATGCCAACGCGAAAATTCTTGCAAAATTTCGTGAGGATAGTATTTGTAGAAAATTTTTAAGAAATCATTGAAAATTGAAAAAAAATCCTATATATCAGTAACTATTCCTCTGAAATTGCTGAATTTTTGCAAGAGCCTTTAGAAGCTAACTATACTGCTAAGTTTCAAGTTTTAACACGATCGGTTAAATATTGTGGGAGATTCGAGCAGTATTGTGCGAGTTCCGTAGATGGGTGACCGTTGTCTCGATAACTTTCGAACGAAAGGAGATAGGGACTTGCAATTTTCAGGGTTGGTTGCGTATCCGAATGGGAGAGTTAAGATCGTTTTTGGGCATAATCGGTCTAACGGTTTCCGAGTTATACTCACCTGGAATATTATTTCCTCGATAACTCCAAAAATGAAGATTCGATCGAATTGAAGCTTGGTAACTAGTTGTAGAATACCTGTATTATACAGTTATTATATAATACAGGAAAATGGTCAATATAACATACGCGCAAAAGCTCCTGACTTCACTTCAGTGCTTGAACCAATTTTTATTAGCATGTTTAATAGTTATACAATATACATAGAGTATATATATTGTTAACAATCCCGCATTTTTGGTAAGTAGTAGTAGAAAATCAACATAAAGATGTGCTTGAAATTTTGTAAGAACCGTAACCCTAGAAAATTTAAAAAAAATGACGAAAAAAAATATTGTAACGACCGCTAGAAAATCTGAAAAAAAAAGGAAAAAAAATTGGTTCAAGCACTGACGTGAAGTCAGGAGCTTTTGCGCGTATGTTCTATTGTCCATTCTCCTGCATTGGACACCCTTTATCGAATTTACCATGGTAAATTCGAATTAAGAGTGTTCATACAGGAGAATGGACAACATAATTTACCATGGTAAATTCGATAAAGGGTGTCCAATGCAGGAGAATGGACAATAGAACATACGCGCAAAATCTCTTGACTTCACGTCAGTGCTTGAACCAGTTTTTCAGTTTCAGGTAGTTGTTGTCCTTTGCGTTTCTTAGAATTTTGGATCAGTGGTGCTTTTACGTTCTTACAATCAACTTTGATTTAAAATCTGATTATTTATTTTGCATTAATGCGTAGACGTAAACTTAGTACGGATGAAGCCAATAGTGCTTCAGGTATGATCGAGCCGGGACGTACCAGAGAGATGTTGCGAATTTCATTCGAGTGAAGGTGGGTTTAAACCAAACGAACAAAGAGCAAGAGCTAGAACAAGAACATTCTTTCTTGATCTTTTAGTGTAAACGAAAGCTCGTTTTCAGCGTTTACACAAATATATCAACGAGCAAGAACGAGAACAAAGAACTAGAATTCTTGCTCAGGATAGATAGATGTTTAGATCAGCCGAACGAATGCTCATTCATCTCAATTTTGTGACTGGCGATGCTTCGTTATGTCCGACTCTGAGAGCAATATTATAATTTGCAAGTGCTGCATTTGTTATTTTGTATCAAACACGCAAAAAGAAAAGAAGGAAGAGGTGTTCGAGGGTAACAAATTTAATGCAGCGAACGATACTGAATAATGTAGGTGAAATGATGACGGATATGCAAGAACAAGAAGAATGTGGTCGATTCCAAAATTTCTGTGGAATGGCGTTAGAGAGTGCAGAGTGCTTATCAATTTGCCCAAATGTCTGTAGTTTTCGAATTTTTGGGTGAAACTGGTCACAAACGATTTGGTTCGACTCACTGATCAAGAATCCGTGGTCGAAATCGATTCTGTACGTCCGTCCGTCCGTTAACACGATAACTCTCGAATGGAATGAGCTAGACGGTTGAAATTTTCACAGTAGGTTTGGGAGATAAAAATTTCGCCTAACTTCGTTATCGAAGTAACGAAAAAAAAAATATTTTTTTTTTACATTACAAATTTCGAATTCATTTTTTTTTAAGATGCAGTTTCATCATAAGAATCCTTTGATATCATTTTCAATTCTAAGAAGCTAATACTTTCGGAGATATGATTTTTCAAAATTTCATAGTAGTTCTATGTATTCACTATCTGTGTTAACGGTTCCTAAATGTAGCTATGTAGCTATTAGAGTCATGTCAATTCGTAGTTTGAAATAAGTATCCGATTCTTGAATTTGAGAACATATACAAGACTGTTTTGAAACCGAAAATAATATTGACTGGTTGCATATTGAATAATTTACGTATACATTCAGGATGATGTTTCAGAAGATTTAAAATTGGATCATTTTAATGATGTAGTTTATGAAGGCAATAGGAAAGAAGAACATAATGGGATAATCAAAAGAAATTACTGTTCGTTGACCACTGAGGTTAATATTACATTTTACTGCCTTAAGTAGTAAGACATGTTCCTATATACAGTATTTTCATAATGTTGTTAGTCAATATATTTTGAACTATTAAAATAATTTGTTCGTAAGCCTCTACCTACTCAAATATCAGGAATAAATGGACAATCTGCTATGATTGTCTCCAGCCTTGCTCTAGACATTTCGATGATACTTTCCTTAGGTATTTCGAGTTGTGAAAACTATGCACCGAGTGAAAGTTGCAACAACCCATTCCACGAGAATGAATCATTTCAGATTGCTCTTTTAATCTTGATTAATAAATTTAATGACAATTTTTGAAGCATTGTAGATTGCTCTTTCTTTGGCGTTCTTGTTTGAATGATAATTTTTAAAACATTTTTTTAAACGACACTTTTTTATATTTATATAATTCCCAACTCTGAGAAACCAATACTTTCGGAGATATAATTTGTCTGTTTGAACAAGAGCGCCAAAAAGCTCCTGTCCCCAGAGCTTGAACCAATTTTTTTTTATTCTGCTACAGTACATTCAAGTAAATTTGAAATTTCGTGGCAAGCATCGTGTTTGCGGGTTGTATTTTTATATTGTTCATACGTCGGATCCGACAGACATCTGGAATTTTGGTAGGCTCCAATCATTAGAAGACATTTTTTCTGTAGACCAATTCATAATTGATCGGATAAAAACAAATCGCTAGAGCACCAGAACGCTTTGAAGAGATCGGTCTGGGGAGCGAGCGCTTCTGAACACGCAAGAATGCTCTATGCAATTGTTGACACCCTCTAGTGCCGTTTATATCAAGCGATCGAGCAAACTTAGAATATTCCACAGAATCTTTGCGAACGCAGAAGCAGCGAAATAATGCTCTGCATCTGTTTACGCTAAAAGAATTTGCTAGATAGGGGATAGAATGAGCATTCGCTCGTCTCAATAACGCTCTAAGCAACTGTTCACACGCTCTATTGCCGTTTATATCAAGCGATCGAGCAATCTTAGAATATTCCTTCGAATCTTTGCGAACGCAGAAAGAACAACGAAAGAATGCTCTACATCTGTTTACACTAAAATAATTTACACTAAAATAATTCGATAGAGAGGGAATAGAATGAGCATTCGCTCGTCTGATGTAAATCGGCCTTTAGTGAAAGCGTAGTTTTCCGGCTCGTCCATCGATATCGAGAAACTGGAAACGTGACCGAAAGACAGAGTTGGTACTTGTCAAATCATGCAACGGTTTCTTTTGAACGCTACTGGTGTTTTGGTTTCGATTGAAACAGTTGAAGAACTTCGAGACATTTATCTACATTGTCGACTACTTTTGAGCAGGATTCCACTACCTCAAAATCATATGCGACTTCGATTGGAATGGGCCACAAGTGAGTAGAGATATGGACGGTTTTCGGTTAGTCGGCGTGTTCGGGTATGGACTAGGGAATCCAATCCCGCACCAAAACCTCAATCCCGCAAACGCGTGGTTTGAAAGTTATCAATCCCGCGGATCCGCAAAAATGTGGGATTCTTAAGAATATACAGGGTGAGTCTTTGACCACTGCATTAATTTTAACCAAAGATTCCTCTCATCAAATGAAACACTTTTTTCATTTAACATTTTTCCAAATACAGCTCAGGTAAAAAAATACAGGCTGTTGAAATTTTGGAAATAAATCAGTTTTTATTTTGTAGCTTTGACATCCTTTTTTCGAATAAAATGAATGTTGGCGTAAACTTTCCTATAGCTATGATACATATTTTCCAAATATTAGTTATTTTCTGCTTCTACTGGTTTTCTAGTTATGGACTCGTGGATTCATAAAACTAAACGAACTTAGCATAAAGAAAGCATATAAAGTTTTTCTTGAGTCATTTCAAGAATATTTCATCGTTTTAGAACATTATATTATTCTTCATCACTTCTCCTTAAACGCACGGTTTTCGAGATATTCTTCATTGAATGTTTTAAAATGGAAAACTCCAGAAATTTCACTACTTTTATGGATCCGTCCCTGAGCGTTGGAATCCCGAATCAAGCTGTAAACCACGTTACCATGCCTTATTCTCGTCCGCCAACAATGTCATAGATAATTTATATGCGGGAGTGTATTAGCACATTGTGAAATCTTTAAACGCTTGTAACTTTTTACCTGAACCGAATCTGGAAAAATGGTAAATGAAAAAAGTGTTTCATTTGATAAGAGGAATATTTGGTTAAAATTAATGCAGTGGTCAAAGACTCACCCTGTATATAGGTACCCTTTGTACTCAAACTATTAAACATGCTAATAAAAATTGGTTCAAGAACTGACGTGAAGTCAGGAGCTTTTGCGCATATGTTCTATTGTCCATTCTCCTGTATTGTATAATAACTGTATAATACAGGTATTCTACAACTATTTAACAAGCTTCAATTCGATCGAGTCTATTTTTTTTTGGGTTAACGAGGAAATCATCTTCCAGGTGGATATAACTCCGAAACAGTTGGACCGATTATGCCCGTAAACGAACTTAACTCTCTCATTCAGATTTGCAACACACCCTGAAAATTGCAAGTTCCTATCTCCTTTCGTTCGAAAGTTATCGAGGCAACGGTCACCCATCCATCTACTGAACTCACACAAGGCTGCTCGAATCTCTAACAATATATATCCGATGGTGTTCAAACTTAGAACTTGGCAGTAGAGTTAGGTTCTGAAGGCTCTCGCAAAATTACAGCGATGTCGGACGAATAGTTACTGATATATAGAATTTTTTTCAATAATTCTCAATGATTTCTTAAAAATTTTCTAGAGATACGATCCTCACAAAATTTTGTAAGAATTTTGCGTTGGCATTCAACTAATAACCATGTGTGAATTCGGTTTTGTATTTTTCGAGTCATTGAGGAAACCAACTTTCAGATTCGAAATCGTTGGCCGATCTCTTTCCATTCTCAGGTTATCGTGACATAAAAAATACTTTTCTAGTCATACGATTCTATCGAGATTTCACAAACTGGCTTAGGTTTATATTCTACTATCCACCAAGTTTCAATGCGATCGGATTTGTATTGGTTGAAAACAAAATTATTACTCGGAAACCTCGGCCGATTTTGCCCATTAACGAACTTGTCCGTCCATTGGGATGCGCCACCTACCCTGAAAATTACAATTCGCTAGCTCTTTCCTTTCTCAAGTTATCGTGGCAACGGCCGGCCAGAAAGAAACAAATTTGATCTCGAATTCTTCATCGGGGAGTCGAACCCAATCATTTGAGACCATTTTCGGCAAAAAATCGAAAATTACAGACATTTGGGCAAAATGATAATTCGATGTTCCCCAGAACATACGCGCAAAAAGGTGTTATGCAATTAAAAACATACTTTAGTAGTAGCATATGAGGTTATTTATGTACCAATGACCAAAAACTGTCTATTATTGTCGGGCCTGCAAATTGCTAGCCGAGGAGAAGCCGATGATAGGAAGCAGGCGAGGCAATAAACAGTTTTTCGCCAAGGTGCATATTTCATTTTTACGTCGACCTCTACATACTTTCCGGACCTCTTAGATAATTTCACAATAGCAAATGACAGTTATTCCCATATACACTTATGTTTGTATTGAACAGTATCATGCCGTATTCATAGTGACCACAGCGGACGACAAATTACTTTTTATTTTTCTGGGACGTTTGCGCTTTCATTGTGGACTACGGAATTTTAATATTGAGTCCCGTAGATCTCGCACAGTAAATCCCGCAATGTTGATCCCGCAGAATTTCAGCGGGATCCCGCATGTGCGGGATCCAGTATTTGCGAGATTGGATTCCCTAGTATGGACCCATCTTCTGGTGCCCAGAAATCGCAGTTCGGTGCAGGAAGTTTATCCCTTGAGAGGTGGTACAATTACTGTTTGGGAAGGCATTTGTTTCAATGGACGTACAGAATTATTGGTTCTTGATGCTACCATGAATGCTTTTATAAAGTAAGTCATTTTCAATATTATTCCTTTGTTTAATGCTGCCATTGGACACAATTTCTTATTTTTGGACGATAATGCGCCACCTCATCGTGTGAGAATTGTCGATGAAACTCTAGAAATCCATTGCATTTCGCATTTGGCCCTGCCCCCTCTGCCCCATCCCATTGAATATGCTTGGTATCAGCTACATACCGCTTTGGATTTTCATCAACCATCTCCACAATATATTTCAAGAACTCAGACGGCAAATGTTTTGCAAAAAAATATACCAGAAATTTCATCTAGAAGAGGCATAGTAATCCTGAAATCGAACCGTGAGCCACGTTGCTGTAACTCCTTCTCGTTCACCGTCAAAGTGGTAGATAATTTATCTGTCAGCAAAGACCAAATCATAAGAATTGAGTGAGAAAATAAGTTTTCTCAAACAATTTCATTGAATTTCAAGTACTAGATGATAAAGGTTTCCGGTTATTCTACAATATAGATTACAGTAAAAGTTGTTTGTGTTGAATGGGTTAAAATGGAGTAGGAGTGTTGCTCTTTGAAAGCTTTGAACTTCTTACCTGGGCCAAATATGAAAAATTGTTAGGAGAAAGGAGTGCTTGGGAATAGAGAACACAATTTGAATTTCTTATGAGCTTCAGAAATTAATTTAAATATTAAATGTACTACCATTTTTGCGCGCATGTTGCCCAAATGTATGTATCCAATTTTCGATTTTTTTTTCCGAAAATGGTCTCAAACGATTAGGTTCGACTCACTGATGAAGAATTCGAGGTCAAATTCGATTCTGTCCGGCCGGCCGGTTAGCATTAGAGTGTGACGGTTAAGTTCATTAATGTACATAGTCGGCCAAACGGTTTCGGAGTTATACCCATCTGAAATATTGTTTTCTCGATGACTCAAAAAATGCAGATGCGATCGAATTGAAACTTGGGAATCAGTTGTAGAATGCCAAATTTATGCGAAATTTTGTGAGGGTCATATGACTAAAGGAACAACAAAAAAATAACAAATATATGTAATTTTCGATTTTTTTGACGAAAATGGTCTCGAACGATTGAGTTCGACTCACTGATGAAGAATTCGTGGTCAAATTCAATTATGTCTGGCCAGCCGTCCTTTGCCACGATAACAAATGGTTCCGGTGTCTTACCCATCTGAAATTTTGTTATTATTTCATTCTTAACTCAAAAAATACAGATCCGATTGAACTGAAATTTTTGAATAATTTGGGAGGCATCGTATCACTAAAAAAAAATAAAAAGAATTCTTCAAAATAAAATAAAAATTTTTCTTCGAACATTTTATATTTCAGAAACAATTTGTCAGAATCCGCGGAAATTCCTCACAAACCTTCAAGCTGAATTGTATTATCCCAATATTTTCAAAAATACAGATATGATCGAATTGAAATCTAGTTGGTTGAACAATGACGGCTTGAAGGTTCATGCAGTAATGCGTGAGGGTGTGTGAGGCGTGAATATACAAAAGAACATGCAAACTTTTGGATACCTACTCGTGCTATGATTCCATATTTTATCCCAGAATTTTTATCATTCAGTGCTTAATGTATTTATCTGGTTTAACGAATAATTATGGATAAAATGGTCATTTCGTCATGCATAAAATACTGGCTGTTGAGCATTGCGGTAGAGGATTGTAAACTAGCTAATTGAAAATTTGTGCGGAATTTCAGCTGAATCTGAGAGATACTTCTGAAACATAAAGTTTTTGAAAAAAAATTTTCATGTGTTTTTGAAAAATGGAATTCCAGTTATCAGATTTTCACAAAAATTGCACACATTTGCGAGTCCACCTTCTATAACTAATTATCAAATTTCAATTTGATTGGATTCGTTTTTTTTTAATTATTGAGGAAATGACAACAAAACCACATATTGGTATAACTCCGAAACCGTTTGGCCAATTATACGCATTAACGAACTCAACTGTCGCATTTGGAGCTGCAACCCACCCTGAAAATTTTATGTCGTAATCTCTTTCCGTTCGAGAGGGAATCGAGGGAATGGACGGCCGGCCGGACAGAATCGAAATTGACCTCGGAATTCGAAAATCACAGACATTTGGCCGGGGCCATAGTACGCTATTCCCTAGAAAATACGCTCAAAATGTTGTTCGACCAAACGTCAGGTCGTAATGAAATTTTGACAGCTACATTTTGCAGTTTAGCACTAATGAAAGAAAAAATTAATTCCGTATATGTGTTGGACCGGAAACTTATCAGCCGATGTAATGGTGTAAGTTTCTATTAGTGGAATAATTTTTATGATTGGCTAGTAGTCCTAGAGATTACCACAAACATATAAATAAATTATGTTCCTTTATACATATGTATATTGAGCATATATTAATGCCCAATGGTCTTTCAACTGCCAATCATGCAGTATTTATAATATATAATAAATATGGCTCATAGGAATGGATTAAAAAATTGTTGACATCGGGTCGATTATATTGTAATTTCAATATGTCGATACTTATATCATCGGTAGATATCAGATGAGAGCGATTGTAATCGAACAATAGTGCATCATTTATCTGATTTTTCACATGAAGTATACGATTTCTTCGAAGCAATCTCATGATATGAATTACCATATGTAAGTCAATTGATTGGACATAAAATGGAATCCATTAAAGATGGGAGACCTTGAGGACAAACTCGAATGAATATTGTAAGAGATTTGAAACAAATGCGATGAGTAGAGAACAAATATTTTTGCTAAACACACAAACGCCATTCTGTAATAGAATTGACATATGAATTTCGTATTTGAGGAACTATTGCGCGCATGTACCCTTGACTATTCACTCGATTGAGCATAGTTTCTGAAATTGTATCCTTAAACCAACAAACTTACTGTTAATAATGTTTTATTCACCTCTATTGGGCACACGCATTCGAAATTACCATCGATATAGACCGTTTTCTCAGCTTTTATTAGATATGAATACATTTCAAACCATTTTAATGATAGACTTAAAGAGAGAATCTATCTCTTTTCAATTGTGACATATGCATTTTATCTGAATTGAAATTTTTTGAAGATCTAAGAATATACGAAAAAAAAAACTTCTCAAGTAATTCCTGGATATGATATTAACGAAATTCGGAGAAAATTTGGGCGTCGGCATTCTACAAGTAATTACTGAGTTTTAATTGGATCGGATTTATATAGGTACTTTGAATTATAGAGATGCAGATCCCTGATAATCCCTGAACCCTTGGAGTAAATTTTACTTGGCTGTAAAATTAGGTTTTCAAGGCTATCACAAAATTTCAGCGAAATCTGACGAATAGTTTCTGAGATAAGTAGGTACAGATTTTTTCTTATATATTTTTTTAGCTAATCATCTGAACATCACAAAATTTTTAACAAATTTCAACTATCTAGCTCAATTCGGAAAATCGTGACTGAATAAAGTTTGGATTCTTCATCATAGAGTCGAAGCTAAAAGTTTTAGACCAATTCCGGTCAGACATTCTAAAATAACAGCCTTCTGGATAAATTGATAGGCACTCTGTTCAGGAAACAAGTGTATCAAAAACTGTGTTAAGCTTAATTTCGAGTGTAAGAAGCATAAATATAGCTCCCTTAACGAAGAAGATTTACATGTTATTTTTAATAGATTTTTCACAGATTTTTACGCGCCCAAACCAGAGCGCTATCATTTTGAACTACTAAAATAGAATCCTCGGAAGAATTCATTGGATTCACTACAAATATAACTGCACTCTTGTCCACTACAGTTTTGGTCGACTGACTTATGTTTTGGATACAAAATTTCCATCTTCAAAGACGAAGCGTTATAGCAAAGCTTCGTCTACGGTATTAGATGTTAAAAAATAATTATTTTGAAATTGCAGTCTATGATTACACTTGCGTTCTTGATCCTTTTGATTACACATACACTATTTTCTATGTCAGGCAATCAAAGGGTTGCTTATAAAAAAATCTGCTCAACTCAAATATCTCGGAAACTGTTCGTTTTCGGAACTCAATAAGTATGGCTCAAATGACAGCAAATGTCTCATACTAACACCTCCTCCAAGGTTCACGTCTAATTTGGAATCCCCCTGTATAGATATACGCTACTCGTAGATTTTCAGTTGGTTCAATCTCAAATTTTCCTAATTGTGCAGAAAATTTCGATAGTTTGTGAAAACAACGACGCAATTCAAAATAATCGACTAGAAGATATGAATGACTTCTCAAAATTATTTTATCGCATATCCCAAATTGTGGTTAAACTGTTGTTGGTCTAGATTAGATTATACTAGATCATAGGTAGTTCTTTGGCCTCGAAGGAAACCACGAAAAATATCTTGTTTGCCTAATCATTCTCACATCATTCCACGAAATAGTTTTTTCGTGAAGCTGAGCAGACGGTAACACGACTCAAATTTGTATTAGGGGACAATTCATGTGGAAGGTACCTGCTTAAACTCCACCCTTCACGTCTCACTCAGCTAATGATGGTCCAAACGAACGGTTTTTTCCCTCACGTTCAACATTTCTGTCTGCTCTAAGTACCTACTGCAATTTGTCCTTACAACTTGTTCATATTCGGTGTTAATGATCTTTGGTCTTCCAGAGAGAGCAAAGCTGAGATCTCCCGAAAAAAGTTTCTTGAAGTACTTGGGTGCTATTCGATTACTTTCGGCATCACTTTCGAATTTGGTATAGGGCTTGGAGTTGTATTCGAATAATTCCAATTTTGTGCGAAAATTCTAGTACTCAAATATTCTATACTTATGAATTGTAGGTGATCGAATATTGGAATATGAGACTATTGAAATAAAATACCAAACGACTATTCGAATACTTATTGTTTAAAAATTCTGATCCATACTTTGGAGCAGAACTCGGAATTGTATTCGAATAATTTGAAAATCCACCTATTCTGAATTATAATTCTGTAATCATTAAAGGATACTTTAAGAAATATACTTATTATTAAATGGTTCCTTTCTGGTTTTTCTCTCCCAAACTCTGAAAATTATCTATTAAATAATTTATTATTTTGTGAAGTTCGAACTTCTTTTTCAACAAAATCAAACAAATATGGTCAATTCCAATTGAGCAATTTGCAAAATTGTATTCTCTCATCAACAATATACAAGTCAAGTCTTTAAGTTTTCTTTTAATGTAATCAGACTCTGTCATCAGAATTTTTTTTTACTCCAATCCATCATTTGATCGCCATGAATCTTCTGTTTTCGATTTCTGTATGTCTCTATTTCTTAAGTTGTTTTTATGTTTCTACTTTCTTACTTCTAGTGGTCTCGATGTTTCTCTTGTATAAAATATACCACAAATACAAGGAATATTATATACACAGATTTTGGATTTTTATTAATAGGTTTTGTATTTGTTAACAAAGACCTAAGAGTATTTTGTGCCTTGAAAATGGTTCTTATATTGAACTTAGAACCGATTCTCCTGAATTTTTCCGAAAGGGATCACATTCTACAGATTGGGTTGTTGTTCTTGATGGTTCTGTTTTACTTGATTAATTGTTATTTTATTAGAAGCTCTTCTATCTATAATTCGACTAGTCGAATATTTGACTATTTATAAGTTCAGATTTTCGGATATTCAAATTTTCAATATTCGACCAACCAGTCGTGTTGTCCGTAAAACGGTGTGAATTTCAACGAAACAAGTGAAAATAAAACTAGAATTATATACTTCTCAAATAAACATACTCTTAATATTTTAGTTATAAACTGTTCCTAACATCCTCATTTTACGATGAATGTTGAGCTATCGAATAATTTGCCTCCTTGAAGCCATCCCGGATACTGGTGTTCATCATAACTCTGGAACTGAAAAGCAAGCTGTAGATATTGATGACATTGACAGCTTTGATGAGGAGGAACAATAGACCTTAAGGTCGCAGTGCAATGTTACCCTCTACAATAATATACAATATCGAATAAATCAGTAGGTTTTATTCGGTATTACTATCGAATAGATCATTAATAACGAAAATAGAAAGAACTTTATTCTATGATTTTACGTAGTGTTAGGGAATATATCATTTGCATCTCAAGAATCCTAAAAAACAACGTGAATGATATAATACCTATATAGTTTATGGGATACGAAAGTTGTCATTCATTTGTCTATTCGAAAATTCCACAAATACATTATAGGTAATCGATTATTGGATATCCAACTATTCGAATGGAATACCAAATGACTATCAATTCTAATACATATATACTTATATTTCCAAAACTCCGATATTTCGGGACACCTCTGCTGCTTTGAAATAGTGAGAATATGTTATTATTTCCTATAGAGCTGTGCCGCCTTGGGTGTTAGACAGCGCTAGCTCTAAATTTGAACAAGCGCGCCAAAACTCATGATTTCAGTGCATTTCCAGCTAGTTTGGTTGCCTGATTACTTCTGAATAAAAACGGAGTGCAGTATCTAATAATATTTATTCGTAAATCATCAGTTAACAGTCTTGCTAATCGATATGCAACACTTGACCACATCTGCTACTCATCTAATTCGCTGTATTCACATAATCTACTATAGATTTTTAAAAGATATATTCGATTTAAAAGTCGCTTATCTATTTAATGAAACGATGAACTGTTGTATAAATAATGCAAATCTTTTTTTCCACTCGTTCACATTCAATTCGGATGAATGATCAGGTCTTATCTCACTCTTCCAACCACTTCAGCGAATATCATCAAATGATGATAAATAACATACAAGTAAACATTTATATTCAAGTGGGTATCGATGTTGGTTTGATAGAAATCCAGAGGAGTTATCAATGATTCAGCCTCAAGGCATGATAAAGAGAGATTAATTTTTATTGGGAATATCCAAATAGCATGAAAACATCTACACTGTTAGACAAATATCAGTTCAGAAATTTGCCAATGTCAAAATAGTACGAGTATTGAAAATTTCTTAGCCTACTATACAGGTTGCTCCGCGATTAACTATTCATAGTTAAATGGTAGCTAGTGGAGCCAGAAAACAACAATTAAATATAAGCTGAAGTTCTTCGTTTCTGACATACATTAATTTGTTGCAAGGTTTTTTATTTGGTTTTCTCTCCCAAACTCTGAAAAATATCTATAAAATAAAAATTAATTATTTTGTGATTTGCTTCTGCATAAGAAACACAGGATATTTGTCAGAAGCAATCAATTGAACAATGTTGCTAACAAACAACAACGAAACAACATCAACGAAGAAACAAATATATCGTAACGTTTTGGAGTCCATATCAGACTCCTTCGTCAGACGCTTAATGAAAATCGTTAGAATTATTTTGTTGATAGTCATTTTGTGAAATTCAAGAATTGTGACAATTTTTGAATTTCAAAAGTCCACATATCCCCATAAAAAGAAATCTAATGGGTTAAGATCAGGGGATCGCGCTGGTGGGAGCGTTGCACGCCTTCCTATCCACCGATTTGGATAAATTGCGTCGAGGTACTGCCGGACATGTGGTGGTGATCCGTCCTGTTGGAACAATATCGTATTCCGTG
Source organism: Halyzia sedecimguttata (assembly GCA_937662695.2). Classification (NCBI taxonomy): domain Eukaryota; kingdom Metazoa; phylum Arthropoda; class Insecta; order Coleoptera; family Coccinellidae; genus Halyzia; species Halyzia sedecimguttata. The sequence continues at coordinate 66,272,667 of OW569413.2, read as the reverse complement.
GAACTTGAGGATGTGGCCTATGATATGGTTTCGAACATTTCCTGCCCAAATATTAACCTTGTGAGGGAATTGCGTCTGTTCATCTCTCATCCATTGATGATTTTCGGTAGAGCAGTAGCAGCAATTTGGACGATTAGCAAAATTGTACTCATCAGAAAACAAAACGTCCACTAATTTGATAATATTGTTATCCAACATGTACATCATTTGTTCACAAAAATAAATTCTCCTTAAAAATCGTCTTCGAAGAGCTCCTGCGTAGGTGTCATTTTAATGGGATGCATTTTATTTTGTTTTAATGGTTTAGAATCGATGTATTGCTGACATTGAATATTGTGGATGCATCTCTACTCGATTTATGTGGATTTTCTTCAAAGTCAAGCATCACATCTAATTTCACATCCTCACACAGTGTAGCAGCTGCTTTTCTAATCTGCCTTACATGCCCAAACTCGCGAAACTGCTTCTCTGTTTCACCTATTGTCCCTTGGGCTATAGACGGCAAATTCGGAAATTTCTCATGAAACAAGCGACTTACTTCTTTCTCTTTGTGTTATGTTATCTCCGTAACCAATCATTCGTAAAATTGTTATTTTATGCATTTCCGTTAATCGAACCATTATTCAAAATTGAATTTGAAGAAATTCAAACACAAATTAGACAATTTATCAGCACAAAACAATTTCGAAGGCGTTCTAAAGAAAGTACCATTGCCAAAGCAAGTGTCTTACGTAGTTTTCCAGTTATCTTTCTATCATATCTTCAAGACGAATATAGGTTTAGTATTATTGTAATAAGATTTGGGAATATTCGATGGAATATTGTAATGAATGTCGGTAATCACATGATTTTATTTTTTTCTATTTTGAGTTTTGCAATGAACAAGAAATTGACAACATTTCTGAATAGAGAATGACGCGACCTTTCAAACCATGTATCACAAGCCCATAGTTTCTATTTGAAACATTGGGAGTTGAACCTGTCTTTCGAAGGGGGTTGAAGGTAGGGTTCGCATTTTTACGAAGAAGAATGACAATTTCCAATTTGAATTTGAAGTTTTTCGGGATTTTCCATAAATATGTATAGTAACCAAGATAATGAATTTATTCCATTTGGATTTTCCACACAGTATAATAAATAGTATATCCAGCAATATAGATCCGATCGAGTACAGATCTGGAATATTACTGTAAAATAAGGCTTTGAAAGCTCTTGCAAATATCTGGTGGATAGTTTCCGAGATACAGCATCCTTTTTTAAATTTTCTGTCCAAACGATCCTTACGGAATTCGTCTTAGTGTCACTATTTTCCAACTATCGAGTTTCAATTCGATCAGATCATTTTTTCAAGTTATTGGGAAAATAAGGTTATAATTCCGAAACCACTTAGCGGACTGCCCATTAACGGACTTAACCCAGATATTTATTCCCAAACCTACCCTGCAATTTTCAGGGGAACAAGCAGGCCAAAAAAATAGCGTTGGTGCATGAAATCGATTCACTATAATTATGGTGTTGGATAGGTAAGTATCTCAAAAGATGCAACGTACTTGCCTATTAAAACCACAGTGGTCTATATGAGATTTCCATATTCAGAATCCATTGCATGGATGAAGACATTTTCTATCTTTGGAAAAAATATGAAAACTTTTATTCACAATTTTGAGTAAGGAGTACTCCTTAAAGGGACAATATAATAAACACGACTTAATGTTTCGAATGGCCTGAGCTATCATCCCTTAAAAAACTTTTGTAAATTGTATTCTGTATATCTAGAAACTATGGAGGAATAAGCATGAGATGACGACAAAATTGTATAGTTCGCGATAACAAACAGCTCTGTCCAACATGTTTGTTGCCAAGGCATTGTTTACAAACACAAGATATATTAAAGAGAAGTGTTCCCTATTTTTGACGAAGCTACTGAATATTTGGTCGATATGTGATTGCCAAAGAATTCTAGATCTGGGGACATACATACATGGAAAACGTTAGGACTTAATGGACTGATTGCTGAACGAAGTACTATAACATATTATACAGGAAGCGTAGTATTGATTCATTCCACTTTATGTTCTAATTCATCCCCATTACTTCAATGAGCAATAAGATTGCACTAATTGCAATTTCAATGCGAATGATGTTATCGTTTGAAGATATATTAAATTCCATAAGTAAATCGTTGTCTTCATTCTTGTGATGTTAGCATTCTTTCAGAGGGTGAAAAAGGCCCATTATACTTCCACCAAAACGAGACAATGAGGTCTTTTTCATCCCTGGAGTGCAATAGTGTTCATTCGCTCGAGAAATTGGTCTTGTGGCAATTTTCTCGACCTCAAACGAGTTCCATCTCGATAAATCGATAGTAGACACACGTATTGTGAACTATCATTATAATCGTCTTCATTGATTAAAATAAACGTGGTAGTTTAATCGGAAGTTTATATCCATATGATGTTGTAACAAAACTAGTTACCTAACTGCTCCTTCCATATTTTATCTGTTGCACTTTGATATCTTCGAACGTCTAGTGGTGATGAGTAACAGAATAACTGAAAGTATTTCAATCATTCTAAGTTTAACCTTTTATTTCAATTTTGAATTGAATAGTCCGCTCTCCAAATGAATTTTGGCTATCTTGGAATGTCTTGTATAATATAACAGGCAAAAAAACTAATTGAATATCTGTGTGTGAGGAATTTGAGCAGATTTTCATCATTCTTGAGCCCCGATGAAGAAACAGATGCTCGTTGGCATTATTCTTTAAAGTTCTGTCAGTTGGAAGTAGAAATGATGACCAGCATTTGTTCCATCCAGGATCTTTTCTAATGTAAGTACACGAATAGTGGAAATGTTGTAATAACAGTTATAACTTAACTTTGATAACGTTAATTAAATATATGATGGGTGACAATAGGTCTATATAAACATTGGTTTTTCGATATTTCCATGCAACATATTGTTCATCGTGAATGAAAATTTATCTGGGTACCAAATATCGTAGTTGCAAAAATAGGAACGTTTCTGTTATTCTGAGTGATGAAATATACATCTCATCACTTTGTCCTGGATGCTGGACGAGATTCATTGGTTCAAGTCCCTTATCATCATTATAGTTGTAAACGTAAACAACGACTTGTGAATATGTGACACCAGACCTCATACGATATCACAAATCAGAACCAACGAGACGGTCGTTATTTACCACAAAACTCACCTGACTAGATACAAATTCCCGGACTTTTCTCAAAGATCTCTTCTTGAACTAACATGAATCACAATCAAAAACGCGTTTATCTCAAATCTAATCGACAATAGAACACATGTCCAACATTCAACGTTCAATAAGAGGCGGCCACTAGAAATCTCTTCGTATTCGATTAAATCGGAAATTTTATGGTCCTTCGAGCCGGATAATCTTTCAATGGGAATGAGATTAGCGCAAACGAAGTGTCGGGTTATCAAGAGTGCCCCGCATCCTATCGACAGACGGTCGGAAAGAAAACTGGTGTAGCCGGCGCCGCGGCGATACGAACTCTATCGGCAGCCTTCGGCAACTTCCGCCAACTGCGTCGCCAACGTCGAGTAAATTGAAAACAAATGAATTTATTGTCATATAATCATAAATTATGTGCGATCAACCGCTAAGCCGGGCAATTTAATTGACGAAATTTCATCTCATTACACCTTTATCTTTGATATCACATAATTCCTGGTCTCATTCTCTGTCAATATCGCATTTGAAACGTTGATTGTACGGCATTGAATCTGTGATTGTCGAAAAACTGTAGCTATATTTAATTCAGGTTTATACTGATTTAAGAACGATATACTTTGTTTCATAATATATGTGCAGGACTTCAGGATGTGATAGCTCGTCCACAAACATGAAAAGATGTTTCTTTTAACTGACTCTAAAATATCATTTTCAAGATATAGGGTATTGAAATTGAAAAACGTTTTTGTGAATATCTCCTGAACCGTTTCTTCTACAGAAAAGAGCTTTTGTTAAGTCATAATTGATGAAGGTTTTGAAGGGGTAGTGGGTGTTTTTCTCCCCAACTTCTAAGCCACTGGAAAAAGTACGCTTTTGAGACGCCTATTGGAACCGCCAGTCAATTTTTATACAGGTGTTCAATACTAGGAAATCATACAAACTTGAGTAGATGGAAAAAACTTCCAGGCACTAATTGGAAAAAATTGGATGTTCTTGTTGGGTTGAAAATGTTCACCCTGTAAATGCATTTCTGAAAACAAATTTATTGGGTTCAGGCCTGCATAAATTGCTCTTATCTTAACAATAATTTTAAAATTCGGCATACGAAAGAGAAACGAGTTATGATAAGATATATTTAGGAGAATTAAATTTTGAATGAATCAACCTATGTAATACGACTCTGTTGACACTGAGGGAAAAAATACTGCAAGTTAAGAGAAGTGACGGGGATTAAGCACCCTCGTGAACATAGAAATTCAAAAAGATTGAAAAATTTAAGTTCAAGAGAATCCTTGAAAAAGATGAAATTTTGGAAGAGAGACATGACATTCAGAGAAGTATCAAAATAAAAACAAACAGCAGCAACAGCAACATCAATAGGTAATTTAAAATAAAACTAATTGTTTTACAGTAACTAACACCTCCAACTCGAATACATTTAGGGCCCCCGCAAACTACAAACTTTTTATCGGCCGATAATTTAATTAGTCTGTTAATGGGTTGGAACATGTATGAAAGTGCGCATATTACACCGATTTGGTATCGGCCGACAAATAAGTTAGATGAGCTTCACGACTGTCTTCAAACTGAACTATCAGCAAACTATCGGCCAACTGCTTAGTATACTAATTGACAAAGAAACTGCAACACCCAGAAAGAGCTGTTTAAGTTTTAAATTTCTTTTGCTAAAAAATAGATAGTATAGCAAGGAGTAATTTATTAAAATTTGGAAAAAAAAATCGTGAAGGTTTTTTCATGTAAACATTTTTGGGCGCATGTTCTAGGGGAACATCGTCCTATCATTTCGTCCAAATGTCTGTAATTTTCGAATTTCGAGCTGAAAATTGGCTAATAGACTAATTTGGACTCCCTGATCACGATTCCGGTGTCAGATTTTTGGGTGCCGTCCGGCCGTCCGGCCGGCCGGCCGGCCGTACTTCCGGCCGTAGGCACGATAACAGGAGCACCGAAGGTCCTATCGACTTCAAACTTTCAGGGTAGGTTTCTGATCAAAATGCGACGGTTAAGTTCGTTAACGGGCAAAATCGGCCGGACGGTTTAGGAGTTATAGACATTTAAAATTTTGAGGTTATTTCCCTGATATTTCAGGAACTAAAGAAGATGTTGAATCGAAACTTGGTAGTCAGTTCGAGGATATAAACGCGCAACTTTTGGCAAAATTCGGTTATGATCGAAATGTTGATAATTTTTAAAAAAATATTTCTTTTAATTTTTTCGAAAAAAAAATTTTTTTTTCGTGAACTATTCATCAGATTGCAACAAAAACTTGTACTAACGTCAATTGTAGTATTTTGCAACATTGTGCAAAATTTTGGCTCTATACGATTTCAATTTCTGGAGATATAAGACAAAATGTGTCAAATTTCCTGGGTCTCTCTCAGTATTTTCATCGATTATTCTATGAACTCTTTGAATTCCACCGAAAACAAATTCAAAGACATAAACATAAAGAATCAAGTCATAGTTTAGACGTCGAAAGAAGGACGATGTTGATCGACTTGAAAAGGTACCTATTTCAAGAAATGCAATAATGAAATGCTTAAATAAAGCATTCTACACGAGTGTGCAAAATTTCAGTTCGATACGATCTCAATTCCAGAAGATATTGCTTAAAATTCACATTCCAGCGTGTTTTGACGTTCTATGGTCACAGAAAATCGCCACAAAAATCTATTTACCTCATTTGACGGCTGTTTGTCAAATCAATTAATTCCAATAATTGATGTCAGATTTCCTACATACCAAGTTCAAACACATTTTATTATATGGAAAACACTTATTATGATCACGTTCTACAGGAATTGATACTAAATAGAAGCTAGATGAAGATTATTGTAATGGAAAATTTGTGTTCCAGAATAATATTAAGGTATTCAACATGATACTGCTTTTTTTCTTTACTGGTCAGTACGGGCCACAAGGAAGATGAACATGCGCCCAATAGCTCCTGTCCACAGGGCTTGAACCAATTTTTTGTTACTTACATATTTGTTGTCGTTATTTGGAATTTTTTTAAATTTTACAACAAACCAGCTGTTCGAGGAGATCCAAAGTCGATGTTTAGTTGTTGTTAAAATGCCTAGAGCACGTGTACGCGGAATTTATCGCCAGCTAAGTGAATTTGAAAGAGTCGAATTATTGGTCTACGGGAGGCGGGTTGTCATTTCGAGAAATCACTAGGCGTACGAACAGAAATCTAACCACTGTTATGAGATGTTGTCAAGCGTGGTTTGATAATGTCCAAAACCGAAGAAGAGTAGGCAACGGACGTCGAAGGGAAACAAATGAAGTTCAAGATCGACTTATGGCTATTAGAGACCGATTTGCGACAACTCGATCTTTGTCTGATGAGTAGTTAGGAGAACAAGGCCATCCTGTAACTTTCCGAACGGTTTACCACCGGATAAGGCCTTTTGGACTACAGCATTATCGACCCCATCTTGTGTTACCTCTGACGGTTGAGCTTCGCTGGCAATGATTACAGTGGTACAGAGAGCGTCAACATTGGAATGTGGAATGGCATCAGGTCGTATTTTGGTCGCACACCTTTGGAATATTGAAATAAAAATCCAGGTAGCATGTTGTGTGCTACATAACTTGCCACTGGAGGCAAATATTGGGAATCTTCTTACTGGAGAGGATATCGGTGGTGATGCGTTTTCATCTAATGAAAAAAAAATGATAAGTAGATGAGGAGATTGAGGATAGTGTTGTCGGACTGAACTTCAGGAATTATATTACCACCATTTTGTGTATAGATAATTGAAGAAAGTTGCTCTTTTTAATAAATGATTTCCATAATTTCTTGTATTTGAACCCTAAATTGAAACATTGCATTATACTAGAACAAGTCATTTCTGTTTTGAAACCAATCCGTTTTCAATCCTTTTTTTTACTCCTCAAAACTCAAAAATTTTTACCCAGGGGTGTAAAATAAAAGGGTGACAATAATATTGTGTCACATGCAATATTTTCAGATTGTCGAACGAAATACGAAATGCCACTTTAGAAAATCATTGTCTCATGAAATTGAAACCAATCGAGACTAGACACCTAGATCATGTTTTGCACTTTTGTTGTATCCTATGTTCATCATAGCAGTGAAAGTAGCATGAATATGCCTAGCCACAACACTCTGTCCATTACCATAATAATATGAATAATCCATTGAAAACTTACCTGAGGTGCTTTTATAGATACATACAGCACCACATAGGTCAGATTTTATCAATTGAATAACACTTTTTTGTATTTGTAAATAGCTAACAATGATTCTGTTCAATTTTCCTTAACAGCACAAAAAATTGAATAAATACCAATGTTCTGTTTTAAAATATAGGTATAATAACAATTTGATCAAGTAGTGTTTCAGGTTCTTTCCTCTTAGGCTGGCCTCATACTTCTATGAATTCATATTCTTAAATTCATAAGCTGAAATCTGGAAGCTTGCAAAATCTAGAAATGAATACTCTGCAAAACACCAGAATGTGTGAGTAGAATAGTGAAATAGTATGCAATTCGGTGCTTTCAAAATTAATAATGTGAATTCAGAGTGACATTCCGGACGTATGAGTCCGGCCTTAAATACAAAGCTTTCTGAATTTTCCACCTCGAGACAAAGGGCTCCTGATAGTTCTGACAAATCTGAAAAATGTTCATGAGCTTCATATTTATTATACATGTACTTAATTCCATTGACTTGACTCAGTATTTTTCGAACTGGTTCAAAACATGGCAATATTAAAAAATCAAACTGAATTCCTCTTCCTCCAGTCGTTTTTAAGATTTATCTAATGATAAACCTACCCCGATAAAGCACGCACGGATATTTTTGAATGAACACAGAATAAATAGTTGTCATTACCTGTGATCTACAAAAATTCGTGTTTTGGTTCAACAACTTACAGAACTGTTCTGGGAAGGTTCAGAATCAAGCTTCTACAGCGCATCAGTTCTGCGCAGAATTGGAACTGTCCTAGGATAGTTCTGAATTTCCCAACCAAAACAAAGCTACCCGCTACGTGCCTTGGGACAGTGTAGACGTGCGGTCGTGCGTATTTTCAAGATGACAGCATGGCCCAGTTCTTCTCTATCGTGGTTTGTCGAATCGTCTACCGAGAATTTAATAGAGAAAATTGAAAAACATACAACGATTTATAAAAAAAAAACTTAAAGGATTATTTCATGTCAATTTGATAAAGAAATTGTGGGAGGAATTTTGTGAAGCAATTATTCCTTATTGAAATCAGTTAAATGCTGTAGAATGAAATGTAGGAAAGCCCTGTGGACAGGAGCTCTGGCGCTCTTGTTCAATCTTTGACAAATCATATCTTCAAAGTGGTTTCTCAGAGTTGGGAATTATATCAATGGATTATTATGATAGAACTGCATCATAAAATAAAATAAATTAAATAATAATCCATTGATATCATTCCCAAATCTGAAAACACAATACTTTCGGAGTTATGATTTGTAAAAGTTTGAACAAGAGCGCCAAAGCTCCTGTCCACAAGGCTTTCCCACTTTTTTCAATTTGGCTTCTGTGCGTCAGTTTCAGAGAATTTTTGTAATTAAATTCAAAACGTAGGTCTATGAATCATCTCATGTTGGATTTACATACATCAGCAAATTATAATTAGAGTGTTCTATGAAATCATATAGAATTATTGAGAATAATTATTGCAATTTTGAAAAATCATATCTCCGAAAGCATTAGTTTGTTAGACTTGAGAATGATATCAATGGATTCTTATGATAACACTGCATCTTAAAAAAATTGAATCTAAAATTTGTAATGTATTTTTTTTTGTTACTCCGAAACCACCTGGCTAATAAATAAACAACATATCGTAGGGATTTGGACATAAAATGTAGACAATTAACTATGATTGTGCCAACGTTTCGGAACGGCTTGTTCCTTTCTCAAGGCTAGAAAATTGTTTTTATTAACTATAGACAAAACATATAACATTTAACATTATTACCTCATCATACAATCAATTTTGCCCAATAACGAATTTAACTGAGACCATTTTCAGCCAAAAATTCGAGAATTACATACATTTGGGCAAATTGATAAGCACTCTGTTCCGAGGAACAAGAGCGCCAAAAAACACAACAAATTTTTCCGGGTTATTTTGATTATGCTCTAGGTGAGATACAGCCATACCCTTAATAAATGTTACTCGCTGCTATAATTATCTCATAAAACCACGGAGAATATTGACATATATATTTTGCATTATTGATGGGAAATCCATTCAACAAATTTCAGGTGTAATTAATATTCATGTCGAATATGTATTGCTTATGAGGTCTATTCGGCTGAACATAAAATAAGATGTCTGTAATTCTCCATGAAATTCATTCAGAAAAATGTATTTCCCTTTAGTATCAACAGAGTCGTATTAGCTTGATTCATTCAAAATTCAATTCGCTCGAACATATCTTATCATAACTCTTTCCGCTTTGGTGTGTCGAATTTTAAAATTATTGTCATGATAAGAGCTATCTATGCAGGCTTGAACCCAATGAATTTGTTTTCAGAAATGCATATACAGGGTGAACATTTTCAACTCACCAAGAAAATCCAATTTTTCTCAATACGTGCCTGGAAGTTTTTTTTCCATCTACTCACGATTGAGTGAGTTCTTAGTGTTGAACATCTGTAAAATATTTTATTGAAAAATATTAACCCAATCAGAAGTTATCGTTTTTCTTAGCAGAAACAGTTTAATCACCCTGTATTTCCAAAACAGTTGACTTCGGATCTGAAATATTTTCAGTTTATAAGTCCACGAAATAGGTCCTCTACGTCAGTGAATTATGGCTGACTAGTTCCGGAATAGCCTGTATATCATCGTGAAGGATATTACAGTTGTTCGTTCCTATATTATTCGATTATTGGTTTTAAGTAATCGTTATATCAGAGCCGTATGTGGGCCTGGCAAAGGTGGCACTGGCCACGGGCGCAAGGTCAGCAGGGGTGCCAAAAAAAAGATAGAACCGCCAAGCAAAATATTTCAAGAGAATACAACACAGCGCAGAGTGAGATGAATTGACGTAATTTCTTCATTTCAGTCTTCCTCACTTCGCTTACATATTATAATGTAATATTGAGGTAACATTTCGAATAATTTAATTGAATACTCGTACTATATGATGTTGCTAAATTTGATAAATGTATTACGGTGTGGACTAGAGAAAAATTGATTGTCAGTCACGTGGTAAATGAGTAAACGGATTAAATGGAAATTCTCATTTTTACTAGATCCACAATAAAAGAACACAAACTAGAGTGTAGAGAGCAAATGAAAGGACGCCGCAGAATAAAAAGAGCAAATCGATGCATTTATCGAATTAGTGTATTGAAGTATTAAGATTAGAGTTTTGCGAAAGTGATAGCAATGTTGAAATTTTATATTTTTATTGACCAATTCTTTGGCAAAAATCAAACCATAATTTTAGTTTTAGTTCTATTTGAATTGGCCCATTCAAAGAGTTGTTAGAAATACAAAAACTTTTGAGATAGACCAACTTGAATAGAACAAAAAACTAATATCATGGGTTAATTGACATCGAGTATTGCATTATTTATGCAATCAGTAAGTATAATTTTTTACCAACAGATATTCGTCTGAAAAAAATAAAACATACAATTTTGTTATTACCCCTCCAACGTTCGCATAACCCCATGCTTAAATCATAAAAACATAGAGCTTTCAGACAGAAATTACGTATTGTTTAATTCTTTGCGCAGGTTGATTTTTCATACGGAATATCGAAAATAGAATTTCGTGTTTCAAGGGTAAAAGAATAATATGTATGTGTATACTAGGTTTGCTGTATTGATAAATTTGTATTTGAAATAGGGAAGCCTTGTGGACAGGAGCTTTGGCGCTCTTGTTCAAACTTTGACAATTCATCTCCGAAATTATTGGCTTCTCAGAGTTGGGAATGATATCAATGGATTCTTAATATAGAACTGCATCATAAATTATAATTGAATAACGAACTTATCCGAGATATTCATTCCTTAAATCTCATCTGGAAATTATATAATATCAATTGAAACTTAGCCAATATTCCAGTTGTATTTTCCCTGAATATATTCAGAACCCAATTTGATAAACTTACCAAATTACATAGATATTTCCATCATCATATGGATTATCCAAGGGCATATATGGTAGGGGTAATTATAATATCTTATAATTGGTTATTTTGCATTCAATCATACTTTATTTGTTAGAAGAGAAATACATTTGACATGTCTATCATAGGTAGATAAGATTACATGTGTATGAACAGTGAACACAGATAGAACACAGACAGATAGAATTCACATTATGTGAAAACATAGAAGTATGATTGTAATTCTGAAAAATCATATCTCCGAAAGTATTAGCTTGTTAGCGTCGAAAATTATATAAGTAGATTCTTATGATGATATAGCATCTTAAAAAAATTGAATTCGAAATTTGTAATGTAAACAATTTTTTTTTTCGTTACTCCGAAACCACTTGGCCCATTTTGCCCAATAAGGAACTACACGAGATATTTATCTCCAAACCTACTCTGAAAGTTTCAACTGTCTAGCTCATTCCGTTCGAGAGTTATCGTTTTAACGGCCGGCCGGACATAATCGATTTCGATCACGGATTCTTGATCAGTGAGTCGAATCAAATCGTTTAAGACCATTTTCAGTCAAAAATTCGAAATTAACAGACATTTGGGCAAATTGATAATAAATAAGCACTGTGTTCTGAGAAACCAGAGTGCCAAAAAATATATATTCCTTTAGATATGCGTAATTACTAGATAAATATAAATATTTTGTTTTCTCAGAATTTGTTTTATGTTAATATATTTTATTTGGGTATTTCAATGTTTTCGATAAAATAAGTAAATATCCATAATATTGTGTATCAATTTAAAACTATTACGAAAATATATGACTAAAATGATGAAAAAAATATACTTTAAGATAATATAATGGTTGAAAATAAATGTACGCAAATGGTAAGGCGCTGCGTAATATATTGCCAGATGCGCAATAGTACCTAGATACGGCTCTGCATTTTGTAAAATATATATATAGTTTAACTTGAATAAAAAAATTCGGAGTATGTTACAAAAATCGTGTATTACCCCCAAAATCATTTCATTCAGTTTTATTACCTCGTCCCCTTCCAGCGAAAAAAGAAATGGAATTTAAATATTCCCTATTCTGAATCTTGTATTAAGTCTAATCTCTGTTTCTCTCCGGACTGTGATGCGACAACGGAAAGCTAAAGATTACCTTATTAATGTGACTTGAATAGGAAGGTTTATTGAAATGTTTCCCTGGAACCGTTCCCTCAAAACTTTGTCTTTATTTTAAACTTACCTCACCTCAATCAAAGTTTCAAAACCATTTGACGGGGAAGGAATGAGTAGATGATGTCCTAATTCATAAACCGTGGCAATCTCAGGCCGAGATTTGTTCAACGCACTATATTGTAGGAATAGGATACAATCATGTAGAAATAGGATTGTAATCTAAATAATTTGAGTACTTCATTCCCGGTTATTGACGGTTCTAGGGAACAGCGTGGAGGCATTTTGTCCAAATGTCTGTAATTTTTGGATTTTTTACCGAAAAAAAATTTCGAGTTCAAATTTGATTCAGTCCGGCCGTCCATTGCCACGGTACTTGAGAACGGCTAGAGATAGCGACTTGAAATTTTCAGGGTAGGTGGCGCGTCCAAATGCAACGAAAAAGTTCGTTAATGAGCATAATCGAACCAACGGTTTCCGAGTAAAAATTTTGTTTTCGAGCAATACAGATCCGATCGAATTGAAACTTGATAGCTAGTTGCAGAATACCGACATAAAGACGAATGTGAAATTTTGTGAGGATCGTATGATCAAAAAATATAAAAAACTTTATAAAATGGTTACTTTCTGGGTTTTCTCTTCACAAATATCTTGTGTTTCTTACGCAGAAGAAATTCACAAAATAATAAATCTGTATTTGATAGATATTTTTCAGAGTTTGGAAGGGAAAACCCAGAAAGGAACCTTTCAATAATGAATATACTTCCCACAGTATGCTTTAGTGATTCAAACAATTTAAACATCCTATATATCAAAAACTATTCGTCCGACATCGCTGAAATTTTGCGAGAGCCTTCAAAACCTCTACAGCCAAGTTCCAAATTTGAACACGATCGGATCTACATTGTTGGAGATCCGTGCAGCCTTGGGTGAGTAACTGGATGGCTAACCTTTGCCACGATAACCTTCGAACGAAAAAAATAGCGACTTGCAATTCTGAGGGTAGGTTCAGTTAAATTCGTTGTTGGGCATAATAGAACCAATGGTATCGGAATTATACCTATCTAGAATATAACTCGATCACACAGAAAATACAGTTCCGATCGAATTGAAACTTGGTAACTAGTTGTGGAATACCGACATAAATAGGTATGTAAATTCGAAAATTACTGAGATTTGGGCAAAATGATAGCACGCTGTATACGAAAGAGAATACGCGCAAAAACTGATTAATAGAACGAAATGAGCTAGACAGTTGAAATTTTCGGAGTAGGTTTGGGACATAAATATCTCGGCTAAGTTCGTTATTGGGCAAAATCGAACAGACGGTTTCGGAGTAACAAAAAAAAAATTTTTTTTTTACATAACAAATTCCAAATTAAATTTTTTTCAATAAGCAGATTTACCAGAAGAATCCAATGATATCATTTTTAACTCAAACAAGCTAATACTTTCGGAGATATGATTTTTCAAAATTTCAATAATAAATCGTATTTCTACGTTTCCACAGAATGATATAATTATTCTATGTATGAATTTTCATAATGTACACTTATTTTCCTGAGACATGACATTATCTAATCAATCGAAGAATTATGAGAATAAAGTGTATTCCGAAATGTGAGCGAAGTGAGAAAAATCTCAGTTGTTTGCTCCGAAATTAGTTTTTCTCAGAAAAGTCTTACTTCTTCCGGAACGGAACATGAAGTAAGAGATCTGAGAGAAGTGAGACTGCTTTTCATCCATAGCCATAGAATGCTCAGTTCTCTCTCTTTATGAAGGGACTGACGGAAGGGAATATTATAACTTCAAAAATATTGGGGTTGAAATACTCGTATTTTGGCGATGCAACGGGGACCTCACCCAAAAATGTTTGAAAATATTACGTAAATATTGAAAGCATAATTCTGTAGTTCGAGAGAGGAGAAAAATTGGTGAACGTAGATCAGGAAATTTTTAATCGATTACAAGGTAATTTTTCATTATTACTTCTCTTCTTTCATACATGTTTTATGGAATATCTACTATTTGTAGGTACTTTAAACCAGTTTTGGGCAATTGTCATACGAAACTTGTTTTTTTGGCGCTCTAGTTCCTCGAAACAGAGTGCTTATCAATTTGCCCAAATGTCTGTAATTTTGGAATTTTTGGCTGAAAATGGCTCAAACGATTTGGTTCTACTCACTGATCAAGAATCCGAGGTCGAAATCGATTATGTCCGTAGGCACGATAACTCTCGAACGAAAGGAGTTAGAGGATTGAAATTTGCAAGGTGAGTTTGGAGCGCAAATATCTCGGACGAGATCGTTAATGGGCGAAATCCATCAAGCGGTTTCGGAGTTATGGCCGATTTTAGTAAAAGCATTTTTTTGAATATTTCCGAAACCGATCACTCGATCTATCTGAATTTAGCATAAAATTGTAGAATCATGACCTTTATACGCATGTTAGTTTTGTATTGACCAGATTAACGCAAAGTGTCAAAAAAAAAATTTTAATTTAAAAAAAAATTTTCTACAATAACTCTCGAACGGAATGAGCTAGGTAGTTGAAATTTTCAGAGTAGGTTAGGGAGATAAATATCTCGGTTAAATTCGTTATTGGGCAAAATTGGTCAGATTTAATTTGATTTCTTCCATGGTGCAGTTCTCATTCTCAGATTGCTCCTTTAATCTTGATAAATAAACTATTATTTGAATTGAATTTCCTTTATGATGCAGTTCTATCATATGAATAGATTGATATAATTCCCAACTCTGAGAAACCAATACTTTCGGAGATATATAATTTGTTTGAACTAGAGCGCCAGAAAGCTTCGGTCCACAGGGCTTGAACCCATTTTTTGATAGAATATCTAGAGTAAACTGTCAAAGGCGAGGTCAAATCCTCCATTTTGCTAATTTAAAAAAAGAAACACCTGTGATCATAGACTACATTTATTATTGCTTATCGCACTACTTGTGGAAGGAAGTCCAATAAAGATGACGATATTTTTATATTATAAAAACTCTTCGTAATCCGTTTTATAAAATAAACTCAATTATAAGAAAAAAAAATTATTAAATATACTCTTTCTTTCGATCATCGGTCAGATGAGATGCGGCCAGCATCTCACCTTTCAAGAAAAAAAATTAAATAGGCGTATGACCTTCTTTTGAGATGAAACGATACTGTCTCAGAAGATGGGAAAATCGATCCCGATAAACCCATGTCAGACGACCAAATCTGTTGTGGACAAGAGTGTAGTTATTCGCCTTATAAACAGTCTACAAACAACTCATACCAGAAAAGACATACACGTTCTGAGGATTTTCTGCATATGTTATGAAAGCACTCGAATATATCTCTTCTGTTTACGTTCGTGAAATGTCGAAGAAGGCTGATATTTCAGATAACCCATTTTATCGATGCCCTTAGGAGATTCTTGCTCAGGGGAAAAAGCGTGCCCGTAAAAACCTATATCGAAGGCTATTGCTTTCTGTAAAATTAATATTTTAGCAATGAATCTAGGTCTTCTGAATCATACGAGGATATCAGCGTGCATATATAACATTTTCATAATTTATTTTCGTGTGTATGTTCCCTGATAAATGAACACAGCCCTCCTGGTACTTAAAATAATATAATACGAGGATACTTCACGAATTATTGTCCCTAAACAAGAGAAGAGAAACTATATGTACCTTCTACTTAAATCTAAGTCTTCGTTTTATTATTTTTGGCGCTCTAGTTCCTCGGAACTGAGTGCTTATCAATTTGCCCAAATGTCTGTAATTTTCGAATTTCTCGATGAAAATGGTCTTAAACGATTTGGTTCGACTCACTGATCAAGAATCCGTGGTCGAAATCCATTCTGTCCGGCCGGCCGGCCGTAGGCACGATAACTCTCGAACGGAATGAGCTAGAGAGTTGAAATTTTCAGAGTAGGTTTGGGGGATAAATATCTCGGCTAAGTTCGTTATTGGGCAAAATCGGACAGATGGTTTCGGAGTAACAAAAAAAAAATTTTTTTTTACAAAACAAATTCCAAATTAAATTTTTTTTAATATTTATTTATTTATTTATCGTATGGCAATTTAGACACAGTAAGCTTAAAAGCTAATTTACACCTATATGTTAATACGAGTATAACATACTTAAGGTTTTCGCAATCAAATATAATTATATATTATATAATTATTAATATAAGCTATCGACCCAGCGGTTGCCTGGAGGAATTCTTCTGGTCTGCCGTTGTATGATCTCGTGGGACATTCCTCCGTGATGTGTTTAATCGTTTGGTATTCATAAGAATCCATTCATATCATTTTTAACTCCAACAAGCTAATACTTTCGGAGATATGATTTTTCAATGTAAATCGTATTTCTACGTTTTCACAGAATGATAGAATTATTATGTGAGTATTCTATGAATTGTTATAATGTCAACTTATTCTCCTGAGAAATGACGTTGTTTCATTCCAGCAATCGTATAAATATGAGAATGATAATATAATATCATACTTTTTGTTGGTTGATATTTTCATGCCGATGGTAAATCCATATGATGATGGGAATGGTAATGGTAAGTTAATAATATTGAGTTCAGAATATCTCCACTAAAAACAAAACTGGAATATTGGTGTATTGGAGTAGATTTGAGGAATGATATATATTATCGTTCATCATAGAATTGAGGAATGAATATCTCGGGTGAGTTCGTTGTTGGGTAGAATTCGTCTACTGGTTTTGGATTGATAATTTTTGGCACTCTTGTTGAATTTAAATTCATCTATATGATGTTTGAATTCAATTTCTGCTAAGAAGAAGTTCTAAATTTCAATAATGAATCGTACTTCTATGTTTTCACTGAATGCTATAATTATTCTATCTAAGCTTTATTATATGATCTGTGGTCATACTCGTACATTTCATCCTGTTTTATAAGAGAGAGTCAAATTCATTTCAGCTATTTTAATTTGGTTTCTTCCATGGTGCAGTTCTCATTCTCAGATTGCTCATTTAATCTAGATAAATGAACTATTATTTGAATTGAATTTCCTTTATGATGCAGTTCTATCATAAGAATAAATTGATATAATTCTCAACTCTGAGAAACCAATACTTTCGGAGATATAATTTGTCTGTTTGAACTAGAGTACCAGAAAGCTCCTGTCCACAGGGCTTGAACCCATTTTTTTTTATCCGCTCGAAAAGAAAAACCGCTTCTCTCAGGAGTGTGAGACTCCAGTTGTTGATTGGTTACTCACTAAAAAACTTCTCTCACGTTCCTTGGAGTAGTTCTTCGTCCTTCTCTTACAGCGTCCTTTAACAAAAGAGATGAGCTGCAAGCGGCCTTCACAGTTGATGGGACCTGATGACTCGAGTGATCCCAGCAACACCGCCTTCTGCGGCCGGAATAATCTTCAATGTTTTATTATTATTATTATCATTATTCATTTGATAAGAGCTGAGGCCATGCCGTTGGAGCTCATAAACATAATGTTACGATACAGGTAGTACATATGAAATACAGAAAATCAATAAAGGAATAAGCATAAAGAATATATAAAAAAGTAGCATAGAAATAGGCATAAAGAAAGCGAAAAAAAATATCAGCACATATATCAACACAAACGATCAAGGGATGGTTGGTGGAAAACGATACCGGTCATATCCGTTCTTGAAGCCGTTTACAATGAGGAAAACATTAACATAACAAACCTAAAATAATGTGGTCAATAGTACGTGAATTAGCCGGTAAAACTCAAAATCACAATTCAAGGTTCACCATCTGAAGTGCAAAATTTTCTATTTCTTTAAAATGCTCATTCCGAAGGTTATGGAAAAAATTACACAGGCCAACACACATTTTGGTGCCTGCGATTTTTCAACTGTTCCTGAGTAATTTTTGGATGCAGAATGTAAAAAAGTTCTCAGATTTTGTCTATCAGATCTAGTTTTTGAGATTTTTTAAAAAATTGAGTATATAATTTACGTTATAACTGTTATAAGTAATATATAATATTACTATTGACAGTTAAAAAAATCAAAGACACATGGATTTAAGGATTTATTGCAAAAACTTAATTTACATAATTATATTAGTCACTAATCACATAAAAATTTTCTTTTATACGATTTTCTAGAATGGAGTTTACTAGGGCAGTCTCGCTGAAGGCTCCAGCAGTAGTCCGCCATCATGTGGCTATCCCATCGTCCTTGATAACGATCTTCCATAGATTTAATATCCTGGTGGAATCGTTCCCCCTGTTCTTCACTACAATCACCTAAGTTTTCTGGAAAACAATCTAGGTGGCTGTGGAGGTAGTGAACTTTTATACTCATGTTACAGCCGAGAATATTAAAATTTGAAAGCATAGTTTCCACTAATTCTATGTAATTCTCTGCTTTATGATTGCCAATTTTTTACTACTTGAACAAATGAACTCCAAGCGTTAGATTCAGTCTCGTTCATTGATGTGGTGAATTGTGGATCTTTAACAAGTTTCCTTATTTGAGGACCATCAAATATACCAGCTTTTAGTTTTTCCGTGCTAATGCCAGGAAATTTACGTGACAAATACCCAAAACAATTTCCATCTCGATTTAAGGCCTTCACAAATTGCTTCATTAGGCCTAGACTGATATGCAAGGGCGGAAGTAAGATTTTTTCTCTTGAAACCAAAGGTTCGTTGATCACGTTTTGTATTCCTTGAATCATGACATCTCTTGAAGGCCAATTTTTGTTAACCCAGTGCTCATTTTTAGCTCTGCTGTCCCAAAGGCACAAAAAACAAGGATATTTTGTATAACCACTCTGCTGTCCAAGGAGGAAGTTAATCATTTTTAAATCAACACAAATTGATCACTGATGTTCTTCGTATTTAATTTTTCTCAAAACTAATGCTATTGTTTCATATTCTTCCTTCATGGTAGTAGAATGACCAATAGGAATTGAGCCATATTTGTTACCGTTATGTAAAAGAACACATTTTAAACTACGTTTTGAACTGTCAATAAAAAGGCGCCAATCATCTGGAGTGTATTCAGGCAAACCCATTTTTTCTAAGAGCCCTTTTATATTGTTACAGAATACCAAGTCATTTTCCAGAGTGAAAAAAGGCAGCAGATCCTTATCTCTCATACGATAAAATGTAATATTAGTACCTCGACAAAGTAGATTTTTTTCTTTTAATCTGGATGCAAGTAATTCAGCGGATTCCTTTGAGAGATTCACGTCTCTTATAAGATCGTTTAGTTCTTCTTGATTGAAACACTGCGGAGTTGCTAAATCTGCTTCAAAATCGCTGTCGTTTTCTGATTGAATTCTTTTAACTTCGTCAGACGTTGATGTTTCTGTATCATCTTCTGTCAGTTCGGGTAGACTGCTGAATGATGGAACGGGTATTTCTTCCGAATGCACTACAGGCCTTGCAGAATCTAGATCAATATATGTCCATTTGTGTCTATTGTTTCTATTTATGCCTTTAATACTAACGAGACAAAAATAGCAGTCGTCATGATGGTTCCGCGGTTCTCTCCAAACCATTGGTACACCAAACTTTAGGCTCTTCCTCTTTCCAGTTGTCCACTGTCGCAAATGTTCAACACATGTTTTACATATGAAATGTGGGGCCCAAGATTTATCTTGTTCTCCTAAATGAACGCCAAAATAGGCAAGATAAGCTCTTTTCACAAAGTCAGAAATCGTTTTTCTGCTCTCTTTCAAAGTGTATTCACCACACACATAACAAAAAACATCGGGATGATTTACACAGGTACGTCTGCTTGTGGATGCCATTGTTTCAGTTTAGTGTCTTGATACTACAAAACGACCAAAATTTGCACTAAATGATTGCACAACTTTACTTGGGAAAACTCAGTAATATACTAAATCAAGTACAGCCAAGCAGGTATAGAAGGATCGGGTCATAGGCAATTACAGGTATAAAAGTAATTAAGAGCATTGTATTGAGTAGTTCCTAGTATAGGAACATTGGGTCAGGGACAATTCCAGGTATCCATTTGGCTAATTAGATTCTGGGAAATTTCTATTTTGACGATTAAGTACATATTTATCTCTTTATTTGTTGTCCTTTATCAGAAAAAAATGTATCATTTAACCTGTAACGTGTATCTCAAAAACTAGAGCTGATAGAAAAAATCTGGTGGCATTTTTGGAATCAGCACATTAAAAACATCTAAAATCAGATGTTAGATTTCTGGCACCAATTTTTTTTTTTCATTTTGTTGGCCTGTGTTATTGATACATCATTAGTTGATAGTTCACCGCATATCTCAGAAAAGTGTTTACTCTCAAGCCTGAAGAATCTGAAGAAGTTGTCAATAATTAAGAACTTCAAATATAAAAACGGTTGTGGTTTTGATTGAATCCCTTTGATGCTCATCAAATCATGTGGAGAAGAACTGAAAGATGTAATTTAATTCATAATTGATCATTCTTTTCAATTTGAAATTTTTCCTAATCAGTTAAAGCATCCGGCCATAAAGCCAATATTTAAAAAAGATGATAATTGTAGTAGAAAATTATGGACCCATAAGTCTTCTTTCTTGTTTTTCTAAAATTTTGAAAAAGCAATGTATTCAAGGCTCTTAGAGTTTCTTGAAAGGAACAATGTATTCAATGACTCAAAACATGGATACCTCGGCGGGAGGTATGCTAACACTGCCATTTTTCAGTTCACTAAAAATATGGGAAGACGACAAACTTGAACTAGGTTTGTTCATAGATCAGTCTATACCTTTGCAAGTTCAATTTCGGAATAAGTAAAAGCAATTTCGGAAAAATTGAATCCAATTTCGGACAAAATATTCAGATTTACTTAGTACAGTTTCCGAAATTGCATTTACTTTTTCCGAAATTGGTTTTACTTTTTGTGAAATTGAACTTGAAAAGGTATAGAGCTTATGATTGCTTAGATCATCTGCTCCAAAAGTTGGAAAATCGTAATGTAGCAAAAAACTGGTGACCTCCGAGGTCACCATCGGAGAGTTATAGTCAGAAAAGAGGGTGTATTATCAGAATCTGAACAAGTGGAGGTTGATACAGGAGGGCCTCAAGGAAGTACATTAGGCCCTCTACTCTTCATTATCTTTGTTAATGATTTGTGTCTTCTGATTGAATTTTGTTCATTATTATCACGTGTTTTGTCGATGATACAAATGTCTTGTTGGGGGGTAAAAGTTTCTCTATTATCAAAGACAAAGCTGATGAGATTTTCAGTGCAATCAAGAATTGGCTCATTCCTATAATCTCCTGATCAATGAAGCTTAAACAGCAGCACTTGTTTTCAGCACATATAGGTCTCGTAAAGAGGTAGATAATACCATCCAACTTGGAGATTACATTGTAGTTCTTGAAGGGACAACCAAATTCTTACGCATATTATGTTGATAACGTTCTAAAATGGCTTGATCATATTGAGTTTTTGGCGCTCTAGTTCCTCGGAACTGAGTGCTTATCAATTTGCCCAAATGTCTGTAATTTTCGAATTTTTCGATGAAAATGGTCTTAAACGATTTGGTTCGACTCACTGATCAAGAATCCGTGGTCGGAATTCATTCTGTCCGGCCGGCCGGTCCGGCCGGCCGTAGGCACGATAACTCTCGAACGGAATGAGCTAGAGAGTTGAAATTTTCAGAGTAGGTTTGGGGGATAAATATCTCGGCTAAGTTCGTTATTGGGCAAAATCGGACAGATGGTTTCGGAGTAACAAAAAAAAATTTTTTTTTTACGAAACAAATTCCAAATTAAATTTTTTTTAATAAGAGGTTTTATCATAAGAATCCATTCATATCATTTTTAACTCTAACAAGCTAATACTTTCGGAGATATGATTTTTCAAAATTTCAATAATAAATCGTATTTCAACGTTGTCACAGAATGATATTATTCTATGTATGAATATGAATTGTCATAATGTCAAATGATGTTCCTGACAGATTATCTAATCAATCGAAGAATTGTGAGCGAAGTGAGAAAAATCTCAGTTGTTTGCTCCGAAATTAGTTTTTTTCTCAGAAAATTCTTACATTTCGGAACTGAACATGAAGTAAGAGATCTGAGAGTAGTGAGACTGCTTTTCATCCATAGACATAGATATAACTCTCGAACGGAATGAGGTAGGTAGTTGAAATTTTCAGAGTAGTTTAGGGAGATGAATATCTCGGTTAAGTTCGTTATTGGGCAAAATTGGCCAGATTTAATTTGATTTCTTCCATGGTGCTTTTCTCATTCTCATGATTGCTCATTTAATCTTGATAAATAAACTATTATTTGAATTGAATTTCCTTTAGGATGCAGTTCTATCATATGAATACATTGATATAATTCCCAACTCTGAGAAACCGATACTTTCGGAGATATAATTTGTCTGTTTGAACTAGAGCGCCAGAAAGCTCCTGTCCACAGGGCTTGAACCCATTTTTTTTCTCACAAACTGAGTAAAATCACCTTTGGAAGTGTGTACCAAATACCTGAATGAATGAAAGTAGTTTACGAACAATGTATTCTGCTAATACAGAATCAATAATGAGATATGAAGTAATTTTTTGGGGAAAAAGTTCAGCAGCAGGTTATGTTTTTAAAATTTTAAAAGAGGAGAAGATTGTTAGATTCATGTTCTATATGAAACATAGCAGTCTTATAGAGGTGCATTAAAAGCATTTTTGAATGTTTGATCACTTTGGCGCTCTAGTTCCTCGGAACTGAGTGCTTATCAATTTGCCCAAATGTCTACAATTTTCGAATTTTTCGATGAAAAGGGTCTTAAACGATTTGGTTCGACTCACTGATCAAGAATCCGTGGTCGAAATTCATTCTGACCGGCCGATCTGGCCGGCCGGCCGTATGCACGATAACTCTCGAACGGATTGAGCTAGACAGTTTAAATTTTCAGAGTAGGTTTGGGAGATAAATATCTTGGCTGAGTTCGATATTGGGCAAAATCGGACAGATGGTTTCGGAGTAACAAAAAAAAAATTTTTTATTACAAAACAAATTCCAAATTAAATTTTTTTTAATAAGTGTTTTACCATAAGAATCCAATGATATCATTTTTAACTCCAACAAGCTAATACTTTCGGAGATATGATTTTTCAAAATTTCAAGAATAAATCGTATTTCTACGTTTTCACAGAATGATATAATTATTCTATGTATGAATTGTCATAATGTCAACTCATTTTCCTGAGACATGACATTATCTAATCAATCGAAGAATTATAAGAATAAAGTGTATTCCGATATGTGAGCGAAGTGAGAAAAATCTCAGTTGTTTGCTCCGAAATTAGTTCTTCTCAGAAAAGTCTTACATTTCGGAACGGAACATGAAGTAAGAGATCTGAGAGTAGTGATACTGTTTTTCATCCATAGACATAGAATGCTCAGTTATCTCAATTCATGACGAGACTGACGGAAGGGAATATTTTAACTTCAAAAATATTGGGGTTGAAATACTCGTATTTTAGCAATGCAACGGGGACCTCACCCAAAAATGTATGAAAATATTACGTAAATATTGAAAGCATAATTCTGTAGTTCGAGAGAGGAGAAAATTTGGTGAACGTAGATCAGGAAATTTTTCATCGATTACAAGGTAATTTTTCATTATTACTTCTCTTCTTTCATACATGTTTTATGGAATATCTACTATTTGTAGGTATATTAAACCTGTTTTGGGCAATTGTCATACGAAACTTGTTTTTTTGGAGCTCTAGTTCCTCGGAACAGAGTGCTTATCAATTTGCCCAAATGTCTGTAATTTTGGAATTTTTGGCTGAAAATGGTCTCAAACGATTTGGTTCGACTCACTGATCAAGAATCCGAGGTCGAAATCGATTCTGTCCGGCCGGCCGTAGGCACGATAACTCTCGAACTAAAGGAGTTAGCGGATTGAAATTTGCAAAGTGGGTTCGGAGCGTAAATATCTCGGACGAGTTCGTTAATGGGTGAAATCCATCAAGCGGTTTCGGAGTTATGGCCTATTTTAGTAAAAATATTTTTATGAATATTTCCGAAACCGATCACTCGATCTATCTGAAATTTAGCATCAAATTGTAGAATCATGACCTTTATAAGCATGTGAAGTTTTGTATTGACCAGATTACCGCGAAGTGTGTGCATTTCTCATTCTCAGATTGCTCATTTAAACTTGATAAATAAACTATTATTTGAATTGAATTTCCTTTATGATGCCTTTCTATCATATGAATACATTGATATAATTCCCAATTCTGAGAAACCAATACTTTCGGAGATATAATTTGTCTGTTTTAACCATATATATCCCTTGTCTATGGTTTGAACTAGAGCGCCAGAAAGCTCTTGTCCACAGGGCTTGAACCCATTTTTTTTATGAAAAATGGGTTCAAGCCCTGTGGACAGGAGCTTTCTGGCGCTCTAATTCAAACAGACAAATTATATCTCCGAAAGTATTGGTTTCTCAGAGTTGGGAATTATATCAATGTATTCATATGATAGAACTGCATCCTAAAGGAAATTCAATTCAAATAATAGTTTATTTATCAAGATTAAATGAGCAATCATGAGAATGAGAAAAGCACCATGGAAGAAATCAAATTAAATCTGGCCAATTTTGCCCAATAACGAACTTAACCGAGATATTCATCTCCCTAAACTACTCTGAAAATTTCAACTACCTACCTCATTCCGTTCGAGAGTTATATCTATGTCTATGGATGAAAAGCAGTCTCACTACTCTCAGATCTCTTACTTCATGTTCAGTTCCGAAAAGTAAGAATTTTCTGAGAAAAACTAATTTCGGAGCAAACAACTGAGATTATTCTCACTTCGCTCACAATTCTTCGATTGATTAGATAATGTCTCAGGAACATCATTTGACATTATGACAATTCATATTCATACATAGAGTAATATCATTCTGTGACAACGTTGAAATACGATTTATTATTGAAATTTTGAAAAATCATATCTCCGAAAGTATTAGCTTGTTAGAGTTAAAAATGATATGAATGGATTCTTATGATAAAACTTCTTATTAAAAAAAATTTAATTTGGAATTTGTTTCGTAAAAAAAAAATTTTTTTTTTGTTACTCCGAAACCATCTGTCCGATTTTGCCCAATAACGAACTTAGCCGAGATATTTATCCCCCAAACCTACTCTGAAAATTTCAACTCTCTAGCTCATTCCGTTCGTGAGTAATCGTGCCTACGGCCGGCCGGACCGGCCGGACAGAATGAATTTCGACCACGGATTCTTGATCAGTGAGTCGAACCAAATCGTTTAAGACCATTTTCATCGAAATATTCGAAAATTACAGACATTTGGGCAAATTGATAAGCACTCAGTTCCGAGGAACTAGAGCGCCAAAAATAGAGATGCATTTGTCGTTCACACCACGAATCATAGTTATCCTACCAGATCGATTAACCTGCATTATCCTATACATAGATTGTCCATCAATGGGAAACATCCATCCTATACATATGTGCAGAAAACTGTTAAATGCCCTTCCTAATACTTCTAAGGTCTTAACAGATCTAAAGAAATTTAAAAATAAATCGAGATTCTTTCTCTTGAATATGGAACCTCATTCCTTGGCACAGATTTTTGGGGCAGAGGAGTTTGTATGATGGGTTTTCCTTCGTACTAGGTAATCAAGAACTGGTCACGAAATTTCAAGCTGGGAAGAGAGTCCTGTCAACATGCACCAGGCGCAGGGATCCCCAAAATTGTGGTGACCAAAGAACATGTTAATTTAGACTATGACATGGTCCTCTATCGGAAGTGTTGAAAAATTTTACATGGGGAATTGAGTCGCAAACATCTCTCTGCACGTTGGGTTCCACGAATGCTGACGGCAGACCAGAAGCGTGTCCACCGGGTTACACAGAAGATGAGATCATTATCAGGAATCATGATGAACTTAAAACAAAATTTCTCACGCTCGAAGAAACATGGGTTCGCCACATTGATCCAGAATAAAAAAACCGAGTTATGGAATGGCGACTAATGGGTTCCCTCCTTCTCGAATGAAGGGCTGGAGACTGAAAATTCTGATTTTTTTTCAAACGGGTTTGAAACACTTCAACACCGATATACCAAGTGTATGAACATTACAGGGGACTATGTTGAAAAATAAATTAGTTTCATTATTCTCATGCGTTTGCTTCTAGGGACAAAAATTCGTAAATTATCCTCGTACATATAGATATATTTCATCAAAATAGTTTTACCGAGGAATATCGATTCCTCTTATTATTCTAAGATTGAAGAGCACCACAGCTTACCCATTAAAACAAATGAATCATAACTTCACATAGAACCTAAAATGAAGCTGACACTTCCGTCGTCTAGGAGTATCTTAATGTTCGTTACATTAACGAAGAAGAAAAGTGTGAACGGCAACGTCTAGACAGACTGCCACTCAAGTATCGTCGAAAGGAATTTCCTTTTTCTCTGGATGACATCTCATTGTTTTCCTACAAATGGAATGTATTGATTGGAAATTTCCTTATTCCTAATATCCTTGCGGACATACAAACGCCATATGAGAGAGATACTCAATGGGGTGAGTTTTTATTATTCGTCTATTTCCACGAAAAATTAATAAATTTGTTAAGAATTCAAAAGCGATACTGTAATTCCGATAATTGGAGAAGTTTTCAACGGAATTTCTTGCCTTTTTCTTCGAGTTTAAAATTAATTGATAAGTCCTGAAATGTCAAAGAAACTCTGTTATTCTTTGAATTACCGCAAAAATGTAACTCTTCTCGATCCTTTTCCGAAGAAACGGAAATATTTTTGAGAAAGGTGCCTGAAGCACAATCTAATATTTTTTATTTCAGATCGTATCAAAATCCGTTCCTTCAGATTAGGCCATTTAAATACTGAATCCCATTAAACTTTTCACTTTCCGCCGTAATATACACCGGCCGGACAGGATCAATTTCGACCACGGAATCTTGATCAGTGAGTCGCCAATTTATAACCACTCTGTTACCAATAACAAGAGCGCCAAAAATAGCTTAACAAATTCTTTTTTCGATGTGCAATCGAATGTCCTTTCATTTGATATATCACAATTCATATATTCCTATTTGAAAAAAACAGTAGAGGGGTGTGGAGCGTAAAGGGTGAAAGATTTCAAATTCAAAAAATTGGTTCAAGCACTGACGTCAGAAGCTTTTGCGCGTATGTTCTATTGTCCATTCTTCTGTATTGAACACCCTTAATCGAATTTACCAAAGTAAATTATGTTGTCCATTCTCCTGTATTGGACACTTAATTCGAATTTACCATGGTAAATTCGAATTAAGAGTGTGCAATACAGGAGAATGGACAACATAATTTACCATGGTAAATTCGATTAAGGGTGTCCAATACAGAAGAATGGACAATAGAACATACGCGCAAAAGCTTCTGACTTCACGTCAGTGCTTGAACCAATTTTATTTTCGTGATTTTTTTTTTCTAGGGCTACGGTTCTTAAATTTTTTTCAAATTTTCTGGGGGTACGGTTCTTACAAAATTTTAAACACGTCTTTATGTTGATTTTCTACTACTAGTTACCAAGCTTCAATGCGATCGAATCTTTATTTTTTGAGTTATCAAGGAAATAATATTCCAGGTGGGTATAACTCGGAAACCGTTAGACCGATTATGCCCAAAAACGAACTCAACACTCCCATTGGAATACGCAAACTACCCTGAAAATTGAGAGTCCCTATCCCCTTTCGCTCGAAAGTTATCGAGGCATCTACTGAACTCACACAAGGCTACTCGAATCTCCAACAATATTTAACCGATCGTGTTAAAACTTGAAACTTGGCAGAAGAGTTATGTTCTAAAGGCTCTGGCAAAATTTCAGACGAATAGTTATTGATATATAGAATTTTTTTTTCAATTTTCAATGATTTTTTTCAAAATTTTCGACAAATACTATCCTCACGAAATTCTTCAAGAAATTTCGCGTTGGCATTCTACAACTAATAACCATGTTTGAATTCAATCGGCTTTGTATTTTTCGAGTTATTGAGGAACAAAAAACAATCAAATTCCAGATGGCTATAACTCCAAAACCGTTTGCATATTATGCTTATAAACAAACTCAAAAGTCGCATTCAGATGCACAAACTAACCTGAAATCTTCAACCCGCTATCTCTTTCCATTCTCAGGTTATCGTGACAACAAAAATATATTTTAATAACTTTTTAATAATTTTTTAGCGATACGATTCTCACAAAGTGTCATAAACGTGCTTAGGTTTATATTCTACAACTATTAATTCACCAAGTTTCAATTCGATCGGATTTATATTGGTATTGGTTGAAAACAAAATTATTACTCGGAAACTATTTCCTATGTATGAAGAAGACAAGCGTAGAAATTAAATTAAAAGTCAAAAGTTTTGATCTCACTATAGAATCAGTAAAACTTCTGAAGAAACTGAAAGTAACCAGATGAATTTGTTGGGCCGTGCTATTCACTTACCCTTTGAACTACTCTCTTTCTTCTGCGTAAAAAAATTATTACTCTGATGGTTATCTAACATTTCCATATTTATTGGCTCGATCGAGAATGCAAAGCTACTAAGAATTCCTAAAATCCCGAAAACTGCATAGGTACCCTCATTAAGGTGAATATCAAACTGTGCGTAAATAAATCCTTCTTATTTTTAGAACACTCATCATTGATGACGATCCTCGCCAGTCACAATATAAACAGCAGCTGTGAAAGCAAAAGAAAATTTCCAAATTGATCCCAAGGAGGGAAACTGCATATATTTCGGCTGAACCGAAAGCTAAGAATAAATATCGAGAATTTATATTTAAATCTAAATCAGAAAAGCGGAAATAGGAAAAATTGGCGCTACGCAAAACTAATGGAATTCATTTCTCGATTACGTTCATCACATGGAATAGTAGGTACCGTCAAATGGGGTGAAATTGATTTTATGGGGGCACTTTGATGAAATATTTCTATAAATCAATTTGAATTTTCCGCAATTATAAGCCGACAACATCCGCGCGATCTTCAGTCGAAAGATTGAAGTTCCGCCATTATTGTGCCGTGCCAGCATAGAGGTAAGTATAGTTGCTCTTATGTTTTTGTATACAGGGTGTTTCACGAATGATTGTATAGGCTTTCAGTGCAGATGCAGGATATTTTGGTGAATCTAAATCAATGTTCGAAATATGCCCTAACTATATTCGTTTAAGAGATACAGGAGGTTTTATGTATTTCATCAAAAACTATTAATCGGCATAACTCTTGAACGCCTGCATAGATCTAATGAAAATGTCAGGGTAGGAGTAAAGGTCTAGGCCTAATATTCCCTTATAATGAATAGTTAATAGCGCAGGTTCGGACTGAGAAAATTACTATCTTTATTCAACATCTTGTAAAACACCCTGTACATCAAATTTTCAATAAGTTTTCTCATAATCTACACTAAATACCCTTTCAAACAAGCCTATTGGCAATAATGGCACACTTCGCGTCAATATTTTATGAACCATTCAATATCTGGAACTTTAAATTCATAATAAACACGGACCTGTGTGGCTCCGAATAATGCGTTAATACATATTCAATCAATTGAAATTCTCAGTAACATGACTTCAGAAATGTGGTGTATCTTATTTCACCCAATACACAAATTCAGGGTTTCGACTTCAGATTACCCAAAAGAACATACAATGGGGTGTACTATGACTAATTGCCAATAACTAAAAAAGAGACACGGTGAAATATTTTAACCATCAACAATATTCCGCGTGAGCTGAGCTAGGTCACCTCATCGCTCAGTGTTACTCCAAAGAGGAAAGCGTCATTCAAAGGCATACACGAACCACGGTTTGATGGTTGCTACCAATCATCAGCGTGACTTAGCCACAATGAATGAACAACCACAGGAGTTCTAACTTCTAAGAAACTTAATACCATCCGTTGCGAACTAATAAGGAGAAAATCCCACCACCCCAATGGAAATCCTTGAACTCCGATTCTCCGACCCAGGTGCCGCTGGTGGGATTTTCTCCCTACCAGTTCGCAATGGATAGAATTAATTTTCCTAAGTCTAAAAGTTATGCCGATTGAAAGTTTTTGATAAAATACCTAAAACAGCCTGTATCTCTTGAACGAATCTTGTTAGGACATATTTCGAACACCAGACTGTCCTGAATCTGCACTGAAAGCATGTGTGTACAATCATTCGTGAAACACCCTGTATATTCTATTAGTATACGTGAAATTGACAGTAAAGTGAAACTGTTCAAAATTATGAAGTATTTCATGAGCATTTTAATTTTTGTTTACAATATCGGTTATTTACGATGGAGTAATTTCTACATAACCTCAGTAAATTTGAAATTCGACAAAAATACGTTCGGTTGTAACTTATAAAGGGATACATCAGATTGATAGTTCCCAAAGTCACCCCATAGTTTAAAAATTGGTTCAAGCACTGACGTGAAGTCAGGAGCTTTTGCACGTATGTTCTATTGTCCATTCTTCTGTATTGGACACCCTTAATCGAACTCACCATGGTAAATTATGTTGTCCATTCTCCTGTATTGGACACTATAAATTGGAATTTACCATGGTAAATTCGACATACGCGCAAAGCTCCTGACTTCACGTCAGTACTTGAACCATTTTTTTTTTGTGATTTTTTTGAAATTTTCTAGGGGTACGGTTTCTACAAAAAATTTTTTTGCGTAATTTTTTTCAAATTTTCTAGGGGTACGGTTCTCACAAAATTTTAAAAACTTCTTTATGTTGATTTTCTACTACTAGTTACCAAGCTTCAATTCGATCGAATATTTATTTTTTGAGTTATCAAGGAAATAATATTCCAGGTGGGTATAACTCGGAAACCGTTTGACCGATTATGTCCAAAAATGAACTCAAATCTCCCATTCAGATACACAACCTACCCTGAAAATTGCAAGTCCTTATCTCCTTTCGTTCGAAAATTATCGAGGCAACGGTCACCCATCTACTGAACTCGCACAAGGCTGCTCGAATCTCAAACAATATTTAACCGATCGTGTTATTACTTGAAACTTGGCAGTAGAGTTAGATTCTAGGTTTTTTTTTTCAATTTTCAATGATTTCTTAAAAATTTTCTTCAAATACTATCGTCACGAATTTTTTCAAGAATTTTTGCGTTGGCACTCTACAACTAATAACCATGTTTGAATTCAATCGGTTTTGTATTTTTCCAGTTAACAAAAAACAACCAAATTTCAGATGGCTATAACTCTTAAATCGTTTGGCCTATTATGCTTATAAACAAAATCAAATGTCGCATTCAGATGCACAACCTAACCTGAAATCTTCAAGCCGCTATATCTTTCCGTTCTCAGATTATCGTGACAACCAAATTATTTTTCAATAATTTTTCAATACTTTTCTAGCGATACGATTTTCACAAAATTTCACAAACGCGCATAGGTTTATATTCTACAACTATTCATCAAGTTTCAATTCGATCGGATCTATATTGGTTGAAAACAAAATTATTACTCGGAAACGATTGGGCCGATTATGCCCATTAACGAACTTGTCCGTTGTATTGAGATGCGCCACCTACTCTGAAAATTTCAAGTCGCTAGCTCTTTCCGTTCTCAAGTTATCGTGTCAACGGCCGGACGGCCGGCCGGACATAATCAAATTTGACCTCTAATTCTTCATTGAGGAGTCGAACCGAATCGTTTGAGACCATTTTCGTAAAAAAATTTGAATGTTACAGACATTTGGGCAAAATAATAACGCGATGTTCCCCAGAACATACGCGCAAAAACAATAACAATTTTGTTATTTTCCATTGTTTCTTGGTATATAGACCAACGAATTTTTTAATTTCAGGTCTGTTCCATTCGAAAGGTTGAAGCTCCGCCATTATTGTGTAAACATTCAAAATTGTTCCGAACGACACGTTTACGGTGAGCTTGGAGGACATCATAGCCATTTTAGAACCTCCAGCAGGAACTTCTGGAGGGCGCGGAACAAAATATGTGTATTCGACACCAGTTAATGTTATGGAACGTTACATTTTTGGCGCTCTAGTTCCTCGGAACTGAGTGCTTATCAATTTGCCCAAATGTCTGTAATTTTGGAATATTTCGATGAAAATGGTCTTAAACGATTTGGTTCGACTCACTGATCAAGAATCCGTGGTCGAAATTCATTCTGTCCGGCCGGCCGATCCGGCCGGCCGTAAGCACGATAACTCTCGAACGGAATGAGCTAGAGAGTTGAAATTTTCAGAGTAGGTTTGGGGGATGAATATCTCGGCTAAGTTCGTTATTGGGCAAAATCGGACAGATGGTTTCGGAGTAACCAAAAAAAAATTTTTTTTTTACGAAACAAATTCCAAATTAAATTTTTTTTAATAAGCAGTTTTATCATAAGAATCCATTCATATCATCTTCAACTCTAACAAGCTAATACTTTCGGAGATATGATTTTTTAAAATTTCAGTGTAAATCGTATTTCACAGATTGATATACTTAATTATTATTCTATGTATGAATTCTCATAATGTCAACTTGACAGAAGGGAATATTGTAACTTCAAAAATATTGGGGTTGAAATACTCGTATTTTAGTGATGCAACGGGGACCTACCCGAAAATGTTTGAAAATATTACGTAAATATTGAAAGCATAATTCTGTAGTTTGGTGAACGCAGATCAGGAAAATTTTTATCGATTACAAGGTAATTTTTTTTATTATTACTTATCTTCTTTCATATTTGTTTTATGGAATACCTACTATTTGTAGGTACTTTAAACCTGTTTTGGGCAATTGTCATACGAAACTTAATTTTTTGGCGCTCTAGTTCCTCGGAACAGTGTGCTTATCAATTTGCCCAAGTGTCTGTAATTTTGAAATTTTTGGCATAAAATGGTCTCAAACGATTTGGTTCGACTCACTGATCAAGAATCCGAGTGCGAAATCGATTCTGTCCGGCCGGCCGACCGGCCGTAGGCACGATAACTCTCGAACGAAAGGAGTTAGCGGATTGAAAATTGCAAGGTGGTTTTGGAGCGTATATATCTCGGACAAGTTCGTTCGATCTATCTGAAATTTAGCATCAAATTGTAGAATCATGACCTTTATACGCATGTGAAGTTTTGTATTGACCAGATTACCGCAAAGTGTAAAAAAAAAAAATTTGAAAATTTAAAAAAAGTTTTTCCACAATAACTCTCGAACGGAATGAGCTAGGTAGTTGAAATTTTCAGAGTAGGTTAGGGAGATGAATATCTCGGTTGAGTTCGTTATTGGGCAAAATTGGCCAGATTTAATTCGATTTCTTCCATGGTGCAGTTCTCATTCTCATGATTGCTCATTTAATCTTGATAAATAAACTATTATTTGAATTGGATTTCCTTTATGATGCAGCTCTATCATATGTATACATTGATATAATTCCCAACTCAGAGAAACCAATACTTTCGGAGATATAATTTGTCTGTTTGAACTAGAGCGCCAGAAAGCTCCTGTCCACAGGGCTTGTTTTCATTAGGTTTTGTACCTTTTCGGTGCTTTTTAGTTGAGAAAGAGAAAGAAAATGCCAGATTTGAGTTTTGTTATTTGGCGCTCTAGTTCCTCGGAACTGAGTGCTTATCAATTTGCCCAAATGTCTGTAATTTTCGAATTTTTCGATGAAAATGGTCTTAAACGATTTGGTTCGACTCACTGATCAAGAATCCGAGGTAGAAATTCATTCTGTCCGGCCGGCCGTAGGCACGATTACTCTGGAACGGTATGAGCTAGACAGTTGAAATTTTCAGAGTAGGTTTGGGAGATAAATATCTCGGCTAAGTTCGTTATTGGGCAAAAGTAGACAGATGATTTCGGAGTAACAAAAAAAAAATTTTTTTTACGAAACAAATTCCAAATTAAATTTTTTTCAATAAGCAGTTTTACCATAAGAATCCAATGATATCATTTTTAACTCTAACAAGCTAATACTTTCGGAGATATGATTTTTCAAAATTTCAATAATAAATCGTATTTCAACGTTGTCACAGAATGATATAATTATTCTATGTATGAATTGTCATGATGTCAACTCATTTTCCTGAGACATGACATTATCTAATCAATCGAAGAATTGTGAGCGAAGTGAGAAAAATCTCAGTTGTTTGCTCCGAAATTAGTTTTTCTCAGAAAAGTCTTACTTTTCGGAACGGAACATGAAGTAAAAGATCTGAGAGTAGTGAGACTGCTTTTCATCCATAGACATAGATATAACTCTCGAACGGAATGAGCTAGATAGTTGAAATTTTCAGAGTAGGTTAGGGAGATGAATATCTCGGTTAAGTTCGTTATTGGGCAAAATTGGCCAGATTTAAATTGATTTTTTCCATGGTGCAGTTCTCATTCTCAGATTGCTCATTTAATCTTGATAAATAAACTATTATTTGAATTGAATTTCCTTTATGATGCAGTTCTATCATAAAAATACATTGATATAATTCCCAACTCTGAGAAACCAATACTTTCGGAGATATAATTTGTCTGTTTGAACTAGAGCGCCAGAAAGCCTGTCCACAGGGCTTGAACCCATTTTTTGGCGCTCTAGTTCCTCGGAACTGAGTGCTTATCAATTTGCCCAAATGTCTGTAATTTTCGAATTTTTCGATGAAAATGGTCTTAAACGATTTGGTTCGACTCACTGATCAAGAATTCGTGGTCGAAATTCATTCTGTCCGGCCGGCCGGCCGTCCGGTCCGGCCGTAGGCACGATAACTCTCGAACGGAATGAGCTAGACAGTTGAAATTTTCAGAGTAGGTTTGGGGAATAAATATCTCAGCTAAGTTCGTTATTGGGCAAAATCTGACAGATGGTTTCGGAGTAACAAAAAAAAATTTCTTTTGACAGAACAAATTCCAAATTAAAATTTTTTTCAATAAGCAGTTTTACCATAAGAATCCATTCATATCATTTTAAACACTAACAAGCTAATACTTTCGGAGATATGATTCTTCAAAATTTCAATGATAGAATTATTCTGTGGCTATTCTATGAATTGTTATAATGTCAATTTTGACGTTGTCTCATTGTCATTCATTCCAGTAATGGTATCAATATGAGAATCATAATAATAATATCATACTTTTTGTTGGTTGATATTTTCATGCCGATGGTCAATCCATATGATGATGGGAATGGTAAGTTAATAATATTGAGTTCAGAATATCTCCACTAAAAACAAAACTGGAATATTGGTCTATTGGAGTAGATTTGAGGAAAGATATATATTATCGTTCATCATAGAATTGAGGAATGAATATCTCGGATGAGTTCGTTGTTGGGTAGAATTGGTCTATTAGTTTTGGATTGATAATTTTTTGCACTCTTGTTGAATTTGAATTCTTCTATGATGTTTGAATTCAATTTCTGCTAAGATGAAGTTCTAAATTTCAATAATGAATCATACTTCTATGTTTTCACAGAATGCTATAATTATTCTATCTAAGCTTTATTATTTGATCTGTGTTCGTACTCGTACTTTTCATCCTGTTCTATAAGAGAGAGTCAAATTCATTTCAGCTATTTTAATTTGGTTTCTGCCATGATGCAGTTCTCATTCTCAGATTGCTCATTTAATCTTGATAAATAAACTATTATTTGAATTGAATTTCCTTTATGATGCAGATCTATCATAACAATACATTGATATAATTCCCAACTCTGAGGAACCAATACTTTCGGAGATATAATTTGTCTGTTTGAACTAGTTTTACTATTTTATCTGAATACATAGTCACTTTGTGGTAAATGTATGTAATTTTTGAGCTGTTCTTTGAAACATGCTGCATGCAACATTTCTTGTAACTCTAGAAATACTGGACTAACACAAACCGCAAAGATCTCAATAAACAATCTGTAAGGATTATCTAATTACTATACCAATGTCTACATAATACACATATATATTATGACCTTACTTGAAAACTGTTGATTACATAAAAAGGAAGTGCTACAAAATCTGAATAATTGTAGGTATTAGTAAACCACGGTTTTTACTTTTACAGAAACTGCTATGTAGTACCATAGGTAATGAAACATTTACCATACAGTTTTTGCTGGATCAACAACTCCGTTTATAGTCTTTATTTTCCAGCTTTTCAAAACCACGAATATACTTTTTAGGTGCACGATTACTTCGTTTAAAATAACGGAATAATTTCTAAATAATGATCGAATTTTTCCATTTTATCCTTTTTTGTTAGGATTTTCTGATTTCTTTCTCGGATTTTCAGAATCACAATTTTGAGTTTGTGGCGAATAACAAATATATTTTGTTGGTTATGAACACAGAACACATATTTACTTTATGGTTATGAATATTTATCTTTTATGATGATTAATAGTCACAGATCACCAATAATGTTGTTAGTAGTTAATAATGTTCCACATCCACAAGCTATCATTTCAATGAATTCTGTTCATACAGAACAGATAATATTTCTATGATAAGTTCCAATAGTCGAAAACACAAAAAATAGCAAATTTTTTTTCCATGACAAAACAAAATCAAACCATTTCACAACGCCATTTTTAATACATATTTAAATTGATAATATACGAACATACGAAAATATTTAGACTAATTATTTTCTGATAAAAGTGTGAAAGTGAATATAAATAGAATTCTTTTTTAATTAAGAGGTAAGTAATAACATTTAAGATTGTAAAAAATTAAAGTAACGAACTAATTCAGGCAATCTATAAACAAATTATTATAACGATATTTTACTACCATATCAATTCACCATATTGTTGGAAAATTAGATTTTAATAAATAATTTTGAGTAATATATATAGAATAGCCGGCTCAGGTGGTGCAGTTGGTATAAAGACCTGCTGTGGTGCCGGGGTCGCGGGTTCGAATCCCGCTCAGGACATGGATGTTTATTGTGATTGTCCGGTATGAATGTGATTACACTTTATTTCTGCTGGTTAATGACGAAAGTCAAGACCATATTTAGGGACTAGGTCCACCATGAATTAAAAAAAAAATATATATAGAATAAATTATGTAAGTTAGATAATGTCTCAATCCATCCCTATAGTAAAGTTTAATTGATTTAAGTGTCGTCCGGTTTTTTTTCTTTAAATCAATATTTCTGCAATATGCTCGTCATTATATGAATACATAATATTCTTTGAACATTTACCTTTTTACCTACTTATAAATAGGTATAAAGCAAATACTTGATTTTCATTAAGAGCTAGAGATAGATTTCACATATTAATGAATTTTTCTATATTTCTGATACATTTATTTTTGGTGCTCTTGTTTTAGAAAGTATTTTCTTTCATCTATTTTAAACATGCTTGTACATCTAACATAGTGTTTATGAATTTGCTCAAATGTGTACAATATTCTAAATTTTTGCCAAAAATAGTTTCGAACGTTTTAGTTGAACCTATTGATGAAAAATCAATTCTATCCGTCCAGCCATGAGCAGGAGAACTCTTGAGCAGAACGAGCTAGGAAGTTGATATTTTCAGGATAGATTTTAGGAAAGAATATCTCGGCTAAGTTCGTTATTGTGTAATATCGAACAGGCAGATTAGAAGTAACGAAATAATCAAATTCAATTATCTAAGGATACAGTTTCATCATAAGAATCCATTGATAGTATTCCCAACTCTATGAAACCAATACTTTCGGTGATATGATTTTAATGAAAAATTTAATGATAAATCATTATATTATTATTCTTTACTTTTTAATTTTTCAGAAGTATTTATTTTCATTTATTGTTTTTTGGCGCTCTAGTTCCTCGGAACTGAGTGCTTATCAATTTGCCCAAATGTCTGTAATTTTCTAATTTTTCGATGAAAATAGTCTTAAACGATTTGCTTCGACTCACTGATCAAGAATCCGTGGTCGAAATTCATTCTGTCCGGCCGGTAGGCACGATAACTCTCGAACGAAATGAGCAAGACAATTGAAATTTTCAGAGTAGGTTTGGGAGATAAATATCTCGGCTAAGTTCGTTATTGGGCAAAATCGGACAGATGGTTTCGGAGTAACAAAAAAAAATTTTTTTTTTACAGAACAAATTCCAAATTAAATTTTTTTAATAAGCAGTTTTACCATAAGAATCCAATGATATCATTTTTAACTCCAACAAGCTAATACTTTCGGAGATATGATTTTTCAAAATTTCAATAATAAATCGTATTTCAACGTTCTCACAGAATGATATAATTATTCTATGTACGAATTGTCATAATGTCAACTTATTTTCCTGAGACATGACATTATCTAATCAATCGAAGAATTGTGAGCGAAGTGAGAAAAATCTCAGTTGTTTGCTCCGAAATTAGTTTTTCTCAGAAAAGTCTTACATTTCGGAACGGAACATGAAGTAAGAGATCTGAGATTAGTGAGACTGCTTTTCATCCATAGACATAGATATAACTCTCGAACCGAATGAGCTAGGTAGTTGAAATTTTCAGAGTAGGTTAGGGAGATGAATATCTCGGTTAAGTTCGTTATTGGGCAAAATTGGCCAGATTTAATTTGATTTCTTCCATGGTGCAGTTCTCATTCTCATGATTGCTCATTTAATCTTGATAAATAAACTATTATTTGAATTGAATTTCCTTTATGATGCAGTTCTATCATATGAATACATTGATATAATTCCCAACTCTGAGAAACTAATACTTTCGGAGATATAATTTGTCTGTTTGAACTAGAGCGCCAGAAAGCTCCTGTCCACAGGGCTTGAACCCATTTTTTATAGGAAATATAGTTCACTTTTGAAATCAACTGAATTTTCATTTTCATTTTTGCGAAGAAAGTTCATTGAAATCAAATTCTTATGAGAAATGATAGTATGGTTGACTTTGACAATCTATGTAAACTTATGGATTATCAAAGTAACCCCAAGTACATATAACATTGATAACGTAAAAATATTGAAAATGAAAATGAATGACTTACATTGATAACTCCTAGATCCGAAGCAATCGTAGTAATGCAAAAGCGCAGTGCCAATCAAGTACCCCAATTTGATAACGAAGTTTTTATTAATTTGGAGCAGACAAACAATTATTTAGGTCATTTTTCATACCCTAGATGTTTTCATTAGGTATAGTGTAAATTCTTATTTACTATAATATGTGGCTCCAGTTTAATTCACGATTAATTAAAAATACCTTTCAATTTCACCCCATTTGACCGGTACGGAATAGTGATAGTGATAGCGATTGGAGCACTAAAATACAAAAGTAATCCGCCACACCAAAGCGAAAATATATTTGTGGGGAGGTGCTACCACAAATCACCTCCAGGAATCGCGATTGGAGTGTGTTTGTAATAAGAGTAAATAGATGGAAGTTAATATTCATTCACAGTAATCAGGGTGGAATTGAATGTGGGTTTTTCATTTTGGACATGAACGTTGGGATCGTAAGCTCTGGGATGTAGAGACAAAAGAAGACACAGAAACAAATTTCAGTCCTAAATTCTTACATCTATATCAATCATATCAAGTATTAGCACCATATACCAAATATCAATAACTCCACTAAATACCATATCTTCATCAAAGGTCATGAACAGAGATGAGACATTTTGAAATCACTAGTATTGAGATGCAAAAGTACAAAATACCTTTATTCAATCTGTATTTCAATACTTTTTTGAGAAAAACTCTTATTTCATTTGAAATACCTTTCAGGTCATATCTTTTATTTGCAAAATACTTTCTGATAAACTTTGTGAACATCAATAAATAATTAATATTTTTTTTAAGTAACATGGGTCTTATAAGAAGTAATGAAAATATAATTCATTGATATTCAAATAAACACGGTATCGT
This sequence comes from Halyzia sedecimguttata, assembly GCA_937662695.2. NCBI lineage: Eukaryota > Metazoa > Arthropoda > Insecta > Coleoptera > Coccinellidae > Halyzia > Halyzia sedecimguttata. Next base: position 66,232,256 of record OW569413.2, on the reverse strand, counting down.
GTAGCCATGTACTTGAGATGATAGCACCAATAACCTCCGACAATAATCTATGATTACAAATGCTGATGCATATTGCATATTATGTATACTAACTGACAAAGAAACTGCAACACCCAGAAGGAGCTGGTTAAATTTTATTTTTTTTTGGTAAAACATAGATAGTATAGCAAGGAGTAAATGATTAAAATTTGGAGAAAAAAGTCGAAAAGGTTTTTCATATAAACATTTTTTGTTATTTAAATATTGTAGTCGTTTTTAGCAATTTTTTTTAAATTTTACAACAAACCAGCTGTGCGAGGAGATCCAAAGTCTATGTTTAGTTGTTGATAAAATGCCTAGAGCACGTGTACGCGGAATTTTTCGCCAGCTAAGTGAATTTGAAAGAGGTCGAATTATTGGTCTACGGGAGGTGGGGTTGTCATTTATAGAAATCGCTAACCGAACGAACATAAATCCAACTACTGTTATGAGATGTTATCAAGCGTGGTTTGAAAATGCCCAAAATCGAAAAGAGGAGTAAGCACCGGACGTCGAAGGGGCACAAATGAAGTTCTAGATCGACGTCTGAGACTTATGGCTATTAGAGACCGATTTGGGACAACTCGATCTTTGGCTGATGATGGTTAGGAGAACAAGGCCATCCTGTAACTGTCCGAACGGTTTACCGCCGGATAAGGTATTTTGGACTGCAGCATTATCGACCCCATCTTCTGTTACCTCTAACGGTTGAGCATCGCCGGCAACGATTACAGTGGTCCAGAGAACGTCAACATTGGAAGGGGGAATGGCATGAGGTCGTCTTTTCTGATGAATCTCGATTCTCCTTGGGTGCACATGATGACCGAAGAAGGGTAAGACGACGTCGGGGAGAAAGACGTGAACCTCAGTTTGATATTGAGCGTCATGTACACCGGACAGTAGGCGTTATGGTATGGGGTGCTATTGCACATGCAAGTAGGTCACCTTTAGTCTTTATTCGAGGTAACATGACAGCGCTGCGTTACCTTCAAGAAATAGTGGAGCCATGTGTTCTCCCTTACCTTAACCGGCTCAAGAAGCCAATATTTCAGCAAGATAATGCTCGACCTCATGTTGCCAGAGTTAGTTTAAACTTTTTTGAAGCGACCCATGTGAATCTTTTGCCATGGCCGTCCAGATCCCCCGATCTTTCGCCCATAGAGCATCTTTGGGACATCATGGGTAGAAGGCTTGGAAATTTACCCCAGCCCCCAAGGACTTTGGCGGCTCTGAGACATGAACTACAGGTAGCTTGGGATAGTATCCCTCAAGAAGAAAGAGACCATCTTATTGCATCAATGCCAAGAAGTGTTGGGGAGCGTATAGATAATCGCGGTGGACAAACATATTATTAACAAATTTATTAAAAAAATTACCAGTCTTTTTTTTTTCTTCAAATTTCAATCATTCACTCCTTCCTACACTATCAATGTTTTAGCAAAAAAAAAATAAAATTTAAACAGCTCCTTCTGGGTATCGCAGTTCATTTGTCAGTTAGTATATAATAATTTTTTTTTCACTACGAGCGCATTTTTTTAGCAGTCAATGGTTTTTCTGGATTTTCTCTCCGACACTCTGAAAATATCGATGTAGTGGAAAAATCTCAATTTTTGCTCGCTTCCTCCGCAAGGAACAGCGTGCTATCATTTTGCCCGGATGTTTGTATTTTTGGAATTTTTTGCCGAAAATAGTCTCAAACGATTGAGTTTGACTCACTGGTCAACTACCGCCTCTAAATTTTCATCACAACTTCTATTACAAAAATTAATATCTGCGTATTCCTTCACTCAGAGAAATAGAAGCCAAAATCATTAATATTGTTTTGTTTACGACATATTTGTTTATTGAAAAGAAACTTTCTTTACTCTAAATGAACCATTTTTACTTTATACCCTGGATATAGGGTTCCCAGCTCAAACAGCAAATCCTTGTATTTCTCCCTCTTCTGTTTTTCTTTCATCACCACATTATTTTCAGCGGGGGAGGAAAATTCGACAACAAACAATTCCCTGAGATCTTTGTCCACCAGTACTATATCTGGCTTTATGGCATGGATCTGCCGAGTTGTTGGAAAAGCATAGTTCCAGTAGATTCGAGGTCTATCATTTTCGATGACTGATTCCATTTCCAGAGGCACGAATGTTAGCACTGGCTCCTTGTATATACCATAAACTTCTCTCAGATGGAAGTAGAGAATCCGAAGTGCCGCATTGTGTCTTTCTGTGTATCCTGATGGAGCGTGGACTCTGCAAGCAGACAGGATATGCATGACAGTTTCCTGCTGACTGTGGCATGCTCTGCAAGTTGTTGGGGTGTCCACTTTCATGATGTTCTTCTTATACCATCTTGTATTTATCTCTCCATCTTGACAGGCCATAACGAATCCCTCCGTTTCCGTTAAGAAGTTGTTGTAGCGCTGCCTTGGAGGGAGCGTACAGTTTTAAGTCGTCCATGTACAGGAGATGTGAAACCAGATGTTCTCTTCTGCCTGGTGGCCCGGCCTTGTACCCTATTCTGCTTTCCCTCAGCTCCGTTGTTAATGGTAGGAGTGTTATGCAAAACAGTAATGGGCTTAGCGAGTCTCCTTGAAATACTCCTTGCCTGTATTTCACCCAGCCCGTATAAGTGGTTCAACCTTCGGATCGAACGGCGAACTTAGTCTTCCATAGCGCCATAATGTTTTCCATCACGTGGACGATGTTAGGGTGGATTTTGAGCATCTCTAGCAGCTGTATTATCAAGCTGTGTGACGACGTGTCAAATGCTTTCGCGTAATCTAACCATGATGTATGTAAATCACGCTTGTAGTGTTTCGCATCTTGACAAATGCTCTTGTCTATGAGTAGGTTGTCCTTGCACCCTTGTACTCCTTTCCGTGCCCCTCTTGGTTCGTAGATTTGGTTCCACACTGGTGCACTAACCTCCAGAATCCGGTTTTGAAGGACACTTATGAGTATTTTATACAGCGTATTGAGACACGTGATAGGGCGATAGTTCTTTGGCTGTCCTAGATCGCCTGATTTTGGTATCAGTACAGTTCTGCCCTCTACCAACCATGATGGAATTGCCTCACGGTGAATTATCATCCCACTGAATAATCTGGCTACGTGTTGATGAGTAGCTGGAAAGTTCTTCCACCAGTAGTTCAGGATCCCATCCAGTCCCGGTGCCGTGAAATTATTTTTGTTCTTTAGGGCTTGTCTAATTTCTTCGGTTGTTACTTCTGTCATTTCTTCTGTCGGTTGCAGACTTTGATCGCATAATGTCTGAAATCTGTGAAGAGCTGGAGTATCCCTGGTTTCCGCTGGTCGCTCGTGCAATTTCTTCCAGAACCGTTCGACTTCTTCTGGCGATGGCGAGTTTTCTGCCTCTATTTGTTTAGGCTGAAATAGCTTTGAGGGTTCTCCGGTGAATGTGTTGTTGTCCTCTATCCATTTCTGCTTCCTGATCAGCTTCTTTCTCGCTGCCACTAGTGATCTTATCTTATCGACAGCTTTCTGCTTCAGTAGATTGATGATGGGCAAGCTAATCGCACGGTGCAACGCACGCAGCTCCCCCATCATGACCTCTATCTTCTTGCTAGGCTTCAGTTGTCCTTTCATAACATCTATGATACATTGGTACCAAGATGCTTGCTGCCTCACGATCTTCATCTTCTTATCTAGCTTCTTCATTCTTGACCTATGTTTGTCATCCCTTGTTGTTGTTCTACCTGGAGGGCATAGAAGTGAAGTAGCAGCTCTCACTGCAGCCCCGACATCTTCTAGTGAGCAGTCCTCCTTTAGGTGATCGTCGATGACATTATTCATCATGGCTAGGTCTTCAGCCTGGAGTCTCATTTTCAACCGTGCAGTCGTTTTGTTCGGATCCCCTACTGCAGCCTCAAATGCTTTCTTTCTGTTGATGACTGGTGCCGGAACATCTCTCACTTGTTCCGTTCTTCGCCTGTTGCACTGTGCAGGATTTTCTACTCGGAATGGGGCAGCTGTCACCTGCTCCATGTCCAGTGCTTCGACTTGTGATCCAGGCATTGGAGGTTGGATGTTTGCGGCATCTCTCACCTGCCTCCCATCCCGTTCTTCTCTCCTTCGAATCGTGGATTGTTGCTGTTGGTTCCGAGCATCTCCCACCTGCTCTTCAGCTTGTTCTTCTGTTCCTTCTGGCTCTTAAAGCTGCTGCAAGATTCCTCTCTTCTTCAGATGGCTCACCTGGTCTCGCAGGTTTTGCTGCGTCATGAAGCTGAGATCTGGATTATTTTCACACCACAGACCATGCAGTCTACCCATATATCCCCTTCTTTCTGGTCTGGATCTTCGGTATAAAACAGACAGTTTTTCACGTTGCTCGGGTGTCCACTTGTGGCGTCCCCTTTGCGTGATCTTGTTCCTGTTGCCGGGTCCGACTACGGGTTGCTCTTGCGAGTGCAGATTCCCTATGCGACCGGCAACTTCTCTCTCCTCTTGTATGACAGGTGCCCGCCTCCTCAGCATCCTGCCGTTGGTGGTTCGCATGCTGTCACGCCTAGCACCAACCCCAGACATGCCCTGGTGATCCCCAGGCAGCAGCTGTTTTCCGAGGCCTCTTAGTTGGTTACTCATCATTGGTTGAGATAAACCGGGGTTCGCGGGCTTGTCACACCCGTATGCTACTAAGTAGTACCCCCGTGCGATTTTGCGTTTTATACCTACTGCCAGTTATAAATTGATGAGAGTTTAGGCAGTGCCTATAAACTAAAAAAAAATACAATCAATAAAGATGAATAAGAAAAACAAAAAGAAATAGTGCTTGAAGAGCAGAAATGAACTAAAAATTTTCCCAGCCATATGTCGCGCCTCTCGCTTTGCTTGATGTTTTGCAACGTATTTTTCATTTCCGATTTCTTACGTTCAGTGTTGGTTGACTATCGAGTGTTCACTGAAAGCATCCAAATAAAAAATCGAATTTAATAGTTATATGGTTGTGACAAACAATAATGAACAATTCATCATTTTATGTGCCATGTATGGATTTCTATATCAAGCAAGTGCAAATACATTATGGAAATGGAGGATATATTGTACGATTTAGGAATGAGTGAATACGTCGAGAAATTCAGAAGTATGTACCTATTTGTTTTTATTAGTATCTTCTCCCAGAAGATGTCCCTCTAGATAATGACAATTTTCATTCATGTCCTCGTGATTTTTGTCATGCATAATTGTTTCTAGTTTCATTACTTTTATCGAATAGGGAAAGCTTCTAGAAGTTTAACGCATAGCATAGGTTATGTATGTTAACATATTTGTTAATAGTAAAGAAATTACTTTATACCTAGTAATTGAAATTGAACTAATGTTTATTGATATAAAGATAATTTTTTATTAATTAGATTACATTACAAAAACGTGTTTTTGCAGATGAAGGCGTCAGTCTAGACATATTGCCAAAACTCAGTGGAGAAATTGATTCCTAGGATTGGCAAAAGGTTGATCTTTATGAAAGAAGTCAAAGAAATCTCAATAAAAAAATGGGTTCAAGCCCTGTGGACAGGAGCTTTCTGGCACTCTAGTTTAAAAAGACAAATTATATCTCCGAAAGTATTGGTTTCTCAGAGTTGAGAATTATATCAATGTATTCTTATGATAGAACTGCATCATAAAGGACATTCAATTCAAATAATAGTTTATTTATCAAGATTAAATGAGCAATCTGAGAATGAGAACTACACCATGGAAGAAACAAAATGAAAATAGCTGAAATGAATTTGACTATCTCTTATAGAACAGGATGAAATGTACGAGTATGAACACAGATCATATAATAAAGCTTAGATTGAATAATTATAGCATTCTCTGAAAAAATAGAAGTACGATTCATTATTGAAATTTAGAACTTCATCTTAGCAGAAATTGAATTCAAACATCATAGAAGAATTTAAATTCAACAAGAGTGCCAAAAATTATCAATCCAAAACCAATAGACGAATTATACCCAACAACGAACTCATCCGAGATATTCATTCCTCAATTCTATGATGAACGATAATATATATCTTTCCTCAAATCTACTCCAATACACCAATATTCCAGTTTTGTTTTTAGTGGAGATATTCTGAAGTCAATATTATTAACTTACCATTACCATTCCCATCATCATATGGATTGACAAACGGCATGAAAATATCAACCAACAAAAAGTATGATATTATATTATAATTCTCATATTTATACGATTGCTGGAATGAATGACAATGTTATTAACTTACCATTACCATTCCCATCATCATATGGATTGACCATCGGCATGAAAATATCAACCAACAAAAAGTATGATATTATATAATAATTCTCATATTGATACCATTACTGGAATGAATGACAATGAGACAACGTCAAAGTTGACATTATATCAATTCATAGAATAGCCACAGAATAATTCTATCATTGAAATTTTGAAAAATCATAGCTCCGAAAGTATTAGTTTGTTAGACTTAAAAAAGATATGAATGGATTCTTATGGTAAAACTGCTTATTGAAAAAAATTTAATTTGGAATTTGTTCTGTAAAAAAAAAAATTTTTTTTGTTTTTCCGAAATCATCTGTCAGATTTTGCTCAATAACGAACTTAGCCTAGATATTTATCCCCCAAACCTACTCTGAAAATTTCAACTGTCTAGCTCATTCCGTTCGAGAGTTATCGTGCCTACGGCCAGACGAACCAAATCGTTTAAGACCATTTTCATCGAAAAATTCGAAAATTACAGACATTTGGGTAAATTGATAAGCACTCAGTTCCGAGGAACTAGAGCGCCAAAAAAGAGGAAGACACTCAAAATAAAACTGAAAGTGAAAGGTGAGTCTCTTATGTCATGATATCATATCCATACCAATATTTTTCAAGTATTTATTACCATTTCGGTTTTCGGTTATTGTGGAATGTTATAACCTACCTATCGCAAATTTTACTTTTTTCATTATTTTCGATAAAAAATATGTATTGTGAAATGATTATCGATGATTTATTTCAGAAGAGGTGGAACAGGTATTAATAACTACTGTTTTTTTCACACAAATTGAAAAACAAACTTTATTGCTAGCGTATCATTTCACTCATAAATAAATGAACATGTTTTGATACATCATCAACAATGTTATACATTGAATAATACCTGTTCCTGCTTTCAAGGAAGCAGTGTATGAACGTAATACTTCTGATGAATTAAACCTAATTTTAGCATTGCTCAATTTCAGGTCGTTGGTGATGTGGATTCCATAATCAAAGAAAAAGAAGCATTCATAGTTGCAGTTGGACCAGGGACAACAATTGATGTAAAATATGTGTACATTAATAAAATTTTGTATCCAGTTGGAACCATTATCAATGCTTTGGATGTGTGTTTAAAATGATTTCATGTTTTTCACCTGCGATATGAAGTTGAATCTGAGTATGTATGGTTTTATATTCAACTGATTCTTTACAATATTACTAGTAAGTGGGATAATCCTACACCCAGTATTATAGCTGTTGTAAACAAGGTAAAAAAGAACTCTGAAGAAATTTTGAAATGAGTTCATAAATTTACAATTTTATAAGTCTTTATTGTTCCTACGCATATGTGAATTTCTCTTAGTTTTTTTTTACAAAGAAACAACTACAAACGAATGTGATAGAAGAAGTACAAATTGTTATTGTTTTTTCCATTAGTAGGGAAGCATATTTTTTTATTTCTTTGATATACTATATGTATAAACATTAGTTCCTACAAAATTAAAGTTTGTAGTTGATAGGTATTTTGGAAAATATTAAATTATCTAGTCACTGAACTGACTTACGTTTGCATATTTTGTTTTACTATATTTTCATGTTCAATTCTTAAGGGTATAGTTTATTATCAGATAATTTTTTTTCTCTCAAGAAAACCCAGATCTTGTTGTCATACGTGCTGATAAGGGAAACTCAACCGTCATAATGTATAGAGATGAGTATATTTCGTGTATGGAAGGTTTACTATCGGATGGGGAAACATATGAAAAGATGTCAGGTGACCCGACCAAGAAATTTCAAACATTGGGAAATGAGATTGTTAAGGAAGGTGCAATAGATGACAAAAAACTGAAACAACTAAAATGTCACAACTCAGTAATTCCTAAGTTGTATGGTCTTAGGAAAACACACAAAGAAAATATTTCTCTCAGACCTGTAGTTAGCTGTATAAACGCCCCCTCATATAACCTATCAAAACTAATACATGAAATTCTGTCACCTGTTGTGACGACGATTGAATTTAACGTGTTGAGTTCCAGACAGTTTGTTGATTTCGTTACTGATGTATGGTTGCCTGATGATAGTGAATTGGTGTCACTTGACGTTGTATCATTATACACCAACATCCCCAAGACTTTAGTTCTAAGCATCGTACAGAAAAGATGGCTACATTTATCAGCGTATACAACGATCCCATATGCCTTGTTTTGTAGGATAATACAGTACATTTTTTATTCCAGTTATTTTTCTTTCAATAATGTGGTATATAAACAGATTGAAGGCACAGCTATGGGGAATCCATCAAGTTGTACTCTGGCCTGCTTGGTCATGGAGGAAATAATAACAAATAGCTTGAGAACACTTTCCTTTGATGTCGGATTCATTAAGTTGTATGTCGATGACACAGTTCTGTCAATTCCGAAGGGCAAACCTGATGAATTGCTCCTCAATTTCAATCGATGCCATCATAGATTGCAATTTACTATTGAACATGAAGTTGAGGGGTCAATACCATTTTTGGATGTTCTTCTTATTCGCAATATGGATGGTACTATTAGTACCAACTGGTACAATAAGCCTGCATCGTCTGGAAGGGTTCTGAATTACCGATCTCAACACCCCACTTCCCAGAAGATAACAACAATAAAGAACTTGATGTTTCGTGCTGTTCACTTGAGCCATGAAAGATTCCACAAAGAAAATGAAGGAAAAATAGTTGACCTCCTCACTAAAAACAATTACCCCAAAACCTTAGTTAAACGTGTTTTGACCCTATACAAGCAAAAAATTCTGAATAACAGTGCTAATACGATGAATGATGAACATAGCAGATATTACCGATTTCCATACGTCAAAGGATTGTCTGAGAACATCAATAGAACAATACAACAGGCAAATCCCTCCATTAGACTGGCTTTTTACCCCCTCAAATGCGTCAGTTCTCTTTTCAGTAAGGTCAAAGACACAACTCCGAATGGTTTACAATCTAATCTCATATATAAAATACCTTGTAATGGTTGCACCAAATGCTATATAGGGATGACGAAGCAATATTTGAAGGATAGGATTTACCAACATAGCTACGATTGTAGACCTATCAATAAAGATAAAAATGAGAAGACCGCCTTAGCTTTCCACCACTTCAACGAGAATCACTCATTCGACTTCGAGAACGTCAGAATTCTAGAGAAAGAAAGTCATTATAAAAAAATGGGTTCAAGCCCTGTAGACAGGAGCTTTCTGGCGCTCTAGTTCAAACAGACAAATTATATCTCCGAAAGTATTGGTTTCTCTGAGTTGGGAATTATATCAATGTATACATATGATAGAGCTGCATCATAAAGGAAATTCAATTCAAATAATAGTTTATTTATCAAGATTAAATGAGCAATCATGAGAATGAGAACTACACCATGGAAGAAATCGAATTAAATCTGGCCATTTTGCCCAATAACGAACTTAACCGAGATATTCATCTCCCTAACCTACTCTGAAAATTTCAACTACCTAGCTCATTCCATTCGAGAGTTATTGTGGAAAAACATATTTTAAATTTTCAAAAAATTTTTTTTTACACTTTGCGGTAATCTGGTCAATACAAAACTTCACATGCGTATAAAGGTCATGATTCTACAATTTGATGCTAAATTTCAGATAGATCGAAGGAACTTGTCCGAGATATTTACGCTCCAAAACCACCTTGCAAATTTCAATCCGCTTACTCCTTTCGTTCGAGAGTTATCGTGCCTACGGCCGGTCGGCCGGCCGGACATAATCGATTTCGCACTCGGATTCTTGATCAGTGAGTCGAACCAAATCGTTTGAGACCATTTTCAGCCAAAAATTCCAAAATTACAGACACTTGGGCAAATTGATAAGCACTCTGTTCCGAGGAACAAGAGCGCCAAAAAAACAAGTTTCGTATGACAATTGCCCAAAACAGGTTTAAAGTACCTACAAATAGTAGATATTCCATAAAACATGAATTAAAGAAGAGAAGAAATAATGAAAAAATTACCTTGTAATCGATCAAAAATTTCCTCATCTACGTTCACCAAATTTTCTCCTCTCTCGAACTACAGAATTATGCTTTCAATATTTACGTAATATTTTAAAACATTTTCGGGTGAGGTCCCCGTTGCATCGCTAAAATACGAGTATTTCAACCCCAATATTTTTGAAGTTACAATATTCCCTTCTGTCAAGTTGACATTATGAAAATTCATACATAGAAATAGAATAATTATATCAATCTGTGAAATACGATTTACATTGAAATTTTGAAAAATCATATCTCCGAAAGTGTTAGCTTGTTAGAGTTAAAAATGATATGAGTGGATTCTTATGATAAAACTGCTTATTAAAAAAAAATTAATTTGGAATTTGTTTTGTAAAAAAAAAATTTTTATTTTATTACTCCGAAACCTTCTGTCCGATTTTGCCCAGTAACGAACTTAGCCGAGATATTTATCCCCCAAACCTACTCTAAAAATTTCAACTCCCTAGCTCATTCCGTTCGAGAGTTATCGTGCCTACGGCCGGACCGGCCGGACGGCCGGACAGAATGAATTTCCACCACGGATTCTTGATCAGGGAGTCGAACCAAATCGTTTAAGACCATTTTCATCGAAAAATTCGAAAATTACAGACATTTGGGCAAATTGATAAGCACTCAGTTCCGAGGAACTAGAGCGCCAAAAAGGTGCATAGGAGAGATGGTGCATATTTTTGAATGATACAGTGAACATGAGAACGGACGTACAAAATTTAAGTTCAGTATACAGCAATGTAATTGACAGGTACAAACGGATGAAACGACCAGATTGAGATTTCGGGAACATACCCCGTTCCGGTAGACATGAATGCTACAATCACATGATGTTTGTAATGAAATGTGTTGGTGGCATCTTCGCTTGTTTACGTTCCTTATTTTCAAAGAGTTAGGCTTGTTTCACATGCATACGGTTCCATTCGGTTCGGTTCGTTTTCGGTTTTAACCGAAAATGAATGAAGGCCTTTCTCACATATACGGTTCATATTAGGTTTTATGTTATCTTCCGACATGGGCTCACAATTCCAATTTTTCCGCGACGTCAGATTCATCAAAGCCATTCAAAATTGAACACATACATCTTTGAATGCATCCTACGTCTTTAATTCATCTTTATATTTTACGGAAGTTTTGTCCCGCATCACTGGTTTAGATTTACAGCAGAAATCGGTCGCTCTACATTTGGTAAACCATCATTTTCTCATGAATACTGAGATAGCAACAATATTCCGAAAATATGTATGTTTATATTTCTATATTTGAACAATTCGCGAAATATTGAAAAATATCTGCTCGATTTGAGGTTAAAACCACAGAACGAGACATAAAACATATGTAAATATTTATTACTTTATGGTTAAAACCGAAACTAAACCGTGTTTGTGTGAACGCTCCGGTTGATCTGTATTCCCTACACACGAATCCAAACCTTATAGAAACCTATTCGTGTCGAGGGAGTATTCGGTGCTGTACGGTTTCTATTCGGTACCGAATCTGAACCGAAGCACCGTTTCACACTTGTCGCCAGCGACCGAATTGAAACCGAAAACGAACCGAACCGAATGGAACCGTATGCATGTGAAACAAGCCTTATAATGCTAATTATGTTAACACCACCCGCAAGATATGACAAATGCCTATAATACATAGGTTTATATCAATTGACGTAACAGCACCTAGAGAATGCCCAATTTCACATAGGGTAATAGTTCCTATAAATAGGTACGTCAGAACACAAATTCATTCACTTAAAAGATAGTGCTGAAATATTGCTTTGGATCTTAGTTTGTCATCTTGTGGTTGATAATTTCTGTGATGTTATGGTTGCGTATATTGTGGTTGTTTTTTGTTGTGTAAATTCCTTTTTATATTATACATAAGTAATGGGATATCTGTATATTTTAATTAGAGTTTTATCAAAGTTTACATTGTAGATGATTGAAAAATTGTTTGTTCTACTTTCTAGCCTTGAAAAAGACCAGAAATAAAGGTCGAAACGTCGGCATTACATAACGGATTTTTAATTCCCTGTCCTCCAAGCCACTAAGGAATATATTATTAATTATCAGATAATGTTGTACACATTAGATTTGAATATTTTTCGATCCGTTTTTGTTAATACTTTAACTGATGGTCTTTGTGCGATAAATTTTTTCAAGAACAAAAAATATTATTTTTGATATTTTCAAATATATGTCAAAAATGTTATTTGATAGTAAATGAAATTTTTATTTTGAGACTTTTTTTTTTTCAGAAACAACTCAAATAATATATATAGTAATAATCATTGTTTGTGTATTTGAAGACAATTTGACTAATTCGATTTATGCTAAAGAAAATCAGTCAATGTTTTTTCAAATGCTCTATATTTGGTCACTAAATTTGGGACTAAATTAGGAGACTATTGAATTCAATGACTATTGCCATTTCACTTATAACTACTTTTGTACCGGGTATTTATAAACCAATTCTGGGCCTCAAAATAAGTATATATAAACATGGGACCGCAAATGAGACGTTTTGAAGATATGAGCGATTTTCGGTTGTTTCAAATATTAACTATTAGCGCTACCAAATGCGATGAATAACAGAAGATATTCGATTAATTTTTTACTTTCGGCTTCCTTTCAAACTCAGGAATAATAACTTTTCTTCAACAACAAAGTGAAAGAAAGTACACTACTCGAATCGGATGCAAAATACTCAATGAAAGTATGTAAATGTCATATAAAATGTAAATGTTTGATGCCAGTTTATTTTTTTTTCGATAAACCCACTGAAAAAACATTTTATTCGCAAGTTCAGTGAGCAAAACATCTGAAGGAAGGAAATGAATGGAATATCGGATTTGGTTGCGCTAGTTTAGTTAATTTGAAAACAGAAAATCGCTTATAACTCCAGAACAGCTCTTTTGTAGACCCATGTTTATGAAGATTTTTCACTTATTCTATGGTCTATAATCAGCTCCCAAAATATGAAAAGTTCGTTTTTAAACACCTGGTATATATATCAAGAGAGATCAAGAATAACATTCATTTTGAAAATTCAATACTACATCAAGCAGCATGCAATACATTTTTTCGAGTTTGGACCACTGCTGCCCACATAATCATGGAGGATTTCTTAATGGTACAAAATATTAATTGAGTCAGATAACATTCAAGTTAACAGTAAAGAAATATTCTTTTAATAATAAAGCATCGTTTATTCATATTGAACTAATGCAGTGTAAGAAATCATTCGGTAAATGTTAATATAAGTAAGTTAGTCCCTATTTGAAACAGTTATTTGTTAAGTATGAATAAAATGTATTCAATACAAATAAAGATTTCTCTCAGTGTTGTTACTACATATATATATATACAAATATATTTATTATTAAAATATGACTTATTCAAATATATACATCCTTTTTAACAAGCAATAACAGAATATTAGTTAGTAAAAAATTATGTTGGTAATAAAAATATAATTTTTTTTCTATTAAGAATGGATCTTAGGTTTGAAAATATGAAAAGTTGAATAATAACATGATTCATTTAACATTAAAGTCACTTATTGAGGTTTACTAAATAGTTCCATTAACTTAAATTAATATACATATATTTAAAATAACGAAATGTTTTCTTAATGGTACAAAATATTAATTGAGTCAGATAACATTCAAGTTAACAGTAAAGAAATATTCTTTTAATAATAAAGCATCGTTTATTCATATTGAACTAATGCAGTGTAAGAAATCATTCGGTAAATGTTAATATAAGTAAGTTAGTCCCTATTTGAAACAGTTATTTGTTAAGTATGAATAAAATGTATTCAATACAAATAAAGATTTCTCTCAGTGTTGTTACTACATCCAGAAGACACCCACGAAAGTTACTTGGTCACATATTCACTAATTAATTTGACATATGGGTTTATTATTGCCATTGCTTGATTGTTAGACATGTCAAGCCTCCTTATTCAATTATTTAGTTTCAAGTATTTCAACATGGCAATAATATATATATATATATATATATATATATATATATATATATATATATATATATAAATTTTAGGGAAAGTATTCTTGGGTATTGTTGCACGTTGTGTTTGACTAGTAAAACAATATTTACTTTTTCATTTTATAATCCAACATATGTTTCGGCCTTGATTGGCCTTTTTCAAGGATGTATAATATAACAATCTAATACTAATTTTTGACAAATTACAACTGTCAAAATTGAAAACAATGTCATGATTCAAAATATCAAAAAATTTTATCACTTCAAGATAGCGATAGCTGTGTAAGTTGATAAAATTAAGAAACTGGGATCTATATTTTCATTTTCTATCATTTTATTAAATTGAAATATATTTGTGCCAAGTTTTTGGTGTCAGTTTTATCGTTCATAGCTTCTTTCTCTTTTTTGATATGAATCATTTCTAATATATTTCGGGTTTTACAATTTTTTTCTCCATCTAAAATATGAAAGTTTTCAAAATCCATTTTATGCCCTTCAATTTGTTCGTGTTTTTTAAGTGCTGTGGTATTTTTACAAAATTTATGGCCATTGATACGTTCTTTTATATATTGTGATGTTTGACCTATGTATACTTTAGGGCAGTTTATACAGTTAATTTGGTATATACAATTTGAAATTTTATTATTTGGAATTTTTGATTTTAAATTTGAGTTTAAGAATTTCAAATTATTCACATTTTTATATGCTAAATTTATTCCATAATCTTTTAATGTTGTATTTAGTTTTTCCGATAGGTCTTGTATATATGGTAAAGATATGTATTTTAGAATTTTAGTTTCGCTTTTTTTAGTATTTTTTTTCTCTGTGTTATATAGGCTGAAAATTTTGTTTATTATTTTTAGAGGATAGTTATTTCTTATCAGCATATTTTTTGCTTTATTTATTGTTTGTTTTCTGAATTCTGGACTTGTGAGTTTTAGAGCTCTGTCAGCGATTCCTGATATCACACTTTTCTTATGAATCATTGGGACTGTAGCTTCAAAATTTAAATATCGTCCGCTCCAGGTAGGTTTTGTATACCAAATTGTCTTTATTTTAGTGTTTGTTCGTATAAGTGTTAGGTCCAAGAAATTGATTTTATTTTGTTCTTCTAATTCATGGGTGAATTTCAATTTTGGATGGTAGTTATTGAAATCGCTAATAATTTCACATATTTTATCTTCAGGTGCTGATGTGAGACAATCATCTACGAAACGTTTAAAAAATGGTATTTTGTATGTTAATCTATTTATAACAGTTTCTTCTAAATCTTCCATATTAAGTTGTGCTATTACTGCAGAAATCGGAACTCCCATGCCACATCCATTTATTTGACAATAAAATTAGTTTTTAAATTGAAAATACGAGCATGAAAAACATAGTTCGATTGCTTTTATGAATTCTGTTTTTGGTAGGTCTGTATGTATTTTTATTTCATTCCATTTCTTCATAATTAAGTCTTTTGCTACGTCAAGTGGTAAATTTGTGTATAAGCTGACAACATCTAGTGAGAACAATTTTTCATTGTTTTTTAATGATACATTATCTATGAATTTTTTGAATTGCCATGAATCTTTTATATAAAATTTATTTTTTCCAAGTATTGGGGTTAAACAATTAGCTATGTATTTTGATAATTTATAAATAGGACTTTGGATACAACTAATGATTGGTCTAAGAGGTATTTCTTTTTTATGTAATTTTGGAAGTCCGTATATTTGGGGTGGATTTGCGTTATGTATTTTTAATTCATTGCAAAGTTTTTTAGGTAAAATATTTCTTTTTTCCCATGATTTTATTAGATCATTATTCTTATTTTGAATTATCTTTGTTGGATCTTGTTTTATTTTTTTATAAGTTGTTTCATCGTTTAGGATATCAAAATTTTTTTTATTATAGTCACATGTATTCATTACTACTGTTTTGTTAGATTTATCTGGTTTAAGAACTGTTATTTCAGGGTGTTTTTTGAGAAATGATTTTGTTTTCTTGATTCTGTTATTTAATTGTAATTGGCTCTTATTAAGTTTTGTAGATCTTTTTTTGAAGTTAGTAATGTTATTTACTACTTCATTACGTATTTCTGTTTGAGTATCTTTGTCAAAATTGTCAATTCCTGTTTCTATATTTGCGATGATATGGTGTATGGGAAGATTCTTTTTTTCTATTGGGATACAGTATTTCGGTCCTAAATTCAAAACTTCTTCTATATTTTCAGGAATAGTTGTATCTGAAATGTTTACAAACCAGTCTTTTTCTTTATCTTTAACTTCAATTCTGTTTTTTAGGTTTTTGATTTTATTTATTTGTTTAGTTCGGATGTTGTTGAATATTTCTTCTATTTTTCGGTCTTGTTTTTCTAATGATGTATTCACCCATTCTTCAAAATTTCTCTCCAGAATTTGATTTGTTGTATTAATTATGTTTTTTTCTAGATTTTTGATACTTTTTGAAGTATCATTTATGAGGAGGTTAATGGTTTTGAATTGAAATCACAATATATAAAAGAACGTATCAATGGCCATAAATTTTGTAAAAATACCACAGCACTTAAAAAACACGAACAAATTGAAGGGCATAAAATGGATTTTGAAAACTTTCATATTTTAGATAGAGAAAAAAATTGTAAAACCCGAAATATATTAGAAATGATTCATATCAAAAAAGAGAAAGAAGCTATGAACGATAAAACTGACACCAAAAACTTGGCACAAATATATTTCAATTTAATAAAATGATAGAAAATGAAAATATAGATCCCAGTTTCTTAATTTTATCAACTTACACAGCTATCGCTATCTTGAAGTGATAAAATTTTTTGATATTTTGAATCATGACATTGTTTTCAATTTTGACAGTTGTAATTTGTCAAAAATTAGTATTAGATTGTTATATTATACATCCTTGAAAAAGGCCAATCAAGGCCGAAACATATGTTGGATTATAAAATGAAAAATAAATATTGTTTTACTAGTCAAACACAACGTGCAACAATACCCAAGAAAACTTTCCCTAAAATTTATATAAGAAAGAAGCACAAGAAAACTCAAGAACTAATAATATATATATATACATATATGCGAAATCATTCTTGAATGTTCACTCTTCACTCAAGAGTACTTAATGTAGAAAAAAGTGAAACAGAGTTTTTTCTCACAAATTGAAGGTGATGATGTTTATTTTCATGAAAAGACGTGGCGTAACAATTTTTTCCTTGAAAATACCAGTCAGGTGCTAGTAAGGTTAGAACAAAAAAAATAGTTTCCCCCTCAAAACTTTCTATCACATTGGAAATTGAGGCCTAAAAAAATGTAATTCAATAACTCCAGCCGTTTAGTAAATGTTAATAAATTTGCTCTAATCAAACTTGAATGTCCTGTACATTGTGCACGAAGTATTCCCCGAATATAGTTCATTAAAAAAATTCATATTATTTTTCGATTCCCTATCGTCTCCTGAGTTTTCCGACCTTTAAACTGGAGCACCCTGTATAAACCAACTGTGACTTTGTAGAGTGTTCTCAGATGACAAAGTTCACCTGAGTAAAGATGTAGGATACAACCTTGTTTTTCCAAACATAATATTAACTACAGAATTTCGAATTATCCTTAAGGATTCTAAATTAATTAGACCCCAAACGGAGATTCCATACCAAATTATGGGCTCAATTAATGTTTTATACAACATCATGAGAAGTTTTCTTGTTAACATTGTTATCAGCAAATAAAACTTATGCAATAATGCCCTAATCTTCCTAGTTAAGTAATGAACACGGATCCCGACGTAAGTGCTAGTCCTGACACAGTCCTTTATTCCTGACACTACCTTTATTGGATCATCAAGAGTGTCGATGACAATCTCTTCATATTCTGGACGATTCGCATTAGTAATTTAAACGGCGATATACTTGGCTTTTTGATGTTCAACCATAACTTATGGGAATCCAGAAATTGTTCGATTTTAAGAAGTCCATTGCCTAATTTATTTCTAACTTCATCCTTAATATCTGCTACAAATATTGCCGTGATGTCATCTGGAAATGAGATAATTTCCCTCTCTATTTCGAGATCAAAGAATGAGTTGACATATATCCTAAAGAAGATTGGACCCAGGACGGTGCCCTGGGGTATTCCCGTATTGACCATCTTCAGATTACTGAGTAGGTTGTTAACTTCCGTGATTTGAATATCTGGATAGTTCTCAAATATTTCCAGTAATTCTCCTCTAACTCATTAATTTTTATGGACCTTAATTCGTCTAGAATGCGAGACACTGTCGAAGGCCTTATATAGGTCTGGCAACACTGCAAAGCCCTTTTTTCCTTTCTCCAATTTCTTTGTTATTAAGGTAACAATCTCTTGGAGGGCATCTTCCGTGCTCAAGCCTGATGTGAAACCAACCTGTTTATTTGACAGGATTTCATTTCCATCCATATAGTTTAGAGGACGTTCTTTTTTCAAAGATTTTCCCAAAGTTGCTAATCACTCTAATTGTTGTGTAATTTTCTAAAAAAGATTTGGGGCCAGATTTATGTTCGGGGCGAACTATAGAAGCCTTGAGAGGAATTTTGCCTATGTTGATTATAGTGTTTAAAATATGAGTTAATGATTTACTTAACAATTAATAGGTGTAGACCTTTTATAGTTCTTGCACCAATGTATTAATTTTTTTGTTTATCTGTACCTACTCTGATAATTGTGAATACTTCGGGAGAATTTTCTGAATATAATTAACCAAAAATAGTTTCATAATAACCTAATACTAATAATGAAATTTTATATTTGAAAATCATAGACCTGGACAGGGAGCCTAGACGGTCGCCAACTCATATAGCGACAAATAAAAATGACACATTGCGCGTATGTTCTGTTATCGTTCATCGCGTTATCATTTCGAGTAAATGTCTGTAATTTTCGAATTACAGTCGAAAATGGTCTCAATCGATTGAGTTCGACTTCATGATTAAGAATTCGAGGTCAAATTTGATTATGTTCGACCGGCCGGCCGTTGCCACGATAACTTGAGAACGGAAAGAGATAACGAGTTGAAATGTTCAGGGTAGGTGGCGCATCCCAATAGGACGAACAAGTTTGTTAATGGGCATAATCGGCCTAACGGTTTCCGAGTAACAATTTTGTCTACAACCAATATACTAAACTGATCGAATTGAAACTTGGTGGGTAGTTGTAGAATATAAACCCAAGAACGTTTTTGAAAAGTTGTGAACATCGTATCGCTAGAAAATTTTAGAAAAACTATTAAAAAATATTATTCACGTCGCACTAACCTAAGAACGGAAAGAGATAGCGACTTGAAATTTTCAGGTAAGGTTGAGAATCTTAATGCGCCATTTGAGTTCGTTCATAGGCATAATCGGCGAAACGGTTTTGGAGTTATACCCATCTGAAATTTGGTTGATATTTCCTAAATTACTCGAAAAAAACAAAACCAAACCAATTCAAACATGGTTATTAGTTGTAGAATGGCAACGCGAAAATTCTTGCAAAATTTTCTGAGGATCGTATGTATAACTAGGAAATTTTTAAAAAATCATAGAAAATTATTGAATAAAATTTTATGTATCAGAAACTATTCGTTCGATGTCGCTGAAATTTTGCGAAAACCTTCAGAACCTAACTCTACTACCAAGTTCCAAGTTTGAACATGATCGCATCTATATTATTGGAGATCCGAGCAGCTTTGTGTGAGTTCAGTAGCTGTATGGGTGAGCGTTGCCTCGACAACTCTCGAACGAAAGGAAATAGGGACTTGCAATTTTCAGGTTAGGTTGCATATCTGAATGGAAGATTTAAGTTCGCTGTTGGCAATAATCGGCCCAACGGTTTCGGAGTTATACCCATCTGGAATATTATTTCCTCGATAACTCAAAAAATATAGACTCGATCGAATTGAAGCTTGATAACCAGTTGTAGAATGTCGACATGAAGACGTGTGTAAAATTTTGTGGGGACCGTACAGCAAGAAAATTATCAGAAAATTACGAAAAAATATTATGTATCTCATGATTCCTTGAGAACGGAAAGAGATAGCGACTTGCAGTTTTCAGGGTAGATTACGCATCTGGATACGACATTTCGTATCCTAGCATAATCGGCCAAATGGTTTTGGAGTTATATCAATCTGAAATTTGGTTGTTATTTCCTCAATAACTCAAAAAATACAAATCCGATCCAGCGAATGCCAGCGCGAAAATTCTTTCAAAATTTCGTGAGGATCGTAGCACTAGAAAATTTTTAAAAAATCATTGAAAAAAAAATTGGTTCAAGCACTGCGAAGTCAGAAGCTTTAGCGCGTATGTTCTCTTACCATTCTCCACTATTGGATACTCTTAATCGAATTTACCATGGTAAATTCTATTGTCTGTTCTCCTGTATTGGACTCCGAATTTACCATTGTAAATTCGATTAAGAGTTTCCAATACAGGAGAACAGACAATAGAGTACACCATGGTAAATTCGATTAAGAGTGTCCAATAAAGGAGAATTGACAATAGAACATACGTGCAAAAGCTCCTGACTTCACGAAAAAAAATTGGTTCAAGCACTGACGTGAAGTCAGGAGCTTTTGCGCGTATGTTCTATTGTCCATTCTCCTGTATTGGATTAAGAGTGTCCAATAATGGAGAATGGACAAGAGAACATACGCGCAAAAGCTGACTTCACGTCAGTGCTTGAACCATTGTTTTATAGTACGGACCTTAATCAAGCGTTATACTTACACACAACTCATTTAAGAAACTAACATGCCTGATGAAAAATCGTTGGCAATTATAATGATTCATAGCTCTCATTCACAACAAATCATTAAAACCGTAATGAAATTATATTACCAGATATTTCTTGCACATGTTATATAAAAAATATTCTCAGCGTCCCTTGCATTTCTCAATTTTGCAATGAATAATAAATGGGACTTGAAGTATATAAACTCAAAATATGATGTACCAGGATGCAATCGAAAATGATTCGAACCAAAGACAGACATGTTGAAGAATTGTCTATTTTAGACCCTTTGATAAAAATTCTACGGGCTTATAATGCTTTTCCTCAAAATGGAAAGTCTGCAGACTGGAAGATGTTCATGAAGTGTGCAGCACCTGCAATTTTTGTTGGTCCTCCTATCATAATTGGACTCGTGGGCCATATTTATATTACTCTCAAGCGTAAGTAGGTGATCAAACTGTACCGACTAATAGAGAGGCGATTATAAACATTTTTTTCATGAATATTCAAAGAACGTCACTTATCACGTTTAATCATTAATCATTTTCGGAAATAGTAAAACCAATTTTGGAGAAAGTAAAACCAATTTCGGAAAAAGTAAATCCAATTTCGGAAAAAAATATTGAGGTTTACTCAGTACAATTTTGTGTCCTTCATACTCATTTTCGGTATTTTCCTAATGAATATCTTCTCTTTTATGATTTTAACTCGTATATTAAGTGATTTAAAAATGACTAAACTAATTACAACCTAGCTACTTGGTGGGGTCTAGACATTTGGGACTGGGGGTTCGATTTATATTTTTAGGCGTATATTCTGGGGAACATCGCGTACCTATCATTTAGCCCAAATGTCTGTAATTTTCGATTTTTTGAAGAGAATGGTCTCAAACGACTAGGTTCAACTCACTGATAAAGAATTTGAGGTCAAATTTGATTATGTCCGGCTGTTGCCACGATAACTTGAGAACAAAAAGAGATAGTAACTTGAAATTTTCAGGGTAGGTGGCGCATCCGAATACGACATTTGTTCTGGGGAACATCGCGTTATCATTTTGCCCAAATGTTTATAATTTTCGAATTTTTCGCCGAAAATGGTCGCCAGCCGTCCGTTGCCACGATAACTTGAGAACGGAAGGAGATAGCGACTTGAAATAATCAGGGTAGGTGGCGCGTCCCAATACGACGAACAAGTTCGTTAATGGGCATAATCGGCCCAACGGTTTCCGAGTAATAATTTTGTCTTCAACCAATACAGATCCAATCGAATTGAAACTTGGTAGTAAGTTGCAGAATACAAATACGAAGACGGTCGGGAAATTCTGTGAAAATCGTGTCGATAGAAAATTTCAAAAAAATTATTAAAAAATATTATTTACGTTTCGATAACCCGAGAAAGGAAAGAGATAGCGACTTGCAATTTTTAGGGTAGGTTGTGAATCTGAATGCGACATTTGTATTGATTAATAGGCATAATCGGCTAAACGGTTTTGGAGTTATAACTATCTGAAATTGATTTTTATTTCCTCAATACCTCGAAAATTAGAAAACCGATCCAATTCAAACTTGGTTACCAGTTCTAGAATACCGGCTCGCAAATTTGTGCAAAATTTCGCGAGAATCGTAGCACTAGAAAATTATAGAAAAATAATTGAAAATCATTGAAAAAAAAAACAATTGAAAAATTTAAAAATTCTATATATCAGAAACTATCCGCCCGACATCGCTGAAATTTTGCGAGAGCCCTCAAAGTCTAACTCTACTAACAAATTCCAAGTTTAAACATGATCGGATTCATATTTTCGAGCAGCCTTGGATAAGTTCCGAGCAGCCTTGGATAAGTTCAGTAGATGGATGGGTGACCGATGCCTCGATAATTTTCCATGGCAAACTCGATTAAGAGTGTGCAATACAAGAGAACAGACAATAGAATTCATCATGATAAATTCGATTAAGGATGTCCAATACAGGAGAATGGACAATAGAACATACGCGCAAAAGCTCCTGACTTCACGTCAGGGCTTGAACCAAGTTTTGAGTTGGTGTTTCTGAAATTTCGGTGTATTTTCCAGCGAAATGACTTATTACTCACAAAAAATGGTTCGGATGCATTTCTTATGGTATTGGAGTTAATATTGCAATATACAGGTGAAAAGTTTGTTCCTTCAATACTTAACTTGATTTTTAACATGATTTGAATTCATTTATTAGGCTGAAGGTAATATGATTATGACTATACTGACACTCCTTGGTCTTCTGAGGAGACCCCTCATGTGATCTTAAGAGCTCGTGTGAGTAAGGAGAATCAGTTGTGTTCTGTGTAGGCTTTGTCGCTATCTCCTTACGCCATCTAACGTTGCTGGGCGCTATGGTATGAGTAGGAAATTTCTTTATTAGCCTCGGGTTCTAAACTTGCTGATTGCAAGAGAAATGGTGAATATTTTACTAGCTGTTTCTTTATTGTTTGAATAAAGGGTCGTTTTGAGTCTCACTTGGAGCAATTTATAATGTGTACCTACTTTGTGAACACTTCTGCTGAACAATATTTTCGGAAATGACACGCATACATGTGATTACGAACCTGCATATATTGGCTTAGGAAACGGAGGTCCCGAGTGCTATCCCACTGCTACGAAAGAAATTTTCACTTAGCGAACACCATTCACTGTTGGGTCGAAAAACTGCGGACGAGAAAGTACTTTCTCGTCAGCTGTGGTCACTATGAATTCGGCATGATACGGTTTAATATAAACATAAGTGTCTGTGAGATTAACTGTCAATGTATACTCCATTCACTTTTATAAAGTCTCCCGGTTGGCCATGGTTTAGGTCAATCAGGTAAGGTCAATCAGGCAGGTTGGCACTGCTGAAATATCGTCAAGGTCAAAGCAATTCGCCGAGACGTTGCCAGTTTCTACTCTCAACATAATAATAACATTCTTAACATAATCTTCAATCTTAGACAAGATATTATCACCGACCATTTTCTTCAAATGTAATAAAGAACTCTTCGCTTTGAAATTGAAAATGCCGAAAGTAGTTTTGAACAACCAGAGACAAGGTAATAAGGTATCAGCATGAAATGCTATACAGAACCAATATCTGCAATAGGAAAACATGTTGAACTCTCGAATGAAATTACTTAGTTTCCTATAATTATATTTTATTAAGGTATAAGAATGACTCGGGTTTCGTAGACCTTAGACTATAGTCTAAGAGTACTACTACAAGGTATTTAAATGTCTTCTGTAGGCTTATTTCTTGAGAATTTCGAAAAGTGGGGAATTCCAGGTACGTCTGTTTGTTTTGAACTTTTCCTGCCGGGTTATTCAGGTACTTTAATTCTTTTTTCAAATAAACTATCACAGAGTAACGGACTACTCTATCCATTATTTTTCAATAAAATTCCAATACTTCATTCTTGATTTCCATAGAAGAAAATAGCATAATTCAATCTTCCAACCAGTTTATAGACGTGGAATATTTCCATTAACAACAGAGGAAAAATTTACTTCTACAGTCGCCAGGAATGTGGAATTATTGAATTCACATAATATCTTCTCAAATTCATTATTTTTCCGAAGTAAATTCACATTGTGAAAATACGTAATTACTACGACTTCTATGTAGAGAGGCCAACGTTGCGTAGTTATCTGACAAGAAAATGAATATAACCTAACATTTTTAAAATATACATGGTGAAATGTGTCAAATTTTCATGGCCAACTTATGGGACAGAATGCAGTATATATGTATAGTAGGTCATGACACAAACGTGAATTGAGCGATGCGAGCGGTTCCATGCGGGCTTCAATGAAAGTGAAGATTCCTCACCTGGTTCCGAAAGATGAAGAGGACAACTGTAAAACGCAAAAAGCGTTTGTAATGATCGAATTTTTTGCCGAAAATGGTCTAGTTTCGATTCACTGATGAAGAATTCTCAAGGGCGTAGCCAGGAACTAATTTCGGGGGGGGTTTTGAAATAGGAATTAATTTCGGAGGAGGTTTTGGGGGTGTAAGGGTCACTTTCTGCAGCCAAACATTTGTTTTTAAGAGAAATAATAACATTTCGGGGGGGGTTTGAACCCCCAAAACCCCCCCCCTGGCTACGCCCTTGTAAATTCTAGGTCAAATTTGATTCTGTCCGGCCGGCCGTTGCCAAGATAACTTGAGAATGGATGAACATAGCGACTTGAAATTTTCAGGGTAGGTGGCGCGTCCAAATACCATGGAGAAGTTCGTTAATGGGCATAATTGGCCTAACGGTTTCCGAGTAATAGTTTTGTCATCAACCAATACAGATCCGATCAAATTAGAACTTCGTGTCTGGTTGTAGAATACTGACACATAGACGTTTGTGAAATTTTGTGATTTTTGTGAGAATCGCTAGAAAATTTAAAAAAATTATTAGAAAATATTATTTCTGTCACGATAACCTGAGAACGGAAAGAGATAGCGACTTGCAACTTTTACAGTAGGTTGTGCATCTGAATGATACTTTTGAAATTGTTAATAGGCATAATCAGCCGAACGATTTTGGAGTTATACCCATCTGAAATTTAGTTGTTATTTCCTCAATAACTCGAAAAATGGGAATCCGATCCGATTCAAACATGGTAATTAGTTGTAGAATGCCAACGAAAAAATTATTGCAAATTTTTTTGGAGATCATATAACTAAAAAATTTAAAGAAAATCATTGGAAAAAATTATATACATCAGAAACTATTCCTCCGAGTGCCTACAAAACCTAACAAGTTCCAAGTTTGAACACGTTCATTGTTGAGATCCGAGCAGCCTTGGGTGAGTTCAGTATCTGGATGGGTGACCGTTACCTCGGTAACTTTCGAACGAAAAGAGATCGGGACTTGCAATTTTCAGAGTGGGCTGCGCGTCCGAATGGGAGAGTTAAGTTCGTTGTTGGTCACAGTCGGCCCAACGGTTTCGGAGTTATACCAATCTGTAATATTATTTTCTCGATTACTCAAAAAATACAGAACTGATCGAAATGAAACTTGGTAACTAGTTGTAGATATCGACATAAAGACGTGTGTAAATTTTTTTGAGGACTGTACCTCTAGAACATTTTAAAAAAATTACGAAAAAATATTATGTATCTCACGATATATTGAGAACGGAAAAGGATAGCGACTTGCAATTCTTAGGGTAGGTTGCAAATCCGAATGCGACATTTGAGTTCCTTAATTGGGATAATCAGCCAAATGGTTTTGGATTTATACTCATCTGAATTTGGGTTGTTATTTCCTCTATAACTCAAAATATACAGATCTGATCCAATGAAAACTCGGTGATTACTTGTAGAATGCCGATCAACAAATTTTCGAGGAATTTTGTGAATATCGTATCCTTGAGTTACTTGAGGTGTAAGTTTTTTCGTATTTCAATTCCAATGGAATACACATTTCAGAATTAAAAATTCTGTGATCATTGGCGATTGTCCCGTTACCTACTGAAGTCTGTCATTAAAATGGTATGAAATGTATTTATATATTACAAAAGCTGAGAAAACGGTATATATCGATGCCAAATTCGACTAAGAATGTCCAATAAAGGAGAGACAATAGAACAATAGAGTAAAAGGTCCTTCCTGACTTCACATCAGTGCTTGAACCAATTTTTTGTTTCATTGTAGAAGCTAGAATACTTCCACGTCTTTTCACATCATCATCATCATTCAGCCCTGAACCGTCCACTGCTGAACATAGGCCTCCTCAAGGCATTTCCATCTTTCTCTATTCTGTGTGGTTGCCATCCAATTAGTGTGGATTCTTTTCAGGTCATCGGTCCATCTTGTTCGAGGTCGACCTCGGCTTCGCTCATCTGCTCTTGGTCGCCATTCCAGAATTTTCCTCGTCCACCTTCCGTCGTTCGATCTTGCAATATGTCCTGCCCACCTCCACTTAGCTCTTGTCACTCTCTCCAAAACATAATCCACACCCGTCCTTCTGCGAATCCCCTCGTTTCGAATTATGTCTCCTAGACTTATTCCCAGCATCGATAGTTCCATGCTGCGTTGCGTTTTTTGTAGTTTTCGTGCCGATGCTTTGGTCAGGGCTAAGGTCTCCGCAAAATAGGTTAGAACGGGTAGAACACACATGTTGAAAGCCTCTCTCTTCAAATTGATCGGAATATCGCTCTTGAAGACATCACGAAGTTTGCCATATGCTGCCCATCGTAATGTTGTTCTTCTGAGCAGTCCTGCTGTTTGGTTGTCTCTATCAATCCTTACTTCATGCCCAAGATATATGTAGCTATGAACCATTTTAATCTGATTGTTCTCTATACTTAATAGCTTATTAGGGACTAGATTGGTCATCATATTTGTTTTTTCGAAATTTATCCTCAGTCCGACCGCCTGTATTGCGTTTTTTAGTTCTTGGATCATAATAGCGGCTTCTCTTATATTGTCAGAGATGAGTATGATATCGTCGGCGAATCTAAGATGATTGAGTCTTTCCCCATCGATACTGATGCCCTTGTTTTCTCTTTCTAACCGTTTGAGAGCATACTGTAAGACAGTGATGAATAGTTTAGGCGATAAAGTATCACATTGTCTTACGCCTCTTCCTATTTTGATTTTCTTTGTCCGTGAGTGAAGGTTGGTCGTTGTCGTGGCGTTGTTGTATATATTTTTGATGGCATTTGTGTATCGATGGTCGATTCGGCATTCATTCAATGCTTTTATGATGGCCGTTAATTCTCCTTTTTGGCGCTCTAGTTCCTCGGAACTGAGTGCTTATCAATTTGCCCAAATGTCTGTAATTTTCGAATATTTCGATGAAAATGGTCTTAAACGATTTGGTTCGACTCACTGATCAAGAATCCGTGGTCGAAATTCATTCTGTCCGGCCGGTCCGGCCGGCCGTAGGCACGATAACTCTCGAACGAAATGAGCTAGAGAGTTGAAATTTTCAGAGTAGGTTTGGGGGATAAATATCTCGGCTAAGTTCGTTAGTGGGCAAAATCGGACAGATGGTTTCGGAGTAACAAAAAAAAAATTTTTTTTTACGAAACAAATTTCAAATTATTTTTTTTTTAATAAGAAGTTTTATCATAAGAATCCATTCATATCATTTTTAACTCTAACAAGCTAATACTTTCGGAGATATGATTTTTCAAAATTTCAATAATAAATCGTATTTCAACGTTGTCACAGAATGATATTATTCTATGTATGAATATGAATTGTCATAATGTCAAATGATGTTCCTGAGACATTATCTAATCAATCGAAGAATTGTGAGCGGAGTGAGAAAAATCTCAGTTGTTTGCTCCGAAATTAGTTTTTCTCAGAAAATTCTTACATTTCGGAACTGATCATGAAGTAAGAGATCTGAGAGTAGTGAGACTGCTTTTCATCCATAGACATAGATATAACTCTCGAACGGAATGAGGTAGGTAGTTGAAATTTTCAGAGTAGTTTAGGGAGATGAATATCTCGGTTAAGTTCGTTATTGGGCAAAATTGGCCAGATTTAATTTGATTTCTTCCATGGTGCTTTTCTCATTCTCATGATTGCTCATTTAATCTTGATAAATAAACTATTATTTGAATTGAATTTCCTTTAGGATGCAGTTCTATCATATGAATACATTGATATAATTCCCAACTCTGAGAAACCAATACTTTTGGAGATATAATTTGTCTGTTTGAACTAGAGCGCCAGAAAGCTCCTGTCCACAGGGCTTGAACCCATTTTTTATAGAGCAATATCGTAAGTGAGTCGTTCCATGAGGTTGGGATTTTCTGATTATGCAGGCCTAGATTGAAAAGTTCTCGGATCTTTTTTATCAATTTTGGTCCTCCCAGCTTTATAGCCTCCGTTTCCACCTCATGCTGCTCAGGAGCCCTGTTATTTTTCATTTTATGAAGTGCGTGGTATAATAATTCATCACGGGATATATCGGGTATTTCTTCGGATCCTTAGTTTTGTATCTTTTGTAGTGGATCTTCTCTTGTCTGATATATTTGAGACTTATGTAGGGCTGTGTAGAATTCTTCTACTAATACCAGTTTATCTCTATCCGTTACTAGACCACCGTTCTCGTCTTTAAGCTGAAATATTTCTTCCTTGCCATTTGTGATCTTTTTTCTCATGACCTTCATACTTTTGTTTTCCTGAATAGTTCGGAGTATTTGTTTATTTTTGAATTGTCTCATGTCCTTCCGAATAGCTTTCGATATCTCCTCATTGATGGCCCTCATATCATGTGGTTCCGTTGTTAACATCGTTTGCCTTGTTTCTCCGTTCTTCCATTTTCTTCTTAGTTTCTGGACTTATTCTCTGCTCTTTTTCACTTTTCGGAAAGAATTTGTTTTTTACCTGTCTGATGGTGTTGACTATTTTGTCGTTTAGTTAATTTATGTCAGTTGCAGCTGACATGTTCTCCATTTTATCATCGATGAATTGCTGGAATACTGTCTCATCTGCTGGATGAACCTATGATTTGGTCTTCTTTTTGATTATTTTGTGTCTTTTCAGGTTGGTAGATATTTCGATAGTAGCCCTAACCAACCTATGGTCACTGGATGTTGTAAACCTATTCAGAACCGCCACGTGCTTGAAGATATATCGTTTATTAGTACCTAATGAAATAATCTATTTCGTTCCGGGTTTTTCCGTCAGGACTTTTCCATGTCCATCTCCTGTTTGCCTTCTTTTGGAAGGAGCTATTCATTTGAAATAGGTTATTTTCCAGGAGAAATGTCAATAGTGCCTCTCCTCTTTCATTTCTACCTTGGCTACCAAACTTTCCAAGTCCTATTTCAGACGGATCGGCTTTTACTCCTACTTTAGCATTAAAGTCACCGCAAATAACAGTGAAGTGAGCAGGACTTACCTGAATAGCGGACAATAACACCTTGAATATCTATAAGACTAATATTTAGGATGATTCATCTTATAGTTACTCTATATTATGTACCTATATATACCACCCAAATCGCATTTTGGTAACAAGTTGGGAATATTGAAGATTTCTTGAAAAAAAAATTCCCCTTCTTTTGCAAGAACCTTGAAACCGTTCCTCTGCCCCTTGTTATAATTGTCCAATCGATCGTATTATCCCCGCAACCATTGGGCCGATTTTGACCATTTATGAACTCGACCAAAGCATAACGACATGAAATCTTTTCTGAAAATTTCAAGTTAAAAAAAAATAGAAAAGCCACCTGTCGCACATCATCACCTAATCTACCTACATATCTTACACAATACATACAAACGTATACATACAGGGTGTCCCAGAAATCAACGATAAGCCGGTAACGGGCGATAGGCCAAGTCCTAACAGTTATCAGAAAAATATAAAAAAAAATCTTTGTCATGTACTTTTCAAATTATAGGTATTAGAAAAAAAAAGGAGAAACTGACATCCTGTGATGATCTTTCAAGTCCTGTGTCTACAAATATTAATTTTTCATCAGTCTTTTTTCTGTAATGTAATCATGAATAACCCTTCTGTAAACTACAGTTTAAAATTAAAACATAACTGCCTCAGTTTTAAATAAAATGTTGGATTTTTGCCCAACATTAAATTCAAAATAATTACATCATCCAACTTTAACCGACTGTACTGTGAAAAAAATGAACTACACTATTTTGGCAAGTAATATCAAAAGATGGCGCTTTTAGTCTGGATTCCAAAATGGTATGATACTTGCTAGATTACTTCTTAGTTGAGGACAATAATAATGTTTTTTTAAATGGAACCGGATTTCAGGCCAATTCTGTTTAATTATTGGAAATGGAGCCTAGGCATCTTTAAGTCCACAATTTACAAGTAAAGTTTGATTTAAACGGTATTACGGAGAGTGACGTTATTTTGCCTAGTAAGAGTGAGACAGATAGTGACGCTGAGTGTGAGCGAGATAGATAGAGACACTCTACTTTAATGTACGAGAGTTTCTCGACCGAGAATACCCCGATAGGTGGATTGAGCGGGGTGGTACAATTTCGTGGCCTGCCCATTTACCCGATTTAAACCCCATAGATTTCTTTTACTAGGGAACGATAAAGGAAAAAGTGTACTCTAAGCCCATTCAAGATTTAGCCGAGCTGCGCCAAAGAATTACAGAAGCCGCTGAATATATTAACTCAAGAAGTTACACCCGTCTTATTACGCGATCATTTTCAAGAAGATGTAGATCTTGCATTACAGCTGAAGGCCAACAATTTAAACATTTGCTGTAATTTCTTGTAAATCTAATTAAATTAAAGTCAACTAATCAATCCAGTGTCTGAATTTTATTTCAAACTTGCACCTTTTATTTCGTCTCACTCTCGCATAAAAGTAGCGTCACTATCTATCTCGCTCACACTTAGCGTCACCATCTGTATCACTCTTACTAGGCAAAATAACGTCACTCTCCGTCTACCGTTTAAATCAAACTTTACTTGTAAATTGTGGACTTAAAGATGCCTAGGCTCCATTTCCAATAATTAAACAGAATTGGCCTGAAATCCGGTTCCATTTAAAAAAACATTATTATTGTCCTCAACTAAGAAGTAATCTAGCAAGTATCATACCATTTTGGAATCCAGACTAAATGCCCCATCTTTTGATATTACTTGCCAAAATAGTGTGGCACATTTTTTTTACAGTGCAGTCGGTTAAAGTTGGTTGATGTAATTATTTTGAATTTAATGTTGGGCAAAAATCCAACATTTTATTTAAAACAGAGGCAGTTATGTTTTAATTTTAAACTGTAGTTCACAGAAGGGTTATTCATGATTTCATTACAGAAAAAAGACTGACGAAAAATTAATGTTTGTAGACACAGGACTTGAAAGATCATCACAGGATGTCAGTTTTTCCTTTTTTTTCTAATACCTATAATTTGAAAAGTACATGACAAAGATTTTTTTAAATATTTTTCTGATAACTGTTATGACTTGGCCTATCGCCCGTTTCCGGCTTATCGTTGATTTCTGGGACACCCTGTATATCAGAAAAAATTCACTGCTCATAATCTAAAATTCACAATTTCATCCCCTCATGAATTGAATCCTTGCAGCTTTTACTTGATGCAAATCCATATTAACTAATTGAAAAATTATATACGATTTACAATAATTTATTTAATATTGTGACGCGTTTCGTCGACACAGCAACTTCTTAACAAGTAAGTTAGTTTGATGTTGTCTGATGAAGTCGCTGTGTTGACGAAACGTGTCACAATATTAAATAAATTAGTGTAAATCTTATATCATTTTTCAATGAGCCTCATTAATTTTTGTTCATTTTTTCTTTTAAGGTGGACTTTGGCCTGAACCCATCGAATCCATGTGTTTCTTGATTCAAATTTTGAGTACATCTGCAGTCCTGGTGGCAGTTGGATATAACTGGAAAAACTTCAGCATTAACGCCACAAGAATTAAAAAATACGAATTTGGTGTGCCAGCAAAATGTAAAGTTTTCGCGAGAAGAATTGATTTCATTGTGAAATTGATATTTTATGGAGTAAGAGTTATTGGTTCTCTTTATATAATTACCCACTATTTGGACGATTCTTTTTGCACCAAATCATCACTGTTTGCTGATGAAGGTTATGTTTGTAAAGTACCGTTCCCTCTATGGTACCCTCTTAAGATGGATACTCTTCCAGCAAGTCTATTCTTGTTGCTGTGTTTCTATGTTTTTGTGCTCTATTATCTTCCTATTCTGTGCATGATATCGTTAATGCCTCTGACATCGGCTGTCTTGATTATATACCGACTAAGAGAACTTAAGAAGTTGATGACTCGAAGTACAGAAGAAGGAGAATGTAAACGACCCCTTAAAGCACAAGAATTGAAATTTTATGTTGAGTATCATGCAGAGATTTTAGAGTAAGTAGGAAGTAAGGAAATCGGACCAATGACAGGTAATATCCCTACCATATCCCTTTTTGCGTGCATGTTCTAGGGAACAGTGTGCTTTCATTTTGCCCTAATGTCTGTAATTTTTTGCCGAAAATGGTTTCAAACGATCAATTAATTCCCGAATGTTCTTTTTGATCGAATATTTTTTAGTTGTGTCCAAAAAATGAATGATGATTTGGGCTATAGTGATTTGGGATTTTACATTTTCTTGCCAGTATTGATGTCCCTCTACTTATATAAGTTATTTCAGGTAAATGTAGAAGTTATCAAGAAATAATTTGATCATTTATGACATCATGTTGTTAACGCACTGCATTTGTTCATTTATATCCTTGTTTTGCATTTTTTTTGTCTGGATTTTTTTTTCAAAACACCTGATCTCAGAACAATGAAGGAAAAATAATTTGGTTGAAGCTTAAGGAAAACGGCGAAATGACTAATTTGATATTGACACCTTAACTGGTTCTCGAGAAAAGTTTTATCAAAATTCACACACAATGTCCACCCCATAAAATGCATCAATCGGAATGAAAAGCTCAGAGAGATACTCCAAAATGATACTCGATCTTTGTATGAAATCTTCATGAATTTCTCTTGAAATATTTGTGAGGAAAAGCATGGACTAATTTTTTTATTCCATATTTTAATTCAAAACAAAACATTAAAATTTCATGGGGCGTTATGAAATAGTTTTTGCAGTTTTGCAGCGAATTTGATACTTCAAAATATTGGACCAATAATATATCATCGAATAAACGATGAAATGAACATTTTGTCCAAATCTGAACATTTGATTAGATTTTAACCATATTTCGAGAAGAAGGAGAATGTTCCATAGCAAGGATCGAATATTAAATGATCAAAGGGATGTTCCATCCCCCTAGGCGAGGTAGCTCTTTGGTTCCGAGCCGGGCTATTTACGCAGGTGATAACTCCGGTGAAGATAGTTCAGATTAGGTATGTTTGTTGTACCTTTAAAAATAAATGTTAAATCATTGAGGTCTTTTCGACAGCTAAACTCATTGAGTTTTTTGCAATGTGCTAATTAGTGGGTTATGCGACAGTAGTCAAAACACTACTTATTTGTTGCGGGCGTTTCGAAATTATCAAATATTGAATTAATCATCTGAAAATATTTAGATAATCAAATAATAATAACAATAACCATGCTTCAAAAAACTCTCCAACAATATCACATAATCTTGCTCCTCAGTCAGGCATCTTCTCTCTAGGATGTCTGATCCTAGAAGAGTGTTCATAAAAAAAAGCAGTACAGAAACTGTTGATATTCAAATCAGAAGAAGATTTTTGTGGATGACAATGATCATCGTGGGCAGTTACATAGGGCAAAAATCTATGGTCAGCTTCACGATGGGGACGGGTAGGCACTCTGGGCTTATAATAATCTGATAGTGAGAAATGATCACTGCATAAACGATAATTAATGGTAACGTGTGTTCAAAAAAATTTGTGGTCAAGTAGGCTATGGAATTTTAAAACAAGCTTGCAATGTCTGAACTACGTTCAGACTACGTTCAGACGCAGACGTTCAAAATTCCATAGCTGACTTCCAAGCTGCCGCTCTAGCAACATCCTTTGGAAATATGTAGAACTTTCCATCCTTAAAACCAGCAGGAACATGTGAGTGAAAAACACTCTCACATAATGGAAATTTTCGGGAATAGGTTTTGGACATATTAACAGGAGATACTTCTGAACTTTCTGGCATTTTAAAAGTAGAATAGAATGGGCATGATGAGAAGTTTAGAGTTCAAATATAGCAGAACTCACCTAATCACATTAAGTATCAAATAGTAGATTATTCCATAATCTACATTTGGTCGTTCCTGAATTATGAATATTCCCTCACTCCGAACAAAAATCTTCTAAACTTCTTCTCAGTTGTCCTTTGTTTGAGTAAATTGCAACATTATCAACCAGAAATATAGAGTATAGATTATTTTCGGTTGAACTGTCACTTAAACCTGAAATTCTAGACAGACATGTTTGGTTCCGAAGATATATAGAGTAGAATTGAGTTTATTGAATAGTCAGTGCTACATACATAAACTCTTAAAATAACCGTGAGTTATACGCCCTGAGGTGAAAACTGTGTACAGTTATCAAGTAAGTGCATTTCTGCAACAGTTGGAAATATAAAATTTTGAGTTAGAAATTTATGGGCTACTTTTTCATGACAAATTCAAGAGTGCTTTCAGTTTTTTGATATACTCGTATGTTGAAATTTTGAAGATACAGGGTGATTTTGAAATTATTGCGTTTTCGGGGATACTGCGTGTATCTCGATACACTCTTATGGAATTTTCAATATTAAAACTGCCTTTGATAGATATTTTTACGTACAATTTATTGGTGCACACTAAAAACATTTCTGGGCTATCGTTTTTGAGTTATAATGCAACCTTATAGTTTTTTTAATGGATCTTATATTTTATTTCACCATTAAATTGCATATTTCCTTCTGATTGAAATAATATATAACACTTGGTATCTTAATATAATTTTCATAATTAAAATTCAAATTTTATATTTATATTCATTTCATTTCAACTACAACAAATAACAACAGATTATTGTGACCTAAACATTCAAATAAATGTTTCGAAATGTTGTCCATTATGTTCTAAACATAATTCGCACATTCTTCTTAATTATTCTCATTTGTCCAGTATCTATGGTTTTGTATGTTGAAAATTCCAGCACTACTCACATAAGACTCGTCAGACCGGACTACGTTCCTCCCGAAATTTTCATTTACTTCAATTTGATCAAGAAACCCTTGGCAGAATTCTACTCGTTTTTGGGCATCATCTGGATTCAGATTGTGCACTACATTATATTTATATGTAAATTAGTTAGCTAGGCGCGCACATGCGATTTTCTGTCGTGCGATCGTTTAGTCGCAAACATGGAACACATACTCTTATATACGAATGCGCCCATATACGACCAAATAATCGCAGAGACTAAGCAGATGCAAACAGTCCCATTTTTGATGCGGCACGATTGTCGCAAATTGAAATGAGTCAAACGTACATCAATGAACCAGCGCGCACTTGCGACAATTCAATCGCGATTTAGTTGCTGCCGAAGTCCAGTTGGGAATGATATCAATGCATTCTTATGATAGAACTGCATCATAAAAGAAATTGAATTCAAATCAGAGTGCGAAAAATTGATGATCCGTATTCACCAGACCGATTCTACCCTATAATAAACTTATCCGAGATATTCATTCCTCAATTCTACGCTGAAAATTATATTATATCCATTGAAACATTCCAGTTTTGTTTTTACTGGAGATATTTGGAATCCAATTTGATTAACTTACCTAATTATATATTTCTCATATCATATGGATTATCCAAGGGCATTATATTATCACACAAAAATCCTAATATCCTATAATTCTACGATAGCTGAGGTTATTTCATTGGTCATTATGCATTCAATCATACTCTTTTTTCTAAACAGGAGGTATTTTATATCATGAGTCTATAGCTCGTTCCTTTCGAGAGTTATCGTGTTAACGGACGGCCGGACAGAATCGATTTAGACCACGGATTCTTGATCAGTGAGTCGAACCAAAACGTGGGAGACCAAAAATTCAAAAATTACAAACATTCGGGCAAATTGATAAGCCCTCTGTTCCGAGGAACAAGAGCGCCAAAAATGATTTGGTTCGACTCACTGATCAAGAATCCATGGTCAAAATCGATTTTGTCTGGCCGGTCCTCCTTAACACGATTACTCTCGAACGGAAGGAGCTAGACAGTTGAAATTTTCAGAATAGGTTTAGGAGATAGATATCTAGGTTAAGTTCGTAATTGGGCAAAATCGGCAAAAAAATCGGTTTCGGAGAAACGGAAAAAAAATTTTTTTTTACATTACAAATTTCAAATTCAATTTTTTTGAGATGCAATTTCACCATAAGAATCCATTGATATAATATTCAACTCTAACAAGCTAATACTTTTGGAGATATGATTTTTAAAATTTTCAATAATAAATCGTAGTATATGTTTCCACAGAATGCTGTACCTAATTATTATATCTATGAATTATTATATGAGCTATGTTTTTACACATTATTTCATCTTATTTTCCTATGAGAGATAAATGTCAAAATTATATCTGGTTCGTTATTCTGCCAAAAAATGTCCGACAATAACGAATCTCCCACTGAGGATGACCTCGTAAATAGTGTTTTAGATACTAGTTTAGACACTGTTTAGATACTGTTTAGATAAAATCATCGCAGTAATGGAAAAGAGGCATGCTCTATATAATAATATAAAAGAGTATATCGACCGGATTCTTAAAGAAAAACCATAGAGTGAAGTTCATCCTATGGTATTGCCTTTGACTTATCACTGGATGCACCCAATACTGCTTTTTGCGCCGTTTCCTTGGTTTGACTCGTAATAGTAGAGCTACCACACAAACGGTTTTGGTAAAATCCATGTTGTTACTGAATATAGTTTCGATTAATTTGTCGCAAGTGCGCGCATCAAACATTTTGAAATTGCTTTCTTTGCGATTGCGATTATTTAGTCGCACGACAAGAAATCACATAGGCGTACCTAGCCTTATTCTTCTT
The DNA here is from genome assembly GCA_937662695.2 of Halyzia sedecimguttata. Classification (NCBI taxonomy): domain Eukaryota; kingdom Metazoa; phylum Arthropoda; class Insecta; order Coleoptera; family Coccinellidae; genus Halyzia; species Halyzia sedecimguttata. The sequence goes on along the minus strand of OW569413.2, from coordinate 66,194,691 downwards.
CAAAATCCTGCTTAGACTAGGCGCGCACATGCGATTTTCTGTCGTGCGATCGTTTAGTCGCAAAAATGGAACACATACTCTTAAATACGAGTGCGCGAATATAGGACCAAATAATCACAGCGACTAAACTGATGCAACCGGTCCCATTTTTGAAGCGACGCGATTGTCTCAAATTGAAATGAATCAAACGGACTGAATTGATCCTGCACGCACTTGCGACAATTCAGTCGTGACTTAGTTACTGCCGAGCATTCTTTGCATGAGAGTGAAATATCATTTGGCACTTAATAATAAAATAATATGTCCGACAACGAATCTCCTACTGGGGATGACCTCTTAAATAGTGTTTTAGACACAGACGAATTAATTGCAGAAGTGGAAAAGAGGCCTGCTCTTTATAATAAGCTATTGAAGGAGTACAGCGACCGGAATCTAAATGAAAAACTTTGGGGATGTATAAATTTTGTGAAATGGCCCTTTTAACAACCTTTGACTTAACACTGGATGCACCCAATACTGCTTTTTGCGCCATTTCCTTGATTTGGCTCGTAATAGTAGAGCTACCACACAAGCGGTTTCAGTAAAATCCATGCTCTTACTGAATATAGTTTTGATTAATTTATCGTAAGCACTCGCATCAAACATTTTGTAATTTTTTTCTTCTTGATTGCGATCATTTAGTCGCACGACAAGAAATTGCTTGTGCGCGCCTAGCCTTACACTTGACTTTGAGATGCACATATGGTAGGTCTCTTTGAGACAATGGCCAAAACATTTACCGAGTCCCTTTCCTGATGTTGCTTAGCATACACTTTGGGGCAAGGTTTAGTAAAGGCACCATAATTAATGAGATTATTTTTCAGTCTCCCAAATATTTTTTTGCTGGTTGATGTCCTTCGGGATATCTAAAAAATACTTGGTAAAAATCAAACTAACTGTCCGACTATACGAATTTGTAAATGCAATCTCTTAAGTATTCAATGGACTATATTTTGCGTGGTCTGGCGGCTGTAATTATATTAAATTAAAGATTATCAAGAACCATCAAAAAAGGTACAAAATTCGTTAATAAGAATGTGGAATAGATTCACAACACTTCACGGAAGTAATGTTCAAAGTAAGAAAATCTGAGTAGGGCACTCGGAAAGTGAGTATTTCACAAAATCGCAGCGAATCTTTTGAAAAGAGCGGGAGAAAAACTTTAATAATTAGCTATAGGGATTCATTCAATATGGCGTTTTCAACCTTAAAACAAATTGAAACATTGTTCCAATCTGATAAGAAAATGAAAATATAATTCGCAGGTGTTTTACGACATCTGTTGATAAATTCTACAAATCTGAATGAATTAGGAAATGCATTCTATATTTTAAAAAGTACTCTACACTGGCGTTAACACATTCTTTTCTTATTTTTATCTAATAATTGAAATGTTTCCCAAGTGAAAATATTCAAATTTAAATTATCAAAATTATTTTTAGATGCCAAGGTGAGTTGATGTCATCTATACAGATTTCACAATGGCGTTTGACAGATTAGATCATGGCATAATTTGTCAGGAAGCTGTCTGCTTTCGGGCTGAGTCTCGATTTCCTTTACTTTTTTGAGTCTTATCTTTCTGGTAGAAGATGTTTAGGTTTTGGATCTGATATGTTCGTGGCGTTCTCTGGCGTTGCTCAGGTTTTCATTTTGGGGTCACTCCTTATCCTGATTTTCATTAACGATATTAGTTTGTACCTGATGTGTTGTTTTCTTCTTTATGTTGATGAATTCAAATTGTTCCGTCGTGTTCTGTCTACTGAGGATTGTTAGGAGCTTCAGGATGACATTGATAGGCTGAACCGTTGGTGTAAGGTTAACTTAGTCCCTCTGAATGTACAAAAATTTAATGTTATGTCTTTCAGCCGTAAGAGAGCAACAATTGACTTCCCCTATAACATTGATGGCCACGTTCTCGGTAAGGTTGTTGGGTTTAAAGACCTGGGTATCTTGTTCTACCGCGGACTTAGTTTTGGTCCTCATATAAGTTCTACCACTTTGGGATGCTTTAAACCACTTGGTTTCATTCTCAGAAATTCGAAATGGTTGCAGGACAGCAAAACGCTATTTATGTTGTTCAATGCGCTTATGAGATCAAGGCTGGAATATGGCTGCGTAGTATGGAACCCGGGGTATAATGTCCATATTAATAGTTTAGAGAATGTACAGAGGTGATTTCTGAAGTATCTATGTTTTAGAATTGACGGTGTATATCCAGAGCGTGGTACACCGCTTGTGAATTTTTTGAACAGATTTCAGGTTGACTCTCTGGAACCATTTTATTTCTGCGCAATATCTTGTGCTCATTGGTCGATTGTCCCCATTTGCTGGCCATGATTAATATACATGTTCCCAGATTGCCCGTACGTACTTTAAGAACATTTTATCTCTCTTGCTCACGTTCTAACGATCTTCGTTTTTCGCCTCTGTACAGGATATGTCATGACTATTATATTGTACAAGGGTGTTGTGGATATTTTTGCTTGCGAGCCATCAAGCTTAAGGAGGGCTATTCTGGGTTCACAAATTAGGTGATAAATCTGGATGCGATCTTTTTTCTCACATTGATTTTTTTTCAGTTCGCACTCTGTTTTAATTTTCTTAATTTCCTTTTTAGCATGCTCATTTAGTTTAGTTTGTATTTTATTAAAATTTACTTTATTAATGTAATACTGTTTGCAAGTTTCCCATTCTTTAGTAGGCTTCGGCTGTTGAATGGTGTATTTCTAATAAATAAATAAATAAATATTATTTCAATAAAAAAAAATATGCAAGTTTTGAGTTATAACTCGAAAACAATAAACCAGAAAAATTTTTAGTGTAAGCCAATGAATTCTACGTAAAATTATATATCAAAGACAGTTTTCATCTTGAAAATATCGTGAGCGAGATACACAGTATCCCCGACAACGCAATAATTTCAAAATCACCCTGTAACTTCCCAAGTTTAGCAGATATCAAAAAACTGAAAGGACCTTTGAATATGTCATGAAAAAGTAGCCCATAAATTTCTAACTTAAAATCTCCAACGGTTGCAGAAATGGCTTTAAGGGACAGCGAATTTGGGATTCACTACACTGTACATAGACCAGTACTGAATAAAGCCTTTGAAAATGGTAAAAAGTGAAAAAAAATAGTAGTATACCATTTGAAACGGAAGAGAATATAACAAAAATTGAAGAAAAACAATTTACGGGCGATCTGTGGTCGGGAAGGGGAAGAGGGGGAGTTTTTAAGGGTAAAAACGGCTTATCTCAATTTCCGGCAAAACTACAAAAGTTATAGGTAATAAAAAGATCCACAACTCTTGTGCTGTTTGTGTTTTGTACTTTTCAAAAATTTAATTAACCAAGTTTTTGGATTTTAATTTTGTATGAAAAAAATTTTTTTTCATGGAATTTGGTGACTTACATTTTCATGTTCCAAATACAATGTAATTTTTTTCATTTAAAATATATATTTTTTCAACTTATTTTGACTCAATATCGAAAAAGCAACTCAATTTTCAATCGAAAATTCTCCCAATAAAATATCTGCTCTTTTAGAAAAGTACGTCAGCTTTTTATTCGTTGAAATCTCTAATTTCTGATGGCGTAAAAAAAATATACATTATAATGTTAAATTTTCGCAGAAAATGATATGAAATAACAGGTAGTAATGCCCAGACCCTCCTAGTCCTTCCCCACTTCTCTATGAAATTACTTTTGATGGGATATAATTTTCCATGGGTCGCTCAGGTATATACGAGTAAGATTTCTTAAAATAGCAATAAATATGCATCTACGCATATAATTTAAAGAAGATTCTTCATCTATCCCAAAATATTCCACAGAAGTCTTATTAAATAACAACTTTTTGCGCGTATGTTCTGGGGAACATCGCGTTATAGTTTTGCCCAAATGTCTGTAACTTTCGAATTTTTTGAAAAAAATGGTCTCAAACGATTAAGTTCGACTCCCCAATGAAGAATTCGAGGTCAAATTTGATTCTGTCCGGCCGGCCGTCCGGCCGTTGCCACGATAACTTGAGAACGAAAAGAGCTAGCGACTTGAAATTTTCAGGGTAGGTGGCGCATACCAATACGACGGACAAGTTCGTTAATGGGATTAATCGGCCCAGCGGTTTCTGATTAATAATTTTGTTTTAAACCAATATAAATCCGATCGAATTGAAACTTGGTGAGTAGTTGTAGAATATGAACCTAAGCACGTTTGTGAAATTTTGTGCGAATCATATGGCTAGAACATTTTAAAAAACTTATTAAAAAATATTTTTGTTGTCACGATAACTTGAGAACGGAATGAGATAGCGGCTTGAAATTTTCAGGTTAGGATGAGCACCAGAACGCGACATTTGAGTTCGTTTATAAACATAATCGGAAAAGCGGTTTTAGAGTTATAGCCATCTGAAATTTTCTGAAATTTCGTGGTTTTTGTTCCTCATTAACTCGAAAAGTACTGATCCGATTGAATTCAAACATGGTTATTAGTTGTAGAATGCCAACGCGGAAATGTTTGCAATATTTGGTGAGGATAGCATTTGTAGAAAATTTTTAATAAATCATTGAAAATAAAAAAAAAAATTCTATATATCAGTAACTAATCGTTAGAAATTGATGAAATTTTGCAAGAGCCTTCATAACCTAACTCTACCGCTAAGTTTAAAGTTTTAATACGATCGGTTCAATATTGTTGGAGATTGGAGCATTCTTGTGTGAATTCAGTAGATGGGTGACCGTTGCCTCGATAACTTTCGAACGAAAGGAGATAGGGACTTGCAATTTTCAGGGTAGGTTGCGTATCCGAAAGGGAGAGTTGAAATCGTTTTTGGGCATAATCGGTCTAACGGTTTCCGAGTTATACCCACCTGGAATATTATTTTCTTGATAACTGAAAAAATAAATATTCGATCGAATTGAAGCTTGGTAACTAGTAGTAGAAAATCAACATAAAGACGTGTTCAAAATTTTGTAAGAACCGTACCACTAGAAAATTCGAAAAAAATGACGAAAAAAAAAATTTTAATAACCGTACCCCTAGAAAATTTCAAAAAAAATCACGAAAAAAAAAATTGGTTCAAGCACTGACGTGAAGTCAGAAGCTTTTGCGCGTATGTTCTATTGTCCATTCTTCTGTATTGGACACCCTTATTCGAATTTACCATGGTAAATTCGAATTTAGAGTGTCCAATACAGGAGAATGGACAACATAATTTACCATGGTAATTCGAATTTACCATGGTAAATTCGAATTAAGAGTGTCCAATACAGGAGAATGGACAACATAATTTACCATGGTAAATTCGATTAAGGGTGTCCAATACAGAAGAATGGACAATAGAACATACGCGCAAAAGCTTCTGACTTCACGTCAGTGCTTGAACCAATTTTTTTTATTACAGAAAGTAATGATTTCAACGCGCAAAATGCCCACGGACTTTTTCAAAAAGCAATATTTTCACGGGAGAATTTTCTATTGAAAATTAGGCTGCTTTTTGCGCGTATGTTCTGGGGAACATCGCGTTATAGTTTTGCCCAAATGTCTGTAACTTTCGAATTTTTTGAAAAAAATGGTCTCAAACGATTAAGTTCGACTCCCCAATGAAGAATTCGAGGTCAAATTTGATTCTGTCCGGCCGGCAGGCCGTCCGGCCGGCCGTTGCCACGATAACTTGAGAACGAAAAAAGCTAGCGACTTGAAATTTTCAGGGTAGGTGGCGCATCCCAATACGACGGACAAGTTCGTTAATGGGCATAATCGGCCCAGTGGTTTCCGAGTAATAATTTTGTTTCATTCTGGACAATAGAATTCATCATGGCAAATTCGATTAAGAAGAGTCTCCAATACAGGAGAATGGACAATAGAATTCATCATGGTGAATTCGATTAAGAAGAGAGTGTCCAATACAGGAGAATAGACAATAGAATTCATCATGGTAAATTCGATTAAGAATAGTGTTCATTACAGGAGTATGGACAATAGAACATACGCGCAAAAGCTCCTGACTTCACGTCAGTGCTTGAACCAATTTTTTCGATATTGAGTTGTATTCTCTTCATTTTCCAATGGATTTCATCCTACCGTTATTTTTTTTCACATTTTACCATTTTCAAGGGCTTCAGCCCTGGTCTATATATATATATATTGCTAAACGAATCTCATCTGCTCACTTGATCATATTTTCTCTCATATTATGTATAGATTTTTTTTGTCAGATGATTGAATTTGGATAATTTCTTTCTACATTTTTTTTTTTTTAATACATAATAGTAGACTTATGAATTAAATACATGATGTCAGTTAAAATGTTTCATCCGAATGTATATCCAAATTTGTTCACTTTGATCCGTTACAGGAAAAAGATCTATCAGCTTTGTTGGTTATGTTTCCTTGGTTTTTCCCAGCTGCATTACTCTGTTCGGTTGGTGAACGCCTGCAAGATGAGGTAAAATGTTTTAAATGCTCCTACAATATATCTTCAAATAACCCAATGAAGAATTATTATACACGACTAACACTATTTTATTCAATATTGTGACGCGTTTCGTCGACACATCGACATACAACCATAGACATAGAATAACATTATTTTATGTCTATGCATATAACATACTAAATTCTTGACAATAAGGACACAGAGTCTTTCTTTTCTTCTTTTTCCTTCATCTTCAACATTCTTCTTCTTCATCTTATGACTTATTTAAAACCAATTACAGAATCTTACACTACTGGTTCTTTGTAAACATTTACAATAATTCATTCCAACCGCTTTTATAAATTAATTCGCTATTTGAATAGATTGAGTAAGAGTGAAAAAATTGGATCTAATTATTCATTAACTAAATTACCCGTATGTTTTTCTCTATTTATTCCCACCAATTCCCAATAATTGAATTGGGAGCTTGGTAACTAGTTGTAGAATACCGACCTTTTCTCCGGAGCGGTGAAACTTACTATCCAAACCTTACTCGGGCGCCAGTTGCAATAGGTTTTGCAAGGTTGCAACTCCTTGACAGAATCGATCACTGAAAATAATATTCCCTGGGTAACCTTTAAACAGTTGGAGAAGGGCTCTGTTTGATCTAAGATATTAGCGATGCAATGTTATATATTCTTTCACTGAAAAAGGCCTCTGACACTGTGTAATAATATTCAATAAAACGCAAAAGGATTATGTACAACTTTATTCACAATATATTCACACAAATTCCAAATCAGTAAAATCAGTTATATACAGTGTCAGAGCAGAGAGGTAAGAGGAGAAAAGCAACACAGCAAAAGTAACTTGTCAGATGAAAACCTATTCAGATTTACCAGTGTCCAAAAGTAGAACTCGCACCCTGTATATCGGTCGGAATGAAAATCAATATAAGAAAACGATATACAGCGTAGTGTCCAAGAATGGAATCAAACGGCAGACTGCTATATGTCTGACCAGAAATGTAGTTACTCAATAATGGACACCGGTGTGGCTGACTTCGGAAATATGATCCACCCTGTATACCACCACGAGTAGAATGTGTCGGTTAAAGGTGACACCGTTGAACTGTGATACACAAAGCGGTTACGGCAAATGTAAATTAAAATGTCAAGAATCGGTAATTAAACAAGAACCACCCTGTATATCAATGTCAATTAAGTTTCGGTATAAATTGACCGAGTTCAAATATGATATACAAAGCAATTACGGCAAAAGAAATTCAATGATAGGTAATATGACGAATAAATAATAAAACAAGGACCTCCCTGTATATCGATGTCAATTAAGTTTCGGTATAAATTAACCGAGTCAAAATATGATACACAGAGTAGTTACGGCAGTTGCAATTCAGAATAAGTAATGCGAAAAATAAAATGAAACAAGGACTACCCTGTATATCGATGTCAATTGAAGGTTTCGGTATAAATTGACCGAGTCAAAATGAGATATACAGAGTAGTTACGGCAGTTGCAATTCAAAATAAGCAATGTGAAGAATCAAACTAAAACAAGGACCACCCTGTATATCAATGTCAGTTAAATGTTTCGGTATGAATTGACCGATTCGAAATATGATACACAGAGTAGTTACGGCAAGTGCAGATCAAAATAAGTAAAATCAAGAATCAATAGTAAAAGAAGGACCACCCTGTATATCCACGTCAACTGAATGTTTCGGTATAAATGGACCGAGTTAAAATAGGTTATACAGAGTAGTTACGGCAAATGCAATTCAGAATAAGTGAAATCAAGAATCAACAGTAAAACAAGGACCACCCTGTATATCGATGTCAATTAAATGTTTCGGTATAAATTGACCGAGTCGAAATATGATATACAGAATAGTTCCTGAAAATGCAATTTCAAATGAGCAATGTCAGTAATTAACAGTTAGATAAGGCCCACCCTGTATCTCAAATTAAATTAAAAAGTTTCATCCAAATCAGATGTACGGAAATATGATATACAAAGCGGGACCTGGAAATGCAAAGAACAACTCGCTAATAGGTGATAGTAAGAATTGACTAAGAATGAAATAGCAAACGATGAATTTGATTAATTTCCATGCAAGCAAATGAATAAGATTTATTAATATAGCGGTGTAACGAATAGAGCAAGCTAGCAGATAGGTGAGAGCGCACTAAGCGTTTTCAGGCGAATATGGAATAATCAAATTATGATAGGTCGAACATACGAAATCGGCTAGTGTTCTCGGTCGGAAAATACGTTGTAGGTAACAACAGTGGTTTTTCGGGAGTCGGAATGGTGAAACTCAGGCACCGGGTCAAGGAACACCGGGCCAGTAACTGACCTAATGCTCGCCTCAACCAAATGATCTGAGGGGTTCTCGGTTGTGTCTTTTATTTCGTCTCGAAGGCCTACAAAGCGAGGATACCTCAACGGAGAAGGCAATCAAGAACGAAATGTGAGCGACACCCCCGGTGGTAACTACACAACGATTATTGTGTAGCAGGGAAAGGAATAAATTCAGATCGGAACACAGATCGCCGAATAAACGAATATTCAAACCTACCACAGCGTACTCACCAGGTATTTTCACTTGCACAAACTGAATTTAAATTGCCCAAAAATGAAATAAAAATAAAAAGAGAAATTCTACGGAAAATATAAACTAAAAAATGTATTTCTACGGATTGATAATAAACTATATCTCGGAGAGTTAAAATTTCGGAATTTTACTATTCAAGCGGAATTCTAAGCGGAAAAATGAATCTAGAATCAATTATAACTACTGAAACTCGGAATCTCGGAAAATGAATAATCAATGAATCTATATAATGAATGCCCTAATTGCTGCGCACAGCGAATTTATAGGTTCGGTAGGTGAGTACGTCATGTGCCGTGATTTTGGGGAGATTTTCCAGAGGGGGGAGCCCAAGGGGCCTGCGGATTGGTCAGACTCTATTTCTCTATCGGCACTACTTTTCCAGCGCGAGTCCGGAATCATGTCGGCGCAATTCCTGTCGTCGTCCCGGGTCCGATTCGAGCGTTAAAAAACCACATCAACACGCGAAAAAAACTGTAACGTTACAGATAACCAGCGATCGCGGTCGACATACGTGTTTTTCTACATAGGACTGAATTTGAGTTTGACTTTAAATAATTCGAATTATATTTCTCATCGCGCTGAATGGAAAATTAATAAACGAAATTATTAGGACTTCGGTGGGCTCTTTGTTGAATAAACTGAAATAAATAATTCGACTAATTCGACTTATATTTCTCATTGCGCTGAATGGAAAATTAATAAATTAAATTTATCAGGACTTCGGTGGGCTCTTTGTCGAATGAATCGAAATAAATAATTCGATCAATTCGACTTGTGGAAGACTAGTAGCTTATAATATGAATATGAAAAATGTAATTTTTGGGAAATTTGCTAGTAACGAAAAATCACTTCGTTACAAAGACGTGTTTAAAATTGTATTAGAACCGTACCCCTGACGTGAAGTCAGGAGCTTTAGCGCGTATGTTCTATTGTCCATTCTCCTGTATTGGACACTCTTAAATAGACAATAGAACATACGCGCAAAAGCTGCTGACTTCACGTCAGTGCTTGAACAAATTTTGTTTTCCAATATTGCTGGCAATACTGGCCGCTATAAATAATTTCGGAACGCTCTCTAGGGACAGTAGGCATCGCCAGTGAATATCAGTAATATTAGACGACAAAATTTACTGCACAGTACTGCTCAGAATTATTGGAACACGCCCTTTCGCCAAACGCGCGATTTCTAAACCGATTTCAGAATAAAATTAGATTATACTTCATACCTGCATTTGAATATGAAATTCTAAAAAATTTAAGATTCTTTGTAGGTTCTAAAAAATACACGTGATTTGGGGGGGGGGGGTTAGCTTAAACCTCACCAAGTATCACCTAGGGGGAGGGAGGGGTTAAATGCTAAAAAAAAACATCACGTGTTTAATGGACAGCCCCTTATAAAGACTACTCAGCATTTAACATTATCTGATGGTAGGAACCACTCTAAAAGAAATGCTGATCTTGTTTGAGATGTAACTTTAATTTGGTCCTGAAATTCCAGTTTTATTGTGTATATTGTTGTAGGGATATTCTCTATATATAACTTTTAATGATATACCCTGGTATATTATGGATCCAAAATTAAGGAAAATATACTATATATTCTTAGTCAAGCTGCAATGCCCAATCTGTATGAAAATAAAAGGAGTCGCTGAACAAAATCACCTATTTTTATATAAGGTAAATAATTACAAACGAAATCATAGATAAAATAACTAATGTTTTATCTTTCAGATAATTAAGGGAACTTATACATTTTTGATCTATCTCTCTAACGAGAGATAAAAATTCTAAGATCAATCAGAACAACGGCATGCGCTCTAATTAGGCTTAAAGTTAGTATGAAGTAACAAACAAATATTCAAGTAGTTGCGTTATAAGTACACGCTAAAATTTCGTCCGTACCAATTTTGTCTTGCACAAACTAATTTTGCGCACTTGTTCCGCCAGAAAAAGCGTGCAATAATTTTGCCCGGATGTCTGTATTTTTGGAATTTTTTGTAGAATATGGTCTCAAACGATTAGGTTCAACTTACTGATGAATCCGGGGTCAAATCCAATTCTGTTCTGTTAATGGATGAAATCCACAAAACTGGTTTAGAAGTTATGAAAATTTTGAGCCTAAGCTTTTTTTCTGAAAAGTTGCGAAAGTACTCTTTCGATCAGTTTCAAATTTGGGACCAAATTGAATAGTTATCACATTTATATGTATGCAAAGTTTTGTATTGATCGAAATTTGTTTTCTCCCAATAACTCGAGTGAACGGATCGAATTGAAACCATGTAGTTAGTTACAAAAATACTGGAGGAATGAATAAATGATAAAAAGACGAGTACAGAACTAGAAACATTTATGGTGTAGTTCTGTAATTAAAAAAATCAAATATGAAACTAAAGAAACGATCAATTAAATTACAGAAAAGTTAAAGTAAAGGAAAATTTAACAGCTCAATAATTCAATTTGTTGATTATAAAATGAGCGCTGAGCGGTTGTTGTTCATTTACACATATGACGTCAGCGCTCTTAAAGATTCTACTGATTTCCAAAAGATCTGGTCCTCCTACACACAGACAATAATTCTTGTATTATTCTCCAATGGAAATGAATGTTTTTGAGTTGATAAATTGTTGGCAACCGGGGGGAATTTGTCCTTTACCTTCATGAGATAATCCTTCAGGCAGTTGGTGGTCCTGAAGGAGCAAATTATGTTGAGGGGTGCGAAGATCCTTGCCATCCGTGAGGAGATGCCACCAAAATATGAAATAGATCTGTAGTTCATGGTCGGTTTTTCACCATCAACAACGTTGAAAGACATTTTTCATCTATTAAGATATGTATAATAAATTTGATCGATATTTTTCGCAGGAAATCGGTTCCATGGCGCAGTGAATTGAATAGCGGACAATTCCTTGTTAAATGCTGTTCTGGACAAAGGTAGGGTAGAGGGGGGCAGGTTCGGACATGGGGCACCTCCGGACATTTCGTGTTTAGCGCCTCCCGGTTGCTCTAGATATCTGTAATTACACAATTTAGCAGCAGGTGTCGCTTGAACGCAGAGTACTAAACGACGCTCTTACAAACGGCCTATTTCGTCGAAAAATCTGTTTTTGTTTTCAAGTACCACCAAAAGTAATTATTTAACACATTATTCCTAAGGAGCTCAACTATTTGGGGTCATCATATTTCACTTTTTAAGAGATGCATGTGACAAAGTAAACATTTATGCACTACATATCCTATATTTTAACCGGCTTGAAGATTCAGAAATAACGGTTAAGTTGTTGAAAAAGTGATCTTCACTGAAAGGGAACATTCGGACACTTTGGTCGGGGCACATTCGGACTGTCCGGAACTGCCTCAAGTATAATCATAACTTATGTAAGGAAAAAGAAGGTGCCAGACGTGCCTGGAGAGACAATAAGAATTGCGATTAAGGATGTTTTGTCTAAAAATATGTCCTCTCGGCAGGCCGCTGCAAGACTTGGAATTAAAAATTCCACGCTCTACGATAGAGAATTTAAAGATGGAAATATGGACGATAACTCTGATTTCGGGACCGAAATGAACTATAATGTATCCGGATTATCCAAATAAGAGACCCGCCAGGTGTTTTCGCCAACAGAGGAGATTGAACTTGAAAAATATCTTAAGCAGTCGTCCGAAATTTTACTTGGGTTAACTTATATTACTGCTTGTAAATTGAAAAGGGTACAATCAAGAATAAGAAAAAAATGTGGGAAATCCCTGTGGACAGAGGCTTTGGCGCTTGTCAAATTGAAAAGGGTACAATCAAGAATAAGAAAAAATGCGGGAAATCCCTGTGGACAGAGGCTTTGGCGCTTGTCAAACTACTACCGAGTAATTATTCAAACGTTGACAAATCATATCTCCGAAAGTATTGTTTTCTCAGAGTTGGTAATTATATCAATGGATTCTTATGATAGCATCAACTTGATTCGATTAAAGATCAGCTGTACATTCGAGACATCGAATTAACTTTAGGATAATGTGTCAGTCATATTACTTAATCCTTTTTTGCTCCCCACTATAAGTGCAACAATAGTCCTAAGAGATTAATAGTTCATTTTGATGTTTTTGGGTAAATAATTGATACCGTTACTTTCATTTTCCTATTCAAATACTGGTATTTTAGCATTATTCTAGTTATTTTACTCCCCATATTTGAACGTCCGAAACTACCCCAGGCATGTACGGAACTGCCCCCATATGGGGTACATTCGGATAAATGAAAATTCATATTTGTTTGTATTTTTCAATGGAAACTCGATTATAATCAACCAACATAGCTCCACAGGCAGTCCACAAGATGTCACTATATGTACTGACATACTTATTGCTTTCCCTAACTCTCCACAACTTTGGATTGTACAGCCGATTAGCAAAAAGTTTCCGAACCTGCTCCCCTCTACCCTATATTAAAAACTCTATATAAGAGGTAATAAAAGCTAGCAAACTTGTGTCTTGAAGGAGTATTAGAATCAAACTGAATAATGTTATTAGTGGCAGAAGATTTCCTGTATATTTCCTATTCCTGTCTTTGGTTAATAAGAGGTCCAAAAATGCCTTTGTTTTCAAATTCAACATTGAACTCAATTTGTAGTGAATTCACGAAATTTAGAAAGTTAGACAGCTTTTAGTCGTCTTCATCCCAAATCATACAAATATCGTCCACATATCTTTTATAAAATAATAAATTAGTGTTGAAAGCAGCTTATGAATATGCCCAAATGTCTCTTATTTTCGAATTTTGGATGAAAATGGTCTTGAACGATTTGGTTCGACTCACTGATCAAGAATCCGTGGTGAAAATCGATTCTGTCAGGCCGATCCGGGCCAGCAGCCGGCCATTAACAAACGAACGGAATGAGCTAGACAGTTGAAGTTTTCAATGTAGATTTGGGAGACAAATATCTCAGTTAAGTTCGTTATTTGGCAAAATCGGCCTGCTGATTTCGGAGGAACGAAAAAAAAATGTTTTGTTTGCATTACAAATTTCAAATTGAATTTTGTTTAAGATGCAGTTTAATCCTTGAAATCCATAGATATAATTTTCAACACTAACAAATTAATACTTTCGGAGTATGATTTTCCAAAATTCAATATTAAATCGTTACTCTATCCGCCGTATTCACAAAGCATTCAATCTCCGTTAAGTCCTATCTGAGGTCCTCAGTTAAGGATAAATTTGAATCGCAACCTCAGTTAACGTATTTAACGGTGGTGAAACAGGCCTGTTCCAAGTTAATTTTCACGTTAACTGAGGCTGCGATTCAAATTTATCCTTAACTGATGACCTCAATTAGGACTTAACGGAGATTAAATGCTTTGTGAATACGGCGGTATATGATTTCACAGAATGCTGTAATCGAAAATATCGTCCGTATCTATGAATTTCGTGATCTGTGTTCATAGATGTCATCATTATCATATTCTCATCTACAGATAAGAGACATGTCAAACAAAGTATGATTGAATGCAAAATGAACAATGAAATAACCTCAGCTATCGTATATAGGATAATCCATAGATCCATAGATCTTGGATAATCCATATGATGATGGAAATATATGGTAAGTTAATCAAAATGGGTTTAGAATATCTCCAGTAAAAACAAAACTGGAATATTGGCTAAGTTTCAATTGGTATAATATAATTATTTTCATAGTAGATTGCATCAGGAATTAATATCTCGGATAAGTTCGTTATTAGGTAGAATTGTTCTGGTTTCGGATAAATAATTTTTGCTACTATTGTTGAATTCAATTTCTTATATGATTGAATTTAATATATTTCCTGATGCAGTTCTATCATAAGGATCCATTGATATCATTCCTGACTCTGAGAAACCAATACCAGAGATATGATTTGTCAAAGTTTCAACAAGAGCGCTAAAGCTCCTGTCCACAGGGCTTTCCCTCATTTCTTTGTTTCAAACTGTCCATAAAAAAACCTCACTTAGGAAGGTAGATAGAAAAGAGCCCATCGCTAATCCCTCCTTCTGTTGTTAAACTGAAAAAAGTTCTGTTACAAAACTAAATCAAGTAAATTGAGTATGTTCTCAGTGACAATAATTGGAAGTTTACTGATTAGTCTCTTTACCAGCAAAATGCAATCCGATGGTGGAATGCTAAAAAATAAATTCTTAACATCCGGAGATATTAGGCGGGCCTCATCAGGGACAAGAACGTTTTGGATATATCCCGAAAGAAGAACAGAATTTTTGACTGAAAAAGTTGCCGTTTATGGATCTTATAGGCAGGCCGTACAAGAGAGGAGTTCTATAGGATTCATAGGATACATTCTGTATTTATTTAATTCAAAATATTCGACAGTCAAGATAGTTCTGTCTAAAGTCTACTTCAAAAGGAGAAAATAACTGCCCGTTGAATCTCTACCCAAAAGCTCGAAATCATCAGAGTTCAAAAATTCCGAAAGATTATCTTTCTATCATTTATTTATTCCTCTAGTCAACAAGGGCTTGTTTCACATGCATACGGTTCCATTCGGTTCGTTTCGTTTTCGGTTTCAATTCGGTCGCTGACGACAAGTGTGAAACGGTGCTCCGGTTTAGATTCGGTACCGAATAGAAACCGTACAGCACCGAATAATCCCTCGACACGAATAGGTTTCTATCAGTGTTCAATTTTAAATGGTTTTAATGAATCTGACGTCGTGGAAAAATTGGAATTGTGAGCCCGTGTCGGAAGATAACATGAAACCTAATATGAACCGTATATGTGTGAAAGGCCTTCATTCGTTTTCGGTTGAAACCGAGAATGAACCGAACTGAATGGAACCGTATGGATGTGAAACAAGCCTAATGCTTGTTTCACAAGCATACGGTTTCATTTGGTTCGGTTCGTTTTCGGTTTCCATTCGGTCGCTGGCGACAAGTGTGAAACGGTGCTTCGGTTCAGATTCAGTCACAGAATATACCCTAAGGTATATTCTGTGGATTCAGTACCGAATAGAAACCGTACAGCACCGAATACTCCCTCGACACAAATAGGTTTCAATCAGGTTTGGATTCGTATACATACAGATCAACCGGGGCATTCTCACAGACACGGTTTAGTTTCGGTTTTAACCATAAAGTAATATAAATTTACATATGGTTTCTGTCTCGTTCTGTGATTTTAACCTCAAATCTAGCAGATATCTTTCAATATTTCCTATATTCTTCAAATATAGAAAATACACATAAATACATATTTTCGGTATATTGATGCTATCTCAGTATTCATGAGAAAATGATGGTTTACCAAATGTGGATCGACTGATTTCTGCTGTAAATCTAAACCAGTGTTGTGGAACAAAACTTCCGGAAAATATAAAGATACATTTAAGATGCAGGAAGCATGCAAAGATGTTTGTGTTCAAATTTTGTATAACTTTGATGAATCTGACGTTACGAACAAATTGGAATTGTGATTGAGCTTCTGTTTCGGAAGATAATTTAAAACCTAATATGAACCGTATATGTGTGAAAGGGCTTCATTCGTTTTCGGTTTCAACCGAAAACGAACCGAATGGATAGTTGTGGTATTGTTGATTGCTCTGGTGAGTTTTTTCATTCCTATTTATGAATGTCCGTAGGACTGAGGTTCTTTTGATTTCTGTATTATAGCTTGTAGCTCTGCAACAAAAATGATGCAAATTTAAATTTTCCATTCTTGTTGGAACACTCTTCATATGTTTCAATGAATCGATATTACATAATAAATATCTCAAAATTGTATTCGTAGCACACAATCATCAATTTCCAATTAAAAGAATATTATATCAATTGTGACATCAACTATCATGAATTATCAATTGATCATCTTGTCTGTTAACAAACATTACACCACGAATAAATAGCACGAAGGCATCAACTCATATGTATTCATTTATAATCAACCTGCCATAAGTGTCATTTTCGAAATGGGAAAAAGAGCAGGGAAGTGTGAAATTTTACCACTTCTCACAACGTTGAAACAAATTCTTCGAAACCATTATGTTTTACCCATTAACGAGATGGATCCCCTTGACGCGAAGAGGCTTTTTAAATTTTCTATTCCTCTAATACTTGGGGGAATACCTTCCGTGATTGGTTGTGTAGGATTTCTGTATATTTCACTATCACGTAAGTGCTCTATGATATCATCGCAAATGTTCATCTCTTATTCTTAAATAATATGTTTTGGTATCAATTTTATGACATTCATTTTAGTATTAAATGGTTCCTTTCTTGATTTTCTGTCCCATTTTTTTGCATTGCTTATTCGTTAGAAATACAAGATATTTGTCACAAGCTGTATAGAAGAATATAGAAATTTGGTTAGTGCGGAATTGTCCGTTAAACCTTCCCGTTTGTATAGAAGAATGTTGCCTAACAAAAAATAGCGAAACAAGATCTCTATTTCGTAACAACAATTTTCTTTCAAATTTTCTTCTACAGTCGTCAGGAGTGTGGAATTATTGAATTCACATATCTTCTCAAATTCATTATTTTTCCGAAGTAACATTCACATTTTAACATTGTGAAAATACGTATCTTATTACTACGACTTCTATGCAGAAACGACAACGTTGCGTAATTATCTGACAGGAAATTGACTATAACCTAACAAAATATCTTCTAGTCCTGAACCTATTCTGCTCTTCCTTGATATGTTTTTCATCTTCTTTTATAACTTGGTAATTTGAACATACTTACGATTACCCTTCGGATGTACGAGTATGTTAAAAATATAAGGATGTTTATACTCATTGGTAAATTGAGGGGATATTGCTTTTCTGTTAACCCTATAAGGTTGTCTGTTACAGCTACCAATACCTCAAAACCAGAATCTTCCAGTCCACAGATAACTTTTCTTTCAAATGTATGATGGTCAGGTGAATTTAGAGTTTTCCCTGTGCAACGTGCACCACATCCTAATATGGAGATGTTAGGCTATTTATCATAAATGTACATGCACTGGTAGCTCGTTCCGCAGAATTACATACCGACAAAACGTAGAAACGTTATTCACTAAAAATAGTATGAATCTCCACTTGAAATCAAATTTTCAACGACTGTCAATTGAACTCTCATCCACCTTCGCCGCCATGTTGTAAAAAGAGATGGAGAATTGATAGGCCTTCCTTTTAGATGGTGTTGGTTTGTATCATTTAGCAAACATGTCTTACCATTTGTTTTCTTTGCGTGTGGTGCCATTATTCACCAACATAACAAGGGAGCTTATAGTACAAATCATAAAGAAAAGGTGGAGTTTCATATCCGCTTATACAGACATGACAAAAACAATGTTTTTATATTTTCTATATGAATCAAGTTACTTCTAGTTCGAGGTTGATTTTTATCTTCAGCTGGGTGGTTTAGTGATAGGCAATCCCGCCAGTCCATCACTAGCACAGTTCATAATGATAAGGCTCATCCACCAATGTTTGAAGAAACTCACATTCACATTTGCCTTCACCAAACTATATGTGGAAGACACGAGAGTAGCAATTCCACAATTTCCACCTGATAAAATTGATGAACTTGTGTCAAGTTTCAATAGTTTCCATCCACTCATCCAGTTCATCATAGAGGAGGAGAAAGATAAGGTATTAGCCTTTCTAGACGTGACGGTCGTTACAGAGGATGGTGGCTCTATGCTGATGAGTTGGTAGTTGGTATATGAAGCCCTCAAATCATGGAGGTTTGCTGAATTTTGAATCGGACAGGTCAAAGTCATATAAGGTGAGCACTGTGAAAACATTGATGTACAGATCAGTAAACCTCAGCTCCAGCTAATTTCACGAAGAAAATTTGATTTGATTTGAAATTAAAAGCATATTGAAAATCAACAACCATCCTAAGTCATCAATAATAGTTATTTATGTAATAAGGATCATAAAGAGGATCATTTTGGTAAAAGTCGAGGCGTAGCCGAGTCCGATAACACGTCGTTTATTCAAATGTATTAGACATATATCGGGAATTTCACACTTCGTGATAAGATGAAACATGTGTTTGAATTGGAAATAACCGATTGTGATTCATGTGCCAGTTTTACTGTGGCTTTCGGAAGCATATGATGAGATTAGGGCTAGCAGAAACTGACGAGTGCCGATTCTGTTGGGAGGAGGATGAAACTCCTGATCACTTGATAACGGAATGCCTCACCATCTCAAACCAACGCAAGGAATGCTTTGAACAAGAAATCTGCTGGAGTGAAGACGTAGCCTCCTTGAAGTCATCCCAGATACTGGAGTTCATCAGAACTCTGGAACTGGAAGGTGAGCTGTAGATGGTAATGACATCGACAGCTCTGACGGGGGGCACAATAGACCTTAAGGTCGCAGTGCAACGTTAACCCGGGTCTACAACAATATACAATATACAGTATGTGTCAGTTCATTCAGACCAGAATTCCATTTTATCGTGATAATACCTTTACATTGTTTTGTTGTTTCTATGTACAGTTTCTTTGACAACGTGTTAATTACTGCCTATGAACATCTTAACGACTTTTTGAATTTGGTAAAATTTTAAAAAAATTCCACCATTTTATGTATACATCTTTTGTGTATTGTTAACTTATACCTGTTTTATTTTATTTTTTCTGTAGCCTGGATAAAGTCTGAATATATGGACGAAACGTTGGCTTAGCTCAAACTGGTATTTCATTGCTACAGTCCTAATACTGTGAAACTAGCATAATGTTAACTCAAGGACGTGAGTCTATCGACTTCATTTTGTTTTAATTATCTATTCTTTAAGAGTTCACTTTTGTTAAAGCCATTATCATCAAAGCCTCATTTGTATTGTACTCAAATATTGTTATTATTCAAGGTAACTTGTGGCCACAACCTATTGGAAATCTTATTTTTCTTATTCAAATGCTGACAGCTATCCTCGTTTTGATTATTTTCATCGGAAATGCAAGAAACTATTTCCGCAGCAATAATCGAATAAGTAGATATTCATTTGGTGCTCCAGGAAAGTCCATAGACATCATAAGAAGATCCAATAAATTATGCTCTCTGGTATTTTACACAATGAAAATACTTTTAGTGGTCCATGCTTCACTTCTTTATGCTACTAACTCTTTTTGCGACAATCAGGAGTTCAAAGAAGATGATGGTTATGTTTGTGGCTCCTTGGTTCCTCTGTGGTTCTTTTTCAGAGTGGACCACCCGGCGATACTCCTGATCATAAGGATATGTATGTTGTATGTAAACTTCTCCTATCTACCCATTCTGACAATTTTGATATCGAGTCCATTGACGACAGCATCTCTCATTTTTATTCGAGTACGGGAACTTCGAGAATTATTTCTTGATTTCAACCAGAGTTCAGGGAATAAACCACCTACAAAAGAACAGTTGGTATTTTTCATCGAATATCATGCAGAAATAGCGGAGTAAGTATTCATCAATTAGTAGAGAAAATTACAAGGATGTATTGGAAAATTCTTAGCATACCATAGAACTCATAGAAGGAAACAAAATTTGAAAGTCAAAATATTTCGAATTATCCAACATACCGAACTCTTAATAGAATCCATTCATTACAACCTACCTGCAACGCCTCTAGTCCTTTCAAAAATAAATTATCATCTTACTCGGCAAACCAGGACTCCATATATTCCATGACCTATTCAATAAGAGAAAATTTACTCGGCGCTCTTGTTCCTAGGAACAGAGTGCTTATCAATTTGCCCAAGTATCTGTAATGTTAAAATTTTTGGATAAAAATGGTCTTAAACGATTTGGTTCGACTCACTGATCAAGAATTCGTGGTCAGAATTTATTCTGTCCGGCCAGCCGGTCCAGCTTTTAACACGATAACTCTCGAACGGAATGACCTAGGCAGTAGGTTTGGGATATAAATATCTCAGTTAAGTTCGTTTTTGGACAAAATCGGCCAAACAATTTTTTTTTTGTATATTACAAATTTCAAATTCAATATTTTTTTTTTATATTTAGTTAAACCATAAAAATCCATTGATATCATTTTCAACTTTAACAAGCTAATACTTTCGGAGATATGATTTTTCAAAATTTCAATAATATACCGTAGTTCTATGTTTTCACAGAATGTTCTAATTATTCTATCTATGAATTATCATATGATCTGTGTTCACACATGTCATCTTATTTTCCTATGTTTTCGTTCATTTAACTGGTTACTGTTTGCGGCAGCTATCGTTTGGTCAAGTTTGAAAGATAAACGTCATTAATGTCCAACGAAATTTAAAGTTTATTTCTGAACAGTTTGGTTGATGCAGGCATGTAAACAATTTGAAATTTGGATTCGCAAGTTCATAGGCAGGGTTTTTTGGTTAGTGAGTTGAAATTGAATAGTGCAAGGAAGTCGATCATAATTTACGAGTCATTCTCTAATTATGGAAGATTTAGAACAGGATTTAAGATTTCCTACAGGGGGGACGTCGTGATAATCGGTTAAGCCAGATCATACGAAGCCGATCGAGCTGAAATTCGGTACTCGACTGTAAAATGGCGGCTCGAAGGCATGTGCGGAATTTCAGTGGAAAGTTTCTGAAATATGAAATTTTTGTGGAAAAAACATAGTATCAATATTATGAAACCCGTCTGGAATAAGATTTCAATACATCCTCGTATTTTTCGTTTATCAGTGCTGCTAGAATGTAATTATGCACCAAATTCGAATTTATGATTTGAGTAATTTATGTAG
Source organism: Halyzia sedecimguttata (assembly GCA_937662695.2). Taxonomy (NCBI): domain Eukaryota; kingdom Metazoa; phylum Arthropoda; class Insecta; order Coleoptera; family Coccinellidae; genus Halyzia; species Halyzia sedecimguttata. Next base: position 66,172,898 of record OW569413.2, on the reverse strand, counting down.
GTACGACTATAATCGACCCACCAAGGCTCCGCATGCTTTTATGCATAAATTCTAGTCAGAATCTCTCAAACTACATTGTAGTGAATTCGACATAAAAACTTAGCTTACAACTGCAATTAACTCAAGAACTGAAGCCTAGATCTTCTCGGATATCAGCATTGTTTTTACGAATGGTCGAGTCTTAAACCGCATGGAAATATTTCGCGGTGTTTGTGAGACATACTGATACACCATTCGTTTCAGTCTTAACATTAATTTCCATGTATCCCAGATTTTACTTTATCGGGAGTTTTCCGAATGTGTTGCCTAAAAATTGTTTTGTTATTAGCTCAGTTTTGAAAGCTGAATTTATATTCACTGTCCAGGATTAATAAAAGAGCTAATATTGCTAATGAAATGAATATATATACAGGGTGATTTACGAAGACCGTTCGTTAAAATATTTCAAAGAAAGACTGGATATAAACACTTGAAATTTTAATGTTAATCTTTGTTAGGAGATATGAATTCTTGGAATAAATTTCAGATTCATTGGACTTTCGGTTTCACTGGAAATTTTTTTATTGATAATCAGATTACCCATTGAATTCTGCATTATTTGAATGTGTCACTTACATATTATTCTCAGAAAATTCGCGTGAAATCCCTTAAAATTTTCTAGAATAGGGCTTTATTCCAATGTTAATAGCTTGTAGATTTTTGCATGAAAATTCCTAATTTTCTATAGCTTCTATCAGAAAACATACCAATGCTTCTCCTTCGTTAATTCATAATTCCATTCAAAATACAGTCCAATTTTATTTTCAGGAATTCGCTTTTTTCTTTCCTCAAAGTTTAAGGGTGAAAAAAAAACAATTGTACAATGATAAGTTTTCAGTTACAAATATTCGATATGTTTTCATTGAAGCATTTCGAAAGACGTTCTCTAACGGATTGGGTTGCTCTACGAATTTCGGCAGGGTCCAAACTATCGACAGCCGCAACAAATTTTAATTTTCAGATACTGGTAATTCATAATATGATCATTATAAGCTAATTCCTTGATTCGACCCCATAAATAACTATCTAGAAAAGTGAGATCCGGTGATCGACCAGACCAAAGATAAAGGACCTCTATTTTCCCACCAACGATCTTCGAATAAATCCGCTAGCTTGGCATCTACCTCTATACTGGAATAGCTGATGCTCCATCCATTTGGAACCAATGATTATTAATTTTTTCAAATCTTCGCTTAGAATTCTCAAAAAAGCTACACTATTCAAATTTTCATCGTTCATCGATAAGTAATCAGAACACATTAATTCTGAATTGAAATTGGTTCTCAACTTCCATTACTGCTCGAGGATTCTCTTGTGCCCAAATATGCCAATTTCTTCTGTCAAAAATTCCCCCATAATTTTGCCTCGTCCGTCCAGATGATTTTTCGTAAGAAATCAGGATCTTCTTGGAGCCTCATTATAAATCCTTCACAAAGGGCAAATTTGCGTGCATAATCTCCTGGTTGTAATTTCTGTAGCCTAATGAATTTAAAAGGATGTAGTTTGTGGCTATGAAGAATTATCTGCATGGAAGCGTAAGAAATTCCTAAATCAGCAGAAGCCGATCTGATGGAGATACGTGGATAAGCGTGGAAATATCCTAGACCTAGAGTATCAATTTCATTATCTTCGTTTTCAGAAATCGGTTTTGCTCCTACATAAGGTCTCACTACGTTTCCATGATCCAGAAAATTTCTCTTGAATCTATTAAATTTTCCTTTCGTCATTTTGGGTAGATGTGGATATTTTGCGTTGAATGCTAGTCATTTTCTTCCGATTACTCTGTCATTTTCACCATACATCACAAATAAATCGAAGAAAATATCATTGGAATAACGTTCCAAGACGAAAAATAATTCTTAGCTTCTTACTTAACGGTAGTTACAATCGAACAGATCTGACCAAGAACTGTAAAAATACTTGAAAGATAAAGTGGATATCCAATATGTTGAGAATTTTTTGCGATCGAAAAATAATACCTATGTTTTAGCATATTATTTCTGCCGAAATTGGTAAGGCATAATGCAATCCCTTGGCGCTTAAAAAACGATGGCCACATGGAACGTAAGATTAAATACATAATATTAATTATTAAATTCTTGTTTTTTCTTCACCATGACTTCTGAAGAATGGATGAAACTTCAATAATGTAAACGGGAACCAGACCATGAGATTTTGCCCTATATATTCGGAAATAAGGATTTTAAAGCAGTAGTATGTAGGTATTACACTTATACATTTTTTTTAACATAGATTCCAGCTGACCAATAAAAACATGGGTTCTCATTTGAAAAAAATGCGTTTTGAGGTTTTTGTGGTGTCTGACTCTGACATTGAAATAGAAATACCCTGTATGTTCAATTGAATTTTTAATTAACGAAGGAGAAGCATTGGTACGTCTTCTCATAGAAACCACAAAATTAGGAATCTTGATGCAAAAATCTACAAGTTATCAACATTGGAATGAAGCCCTATTTGAGAAAATTTAAAGGGTATTTTCTGATTTCACACGAATTTTCTGAGAATAATATGTAAGTGACACATTAAAACAATATAGAATTCAATGGGTAATTTGATTATCAATCACCCTGTATATGTATATATAGTAAGTGTTAGCAGAGGTTAGAGTATAACGGGGTACATACAATTCGAAGCATAATACAAGAGCTTAGGGAAAAACCTCAGCAAAAAACCCTGTCTTTCCGTGGGTGTTATGATTTGCAAATATTGAATTTTTTTACGAAATTAGCTGAAAATCAAAACGGAGAGGTTTCTCCAAAGTTCTCGAAACTTCCTGAAAATGAAAAGACGAGAGGAGAAAAAGGAACAAATTAAACATAATATAAAAATAATTTAAACCTTCGTATGCCTACCACTTATTTTTTTAGGTGCATGAGTAGCTTGAACAGAAGCCTTAGTTATGACCACTTACCCGTTCAAATATTTCTGCCAGTTATACTTGCCCTTTATACATATCAAATTGTGTTGGTAAGTTTGTGGATTTATTCAATTTCCTAAAAAAAATACTTGGAGAACGGCATATTTTATTGGGCAGAAAATTTAGAATGATGTTCGTAGAATATCTTATATATCATTTTTTTAGACCCATGACATCGCTGCCGTGTTTCTTCTAGCTGTATGGTTCTTTCCGTATATTTGTGTGTGCTTATTAGGAGAACGTCTCCAGCATGAGGTGAGTAATCCCTTCATTTGACTTTGATGATAGAGATATAAACAGCAGGTTGAGCTTTTCACCGCTCTCATAATGTTGTACGACCAAGGTGGTGTTCAACGCTGATTGGGGAATCCCCTGGCTGAGATACTTCGATTGCGTCGCACCATTGGTGTTCCACGGGAAAGACAACTTGCAGCGCACTATACAGGGTGTCCCACGTTCGAGTGCCTATTAGACGTTTCTGAAGAACTGGACATATTTGAAATCTGAAATTAGCGATTATGATGTTGCTTGAAATTCTCTACAAAGCTAAAATATTTTCGAAGCCCAACCTCTTCCGGTTATACAGGGAGGGAAAATAAATTTGATGAAATTTTTTTCTTTTCAAGTTTTGCATTCCTGGTATTATCAATTATTCAATGCTGAAAACATTTCTGTTAAAAACATTGTATTAATTTGAATAGTTTTCAGAATATCGAAAAAAACCGGAAAAAAGTCAAATATCGTCGGCGACACCGCAAAACCAAGTAACTGCAAAAACCAACATTTTCAGAAGCCACTAAAAACTTCATAATTTTGGATTGATGAATTAGTTTAAATTCAAAATAGTTACAAACCACTTGATATTGATTGTCTCAGGGTCTGTTTACTATTTGAAAAGAATTTGCACACCTTACAAATAAAATTAAATAATTACCGCCGAAATCTCATTTTTGAATTTTTATCAGTTACTTGGTTTTGCGGTGTCGCAGACGATATGTTTAGTCAGTATTATGTTCATTATTCTTATTTTAAACATCCTGAACGTAACCCGTAACCCGGTTATACAGGGAGGGAAAATAAATTTGATGAAATTTTTTTCTTTTCAAGTTTTGCATTCCTGGTATTATCAATTATTCAATGCTGAATACATTTCTGTTAAAAACATTGTATTAATTTGAATAGTTTTCAAAATATCGAAAAAAACCGGAAAAAAGTCAAATATCGTCGGCGACACCGCAAAACCAAGTAACTGCAAAAACCAACATTTTCAGAAGCCACTAAAAACTTCATAATTTTGGATTGATGAATTAGTTTAAATTCAAAATAGTTACAAACCACTTGATATTGATTGTCTCAGGGTCTGTTTACTATTTGAAAAGAATTTGCACACCTTACAAATAAAATTAAATAATTACCGCCGAAATCTCATTTTTGAATTTTTATCAGTTACTTGGTTTTGCGGTGTCGCCGACGATATGTTTAGTCAGTATTATGTTCATTATTCTTATTTTAAACATCCTGAACGTAACCCGTTTTTACAACATCCAAGAGGAAGAATCTGGAAAGGTCATGCATCTTTTGAATTTCAGAAATATCATCACAGGGTGTTTCAAATTTTGTGTGGAAATTTGTGATCAAAAATTGGCCATAACTTCTGTTTTTTAAATTAGAACCTTATTTTTTATGATTGCGTTGGATTCTGCGGTGAAATATGATGATAGTTTTCTAACATGATTATGCTCCTAAATTCAATAATTTTCAAGTTTTTTTTTTCAATTTAGGAGCATACTCATGTTAGAAAATTATCATTATTTTTAACCGCAGAATACAACGCAATCACAAAAAAAATAAGGTTCTGATTTGAAAAAAAGAAGTTATGGCCAATTTTTGATCACAATTTTCGACACAAAATTTGAAAGACCCTGTGATGATATTTCTGAAATTCAAAAGATGCATGACCTGTCTACATTCTTCCTCTTCGATGTTGTAAAAACAGTACACGTTCAGGATGTTAAAAATCGATCTCAAATAAAACATGATTTATTCCGACGAATCAAGATAAGTCATGCTCCAGATAAGAATCCATGAAAAGGCGAGAGTACTACATATTACATTCGATTCGTTTTTCTGCTGGTTCTTAGCTCGGATATTCATCTTCTTTTGGTTTCGATATTTGTAGATGCATAGAATACATGCATACATGTTATTCTATGCATTTTGGTATCTATGCTAGTGCCTCGTTTCACAGGCATTTCCTTCTTCCAGTCCTAAGCAGTAACAAGGAGGTGGATCAATTAAAAAATATGTTCAATCTCTTCAACCATAAACCTTACTGGTCAAAATGTGTATTTTTTTTCATTCACAGAGCTCTTCCATATCGGAAATTGTCTACGATAACGAATGGTATAACATTGAAGATGCCAAAGTGATAAATATATTCAAAATGTTTCTCCATAGTTTAAGTCGACCAATGACAATGAAACTGAGACCATTGGGAGCACTGAACCATCTTATTATTATCAAGGTACCTAATGTAATTAAAGCAAACTTTATAATTTCAATTTATATCATTGTAAGTACTATACATAGAATAGTATATAAATATTCTATAACATGATAATATGATATTTCATTTACAGATTCTGAAAACAGCGTACTCATTTCTAATATTCTTCTTTGATACAACAAAATGAGTGAAAAAACTGGCGTTAAATTATAAAATATCGCGGAATTTATATTGCACGCTTCCTAAAATCACATTTTGCATGGAAATAAATATAATTAAATTTATGTGTGTTATCATCGTACATTAAATGAAATGTAGTGGTCATAAATAAATATTATTCTGACAAATGTGAATTGTATTCTCAAATGTATGAAAAGTAGGTAGGGTATATTCAGCAAAATGTTGTTTGATTTTTCATCGTCAAATGGAATGAGATGATTCTAACGTTATATATGCAAGAATGCAAGCCAAATTACTTGAGTTATACCCAATGAACAAGAGATTTACGAAAATCTCAATAATAATTAGTAATGTTTGTGTTTGTGTAGTTTTCCTTGTTTCAGTGTTTTATTTGATTTTATAATGATGTCTTGTAAATATATTGTAGGCTTGAAAATGACCAAAATCATTGGCCGAAACGTCGCATTGATGTAGATTGAAATTTAAGAAATAATACTGGATTTTATTTGTCACCTTTTCCCAAGGTTCCTATAGATATAATCGATAAGGGTGAAGCATTTATATGGTATTATAATAAATTGGTTCAAACCCTGTGGACAGGAGCTTTTTGGCGCTCTTGTCCAAACAGACAAATTATATCGAAAGTATTGGTTTCTCAGAGTTGGGAATTATATCAATGGATTCCTATGATAGAAATGCATCATGAAAGAAATTAAATTTAAAAAAAGTGTCGTTTAAAAAAAATGCTTCAAAAATTATCTTATAAAAAAAGAGCAATCTACAATGCTTCAATGCCTTAATGCTTCAAAAATTGTCATTAAATTTATTTATCAAGATTAAATGAGCAATCTGCATTGATTAGACATCGTGGAATGGGTTGTTGCAACTTACACTCGGTGCATAGTTTTCACAACTCGAAATACCTAAGAAAAGTATCATCGAAATGTCTAGAGCAAGGCTGGAGACAATCGTAGCAGATTGTGTAAGTAGTGGATTACGAACAAATCATTAGTTCAAAATATGTTAATAAAATAATTTCCTTTTTTCATAATTTAAAATTCAATACCACTAACACATTCTTTTCTGTATTATGAACCTTAACTCAAGAATGATTGATTCACAAATGTAGATCCATATTTCAGTATTTTTTTGCTAGCTACATGAAAATACTGTATATAGGAACATGTCTCACTACTCAAGGAAGTAAAAGGTAATATTAACCTCAGTGGTCAACGAACAGTAGTTTCTTTCGATGATTCCATTATGTTCTTCTTTCCTATTGCCTCCATAAACTACATCAAAACAGTCTTGTAGATATTCACAAATTCAAGAATCGAATACTTGCTTTCCAAGAGAAAATAACAACTTCGAATTGACAATCTCTAATAGCTAGAAAAGATGACATTTATGAATAGTGATCACAGACAGATTCTGTGTTCACATTCTGTAAATACATAGAACTTACCATGTATTATTGAAACTTTTGAAACATCATATCTCCGAGAGTATTAGCTTGTTAGAGTTGAATGATAACAATGGATTCTTATGATGAAACTGAATCTTAAAAAAAATTTAATTCAAAAGTTGTAATGTAAAAAAAATTTTTTTTTCGTTACTCCGAAACTATCAGACCAATTGTGCCCAATAACGAACTTAACCGAGATATTTATTCCTCAAACCTACTCTAAAAATTTCAACTGTCTAGCTCATTCCGTTCGAGAGTTATAATGTTAACGGCCAGACGGCCGGCTGGACAGAATCAATTTCGACCACGGATTCTTGATCAGTGAGTCAACCCAAATCGTTCAAGACCATTTTCAGCCAAAAATTCGAAAATTACAGACATTTGGGCAAATTGATAAGCACTCTGTTCCGAGGAACAAGAGCGCCAAAAATTTTAAGCTAAAGGTTGTTCGAGGATCGGATAAAACTGCTATACCTATATAATGTTTTAAGATCTTTCAGACTTCCTGCATGCTCAGCTTTTTCATGAAATTTCACACGAATTAACTCACTTTTTCATCGACCTCTATGAAAAGTGACATTTTGCGTAGGTACTAATTTGCGGCCGTAAAATAACAATTATTGAAGGCAAGTACTTTGTGGACGAATAGTTATTTATGTATCCATTGATACATAAATAACTATTTACTATTAACTATTATTACGAAAAACTGTCCATTATAATCGAGTCTGTATTGAACCGTATCCATAGTGACCACAGCACTGACAGTATTCTAACTTTAATTATGTTTGTTTCGTAATGAACCGTATCATGCCGTCATATAGTGACTACAGCGGACGAGAAAGTACCTATATCTACGGACAAGAAAGTACTTTCTCGTCCGCAAAGTAACTGCCTTCAATAATGTTCGTTTTTACGGCCGCAAATTAGTACGTAAAATGTTACTTTTCAAAGAGGTCGACGAAAAAGTACTTTTTCGTCCGCTGTGATCACTATGAATACGGTATGATACGGTTCAATACAAACATAAAGTGTATGTCATTTTGTCATTTGCTATTATGAAATTATTCAAGGGGTCCAAAATTCATAAAAGTATCTAGAGGTCGACGAAAAAATGTAATATGCCCCTCGACGAAAAACTGTATATTGTTTCGTCTGCTTGATATCCTCGGTACCACCTCGGATAGCAACTTGCAGACTCGACTATAATAGAGAGTTTTTCGGCCTCACTACTTAAATAATAAGCTTGTCTTACAAACCACAATAACAGAAAGAACGTCCGTAAATTATTTTAGTATAATACCTACATTGTACGGTTTCGATTTCAATGGAACAAATTTAATTCATAATTCTATGATTATGTTTCTACTACTGTCATTCATTATGTCATTAACACAGCACAGAATAAATATTTATTTTTATTACTTCATTTTATGATCATTTTAAACATAACCTCAATAAGGTTGAAAGCTGTTTTGGGTTAATAGCAGCTCTTTTAACTTATTATTATTTCAAGTGGTGTAAATAATAAACTCTAGTTTCTGGATCTATTTTCACAAAGTTTATCACATTCCACAAAATGTCTCATAACGCCAATATGGACCTCACCGAAGAAGATGCCGCCGATTTGCAATTTCCTAAGGGTGAGTTGCCTTGGAAAATTTTGAATACATTATAAAGCGTTATTCGAACTTTGTTATTTCAGAAACGAACCCCACTTCAAATTTACTCAGTTTCAATACCGAATCAGTAAATTTGCAACTTAGTGAATTCAAAACGTCTTGCTCAAATTGTTCGATCGATTTAGTTGCGCCCTATTTCTTTTGTGTACAATGTAAAATACCAATTTGTTCTCATTGTTTCTGTAATGGCGTCGAATTTTCTGTTCACAAAAATGATCATGACTATCAAATTCTCAAAGATAGCTTCATGTTGTTCGAGAACTCTGATTGGACAGCCAAAGAAGAAATGACTATGCTGAAAGCACTATTGAGGTAGGCCTACAATTAGACTCGAAATTATAACTGTTGGACCCCATGATTATTGTACAATAATTTTTGGTACATAAGAAATCTCATATTTGTACCATTCATTAGGGGATCTAAACGCTATGTATTGTTAAATTTTGATTTGTAGGTACGGCAATTGGAATTCAGTGGCCAATGAACTATCTAAAAGAAGTGTGAAAGAAATTAAAGAACATTATGACTATTTTTACCTCAAAAGGAAAGGATCAGAGCTGTTTCCCAGAATCAAAGAAGCACAAACGACTGTGTTTCCCGAACCGGTTGTGCCTTATAGGTTAAAAATAAATAACTCTGAAGATCCTCCCAGATTTCAACCTAACACTACCGGATACAGTTCAATGGCAGGCTATAATCCAGCCCGTTCTGATTTTGAGTGTGAATATGACGGTAGTGCAGAAGATATATTGTCAAACTTGAAGCCCCTAGAGGAATCTGATTCCAATTATGAGCTCTTAACAAAGTTGCAGTGTTATGTTATTCAGTGTTATAACAGGAGGTTGAGAGAACGGCAAAGGTGGAAGACCATAATGAGACGGCACGGATTGATTTTATCCAGGAAATGCATGAGTTGGTTGAGTAGATATGATATAACAATCACGAAACCTGTTTATATGAAGCTTGTTAGATTCATGCAACTGTGCGAACCTGAACATTTTGAGTTTCTTATGGAGGGATTACATAGGGTTGGTGAATTGAAGCTTCACATATCAAGGTGAGGCATTTAGCTAGTTGACAACAAAATTCTGGATTTATATTCCTTTATTATACAGGGTGTCTCATTTCATTATATTCAAATCATTCACTTAATACTAAATCCAAGTAAATTGAATAAACCTAAAAGTTGAAGTTTTTCATTACTTCTCGATCTACAGGGTGTTATATCATATAAAATCATTCAGTTTTGAATACATATGTAGAGCCTTGTTTATCCGTACTCAAGTTGATCAGAACATCGCTATAATCCGAACTCTCGATTGCCCCTCCCTCTCTCTTGTTGCGACCGCCGACCGCTGACCTCACGTTTTGTCTTTAATTAAGAACAACCTACCTCGCAGAATTACGTCTATCTTTCTATCTTTCTTATTCACAATCTCCACAACAGGCATCCGGCAGACCCCGGCACACTACCGTTGGGGAGGCTTAGGCTCAGCAGTTATGCTATGTGCCCGAAATCCTGTAATAAATATTTTCATGTGTGAAGTCTCAAGTAAATCCTTGGTGTCCCTGGGGACTGCGGGAATCCCGGATATATCGATCACCAAGGATTGGCAGTTGGCACGTGCACACAACAGTCACAACACTAACTCTACTTTATCTGGGTAATCCTTCAAAAATAGCACATAATAACATTTAATAAACTTAGTTTGAGAGTATTGCGTCTTTCTTAGTACTAATTTTCAAAACTAATTTTTGAGTTTTAAACCAAGACGCGGTTAAAGTAACCATCCCGCCGTGACAACCATTTTGGAACTGTACGTCTACCTTCAATATACTCGCCTGCTACCTATTTTAGGGCTTATGAAAATGATACCTACACTGAAACACAAACATAAAACTTTAACCATAGTTGAAAAGTGTGCCATTCTTGACAGTTCGACAATTACTGATTTAAAAAGAGAAGAACACAAAATTCTATCATTTGTAGCTCGAACAGAGAAAGGTCCAGGGTTGAGAAAAACTTTAAAGTTGCCAGAAAAACCAGTGCTAGAAGAAGCACATCTCACTTGGTTTTTAGAGCAAAGACGTAGAAATGTTCCTTTATCGGGTTAAATTATAATGGAAAAAGCCAGATTTTTCCATAAGAAATTAACAGGGTCTGATTTCAGTGCAAGAAGAGAAGATAATTTTAAGAAGCGTCATGACATACGTCTGTTGAAATTGTCAGGTGAGATCCTCCCTAGTAATGTGGATGCTGTTCAACCATTCCTAAAAAAAATTCCTAAATGGGATAAGAGAAAAAGGCCTTTGTCCAAATCAAATCTATAATGTGGATGAATCAAGATTCTTTTGGAAGATGCTGCCAGATAAAACTATAGCCTTTACTGCTGAAAGTAGAACTCCTGGATCAAAATTATTTTAAAAAAAAGTGGGAAAGCCCTGTGGACAGGAGCTTTGGCGCTCTTATTCAAACTTTGAAGAATCATATCTCCGAAATTATTGGTCTCTGGGAATGATATAAATGGATTCTTACGATAGAACTGCATCATGAAAGAAATTGAATTCAAACAGACCCCGATAACGAAGTTATCTGAGAAATTCGTTCCTCAAATTAACTCTGAAAATTATATTATATCAATTAAAACTTAGCCAATATTGCAGTTTTGTTTCTACTGGAGATATTCTGAACCAGGTTTGATTATGTATCTTACCAAAGTATATATTTCCATCATCATATGTATTATCCACGGGCATTATTTTTTCACTTTAAAAGTATAATATCATATCATCCTCATAATTCTACGATAGTTGAGGTCATTTCATTGATCATTTTGCTTTCAATCATACTTTGTTTTCTAGGAAAGGAGGTGTATTTTATATCAAGAATAACGAACCAGATATAATTTGACATTTATCTCTCAGGAAAATAAGATGACATAATGTGTAAAAACACAGATCATATAATAATTCATAGATATAATAATTAAGTACATCATTCTGTGGAAACATAGAAGTACGATTGATTATTGAAATTTTGAAAAATCATATCTCCAAAAGTATTAGCTTGTTAGAGTTGAAAATGATATCCTTGATGAGTGAGTCGAACCAAATTGTTTAAGACCATTTTTAGCGCTCTTGTTCCTCGGAACAGAGTGCTTATCAATTTGCCCAAATGTCTGTAATTTTGGAATTTTTGGCAGAAATTGGTCTTGTTTCGACTCACTGATCAAGAATCCATTGTCAAAATTTATTCTGTCCGGCCGTCCGTCCGGCCGTTAACACGATAACTCTCGAACGGAATGAGCTAGACATTTGAAATTTTAGGTTTAGGAGATAAATATCTCGGTTAAGTTCGTTATTGGGCAAAATCGGCCCAAAATGATTTTTCAAGATTTCAATAATTATTCTGAATTCTATTGAATACTATTATAATTTCCTGATGTATATAAATCCAACATGAGATGAGTCATAGACCTACGTTTTGAATTTGATTGAATTGACGCACAGAAGCCAAATTGAAAATGTGGGAAAGCCCTGTGGACAGGAGCTTTGGCGCTTTTGTTCGAACTTTGACAAATCATAACTCCGAAAGTTCTATCATAAGATTCCATTAATATATGTAATTCCCAACTCTGAGGAACCAATACTTTCGGTATTCAACGGTTTTTTTCTGGGTTTTCTCTCCCAAACTCTGAAAAATATCTATAAAATAAAAATTAATTATTTTTTGATTTGCTTCTGCGTAAGAAACACAGGATATTTCTCAGAAGCAATCAATTGAACAATGTGACAATTCTTGAATTTCACAAAATAACTATCAACAAAATAATTCTAACGATTTTCATTGAGCGTCTGACGAAGGAGTCTGATATAGACTCCGAAACGTTACGATATAGTTGTTTCTTCATTGATGTGTTTCGTTGTTGTTTGTTAGGCAACATTGTTCAATTGATTGCTTCTGACAAATATCCTGTGTTTCTTACGCAGAAGCAAATCACAAAATAATTAATTTTTATTTTATAGATATTTTTCAGAGTTTGGGAGAGAAAACCCAGAAAAAAACCGTTGAATAATGAGTATACCTCCCACAGTATCCTTTAATGATTACTCTATACTTTCGGAGATATAATTTGTGAAAGTTTGAAAAAGAGCGCCAAAGCTCCTGTCCACAGGGCTTGAACCAATTTTTCATCAAAAAATTCGAAAATTACAGATATTTGGGCAAATTGTAAAGCACTCTGTTCCGAGGAACAAGAGCGCCAAAAAGGATCATTTATATGCCTTGTGGAAACTCAACAGGGAATAATAAATAACAGTTATTTGCTGTGGGGAAGACCAAAAAACCAAGGTCTTTTGGGTCCGTTAAATTACCGGTGCATTATCAAGGGCAAAGGTGTGCTTGGGTAACTAGAGATATTTTCCTGGAGTTTTGGAAATATTGGGAATCTAAATTTAGCTCATTCACTAACTCGACCGGCGTATTTGGATATGAAACTTTTCCTGCAATTATAGACATTTAGTGAATTTTCATCCTTCAAAAGAGAATAAAATGCTCTTACTTCAAGTTGACATAAATTCACAATAGATTAATGTCCATTTTTGTGCCTTGATGGATGAAATAAGGAGAATTGTAGCAGACTCATGGCTAACAAAAAAAATTCCGAAATTTAGGAAGCATTATCCTTTGTTCGTCCTATTTGTTACTACTGCTGTTTACCACATTTATGTTCCTATTTGGAAACCTTTCTTGAAAGAAGCAAATAAGAAACTGGAAAAAAATTAATTTCCGTTTAATTCAAACAATAAATGAAATAATGACAATTGATTTGAAAAACTGCGATTGATTAGTTTGAATAAATTTTTGCACATCTTGAAAAAATATATCATTAAGATATAGTATTACTTTTCCAGACTCTGTGATTTTCGTTCGAAAGGAATTACAACTTTAGGAGGGGCCCAACTTTACCTCAAATTAAAAAATCAACATGAAGAGTACAAGAAGGATCTCAAACTGTTCCAAAAACAGAGCAAATATAATTGGAAACAAGTACCGCAAATTATTCCTGCAGCATCTGAGATGTTTGTGAATAAGAGGAGACCTGCGTTTGCACCCCTAGATATTTTGGGAATGCCTGAATATGAAAAATTGTCCACAAAAGAAAAAGATCTTTGTTCAAATGTTAGATTAACACCTACGTTATATTTTGAATTGAAAAATCTGTTGGTTGCCGAAAATAAGAAGATGGGTCATTTGAAGCTACAAACTGCTAGGAGATTATTAAAAATTGATGTCAATAAGACACGGAAGTTATACGATTTCTTAGTTGATGAAGGATTCATCTGTAAACCTTAAAGGGGCTAAAATCAGTTTTATTGACTGAGTTTATTTATTGAAATACTATTTAATAAGTATTGATGAGTCCAGTAATCCATATGTACATATTATATTATATTTCATATTTTTATTAGTTCAGTTGTACTACTCTACTTTGTGATAATGTTTACTGAATGGAACAATTCCAAATATAAAGTGATTTTTCTACATTTAATTTTTTTCATCCAGTTTTAAGCTTTTATGCCTAGATATATTTCTAGTTGGCTGAAATTCATTTGCTACTGATATTCAGTTATGTATACATTTTTTTAAGAATAAAAAGTTATTTTTAAATATTATGTTGACTATTTTTTTTTTTTTCGTTTGCTTGCTCTACTCCGTTTTCATAATTATTATCATCTGAAAAACAATTGTGGGTATGAACAGCAGTGATGAAGCCGCCTAGGAACACTGTCTTTTCAAGGACTCATTAATTCCTTTTTCATAACAATGTAGGTATCGACTACTTGCTCCAAATAATAAAAAACTTCTATCCCCAAATAGTTACAATTTGGAATTTTGTTGAAAATTCATAGAGTAGTTTGAAAAGCAAAATTTTATTGATGTGGGGTTCTCAATTCATTGCAAACTTTCCTATTGTTGTTAATTTTATTTTGATGATGATTTTCAGAATTTGAGAATGCAGAAACCCTACTCATTTCTGAAGTGCACATGTTGTTAGAACATAGGAAGGCGCAGAATGAATCTGCCGAGGAAGAGCAAGAGTTTTCAGATGTCTTCATGAAAACTTTAACATACACAAATCGTTTCAGGAAGTTCAAGAACAAAGAAACTATAACGGCAGTTAGAAAGTGAGTAAATTTATAAATTAATTCTTTTTTATTCAATAGTATAGTCACGGCCATCTATAGATATTTGAAACATTGGCGAATTCATTAGATTAGTTATTTTCTTTGGAATCCCTGGAAGAATAAGCGATATGAGATCCTTAAACAAGACACACGGTGAAATATTCATTAATTTTAACCATCAACAAATATTCCGCGTGGCCGGGCCAGATCATAGTAGAAAAATATGTAATTCGCTTTCTTTACTTTCCAAAAGGGCCCCAAATTCTGGTGTGTCCAAGGGCCCAGCTTAGTTCAAGACGGATCGAATCGAATTTGATTGCGGATGCGAAGGTGGGTACCAAAGGCCCTCTATTCGAAAAATAAATGATGCCAAAATATGAAGTATTAAGTTTATGCAGTGGCAGAACACAGAAAGGTTATATCTTTGTGAACAACGAGAACCAAGTCAAGTTTCAGTCATTATACATATTATTTTACACAATTACATCTACAATTATAACAAATATTCGTCTTCAATAACTTATATATCAATTCTTCTCCTGAAAGTAGTTTAATTTGGAACATTTAAAAACCTGTTAATCTCTAAACGTTTTACACTTTAACATTCTTAAATATGTGTACAACTTGTTTAATAAAGTTCTTGATCCTCGCAAAGTAATAACCAAGGCTCCCAGGGATGTTGTCTGGTTTGCAGAAGCCGTGGACAATATTTTACTAGGAATTTACCGAGTAGGGTAATAGAACAAAATCAAAATGGTCGCAGTTCTGGAAGGCGGCATATTAGCGAAACGAGCCCGTTCAACAATCTTATCTAACAAAATAGGCTTAGGGATATTTATTTGATAAACTTTATGTTGAAAATTTCTTAGCGTTCTGCCAATAGGGTCTCGAAATAAGTTCGTATAATTAATATATGTACTTATGCATAGATTTAACACATCGAATTAATTAATGATTTGCCAAAAACCGAGACCAGTTTCCCACTTCTTGACCTTCATCAGTGTTCTGTAGCTATTCAACTAAACTGAGCAGTTTTAAGCTTCCTATAGTGGGTCTGAAGCGAATATATAAACGCTCATTCCTCCTATGAGATGAAACAAGGAAAAGAGACTTCCCCTCCTGTTGAGGATTTGAACCATGAAAACATATGCCCCCATTCGCATGATGTGTTGATTTGATTTGTGAACTGTATGCATGTATATTAATTATACGAACCCATTTCGAGAGCCTATTAGCAGAACACTCTGGACTTGTTGATTTATCAACAATGGTATCAACCATTTTTCAATAAATGTTATATCACATTACTATATTTTTTATTCATGTTTGATTTTTGTTTCTTTATAGCCTTCTGAATCAGAAAAAACTCCATAAATTTGAGTTGGCTGCGATAGCTAATCTATGTCCAGAAAGTACCGAGGAAGCAAAGTCGCTAATTCCATCATTAGAAGGAAGATTTGAGGATGAAGAACTCCAAGCAGTGTTGGACGACATCAGAACAAAGCGTAGTTTACAATATTAGGTTCAATTTCCATTTCAACTACGGAATATTATTATGAACACATCTCTCAGAAAAGTTTGAATATCATGTGTGTGATTCTATAGATATCAGATATGAGTTGATTATTTCAAATAAAGACATTTTATGGTGATTATTATATTTACTGAAGGAACATTCTTATTGTGCCATACTGAACTACCATATCAAAAATTTGAGAATGTTATCCAATATTATTTTCTCTTCATGCTATCCATTTGGCCTGATTACGCTGATAAATGCTAAAGTACCAATCGAAGGAGACATATTATTTGGATGAGTACCCTCTATAGGTAAAAGTTATGGGGTTGTTGTGCCCTCTCGTGTAGAAGAGAAGGCACCGTTGGCTACACAGACGTCGACCCCACATTTATACACAGTCTGATAATTTTTATCTTATTCCTTAACGGAATCAACTAAGTTTAATTTTGTAATAACCCTCATTTTTGTGATAACATCGTTCATAATTTTTCACCACATCCGAATGAGACAGGCTTTTGGAGTAGGCACATATTGAAAACTTTATTTCCCAATCTGCACATCCGAATAAACTAAATGATTTAAATCTGATATTGTGTATCTTGGTGAAAGAGATTTTCAAGCGATTACTGAAATAGCAAGATAAAGTATTGCTTTTAAGTCGAAGAGGACAGAATTTTCTAGCATTTTTATCCAAGGATGAGTGCAAACATTAAGGTCGTTTGGATCAAGATTGTTTAAATTTTGAGCGATTTTTTGTTCCTTCAGAAATTGATTCTGGTTTCCATATAGTTCAATAAAAATTGGTTCAAGCACTGACGTCAAGTCAGGAGCTTTTGCGCGTTTGTTATTTGTCCATTCTTCTGTATTTGGACAGTCTTAATTCGAGTAGAGATGCCTCCACAACAATCAATGTCAGCCATACATCGATTCTATGATTCTAAACATTAAAACAAAATAAAATGCATCTCTATAATGATGCTTACCCATGCAGAAGACGATTTTGATAGGAGAACAAGAGAACATCTTTTTGTGAACAAATGATGGACATGCCGGATAACAATATTATCATTATCCAATACAGTAGAGGTTTTGTATTCTGATGACTTCACTTTTTCTCTCAACGGCCATACTAATCGCCAAAGTTGACGCTACTAGTCTACCGAAAATCCTCTCTGGATGAGAGAGGAACATACGAAATTCCCTCAAAAGGTTAATGTTTGGGCAGAGGAAATGTTCAAAACCATATCATAGGCTCCTTTTTCATTGAGGGCAATTTGAGTGGCGTAAATATTTAGCACTACTTCAAAATAATGATGTCGTTCAACAATATTTCCAAACCTTTGAGCGGCAGACTTTTTCAATCTGTTTCTAGATATCAATTCAACCGGATCAGTATTATTGGAAATATCTAGCATTAATTTTCACACTATTTTCAAAAATACAAAGCCGATCGAGCTGGAATTCGGTATAGGTACTCGATTGTAAAATGGCTGCTTGAAGGTTTGTGCGAAATTTCAGCGGAATCTGACGTATTGTTTCTGAAATATAACATTTTTTTAGAACAATTTTTTTTCTAGTG
The DNA here is from genome assembly GCA_937662695.2 of Halyzia sedecimguttata. Taxonomy (NCBI): domain Eukaryota; kingdom Metazoa; phylum Arthropoda; class Insecta; order Coleoptera; family Coccinellidae; genus Halyzia; species Halyzia sedecimguttata. Next base: position 66,154,801 of record OW569413.2, on the reverse strand, counting down.
ATACAATCCTCACGAAATGTCACAAAAATTTGCCTCACGAAATGTGGCAACGATCCCGTGGAAGTACTTATTTAGCTCAAAAATCTACATAGCCGATATCGGAGGACGACTGATCTACTTATTCACATTATCCGTTCAGTCGCGCTCCGACAGGATCCGCCTAAACGACATCCGGCAAAATATTCAGCTGGAGAATACTGAATGGTACGTATTGTGCATGATACGGTCGGTGCCTGAAAGTATGAATTGGTTCATATATGACACATTTAATGATGTTTTTGCGCGTATGTTCTGGGGAACATCGTGCTATATGGTCTCAAACGATTGGATTCGACTGCCTGATCAAGAATTCGAGGTCAAATTTAGTTCTGTCCGGCCGACCGTCCGTTGCCACGATAACTTTAGAACAGAAAGAGATAGCGACTTGAAATTTTCAGGGTCGGTGGCGCATCCCAATAGGACGGACAAGTTCGTTAATGGACATAATAAGCCATACGGTTTCCGAGTACTAATTTTGTTTTCAACCAATACAAGTCCGATCGAATTGAAACTCGGTGAGTAGTTTTAGAATGCAAAACTAAGCACGCTTGTAATTTTGTGTGAATCGGATCATTAGAAAATTTTAAAAAAATTATCAGAAAATATTATTTATGTCACCATAACCTGAGAACGGAAAGAGATAGCGACTTGAAATTTTCGGGAAATGTTGAGCATCTGAATGGGATATTTGAGTTTGTTTATAGGTATAATCGGCCAAACGGTGTTCGAGTTATACCCATCCGAAATTTGGTTGTTATTTCCTCAATAACTCGAAAAATACAAAACCGATCCAATTCAAACATGATTGTCAGTGGTAGAATGCCACCGCAAAAATTCCTGCAAAATTTCATGAGGATGGTATAACTCAAAAATTACTTAAGAATCATTGAAAATCATTGAAAAAAATTCTATATATCAGAAACTATTCCTCCGACATCCTCCGACAAAACCTAACTCTACTGCCAAGTTCCAAGTTTGAACACGATCGGATCTATATTGTTGGAGTTCCGAGCAGCCTTGTGTGAGTTCAGTAGCTGGATGGGTGACCGTTGGCTTGATAACTTTCGAACAAAAGGAAATAGGGACTTGCAATTTTCAGAGTAGGTTGCACATCCCAATGAATAAGTTCGTTTTTGGGCATAATCGGTTTCGGAGTTATACCCACTTGGAATATTATTTCCTCGATAATTCAAAAAATATAGATATAGTTGTAGAATATCGACATAAAGGAGTGTGTAAAATTTTGTGAGAACCGTAACACTAGAGAATTTTTCAAAATTAGAAAAAACAAGCACTGACGTGAAGTCAGAAGCTTTTGCGCGTATGTTCTATTGTCCATTCTTCTATATTGGACACCCTTAATCGAATTTACCATGGTTAATTATGTCGTCCATTCTCCTGTATTGGACACTTAATTCGAATTTACCATGGTAAATTTGAATTAAGAGTGTCCAATACAGGAGAATGGACAACATAATTTACCATGGTAAATTCGATTAAGGGTGTCCAATACAGAAGAATGGACAATAGAACATACGCGCAAAAGCTTCTGACTTCACGTCAGTGCTTGAACCAATTTTTTTTTAATTTTCTAGCGATACGGTTCACACAAAATTCTACACACGTCTTCAAGTCGATATTCTACAACTAATTGGCAAGCTTCAATTCGATCGAGTCTATATTTTTCAAGTTATCGAGGAAATAATATTCCAGGTGGGTATAACTCGGAAACCGTTAGACCGATTATGCCCAAAAACGAAATCAATTCTCCCTTTCGGATACGCAACCTACCCTGAAAATTGCAAGTCCCTATCTCCTTTCGTTCGAAAGTTATCGAGGTAACGGTCACCCATCTACTGAACTCGCACAAGAATGCTCGAATCTCCAACAATATTCAACCGATCGTATTAAAACTTGAAACTTGGCAGTAGAGTTAGGTTATGAAGGCTCTTGCAAAATTTCATCAATTTCAAACGAATAGTTACTGATATATAGATTTTTTTTTTTTTTTTAATGATTTATTAAAAATTTTCTACAAATGCTATCCTCACCAAATTTTGCAAACATTTTCGCGTTGGCATTCTACAATTAATAACCATGTTTGAATTCCATCGGTTCAGTATTTTTCGAGTTAATGAGGAACAAAAAACCACCAAATTTTAGAAAATTTCAGATGGCTATAACTCTAAAACCGTTTGGCCGATTATGCTCATAAAGGAACTGAAATGTCGCGTTCTGGTGCACATCCTAACCTGCAAATTTCAAGCCGCTATCTCATTCCGTTCTCAAGTTATCGTGACAACAAAAATATTTTTTAATAATTTTTTTTTAATTTTCTAGCCATACGATTCGCACAAAATTTCACAAACGTGCTAAGGTTCATATTCTACAACTACCCACCAAGTTTCAATTTGATCGGATTTATATTGGTTGAAAACAAAATTATTACTCGGAAACCACTGGGCCGATTATGCCCATTAACGAACTTGTCCGTCGTATTGGGATGCGCCACCTACCCTGAAAATTTCAAGTCGCTAGCTCTTTTCGTTCTTATGTTATCGTGGCAACGGACGGCCGGACGGCCGGCCGGACAGAATCAAATTTGACCTCGAATTCTTCATTGGGGAGTCGAACTTAATCGTTTGAGACAATTTTTTTCAAAAAATTCGAAAGTTACAGACGTTTGGGCAAAACTATAACGCGATGTTCCCCAGAACATACGCGCAAAAATTGTGAGAACTGACTTCACCTCAGTGCTTGAACCAATTTTTTTTGGATTCGATCTACGATGTGTGCATGATATCACAGATTAATCTGTGATAATATGAATCTATCTTAACGCTTCGATTTCGTTACGTGATGAATCCTACTTATTCTCTCCTATCGCAAATCGCGCTAAGGAACGTCAATCGAATAAATTAATAAACAGTAATCTTCTGTACATTATTATATTTCAACAAAACCAATATTCCTCTCAACTAAGCTATCTATGTAAAACATAGAACTATATAAAACACAATATGGCAAACAATTCAAGGTACATTCAAGTATAACGACATTTTTTCAATAAATAGGACTCTAATATCCTCCTACCAGTCCAAGTCCATGATGTGCAATAGGAATGGCCTTTTGAACTAGAACTGGATGAGCAGCGTGCCCAACCCTAGTAACGACTGCGTTGAAACCATTGTGATCATCAGCAGTATATTTTACCACTCGTAGTGTACCATCAGGTTCTGCTACAGAATATTGGCCCTTGACAACATCTCCCACTCTGACCTCAGATTGTTCTTTCCTATCGCCTGTTTTGGGATCAACCACGCCATATTGGAATTCATATTTTGCTGGTGTCTGTGAAATAAATTAGGTTCTATAATTTTACCAAAATAATGACTTGATTAGGTGTATTATTGAAGGTAAATATCTTCCAATTTTGATTTATGTTTTCAAAGATGAATAATTTTTTAACCAAAGGTAGAATTCAACTCATTTAACTGGAATTAAAATTCAGTAAGATATATAATCCTGCAAAAATAATACTTGGCAACAGAGAGTAGAAAATCACTCAAATTTGCCGTTAATTGTGATTTCGGGTGAAAAACCTAACTGCTAGTCCATACTCTACACAATTCAACGTTCTTGGCATCAACAACAACTGATGCAGTTCATGCATCTGCTTGAAGGGAACATGTGTGTTAATGGAGTGATGGTTTTAGTAGCTTCGGCCGTATTAAGACGGGTCCAGACGGGTGTAATGTAACGCGTAATGTAAGGCGAATTCTCCGTGTGGACGGTACTCTGAACATTACATGAAACGCTCGTAGCACCGTCCACACGGAGAATTCGCCTTAGATTACGCATTGCATTACGCGTTACATTACACCCGTCTGGACCCGGCCTTAGGATCAATTTCATCAATCTATTCAATTTTCATCAATTAGTAGTGGGCAGTGGCTCGTCTTAATCATTAATATATAAGTAGGTACGTTTCTTCATATTATGAATGAAAAACTTTGACAAATCATATATCTGAAAGTATTGGTTTCTCAGAGTTGGGAATGATATTAATGGATTCTTATGATAGAACTGCATCATAAATATAATTGCAGAGATAGAGGAAAAAATATTGTTTGTGGCCATACCACACTGAATATGCTAGAAACCGTCCGAATACTGAAGCCAAGCAGCGTCGGGCGTGGATAGTACTTGGATGAGTGACCGCTTGGGAATAGCACGCTCTGTAATATTTTTTCAATTTGGCTTCTGTGCGTCAATTTTCAAGAATTTTCGTAATTAAATTCAAAACGTAGGTGTATAACTCACATCATGTTGGATTTACATACACCAGCAAATTATAATTAGAGTACCTACGTATTCTATGAAATCATAGAATCAAAAATAATTATTGAAATTTTGAAAAATCATATGTCCGAAAGTATTAGTTTGTTAGAGTTGGGTATAATGCATATTGCATTTAAAAAAAATTGAATTTAAAATTTGTAATGTAGAAGAAATCATTTTTTTTTCGTTATTCTGAAACTACCTGGCCGATTTTGCCCAGTAACGAACTCAACCGAGATATTTATCTCCCAAACCTACTCTGAAACTTTCAACTGTCTAGCTCGTTCCGTTCGAGGGTTATCTCGTTAATAGCTGGACGGACGGACAGAATTGATTTTGACCTCGAATTCTTGATCAGTGATTCGACCAAAAAGCTTAAAACCATTTTCAGCCAAAAATTTGAAAATTACAGAAATTCAGGAAAATGAATGAGCACTCTGTTCTGAGGAACAAGGGCGCCGAAAATTGTTTACAGATACATTTTTGTTGTGAATATTATTCAAAATATATTTTATTGTCCATCAAGAACTAGCGGGGGTTTTAACCACGTACAATTTATTGTCGATAGCTGAATAAAATTACTACTGAAAACAAAAAAATATCGAATATTAAGCGCATATAGTCGAAGTTAGCCCAAACGTAATACAAATGAATCAGCTGAAGGCGGCCTCTTCTCATAGGTTTTCGGCTAAAAAATGCCAATAATTTTCTTGAAATCGCTGGCTGCTTTCTTCGAATGAGTCGAGAACGAGAACGTATACGTCTGAGTTTCGGGGCCAACAGAACCGAAAGCAGATTAGCCTCCTCGGATATACGAAAGGAGTTTGAGCATCTGAGGAATTTTATTTCACATGTTGTTTCTGAAATTAAGTTGGAATTGTATGTTTTGACGAAAAGCTGTTTTGAGTACCTTGTTATGCGTGGCTCCCCCTTAAGACATTTCAGGGAGAAAATGGGAAAATATTGAAATCTCAATGATACACATAATGTTTTAATTCAAGTCGCATATAATAACTATATGTCGAAGCTCACGTGATAATCGACTACTCTTTCTTCATGTGCTAATTGAACACCACCTCCCAATGCGATTCCACCATGTCCACCGATGCCGATTCCACTACCTATTCCAATACCTCCTCCATAGCTACTACCATAACCTCCGCCATAGCTACTGCCATAACCTCCATGCAGATCTCCAATTCCTATTGTACCAATTAGTCCAGCATTCGTAGAAGCAATGAGCAGAGCCGATGCAAATATCTACGGAAGAGAAAAATATATGTGAGAGGCTTTGCAGAAAAAAAGCGCTAGGAGATTAAACGATATCCTAAGTGTCAGAACTTAAGTCGCATCCGCCATTACGCGAGGGTATCACTAAATTAATTAATAACCTGAAGATTGCATAAAATTTCATGAAAACAGCTTCAGCCATTTTGGAGTCCATAGGGATACAGACATGTGCATATCGATTTATAGGTATATACATATATATAAAAATCATGCATAATTTTTGCGCGTATGTTCTGGGGAACATCGCGTTATAGTTTTGCCCAAATGTCTGTAACTTTCAAATTTTTTGACGAAATTGGTCTCAAACGATTCAGTTCGACTCCCCAATGAAGAATTCGAGGTCAAATTTGATTCTGTCCGGCCGGCCGTCCGGCCGTCCGTTGCCACGATAATTTGAGAACGAAAAGAGCTAGCGACTTGAAATTTTCAGGGTGGATGGCGCATCGCAATACGACGGACAAGTTCGTTAATGGGCATAATCGACCCAGTGGTTTCCGAGTAATAATTTTGTTTTCAACCAATATAAATCCGATCGAATTGAAACTTGGTGAGTAGTTGTAGAATATGAACCTAAGCACGTTTGTGAAATTTTGGGCGAATCGTGAGGCTAGAAAATTTAAAAAAAATTATTAAAAAATATTTTTGTTGTCACGATAACCTATGAACGGAAAGAGATAGCGGCTTGAAAATTTCAGTTTAGGTTGTGCATCTGAATGCGACATTTGAGTTTGTTTATGAGCATAATCGGCCAAACGGTTTTAGAGTTATAGCCATCTGAAATTTTCTGAAATTTGGTGGTTTTTTTTTCCTCATTAACTCGAAAAATACTAAACCGATTGAATTCAAACTTGGTTATTAGTTGTAGAATGCCAACGCGAAAATGTTTGCAAAATTTGGTGAGGATAGCATTTGTAGAACATTTTTAATAAATCATTGAAAATAAAAAAAAAAATTCTATATATCAGTAACTATCCGTTCGAAATTGCTGAAATTTTGCAAGAGCGTTCATAACCTAACTCTACTGCCAAGTTTCAAGTTTTAACACAATCGGTTGAATATTGTTGGAGATTTTAGCATTCTTGTGTAAGTTCAGTAAATGGGTGACCGTTGCCTCGATAACTTTCGAACGAAAGAAGATAGGGACATGTAATTTTCAGGGTAGGTTGCGTATCCGAAAAGGAGTGTTGAGTTTGTTTTTGGGCATAATCGGTTTAACGGTTTCCGAGTTATATCCACCTGGAATATTATTTCCTTGATAACTAAAAAAATAAAGATTCGATTGATTTGAAGCTTGGTAACTAGTAGTAGAAAATCAGCATAAAGACGTGTTTAAAATTTTGTAAGAACCGTACCCCTAGAAAATTTGAAAAAAATGACGAAAAAAAAAATTTAAGAACCGCACCCCTAGAAAATTTAAAAAAAATCACGAAAAAAAAATTGGTTCAAGCACTGACGTGAAGTCAGAAGCTTTTGCGCGTATGTTCTATTGTCCATTCTTCTGTATTGGACACCCTTAATGGACAATAGAACATACGCGCAAAAGCTTCTGACTTCACGTCAGTGCTTGAACCAATTTTTAATTTGAGTTTATGGATTTGCATAAAGTAAAAGCCGAAAGCATTCAACGTATTTCATAGATCGAATTAAATTTATAATCAAGCAAATTCAAGTTTACAATTGATGTTGTGTAGTTGAAGAAAATGAGATATACAAGGATATTTTCCAGAAGGGTGAGTAGGTAGGTATTGCTTCCAATTTAAGAAAAAATTGCAGGCTTAGGTGAGTTCAGTACTGGCTATGAATTTGAACAAGCGCTCCCCTAGCAGATTGACCTCACGTCAGTGCTTTCCCAGCTTTTTGTGGGCATGTTCAGCATGCTATCATTTTGCCCAAATGTATGTAACTTTCGAATGTTTTGCCGAAATTGGTCCGAAACGTTTACGTTTGACTCACTGATAAAGTATTTGAGGTCAAACTTGATTCTGTCCACGATAACTTTTGGAGGGAAAGAGATAGCGACTTGAAATTTTCAGGGTGGGTGGTGCGTCCAAATACAACGGACAAGTGAGTTAATGGGCATAATCAGCACAACAGCTTACGAGTACTAATTTTGTCTTCAACCTATACAGATGCGATCGAATTGAAACTTGGTAGCTAGTTATAGAATACTCACACAAAGACGTTTGTGTCAGAATCTACAACTACAAAATTTTAAACAAAATTTTTAAAAATATTATTTATCTCACTATATCTTGAGAACGGAGAGAGATAGCGGCTCGCAATTTTTAGAGTAGGTGCGCATCCAAATGCGACATTTGAGTTTGTTAATAGGCATAATCGGACAAACGGTTTTGGAGTCATACCCATCTGAAATTTGGTTGCTCAATAACTCGAAAATGCGGATCCGATCCAATTCAAGCACGGTAATTAGTTGTAGAATGCAAAAGCGTTTATTCTTGCAAAAATTCCTGAGGGTTGTATCACTAGAAAATTTAAAAAAAATCAAAGAACAGAATTTCATATATCAGAAACTATTCGTCCGACATCGCTGAAATTTTGCGAGAGCCTTCAAATCCTAGCTCTACAGCCAAGTTCGAAGTTTGATTGAACCTATGGTTTGAACCCGATCGGATCTATATTGTTGGAGATCCGAGCAGCCCTTGGTCACGAGTTCGATATAGCGCATCCGAATGGGACAGTTAAGTTCGTTGTTAGGCTTAATGGGCCCAACGGTTTCGGTGTTATACTAAACTGCAATATTTTTATATCGATAACTCAAGAAATACAGATCTGATCGAATTGAAACTTGATAACTGGTTGTGGAATATCTACATTAAGACAGTCTTACGTGAAATTTTGTGAGGACCGACCACTAGAAAATTTTGAAAAAATATTATATATCTCACGATACCTTGAGAACGCAAAGAGATAGCGACTAGCAATTCTCCAGGGTAGGTTGAGCATCCAAATGCGACATTTAAGTTCGTTAAAAGGCCTAATCGACCAAACGGTTTCGGAATTACACTCATCTGAAATTTTATTATATATTCTCTATAACTCAAAATATACAAATCCGATCCAATTAAATAAAGATAATTACTTGTAGAATTCCGGCGCGCTATTTTTCGCAGAATTTCGTGAATATCGTATCCTAAAATTACTGAGACCTAAGTTTTTTCTTTATTATTAGATATTTAACGAATTTCAATTCCGATAGATTACATAAATGTCAGAATTAAAACTTCTGTGGTCTTAGACGGTTCTCTCATTACTCAAGTCTGTAATTAATTAATAATGGTACGAAATATATGCAGGTCTTACAAAAGCTCTGAAAACGGTCTATATCGATGGAAAATTCGATTATCCAATAGAGGTGAATAGACAATAGAACATGCGCGCAAAAACTCCTGACTTAACTTCAGCGATTGAACCAATTTTTGCATATCTATTGCGAAACATTCTTTGTCTGTCGATATGTTTCATTTGTGTGCTTTTTCCAGATCACTATCAATTTGCCCAATTGCCCGTAATTTTCGAATCTTAGATCCCGTATTGAAATCGTGAAAGTATGAACAGGTAATTCGCGTGCATTAGATTGAGACTATTGTCGGTAGAAATTAATTAGCATTAGGCGTTTCGTTTATCGTCTCTTGCTCTCGATATTTCCATTTGTTATATGTCGGGGGATTTGAGTTGAAACTTCTAAAATATTGAAGTATTTTATTTTAAGGCGCATATAGGAAACGAATAGTCTGTGCTAGATTAATAACTTGTTTAGATTCCGAATGACGCTGGCGTAGGATAGCTATTGATTAAATAAATTATCATCTTATTGTATCCTCCAGAGCTGTGCCGAGCACTGAAGAAAAGTGTTTCGAGGAAAAAGCACTAAGCACCTAATAAAAATTGTTCCGAGCCTCGAGCACTAAGAACCGCATTTTCACAAAAGGCTTGCGATAACTAAGCACCTTATAAAAGTAATTAAATTTTTCGAACACTAAGCACTTGTAGAAAACTGTGGAAAATGAGGATATTTACTCCGAATTGTTAGATAAAATTCTTTTCAATTGAAGAAACACGTAAAAATTCAAACTTGCATATACCTCATATGCGTCATAAGAAATGGAGGGCAACGAAACAAATAACTATAAAACTAACGAACTCAAAATTCATATATTATCTCACAGTTTGAAAAGTTCTTTATCATTTCAGGAAATGATGCGTAAGCCTCTCAGTTTTTCCTGCACATGCAAAATGTATTTCCCATTTTCAAAATGGGATAAAATATATAAAACATAATTATATGTCAACAATAAATTGTACAAAATAATTGTTTTATCGTTGATTTTATTTCGTTACAGTTTATCAAGCAACATTGTCCTATAAATCGCTTCTGACAAATATCTTGTGTTTTTAACGCAGGAGCAATTTTCCAAATATGTAATAATTTTTTATTTTATAGATATTTTTCAGAGTTCGGAAGAGGAAACCCAAAAATTAACCATTTAGTAAGATAGTATTATATTGTGAAACTTAGGCCAAGTGTTTTATTTCCCTCAATAATAAAAAAAGCACGGATATGAATTGAGTGCAGTTTTCCATTAATACATAATTTATATTCAACTAATGAACATGTCTCAGCAGGTCAATTCAGACAGATTTCATGTTAGTGCTTTTTTGTATTTATCAAAATGTCTGCAGAAATCGGAAAGCATTATTTTCTATTGTGATTGTATTCATGAGCAATTCAGCATTGTAAATAAGGTAGAAATTCAAATATTAATATATCGAATATATCTGTAAATTCAGATATAAGTGAAGTTTTTACTTCACTTATATCTTCTTGATAGAGGATCCACATACCAATACTTTGATACTGAATAACTCGAGAGTTCTCAATATTCAGATATCCACGCACCATTATATGAATCAATAACCAACAAATGATAATTACAAGTTCTATCCATGCCTCAATTGATTAGCCTGGTACACATAAACTCCTCCGAACACAGCGCGTTCGCGTCTAGTCGTGTTACGACCAGATTTCGGAAATAAAAGGCTTAGTGCGTAGTAATCCTCGCAAGTGCTCGGGAGCACGGGAGCACTTAAGGGATTACTAAGCACTAAGCTATTTCATGAAGTGCTTGAATTACTAAGCACTAGTTTTAAAAAGTACTCTGGAGCACAGTAATCGGGAGCACAAAAAGGCTTCAAGTGCTTTCACAAGCACTAAGCGCTATGCTTTGGCTCAGGTCTGCTACCCTCCATACTATATTGAATCGTACTCTGCTAGTCGAGCTAGTGATTAGCGAATACCTTTCATTTGATTGCCATGTCATTTTTAACAAGAACGATTCGCTTTGTTGCGTTGATATTAACTTTCAACGATGCGTCGTGTTGATGAAGTAATCTGGCGAATTTTTCTAGTCGAATTTTGAATTCAGCGTCCTCAAAACATAAACTATAAAAATTTTCGACTGGGTCGAGTTATTTTTTCGCCGGTCAATCCGAAAGATTCTTCGTCACTTCAGTGTTTTACAAATATATTGTTACTTACGTAGATGAACATTTCGATTAACCGTTTCAATTTAGATTTCTAAATAACCAACTATGAGTTTCGGTACAATACTGATGATAGTGCCTCAAATGTGGGTTGCTTATATACTCGGTATAACTAATTATGCTCAGTGTCCTACGCTTATCAACGTTTGAAAAATGAACATTGTATTTGATTGGTAATAATTCAGGTACCTACTAATAGAATCACGGTAATTCGAAAGTATGAATTATTCGACTTCTTAGTCATATTTGTCATAAATGGAACGAAGCCATAAATTATGCAGAATTCCGAACTCGTGATTATTCGATGAAACTATTTGATAAAGTTCTCAAAAATCACTGACGTGGAGTCAGGAGCTTTTGCAAGCATCTTCTTTTATCTATTCACGTGAATTTTTTTTCTAGTTTTACCATCCTCACAAAATTCCGCAAAATAAGTGCGTCGGCAACTACAACTTATTACCAAGTTTAAATTGGATCTGATTTGTATTTTTTGAGTTATTGAGAAAACAACAACAAAATTTCAGATGGTTATAAGTCCAAAACCTTTTTGTCAATTATTATGATCTCAACGTCGTATTCAGATGCGCAACCTACCCTGAAAATTGCAAGTCGCTATCTCTATCGTTAGGAAGATATCTTGGTAACGATAAACCATCTAGATACTGAACTCACCCACCGCTGCACTGTTTCCAATATTTCTCCACAAAAATTATAAACACGTCAGAATTTTCCATAAAAAGTGGAAAAGCCCTGTGGACAGGAGCTATGGCGCCATTGTTCAAACTTTGACAAATCATATCTCTGAAAGTATTGGTTTCTCAGAGTTGGGAATGATATAAATGGATTCTTATGATAGAACTGCACCATAAAATACATTAAATTCAAAATGTGTCATTAAAAAAAAACAAGAGGACACTTAATCACATTAACCATGGTAAATTCTATGAAGAGTGTCCAATACAGGTGAATGGACATACCCTCAAATGCTCCTTACTTCACGTCAGTGCCTGAACCAATTTTTCCTTCGTAATTTTTTTTAAATTTCCTAGAGGTACGGTTCTCACAAAATTTCACACACGTCTTTGTGTCGATATTCTACAACTAGTTACCAAGCTCCAATTCCATCGAGTCTATATTTTTTGAGTTATCGAGGAAATAATATTCCAGGTGGGTATAACTACGAAACCGTTGGGCCGATTAAGGCACCACGGTATTTAGCGATATTCATCATTTCAACTCTCCCATCCGGATGCGCAACTAACCCTAAAAATTACAAGTCCCTATCTCCTTTCTTTCGAAAGTTATCGAGGCAACGGTCACCCATCTACTGAACTCACACAAGGCTGCTCGTATCTCCGACAATATAGATCCAAATCGTGTTCAAACTTCGAACTTGGCAGTAGAGTTAGGTTTTGAAGACTCTCCGCGATGTCGGACGAATAGTTTCTGATATATAGAATTTTTCCAATGATTTTCAATGATTTTTTTAAAGTTATTGAGGAAATAACCACCAAATTTCAGATAGGTATAACTACAAAACCGTTTGGCCGATTATGCCTATTAACAAACTCAAATGTCGCATTCAGATGCACAACCAAACCTAATAATTGCAAGTCGCTATCTCTTTCCGTTCTCAGGTTATCATGACACAAATAATATTTTTTAATAATTTTTTTTTAATTTTCTAGTGATACGATTTTCACAAAATTTCACAAATATGTTTAGGTTTGTATTCGACATCTACTCACCAATCATTTCAATTCGATCGGATTTGTATTGGTAGAAAACAAATTTATTACTCGGAAACTTGTCCGTCGAATTCTGATGCTCAACCTACCTTGAATATTGCAAGTCGCTATCTCTTTCCGTTCTCAAGTTATCGTGGCAACGGACGGCCGGCCGGACAGAATCAAATTGGTCCTCGAATTCTTCATCAGGGAGTCGAACCCAATTTTTTGAGATCATTTTCGGCAAAGAATTCGAAATTACAGACATTTTGGCAAAATGATAACGCGATGTTCCCCAGAACATACGCGCAAAAAATGAAAATCCTAAATTTAAGTTGGATATAGAATATTTAACAGCAGAAAACAATCTATTGGATATCTACAAACCTTAATACTGATCTATATTCTATTACTAACCTAATCTAATCTTCTTCCTTCCAAGTTTCTTAAATATCTTTGTTTCTTGCTTTTTCTTATAATTTTCTTCTCTTTCTAAAAACCAGTGAAATCTCTTCAGATCATTTCTTACTTACTTTTCTGATTGTTTTATTCCCCCTTCCAAAGACTAGCAATAGCTCTTCTTATTATTTCTTGTTTTTTTTTCATATGTAATTTTCTTCTGATCAGTCTGCTTTTCTTGATTTTAAATTTCTATTCTATCCTTTTATTTTCTACTTCTACCATAAGCCTGACCTTTTGCGAACAAAATAATTCCAATACGTATTTCACTTATGCCTATTTCCAAGGTACTGTTTCCATGAACTTTCAAATTTTAAATTATGTCTATCTTCATGACAACTATAATTTTGATCTATCAAAGTTTTTCCTAAATATTTTATAATTCTTAGTTTGAGTTCTAAACATTATACAATATACAATCCTTAATACTTTTCCTAACATACTTTAACAAAAACAAAACTTAGGAATTCCACCGTTTGACAATTTCTAATCGTTCCTAGATAATATTTTTTTTAATACAGCAATATCTTTAACTGCAGTCTTCCTCAACTTCTCTAGAATGGAGCAAATGATTTTATCGAAACGAATTAAAGAATTGTATAAATTGAAAACCATAACAAATTACCTACTGGAGGAGGTTCAAATATGTTTATACAAAATTTTCATTTTCATTAACATAAAATTTGAATTATTCAAACCCTTCAGTATCTATATAATTCATTATAATCTGGTTTTCAATAAATGAATATGTTTTGTAAAATATCAAATGACTCTTTACATTATTTTAAATAAAACATGATACAAAATAAAAATAAAATTTATATTTTATTTCGAATGACATTCGGAGTTAAAGAAAAAGCGTAAGGAACTTCCCCTCAAGGGGTTCTCGGGCCACACTAATTCTTTTTAGAGAATGTTTAATGAATATATCATTTCAAAGAAGATAAATTCTTCATTTATGCCAAAAAAATTACATATGTTACCCAACTAAAAAACAGGTAAAATAGATATTTGTCGAAAACCGTTGATCAGAAGAGTTTTAGTACGTCTGTACTTTCTGCTGTAGAATTTTTCACGCAAATATAACAACAAAATAAACACGTAAACTTTCAATATTCTGAATTAACTTTATGCGAAATTTAGTAGAGAACGTGTTCTTCACGAAAAAATGAGTGAGAATGAAGGTTTCTAGAGTACATTCTCATCTTTGCTCAATGAAATTGAAGAATTTTTGGAACCGTTGATAATACTTTGTACTAAACACAGTTTACACTACCACTACACCAACACTAACACATTTCACTATCTTACGTGCGTGATACATAGTGATAGTGGTAGTGTAAACTGTGTTCAGTATATTTATTCAATATATTCTCAGGAGAAAGATTCTGATGAAAAGCATACACTAGAATCTATCTATGAATAAAACTTCGAAACTGATGAGACCAATAACACTTTAATATCTACAATTTCTACAACTTATATACAATGTTTACAATTCAAATTTTACACTGCCATATCAAACAAAAATAAAATTTAGTAATCGCCATAGCCTCCATGAGAACCGTATCCTCCATAAGCACCATAAGGAGCATAGGCGCCGTATGCAGCCTTGCCATATCCCACAGGATGTACGGCATGTCCCTGTCTCTCTACCACAGCGTTGAAACCATTATGGTCATCAGCGGTGTAGTGGACAGTTCTCAAAGTACCATCAGGATCAGCAACTGAGTAGGATCCTTTTACAACATCTCCATCACGGATTTCGTGCTGGGTCTTGTGGTCACCGGTATGAGGGTCGTTTACTCCATATTCGTATTGGTATTTGGGATAGGTCTGGAAATTATATTATATATCAGATTAACATCATACCCTATTAATTTATTAATAGCTATGTTATACGTATCCCATCAGAAAAAAGAGAAAACACAAAATTCAGGAGATATGATTAATTTTAGAATGGAGAGGTTGTTATCCCTTTTCTTCATTGATTTTTAATCTTACTGTCTAATGGTATTCACATCTGAGACTAGATTTCACGTTGCTTTCTATACTTCATATGTTTTAAACACTATAAATAATATTATATAGTGAAATTTGAGCCAAGTTCTCTTTACTTGTTTCAGTTCCTGATGTACCCTAACCTCCGCCGGTTGTGTGAACAGACAGAACTTTCGTTATTTGAATTCAACTAAGTGACAGAGGCTTCACCATCCTTGGAAATAGTGATGAACATGAACTCAAAGCCTGGTCCTGTGCAGAGAACCAGTTGGGTTGTTTTGCTTCAATATGTTGTTTTTTAACTGTTTTATATTTTCCCTTTGAAATTAAATTTTCAAATTATTAAGATACCTTTGAAATGTCGTTTAAACTGTTCAGATAGTAAAACAAATTTTCCAAGTAGAGTTGAAATGCCACGTTCACAAGTACCTATTTGAATGACAGTTTTTTCTTACGCAAAACAATTGCCTGAAACACATAAAACTTCCATCTTAGTAAAACAAGACTGCAATTGGATAGAATTTATCGGTATGTTTTTAAAACATAGTCAATCTCAAGTTTATCTGCAAACAACTATTTTTATGAGTTAAGTTCGACTTCAAATTGAACTCGACATTCATTTAAATGTAATAAATGATAATCTACTTCATTTACTTCTAACAAATTGGAGGCTAAAACTGAAAAACCAAATTATTCGTGGTGACCCTTGTAGGCGACCAAGCGAGAAATCATTATTCGAATAGACAGATATTGATTTTTTTTTATGTTGAAGTTAACTTACCGCATAATCATTCTCATATACTGGAGCATAACTGGCATGGCCATAGCCATGTTGTCCTACGCCGTATCCATAACCGTTATGTCCATATGCACCTGGATAACCAGCATAGGGTGCCACTAAACCCGCTGCAAGAGGTGAATAGGCTCCATGGGATCCAGTATTATAAACATTACTGTAACTAGTTGCTGGATAAAGCCCGGCATTGGCACATGCCACGACAGCTACAATGGTAAGAACCTGAAAGGGGACAATTTGGTTAACTTTTATCTACAGTGAGTCCCAGATCGAGGGATCGAAAAGAAAATTTGGAATAGGGGATGATGTTACCTTTTCAATATTAGGCATATTATTGGACTATTTCCAGTAGTGATGATTTTGAAAATTAGTAAAAATCGAGATATATTACATCGACTGATAAGTTGCCGGTCCAACCCACAGATAGCGCCACAAATACAGAATCAATGATTTCTTCAATTAGTCCTAGCATTCGAAACGTACATGTTGATTTAACGTTTACTTCAAAATTTACAGCAGTTTTAGTGAAACGACTTTTAAAAATTCTTAAAAAGCACTGACGTAAAGTCAGAAGCTTTTGCACGTTCCATTGTCATACAGTGGATTCTGACGGATAGTTTCTAAGATATAATTTTTTTTAAGAAAATGAATGTTCTACTTTATTATGACGGATCGATAATCATGAAATTTGGCGAAAATTAGCGCGTTGGTATTTTACAAATAATTACCAAGTTTTAATTGGATCGGTTTTGTATATTTTGAGTTATCGAGACAAAACAAAAGATATATGTAGTTTGCCTCTGTTCTCTATCCGGCCAGCACAACTCGCTAATTTTATGGGAAATATGATCAAATTTAAGTAGACAGTAAGCAAAACTACAGCGGCAATTTTGAACAAGCTGAATACGACGCTGGAAGAACGAGTTGAAACATGGTCCAGACACCACATCGCAATAATTGAACCTCGAAAGAACAAAGGACTCTACAAGATTTCTACGCATACTATGAATGTGAGTCAACGTTATGCGAAATAAAGAGCCCTCATCCTATAATGTGCACTACTCACACATGAAACGAAAATCGAAACTTTAGGCTTTTCTTCGAGTAGACCAAAAGCCTTCGTTTCAGCTGCATTGATGGTAACATTTTATGCATTCAAAAGCACGACTTCCAGATCATCATGAACATTTGAAGATACAAGATAGATATCTTGAGCAAGGCAACAGTAAATAAGTTCGGTATCATCCACATGAGTCACCGGTTTACAATATTCAAGACCCGGTAACAAGTCGAATGTGTATATAATAAATAACAAAGGGCCAATAATAGACCCTTGGGAAACTCCCGCACAAATCTGAGTAGAATCTGAAAGTCTTCCACCTACGACCATTATTGACTGGTTTGTCGATTATATTTTAATTGCAGCACGATTTGAGAACACGAAAGAGCTTCTAGATCAATTTAGTCACAAAATAGCATCGAAAGCACGTTGCTGAAAACATGAGGTCCAGAGTTTCTACTAATCGGCTGTCGCTATATTGTAGGCGACAAAATAAATGTGAATATAAAAAATTTTTGGTTTCAAAATTCCCGTTAATCTCTACATAGAAAGTAGGTACATTGATATGTAAGAAAACAGAAACATTGTGACACGAATCAAATTTATGGGTAATATAGACGGTTTCGAAATTCTAATGGATTCAGTTTCACATATTTCAGAGTACATTTCGATCTCGATGTTCTCGAAGCCTTATTCATAATCACGGTTGGTCAAAGTGAGAGGTAAATAATACTTATCTCCGCTATTGACATGTGTTTTCTTACAGTTAATTTTTACTGATTTCATGATGTAAATTAAGCGGGTGTTCGTTTTCAGGCATAGGTAATGATGAAATACGTGATTATATACATCGAAAATTGGAATTGGTATGTCTACACAAAGTCTGGATGCAATTTTGCCGTTATAACATAAACAGGTTCCACGACGTGAATTACCATATCAGCACGGTACAGCGATCTTTTTTTCAGTAGCAATTTTAATGAAGTGATTACAAAAGGTGCTACCTTTATGTATTCATTCGAATTTGGTTCACGCATTTCAATCGGTAAATGCGTTCCGTAGAGCAACATAGCTATGAGGAAATTCCAGATTTGAGTCAGTTTAAGTTTTCAGCTACGGAAATTCGCACATAGTTTAGTAGGTATTCAGAATATTCCCTCTATTTGTGTTTATACATATAGACAATTTTTTAAATTTTCAACATCATCCATTACTTGAACTGATGGGTTTAGTTTTGATTTTTAACAAAAACAGTTTTTGGTGCGCTTGTTCACTTCAGCAGAGTGCTCATGAATCTGACCAAATGTCTCTGTACTGACTGATGGAGAATCTGAGCTCAAATTTAATTCAGTCACGAGTCACGAAGACTTATACAAAATTTAATGAGGATCGTCGTAAGAATAGAAAATTTAAAAAAATCTGGATCTCTGAAATTATTAGTCAGATATCGCTTAAATTCAGCGAAACTTCAAAACCTAATTTTATACAAAGTTCCAGATTTAAAGTCGAACGGATCTATATTGTTGCAGATATTGGCAAAAAATCGGAATATCATCATGATTACAATGTGCTGGTCCACTGATTTACACTCAAACAACAAAGTTTTTTATTTTCGACGCGAAGTCGAAGTAATTTCATGATGCAGTTTGAAAAATTGACATAATTAGAAGTGTCATGTCTATGGTCGTGTCATTTTTATTAAGGGCGGAACAATTTGTTCAAAAGATGATTTTACATCGATATTCCCTATCGCCCTATCGCGGGT
This sequence comes from Halyzia sedecimguttata, assembly GCA_937662695.2. Classification (NCBI taxonomy): domain Eukaryota; kingdom Metazoa; phylum Arthropoda; class Insecta; order Coleoptera; family Coccinellidae; genus Halyzia; species Halyzia sedecimguttata. The sequence goes on along the minus strand of OW569413.2, from coordinate 66,135,761 downwards.
CTTGATGAGTTAAATATGGTGGACTTATTTTAAAGAATTGGGACCCATATATTTAGGTTTGATTGAAAGTTAAACGATATTTTCATCCAGATACAGGGTCTTTATAAATGATTGTAACATCGCAGTTGGCTTGGAATAATTCTTTGCTGCTTTTCGCTACGGATACTGACTATTTTACAGGCCTTTGAAATTGTCAGCCCTGATAATTGTGTTGTCAGAAAATAAATTATGTAGATGGAATCGCGAATGTGATCAGAATATATATGAAGTGGCAAAATAAGAATATTTCAAAGCCAACTGCAATGTTACTATAATTCATAAATACTCTGTATAATAGGGTACAACCCAAGATTCGAGGATTTTCCGAAATAGAAAATATTCTGCATAATCTTAAAAAAGAAATAATGAAAAAGCTTAAGTATCTTATAATCTTCAAGAATTTTTAAGATTCAATACGAAAAACTTCAAATGTCATTGACAAAGGAGGTTGGAAAATAGTTATTTAGATGCATTTATATCGATATTTAAAACTATTCGTTGGTCGAACAGAATAAAAAATGGTATATTAGACGTATTTTGATGAATTGAAACAGATATTTTCAGATCAGAGATGTTGAAGACTTTTTTTTCTCTATTTAATCGAGGTTTTATTTATAAAATTGATTGGAATGCGTAAAATAGGGTATATTGAACGTATTCTAATGAATCGGAATGAATATTTTCAGAATTCAGAACAGGGAGTATGTTAACTGATTAGTTGAATTATTTGAAAATAGTTCTATGTTCTAAGGTTAAATTAAATAATAACCTGCAGCACTCATAGAAGATTCACTATTTCAATGATCTCATATAAGCTTCGTGTTTTTGACTTATATTGTAAGTCAAACATTGGATAGGTTCTGGGGTTATAATTTTTGTTCTTGCAATTCTGCGCTACATTTTTAACAATATATTGTAAAAATCTAGGGAAATAAAGTAAAATAGAAATAGAACTGTTAGAATTACATCGATTAATTGATTTGCAGGGAAGAATTCTGTACCTATATACCTAAACTGATTCAAATCAAAAAGTAGTAGAAGAATCTGAGTCAATTGAAGAAGGTTCATTAAATTTGATAATGATATTTAAGCAGTGATATTGAAATAACACTTGGAAATATTTTTTCGAATAGTAAATGTAAATTGTTTTCGAAAAGATTCGAACTAACCTTAGAGATCATGTTGAACTGTTACAGTAGAAACTGATACTGATCATTTCAATATTTTGGCTCGCATTTATATCGAATTGTAATAATTTTTTCAGCGATAACAAAATCAAATTCATTATCATAGTTCGCAAGAGTCATTGCGACCTTGAAACGAAGTTTGAAACCACAGAATTTCGTACCAGAAATGAAGAAAAAACGAATGCCATTCCTTAACGGTTCAGTGGCCGCGTAAGGGGAATGAAGAAATCGAAACATATTTCACCGTATTAATTTTTTTTAACAAGGTTTATCGATAGTTCCAATTACATATCGGTAATAAGTTTTTCGAATGCAATAAGTCAAACCTAATTTCTTTACTACCTACCAGTTTTAATCCCTCGTACCAGGGCGACATCATTTTGTCAATAATTGTATTTTCAGAATACGAAAACAAGTCGAACCCTACATCGGATTAACTGGTGAACACTTTGTGGTCAAATTCAGATCTGTCTTCCCATCCAGAATTTTTAGAAAAATATCTTCAGGAAGCAATGACATAGTAAACAAATGAGAACATAAGTTCGTTAATGGCTTGATCCTAATGGGTTAGAAAATGTAGTCATTAAAATTGTTGGTTCTTAATAATACACGGATCTAAAAGTTTCCAGACTAAGTAGGAAGAACACCATATTTTCATTAATCGACTTAAGTTCCTTCTAAGGCGATACAAGCGACCCAACATTTCTCAAACTTTTCGATACACCATTTATATAGAATGCTTGATCTTTGCTCGCAAAATAGGCCTCAGTTTCGTCAATGACTCCCTCTTTTATGCGAAATCTTTTTCCCTTGAGCATCCTTTTCAGGTCTGGGAACATCTAATACTCACCGGGGGTTAAATCTGGCGTATAAGGGTGGTGGGGCAGCGAATTGAATTACAATTTATGCAATTTGACCATCGTAGCCGTTGACTTGTAACATGGTGCATTGTCTTGCTAGAACAGTGGTTTTTTCTTTGCCATGGGGGTGGGGGAGTTGCACGCATGTTCTGAGGACCAGCGTGCATTTAGCCCAAATGTCATAATCTCATAAATGGTCTCAAGCGTTAGGTTCGACTCGCTGATGAAGAATTCGAGGTAAAATTTGATTCTATTCGGCAGGCCGTTGCCAAGATAACTTTCGAACGGAAAGAGATGTCGACTTCCAATTTTCAGGGTATAGGTTGCATATCCGAATCGGCCAAACGGATTCCGAGTACTAAATTTGATTTCAAACAATACAGATCGTATTCAAATCGTATTTCAAAAAAATTATTAAAAAAGTGGGAAAGCTGTGTGGACAGGGGCTTTGGCGCTCTTGTCAAACTACTAGTGAGAAATTATTCAAATATTTACAAATCATATCTCAAAAAATATTGGTTTCTCATGGTGGGTTTCACGAAGCTTCGAACAGTTTAATTGTGGATTTAATTCGGTGGTTGAATCAAAAATGAACTGGAAATTAAGAGCTGTTAAAGCTTTGTGAAACTCACCGTTAGAGTTTGGAATCAATGGAGTCTTATGATAGAACTGAATCATGAAAAATTTAATTCAAAACGTAGGTCTATGACTCACCTCATATGTTGGATTTACATACATCAGCAAATTATAATTAGAGCATTCTATGAAATCATAAAATAGTCCATTGAAATGTTACATTTTTTGGGGCTTAGCGTGCATTTGTCAGAGGACGCAATTTTATTTTTTGAATATCAAGGGGGGTCAGATTAAAGTTAAATCCAAGTTTGTGGGTTTGCAACCCTTGTTCCACTGCCGCCATCTTGGTAAAAGTGGTTCAAATGGTTTTTATTGTTTATCTGACGAACTATATGTCTCCCAAAAACAAAATTAGTACACATTTTTTGTTGCAAATAAGATTATCTACGACTGTTGTCAATGGTAGCAGACCATTTTTATAGATAGTGTTTTAAGGAATAATTTTCATAAACTAGACTGTTTATATCCATTAGTTTAGGTTTTACAGCGCTGCAAAACAAATACTATTCTTCAGTATTCATAACTACATATACATAAATATTAATTTCAAAGTTGAAGGACTAGCAGAGAACAAAGTTTTTTATTACTGGTGGTGAGCTCTTCCTAAAGTGTTATTCTCTTCGTATATTAATGATTTGCCATAATTTTCAATCAACTTTTCATTTATTTATAATAATCTTTTGATTATTAATAATGAAATATTGTTATTAATAAATTGTAAATCACAAATACTCTGTTCTCGGTCTTTTTCATGCGGCTCAGCATCTGGTTGACTTTCTATATTGAATACTTGAGGAAGAAGTGGAGAACGATGTGGCGTCATTGTCGGCGGTTCATCTTCATTTCTTAATTCATGGATAATATTTCAGGTCTGCTTTACGACATTCAGACATAGCTCCATTGCTTCATTTACATCTGCAGAGAATCAACTTTAGAACTCCAGGGGGTGCTTAAGGTTTTCAGTTCTGCGGTGGCATCAATATTCATTCACATTTATAGATAATCTTATTTGCAACAAAAAATTTTTGTTATTTTTTTTTTGTGAGACCTATAGTTCATCAGATAAACCATAAAAACCATTTGAACCTCTTTTTCCAAGATGGTAGCCGTGGGACAAAGGTTGCAACCCCACAAACTTGGATTTAACTTTAAACTAACCCCCCCTTGATATCTAAAAAATAAAATTGCGTCCTCTGACAAATGCACGCTAAGCTCAAAAAAATGTAATATTTGAATGGACTAAAATTACGATTAATTATTGAAATTTTGATAAATCATATATCTGAAAGTATTAGATCGTTAGAGTTGAAAAAAATATCAATAGATTCTTATGATGAAACTGCATCTCAAAAAAAGTTGAATTTGAAATTTGTAATGTAAAAAAAAATTATTTTTTTTTAAACCATTTCGCACAATATCGAACTCAACCGAGATATTTATCTCCCAAACCTACTATGAAAATTTTAACTGTCTTGCTCATTCCGTTCGAGAGTTATCGTGTTAGCGGCTGGCCTGAACACGGATTCTTGATCAGTATGTCGAACCAAAACGTTAGAGGCCATTTTCAGCCAAAAAATTCGAAAATTACAGACACTCTGTTCTGAGGAAGCAGAGCGCCAAAAATATTATGTATCTATCGATGGCTTGAGTACGAAAAGAGATAGTATCAAGGTAGGTTGCACATCCGAATACGACATTTAAGTTATAATAAGGTAGGGTATAATCGGCCAAACGATTTTGGAGTTATACCCATCTGAAATTTTGTTGAGAAAGAGTTATTTCTATAGTCTAAGATCGACTTCGGTTCCTACACGTGTTTTAACTGATTATTGCGATCACTAGCTTACAATGGCAACTAATTTAAATATTGACGTGTATATACGGTGGCAATCGAATGAATGGGTGAACGATGTGTGTAATTTTAAATTGTTTTTCAACATTTGTCTGAAAATTGTGAGACTGGGGAGGAACTGGAGGGCCAGATTACCAGCTCCTGTCAATTATGTGAGTGTACAAGCCAGTTCCGAGGGCATAGCGTAGTGTCCAAGGGTGGAGACTCTATTAATAGGCAGAATTGTCAAAGAAACTTGAATAAATATAAAAAGGCACTGACGTGAAGTGAGTACTCTTTGGCACGCTTGTTCACGTTGGCTGATTTGAATTGAATGCTTCAAGCTCAGTGGATAGAGCGAGCCAGAGATCTTGTCAAAGGGTAGTGTACACCATTCAATGTCGGGTCAAACATTAACAGTGTTGTGCCTACTATAGCCAGCGCGCCAAGGCAAATTGACTTCACTATGAAAGAAGTAAAACGCTAAAAAAGCATTTACGTGGGGTCAATCTGCTTTGGCGAGCTTGCTATATACATGATTATGATTATACTGACCCTTCTAGGTCTTCCCCAAGGAGATCCCTCAGAAGCTCCTAGGAGCTTCAGACTAGCGAGACTCAGTTTTATTCTTTGTCGACTTTGTTACTGTATCTTTACGCCAGTTTAGGCACACCAATGTTACTTTTTGACCTGACAGTGAATGTTGTCCACTACCCTCTGACTTAAGGCGGGGTTATACAGCAAATAAGATAAGATAAAATAAAATAAGAAAGTTACACATGTAAATTTCTATGAGAGCGTTTATACACGAAATAAGATAAAATAAGAATAAGAATTAAAGTTGGCCAACTCTCATCTTTATTTCTTTTTTATGTTATTTTGTTTGAAAAATAACAAGGCGCATGCTCAAAGAGTGAAATTCATAGAACTTGCATAAAATTGTAAAAAAGCTACGATTTGATTGGTTCATTCTTTTTTCTTATTTTGTTTTAGATGTTCTGTATAAAACGATCCGTTTAACCCTTAATTCTTATTTTATTTTAATTTGTTTCTTATTTTATTTTATTTGCTGTATAAGCCCGCCTTAAATCTCCGGCTCGCTCTATCCTCTGAGCTTGAAGCACTCATCATTCAATTCAAATTAGCCAACGTGAACAAGTGCGCCAAATAGTACTGAATTCACATCAGTGCTTTTTTGTGTTTTTTTCATTTTTATATTCACGTGTATGAGCCTACCATTCATGTTTGAATTATATCCTGCGAAGAGGATCTCCCTTTATTATTTTGAACATTTTTATTTTATCGGAATATCGGATATGTGTAAATTTGACCATCCGTATCCTAATTTTATATGTATGGATTGCGGTACACTCGAGGGTATACTTCTTTACACACCTGTCACTCAAGAATGCTTCAGGCTGCATTAATTTAATTTATGTAACATCATTGCTCGTTATTTTTGATAATTGGTCTGATTGAATATTTAAGGATACTTACTTATTCATGGATTTAGCCAGCAATACAATACCATGCTTGTACAATCGAACCTACAGTTGTTGACGAAAGAGCCAAAGTGATGTTGAAATTATGCATGGAAATAGTGATTCAACTGGAGTATTTGATTGATTATGGTAACAATTCAGCCTATAATTTATTTCGAATACGCGAGATTTATTATTCTGAAAAAGTTGTCATTAATACGTTGAATATTATAATGGATCGGATTTTCATTCCAGCATGGATATTTAGATCGTAACGAACATTACAATAATTTTGAAATAAATAAATTTGAGTCAGAATAACGAATTTGTTTCGCTGTTTTTTCAGGAAAACATTCGAAATGTCAATAGGATGACTTGAAGCGAAAAGTTCCCAATTGTATCTTGAATCTTTTTTGGGAAAAAAGTTCTTCGATTCTTTTTCCGTTAAAATTCTGCTTTTTGCTCTTCGATTTTATGATTATAACAGCTGACCCACGCAACTTCGCCTGCGCCAAATCGGTTATTGCGGTTGCAATTTTATTTTCAAATGCGAAAATGTTAAAAAAAATTGGTTCAAGCACTGACGTGAAGTCAGAAGCTTTTGCGCGTATGTTCTATTGTCCATTCTTCTGTATTGGACACCCTTAATCGAATTTACCATGGTAAATTATGTTGTCCATTCTCCCGTATTGGACACTTAATTCGAATTTACCATGGTAAATTCGAATTAAGAGTGTTGATTTTCTACTACTAGTTACCAAGCTTCAATTCGATCGAATATTTATTTTTTCAGTTATCAAGAAAATAATATTCCAGGTGGGTATAACTCGGAAACCGTTAGACCGATTATGCCCAAAAACGAACTCAACTCTCCATTTCGGATACACACCCTACCCTGAAAATTGCAAGTCCCTGTCTCCTTTCGTTCGAAAGTTATCGAGACAACGGTCACCCATCTACTGAACTCACACAAGAATGCTCGAATCTCCAACAATATTCAACCGATCATGTTAAAACTTGAAACTTGGCAGTAGAGTTAGGTTATGAAGGCTCTTGCAAAATTTCAGCAATTAGAAACGAATAGTTACTGATATATAGAATTTTTTTTTTCAATTTTCAATGATTTTTTTAAATTTTTTACAAATACTATCCTCACGAAATTTTGCAAGAATTTTCGCGTTGACATTCTACAACTAATTACTATGTTTGAATTCAATCGGTTTAGTATTTTAATCGAAATAGAGTGAAAAACATTCACAAAAAATACGGCGGCTTGGTTTTAATTAGTTCTTTCTCTGGGATAACTTACTAAGTGATAATTGATCAGTTATCGAGCGGGATGAAAAATGATTAATTACTAAAATGACTATTGAAAAATAGGGGTTGGTGATAGAAGGGTGAAAATTTAGGGTTGTATTTCGTCCAAAAATTAAAAAAAAATTTTAAGGGTGAACAACCCTTATCACTTAGGGATATGAAAAATAGATGTTGGCCGATTCTCAGACTTACTCAATACGCTCACAAAATTTCATGAGAATCGGTCAAGCCGTTACGGAGGAGTACGGGAACGAACATTGTGACACGAGAATTTTATATATAAGATTAGTATCATCCGAAAATATCTAAAACTTTTCCGAATTCATTTTCGGTTCTTTCCTATATTCCAGACAATAAAATTCCCATTTATGATCCAACTGTTTTCACAATTTGAATAAAAACTAAAATGGGTTCAAGCCCTGTGGACAGGAGCTTTCTGGCGCTCTAGTTCAAACAGACAAATTATATCTCCGAAAGTATTGGTTTCTCAGAGTTGGGAATTAAATCAATGTATTCTTATGATAGAACTGCATCATAAAGGAAATTCAATTCAAATAATAGTTTATTTATCAAGATTAAATGAGCAATCTGAGAATGAGAACTGCACCATGGAAGAAATCGAATTCAATCTGGCCAATTTTTCCCAATAACGAACTTAACCGAGATATTCATCTCCCCAACCTACTCTGAAAATTTCAACTACCTAGCTCATTCCGTTCGAGAGTTATTATAGAAAAACTTTTTTTAAATTTTAAATTTTCAATTTTTTTTTTGACACTTTGCGGTAATCTGGTCAATACAAAACTTCACATGCGTATAAAGGTCATGATTCTATAATTTGATGCTAAATTTTAGATAGATCGAGTGATCGGTTTCGGAAATATTCATAAAAAATATTTTTACTAAAATCGGCCATAACTCCGAAACCGCTTGATGGATTACGCTCCAAACCCACCTTGCAAATTTCAATCCGCTAACTCCTTTCGTTCGAGAGTTATCGTGCCTACGGCCGGACATAATCGATTTCGACCTCGGATTCTTGATCAGAGAGTCGAACCAAATCGTTTAAGACCATTTTCATCGAAAAATTCGAAAATTGCAGACATTTGGGCAAATTGATAAGCACTCAGTTCCGAGGAACTAGAGCGCCAACAAGTTTCGTATGACAATTGCCCAAAACAGGTTTAAAGTACCTACAAATAGTAGATTTTTCATAAAACATGTATCAAAGAAGAGAATAATGAAATTTCCTGATCTACGTTCACCAAATTTTCTCCTCTCTCGAACTGCAGAATTATGCTACAATATTTACATTCTATTTGCATTCTATGTCTATGGATGAAAAGCAGTCTCACTACTCTCAGATCTCTTACTTCATGTTCCGTTCCGAAATGTAAGACTTTTATGAGAAAAACTAATTTCGAAGCAAATAACTGAGATTTTTCTCACTTCGCTCACAATTCTTCGATTGATTAGATAATGACATATCTCAGGAAAATAATTTGACATTATGACAATTCATACATAGATTAATTATATCACTCTGTGAAATACGATTTATCATTGAAATTTTGAAAAATCATATCTCCGAAAGTATTAGCTTGTTAGAGTTAAAAATGATATCATTGGATTCTTATGGTAAAACTGCTTATTGAAAAAAATTTAATTTGGAATTTGTTCTGTAAAAAAAAAAAATTTTTTTTGTTACTCCGAAACCATCTGTCCGATTTTGCCCAGTAACGAACTTAGCCGAGATATTTATCTCCCAAACCTACTCTGAAAATTTTAACTGTCTAGCTCATTCCGTTCGAGAGTTATCGTACCGGACGGCCGGACAGAATGAATTTCGACCACGAATTCTTGATCAGTGAGTCGAACCAAATCGTTTAAGACCATTTTCATCGAAATATTCGAAAATTACAGACATTTGGGCAAATTGATAAGCACTCAGTTCCGAGGAACTAGAGCGCCAAAAAGGGATTTGGCAGTCCGGATGGATTTCTTGTGATATATTCAACAAAGATTTGAATTCTGCCCTTTCGAATGGAGTTCCAAGGTTGGATGTTCCCAGGAAAATATGGTCTATTCTGAACAGATCTTGGTCGTTGCAACAGCATGTGTTTCAGGTGAAACACTGTTGAGAGCCCTAGTTGTGAACGCGGCGAAACAGAGGGAACAATAGATCGTGTGGTTTATAAGGGTCCCATATATTGATTTCAGGATCGCTTTAGGCTTGTTTCACATGCATACGGTTCCATTCGGTTCGTTTCGTTTTCGGTTTCAATTCGGCTGCTGACGACAAGTGTGAAACGGTGCTCCGGTTTAGATTGGGTACCGAATAGAAACCGTACAGCACCGAATACTCTCTCGACACGAATAGGTTTCTATCAGGTTTGGATTCGTGTGTAGGGAATACAGATCAACCGGGGCGTTCACACAAATACGGTTTAGTTTCGGTTTTAACCATAAAGTAATACATATTTACATATGTTTTCTGTAATGTTCTGTGGTTTTAATCTCATATCGAGTAATCGAGTAGATATCTTTCAATATTTCCGAAATTGTTCAAATATAAAAATGATAGAAATATAAACATAAATACATATTATGTTCGGGAGATTGTTGCTATCTCAGTATTCATGAGAAAATGATGGTTTACAAAATGTGGATCTACTGATTTCTGCTGTAAATCTAAACCAGAGCTGTGGGACAAAACTTCCGAAAATATAAAGATAAATTAAAGACGCAGAAAGTAAATATGTTTGTGTTCCAATTTTGAATGACTTTGATGAATCTGACGATGCGAAAAAATTGGAATTGTGATTCAGCCTGTTTCGGGAGATAACATAAAACCTAATATGAACCGTATATGTGTGAAAGGGCTTCATTCGTTTTCGGTTGAAACCGAAGACGAACCGAACCGAATGGAACCGCATGCATGTGAAACAAGCCTTAGGGCAATTCACAAAGTTTTTTTAGAATGGGTGGTGAAATTTAAATCTATTTGAAAAACCATGGAATATTCCATTTTTGGCGCTCTAGTTCCTCGGAACTGAGTGCTTATCAATTTGCCCAAATGTCTGTAATTTTCGAATATTTCGATGAAAATGGTCTTAAACGATTTGGTTCGACTCACTGATCAATAATCTGTGGTCGAAATTCATTCTGTCCGGCCGGCCGTCCGGCCGGTCCAGCCGGTCCGGCCGTAGGCACGATAACTCTCTAACGGAATGAGCTAGAGAGTTGAAATTTTCAGAGTAGGTTTGGGGGATGAATATCTCGGCTAAGTTCGTTACTGGGCAAAATCGGACAGAAGGTTTCGGAGTAATAAAAAAAAAATTTTTTTTTTACAAAACAAATTCCAAATTAAATTTTTTTTAATGAGCAGTTTTATCATAAGAATCCATTCATATCATTTTTAACTCTAACAAGCTAATACTTTCGGAGATATGATTTTTCAAAATTTCAATGTAAATCGTATTTCACAGATTGATATAATTATTCTATGTATATTCTTTGTATGAATTGTCATAAAGTCAACTTGACAGAAGGGAATATTGTAACTTCAAGAATATTGGGGTTGAAATACTCGTATTTTAGCGATGCAACGGGGACCTCACCCGAAAATGTTTGAAAATATTACGTAAATATTGAAAGGATAATTCTGTAGTCCGAGAGAGGAGAAAATTTGATGAACGTAGATCAGGAAATTTTTGATCGATTACAAGGTAATTTATTATTACTTATCTAATAAACTATTATTTGAATTGAATTTCCTTTATGATGCAGTGATATCATATGAATACATTGATATAATTCCCAACTCTGAGAAACCAATACCAGATATAATTTGTCTGTTTGAACTAGAGCGCCAGAAAGCTCCTGTCCACAGGGCTTGAACCCATTTTTAATTAAATAATTTCCTCCTTTTGTCTTTTCCATTTTGGCACGCAGTTCAGGTGAACAGAGTTTCTATCATTTTGCCCAAACTCGATTATGTCCGGCTATCTGGCCATCAGCACCATTATACGCTCGAGCGCAATGAGTTAGACATTTGAAAATTTCAGAGTAGGTTTGCAGTCCAAATGTGCTGGCTAAGTTCGTTAATGAACAAAATCCGTCGAGTAGTTTCAGAATTACAGCCATGTGGAATGTTGTTTTTTTCAATAACTCGAAAAATACTGATCTAATCGAATTGAAGCACGATAGTTATTTGAAAAATACTGACGAGGACTTATGCAGAATTATGAATAATTATGATAATAATAATTGAAAAAATTCTGTATCTCAGAAACTATTCCTGCGATATCGTTGAAATTTTGCAAAGCGATCAAAACCGCAGATCCGAATATGAATAAAAGTCATAGACAGCTCCTTTTCGTTTCATTTTTCATTTCTATTGGAATAATAACCCCAAGGAAATGGTTATCGACCAAATTTAGGTTGATTCTTTCTTAAAATTACGAGAAACGTGATTATTTTAGTATAATATTAGATATTAAAATTGAAGCTTTATAGCATGTTTTTGGCGAATTTTCAAATTTCATGGAAATTTCTCTCGGAATACACTATTGAAAATAAACCCCTGCTACATAGGGTGTTTTATCTCATGGCACAATTGTATGATCAAACTGATTTGTGTTCTTGAGCCACCACAAACAAAGCACTGTTTATTTTCGAACCAACAGTAAATGTATGTATTCGAATGGGTCCTTAAGCCACCACAGACACAGCATTGTATATTTTTGACCCAACAGTGAAAGTATTTGAACAGAGACCTTATGCCACCATAAACACAGCACTGTTCATTTTCGAACCAACAGTTGAATTCTATGGTACCCCGTTACACTTACCACTGCTAACATCTAACATCAACAAAGCACATCATGTAGCAATAAGGGATGTGTGATCACAATCGGAAAGAAATTTGGCTGTATGTAGTTAAATAGTTGCCAAAAAATTCAATTTTAAATAGTTTTAATATATTTATACATACATAAACGAAAATTCGCTCCATGTTGATAATTTAACAAAACAAAAATAACAATTCCACTACACAACTCATCCAATCAAGAATTATACGAAATTGGCTTTCGAAATTATTTCCTATTTACATAAAACAATGACTTAACAGTAAGCAACAATTTGGGGAAGCAAGTTTCAATAGTGCAACGAAGGCGTGAATAGAGTTTGAGCTGGAGCTGCATGCCTGAAAACAGCGTGTCCAGTATTTTGTACATCAGCATTGAATCCATTTTTATCAGCCGTATATCTGACAGTTCTGATGGTACCATCAGCTTCATGGAGGGAGTAGGATCCCTGGACTACATCACCATGGCGAGATTCTTCTTGGGATTTGATGTCACCGGTGTGGTGGTCTTCAACTCCATATTTGTATTGGTAGTAAGCTGGCGCCTGAAGAAGCATATATGGTATATTTAGAAGAGGTTATATTTATCGCAGAATCTGGTCAGATAGAAGTTGTGGATTGAGACTTACATGATTTTCCTCTTCGGCAAGTCTCAACACAGGAAGAGCATGGATAGCTGTATGAACCAGAGGAGCACTATGTACAATTTGAGAAGCATGAACACGATGAGAAGAGTGAACTAATGGAGTAGAATAAGCGATGGCTGGGGCAGCGTGTACAGAGGAATGTCCTAAGGTGACAGCTGAATATGAACTGGTAGGAGCATGAACTGCTGCAACAGGAGCCAGGTGCCCAACCTTAGCAGCACCTGAATGAAGAGTGTGTCTTGTTTGGGTAGAAAATGATTGAGCAATAGGTTCAAAAATTGGAACAGATGCAGCGTATGCTACCAAGCACAAGAAAGAAATCTGGAAAAGAAAGGAGTGTATCATCGATATTTTCGTTTTATTTTACGATGACCAAACTAAGTTATTCTAGTGCCTGAAAATAATATAAAATCAATGGTGAACAAATGGCTTACTTTGCTAATCATTTTTGATAATTATGTAGGTATGTGTATAACGTATGTATATCTAAACGAATTTCGAATAGTGAACTGACGAGATTGGAAGACCGCGTATCTTTTTATATCGATAATGATTTCATGTTCTTCGGAAGTACGTTTAAAAAATCTTGGCGTTATGTAAAAATCAAGCTTCATGGAAAATGACCTACATTCTTAGCCAGGTATATGTACCAACGATTTTGAAGTTGTTGTTGATTATTCGGTACCTACATGTAAAATATCGTATTGTATCTTGGGGCTCATTGAGTCATTATCAAGGACAATTATAAGGAAGTTTGTTCAGATACTTCAGCATAGAATATTCCAAGTAAACGTATCTTCCAATGAGTTGAAGATTTAAATTGAAATAATGATCTTCTGATTGAAGTATTGAATGAACCCCTTGATACCCCTTTGATACAAGTATTGAGTTCTCGCAAATCACTTGGAGTTAATGAATTACACTAGAAAAGTTTGAAATAGGAAAAACAACGTTGCTTAAGTTTCATAATATATTATACAACACGATTTTTTTTTCTGGCACAAGAGAACAAAGTAGCAACATAAAATTTTAAAGAGAATCCCACCGTATGTAGGAATGTTATTATAATTTTGAAATAATATTCAATATTTAAATGTTTTTTGTTAATTTGTGGTATGTAATACTTTATTAGTTATAGTATGTTTTGTTTCATTAAAATTGTATCTTATTTTTTGTGCGCATATTCTAGGGAACAGCATGCTATCATTTTGCCAAATATCCGATTCAACTCAAACATGGTGCAGAATGCCGAACCGCAAATTTTTGCAAAATTTCGTAAGGATCGAATCCCAAGAAAATTTTAAAACAATCATTGAAAAATATTCGAGATCATTTAACACCTAACTCGTTCGACATCGCTGAAATTTTGCGAGAGCCTTCAGAACCTAACTCGACTGGTAAGTTCCAAATTTGAACACGATCGGATCAATATTGTTGGAAATCCGAGCAGCCTAGGCTTAGTACTGTAGTGGGACCTACATTTTTAAGGCAGGTTGCAGATCCGAATGGGAGAGTTAAGTTCGTTTTTGGGCATAATGGGTGCATCGGTTTCGGAGTTATACCCACCTGGATTATTATTTCCTCCATAACTCAACAGAAAACAGATAGGGACTTGCAAGTTTCAGGGTAGTTTGCGCATCCGAATGGGACAGTTAAGTTCGTTGTTGGGGATAATCAGCCAAATGGTTTCGTAGTGATACCCATCAGGAATATTGTTTGTTGTAACTCATAAAACACATATCCGATCGAATTGAAACTCGGTTACTAGTTGTAGGATACCGACGCAAAGACGTATGTGAAATCCGTGGGTAAAGTATTACAATTTCAGGGTAGGTTGCGCATCTGAATACGACATTTATGTTCATTAATAGCCATAATCGGCCAAATTTTTGGAGCTTTGGAGCTGTAGTCATCTGAAATTTTATTGTTATTGCTTCAATATCTAAAAAAATACTAATCGTATTCAATTCAAAACTGATTATCAGTTGTAGACTGCCAACGCGCAAATTTTTCCGAAATTTCGTGAGAATCGAATCACTAGAAAATTTAAAAAAAAATCATTGAAAAAAATTCTGTTTCTCAGAATCCGTCCAATATGGCTGAAAATTTGCGAGAGCCTTCAAAACCTAACATTACAGCCAAGTTCCAAATAAGAACATGATTCAACATGCGCGCAAAAGTTCCTCACTTCACGTCCTTGCTTTTTGAGAATTTTTTCAATTGAATTAGTTGACTTTTGTTTTTAAATTTTTGATCCATTTTTCATTATATCTTTTGTTGTGATTGTAGCCCTTGAAGGTGTCAAAAAATTTGACGAAACGCTGGCAGATAAATTAATTTTCTATTGCTAGTTTGTAACCTTGTAACAGAAAATAATTTAGAACTGATTACTTCTTGGCACAATTGATGAAACCACTGTCACTGGATTGGTTTCCACAATATTGATTTATATTATACAATATTATCAAAGAATCGGTCAATGAAACATAAAATATGTATTATTCATTCAACCTTATTGTTCTACCTTGTACCTTGTAAAACCTTTAAACTTATTGTACTGCCTTCAAAGTAGGCCCTTTCCGATATAATTAGGGGTCGCCAAGTTCTTGAAAATTTCAAGGTCTTGTCTTGATTTCAAGACAAGATCAAGACAAGAAGTAACATTTGATTTCAAGACAAGACAAGAAATTGTACGTCAATACCAAAATTTCTTGTCAAGAAAGCAAGAAATCTTGAAATATCTTGACCAGCAATGAACACGCTAAAACTTATTTATTCGTGGAAAAGATAACATAACATAACATATTTTAATTTATTGAACACATTTATTGCTAGAACGATTCAGAAAAATGTAAATAAAAAATTGGTTCAAGCCCTGTGGACAGGAGCTTTCTGGCGCTCTAGTTCAAACAGACAAATTATATCTCCGAAAGTATTGGTTTCTCAGAGTTGAGAATTATATCAATTTATTCTTATGATAGAACTGAATCATAAAAGAAATTCAATTCAAATAATAGTTCATTTATCTAGATTAAATGAGCAATCTGAGAATGAGAACTGCACCATGGAAGAAACCAAATTAAAATAGCTGAAATGAATTTGACTCTCTCATATAAAACAGGATGAAATGTACGAGTACACTATCATATAAATATATATATATAAACATATAAATATAATAAAGCTTAGATAGAATAATTATAGCATTCAGTGAAAACATAGAAGTATGATTCATTATTGAAATTTAGAACTTCATCTTAGCAGAAATTGAATTCAAACATCATAGAAGAATTTAAATTCAACAAGAGTGCCAAAAATTATCAATCCAAAACCAATAGACGAATTCTACCCAACAACGAATTCATCCGAGATATTCATTCCTCAATTATATGATGAACGATAATATATATCTTTCCTCAAATCTACAATATTCCAGTTTTGTTTTTAGTGGAGATATTCTGAACTCAATATTATTAACTTACCATTACCATTCCCATCATCATATGGATTGACCATCGGCATGAAAATATCAACCAACAAAAAGTATGATATTATATTATCATTCTCATATTTATACGATTGCTCGAATGAAACAACGTCATGTCTCAAGAGAATAAGTTGACATTATAACAATTCATAGAATACCCACATAATAATTCTATCATTCTGTGAAAACGTATAAATACGATTTACATTGAAATTTTGAAAAATCATATCTCCGAAAGTATTAGCTTGTTAGAGTTAAAAATGATATGAATGATTTCTTATGATAAAACTGCTTATTAAAAAAAATTTAATTAAAATTTTTTTTGTAAAAAAAAAATTTTTTTTGTTACTCCGAAACCATTTGTCCGATTTTGCCCAATAACGAACAGAGCCGAGATATTTATCCCCCAAACCCACTCTGAAAATTTCAACTCTATAGCTCATTCCGTTCGAGAGTTATCGTGCCTACGGCCGGAGGGCCGGACAGAATGAATTTCGACCACGGATTCTTGATCAGTGAGTCGAACCAAATCGTTTAAGACCATTTTCATCAAAATATTCGAAAATTACAGACATTTGGGCAAATTGATAAGCACTCAGTTCCGAGGAACTAGAGCGCCAAAAATAATAAATCATAATTCTGTTCAAACTAAAATTGAAAACTATATTTTGAAAAATATCAAAATTAATATTAAATATAAATCGGAATTCATAAGTCATAAATTAAGGCTATGTGCCTTAATCCATGACTTCTTATGGAGTCAACACAGAGCTGATTCCTTGGGTTCGTTATTGTTATAACTGCTCTTGAAAATAGCCTTTTCGCATAAGGATTGAAAAATATGAAATTATATTTTTCCTTTATAAAAATAAATAAATTTGAGAAAATAAAGGTTTGAACTAGTTTTTAATTAATGAAGCGATGTTTTCTGTATATTATCCCCCCTCCCCCTTTATTAGTGGGGGATAACAAAACGAGCATTTCGAGTAAATATACATCCACACACTCATACACCCAGACACTCAGACACAAAATTTTGTTTGCTCAAATGATGTTTTTGTACACTTTAGATCATTTCAAGGCATTTTAGTTAAAAAAAATTTCCCGATACAATACATGCACTTTTCACTATTGTGATGCGGAGGTACTAAAAACAAAATTGTGGGAACTTTGTGCCCATAATTTGGCAGAGTATTTTTGTATTTCTCTGGTAATTATTATTAAGGGCTCTGTAACGTGCGACGTGAACAAAAGTGAGTATTATACAAATTATAATAATGAATCTCAAATTACATTTTCTTTATTTTGAACCCGGAGTTCTTAATTTTCAAGTAAACACTTGCTATTTTTGTGAAAACATGGTATACATTTGGCTAATTTATCTTTTTGGCGCTCTAGTTCCTCGGAACTGAGTGCTTATCAATTTGCCCAAATGTCTGTAAATTTCGAATTTTTCGATGAAAATGGTCTTAAACGATTTGGTTCGACTCACTGATCAAGAATCCGTGGCCGAAATTCATTCTGTCCGGCCGGCCGGCCGTAGGCACGATAATTCTCGAACGGAATGAGCTAGAGAGTTGAAATTTTCAGAGTAGGTTTGGGGGATAAATATCTCGGCTAAGTTCGTTATTGGGCAAAATCGAACAGATGGTTTCGGAGTAACAAAAAAAAATATTTTTTTTACGAAACAAATTCCAAATTAAATTTTTTTTAATAAGCAGTTTTGTCATAAGAATCCATTCTTATCATTTTTAACTCTAACAAGCTAATACTTTCGGAGATATGATTTTTCAAAATTTCTCTTAAATCGTATTTCTACGTTTTCACAGAATGATTATGTGGGTATTCTATGAATTGTTATAATGTCAACTTTTCCTTAGACATGACGTTGTTTCATTCCAGCAATCGTATAAATATGAGAATGATAATATAATATCATACTCTCTGTTGGTTGATATTTTCATGCCGATGGTCAATCCATATGATGATGGGAATGGTAATGGTAAGTTAATAATATTGAGTTCAGAATATCTCTACTAAAAACAAAACTGGAATATTGGTGTATTGGAGTAGATTTGAGGAAAGATATATATATTATCGTTCATCATAGAATTGAGGAATGAATATCCCGGATGAGTTCGTTGTTGGTTAGAATTCATCTATTGGTTTTGGATTGATAATTTTTGGCACTCTTGTTCTCAGAAAAGTCTTACATTTCGGAACGGAACATGAAGTTAGTAAGAGATCTGAGAGTAGTGAGACTGCTTTTCATCCATAGACATAGATATAACTTATTATTGAAGGGTTTTTTTTTTTTTGGGTTTTCTCTCCCAAACTCTGAAAAACATCTATAAAATAAAAATTAATTATTTTGTGATTTGCTTCTGCGTAAGGAACACACGATATTTGTCAGAAGCAATCAATTGAACAATGTTGCCTAACAAACAACAACGAAACAACTCTCGAACGGAATGAGGTAGGTTAGTTGAAATTTTCAGAGTAGATTAGGGAGATGAATATCTCGGTTAAGTTCGTTATTGGGCAAAATTGGCCAGATTTAATTTGATTTCTTTCATGGTGCAGTTCTCATTCTCATGATTGCTCATTTAATCTTGATAAATAAACTATTATTTAAATTGAATTTCCTTTATGATGCAGTTCTATCATATGAATACATTGATATAATTCCCAACTCTGAGAAACCAATACTTTCGGAGATATAATTTGTCTGTTTGAACTAGAGCGCCAGAAAGCTCCTGTCCACAGGGCTTGAAACCATTTTTTTGTTTTTGCCGTTGGTACTGATGTCCACCGCAATTTCGAAAACATCACAGAATTTCTTTCGGTCAGTATTCCACTAGTACCACTATCCTAAGTAATCATTAAAGGATACTGTGGGAGGTAAACTCATTATTGAAAGGTTAGTTTTTTTCTGGATTTTCTCACCCAAACTCTGAAAAATATCTATAAAATAAAAATTAAATATTTTGTGATTTGCTTCTGCGTTAGAAACACAAGATAGGTATTTGTCAGAAGCAATCAATTGAACAATGTTGCCTAACAAACAACAACGACAATTCTTGAATTTCCAAAATCTCCTGACTTCACGTGAGTGCTTTTCTCGAATTTTTGGCGCTCTTGTTCCTCGGAACAGAATAGAATTTTTTATGAAAATGGTCTTAAACGATTTGATTCGACTCACTGATCAAGAATCCGTGGTCAAAATCGATTCTGTCTGGCCGGCCGTTCCAACCCTCTGTTAACATGATAAATCTCGAACGAAAGGAGTTAGAGTATTGCAATTTGCAGGGTAGGTTTGGAGCGTAAATATCTCGGACAAGTTCGTTAACGGGCGAAATCCACAAAGCGGTTTCAGAGTTATGGCCGTTTTTAGTAAAAACATTTTTGCGCGTATGTTCTGGGGAACATCGCGTTATAGTTTTGCTCAAATGTCTATAACTTTCGAATTTTTTGACGAAAATGGTCTCAAACGATTTAGTTCGACTCCCCAATGAAGAATTCGAGGTCAAATTTGATTATGTCCGGCCGTTGCCACGATACCTTGAGAAAGGAAAGAGCTAGCGACTTGACATTTTCAGGATGGGTGGCGCATCCCAATACGACGGACAAGTTCGTTAATGGGCATAATCGGCCCAGTGGTTTCCGAGTAATAATTTTGTTTTCAACCAATATAAATCTGATCGAATTGAAACTTGGTGAGTAGTTGTAGAATATGAACCTTAGCACGCTTGTGAAATTTTGTGCGATTCGTATGGCTAGAAAATTTTAAAAAAATTATTAAAAAATATTTTTGTTGTCACGATAACTTGAGAACGGAAAGAGATAGCGGCTTGAAGTTTTCAGGTTAGGATGTGCACCAGAACGCGACATTTCAGTTTGTTTATGAGCATCATCGGCCAAACGGTTTCAGAGTTATAGCCATCTGAAATTTGGTTGTTTTTTGTTCCTCATTAACTCGAAAAATACTAAACCGATTGAATTCAAACATGGTAATTAGTTGTAGAATGCCAACGCAAAAATTCTTGCAAAATTTCGTGAGGATAGTATTTGTAAATAATTTTTAAAAAATCATTGAAAATTGAAAAAGAAATTCTATATATCAGTAACTATTCGTTTGAAATTGCTGAAATTTTGCAAGAGCCTTCATAACCTAACTCTACTTCCAAGTTTCAAGTTTGAACACGATCGGTTGAACATTGTTGGAGATTCGAGCATTCTTGTGCGAGTTCAGTAGATGGGTGACCATTGCCTCGATAACTTTCGAAAGAAAGGTGATAGGGACTTGCAATTTTCAGGGTAGGTTGCGTATCCGAAAGGGAGAGTTGAGTTCGTTTTTGGGCATAATCGGTTAAACGGTTTCCGAATTATACCCACCTGGAATATTATTTCCTTGTTAACTCAAAAAATAAATATTCGATCGAATTGAAGCTTGGTAACTAGTAGTAGAAAATCATCATAAGGACGTGTTTAAAATTTTGTAAGAATCGTACCCCTAGAAAATTTGAAAAATATGACGAAAAAAATATTTTTAAGAACCGTACCCCTACAAAATTTCAAAAAAATTACGAAAAAAAAAATTGGTTCAAGCACTGACGTGAAGTCAGAAGCTTTTGCGCGTATGTTCTATTGTCCATTCTTCTGTATTGGACACCCTTGATCGAATTTACCATGGTAAATTATGTTGTCCATTCTCCTGTATTGGACACTTAATTCGAATTTACCATGGTAAATTCCATTCTTCTGTATTGGACACCCTTAATCGAATTTACCATGGTAAATTATGTTGTCCATTCTCCTGTATTGGACACTTAATTCGAATTTACCATGGTAAATTCGAATTAAGTGTCCAATACAGGAGAATGGACAACATAATTTACCATGGTAAATTCGATCAAGGGTATCCAATACAGAAGAATGGACAATAGAACATACGCGCAAAAGCTTCTGACTTCACGTCGGTGCTTGAACCAATTTTATGAATATTTTCGAAACTAATCCCTCGATCTATCTGAAATTTAGCATTAAATTGTAGAATAATGACCTTTATATGCATGCAAAGTCTTGTATTGATCGGGCTGCCGTAAAGTATCAAAACAAAGTTAAAACTATTTGAATTTTGTGTCTACAATAACTCTTGCACAGATAGAGCTAGGCAGTTGAAATTTTCAGATTAGGTTTGGGTGATAAATATCTCGGTTAAATTCGTTATTGGGTAGAATCAGCATGCTGGTTTTGGAGTAACGAGAAAAAAAATTTTTTTCATCACAAATTTCAAATTTAATTTGATATAAGATGCAGTTTCATTATAAGAATCCAGTGTTATCATTTTCAACTCTATCAAGCCAATTCTTTCGGAGATGTGATTTTTCGAAATTTCAATAATACATCGTAGTTCTATGTGATCACAGAATGTGAACACAAAATCTGTCTGTGTTCACTGTTCATAAATGTCATCTTATCCAGCTATTAGAGACTTGTCAATTCGTAGTTTGAAAATATTTTCTCTTGGAAAACAAGTAGGTATCCGATTCTTGAATTTGTGAATATAATTTATAGTATAAATATTGGGGATGATGTTTGGGAAGATTTAGAATTGGATCATTTTAATGGTGTAGTTTATGAAGGCAATAGGAAAGAAGAACATAATGGAATCATCAAAAGAAATTACTGTTCGCTGACCACTGAGGGTAATATTACCTTTTACTTCCTTTTTGGAATTTTGGAAGCATTTTTTTTTAACCACACTTTTTTTAAATTAAATTTCTTTCATGATGCAGTTCTATCATAAGAATACATTGATATAATTTCCAACTCTGAGAAGCCAATACTTTCGGAGATATAATTTGGCTGTTTGAACAAGAGCGCCAAAAAGCTCCTGTCCATAGGACTTGAACCAATTTTTAAATATTATTTTAGGAATTGACTTCTGTACTCGCCGTAAATTCTCTTCTCTTTCAATACTTCTAGCGACCTATATCGGTTGAAATATAAAAAATCGGCCGAATCCATATCAGGAGAATACGACTGTTGTTCGATAAGATTTTTTGAGCTTTAGACCAGAAATGAAAAAGTATGTATGATTTACGCTTGTATATTGTATAATTACCTCATACGAAAATAATACGATGTAGTCTGCAGAAGTCGCTGTGAAGACGAACCGCGTCACAATATTCTGTGGGTTTTCGACTAGTGCTCTGAAGAACCACATTACCTGCTTTTTGAGTGAATTTACGTTCTTCTTGAATGGACACGTAAATCACCACAACTACCGATATTGCAGCGATGCTAAACCTCATTTAATGGGAGAAAGACATGCTTGAGCATGTCGTCCAGAATAAAAAAAATGTTTGTGCTGGCATCTGGGGCAATTATGTTGTTGGTCTATTTTTTTATCCGGAAAACCTGAATGGTGAAGTTCATCTGGATATACTCCAAAATTTGATATACCCTCGAATTATGAAAAAACTCAACATGATGAGAAACTTCTCCAGCAGGATGGAGAACCTCGTCGTGCAGCACCAGAATGGCATGTTCGAACACCAGATCAGACGCCTCTTTGTTTTTTTCTAGGAGGACACATCAAATCTAAAATCAACCTGAGCCAAATATCTACTTTATAAGGCTTACGATAAGGCATAATTTAAGAGTGCCATCAATCAACACCAGAAGTATCTCAAAATGTACGTCGAATGTTCGTAGATCTTTGTACAAAATGAAATGATACTGAAACTCATAACTGAAAATAATTTTTTTTGCAAAACCATTGATCTGAGAAACTCGAATCATACATTTCTGAAAAGTAAATTCAAAGATCTTAAAAATGATGTATCACTCGCCCCCCACATTTAAGGTCTTGGGATTGTAGTGCCCTCTCGTAGGGGGGTGCGTTTTCAAGACTTTTGGTCCCCCTACGAATATCAAATGAACCTATGATAGGAAATTTTGCTATCATTATCGCATGAGAAATATCGTTGCTTCCCCTCATAAGGCAAAACAGAGCACTGTGAAAAGACGGATGACGCTCAAACTCCCCGTGAGTACAGAGGGCAGCTGCGCTAATGTGGCAACAAAAATAGTTCCTTCAAGCAGGCTTCTTAAACGATTAATTCCTGGTATTCTCGTTATAGTATGTATTTTATGAAACTTGAGCCAAGTAGCTTCGTTTACCTTAATAATTTATTTAATTCTTACATACAGTGTGGAAGAGCCAAATAGAATAAATTCATTATCTTGGTTACTGTACATATTTATGGAATATCCCGAAACACGTCAAATTCAAATTTTAAATGGTCATTCTTCTTCGCAAAAATGCAAACCCTACCTTCAACCCCCTTCGAATGACAGGTACAAAATTCAAAATAGAAAAAAAATAAAATCATGTGATTATCGAAATTCATTATAATATTCCCTCGAATATTCCGAAATCTTATTACAATAATACTAAACTTATTTGCCTTCAATATGTGATAAAAAGAAAATGAAAAAAAAAATTGGTTCAAGCACTTACGTGAAGTCAGGAGCTTTTGCGCGTATGTTCTATTATCCATTCTCCTGCATTGGACACCCTTTATCGAATTTACCATGGTAAATTATGTTGTTCATTCTCCTGTATTTGACACTAAGAGTGTCAAATACAGGAGAATTCAGATACACACTGCTCTTCTTGTTCATACAGATATCCATGCTCTTCCTGTGTTGAGACATGCCGAGGAGGAAAATCATGTAAGTCTCAATCCACAACTTCTATCTGACCAGATTCTGCGATAAAATATAACCTCTTCTAAAAATACCATACATTCTCCTTCAGGCTCCAGCTTACTACCAATACAAATATGGAGTTGAAGACCACCACACCGGTGACATCAAATCCCAAGAAGAATCTCGCAATGGTGATGTAGTCCAAGGTTCCTACTCCCTTCATGAAGCTGATGGCACTATCAGAACGGTCAGATATACAGCTGATAAAAATGGATTCAATGCTGATGTACAAAATTCTGGACACGCTGTTGTTGGTCATGTAGCTTCAGCTCACTCTATTCTGACTCCTTTGTTGCATCATTGAGATTAGTTTTCCTAGTTATTGTTGGGTCATTTTTTCTTAGTGATATGTTTATATGGAAAAATTTAATTGTTATTATTTTATCGTGATATGATCAATTACAATCTGTTTCTTGTTTTATATGAATGAATAAAGAATTAATACATACTCATTATATTTTATTCAGTACTGTATTGGCTTTTACCATTATGATTTTATAATGGATGTTAGAGATTTTGGCAAAAAAATGAATATTGATATCAAATGAAAGTTCAAATTAAAATTTAATATTCAATTTAGAGTTATTATCCTATCTACCAATATCTAAAAAAAATTGTGAGCTCAATTCTTTTGTAATTATATTATAACCCTTTATACTTTAATATCGTGAATTCAACAACTATAAGCATGTATCCAATTATTTTAGGAGAAAAGTCAAGATACAAAAAAGTTGCGTATTAATGTTTGCTTTCCAAATAAATTTATTATTAATAAAATGTTGGAGTATCAAAAAGTTATGATGCAGAATATTGTAAAAGTTGATTTTCTCACCCCTTGATGATAACATTTCAGTATTAAAATAACTGTCAAAAAGTGATTTTGAATTAGCGTTAGCGATTTGTAAAATTTTAATTTCCAGTAAAAACAAAAATTTTCCCCCGTTTTCAAAAGGCAACTACTTGGAAAGAAAGTGGTTTAAGACAAAAAATTATATGAAACACCCCCAATGATTCTTGCAGAAAAACCATCTATGAAACTCTTTTGCATGATTTTAGTAGTATCCTGTATAGGTACTGATATCCTCCTCATCTGTTTGAGACATAGAGATATTTTTCTACCGCTATGTTCTTCATTGAAAGAAAATCGTAACTGGTAGTAATCATTATACATACAGTGTGGAAAAGCCAAATGGAATAAATTAATTATTTTGGTTATTGTACATATTCATGGAAAATCTCAAAACACATCAAATTTGAATTTCAAATTGTTATCCTTCTTAATTAAAAATTATTAATGTTAATCAAGTAGACGTTCAAAGTGTTCACTGCGAACGCCTGGACAACATCCTAGCCTCAAATACAAATTTCTTCCAACATGATTCAACATCTCAGTAGCGATCGATCTAATCACAAGCCTTATTCGATCTTTTAGGTCATTCAAATCAATGAGTTTAGTTTTGTACATAACGCTCTTCACATATACCCAAAAGAAGAAATCTAATGGGTTCAGATCAGGAGATCGCGCTGGCCATTCGATCGTTCCTCGCCTTCCTATCCACCGATTTGGAAATATTGCGTCGAGGTACTGCCAGACATTGCGTTGGTAATGTGGTGGTGCTACATCATGTTGGAACTATATCGTATACCGTGGGACTTGAGGATTTCCTTGATCGGTATATAAATTTGCCAAAGTTGGAACGACATCATTTTGAAGAAGTGCTAAATAATTATCGCCATTCAAATTGATATGGTTTCGAACATTTCCTATCCAAACATTAACCTTCTGAGGGAATTGCGTGTGTTCCACTCTCATGCAATGAAAATATCCGGTAGACTAGCGGCAATTTTGTCGATTAGCATGACCGTTGAAAGAAAAAGTGCACTCATCAGAAAACAAAACGTCTTCCAATTGGATAATATTGTTATCCAAGTTCTCCTAACAAAATCGTCCCAAGAGCTCCTGGGTAGGTATCATTTTATAGGGATGTATTTTATTTTGTTTTAATATATTTAGTATCGATGTATGGTTGATATTGAATGTTGTGGAGGCATCTCTACTCTATTTATGATGATTTTCTTCAAAGACAAGCATCACATCTTAATTAATACATCACATTTTAATTAATACATTGTGTTCGGGTGTTATCTTCATAACCAATCATTTGTAAAATTGTTATTTTGTGCATTTCCGTTAATCGAACCATTCTTCAAAAATGAAGTAAATGAAATCCATACACAAATTAGACAATATATAAACTATAACTTATCAGCACAAAACAATTGCGAAGGCTTTATAAAGAAACTAACATTGCCACAGAACATTCAACTGTTTTACGTAGTTTCGATGGTACCATCTTGAAAACACAATGTTTTGGTTTTTTGCGCGTATGTTCTGGGGAACATCGCGTTATCATTTTGCCCAAATGTCTGTAACTTTCGAATTTTTTGACGAAAATGGTCTCAAACGATTTGGTTCGACTCCCCAATGAAGAATTCGGTGTCAAATTTTATTCAGTCCGGCCGTCCGGCCCTTGCCAGGATAACTTGAGAACGGGAAGAGCCAGCGACTTGAAATGTTCAGGGTAGGTGGCGCATCCCAATACGACGAATGAGTTCGTTAATGGGCATAATCGGCCCAATGGTTTCCGAGTAATAAATTTGTTTTCAACCAATATAGATCCGATCAAATTGAAACTTGGTGAATAATTGTAGAATATAAACCTAAGCATTTTTGTGAAATTTTGTGAGAAGCGTGTCGCTAGAAAATTATTAAAATTTATTAAAAAATATTTTTGTTGTGACGATAACCTGAGAACTGAAAGAGATAGCGGCTTGAAGTTTTCAGGTTAGGTTTTGCATCTGAATTCGACATTTGAGTTTGTTTATAAGCATAATCGGCTAAACGGTTTTAGAGTTATAGCCATCTGAAATGTGGTTGTTTTTTGTTCCTCATTAACTCGAAAAATACAAAACCGATTGAATTCAAACATGATTATTAGTTGTAGAATGCCAACGCGAAAAATATCTCTATGTCTCAAACAGATGAGGAGGATATCAGTACCTATATAGGATATTACTAAAATCATGCAAAAGATTTTCATAGATGATTTTTCAGCAAGAATTATTGGGGGTGTTTGTCCTAAACCACTTTCCTTCCAAGTAGCTGCTTTTTGAAAACGGGGAAAAATTTTTGTTTTTACTGAAAATTAAAATTTTACAAATCGCTAACGCTAATTCAAAATCACTTTTTGACAGTTATTTTAATTCCGAAATGTTATCATAAAGAGGGTGAGAAGATCAACTTTTACAATATTCTGCATCATAACTTTTTGATACCCCAACATTTTATTAATAATAAATTTATTTGGAAAGCAAACATTAATACCCAACTTTTTCGTACCTTGACTTTTCTCCTAAAATAATGGGATACATGCTTATAGTTGTTGAATTCACGATATGTAAGTATAAAGGGTTAATTTTCCACTATATTACAAAAGATTTGAGCTCACAATTTTTTTTAGATATTGGTAGATAGGATAATAACTCTGAATTGAATATTAAATTTTAATTTGAACTTTCATTTGAGATCAATATTCATTTTTTGCAAAAATCTTTTCCATCCATTATAAAATCATAATGGTAAAAGCCAATACAGTACTGAATAAAATATAATGAGTATGTATTAATTCTTTATTCATTCATATAAAACAAGAAATAGATTGTAATTGATCATATCACGATAAAATAATAACAATGAAATTTTTCCATATAAACATATCACTATGAAAAAATGACCCAACAATAACTAGGAAAACTAATCTCAATGATGCAACAAAGGAGTCAGAATAGAGTGAGCTGAAGCTACATGACCAACAACAGCGTGTCCAGAATTTTGTACATCAGCATTGAATCCATTTTTATCAGCTGTATATCTGACCGTTCTGATAGTGCCATCAGCTTCATGAAGGGAGTAGGAACCTTGGACTACATCACCATTGCGAGATTCTTCTTGGGATTTGATGTCACCGGTGTGGTGGTCTTCAACTCCATATTTGTATTGGTAGTAAGCTGGAGCCTGAAGGAGAATGTATGGTATTTTTAGAAGAGGTTATATTTTATCGCAGAATCTGGTCAGATAGAAGTTGTGGATTGAGACTTACATGATTTTCCTCTTCGGCATGTCTCAACACAGGAAGAGCATGGATAGCTGTATGTACAAGAGGAGCAGTGTGTACAATTGGAGCAGCATGAACAAGTTGTGCAGATTGAACTAATGGAGTAGAATAGGCGATGGCAGGGGCAGTTTGTACAGAGGAATGTCCTAAGGTGACAGCTGAATAAGAACTGGCAGGAGCATGAACTGCAGCAACAGGAGACAAGTGACTAACCAAAGCAGCACCAGATTGAAGAGTGTGCGTTGTTTGGGTAGAATATGATTGAGCTGCAGGTTCAAGAATTGGAACCGATGCAGCGTATGCTACCAAGCATAGGAATGAGATCTAAAAAATAAAAAAGTAGAATGATATTTAGGTCGTTTTCAAACAATAAATTACAAGAGTAGTCCAGCTTCTCAGCTATAATTAGTCAATACTAATTAAAGAAAATATCGAATTTAAAGCATCAGTGAAAGAATTTCAAAATATCAAAATAAACTTACTTTGCTGATCATTTTTTTTATTTTTAGCTTGAACCACAAAGTTGAACTGATTCGTTTAGTTGATGGTTCCCTTTTTTATATCAGTGGGACAATCTAAGGCGGCATCAAATATCCTACCAGCGAGTGTATTATGTAAAATGTGGAATTTACGAAAATTGACCCCAATAAATAATTCATAATGCGTATGTATATTGAATGGTTAGTTAACAATCACCGAAAAATGTTGTAACAAGTTCAAAAATCTGTAGTTATTTATGAAGTGAGATCAATATCAAGGTTAACCGCCAGTGAGTCGAAAATATCTCGAATAATTTGATCAATTTTTATTGAGGAAATTATATTCATATACTTCCTTCGTTTGTATTTCACTTCATTGATTAGGATGATAGGATATTCACATCCTGACGTTTCAACATTTTTTTCTCAATGAATTTCAATAAATAATGTATTCCTGAAGTCAGGTGCGTAAAAGGCTTTAGAGCGCTCGTTCATTGATGGATAAGTAGATTAAACTGTTTTGTAATAGATCACACCAGCTGAATTTTGTGGTTATCCAATTCTTTGGCACTTCAAAACGGATATTTGTCAGAGAATCGAGATCATATTAATAGCCAATTGAGTTCATAGGAACTTGGATATCACTAGTGAGATATTCCGTTTCCATTTTTTTTTTGTTTTTCCAGAATCCTTCCCTACAAAGTTACGAGTTACGACTCTTAAAGGTACAGAAAAAACATACTTTCCGTTATGATAAAAAAAAGCTATAACTCTGATTCTTCGGATAACCCATTTCAACATTGTTTTTGACTTTTTTTGGGGATAACTTTAAGAGATAATCTGTTGAAACAATAAATGTTATCCCATAGTTTTGGAAATATTTGTAAAATATAATTTCAAACAAAACCGTTGGATGGAATCTGAACATTCACGAACTCAACCGGCACATAATAATTATGACAGTGGCGGATCGACGATTTCCGGGGCCCTTACGCTTGAAATCTTTCGGGGCTCCCCTCTACTTTTCAATTTCCTTCAAAACAATTTTTCAATCAGAATTCGGTTTTTCAAAACAAACATAAATTTTATTGAATAATATAAGATACAAAAATTCAAATATATCAAATGCATTGAAATCAACAATCAGGTACAAATGCAAATCAATATTTCATTCTATAAAAAAAAAACAAATAAACCATCAAAATCCGAGCTCACAATATACGAAACATAACTAACTGATACACAACAAGAACGGTGAGAAATGAATAGACCATTTAGTACCTATAGTGAATCAGTCTATCGGGGGATGGCCGAAAATTGAAAAAAATTTAAACCGTTGGTATCAATATTTAAACGAAAATATCCATATATTTACTCTGAAATTATTTGTTTTATTCCTAATTTATTATTCAAATTCAAATTCAAAAGTTCGTGAAAATACGGCCAAAAAAGTGTTCCTCCTAGAGATCAAGACACTATAAAATAGTCAGAATATTGAAAATTGTAACGCTGAAAACATTCCAAAGCTCGGCTTCGAATACTAGTTCCTTTGGAATAGTAAATGTCTAGTAGTAAGTAGAAATGAATAGTGGAAATATTGTATGAAATGTTTCCCCCTCTTAGAAAACAATTCCCTGATTGAAGAATAAACAATTATGTTTGAAATATCGGAAACTGGAATCAAAACAATAAGGCTTATCTTTTATAGTTCAGAAATAATATGTTAGCTTTGTTGCGCTGTAGAAGCTTCATTCTGAACTATCCCAGAACAGTTCTGTGAGTTGTTGAACTAAAACACGAATTTTCGTAGATCACAGATAATGAGAATTGTTTTTCTGTGTTCAATTCAAAAAGATACGTGCTTTCTCGCGTCGGGGAAGGTTCATCATTAGATAAATTTCAAACACGAATGAAGTAGAGGAATCCATTTTGATTTTTTTATATTAGTATTTTTTAAACCCGTTCGAAAAATAATGAGTCAACTCAATGAAAGTAAGTACTTTAAAGAATAACATGTATACTCCATTCACTTTTATAAAGTCTCCCGGTTGGCCATGAATTTTTGACACATTTCACCGTGTATATTTTGAAAATGTTAGGTTATGCTCATTTTCCTGTCAGATAACTACGCAACGTTGTCCTCTCTACATAAAAGTCGCAGAAATTACGTATTTTTCACAATGTGAATTTTCTTGGGAAAAATAATGAATTTGAGAAGATACTATTGTGACAAGTAATCATTAAAGGATACTGTGGGAGGTATATTCATTATTGAAAGGTTTTTTTCTGGGTTTTCTCTCCCAAACCCTGAAAAATATCTATAAAATAAAAATTAATTATTTTGTTATTTGCTTCTGCGTAAGAAACACAAGATATTTGTCAGAAGCAATCAATTGAACAATGTTGCCTAACAAACAACAACGAAACAACATCAACGAAGAAACAACTATATCGTAACGTTTCGGAGTCTATATCAGACTCCTTCGTCAGACGCTTAATGAAAATCTTTAGAATTATTTTGTTGATAGTTAGTTTGTGACAATTCTTGAATTTCACAAAATAACTAGATAGATATTTTTCAGAGTT
Source organism: Halyzia sedecimguttata (assembly GCA_937662695.2). Classification (NCBI taxonomy): domain Eukaryota; kingdom Metazoa; phylum Arthropoda; class Insecta; order Coleoptera; family Coccinellidae; genus Halyzia; species Halyzia sedecimguttata. The sequence goes on along the minus strand of OW569413.2, from coordinate 66,104,387 downwards.
TGGGAGAGAAACCCCAGAAAAAAACCTTTCAATACTATTGTTAATTCAACAATTCCAAGGACCTGGCGACTGTTGAAGAAAATTTTTCATCTGTTGTTACTATGGAAAATATTTGACGTATATAAACTGGTTGGAAGATTCAGTTATGCTATTTTCTTACACGGAAATCAAGAATCAAGTGTTGAAGTTTTAATGAAAAATAATGGATACAGTAGTCCGTTACTTTGTGATAGTTCATTAGAAAAAAAGTACCTGAATATCCCGGCAGAACTTGTAAACGAACATACGTACCTATCGAATTCCCCACTTTTCGAAATTCTCAAGAAATAAGCCTACAGAAGACATTAAAATAGCTTGTTGCACAAAGTGGAATACACCAGTTTAAAAATGTAGTAGTCACTGTTAAACCTTCATAAAATATAAGTTTTCTTATTGCAGATTTCAGTTCTGTAGGTATAGCACTTCCTGATGTGTACTTTGTCTCCGCTCCTTCAAAACTGCTTTCGGCATTTTGAATTTCAAAGCGAAGAGTTCTTTATTATTCGAAGATAATGATCTGTGATCATATCTTTGCGGTGTTCCGATATTCCTGAACAGTACTGAGCAGTAAATTGAAACGTCAGATATTACTGAAATTCACTGGCGATGCTTACTCTTACTTAAGAGCGTTCCGAAATTACTTACTGCGGCCAGTAATGCCAGCAATTTCGGAACGCAAGGCTTGTCTAAGATGGAACACTATGTTGATTGTTGAGAGTAGACATTGGCAACGTCTCAGAGAATTGTTTTGACATTGACGATATTTCAGAAGTACCACCCTGCCCTTGTTTTAGTTACAAAAACGTGATAGACCTAAATCATGGCCAACCGGGAGACTTTATAAAAGTGAATGGAGTATAAAAATGATGATACTCATGAATATTTTTCAGATTTGTCCGAACCCGGAGTCCTTTGTCTCGAGGTGGAAAATCCGAAAACTTGGTATTTAACAGGGAAAGAACACTTGCTTTGATAGAGCTGTTTAAAAAATACAAAGCAAAAATTGGGAAGAGTTGGAAAAAAAAACTTGTTGATAGAACTAGGAGAACGGATCTCCTAGAAAAGTTCATTAAGTCTCAAGAAAATTTAGATCGTAATCAAGATTAGTGTGTTTGTATGTTATTTTTGTGTTTTTATTTCATTATTACTATTATTAGTTTTTGTATGTTATTTATGTGATTTTATTTCATTATTACTATTATTAGTGTTTGTATGTTATTCATGTGTTTTTATTTCATTATTAGTGTTTGTATGTTATTTATATGTTTTCGTTTCATTTTAGTTTGTTTAGATTTATATTAAGCGATTTTTGATTTTACAATTTTTTTACTTGAACCCGTTATTTTTGTTATACAGATTATTTTCATTTTATGCATTTTTGTATGTAGGCTTAGGCAAATTGTTATTTATTTTTTATGTTTTTACTGTCTGTGATTTGTTATTAACTAGTGTGATACTAATATTTACGAATTACAATTATATTTTAAAACACAATCTTGGTTCATTTATTTAATATTTGCACTGTTAAGGAAAATTGAACAGAATCATTCTTAACTATTTACAAGTAATCATTAAAGGGTACTGTGGAAGGTATACTCATTATTAAAAGGCTTCTTTCTGGGTTTTCTCTCCCAAACTCTATTAAATAAAAATTAATTATATTGCGTAGGAAACACAAGATATTTGTCAGAAGCAATCAATCGAACAATGTTGCCTAACAAACAACAACGAAACAACATCAATGAGGAAACAATTATATCGTAACGTTTTGAAGTCTATATCAGACACTTAACGAAAATAATTCTGCAGATTTTCGTTAAGTGTCTGACGAAGGAGTCTGATATAGACTCCGAAATGTTACAATATAGTTGTTTCGTTGTTGTTTGTTAGGCAACATTGTTCGATTGATTGCTTCTGACAAATATCTTGTGTTTCTTACGGAGAAGCAAATCACAAAATAATTAATTTTTATTTTATAGATATATTTCAGAGCTTGAGAGAGAAGACCCAGAAAGAATAATAACTATTTACAAATATAAAAAATTGTTATTCAATTAATTACGTCTGACCTATGTGGTGCTTCATGTAGAAAAGCACCTAAGTTAAGTTTTCAATGGATTTTTCCCATTGGTAATGGAAAGTGTTGTGACTAGGGTATTCTATATGAGTGCATATTTGAAATGAGACAATTGATTTATTTTAATGTTGTTTTCTTTCATTCCATTTTTGACATTGGTTGTGATGATTGATGTAATTTATGGAAAATAAAATCTACCATTATGAATGTCAACGAAATTGTGGTATTCTAGATTGGTTTCGACTTCATAAGACAAATATGTTCGAAAGTTGCATTGTGTTTTTTGTTCAAAAATGAGACAAATTCATGATTTTTGAGAAGTAGAAAGAAAGAGAATGAAAACGAAATGGTTTCACAAAAAGAAAGGTTCTAGTATAAAGAAATGCTTCAATTTTGGATTCAAATACAAGAAATTATGGAAATCATTTATTAAAAAGAGCAAATTTCTTCAATTATTTATGTACAACATGCTGGCAATCTAATTAACATCCTCAAATCCTCCAACGACAAGTTATGTAGCACACAACATGCTCTGATGAAATGGCAGATGGTTTCAATACTTCTTAATTTCAACTGGTAGAGCTGTCTGAATTTTTGTTTTAATATCCCAAAGGTGTGCTCAATCGTCACCCAACAATAGCTCAATTCCTTATTGTAATTGATTTCGACCGGTGACAGGTGTCCATTATTTTTGAATGATGTGAGAAGGTTTCTCAGGCATGGATAGGCGCTATCTCCCAGAATATATGTGTCTTTGCACATAGCTGGTAAATCCCTATATAAATTTGAACCCTGAAATGCTCCGGAGTCGTGGACACAACCTGGAAATCCTACGAATGCATGCCTTATTCGTCTCTTTGAATCGCAAACTGCTTGAAACTGAAATAAAATTAATGGGATATATCATTTCATATTTGACAGATTTATTGCCACTCACCTGAATGGAATAATATTTCTTCCGGTTATAAACCGATTCATGGTCATAAGAGGGCTTTCAATTCTTACATGGCTACCATCCATACATCCCAACACGTTAGGAAATCCCATTTCAGCAAAATCTTCTACAATTTCACGTTTTTCTTATTCGGAAGGCCATTTTATAACTTCGGTGCACTTGTTACCAATAAATCGGCTAACATTCTCAATTATGAGGTGCATTGTACCCAATCCAACATTGAGCCGATCAGCTACATCTCGAAATGATGCTGTTTCATGTGTTGCATACCAGCAGAATATCAGCATGCATTTTAGAGCACTGATTCTTAAGAACCCAGTGTCTTTTTTGCGAAGAAATTACTTCGTTCTAACTCATCAGCCAAATTAGCCAACACATCTCTTGGCACTTTAAATTGTTCCTGAATTGCTTGTCCGTGTATGAAGGAACCACATTTTCTGCGTATAATTCGTTTTTCTGCTGATGCTCAAGTATCTCCGGCAAAATCATTTCCAAAAAATTATCCTCATCATGATCAGATGACGAACTTGAGGTTGTCTCCAAGAAATACTGAAAATGATAGAGAGAAATGTTAAAAACAAAACTTCACAAACAAGTTATGTATATGTATTTTTACCTCCATATTTCAAGATAACTTCTGGTTTCAAACACGTGCACAAAATTTCAGTTTATCCGCTACCGCTACTAACCCACGTTTTGAATAAACAAAACAAACGACAACCTGTGAGGTGAGCCACAGAATACAAATCAATTGAAAACGACGTTACGCATGTGCGAACTACCTAATTCTGAACCAGTTCGAAGTCAAGCGTACGGACTGTTTTCACTGTTCTGGGATAGTTCCGAATTGGTTCGCAAATCGCAAAATAACCAAAACACTGGACGATGTAGTTCTGGGACAGTTCTGAATGAACCAAAACAGCGAATTACAGATTTTTACATCCGCGCTTGTGCGAACTGTCCAGAACTGCGAACCAAAACAAAGCTTATAACACTCGAATTAGAAGTCATAGATAACATATTACATATACATATAACATGTTAGAAGTCCAAACATAAAAAAAAATTGTTTATTTACACCAACACTGTTAAGTTTTTCAAAATACTTTCATATATGATATGCAAGTAGGACGAATAAATATCATAAAACTCGTATATCGCCATCAACACTATTCCTATCTTCCTAGGGTTATAAAATGAATATGGCAAATATTTAGAACTAAGAAATACCAAACAAGTATCTTGCACGTGCACCCTTAAGGCTGGTTTATGCTGGCTGGTAACTTTAACTTATTCCCTAACTCAAAAATTGAAACATAGATTTCTAACGCTATGGTTGATATGAGACTGAATAATCCGTTTACTTATTATTAATAATAATAATTAATAAGTTAACGGATTATTTAGTCTGATTATAAAGCATAACACTGAAAATAAATGTCTATATATATATTATATATATATATGATTAAGTTAATGTTACCAGCCAGCATAAACCTGCCTTTTGACTATAGTCTAAGGTGCACCCCTCTCTACCACATAATATCGACGGTGGCATCTACCTAGATTTCAAAGGGATGCCGACAACTCTTCTGTCACCGTTGCGGGAATTTATTGCAGAGAGATAAGAATAATTGGAGAAAACATGCCGAAGGGGGACCTTTGATTTGTTGTTATTTTATTACTGACAGTTGAATTTTGCAGTAGGTCAGGTTCCGTTTCGTTTCGTGTCACTGACAATTCACACGTTATTCTACATTATTTAATTATTTTTCATTATCACTTGCAGAAATGTTGATTCGATCAGGGGCCCCTGTGGACCTTGAGGCCCTACGCATAAGCGTACTAAGCCTGAATTATGATCTATAACATTTTGACATTACCATAAGGAACAGATTATGAATGAACTATTCAGACCCCAAAAATACCCTTCAAATTTCAAGTCTCAAGTTCCTTTTAGTCGAATGATATTTTGCTTACGAACGGACGGACTTAATTTTACTATTTTCCATATGGTTTAATCCGATGATAAGAGCATATTGAGTGGGTTATTGTCTGTCATTTTGTTGGAGTATGTGATATTGTTACCTTCTTGTTTTCTCCTCTTGTGGTGCTGAGTTGTAATTTTTAGTTACGCTTGATATGCATATGATATGCATGTGTGTATTCCTATTACCATAAATAAATAAATAAATCCATCCATCGGTTTATTTTAATAATCCCTGTAAAAGATTTCGAACAGACCCTTAGTTACAATGGATTTCAGGAAGACATTAAGACACTTAGTATAACTGAATTCTTAGAAATCTCAGTTTAATGATGATTTGTGAATTTATATATTTATATGTATAAATATATTACCTCGAGATTGCTATTCCATTTGAAACCAAAATTTTTATTTTATGTTCCAGACTGCAGTCAGCTAAAAACTAGGGCTTCACACGAGACGAGAGTAGGCGAGAGTATAAAAAATCTCGTCTCGCTCTCGCCAATTCCCAAAAAATTAAGTCTCGTTTAAGTCTCGTTCTCGTCTCGTTATCAGTTGTCTCGCTTAATTCTGAATAACGATAATAAATATTATGATATATAAACGAAATGGTATACAATAATGAATAATTTTGTAAAGCTATATTTATTATGCTCTTATTCAAAAATATTTGTACATGTACATATTATTTTTAATTTTAAACACTGATAATTTCAACTATTAAATTACTCGATGACGAAGAATTCAAACATAATCACTCTTGCATCACATCATTTTTGAAATATGTACGTGTTTTTGCCATGATCCTACCTGCTGTGGAAAATAATCTTGCAACAGGTACGGATGTAGCCATTAATAAATCATCGGCCATCTTGGTAACTATATAGGAAGAACTTTTTCATCACTCTCCACCACTGCAAAATATTTTGATTCCTATTTGCTTTTTCTAACAGCAAATATTCTTCAAACTCAGCTTTCCAATAATTCGAAAGTTTTGTTGATGTTTTAAATAGGCTATCGATGTCGATACATTTTTTAATAGAAATGACCAATTTGGTTTAGTTTTCAAAGAATACCTTCCCAGTGGGTAGATCATTGAGGGTGTTCTTGGCATATTCCTCATAACACTTTTCGAAACATTGAATAGCTTCATTTCTTTAGCAGTTTTATTATACGTAGTTCCACAGATGGTATACAATAATTGTTCACATCTTCACTACAAGGAGCACAAGAGAATAAATTTCTCCAGATGTTCAGATAGAGACGATATTTTCAAAGCATTGGGATTTAGGAGCAATAAAAGTTGTCCGTTAAGTATTGAATTCATAATGGGATCCGTTTTTATTGTTGTGAATTCTATTTTTTCTTTAAAAATAATCTCAGTTATCGCAAGGTCATTACGAATTAATAATCTTCTAAAAAATCGTGTATTTCTAGAACGATCAATGCATAATATAGACAAAATATATCAGTATGATGTAGTCATAATGCGTCACAATATTGAATAAATAAGTGTAAATCGTATATAATTTTTCATTGAGTTAATATGGATTTGCATCAAGTAAAAACCACAAGCATTAAATTTTTTAAACAAAATATATAGGTAATTATAGTGGAAACTCTTCATATTCAATTGTTTTCTGTGGGTGTTGAAAAAAGTCGAGTCGTATATAAAACTTCCATACAAAAAATGTAACGAGACTCTCGTGTTAGTGTGGATTCATGCAGCATCAAATAACAATTATCAAGTAAAAAGTATCAAATAACAATTATGAATTACCACGTACAAAAATGCAGCATTCATGCACTCAAATTAACAATTAAGAAATAAAAACCCACAAGTCAAAGATCGGAGGTATTAATTTCTCTAAATAACCTCTGTTCCCCCTATATTTGAAAACAAGTGTTCAAAATTCATTTTTCCAATGTTATAACACGGAACCCACATAAATACACACCAAATAAATTGAATATTTTACAAAGTAAGGTTATGTATGTATGTATGTAAGTTCTCGAACAAACAGAGCCCCAAAATAGTAACCCCCTATTTGGGGAGGTTTGAACATGGGCTCAGCACTGTAAGACTATGTACCCAATCTCAGTAATTTTCTTCGTCGTATATCCTGGTGTCCCTGGGGCCAACGGGAGTCTCGGATGAACCGATCACCAGAAATGTTATAACCTCGTGTACGCTCACAATTCAACTATCACAGGACATCTTGACAATCGTTTCAAATTTTCAAAAATTACTATAACACTTATCACATTTATTAATCTTAGTCGTTCTTATTAATATATTTTCAATTTATACTTAATTTTGGAGTTCCAAACTGGGACGCGGGGAAAGTAGACATCCCGCCGTAACGACCATTTTGGAACCCCAAAGTAAGGTTATATATGTATGTATGTTCTCGAACAAACAGAGCCCCAAAATAGTAACCCCCTATTTGGGGAGGTTTGAACATGCCCAGTAAACATTGATGCATCTCAGTAATATAGCTGAAACATTTCACGTGTAACATGAAACATTTCATTCATAGGGGTAGAGATGTTCCAGAAACATCTACGAGATCGTTAATGTCCAAGGACATTTATGCTTCAGTGGAAACATATCTCAGAAAACGTCTCAGTAACATATCATTGAAACATATAATATATGTTTCAAATATGTTTCAATGATATGTTACTGAGACGTTTTCTGAGATATGTTTCCACTGAAGCATAAATGTCCTTGGACATTAACGATCTCGTAGATGTTTCTGAAACATCTCTACCCCTATGAATGAAATGTAAAGTAGATATTCCGCCGTATTCACAAAGCATTCAATCTCCGTTAAGTCCTAACTGAGGTCCTCAGAGTTAAGGATAAATAAGAATCGCAACCTCAGTTAACTTATGTAACGTTGCTTAAACAGGCCTGTTTCACGTTAATTTTCACTTAAACTGAGGTTGCGATTCTTAATTATCCGTAACTGAGGGTCCTCAGTTAGGATGAGATTGAATGCTTTGTGAATACGGCGGTATATCTACGTTACTTTTAACGTTAATTTGGTCTCATTGCAATATACCAAGGATATGTTACAGACCGATTTTTCACTGGAACAAAAACATTCTTAATTGATTCTACTTCAATCTTCAGGTATTTCATTAGGTTTGTACCAAATCAAGAAATTATCGGAGAATGCATCGTCAGGATTCGGAGCAGTATAAAAAATGTGACTTTTCTACCTACTGCTCCGAATCATGACGCTGCATTGTACGATAATCTCTTGATTTGGAACAAACCTATCGTAAAGAGTAAATATATACAACATTACACTTAAATCCTTATTGGTGTCAACAAGAATACTATCGAAGGTTCTAGTCAATATATTAAACAAATGTTATCAAATTGAGTTTTTATTCATCATTTATGCAAAGGTGTACAACAAAACCTGGAATCGAAATATTAAATAAAAATATATTATATAGCACAAAAATTTAATAAAATGAAAACAACTTATTCTTTCGTCGTTGCTCCATGATATAATATAAATATATTATTAGAAAAGTTATCAAAAAAAAAAAATCAAGTAAGTATGATATTATAAAGAATTCACCTCCTTATCACCGCTGGATGAAACCATATATTTATTAATCACTTATTAGTTTCAAAGAGTATGAACTAATTTATCCTATCGCACAATGATGAATGAAACTTAAAAACTGCCAAAACTTCTACTTTCCACCACAGAACACTAATATATTTCCACCAAATTAAATGATCATCAACAGACATAACCTCCACTCCTAACCACGCGTAATCTGTGATCCATGGGTCTGTCGCACAGAACAACAATGGCTGCCCGCATCCGTCTACCGCCAACCAATCAGAATCAGCAATCAGCATTCATTATTTGACATTAGGCTAGTATTAAATCTTTCAGACAAGATTTATTCTTGAATATATATTCTTGAAGAGATAATGATATATATTTATACGTATCATTGTCGTTTGACGGAAAACTGAAAAAAAAAATGTTGGAAAGGCTAATGCACCTATACTTGTTAAATAATTTAATATACATATTTCACCGATATTGCTTTTTTTAGAGGCCGTGTTACATTCAAACATTTCCGTTAGATTACTGGAATGTTTTCTAATACCCACATAATACCTATATTATATGTCTCATATTTCATGTCACTGTGATATATCACTGATGATGCGAAGCGATGTTCCATATAAACATTTGCGAGATGTTCATGAAACATAACTTTGCAATGTTTCAAAATGCTTCACACATATCTCATATGAAATGTTTCTGTGATATATCATGTTTACTGGGTGGGCTCAGCTGCGTGGCTATGTACCCAATCTCAGTATATCTTAGTAGTATATCCTAGTGTCCCTGGGGCTAGCGGGAGTCTCGGATAAACCGATCACCAGGAATTTAACAACCTCGTGTTTCTTCACTCTTCCACAATCACAAAAAATCCGGATAATCTTTCCAAAATTTTCATATTTTACATTTACACTTATTACATTTATTATTCTTAGTCGTTCTGTTATTATATTTTTCTACTTATTCTTAATTTTGGAGTTCCAATCTGGGACGAGGGGAAAGTAGACATCCCGCCGTAACGACCATTTTGGAACTCAAAGTAAGGTTATATTTACATCATCGGACTGTCTAATCTGCGTACAGCTGCGCACGAGTTGCGTACAAGTACGAAATCTCGTTCAATTAAAGTAGAAAGTTAAGAGTTGGCGAACTCCTACTTGTTATTTGTTAATTGATAATTGTTACTTGGCTGCATGAACACTCTCATTCAGATATATGAAGTTCAACTTTTACTCACTATTTGTAATTGTTAATTGTTACTCGATACTCGTTAATTTGGGCTGCATGAATCCACACTTACGCTTTATGTGGTCTCGGTATCGCCTATAATATTTTTGAAAACGTCTCGTCTCGTCTCGTCTCGCTTTTACGAGACGAGAAACATTTCGCTCTCGCGTGAAGTCCAACTAAAAACTGTACTTTACTTTCATTCAACTAACTGGTTACTGTTTGCGTTTGCCGTCGTTTGGTCCATTTCGAAAGATAAACGTCATCAATGTCAAACGGAGTTGAAAGTGTTGGTATTTTTGAACAGTTTGGTTGATGTACGCATGTAAACAATTTGAAATTTCTATTCGCTAAGTTCATAGGCAGAGTTTTTTGGTTACTGGGTCGGAAATGAATAGTGAAAAGAAGTCGAGCATAATTTACGAGTCATTCTCTAATTATGGAAGATGAACTTATATTATTAAGTAATATTTTGGACAATAATAATGAACCCCCAGCGAAAAAAAGATGTTCACTTCTGATGTGGAGCGGAGAAAAATTGACCCACTTTTGGTATCCATTCATGGAAGAATGGTTATCCAATTATTTAGAACGGGATTTCCTACTAATGTACAGTGTACAGGTAGTTATTCCTTAATACTATTTAACATTTCCTACATAAGCATTATGGTTTGAGTTATCTCTGGACTGATTACATAAGATTTGTTTCATAAATAAAACTGGCTATTTCATTTACTCCATTTTTCAGAATAACTTCTGATAGTTTTATTATTATTATTATTAAAAAAAAAGAAAAGAGAGGAGGTTTACACCTATAGACTCTCATGAAATACAATGAGTGACAATTCGCTCGTTAGAGTGAAAAAAGCGGATAGAAATAAATAAATTAAGGAAACTTAATAAATTAGTAACATAACACAATTCCCTCACAAGTCAAAACGTACAAATGACAGCAAATATATATCCCAGAATGTTTGCTTGTTTGACGTAAACAGATCACAACCAGGTTGTTTCAGGTAGCAAACAACCACAAATGAAATAAGTAATGCAAAATGCTAACAGACGTAAACAGTTAGCTAATGTTTGCAATCGAAAGTGAGGCTCATGTATTATCTATTGTTCCCGAACAATAAACTCATTTTGCACTGTTTTCCGAATGGTGGAAACAATTATTTAATTTTCCCCATATTTCAGAGAGAATAATTCTTATCACGTTGAAATTCAAGAGATTTTAGGAAAGAAAAAACTTGAAAACGTTAAAAAACGTTTGGTTATTGGTGATCGACGTATAATATCAATTAAGGCAAGAAAAAAAGAAGAAAGAAATGAAATCATTTTACATGTTATAACAATTTGTGAATTGACATGTCGAATATATCTTTTATCTGGAAAATTATACATTAACTTTTCTCCTTGAGTTTGTATAATCTATTGTTTCTGTGATAGTCAGATATTGAGAGAAAACAATTTCAAATTAGTCATATATTATTTTTCATGTCAGATTTGGCTCATTCACGTTATTGATCGTGCCATTTGGGCTGCAAATACACTTTTTATAGGCAGAATCGAATATGAAATGATAATTTCTTTGAACGATCCCCAAAAACGGCTTTCACTTCCTGCTGAAACGCTGAAAATGCATGATTCTTTGAAAATCAGTTGGTCATATAATATCATAATAATGTCTTGTAGTAGTGTCATTTGTATCATAATAATGTCATATCATAATATATCATGAAGCGAATAAAAAACAAAAATTTGTACTTAAATTGCAGTAGGTCCAGTGGATCAAACTTGGAAATAATAGTTCAGAAAATCAGTAGTGGATAGGTATTGATAATTATATTCATTCAGATATATACAACAATTTGAAATATTTCGTTAATATTACAAGAGGAATGATAACAATGAGGATAATGCATATTTTTTCTTCTCACACTAGAAAACAATGACTTAGCAATAAGCAACAATTCGGTTTAACCAAGTTCTAATGATGCAACAAGGGAGTAAGAAGAGAGTGAGCTGAAGCTAAATGACCGACAACAGCGTGTCCAGAATTTTGTACATCAGCATTGAATCCATTTTTATCAGCAGAATATCTGACAGTTCTGATTGTGCCATCAGCTTCATGAAGGGAGTAGGAACCTTGGACTACATCACCATTGCGAGATTCTTCTTGGGATTTGATGTCACCGGTGTGGTGGTCTTCAACTCCATATTTGTATTGGTAGTGAGCTGGAGCCTGAAAAAGGATATATTATATTTTTAGAAGAGTGTATATTTATCGCAGAATCAGGTCAGATTCAGGTTTTGGATTGAGACTTACATGATTTTCCTCTTCGACGTGTCTCAACACAGGAAGAGCATGGATAGCTGTATGTACCAGAGGAGCACTGTGTACAATTGGAGCAGCATGAACAAGTTGTGCAGCGTGAACTACTGGAGATGAATAGGCGATGGCTGGAGCAGCTTGTACAGAGGAATGTCCCAAAGTGACAGCTGAATAAGAACTGGCCGGAGCATGAACTGCTGCAACAGGAGCCAAGTGACTAACCAAAGCAGCACCTGGTTGAAGAGTGTGTCTTGTTTGGGTAGAATATGATACTGGTTCAAAAATTGGAACTGATGCGGCGTATGCTACCAAGCACAAGAAAGAAATCTGGAAATAGAGTGTTACAAGAATCATCATCGATAGTTTCATTCAATTTCACGATGGTCATATTATTATGACCATCGTGAAATTGCCACAGAGTTTTCACCATTTTAAAGTTATCAAAATAACAACTTTATAGTTGTTATTTTGATAACTTTAAAATGGTGAAAACTATGTGGCGAATAACTACAATATTAGGATATTTCTGCTTATAGAATAATGTGAACTGTTGCTAATTGCTCATAACTAAAAGACACACGATGAATTATTATATAACCATCAACAAATATTCCATCGCGATCCGGGCTGGTCACATCATCGCTCTGTGTTCACGTGAAGGGGGAATACATAATATACTATTTTAGATATTTCTGTTTGTTTGAAGTTTCAGAATAAATAAATAATCTTACTTGGCTGATCATATTCGTTGATTGTATATTTGAACCTCGAAGTTGAACTGATTTATTTATTTGATACGTTCTTTTTTATACCATTGACAAAATCAAGCCTTCTGAGTTCCTACCTCTACACATTCTAGTATTATGTAAAATGTAGGATTTATGGAAACTGACCCTGATATATAATTTGGAATGCATATGTATTAATTCGCTTCTTAACAATTAACTATCACCAAATAATGTTGTAACAAGTTCAAAAAGCGATCTGCATTTGATACCATGTGAAGTAAATTTGAAGGTTAACGCTAGGAGCGTGGCGCTTAATATATCGAATGACTTAATTAACGAATGAGGAATTTATACTCACATGAAATTTTTATATTGTATTTTTCGAAGGAAGAAATTGTTATAAAAATTTCAACTGAGCGGAATGGAAAATGGATTTCAATTTAAATCCGTTCATAGAAAAAAAATATTACTCTCATAAGAAAAATATATGTGCGGGATAATGAATCTTTTGAGTTCTCAATTGATTTCGAATAATATGCAGAATTGGAAAAGCAATGACATTAGGTTAGTCTGAATTGGTGCGCTTGTTCAAATTCATAGGGAAATATAAATCCTTTTCCAAATATTTCAAACAATATAGATCCGATCGAGTTTGAAACTAGAACTTGGCTATAAAATAACGTCTTCAGGGCTTTTGCAAAATTTCAGCGATATCTGGACTCTAATTTAATCTTTTTTCAATTTTATAGTCATACGATCCTCGGGAAATGTGCATTAATATTCATGCTGCTATTTAAATTCGATCGAATCTGTATATCTGGAAATATTGTGAAAAAAAAATTTGGCTTGGTTGTTCGAAATCAAAGCAGAATCTGACAAATAGTTTATGAAATATAACATTTTCGAAGAAAACTCTGAATTTTTTTCAGGAAATATTTTTTTTTCTGGTTCTACGTTCCTCACGAAATTTCTCAAAATTTAGTGTGTCGGCATTCTACAAGTATGGATCGCATTTTTTCTCTAGTTTTTGAGGTAATAACAACAAAATTTCAGATGGGTATAACTCCGAAATCTATTGACCGAGTAAGCCCGATAAAACCGTCGCATTCGGATGCGCAAAATACCTCGAAAATTTCAAGTCACTATCTATTTCCGCTCGAAAGTTATCTTGGCAAAGGCTGGCCGGGCAGAATCGAATTTAGCCTCGAATTCTTATTCAGATTTAATGTCGCCTCCGTGTTCGGAACAACATGATTCTTGACCTACAAAATTAACATAATCATCCTGAGTCATGACTATACAGCTGTTCGTCAAGCATTTAGAATATTAAAAATGGGTTTAAGCCCTGTGGACAGGAGCTTTCTGGCGCTCTAGTTCAAACAGACAAATTATATCTCCGAAAGTATTGGTTTCTCAGAGTTGGGAATTATATCAATGTATTCATATGATAGAACTGCATCATAAAGGAAATTCAATTCAAATAATAGTTTATTTATCAAGATTAAATGAGCAATCATGAGAATGAGAACTGCACCACATTTTCAAATTTTTTTTTGACACTTTGCGGTAATCTGGTCAATACAAAACTTCACATGCGTATAAAGGTCATGATTCTACAATTTGATGCTAAATTTCAGATAGATCGAGTGATCGGTTTCGGAAATATTCATAAAAAATATTTTTACTAAAATCGGCCATAACTCCGAAACCCCTTGATGGATTTTGCCCATTAACGAACTTGTCCGAGATATTTACGCTCCAAAACCACCTTGCAATTTTCAATCCGCTAACTCCTTTCGTTCGAGAGTTATCGTGCCTACGGCCGGTCGGCCGGCCGGACAGAATCGATTTCGCACTCGGATTCTTGATCAGTGAGTCGAACCAAATCGTTTGAGACCATTTTCAGCCAAAAATTCCAAAATTACAGACACTTGGGCAAATTGATAAGTACTCTGTTCCGAGGAACTAGAGCGCCAAAAAAACAAGTTTCGTATGACAATTGCCCAAAACAGGTTTAAAGTACTTACAAATAGTAGGTATTCCATAAAACATGTATGAAAGAAGATAAGTAATAATAAATTACCTTGTAATCGATCAAAAATTTCCTGATCTACGTTCATCAAATTTTCTCCTCTCTCGAACTACAGAAATATGCTTTCAATATTTACGTAATATTTTCAAACATTTTCGGGTGAGGTCCCCGTTGCATCGCTAAAGTACGAGTATTTCAACCCCAATATTTCTGAAGTTACAATATTCCCTTCTGTCAAGTTGACATTATGACAATTCATACATAGAATAATTATATCAATCTGAGAAATACGATTTACATTGAAATTTTGAAAAATCATATCTCCGAAAGTATTAGCTTGTTAGAGTTAAAAATGATATGAATGGATTCTTATGATAAAACTGCTTATTAAAAAAAAATTAATTTGGAATTTTTTTCGTAAAAAAAAATTTTTTTTTTGTTACCCCGAAACCATCTGTCCGATTTTGCCCAATATCGAACTTAGCCGAGATATTTATCCCCCAAACCTACTCTGAAAATTTCAACTCTCTAGCTCATTCCGTTCGAGAGTTATCGTGCCTACGGCCGGCCGGACCGGCCGGACAGAATGAATTTCGACCACGGATTCTTGATCAGTGAGTCGAACCAAATCGTTTAAGACCATTTTCATCGAAATATTCGAAAATTACAGACATTTGGGCAAATTGATAAGCACTCAGTTCCGAGGAACTAGAGCGCCAAAATGGCAAACGGTCGTATGCTGGCTGATGCTGTTCTCTTGTATAAGCTGTTACGCGGAGTCTTCCTCACACTTGATAGTGATAAGCAGATAATTAGTTTCAGAATACCAGATATGAAATAAGATATTACTCTCTGTTCTATGCTCCACTGAGAAGAACAAATTCCGCTCAGAATTACCCTTTGAGCAAAATGATAAACAAATGTGATTTCTATTGTACTTATGTTGATTTATTTAATTGTACATTGTTATCATTGAAGTATTGGCTGAAAAAAAATTATGACCAAAACAAATGTATTGCATTTTTGTGATTTTGTCTATGTGATTGTGCATATGCACATCTAATAAGAGCATATTGAGTGTGTTATTGTCTGTCATTTTGTTTGATGACATACTGAGTAGTAATTGTTTTTGGCGCTCTTGTTCCTCGGAACAGAGTGCTTATCAATTTGCCCAAATATCTGTAATTTTCGAATTTTTGGCTGGAAATGGTCTTGAACGATTTGGTTTGACTCACTGATCAAGAATCCGGGGTCGAAATCGATTCTGTCCGGCCGGCCGTCCGTCCAGCCGTCCGGCCGTTAACACGATAACTTTCGAATGGAATGAGCTAGACAGTTGAAATTTTCAGAGTAGGTTGGAGGGATAAATATCTCGGTTAAGTTCGTTATTGGGCAAAATCGGTGTAATAGTTTCGGAGTAACGAAAAAAAATATTTTTTTCACATTACAACTTTTGAATTCAAATTTTCTTAAGATGCAGTTTCATTATAAGAATCCACTGTCATCTGTCATCTGTTTGATGTAGTTTATGGAGGCAATAGGAAAGAAGAACATAATGGAATCATCAAAAGGAATTACTGTTCGTTGACAACTGAGGTTAATATTATCTTTAATTTCCTTAAGTAGTGAGACATGTTCCTATATACAGTATTTTCATAATGTTGCTAGCAAAAAAATACTGAAATATGGATCTACATTTGTGTATCAATCATTTTTTCTTGAGTTAAGGTTCATAATACAGAAAAGAATGTGTTAGTGATATGAACTATTAAATTTTAAATTATGAAAAGAGGATAGTATTTTATTAATATATTTTGAACTATTAAAATAATTTGTTCGTAATCCACTACCTACTCAAATATCAGGAATAAATGGACAATCTGCTATGATTTTCTCCAGCCTTGCTCTAGACATTTCGATGATACTTTCCTTAGGTATTTCGAGTTGTGAAAACTATGCACCGAGTGTAAGTTGCAACAACCCATTCCACGAGGTTGAATCATTGCAGATTGCTCATTCAATCTTGATAAATAAATTTAATGGCAATTTTTTAAGCATTGAGGCATTGATTGAAGCATTGTAGATTGCTCTTTTTTTTATTAGATAATTTTTGAAGCATTTTTTTCAAACGACACTTATTTTAAATTTAATTTCTTTCATGATGCATTTGTATCATAGGAATCCATTGATATAATTCCCAACTCTGAGAAACCAATACTTTCGGAGATATAATTTGTCTGTTTGAACAAGAACGCCAAAAATCTCCTGCCCACAGTTATGCTTGATATATGGATTTTTTCTTAAGTCAGTAAATACTGTTTGTGGGCATATGTCCTTTTGAATTCTTATTATCATAAATAAATAAATCCATCTATTGGAAAAGTTCAAATATCACTGGAAAACATATAGAACAGAAACATTTTTTATTTTGTAACTTCGAAGGCGAGAACTTAGTTACGAAGGATTCCTTGAAGAGTTATATATAAAGTACTAATTAAATTGTGTACCCATCCATACATTCCCAGGAGGAAAATAGGTTCTGGGACTCCTAGTAACTATAGCTGAATTTTTTTATAAATCTCAATTCAATGATGATTTATACATTAATATGTATTATACATTAATATGTATGTATATGATATATTAATATGTATATGCATATAATTAAATCGAGTAACTTGTTCTCGATATTGTTATTGCATTGGAAAGCGAAATTTTTATGTAGCTAGCTGCAGTCAGCTCAAATCTATGTATTATTGTTTCCGAACAATCCAATTCTTTTGCACCGTTTTTCGAATGACGATTCTGTTCATTGGTTGATATACCGTGGTGGTAAAAATATATTTACTCAATGATGTAGTCGCTGTGTCGACGAAACGCGTCACAATATTGAATGAATAAGTGTAAATCGTATATAATTTTTCATTGAGTTAATTAAAATTTAAAAAAATATATATATTTATTTTTCCTCCTATTTCAGAGAGCATAAATGGAACAAGATCTACGTTGAAATTCTAGAATTTTTAGGAACTAAAAAACATTTCGTTATTGACTATCCACAATCCATATCAATTATGACACGAGCAATAATGTTTAAATGGTCATGTCGGATATATATATATATATATATACTTGTATTTGAATCATAAGAGTCTCCAACAATATATTCTGCAAAATCCTGTAAGGGTAATACGACTCGTTTTTTGGGGAGAAATTTCAAGTGAAACTCTTCATTCTACGCCAAGCTTTCGAATTTAATTTTATTCTTCATCAGGGCCTCTGGAATACAATATAGATAATAATAACAATACTTTTGATTTTTCATTAAAATTTTCTGGCTTATTTACTCACTGAATTTGAGGTTAAGTTAAGGAAATATGTACAGCTACAAACATCTCACACAAAGAAGTCACGATTACTTGAACATAACGACGCACAATTACTGTTAAAACACACTTATAAAATAATAAATTAGAATAAGTTAAAAGTTAAAATGTTAAAAGTTGTCAATGTGTATAAATAAAATTGTCAATATTGTTTTTCTTTGTAAACCTAACATTATTCCATTCTATGCTCCTATCCGTCAACTGGACCATCGTAAAATACTTCGTTTTCTTTTGATTTTTCCACCAAATAACTATAGATGGAACTTTTTAAGTTGTTTGTATCAGTTTTTTTATTCATTGTGTTTTCTTTCTTGTTTATTTCAATCATTTCCAAAGCTAATCTCTTCCGATAATTCCTTTCTGTTTTTAGTACCTTCACGTCTTCAAAATTTATTTTATGGCTCAGATTGAATGCATGGGATGCTAATGCGCATCGTTCTGGATGTTTGGTGATATCAGACTTATGCAATGCCATTCTCTTTTTTATCCATTGTGATGTTTGTCCTATGTAAACCTTTTCACAATCCTCACAATTCACCTCATAAACCACATTACTCTTAAGATGCGTTTCAATAGGGTCCTTTAGCTTTGTATACAGGTTTTTAACCGTCTTCTGATTGTATACTGCGATTTTCACATTCTCACCTTGAAATATTCTTTTTAATCTTCCAGTTAAACCATTTATATTTGGATATGATGCATAATGGATTTCATCCGATGTTTCATTATTTCTTGCTGGTTGGGGGTCTGTTATGTGACTCGAAAACAATAATTTGTTCAATAAACCATATGGGTAACCATTCTGTTTGAAAATTTCCATGAGATTTTTTATTCCTTCTCTGATGTTTGATTCATGACAAATTTTTTCTACTCTGATTTTCATTTGTTTGATTACATTTATTTTCGTATTTATACTGTGATTTGAATTATAGTGTAGCATTTTGTTAGAGTGTGTTTCTTTTCTGTACCATTTCAATTTAATCGTTTTGTTATCTCTGTGGACCCTTGTATCTAAGCAGGGTACACACTGTTCCATATCCTCTTTTTCTATGGTAAATTGTAAATTTTTTGAATGGGAGTTGAAACAATTTAATGTGTTTATTATTTCATTTTTCGGTACAGCCATGAATAAGTCATCCACAAATTTCTTCAGCAAAAGTATTTCAAATGGCAGTTTTTTCACACATGATTCAATGAGGTGGTCCATAACATATTGTGCAAGAATTGGGCTCAGCTTAGAACCCATCGCGCATCCGAATATCTGCTGGAAAAATTCTCCCTTATAAGTGCAATAGTTGTTTGTAGCTGTACATATTTCCTTAACTTAACCTCAAATTCAGTGAGTAAATAAGCCAGAAAATTTTAATGAAAAATCAAAAGTATTGTTATTATTATCTATATTGTATTCCAGAGGCCCTGATGAAGAATAAAATTAAATTCGAAAGCTTGGCGTAGAATGAAGAGTTTCACTTGAAATTTCTCCCCAAAAAACGAGTCGTATTACCCTTACAGGATTTTGCAGTATATATATATATATATATATCACAATTATGTTGTCCATTCTCCTGTACAGGAGAATGGACAACATAATTTACAATGGTGAATTCGATTAAGGATGTCCAATACAGGAGAATGGACAATCGAACATACGCGGAAAAGCTCCTGACTTCACGTCAGTGCTTGAACCAATTTTTTTTTCGTAATTTTTTTGAAATTTTGTAGGGGTACGGTTCATACAAAATTTTTTTTTCGTCATTTTTTCCAAATTTTCCAGGGGTACGGTTCTTAAAAAATTTTATACACGTCTTTGTGTTGATTTTCTACTAATAGTTACCAAGCTTCAATTCTATCGAATCTTTATTTTTTGAGTTATCGAGGAAATAATATTCCAGGTGGGTATAACTCGGAAACCGTTCAACCGATTATGCCCAAAAACGAACTCAACTCTCCCATTCGGATACGCAACATACCCTGAAAATTGCAAGTTCTTATCTCCTTTTGTTCGAAAGTTATCGAGGCAAAGGTCACCCATCTACTGAACTCACACAAGGCTGCTCGAATCTCCAACAATATTCAACCGATCGTGTTAAAACTTAAAACTTGGCAGTAGAGTTGGGTTCTAAAGGCTCTTGCAAAATTTCAGCAATTTCAGACGAATAGTTACTGATATATAGAATTTTTATTCTTTATTTTCAATTATTTTCTACAAATACTATCCTCACGAAATTTTGCAAGAATTTTCGAGTTAGCATTCTACTGGTACTAACCATGTTTCAATTCAATCGGTTCAGTATTTTTCGAGTTAATGAGGAGAAAAAAACAACCAAATTTCAGATGGCTATAACTCTAAAACCGTTTGGCCGATTATGCTTATAAACAAACTCAAATGTCGCGTTCAGATGCACATCCTAACCTGAAAACTTCAAGCCGCTATCTCTTTTCGTTCTCAAGTTATCGTGACAACAAAAATATTTTGTAATAATTTTCTAGCCATACGATTCGCACAAAATTTCACAAACGTGCTTAGGATCATATTCCACAACTACTCACCAAGTTTCAATTCGATCGGATTCATATTGGTTGAAAACAAAATTATTACTCGGAAACCATTGGGCCGATTGTGCCCATTAACGAACTTGTCCGTCGTATTGGGATGCGCCACCTACCCTGAAAATTTCAAGTCGCTAGTTCTTTCCGTTCTCAAGTTATCGTGGCAACGGCCGGACGGCCGGCCGGACAAAATCAAATTTGACCGCGAATTCTTCATTGGGGAGTCGAACCAAATCGTTTGAGACCATTTTCGTCAAAAAATTCGAAAGTTACAGACATTTGGGCAAAATGATAACGCGATGTTCCCCAGAACATACGCGAAAAAAAAATGTATATTGGAATAACAGTATAGTGGAATAGACTTGGAATTTTATTAGTTCAGAAAATCAGAAGGACCAATGGTGTAAGTAACGATTTGGAAGTTTTGGGCGCACAACTATTTAGGTGTTTGATGCTTACTTGTAACATGATAAATGATATTGTATAATACTTGAATGAGAAACATTAAAAATTTCCAATTCTAAAACGTTGGTCAAAACATAAAATCTCATAACTATTTACAAATTAAATGAAGTCAATAAAATGTAGTGGATATGTATTGATAATTATATTTATTCAAGTATAAATAACAACTCGAGATATTTCTTTAATATAACAAGAGGAATTATAACAATGAGTGAGGATGATGCATCATCTCCTCACACTATAAAACAATGACTTAGCAATAACAAACAATTCGGGTGAACCAAGTTCTAATGATGCAACAAAGGCGTAAGAAGAGAGTGAGCCGGAGCTACATGACCAACAACAGCGTGTCCAGAATTTTGTACATCAGCATTGAATCCATTTTTATCAGCTGAATATCTCACAGTTCTGATTGTTCCATCAGCTTCATGAAGAGAGTAGGAGCCCTGGACTATATCACCATTGCGGGATTCTTCTTGCGATTTGATATCACCGGTGTGGTGATCTTCAACTCCATATTTATACTGGGAGAAAGCTGGAGCCTGAGGAAGTATATATTACATTTTTAGAAGAGTGTATATTTATCGCAGAATCAGGTCAGATTTAAGTTGTGGATTGAGACTTACATGATTTTCCTCTTCGGCATGTCTCAACACAGGAAGAGCATGGATAGCTGTATGTACCAGAGGAGCACTATGTACAATTGGAGCAGCATGAACAAGTTGCGCAGAGTGAACTAATGGATTAGAATAGGCGATGGCAGGGGCAGCTTGTACAGAGGAATGTCCTAAGGTGACAGCTGAATAAGAACTGGCAGGAGCATGAACTGCTGCAACAGGAGCCAATTGGCTAACCAACGCACCACCTGATTGAAGAGTGTGTCTTGTTTGGGTAGAATATGATACTGGTTCAAAAATTGGAACTGATGCGGCGTATGCTACCAAGCACAAGAAAGAAATCTGGAAAAGAATAGAGTGTTACAAGTATCATCATCGATAGTTTCATTCAATTTCACGATGGTCATAATAAAGTTGTTATTTTGAGAGCTTGAAAATTAAACAACTACAATATGAGGATATTTCTGCTTGATGAAGTTTCACAGTAAATAAATTATCTTACTGGGCTGATCATATTGGTAGATTGTATATTTGATCCTCGAAGTTGAACTGATTCATTTACTTGATACGTTCTTTTTTATACCATTGACAAAATCAAGCCGACTTCTGAGTTCCTACCTCTACATCATTCTAGTATTATGTAAAATGTGGGATTTACGAAAACTGACCCCGATAAATAATTTGGAATGCGCATGCATTAAATCGCTTTTTAACAATTAACGATCACCAAATAATGTTGTAACAAGTTCAAAAAGCAATCTGAATTTGATACCATGTGGAGTAAATTTCAACGTTAACGCTACAAGCGAGGCGCTTAATATGTTGAATGACTTAATTAACTAATGAGGAATTCATTCTTTCACTTTCGTCATATAAAACTTCTGTATTGTATTTATCGAAGGAAGAAATTGTTATGAAAAATTTCAACTTAGCGGGATAGGAGATGGATTTCAAATTAAATCCGTTTATAGAAAAAAAAATATTACTCTCACGAGGAAAATATCTGTGCTGAATAATTAATCTTTTGAGTTCTGAATTGATTTTGAATAATAAAAAAAATTGGAAATGCACTCTGAAAATTTTATTATATCAATTGAAACTTAGTCAATATTCCCGTTTTGTTTCCACTGAAGATATTCTGAACTTGCCAAATTATATATTTCCATCATCATATGGATTATCCTCAATCATACTTTGTTTTTTAGATTATTGAGAGATACATTTGACATGTCTGGTATAGATGAATAATATTACATGCATGAACAGTGAACACAGATAGAACACAGACAGATAGAATTCGCATTCTGTGGGTACTATATATTATTGAAATTTTGAAAAATCATATCTCCGAAAGTATAAGCTTGTGAGAGTTGAAAATGATATCAATCGATACTTATGATGAAGCCGCATCTTAAAAAAATTGAATTCGAAATTCGTAATGGAAAAAAAATATTTTTCGTTACTCCGAAACCATCCCGATTTTGCCCAATAACGAACTTAACCGAGATATTTATCTCCTAAACCTACTGTGAAAATTTCAACTGTCTAGCTCATTCCGTTCGATAGTTATCGTGTTAACGGTCGGTCGGCCGGACAGCCAGACAGAATCGATTTTGACCACGGATTCTTGATCAGTGAGTCAAACCAAAACGTTTGTGACCATTTTCAGCCAAAAATTCGCAAATTATAGACATTTGGCCAAATTGATAAGCACTCAGTTCTGAGGGACAAGAGCGCCAAAGATAGAATATAAAACTGACGTGAAAACAGTACTGTTTGGCGCACTTGTTTACGTTCACCAATTGGTGGACAGAGGGACCCGGAGATCTCCTTAGGCAAGACCAAGGAGGGTCAGTACAATCATAATCATGTCATTAGCAAGAGCGCCAAAGCAGATTGGCCCCACGCCAGTGCTCTTTTAGCTTTTTTACTTATTTCATAGTTGAGTCAATCTGCGTTGGCAGGCTTGCTGATGACTTGATTATGATTATACTGACCCTCCTAGGTATTACTGAAGGGGATCGCTCAGAATCTCCAGGAACTTGTGCCAGTGAGGGGAGTCGGTTGAGTTCTGTGTAGGCTTATTTACTGTATCCTTACGCTAGCTTAGACACAGCACTGTTAATTTTGGACCAAACATCGAATGGTGACCACTACCGTCTGACTATAGATCTCCAGCTCTCTGAGCTTGAAGCACTCATCATTCAATTCAATTTGATCAACTCGAATAAGCGTGTCAAGCGACTAACTTCACGTCAGTGCTGTGTTATATTTTTTCAAGTGTTTCCTTGACGAAATGTAAATTAATAGAGATCTTCCAAATATAGTTATTCATGAATTCGTCAAAAAAAAAAGAGGACCCAAAAGAATAATATGAGCCATCAGCACCAGACCTCCATGACCACACGACGAAATTCACTTGCATCCTAGCACAAATAAAAAAAAATGTGCTCAGAACCCGACCCATGACCGCTAGACGTGAATCACTTCCAATCTAACCCATACAACCTAAAAAATAGCCACTTCTAGGCGCATGCACAGGCCACTCGTGGCTGAAAATTCTCCATCACCAGTGGATCAGGAGATATCAGAGGTTTAATCCACGCATGCGTGGATCCACACAAGTGTATTATATGGAGAAATCGCATTCTACATCTCAAACCCCCCTTCTATCAGACGGAAACTCCAGCAGTTAAGTCAACCGTAAGGGGCAGCGTGAATTTCAAAATTGGCCCAAGGACCACGTTATGGACACTTCATCTCGGAAGCTACGCTATTTCCTCGAAATTGGCTTGCACACACACATAATTTACTTGAGGTGCTAATATGGCCGTCCAAACTTCTGCCCAGTCGCTCAACTTCCATCTTAAAACAATTTTAATATTCCACTCAACGTTTATCCACTGATTCAATCGCCACCGTACTTTCCCGTCCATATTTGAATTAGTTGCCCTTTTACAACATATGATATGATATCATATGTGTTAGCAGAGGTTGGTGCAACGGGGTACCATACAATTCTACTTATGATACAAGAGCTTAGGGAAAAACCTCAGTAAAAAACCCTATCTCCCCGTGAGTGTAGTGATTTGTAACTATTGTTCACAAAATTTGCTGAAATTTGAAAATATTGATAGGCATTTATTTCTTCAATATGGATTCCTTCGTCAAGAAACCGAGAGGTTTCTCCAAGGCACCCGAAACTCAACCTGAAGAATGAAAATACAAGAGGAGAAGAACGAACAAATTAAAAATAATACATAACCTCTCAAAAGTCTCCTCTCACAAATATACTTCTCTGTAGGCGCATGGGATCAGATAGAACACGCGTAGTAACCGAATTCGAAAGTAAACACATTATGATTCACGTTGAAAACAACTCAAATAATTTGCCCTGTTTTATGAGTTCTAAATTGTTGAGGACTAGTTCTAAATGGGTACATTTTTTTAGGCTTCTAGAGGTGTGTTTTCAATGAAATTTTGTACGACCGAAGAAGTTCACCTAATGCCAAAATTAGACTCAATCCCATATGTAATTTCTGAATTTCAAGCAAAATAGTTGATTATTTCTGCTAGTCATGCGATCATAATGAAATTGTGTATAAGTGTCCGTGCCAGTATTTTGCAATTAACTAGCGAGTTTCGATTGGATCAGATCAGTATTTTTCGAATTATTGGGAAAACAAAATTATCAAATTTCTTAACTTTATTTTTCTATGTGTAGTCATCCGATCAATACAAAAGTCAGCATGCATATAAGGATTGGATTTCTACAATTTGGTGCTAAATTTTAGCCGGACGTACGGCCAGCTGGATGACGGAGGGACAGAATTGGATTTTACCCCGGATTATTCATCAGTGAGTCGAACCTGGCGGAATAAGAGCGCAAAAATGGTAGTACAAAGTTATCCATGTCATTCGATAGATATTCTCTTGAGTCTAGACCTTTTAACCAAACACACACCTGCGAATTAACCAAAATCCCAAACAATTTTTCAAATTTTTACAGCAAATTTATATTTTGAACAGATTTTATTCAGTAATTTTTTTAAAATTTTCTAGTCATACGATCCTCACAAAATTTCGCAGCAATTTGTGTGTTGGCATTCTATAACAAATTACCAAGTTTGAATTGGATCGGACTATTATTTTTTGAGTTATTGAGGAAATAACAAAATTCAGATGGCTATTACTCTAAAACCGTTTGGCTAATTATTCCTATTAACGAACATAAATGTCGCATTTGGATGCGCAACCTACCCTGAAAATGGCAAGTCTCCATCTCTTTCTGTGCTGAAGATATCGTGAGATACATAATATATATTTTTTAATTATCTAGTTATTTGATCCTCACGAAATTTCACCTGACCTCACGTCTTTGTGTCGATATTGTACCAAGTTTCAATGCGATCGGATCAGTTTTGTTTGAAAACAAAATTAATATTCGAAAACCGTTGGGCTGATTATGGCCATTAAGGAACATGCCCGTCGCATTTGGATGCGTAACCTAGCCTGAAAATTTTAAGTCGCTATCTCTTTTCGTTCGAAAGTTATCGTGGCAACGGCCGACCGGCCAACCGGACATAATCAAAGTTGGCAAATTTGGCTCATTCCCGAAATTGATGTTGCCATTCGAGCATCAAAAGAGAAGGATTAATGGTACAAATACGATATGGAAGATTTGCCAAATTTGAGCTCGGAATATTTGCACAATTATCTAGGTATATAAGATGCTTACTTGTTACATAATAATGAATAATACTTAAATCAGAAATATTATAAATTTCCAATTGTTGGTCAAAAAATGGAATCTCATAATGTCAATAAAATGTAGTGGATATGAATTGACAATTATATTCAATTAGATATAAATAACAATTTGAATTATTTCATCAACATAACAAGAGGAATGATAACAATAAGGATGGGTCATTATCTTTTATCATACTAGAAAACAACGACTTAGCAATAAGAAACAATTCGGGTTAACTAAGTTCTAATGATGCAACAGAGGAGTAAGAAGAGAGTGAGCTGGTGCTACATGACTGACAACAGCGTGTCCAGAATTTTGCACATCAGCATTCAATCCATTTTTATCAGCTGAATACCTTACAGTTCTGATTGTGCCATCAGCTTCATGAAGAGAGTAGGAGCCCTGGACTATATCACCATTGCGGGATTCTTCTTGCGATTTGATATCACTGGTGTGGTGATCTTCAACTCCATATTTGAATTGGCAGTGAGCTGGAGCCTAAAGAAGAATATATGTAATTTTTAGAAGAGTGTACATATTCATCGCAGAATAATTTCAGATTGAAGTTGTGGATTGTGACTTACATGATTTTCCTCTTCAGCATGTCTCAGCACAGGAAGTGCATGGATAGCTGTGTGTACCAAAGGAGCACTGTGTACAATTGGAGCAGCATGAACAAGTTGTGTAGCGTGAACTAGTGGAGTGGAATAAGCGATGGCTGGGGCAGCTTCTACGGAGGAATGTCCTAACGTGACAGCTGAATAAGAACTGGCAGGAGCATGAACTGTTGCAACAGGAGCCAAATGACTAACCAATGCTGCACCTGATTGAAGAGTGTGTCTTGTTTGGGTAGAATATGAATCTGGTTCAAAAATTGGAACTGATGCGGCGTATGCTACCAAGCAAAATAAAGAAATCTGGAAAAAGGGGTGTTACAAGTATCATCATCGATAGTTTCATCCGATTTCACGATTTGACAGCTTGAAAATTAATGAAAACGCAATGGCAAACATTACGATATTATGATATTTCTACTTGTTTGAAGTTTCAGAATAAATAAATAATGATCTTACTTGGCTGATCATGTTGACAAAATCAAGCCGGCTTCGGAGGTCCTACCTCACACCATTCTAGTATTTATGTAAAGTGTTGGATTTACGAAAACTGACCAAGATAAATAATTTGGGATGCGTATGTATTAATTCGCTTCTTAACAATTTACTATCACCAAACAATTTTGTAACAAGTTCAAAAAGCGATCTGCATTTGATGCCATGTGGAGTAAATTTCAAGGTTAACACTAGAAGCGAGGCGCTTAATATATTGAATAGCTTAATTAACAAATCAGGAATTTATTATTTCACTTTCTTCATATGCAACTGTATTGTATCTTTCGAAGGAAGAAATTGTTATGAAAAATTTCAACTGAGCAGATGGAAGATGGATCTCAAATTAAATCCTTTTATAGATAGAAAATATTACTCTCATGAGGAAAAAATCTGTGCTGAATAATGAATCATTTGAGTTTTCAATTGATTTTGAATAATAAAAAAAAATTGAAATGCACTGAGTTCAGCCTGATTTAGCATGATTGTTCAAATTCATAGCCAGAGCAGTCTTCCATACATCTACTGAACCCGCCCAAGGCTGCTTGGTTTCAGTGAAAAATAAATAATTTTCGCAATACTTCCAACAATATAGATCCGATCAAATTAAGAACTAGAACTTAGCTGTTAAATAAGGGCCTGAAGGCTCTTGCAAAAATTCAGCGATATATGGAGTGTAAAATAATTTAATCGTTTAGATATCGAATTCTAATGAACTTTACAAATAAAACCTTCATTTAGTAGAGAACAAAAGAAACTGTTTTAAGGAATGGAACAGGAAATTCGAATTAAATATATTTAAAGAAAAAATATTACTCTCATGAGAAAAATACCTCTTCGGGATAATGAATCGTTCGAGTTCTCAATTGATGGATAACAATCTTTTTTATAATCTTTTTAAAATTTTGTAGCCATACGATCCTAACAAAATTTCGCGTAAGTGTTGATTTCCCAATATGTCAACTAACTACCAAGTTTCAATTCGATTAGATTAGTATTTTTAGAGATATTTTCAGAGATAGAGGGTTCAGAAATGTATTGAATGTCCACATCATATCACCGAAAAATAACTGTTGACATTCCTGAGCCACAAAAACTGTTCGTAAACTAGGATCAGCAAGAATCCAAACTTATTTCATTTAATATTTATTTATAGCAAGTGAAAGCCACTAACATTCTATTAACCGAATTCAAAAATTCTTTAAATAACCCATAGGAAATATTCTAGAGGATTTGAGCCGGATCATCGTGAAGGCCTCAAGATCATTTCCCATGGGTTCATCTGAAGTCCTTCTACGGAACAGCGTGCTATCATTTTGCCCAAATGTCTGTAATTTTCGAATTTTTTGCCGAAAATGTTTTCAAACAATTAGGTTCGACTCACTGATGAAGAGTATTCGAGGTCAAATTTGAATCTGTCCGGCCAGCTGTTGCTACGGTAACTTTCAAACGGCAACTTGAAATTTTCAGGGTAGGTGGGGAAAATCGGTAGACGGTGTTAATGGGTATAATCAGCCAAACGCTTTCGCAGTTGCAATTTTGTTTTCGAACAATACAGATTCGATTGAATTGGAAACTAGTTTCAGAGTACCGACACAAAGACATACCTATGCGAAATTTTTTATCACTAGAAAATTCTAAAACAGATATTCAAAATTAATTTGCATCTCAGAATCTTGCGGAGGCTTCATAACCTAATTCTACAGCCAAGTACAAAATTTGAACGCGATCGGATCTATAACGGTGTAGATATTAAAATAATACTGGAAACCGACCAGCGTTGGTCGATTTCAGTATCTGGATGGATGACCGTTACCATGATAACTTTCGAATGGAAAAGACAGCGAGTAATTTTTAGGGTAGGTTGCGCATCCGGATGCGACAGTTAATTTCGTTAATAGACATAATCGGCCAAACGGCTTTGGAGTTATACCCATCCGAAATGTTGTTGTTATTTCCTCAATAACTCAAAAAATACAGATCCGATCAAATTAAGCTCGGTAATTAGTTGCGAAATGCTGATGTAGAAATTTTTGCGGCATTTTGAGAGGATCGTATGAGTAGAAACACTAGACACACTATATATCCTTGGGGATATTGAGAAATTATTAGAAGCCAAGCAGCCTTGGGCGAGTTCAGTAGCTTCATGGGTTGCCACGATAACTTTCGACCAGAAAGAGATGGCTACTTGAAATTTTCAGGGTAGGTTGCGCATCCAAATGCGTTAATAGGTATAATCGGCCGAACGGCTTTGAAGTTATACCCATTCAAAATGTGGTTTTCATTTCCTTAAGTCGTAATTTGTCCGGCGCATTTTTTCATTCTTTTATACAATATAAGGTAAAATATATATCTATGGGAGATGATAGCCCTTCTTAAGGGCCCTGTAGCGGTCTTCGAACATCTGAAGTTCTGAATAATCATCGCTTGGACTTGGACCGGTCAGACCTGGTTTTGAAAGAGACGTTCCTGGCCTTACGAGCAACATTTTAATTTTTGAATTCAAATATTGAAGGGATTTCAGGAGTGAATATCTTCGAAAACTAGCGGAGGCGATTCTTCTCCACGAGATCCCATTCGCCTACAGAGAAGTATTTTTGTGAGAGGAGACTTTTGAAAGGTTATGTATTATTTTTAATTTGTTCGTTTCCTCCTCTTGTCTTTTCATTTTTCAGGTTGAGTTTTGGGTACCTTGAAGAAACCTATCCGTTTTTTGACGAGGGAATCCACATTGAAGAAATATATCCCCATCAATATTTTTAAATTTCAGCAAATTTTGTAAACAATAGTTACAAATTACAACACTCACGGGCAGAAAGGGTTTTTTGCTGAGGTTTTTCCCTAAGCTCTTGTATCATACGTCGAATTGTATGGTACCCCGTTACACCAACCTCTGCTAACACATATACAGCTCTCAGTCATAAGAATATATATATATATATATATATATATATATATATATATATATATATATATATATATATATATATATATATATATATATATATATACTTAAATATAAACACATGTGAGACCCGCGGTAGCCAACAGACAACCTGAGACCCATATCAGAATATAACTTTTTTGAAATATTTTTTTCATTATTACAAGGTTATAATGGTGCTTATTGCGCATATCGTGAGAGGGGAAGCTTTTTCAAAAAACTGTTGAAAAAGAAATATCCAAAGAAGTTCCGAGACCCGTTATATATCAAACACTAATGTGAGGCCCTCAGTGTATATTCTGGTATATTCTTCACACTTGCGAGTCCCTCCAACGATGCCAAATCTAAACATAAACAAAAAATTGAATAAACAGTCGAGACAATGAGCCCTCGAAGGCGCGAAATGCAGATAATATTAAAGTCGAACTCGCAAGTCAGATTGTGAACTATTTCAGCGGGAAAGTAGATTCGTTCTTTCCAAATACGCAAAAGCTCCTGACTTCAGTGCTTGAACCAATTTTTGGCGCTCTAGTTCCTCGGAACTGAGTGCTTATCAATTTGCCCAAATGTCTGTAATTTTCGAATTTTTCGATGAAAATGGTCTCAAACGATTTGGTTCGACTCACTGATAAAGAATCCGTGGTCGATATTCATTCTATCCGGACGGCCGGCCGTAGGCATGATAACTCTCGAACGGAATGAGCTAGACAGTTGAAACTTTCAGAGTAGGTTTGGGAGATAAATATCTCGGCTAAGTTCGTTATTGGGCAAAATCGGACAGATGGTTTCGGAGTAACAAATAAAAATTTTTTTTTTACGAGGCAAATTCCTAATTAATTTTTCTTCAATAAGCAGTTTTGCCATAAGAATCCAATGATACCATTTTTAACTCTAACAAGCTAACACTTTCGGAGATATGATTTTTCAAAATTTCAATAATAAATCGTATTTCAACGTTGTCACAGAATGATATAATTATGTATGAATTGTCATAATGTCAACTTATTTTCCCTAGACATGACATTATCTAATCAATCGAAGAATTGTGAGCGAAATTGGATAAATCTCAGTTGTTTGCTCCGAAATTAGTTTTTCTCAGAAAAGTCTTACATTTCGGAACGGAACATGAAGTAAGAGATCTGAGAGTAGTGAGACTGCTTTTCATCCATAGACATATAATAATAATGCTCAGTTCTCTCAATTTATGACGGGACTGACGGAAGGAAATATTATAACTTCAAAAATATTGGGGTTGAAATACTAGTATTTTAGCGATGCAATGGGGACCTCACCAAAACATGTTTGAAAATATTACGTAAATATTGAAAGCATAATTCTGTAGTTCGAGAGAGGAGAAAATTTGGTGAACGTAGATCAGGAAATTTTTGATCGATTACAAGGTAATTTTTCATTATTACTTCTCTTCTTTCATACCTACATGTTTTATGGAATATCTACTATTTGTAGGTACCTGTTTTGGGCAAATGTCATACGAAACTTGTTTTTTTTGGCGCTCTAGTTCCTCGGAACAGAGTGCTTATCAATTTGCCCAAGTGCCTATAATTTTGGTATTTTTGGCTGAAAATGGTCTCAAACGATTTGGTTCGACTCCCTGATCAAGAGTCCGAGGTCGAAATCGATTCTGTCCGGCCGGCCGGCCGGCCGTAGGCAGGATAACTCTCGAACGAAAGGAGTTAGCGGATTGAAAAATGCAAGGTGGGTTTGGAGCATAAATATCTCGGAAAAGCTCGTTAATGGGCGAAATCCATCAAGCGGTTTCGGAGTTATGGCCGATTTTAGTAAAAATATTTTTCATGAATATTTCCGAAACCGATCACTCGATCTCTCTGAAATTTAGCATCAAATTGTAGAATCATGACCTTTATACGCATTTGAAGTTTTGTATTGACCAGATTACCGCAAAGTGTCAAAAAAAAATTTTGAAAATTTAATAAAAGTTTTTCTACAATAACTCTCGAACGGAATGAGCTAGGTAGTTGAAATTTTCAGAGTAGGTTAGGGAGATGAATCGGTTAAGTTTGTTATTGGGCAAAATTGGCCAGATTTAATTTGATTTCTTCCAAGGTGCAGTTCTCATTCTCATGATTGCTCATTTAATCTTGATAAATAAACTATTATTTGAATTGAATTTCCTTTATGATGCAGTTCTATCATATGAATACATTGATATAATTCCCAACTCTGAGAAACCAATACTTTCGGAGATATAATTTGTCTGTTTGAACAGCGCCAGAAAGCTCCTGTCCACCGGGGTTGAACCCATTTTTAAGATGTAGTTTTACCAAAAAAATCCATTGATGTCATTCTCAGTAGTAATAACCCAAGGACATTGATAATTGTTCGAAAAAATTTTATGACAGATTTCGAAAGCTTGTTGCTTGGAAACAGATCGACGCCGTAGGCGGAGATCTGTTGCCTACAAGCAACAAGCTTGAGAAAGTTTTCATAATATTTTTGAGCATTTATCAATGGAGAGGGTTATTCGGATAGAAAATTTTTTGCTAGTTATAGAAAAAATGCGGAACCAAAACAATTTATGTAAACGTGTAATTAACAAAGGAGCAATTAGAAAAGTTGAATGACATTTCGAAATATTAAATATTTGAAACTTAATAATCGAAATAAATCAATATATGTTCATAGCAACGTGAAAACAGCCCATGGTCTTTTTGCGCGTATGTTCTGGGGAACATCGCGTTATCATTTTGCCCAAATGTCTGTAACTTTCGAATTTTTTGAGGAAAATGGTCTCAAACGATTAAGTTCGACTCCCCAACGAAGAATTCGATGTCAAATTTGATTCTGTCCGTCCGGCCGGCCGTTGCCACGATAATTTAAGAACGAAAAGAGCTAGTGACTTGAAATTTTCAGGGTGGGTTGCGCATCCCAATACGACGGACAAGTTCGTTAATGGGCATAATCGGCCTAGTGGTTTCCGAGTAATAATTTTGTTTTCAACCAATATGAATCCGATCGGATTGAAACTTGGTGAGTAGTTGTAGAATATGAACCTAAGCACGTTTGTGAAATTTTGTGCGAATCGTATGGCTAGAAAATTATTAAAAAATTATTGAAAAATATTTTTGTTGTCACGATAACTTGAGAACGGAAAGAGATAGCGGCTTCAAGTTTTCAGGTTAGGATGTGCACTAGAACGCGACATTTCAGTTTGATTATGAGCATAATCGGCCAAACGGTTTCAGAGTTATAGCCATCTGAAATTTTCTGAAATTTGGTGGTTTTTGGTACCTCATTAACTCGAAAAATACTGAACCGATTTAATTCAAACATGGTTACTAATAACCATGTTTGAATGTAGAATGCCAACGCGGAAATGTTTGCAAAATTTGGTGAGGATAGCATTTGTAGAAAATTTTTAATAAATCATTGAAAATAAAAAAAAAAATCTATATATCAGTAACTAATAGTTTGAAATTGCTGAAATTTTGCAAAAGCCTTCATAACCTAACTCTACTGCCAAGTTTCAAGTTTTAATACGATCGGTTAAATATTGTTGGAGATTCGAGCATTCTTGTGTGAGCGTTGACCGTTGCCTCGATAACTTTCGAAGGAAAGGAGATAGGGACTTGCAATTTTCAGGGTAGGTTGCGTATCCGAAAGGTAGAGTTGAGTTTAATTTTGGGCATAATCGGCCTAACGGTTTCCGAGTTATCTCCACCTGGAATATTATGTCCTTGATAACTCAAAAAAAAAATTGGTTCAAGCACTGACGTGAAGTCAGAAGCTTTTGGCGTATGTTCTATTGTTCATTCTTCTGTATTGGACACCCTTAATCGAATTTACCATGATAAATTATGTTGTCCATTCTCCTGTATTGGACACTTAATTCGAATTTACCATGGTAAATTCGAATTAAGAGTGTCCAATAAAGGAGAATGGACAACATAATTTATCATGGTAAATTCGATTAAGGGTGTCCAATACAGAAGAATGAATAATAGAACATACGCGCAAAAGCTTCTGACTTACGTCAGTGCTTGAACCAATTTTTTCGATGTAATGTTGACATGATTGGGTGAAATTGTTCATATGATACAAAATGAGGAAATTTGATTGGTTGTTGGAACTGTCAAAAAATTTTCAACTCTAACAAACTATCGGATATGATTTTTTTAAATTATAATAATTATTCTCCATTTTATATTATGATTTCATAGAATACTTTGATTATATTTTGCTGATGTATATAAATCCAACATGAGATGAGTCATAGACCTACATTTTGAATTTAATTACAAAAATTCTTGAGAATTGACTTACAGAAGTGACATTGAAATATGGGTTCAAGCCCTGTGGACGGGAGCTTTCTGGCGCTTTAGTTCAAACAGACAAATTATATCTCCGAAAGTATTGGTTTCTCAGAGTTGGGAATTATATCAATGTGTTCCTATGATAGAACTGCATCATGAAGGAAATTCAATTCAAATAATAGTTTATTTATCAAGATTAAATGAGCAATCTGAGAATGAGAACTGCACTATGGAAGAAATCAAATTAAAATAGCTGAAATGAATTTGACTCTCTCTTATAGAACAGGATGACATGTACGAGTATGAACACAGATCATATAATAAAGCTTAGATGAATAATTATAACATTCTGTGAAAACATAGAAGTACGATTCATTATTGAAATTTCGAAAAATCATATCTCGGAAAGTATTAGCTTGTTGGAGTTGAAAATGATATCAATGGATTTTTATGGTGAAACTGTTGCTTAAATAAAAATTGAATTTGAAATTTGTTACTTGAAACAAAAATTATTTTTCGTTACTCCGAAACCATCTGGCCTATTTTGCCCAATAACGAACTCAACTGAGATATTGATCTCGCTAACCTATTCTGTGAATTTCAACTGCCTAGCTCATTCCGTTCGAGAGTTATCATAAAAAAAAAAAAAAAATTCAAAATTTTTTTTTCACACTTTGCAGTAACCTGGTCAGTACAAAACTTCGCATACGTATGAAGGTCAAGATTCTAAAATTTGATTTAAAATTTCAGATAGATCGAGTGATCGGTTTAGGAAATATTCATAAGAAATGTGTTTTACTAAAATCGGCCATAACTCCGAAACCGCTTGATGGATTTTGCGCATTGACGAACTTGTCCGAGATATTTACGCTCCAAACCCACCTTGCAAATTTCAATCCTCTAACTCCTTTCGTTCGAGAGTTATCGTGCCTACGGCCGGGCGGCCGGCCTGACAGAATCGCTTTCGCCCTCGGATTCTTGATCAGTGAGTCGAACCAAATCGTTTGACACCATTTTCATCAAAAAATTCGAAAATTAGAGACATTTGGACAAATTGATAAATTCTCTGTTCCGAGGAACAAGAGCATCAAAAAGTGGGAAAGCCCTGTGAACAGGAGCTTTGGCACTCTTGTTCAAACTTTGACAAATCATAACTCTGAAAGTTTTGATTTCTCCGAGTTGGGAATCATATCAATGGATTCTTATTTAATTTATTTCATGATGCAGTTCTATCATTAGATTCCATTGATATAAGTCCCAACTCTGAGAAACCAATACTTTCGGGGATATAATTTGTCAACATTTGAACAAGAGCGCCAAAGCTCCTGTACGCAGGACATTTTTTCCAATAATGGTCAATGGTTTCTTCAAATCTTGTTGCCGAAAAACTTTCCACCTATACCCTATTATTGTTGTCAACATTGATATTTATATTCGTTCATGATGATATTCACATCACTTACATTTCACATGAACTATTTGTTTTCTTTCATCGAAATGTCTTCGTTGAAGTTGGAGCAGTGTTTGGGTTTCTGCACATCAGTCATACTGGAAGTTGATGTAAACTTGATTAGGTACTTCACAAACCTATATCACGTTTTCGCATTAGGATTGCACCTAGATCTGAAATGGTCTTCAATTTTTTTGGCACTCTTTTTCCTCGGAACAGAGTGCTAATCAATTTGTTCAAATGTCTGTAATTTGTCTTAAACGATTTGGTGCGACTCACTGATCAAGAATCCGTGGTCAGTATCGATCCGCCCGTAGACACGATAACACTCGAACGAAATGTGCGTCGCGACATTGTCCTAGCGGCGTCGCACGTTGATTGCGACCGAGTCTAGTTAGCTGATAACGTATTACTAGGCTAGTACTAAAATTGGTAAATATTTTTGGGGGCTGAGTTAAGGGGCGTCGTACAAAAATGGCAAAGTCCCAAGGGCGCCACAGTAAAAATAAGTTTGGAAAGCCCTGAGCTAGACAGTTGAAATTTTCAGGGTAGGTTTGGGAGATTAATATCTCGGCTAAGTTCGTTATTGGGCAAAATCGACCAGATGGTCTCGGAGAAACAAAAAAAAATTTTTTTTACTACAAATTTTAAATTAATTTTTTTTTCAAGATGTAGTTTCACCATAAGAATCCATTGATATCATTTTCAACTCTAAAAATCTAATACTTTCGGAGATATGATTTTGCACAATTTCAATAATAAATCGTACTTCTATGTTTTCACAGAATGCTATGAATTATTATATGATCTGTGTTGATACATTTCAACTTATTTTTCTGAGACATGACATGTCGGCTATCGTAGAATTATGAGGATTATAATATGATATCATACATTCTGGGTGATATTTTAATGCCCATGGTTAATCCATATGATGATGGGAATGGTATTGGTAAATTAATAATATTGAGTTAAGAATATCTCCAGTAAAAACAAAACTAGAATATTGGCTAAAGTTTCAATTTATATAATAATTTTCAGAGTGGATTTGAGGAAAGAATATATCGTTCATCATGAATTGAGGAATTAATATCTCGAATGAGTTCGTCATTGGGTAGAATTGGTCTATTGGTTTTGGATTAATAACTTTTAGCACTCTTGTTGAGTTTAAATTCTTCTTTATTTTACCTATAAAGTATTTTACTTAGTAATAGAAGAGAGGCATTAGATATCTCTCACAATTTTGTTGGAATTCAGTTCTGGTAATTTGTAATGAGGAAATTTCAAAAAATGTTTTTTTCCATAATATTTTGAAAGTATTTGTCTCTCCCAGATATTCAGGAAGTCGGTCGTAATTTCGTTTTTCCGCATGAATATCAACATAATTTCTTGTCTTATTCAGATTACTTGATAATTGTGACAAAAGCTTTAAACTCATTACAGTACTGCGAGACCTTGTCAGAATTTTCGCGATGTTCTGGGGAATATCATTTTGCCCAAATGTCTGTAATTTTTTAATTTGGCCGTTACCACGATAACTTGAGAGCGAAAAGAGAGAGCGACTTGAAATTTTCAGGGTAGGTGGCGCATCTCAATACGACGGTCGAGTTCGATAATGGGTATAATCGGCCAACGGTTTCCGAGTAATAATTTTGTTTTCAACTAATACAAATCCGATCGAATTGAAACTAGTTGAGTAGTTATAGAATACAAACCTGAGGGCGTTTGTGAAATATTGTGGGAATCATATGAGTAGAAAATTTTGGAAACATTATAAAAAAATATTATTTATATCAAGATAACCTGAGAAAGGAAAGAGATAGCAACTTGAAATGTTTAGTTCAGGTTGTGACTCTGATTGAAACACTTGAGTTTGTTTATTGGACATAATCAGCCAAACGATTTTGGAGTTGTACCCATCTGAAATTTGGTTCTTATTTCTTCAATAACTCGAAAAATACTAAACCGATCCAATTCAAACAAGGTTATCTATTGTAGAATGCCAGCGTTAAAATTCTTGCGAAATGTAGTGAGAATCGTATCACTAGAAAGTTCTTAAAAAATCATTGAAAATCCTTGAAAAAAAATCCTATATATCAGAAATTGTTCGTCCAACTTCGCTGGAATTTTTCGGGAGCCTTCAGAACCTAACTCTACTGCTATGTTTCAACTTTGAACACGATTGGATCTATATTGTTGGAGATCCGAGCAGCCTTGTTTGAGTTCAATAGCTGGATGGGTTTACCGATTGTATGAAAAACAAACATTTCGTAATTTCGAGATAGTCAACCGTTCACCGAATTAATTATTCCAAAAATGGATGGAATATAATATGCAGATAATTCAAAAATCATTTCAAAATATTCGTCTTTAAGTCTTAGACACTATGAATCTACTAAAACACGAAAATTGAGAGTCGTGTAGTTACACGACTCATTAACACATATGAATGAGTAAAGTCGATAGTTTTTCGGGAATTTAGAGAAACCAATAATTCACTGAAACAATTGGAAAATATCGCGGGGCTGTCAATAGTAAATATTTTAATGGTTAATATATCGTATGATCGCGTGTGGAAATGGCAATGACTAATGAATAATGAATATTATTATTTCATAAATTTTCATTTCAATGTATCTGATTCTTAGAAAGCTAATAATATATTGACCCAGTGTTTGATGACACTTTCATAACTATTACTAGCCAAATCAGTGAACTTCTATGTTGATTTCCAGTTCATCTAGCCGAAATCGTATTAAAGCTATAATAAATCTGATCAGAGCTTTTTGAAAACCACCGTTAGTGTACTGAATGATCTATAGAGCAGTGTTGTCAGATTGGCGGGACTCTCATCTCACAGCAACCTGCTTAATTGAGAATATATACTCTGGGTCTCGCAAAGTATATACAGAACTTCTACAGCGCCATCTGAAGCGAATTCCCATTAACTAAATTCCGTGTAAGTTGAGGTTTATAACAGACATCCGAGTCCAAAAATTTTTTTGGGGGAGACATCAGGGAGCTGAGGGGGGGCCCTAAGGAGTCCATTTCCACCAAAAAACAATGCGAGACCCGGAAAGGGGTCTCACATGTACAAAACGGGTCTCACTTTTTACCAACCATATACCATTTTGGGACTCAGTTGTCCCTTAGTTACATATATATATATATATATATATATATATATATATATATATATATATATATATTTCATTAATCACTCAAAAATACAACTCACTGATTTAGTGGGGATCTTATCGCTAGAAAAAAAAATTGAAATATTTCTTTAAAAAAAATAAAAAAAGTTTCTAAAAAATTTTATATTTCTGAAACTGTTTGGCAGATTTCGTTGAAATTCCGCACCTTCAAGCAGAATCTTATTTTCCCAATATTTTCAAAAATACTGTACCCATCGAATTGAAATCTAGTACCTACTCGGTTGGAAAAAGACGCTTGATGATTTATGCGGTATTTCGTGAGGGTGTGCGAGTCAGAATAACATGCGCGCAAAAGCTTGCGACTCCACGTCTGTGCATTCATCATGTCTATTTAACATTTCACATAAGCAGAGATTGTTAATTCTCAAAATATTCACTCTTGTAATCGGATAATTGCTGGGTGTAACTCAATCAAGAACGCCTAAGGTAATTGCGAGTGTGTTCTGGGGAACATCGCGTTATCATTTTGCGCAAATGTCTGTAATTTTCGAAATTTTTCGGTGAAAATGGTATCAAATGATTGGGTGTGACTCCCTCATGAAGAATTCGAGGTCGTGTTTGATTCTGTCCGGCCAGCCGACCGTTGCCACGATAACTTGAGAACGGAAAGAGATAGCAACTGGAAATTGTCAGAGCAGGTGCCGCGTCCCAATACGACGGACAAGTTCGTTAATGGGCATCATTGGCCCAATAGTTTCCGAGTACATAATAATTTTGTTTTCAACCAATACAGATCCGATCGAATTGAAACTTGGAGAGTAGTTGTAGAGGTCAGACATAAAGTCGTTTCTAATATTTTGTAAGAATCCTATCACTAGAAAATTTTAAAAAAATTATTAAAAAATGTTATTTATGTCGCGGTAACCTGCGAACAGATAGCGACTTGAGATTCTCAGATTAGGTTGTGCATCTGAATGCGACATTTGAGTTTGCTTAGAGGCATAATCGGACAAATGGTTTTGGAGTTATAACCATATTAAAGTTGGTTGTTTTTCCTCAATAACTCGAAAAATACAAAACCGATCCGATCCAAACATTGTTATTAGTTGTAGAATGCCAACGCGAAAGCTTTGCTCTTAATCGTCCTGTCCAATACAGGAGAATGGACAGTGTGTTTATCTTCTCTCGCAATGGACATGTAATTTGTATTAATTTAGGCGGTTCATATAAAAATTTTTCCCAATGTATTTTCAAAATAAAGCGGCTTTTGAAAACTCATCGACAAACATAATCTACTTAGAATATTCCAATTGTGTATGATATCCGACATTGGAAAAGAAAATATTTTATTTTTACGCAAAGAATAACGATATTTCCTATACAGTATGGTGCAATTGAAAGGAATAAATTCGTTATTTCGTTAACCGGCGACTTTAAGGAAAAATCCCGAAACCCGTCGATTTTTATTCTTAAACAGACTATTCGTAAGGAAACCATTTTATTTTTGACGTCATTTTATTTTTGACGTCATATTAAATGATAATAATAAAATTTTATTGATTTTTTAAACAAATACAAAAATCAATTTTTGTACATTATTGATATGGCTGAATAGGTATTTAAAATACCTTTCAAATAATGTATTACAACACCCACCTTTCCATCTGAAAATTTTAGCGATGACGTCATCACGCTCACATAGATGACGTCAAAAATAAAAAGGTATCCTTACGAATAGCCCGTTTAAGAATAAAAATCGACGGGTTTCAGGATTTTTCCTTAAAGTCGCCGGTTTACGAATTAACGAATTTATTCCTTTCATTTGCACCATACTGTATACAATATACAATATACAATATGTAGCTATTCTTATAGATTTTTGTATAATTTTGCTTATGTTATAAGTGATGGTATGGAAATAGTGCTTGAAATACCTGATATATGATGGTCATTACAATTCAAGGGGGGCTCGATGAATGATTACAGATTATTTCGTATAAGACAACGTTCGAAACTATAACATCAGTTTCATTTATTGCTTCACTTTCTATTAATTTGATCTACTATTCATTCTATCTTGGATTTCTGAAGAAAACATAATTTGTATGAAGAATCTTCGATACAAAATTGGATGAAATATCTAAAGATTTGCAACAGAAAGTGACGTTTTCTGACATGATTATAATTTATTCAGATGACAGAGTATTTACTGGTAATCCAGGGTTGCGTTCGGATTTTAACTCCGTAGAGGGTAATATTTGCTAAATTGCTCTAAGAACAGGATAATGTTACGTGCCACTCAGTCAACGAAACC
Organism: Halyzia sedecimguttata; assembly: GCA_937662695.2. Taxonomy (NCBI): domain Eukaryota; kingdom Metazoa; phylum Arthropoda; class Insecta; order Coleoptera; family Coccinellidae; genus Halyzia; species Halyzia sedecimguttata. The sequence continues at coordinate 66,062,370 of OW569413.2, read as the reverse complement.
ATAGATTTATTAAAGGGGCAATTTGGTGAAACGACTATTTCAAGTAATGCTTCTTTCAATCGGCGGTCTGAATAGTGTTATTTAACTCATCCTGTTTATTTTCTTGAGGGGTATGTTGAATCCATGATTTATACTGAAAAACCAACAACTCTGGAAGCATTGAAGATCAATATTTAATAAGGCCACATTAAAATGAATTAAGAAGGTGGTTAAAAATTGGACTGATTGTATGCGATGAAGAAACATTTCATCTATATTTTTGCGCGTATGTTCTGGGGAACATCGCGTTATAGTTTTGCCACAATGTGAAATTTGATTCTGTGGTGCCGTCCGGCCGTTGCCACGATAACTTGAGAACGGAAAGAGCTAGCGACTTGAAATTTTCAGGGTAGGTGGCGCATCCCAATACGACGGACAAGTTCGTTAATGGGTATAATCGGCCCAATGGTTTCCGAATAATAATTTTGTTTTCAACCAAAATAAATCCGATCGGATTTAAACTTGCTGAATAGTTGTAGAATATAAACCTAAGCACGTTTGTGAAATTTTGTCAGAATCGTGTAAATAGAAAATTTTAAAAAAATTATTAAAAAATATTATTTATGACACGATAACCTGAGAACGGAAAGAGATAGCGGCTTGAAATTTTCAGGTTAGGTTGTGCATCTGAATGCGACATTTGAGTTCGTTTATAAACATAATCGGAAAAGCGGTTTTAGAGTTATGGCCATCTGAAATTTTCTGAAATTTGGTTGTTTTTTGTTCCTCATTAACTCGAAGAATACAAAACCGATTGAATTCAAACAAGGATTTTAGTTGTAGAATGCCAACGCGAAAATTCTTGCTGAATTTCGTGAGGATGGTATAACTAGAAAATAAAAAAAAATAATTAATAATAATTGAAAAGAATTCTATATATCATAAACTATTCGTCCGGCATGGCTGAAATTTTGGAAGAGCCTTCAGAACCTAATTCTACTGCAGAGGTCCAAGTTTGAACACGATCGGATCTATATTGTTGGAGAACCGAGCAGCTTTGTGAGTTCGGTAGCTGGATGCGAATCGTCGTATGATATGTTGTCTATGGTCGTATTTTTGCGAGAACCTTCAAAATATGAATGTCATGATGACATATTTTTGCACGTATGTTATGGGAAAATCGTGTTATTTCATCACAAATCTATGGGAGATGATAGCCCTACATTAGCGGTCAATCCTGGTATTGAAAGAAATCCTCCTTAGGAGGAGGCAACTAAATATTGAAGGGATTTCTATGAACAAGAGTGAATATCTTTGAGAAATAGAGAAGGCGATTCTTCTTCAAGAGATAATTTTTTTTTAAGCAACATTTTCCCGTAATTCCAATTGTTCTCTTTTTTTCCGTTACCAAGCAGAGATGTCATCACACTGACAAAATTATAAACATTTTTGGCAGTTTGGGACAGAATACTCGGAAAAAAAAATTGGTTCAAGCACTGACGTGAAGTCAGGAGCTTTTGCGCGTATGTTTTATTGTCCATTCTCCTGTATTGGACACTTTTAATCGAATTTACCATGGTGAATTCTATTGTCTATTCTCCTGTATTGGACAGCCTTAATCGAATTCACCATGGTAAATTCGATTAAGAGTGTCTCATACAGGAAAACAGACAATAGAATTCACCATGGTAAATTCGATTAAGAGTGTTCAATACAGGAGAATGGACAATAGAACATACGCGCAAAAGCTCCTGGATTCACGAAAAAAAAATTGGTTCAAGCACTGACGTGAAGTCAGGAGCTTAAGCGCGTATGTTCTATTGTCCATTCTCCTGTATTGAACACTCTTAATCGAATTTACCATGGTGAATTCTATTGTCTGTTCTCCTGTATGAGACACACTTAATCGAATTTACCATGGTGAATTCGATTAAGGCTGTCCAATACAGGAGAATAGACAATAGAATTCACCATGGTAAATTCGATTAAAAGTGTCCAATACAGGAGAATGGACAATAGAACATACGCGCAAAAGCTCCTGACTTCACGTCAGTGCTTGAACCAATTTTTATGATTTATTTCAATTTGACATTCTTAAAAAAAACATCTTTGTAACTTAGATTCACATCATAGTTTTTGCGCGTATGTTCTGGAGTACATCGAGTTATCATTTTGCCCGAATGTCTGTAATATTCGAATTTTTTGCTGAAAGTGATCCGGCCGTTGCCACGATAACTTGAGAACGGGAAAAGATAGCGACTTGAAATTTTCAGGGTAGGTGACGTATCCAAATTCGACGGACAAGTACGTTAATAGGCCTAATCGGCCAAAAGGTGTCCGAGTAGATAAGGTTTGTAAAATTTTGCGAGAATAGTGTCACTAGATAATTAAATAAAAATGTATTAAAAATTGTGTTCTATATTGTATATTATTATACTGATCCTCCTAGGTTTTCCCCAAGGAGACCCCTCATAAGCTCCCGAAGAGCTTGAGCGATTAAGGAGAACCAGTTGTGTTCTGTATAGGCTTTGTTACTGTGTCCTTACGCCACCTTAGGCACAGCACTGTTAATTTTTTGACCCAACAGTGAATGGTGGCGATTACCGTGACTAGAAAATTTCTTTCCTAGCCTCGGGATTGAACTTGGGGCTTCCGCTCCCAAGTCAATCGCTCTACCCCTGAGCCAACCGCAAATTATTATTTATGTCACGATAACCGGACAACGGGAAGAGATAGCGACTTGCAATTTCTAGGGTAGGTTGTACATATGGATGCGACATGTGAGTTTATTGATAGGCTCAATCGACCAGACGGTCTTGGAGTTATACCCATCTGAAATTTGGTTGTTTCCTCCTCAATAAATCGAAAAATACGAAACCGATGCAATTCAAACATGGTTATCAGTTGTAGAATGCCGACACGAAAATTCTTGCAAAATTTCGTGAGGATCATATAAGAAGAAAATTTTTAAAAAATCATTGAAAATCAATGAAAAAAAATCAATATATCAGAAACTATTCCTCCGACATCGAGAGCGAGAGCCTTCAAATCCTAACTCTCCTGCCAAGTTCCAAGTTTCAATAAGATCGGATCTATATTGTTGGATATCCAAACAGTCTTGGTTGAGTTCAGTAGTTGGATGGGTGAACGTTGCCCCGATAACTTTTGAACGAAATTTTCAGGGTAGGTTGCGCATCCGAATGGAAGAGTTAAGTTCGTTGTTGGGCATAATCGACCCAATGGTTTCGGAGTTACCCATCTGGAATATTATTTTCTCGATAAATCAAAAAATACAGATCAAATCGAATTGAAGCTTGGTAACCGGTTGTAGAATATCGACATGAAGATCTGTGTGAATTTTTGTGAGGACCGTACCAAAATTTAAAAAAAAAATTACGAAATATAATATGTATCTCACGATAACTTGAGAACGGAAAGAGATATCGTCTTGCAATTTTCAGGGTAGGGCATCCGAATGCGACATTCAAGTTCGCAATTAGCACAATCGGCCAAATGGTTTTGGAGTCATACTTTGACACTCCTGTGAATATTCTCCCAATAGAAAAGATTATCTCAAAAATCATATAGATTCAGTTCATTTGAAATTGAAGAAGCATAAATGTCCTTTATGCGAATATTCTGTAAATCAGAAAAATGATCTGAAAGTTCATATAATAATAATAATAATGACTTTATTCCAACTAAATTAAGTAATACAGAAGATATTACAAGACAAAGAGAAAAAAAAAAAAATAATACACAGGGCGGAGTTCAGATTGTGATAGTCACTCTCTGCTCTACCATATCACTCTCTGCTCTACTATATGGATTCAGTTCATTTGAATTTGAAGCAACATAAATGTCACCTACGTGAATATTCTGCAAACCGCAAAAGATCTCTCATGAATCATATAAATTCAGTTCATTTAAATGTGAAGTAACATAAATGTCCCTTTTGTGAATATTCTGCGAATCGAAAAGACTATCTCGAGAGACATACAGATTCCGTTCATTCGAATTAAAAGTAACGTCAAGTTGAAGTTTAATGTGTGGAACATTCTACGATTTTGATCATTTTGTTTGTGGTAAAAACATATTGAGATATTTTTACTTTTAATGAAAACAAAAAATAATGAATTATCACCTTTCTGAGAATATTTCTTGGAGGGGAACTAACTATCTATAAATAAAAAAAATTGGTTCAAGCACTGACGTGAAGTCAGGAGCGTATGTTTTATTGTCCATTCTCCTGTATTGGACACTTTTAATCGAATTTACCATGGTGAATTCTATTGTCTATTCTCCTGTATTGGACACTCTTAATCGAATTCACCATGGTAAATTCGATTAAGAGTGTTCAATACAGGAGAATGGACAATAGAACATACGCGCAAAAGCTCCTGACTTCACGTCAGTGCTTGAACCAATTTTTTTTCGTGAATTCAGGAGCTTTTGCGCGTATGTTCTATTGTCCATTCTCCTGTATTGAACACTCTTAATCGAATTTACCATGGTGAATTCGATTAAGAGTGTCCAATACAGGAGAATAGACAATAGAATTCACCATGGTAAATTCGATTAAAAGTGTCCGATACAGGAGAATGGACAATAAAACATACGCGCAAAAGCTCCTGACTTCACGTCAGTGCTTGAACCAATTTTTTTTCCGTGAAGTCAGGATAGAAAGCAATGATGAAAAAATTAACACATTATTGTCTACCTTCAATTCTTCTTTAGGAGAAGAATACATAATTATTCTTGAATCATATTATTGGAATTAATGTCATATTTAAATAATCAAAGTAAAGAAAATTATAAGTTTAGATACAAACATATTGAATGAAATTCAATTCAAGTAATATTCAATTACTTATTCTTAACCAATAAATGTCCATTGATAGATCTAAAGGTGATGAGGTGAAACATAAAGATATATTCTCATTAGTGATAGATAAACTGGCCTAAAATTCCTCTCTATCCATCACGAGATTTAATATCCTCAAATGAGCCTCTCACCTTACAAGATCAGAAGCCTTCAACAAAATTTCAGCGATATCATATTAATAATAATACATAACCTTTCAAAAGTCCCCTCTCGCAAATATACTCCTCTGAAGGCACATGGATCTCTTGAAGAAGAATCGTCTTCTCTATTCCTCAAAGATATTCACTCTTGTTGATACAAATCCCTTCAATATTTAGTTGCCTCCTCCTAAGGAGGATCTCTTTCAAAACCAGGTCTGACCACTAATGTAGGGCTATCATCTCCCATAGATTTGTGATGAAATAACACGATTTTCCCATAACATACGCGTAAAAGATATGTCATCATGACATTCATATTTTTATTTTTGAAGGTTCTCGCAAAAATACGACCATAGACAACATATCATACGGCGATTCGCATCCGCTACCTCGCTACCGAACTCACAAAAGGCTGCGCGGTTCTCCAACAATATAGATCCGATCGTGTTCATACTTGGAATTCTGCAGTAGACTTAGGTTCTGAAGGCTCTTCCAAAATTTCAGCCATGCCGGACGAATAGTTTATGATATATAGATTTTTTTTCAATAATTTTTAATTATTTTTTTTAAATTTTCTAGTTAAACCATCCTCACGAAATTCTGCAAGAATTTTCGCGTTGGCATTCTACAACTAATAACCATGTTTGAATTCAATCGGTTTTGTATTCTTCGAGTTAATGAGGAACAAAAAACAACCAAATTTCAGAAAATTTCAGATGGCTATACCTCTAAAACCGTTTGGACGATTATGCTCATAAACAAACTCAAATGTCGTATTCAGGTGCACAACCTAACCTGAAATTTTCAAGCCGCTATCTCTTTCCGTTCTCAGGTTATCGTGACAACAAAAGTATTTTTTAATAATTTTTTAATAATTTTCTAGCGATACGATTCCCACAAAATTTCACAAACGTACTCAAGTCTATATTCTACAACTATTCACCAAGTTTAAATTCGATCGGATTTATTTTGGTCGAAAACAAAATTATTACTCGGAAACCATTGGGCCGATTATACCCATTAACGAACTTGTCCGTCGTATGGGGATTCACCACCTACCTTGAAAATTTCAAGTCGCTAGCTCTTTCCGTTCTCAAGTAATCGTGGCAACGGACGGCCGGACGGCCGGACGGCACCACAGGGGCTTCGTGGTGTTGAGGTGGGTGGGAGGGGGTGGAAAGCAGGGTGCGTGCGTATATTTATTCATATAAAAATAACAATTAAATACTCTCTAACAATATAACAAGAAAATTCAACAGTGAATTAAATCAACTGATTCACATAGGATGCACAACGGGCCGATATGTTCATACTTCCGTAAACATACAAAAAAGATTAAAAATATCTAACAATTCAGGGTAAGGAAATTCTATTGACGCAACAAAGGAGTAAGAAGAGAGTGAGCTTGAGCTAAATGACCAACAACAGCGAGTCCAGTATTTTGTACATCAGCATTGAATCCATTTTTATCAGCTGAATATCTGACAGTTCTGATGGTGCCATCAGCTTCATGAAGTGAGTATGAACCCTGGACTACATCACCATGGCGAGATTCTTCTTGGGATTTGATGTCACCGGTGTGGTGGTCTTCAACTCCATATTTGTATTGGTAGTAAGCTGGAGCCTGAGGAAGAATATATGTAATTTTTGAAGAGTGTACATTTTCCGAAGAACCACTTTTGAGTTATGGATAGAGACTTACATGATTTTCTTCTTCGGCATGTCTCAACACGGGAAGACCATGATTAGCTGTATGTACTGAAGGAGCACTGTGTACAATTGGAGCAGCATGAACAAGTTGTGCAAAGTGAACTACTGGAGCAAAATAAGCGATCGCTGGTGCAGCTTGTACAGAGGAATGTCCTAAGGTAACAGCACCATAAGAACTGGCAGGAGCATGAATTGATGACACAGGAGCCAAGTGACCAACCAATGCAGCACCTCAGTGAAGATTGTGTCGTGTTATGGTAGAGCATGACCGGGCAACAGGTTCCAAAATTGGAACTGATGCAGCGTATGCTACCAAACAGAGAAAGGAAATCTGAAAGAATGAATGACATTTTACATTACATTTTACATTAATACTCTGGATGTTTTCATATGCTGACAATGTGTAAAAATTTATACAAAATTGAATATTTTTAAACTATGGTATAATGATATCTTACCTTGCTGATCATTTTGTTTCGGATATGATATTTGAACTTCCAAGTTGTACTGATTTGATTATTCGCTTCGTACCTATTTATATTTTTCTGAAAATTAAGGTAGTTTTGGATTTCCTACCATCGACTTCGAGGATTATGTAAAATTTTTTACGAAAAATGACCCCGATATTTCATTAGACATTAGACATTTACATTTATTCGCTGGATATCAATTTACTATCACCGAAATATGTTGCAATGAGATCAAAAACATAAAATGCAGTGTATTCCAAGAGGAGTCAATATCAAGGCTAACAACAACTAGAAGCGAGCTGAATAGAATATTGACGTACTGGGTTTATGAACGAGGAAGTTCTACTTTCATCGTACGGAACTTTAAATATGTATCGGATTTGTATAAAGGGGTTTTCTTATATTTAAGGAGATTAATGCATAAATTTATGTCAAAAAATGTGTAGGTTAGTTTCCCCTTTATTTCTGATACACATTACTAACTAGTATTATTCTTATTTTAATTCACTGTGGACACAGTGGACCAATTAAGAACACTACACAAGTAAATACACTCTTGTCCAATGCACATTTTATCGACTGATATAAAAAAGAAGCGTTACTGAAGCACGCTATCAATTAATACTCTCAAGTATGGGCTGACATTATACCCATAGTCATAAACCGATTAGTGAGAACAATGAGGGATTAGATCATTATTGAGTAAAATATCTTTTCTCTTATACATTGCCATACCTTCAAGTGTTCCTAGGTACAATTCATTGGAATTTCTCAACAATGTGAAGGAATTTTCTGAACAGCAGATTTATTTATGTTGTTGTTCCTAAAACATTTACTTTTACATTATCTTACAAGTGCTGTGTCCTTTCACTCAAATAACTTCTCAGCAAATCATAGCAGCTACCTCTGCTATATACAGGGTGCTCCTTAAAGACATGCTAATATTTAAGGGGGTGAATCTTTGACTAATTTTAAGAAAAAAATGAACATATGTCCTGAACGTCTTTTGAGATACAGGGTCATAAAATTTTGGTACTGCGATATGAAGTAATTTTAATTTAATTATTTAAATCAAGAACAGAGCATCTGACAAGAAAACATATTTTGTGGATTCTCATTCATTTTGGAAAAAATCTTATCTCTTAATTGGCTTTCAGTCGACGCACAAACATTTCCACACCGCATCAGATTTTTGAGGAATTGATCCTTAAGTAAAACGATTTTTATTTTTTAAAAGGAAACTGTGCGTCGAACAAAGAAAACCAATAAGATCAAATTTGCTCAAAAATGAATGTGGATCTCCAAAGTAATTTTGATTTCAAAAGAAAGCAGTAGCGCGTTATTTTTTCTACAAAAATATTCAATGCAAAACCCGTATCGACGCCACTGATAGAGAAATTAAAATTTTTGTATATTACGAAATGCACCTTGATGCATAGAAGACATATATCAGATTTTATAAAGATGTCTACAATATTATCTCAGATATTATTAAGAAACTGATATTTTTTCAAAATTTTATCACCCCGTATCTCAAAAGTTAAGACTTTTAGAACATACATACAAAGAAAGTTTTTTTCTCAAAATAACCCACTTAAGTATTAGCATATCTTTAAGGAACACCCTGTATAATCTGAAATCATTCGTCGAGCCCATATTGACGTATAACGATAACGATAACTCAGAAAATATAGATCCGATTGAATAGAAAGTTGGTAATCAGTTCTAGAATGCCGAAGCACTTGAGGATCGTGTCACTACAAAATAAAATAAAGATCTTCCCTTAAAAATAATATATCTTTCATAAACTATGTGTCAGATTCCGCTGAAACACCGCACAATTATTCAACCCTATTTTATAATCCCAATATATTCAAAAATTTAGATGGATAGAATGGAAATCTAGTACTCGGTTGAAAAAAGTTGGCTAGAAGGTTCATGCAGTATTTCTTGAGGCTGTGTGGGGCGTGAATGGACAAAGTAGCATGCGCGCAAAAGCTCATCATATACATCCAATTGTATGGTACTCCGTTACACTAACACTTTTTGGCGCTCTTGTTCCTCGGAACAGAGTGCTTATCAATTTGCCCCAATGTCTGTAATTTTCGAATTTTCGGCTGAAAATGGTCTCAAACGATTTGGTCCTACTCACTGATCAAGAATGCGTGGTCGAAATCGATTCTGTCCGGCCGGCCGTCCGTCCGTTAACACGATAACTCTTGAACGAAAGTAGTTAGAGGATTGAAATTTGCAGGGTGGGTTTGCAGCGTAAATATCTCGGACGAGTTCGTTAACGGGCGAAATCGACCAAGCGGTTTCGGAGTTATGGCCGTTTTTAGTAAAAACATTTTTCATGAATATATACGAAACCGATCACTCGATCTATCTGAGCATCGAATTGTAGAATAATGACCTTCATACGCATGCAAAATTTTGTATTGATCGGATTGCCGTGAAGTGTAAAAAAAAATATTTTTTATTTTTTTTTCAGAATGAGCTAGGCAGTTAAAATTTTCGGACTAGGTTTGGGAGATAAATATCTCGGTTAAATTCGTTATTGAGCAAAATAGGGCAGATGATTTCGGAGGAACGAAAAAAAAAAATTTTTTTAACTTACAAATTTCAAGTACCTACAATTTTTTTTAAGATGCAGTTTCTCCATAAAAATCCATTGATATCAATTTGAACTGTAACAAGCTAATACTATTTCAATAATAAATCGTACTTCTATATTTTCACAGAATGCTATAATTATTCTATCTATGAATTATTATAAGATCTGTGTTCATACTGGTACATGTCATCCTGAGTCAAATTCATTTCAGCTATTTTCATTTGATTTCTTCTATGGTGCAGTTCTCATTCTCAGATCGCTCATTTAATCTTGATAAAGTTTGAACAAGAGCGCCAAAGCTGCTGTCCACAGGACTTGAACCATTTTTTTAAATTTTTACTGCGCTGTTCACCTAAACAGAGAGCCTATCAATTATTCCAAATGTCTGTAATTTTCGAATATTTGGCCGAGAATGAAGCGACGAAACAACTAAATTTCGTAACGTTTCGGAGTCTACATCAGACTCCTTCGTCAGACATTAACGAAAATCTTCAGAATTATTTTAATAATTCTGAAAATTCACTCACGAAAATCTTCAGAATTATTGAATCATTCTGAAGATTTTCGTTAATGTCTGACGAAGTAGTCTAATTTAGAATCCGAAACGTTACGAAATTTAGTTGTTTCATTATTGATGTTTTTCGTTATTGTTCGATTAATTGCTTTTGACAAATATCTTCTGTTTCTTACGCAGAAGCAATTCACAAAATAATAAATTTGTATTTAATAGATATTTTTCAGATCTCACATCTCAGATACAATGTTATGTATATTTTCCTTTGGAGGATATTCATCAAAACATGTACCAGCAGATGGCATCTTCAGAGAAATATGCTGTGATAAGAATGATTTGGAAATAAGGAATTGATTCTTCTGATATTCATTTTTGGCGCTCTAGTTCCTCGGAACTGAGAGCTTATCAATTTGCCCAAATGTCTGTAATTTTCGAATATTTCGATGAAAATTGTCTTAAACGATTTGGTTCGACTCACTGATCAAGAATCCGTGGTCGAAATTCATTCTGTCCATCCGGTCCGGCCGGCCGGTCCGGCCGGCCGTAGGCACGATAACTCTCGAACGGAATGAGCTAGAGAGTTGAAATTTTCAGAGTAGGTTTGGGGGATAAATATCTCGGCTAAGTTCGTGATTGGGCAAAATCGGACAGATGGTTTCGGAGTAACAAAAAAAAATTTTTTTTTACGAAACAAATTCCATCTTAAATTTTTTTTAATATGAAGTTTTATCATAAGAATCCATTCATATCATTTTTAACTCTAACAAGCTTATACTTTCGGAGATATGATTTTTCAAAATTTCAATAATAAATCGTATTTCAACGTTGTCACAGAATGATATTATTCTATGAATTGTCATAATGTCAAATGATGTTCCTGAGACATTATCTAATCAATCGAAGAATTGTGAGCGAAGTGAAAAAAATCTCAGTTGTTTGCTCCGAAATTAGTTTTTCTCAGAAAATTCTTACATTTCGGAACTGAACATGAAGTAAGAGATCTGTGAGTAGTGAGACTGCTTTTCATCCATAGACATAGATATAACTCTCGAACGGAATGAGGTAGGTAGTTGAAATTTTCAGAGTAGTTTAGGGAGATGAATATCTCCGTTAAGTTCGATATTTGGCAAAATTGGCCAGATTTAATTTGATTTCTTCCATGGTGCAGTTCTCATTCTCATGATTGCTCATTTAATCTTGATAAATAAACTATTATTTGAATTGAATTTCCTTTAGGATGCAGTTCTATCATATGAATACATTGATATAATTCCCAACTCTGAGAAACCAATACTTTTGGAGATATAATTTGTCTGTTTGAACTAGTCGTAGTAGTATCTAATAAACATTGCAGTTTTGCAAATTTGAAAATATCAATGCTGTGTTATATATTAAGCATACTGCGTAACATTGAATACGTTCTCCATAACGCACAACATTTATATGTCATATTTAAATGTGCTAAATACGCTAACAAAACATTTTCTGAAATTTTAATAGCCGAATTCTCTTCGGACCACTTTATAAGTTTTTCGTATTCTTTTTCATACAAGGATTTGTATTTTCGGTATTAATTTATTTGCAATTTCTCTTAATTCTGGTGGCGTTAAATCGATATCATCAGACATAATTCTCAAATTAAATGTGTATTTCTAGATTATAATAAAATTGGAAACGTGCGATGGAAATTCAAATTCCGTAATTTGTCAACTTTCGTAACAGTCATACCAACAGCCAAGAAAGAATACAAAAGTCACTAAGATGATAATCCGGATTTTCGATCCCTCGTCGCTCGTTTTCGAATTTCGCATTCGTGTTTGAATGGGAGCCCATTCTGCAACTTGTTTTAGAGTATACTTGAATATGAAATCATAGCTATAAGGAACTGAAGAATATAGGCAAAAGATCGTGATGATATATTTATTCATATAAAAACAACAATTAAATATCTTCTGACAATATAACAAGGAAAATATAACAATGAAGTAAAACTTCTGATTCACCTAGGATACACAACGGGACTGTAATACATACATATTAATCCATCCCTAAACATATCAAAATGAATTCAAAATAACTAACAATTCAAGGTAAGGGAATTCTAATGATGCAACAAAGGAGCAAGAAGAGAGTGAGCTGGAGCTGAATGACCAACAACAGCGTGTCCAGAATTTTGTACATCAGCATTGAATCCATTTTTGTCGGCTGTATATCTGACAGTTCTGATGGTGCCATCAGCTTCATGAAGGGAGTATGAACCCTGGACTACATCACCATGGCGAGATTCTTCTTGGGATTTGATGTCACCGGTGTGGTGGTCTTCAACTCCATATTTGAATTGGTAGTAAGCTGGAGCCTGAGGAAGAATATATGAAAATTTTGAAGAGTGTATATTTATCCCAGAACCATATTTGAGTTGTGGACAGAGACTTACATGATTTTCCTCTTCGGCATGTCTCAACACAGGAAGAGCATGGATAGCTGTATGTACTAGAGGAGCACTGTGTACAATTGGAGCAGCATGAACAAGTTGTGCAGAGTGAACTACTGGAGCCGAATAAGCGATGGCTGGGGCAGCTTGTACAGAAGAATGTCCTAAGGTGATAGCAGCATAAGAACTGGCAGGAGCATGAATTGATGAAACAGGAGCCAAGTGACTAATCAAAGCAGCACCTGAGTGAAGATTGTGTCGTGTTTGGGTAGAGAATGACTGGGCAACAGGTTCGAAAATTGGAACTGATGCAGCGTATGCCACCAAACAGAGAAGGGAAATCTGAAAAAATGAACCTCATTTCAATAATACTTTGGATGTTTTCATATCCTAAACCAATATTTCGAAATTTATTCAAAATTGAATCTTATTAAACTATGGTATAATGATATCTTACTTTGCTGATCATTTTATTTTGTTTATGATACTCGAACTTCTAAGTTGAACTGATTTGATTACGCGGTCCGTACCTATTTATATTATTGTCAAAATTGAGGCGGTTTTGGATTTCCTACCATCGACTTCGAGGATTATGTAAAAAGGTGCAAGAAAATTGACCCCGATATTCCATTAGTCCTACGTACGCATTCATTTGCTGGATATCAATTTACTATCACCGAAATATGTAACTGCATTAAAAAATGCAGTATGTTCCATATGGAGTCAATATCAAGGCTAACAACTAGGTGCGAGCTGAATTGAATCTTGCCGTACCGGGTTTATGAATGAGCAGGAAGTTCCACTTTCATCGTACGGAACTTGCATTTAAGGAGATTAATGCATGATATTATGTCAAAAACTTTGCATAAATATAGGCCCGTTTTTGCATTATTTTTATATACATTACTAACATAGTATTGGCGGTTTGTTTAGCTATATGAGGTCTTTTAGAACAAAATCAGACAGTTTAGTTCGTGAAACTTGGAGCACTTCATACATTTTATGGTGGACTTCATGGTCCTTCTGAGCGGGATATTATTGCTGTATTGGATATTTCTGTTTCCCAAAATCCAAGAATTAAACATCGATTTATTTCAGGGTCATTTTGGTGATTTAACACCTCCTGATTATTTTCTTTGGGAGTATGTTACATTCATGGTTTATGCATGTTGACAAACCAACCACTCTGGAAACATTGGAGAACAATATTGAACAAGTCATTGATGAACACATTGGAAAAATTGTTCAAGAATTGATCTTAACTCTTATTTCTCGTAACAGAGTGCTTATCAATTTGCCCAAATGTCTGTAATTTTCAAATTTTTGGCTGAAAATGGTCTTCAACGATTTGGTTCAACTCACTGATCAAGAATCCGTGGTCGAAATCGATTCTGTCCGGCCGGCCGTTAACACGGTAACTCTCGAACGGAATGAGCTAGACAATTCTATTGTATACTCTTAATCGAATTTACCGTGGTGAATTCTGTTGTACGTTCTCCTGTATTGGACACTCTCTTAATCGAATTTACCATAGTAAATTCGGTTAAGAGTGTCCAATACAGCAGAACGGACAACAGAATTCACCACGGTAAATTCGATTAAGAGTATACAATACAGGAGAATGGACAGCTCCTGACTTCACGTCAGTGCTTGAACCAATTTTTTTTTCGCAATTTTTTTGAAATTTTCTACAGGTACCTACGGTTCTTACAGAATTTCAATCACGTCTTTATATCGATATTCTATAACCAGTTACCAAGCTTCAATTCGATCGAGTTTATATTTTTTGAGTTATCGAGGAAATAATATTCAAGGGGGGTATAACTCCGGAACCGTTGGACCGGTGATGCCCGTAAACGAACTCAACTCTCCCATTCGGATACGCAACATACCCTGAAAATTCCGAGTCTCTACCTTCTTTCGTTCAAAAGGTATCGAGGCAACGGTCACCCATCCATCTACTAAACTCACACAAGGCTGCTCGAATCTCCAACAATATATATCCGATCGGGTTCAAACTTAGAACCTGGTAGTCGAGTTAGATTCTGAATGCCCTCGCAAAATTTCAGCGATATTGGATGAATTATTTTTGGATATATAGAATTTTTTTCAATAATTTTCAATGATTTTTTGAAAATATTCTATTGATACGATCCTCACGAAATTTTGCAGGAACGCGTTGGCATTCTACATCTAATAACCATGATTGAATTGGATCGCTTCTATATTTTTCGAGTTATTGAGGAAATAAAAACCCAATTTCAGATGGGTATAACTCCAATTCGTTTGGCTGATTATGCTTATGAACAAACTCAAATGTCGCATTCAGATGTACAACCTAACTTGAAAATTTCAAATCACTTTCTTTTTCGGTTCTGAGGTTATCCCGTATTAAAAAATATTTTTTTTTTATTTTCTAGCGATGCGATTCTCACGAAATTCCACAAACGTGCTTACGTTTATATTCTACAACTATTCACCAAGTTTCAATTCGATCGGATTCATATTGGTTGAAAACAAAATTATTCCTCGGAAACCATTGGGCCGATTATGCCCATTAACGAACTTGTCCGTCGTATTGGGATGCGCCACCTACCCTGAAAATTTCAAGTCGCTAGCTCTTTCCGTCCTCAAGTTATTGTGGCAATGGCCGGACGGCTGGCCGCACAGAATCAAATTTGACCTCAAATTCTTCATCGGGGAGTCGAACCAAATCGTTTGAGACCATTTTCGTCAAAAAATTCGAAAGTTACAGACATTTGGGCAAAATGAAAACGCGATGTTCCCCAGAACATACGCGCAAAAAGAATTGTTCAAAATAATTTCTCACACCCTGTATCATAAAAAATTGGTTCAAGCCCTGTGGACAGGAGCTTTTGGGC
Source organism: Halyzia sedecimguttata (assembly GCA_937662695.2). NCBI lineage: Eukaryota > Metazoa > Arthropoda > Insecta > Coleoptera > Coccinellidae > Halyzia > Halyzia sedecimguttata. Next base: position 66,046,745 of record OW569413.2, on the reverse strand, counting down.
GCATGTTCCTTGTGGCCCGTACTGACCAGTAAAGAAAAAAAGCAGTATCATGTTGAATACCTTAATATTATTCTGGAACACAAATTTTCCATTACAATAATCTTCATCTAGCTTCTATTTAGTATCAATTCCTGTAGAACGTGATCATAATAAGTGTTTTCCATATAATAAAATGTGTTTGAACTTGGTATGTAGGAAATCTGACATCAATTATTGGAATTAATTGATTTGACAAACAGCCGTCAAATGAGGTAAATAGATTTTTGTGACGATTTTCTGTGACCATAGAACGTCAAAACACGCTGGAATGTGAATTTTAAGCAATATCTTCTGGAATTGAGATCGTATCGAACTGAAATTTTGCACACTCGTGTAGAATGCTTGATTTAACGTCGGTACAAATTTTTTTATTAAAAAATTTTCCAACTGCCCGATCCCAACAATACTTAGATAATATTATATCCATAAATTAAGCATTTCATTATTGCATTTCTTGAAATAGGTACCTTTTCAAGTCGATCAACATCGTCCTTCTTTCGACGTCTAAACTATGACTTGATTCTTTATATTTATGTCTTTGAATTTGTTTTCGGTGGAATTCAAAGAGTTCATAGAATAATCGATGAAAATACTGAGAGAGACCCAGGAAATTTGACACATTTTGTCTTATATCTCCAGAAATTGAAATCGTATAGAGCCAAAATTTTGCACAATGTTGGAAAATACTACAATTGATGTTAGTACAAGTTTTTGTTGCAATCTGATGAATAGTTCACGAAAAAAAAATTTTTTTTTCGAAAAAATTAAAAGAAATATTTTTTTAAAAATTACCAACATTTCGATCATAACAGAATTTTGCCAAAAGTTGCGCGTTTATATCCTCGAACTGACTACCAAGTTTCGATTCAACATCTTCTTTAGTTCCTGAAATATCAGGGAAATAACCTCAAAATTTTAAATGTCTATAACTCCTAAACCGTCCGGCCGATTTTGCCCGTTAACGAACTTAACCGTCGCATTTTGATCAGAAACCTACCCTGAAAGTTTGAAGTCGATAGGACCTTCGGTGCTCCTGTTATCGTGCCTACGGCCGGCCGGCCGGCCATACGGCACCCAAAAATCTGACACCGGATTCGTGATCAGGGAGTCCGAATTAGTCTATTAGCCAATTTTCAGCTCGAAATTCGAAAATTACAGACATTTGGACGAAATGATAGGACGATGTTCCCCTAGAACATGCGCCCAAAAATTAAACGAAAACAGACCTATGCTTATATGAACTGTTTGACTTGAAATCGTGCATATAGGTACATTAAATAAATAGATCGCTAGGTTTATTGTTTATTTGATGTCATATAATAATAATATACAGGGTGTTCCAAAAATCCAAGTAATAACTTTAGGAAGTGATTGTCCTAGTTAAAATATGACGTTTTTCCAAGTAATTTTTTTTCTATCCCTTCGGAGATACAGACTGTTGAACTATTTTTTTTCATTTATGTACATGGTAGGTAAACATCATTTGCTGAAGTTATGACGTGTACTTATGAATCATGAAGAGATATGTATCAAACGAAACATGTCGTATGTTGCAAAAAGGAGATCGAATAAAAAGGGTTGATTACTGTGAAATAAATATTGGTGTCTCGATAACATTGAAGTCATTTTTGTCGAAAACGGTGCGTCGTAGCGGATTTTGAGAGGGGAACCATTTTTGTGAAGAAAAGTCGAAAAAATTAAAAAATATTTCTTAATAGCCCCTATTCTCATTGGCGTAGAAGTACGGGGTGACTGAAGTCACGATACCACCCAAATCTACGCCACTGGGGAATACTACGAACTCAACATTGAAAATCCTCTGAGTACAATGTCCTTCAAAATTCAAACACTTATTATCTCAACTCGTGCAGAATTTATAAAAATGAATGAAAAAAAATCTAAGTTCATCAGCCTGTCTCCGAAGGGATTCGAGATCGAAACAAGTTTCACTTGAAGAAACTCCTTATATTAATTAGAACTGTCACTTCCTAAAGTTATAACGTGGACTTTGCATCACCCAGAATATTATAATAATAGGTTCCTACATGACAGGTCATAAAATATCACAATATCACTACGAAGGAAATATCTATAACGAAATGTTCACATAATCACAAAAAGAAATGACGAGGTCACAAAGCTCTATATTTAGAACGGAAATAGAACAATACCACTGCAAATATTGAATAATAAGAGTTTACCCTATATATCAAACTCCATATTCATCCTGTCTATGATCTCTCGAGAATTGAATTATATTTTTCAAAGAAACCAACAATGAACGGATTAGATATAATTAGTATACTCAAGTATAAGTATTATTTTTCTGCTATCTCTGTTCAGACATCAATAATTATTTCTCAACGAGTTGTTTCGCATGGAAGAATTGGAGATACATATTTGTAAACTTCGAATTATCTAATGAATATCTATAATATGCAAAATTGTGAATATTAGGAGTGGCCTTAATGGTAATATACTATTTATTTCATATGTTGAATGACTCGGATTTGAAGTTTCACTATGTTGAAACTGATTTTCCAATCAATAAAAACACACGCATTTCATTCCGATGAATAAAGATCCAATCTGAAATTGTTTCCCAGAAATTAATTCTTAATATTCCAGAAATGTAATAAGAATATTTCTACCCAAAGAATGGTTTATATGATACGAGCGGACCCGACAGAAGTTGTTGTGCTCAAACGTTGGCTTGCCCGCAATTATAGGGTGCAGTGAACGTTTTCTGGATAATCGAATTTTCGAAATACTATACTAACTGACATTGAGTCTGAAATTTCAATCTTTTCGTTTCGTCATTGTTCGATTTTCTGTTACCCAGAGCAAGTTACCCAGAGCAAAAATCAAAGAATACGTGCTTTTTGGCGCTCTGATGCTTGTTCCTCGGAACAGAGTGCTTATCAATTTGCCCAAATTTCTGTTATTAAATTTTGTTATTAAAATGGTCTTGAACAATTTGGTTTTACTTACTGATCAAGAATCCGCGGTCAAAATCGATTCAGTCCAGCCGGTCCGGCCGGCCCCTCCCTTAGCACGATAACTCTCGAACGGATTGAGCTAGGCAGTTGAAATTTTCAGAGTAGGTTTAGGAGATATATATCTCGGTTCAGTTCGTTATTGGCCGAATCGGCATGATAGCTTCGGAGTAACAAAAAATAATTTTTTTTTCATTACAAATTTCAAATTCAATTTTTTTCAAGATGCAGTTTCATCATAAGAATCCATCGATATAAATTTCAACTCCAACAAGCTAATACTTTCGGAGATATGACTTTTCAAAATTTCAAACACAAATCGTACTTCTATGTTTTCACAGAATGCTGTACTCATAGAAATGTATACTACGTTAGTATAGAGTTCATTGGCTGGACTTAATTATTCTATCTAGGAATTATTATTTGATCTGTGTTCATTCATGTCATCTTATTTTGCTTTTAGTGACATTTCAAAGATATTTCTGGTTCGTTATTCTTGAATCAAGAATAACGAACCAGAAATAGTCTCGTGTTAGAGAACAAAGTATGATTGAATGCAAAATGACCAATGAAATAACCTCAGCTATCATAGAATTAAGCGGATGATAGGATATTATACTTTTAAGATGATAATATAATGCCCGTGGTTAATCCATATGATGATGGAAATATATAGGTACTTTGGTAGGTAAGTTGGGTTCAGAATATTTCCAGTATTAACAAAATTGGAATATTGGCTAAGTTTCAATTGATGTAATGTAATTTTCATAGTAGATTTGAGGAACGAATATCTCGGATAAGTTCGTTATTGGGTAAAATTGGTCTGTTGGTTTTGGATTAATGATTTTTGGCACTCTTGTTGAATTTAAATTCTTTTTGGCGCTCTAGTTCCTCGGAACTGAGTGCTTATCAATTTGCCCAAATGTCTGTAATTTTCGAATATTTCGATGAAAATGGTCTTAAACGATTTGGTTCGACTCACTGATCAAGAATCCGTGGTCGAAATTAATTCTGTCCGGCCGGTCCGGCCGGCCGTAGGCACGATTACTCTCGAACGGAATGAGCTAGAGAGTTGAAATTTTCAGAGTAGGTTTGGGGGATAAATATCTCGGCTAAGTTCGTTATTGGGCAAAATCGGACAGATGGTATCGGAGTAACAAAAAAAAAATTTTTTTTTTACGAAACAAATTCCAAATTAAATTTTTTTTAATAAGAAGTTTTATCATAAGAATCCATTCATATAATTTTTAACTCTAACAAGCTAATACTTTCGGAGATATGATTTTTCAAAATTTCAATAATAAATCGTATTTCAACGTTGTCACAGAATGATATTATTCTATGTATGAATATGAATTGTCATAATGTCAAATGATGTTCCTGAGACATTATCTAATCAATCGAAGAATTGTGAGCGAAGTGAGAATAATCTCAGTTGTTTGCTCCGAAATTAGTTTTTCTCAGAAAATTCTTACTTTTCGGAACTGAACATGAAGTAAGAGATCTGAGAGTAGTGAGACTGCTTTTCATCCATAGACATAGATATAACTCTCGAACGGAATGAGGTAGGTAGTTGAAATTTTCAGAGTAGTTTAGGGAGATGAATATCTCGGTTAAGTTCGTTATTGGGCAAAATTGGCCAGATTTAATTTGATTTCTTCCATGGTGCTTTTCTCATTCTCATGATTGCTCATTTAATCTTGATAAATAAACTATTATTTGAATTGAATTTCCTTTAGGATGCAGTTCTATCATATGAATACATTGATATAATTCCCAACCCTGAGAAACCAATACTTTCGGAGATATAATTTGTCTGTTTGAACTAGAGCGCCAGAAAGCTCCTGTCCACAGGGCTTGAACCCATTTTTGATGTTTGAATTTCATTTATTTTATGATGAAGTTCTATCATAAGAAACCATTGATATCATTCCTAACTCTGAAAACCAATACTTTCGGAGATATGCTTTGTCAAAGTTTGAACAAGAGCGCCAAAGGGGCTTGAACCAATTTTTATAGTTGGTTCCTGTCTTTGGCACATTTTGCGAAAGTTGCGGTACTTTTCGTAGGATTGGTGGTAAGTATAATAATTTGATTGTAAAAATGATATTGCTGTCTTTGTATGTGTGTAAATGTCGGACACTTTTTTTTTCATATATAGATCTGTGTGGAAAAGACTATGTGGGCTCATAATGGTTATACAAGCTACTGGAGATGTGGAGACTGATGAAAAAGGACACCACTGAATAATACAATGGGCATCAAACATATGGATATATTTTCTACCCTTTCAGGACTGGCGTAAAATATTTTATTTTAAGCAACATTTTCCCGTAATTCCAATTGTTCTCTTTTTTTCCATTACCAAGCAGAGATCTCATCACACTGACAAAATTATAAACATTTTTGGCAGTTTGGGAGAGAAAACTCGGAAAAAAAAATTGGTTCAAGCCCTGTGGACAGGAACCTTTTGGCGCCCTGTTGGGAATTATATCAATGGATTCATCATGAAAGAAATTAAATTTAAAAAGAGTGTCGTTTAAAAAGAAATGTTCCAAAAATTATTCAAACAAGAGCGCCACAAAAAAGAGCAATCTACAATGCTTCAAAAATTGTCATTAAATTTATTTATCAAGATTAAATGAGCAATCTGCAATGATTCAACCTCGTGGAATGGGTTGTTGGAACTTACACTCGGCGCATAGTTTTCACAACTCGAAATACCCAAGGAAAATATCATCGAAATGTCTAGAGCGAGGCTGGAGACAATCATAGCAGATTGTCCATTTATTCCTGATATTTGAGTAGGTAGAGGCTGACGAACAAATTATTTTAATAGTTCAAAATAAATTAATAAAATACTATCCTCTTTTCATAATTTAAAATGTAATAGTTCATACCAGTTACACATTCTTTTCTGTATTATGGACCTTAACTCAAGAAAAAATTTTTGATACACAAATAATGTAGATCCATATTTCAGCATTTTTTGCCAGCAACATTATGAAAATACCATAGAGAAATAGAAGGAATTGTCTCTGGAAAATACTGTATATAGGAACATGTCTCACAACTTAAGGAAGTAAAAGGTAAAATGACCTCAGTGGTCAACGAACAGTAATTTCTTTTGATTATGTTCTTCTTTCCTATTGCCTTCATGAACTACATCATTAAAATGATCCAATTCTAAATCTACTAAAAGATCATCCCCAATATTTATACATAAATTATTCAATATGTAATCAGTCAATATTATTTTCGTCTTGTATATATTCATAAATTCAAGAATCGGATACTTGTTTTCCAACAGAAAATATTTTCAAACTACGAATTGACAAATCTTTAATAGCTAGATAAGATGAAATTTATGAACAGTGAACACAGACAGATTCTGTATTCACATTTTGTGAATACACAGAACTACGATGTATTATTGAAAATTTGAAAAATCATATCTCCGAAAGTATTAGCTCGTTAGAGTTGAAAATTAAAACAATGGATTCTTATGGTGATGCTGCATCTTAAAGAAAATTGAATTTGAAATTTGTAATGCAAAAAAAATTTTTTTTTCGTTACTCCGAAGCCTTCATGCCGATTCTACCCAATAACGAACTTAATCGAGATATTTATCACCCAAACCTACTTTGAACATTTCAACCGCCTAGCTCTATCTGTTCGAGAGTTATCATAGAAACAAAATTTGAAAATTTAAAAAACAATTTTTTTACACTTTACGGCGACCTGATCAATACAAGACTTCGCATGCATATAAAGGTCATTATTCTACAATTTAATGCAAAATTTCAGATGGATTGAGTGATCAGTTTCGGAAATATTAATAAAAAACGATCTCGAAATCGATATCGAAGTGTGCAGATGTGTATCTACAGTTCTCTCAAAGTTTAGTTATTTTGCATATATAAAGACGATTTTTCATTCGAAATTTGTGGTGTTTGGAACCGATTGTTGATTACACCGAGGATTCCTAATTTTCGCAATCAAATATAACGAACCATAGGCGAATTTAATTTATTGTTTATTCTTCGTTGGTGAGTTGATTTCCATTATACAAATACAGATAACAAACATCTGGTTATTATTCTTGCGATACTAATCGACCTGAAAACTAAAGGAGACCACACATTCCACAATATTATGGCTTCAACAGGAAACTGCCCGATATGTGATGACAACTTCATCGTCAATAACAAATACATACAATGTGATCTGTGTTCACTCCACATTCATGTACAGTGTCTACGGATGAGGGATCCTATTTTGAAGGCTTTGACTGAATCAAAAAATCTGCGATTCTACTGCGACGATTGCATTCCAGTTGTAGACTCAAAGCTAACAAATTTGTCAATTGCTGATCCTGGAGCTCATAGTGATCAGATTAAATCATCGGATTTCATCGAACAGATAGTATCTAAAACAACGGAGCAAGTCATGCGTGAAATGGGCGAAAAACTTTCTAAGTTTAGAACGGAAGTTGCAACGGAAATTCATATTTTGAAGGAAAGTAACGTCGATTTAGTTCGACTCCTTACCTCGCACGAGGAGTATCCGACATCAGATACAACTAAGGAAATCGTAATTCCGTATAATTTGAATAGAGATCAAGATGCCTCTATGAAGGTGGGGAAACAGAACAGCTCCAAATCAGTTCGCATTGGTGTCTCAAATAAAGGAGATATCCACAGCAATACGAAGCCTCTACAAAAGTCAAAGGATAGTGCTCCAAAACCTCTTAGGGAATCTACAATTGTAGTAGAGGGTTCGTTTAAGGAAATGAGCGGGTCGCTTACCAAAGGAACAGGTGAATCAAATGCATTGATCCAGCTGGCTCCCAAAGGAAGAAATTGGATTTGGTTGGGAGGACTTGCTAGCACAACAACAGCCGATAATATAGTGTCATATGCCAAGGAAATATGGCCCCAGAACGACATCCTATGTTTTGACCTCAAATCAAAACGCTCCAAAAAGTCATTCAAGATGGGAAGTAGAGATTTGTGCCTAGAGGATCTGCTCCAGGCCAAGCACTGGCCGGAGGGAACGCTTCTGAGACCATTTCGGATCGAAAGAAGGGAATTTTCCTCCTAGACTTCGGGTTCATTCTGGCCATTCGGATAAATTTAAGTTCAATTGTTATTATCAAAATGTGAGAGGTTTGCGGACAAAACTTGTTGAACTTGCGAATTCAATCTTAGTTGTAAATTTTGATATAATTTTACTTACAGAAACTTGGTTGACTTCTGATTTTAAAAATGCTGAACTAGGTCTCAATAATTATTGTATATATAGGAAAGATAGAGATTCAACTAACAGTGATAGGCAAAGAGGTGGAGGAGTTTTAATAGCGATTAAAAAATGTTTATCATCCCGTCAATTATTTACTGGTTGCTCCAACATTGAACAATTGTTTGTCACAGTTAGCGTGGGATCAAAAACCTTGTTATTTTCAAACGTCTATATACCACCGAACGGCACAGCAGTACAGTATGAGACTCACTGCGATGATCTTGAGAATATAATGGATCAGTATTCTTTCGCAGAATTAATCTGTTGCGGAGATTATAATCTACCTGGCGTGAGTTGGGGAGTCGAGGCATCATTAAACATGGGTAAGGGTAAAGGCTCTTATAATCATTCTATCGTTGCTGCCACAATGTCAACATTGTGTTTGGATCAGCTGAGTCGGGCAAGAAATTGTAATGACGTCACGTTGGATCTTATATTCGCTCACCCTTGCAAAGTCAAAGTCGAATCGGCTGATGAGTTTCTTTTGACGTGTGATTCACATCATCCAGCTTTATATTTCTCCGTTTTTAGTGAAGTGATTCCAGATCTTGAACAATCAATTTATTCTTTCTATGACTTCAAAAATGCTGACTATGACGGTCTAATACAATATCTGGGTAGTATCGACTGGTCACCTCTACTGGGTGGCAAAGAAGTTGAAAGCTGCACCAATTTTCTTTATGAGGTTCTTTTGAATGGAATAAAGTTATATGTTCCCGAAAAGATTAGAAAAAAATACAATTTTCCATGTTGGTTTTCAAACGAGTTAAAGAGAATGATATCTGAGAAAAAACAAGTTCATAAAAGGTATAAACAGGGTGGTGATGCTGGAGACTATTTGTCGTTCAAAAAACTCCGAGATAGGTGCAGGGCGGAAACTGACTCATGCTACAGAAAATACATAGAGTCAGTTGAAGCCGAAATCTCTTGCAACCCTAAGTATTTTTGGAAGTTTATTAATGATCGCAAGACCCAGAAGGGACTCCCGAAAACCATGTTCTTCCAAGAGAAAACTGCGAGTAATAACATCACTACTGCAGAACTTTTCAGAGAATATTTTTCAGGCATATACAAAAGTCCGATTGTAGATAGTGACCGAATGGTATACTATGATCAAACAATTGATATTCGGCGTTGTTGTTTCTCTGAACAAGAAGTCCTTGAACTTCTGCAATCATTGCCTGAAACTAGTTCAAACAGACAAATTATATCTCCGAAAGTATTGGTTACTCAGAGTTGAGAATTATATCAATGTATTCTTATGATAGAACTGCATCATAAAGGAAATTCAATTCAAATAATAGTTTATTTATCAAGATTAAATGAGCAATCTGAGAACTGCACCATGGAAGAAACCAAATTAAAATAGCTGAAATGAATTTGACTCTCTCTTATAGAACAGGATGAAATGTACGAGTATGAACACAGATCATATAATAAAGCTTAGATAGAATAATTATAGCATTCTGTGAAAACAGAAGTACGATTCATTATTGAAATTTAGAACTTCATCTTAGCAGAAATTGAATTCAAACATCATAGAAGAAATTAAATTCAACAAGAGTGCCAAAAATTATCAATCCAAAACCAATAGACGAATTCTACCCAACAACGAACTCATCCGAGATATTCATTCCTCAATTCCAGTTTTGTTTTTAGTGGAGATATTCTGAACTCAATATTATTAACTTACCATTACCATTCCCCTCATCATATGGATTGACCATCGGCATGAAAATATCAACCAACAAAAGTATGATAATATCTAATTCTCATATTGATACCATTACTGGAATGAATTACAATGAGACAACGTCAAAGTTGACATTATAACAATTCATAGAATAGCCACAGAATAATTCTATCATTGAAATTTTGAAAAATCATATCTCCGAAAGTATTAGTTTGTTAGAGTTAAAAATGATATGAATGGATTCTTATGGTAAAACTGCTTATTGAAAAAAATTTAATTTGGAATTTGTTATGTAAAAAAAAAAATTTTTTTTTGTTACTCCGAAACCATCTGTCCGATTTTGCCCAATAACGAACTTAGCCGAGATATTTATCCCCCAAACATACTCTGAAAATTTCAACTGTCTAGCTCATTCCGTTCGAGAGTTATCGTGCCTACGGCCGGACCGGCCGGCCGGACCGGCCGGCCGGACCGGCCGGCCGGACGGCCGGACAGAATGAATTTCGACCACGGATTCTTGATCAGTGAGTCGAACCAAATCGTTTAAGACCATTTTCATCGAAAAATTCGAAAATTACAGACATTTGGGCAAATTGATAAGCACTCAGTTCCGAGGAACTAGAGCGCCAAAAAGCGATTGCGGACCCGACAAGGTGTCAGCTTTATTATTGAAAAGATGTTGCTCAATTTTGTCGAAACCCTTATGTTTCCTGTTTAATTTATCGGTTAGTACAGGTAAATACCCAAATCGTTGGAAATCCAGCTATATCACTCCAATATTCAAATCGGGTGACGTAAGTGATATCACGAACTATAGGCCAGTGACAAAGAGCTCTTATATCCCAAAAATTCTCGATACGATCATTACGAATAAGATAACACCCATTCTCAGAAGAATTTTTATCAACGAGCAACACGGATTTATTGCTGGTAGATCAGTATCAACGAATCTATTATGTTATATAGATATAATTATGTCTGCAATGGAAGGTAAATTACAGATTGATGCGAATTACACTGACTTTGCAAAGGCCTTTGATAGGGTTCCTCACTGGCTACTGATCATCAAGCTCAGGGCACTGGGCATTGGATCACCACTGCTGGATTGGATCTGTGATCGTCTGAAAGGAGGAGTACAATACGTTCAAATTTCGGACGTTTGTTCTGAGGGTATTGATGTCACTTCGGGAGTCCCACAGGGTTCACCGATATCACCGCTTTTATTTTTGTGTTTCATTAATGACATCACTGCTGTCATACGATTCAGTTCATTTCTACTGTTCGCGGATGATCTGAAGGTGTTTCGTGTTGTCAAATCCATGCACGATTGTCTGTTATTACAGAGGGATCTAGACAACATTGTTGAATGGTGTTCTAAAAATGACATGGAACTGAATGTTGATAAATGTCAAACTATGAGATTTTATAGAAACAACTCACCAGTATTTTTCGATTATTCAGTGAATGGATCCCGTTTAAAAGCGGTTAACGTGGTAAGAGATCTCGGAATCCTGCTGGACGTAAATTTGAGCTTTATTCACCATATAGAAGATGTGTCGGCTAGGGCTCTCAGAATGCTCGGTTTTCTCAAGAGAAATATGAAACATTTTGGAGTTCCTACAATAAAAATTATGTACTTTGCCCATGTAAGAAGTATCCTGGAATATTCCTGCGTAGTGTGGACACCTTTTTATAGAGTTCATATTCAAACCATTGAGAGGGTACAAAATAAATTTTTGAGGTGGATAGCATATAAATGGGGTTTACCTCGCGAATCTATTAATTATGAAATCATTCGTGATAATTTGTCGATCACTCTTCTCGAAACCAGGCGTCGTAATTTCGGCATTATGCTGATTTATAAAATTATACATAATTTCATCGATTGTCCTTATCTTCTGCATACTGTTGGAATTAATGTTCCTCAGAGGAACTTGAGAGCCTGGGATTTGTTCAGAATTAAGTTCAGTAGAACAAACTATTTAATGAACAACCCTCTTGATAGAGCATTACGTGCTGCTGGTTCGGTGGATATAGATTTATTTCATGTTACAATTTTTCAACTGAAGCGTTTCTTTGGAGTATTTCATTAGTTAGCATTTTTGGTGTTTAGGGCTCCATTTTTGCTTTTTTTGCTTGTTTATTTTTTTTTTCATGGAATTTCTGTTAATTTAAATACATGTATATTTTGATTTTTAATATTTGTAAAATGGCAAGACCGTTTATAGTTAAATAAATAAATAAATAAAACCGTTTTTACTAAAAACGGCCATACCTCTGAGACCCATTGGTGGATTTCGCCTGTTAACGGGCGACGGGTTTAACATGGTCCCCCCCAATATTGAACGGAGTGAGCAAATTTTCAACACAGTTGGATACATTTCGAAGGAGTTGGCAAAAATTTCGAAGCAGTTGGAAAAACTTTAGTTGGAGCTGGAAAAAATATCGAAGAGTTGGCAAAATTTCGAAGGAGTTGGAAAAAATTTCAATGGAGTTGGAATATTTCCGTAAAATTGATATAAAAGGTGAAGGAATTTGACCGCCTGACCGAATAAATGCAAAGCAGACAGATAATAGGAACGGGATAACATGGAATAACACCATGTACCCTTGTACACATTCCTGTTGCCGTAAATTCAATATTCAATAGTTTTCGGCACAATATGTGTAGCCGGCAAGAATGTCATAAAACTATCTGGTACCAATTTGAGCTATTTCTCAATGTCGAGCGGCATTTTAAAAAGCTTCTTTTTCTATTTAATTTAGCAGCGTAAATATGTGAATATTATTTTATGTAATCCATCATGGACAGTTGGAAAATTTTGAATGGTTCACCCCCCCCCCCCCAAAATTAGGCTTCGACCCGTCCCTGGACGGATAACATATTCCCTGACATTGAAACCAAATGGACACCACAGATGCCGTGTTCCGATATTCCTGAACAGTACTGAGCAGTAAATTGAAACGTCAGATATTACTGAAATTCACTGTCGATGCTTACTGTTACTTAAGAGCGTTCCGAAATTACTTACTGCGGCCAGTAGTGCCAGCAATTTCGGAACATAAGGAGAACCAGGCTCCTTTTTCCTGCTGTGACTTTTACAGCCGTAAGCTGCACATCCTACCATTATGTGTAACACAGTTTTATAACAAAACAGTCCGTGAACGCTTAGAGAAACACATGTCCACCAAACTGTCAAAGTCTGTGAAAGTTTTGGTTTCAGATCAATAGCGTTGCGTAGTACGGCATGCGGTATCCCCTCTCTAATCAAAGGATTGTGCCGAAGTTCAGCGGAACCTGACGGGTAGTTTCTGAAACATAACATTTTTTGAGAAAAAATTAATTTTTTTTTCTAGTGATACGGTCCTCTCGAAATTTGCGCGTTGACATTATACAACTAATTAGCAAGTTTCAATTCGATCGGATCAGCATTTTTTGAGTTATTGAGAAAACAATATTTAAATGCGTATAACTCCATGGCTGTTTGTTACAATTAACAAACTTAACCATCGCATTCGGATGAGCAAATTACCCTGAATTGCAAGTCTCTTTTCGTTCGATGGTTTGTTATCGTGACAGTGGACGGTTGGCCCTGCAGAATAGAATTTGACGTCGAATTCTTCATCAGTGGGTCGAACATGATTGTTTGACACTATTTTCGACAAACAATTCGAAAATTAAAGAAATTTGGGCAAAATAATAGCACGCTGTGCGCAAAAAAATATTTCATAGCAAAATGGAAATAGATATTTCTTATTTTGGAAAAATGAGTCAACGAAATAGATCAACATTGTTCGATTGATTGCTTCTGACAAATGTCTTGTGTTTCTTACGCAGAAGCAAATCACAAAATAATTAATTTTTTATTTTATAGATATTTTTCAGAGTTTGGGATAGAAAATCCAGAAAGAAACCATTCAAGGATGAATATACCTCCCACAGTATCCTTTAAATGATTACTTAGATCAGAACTGTTAGTAATTTCACAATTTTATATGTATTCATATTTTATTCTAGAAGTAATTCCAAATGTACAGATCCACTTCTGTTTTGTCTGTTATATTCGATGTTTTTGGCCCATGCTCTGCATTCGATATTAACTACAACACCGAAGCTAGCTCTTTTGAAATGCACTGCAACCAAAGGGCTCAAATATCCTTCTGAGTTCGTGTATGGGAAATAGTATCCTGGAAATCCCTGAAACGGGTGGTATTCGACAGGTCCCAAGTATTCAATATCAACAGGATGTTCACCAGCACATGTGACCCAGACATTGTTTCTCTGCAAAAAATAGTATAACGGTATAATTTAAAATAAATAATGATAGCCATCTCTTAGGTGTGAAAAATATTTATGGTTGAAAAGTAGGTATATTGTTGTATTCCTTGTTGAAATACTGCACCAAACAGGATATTTATTAGCAGTACGCTGTCACCAGGGCAGCTTTGTAAGGGAAGCTCCGTAAACCTTAGATGAAGATGATGATGATGATATTGATGAGATATTCCTTATGATTAAATGCACAAACACATTCACTTATTATTGGTTTTCACTCATTATTGATTAATCACTAGGATTGAGGTACACTTGATTAAGAACTGAGTTATTTGGAGAAAGCACTGATTTATTGATTATTATTATTAGTACGATTTATAATTCGAGAAAAAGACGGTAAAAGAATAATGACGTAACGATACGTAAAGGTCTGCGGCTAGGTCTGAACTGAATCAATGGCGGTGTGCTGCTTCTTTTATATTATTTGATAAATGCTGTGGTCAGCATAAATAGATTAATGAAAGAGACCATTGTATTAGGGGTTGCCAACACCTCCCCCATAAAAAGATTTTTGATTAAGTTTTAAAGAAAGAGCAAAAATCTAAGAAGCAACAGATCACCTCACAATATAAAGGTTAAATATTGGAAATTGGAACATTTACATTTTTTTTTTTAAGGCAATAAAATTGAATTGATTATATGGAATCGGTAAATAAGAAAAACATAAAAACATAAAAATACAATAATACATGATTAGAGAATCTCGATATAACATGATATTTGAATTATGTCATGGATTATTAAGGATATTTGAATTATTCATTATTAAAGTTTCTTCAGAAAACGAGAGTGTAAAGAATCTTGAACAGATAATAAAATTTAACATTTTTCAAAAAGGATTAATTTTTATTCCTTGAAGTCTGTTGGATCTTCTCATTGACTGGGATCCTGTGCTGGTGGCATCTTCTTGATTTGATTGACGAGAAGTGGAAGTATTTGGAAGATTGAAGTGTTGTAGCTCTGCATCATAGAATAAGGGTACTGAGTGCTCTACAGGTTGTGTGCAACATTGATTGAATATTTGAAGACATGGATTTCCCTCGATCGCTCTTGGTTCTTTAGTACAGCAAAGGAATCTTCTTAGAAGTCTGATGAAACCACACCATTTTAGAAGGTTGTAGCCAAGGATAAGGAGGATTAAACCAAATATTATGGAAAGTATTGTTGTTAGCCATGATGAATGTCGAATGATGAATGGCTTGTTCAGTTGTTGTTGAAGTTGTTCGTCGAATTCACTTAACTTGTGTTGAGCATATTTCAGTTCATGGAGGTTGACATGGGTGAACTTTAATGGTTCCAAATGGATGGCATTCAACGTGATGTTCTTCTTCAATTTTTCACAGCAATCATCATCAGTTATACTTGTAGAAGGGATTTCATAACTAGAATTCATAGACATTAAAATAGTATTAGTTTCAAGGTTTATTTGATCAGTGAAAGCCTTGCAATTTGGGTTTAATTCCAAAGTTCCTATTTGTTGGATAACTTCGTGTTTCAAGGGGTCTTCGTCGCAGGTGATTGTCAATTGGGTTGGAGCAGAGACTGAATATAACCATAGGTTCTGATCGATTTCATGCCAAATTTCAGCATTAGCAATTAAGTTTCTAATCTTGCATGATTTTGGGATTGAGTTGATTACTTGGGATATCAACTGGACTTCACACACAGTATCTGTTTTCCGAATGGTAGACATCTTCTTGCAAATCCATTCTTTTGGATGGTATTCTTTACAATTTGCCAAATTATCGACCATCAAATAACTAGTTCTCATATGGGAGATAAAAAGGAAAGGTTTTGATGGTTCAATATAGGAAAATAGGGTATTGTCGTCTTTATGAGGAGTAGGTAAAGATAACATGTGATAAAGGTCAAGACTCTCAAAAGAAGCAAGGGGTATTTCAAAAGCCATAATAACATTATTATTCTTAATGAATGATTTAAGATTCATGATTTTATAATAAAGATAAACGTTTTCAATGTTTACAGGAATAGGAAGAGTAAATTTTGAAGATATAATAGTTAATTCATGAAGCAATTGTTCTGGATAAAGAATTCTATAACTTATAATACCATGTTCCAATAGTGTAAAATCATTAACA
The DNA here is from genome assembly GCA_937662695.2 of Halyzia sedecimguttata. NCBI lineage: Eukaryota > Metazoa > Arthropoda > Insecta > Coleoptera > Coccinellidae > Halyzia > Halyzia sedecimguttata. The sequence continues at coordinate 66,030,281 of OW569413.2, read as the reverse complement.
TAGTTCTCAAGGGTGTTTAACACTTCATCAGTCATTTCGATAAGTAATAACATATGATTAGCTATATGAGTTTCAATTTCGAAAGATTCTTTCATGTTTTCCAATTCCTTTGAATATATGTAAAATACTTTTAAATTATTATTGAGAACTTCAATATTTTCATTCATTTTTCGGAAAGAAGTATTAAAATTAGAAATTGTCGATGATAAAATCGAGACTTGCTGTTGCATTAAGACTTTGGTTTGTTTATTATTATTAATTAATTCATTTATTGAATCTGAATAAAATTGTGCATCTCCCGCATCAGGGGTACCGATTAACCATTTAATTGCCGTTCCAATTCCATCTATAAGACCACGTTTTCTTCGTTGAAACTTCACTTGATGAGATATCGCCCGATATAATTGTTTTATATGATTAGATTTCGTTTTTACGTAATTTAATTGATTTTTACAATCACTGGAAATATGATCCGCCATAGCAATATTACAAATACTAATAGAATTCTGATAATAATTCGATATCTGTTCCACTTGATATTTAATATGAGTTAAATTATGATATGTTAAAATAGTAAACTTATTATTTGATACTTGTACTTTCCCCAAATTATTGAATAAAAGACCGGATGAAGATTCGATAGGACTTAATTTATATTTCGTTTGCCTTGCTTGAAGTGGGACTAGGAATATGAATACAAGGAGGATAAGAACCGGTATTATCTCCATTTTCATCTGAAATAACATAAGGTTTTAATTTATTGAAATGATAAGTCTTCAACTTATTTCTACTTATTCTTAATGTAGCTGTTTGATTATTATGAATTTGCTCTATTTTATAAGGACCTTTATAGTTTGGATTCAGCTTTTTATTTTTCGCTTTTGATAAATTATCATATAATAATACTAAGTTTCCTTCATTAAAAACATATGTTCGATTATGTGTTTTGTCGTAAAATTCCTTCGATTTATTTTTCGATTTAATTAAGCTATCATGAGCTGTTTCCCTTAAAATTCTTAATTTAGTGTTTATATCATTCGCCAGTTCCGAGTAATTAGCTAAAGGTTTTGGTTTACTAACCTGAGAGGGTACTCTTGCTCTTTGCCCGAAAACTAATTCATACGGTGTTTTCTGAGTAGATTTATGAATTGATGTATTATAAGTAAAAGTAGCAAAGTTTAAAAATTCATCCCAATTATTAGTGTCTTTATTTACATAACATTTAAAATAATCTTTAAGAGTCAAATGAGTTCTTTCTAATGATCCTTGAGTTTGAGGATGATATGGGGTAGATTGTTTATGCTTGATTGACATAAGTTTATTAATTTCTTTGAAAACATTTGAGGAGAATTCTACTCCCTGATCAGTAAGAATACTATCTGGAAATCCAAATTGTGTACAAAATTTAAGAAAATAGATTGCTACCGTTTTAGCATCATGAGTGTTCAAAGAATATGCTTGAATAAATTTAGTCAGATCATCTTGAATGGTTAATATGAATCGATTATTATTTTTAGTTCCAGGTAAAGGACCAACTATGTCCATAGCAATTTGTTCACAAAATTTAGTAGAAGTAGTAGTGATGATCATAGGACTTTTATTATGTTTAAAATCAGTTTTAGACTTTTGACAAGTTTGGCATTTTTTGATGTAATCTCTAATTTGTTGTTTCATATTATTCCAGGAATATAATTGCTTAATTTTTTCATATGTTCGCTCAAAGCCTTGATGACCACCTAGAGGTGAATCATGATTTTCAAATAATATGTCTTGAATTAATTTTTCATCATCTATAAATACACGTTCTTCGGATAGAATTTCATAATCAAAATCACGGAAAAGGAAATACAAAAGGCTAAAATATGTATCTTCTCGGATAATTGAATTTTGTCTTGACAAGGCGACATTTGGAATAACGAATCGCTGAACTCCATTATGTTTTAACAAAATTTTAAGATTAGATAATGTTTCAAATAAATTTTCATAAAGTATTGATTCATCATAGGCTTCCTTTAGGAATATAATATAAAGAGATTGTTGAGGTAATTTTTTAAGAACTATATCTGATATTTTTGAATTAATAGGTAAATCATTGAAATTTGTTTTGATATAATCTAGATATTTATTACAATTCGAAAAGTCACATGACATGGGAATTATAAAATTCTTAATTTGTGAAATAGGAACATTAGTTAATTTTGGTTTAGGAATTTGAATTTCTCTTTGATGAAAAGTTTTAAAATTATCAAATGTCAATTGCTCTTCGTCAATTGCATGGATGATTTTATTTGAATTTTGATTTGGTAGTACATAGATTGATATCTTAATATTTGAATTCGAGAAAATATACTGAATCATTTTATAGATCTTAGGCCAGTATAATTTATCTAGTCCACATGAAATTCGTGGTAAAGCCAAATGAGTATCATTATTTTGAATACATAGTTTTTTAAGATTTAGAAGTGACGTGAAAACTGTTTCATAGGAAGGTTTTTGATCAAATTTATCTTTAGTTATAAGGTAATAGATATTTCGATTTTTATGTTTGATTGTTGCAACATGTCCAATAGATTTGTTTTGAGATATAAGATTTTTAACTTGTCCGAAAATATTTTTAAAAGAAAGGGCAATACCTTGACCCATATGAAAGTCTTTAGAAACACAATGACCAAGAGAATAATTTTCAGGGGAATTAAATAAGTCATCTTCAATTTCTGAAATATTTGATATTTCTTTGATTTTATTAAGATTATATAAATTTTGAAAATCGTTGAAAGATTGTTGATTTATCGAATTAATATTTTCAGGAATGATTCTGCTCAAAGCATCAGCATTTTGATTTAATTTTCCTTTTTTATAAACAATTTCATAATCATAATCCATTAATTTTAATCTCCATCTAACCAAACGACTAGAAGGTTCTTTGCAATTTTTAAGCCAAACTAAAGGTTTGTGATCAGTACAAATAATAAAATTTTGTCCATAAAGATAAGGTCTAAAATGTTTACATGCTTCTACAATAGCCAAAAGTTCTTTTTCTGTAGTGGAGTAATTTCTTTCACATTTATTTAAAGTTTTAGAATAATAGCTGATGGGAAGATCTTTTCCTATAGGTCCTTGAGACAAAATAGCACCAATAGCGTCATTCGAAGCATCGGTTGTTAATATAAAAGTTTCAGAAAATTTTGGAAATTGAAGGATTGGTTCTCTAGATAGGAGTTGCTTAAAATGTTCAAAAGATTGTTGACATTTACTAGTCCATTCAAATTTTTGATTTTTCTTTAATAAATTGGTCAAAGGTTTTGCGAGAGCTGAAAAGTTTTCAATAAATTTTCGATAGTAACCGATAAGTCCTAAAAACGATTTAATTTCTTTAACAGTTTTAGGTATTGGAATATTTTTAATAGTTTCGATTTTCTTTGGATCCGGTTGAACTCCAGAAGCAGATATATGATGTCCCAAATAAGAAATTTCTTTACATAAAAATTCACATTTGTCTGGTTGCAGTTGTAAGTTATGAAGTTGCAATTGTTTAAAAACACTTTCTAATTTTTCATTATGATCTTTCAAAGATGAACCATAAATTACGATATCATCCAAATAGCAAAAACATTTACTTCCTTGAAGTCCCGATAAAACAATATTCATTAGTCTAGCTAAACGACTAGGACTATTTTTCAGTCCCATTGGCATTCTATTAAATTCATATAAACCTGAAGGGGTTGCAATTGCGGTTTTATATTTGTCACTTTCTTCTAATTCAATTTGATAAAAGCCTGAAGCAAGATCTAAAGTTGAAAAATATGTAGCATTGCCTAATTGATCTAGAATATTCTCAATATTAGGAAGGGGATAAGAATCACCAATTGTTATTTCATTCAATTTTCGAAAATCACAAACAAGTCTCCATTTTTGTTTTCTCGATGCGTCCATTTTTTTAGGTACTATCCAAATAGGAGAATTCCATGGGGAATTAGAAGGACGTAAAATATTTTGATCTAACATTTTTTGTATTTGAATATTAGCTTCGTTTTCATGAATTTTGGGTAAGCGATAAATTTTTGAAGAAATTGGAGAATTTGATTTAGTTGGAATACTGTGTTTCAGAGTTGACGTACACGTTAAATTATCATTAGGTAAAAAGAATAATTCCGAATATCTTTCACAAATATTTAAAAGAGATGATTTTTCCTCAGAGTTTAAATGATCTAATCGGAGATTTTCTTTCAATAGTTTATTGCGTTTTGATGATTCAAATTTTGAAAATTGATTTGGATTTGAATCGATATAATTATAATTAATAAATGTTTCCGGATGAATTGGTTCTAATTTAATAGAAGGTTTATCAATTGTGATTGGTTCAGCGTTCAAGTTGAGAATTGGTACTTTCGTTACTGAATTATGATTTTTAACAAGGATATTTGGGATATAGACATTTGGAGAAAGTTCAATTTTTTCAATAAGGCCTTGATTTAAATTATTAGATATATTAATTTCTGCAATATATTCAGAACGAGGAGGAACGGTAATTTTATCAATAGGAACTTTATTGTTGAATTGAATTGCATGATTATTTATCAGAACTGATTTGTCTGCATAATTTATAATTACATTTTGATTTTCGAAGAAGTCTGATCCTAGCAGTCCGTCGTAGGTGGATTGAATTTTATTTGAATTTATAACATTGAATTTATGATCGAGATGCAAGTCTGCTAAAGATAAGTATACAATGGTAGTCCCTAAGGTTTCAATTGGCATGTTGGGATTTATTCCATTGATTGTAATTATATCTCCTATATTAACGTAGGTCTCATCAGGGTTAAATGCGGAATGCTTTATTATCGAACACGCGGCTCCGGTATCAATTAAAAATGTAAGATATGGTTTTGCTGAATTAGTTACTTTGAAGGAAAGCGTATAAAGTGGATGCGAAGGATTGATATTTTGAATTGATATTTGGAATGGAATACCTGTAAAATCAATTAATCGGTGTCCTGGGTATTCATCAGGTCCGATAGCTTCAAGTTTAAATGATTGACTTTGGAATTAGCTGAATATTTTTGGTCCCTTAAACGGCATTGTTGAATGAAATGTCCCGGTTTTTTACAATAGTTACAAAATTTAAAAGCTGGTGTATTTGGATCTAAATTAGTCCGATTATTTTGATACGATGTTGACGGTTGATTCCCGTTATTAGGTCTATACGAAGGGTTAAAATTATTTCTATTTAATTGATTTTTAAATGGAAAGTTATTTGTATTTGACGTTGAGGGTTGATTTGCATAATTAGGTCGATATGAAGGATTAAAATTCCTATTATAATTAGGATTAGGTGAATTAAAATTTCTTTGAGTGAAAGTATTAAAGTTTCTTTGATTATATTGACCTTTTTGATTGAAGTGTAAACCTCTTTGAAAATTATTATTCGATTTAGATTTTGTATAGTTAATAAGTTTCTCTTCTTGTATGGCAATTGAATACGCTTCATTCAAGTCGTTAATATTTCGTGCCCTTAACATTTGACTGATTTCTGATTTAGAGTGAATGATAAATCGTCGCAATGCGGTTTGTTGTATAGCTTTCTTTAGTCCCAAAATTTCATCTTCTCTAGTACAATTTAGAATTTCGGCCTGAATACATTCACTTTTGATTTTTTCCAAACGTTTAAAAAACTCTGTTACATTCTCAGAAGGTAACTGTTTGATCGTTTCCAACTCTTCATGTGCCTGAACAAGATGTTTGGTCTGGCCATAGAATTGTTTCAGAAGAATTTTCAAATCGAACCAACATGAAACTTCAGATAACTCTATTTCGTTAATCACGTTATTTGATAGTTGAGAGACAACATATAAAAAAAGTGTGGGCTTTTGCTGAGGACTTGCCAGAGAAAAGGCAGAATTTGTATTCTGAATAAAGGTATTGAGTTCAGACCTATTACCAGAAAATGGTTTAATAAATTTAAAAAGCAGTGCAGTTGAAAGTGTTAAATCGTTTCCGTCTTCAGAAATATTATCATTACAAGGATCAACGCATCCTTCAGGAAAAGACATTTTGTAAATATATGGAAATATATATAAGGGAAAATATGAGAACAAGTATTTAGAAATACGATAACTTGAAAATTGACTTACTTGGTCGATGTCTCCTTTTATTAAAATTATTAACTAACTGTGTGTAGACGCCCGATGGTCCGGTGAATCGTAAGACTCAGTAGCACAGTGGGGTTGCTTCTGCGTAGACACCCTATGGTCCGGTGGATCGTATGACCCAGTTACAGAAGTGGTTGCAGGTGGCAAGATGAAGCAGAGATGGGGTCGTTTCTATTAAGAGCTGCGCTCAAGTGGGAAGTTTACTGACCAAAAATCCGTGCGTTGACACCCTATGGTCCGGTGAATCCAATGACTCAGTTGCACAGAAGGACAGGTTTTTTCTCACTTAGTGGTCACTATCAGTATTTTCTGATGAAAATTGTGACTATCCCACCGCTGTCACCAATTTTGTGTTGTATTCCTTGTTGAAATACTGCACCAAACAGGATATTTATTAGCAGTACGCTGTCACCAGGGCAGCTTTGTAAGGGAAGCTCCGTAAACCTTAGATGAAGATGATGATGATGATATTGATGAGATATTCCTTATGATTAAATGCACAAACACATTCACTTATTATTGGTTTTCACTCATTATTGATTAATCACTAGGATTGAGGTACACTTGATTAAGAACTGAGTTATTTGGAGAAAGCACTGATTTATTGATTATTATTATTAGTACGATTTATAATTCGAGAAAAAGACGGTAAAAGAATAATGACGTAACGATACGTAAAGGTCTGCGGCTAGGTCTGAACTGAATCAATGGCGGTGTGCTGCTTCTTTTATATTATTTGATAAATGCTGTGGTCAGCATAAATAGATTAATGAAAGAGACCATTGTATTAGGGGTTGCCAACAATATATTAGCCGATGTATAAAAATGGGTATTTTAAAATGGGAATATCCGAGCTTTTTCTGAAATTCTGGTGAACTTTAAAATAATTAATGATAGCAGGGATGCTTCCATCGGATAACCAATGTGAAAATTCGGCAATGTAACATGTAACAGTTTCTCAACATTACATTCTCTCAAATTAATATGGTCTATGAACTTTAGGTGGTCGAGCCGGCTACGGGACAAAATTATATTCAGTAGTTATATCCCGAATGCTTGCCAAATACTTGTATATTTTCCCGACTGCATGAAAGGCAGGAGGAAATATATTCGATAATTTGGCAAGCACGAGGGGTGTATCAAGGACTATTTCTCGAAAAAAAATTCAATCAATTTTAATTGTACGGCAGAATTAATACTAACTGTAATTTAAAATCTTTTTGACAATCATCCCGAATATCTCCGATTTTTTAAAACGTCACAAAAATTTTCACCTGACGCACACTTCCAGATACCCGGATATTTTCACGCTGCATTGATATTAAAAAATATTGGTGCGTTCCGAAGTGATTTGTATCATATGCGTTAATATATCTCATCTTTTTAAGAAGTATATCGTCGGCTGATAGGTTCCCGATCAGACTCATAGATGGCGCCATAAATACAGAATAGATGTTTTCTTTAGAAGGTAGGTACTAATCCTTCAAAATATCAAAATTTTGTGATGATTTGACGGGCAAAAATTTCGTTGAAAGGAAATCTTGTCTTGATAGGTTTTATCCGAAAACTGCACCAGGAGAATCGACCGTTATTGACTAGTTTGCTGAATTTAATCGTGGTTGTACGAACACCGATGGCGCTCATCTCTGGTCGTCCAAAAGAGGTTATACCGACAACATGAAAATGTGGGAAAGCCCTGTAGACAGGAGCTCTGGCGCTCTTGTTCAAACTTTGACAAATCATATCTCCGAAAGTATTGTTTTCTCAGTGTTGGGAATGATATCAATGGATCCTTATGTTAGAACTATCATAAACGAAAATTCAAATAATAGTTTATTTATCAAGATTAAATAAGCAATATGCAATGATTTAACCTCGTCGAATTGGTTGTTGCAACTTACACTCGGTGCATAGTTTTCACAACTCGAAATACCTAAGGAAAGTATCATCGAAATGTCTAGAGCAAGGCTGGAGACGATCATAGCAGATTGTCCATTTATTCCTGATATTTGAATAGGTATAGGCTGACGAACAAATTATTTTAATAGTTCAAAATATATTAATGAAATACAATCCTGTTTTCATAATTCAATAGTTCATACCACTAACACATTCATTCTGTATTATGAACCTTGACTCAAGAAAAATATGTGATACACAAATATAGATCAATATTTCAGAATTTTTTTGCTAGCAACATTATGAAAATACTGTATATAGGAACAGGTCTCACTACAAAAGGAAGTAAAAGGTAATATTATCCTAAGTGGTCAACGAACAGTAATTTATTTTGATGATTCCATTATATTGTTCTTTCCTATTGCCTTCATGAAATACATCATTAAAACGATCCAATTCTGAATCTTCTGAAACATCATCCCCAATATTTATACATAAATTATTCAATAAGCTACAAGTCTATATTATTTTTGGTATCAAAACAGTCTAGTATATATTCACAAGTTCTAGATTCGGAAAATTGTTTTCCAACACAAAATATTTTCTGAGTACGAATTATATAAACAAACTAAACAGAAATAAATTTGACAAGTCACTGATAGGTAGATAAGATGAATGAACAGTAAACACAGATAGAATACAGACAGATAGAATCCGCATTCTGTGAAAATATAGAAGTACGATGCATTATTGAAATTTTGAGAAATCATATCTCCGAAAGTATTAGTAATTTGTAATGTAAAAAAAAATTTTTCATCAGGCCGATTTAGCCCAATAACGAATTTAACCAAGATATTCACCTACTCTGAAAATTCAATCTGTCTAACTCATTCCGTTCGAGAGGTATCGTGCCTATGGCCGGCCGGACAGAATATATTTCGACCACGGATTCTTGATCGGTGAGTCTAACCAAATCGTTTAAGACCATTTTCATTCAAAAATTCGAAAATTGCAGACATTTGGCAAATTGATAAGCATGGCGAGGAACAAGAGCGCCAAAAACGCCAGAAAATCGTTCTGGCAAACCATGAAGTGAAGTTGCAAGAGTTAACTGTCATTATGAGGAGTTCTATGAGGATGCTGGTTTCAAAGTGATTGATATTTCATCAAGACAATGCACCATGTCATAGTATTTTTCTACTACGCCAAAATTGTACAGAATAAAGATAAATTAGGGCAAATTAATACACTCTGTTTGGGGGAACAAGCGCACAAAAAATTGAAAAAAGCATAGACAGGAAATCTTATGCGTGCTTGTTCATATTTGGATCCTGAAAACCATGCTTTTTATACCGATGAACATCATGTGAGTTAAAACATTTCAGTACGAATTCTCCTTACCTATACGAAAAGGTAAACCTGCGGGGCGATCCAAGATTAACTGTACATACGTTGATGGTAAATAGATGGTACCTAGGAAAGCCAGAAAACAACAATTGAATATGGGTTATGGCTCTTCGTTTCTGATTCTGAGATACATGGTGCTTTATTGATTCAGGCTGAACCATCGGTTAGACATAAGTAACTCTCGAACGGTCGAAGAAATTACTTTCAAATTATACCGTTATTATCATTTCAGGCCATCAAAACGTTCATATAAACAATATCGAAAAAGTACAACCATGCAGGGCTCAGAAATTTAGATTTTTACTTTTGGGAATTAAAAAACCCTGTACATGAAATATTAATTCGTTGTTAATATCATCTGATTTTGCATAGATTTACTCTTCGAATTAAATTTTTCATTAGAATACAAACCGTTGAATTTTTTCTTTTAAATTTATTAACGTTAATAATTTTTGAGTGCCACTACGGAAATGAATATCGTTGGAGTTTGGATGATTTTAATATTTTCGTTTAGGAAAAACAACTTTCTTTAATGAGAGCTTCTTAAAATGGAAATTATCAATTGAAAGTAATGGAAATGGTTATTAATTTTGAAGATTAATTTTAAGTAAGAGTTTACGATATGTATATTCTCTCTCATTGAGGACTAGGAACTGAAACCTACATGGGATGGGACTGATGGGAGGTAATAAAATATCGTTTTATATCAAAAAAACTATATTTTCCGGATGTATCAAAAACGACTAAACAAACTCAAATAATGAAAAAATAAATCTTAAAAATTTGAGAAAAGCACCTTCTTACAATCTGTAATGTTTTTCAAAAAAATTGATAAAAGCACTGACGTGAAGTCAGGAGCTATTGAGCGCCTGTTCCATTGTATATTCCCGACAAAATTACTGTTTATAATGTTTTATTCACGTCTGTTGGGCACTCTTAATCAAATTCACCATCGATATAGACCATTTTCTCAGCTTTTATAAGATATGAATATATTTCGTACCAGTTGAGTCATGTCTTAGATCACAGAATTTTTAATTCTGACATATCGATGGCTTGAAGCACATATATTATATGTCCACTTTTTGCCAATGTTAGGGTAAAGTGATATTTTGAACGTAGGAAGACAAATATAGAGTCTGTGCAAATATTATAACGATAAGTAAGTCTTACTTCTCATTATTCGGGACATACAATATTTGCACAGATGCTTTATCTGTCTTCCTAGGTTCAAAATATCACTTTACCCTAACATTGGCAAAAAGTGGACATACAATGTCTGTGATTTAAACCATCGATATGTATTCTGTAGGAATTGAAATTCATTAAATATCCAATAATATGCGAAAATACATACATCTCAAGTAAATTCAAGATAATCGATATACGATATTCACGAAATTCCGCGAAAATCACCGCCTTGGCATTCTACAAGTAATTACCCAGTTTTAATTGGATCGGATTTGTATATTTTGAGTTATAGAGGAAATAACAACAAAATTTCAAATGTGTATAACTCCGAAACCATTTGGCAGATTATACATGCTAACGAACTCAGATCTCGCATTGGGATGCGCAACCTACCCTCACATACGTCTTTATGTCGGTATTCCACAACTAGTTACCAAGTTTCAATTCGATCAGATCTGTATTTTTTGAGTTATCGAGAAAATAATATTCCAGATGGAACGAATTTTACTGATCCATTCGGATGCGCAACCCATCCTGAAAGTTGCTAGTTGCTAACTTTTTCAGTTCGAAAGTTATTGTACTAACGGTCACCCATCGAGCTACTGAACTCACCCAAGGCTAATCGGATCCCCAACAATATATATCCGATCGTGTTCAAATTTGGAACTTGGCTGTAAGGTTAGGTTTTGAACGCTCTCGCAAAATTTCAGCGATGCCGGACGAATAGTTTCTGATATATAGAATTATTTTCAATAAATTTTTTAAAATTGCCTAGTGATTCGAACCTCATTAAACATCGCAAAAATTTGCGCGGCGGCATTCTACAACTAATAACGATGTTCAAATTGGATTGATTCCGCATTTTTTTCGAGTTAAATAGTAACTGACAACAAAATTTCAGATAGGTAGGTAACCGTTTGACTGAATATGCCTATTGGCTTAAATGTCGCATTTGGATGAGCAAACGGCCATAAAAATTGGAAGTCGCTATATCTTTCCGTTCTCAAGTTATCATGTGATGAATAATATTATTTAATATATTTTTGTCAATTTCCTAGTGTTAATATCCTCACAAAATTTCACGTATGTACGTCTCTATGTCAGTATTATACAACTAGTTACCAAGTTTCAATTTGATTGGATGTGCATTGGTTTGAAAACAAAATTTGTACTCAGAAATCATTGGGCCGATTATGTCGATCAACGAACTTGTACGTCCCATTTGGACGCGCCACCTACCCTGAAAATTTCACGCCGCCATCTCTTTCCGATCAAAAGTTATAATGGCAGCGGCCGGCCCGAAAGAAACAAATTTAACCTCGGATTCTTTATCAGTGAGTCGAACCAAATCGATTGAGACCATTTTTACAAAAAATTAGTAAGTTACATACATTTGCACAAAATGATATAGCACGTTATTCCCCAGAACATGTGCGCTAAAAGTCATTTGAACATTGCATATTGCATATTTAAGTGATAGTTTTTGGCTCTCCTAGACACTATCTATTCACCACCCAAGGATGTACAGTTATTGAAGCACCCCGTATATGAAAGTAATAATAAAAAATCTTACCTCCTCTGGTCGTTTAATATTGCGTATATGATCTTGCAATTGATGTGGCATGTCTTCTGGAAGATCATTGGGGTCATTGTAATACTCTGGCACCCATCCATTTATTTTATGCAGTTTCAAGAATATACAGGGTGCACTATGATGATATCCGAAATAAAATTCCCGAGTTCAAGGTTCCCAGTTGCTGGTATCAACAGCACAAACTTGGCCTTGTTTGGGAAGTTCATTGTAGGAGCATACTATCGACGTAACATTTCCATTTTCTCTTTTATTTTTATGCTGATTATAGTAAACTGGAAGGAAAGGCAATATGTTAGGAAAATGGTCCTAATGCGCTTGCTTTTAATTAACTCATTATGATCTCATAGTTCATTTATCAATGGCAGAAGGGATATAGCAACCGTAATTTCGCTCACGAAACTTAATCAATCGGATGAAAAGTTTAGGGACGCATATATTTCATCAACCCATGAGTTCCTGGCCTGACACACAGATGGTGGCAGAAATTGCGATCAGCTTTTCCACAACTTGCTCGGGCACCAGTTGCAATATGTTCTGCAAGAATGAAAATCCTTGACGGAATCGATCACTGATAGTAATACCTGGGTACCCTCACTACTGGTCGGCACCTTGACGTGGTGTGGGGGCTTAAGTAGCTGCGAGAATACCTGGAGCGATGTCGACCCAGGTCGACGGGGTCCAGGTTGAGCAGTGAAAACTAAGACTGACCCCCAAGCCACGGTGGAAGAAATCGTGCCAAGGGCTGAATGGCACCTGGGTCAAGTGTGTTACGAACGATTCCCTGAGGACACCGGGTCACCTCCTCTTGTAAAAAGACCTTCCCTCAGTATCGAAGCTCTGCTGAAGGGTGACTGAATATTTCTTCGTTACTCGTGGGAACTATATGAATAATAGCTCGACGAAAATACAAAAAACCCTACGGGTTGCAGTGCAACCTGACACCCAGGGACCGTCTTCGGACGGATCTCAGGGAAAAAACTTGGCGAGGACGGAGAATGAGGGTCCAGCAGCTCCTGCTGCAGGAGACTCGCAATCGAAATCCTTGCCCAAGTTACACACCAGACGGAATCGTTCTGGTGCGGAAAAAAGAAGGGCTCGGAAGGCTCGTGAAGGCTTAGCCGGTCATCAGGCCGGAGAGTCTTCGGACGGGAATTCCCCCCGTAAACAGGAGAGCAGCTCAAAAAGAGATGCTCCTGACAACAACACTCCGCCCTCATGTGAGCGGCCAGCGAAGAAGGCAAAAAACCTTCAGAGTGGGCTCTCCTATAATGAGGTAGTGAAAGTGCCCATGAAGCTAGTCCTGGTACATAAGGACTGGCCAGAAAAGGCGCTCTCCAAGGAGGAGTTCTATGCCGTAGAGCGGGCGGTTGCTGCTGCGATGGACAAGATCCAGTCGGGGCAGTACTTCCCGAGGCTCGAAGACATGGACCTCAACCCGCAAGGGGCGATCATCGCATCTTGTCAGGACAAAACAAGCAGGGACTGGTTGCAAAACAACCTATCCAGGCTTGTTCTTCCAAAGGGCCTAAGTCTCAAGACAATTGGGATGGGGGACCTGGAAAGACCGACGAGAATCAGCCTGATGGTGAAGGGTGCGCAATGCACTGCACCGACAGGTCTGATTCTCAGAAGGATAGAGATGTCCACTCCGGCCCTGAAAACAAGGAGCTGGAGGATTTACAACCGCTGTGACAGGCCCGACTCGGTGCAGGTCATACTGGGTGTTGACAGGGCATCTTTGGAGGTTCTAAAGGCCTCCAATTACACGGTCCAGGTTGCAACGAGGAAGGGCACCTTCAAGCTCATCCAAGCTGCAGGACCGGGAAAGAATGCAGTCTCCGCGGCTGTATCGGCCGCTCCAGGAATGGGGCCCGCTGCTGTGGCGGAGAGCATTCTAGTTCGGAAGGTAACACCTTCCAATGCGACTGAAAAGTCGCAAAGCGAGATGGAGGTGGTGCCTGCGGAGGCTCCCTCAGTCGGTGCGCCTCTCGCCCTTCCGCAGGTCTCAGGTGGGACATTCGGGAGGGGGGATGGTGCGGTGGCTGTGGGGCCCGGGCGGTGCCCCATTCCATCTAGCCCGCCGGCATTAACTCTGGAGATGCCATCATCTCCGGAGGGCGTGCTGGCAAGACGTGACAGTCGTTCGACTGAGAGCAGTGTTTAACTGTCCTCATGGCGGCCGATATTCATGTCACGCAGATAAACTTGCACCACTGTATAGCGGCAACCGATATTCTTCGGTTGCGGCTGTCGAAGGTGCAGACATTTATAGCTCTGATTCAGGAGCCCTGGGTCAGGGGAGGTGAAGTGAGGGGCCTCTCCTTTAGGGGAGGTGTGCTCTTCTGCGCGCCTAAGGACACCAGTCCAAGGGCGAGTATAATCACCTCCACTGATTTAGGTGCTCAATTATTAAACAACTTTTGTTTCAGAGACCTGGTAGCGGTCCAGATCAAAGACAGCAGGAGACCGCTAGATAACCTGGTGATATGTTCTGCATATCTCCCGTATGACTCACCAAGCCCACCACCAACGAGGGAAATGGAGGAGCTAATAGAATACTGTGAGCGGAAGAGCTGGCCTCTGCTCATAGGATGTGATGCGAATGCACATCACACTCTGTGGGGTAGTAGAGATATTAACTCAAGGGGTGAAGCGCTGGCAGAATTTTTATTCTCCACGAATTTGAACCTGCTTAACCAGGGTACGGAACCGACCTTCGTCACAACGACAAGAAGGGAGGTGCTAGATATCACATTGGGCAGCAGATCAATCGCCAATTCCATAAAGGACTGGCGAGTGGCGAAGGAGGTGGTCTCTATATCAGACCACCGACACATCTGCTTCTCTATATTCCGAAGCAAGAAAAAGGAGGATCCTGAGATCTACAGGAATCCGAAAAAAACGGATTGGACCAGATACCTGGCATACCTTTCTGACAATCTGGAACAGGGAAACCTAAAACCCAAGAACATGAGAGAATTGGACACGGCAGCAGCCATGCTTCAGGAGTCCATAATCTCAGCTTATCACAGCAGTTGTAGACCCCAAGTCCGAAGACTTAAAAGTCAGACGAAATGGTGGACGACTGAACTGAACGACACCAGACGCGAAACAAGGCGTCTTTTCAATAGGGCCATGAGATCAGGCCTAGCGAAGGACTGGGATGATTATAAATTATCCCTGAAAAAATACAAAGGACTGATTAGGCGGTCCAAGCGCGAATCCTGGAGAAGCTTCTGCAGTGGTATAGAGGAAGCACCAGAGGCCAATAGGCTTAGGAAGGTCCTCTCTGTGGGAGGCCCTCCAAGGATTGACTACTTGACTCTTCCTAGTGGGGAGAAGACCTCCTCAGAGGAAGATAGTCTAAGACTACTCCTGAAGGCACATTTTCCGGGATTTAGAGAGAATGACAACACACAGGGTGAAGACCACAGACGAGCTTCAAGTGAGGATTGGAAGTTGGCTTCACTTGTGGTAACACACTCTCGAATTCGCTGGGCTGTCAGAGAATTCGAGCCTTATAAAGCAGCGGGGGAAGATAGCATATTTCCGGCACTTTTGATTAAGGGCTTGGAGCTGCTGACACCCCCACTGCTTCATATACTCCGAGCGAGTCTAGCCCTAGGACACATACCAAAGTCCTGGAGAAAGGTGAGGGTTGTGTTCATACCCAAGCCTGGAAAGACGTCATATACTCAGACGAAAAACTTCCGACCAATAAGCCTCTCCTCCTTTTTAGTCAAAACGCTGGAGAGATTGGTTGAACGATATATCAGAGATGGAACCTTAGTGGCTAGCCCACTACATCCAACTCAGCATGCCTATCAGATGGGCAAATCAGTAGATTCTGCTCTTCATTCAGTGGTCAGCTGCATCGAGAGCGGACTGCATTATCGAGAGTGCACTCTTGCTGTGTTTCTGGACATAGAGGGTGCATTCAATAATACTGCATTTGGAGCTATGCATAATGCACTAACCAAACATGGGGTTCCTTTTGCAGTCTGTCGATGGGCAGGATCCCTTTTAAGGGACCGCAGCATAGTGGCTCGTCTAGGCAGCTCAACCATTAGGGGAACACCAGGCAGGGGATGCCCACAGGGTGGTGTTCTATCACCTCTTCTGTGGAATCTGGTCCTGGATGGGCTCCTGGTTGAGCTGGCGGGGGCTGGCCTAAAGGTTGTAGCCTATGCAGATGATCTCGTAATACTAATCAGAGGAAAACATCCAAATGTCGTTGCTGATCTTATGCAGGATGCTCTGTGTAGGATTGAGCGATGGTGTTTGAATAACGATCTTACGGTTAATCCTGAAAAAACAGAGATGGTTCTCTTCGACAGGAAGAGGGGGCCCTGTAACATAAGACTACCAAGTCTATTTGGAGTAGGGCTCAATCTAACAGAGCAAGTTCGATATCTGGGTGTGATACTGGACCACAAACTACTGTGGAACAATCACATTGAGAAACAAACAAAAAAGGCCGAGATGATCTTTTGGTCTACTCGGAGAGTAGTGGGAAATGGATGGGGCTTTAAACCACACATTATTCACTGGTTGTATACTGTGGTGGTGAGGCCTATCCTAACCTACGCATCATTGGTGTGGTGGACTTCTTTGAAGAAGTCATATATCCGCAACAAATTGACAAGAACTCAGAGGAAAGCTTGTTTAAGCATCACAGGTGCTCTGAGATCTACTCCAACAACAGCTATGGAGTGCCTGCTGGGGCTACCTCCCCTGCATCTTGTAGTTGAGGAGGGGGCTATGAAGACAGCTTTAAGAATCTGGGAACAGGGACAGTGGCGTGACAGCGGAATGTTCAGGGGACACGCGTGGGCACTCAAGAAGGTGGAGGATGATGATGCATCTCTCCTCCGGAGGAGTGACCGTGCGGGCTCCTTATTCTGCTTTAACGAACCCTATAGGGTGATTGTTCCTGATAGAGACCAATGGGATACAAGGAGTGATCTCCTTAAACCAGAGGGGCCCACATGGTTCACAGATGGCTCTGTAACGACTACAGGGACAGGTGCAGGCATTGTGGGACCTCGAGTGAGCATGTCCATCCCTCTCGGGAGGAACTGCTCGATAATACAGGCAGAACTATACGCTGTTCTTGTCTTCGCGCTGGAAAACATCCGACTAGGATACTCTGGCAAGTACATATATATATGTTGTGACAGTCAAGGAACGTTAAAATCCCTATCTGATGTGAAGATAAACTCCTACTTAGTAGGCGAATGCAGGAAGGCTCTGCGAAGGCTGGGCGCTGGTAACGTTGTAAAACTCATCTGGTGTCCGGCTCACTCGGAGATTTCAGGTAATGTTAAGGCAGATAAGCTGGCGAAGCAGGGGGCTCAGATACCATATATAGGTCCTGAGCCTTCACTTCCAGTATGTCGTACCTATGTTAAAACATTCTTCAAGAATCGTTTGGACAAGAATTTCTCCAGTCTATGGAACATGGGAGTAGGACTCAGGCAGTCAAGGCTTCTCATTAAGAAACCATCGTCAAAGTCTGAAGTAAAGAAACTTCTTTCACTCGAAAGAAGAGAACTGAGCCTGGTGACTGGATTACTAACTGGTCACCAGTTCAACAAACATCTGAATAGGATGGGATTGGCCGATAGCGCTCTGTGTCGCTGGTGCAAGAGCATGGAAGAAACAGCTGAACATATTCTGTTCGACTGTAACAACCTTAAAGAATTGAGGGTCATACACCTAGGCAACCCAACACCTACGATTCCTATGGTGAGAGGGACTTCTCCTTTTAAGCTCGCGGCATTCCTGTCAGCGTGTTTTTTGGAATGAGTCTCACGAGTCTGTCAAGCGGAAGAACAATGGGCCAGAAGGCCTCAGTTCAGCCTGAGACGGCACCGCGGAAGAAGAAGAAGAATACCTGGGTAACCTTAAAATAGTTGGAAAAGAGTTAGGTTTAATCTAAGCTGTTAGCGATTAACAAGAATACGTCTCTTTCAGAGGCCAAACTCTGACAATGCACAGAAATCTAGGGTACTACATTTTTCCCTCCTATCCTATTGTAGGGAACCACATCCTTCCCTCCGATCCTTCTGCCTTCTCGCCATTCTCGCCAGTTGATGTCGCCTCATCTTGACGAACACCTGTCAGCACTGTGCGTGACGCCTTAAAACCGGAGCGCCGCACTGGAGACATCACTTCGGCACACTCGTGCTGAAGTCAAAAGTATGTAGGGCAGGCTCTCACTGAACAAAGCCGTATCGATAAGTTCATCAGTGAGGCCGGAACGAAACGCTGGACGGCCGAGAGGTTGTGAGTCCCCTCACTCCATCACAGTCAACGTAACCCACAGATATAATCAATAAAACTTACACAGCCAATATATAACTAACCTAGTTAGAATCGACAGCAATATACAGTGTCAGATCAGTTCACGTATGAAGAATATATCAGATCACTCACATCAGTAACAACTAACAATGTATAAAAAAATTGGTTCAAGCACTGACGTGCAGTCAGGAGCTTTTGCGCGCATGTTCTATTGTCCATTCTTCTGTATTGGACACTCTTAATCGAATTTACCATGGACAATAGAACATACACGCAAAAGCGCCTGACTTCACGACTGTGCCTGAACCAATTTTTTTTTTCGCATTTTTTTTTTTAGATTTTCTAGGGGTATGGTTCTCACAAAATTCTACACATGTGTTTATGTCGATATTCTGCAACTAGTTAGCAAGCTTCAATTCGATCGAGTCTGTATTTTTTTAGTTATCGAGGAAATAATATTCCAGGTGGGTATGACTCCGAAATTATTGTGCCGATTATGCCCAAAAACGAACTTAACTCTCCCATTAAAATGCGCAACCTACCCTGTAAATTGCAAGTCCCTATATCCCTCATTCGAAAGTTAGCGAGGCAACGGTCACCCATCCAGCTACTGAACGCACACACGTTGCTCGGATCTCCAACAATATGAATCCGATCGTGTTCAAACTTGGAATTTGGCAGTAGAGTTAGGTTCTGAAGGCTCTCACAACTTCAGGCATGTCGGATGAATAGTTTCTGATATATAGAATTTTTTTCGATGATTTTCAATAATTTTTTGAAAATTTTCTAGCTTTACGCTCCCCACGAAATTTTGCAAGAATTTTCATATTGATATTCTACAACTGACAACCATTGTTGAATTGGATCGGTTTTGTATTTTTCGAGTTATTGAGGAAATAACAACCAAATTTCAGATAGGTATGAGTCCAAAACCGTTTGGCTGATAATGCCTTTAAACAAACTCAAATGTCGCATTCAGATGCACAACCTAACCTGAAAAATTCAAGTCGCTATCTCTTTCCGTTCTCAGGTTATCGTGACATAAATAATATTTTTTATTAATTTTTTTAAAATTTTCTAGTCATACGATTCTCACAAAATTTCACAAACGTTCTTAGGATTATATTCTACAACAACCCACCAAGTTTCAATTCGATCGAATTCGTATTGGTTGAAAACAAAATTATTACTCGGAAAACATTGGGTCGATTATGCCCATTAACGATCTTGTCCGTCTTTTTTGGACGCGCCACCTACCCTAAAAATTTCAAGTTGCTATTTCTTTCTGTTCTCAAGTTATCGCGGTAATGGACAGCCGGCCGGACAAAATCAAATTTGTCCTGGAATTCTTCATCAGGTAATCGAACTCAATCGTTTGAGACCATTTTCGACACAAAATTCGAAAATTACAGACATATGGGCAAAATGATAACGTGATGTTTCCCAGAACATGCATATTTCGAATCTAGTAATGAACAGAAATACAATGCACACCCTGTATATCAACATGAACGATCGATCGAACGGCGATGCGAAATACTAAGTGGTGCATTTCTAAATATTTGTAGTATTCATTTTATAGTCCTAAGGAAGATAGGAATAGTGTTGATGAAGGAGTTTTATTCTTCGTTCTACTCGCATTTCATATAAGAAAGTATTGTGGAAAACTGAACAGTGGTGGTGTAAATGAACAATTTCTTTTTTGTCTTGTGACTAATTCGAGTGATAATATATTCTTTCTGAACTATAAAAGATAAGCTTTATTATTTTAATTCCAGGCTGCTATGATATTCCAATCAAAACATAATTAATTGTTTATTCTCCAATTAGGGAATTGTTTTCTAAGAGGGGGAAAACATTTCTACATACAATCTTTCCACTATTCATTTCTAGTTTATACTAGACATTTACTATTCTAAAGAAACGAGTATTCGAAGCTGGGTTTTGGAATGTTTTCAGCGTTACATTTTTCAATTTTCTGACTATTTTATAGTGTCTTGATCTCTACGAGGAACTAATTTTTGGCCGAATTTTCACGAATTTGATTTGAATAATAAATTAGGAATATAGTAAATAATTTCGGTATGGATATTTGCGTTTGAATATAATAATATGGATATTTTCATTTAAATATTAACGATGCAAACGGTTTAAATTTTTTTCGGCCATCCCCCAATAGACTGATTCACTTTTCTCGAATATTGTGAGCTCATCGGTTCGGATTTTGATGGTAAATATCAATATATCCGTTGTGTGATGTAACTGACATTATGAAGTAGAAAATCAAAATTAATTATTTCTGTATCTTCACAGCTGCAGTAATATTAGTGCGACACTATGTCTGAGCCTGACTGAATTTCGATTTTTATTTTATTTTTATTTCTCACTAATTCTTCATGTTCATGTTTATTTGGTTTTTTGTAGAAAGAAAAATTGATTTGTATTTTGTACCTGATATACCTACTCCTGTTAAGTTTACATTTGTTTTGATTGTTGATTTCAATTCATTTGATATATTTGAATTTATGTACCTCATACAGGGTGAGTCTTTGACCACTACATTAATTTTAACCAAAGATTCCTCTCATCAAATGAAACACTTTTTTCATTTAACATTTTTCCAAATTCAGCTCAGGTAAAAAGATACAAGCTGTTGAAATGTTGAAAAAAAATCAGTTTTTATTTTGTAGCTTTGACATCCTTTTTTCGAATAAAATGAATGTTGGCGTAAAGTTTCCTATAACTATGATACATATTTTCCAAATATTAGTTATTTTCTACTTCTACTGGTTTTCTAGTTATGGACTCGTGGATTCATAAAACTAAACGAAATTAGCATAAAGAAAGCATATAAAGTTTTTCTTGAGTCATTTCAAGAATATTCCATCGTTTTAGAACATTATATTAGTCTTCATCATTTCTCCTTAAACGCACCGTTTTCGAGATATTCTTCATTGAATGTTTTAAAATGGAAAACTCCAGAAATTTCACTACTTTTATGGATCCGTCCCTGAGCGTTGGAATCCCGAATCAAGCTGTAAACCACGTTACCATGCCTTATTCTCGTCCGCCAACAATGTCATAGGTAATTTATATGCGGGAGTGTATTAGCACATTGTGAAATCTTTAAACGCTTGTAACTTTTTACCTTAGCCGAATCTGGAAAAATGGTAAAAGAAAAAAGTGGTCAAAGACTCACCCTGTATTTTTCAATAAAATTTATTCTGAATTCTGATTGAAAAATTGTTTTGAAAGAAATCGAAAAAGTAGAGGGGGGGGGAATTTTCAAACTTTGGCCCCGGAAATCGTCGATCCACCACTGAATAAGAGTCATCACCTCAGATCAATAAGTAAAATAAGTAAGTTTACCTATTGATCTGTGATGATTACGGTCAGGATCAAATAGCATACAAAAGCGGGCGCTGGTGAATGAGGAGGCAAATTTTGTGACGGACTGTGTATACGGGTCTGATCAGAATTATTTCGGTGAAAATATATAACACTTCTATTTGGATATCACCCCCAGACAGAGTCGAGTAACACCCAGACAGGGAATGACCGGATGTCCACCTCTACCAAATGAACTGAAGGGCTTCCGGTCGTGCAACTATGTATTTCTGTCCCAAACTGCGAGCCCCATCATCAAGTGAGCAAGTGAAACTGAAAAGACCGTTACACGACCTACCATACCTATACAAATTGGACAGTGCCGAAACAAATTGTTTCTGATCGGAATACACAGACGGCTAGTGGAGCACAGCCTCAGATCAATAAGTAAACTTATTTACTTATTGATCTGACGGCACAGCCTAACAATGGACTTACAGCCACTCCCAACACACACTCCGTTTACATCTGAGTCTCTTTCTCGACCCGGAAAAACTCCGCACAGCGAACGGAAGCAAAAAAACATTGGTTCAAGCACTGACGTATAGTCAGGATTTTCTATTGCGCTCATGTTCTATTGTCTTCCCACCACTATTGGACACTCTTAGTCCAATTTAGCATCGATATATACTGTTTTATAAGCTTTTATAACATATCAATACATTACATACCATTTTAATGACAGACTTCAGTAACGAGAGAATCGTATATGATAACAGAATTTTTAATTCTAACATATGTATTCTATTGGAATTGAAATACGAAAAAACTTAAGCCTCAAGTAACTTCAGGCTACGATATTTACGAAATTCCTCGAAAATTAGTGGGTCGGCATTCTACCAGTAATTACCCAGTTTCAATTGGATCAGAATTGTGCCTATTAACGAACTCAAATGGCGCATTGGGATGTGTAACCTACCCTGAAAATAGAAAAATTGTAAGTCGCTATCTCTTTCCGTTCTCAAGTTGTCGTAAAATACATAATATTTTTAAATAATTTTTTTCAATTTTCTGGTAATATGATCCTCACAAAATTTCACATATACGTCTTCATGTCGATATTTTACATCTAGTTACTAAGCTTCAATGCGATCGGGTCTGTATTTTTTGAGTTATCGAAAAAATAATATTCCTGATGGGTATAACTCCGAAACCGTTAGGCCGATTATGCTCAACAACGAACTTATCTCTCCCATTCGGAAGTCCCTATCTCTTTTCGTTCGAAAGTTATCAAGGCAACGATCACCTATCGCTGGTTCGGATCTCCAACGATATAGATCAAATCGAGATTAAATCTAGAACTTGGCTCTAAAATTAGGTTTTGAAGGCTCTCGCAAAATTTCAAAGATACCTGACGGGTAGTTTCTGAGATTAAACTAAACATTTTTTTTTTATTTGCTAGTTATACCAAGTCACGAAATTATGCATAAATCTTCGTGTCGGTATTCTTCAATTACCGAGCTTTCATTTGGTCAAATCAGTATTTTTTCAGTTATTTGGTAAACAAAATTTCACATGTCTGTAACTCCGAAACGAATCGGCGGATTTTGCTCATTAACGAACTTTACTGGCGCACGTGCTGACGACAGAACGGGCAGAATTCAGTTTGACCTCGGATTCTTCATCATTGAGTCGAAACTCAGATGAGATATAACTCCGAAACCATTTGGCTGAAATGTCGGAGAATCGAATTTGATCTTGAATTCTTCATCAGAGAGTCACTCTGGAGAACAAGCGCATCAAAACCGTGTTTAATTTTACAGTTGCCTTTCAAAGGTTACTTCCTTTCAAAGTTATTATTAATTTTGTATTTGCGGCACCATTTGAGTGTCATACCAGGAACTTTTCTGCCGGTGTAATTAACATTCAACTCAAATTGTATACTTACTGTCTAAAAAGGCCATGATGTTTGTCTGGAACTCCCGATAGTTTATTCTTCCCTTGGACCAAATCAGGGTACTCTCGTTGTGATCGGGTACTGGTATGAAAGCCAATCCAGGATTTGTACCATTGGTTGGTTCTTCATTCCTCCATTCCCGAATTGTAGGACTCAAAGTCTGAGAGGATACAGACATAACGGTAGGCAAAAATATTGCGATCACTCCAAAACATATTGGATAGAAAAGGTTTATTCTCGCTGGAAAATGAATAGAGTAGGCATATAGAAAAAAAATATCGGGAATTAAACCAAACCTATGGACATTCAAAAATGATCCAATGGGATTTTAGCATTGTATACCTATCCTCACCCGAAAAAAATAAGTTCGTTTTCATATTTTCATTAACAATTCTCAACTTTACACTGTTGAACGCTTCTTAAATTCAATCAAGGACAATCATCGAAAATGAATATTCATACAGATTATTTACGTTGCCTCAAAAATTTGGATTTATTTATTCACTGAAATTATTTATCTTATCCCATTCTTGATAACAGAAAAAATAGTAATTCATTTAGTGACAATGAAATGAATCATCATTTGAGTATTCATGAATAGCTACTAGGTACTCTATTAACTCTTATTATTATATTCTTAATATTCACTCTCACAGTATACGTCTTCAAAAATAAAAATACACTATTTACCCATTTTTCAACCACATTCAAAATCCGATTGGTTAGTGTAAATCTTTAATATACAATACTCACATATACATATTCCAAAACTATATGAGTGACACGAAATATTATAATAATTAGGATTATTTGGGTTCATATTGATAACCTTAACCTATCTTAAAGTATACAAGAGACATCTAATTAAGCAAACGACAGTTATATTCCAGTGAAAACTGATATACAGGATGTCCCGGAAAATGTGGGAAATCGCTCGGATTCAGATAAAACACAGATAAAAAAAAATTGGTCAAGCACTGACGTGAAGTCAGAAGCTTTTGAGCGTATGTTCTCTTGTCCATTCTCCTGTATTGGACACTCTTAATCGAATTTACCAAGGTGAATTCTATTATCTGTTCTCATGTATTGGAATTTACCATGGTAAATTCGATTAAGAGTGTCCAATACAGGAGAACGGACAATAGAATTCACCATGGTAAACTCGATTAAGAGTGTCCAATACAGGAGAATGGACAAGAGAACATACGCGCAAAAGCTTCTGACTTCACGTCAGTGCTTGCACTTTTTTCGATGATTTTTTAAAAACTTTCTAGTGCTACGATCCTCCCGAAATTTTGCAAGAATTTGCGCGTTGGCATTTTACAACTAATAACCATATTTGAATTGGATCGGATTTGTAATTTTTTAAGTTATTGAGGAAATAACAAACAAATTTCAGATTGATATAACTCCAAAACCATTTGGCCGATTATGCTAGTTAATGCACTTGAATACTCAGATGCGCAATCTACCCTGAAAACAGCAAGTCGCTATTTATTTCCGTTCTCGAGGAATCATGAGATACATAATATTTTTTCGTAATTTTTTTAAAATTTTCTAGTGGTGCGGTCCTCACAAAATTTTACGCACGTCTTCATGTCGATATTCTACAACTAGTTACCAAGCTTGAATTCGATCGAGTCTATATTTTTCAAGTGAAGGAGGAAGTTAACGAGGAAAAAATATTCCAGATGGGTATAACTCCGAAACCCTTGGGCCGATTATGGCCAACAGTGAACTTAACTCTCCCATTCAGATGTGCAACCTATCCTCAAAATTGCAAATCCCTATCTCCT
The DNA here is from genome assembly GCA_937662695.2 of Halyzia sedecimguttata. Lineage (NCBI taxonomy): Eukaryota > Metazoa > Arthropoda > Insecta > Coleoptera > Coccinellidae > Halyzia > Halyzia sedecimguttata. The sequence continues at coordinate 66,004,655 of OW569413.2, read as the reverse complement.
TTCGTTCAAGAGTTGTCGAGGCAACGATCACCCATCCAGCTGCTGAACTCACACAAGGCAGCTCGGATCTCCTACAATATAAATCCGATCATGATCAAACTTGAAACTTGGTAGTAGAGTTAGGTTCTGAAGGCTCTCACAAAATTCCGATATATAGAATTTTTTTCAATAATTTTCTATGATTTTTTAAAACTTTTCTAGAGATACGATTTTCATGAAAGAATTTTTGCGTTGCCATTTTACAACTTATAACAATGTGTGAATTGGATCGGTTTTGTATTTTTTGAGTTATTGAGGAATTAAGAACCAAATTTCAGATGGGTATAACTCCAAAACCGTTTTGCCGATTATGCCTATAAACAAACTCAAATGGCGCATTCAGATTATCAACCTAACCTGAGAATTTCAAGTCGCTATCTCTTTCCGGTCTTATGTTATCGTGACGTAAATAATATTTTTCAATAATTTTTTTTCTAGCGATACGATTCCCACAAAATTTCACAACCATCCTTAGGTTTATATTCTACAACTACTCACCAAGTTTCAATTTGATCCGATTATTATTGGTTCTAGACAAAATTATTACTCCGTTGTGCCGATTATGCCCATTAACGAACTTGTCCGCCGTATTGAGATGCGCCACCTACCATTTAAATTTCAAGTCGCTATCTTTTTCCGTTCTCGAGTTATCGTGGCAATGGCCGGCTTGACCGACGGCTGGCCGGCCGGACAGAATCAAATTTGACCTCGAATTCTTGATCAGGGAGTCGGACCCAATCGTTTGAGACCATTTTCGGCGAAAAATTCGAAAATTACAGACATTTGGGCAAAATGATAACGCGATGTTCCCCAGAACATACGCGCAAAAATAAGATGACGAGTTCCCATCGATTTTCCTTCTAGCGGCCCTCCCTACGGAGAGACGGCCTCCTAAATGACGCCAATGGAAATCGATTTGACTTGAATAAATTTTAAACTACTTAATATAATTAAATGAAAATTTGATATGAAAAACAGTAGTAAGAACCTCTTAAAATACTGCCCTCAAATTTAAGTTAGCTTGTTTAGTTTACCAGGGGCGGACTAGGTTGTACATTTTAATGCTTACATTTTTAACACCCTGTATGATAAGGAGTTGAAAAAACAAATTTGGATACCTTGAACATTAAGCTAAATGAAAGGTACTCTCGTTCATTGTCGATATAATGAACCGTTTTCAAGGCATCCAAATTTGTTTTTCCAGGAAATGGTAAAGAGTCGAAATCATTCGGGAGATATAAGAAACGAAATATGATTTCAACGCAATTTTCATTAGCCTACCCTAGTTGTACAAACATGACATTTGTAAAACCAGAGTAGTCTAATGAAAATTGCGATAAATTCATATTTCGTTCTTTCCATCTCCCGAATGATTTCGATATTCTCCATTTCCTGGAAAAACAAACTTGGATACCTTGAAAACGGTTCATTTTATCGACAATGAACAAGAGTACCTTTTCTTTAGCTTAATGTTCAAGGTATCCAAATTTGTTTTTTTTAACTCCTTATCATACAGGGTGTTAAAAATGTAAGCATTAAAATTTATAACCTAGTCCTCCGCCCCGCACTCTCGAACGGAACGAGTTAGAGCGTTGAAATTTGCAGGGTAGTTTTCTAACGTAAATATCTCGGACAAGTTCGTTAATGGGAAAAATCCACAAGCCGTTTTGTATTGATCAGATGGCTATAAAAAAAAATATCATACAGGGTGTTAAAAATGTAAACATTAAAATTTACAACCTAGTCCGCCCCTGGTAAACTAAAAAAGCTAATTTAAATTTAAGGGCAGTATTTTAAGAGGTTCTTACTACTGTTTATTATATCAAATTTTCATTAAATTATATTAAGTAGTTTAAAATTTATTCCAGTAAAATTGATTCCCAGTGGCGTCATTTAGGAGGCCGTATCTCCGTAGGGAAGGCCGCTAGGAAACAAAATAATGGGAACTTTATCTTATTTTTTCATGTATTATCTGAATCCGAGAGATTTCCCACATTTTCCTGGACACCCTGTATGAATAGGGTGTTTTTGGCGCTCTAGTTCCTCGGAACTGAGTGCTTATCAATTTGCCCAAATGTCTGTAATTTTGGAATATTTCGATGAAAATGGTCTTAAACGATTTGGTTCGACTCACTGATCAAGAATCCGTGGTCGAAATTCATTCTGTCCGGCCGGCCGGCCGTAAGCACGATAACTCTCGAACGGAATGAGCTGGAGAGTTGACATTTTCAGAGTAGGTTTGGGGATGAATATCTCGGCTAAGTTCGTTATTGGGCAAATTCGGACAGATGGTTTCGGAGTAACAAAAAAAAAATTTTTTTTTACGAAACAAATTCCAAATCAAATATTTTTTAATAAGCAGTTTTATCATAAGAATCCATTCATATCATTTTCAACTCTAACAAGCTAATACTTTCGGAGATATGATTTTATAAAATTTCAATGTAAATCGTATTTCACAGATTGATATAATTATTATTCTATGTATGAATTCTCATAATTGACAGAAGGGAATATTGTAACTTCAAAAATATTGGGGTTGAAATACTCGTATTTTAGCGATGCAACGGGGACCTCACCCGAAAATGTTTGAAAATATTACGTAAATATTGAAAGCATAATTCTGTAGTTTGGTGAACGTAGATCAGGAAATTTTTGATCGATTACAAGGTAATTTTTTATTATTACTTATCTTCTCTCATATTTGTTTTATGGAATACCTACTATTTGTAGGTACTTTAAACCTGTTTTGGGCAATTGTCATACGAAACTTGTTTTTTTGGCGCTCTAGTTCCTCGGAACAGTGTGCTTATCAATTTGCCCAAGTGTCTGTAATTTTGAAATTTTTGGCTGAAAATGGTCTCAAACGATTTGGTTCGACTCACTGATCAAGAATCCGAGTGCGAAATCGATTCTGTCCGGCCGGCCGACCGGCCGTAGGCACGATAACTCTCGAACGAAAGGAGTTAGCGGATTGAAAATTGCAAGGTGGTTTTGGAGCGTAAATATCTCGGACAAGTTCGTTCGATCTATCTGAAATTTAGCATCAAATTGTAGAATCATGACTTTTATACGCATGTGAAGTTTTGTATTGACCAGATTACCGCAAAGTGTAAAAAAAAAAATTTGAAAATTTAAAAAAAGTTTTTCCACAATAACTCTCGAACGGAATGAGCTAGGTAGTTGAAATTTTCAGAGTAGGTTAGGGAGATGAATATCTCGGTTAAGTTCGTTATTGGGCAAAATTGGCCAGATTTAATTCGATTCCTCCCATGGTGCAGTTCTCATTCTCATGATTGCTCATTTAATCTTGATAAATAAACTATTATTTGAATTGAATTTCCTTTATGATGCAGCTCTATCATATGTATACATTGATATAATTCCCAACTCAGAGAAACCAATACTTTCGGAGATATAATTTGTCTGTTTGAACTAGTTTTAGCTCCATATTAGATCTTTCGAATATCGTTTGTCAAAATTCCTGTTCTTTGACATTTGTGTTCAGAAAGATTTACCGTTTCAATCTGGAATCGATTAACTTTTGCACCACGCTACCCAATTGTGGAAATTTATTTTCAAAATCATATTTCAGTTCGCGAAACTTATAGTATAGAGCTCTTCTTCTATTTCATGGTCGGCATAATCGTCCTTCTGTGTAGGCTATAATGCGTACCTACTAATAATGGATATATTTTTTTCAGAAATCCATCAGTTAAACATCGACAGTGTTGGTTTCAAACAGCCAGGAAACAATCGAATGATTGAAGGGATAATTTGATGGAATAATTCATCCAAGAAATGTGATCTAACACCTCCTAGTTATTTTCGTCGGAGTATGTTGAATTCATGGTTTATGCTGACAAACCAACAACTCTTGAAACATTGGGGAACAATATATTGGGCAAGCCATTGATAAAATAAAGCAACAATTATTGGGAACGGTGGTCAATAATTGGACTAATTGGATACACTTCGTACCAACACATGCTTTTTGCGAGCGTGTTCCGCAAGGAACAGCGTGCTATCATTGCGTCACAATGTCTGTATTTTTCGATTTTTTTCCGAAAGTGGTCTCAAACGATTCAGTTCGATCCACCGATTAATAATCCGATGTCAAATTCACCGGCCAGCCGTTAGCACGATAACTCTCGAAAGGAACAAGTTAGAGCGTTGAAATTTGCAGGGTAGTTTTGTAACGTAAATATCTCGGATAAGTTCGTTAATGGGCAAAATCCACCAAGCCATTTCGGAGTTATGGCTATTTTTATTTAAAACGTTTTTCAAGAATATTTCCAAAACCGATTAATCGATCTATCTGAAATTCAGCATCAAATTGTAAGATCATGACCTTTATATGCCTGCGAAGTTTTGTATTGATAGGGTAGCTATAAACTAGAAAAAAAAAATCAAATATTTGAAAATGAAATTGAAATTTTGTTTTCACTATAACTCGAAAAATACTGATCCGACTGAATTGAAGCTCGGTAGTTGGATGCAAAATACCGACGAAAAGACTTGTGCAAAATTTCGTGGGGATAGCATGAGTAGAAAAAAATTAAAAAAATTATTTCAGTTCGAATTCCTACGTGGAATACGAGTATATAACGTCTGGTGAACATAATTTCAACTTAGTTTTTGCGCGTTTATCTGAATCAATGCGATATGTTTGAGGGCAACTGATTAAAATATGGACCAGTAACTAGCGTGGCGATTGAATTAATGCGTGAACGATGTGTGGAATTTCAAATTGGGTTTCAAAATTTGTCTGAACGGTGAACGACTGTGGGTGTAACTGCCTCTTTTGGGCATTTTTCGTTATTCGCATAAGCAGACGAGAAATTATTTAATTGCTTGAGTTTTCTTCTCATAGCAAAGATGTTTGGGGGTGGGCTATTCCTCCATAGAATCCCCTGGCGCAGGTCTGCGCATGCGTGGATTCAAGATGCGATATCCCATGAACCACTGGTGTTGGAGAATCAGGATTTTTTGTGAGGTGTACGATTTTGAGAGGACTTTCAGCTGCGAGTGGATTTCGCATGCGCAGAGGAGAAGTGAATGTTTTTGGGTTGTATGGGTTATGTTTGGAGTAGTTAACTACATATCGGTCATGGGTCTGGTGCTTAGCCGATATTGTGAGGTTTTAAAGGAATATTCATGGCAATTCTATTCACGGACAAGTCAGTTTGGGGGAAAAAGCGTTGTTTGCGAGTTGGAGTGTCCCTGGGGCTAATTTTGAAATTAATGTTACTCGTTACGGGCATTAACGTTATGCGGATGATCAACCGAGAGGTGATTTAACTGCTGGAGTTTTCGTCTGAGTGGATTGGGGTTTGGATGCTATTCCTTTATAGAATCCATTTTTTTTCAATAAAATCGTACCTCTCGTTCTCCGTAAAAGTCCAAGGTACCATCAACCATGGCCCACCCAGTATACCACAATAGTTAGATTAGAATCACTATCTAGGCGGGATATCCATATTAAATTCGTTTAACATGGGAGTCTTATGGAGCTTCAACTTTGAGATGAAACCACGCTATTTAAAAGTGAATGTTAGTACAGAGACATCAAATATTGGGTTCCTTTATCATTAATGCGTGTCTTCATCTCCATGCATTCCACATCAAAATCTACTTCTCTTTATTCTTAAATCAAAATTGCAACGAGTGTAGTTTGATAGATTTTCGTATATCGTTGATAATTTCTGTTTGTGCGTCATTACATACGGAGATTACACGGTCAATCTGCCATCAATCTCGCATCAGTTCAGTCCGTGACATTGATCACGTTGAGGCTGATGCGGATTGATGGACTGATGAAGCACATTAATATTCCATCAATCCATGATTTATTTGATGCGTGACTTATACCAAATTGTCCGTGCAACCTTCGTCTTATATATTATTGTTTGCGACTGATTTCGAGTGAGTTAAATAAACGTTCATCGAATTTTATATACATTAATTATTTTGAAAATATACAATTGTATTGTAAAAACTTCTAGCTGGTTGAGAAAGGTTCAGTGAATATGTTTCAATATGAACGAATTTTGAAATTTACCAAAGCATTTAAAATCAGGCGAGAATTTCCAGTAATTTTTAGGTCCATAAGAAATGAATGGGGAATTCAGTGGTGGGATCCACAGAGGATCGTAATTCAAAATTCCCGCTTAACCTAACTATCAAAGATATCTCCATAGACCATGGAGATATCTTTGATAGAAAATGTCCAATCAATCCTGTATCAATTAAGTCATAAAATAAATAAATTATCTATCAAGTAATTTTATTTAATCAAAATATACATTATTCATCGAAATTCGGCAATAAATATTCAAATTGATAAACACTAAACTAATCAATAAATCATCTTCGATATTAGTTGATAATTTTTGGCTCGGAAAAAAATTGTAACTATTGCAAAAACATAATAGAGAGTACAAATTGTTCACAACGTAACGGTGAGTTTCACAAAGTCATGATTAAACCAAAAATACACTGATAATATTTGATTTTATTTTGCCAATCTCGTCCAACCAACATCTTGCGAAGCCCGCCGTTATAGTGCTACATATACAATATCTATTTCGCCAACCCCTTAGCTCCTCATCAATCGATGAGTAACTCGAAATGAACAGATCCGCTTCTGTCATATTTATTATATTTTATATTTCTGGCCCATGCTCTGCACTCAATATTTACAACTAATCCGGAAACTGGTTTTAGAAATTGTACTGCGACCAGAGGACTTAAGTACCCTTCTGAGTTCATGTATGGATAATAGTATCCTGGAAATCCTTGAATTGATGGATAATATTTGACAGCTCCCAAATATTCATCGTCGGCTGGATTTTCCCCAGCACAAGTGATCCAAACGTTGTTTCTCTGAAAAAAATTTAAATTACAAGTAATTGCGTATTATACTGATAAGATGAATAATTCATTTTACTTAATGCATATCCATATTAAATTAAATGCCGCTAGGTCTCATAAAAAAAAACCTGCTCATACATTTCCTCGGCAATCGGTTATTTAATATTCCGCTAAGGGCCGGTTTCTGGCGCATTTGAATAGAGTTTATCTACTGAATTCTATTGAATTGGACAGATAAACGGAAGAAAAAACACATGTTATATTCCTCAGAAAACGGCCCTAAGAAAACGGCTTCAAGAAAGAATAAAATTGATTTTCCAAGTTGTTCAAAGAAACGGGTATAGTCATCAATTTGTTCAGAAAATTATCATCATAAAAATAGAAATCTCCTCAGTAACATATTTTAGCGAAAGAAATAAAAACGGAAAATGGTTTCCAAGCTTTCATGTTCCATCTGAAAACCAGTGACAAACTCCAGAATATTTAAAAAGAATTAATATAAAACTGGCATCCATAACATCCACAAAAATTAAACAACATCGAGGAAATATATTCGATGAAGCTGCGGACATGTTGAAATCGGGAATAAATGAAATTAAATGTTGAGATTGAAACAAGAGCTACGTCGAGCAAACAACCAGAAACATTCTCACTCGGTATCAAAAGCATACGGAACAACAACATCAATAAATCTGCAGTTGCAAATCATGTTTCAACAAACAGGCACTAAATTTCAGAAAATTCCATCAAAATGATGAAAAATTCCAAAAATTGTACCTAGGTATCGACAGGTAGAAGAGAAAATATGTTTTACTCCATAATGACTATTGACAACTCATTATCCTCACTAATCGGTTTATGACTAAGGGTATAATATCACCCCATGCTTGAGTATTAGTAGCATGCTTTAGTATCGCTTCGTCTCAGAAGAAGGAAACTTCGTTTCCGAAACTTATGTCAGATTAGTGTAGTGTCCAAATCTATATGATTTACATTAACTTTTTATTTAATGCATATTGTGACTCGTTTCGTCGACACAGCGACCTCTTCAAACCACATAATACCAAATTCTTGACAATCATCTCTCTCTTACCCACGAATAATATTCTTAACAGGAAAATGTAAATGATTTACATTGTGTTTAGTATTTCCAGGAGAATTTCTAAATTTTACACAAAATTGAAATAAAGGTGCACATCTACATAATTATGAATTGGTGGAAATAAATAGAGGAAAACTTATGGATAATTTAGGAAATGAACAATTAGATCTTAATTTTTCTCCGTTGCACAGTCTTTTTGAAAAGATAATAAATTTTAAAAAAAATTATTTCAATTTTTTCATAGAACTAGGACTAGTTGAATTTGTAACTAGGTTTCAAAATTTCGTTAGAAAAATAAGAAAGAAAAATAACAACAGGAAATTTCTCTGTTGAGGTCGTCGATTATGACATATAAAGTAGATCAATAATTGTTAAGAGTTTCGTATTTACAGAATTCAGAAGAAGTCGCTATGTCGACGAAACGTGTCACGATATTCAATAAAAAAGTGTGAATCAAATATAATTTAATCATTTTATTCAATAAAATAGTTATTCAGTCTGTGGTTGCAGTAACTTGTTCATGAATATTCCACATTTCGTAATAAACGCCAATGACGTCATGTGTTTAGGGAAAATACAAAATGTCCTCCGCCGCAATTATAAATTGAAATCACTTTATGTGGCAGATGATCTAACATAGAATCTTTTTTATGTTGGAATATGTGATGTTCCATTTGGAAACTTATACGTGAATAAATCAAGAATTTTTGGAAATGTACTGAAGGATTGGAATTAAGGTTAGGACAAAATTTTATTTCTCAAAAGTAGTTCTGCATTGGTTCACGAAACTCGAAATATATACAGGATGAGTCTTTAAGTTGTACATTAATTTTAACCATAGATTTTTCTCATCGAAAGAAACACTTACATTGGGTTTCACGAAGCTTCAATTAGCTTAATTGTGGATTTAATTCGATGGTTTTATCAAAAATGAACTGAAAATCGACATAGAATCGCACTAATTCGGCAATTAAGATCTGTCAAAGCTTCGTGAAACCCACCGTTATTTCAATTACTATTTATCCAAATTCGACTCATCTAAAAAGGTACAGGTGGTTGAAATCTCGGAAAAAAATTAGTTTTTATTTTATATTTTATTTCGTAGCGTTGACACAGTTTTTCCGAATTAAAGGAATGTTGGTGTGAAGTTTTCCATAATTATGAAACTTATTCTCCAATTATCATTTATTTCCTAATTCCACTGGTTTCCTAGTTATAACCACGCGGACTTGAAAAACTAAATGAAATTAGCAAAAAGAAAGCAGATGGAGTTTATCTTGAGTCATCTCAAGAATATTCAATCGTTTTAAAAAATTAAATTATTCTTTATTATTTCTGCTTAAACGCACCATTTTCGAGATGTTCTTCATTGAATGTTATGGAACCTGAAATTCCCGAAATTTTACTACTTTTATGGATCCGCCCCTGAGCGTTGCAATCCCGAATCTTGTTTCAAACTACGTTGCCGAACCAGCTTCACATTCACTATCAATGTCATATATAATTTATATGCAGGGGTGTATTAGCACATTGTGAAATCTTTAAACGCTTGTAACTTTCTACCTGATCGGAATCTATGGTAAATGAAAAAAGTGTTTAATTTGATGAGAGGAATCTATGGTTAAAATTAATGTGCAACTTAAGGACTCGCCCTGTATATACATCAGAATGAGAGGTAGTTGACTAGTTATAGTACAAAAGGAATTATTTGGCAGTCAGTACAAAGCAATGTGTAATATTTTTGGTTCAGATCATATCAAGCTTTCGAGAATGTATTTTCCCTTCTTCAGGAGTAGCTACAATAATTCCAAGATGTTTTTTATATACAGCAACATGCAACTAACAGAGTTGTTATTACTTACGATGTGAAATTGTTGCTTATGATGTTCATAAAGACAGGAAGGAGTGGTCCATAAGGAATCAATTTAAACAGTTGAAATGAAGCATACAGAAAAGAGATCAAAAATATTTTCTTCTGATAGTTAAATAATTGTTATTGATTTTGAGATGGCAGCTGCAGTCCCATTATTTTGACAGAAATGGATGGAATACATAATGACCCTAGAATATTTCGACTTTATTTCTACAATTAATAATCATTTTCCGTCGATTAGACAAGTGTAGGCAGCATTGAGAAACGATTTTACACCTTTTCAACCCAAATACATACTATCATGAATCTGAAAGCATTTAAGTTAAATACTAAAAGCAAATATTGTTTTGTATTCCCTTCACTCGCCTTATCGATACCAAGAACATTCAATCAGAAAATAATTTTCACTTTTATTTAGATTCACCATAGTTTTAGATAACTTAATTATTTCTTGTGTGGGGATCTCAAATAGAACAGCACATAAACTGAATTAATTTCATTTCAGGAAATAAATAGAAGTAGAATATACTCAATATGAAATACCTAATGTGTGCTGATATGTATGTTGAAATTTAATTCAATAATCGACATATTATATTTTTAAAATTTTTGTGCAGATAATAATCATTCAAAAAGTTTAAAAAGATAGGGTGGTATTTTTGAATGTTTCATAAGTAATCCTGATTCTTTCAAGGAATATTAGAAGATGAGGTACCTACACTAAATTAATTTTTCGTCGACCTCTATGAAAAGTGACATTTTACGTACTAATTTGCGACCTTAAATCGACAATGATTGAAGGCAAGTACTTTGCAGACGAGAAAGTACTTTCTCTTCCGCTGTGGTCACTATGAATACCTACAGCATGATACGGTTCAATACAAACATGTGTCTGTAAGAACAACTGTCAGTGCTGTGGTTACTATAGTTACGGTTCAATACAAACATAAGTGTATGTGTCATTTGCTATTATGAAATTATTTAAGAGGTCAGAAATTTATAAAAATATGTGGAGGTCGACGAAAAAATGTAATATGCACCTCTGCGAAAAACTTTCTATTGTCTCGCCTGCTTGCTCTCTCGACTACAATAGACAGTTTTCCGTCCTTGGTACATAAATAACTATTCTTTAATCTTTTACTGGAGGATATGTCAATTGAGTCGTATTGTGTTAACTAAAACAGTAATTCTTTTAGTCTTAAGTCAAATGGATTATAATAATATAGATTGTTTTCTGGGGGAATTAGTTATAATTTTAGACAGGCATTTTCATTGAAATGTTACAGGAAAGAAGTTCGGATATATTTTTGAAATTATATTATGTTAAGATATAATTCCAAACATCATTTAAGTATTCTTTTGAAAGTTCATTAAACAGGATAACCCGAAATTAAGTTGAACGAACTTAATGGTATATTCTACGTCAAAAAATAGGTAGAAAACTTTATGTAAACCTCTCTGGCTCTGTTTTCGAAATGAATTCCTTGAAAACAGATTTTTAATTTTTTTCGAAACTGAAGGAGAGTGAGTTAAATTTGTACATTTCTACGTTATGTCCGCAGGATGTACTGTTTTCTTCAGATTGTTCAAGTTGTGCTTATAGCTCAGTAGTAGATGGTAGAGCATTGGACAAGAACCTGGTGGACCCAAAGTACAGTTTAACAACAGGAAGTCTGACACCCTAATGATTAGGGTGTCAGACTTCCCGTTGTTTCACTGTACTTTGGTAAGGAATGATTTAAGCCAGGGGTGAGTTTCCTTATTTTGCAAATATTCTAGAGACTAGTTGAGATAGAGCAATGGAATCTCATACCTGGCTTAAACCATTCCTATCTTCCATTAGAAGATCTAAAGGACAGTTTAACAACAGGAAGTGTGACACTCTAATGGTACCCTATAGGCAAGGAAGTGCCTGTGTCGGTGTGGCGGCCTCGGACCTTGTATATTACGTTTGCAGTTTTCAGAATGAAGGTGATATTCCTGTGATTTCAGACGTATTTAGGTAAGGCATTGAAATATATTTCGAGATTAAATATACCAGTGGTACATCATAATGAAAGGCTTTAAAACAGAAAGTACTTTTATTTTATCAAAATATACAGTGTATCTCAAAGTTTGGCAATAAATATTCAAATTTGTAACAGCAAAAACACAATCAATAATAGCTGCTAAATTTTGGCTCGGATGGGACTGCTGGACAAAATTCGTTACTATAACATTTTAGTTCACCAGGCGCGGTTATGAAAAAAAACATAACATCAAGCAAATCATATTGATTTTTCTACTAGCGCAATGAAATTATTACATTTCCGTGCGCATTCACGTTTTCCGAGCCAGTGTGCAAAAATGACATGCTAATTCTTTTCCGCACACATATGGTTACGGAAACAAAGAGGCAGGCAGTGTTTTTGCACGCAAATGTCTAATTGTCAATCACGCTAGTAGAAAAAATATTGTTCCTAACTCATGCGGAAAGTACCACTTTCCGCACTTGTTGAAAACATAACTAATTCATATTGCTACACTTTCTTCTGTTCAACAGTATTAAATTTTTTTCCAGACTCAATCAATGAGTAATTCAAAATGTACAGATCCACTTCTATCCATTCTATTGTATTTTATGTTTTTGGCCCATGCTCTGCATTCAATATTTATTACCAAACCGGAAGTTGGTCTTTTGAATTGCACTGCAACCAAAGGACTCAAATAACCTTCTGAATTCATATATGGGTAATAGTATCCTGGAAATCCTTGAATAGAAGGAAAATATTTAACAGGTCCCAAATATTCATTATCGGCTGGGTTTTCGCCAGCACAAGAGATCCAAACATTGTTCCTCTGAAAAAAATGTTCATCCAACACATTGAGGAGGTAATAGGTTTCATGCAGATAAAGCATGTGCATGCGATTTCTCCATTTCTAATTGAAAATAATGAATAATCTAAAAAAATTTATTATCGAACGTATTATATTTTATTTTGTAACCACTTATACCTAATTCAAGAACGGACGGACGGATTTTCATGACCTGTTGGATATTAAAATATCGGAAAAGTTTACGAAAACCAGATTTTCAAAGTAGCCTTCATTTGCTACATTTGAGATTATGCATGCATCGATAATTAATTCATTATGTGTTTTAAATTATTGTCCAGTGTAATTTACAATTCCGCGATCCACAATATCTAATATTTCACAACGAAGCCGTGATGCAATTAGACTTCGGAATATTGCGGATCAACCCAATCCAGATGAACAAGGAATTGCATTATTGAACTATATAAATTTATATCTCCAGAATATATTCGTTTCTGTCTAATTAAAAATATCTCAGTATGCTCATTGCGGTTTCTAATTTAATTATAATTATCATTTTTAAGTATCCACTATTCCAGTAAGCTTCAAAGTTTTTTTTTCTACAATCGAATTTTAAGTCCTTAAGTACATCAATTTTAACCGTATATTCCTCTCATCAAGTAAAACACTTTTTTCATCAACATTTTTCCTGATTCGGCTTAGATAAAAAGTAACAAGCATTTAAACATTTCACAATGTGCTAATACATTCCTGCACTTTGTTTACCAGTTAATCATAGAAAAATGATTCTATAATATTTGTTGTAGAACAACTTCATCATCTGATGATTGAAATTCAATGAAATTATTTGAGAAAACATGTTCACTTAATGAATTCTAATAATCAGCATCAAAAAATATTCCATAATTAAAATTCTGAACAACAAATTAATTTTCATTCAATATCCATCAATTGATTCCACTATTTAATACATAATTTGATCGTCGCCCATTCACATATTGAAAGTTCCATAAATATCCAGTTATTATTGTTTTCCAAGAATATCTCAGATCGAATAGTTGAGATTCCAACTGACAGAACAATCATGATTATTAATGAATGTATGTAAACTCCTCAAACCTAAGTTTCTGTGAACGTTACCTAATAATTATTAATTATTACAGAAAGTAAAAGGAGCAGAGAAAAGCAGAAACACATGTCGGCCAATACCAACATCATGTTGTTACTCCTGTTGCAGAGTTACCCGTTAACCTTTTCCATTTATATATATATATATATATATATAATCTCTGCATTATCCTAATTTCTTTAATAATTAATAATTATTAGTTAACCTGCACAGAACCTCTATGGGATCATAGACTTCATGTATATACCTCCGTTGGCCGTTCTCATGCGGCATTGTCAAACTGTGTACCCGACTGGTATATTATGGCAAGCGAGGAGTACGAATTATCAATATCTAAAAGAAGCAAGTGCGGCAACGTAGATACACATCGATTCAAGGAGTATCCTAGGTTAGGAGCGGATCAACCAAAAGAAGGGAAATTCTCAAATGTTTATCAGATTTTTTAACATTCAACATTGCATATCTCAAAAACGATAAGTTTTGAGATAAATGATGAAAAATAATTTAATTTTCTTAAGTGATTAAAGATTCTTATAATGACTAAGATATACTTTATCTGCTATCCTCATGCTAATTTCATTTACTTTTATGAATCTACGGGCTTACAACTAGGAAACCAGAGGAAGTAGGAAAAACTGTTGATTGGAGAATATGTGCCATAGCTATAGAAAACTCCAAGCCAAGATTCATTTCATTCTGAATATCCATGTCAAAGCTACAAAAGAAAAACTGTTTTTTTCTGCAATTTCAACAGCCTTCATCTGAGCTGATCTGGAAAAGTGGTAAATGAAAAAATTGCCTTATTTGAAGACAGGAATCTATGGTTAAAATTAATGTACAACTTTAAAACTCACTCTGTGTAAAAATAAGAATTTCTTTTGGATCCGGCTGGATCGATTTCGTTGAAATCTTTAAGCAATCTTCAGATTAGACCTACAGGCCATACAGTGATGAATAATTCCAAAATGGCGGATGCGCTGATCGGTTCGAGTGAATATCGTCTAATCGCAGGACAACGTCTGCCGTGTTTAGCGTGTATACTCGTATATGGTGGATTAGAAAGCAATTCTATTTTCTACTCATTCTATTTTACTTTGCTACATTGATTAACGGTTTGTGAGCCACTGCATTATCTTCTATGCGGTAGAAAACTTCGCCTTCGCATTTTAACCTGATATTGTTTCTCTTCAATTTATAAATATCACACCAGAAGTGTCTTTAGTGGCTTTGGTAATTTTCATGGGATCTAGACCATCCTGCTGACTATCGTTTGGATTCGGGAGTACAGTGGTGGATCCATTTCATCCATTGTGAGAAATCGATGGAATAGTCCTCATTATTAGGCTTAAATCGATGGAATAGTCCTCATTATTGGGCTCTAATAGTTTTAATAGTTCCAATCTGTATTCTGCTTAATCAAGTCATTGTTGGTTATGAAAACCTGGAGAACTCACCAGGGTGCCCCCTGTTGATTTATTCTTTCTCCGTGAACTGTTCTTAATGAGTGTGCTTCTCTAGCCACACAAATGTCCGGGTCCTACCAGCAGAGTCGAAGGTCCTTTTCTGTCTGGTATTTTATCTCTTCGGTACCTCTGATTATAGGCACGCTGGATGTATATGTTCGAGCGTACGCCGACGACTTAATCATTATGGTCAAGGGTCATGATGATATGATCCTTGCCCAGAGCCTCTCAGAGGCTCTAACAGCAACACAAGGCTGGTGTGAGGAGAAATAGTTAAATGTGAACCCGCATGAGACCTCCATTGTTCTTTTCACTAGGAAAAGCTAGCTGAATTTGGATTTCCTCACTATAAAGGAAGTTCACCTTTCCTTTGCGGATGAGCTTGATATCTGGGTGTTATTCTAGATATTAAGCTTGATTGGAATTCGCACATGGAGAGAGTGCTTCACAAGGCTAGCACTCCCTCTGGGCCTGTCAGCGGACTTGTGAAGAGCGGTGGACACTGACTACGAAACAGCTGCACTTTCTATACTTGACGATGGTGAGACCACAAGTCGATAAGGCGGTATTGCTTGGTGCGATTGCGCTTTAAAAGTGCGATATCAACTCAAGCTTGTGAAAACCCAGAGATCTGCATGCGTGATGGCAACGGGAGCCTTTCGCTCCCCTACGGCAGCTATGAAACGCCTACTGGACCTCATTCCTCCTCGCCTAGTTTCTCCATATGTCTCGCAATAAGCCTGATATGATCAGGTAAATGCCCAGTTCTCTGCAGGCCAACCCAGGCCAACTGGTTCACAGATGGCTTCGTTATCACGCATGGGAGTGCTCACAAAATTGCTAATGGAGAATCCATCTACCTAGGTAGATTTGCGACAGTCTTTCAAGCATTGATCATTGCGCGAAGCACTGAAAAGGATGGGTTCGCAAACCAGTTAAAACCCTTTTGGATACCCAGGCCATACTGAAGGCCTTGGCTTTCAACAACTGCGCGTCTCTGCTTGTGCAGGGCTGGCGAACTACACTTGGTTAACTGGGAGAGCGCTGCAGGCCGCAGATCACCTGGTTTGTGAGCCACTGGGACAAAAAAGGAAATGAGGTGGCGCACTCATTGGTGGTGCGGGAGGACTTCCATGGGACTCATTGGACCTGAACCGTCCTGTGGCATCTCTTCCAAGGCGGCAAGGTGGGAGAACAACAGATTGTTGGGCCAAAGCATCCAGGAACTCTGGAGCAGCATATCTGCTCACTCAACAATTATTAGTCCTTCAGCCGAAAGAGCCAAACGATGTATCAAACTCTCCAGGTCAGACCTGAGAGTTCTAACAGCTGCGTATACGAGACACTGCGGCCCCAAAAACACATAAGTAAGTTGTGGTTAATAGAGCACTCTGAGTGCAGACTATGCACAGGCATAGTCTGCACTCAGAGTACTACAGAGTACTGCATACAGAGCATAATATAATGTGATTCGTCGTCCCACAGGGGACGACAAATCACATTATATTATGTGAATCCATAAGCTGAGACTGGGGGAACTGGACATGTTCATCGCTCACTAAGCCCATCTCCCTTATCAAAAGGCTTGAGCTTGTCGGTGAAGTATAGATTTAAGTGTGCTACAATATGCACTTGGTGGCAGGACGGTGTGCTTCCGCCCAACACAACACACATATATACCTATGCACGTCTGAATCCCAAGTGTCCGATAATACAGACTAATGAGACCCTGTTGTTCTTACCCAGTTCGTTAGTTTACCCAGACACTCCCATACCATCTTTCAACTGCTGTTTTGGAGTTCAGAGCTCTAATGGCCGCTTGACTGTCAGAGTGGATAGCTATGTCACACCTCCGACAGCTCTTTTCTAGGTTGAATTTTACACATCTATGGTAAGAACCCAACTATTCTGAGTATTGCGTTTTGAATCAGCTCCAGTCCCTATGGCCAATGCGAAGATTTGTATTCGATTCATATTATATTAAATTGATACACCTTTGGAAATTCACCTTAGGATAGTATCTAGGTATATTATTGGTTTCATAGAAGATTGGATAATATAGGAAAAATCACATACCTATCTAAATATTTCGGGAGCAAATGAGAAACCAGGACATGTGGAAATGCACTATTTGTCTAGCAGTGAGAATTGTTCTTGGATCACGAAAATTTTGTTGTATATTAGTAAAACATCAGTTATTTTTCTCAAGTTTCTAGTAAAAGTAAATATTCCTATTTTTCCCCACTTCAATCCTTACCTCTTCTGGTCGAGTGATATTGTATCTTATGTGATCCTTGAGTTGCTGTGGCATGTCTTCTGGAAGACTGTTCGGGTCGTTGTAATACTCTGGTACCCATCCATATATCCTGTTCAGTTTCAGGAATATACATGGCGCATTTCTGTGATAGTCGAAATGGCGATCTGGACTGCAAGGCTCCCACTTGCGAACGTCGATATCACAGACTTGTCCTGGTATTGGCAATTCGTCGTAGGAACAACGTTTTATCGGGACGTTGCCCTTTTCTATTTTACCCGGTGTGTAATAGACTGAAATGACGAAAAGGATGATTAGGAACAATTATGGATACATGGATCTGGAACCATTTTAAACGCTCATATAAACATATTTACATATTTGAAAATTGTTTATAATATATACAAGCGATGCCAGCACGAATTCAGTATTCGGTTAATTTAAATTTGAAAAAAAAATTACATTAGGTATTTGGCCGAATATTTCTTACTATTTATCGGAATACCGATTAGCAACACAAAAAAAATATTTATCTCAAGTCATAAATTATTGCATTGGATACTTGAAATCATTCATCTGATGGATGAAAACAATTTTTTGGCTGACCTTTATGAAAAGTGACATTTTACTTTGCGGACGAAAAAGTACTTTTTCGTTCGCTGTTCCGCTGTGGTCACTATGAATACTGCATGATACGCTTCAATAGAAACTTAAGTGTATGTTATTTGCTATTGTGAAATTATTTAAGATGTCCGAAATTCATAAAAGTATGTAGAGGTCGACGAAAAAATGTAATATGCACCTCGGCGAAAAACTGTCTATTGTCTCTCCTGCTAGTTATGCTCGGCTCCGCCTCGGATAGCAATTTGCAGACTCGACTGTTATACATATACAGTTTTTCGGTACATAAATAACTATTTTCGGCATTTGTTGATAGCAAACGATTGCGCTTTTCTTCGTAAACTATACCTGGTTCTGACAGATAAATCTTAGCGAATTCTGTTAGGTTTACCTATAATAAATTACTTAATAGTAGAATTATTTTTAATTGTAGAGCCTCTAAATTTTTTTTTTTTTTAAATTTAATGCTTGTGGCTTTTACTTGATGCAAATCCATATTAACTCAATGAAAAATTATATACGATTTACACTTTTTATTCAATATTGTGACGCGTCACAATATTGAATAAATAAGTGTAAATCGTATATAATTTTTCATTGACTCTAAATTTTTGATTAATTGTTTATATTATATTTATACATAGACTATATATGATATTATGATATCATGTCTATGTATTTATATGGTTTATAGTTAGGTCTTTCAAGTGAATTTCATTTCTTCGTAATTTCCCGACTGATATAAGTTCTCGAGGAAGCCTCGAAGCGGCTTTTGAATAAATGCCTAATAGAAGGGAAACTACCTGACCTACGCCGAGGTCATACTAATACACAATAAAGGAGATAACACAAACATAGAGAACTATAGGCCTATAAGTCTATTATCCCACCTATATAAATTGCTAACTAGAATTAACGGGTGGGCCATCTGTTGGTACGTTTTTGAATTTCGTCGTATGACAACGGCAAACGAGCTACAGACCCGAAATTTTTACAGTTCATTAGCTATACCGTCCGCGACAAGAAACATGTTTCCTCTTGAAGAGCGTTTGAAATTAAAAAAAAGCACTGACGTGAAGTCAGTACTCTTTGGCGCGCGTGTTCACGGTGGCTAATTTGAATTGAGTGATGAGTACTACCTTTTGGGTAGATCTTCGGCTCGCTCTATCCACTGAGCTTGAAGTAGTCATCATTCAATTCAAATTAGCCACCGTGAACACGCGCGCCAAAGAGTACTGACTTCACGTCAGTGCTTTTTTTTTCAAGTTCCTTTAACAAATATAGCTATCGATATAGTTTGGCTGTTAGCTTTAACGTAGATCGAAACAAATTGCGCTTATGGGACCTCCGTTAGGAACGCAATTACCTCTTCTCCAAATCCGAACGTTTTTTAATATACATCTACCGAACATCCACCATACAGACATTTCAACTCGGAAACAACGCTATTTACCCCAAACTGACTTGTGTCCGTGCACTGAATTGATATGAATATTCTTTTAAAACCTCACAATATCGGCTCGTTACTCCCAACATAACCCATACAACCCAAAACCTTTCACTTCTCGTCTGCGCATGCGCAATATACTCGTGGTTGCAAGTCCTCCCAAAATTACTAACCTCACGAAAAACTCCGATTATCCAACACTAGTGGTTCAGGAGATATCGCCTCTTGAATCCACGCATGCGCAGTCCCTCACCAGGGGATTCTATGGAGGAATAGCATCCGCCACCCCAAAACCCCAATGCTCTTTGACGAAAACACCAGAGTTAAATCACTGATGGTCTGCTCATGCGCATATCAAAAAATGGCCGTGAGGGTAACATCGATTTCAAAATTAACCCCAGGGCCATGGTATGGACACTTTAACTCGGAAACAACGCTACAACCCCCAAACTAAATTATCCTTAGTCTAAATTGCCATGAATATCCTTCTAAAACCTCACAACATTGGCTCAGCACTGCCGACATAACCCGTACAACCCAAAAACAGTCGCTTCTCTTCTGCGCATGCGCAATCTACTCGCGGCTGAAAGTAATCCCAAAATCACACACCTTACAAAAAACTCCGATTATCCAACACTAGTGGTTCAGGAGATATCGCATCTTCAATCCACGCATGCACAGACCCTCACCAGGGGATTCTATGGAGGAAATGCATCCGCCACCCAAAACCTCAATCCTCTCTGACGAAAACACCAGCAGTTAAATCACTGATGTTCTGCTCATGAGCATAACGAAAAATGCCCGTAAGGGGTAACATCCGTAACAAAATTAGCCGCAGGGCCACGGTATGGACACTTCAACTCGGAAAGAACGCTACATCCCCCAAACTAACTTGTCCTTGCACTGAATTGCCATAAATATGTTTTTAAAACCTCACAATATCGCTCAGCACCCCCAACATAACCCACACAACCCAAAAACAGTCACTTCTCTTCTGCGCATGCGCAATCTACTCGCGGCTGAAAGTCCTCTCAAAATCACACACCTTACAAAAAACTCCGATTCTCCAACACTAGTGGTTCAGGAGATATCGCATCACTTATCCACGCATGCGCAGACCCTCTCCAGGGGATTCTATGGAGTAATAGCATCCGCCACCCCAAAACCCCAATCCTCTCTGACGAAAACTACAGCAGTTAAATGAATTCTCATCTGCACATGCGCATAACGAAAAATGCCCGGAAGAGGCAGCATGAATTTCAAATAAATAGGTTTCGGAATTTCAAGCAAAATAGAGTAATTTTTTGAATTTTTTCATGTCACGTGATCTTCACGAAATTTTATAAAAGTGTTCGCTTTGGTCTTTTGCATCTAACTATTGAGTTTCTATTCAATCAGATCAGTATTTTACGAGTTATCATGGAAACAAAATTTAAAATTTTTGAAATTTTTTTTGCCACTTTATGGCCATCCTGTCAGTCACAAAAAACTGCGATTCTTCAACACTAGTGGTTCAGGAGATATCGCATCTTGAATCCACGCATGCGCAGACCGGCACCGGGGGATTCTATGGAGGAATAGCATCCTCCACCCCAAAACCCCAATCTTCTCAGAAGAAAACTCGAGCAGTTGAATTATTTCTCGTCTGCTTATGCGAATAACAGAAAATGCCCAAAAGAGGCAGTTACACCCCCAGTCGTTCACCGTTCAGACTAATTTTGAAAACCAATTTAAAATTCCACACATCGTTTACGCATTAGTTCAATTGCCATGCTAGTAAGTAGTCCATATTTTAATCGGTTTCCCTCGTACATATCGCATTCATTCAGATAAACGCGCAAAAAATATGTCGGAACGAAATCACCAGATGTTGGAGATATTCCATGTAGTGTAGGAATTCGAATAATATATAATTTGTCCAGTTTGGAAGTTCAAAATTATAAATTTTTTTTTGAGGCTCCTAGTGGTCTGTCCGCAGTGAAATTTTGCACACCCCAAGAGGTCATTATTGGTCACCGAAGTGCCAACACTGAACTCATTCCGATATTTGGTTTCGGAATTTCCAGCAAAATATTCCGCTAATAGTTGAATATTTTTTTATTTTTTTCTACTCATGCTACCCCATCGAAATTTTGCAGAAGTGTTTTCGTTGGTACTTCGCATATAACTACAGAGCTTCAACTCAATCGGAACAGTTTTTTTCGAGTTATAGTGAAAACAAAATGTCAATTTCATTTTCAAATATTTAACTTTTTTTTTTCTAGTTTACAGCCGATCAATATGAGACTTCGCAGGCATATAAAGGTCATGATTATACAATTTGATGCTGAATTTCAGATAGATCGAGTGATAGGTTTCGGAAATATTATCGAAAAACGATTTAACTAAAAATGGCCGTAACTCCGAAACGGCTTGATGGATTTTGCCCACTAACGAACTTGTCCGAGATATTTACGCTCCAAACATGCCCTGCAAATTTCGACGCCCTAACTCGCTCCGTTCGAGAGTTATCGTGCTAACGGCGGCTGGCCGGAGCGGACGGACAGAATTGAATTTGACCTCGAATTCTTCATCAGGGAGTCGAACCCAATCGTTTGAGACCATTTTCGCAAAAAAAATCGAAAAATACAGACATTGTGACGAAATGAACACGCGCGCAAAAACTTATTTTCAAAGTCAGTGCTGTGTCGCCGAAACTGTGCGAATTTTGAAAAGAAATATGGGTAGTGATAAAGCACCCACCGAAGGCGCTATACGCAAATTGGTGAAGAAAGTTCGTGAGAAAGGGATGTTAGTAGATGACAGAAGTGGTCCCCGAGCTCGGACAGTGCGCACACCCGAGAATATTGAGGCTGTGGCCCAAAGTGTGAGACAGAATCCGACGACCTCAACTCGATGCCGATCGCAGCAACTGAGCATTAGTCCATGGGGTGGAAACTCTCTCACTAAAGTCTGGTCCCTTAGAATAGTTCTTTTAGTTCGAATAATCCCACACAAATTTGAGGATGTCTCTGCCTTCGCTCGATTTGTGGATCACGTGATGCTTTATCAGCTGATCTGTGATCAGCTGTCCCGCTGTCCGCTACCGGCGTGCTTGTTTTTATTTTTACATTTTACATAGTTTTGGTGAAATCTGAGTGTTCAGTGTTGTGAAATAAACTTTTTCGAATATCACTGTTTGATGTTCGGTAAAAAACTGTAATAAGAATACAAGTAAAGTGATTAAGTGTTCTCCTAATATTGCAGACAAGGTTATGGTCTTCATGGCTAGGGGAGTTATTCATAAATAGAAACAAACAACTTTAGCTTATTTCTTCAATCATGGTGGAATGAAACGTGATGATCTTTCCAAATTACTTGAAGATATTGTTAGATCGTGGGCCTCATGTCGTGGCACTTCTTTGTGATCAAGGTTTTGCAAATGTAGCTGCTATAAATAGGCTATATAGAGAAACCACTGGGTGATTTTCACGTACAAAATGTTTTTCACATTATGTTGTGCATAATGATATCCATTTTTTGTATTATATTTCTCATTTGATTCTGTCCTTCTAAATGTATATTGGAGTAGAATATACTTCCACATAGTGTTGTACTCG
Organism: Halyzia sedecimguttata; assembly: GCA_937662695.2. Taxonomy (NCBI): domain Eukaryota; kingdom Metazoa; phylum Arthropoda; class Insecta; order Coleoptera; family Coccinellidae; genus Halyzia; species Halyzia sedecimguttata. The sequence goes on along the minus strand of OW569413.2, from coordinate 65,981,438 downwards.
CATAATGATAACCATTTTTTGTACGATATTTCACATTTGATTTTGTCCTTGTAAATGAATATTGGAATTAAGGCAGCCATTCATTTAACTGCTCCTTCAAATTTGAAGGTATATAAGGATAATTTTATTGAAGAAAGTTTTTACCTCATATGCTGTATAATTATTTTTTTAAACATGTCATGCACACTAAATTTTATTTTCATGCCAAATGTATTTTTTAATTTCGATATTCTTTCTTTTTCTAATATACATGTACATTAGTTCACATGAAATGTTGAACTTAAATCATGAATCTGATATAATTTTATTAAAGAGAGTTTTGGGATTTCATGTGTTTTCTTTCGATTACAGCGAAAACCATCGTTCCAAAAACATTGTCAAATGCCAGGTTTTTGACGAATTATCGTCAACTTGGTGTTTGGCAGTGTTCTGGAAATCAATATAATAGAATATAGGATATATGGGAGATATATTTGAATTTCCCGCTCATTCGAGCTTCAAATAATCCCAGTGCCGCACCGCTAGTGTTGCAAGGAACAGAATTAAGGTTAGAGTGGCCCATCTATAGTATATCTTGTCTATGCATTAGTCGCACCAGCCTGAGGAGAATACTGCACAAAGACCTCGGATTATTCGCCTACAAGATCCAGATGACTCAGGAGTTGAAAGCAAATGACCATCCGCTTCGATATCAGTTCGCTGTGTGGGCCATAGACCAGCTCAATAATGACGTCGATTTTGGTCGAAAAATCATCTTTTCGGACGAAGCGCATTTCCATCTCGGCGGATATGTGAACACGGAAAACTGCAGGATTTGGGGTTCAGAACAGCCACACGCAATCGTAGAGAGACCAATGCCTCCTCCAAGAGTCACAGTTTGGTGTGGATTTTGGACTGGTGGCATAATTGGCCCATTTTTCTTCGAAAATGATGCTGGCAATGCCGTTACCGTCAATGGCCAACGCTACATGTTGACCAACTTTTTATGGCCTAAAATCGACGCTATAAAAGTGGAAGACCTTTGATTTCAACAAGATGGCGCCACATGGCATACAAGCCGACTTACGATCAACCTTCTGCGCACCAAGTTTAACAACCGCATAATCAGCCGTTCAGGAGATGTCAATTGGCCTGCGCGTAGCTGCGATTTGACACCGATGGACTTCTTCCTGTGGGGTGCCGTTAAAGACCGATGTTATGCGGATAATCCAGAGACAATTCCAGCTTTGAAAAACAACATTACGACTGTTTTGAGTGAAATTGGCGCCGAGGTAGTTCAAAATGTCATCACTAATTGGGGTGACCGAATGGCATACTGTAAGGCCAGTAGAGGGAGCCACATGAACGAAATCGTTTTTCATTCTTGAAGGGGATACTTTTAGCTTTACAACAACAGAAAAATTAATAAAAAATATCAATGCATACTCTTTTGATCGCATTTTTAAAAACGTACCAATAGATGGCCCACCCTGTATAACGAACCGTCTCACCAGCAAGTTAGATTCGTATCAACCAGTAGAGCAGGCGGGATTCCGGAAAGGTTTTGGTACTATCGACCACCTGCAGGCTATTAGATTGCTAATAGAAAAAACTACGGAATATAATGTCCCATTACACTTGGCATTCGTAGACTATTACAAGGCCTTTGATAGCATCGAGACATGGTCCTTCCTTACGGCACTGGAAGATGCTAGAGCAGATTCGCGATATACCACCATCATTAAAAACATCTATGAACAGGCGACCTTTCACGTTAAAATAGATGATGTTACAAAAACAGCCAGAATACCTTTAGGAAAGGGCGTCCGCCAGGGTGAAACCATTTCACCCAAGCTGTTGACCCTAGCCTTGGAAAACGTGTTTAAACTAGTGGATTGGAAGAATAAGGGTCTAAATGTGGATGGCGTACGCTTGAGTCATTTGAGGTTCGCGGATGATATTGTGCTGATTAGTGAAGATATAGAAGAACTGAAAAACATATTGCAGGACCTGAACGAACACTCAAAAAAAAATTGGTTCAAGCCCTGTGGACAGGAGCTATTGGGCGCATGTTCATCTTCCTTGTGGCCCGTACTGACCAGTAAAGAAAAAAAGCAGTATCATGTTGAATACCTTAATATTATTGAGATTATTATATAATAATCGATGAAAATACTGAGAGAGACCCAGGAAATTTGACACATTTTGTCTTATATCTCCAGAAATTGAAATCGTATAGAGCCAAAATTTTGCACAATGTTGCAAAATACTACAATTGACGTTAGTACAAGTTTTTGTTGCAATCTGATGAATAGTTCACGAAAAAAAAATTTTTTTTTCGAAAAAATTAAAAGAAATATTTTTTTAAAAATTACCAACATTTCGATCATAACAGAATTTTCCAAAAGTTGCGCGTTTATATCCTCGAACTGACTACCAAGTTTCGATTCAACATCTTCTTTAGTTCCTGAAATATCAGGGAAATAACCTCAAAATTTTAAATGTCTATAACTCCTAAACCGTCCGGCCGATTTTGCCCGTTAACGAACTTAACCGTCGCATTTTGATCAGAAACCTACCCTGAAAGTTTGAAGTCGATAGGACCTTCGGTGCTCCTGTTATCGTGCCTACGGCCGGAAGTACGGCCGGCCGGCCGGCACCCAAAATTCTGACACCGGATTCGTGATCAGGGAGTCCGAATTAGTCTATTAGCCAATTTTCAGCTCGAAATTCGAAAATTACAGACATTTGGACGAAATGATAGGACGATGTTCCCCTAGAACATACGCCCAAAAATAGAACTCAAAATGAATCTCCATAAAACTAAAATAACCAGCAACACGCAACACAATAAACAATTGACAACGTTTCCCTGGAGAACGTCAGTCAGTATGTATATCCCGGCCACACCATCAAAATCGGCAAGGAAAATTATATAGCCGAGGTAAAACGAAGGATTCAACTGTCGTGGGCAGCTTTTGGGAAACTCAGCTTTATACTGAAAAACGAAGAGATACCAATTAGTCTCAAGCGTCTCAAGGTATATGATAGTTGCATATTACCAGTAAGTACATATGGGTTAGAAACGATGGCCTTGACAGCGAAAACCACAGAACAACTGAGGGTAACTCAAAGAGCGATGGAGAGGACCATGCTAGGAATCCCTCTAAGAGACAAAGTTCGAAACAGCACCATTCGGAGTAGAACAAATGTAACAGACGTCATGACTCGTGTAGCGAGGCTTAAGTGGCAGTGGGTCGGCCATGTTGCAAGGGATAAGTCAGAAAAATTGACACAAAGAATAACAAACTGGAGAGAAACAAAAAGGAGTGCAGGGAGACCACAGAAGAGGTGGACCGATGATGTGAAGAATGTAGCCGGAAAACAATGGGCGAGAGTTGCACAAGACCGAAATACATGGAAACGTTTGGAAGAGGCCTATGTCCAGCAGTGGACGAATACAGGCTGAGAAAGAAGAAGAAGAAGATATAAGTTCTTAATTAGTGGTACTTTATATAATTACGTGATATTATTTCATTACAGGTAATTTGAATAATGTTTTGTATGATGCTTTTAATGATTGTATTGTATGTTTTACATAAATAAAGATAATAATTTTTTTTTTGCGTTCGCTAACACTACTTCTGCAAATGTGTCGGCCCTGGCGCTAATTCTCGCACGCATCCTAAAGACATAGGTTGTAACTTGTCCCTACAAAATATTCGCACATTTTGCCGAATATTCGCGCTGCGGCCAAATTACCATTCTGGCTTCTCTAATATACAGGCTGTCAATTTGAAAACTTGCGAGGCCAATTATGTTTCTACAGGGATGTTTTGAGAGAAAATGCCGGAACAGGTCAATTATTATTCGAAGAGGGACATATTTTGAGCCAAAATCATCTGAAGCCTAGGTGTAGGGGTTGTCGCCCGTAAATTCTTAATAGGGAATAGAGGTTGAGGTATACCTCAATTGAAAGACAACTTGTTCCTCTACAGGAATACTATAGTTTGCAAATTTTTATTGAGCCCTTGAAGTAGTTACAGGGTTTTCATACTAACCGCCGTATTCACAAAGCATTCAATCTCCGTTAAGTCCTAACTGAGGTCCTCAGTTAAGGATAAATAAGAATCGCAACCTCAGTTAACGTATGTAACGGTGCTGAAAAAGGCCTGTTTCACGTTAATTTTCATTTAAACTGAGGTTGCAATTCTTATTTCTCCTTAACTGAGGACCTCAGTTAGGACTTAACGGAGATTGAATGCTTTGTGAATACGGCGGTAAGTGTACTAATCAAATGTCATGCTCGAAATGATTTCCATTATTAGTCAAACAATAATACAGTCTATTCTCAAAAGTTTGTATGTCCGGCATTTTCTCTCAAAACATCCCTGTCGTGGCATAATTGGCTTGGAATGTTTTCAGATTGACACCTGGGATACTGTCCAGAAATTACCGAGAACTGATCTTTTGAAAAACCTGTTTACAGGTGTTGTCGAAATTATTTTTGTGGCAACAACTCCTCTGTGATATTTTTCCAGAATTTGAGAGGTATCCCAGAAAAAAAACATTGAATAACAAATGATTCAAACTGAAATAATATCCTTAACTACCATTAGGTAACATTGCTAGTGAAAAATTCTTAATGCAAATATGCATACTTACTGTCTAAAAATTTCATGAGGTTAGCCTTCCACTTCTCGTAATTTGTCTTATTGGACCCCTGTAACCAGATCAAGGTGCTTTCTTCGTTGTTCTCAGGCATTGGTCGGAAACCTAATCCAGGATTCGTACCAATTATTGATTCTTCATTCATCCATTTTGGTATTCTTGGGTTGAGGGTTTGAGAAAACACCCACATACATATTGCTACTAAGGCTGCCAGCATTCCATAGAAAATTAAGTAGAAAAGTCCAATTTTCGCTGAAAAAAATCGAGGGAAATTATTGATATGTGAAAGAAGTTCTTGACGAAGACAGCACTGATCAAAAAAAAAGCGCTCGTCCATTAACATAAAATGAACTGATTGTCGTTTCCCAGACTTTCGGATTTTATACTTTTTCAAATATTGTATTTTTGTTATTGTGAATATTATATTATTCTAACCTGAAACACTCCACATCAACATATTTCAAATGGCAATTTGGGTTTTTCTGAAGAGAAAATATAAATTAATTCAATGTCAACTTTCGACCAGCAGTTCATATTACTGACACCTAACAGTAGCTGAAAGCTATTTAGATTTATAACGGCCAGTTTCATAATGAGTGTTAAAGTATCTTTAAATTTAAAGCATCCTTTAGTTGGACATTTCGAACCAAAATATCAATCTATATCTAAAGGATACTTTAAAACTTATCATATCTCAAATTGTTAATTGAATTTGCAAAATATGTCAATTCAATTGAAGTTTCCCATTTATTGTACCGGGAATCTGTCAATGAAATGCAAAATATGTATGTTTTATACAATTTTAATATATCCCCTTCAAACAGAGCACCTTCCAAAATAATACACTTACCCAGCGAATAATCCAATCATCATGACAATTTTTAAATGCATTTTCAGGAATCAACTTTAGTGTTCACAATTAATTTTCATCTGTCTTTTATAGACTGAAAACGGGTACCTCGAAATAGTAATTTGAGTTTTGGGAAGAAAAAATGTCGGCTGAAGCCATGTCAAGGAAATGCGGTGTTTCGGTGGTTGTTCGATATGATTGCAAATCATAAAATTAAAGTTAAGTGTTTTTTTGGCGGCATATTTTGATAATTGATCAATGCTCCTCAAATGAAGAATTATAAATGATTTACGCTTGTAAGAAGTGATGATATACGAGTATATATTATTTTACAATTGATATAGGTTTTGCATCAAGTGTAATCCATAAGAATTCAATTTTTGATCAATATTACCCATGAAGTCATATCCTTTGAGTTACTTAGAATAATTCACGATATTGAATATTCTTGTAAAACATTATTTATTTTCGTCATGCCAAGAACTTGATTAGGTAGATTACTTTCAAATTCCGTAATAATAAAGGATAATATCAAAGTGCCCCCGAGTTTAACATTGATCAACGACAATTTAATTGTTCCTGAAAAACTAATGAGAGAAAGAATATTTTTATTCGAGCAATAGACAGTATAGATAATTCGATGTTTAGTTTATTTGCGCGTATGTTCTGGGGAACATCGCATTATCATTTTGCCCAAATGTCTGTAATTTTCGAATTTTTCGCTGAAAATGGTCTCAAACATTTGGGTTTGACTCCCTGATCAATAATTCGAGGTCAAATTTGATTCTGTCCGGCCGGCCGTTGCCACGATAACTTGAGAACGGAAAGAAATAGCGACTTGAAATTTTCAGGGTAGGTGGCGCATCCCAATACGACGGACGAGTTCGTTAATGGGCATAATCGGCCCAATGGTTTTATAGTAACCATACCCCTAGAAAGTCAGGAGCTTTTGCGCATATGTTTTATTGCCTATTCTTCTGTATTGAACACACTTTATCGAATTTGCCATGGTTAATTCTATTGTCCATTCTCCTGTATTGGACACTCTAAATCGAATTTACCATGGTGAATTCTATTGTCCGTTCTCCTGTATTGGACACTCTTAATCGAATTTACCATGGTAAATTCGATCAAGATTTTTTTTTTAATTCATGATGTTGGCATATCAGGAAAAAAATTACGTTCAATTCTGAAACTGATAAAAGTCAACCCGTTCTACTGTACTTTCTTGACAGTATAAATTATTATGAAAACAGATTCATTTCTCACAATATAGTTATTTTCAATTTTTTTCGTTTTCACACCAGATCGCAATTTTTTGGATCTGTATTATTATGGATTATCTATCGGGTATTACGAGTTTTTGTGCGCATGTTCTATCATTTTGCCCAAATGTCTAAAATGTTCGAATTTTGCCAAATATGGTCTCAAAGTAGTAGATTCGACTCACTGATGTAGAATTCAAGGTTGCTAATTTCGGGGTAGGTTGCGCATCCCTGAAACTTAACCGACGGTTAAGTTCGTTAATGGGAATAATCGGCCAAACAGCTTAGGAGTTATAGGCATCTGAAATTTTGTTGTTATTTCCGCAATAGCTCAAAAAATTTGAAATAAAAAAAAATTGTATTTCAGGAACTATCAGTCAGATCCCGATGAAATTATGCACAAAAGCCGCCTTTTTTTACGCGCGTGTTCGGCGAGAAAAAGTGTGCTATCATTTTGCCCGGATGTCTGTATTTTTGGAATTTTTTGCCGAAATAAGTCTAAATCGATTGGGTTCGACTCACTGATGGAAAATCCGGGGTCAAATTCAATTTTGTCAGCCCGGACCGACCGGCCGTTAGCACGATAACTCAGGAATGAACGGAGTTAGAAGATTGAAATTTGCAGGGTAGTTTTGCAGCGTAAATATCTCGGACAAGTTCGTTAACGGGCGAAATCCACTTATCGGTTTCTGAGTTATGGTCATTTTTAGTTAAAACATTTTTTTTTAATATTTCCAGATCCAATTACTCGATCTTTCTGAAATTTAGCATAAAATGGTAGAATCATGACCTTTATATGCATGGGAAGTTTGGTATTGATCAGAAGGCAATAAACTGAAAAAAAGTTCATAAATTTAATGAGTTTGTTTTCGCAATAACATGAAAAATACTGATCCGATTGAATTGAAACTCGGTAGTTAGATGCAAAGTATCGACGCAAACACTCGTGTGGATAGCATGAGTAGAGAATGTGTGGAATTTTAATTTGGTTTTTAAAATTTGTGTGGACGTTGAGCGATTGGGGTTGTAACTGGAAGGCCATATTACCACCTCGTGTCAATTTTGTGAGTGTGCAAGCCAGTTTCGAGGAAGCGGTGTAGTGTCCAAGATGTAGTGTTCATAACATAATCCATGGGGGCGTTTTCCGTTATTCGCATGAGCAGAAGAGAAATGATTTAACTGCTGGAGTTTTCGTCTGAGTGCAAGAGGGGAAGTGGTTCTTATCGGGTTGTATGGATTATGCTAGAAGTGGTTTACGTCTAGTGGTCATCGATTTGCTGCTGAGTCATTATTGTGAGGTTTTAAAAGAAAATCATGGAAATTCTGTGCATGGACATGGACAAGTCAGATACAAGGAAATGTCATTGTTTCCGATTTGAAATGTCTGTACCGTGTCTCTAAGGCCAATTTATGTATGGATAACTATATTCGGAAGATATATTTTAAATTAGATTCAGATTTGAAGAATAGGCGTAAGCAATTGCGTTACCAACGGGGGTCCAATAACCGATTTTTTTTTTCTATTTCGACCCTTAGTACTCTTTAGCGCGCGTGTACACGTTGGCTGATTTGAATTGAATGATGAGTTATTAAAGCTCAGTGGATAGAGTGAGCCTGAGATCTACTCAGAGGGTAGTGGACAACATTCATTGATGGGTCAAATATTAACAGTGCTGTGTCTAAGCTGGCGTAAGGATAGGGTAACAAAGTCGACAAATAAAACGACAGACTCTCCTTAGTCGCACAAGCTCCTTGGAGCTTCTGAGGGATCTCTTTGGGAAAGACCTAGGATGGTCAGCAATCATAATCATGTCTATAACATGCGCGCAAATGCAGATTGACTTCAACATGAAAGAAAAGGGCTGAAAAAGCATTGGCGTTGGGTGAATCTGCTATTGCGCGAATGCTATAGACATGATTATTATTATACTGACCCTCCTAGGTCTTTCCCGAGGAGATACCTCAGAAGCTCCTGTGCGCTTGTGCTGCTAAGGAGACTCTGTCGTGTTCTTTGTCGACTTTGTTACCCTATCCTTACACCAGCTTAGGCACAGCGCTGTTAATTTTTGACCCGACAGTGAATTTTCTCCACTACCCTCTGAGCTTGAAACACTCATCATTCAACTCAAATCAACCAACGTGAGCACGAGCACCAAGTAGTACTGAATTCAAGTCAGTGCTTTTTTATATTTTTATTTTTTTCGTTATAGGGTTATGTTAGTGGAGAGTAGTTTATTTTTAAAAGTGGGTTTACACAACAAATAAAACAAATCCAAATAAAATAAGAAACAAATCGAAATAGAATGAGAAATAAATTGAAATTGACTAAGAAACAAATTGACATAATATAAGAAACGAATTAAAATAAAATAAGAGAGTTCAACATGCACGTCTCAATGAGAGCGTTTATACACGAAATGAGATGTCAAAAATGGGTTCAAGCCCTGTGGACAGGAGCTTTCTGGCGCTCTAGTTCAAACAGACAAATTATATCTCCGTAAGTATTGGTTTCTCAGAGTTGAGAATTATATCAATGTATTCTTTTGATAGAACTGCATCATAAAGGAAATTCAATTCAAATAATAGTTTATTTATCAAGATTAAATGAGCAATCTGAGAACTGCACCATGGAAGAAACCAAATTAAAATAGCTGAAATGAATTTGACTCTCTCTTATAGAACAGGATGAAATGTACGAGTATGAACACAGATCATATAATAAAGCTTAGATAGAATAATTATAGCATTCTGTGAAAACAGAAGTACGATTCATTATTGAAATTTAGAACTTCATCTTAGCATAAATTGAATTCAAACATCATAGAAGAATTTAAATTCAACAAGAGATATTCTGAACTCAATATTATTAACTTTTACCATTCCCATCATCATATGGATTGACCATCGGCATGAAAATATCAACCAACAAAAGTATGATAATATTCTAATTCTCATATTGATACCATTACTGCAATGAATTACAATGAGACAACGTCAAAGTTGACATTATAACAATTCATAGAATAGCCACAGAATAATTCTATCATTGAAATTTTGAAAAATCATATCTCCGAAAGTATTAGTTTGTTAGAGTTAAAAATGCAATGAATGGATTCTTATGGTAAAACTGCTTATTGAAAAAAATTTAATTTGGAATTTGTTCTGTAAAAAAAAAATTTTTTTTTGTTACTCCGAAACCATCTGTCCGATTTTGCCCAATAACGAACTTAGCCGAGATATTTATCCCCCAAACATACTCTGAAAATTTCAACTGTCTAGCTCGTTCCGTTCGAGAGTTATCGTGCCTACGGCCGGACCGGCCGGACGGCCGGACAGAATGAATTTCGACCACGGATTCTTGATCAGTGAGTCGAACCAAATCGTTTAAGACCATTTTCATCGAAAAATTCGAAAATTACAGACATTTGGGCAAATTGATAAGCACTCAGTTCCGAGGAACTAGAGCGCCAAAGAGCTGCGATTTGATTGATTGATTCTTAATTCTTGTTTTGTTTTAAGTCATCTACATAAACTATTCTATTTTGCCCTTAATTCTTATTTTATTACAATTTGTTTCTTATGTAATTTCAATTTACATTATTTTCTCTATAAACTCGCCTTATGTTTGTTGATAATTTAACTAGTTGGTGACTGTACTCGTTTTGTCGGCAATTTGGAAAATGTTCTGTTTTCTTTCTTGAAGTTTTTATTGTTAAGCGGAATATGAAATAGCCTGTTGATGAGCACATGTATGAGCTGGTTACGTTATTAGACCAAGGAGCAGCTGAATCAGACGGAATGTAGAAATTACTTCGTAGGGTTTCTAAAAATATCAAAGCTGAAGAATTCGAGTTATCTCAGGATAATTTAAAATCTAAGCCTTTTCCATTTCGAAAGTGAACCTGATGGATGTACAATTACTCTTTGAGATATTGGTAAATTCATCAATATCAAAATTTTCATCCACAATTGCGGATATATGTCTACAACGTACCTAGACCAAAATTTTGGTGAATTTTTGTTTTCCATCATTTCATCTTCTGATGAGGAATAGATTAGCCAAAATGCGGGAAAGGGGGTAATGCTTGGCCTTAACGAATGTTTGTTTACCTAACGACTAATGAAAGCTCTTTTGACTCGGCGACTTTCTCGGAGAGTCGGAGAAGCTCGATTTTACCTAATTTAAAGACCAATTATTAATTACTCATGAGTGAGTCTATTTGTGTAATTGGATGATCAATGAAGCTCACACAGGAACATTCCAAACTAACAACTTGAAATTCAATAGTAATATGCGGAGAACCGGAGGTGAATCAACAATCAACAGATTGTTAATTCACATAATCGGTTAGTCATCAATCTGGTTTTTAAACTCTCGTCGTTCTCTTACCACATTATAACATTATACGCCCTTTGTCAATTGATGTTTACCACGTACCACGATGCTCCGGGAGTAATAGAAACATAATAGGAAACTCTCATCAATGAACCTACCCAAGTTGATCGGCGTTCTCCCAAAGTAAGTCCCTTTTTCTGGATTATAAATCCTGTGTCGAGAATAAGACCGCCATCTGTCCTCTGGATACCTGTATCTAACCGTCATATTTGCACACTAAAACACTACACCTATTGAACACAAAATACGAAACACTCCCGTCTTCACTACATAGGTACACAGGTTACACTTTATTAGTCATTCTCGGATTTTGTACATCGCATTAAAGTGGTGATGCACAGTGGGTGAGGTTCTTTTCGACGTTTAGGTGCATGGTTGTTAAGGCAACGGTAAAGGCACTTTCAAAACAAATGGGTTTGGTTTCTGTCTAACGAGTAACGACGGTGTTGAGAATGAGGTGGTGGGACAGTAGGTATGGCAGGTGGAAGGAGAACAGAGAACATGGTCGACGACCTTGCTATCGACCATTACGATGATGGGAACCTATTGTGGAATTTCTTAAAAATAATAATCTCAGGTCAACTTATTCTGTTTTATATAGGGTGTTTCATTGATAAACGGAAGTACATAAACGCTAAGTATAGAGGACACCTAGGTTGTGGGTGCTAGATATTCCATATCACTGGGAATTGATCATTTAAAAAGCCCGCCTCGAGGGATTGTCGAAATTATTTTTGTCGCTAAATTGGCATAACTGTCCTCCATCCCACGCAGAGTTTGAGCGTCATCTGTCATTTAGTTTGTTTGAAGTGACCCATTTTGTTAGTTCATCTCAAATGTGTTTCGCGATTTTATAATGGATATACAGCGTGGAAAAACCAAATGGAATAAATTCATTATCTTGGTTACTGTACATATTTATGGAAAATCCCGAAACACGTCAAATTCAAATTAAATTAAATTGTCATTGCTCCTCGCAAAAATGCGAATCCTACCTTCAACCCCCTTCGGAAGACAGACGTACAACTCCCAATTTTTCAAATAAGAAGTACCTATGGGTTTGTTATACATCGTTTGCAAGGTCTTGTCATTTTCTATTCAGAAATGTTATCACTTTTTCATGTTTTTTGCAAAATTGAAAAGAATTAAATGGTGTGATTTCCGAAATCCATGATAATATTCCCTAGAATATTCCCTAATCATATTACAATAATATTAAACTTATTTACCTTCAAGATGTGATAGAAAGAAAATAAAAAAGCCATAACATTGTGTTTTCCAGATGGTGCAGTAAAAACTAAGTAAAACTTCGCAAATTGTTTTGTGCTGATAAGTTGTAGGTTATAAATTTCATTGTTTAATTTGTGTTTGAATTTCATTCAACTTTAATTTTGAATAATGGTCCGATTAACGGAAATGCACAAAATAACAATTTTATAAATGATTGGTTACGGAGATAACACTCGAACACAAAAAGAAGTAACTCGCTTTTTTCATGAGAAATTTCCGAATTTAGCGCCTATAACCCAAGGAACAATAAATAAAAAAGAGAAGCAGTTTTGCGAGTTTGAGCATTTTCGGCAGATTAAAAAAGCAGCTGCTAATACGCTGTTGGCGAATTCCATTGGCAAAACCAGTTGTGCACTGGTGCTGCACTGAGTGCAATAAACGTTGCACTGGACGTCAAAATGTGTCACAATGCTCGACGAAATTCTCCAATGGAATACGATTCATGCACTCAGTGCGCACGAGTTCTACCAATGGTATTCGCTATAATTGTGGATATGAAATTAGATGTGATGCTTGTATTTGAAGAAAATTCACATACATCGAGTAGAGATGGCTCCACAACATTTAATGTCAGACATGCATGGATTCTAAACACATTAAAACATTAAAACAAAATGAAATGCATCCCTATAAAATGATAGCCACCCCGGAACTCTTGGAAGACGATTTTAATAGGAGAACTAAATAAATGGTGCACATGTTGGATAACAATATTATCCCGTTAGTGTTTTCTGATGAGTGCACTTTTTCTCTCAAAGGCCATGCTAATCGTCAAAATTGCCGCTACTGGTCCACCGAGAATCCTCACTGGATGAGAGAGGAACACACGCAATTCCCTCAAAGGATATGTTCGAAACCAAACTATAGGCCCTTTTTTCATAGAGGGCAGTTTGAATGGAGATAATCATTTAGTACTACATTAAAATGATATTGTTCCAACTTTGGCAAATTTATATTCTAATCTAGGAAATTCTTAAGTTCCACGGAATACGATATGGTTCCAACAGGATGGAGCACCACCACATTACCAACGTAATGGGCGGCAGTACCTCGACGCAATATTTCCAAATTGGTGTATAGGAAGGCGTGGAACGATCGAATGGCCAGCGTGATCCCCTGATCTTAACCCATTAGATTTATTTTTATGGGGATATGTGAGAAGCATTGTGCACAAAACTAAACCCCTTAATGTGAATGAACTAAAAGATCAAATAACGCTTGCGATTAGGTCGATCACTCCTGAGATGTTGAATAATGTTGGAAGACATTTTTATTTGAGGTTAGGATGTTGCCAAGGCGTTCGCGGTGAACACTACTTCATTAACATTCATAAGTTGAGTATAAATAAAGTGAGCGCTAATACGAGAACATACTTGACAAAATGCATTGGGCATCATCTGAATTCAAATTTTAACTATCCTTAATTGCCATATTAGTTTGATTCTCTGTCGATTTTCAGTTCATTTTTAATGAAATCATCGAATTTAATCTATAACTAAGCTAATGGAGGCTTTATGCAACCCACTGTAAGAATGACATTCATCAGATATTGTCTCTTCATAAATTTGTTTACAGCTTTGTTAATCTTTACAATCACTGCAAACCTAATTTTTGCAGCCCAACCTTTTGAATCCTTCACACCGGCCTTCCTTGGAGGCAGCGTCTTCCTTCTTATCCAACACCGACCTCGTTTCCATCTTAGCTCCATCTCTGTGAATTCTATGACTGCTACCTTCTTTATTCCTTTGTGGCCTCAAGTAACAGTATACCTACATTTTTGGCGCACTGTTCAGGCGAACAGAGCGCCTATCAATTCGTCGAAATGTCTGTAATTTTCGCATTTTTGGCTGAGAATTGTCTCAAACGATTAGTTTCGACTCACTGATGAAGAACTCGAGGTCAAAACCGGTTAAGTCCGGCTGGCCCTCCGACCCGCCGTCCGTCCGCCAGTACGATTACGCTCAAACTCAATGAGTGAGAGAGTTAACATTTTCTGAGTAGGTTTGTAGTCCAAATGCGCCGGCTAAATTCGGTAATGGGCAAAATCCACCGAGTGGTTCTGAGTTTCTGAAATTTTGTTTTCCCAATAAATGGAAAAATACTGATCTGATCGAATTAAAGCATGGTAGTTAGTTGAAATGAACCGTCGAAAATTTTGTGAATATTGCGTGACTGGAAAATTAAACAAAAATACAAACTAAAAAAAATATTTTTCTCAGACATCGTTGAAAATTCTGCAAGAGACTTCAAAACCTTATTTTAGAGTGAAGTTCTAGATTTGAACTCGATCGGATCTATATTGGTGAAGATATTGCCGAAATATCAAAATGTTAAAACGATCGAGATGTACCTACTGATCCACTGTATAACACTCGACAAAATAAGTTGTCAACAGCTTTTGATTTTTGACGTGCCTAGAGAGAATTTAATGAAACATGTGTATAGATCGGCTGATGTCAAATTTGACAAGTCAATACCTACGTCAGTAATAACATTCGTTCAATACCTAGTGAGAATTGGATATGTAACTTATTTTACGGCCAAGTTCTTGATTTAAACTTGATCGAATAATATAATATAACATGATGATATTTTTCTGAAACTATAAATTTGAAAACAAAGGTCATTAATACTAATAGTTCTATTTTAGGGTTTCATCATAATTTTTTACGCTTCTGTGGCTTAGTAGTAGAGCACGTCGGTTCTTGCCACGTAAGTACTGGAGTCGATTCCCATGACTAAAATGATTGATCTTTTTCATTATTTTTCCAATTCTCTCGAAATAATAACTTTGATGAAGGGTTATGGATGGCGTTAAGTCGATATTTCCATAAATTATTAGATATTTAAAGAATTACTGCTATACAGTGTGTTTTTGATACAATATCAATTCTTAGTTCCTCATGGCACAACCGTACGATTTTCTGAAAAAACTATTGAAAATAAATCAGCGCAATCCAGGCGTTTTTATCTCATGGCACAATTGTACCATTGAACTGATTTGTGTCCTTACGCCACCACAAACACAGCACTTTTTATTTTCTACCCAACAGTGAATGTATATATCTGAACAGAGACCTTACGCCACCATAAACATAACAACTGTTTATTTTTAATCCAACAGTGAATGTATGTATTTCAGTCGAAACTAATCAAGTTTCTCGGCCAAAAGGAGGATCACTTTTTCTTGGACGCTTGTTATTAAAGTCGGATTTATAATCTTGAATATATTGGGAATATTATTACCTATTTAATATTTTTTCTGGAGCTAAGCAGCCTTGGGCGAGTTCAGTACCTGGATGGGAGAGCGCTCTGGCTATAAATTTGCACAACGCGCCAAAGCTCCTGGCCACAGTGCTTTCCAACTTGTTTTACAGAGAAATCGATAATTGCGGAATATATTTCAAGAATCATTCATCCAAGAATGATATACAAGTTGATATCATTTTGTGCGGGCTGACACCGGCAAATATAAATATTCATAGATAAATATGATATCAAGCAATAGGTACCAGAATCAATAAAATTTATTATGAAAACTTTGCCATTTTATTAGGGTTACTTGACATCTTGAATACAAAAATGTCTAGTCGGAAATGTTTGAACCACATGTGAAGAGAAATTATGGCATGGACTCGAGCTCATGCGAGTAAATTCGAATATTAAATCGTGCGAAAGGAAATTCAATTAAATGATTAACTTCTCCATGATTCATATGATTCAAGAAACAATACGACCTGATCTACTTTGAACTGGTTTCCAACAAACGAGAATGATTGTTTCTTTTGTCCCACAGAGTACTTACCCGGCTTCTCAATCTTCAATGAACAATACCTCCAGGTATATTTTTGAGTTAAGTATTTCAGAAATATTTTTGCGCATATGTTCTTGGGAACATCGCGTTATAGTTTTGCCCAAATGTCTGTAACTTTCTAATTTTTTGACGAAAATGGTCTCAAACGATTAGGTTCGACTCCCCAATGAAGAATTCGAGGTCAAATTTGATTCTGTCCGTCCGGCCGTCCGGCCGGACGTTGCCACGATAACTTGAGAACGAAAAGAGCTAGCGACTTGAAATTTTCAGGGTAGATGGCGCATCCCAATACGACGGACAAGTTCGTTAATGGGCATAATCGGCCCAGTGGTTTCCGAGTAATAATTTTGTTTTCAACCAATATAAATCCGATCGAATTGAAACTTGGTGGGTAGTTGTAGAATATGAACTTAAGCACGTTTGTGAAATTTTGTGCGAATCGTATGGCTAGAAAATTTTAAAAAAATTATTAAAAAATATTTTTGTTTTCACGATAACTTGAGAACGGAATGAGATGGCGGCTTGAAATTTTCAAGTTAGGATGTGCACCAGAACGCGACATTTCAGTTTGTTTATGAGCATAATCGGCCTAACGGTTTTAGAGTTATAGCCATCTGAAATTTTCTGAAATTTGGTGGTTTTTTGTTCCTCATTAACTTTTAGGTTTAAATTTTATTCCATGTTTTTAATTTTTTTCTTTAATGACACAATTCTTTTTATAATTATTATATTATTAAATTCTAACCTATCTATCCATGATGGGAAACCTTCCCGGCTATGAATTTACCATACGCACCTTAGCAGACTGACCTTACGTCAGTGCTTTTCCAATTCTTTAGCTTCATGAGATCTCAGTCGAAATTTATTTTCGAAATCAGATTATGGTCCATAACAGCGAATGCAGTGCAATATCGGCAGAAGCTCAATATATTTTTTTTGCAAAAATCCAACAATTATACATCTCCAATCTGTGTTTCCAACAGGATGGATGCTACGTGCTACTCAGCCAACGAAATCATTGATTTATTGAAGGAACCATTTGTTGAAAACATTATTTCAATAAATGGTCGAGTGGCCTTCAAGATCGTGGTATTTAACGCCTACCAAAAACTCTGGAGACATTGGAGAACAATATTGAGCGAGCTATTGATGAAATATGGCCACAATTATTGAAAACAGTGATACAAAATTGGACTTATCGGATGCTCTTCGTAACTATTAGACGTGGTGGTCATATGCCAAGAATTCTTTTCAAATTATCGATGGTATGTTTTAAAAAAATAATAAAAAAACATGTGCGTAAAAAACATTTAATTAAATCTTTTATGTTATATTACAATTGACAAGTTCTTTGAAAATCGCCGTTTATAATACTCGATTATATTTTAGAATATGAATTGAGTTCCCATTAGTAGTTTCGGAGAACTGCTAAGGACGGCTAACAGACAGGGAAAACAAGTTTTGTAACTTCCCCTAAAATTTGGAAAAATTGGAATTTCACCTGCAATGTTGTATGGGCTGTAGTTTCCGAATTATGAATAAAATGTTATAAATCCGAAAAAAATCAACGAATAGAGAAGAAAATCGATATATTATTATGTATTTTGATTAGGGAAAAATGTACTTTCGATGCAGCATTTCTGCGCGTATGTTATGGGGAACAGCGTGCCAACATTTTGCCCAAATGTCTTTCGAATTATTTGCCGAAACGATTAGGTTCGACTCACTGATGAAAAGAATACGAGGTCAATTTTGATTCTGTCCAGCCGGCCGTTGCCACGATATCTTGAGAACGGAAAGCGATTTAAATTTTCATGCGTCCGAAAACGACGGACAAGTTCATTAATGGGCATAATCGGCCCAACGGTTTCCGAGTAATAATTTTATCATCAACCAATACAGATCCGATAGAATTGAAACTATGTAGCTAGTTCTAGAATACTGACACAAAGACGTTTGTGAAATATTGTGAGAATCGTTACACTAGAAAATTAAAAAATAATATTATTCATCTCACGTCATGTCTCACGGGTCAGTGGAGTGGGGGGGGTCTTGGCTTAATCACCCGGACCGAGAGGAAATAACCTCATTAAAAATTCTAAATCCAAGGTGGGAACCCAGGCCGAGGGATGCGAGGCTAGATAGAAGACTAGTCTTAACTGGATTCGACCTTGGAGCACCAGGGGGAACTCCATTGTATTCAACCCCTTACCTCTGCAAGCGGGGCTCTGCAGAGGTGCACCGTTAGGACCCTAGCTTTTCGTGGGAACAACATGGAAAAGAAAAACGAAAAAAGTGTTACCACTGGAAAGGGAGTGGAGAAACCCTCCACCTCCTCATCCGGGCACCCAGCAGAGGGGAATAAGGTCAAGGGACCGAGGAAACACCGTCTGCCGTTCGACCTGCCCAAACTAGGTCAACCGGGCGGCAGAGATGATCCACTGAGGAAAGGACTCAGTGGAGCAGGGGTGCGGAAGTACCTGCGACTCCTCCATCAAGGTGTTGCACCTGAGGAGGCTAGGAAGCAGGCTCTTCAGCGCCCAGCCCCGACGGAGACTCCTTCGGGGAAAGCACACGGCAAGAGAGGCCCGGAGCTTATAACACCTCCTCAGCGGCCTCTGCCGAAGAAACAAAGAACAGCTGCAGCAAAAACCGGGCAAGCCACTGGCTATGCTGCAGCTGTTAAAACAGGAAAGGTGACCAGGGTGGGAATTGTGCCCAAGGATTACCCTAGGGCCACCCTGGAAGCCGGGCAGCTCTCCGCCCTAGAGGATACTCTGGTGGAGGAGATATGCCAGAGCAAGGAAAGGGGGATCCACTTCACAGGAGTGCATTTCCGTTGTGGAATGATGCTTGTGGATTGTGGGTCCCAAGGATCGGCGGACTGGCTAATGAAGTCAGTGCCGAAACTTAATTCTTGGGAGGGACCCGAATTGGTAGCGCTGAGTGGAGATGACATCCCTAAGCCTACCAATATAACGGTCTTCTTCCCAAGAAGCCTCGACATGGAAAAGGGGGAAAATCCTCCGACTTGTCGAGGTCCAGAATTCCAACCTCAACACTGGGGCTTGGAAAATTCTGAGCTCCAGGAAGGAGGGAAAAGGCACAGTCCTCACGATTGGGATTGATCAACAATCTGAGGAAGCTCTGAAGGCAGAGGGGGGTCGTCTGAACTTTCGCTTTGGACGTATCCCGTCTCAGGGCTAGGAAAGAAGGACAGCTCTGCTGAGGGTCAGGGAGACGTGGAGATGCCCTCCACATCCCGAGAACCCGAAGAGCAAGGTTCGCGTGAAGGGGCGGGCCCGAGTCAGTCCAAAACCTACTCCGGCTCTGCTAGGTCGCCTCGAGAAGCGGAGACCTCCTCTGCGACCCGGGGGACTGGGCAGAGCTGCTCGGTGGCTGAGTGTCTGACCGCAGGCCAAGAGACCTCCTCGAATTCTGGAGAGAATAACTCTCCCATGGAATTAGAGGAGGGACAGGGGAAGTTGAAGGAGGGGGACATTTAGAAGCTGGATAACCAGCTTCTATCACCTCACACAACTAGCCTTCATCTTCACGAGGGTGGCGCAAGTTAACCTGCATCATGCGAAGGGAACTTCAGCAGTGATTGTGAGGTTATTTGCAAGGTTGCAATTGGGCATTGTTCTGATCCAGGAACCCTGGATCAACAAAGAAGGCCAAATCAAGGGTTTGGCTTGTAAGGACTCAAGTCTGATTTATGACCATAGGCAGGTATCTCCACGTGCCTGTGTGCTCATAAGAAACAACATTAAATATATTTGTGTTTCAGATTATATGTCTCGGGACCTGATTCCCATCATGGTACACCTCAATCTAGGGGGCATTGAAAGAGACATTGTCATTGCATCCGCATACTTGGCTGGAGACGGGACAATAACACCGCCAGAGAAGGTGCAGGAGTTAGTACAATACTGCAACAGCAAAGGGCTGCCAATTATAATTGGATGTGACGCCAATGCGCACAATACTGTTTGGGGAAGCACAAACAATAACGCTAGAGGTGAGTGTCTACTTGAATATCTTTTAGCTAACAACCTCGAGACTCTAAATGTAGGGACAACACCCACTTTTGTCACGAGAGCAAGAGAAGAGGTCCTGGACGTAACAATCGCTAATGTTGCTGCCAAGAAAAACATCACTTCCTGGAGAGTGATGAACGAACCATCACTCTCTGATCATAGGATTATTGAGTTCAGGGTAGAGGGAGATAACACCTCGGTGTCCTCAATCCGAAATCCCAGGAAGACGGACTGGTTTCTTTACAGGACCCGTCTGAAGGAAAACCTAGAACAAATCGGGACAACTGGGGCAAAGCACCTTTATGACCTGGAAAAAACAGTCGAGCAGGTCAGTGAGGCAATAATGGGGGCTTTTCACTCATGCTGCGCATTGACCAAAGCTCGACTAAGTAAGGAAGCTCCTTGGTGGAATAAGAACCTGTCAATCCTCAGAAAGGAGGTGCGTCGGCTCTTTAATAGGGCTAAACGAGACGATAATTGGCAGGGGTACACTGAGAAACTCACTGAGTACAACAAAGAGATAAGGAGGGCCAAGAGGCTTAATTTTCAAGCATTTTGTGAAAATATCACTTCCACTCACACAGCAGCCAGGCTGCAGAAAGTCATGGCAAGAGGGGGAACTAACCCAACAATGTCGCTCAAGAAGCCAGATGGGTCATACACTGAAGGAGAAGAGGAGCGATCGACTCTTCTTCTCAAAACACACTTTCCAGGTAGCGAACCCGTAAGTAGTATTGAAACAGCAATGGAGCATACCAAGAACGCCCGCAAGGATGATTGGGATATTGCTAAGGAACTATTTACAAAGCAACGTCTTGAATGGGCAATAAGTACCTTTCAGCCGTACAAATCCCCAGGAGTGGATGGAATTTTTCCGGTACTCCTGCAGAAAGGGATGGAAGAAATTCTACCCCATCTTCTGAAGATTACTAGAAGCAGCTTAGCATTGGGCCACACACCTATAAAATGGAGAAGGGCTAGAGTAACCTTCATTCCAAAAATAGGGAAAAAAGACGGGACTGACCCTCGATCATTTAGGCCCATTTGCTTAACATCATTTTTACTTAAAATGATGGAGAAAGTAGTGGATAACTACATAAGAACGGAGAGTCTGGAGAATAAACCACTTCACAAATGTCAGCATGCCTAGAGGGCGGGTCGATCAACAGAGACTGCCTTGTATCAACTGACTGAAGTCATCCAGAGAACTCTGAATAATAAAGAAATCGCAATGTGTGCATTCCTGGACATATCTGGGGCCTTTGACAACACAACACACGTGTCTGTCAGAGAAGCACTTAAAAGGCGGGGTGTCAACAATACCATAATAAAATGGATGTATGACGTGCTGACGACGAGGACAGCTGAGACATTGGGGGGAAATCAACCCATCTCTGTCAAAGCCACTCGCGGGACACCTCAAGGGGGGGTATTATCTCCCCTCCTATGGAGCCTGGTAGTAGATGAACTACTACACAGGCTAACGGAGCTTGGCTTCGAATGCGTAGGCTATGCTGACGACATAGTTCTAATAGTGAGAGGCAAATTCGAGGGCATCTTATGTGACTTACTACAGGAGGGCCTCAGAATTATTGAGCAGTGGTGCCAGTCGGTGGGCCTGAGTATTAACCCAACCAAGACCACAGTAATCCCATTCACCCGGAAAAGAAACCTTCCAGCCATAAAATCCCTCTCATTAAATGGAGAAGTGGTTGACTGGAAGACTGAAGTTAAATATCTGGGAATAACTCTGGATAGCAAGCTTCTGTGGAACAAGCATGTGGATATCACTGCAAGTAAAGCAATAAGAGCTCTGATGGCGTGCAGAAGTCTATCCGGTAAGACTTGGGGCTGTAGCCCTAAAATACTGCGATGGATGTACGTCATGATTGTGAGACCAATAATTACCTATGGGGCAGTAGTCTGGCATGCCAAAGCAGATCAGACAACTACTAGGAAAGCGCTTGACAAAGTGCAAAGGCTAGCTTGTGTGTGCATCACGGGAGCTATGAGAACGTGTCCAACCAGGGCACTTGAGATCATCACAGATCTCTCACCTCTGCATCTAGTGATTGAGAGGCTAGCCCATGAGGCCATCCTCAGAATATCTAAGGAAGGTACAGGAACTGAGAGGATTAAATGTCAGAGAGCCTGGACCTCTTTGACTAATAACATCCCATCAGTGAACCTTCCTAGTGATGCAATGGTCAAAAAAGTAAGCATTGAGAAGAACTTCACCACGATGCTAAGTAGAAAGGAAGAATGGGAAAGGGAGCTCACCACCCAGACTTTCAAAGAAAATACCATAAAATGGTACACAGATGGCTCAAAAACCACGACGGGAGCTGGCGCTGGGGTATATGGGACAGGCACCAAGTGCGCACTGTCGGTAGGCTCCCGTTTGAGTATCTTTCAGGCAGAATTACTCGCAATCGAAAGATGTGCAGATATTAACCTAGAAAGAAAATATCAGAAATGCGACATAGCAATCCATTCGGATAGTCAATCTGCTATCAAAGCACTGAGCTCCCATGCCATCGATTCAAAGTTGATATGGGAGTGCCGAAGAAAACTAAATGAAATTGGCAAGAATAATAAGGTCTTTTTAGTCTGGGTCCCCGGTCACTCGGGAATCAAGGGGAACGAAGAGGCCGATACACTTTCCAGAAAGGCAGCACGAACTCCTTTTATTGGCCCAGAACCTTTCTGCGGTATAGGAAAATGCACCTACAAGAAAGAGTTTCTGGAGGAGGAAGAAACCAAAAGAGAAACACTCTGGCGGAATCTTCCAGGTTTGGTTCATTCCAAAAAGTTCCTTAAGAACTTTAAAGAAGTGAGATCCAAAAGGTATCTGGATCTCTGTAAGAATAAGTTACACCTGGTCACTGGCTTCCTCACAGGACACTGTCGCCTCAGGAAGCATTTGATGAGAATAGGTTTATCAGATACTGACGAGTGCAGATTCTGTGGGGAGGAGGAAGAAACTCCTCTTCACCTTGTTACAGAATGCCTCGCCATTGCAAGTCAGCGAAAGGAATGCTTTGGACAGGAAACTTGTAGGAGTGAAGACGTAATATCCTTGAAGCCTTCCCAGATATTGAGGTTCATTTATACTCTGGAACTGGAGGGCGAGCTGTAGATGGCGTAATGGTGAGAACAGCTCTGATGGGGGGCACAATAGATCTCAAGGTCGCGATGCAACGTAACCCCTTATCAATAATAATAATAATAAAATCTCACGATAAGCTGAGAACGGAAAAATATATAATATAGCGACTTGTCATTTTTAGGGTAGGTTGCGCATCCGAATACGACATTTAAGTTCGTTAATTGGCATAGTCGGCCAAACGGTTTTAATGTTATACTCATCTGAAATGTTGTTGTTATTACCTCTATAACTCAAAATATGCAAATCTTATGCAATCAAAACTCAGTAATCACTTGTAGAATGCCGATCCACTGAATTTACTGAAGTTACTTGAGGCGTAAGTTTTTTCGTATATTATTAGATATCCAACAAATTTCAATTCCAATAGAATACATATTATGTCAGATTTAAAAATTCTGTGAACATAGACGATTCTCTCACATGGTAAGAAATGTATTCATATATTATAAAAGCTGAGAAAACGGTATATATCGGTGCTAAATTCCATTACGAATATACATGTCCGCAAGCTCTGGACTTCACGTCAGTGCTTGAACCAATTTTTTGTATTCAAATGTTGTAGGTATAAATTATTTATGTAGAGAAATAGCTGACATTGCAGATTGTGTTGTGATCGTTTGCAAGGTGATTTACAACGCCTATAAAAAATATGAATGGTGTATTGCCAACAGAACAGCTTTGACTATTGACAAGTGTAAAGTTTTTCCAGAAAATTGTCACCTATCGAATTCAACTGTAAAATTACTGACTGATCATTTAAAAGGATTTTAGAATGTAAGGATCTGGGCATTCTTTTCTACAGCCAACTTTCATTTAGTCTGTACATTGCGATGCCAAGGGATTCTCTAATTTCAGAACTATTCAGTCAGCGTATTTCAGTTTGGTAACTAGTAAACTCTAATACTGTAGTAATAGTGTTGAATCCATGTCATAAAATTGGTTCAAGCCCTGTGGACATGAGCTTTCTGGCGCTCTTGTTCAAACAGACAAATTATCTCCGAAAGTATTGGTTTCTCAGAGTTGAGAATTATATCAATGTATTTTTATGATAGAACTGCATCATGAACGAAATTCAATTCAAATAATAGTTTATTTATCAAGATTAAATGAGCAATCTGAGAATGAGAACTGCACCATGGAAGAAATCAAATTGAAATAGCTGAAATGAATTTGACTCTCTCTTAAAGAACAGAATGACATGTAAGAGTATGAACATAGATCATATAATGAATCATAGATAGTATAATTATAGCATTCTGTGAAAACATAGAAGTACGATTCATTATTGAAATTTCGAAGAATCATATCTCCGAAAGTATTAGCTTGGTGGAGTTCAAAATGATATCAATGAATTTTTATGGTGAAACTGCATCTTAAAAAAAATTTCTTTTGAAATGTGTAAGTTAAAAAAAAAATTGTTTTCGTTACTCCGAAACCATTTGCCCTATTTTGCCCAATAGCAAACTTAACCGAGATATTTATATCCCTAACCTACTCTGAAAATTTCAACTGCCTAGCTCATTCCATTCGAGAGTAATAGTAGAAACAAAATTTAAAAATTTTAAAATTTTTTTTTTACGCTTTAAGGTAGCCCGAACAATACAAAACTTCACATGCGTCTAAGGGTCATGATTCTACAATTTGGTACAAAATTTCAGATTATTCGAGCGATCAGTTTCGGAAATATTCATAAAAAATGTTTTTACTAAAAACGGCCATTACTCCGAAACCGCTTGATGGATTTCACCCGTTAACGAACTCGTCCGAGATATTTCCGCTCCAAACCTACACTGCAAATTTCAATCTTCTAACTCCTTTCGTTCGTGAGTTATCGTGTTAACGGACGGACGGCCGGACAGAATCGTTTTCGACCACGGAATCTTGATCAGTGAGTCGAACCAAATCGTTTGATACCATTTTCAGCCAAAAATTCGAAAATTACAGACATTCGGGCAAAATGATAAGCACTCTGTTCCGAGGAACAAGAGCGCCAAAAAGTACATCACGTCATTGGAAACCTGTCAGAAATTCCCATATTTCAAACAACACGTCTATCCTTTGCGCAATTACGATTAAAACTAATTGCAACGAGAATCAGATTTTGTAAGTTTTAGGCACAGAAGCCAACCTTAAGGTTCTTTACTGTGAATTCGCATCAATGTGTGGAAGCTAGAATGAGCTAGACAGTTGAAATTTTCAGAGTAGGTTTGGAAGATAAATATCTGGTTTCTTTACAATACAAATTTCAAATTAATTTTTTTTAAGATGAAGTTTCATCATAAGAATCCATTGACATCATTCTCAACTCTAACAAACTAATAGATACTTTCGGAGATATGATTTTTCAAAATTTCAATAATTAATCGCTATTTTATGAATTCATAGAATGCTCTAATTATAATTTGCTGATGTATGTAAATCCAACATATGAGGTGAGTCATAGACCTATGTTTTGAATTTAATTTTTTATGATGGAGTTCTATCATAAGCATTCATTGATATAATTCCCAACTCTCAGAAACCAATACTTTCAGAGATATGATTTGTCAAAGTTTGAATAATTACTCGCTAGTAGTTTGAAAAGAGCTTCAAAGCCCCTGTCCACAGACCTTTCCAAAATGTTTATTATTGACACCTATAATAAGGCTTGTGTTTGTTGGATGTTATATGTTTAAATAAATAAATAAGATGCAAATGATGCGAATAATGGTTTATCTTAACACTCAAACTGAATCTCTCACGAAATTTATTTCTGAAAGAATTTTGAAACTATTACTAACTAAAACTTTTTCATTTAGGGCCGGTTTCTCAATTGCGAGTTAACCCGAGGTTGCGGGTAGCCCGAGTGTTACGCATTCATCAATATCGCTGAATACATGCGTCAACTCGCAACCTCGAGTTAACTCGCAATTGAGAAACCGGCCCTTAAAGTTTCTCACGAATAGAATAAGTTAATTCATACGACTTACCCCAGCTGGAAGAAGTCCTGCCCATAAATTTTCGCGTTAGAGGATCCCATATGAACTTCTTGACTTTCTCTTCCGTTGTTAATTTAGAATGCTCCAAATTCAAAAAGTACTGCGTTTGAGCTTGCAACAGTTCATCTTGTTTACTCAAAGACCTAGAAGCCACTTTTTTAGGATTTTTATCCCTTTTTCCAGAAGTCATTCTGTATCAGCAGTACTTTGTACTTAACGTCCCACAAGTGGACTAGGTAGCTCGTAGGTGAAGCACAATGATGAAAGAATTAAGTTATTCGAAGGGGCCTTCATTCTGTTGAATGGATGATACAGTAGGTGGTATAATATCCGGAAATTAGCGATTTCGTTCCTAAATTGTCACATCCTTTTCAAAACGTCTCATTGTATGGTCCGCAAGAGTTTAGTGCTATTTGCTAGATCGAGCTGTACTTACCAAGAAAACTGGAGCTCGAATTACATGCTTCGGGGTTCCGTAGAATTCTAGTCTTGAATTTCAACTTTCCAAATTGAAGATGAGACGTTTGTTTTGTTTGCAGCTTAATTGTTTCAGTCCGACCAATTTGACGACGTTTAAAGTAAAAGATCCTTAAAGCAGTCACGTGACGTCAGTAGCTTTCCTACTCATTCACTAAATGCTCAGTATATTTCAATGATATTCAGCGTGTCCAGATATAAAACCGACAAAACTTATGGGGTTATAGGATAGGGATTGCTAATATGAATGCAAAATGCCATATACAAATGACCAAAACCGCTTTGTTACTGTCGTTTCTGACATAAAGAGTCCTGAATTTAAAAAAAAAATTAATCCGCCATATTAAATACAAGGATTAGCCAATTTTGTTTATATTTGGTACATAAATTAAACTAAAAGACCATAACTAGTGGGACTTTGAATGAAACCAATCTCAGGACCAGAATATTATTTTTCTTCCATGTTACGTTCTTGTAAGGTTAACTCAACCGGTATAACAATAATAAAAAATCAGAACTCAGATTCGAAATCTACAGAAAAAAATCTCCAGGAACTTTTTAAAAAATAGTCTGGCTCCATCTCAGTTATTCCGCAATAAATTATTGTTTTCAATGTTTTCACTTTTTTCAAAAAATGGGTTAATATATAGTGAATATTCACGATACCAAGACATAAATATTCATATTCTCTCTAATTAGTTCATTGTAAAATGTTATAAAATACTCCCATAACCCAAAAAAACTAAAGAATAAATTCGTATCAAGAGTAGGTATATCAAGAATAATTTCAAATGGGCATACACTTTAAGATATGGATTTGAATAAATACGCAAATCCATTGAACATTCAAAAAATTTCATATTCACAACGGAAATGAGATAGGATGGTGCAAATAACCACGTATAACAATTCGTTATCGATTAGGTACAGGTAAAATATCAGAATGTCCAGTAGGCTAACGAAAAATCGTTATCGGAACCAGCAATAAAACGTTATCAAAAACTTCTACTCCTTTGATACAGATCAAATAACGAAAAACTATCATCCAAACGGTAAAGTTTTACTACAGAAATTCTTTATCAAACAGATACCTATTTTGGGAGCAAGAAACGTAACTTT
Organism: Halyzia sedecimguttata; assembly: GCA_937662695.2. NCBI lineage: Eukaryota > Metazoa > Arthropoda > Insecta > Coleoptera > Coccinellidae > Halyzia > Halyzia sedecimguttata. The sequence goes on along the minus strand of OW569413.2, from coordinate 65,953,390 downwards.
GAAGTACCTAAAGAAAATCGATAATCCATAATCATGTCACATTAATAAGAATTACGGTGGAAAAACATAATTTTAAAGTTTTTCTTATATTTCTTCTTTACATTGTTCAGATATCTCAATCATTCTTTCTTTTTACCTCTATTACCATATATTGAAATATCGTATTAAATTAAATTTTCGTTCCTCATTTGGATTCGAACCTGCATACCTTGGCTACTCACTGCTTTAATTTTCGATCTGACCAGCATCTCACCAGTTCATCAATCCACCAACCTCGTTGTAGGATGTCACAAGTGCGTGCATTTGATCGACTTATTGGTGCATGGATACAAGTAAAAAGTGGTTCAAGCCCTGTGGACAGGAGCTTCGGCGCTCTTGTTCAAACTTTGACACATCATATCTCCGAAAGTATTGGTTTGTCAAAGTTGGGAATGATATCATTGTATTCTCATGATAGAACTGCATCATAAAGGAAATTCAATTCAAATAATAGTTCATTTATCAAGATTAAATGAGCAATCTGAGAATGAGAACCATGAGAACCATGGAAGAAAGCAAATTAAAATAGCTGAAATTAATTTACCTCTCTTATATAACAGGATGACATGTACGAGTATGAACACCGATCATATAATAATTCATAGACAGAATAATTATAGCATTCTGTGAAAACATTGAAGTACAATTCATTATTGAAATTTCGAAAAATCATATCTCCGAAAGTATTAGCTTGTTAGAGTTGAAAATTATATCAGTGGATTTTTATGGTGTAATTTGAAATTTGTAAGTTAAAATTTTTTTTTTTGTTACTCCGAAACCATCTGGCCTATTTTGCCCAATAACGAATTTAACCGAGATATTTATCTCCCAAACCTACTCTGAAAATTTCAGCTGCCTAGCTCATTCTGTTCGAGAGTTATTGTAGAAACAACATTAAAATTTTTTTTTGACACTTTACGGCAGCCCGATCAATACAAAACTTCGCATGCGTATAAAAGTCATTATTCTACAATTTGATACTGAATTTCAGATAGATCGAGTGATCGGTTTCGGAAATATTCATAAAAAATATTTCTACTAAAAACGGCTATAACTCCGAAACCGTTAGGTGGATTTCGCCCGTTAACGAACTCGTCCGAGATATTTACACTCCAAACCTGCCCTGCAAATGCCAATCATCTAACTCCTTTCGTTCGAGAGTTATCGTGTTAACGGACGGACGGCCGGACATAATCGATTTCGACCACGGATTCTTGATCATTGAGTCGAACCAAATCGTTTGAGACCATTTTCAGCCAAAAATTCGAAAATTACAGACATTTGGGCAAATTGATAAGTACTCTGTTCCGAGAAATAAGAGCGCCAATAAAAGAATGCGATATAACTGCCGATTGGAGAATGAATATTCACGATTTAATCCTGGAAAAAAAATTGGTTCAAGCCCTGTCGACAGGAGCTTTGGCGCTCTTGTTCAAACTTTGACAAATCATATCTTCGAAAGTATTGGTAAGAGTTATGAATTATATCAATGGATTCTTATGATAGAACTTCATAATAGCATACATTAAATTCAAACATCATAAAAGAATTTAAATTCAACAACAGTGCCAAGAATTATTAATCCAAAACCAATAGACCAATTCTACCCAACAACGAACTCATCCCGAGTTGTCGTTCCTTAATTCTATGATGAACGATATATTTTTTCCTCAAATCCACTATGAAAATTATATTATATCAATTGAAACTTTAGCCAATATTTCAGTTTTGTTTTTACTGGAGATATTCTGAACTCAATCTTATTAACTTACCATTACCATTCCCATCAGCATATGGATTAACCATGGGCATTAAATATCAAAATTTGACATATCATGTCTCAGGAAAATATGTTGATATGTATCAACACAGATCATATTATAATAATTCATAGATAGAATAATTATCGCATAATGTGAAAACACAGTAGTACGATTTATTATTGAAATTTTGAAAAATCATATCTCCGAAAGTATTAGCTTGTTAGAGTTAAAAATGACATCAATGGATTCCTATGGCGAAACTGCATCTTGAGAAAAACTTATTTTGAAATTTGTAACGTAAAAAAAATTTTTTTGTTATTCCAAAACCATCAGACCGATTTTGCCCAATAACGAACTTAGCCGAGATATTTATCTCCCAACCCTATTCTGAAAATTTCAACTGTCTGGCTCATTCCGTTCGAGAGTTATCGTGTTAACGGACGGACAGCCGGACGGTCGGCCGGACGGTCGGCCGGACAGAATCGATTTCGACCAAGTATTCTTGATCAGTGAGTCGAACCAAATCGTTTAAGACCATTTCCAGCTAAAAATTCGAAAATTACAGACATTGGGGTAAATTGAGATGCACTCTGTCTGAACAAGAGCGCCAAAAATGAAAAAGGAACCTCCGCATTATAAAATTCTTAGAATAATGATACTTAAATCCAAATTACCGTAATAATGATACCTATGATGAGGGAGTTCTGCGGAAGGAATATCAGTTTAAGGACTTCATCACTTTATTTTACATTTTTTACTCAAACGCTATAATCTATATTGAAAGGTTTTTTGTTCTGGATTTTCTCTCCCAAACTCTGAAAAATATCTATAAAATAAAAATTAATTATTTTGTGATTTGCTTCTGCGTAAGAAACTCAAGATATTTGTCAGAAGCAATCAATTGAACAATGTTGCCTAACAAACAACAACGAAACAACATCAACGAAGAAACAACTATATCGTAACATTTCGGAGTCTATATCAGACTCCTTCGTCAGACGCTTAATGAAAATCGTTAGAATTATTTTGATATTTATTCAAATTCAAATTCACAATAACTATCAACAAAATAATTCTAAAGATTATCATTAAGCGTCTGGCGAAGGAGTCTGATATAGACTCCGAAACGTTACGTAATAGTTGTTTCTTCGTTGATGTTGTTTCGTTGTTGTTTGTTAGGCAACATTGTTCAATTGATTGCTTCTGACAAATATCTTGAGTTTCTTACGCAGAAGCAAATCACAAAATAATTAATTTTTATTTTATAGATATTTTTCAGAGTTTGGGAGAGAAAATCCAGAACAAAAAACCTTTCAATATAGATTATAGCGTTTGAGTAAAAATTGTAAAATAAAGTAATGAAGTCCTTACACTAATATTCCTTCCGCAGAACTCCCTCATCATAGGTCTAACGATTTTCATTAAGCGTCTGACGAAGGAGTCTGATATAGACTCCGAAACGTTACGATATAGTTGTTTCTTCGTTGTTGTTTGTTAGGCAACATAGTTCAATTGATTGCTTCTGACAAATATCTTGTGTTTCTTACGCAGAAGCAAATACAAAATAATTAATTTTTATTTTATAGATATTTTTCAGAGTTTGGGAGAGAAAACCCAGAAAAAAAACCTGTCAATAATGAGTATACCTCCCACTGTATCCTTTAATGATTGCTATAATCTATGCTACATATTATAACCTATCTTCATTTGTTACACCAGTTATTGAAGACATAAACAATAATAATCCCTCCAGTGATGACATAGAGTTCACCTGAGATACATATAGAGTTCGCACTATTGATAACACACCAAATTACTTTATCTGATATGGGTTTCATATTGTAGACTTTCCATTTTTGCGCCCATGTTCCGCAAGGAACAGCGTGCTATCATTTCGTCACAATGTCTGTATTTTTCGAATTTTTTTCCGAAAATGGTCTCAAACGATTCATTTCGACTCACTGATGAATAATCTGGGGTCAAATTCAATTCTGTCCGTCCGGTCCAGCCGTTAGCATGATAACTCTCGAAAGGAAGGAGCTAGAGCGTTGAAATTTGCAGGGTAATGGGCAAAATCCATCAAGCCGTTTCGGATTTATAGCCATTTTTAGTTAAAACGTTTTTCAATAATATTTCCGAAACTGATTACTCGATCTACCTGAAATTTAGCACCTATTTGTAGAATCGTGACCTTCATATGCCTGCGAAGTTTTGTATTGATCGGACAACTATGAACTAGAAAAAAAAAATTGGTTCAAGCACTGACGTGAAGTCAGAAGCTTTTGCGCGTATGTTCTATTGTCCATTCTTCTGTATTGGACACCCTTAATTGGAATTTACCATGGTAAATTCGAATTAAGTGTACAATACAGGAGAATGGACAGCATAATTTAACATGGTAAATTCGATTAAGGGTGTCCAATACAGAAGAATGGACAATAGAACATACGCGCAAAAGCTTCTGACTTCACATCAGTGCTTGAACCAATTTTTTTTTTCGTGATTTTTTTAAAATTTTCTAGGGGTACGGTTCCTAAATTTTTTTTTTCGTCATTTTTTTCAAATTTTCTAGGGGTACGGTTCTTACAAAATTTTAAACACGTCTTCATGTTGATTTTCTACTACTAGTAACCAAGCACCAATTCGATCGAATATTTATTTTTTGAGTTATCAAGGAAATAATATTCCAGGTGGGTATAACTCGGAAACCGTTAGACCGATTTTGCGCAAAAACGAACTCTACTCTCCCTTTCGGATACGCAACCTACCCTGAAAATTGCAAGCCCCTATCTCCTTTCGTTCGAAAGTTATCGAGGCAACGGGAACCCATCTACTGAACACACACAAGAATGCTCGAATCTCCAACAATATTGAACCGATCGTATTAAAACTTGAAACTTAGCAGTAGAGTTAGGTTATGAAGGCGCTTGCAAAATTTCAGCAATTTCAAACGAATAGTTACTGATATATAGAACTTTTTCTTCTGGGACGATTGGGGTTTTGGGGTGGAGGATCCTATTCCTCCATACAATACCCTGGTGCGGGTCTGCGCATGCGTGTATTCAAGATGCGATATCTCCTGAACCACTAGTATTGGAGAATCGGAGTTTTTTATGGAGTGTGTGATTTTGAGAGTACTTTCAGCTACGAGTGGATTGCGCATGCGTAGAGGAGAAGTGACTGCTTTTGGGTTATGTTTGGAGTGGTTTAGGACTATCGGTCATGGGTTTAGTGCTGAGGCGATATTGTGAGGTTTTGAAAGAAGTCAGACAAGTCAGTTTGGGGGAAATAACGTTTTTTCCGAGTTGGAGTGTCCGTATCGTGGCCCTGGGGCTAATTTCGAAATTCATGGTACTCCTAACGGGCATTTACGTTATGCGCATGAGCAGACGAGAAGTCATTCAACTGCTGGAGTTTTCGTCTGAAAAGATTGGGGTTTGGAGCTGCAGAATGCTACTAATCCATAGAATCTTCTTGGGAGTGTCCGCGGATGCGCGGATTGAAGCTGAGATCTCTCCTGAACCACTGGTGTTGAAGAATCAGAGTTTTGTATCAGGTATGTGATTTTTAGAAGACTTTCAGCCACCAGTAGATTGCACGTGCGCAGAGGAGAAGTGACTGTCTTTTGGTTGTATGGGTTATGTTGGGAGTACTGAGCCGATATTGTGAGGTTTTAAAATAATGTTCATGGCAATTCAGTGCACGGACAAGTCAGTTTGGGGGAAATAGCGTTATTTCCGAGTTGAAGTGTCCGTACCGTGGCCCCGGGGCTAATTTTGAAATTCATGTTACGGGCATTTTTCGTTATGCGCATGAGCAGACCATAAGTGATTTAACTGCTAGAATTTTCGTCTGAGTAGATAGGGTATTTGAGGTGCAGGCAGTGTTGCCAATCTGTTACAATTGTAACAGATCTGTTACTATCGATAGTAATCTGTTACCCTGATACTTTGAGCAGAAATCTGTTACCATTTGAAGCAAATCGGATTTGCCTTCAGACGAAATGTAATTTGTAAGTGTTTATTTTTGAATGCTTAGAATTATTTCCACAGAACACTAATCAACGCTATTATAATATATTATTTCAAATTTCAATAAATGAAGTTTCAAAAGCACAGAGTCACATTCATTCATTTTTAGGTAATGATAATTCTGTTACGTTTTTCTTGGATCTGTTACTATTTTCGATTTATTTATTTATTTATTTATCGTATGGCGATCTACAAATTTATTCTCAAATATAGGTATACTCTGTTACTCTAGTTTGAAATACTCTGGCAGCACTGGGTGCAGGATGCTATTACTTCACATAATCCCCTTGGAGTGTACTCGCATTCGTGGATTGAAGGTGCGATATCTCCTGAACCAATGGTTTTGAAGAATCAGAGTTTTGTGTGACGTGTGTGATTTTGTTATTGTAAGGTTTTAAGAGAAATTTCATGGCAATTCTGAGCACGGACAAGTCAGTTTCGAGGAAATAGCGTTGTTGAATTGTTTGTATCGTGGAACACTGGGGCCAATTTATAAATAACTATATTTGGTAGATCTATATTAAATTACGTTCGGATTTGGAGAATAGGCAATTGCGTTCCTAACGGGGGTTCCATAACCCACACAGCACAGTCTCATTTCTGAAATATTGCAGGAATATGTTTCGGAAATATTTGAGATATTTCGGTTATATTGCGAAAGATATATGAAATATTTCAGGAATATTGCAGAAATATTTGAATGTCCGCCTCATAACCTAACACAGCAATATTGCAGAAATATTTTTCGATATATTTCTGCAATATTGTAGAAGTATTCTGTAATGTTTATGCAATTTTTTATTATATTGGAAATATATATGAAATATTTCAGGATTGTTGCAGAAATATTCAAATATATGCTCTCTATCCTATAACGTCACAATATTGCAGACCTATTTTTTGAAATATTCCTGCAATATTGTAGAATTATTTTGTAATATTTATGGAATATAATTGTTATATTGCAAAATATATATGCAATATTTCAGGATTCTTGCAGAAAAATTTCTGTTATTTCATGAGATGTGGTATAGGTTTAACATAAAAAAATAGTAGGCACAAATAATATCTTTATTCGCTCTCTACTGGACATTCAACATTTCTTTTTTTTTAACTTTTTCCACTTCCCTGCAGGCTCGCAATTTGGTTTTGCCAACCCCATTTCGATATGGGTTCAATAATAAAATCATTAGATCTGTTCAACTCTACCTTTGTACGTGTATAAAAAGCACTAACGTCAATATAACTTCTCAATAATCAGACGGATAAGATCACAACCTACTCTTTATAGGGCTGTGATAAGATGTTGGTATAACCTAAAAATATAAAATTTTGTATCAATGATATCTATAAACTTGTAGCTATTATACCTTAGATAATCAAATCAGCTTATCACTGCATTTATATTATTTAGAGCCAATTAGTCTTTAAAGATTAAACTCACAACTAACTGAACTAACAAAGTAAAGTAACAACAGACTTCTTCACGACACGATACAAAAGAAATAGCAGTAGTGTAGTAAACAACGCTGTCAAACGGAAAAATGGTGGCCTGACTAAAAGAAAAGAGAGGATGCGTAAAGCCTCCAACTAGAGAAAGAAAGCACACAAACAAGAGCGCCAAAAATGAAATGTCAAAAATGAGCTTCACTTTGGTCCTATGTGTATAATGAAGCTATCTTTGTTCAACTTGTGTATGCTAGATATTCTTATTTCTCTCTAATGGGTTTCTACAATGAAGCCCTATGGTGGTTTTTTCAGACTGAAGAGGATGTGACGTATTTCTTGTCAATGGTGGCGTACCTTTTGAAATAAATTGAAAGGAGACGATGAATAAATTCTCATTAAGGGCTAATTTAATAAATGCATTCTATATTGCTGCATTATTACTGAGATATTGCATGTAATGTTGAATTATTTTTGTCGCGATTTGTAATAAATATGTCTATGCATATATTCATAGGAATATACGCAAAAATATAAATTTTAACTTTGTAGAAAACTTATAGTTTGTAACATTTCTGTAACTGTAATATTGAAACACAATATTCTAGCAATATTTCTGGGATATTGCAACTGCAATTGCACTATTGTGGGGCAATATTTCCTGAATATTGTGTGCTGTGTGGGAACCGCAATTTTTTTTAATTCGATCTACGCCAAACTGTATTGATAGCCAGATATGTTAAAGGAATATAAAAAAGCACTGACGTGAAGTCAGTACTCTTTGGCGCGCGTGTTCACGTTGGCTAATTAGAATTGAATGATGAATACTTCGAGCTCAGTGGATAGAGTGAGCTGGAGATCGACTCAGAGGGTAGTGGACACCATCCACTGTCGTGTCAAAAATTAACAGTGCTATATATAAGCTGGCATAAGGATAGAGTTACAAAGTTGAAAAAGAACACAACTGACTCTCCTTAGTACCACAAGCTCCTAGGAGTTTCTGAGGGATCTCCTTTTGGGGAAGACTTGGGAGGATCAGCATAATCATAATCTTGTTTATAGCACGCGCGCCAAATGCAGATTGACCTTAAAATGAAAGAAAAAGGTTAAAGGAGCATTGACGTGGGGCCAATCTACTTTGGAGCGCGTGCTCGGTAATTAGCCAACGTGAACACGCGCGCCGAAGAGTACTGACTTTTTATATTTTTTATAGGGTAGTTTACCCTTTTTCATGTAATCCCTTACTTTTCCATTTGCAAATTCGATCTGTATAAGTGATCAGCTGATTACTTATGATACAGTACCTATTGCCCGTATAACAATTCGTTATCGTCCGATTATTTCGTTATCCGATCGTAACGACTAAATAACTTCCTTAAATTTAAAGCAAAACTCTATCGAATCTATATCCAAACTTTAAAGATAATCTGTATACATTATAGCGATCCCTAATATACAAATTCGACAAAGACTAGGTAAAGATCTCACAAACAATATCTGTATCGAGAATCGATATCTATTCGCTATGCATTCAGTAAGAAAATCGCTAACGGTTATCTTTAATCCCTCTGTAAAGAATATATAACGATATTCGGAGATATTCCTATATAAAAAAACTTTGAAGGTTCTATACTATCCCGTTATTAAATTTTTTATCGAAAATTCACGATCAATCGATAGACAATAGATACAGTTTTCAGAGAAAAATAATATACTTCCACCAGATATATACTCTGCTTCTACTCTACTGTACTCTCTGCTTTCTTTTCAATAATGAAATGTAAATCTCACATGCCAAACGCATACAACGCGTTGTCGCGTTGATATTCAATGATATTACAATAATAGGTTGCCAAATATCTCCCTTCCGCCTTTTTGTCTTTTGAATTTCGCGGCTATGTACAAAGCGCTACAGAGCTCGTAACTGGCAATACTATACATAATTTGAAAGGTCTTGACATATCCTACATAACGACGCTATGCCACATAAGTTTGGATATTGCGTTCAACAGTTATAGACGTGTAAACATTGAGTTCACTAACGCCGAAATTCGCGCTATTTTAAAGTTTTCCTTCGTTAAAGGCAAATCCGCTAGAGAAACGTTCCGTGAGATTAATGGTGTTTTGGGGGATGGTACTCTATCAGTTCGAACCGCGGAGGAATGGTTTCGACGATTCAGAGCCGGTGAAAACGACACCATGGATAAGGCAGCCGGCGGAAGACCTGTGACGACAAATACCGATCAAATCATGGAATACATCGAGTTAGACCGGCATGTGGCATCTCGTGACATCGCCCAGGAGATGGGAGTTAGTCACCAAACCATTTTAAACCATCTGCAGAAGGCTGGATACAGAAAAAAGCTTGATGTTTGGGTGCCGCATGATTTGACGCAAAAAACCCTTCTGGACCGAATCAACGCCTGCGATATGCTGCTGAAACGGAACGAACTCGACCCATTCTTCAAGCGGATGGTGACTGGCGACGAAAAATGGATCACATACGACAATATCAAGCGAAAACGGTCGTGGTCGAAGGCAGGTGAATCGTCCCAAACAGTGGCCAAGCCGGGATTGACGGCCAGGAAGGTTATGCTGTGTGTTTGGTGGGATTGGAAAGGAATCATCCACTATGAGCTGCTCCCATATGGCCAGACGCTTAATTCTACCATCTACTGCGAACAACTGGACCGCTTGAAGCAGGCGATCGACCAGAAGCGTCCAGAATTGGCCAACAGGAAGGGTGTAGTGTTCCACCAGGACAACGCCAGACCACACACTTCGTTGATGACTCGTCAGTAGCTACGGGAGCTCGGATGGGAGGCTTTAACGCATCCACCATATAGCCCGGACATTGCGCCAAGTGATTACAACCTGTTTCTGTCCATGGCGAACGCCCTTGGTGGTGTAAAGTTGAACTCAAAAGAGGATTGTGAAAAGTGTCTGTCCGAGTTCTTTGCAAATAAGGAGGGGGGCTTCTACGAGGGAGGTATTATGAAGTTGCCGTCTAGATGGAAACAGATTATCGAACAAAACGGCGCATATTTGAACTAAATCCAATCACTGTAACACTTGTTATAAGGCATTGAATAAAGAGCAAAAAGCGGAAGGGAGATATTTGACAACCTATTATTTAATACTTCTTAATTTGATACACACTACACAGGAACAGAACAGATCATTGTTGAAATCGGGATTGTCCTACTGTTATTATTATTATTATTATTATTATGTCTTTATTTCCACATCTCAAATTAACATTACAAAAGAAATGTTTCCTATATGTGTAGTGTAATTTCTGCATTCATTACAGTAAGTTCATCTTTAATTTCACAACAAGGACATATTTTGTTGTCTTTCCGTCCATTGGGTCGAAAATGGTCAGGCAAGTTTATTCGAATAAAGCTGATGACAATATAAATATAGATCACTCATAATAGGTATTGTATCATCAGTAACCAGCTTATCACTTACAGGTCATGTGTGAACTCTTATGTATCACAGCTTAGTACTTAGTAGCTTAGTAGTAGTGTCATCACTAGAGGGAATGTTATTGTTTATGTTTATGCCTTCAATAACTGTGGTAACAAATCAAAATAAATTATGATACGTAGTATTCATTATAGCGTTTGAGTAAAAAATGTTAAATAAAGTGATGAAGTTCTTCACTGATATTCCTTCCACAGAATTCCTTCATCGTATCATTATTACGGTAATTTGAATAAGTACCATTATTTCTACGAATTTTATTATGCGGAGCTTCCATTTTCTTTTTTTTAAGACTTAATCGTGAATATTTAGTCTCCGATCGACAGTTATATCGCACTATTTTATTATGTGTATCCATTGCACCAATCAGTCGTTAAAATGCACGCACTTGTGATATACTACAACAAGGTTAGTGGATGGATGAATTGGTAAGGTGGTGGTCAGATCGAAAATTGGTGCTAAGGTATGCAGGTTCGAATCCAAATGAGGCACGAAAATTTAGTTTAATACGTTAATTCAACATTATGGTAATAGGGGTAAAATGAGAGGATGATTGAGAGATCCGAACGATGAAACGCAGAAATATAAGAAAAACATTTAAAATTATGTTTTTCCACCGTAATTCTTATTAATTCTTGCTCCCAAAATAGGTATCTGTTCGATAAAGAATTTCTGTATTAAAATGTCTGTATTTTTCGAATTTTTTGCGAAAATGGTCTCAAACGATTGGGTTTGACTCCCTGATGAATTCGAGGCCAAATTCAATTCTGTCCGTCCGGTCCGGCCGTTAGCACGATAACTGTCGAACGAAAGGAGTTAGAGGATTGAAATTTGCTGGGTGGTTTCGGTGCGTAAATATCGAGTTCGTTAACGGGCGAAATCCACAAAGCGGTTTGGGCCATTTTTAGTAAAGACGTTTTTTATGAATATATCCGGAACCGACCATTCGATCTATCTTAAATTTGGCGTCGGATGCTATTCCTCCATAGAAATATTCATGGCAATTGATCAGTGCACGGACAAGTCAGTTTGGGGGAAATAGCGTTGTGTCCGAGTTGAAGTGTTCGTACCGTGGCCCTGGGGCTAATTTTGAAGTTGATGTTACCCCTTACGGGCATTTTTCGAAATGCGCATGAGCGGACCATAAGTGATTTAACTGCTGGAGTTTTCGTCTGAAAGCATTGGGGATCTGATTAAGTTTTATATGTTATTGGACTTTCGAAATTGTCAGTGAGGGAGAATATCTAGCAACGGAATACTATTCAAAATATGTTTTATTTTCCAAGAATTCTCACTTATATTTTGCACATTTGGCACCAGTTGGCCCAAGATCGAAGAAGTTGGAAAACAAGCTGTTGAAGAAGAGAAGGGAAGAATCAAAAGGCAGCGAGAGTAAGTTTCAAGAAGAAAGTAACAACTGAAGAAAGAATTTATTCTGCAAACTTTGAATCTCGGATGTCATATATGGTCTTGTTTTCAGGGAAAGCAGTTCTTTGTCTCATAGAATATTTTTGGATCAGAAATGGGCAATTCGAACGATATTTGGAATGAAGAAAACAGAAACTTGCCGTTGCTGAGGTTTTTTCAAGAAGCACAGTCTGATGACATTAACTGGTTTGTATATATATACAGAAGCATGTTTGTTCGTCAAAATAAAGAACTTTTCATCGATTATGAGAATAGTAATAATACGAGAAGAATGGAAAATGATTTATTGCCCAAGTGCCGTCTCACTTTATCGCAGCATCAGGTGGAGTTTATGTCCTTGAAGCTTTATAAAAGCCTGCCTTAGTCTTATAACATGGCCCATAATGAGAAAATCTACAAAAATAGAATTAGAAAACTGGTCTCCGATTGTGAACCTCATGAGTTTTTTATGCACTGCAGTCCTCTCAGGAAGTTAAATTGATTGAATATCTTTTCTTTTTTTGTATGACGTATTTTCCTTTTGTTGTGCAGTCAATGACTGTGATGAAATGAATAGATGTTGTTATCAATGTAATCAGATAGAGGGTACGTGCTTGTATAAGGAATGATGGAGGTCATTTCGAACATAATTTATGAATACATTTTCCAATGAAATTTCTAGTTTAGTTGCAATAAAACAATTTTAATGTCCCCTTTCAGATCCTATTAATTAATTTTCAACATACAGCATATTTTTGCTTTTTTCACACGTATCATATCCTAATCTGATAAAAATAATCCAAAATTATAGTCAAATTTGGTCAACGTAAAAAAATTTCCGAAAAATAAAATAAGGTGAGCTATCTTTTAAAAATCACAAGAACTCAAATATTTCGGAAACTGTTTTCGGTTATCAATAAATGCGCCTCAAACGAGAGCAAATGATCGATACTAACACCTCCTACAAGGTTCACGTCTAATTTGGAATCACCCTGTATAACATTTTATTAAAAAAAATGAAAGCGTGTTGTGTATTACGAGGATAGTCCCTATCGTAGTTGGCGTTGAATGACAAGACAATAAATGCAAATACTGGCCCAGCCAAAAGCTTATTATTTGACATTAGTGGCTGTGCCAATTAGTAGTGGCCGACCGAAAGTTCGGTTTCGGTTAAGAAATCTAGTTTCGGCCTTAGTTTCGGTTTCGGCCCAAAATGGCCGAAACTTGAATGTTCCAGAATTATCCTGGTCGTTTGGCCAGGAGTTATAAGTAGGTATACATAATTGTCGTACGAGTTATTGTGATCTATCTTTATTATTATTATTATTTATTTGATAAGAGCTGAGGCCAAGCCTTTGAAGCTCATAAACACAATATTATGATACAGGCAGTACATATGATATACAAAAAGGTAATAAAGGAATAAGCATAAAGAATATATATAAAAAAGCAACATAAGCAAAAAGAAAACGAAAATAAAAAAAATGTCAGCACATATCATCACAAACGATCAAGGGATGGTCGGTGGAAAACGATACCGGTCATATCCGTTCTTGAAGCCGTTTACACTGGTCGTACCAACAACATCAGGAGGCAAACTGTTCCAGACGTTGAAAATTCTGTTGGGAAGAAAACTTTGCCTCTGGGTGGTCTTGAAGTTCTCTTTCCCTAACTTGAACATGTGCCCTCGTAATTTGTTAACGTTGCGGATAAATATAGAAGATAGATTGACTCCTAACATATGGTTTATGGCCCTGTAACTGAATATAAGATCACCTCTCAGTCGGCGATCTTGAAAAGAGGTTAAACCAAAGATGCGTAATCTCTCCTCGTATCCAGGGCGGTTCGGACCATAGGGAATACGTGTAACCCACCTTTGTAGCGCCTCCAACTGCTCCATGTCACCTTTTAGGTTAGGATGCCAAGCAGGACCAGCAAATTCCAAGATTGGTCTTATATAGCTTGTATATATACTGCAACAGACAGCTGGGGAACAGCCACGGAAACACTTAGACACGGTTGTCCATCAAGAAAGTACCTGTGTTTCGGGTTTTTTTTCCAATATGAAGGACAACGCATTTGTCAAGGTTGAGCTTGAGCAACCAATCCTCTGACCAGCGCGATAAAGCATCCAAGTCTGATTGAAGCAGGGAGTAATCTGTTATAGGGTTGTTGTAAATTTTAGTGTCGTCCGCAAACTGTGAGCAGGGTGATTTTAAAATACGGGACAAATCAGCGGTGTATATTAAAAAAAGGAGAGGACCCAAGACCGTCCCTTGGGGCACACCACTGGTAACCAGTCTAGTTGAAGAGGAGCAACTGGATACCCTGACTGAGAATGTTCTATTCCGCAGAAAAGCCCCAATCCACTGCAGAAAATCTCCTCTGATCCCAAAATGATCGAGCTTTGAGAGAAGGCGCCTGTGAGGTACACAGTCAAAAGCCTTTGAGAAGTCCAGGTAGACAATATCAGTGGGGATTCCACTATCGAAAGCTTTCGTCCATTTATCTATACTCTCTAGAAGATTAGTGAGGACCGAACGACCAGGCAAAAATCCGTGTTGGGTATCGGGGAGAATATTATGTTCAAGCAAGAATCCCACCATCTCATTCATTATCAAACGCTCACACACCTTCGAAATCACAGATGTTAGGCTGATTGGACGATGGTTATTGGGACAAAGTTTATCGCCCTTCTTGAATACAGGCGTGACTGATGCCCGCAACCATTCAGAAGGCAATCTATGGGATCGGAAGGATTCGGTAAAGATCATAGCTAGTGGGGCACACAAGAAACTTGCACATTCCTTGAGGACTCCTGCATTTATGCCATCCAACCCTTTGTTAAGACTGAGAATTCACTTTAATAATTATTAATTAGATTACATAGGGCGATTCCAAATAAGACGTGAAACTTGGAGTATGACTCATTGGCTGTTGTTTAATCCATATTTATTAATAACCGAAAATCAACGGTTTTTGGAGTTCGGGTGATTTTTTTATTTCTGAACTTATAGTACATTGGTATTTCGTCAATTTTTTCTACGTTGATCAGATTTGGTGATAATTTTGGTTTAATTTCTAATATCAATTTGTCTGCAACTTTCGAATTTCACAATTTTGTATGCCAAAATTGTTTTAAAAACTTGCCAAATTCCTACTTCATTCTCTAAAAGTTTTCGTTAGATTGCTTAACTAGTTTCGTTTCAGCAGATTTTTATGAGTAACCTTTTGAATGTCCGGCATTTAAAATAGTGAATGTGTATCAAAAGACAGCGTGAGTAAATTTCAGGTGGAAAATAACAACTGAAGACATCAGAAAAACGGCACGTGCTAGCCTATGAAATGGTGGAACATAATTTATGAATACATTTTCTAATGTAATTTCGAGCCTAGTTGCAACAAAAAATATTGAATTCGTTATTTTCCTCTATTTGCTTCTTATATCCCCTTTCAAATCATAATAATTCTTTTTCAACAGAACCAGTACTCAATCAATATCTCGGACACCGTTGATTTTTGGTCCTCAATAAAAATGGCTCAAACCACAGCAAATGATCCATACTAACACATCCTCTAAGATTCACGTCTGATTTGGAATCACCCTGTATACTTTGACGGAATATTTTGATAACTTGGTAATACCAAAATAATAAATAAGATCTCAAAAAAAATGTCTTTTTATTTTATTTAACACTCCTTAACTATTTTCATGTATATGCGAATAAAATTGTAAAAAATACAGTAGATTTCAGTATGAAATATAAAGTTTCGGTTTCGGCCGAAACTGAGACCCTGGCCGAAAGTTCGGTTTCGGTTTCGGCTGAAATACCAGTTTCGGTCGGACACTACCAATTAGTATCAGTTCGTGTATGTTGAATATTATTTGTTTTTCATTGAGGTGTGCGTGATTCATAAAAAATGGTCAAAATTGAGGTAAGAGGTGCGATAAAGTAACTCTGTAAAAAGGTTGTTCCATTTTATCGAATACAACAAGGTCCGCAACACACAAATCATTAAATTTCACTTGATTAGCGCATGCGTAGCATCTGGCTTAAGATACCCAGCATTCACTACATTGAGAAGTTAAATCATCCTGCCTAGAAACCAACCTTGCCAGAATGCATAGGGGCTGGAAAAATTATCAAAAACTTTTTTGCTTCCTATTTTCTTTGATGTTGCTGGAAATTAGTGAAATTTAAAATATTTTTAAAATTGAAAGGTAGGTACTCCTTCCAATTCCATGAAATAAACCGTATTCGATCTATTCAAATTCCAAAGTTTCTCTGTAGACCAGATTTAGTATGGTAAAACAAAATCTAATTCACGACCACTGAATACTCTGCGCTTTCAATATAACATTTTTTTGCCTTACTAAATCTGGTCTGCAGAGAAATGTTCGAAACTGATCTACTCAAATGCGGTTTATTTCATCGAGTGGCAAATTTCATCATTTCCCAGCAAAATTAAAATCATAATCTTGAGTTTTTCGACATAGCGACCCCTCATTCCCTGAAAATATCATTAAAATGAATCTAGCAAATGCATAAGTGTTTCCACCGCAAAAAGTTACTACCCTCACTTGATTCAATCTTCCTCTTCGAAGAGAAGATATATTTTTCAGCAATTTGCAGAGATACCCTATTCTGAAATTTGGCCCTTCAGAAACTGAATACGAATAAATGAATGATATTCCTATGAAAGTAACGTTTCGGAAACTACATTAAAATGTCCGTTTACTTGTGCATGAATAAGCTTCCCGAAATTAGTGAATGGAATTTCAAAACGAGATTTGAAGGGTGGGTTAGATTGAATTGGGGTTGAAAAACATGATCCATAACTTGTATATCCGATTCTTTTTTCGATTTTGCTGGGAAATGATTGAATTTCAAATATCTTCACGTTAATTTGCACTCCTATTGCAACTCAATGAAATTAACCGCATTCGATTAAATCAAGTTCGAAAATTGCTCTGGAGACCAGATTTAGTAAGGCATAATATTTAGAGAGCAGAGGATGAAGTAAAGAACAAAATTCATAACTACGTTATTGAATGTTTTCAAGCAAAACGCCCGGAAAGGTCAATTTCAGTTTTCAATTAATAACATTATGGCATAAAAATTTTACTTATGCCGTCGTTCATTTTTGGCGCTCTAGTTCCTCGGAACTGAGTGCTTATCAATTTGCCCAAATGTCTGTAATTCTCGAATTTTTGGCTGAAAATGGTCTCAAACGATTTGGTTCGACTCACTGATCAATAATCCGAGGTCGAAATCGATTCTGTCCGGCCGGTCGGCCGTAAGGCACGATTACTCTCGAACTAAAGGAGTTTGAGGATTCAAATTTGCAGGTGGGTTTGGAGCGTAAATATCTCGGTTAAGTTCGTTAATGGGCAAAATCCATCAAGCGGTTTCGGAGTTATGGCCGATTTTAGTAAAAACATTTTTTTATGAATATTTCCGAAACCGAGCACTCGATCTATCTGAAATTTAGCATCAAATTGTAGAATCATGACCTTTATACGCATGTGAAGTTTTGTATTGACCAGGTTACCGCAAAGTGTCAAAAAAAATTTTTGGAAATAAAAAAAAACTTCTACAATAACTTTCGAAAGGAATGAGCTAGGCAGTTGAAATTTTCAGAGTAGGCTAGGGAGATGAATATCTCAGCTAAGATCGTTATTGGGCAAAATAGGGCCAAATGGTTTCGGAGTAACGAAAAAAAAATTTTTTTTTAAGCAACAAATTTCAAATTCAATTTTTATTTAAGATGCAGTTTCACCATAAAAATCCATTGATATCATTTTCAACTCCAACAAGCTAATACTTTCGGAGATATGATTTTTCTAAATTTCAATAATGAATCGTACTTCTATGTTTTCACCTTAGACAGAATGCTATAATTATTCTATCTAAGCTTTATTATATGATCGTAAGAGTTCTATAAGAGAGAGTCAAATTTATTACAGCTATTTTAATTTGATTTCTTCCATGGTGCAGTTCTTATTCTCGGATTGCGCATTTAATATTGATAAATAAACTATTATTTGAATTGAATTTCCTTTATGATGCAGTTCTATCATAAGAATACATTGATATAATTCCCAACTCTGAGAAACCAATACTTTCGGAGATATAATTTGTCTGTTTGAACAAGAGCGCCAGAAAGCTCCTGTCCACAGGGCTTGTACCCATTTTTTATAGAGTAAATTCATAAATTTTGGGCACATGTCTGGGGAACAGCGTGTTATTATTTTGCCCAAAAGTCTGTAACGATTTTTTCGATAATGGTCTAAAACGATTGAGGTCACATTTGATTCTGTCCGGCCAGCCGTTGCCAGCGTCTTGAAATTTTCAGGGTATTTCCGAAAACGACGAAGTTCGTTAATGGGCATAATCAGCCCAACGGTTTCCGAGTAATAATTTTGTCATCAACAATACAAATCCGATCTAATTGAATCGTATAACTAGAAAATTGAAAAAAAATTATCAAAAAATATTATTCATCTCATGATGACCTAAGAACGAAAAGAGATAGTGACTTGCAATTTTTAGAGTAGGTTGCGCATCCGAATGCGACATTTGAGTTCGTCAATAGGCATAACCGGCCAAACGGTTTTGAAGTTATACCCATCTAAAATTTGATTGGTATTTCCTCAATAACTCGAAAAATACGAATCATATTTAATTCACAAATGGTAATTAGTAGCAACATTATTATCCACGGTAACAATTATTTACTTTTGCACCGTCTAATGTAGCAGCAATAAAAACCTCACTCTGTAAAAAGGAATGACGTCATAAAATTTGTATGCCATAAGGTGGTTAATTAAAAACTAAAATTGACCTGTCCGAGCCGTTTTGATTGAAAACATTCAATAACGCAGTATGAATTTTGTTCCTTACTTTATCCACACATTTTATAATAATACTAGTTGAATTATCTCGTTGTCAGAGTAATATGTCAAACTTGTACCTCGTTGAAAGAATACCTGAATGTATCTGGCACATTACGCAAATCACAAGGGCGTTCGATGCCGAGAAGGCGACAAAGTGTACCACGTTTCAGTCAGAGCCGACAAAATATACCCGTTTTCGGTCACAACCAATCAGATAGCTAGAATCTATTTCATTGATTGAAACGTGATGGTACATTCAACCTATATGCAGCCCGGATCAGGACGCCATATTTGTTGATGTTTAAAATCGACATGGGTATTTTAGTTATCATACAGTCATGCAGAAACTCAAATTTCGGGAAACGTTCGATTGCAAATTTGCACGAAATTGTGTCTGGGTAAAGTATTATTCTTTATTTTATAAGATCATAAATCACTTCTTACAAGACACCAAAATGTGGTAACTTTCAACTACAAATTTCAGAATAAAATAATTCACAACAATAATAAAAGGATATGCCTATTTATAACACTACATCTCAATACTGTTCGATATAAATAACACAAGAAATATATTAAAAGCTAATTAATAAATGGTAGTATAGGTACATTTGCAAACCTTACATTCTGTATAGATGGAAACAAACTGAATATTTTACATTAATATTGATGTTTCGATAGGGTTACAGCGATTTATAACATCTTTATCAAAAATATCTCGAAATTCAAGCTTTTCAGCAAATACATCACGATTCTGTTGCAGTCACTTTATCTCACAATCTGTAGCCAAAATATAATTCATCTAAGCTACAACTTTTACTGCTATGATGAAATGTAATGGTTCACACTAATTAGCGGAAAATAATTCAAAATACGATACATTCCTCTGATGATATAACAAATATAAAATTGGAGAACTTCTTAAAGTATCCGTTTGAAATTCAATGAATTATGATGCTTTTTTATGCAAACAACCATATGTAAAATTGACCAAATGAGATTCCGTTTTTTAAATCTAATATCATGACAATACATTTGAAAATTATGGTTGAAACATTGACTACAAGTTCTCAAGTGAAAACTCTATAAATTTTATGCCTCAAATAAATCATTAAGTCCTCAAATCAAAATGGGATAATAAACTCGATTGTTTGGATTCTTTTCATCTCATTTGAACTCTCTACCTATCACAATAACATTTTACTGATATTCTTTGCAATATAACATACATTATAAAGTTAATAATTTGGAACATCTACTTTATTACTCTATATAGAGGTTAATTCTGATTTTTCAGATTTAAATTTGAGAATCATGGTATCTTTAATGCTCAGAATGATAAATTGGAGAAATGAATAAACGGCACATTTTACCAATAAAATACTACTGCCAGAAAAACAGGTAAATACAGAAAAGTTGAAAAAATACGGATGAGATCATTCAAAAACCGTATTTGTAGAAAACGGGATAATAATTTGAGAAATATGCAGATTTTTTCATGATTCTTCGACATGAACAACGATAAATTAATTAAAAATTTCATGGACCTTGATAATATTTACATTAATAATTACCGAAAAGAGTATGGCGATATATATATAAATGTCAAGGATTTTTCAAAGAAGCTTTATATATAGAAACTCTTCATCCAAACTAACTTTTATTGCCCATAAGAATTCCTTTGCTTATTATACTACGATATAAATCAGATCTGAAGAGTTTCAATGGAAATTAACATAGATATATTCCGAATTGGGACTTGTTAAGCTTGCAATGAATACTATTTTTAGACATGGGACCTAATTGGCTTCGAATATCGTTTATAACTTAAGTAGAATAAATAATATATCCATTTCCTGGGGATTGTAGAGACAGCTGCCAATCTGAACATAATTTCAATAAAAAATTTGTTTTTTTTTCAATAGTTGAGACATAATTTTCGAGAAATATTGAAATCAGAAATATGATTATTAAAAATTATTTCTTTCACATTATATCCTGCTTATTCATGATTGTACGCTGCTCGTGTGTAATGAAGATATTTAATCGTATTATTCCATACTTCTATGATGCAATAAATCCATTTCTGACTTCTGACTAAACTTTATTCATTTGGCTAGCACAACTAGCACGTTTCTAATGAGTTTATGGAATACTTTTAATGATTAACTTGGTTCCAAGTATATTTCATAATTTGTAGCTGTGATGATTTTAATATGATATTTGCAGAATGGAATATGTGTGCCAGATTTAAACTTTGAAAAAGCCTTGATGTGTAACGATAAGCTGAGTATTGAAGTGTATAGCAAAATATCTGATTTCCATTTGTAGACTCAACTATTGAAAGATTAGTTGACGAAAGAAAGAATATGAAGAAATACCTAGGTACCTAAAAACTTTATCACTGAACGAGTCACTGAAATAATTGTGATATAAGATCATTTCTTAACCTCTATTGATCCAGAATTTCCCCAATATTCTCAATCCTCAAAATCCATCTAAATCACGTGAATACGTTTCGTTCCCAAACGAAATTGGTTGTCTTCAATGATATCAAGACGTATGATTGATTGCTCAGTCAACATATCTCACTCTCTGCAATCTCCCTTATATCTACAATATACACCGGAATGTTTCTGCTACACATAAGAGACTAAATATCATATATATTTACACAAACACAGTCTTAATATGTACAATCACTATATACTAAATCAGATTTTGGAGCGGTATAATGGAATCAAATAACATCACAATAACATCTTATTCACAGAAAAAAAGGGAATTCATGTTATATGAATCATGATAAAACTAAGAATTAGAACAAGCGGATATATCGCCAACCTACTACCATCGCCGCTATCGTCCTTCTTAGTTAATTGCTGAACAGTATTGTCATCAGTGTGACCAACTGGTCCAGGTTCCGCGTCGTTTGGCACCACATCGTTGGACATTGGTCTCTTGGAGGACTTTTCCTCCACCATGTATATGTCTTCAGTGTTTGGCATAGGTACCGGAATGGTTTGAGTTTGACTGGTTTTTTGGGTGGTTATAGAGGTTGTTCTGGCCGTCGTGGTGGTAGTCGGTACCAGGGTATTGTTACTTAGGAAATATACAGGTCCAAATTCTATCACAACACCAGTCATGTATTTCATCAACAAGCTATCTCTTAGTATGCTCTCTAATATTTCGCTGTCCTTGTAGTAGGCCGTTACGGTTGAGATATATGGTATGTCACTTTCAGTATAATTCCCCTTGAGGGTAACGTTAACTGCGGTACCCTCTTCCATTAATCTGTCGATTGGCACAACTTCAGTTCTGTTGGCAGAGTTTGGTATGCCCCATTTTCCAGAGTAATCAGTTCCGTTAGGAAGATTAACTGTGAATGGTAAAGCGATAAGTAGACCATGATCTTTACCCCAATCTATGAAATGTGTGTAATTATAGCTCAATACTGTGTCAACCCTTTGTACTCCTTCAACCTCATTCTTCAAAACTGTAGTACCAAGGATCCTAGGATGATTCTTGTGCTTACTCTTGATCTTATCAAACTTAGTGGGTTTGAATTCGTACCTTATTGGTTCCTGCTCAACAAGAACCTCCCCATCTTCGAATTTCAATTCTTTGTTGTTCTGATCAACTAGGGAAAATACTCCCAGATTCTCGCTTGGATTAAAATTTCCGGCGGTATGCGTAAGTGCACCTTCCTTCTGATGGTACTTTACTGGTCTTCTGGCAACAAAGATACTGTCGCTTCCTTGAACACTGCCTTGAGGTATTAGGGTGTACTTACTCTTTTGGAACCAACTGAGTCTTGATCGCTGCTCTCTATTGATGAGGATTTCGAAATTCTTCTCTTCGTAGACTTTCCTATATACGGAGACTATACAAACATTCTTGTCTACATTTTTTCTATATTGGCCAGGTACCCATATAGCTGCCACTTTAGCCCTACAAACGTAAACTGGAATTTCCTCCTGTTTATCTTCCACATCTTCAGTGCCTGAAAATATATTATTATTAATTTTCGTCACTGTGCGAGAAAATTTGATTATATTCGAATAAAAACGATATACTTTGTTATTGTCTCAGCTTTAAAAATTGTATATAGGGATTTGTTTTCCTGATTGAAATCAGTCTAAACCCCTGACATCATGAAACATTTTGTGAGGTAACATTTAAAGTAGAATTTCGTATGATCATAAAACATTGAATTTTGGCGCTCTTGTTCCTCGTAAAACAGAATGCTTATCAATTTTCCCAAATATCTGTAATTTTAGAATTTTTGGATGAAAATGGTCTTAAACGTTTTGGTTCGCTCACTGATCCAGAATCCGTGGTCAAAATCGATTCTGTCCGGCCGTCCCTCCGGCCGTTAACACGATAACTGTCGAACAGAATCAGCAAGACAGTTGAAATTTTCAGAGTAGGTTTGGGAGATAAATATCTCGGTTAAGTTCGTTATTGGGCAAAATCGGCATGTTGGTTTCGGAGTAACGGAATTTTTTATTCTGGGGAACATCGCGTTATCATTTTGTCCAAATGTCTGTAAATTTCGAATTTTTTGCCGAAATTGGTCTCAAACGATTGGGTTTGACTCCCTGATCAAGAATTCGAGGTCAAATTTCGTTCTGTCCGGACGGCCGTCCGTAGGTGGCGCATCCCAATACGACGGACAAGTTCGTTAATGGGCATAATCGGCCCAATGGTTTCCGAGTAATAATTTTGTTTTCAACTAATACAAGTCCGATCGAATTGAAACTTGGTGAGTAGTTGTACAATGCTAAACTAAGCACGTTTGTAAAATTTTGTGAGAATCGTATCACTAGAAAATTAAAAAAAAAATTATCAAAAAATATTATTTATGTACCGATCATCTAAGAATGGAAATAGATATCGATTTAAAATTCTCGGGTAAGGTTGTGCATCCGAATGGGACATTTGAGTTTCTTTATAGGCATAATCGGCCAAACGATTTTGGAGTTATACCCATCTGAAATTTGGTTGTTATTTCCTCAATAACTCGAAAATACAGAACCGATCCAATTCAAACATGGTTATCAGTTGAAGAATGCCAACGCGAAAATTCTTACAGAATTTCGTGAGGATCGTATAACTAGAAATTTTTCAAAAAATCATTGAAAAAATGTCTATCTATCTGAAACTATTCGTCCGACATTGCTGAAATTTTGCGAGAGCCTTCAAAACCTAACTCTACTACCATGTTCCCAGTTTGTACACGATCGGATCTATATTGTTGGAGATCCGAGGAGCCTTGTGTGAGTTCAGTAGCTGGATGGGTGATCGTTGCCTCAATAACTTTTGAATGAAAGGAGATAGGGACTTGCAATTTTCAGGGTAGGTTGCACATCCCAACGGGAATGTACAATGGGAATTTACCATGGTAAATTCGAATTAATAGTGAGGGAATATTTATTGATGGTTAATCGACGGATATTTCGCCATTTGTCAATTACTTCTTAGCTATTGTTAGTTCAATTATTGGAATAAATGTAAATATAAATATATCTATCTATCTACTATAGCTAGTCACCATCGATGTTCAGTGAAATATATTGATTGAGCGCGCACAAGCTCCTGAGCCGAGGTCAGTGTTTTTGCAATTTGTTGTTATTGGCGTTTGATATTTAAATGATACATACGAATATAGCAGTATTCAATTTTACTTTCTTCAATTCAGAACGAATCGCTTCATCTTAGGACCTCTTGTTGGCCAGACCTTACGTCTTTATTATATACCAGGATCGGTTAATATAATAGCGAAATATATTAGTTTCAAACGAATTCCACTATGTTATTTATGAGTTCCAGAAACTAATTTGTTTTTGCATAAGCATATATCTACCGTATCAGCGAGCAAAGTGCAGGTGGCTATTTTGAACCGAATCTATCGACCTGGAAAAACAGGTTGATAAAAAGTAGCACAAACTAGGCATGATTTCATATTATCCAAGAGAAAATATTAATTCGTGTTAATTAATATACAGTGTGTTTTTCAAGGTGAATCCTCTGATCAAAAGCAGGTAGAATTCATTTCAAAAATCGTTTAGGTATACACAAACGGCAAGATGATGGAATGGCTACCCAAATTTGACATACATTACGAATCCAGTTTCAGCGAGTAGCTACAATGCCAAATTTAAGACCGATTCTTTGTTGGATATTTTTATACATAGTGAATATACACTTGAGATGAACTGACAAAATGGAACAACTGTAGCGTACCGGAGATCAAGTCAGACGATATTGGCCACCATTCACTGTTGGGTCAAACATTAACAGTGGTGTGTCAAGTTGGTGTAAGGATACCGTAACAAAGCCTACAACTTACTCTCCTGACTCGCACCAGCTCCTAGGAGCTTCTTGGGGAAAACCTAGGAGGATCAGTATAATCATAATGATGGCTTCAGTAAGTGCACCAAAGATGATTGACCTTTTTTGCTTTTTTAATTATTTGATAATGAAGTCAATCTGCAAGGATACCGCTCAGAAGCTATTTGAAGCTTGTGCGAGTCAGGAGAGTTAATTGTGTCCTTTTTAGGCTTTGTTACTGTATCCTTACGCCAGCTTAGGCACAGTACTGCTAATATTTAACCCAACAGTGAATGGTGGAAACTATCGTCTGACTAGATCTCCGGTTCACTCTATCCACTGAGCTTGAAGCACAGTCCTCATATTATTTTGAAAGATTTCCTTTCAATTATGTTCATTACTACTGTCTGGTCTACGCTTTACCGTCGGTCGAAATGAAGAAAAAGGTTGCGGTTAGGGGATCCCCGTCAGTAACGAAATTGCCTACGCCTATTCTACAAATACGTCACCGAAAGTGCTCTCTACAATGCTACCTGCACCCAAAACAACGAACAAAGCTTCTGCTCATGCGCAGAACGATAAATAACGACAGGGACAGCATGAAATTCAAAACTGTCCCTAGGGGAACGGTACGGACATTACGCTATTGCCCAGAAACTGACTTCCACGCGTACAGAATTGCCTTGATTTTATCTTTAAAACCTTCATAAGTTCTGTCGAAATCACACAATCTCATACCAAACTCCAATTCTTCAGTACCAGTGGTTCAGGAGATATCGCATTTTCAATCCACGCATGCGCGGACACGATCAAGGGGATTCTATGGAGAAATTGCACCCGCCATCTCAAAATCCCACTCCTCTCAGACGAAAACTACAGGGGCAGCGCGAATTTCAAAATTGGCCCAAGGACCACGTTATAAATACTCCCCCTCGAAACTAGCTTGCACACGCACATAATTGACATGTGGTGGTGATATGGCCTTCCAGTCGTTTCCCACTCACTCAACTTTCAAGCAAATGTTGAATGAAATTTTAAAATTGCACACGTCATTCATCCACTTATTCAATCGCCACCTTACTTACAGTTATGCGTCCGAGTAAGAACAGATGGAAATGTAGAATTTCTCCAAAATCATCCAGTGCGTATGCAGAACTTCCAAAAGAATGAATTCAGGCATTTCACATCTCACATCAAAATGACCAATTATATAAAACGCACTTTAGATTTCACAATTCCATATTTAAATTAGTTGCCCTTGTACATATGCTAAGGATCGCAATAATTTGATAAAACATGTATGATTCGCGTTGAAACTGAAATAATTCACCCAGTATTTTCGGAATCCTACATGGTTAATTTTTTCTTCAGGCTCCTAGGAGTCTATTTTCAATGAAATTTTTCACGCCCCAAGACGTCATTATGGGTCATCTAAATGGCAAAGTTGGACTCCGAGTTAGACTCAATCCGATATGTGGTTAGAGAATTTCAAGCAAAATAATTGAATATTTTTTTAGTCGTGCGATCATCATGAAGTTCAACATAAGTCTTATGTCGGTAATTAGCAACTAACTACCGAGTTTCGATTCAATCCGATCAAAATAAAACTACTCATTCATATAAAGGTCGTAATTCAACAATTATGTGCGAAATTTCAGATAGATACATGAATAGTTATTCAGTAAAATAAATTGAACTCAAAATAACTCCGGAATCACTCGGCAGATTTCGCACTTTAACGAACAACCGAGATATGCATGCTCCAAACCCACCCTAATTCTCTAACTCATTTCGTTCAAGAGTTATCGTACTTACGGTTGGAAGGACAGAATTGGATTTGACCTTGGATTATTCAGTGAGTCGAACCCAATTGCTCGAGGACTTTTTCGGCCGAAAATTACAAAAATACGGGCATCTGGGCAAAATGATAGCACGTTATTCCTGCCGGAACAAGCGGCCAAAATGTAAATGAAAGATGATTATAGAGGATAGTCGTGCCATCTTAGCGACAAAATGTATTTCGGCGATCCCTTTACGCTGAAATTTTAGGTGATCAATCCCCGGGACTTTCCCGAGAGTATGTTCATCAAACTACTCGATTTTGAGATAATGAGAAAACGAAGCTTTAAATCGGCACATTCCCGGACCCAATGGACAGATAAAGATTTTGCGCATTCACGAATTTTATCTTTTCTTTCAAGTCTGTTGTGGCAATATTTGGATCCGAGCATTCCTTACCAACAGAAGATTTCGTATCCGCAATCTTATTCCGTTTCGAGGCATGTGACAAGTGGCGTGCCCCAAGTCTCGATGTTGGGACCTCTTCTGTTTCTTCTCCATACATCTGACCTATCGAATAATATTAAATATTCGCAAATGCACGAAAATTTTCAACAATGCCCTTAATTGCGGTCATATTCTGCAAGATCACCTGAAGAACATTACTGCTCTGATGTGATAAATAGTTTATACCACTTAAATTCGATAAATGCGTGGTCATTCCTATGGGCAAAAATAATCCCCGTCGCAGATCATATATCATTGTATCATGTGGACCTGTGAGTCATGGTCTGCGAAGATCTCTCTTGATTGGAGCATGACGAATCTACTGTCAGAAGAGAGAGTAAATTATTGTTCCTCCTACAGAGCTCATTTCGAGGATATAGACAAGCAGCTTTATTTTTTATGTATTTCATTATGCTAACAAAAATCTACATCAGACTAATAACATCTCGAAAACGTTCAACTCGAATTCCTTACGGTATTACGGAAAGTTATTCTTTCCTCGGTCTCACCAAGTTTTCCTAGAGGCTTGATAACCACCTTCTGAGCTTTCCATGGTTTTTTGGTGTGGACATGTCTCTTTTATTGGCACTCTTGTTCCTCGGAACAGAGTGCTTACCAATTTGCCCAAATGTCTGTAATTTTCGAATTTTTCGATGAAAATGGTCTTAAACGATTTGGTTCGACTCACTGACAGTTGAAATTTTCAGAGTAGGTTTGGGAGATAAATATCTCGGCTAAGTTCGTTATTGGGCAAAATCGGACAGATTTCGGAGTAACAAATGTAACATGTGAAAATTACATAACAAATTCCAAATTAAAATTTTTCAATATGCAGTTTTACCATAAGAATCCATTGATATCATTTTTAACTCTAGCAAGCTAATACTTTCGGAGATATGATTTTTCAAAATTTCAATAATAAATCGTATTTCTATGATTTCACAGAATGATATAATTATTCTATCTATGAATTGTTATAATGTCAACTTATTTTCCTGAGACATGACGTTGTCTTATTCATTTCAGCAATCGTAGAATTATCAGAATTATAATATAATATCATACTTTTTGTTGGTTGATATTTTCATGCGGATGGTCAATCCATACGATGATGGGAATGGTAATGGTTAGTTAATAATATTGAGTTCAGAATACCTCCACTAAAAACAAAACTGGAATATTGGTGTATTGGAGTATTGGAGTGGATTTGAGGAAAGAATATATATTATCGTTCATCATAGAATTGAGGAATGAATATCTCGGATGATTTCGTTGTTGGGTAGAATTTCTCTATTGGTTTTGCATTGATAATTTTTGGCACTCTTGTTGAATTTAAATTCTTCTATGATGTTTGAATTCAATTTCTGCTAAGATGAAGTTCTTTCATAAGAATCCATTGATATAATTCCCAACTCTGAGAAACCAATACTTTCGGAGATATAATTTGTCTGTTTGAACAAGAACGCCAGTAAGCTCCTGTCCACAGGTCTTGAACCAATTTTTTATATTAAAAGTGGCCTCTCGACTGCTTGGACATCGGTTTAAGTTCAAGAAGCGAAACTTCCACCAGGAATGTAGACAGAATTTCCTTGCCAACATAATCTTCGATGTCTGGAATGGTCGTTTATTCATCATCAGTTCATTACTTCCAGTATAGGATTGAAGAGCAAGGGACCTAATTTCAGTTGATTTTTGAGTACATATTTCTTTTTCGAATTTTTTTTTAAACTTGTTACTGTTCGACTTTTTGTGCGCGTGTTTTTGGGAACAGCATGTTATCAATTTGACCAAATGTCTCTAATTTTCGAAAATGGTCTCGAACGTTAGGTTTGACTCACTGATGAAGCATTGCAGGTCAAATTCAATTGTTGCCACGATATCTTTCGGACGAAAAGATATAGCGACTTGCAATTTTCAAGGTTCGTTAATGGACATAATTGGTCAAACGGTATCGGAGTGATGGCCATATGAAATATGGTTTACTCAATGACTCAAAAATTACAGATCCACTCATTGAAACTTGGTAATTAGTTGTAGAATGCCAACGCTCAAAGTTCTGCAAAATTTCATAAGGATCAAATCACTAGAAAAAAAATAATTCAGATTTCCCTGAAATTCCGCACAAACCTTCAAGACGCCATTTTACAATAGAGTACCGGACTTTAGCTTAGTAGTTCAGCAAATTATTGTGAAATTCTACTTTGGTATCTGCTTCTGAAATCTCAAATGATGTAAATCTCAGTTTATTTCGAAGGCTGCAATAGCCGTGACGTTAGTTTGCTCAACTGCCGAGCGGAAGATCCGGGTTCGAATCTCCGCTCAGTAAATTCACTATTTATTTATTTTAATATTTGAATACAATTAATTTTTTAAATGTTAACGCTAAAAAGATGGATTGAAGTTTCACTACTATTTGCACCATCAATCGTGAACTTTTTGCGCGCATGTACTAAAGAACAACGGGCTATCATTAGCTGATCATCACTGATTAAGAATTCGTGGTGGAATAAAATTCTGTTCGACTGGCCGTCCACCGTTCGTTGACTCGAAAACCTTCAAACGGAAACAGATGACGTAATTTTCAGGGTAGGTTGCGGATCCGAATGCGACGGTTAAGTACGTTAATGGGCATAATCCGCCGAATGGTTTCAGAGTTATAGAATGAGTATCGTATCACCAGAAAAAAACATTGTAACAGTGGACAAAGAAAAAATATTTCTCCGAAAAAATAAAAGAGTTTCTTCAAATATTTTATATTTCAGGAACTATTTGTCAGATTTCACTGAAATTCCACACAAATCTTCAAGTCGAATTTTATTTTCCCTAAATTTTTCAAAAATTCAGATCCGATCCAGTTGAAATCTTGGTTGAAAAAAGACGGCTTGAAAATTCATTCAGTATTTCGTGAGGGTATGGGAGGCTTGAATAGACAAAAGAAAATGCGCGCATAAGATCCTGACTCACGTCAGAGCTTCTTAAGAAATTTTTTGAGTACTGGTTCTATGTATGTATTTCTATGACAATAATAATAAACTTCACAACTATTTCATCTAGTTATACAAGGTGCGGCAGAACCAATTTAGCAGTTTGAAGGAGTAGATGTTCGGTCGGGGTAGGCAGGTGCAGTAGGTCCCCTTTTATTCTGTCGGCATCACCATTTCGGTACCCAACATGGCTTGGACCGGAATACACCGTGGTTTTGCTGTGCGAGCTTTTTGGCGCGCTGTTCAGCTGAACAGAGTGTCTATCAATTTGCCCAAATGTCTGTATTTTTCAAATTTTTGGCGAATAATGGTCTCAACTGATTAGTTTCGACTCACTGGTGAATAGCCCGAGGTCAAAATTGATTCTGTCCGGTCGGCCGTCAGCAAGATTTCGCCCGAACGCAATGAGTTAGAGCCGACGCACACGGGTCGACCGGCATATATTTGACGCGATCAGAATCGCATCGGCAATTTCAGCGACCTGTCATTCAGGCCTTTGCTTTATCGTTCAGTCTTATGATCACAGAATAAAATTCATTCAAGCCAGAAATTCATCGATGCGCATAATATTTACATTCCACATAACCTTACAATAATATTGAATACAAGAACGAAATCAATGCAAAATGATGAATAGGAAAAGCTCTATCACTCACCAACAATTTGTGATGCCAAAATTACATTCAGTTATGTTATCTGCGATCTACCATATCCACTACTCTATTCTATGATCTTCCTGGTTAGAAAATAATGATGAAGCGGTATCTCCACTCGAATTTTTGCATTTATAACCAGTATAGTATATCATGTCTATTCATATATCATAGATGCTTATAATTACATTCTATGCATCTTATATGCAAGATGCATAGAATGTACGAATTCATATTCTAAAACTAGACGTCATACTCCCATACTCGTTGCGATTTGGAGCATTGGAGCGTACGATTTGGAAAGAACGATTCACGCGATCGGAGTGCAGGAAGTATATACCGACATATCGCGCGTCGCTGACGTCATGGAGGTAAGTTTGTGTAGTTCTAATTTATATTTATATTGATTTAGACCATTATTTTTTGTATAAATGGCCCATTCCTTCTATATTGAATTATAAGTAGATACCTGAAGAGTCTAGGGAAAAAAATTGGCTCAGTTATAGACAAATTATCGAAAAAAAGAAATTTTATGAAGATTCTCGCTTACATCAACCTCAATTACCCTTCTTCTTCTACCTTCCAGATACAAACGAGTACTTTATAAGTTGTTAGGTACTGATAAATAATCTGTAAAATACCCATAAAATCTTCTACAATTTTAATGAATTTCAATTTCTAGGCCTCTCTCAATTTAATATTCGTTGAGGAAGAAGAGAAGTAATGAAAGGCGTGGAACAATGTGGATAATTGTTCGGGAGTTTGGTAGTTATTCCCCCAAGAACTTGAAATAATTCAAGCCAAATTCCAAAAATCTAAGACCTGTGGTTGGTCAAAAATTTTGTATACCTATTTGATTGGATTATATATAATTGTATGTATTTATTTTAGAAAAGTGCTACCTAAATTATAATTATTTACAAAATACATTCAGAAAAGTGTGAGACCAACATCATTTACTTGTTTTATTCTATACTGGAATATTTAATACACATGAAATTGTTAAAATTATGTTAATAAAGAAATTATTGTTCATAAAGATTTGTTTCATTTTGAAGTATATTTCCTTTCGAATCATTCTGAATTTTGAAAACGGAATGATAAACATTCCGAGAATTCAAACTTGAGGGAAACACAGAGCATCGTAGTAATTATATACTAAAATGACATATATTTCAACAAGCGGACACCCCTTAGAACCATAATGGAATGTATCCACTTATTTTTAATCTCTCTAATTTATGGCATAAATGTCACTACTTTAGTGCACAGTTTACAAGGAAGGCAGTACTTCTTATGTTATATTCTGTGGTCCTAACTAACCAAGTAAGAAAGAAAGGTTATGTGGAATATACAAATTTCGCGCTTCAATGGACTTAGGGGGGGGACTCTTAGGGATTTGAGAGAGTGATCACATGACTGGAAAATGGAAAAAAAATATTTAAAGAAATTCTGTATCTCTGAAACTATCCGTCAGATATCGTTGAAATTCTACGTGAGCCTTCAATACCTTATTTTATAGTGGAGTTCTAGATTTGACTCGATCGGATCTATATTGGTGAAGATTTGCCGAATTATCGAAATATTACAACGATCAAGGTGTACCGGTCCACTAGATTACATTCGACAAAATAAGATTACACTCGACGTGCCTGGAGAAAATTTAATGAATCATGTGTATAGATCTGCCGTAGTCAAATTTGACGATACGTCAGTAACAACATTCGTTCAATACCTAGTGAGAATTGGATTTATACCTTATTTTACGGCCAATTTCTTGATCGAATAATACATAACATGAAGATATTTTTCTAAAATTAGAAGTTTGAAAATAAGGTATCAAAGGTCAGCAATAACAATAGTTCGATTTCAGGTTTCATCCCGATTATTTAGTGCTTCTCTAGCCTAATGGTAGAACTGGTAGAGCACCTAGGTACCGGAGTCGATTCCCATGGACGAAATGATTGATCTTTTTTATTTTTTTTCCAATTCTATCGAAATAATAACTTTGAGAAAAGGGTTATGAATGGCAGTCGATATTTTCATAAAATTACGTGGGCACTTTCGTATGTTATTAGATATTAAAAAAAAACACTGCTAAAAGGGTGTTTTTGATAAAATGACAATTATTAGTTCCGCATGGCACAACCGTAGGATTCGACTGATTTGTGTCATAGGAATAAATTTCAGAATAAACTATTGAAAATAAATCACCGCTATACAGGTGTTTTAAATCTCATGGCACAATTGCATCATTAAACTGATTTGTGTCCTTACGCCGCCACAAACAAAGCACTGTTTATTTTCGACCTAACAGTAAATGTACTTATATATTCGAATGGTCCTTACACCAACTGAAACACTGTTTGTTTTTGACCCAACATTGAATGTATGTATTTGAGTCGAAACTAATCGTTTGAGACCATTCTCGGCCAATAGTTGGACCAGTTTTTGCGCGTATGTTCTGGGGAACATCGCGTTATCATTCTGCCCAAATGTGAAATTTAATTCTGTGGTGCCGTCCGGCCGTTGCCACGATAACTTAAGAACGGAAAGAGCTAGCGACTTGAAATTTTCAGGGTAGGTGGCGCATTCCAATACGACGGACAAGTTCGTTAATGGGTATAATCGGCCCAATGGTTTCCGAGTAATAATTTTGTTTTCAACCAAAATATATCCGATCGAATTTGGTGAATAGTTGTAGAATATAAACCTAAACACGTTTGTGAGAATTTTGTGAGAATCGTGTCACTAGAAAATTTTAAAAAAATTATTAAAAAATATTATTTAAGACACGATAACCTGAGAACGGAAGGAGATAGCGGCTTGAAATTTTCAGGTTAGGTTGTGCATCTGAATGCGACATTTGAATTTGTCTATAGGTATAATCGGCCAAACGGTTTTGGAATTATACCCATCTGAAATTTGGTTGTTTTTTCCTCAATAACTCGAAAAATACGAAACCGATATAATTCAAACATGGTTATTAGTTGTAGAATGCCAACGCCAAAATTCTTGCGGAATTTCATGAGGATAATATAACTAGAATATTTCAAAAAAATTATTGAAAATAATTGAAAAAAATTCTATATATCATAAACTATTCGTCCGGCATGGCTGAAATTTTGGAAGAGCTTCAGAATCTAACTCTACTGCAGAGTTCCAAGTTTGAACACGATCGGATCCATATTGTTGGAGAACCGAGCAGCCTTTTATGAGTTCGGTAGGTGGATGCAAATCGTCGTATTTTTGCGAGAACCTTCAAAAGCATGAATGTCATGATGACATATTTTTGCGCGTAGGTTGGGAAAATCGTGTTATGTCATCACAAATCTATGGGAGATGATAGCCCTACATTAGCGGTCAGACGTGGTTTTGAAAGAGATCCTCCTTAGGAAAAGAGGCAACTAAATATTGAACGGATTTCTATGAACAAGAGTGAATATCTGTGAGAAATAGAGAAGGCGATTCTTCTTCAATAGATCCATGTGCCTTCAGAGGAGTATATTTGTGAGAGGGGACTTTTGAAAGGTTATGTATTATTTTTAATATATCGCTGAAATTTGCTGAAGGCTTCAAAACTTAACTTTAAATTAACCACACTTTCTGATCTTGTAAGGTGAGAAGCTCATTTCTCGATATTAAATCTCGCGATAGGCAGAGAGGAATTTTAGGCCAGTTTTTCTATCACTAATGAGATTATATCTTTGTTTCACCTTAACACCTTTAGATCTATCAATGGGCATTTATTGGTTAAGAATAAGTAATTGAATATTACAGGAATTCAATTGAATTTCATTCAATATGTTAGTAACTAAACAAATAATTTTCGTTAGGGGGCGTCCATAAATTACGTGAGGTGTTTTTTTAAATTTTCTGTATGGACAATAGAACATACGCGCAAAAGCTTCTGACTTCACGTCAGTGCTTGAACCAATTTTTTTTTGGACGATTGTTTACAGTCGGATTTATATTCTTGGAAATATGGTGAATATTATTATTCATTATATAATGAATAATATAATATATATAATAATATAATATATATAATATAATATAATATATATAATGTCCTGAAGCTAAGCAGCCTTCGGCGATTTCAGTACCTGAATGGGTGATCGGTCTGGCTATAATTTCAAATAGCGCGCCAAAGCTCCTGGGCACAGTGCTTTTGCAACGACCTATCTGTGATTGCGACGCAAAAAGCTTTTCGGCGACGGTTCAAGACTCCTCACAATAAAGCTGTTCCTACTGCAAAAACAATTCGGTACTGGATTCGGCAGTTGGAGGAAACTGGTAGCATACTGAGAATAGGTATACACAGGGCAGATGAAGATCCATCAGAATACCAGAGCTAGTGAGAACAGCATTCGAGCAATCGCCAACACGTTCTGCTCGAAGGTATGCACTATTGCATTGGGCGTTTCAGACCTTAGTAGGAGGATTCATTTATATTTGAATTTCCATCCCTTCAAAATGGTTCAAGAATTGAATCCAGCAGACAACGCTAATCGTCAAAATATGTGTGCCTGCGCGGCAGCCCGATTTAAACATATGCGGCTTATTTCTTTGGGAATATCTTAAGGAACAGTGTTTAAACGTCGCCCCAAAACCTGCTAGAGGTAAAGGAGCGGATTGTCGAGGAAGTAAACGCGATACCCCGCGAAATGTGTCAACAGGCTGTTCAAAACCTAAAGTCCTACTGATTTAAAAAATAACAAATTGGAAAAGCACTGTGGCCAGGAGCTTTGGTGCGCTGTTCAAATTTATAGCCAAGCCAGTCATCCATCCAGGTACTGAACTCGTCCAAAGCTGTTTAGTTTCAGGAAAAAAGTAATATACCCAATATTTTCAAGAATATAATACCTACTGTAAACACAAACGTCCAAAATAAATGGTCCATTTATTAGCCGAGAATAGTCCCAAACGAATAGTTTCGACTCAAATGCATGCCTTTCACTGTTGGGTCGAAAATAAACAAAACTGTGTATTTGGTGGCGCAAGTACCCAGTCAAAAACAAAAATTCACTCTTGGGTAAAAAATAAAAAGTGCTGTTTTTGTGGTGACGTAAGAACCCATTCGAATCCATACATTTACTGTTGGGTCGAAGCAGTGCTTTGTTTGTGACGGTCGGAATCGTACGGTTGTGCCATGAGGGCAGTATAGCCCTGTACAGTAGTATTTTTTTTCAATATCTAATAATATACGAAAATACTCAGGTAATTTTATGAAAAATCGACTTAATTCCGTCCATAGTCCATTTCTCAAAGGTATTATTTTGATAGAATTGGAAAAAAATCGACCTACTTAACAAGAATTTGTACCACTAAGCCAGAGAACCAATAAATAGTTAATAACTTGAACGAATGTTATTACTGACCTTTGATACCTTTTTTTCAAATTTCAAAAAAATATTATCATGTTACATATTATTCGATCAAGTTTAAATCGAGGCTGCAAAATAAGTTACAATCATAGACAAGAAATACATATCGTCGGCAACACCGCAAAACCAAGTAACTGATAAAAATTCAAAAATGAGATTTCGGCGGGTGTGCAAATTATTTTCAAAGAGTAAACAGACACTGAGATAATCAATATCAAGTGGTTTGTAACTATTTTGAATTTAAACTAATTCATCAATCCAAAATTATGAAGTTTTTACTTCGTTCTGAAAATGTTGGTTTTTGCAGTTACTTGGTTTTGCGGTGTCGCCGACGATATTCTCACTAGGTATTGATCGAATGTTGTTACTGACGTATCGACTTGTCAAATTTGACCTCAGCCGATCTAATTAATTAAAAGATAACTTCGTTGGTGTAAAACCAGTGGACCAGTACATCTCAACCGTTGGAATATTTCCATATTTCGGCAATATCTTCACCAATATGAATCCGATCGAGTTCAAATCTAGAAATTTACTGTAAAATAAGGTTTTGAAGGCTCTCGCAGAATTTCAACGAATCTTGAAGGATAGTTTCTGCGATACAGAATCTTTTAAATATTGTGCATGTCTTTGTGTCGGTATTTTTCAACTTATTACCGCACTTTAATTCGATCAGATCAGTATTATTCGAGTTAATGTGAAAACAAAATTTCAGATGGCTATAATTATGAAACCACTCTGTGGATTTTGCCCATTAACGAACTTAGCTGGCGCATTTGGACTTCAAACCCACTCGGAAAATTTCAACTCTCTGACACTCTTTGCGTTCGAGCGTAATCGTGCTGACGGCCAGCCGGACAGAATAAATTTTCACTTCGGAATCTTCATCAGTGAGTCGAAACTAATCGTTTGGGACCATTCTCTGTTCACCTGAACAGCGTGCCGAAAACATTTGTTTCGTATATAGCTGGGCTTCTTTTTGGTGCTCCTGTTCCTCGGAACAGAGTGCTAATCAATTTGCCCAAATGTCTGTTACCCTTTTAAGCTGAAATTAGTCTCAAACGATTTGGTTCGATTCACTGATCAAGAATCCGTGGTTGAAATCGATTCTGTCCGGACGTCCCTCGAACGAAAGGAGTTAGAGCATTGAAATTTGCAGGGTAGATTTGGAACGGAAATATCTCGGACGAGTTCTTGAACGGACGAAATATACCAAGCGGTTTCGGAGTTATGTTATATTATGTTATATATATATGTTATGTTATGTTGTATATTTCCGAAACCGATCACTCGATCTATCTGAAATTTAGCATCAAATTGTAGAATAATGACATTTATACGCATGCGAAGTTTTGTACTGATCGGGTTGCCGTAAAGTGTCAGAAATGTTTTTTTTATTTTAACATTATGTTTCTACAATAACTCTCGAACAGAATGAGCTAGGCAGTTGAAATTTTCAGAGTAGGTTTGGGAAATAAATATCTCGAAGTTCGTTATTGGGCAAAATAGGCCAGATGGTTTCGGAGTAACGAAAAAAAAACCTTTTCATAACATTACAAATTTCAAATTAAATTTTTTTTAAGATGCAGTTTCACCATAAAAATCCATTGATATCATTTTAAAGTCTAACAAGCTAATAATAAGGGAGATGTGATTTTTCGAAATTTCAATAATCAATCGTACTTCTATGTTTTCACAGAATGCTATAATTATTCTATGTATGAATTATTATATGATCTGTGTTCATACCCGTACAGGTCATCCTGTTCTATAAGGGAAAGTCAAATTCATTTCAGCTATTTTAATTTGATTTATTTCATGGTGCAGTTCTATCATAAGAATACATTGATATTCTTCCCATAATAATAATAATTTTCGGCAATCTGGCAATTTTGATATCATTCCCAACTCTGACAAACCAATACTTTCGGAGATATGATGTGTCAAAGTTTGAACAAGAACGCCGAAACTCCTGTCCACAGGGCTTGTTATAACTCAAGACTGCTCAACTGGTTCTGCCGCACCCTGTATGATGTAATCTGAAGCCCACTTCATTTTCAACGTAGCATATTCAAGTATTTTGACATTTCATATCATGGCACTCCGGAAAATCATAAAATAGCGCGTCCTCGGGGATTGCTAACGTCGGAAAACGTGGTGAAAATTGCCGTCGCGTTGTTTTGTGCAGTAACATTGGCCATCGGAAAAATTTCCCCTCATAACGCCACATACGAGGTTATATTTGCACCCTTCGTACCCGAGGGGGCTACAAATTGTTGACTGACTTCTGTTTGTCAACTTTTCCCCATTTCTACGACAGGAACGGAGAGGAAATCCAGGCAATCGAGGGGCGAATGAAATAACTTCGTAAACAGGTGGACCGGAAATCGATCAGACGGGACCTTAAGCAGCTTAAACTCAATTGCTTTCTACGGGAACTGCATTTAGGAAATGAAAGTAGCCATTTCTATGCTTTATAATGAATGATTTAGTAAGCAGGATAGGGGGAGTTACACGGGAGTCATTCAGAGCTATTCTGTTTGCGTATTGCTATAAACATTGCTATTCAAGTCATATTGCTATCCTCCTAATTTTGAACAATATGACTATGGTATTAAGTATTCTGTTCGGACTGTTATAGCAGTGTTGGTTATCAATTTTCTCACAGCAATATTGCTATCAAGTAGGTCAAAATTCATTGATTTTAGAGCTGACAACACTGTATTTCATGACTTTTATGTGAAATAGAAGAAGAATTCAACCTTAATTGATAAACATTTCGTCCATTTTTCGGTGGTTATTCGTAATTCCTAACCAAGTATATAAAATGTAACGAAGGACTATAACTTACTATGTTATTTAGGAAACTAACAAGATGGAGTTATTGATCAATTTTCGGGAAACACACCAAATATTGATAACCGCTACCATGACCGAAAAGTTGAGGACTGGCAAACACCTAAAGAAATATTAAATTTTAATTTTTTCCTGCCGTCAGTAAGACTTCGAATGCACACTTCTAAGTGAAGTGGAATAGTATCTTTCCTAGTTTTCTCCTTAACAAATTCCTTCAGTTCTTCAATTGAATCAAAAGAAGACATCTTTGTATTAAGGCTGAATTAATATTTTATTTAATTTTTTTCATCCAGTCGGTCACTCTTCGACTGCATATATCTCTAACTTAGAAGAAGCAGTATATCTCCTAGATTACTCACGAACAAATAAATAAATGAATAAAATTCTCTCAGCTCTCAAATTAAATCAATAGCACCAATCTTATCATCAAGGCTGAATAGTTTGTGAACTTTTCTGTTTACAAATAATAGAAGGGATTGTTAGTGTCAGAACTAAGTCTTAGAAATTTCCTTAAAATTAAGTATTTTAAAGTACCTACCTTTAACAAATATAAACGATTATGTATGCCTAAATTTATTAAAGGACCTACCTATTTTCAATATTTTCGAATTCTTGGAAGAAAAAAGTGGTTCTCTGCCATATTCCAAATCTTGTTAACCTCTTAGCAAGTACTATTATGAGGTTGCTGAGATAGCAATGTGGATAGCAATATGTTTCTAAAAATGACAGATCATATTGCTCAAAATCAATGATCAAGATAGCAATATTTCGAATCTTGCTGTAGAAGCAACATCTTTTTGGCGCTCTAGTTCCTCGGAACTGAGTGCTTATCAATTTGCCCAAATGTCTGTAATTTTCGAATTTTTCGATGAAAATGGTCTTAAACGATTTGGTTCGGCTCACTGATCAAGAATCCGTGGTCGAAATTCATTCTGTCCGGCCGTCCGGCCATAGGCACGATAACTCTCGAACGGAATGAGCTAGAGAGTTGAAATTTTCAGAGTAGGTTTGGAGGATAAATATCTCGCCTAAGTTCGTTATTGGGCAAAATCGGACAGACGGTTTCGGACTA
Source organism: Halyzia sedecimguttata (assembly GCA_937662695.2). Classification (NCBI taxonomy): domain Eukaryota; kingdom Metazoa; phylum Arthropoda; class Insecta; order Coleoptera; family Coccinellidae; genus Halyzia; species Halyzia sedecimguttata. The sequence continues at coordinate 65,912,746 of OW569413.2, read as the reverse complement.
ACAAAAAAAAATTTTTTTTTTACGAAACAAATTCCAAATTAAATTTTTTTTTAATAAGCAGTTTTATCATAACAATCCATTCATATCATTTTTAACTCTAACAAGCTAATACTTCCGGAGATATGATTTTTCAAAACTTCAATGTAAATCGTATTTCACAGATTGATATAATTATTCTATGTATGAATTGTCATAATGTCAACTTATGACATGACATGACATTATCTAATCAATCGAAGAATTATGAGAATAAAGTGTATTCCGAAATGTGAGCGAAGTGAGAAAAATCTCAGTTGTTTGCTCCGAAATTAGTTTTTCTCAGAAAAGTCTTAAATTTCGAAACGGAACATGAAGTAAGAGATCTGAGAGTAGTGAGACTGCTTTTCATCCAGAGACGAATGCTCAGTTCTCTCAATTTATGACGGGACTGACAGAAGGGAATATTGTAACTTCAAAAATATTGGGGTTGAAATACTCGTATTTTAGCGATGCAACGGGGACCTCACTCGAAAATGTTTGAAAATATTACGTAAATATTGAAAGCATAATTCTGTAGTTCGAGAGAGGAGAAAATTTGGTGAACGTAGATCAGGAAATTTTTGATCGATTACAAGGTAATTTTTTATTATTACTTATCTTCTTTCATACATGTTTTATGGAATATCTACTATTTGTAGGTACTTTAAACCTGTTTTGGGCAATTGTCATACGAAACTTGTTTTTTTGGCGCTCTAGTTCCTCGGAACAGAGTGCTTATCAATTTGCCCAAGTGTCTGTAATTTTGGAATTTTTGGCTGAAAATGGTCTCAAACGATTTGGTTCGACTCACTGATCAAGAATCCGAGTGCGAAATCGATTCTGTCCGGCCGGCCGACCAGCCGTAGGCACGATAACTCTCGAACGAAAGGAGTTAGCGGATTGAAAATTGCAAGGTGGTTTTGGAGCGTAAATATCTCGGACAAGTTCGTTAATGGGCGAAATCTATCAAGGGGTTTCGCAGTTATGGCCGATTTCTGTAAAAATATTTTTTATGAATATTTCGTAAACCGATCACTCGATCTATCTGAAATTTAGCATCAAATTGTAGAATCATGACCTTTATACGCATGTGAAGTTTTGTATTGACCAGATTACCGCAAAATGTAAAAAAAAAATTTGAAAATGTGGTGCAGTTCTCATTCTCATGATTGCTCATTTAATCTTGATAAATAAACTATTATTTGAATTGAATTTCCTTTATGATGCAGTTCTATCATATGAATACATTGATATAATTCATAACTCTGAGAAACCAATACCAGATATAATTTGTCTGCTTGAACTAGAGCGCCAGAAAGCTCCTGTCCACAGGGCTTGAACCCATTTTTCGCGCGTGTTCCGCAAGGAACAGCGTGCTATCATTTCGTCACAATGTCTGTATTTTTCGAATTTTTTTGCGAAAATGGTCTCAAACGATTGGGTTCGACTCCCTGATGAAGAATTCGAGGTCAAATTCAATTCTGTCCGTCCGACCCGGCCGGCCGTTAGCACGATAACTCTCGAACGGAGCGAGTTAGAGCGTTGAAATTTGCAGGGCATGTTTGGAGCGTAAATATCTCGGACAAGTTCGTTAATGGGCAAAATCCATCGAGCCGTTTCGGAGTTACGGCCATTTTTAGTTAAATCATTTTTCGAGGATATTTCCGAAACCGATCACTCGATCGATCTGAAATTCAGCATCAAATTGTATAATCATGACCTTTATATGCCTGCGAAGTCTCATAATGATCGGATGGCTGTGAACTAGAAAAAAAAAAAGTTAAATATTTGAAAATGAAATTGAAATTTTGTTTTCACTATAACTCGAGAAAAACTGAACCGATTGAGTTGAAGCTCGGTAGTTATATGCAAAGTACCAACGAAAACACTTATGCAAAATTTCGTCGGGGTAGCATGAGTAGAAAAAATTAAAAAAATTTTTAACTATCAGCGGAATATTTTGCTGGAAATTCCGAAACCAAATATCGGAATGAGTTCAGTTTTGGCACTTCGGTGACCAATAATGACCTCTTGGGGTGTGCAAAATTTCACTGCGGACAGACCACTAGGAGCCTCAAAAAAAATTAATAATTTTGAACTTCCAAACTGGTCAAATTATTTCATTTCGAAGTTCTACACGGAATACATAACATCTGGTGACCATATTCTGACGGGTTTTTACGCGTTTATCTGAATCAATACGATTTGTACGAGGGCAACTGATTAAAATATGGACTACTTACTAGCATGGCAATTGAATTAATGCGTGAACGATGTGTGGAATTTTAAATTGGTTTTCAAAATTAGTCTGAACGGTGAACGACTGAGGTGTAACTGCCTCTTTTGGGCATTTTTTGTTATTCGCATAAGCAGACGAGAAATAATTTAACTGCTCGAGTTTTCTTCTGAGAAGATTGGTGTTTTGGGGTGGAGGATGTTATTCCCCCATAGAATCCCCCGGTGCTGATCTGCGCATGCGTGGATTCAAGATGTGATATCTCCTGAACCACTAGTGTTCGAGAATCGCAGTTTTTTGTGACTGACAGGAAGGCCATAAAGTGACAAAAAAAAAATTCAAGAATTTTTAAATTTTGTTTCCACGATATCTCGTAAAATACTGATCTGATTGAATAGAAACTCAGTAGTTAGATGCAAAAGACCAAAGCGAACACTCCATAGAATCCCCTGGTGAGGGTCGGCGCATGCGTGGATTCAAGAAGCGATGTCTCCTGAACCACTGGTGTTGGATAATCGGAGTTTTTTGTGAGGTGTGTAATTTTGGGAGGACTTGCAGCCATGAGTATATTGCGCATGCGCAGACGAGAAGTGAATGGTTTTGGGTTGTATGGGTTATGTTGGGAGTAATGAGCCGATATTGTGAGGTTTTAAAAGAATATTCATGTCAATTCAGTGCACGGACACAAGTCAGTTTGGGGGAAATAGCGATGTTTCCGAGCTGAAATGTCTGTATGGTGGCCCTGAGGCGAATATATAAATAACTATATTCGGTAGATCTATATTAAAGTACGTACGGATTTGGAAAAGATGCAATTGCGTTCCTAACGGGGGTCCCACAACCGCAATTTTTTTCGATCTACGGTAAAGCTAACAGCCAAACTGTATTGATAGGTATATTTGTTAAAGGAACTTGAAAAAAAAATGCACTGACGTGGAGTCAATACTCTTTGGCGCGCGTGTTCACGGTGGCTAATTTGAATTGAATGATGAGTACTTCAAGCTCAGTGGATAGAGCGAGCCGAAGATCAACCCAAAGGATAGTGGACATCATTCACTGTCGGTTCAAAAATTAACAGTGCTGTATCTAAGCTGCCATCAGGATAAAGTAACAAAGTTGGAAAAGAACACAAGTGATTCTCCTTAGTCGCACAAGCTCCTAGAAGATTCGGGAGGGTCAGTATAATCCTAATCATGTTTATAGCACGCGCGCAAAAGCAGATTGAATTAACAATGAAAGAAAAAGTGTAAAAAGTCAATCTGCTTTGGCGCGCGTGCTATAAACATGATTAGGATTATACTGACCCTCCCGAATCTTCTAGGAGCTTGTGCGACTAAGGAGAGTCACTTGTGTTCTTTTCCAACTTTGTTACTTTATCCTGATGGCAGCTTAGATACAGCACTGTTAATTTTTGAACCGACAGTGAATGATGTCCACTATCCTTTGGGTTGATCTTCGGCTCGCTTTATCCACTGAGCTTGAAGTACTCATCATTCAATTCAAATTAGCCACCGTGAACACGTGCGCCAAAGAGTATTGACTTCACGGCAGTGCTTTTTTTTTTCTTAGCAATATTGCTATGCCCAAACAGAATACGTCTGATTATCATTTGTTCCATTTCGAATCAGGCCTCAGGTTGTCCCGAAAATGAGTGACAGAAAATTAATAAAATATTGTAAATAAAAAAATTCTTGAAAAGCACTGCCGTGTAGTCAGGAGCTTTTGTGTGCATATTCCATTGCCCATTCACGCCTCATACGGAGTCGATCGAGCTGAAATTCCGTACTCTACTATAAAATGGTGGCTCGAAGGTATATGGCGAGTTTCAGCTGATTCTGGCGTATGTTTAAGTAGTACCCGAAATAGAAAATTTTCGAAGACAAATTTTTTTAAATTTTTTCCAATGCAATGATAGTCACGAAATTTCGCGAATATTAGCGCGTCGGCATTCTACAAATATTTACCAAGTTTTAATCGGATCGGATTTGTTTATTCTGAGTTGTAGAGGAAATAACAGAAACATTTAAGATGGATATAACTCCGAAACCGTTTGGCTGATACCTATTAACGAAATTAAAAGTTGCATTCGGATGCACAATCCACACTAAAATTCACGTCTCTTCCCGTTCTCAAGTTCATCATGAGATACATAATGTTTTTAATATACTTATATTTTTTTAAAATTTTCTAGGGATACGATCCTCAAAAAATTTCAAATACGTCTTTGCGTCGGTTTTCTACAACTAGTAATCATGTTTCAATTCGATCGGGTCTGTTTTTTTTTAAGTTATCGAGAAAACAATATTCCAGCTGAGTATAACTCCGAAACCGTTTGACCGATTATGCCTAACAACTTAACTGTCCCATTCGGATGCGCAACCTAACCTGAAAATTTCAAGTTACTATCTCTTTCCGTTCAAAAGTTATCGAGGCAACGGTCACCCATCCAGCTACTGAACTCACCCAAGGCTGCTCGGATCTCCAACAATATAGATCCGATCGTTCAAATTTGGAACTTGGCAGTAGATTTAGTTTCTACATGCTCTTGCAAACTTTTGAAGTTTTTGAAGTTCTGAAGGTTTTGAAGCCCTCCGCAATTTCAGCGATATCAGGCGGATAGTTTCTGAGATATAGGTCTTTTTTTTAATTAATAATGATTTTTTTAAAATTTTCTAGTGATACGATCCTCACGAAATTTCGTGAAAATTTGCACGTCAACATTCTACAACTAATTACCATGTTTGAATTGGATTGGTTCCATATTTTTTTGAGTTAAGGATGGAATAAAAACAAAATTTCAGATAGGTATAACTCCAGTTATACCGATTATGCCCATTAACCCTGAAACTTGCAAGTCGCTTTCTCTATCTGTGCTCAAGTTATCGTGAGATGAATAATATTTTTCAATATGTTTTTTTAAACCTTATAGTGATACCAATCAAAAAATTGCACATACGTCTTTAAGTCTATATTCTACAACTACTCATCAAGTTTCCATTCGATCGGATCTGTATTGGTTGAAAACAAAATTATTACTCGGGAACTATTGGACCGATTATGCCCATTAACAAACATATAGGGACGCGCCACCTACCCTGAAAACTTTTATTCGCTATCTCTTTCCGTCTTCAAGTTATCGTGGCAACGGCCGGACAGAATCAAATTTGACCTCAAATTCTTCATCAAAAATTCGAACTCAATCATTTGAGACTATTGTCAGCAAAAAACCGAAAATTACAGACATTTAGGCGAAATGATAATGCGATGTTCCCCAGAACATGAGCGCATAAATATGTGTAGATGCTGCGAAATCTCAATATCTCGATGGGTAATCGCAGAATGAATGAATTATGGCGACGAAAGTCTTTCAACATGGATGTAGGACGTGTTTAGGTCAGTTTCCAGACTTCTAGACGATAGCTGCATCATTATATCTTTGCACCAGATCTGCAGCATGCAATTCTATCCTAGTGGAAAGAATTGATACGTAGGCATGCTCTCTGAGCTGCTTCTGTGATAGGAAATAGTAATGGATTCGTGTATAGAGGACATAATAGGGCTACAAGGAAAATATTGACTTTCCGAACAATATCTTTTCAATACATTCAACAAAGAATTAACTGAAGCTCACCTTCGCGTATAATGCCATATGTGGGACTGAGTGAGATACGAAAGTGTCGATATGAACGACTGGTGGACAATGATTTCTCCCAAATAACATGTTGATATATTTTTAATACTTATACAGGGTGTTTCACGAGGAACCTCACCCATATTTATACGGGAAACTACTGAACGTATTTTCATGAAATTCAGCACTTATAAGTACTTCACGATGCTGATGAAATCTAAAATATTTTCAAGGCATGAGCACCTCCGGTTTTTCCGGAAATGACGTCAACTTCCGTTTTTCAAATTAGAACACCATTTTTTCATTGCACTAATAGATTCCTTAGAAAATTTCAAGTTATTTTGATGTAACATTTGTCAGTTTTGGTTGGAAAATTCTCTCTGAGCGGGAAAATTCGAAAAAAAAATCGAAAATAGAGCTCCGCTGAAACAAGAATAACTTCGAGGTTTTTGGATGGAAAATTTTCATTTTTGGGATTTTTCAAGATGTAAGATTGATGTATCCACGAAATCGCGATTCATAATACAGGGGGTGAAAAAATCGCTTTCAAAGTTAGGGATGACAAAATCGTGAAAAATCAATTTTTTCAAATTAGAACCCCATTTTTTTATGGCAGATATTGAATCTACGTTAAAAAATAATGTGAGTGTATGCATCACACCTTTGCCCTAAAGTGGATATTTTCTGAGTTATTCACAAAAAACTGTTTTTCGTCTTGAATTTTCAGCTATTTCTTTTCCCTTCACGCCAAAAAGATGAAATTTTCAGGAACTGTTACTTAAACCATGTTTTAGATTTTACTACCCTAATATGCAAGAGAAAAAAGTTACAGGTTGTTCCTAAATAGATGGCGAATTTTGATTCGAATTTGTATCGGAAACCTCTTTATTTCAACTAATCGGCCATCGGTTTTCTCTCCAGTGATAAATAAATAATTCCTTATGAACCATATGCAAAAACTTACCATGTTTTACATTCTTTTTTTTTAATGATAGATATCAATTATATCATTAATTACATCTGCCAAATTCCTCTTTATTCAGTAGCATTTTGTGTTTACTATTAATTTGGTGTTAATTCGTATTAAGTTATAAAATCGATCACTATGCCTAATTTTACCAATGAAGATTATTTAAATCTCATTCTACTTCATGGAGAATGTAATAAAGTTGTAGACAGAACGATTCGACTGTTCATTGAGAGGTTTCCTGACCGACCCAGACCAACGAGAGATACCATTAACAGAACCATGACAAACTTGAGAAATGTCGGATCTTTAGTTAAGAAAACTATACACAGAGCAAAAAGTGTAGTAGAAGATGAGAACAACGAAATTACAGTTCTTGCATATTTTCGTGTGAATCCTCAAAATTCTCTCAAAGATGCCGAGATTGATCTGGGATTATCTCAATCGAGTGTTTGGAGAATATTAAAAAAACATAAAATGCACCCATATAAATTCAATAGGGTACAGCATTTGAAGGAAACTGATTTCGTCAGGAGAACAGAGTTTTGCGAAGCTATGATGATTCGATTTCAAGAGAATGAAAACTTTTTGGACTGTATAATTTGGACAGATGAATCTAAATTCACAAAGAATGGTTCTTTCAATAGGCATAACAGTCATTATTGGGATGAAGAGAACAACCACCACTTCAGACAATGGAACTTTCAAGAGACCTGGAGTTTCAATGTTTTTCGCGCCATCAAAAATAATGCAATTCTCGATGTTCACATTTATGATGGGACTTTAACTGGTAAGATAGAACACTACACATGTTTGCATTATTTAAAGAATGTTCTCCCTTAGGAGATAGATATTCTGACATATTGACTCAAATAATTGAGCCGCTAGTACAGAACCATAATGACTTATGGTATCAACAAGATGGCGCGCCTCCACACAATTCACTCAATGTGTCAAATATCCTCTACAGGCTATTTGAAGATCGATGGTTGGCGAACAATGGTCCACATCTTTGGCCACCTCGTTCTCCCGATTTAACTCCTTTAGACTATTATGTTTGGGGTAGGATAAAAAATATTGTCTACTCAACTCCCCTGACTGATAAAGAGGACTGCATAGAACGAGTCAGAAATGCGTTCAGGTATGTTTAGATTTTTAGATTCATAGTTTTGAAACTCAATTTGGTTTTTAAACACTTTTGCAGATCTCTTCCTCCCGATGAAATAAGAAGAGCAACGCACGAAGCATTCCTGAGACGTATAAATAAATGTCTAGAAATTAACGGTCAAAACTTTGAGCATCTTCTCTAGTTATAACTGCGAGAGTTTGCCATGGTTCTCCTAATAGTAACTTGAAGTCGGTTTCAGGAAGGGGTGAAAAATCTACAGCATGGTTCAAATAACAGTTCCTGAAAATTTCATCTTTTTGGCGTGAAGGGAAAAGAAATAGCTGAAAATTCAAGACGAAAAACAGTTTTTTGTGAATAATTCAGAAAATATCCATTTTAGGGCAAGGGTGTGATGCATACACTCACATTATTTTTTAACGTAGATTCAATATCTCCCATAAAAAAATGGGGTTCTAATTTGAAAAAATTGATTTTTCACGATTTTGTCATCCCTAACTTCGAAAGCGATTTTTTCACCCCCTGTATCATGAATCGCGATTTCGATTTTCAAAGTGGATACATCAATCTTACATCTTGAAAAATCCCAAAAATGAAAATTTTCCATCCAAAAAACTCGAAGTTATTCTTGTTTTAGCGGAGCTCTATTTTCGAGTATTTTTTCGAATTTTCCCGCTCAGAGAGAATTTTCCAACCAAAACTGAAAAATGTTACATCAAAATAACTTGAAATTTTCTAAGGAATCTATTTCTGCAATAAAAAAATGGTGTTCTAATTGGATTGAGTGGATTGAGTGGATTGAGTAGCCTGTCGACTGCAACTGCCGGTCCCAAGCCCGGATAAAGGAGGAGGGTTAGAGGGCGAGGTTAGCAGCCTACCTTCCTTAAAAAAAAATTATGCTCACAGAACCCTAATCGAGCCTCGGAACAGGATGGATACAACGGTAACGACCCGAGCAAGAATAAGGACTATGAAACTAAGACGGAAAATGAAGAGGAACCAACTGAGAATAGGATGCTGGAATGTGAGATCTTTCAATGGAAAAGACCAGGAACTTATGTTAGAACTTCAGAACAACAAAATAGACATCTGTGCAATCTCCGAAACAAAAAAAAAAGGGCAAAGAAACGGAACAGTATGGAGACTACATCTTGATCTACTCTGGAAGACAAAAGAAACAAGAGCCGCATCGGGAGTGGGAATATTGATAAATCAGAGATTTCAGAACAGCATTGAAGACATCGAATATCAGAATGATCGAATTCTAAAGATCACTTTGAAACTGGAAAAGTATACCCTACACATAATATCAGTATATGTGCCAGATGCGGGAAGGCCAGTTCAAGAGGCGCAAGATTTTTACGAGCAGCTACAACTAACAGTTGACAAACTGCCTAATCATGATCAAATGATTGTTCTGGGAGATATGAATGGCAGAGTGGGAAGTATGGTAATTCCGGGAATTAAAAACGCATTCAATGAAGAACACCTTAATGAACGTGGAGAATTGCTTATTGAATTTTGTACCCACAACGAGATGAGGATCAATAATACGTATTTCCAACACAAACCTCAACATAAGATCACCTTCCGGGGAAGTCGAGAGACAGCGTCCACGATCGACTACATACTAACAAATAGAGCTATCAAGCCAGAGCAAATACTAGATGTTAGGTCACTTACGTCAGCAAACATAGGGTCAGATCACAATTTGGTTCTTGGAAAGATTTCCGGTATAAGAAGACCAGTGAAGGCAGACAAACCTTGTGCATCAACAACAAAGTTCAACACAGAATCATTGAAGACACAGAGTACTCTTGACCTATATAGAAGACGCCTAGCAGTGAAATTACATGAAGCACCAATTGAAGAACAACTGACAGTAAATGAAGCGTGGAAGATATTGCAGGGGAACATACTCGAAGCAGCCGACGAAGCACAGGGTAAACGAACTGTCAAATCGAACACTCGTCAATTTAGAGAGAAGTCCTGGTTTACTCCAGAGGTCAAGTCGATAGCCCTTGAAAAAAAAAGAAGCTCATTTAACATACAGAGCTAACAGAACGCCTAGGAACTACCTAAGATATACAGAAACCAGAAACAGAGTGAACAATAGAATACGGGAAATAAAAAAGGAGCACTGGGAAAAATTCAGCAAAGAGATGGAAGGTGACTTATATGGGACACAAAAGCGCATATGGAAAATGCTCAGGGCTGCCAAAAAAGAAGTAAACGAAACAGTTCGAATCAGTAATATCTCAGCTGATAAGTGGAAAAGTCACTTTGTAACACTACACTCGCATAACGAAAACCAGCAACTCGAAAGGCGAACTAGTATCAGGCGAGAAGAGGCAATGGACATCGATGAAGTTGAGCAAATTGCAGTGGATGAAGTGAGGAGTGCCATGCAACATCTCAAAAACGGCAAAGCTCCCGGCCCAGACAACCTACCCAATGAATTATTGAAATACGGAGGAGAAAATATGGCAGAACAGCTCGCCAGACTATACAATAAAATATTGGAGAACCTGATGAATGGAAAAAGAGCATTTTGATACCTCTATTCAAGAAAGGAAAAACATCGGATCCGGCGAACTACCGGGGAATCTCGCTTTTGAGCACCTCAATGAAATTGTTCACTCGAATACTAGGTCAGCACATCTTGCGTCAAACCACATTAAGCGAAGAACAACAGGGTTTTCGGAAAAATCGTTCAACAGTCGATGCAGTGTTTATCGTTAGGCAGGTAATAGAGAAGGCCATCGAGTACAATAAACCAGCGTACCTGTGCTTCATAGATATGACTAAAGCTTTCGATAGAATACATCTGATGGATGTTGAGGACGAACTGAGGCACAGAGGAATACACCCAAACATCATAGAGACGATTAGACAACTGAACACGGGCAATATCACCACAGTCAAGGCAGGAACGACTACAACCGGTGAGATCGAAATCGATACGGGAATAAGACAAGGAGATAGTCTTAGTCCTTTGCTTTTCAATCTGTTAATGGACAAAATAATAAACAGCGTGAGGAAATTGAATCATGGGTACAGAATGGGAAACAAAATTGTGAAGATCTTGTGCTATGCAGATGATGCAGTGCTGTTTGCGGATAGTGATTGTGGTCTGCAGTGGTTGCTTCAGGCTTTTAACACAGAGGCTCACAAGTTAAGCATGGAAATATCAACCGCTAAAACGAAAACTATGGTGATTGCCAGAGAGCCGCGCCGATGTAAGTTAGAGCTCAGTAACAAAATAATAGAACAGGTTTCCGAATTGAACTATCTGGGTACAATGATCTCACCATATGGCAACTTAAATGAAAGTGTGAGATATCAGATGAATAAAGCGGCCAGAATTGCTGGGGCACTGAGAAACATCATCTGGAAAAATAACTATATGACAACCATCAGCAAAGTCAGAATTTACAAGGCATGCGTTAGACCTGTAATGACATACACGGCGGAAACACGAGCTGACACGGCCCGAACAAAAAGGATGGCACGAACGAATGAGATGAAAGTACTCAGGTCAATTACCGGAAATACGCTTAGAGATCAGAGGAGAAGTAGTGATATCAGAGAAGAATGCCAAACTGAAGACGTAGTGAGGTGGATGCGAGCGAGAATAAGATACTGGAACGAGCATGTATCACGTATGGGAGATGACAGACTGGCGAAGGTTGCAAGAAATGGAAAACCAGCATCAAAGCGACCTCCAGGAAGACCGCCAAAAAGATGGAAAGACAGTTGGAGCTCCGTATCGCAGGAACGAGAAGAAGGTGGTTGACATGGGTGTAACAAGCTGTAAGCTTTCGTAAAGAAGAAGAAGAAGAAGTGTTCTAATTTGAAAAACGGAAGTTGACGTCATTTCCGGAAAAACCTGAGGTGCTCATGCCTTGAAAATATTTTAGATTTCATCAGCATCGTGAAATACTTATAATGCTGAATTTCATGAAAATACGTTCAGTAGTTTCCCGTATAAATATGGGTGAGGTTCCTCGTGAAAGACCCTGTATAGGTAACACAAGAAAAAACACATGGATTGAGTTTCACAAGATTTTCAAAACTGAGTAGATAGTACATCTAACAAAAAATTCCATTTTTGGCGCTCCTGTTCCTCGGAACAGAGTACTTATCAATTTACCCAAATGTCTGTAATTTTCGAATCAAGAATCCGTGGTCAAAATCGATTCTGTCCGGCAGCCCTCCGTTAACACGATAACTCTCGAACGGAATGAGCTAGACAGTTGAAATTTTCAGAGTAGGTTTAGGAGATAGATATCTCGGTTAAGTTCGTTATTGGGTAAAATCGGACAGATGGTTTCGAAGTAACGAAAACAAATTTTTTTTTACATTACAAATTTCGAATTAATTTTTTTTTAGATGCAGTTTCACCATAAGAATCCACTGATATCATTTTCAACTCTAACAAGCTGATAGATACGGAGATATGATTTTTCAAAATTTCAATAATACATCTTACTTCTATGTTTTCACAGAATGCTCTAATTATTTTATCTATGAATTATATCGTATGATCTGTGTTCACCTCGGTGTTCACACATGTCATCTTGGACTTACGTCCAACTTTTAACGTATGAGTTGGACAACATACCAATGTGAAGTTTGCCACATTAAAGAGAACTACTCATCTGTCAAATATTCTGTTACGGTTTACGCGCTATTTCTGAGTGCGTTTGTCAGGGGGAGTTGGTTGCTTCATAATAATTCAAAATTAAATATACAAAGGCGGTTTTGAGCAGGTGAGTTATTGATTTTCGTTGCCTTTTATGTGGTCGTCTCCAGAGTCATTTTGAAATATTCATTTTACACATAAAATTTCTGTAAAAATTCACAATTTCTGAACTACTTGGGTAACTTTGAATCGTTCAATGTTACCCGCAATTTGAATTTGGTACATTGGGTAACTTTGAATTGTCATTTGAAGGTGGAGAATGCCACGAAAATCGGAAGAGGCGACGCCCGGTATCAGAAAATATGGTGCAAAAAGTGGGAAAGCCCTGTGGACAGGAGCTTTGGCGCTCTTGATCAAAATTTGACAAACCATATCTCCGAAGTTCTTAGAGTTGAGAATGATCTCAATGGATTATTAGGATTGAACTGCATCATAAAATAAAATAAATTAAATAAGAATCCATTGATATCATCCCCATATCTGAGAAACCAATACTTTCGAAGTTATTTTTTGATAGAGTACACATTTTGGAGCTCTTCTTTTAGTTTTAGTTTAGATTAATAATTTTGATGTTTGAATTCAATTTCTTTTATGATTGTTATATCATAAGAATCCATTGATCATTCCCAACTCTGAGACACCAATATTTTCGAAGATATGATTTGTCAAAGTTTGAACAAGAGCGCCAAAGCTCCTGTCCACAGGGCTTTCTCACTTTTTTTAAGTATTATGCGTTACAATCTTTAAAAGTCCTCACATGACGTCACACGACAAAAAGTAGAAAAGCCCTGTGGACAGGAGCTTTGGCGCTCTTCTTCAAACTTTGACAAATCATATCTCCGAAAGTATTGGTTTCTCACAGTTGGGAATGATATCATTGGATTCTTATGATATAACCACCATAAAAGGAATTGAATTAAAACATCAAAATTATTAATCTAAAACCAACAGACCAATTCTACTCAATAACGATCTTATCTGAGATAGTCATTCCTCAAATCTTCTATGAAAATTATATTATATCAATTGAACCTTAGCCAATATTCTAGTTTTCTTTTTACTGGAGATAATCTGAACCCAATTTGCTAAACTCACCAAAGTATATATATTTCCATCATCATCATATGGATTATACAAGAGCTATCTACGATAGCTGAGGGTATTCCGTTGGTCATTCTGCATTCAATCATACTTTGTTTGACATGTCTCTTATCCACTAAACACTAATAGCTCTTATCTGTAGATGAGATCACAATGATGAAATGTATGAACACAGATGACATTCACAGATACGAACGTTAACGTTCGATACCTACAGCATTCTGTGAAATCATATAGAGTTACAATTTAATATTGAAATTTTGAAAAATCATATCTCCGAAATTATTGATTTGTTAGAGTTGAAAATGATATCTGTGATTCTTATTATCGGCATCTTAAAGAAAATTGAATTCAAAAGTTGTAACGTTAAAAAAAATTTTCGTTACTCTGAAACCATGAGGCCCAACAACGATCTTAACCGAGATATTTATCTCCCAAACCTACTCTGAAAATCTCAACTGTCTAGCTCATTCCGTTCGAGAGTTATCGTGTCTACGGCCGGACGGAATCGATTTTGACCACGGATTATTGATCAGTGAGTCGAACCAAATCGTTTAAGACTATTTTAACCCAAAACTTCAAAAATTACAGACATTTGTGCAAATTGATAATCACTTATTTTGAAACAGACACCAAGTGAAAATCTTCAAAATTATTTTTTGTTGGCAGTTATTCTGAAATTTGTCACACTAGCAGGCAGTCTTTGAATAAACATAGTAGCACAGTTTCACTTTACATAGAAATTTCCAAGTTCTAATTCTTTCTTCAACAAATTCAACCAAATATAGTCAACTCGAACTGAGCAATTTGCAAAATTGTTTTCTGTGTTCAACAAAATACAAGTCACCTCATTAAGTTTCATTTTTATCCCGTCATATTTCCGAAAGGCCGCGAACATAAGGGATCACATTCAATAGATTGGGTTGTTGTACTTGTTGGTTATTTTGTTGTACTTCGATTATAAGATGTTTTATCTAAATCCATGATAGAAGTATTTATGAATTATCTCGTATATCCATATTATCTTCAAGAATATTTTTGATGAAATCAATTTCATTATTTTTTATTTTGATTTTCAAGAGTAGAACAAATTAGATTAGCTCTATCGAAAAGTGTTTTAATTACACCTCTTTCCCCACTAGGATGATGATTTCATGGAAATTTAAATATCTATTTGTATATTACCACGGAGAGTCCTTGGACTTTGTGGTTTACCTTTATTTGTAGAAGAATTAATGGATAAGAAGATTGTTGTGAAGTTTTGGAATGTACCATTTTTTTGGCAAATAAAATTATTATTATTATATTATTATATCTCTGCTTTTTGTAGGCACTTGTTTCAAAATGATTCCGATACTTAATCATCGAAAAGCATCTTAAACATCTAGAAAAGAACGCTGATTATTCTTCTCTATTTCCATAGTGAAATTTATTGTTGGGTCTTTTGAATTTATGAGATCGAAAAATTTGTCTATCACTTCTATACTACATTGCCAAATCAAATATAATAATATAATCATTAAAGGATACTGTGGGAGGTATACTCATTATTAAAGGTTTCTTTCTGGGTTTTCTCTTCCAAACTCTGAAAAATATCTATGAAATAATAATTAATTATATTGTGGTTTGCTTCTGCGTAAGAAACACAAGATATTTGTCAAAGTAATCAATTGAACAATGTTGCCTAACAAGCAACAACGAAACAACATCAACGAAGAAGCAACTATATCGTAACGTTTCGGAGTCTATCAGACTCCTTCGTCAGACACTTAACGAAAATGTTTAGAATTATTTTGTTGATAGTTAGTTAGAAATACAGAATTTCTAGAAATTCAGAATAACTATCAACAAAATAATTCTAAAGATTTTCGTTAAGTGTCTGACGAAGGAGTCTGATAGACTCCGAAACGTTACGATATAGTTGTTTCTTCGTTGATGTTGTTTCGTTGTTGTTTGTAGGCAGCTTTGTTCAATTGATTGCTTCTGACAAATATCTTGTGTTTCTTATGCAGAAGCAAATCACAAAATAATTAATTTTTATTTGATAGATATTTTTCAGAGAGAAAACCCGGAAAGAAACCTTTAAATAAATCAAATATATCATCAACATATCACCATAAAGCTTAAAGCTTTTGGTTTCAACGAATATGTATGCACAATTTTTTCTTCGAAATTTTTCATGAAATTATCACTCATTACATGCGATAAAGGAGAACCCGCTGCAGTTGCAACATTATTTCGATAAAAATGCTAGTTCGAAATAGTTGGTATTTAAAACTAATCCAGCTTTTCAATAATATCATCAGTATTCAATTTTAAATCTTTAATTACTGAGTCATAATTCTAATTTTGTTCGTACTTTTTGAAGGGACTTATCAACAGGAACAAACTAACAACATAAAAACTTACTAGAATGTCATTTTGGTTGAAATTTTAAATTTGTAGTTTTTAGCGCTTTTGTTCCTCGGAACAGAGTGCTTATGAATATGCCCAAATGTCTGTAATTTTCGAGTTTTCAGCTGAAAATAGCAAGATAACTCTCGAACGGAATGAGCTAGACAGTTAAAATTTTGAGAGTAGGCTTAGGAGATAAATATCTTATTTACTTTCGTTATTGGGCGAAAAACATTTTTTGTTACATTTCAAATTTCAAATTCCATGTTTTTCAAGATGCAATATCTTCATAAGAATCCATTGATATAATTTTCAAATCTGACAAACTAATACTTTGGCGGATATGATTTTTCAAAATTTCAATAATTAATTGTAATTTTATGCTTTCATAGAATGCTCTAATTATAATTAACTGATGTATGTAAATTCAACATATGAGGTGAGTCATAGACCTACGTTTTGAATTTGAATTTTATGATGCAGTTCTATCATAAGAATCCATTGATAGCATTCGCAACTCTGAGAAACCAATATTTTCGGAGATAGGATTTGTCAAAGTTTGAATAATTACTCGCTAGTAGTTTGACACGAGCACAAAAGACCCTGTCCACAGAGCATTCCCAAATTATTCCAGAACGTGTTTGGTGTTCTTCAAAAATTTTTCTTTCTTTCCTGTTCATGGGTTTAAAATTTGAAGTAAATATTTCGTTAAATTTTGACATGGAGATCCAATATAACTCACTATTGGTTTCAGAGGAATTAGAAGTTTGTGTATTTTATTTTTTGGAATGCCATATTAATGTGGTGGCTTACTGTAAGATGGCGAGAGGATTTATACGTTAGGTTTTTCAAATGTTTTGATAAAAAGTTTTTTAGAAGTGGGATCTTTATTGATTTTGCTGTATTGCTCTTGTTCCTCGGAACAGAGTGCTTATCAGTTAGCCCAAATGTCTGTAATTTTCGAATTTTTGGCTGAAAATGGTCTTGAACGATTTGGATTAACTCACTGATCAAGAATCCGTGGTCGAAATCGATTCTGTCCGGCCGGCCGTTAACACGATAACTCTCGAACGGAATGAGCTAGACAGTTGAAATTTCAGAGTAGGTTTGAGGGATAAATATCTCGGTTAAGTTCGTTATTGGGTAAAATCGGTCTAATAGTTTCCGAGTAACGAAAAAAATTATTTTTTTTTACATTACAACGTTTTAATTTTTTTAAGTTCGTTATTTGGCAAATTTGGCCTGATGATTTCGGAGTAACGAAAAACAAAAAATTTTTTTACATTACAAATTCAATATTTTTTAAGATGCAGTTTCATTATGAGAATCCATTGTAATCATTTTCAACTCTAACAAGCTAATACTTTCGGAGATATGATGTTTCAAAGTCTCAATAATACATCGTAAGTTCTATGTATTCACAGAATGTGAACACAGAATCTGTCTGTGATCACTATTCATAAATGTCATCTTTTCTAGCTATTAGAGATTGTCAATTCATAGTTGTTATTTTCTCTTGGAAAGTATTCGCTTCTTGAATTTGTGAATATATACAAGACTGTTTTGATGTGGTCTATGGAGGCAATAGGAAATAAGAACATAATGGAATCATCAAAAGAAATTACTGTTTGTTGACCACTGAGGTTAATATTACCTTTTACTTCCTTAAGTTGTGAGACATGTTCCTATATACAGTATTTTTATAATGTTGCTAGCAAAAAAATAATGAAATATGGATCTACATTTGAGTATCAATCATTTTTTCTTGAGTTAAGGTTCATAATACAGAAAAGAATTTGTTAGTGGTAGGGACTATTAAATTTTAAATTATGAAAAGAGGATAGTATTTTGTTAATATATTTAGAACTATTAAAATAATTTGTTCGTAATCCACTATCCACTCAAATATCAGGAATAAATGGACAATCTGCTATGATTGTCTCCAGCCTTGTTCTAGACATTTCGATGATACTTTCCTTAGGTATTTCGAGTTGTGAAAACTATGCACCGAGTCTAAGTTGCAACAACCCATTCCACTAGGTTGAATCATTGCGGATTGCTCATTTAATCTTGATAAATGAATTTAATGACAATTTTTGAAGCATTAAGGCATTTAAGCATTGTAGATTGCTCTTTTTTGGTGCTCTAGTTCCTCGGAACTGAGTGCTTATCAATTTGCCCAAATGTCTGTAATTTTCGAATTTTTCGATGAAAATGGTCTTAAACGATTTGGTTCGACTCACTGATCAAGAATCCGTGGTCGAAATTCACTCTGTCCGGCCGGTCCGGCCGGCCGTAAGCACGATAACTCTCGAACGGAATGAGCTAGACAGTTGAAATTTTCAGAGTAGGTTTGGGGGATAAATATCTCGGCATAGTTCGTTATTGGACAAAATCGGACAGATGGTTTCGGAGTAACAAAAAAAATTTTTTTTTTACAAAACAAATTCCAAATTTAATTTTTTTCAATAAGCAGTTTTACCATAAGAATCCACTCATATTACTTTTAACTCTAACAAGCTAATACTTTCGGAGATATGATTTTTCAAAATTTCAATGTAAATCGTATTTCTACGTTTTCACACAATGATAGAATTATTCTGTGGGTATTCTATGAATTGTTATAATGTCAGATTATTTTCGTGAGACATGACGTTGTCTCATTGTCATTCATTCCTGCAATCCTATAAATATGAGAATTCTAATATAATATCATACTTTTTGTTGGTTGATATTTTCATGCCGATGGTCAATCCATATGATGATGGGAATGGTAATGGTAAGTTAATAATATTGAGTTCAGAATATCTCCACTAACAACAAAACTGGAATATTGGTGTATTGGAATTGGAGTAGATTTGAGGAAATATATATATTATCGTTCATCGTAGAATTGAGGAATGAATATCTCGGATGAGTTCGTTGTTGGGTAGAATTCGTCTATTGGTTTTGGATTGATAATTTTTGGCACTCTTGTTGAATTTAAATTCTTCTATGTTGTTTGAATTCAATTTCTGCTAAGATGAAGTTCTAAATTTCAATAATGAATCGTATTTCTATATTTTACAGAATGCTATAAATATTCTATCTAAGCTTTATTATATGATCTGTGTTCATACTCGTACATTTCATCCTGTTCTATAAGAGAGAGTCAAATTCATTTCAGCTATTTTAATTTGGTTTCTTCCATGGTGCAGTTCTCATTCTCAGATTGCTCATTTAATCTTGATAAATAAACTATTATTTGAATTGAATTTCCTTTATGATGCAGTTCTATCATAAGAATACATTGATATAATTCTCAACTCTGAGAAACCAATACTTTTGGAGATATAATTTGTCTGTTTGAACTAGAGCGCCAGAAAGCTCCTGAACGTCCTGTTCACCCATTTTTTTATAACATAATTTTTGACACATTTTTTTTAAACGACACTTTTTTTAAATTCAATTTCTTTCATGATGCATTTCTATCATAGGAATCCATTGATATAATTCCCAACTCAGAGAAACCAATACTTTCGGAGATATAATTTGTCTGTTTGAACAAGAGCGCCAAAAAGCACCTGTCCACAGGGCTTGAACCAATTTTTTTCTTATCATTAACAATATCCAAAAGATTATTCTGATATTCATTTGAATCCGAACAAACTGTTAATGTTCTTTCGTTGCTGTTTATTATGCAATATTGTTCTAAACATTAGTTTTAACAAATATCTAGTGTTTCTGCAGCAAAAGCAAATAATCAAATTTAATATTTTAGAGTTTGGGAGATGAAGTCCAGAATGGAACCGTTTAGTGATCTATTATTATTATTATTATTACTAATGCCTGTTAAAAGACAGAATCACCTCTCTGTAAACTTCCACAATAAGTTCGAATTTTCACTAAAATTATTTCCTTACTAACCATTTTCCCTCTCCCTTATCTGATGTGCACTGATAACTGCATTCTTAAGAGTCGAATCTTTATGTCCATTGAAAGGCACCCATTGCAGTGTGGAAGATGTGACTACTTGTTCCAAGTTTTCTGCTAAAATGTACACTTGGGGCTCACTCTGCACCCTCTGGATTGCCAACAGGATGGAGAACAACCACGCCACTCTCAGAATGCCATGCATGGCGTTATTCTGAAAAAAGGATTAAAATTATAATTCATGACTTTCTACGAAGCCATTTATTTTTCCGATTATATTCTTTAGCATCTACAATTGTATTATGTAATAATAAAATAATAAATATTTTCATAAAATTATCTCACAAAGGTGTTCCTTAACACGGCTTGTTGTAGCAGAAACGTAATAGTAGGGGAGCCCAAGCGGGGATTTTGGGATTTACTACAGCGCGGCAGATTAACATATATATATGGCCGCCCGTCATGGATAAAGCATCAGATTAGTTTAAAAAAATTGATCATCGGAAATTCTCGAGCGCGTCAGATTAAGGTAGGGTGAGTTTGTTACATGCTAAAAAGTGTATATTCCATTAATCTGACAATTTGAGAGTGACGTAAAGAAGGGGGAGGGTTACAAAGTTGTAAAAAAAAACGACAAATTGACATTCTCGAGCGTGGTAATTTTTTTTTTATTTTGAAGGGAATAATGCAAGAATTACGAAAAATATATAATCTGACGATTTTCACAAGCCGAAGTAATAAAAATTAATTGATAAAGTTGAATGCGTGCAGCTATGCCATGCCTATATTCCCCTCTACGTGTTTCTATTCTCCTCTCACTCTTTCTCTATCTATTGCTCTCTCACTCCGTCCCACTCCGGTTTCTGTTGCCATGACTCCATAACAGCTGGTCACGCAGAATCATTCGGGGTATGATCTTGTTTACAACGTATTTCCAACGTATTAGGTTATTTTGCGATTTTAATAAAAGTTATGTGAATTAAAGTTAATAAATAATTACTATGAGTGATTGAGTGATATTAATATGAATTGTGTATTTTGTGGTGAAAGTACTTTACAAAACACAATCAAATTTTCATTAGAAACTTCAGAAAAATGTATCATTACTTTAGAATATCGTCGGAGCAAACCGATTCTTCGAAAATCACGAAAAAATTAAAAATTAAATTTTGTATAATTATTATTTGTATAAATATTCTCCTCAAAACAACATAAGCTTTTTCATTTGCACGCTATTTCCTGAGCTTTTCGATTAATTAAGTTCAATGATTTAAAAAAATAAAAAAAAAATAAATTTTATTGTCAGATTTAGCGAATCTCTCCAGACAATCGTCAGATTAGGAGACAGCACGTCTAGGCCATATTGATGAACCACATATATCCTAATCTGACGCGCTTGAGTATTTCTAAATGGCGATTTTTTTTTGCATATTCTAATAATGACCACGAGTTTGCGTTACATCCCAATCGTCAGATTATTATACAAGAGCATCTTTAAAGGTTCACTTAACACCCCCTTAGAAAATCTGACGAGCTCGATACAAATTTTTTTTTTCCATTTTCAACCCTTACGTATGATCACCCCCATCATGGAAACGATCAGATTAACATCTGTACATTTTTTAAATTACGTAGGACACAGATGCTATCAATATCTGACGCGCTCGAGTATGTCCACGTAACGGTTTTTTTTACATTTTTGAAAATTGATATCTGCTCACCCCACCGATGAACAGGTATATATTATATAACATTTTTTTCTTCTTATCATCTAAGCTTGACCACCCAATAGCTCTCTATGACGCTCGAGTAAATCCCGAATTAGCTACGTGGGCTCCCCTACTATAACGAAATCAAAGCGTTACATTCACTACATCGAATGCGAGTTTGTCTAATATCCAATATACAGTGTGGAAAAGCCAAATGGAATGAATTCATTATCTTGGTTACTGTACATATTTATGGAAAATCCCGAAACACATCAAATTCAAATTTTAAATTGTCATTCTTCTTCGTAAAAATGCGAAACCACCTTTGAATATTTGGGGGTTGTACCTGTCTTTCAAAGGGGGTAGCTCCTTTGAATATTCCCCCAAATATTCAAGCAGGAGTTTGGGCTTGTGATACATCGTTTGAAAGGTCTCATTATTATCTATTCAGAAAAATTATTGCTCTCATGTTTATTGCAAAAATCGTATAAGAAAAAAATTAAAGCATGTGATTACCGAAATTCATTATATTATTCCCTCGAGTATTCCCAAATCTTATCAATACATATACTAAAGTGAAGACTTGGACCATCGAAGTAGATCAAGGGAAACTTTTCGAGAAGGTCGTTGTAAAAGTGGTGTTTTTTTGGTGGTTAGGAGGGGGATTGGGGGGGAATCTTGAGGGGGTTTAGCGAGAGAAAACACGGAAGTTTCGTAGAGTTTCGCGTTTTTGGAGCGAAAGGATGGGGGTGTATTTTTAAAAAATTCACGAAAATGCGAAAAAACGCCAATTTTGACAAATGGCGCAAAATGAAGGAAACGAGATCGAACGAACGGCGACGTTAGAAACGACGAGTCCGCGGGAAAGCGAAGAAGAGATTCGAAATTACCGAATTGGCTATATCTGCTTTCGATCTTTTCATTCGTTTTCCCGTAAGAACGATAAGAAAATGTGACTTTTTGCGAAAATCGAAAACATTCTGACGTTTCACGTATTTCTGTGCTGAATTTTAGCGCGGCTACTGCAAGGTCGAATCTTTCGTATATGTATTGACTAAAGTGAAGACTTGGACCATCGAAGTAGATCAAGGGAAACTTTTCGAGAAGGTCGTTGTAAAAGTGGTGTTTTTTTGGTGGTTAGGAGGGGGATTGGGGGGGAATCTTGAGGGGGTTTAGCGAGAGAAAACACGGAAGTTTCGTAGAGTTTCGCGTTTTTGGAGCGAAAGGATGGGGGTGTATTTTTAAAAAATTCACGAAAATGCGAAAAAACGCCAATTTTGACAAATGGCGCAAAATGAAGGAAACGAGATCGAACGAACGGCGACGTTAGAAACGACGAGTCCGCGGGAAAGCGAAGAAGAGATTCGAAATTACCGAATTGGCTATATCTGCTTTCGATCTTTTCATTCGTTTTCCCGTAAGAACGATAAGAAAATGTGACTTTTTGCGAAAATCGAAAACATTCTGACGTTTCACGTATTTCTGTGCTGAATTTTAGCGCGGCTACTGCAAGGTCGAATCTTTCGGTCCGAACGAGCGGCGCGAAATGTCAAATCGAAATTGAATTTCGAACGGAATCAGTCGAAAATCTCGAAATCGTCAAGAAAAATTGCGAGAAATATGATCGAGTAACCGATTTCGATCGATCGCTTGACAGGATTGACGATATTCTGAAAATCGAAAGACGGAAATCATCCGAGTACTTAAAATCTTTATAGGGTACATAATCGGGGTTGATTCACGTAGACGTCGGTGGCCGAGCGGTCTAAGGCATTGGATTCATAGCCCAGAGCCTCACAGGGCGGCGGGTTCGAAACCTCGGAGCGTCCGAAATAGATTACTCATTAGTTTTTTCATTTTTACCCAATGGAAAACTTAAAGGAGCGTTCTCCAGTGAACGTATTTTGGGATTTGGATCTTTTCGTCAAGTTACGATATTTATAATCCATGCTTCCATCAGCCAGATTTTTGTATGTATTTGAATAGGAACCTACGCCACCGCGTTCATCGCATTGTTTATTTTTGATCCAACTTTGAGTGTATGTATTTGAACAGGGACCTTACTTAACCAAAGACACAGCATTGAATATTTGTGATCCAATTGTGAATGTATGTATTTGAATATGAACCTACGCCACCGCGTTCAATGCATTGTTTATTTTTTATCCAACTTTGAATGTATGTATATGAATAGGTACCTTACGCAACCAAGGACAAAGCATTGATTATTTTTGATCAAAAAATGAACGTATAATTTTGAATGAGTTGCATTTCATTTTTACTCAATTGAAAACTCAAAGGAGCATTCTCCAGTGAACGTATTTTGGGATTTGGATCTTTTCGTTAAGTCACGAAATCTTCAATGAATATCCGTTCGATCGGACGGATTTTTGCATTAAAATAACTCAAAATATTCAAACATTAAGCTGAAAATTAACGGTCGGAAATGAAAAACCACTGCTATACAGGGTGTTTCAAGTAAAATGTCACCCCAAGAGATCTATCGTAAAGAGAATTCTCAACACTGTAAAACTGCTACGAAAAGATAACCGCTGCTATACGGGGTGTTTCTAAAAACATTTCAACTCCGAAACGACTTGACCGTGTTTGATGAAACTTTGTGTGTGTGTGTTTCGGTGTGTCTCAGGGTCACAATAGGTAACCGTTAGATGGCGCTGTATTCGGTTTATAGAAACTCAAGAACGGCTGAACCGATTTCGATGAAACTTTGTGTGTGTATCTGAGGTTGTGTCAGGTCCGCAATGTACCCCGGTAGGTGGCGCTGCAATTCGTGTGTAAGAACTCAGAAGTGCCTCGACCCAGTTTGATGAAATATTGTGTGCGTGTTTGAGTGGCTCTAAGGCTCACAATAGAAACCCGTTAGGTGGCACTGCATTCGGTTTATAACAACTCAAGAATGACTGGACCGATTTCGATGAAACTTTGTGTTTGTATCTGAGTAGGTTTCAGATCCACAATATTCCCCGGTAGGTGGTACTACAATCGGTTTACACGAACTCAAAAATGGCTATACCGATTTTGATGAATCTTTGTGATTGTGTTTCGGAAGGCCTTAGGTTTACAATACGATTCGGTAGGTGGCGCTATATTAGGTTTTTAAACGGATCAAAAACGTGTGAATCATTCTCAGAATCACAACAGAACCTGTTAGATTGCATTGAAGAACCGGTTCAATTGATCTACCGATTATATTGTTCTACTAAAAAAATTTAGATCTACTGGAGAAATGCAGATCTACTGGAAAAATGTAGATCAACCAGAAAAATGTAGATCACCGAAAAAATGTAGATCTACCGGAAAAATGTAGATCTACCGAAAAAATATTGATCTACTGGATAGGTAGATCTACTCGTCACTATTACTAAAATGAAGATGGGTTCTATAGAAAAGGAACAAAAAAACTTTTTTGAAAATGTTACTACGAACGTGAAGATTTTTCGGACGTTAGGAGGGGGGGAGGGGGGAAATTTCCGAGGGGTTTCGCGAGGAAAAAGACGGAAGTTTCGTAGGGTTTCGCGTTTTCGGAGCGAAAAGACGGGGGTGTATTTTTAAAAAAATCGCGAAAAGGCGAAAAAACGCCGATTTTGGCGAAAGGTACGAAATGAAGGAAAGGAGATCGGAGGACGGGTGGCGTTCGGAACGACGGTATTTGCGGGAACGCGAAGACGAGATTCGAAATTAGTCCGTAGCTGAGCCCTTTTTTCGATTCACTCTTTCGTTTTCCCGGAAGAACGATAGGAAAATGTGACTTTTCGGCGAAAATCGACGAACTTCTGACGTTTCACGTATTTCTGTGGCGAATTTTAACGCGGCTCCTTCACGGTCGACGTTTTCGGTCAGAACGAGCGATTAGAAATGTCAAATCGAATTTGAATTTCGAACTGAATCGGTCGAAAACCTTCGAATCGTCTAGAAAAACCGCGAGAAATATGAACGAGTAACCGATTTCGATCGATCGCTCGACAGGATTGACGATATTCTGAAAATCGAAAGACGGAAATCATCCGAGTACTCAAAATGTTTATGTGGTACATAATCGGGTTTGATTCACGTAGACGTCGGTGGCCGAGCGGACTACGGCGTTGGGTTCATAGCCCAGAGCCGCGCAGGGAGGCGGGTTCGAATCCTCGGAGCGTCCGAAATAGCTTACCCATTAGTTTTTTCATTTTTACCCGATGGAAAACTTAAAGGAGCGTTCTCCAGTGAACGTATTCTGGGATTTGGATCTTTTCGTCAAGTTACGATATCTATAATCAATGGTTCCATCAGACGGATTTTTGTATGTATTTGAATAGGAACCTACGCCACCGCGTTCATCGAATTGTTTATTTTTGATCCAACTGTGATAGTATGTATTTGAACAGGGACTTTACTTAACCAAAGACACAGCATTGAATATTTGTGATCCAATTGTGAATGTATGTATTTGAATATGAACCTACGCCACCGCGTTCAATGCATTGTTTATTTTTTATCCAACCGTGAATGTATGTATATGAATAGGTACCTTACGCAACCAAGGACAAAGCATTGATTATTTTTGATCCAAAAATGAACGTATAATTTTGAATGAGTTGCATTTCATTTTTACTCAATTGAAAACTCAAAGGAGCATTCTCCAGTGAACGTATTTTGGGATTTGGATCTTTTCGTTAAGTCACGAAATCTTCAATGAATATCCGTTCGATCGAACGGATTTTTGCATTAAAATAACTCTAAATATTCAAACATTAAGCTGAAAATTAACGGTCGGAAATGAAAAACCACTGCTATACAGGGTGTTTCAAGTAAAATGTCGCCCCAAGAGATCTATCGTCAAGAGAATTCTCAACACTGTAAAACCGCTACGAAAAGATAACCGCTGCTATTCGGGGTGTTTTTAAAAAAATTTCAACTCCGAAACGGCTTGACCGATTTTGATGAAACTTTGTGTGTGTGTTTCGGTGTGTCCTTGCTTCACAATAGCAGCCGGTAGGTGGCGCTGATAATGCTCTATAGAAACTCAGAAATGGCTCGACCTATTTTGATAGAACATTGTGTGCGTGTTTGAGTGAGTCTCAGGGTCACAATAGGTAACCGGTAGGTGGCGCTGTATTCGGTTTATATAAACTCAAGAACGGCTGAACCAATTTCGATGAAACTTTGTGTGTGTATCAGAGTATGTGCCAGGTCCGCAATATACCCCGGTAGGTGGCGCTGCTATCGATCTGTAGAAACTCTGAAATGCCTCGACAGATTAGGTCCCGTTAGATGGCATTGAACTACCGATTCAATTGATCTACCGATTCAATTGATCTACCGATTCAATCGATCTACCGATTCAATTTATCTACCGATTATATTGATCTACCAAAAAAAATTTGATCTACTGGAAAAATGCAGATCTACCGGAAAAATGTAGATCTACCGGAAAAATGTAAATCTACCGAAAAAATGTAAATCTACTGGAAAAATGTAATCTACCGAAAAAATGTAAATCTACCGAAAAAATGTAGATCTACCAGAAAAATGTGGATCTATTGCTAGGAAGATCTGCTGGCTCCTCTGAATCCCAAAATATGGACTGCTGGCTACTAGTCACTATTACTAAAATGAAGATGGGTTCTATAGAAAAGGAACAAAAAAACTTTTTTGAAAATGTTACTACGAACGTGAAGATTTTTCGGACGTTAGGAGGGGGGGAGGGGGGAAATTTCCGAGGGGTTTCGCGAGGAAAAAGACGGAAGTTTCGTAGGGTTTCGCGTTTTCGGAGCGAAAAGAAGTGGGTGTATTTTCAAAAAAATCGCGAAAAGGCGAAAAAACGCCGATTTTGGCGAAAGGTACGAAATGAAGGAAAGGAGATCGGAGGACGGGTGGCGTTCGGAACGACGGTATTTGCGGGAACGCGAAGACGAGATTCGAAATTAGTCCGTAGCTGAGCCCTTTTTTCGATTCACTCTTTCGTTTTCCCGGAAGAACGATAAGAAAATGTGACTTTTTGCGAGAATCGACGAAATTCTGACGTTTCACGTATTTCTGTGGCGAATTTTAACGCGGCTGCTTCACGGTCGACGTTTTCGGTCCGAACGAGGCACGACAAATGTCAAATCGAATCTGAATTTCGAACGGAATCACTCGAAAATCTTGGAATCGTCTAGAAAAACCGCGAGAAATATGAACAAGTAACCGATTTCGATCGATCGCTTGACAGGATTGACGATATTGTGAAAATCGAAAGACGGAAATCGTCCCAGTGCTACAAAACCTTCATATAGAGCATAATTCCTACTTATACCTATAGCGAAAGTGGCCGGGACGGAAGCGTCGCGGGAAAAAGGGTCAGCAGCGCGGGGCGGCGGGATCGAATCTCGGAGTTGGCCGGCAATCGTAGAAGTTATAATATTTTTCATTTTTACGGAATGAAAACTTAAGAGTGTGTTATTCCCGTGTAAACTCATCATGGGTTATTGATCTTTTCGTCAAATTACGAAATCTATATTGAATTTGCGTTTGTTTGAAAATTTTTCTTTTAAATTAATCGAAATATTCAAACTTTAAGCAGATAATTAACTGCTGAAGAAGGGATTTGGATTTTTTAGTCAAGTTACGATATCTATAATCAATGGTTCCATCAGACGGATTTTTGTATGTATTTGAATAGGAACCTACGGCACCGCGTTCATTGCATTGTTTATTTTTGATCCAACTGTGAGTGTATGTATTTGAACAAGGACCTTACTTAACCAAAGACACAGCATTGAATATTTTTGATCCAATTGTGAATGTATGTATTCGAATATGAACCTACGCCACCGCGTTCAATGCATTGTTTATTTTTTATGTGTAAAAATGTCAACTCCGAAACGACTTGACCAATTTTGATGAAACTTTGTTTGTGTGTTTCGGTGTGTCCTTGCTTCACAATAGCATCCGGTAGGTGGCGCTGATAATGCTCTATAGGAACTCAGAAATGGCTCGACCGATTTTGATAGAACATTGTGTGCGTGTTTGAGTGTGTCTCAGGGTCACAATAAGTTACCGGTAGGTGGCGCTGCATTCGGTTTATAGAAACTCAAGAACGGCTGAACTGATTTCGATGAAACTTAATATGTGTATCTGAGTATGTGTCAGGTCCGCAATATACCCTGGTAGGTGGCGCTGCTATCGATCTGAAGAAACTCAGAAATGCCTCGACAGATTAGGTCCCGTTAGATGGCATTGAACTACCGGTTCAATTGATCTACCGATTATACTGATCTACCAAAAAAATGTAGATCTACTGGCAAAATGAAGATCTACCAGAAAAATGTAGATCTACCGGAAAAATGTAGATCTACCGGAAAAATGTAAATCTACCGTAAAAATGTAGATCTACCAGAAAAATGTGGATCTATTGCTAGGTAGATCTGCTGGCTCATCTGAATCCCAAAATATGGACTGCTGGCTACTAGTTTATTCTACTAATGTAAAGATCTCGGGATCACAGAGAGATGTCAAAAAAGTTTTTTCCTCTAGGAGGTCGATATTTTCGATTTTTTCGTCGGTTATTCGAGGGGCGAGGGGGGAGTCGAGGTGTAAACGGGAAAGAGAAAAGACGAAATTTTCTCCGGGTATCCGTCTTTGACGAGAGAAAACGTGGGGAGTATTTAAAAAAAAATCGTGAAATCGAGTGAAAACTCCGTTTTCCGCTAAAGGCGCAAATCGGTAACGATAGAAATCTCGCGAGGAGGCGACGCTCGGAAAGTTATTTCGTCGGGGGCCGGAAGACGAGATTCGTAGGTAGTTTGTAACGCAGCCCGATTTTTGATAAAATCTACTCTTTTTCCGTAAAAAGATCGCAAACTTTGACATATTTTGAAAACCTCGGTGAAATGTGACGTTTAGACCGCTTCGGCTTCGCTCGACCGACTTCGGGTCCTGCTATAGAAGATAAAACGTGGATGTTTTACTTCGATCACAGATGAAAGAAACTGTCAGTTTGAATTTATCGACGTTTTCTTTGCGAATGAGTTGGGATAAATGTCAAATAGAATTAGAATATCGAACGGAATTTGTCGAAAATCATGAATCCTGAAGATACATTGCTAGAAATAAGAAGAAATATGATAGAGTCGCCGATTTCGAGCGATCGCATGGCAGAATTTTTGATATTTGAGAAATAATGTATTCTATCAAATTCTAAGTTGAAATGACTGGTAGATACCTATCTTCGAGGAAAGATTTTTGATGAAACGGGCCGGAGTTGGAGAACGTAAAATAAGGTAATTATCGATCTATACTTTCGACGATATTACCGATTTTCACTTGCAGGCATTTATATACGAATTCGAAATCCTATCGAATGTATTCTAAGGAAACATTTTTTAGTTGTTGACAGTTGGTTGTATGAAGTATGATGGGATATCGACTGAATTTAATCTTTCTGTCGAATTTTGGAATCTTTTACGAAACGTGAGTATTTTCGAATGTTATCGTTGTAGAAATCGTATCGTATTTCTGTACGAAATATTTTCGCGATTCCTTCAACGTCATGGTTTTCAGTCCGAATGAGGGTCAAATTGTCAAATAGAATTCGAGCTTCCAACGGAATTGGTAAAAAATCCTGGAATCGTGGGGAGAGTTCCATAATTCTCTGATAGGCAAATTGGCACAGTTGCCACCTCAAGATAACAATTTAACATGAACAATATTTTCAACATTGTAACATTGTTGCGAAAGGATAATCGCTGTTATACTGGCTGTTTTCCGAAACGGATTCACAAAAGCATCCGGTAGGTGAAATGGCTCGACCGATTTTGATGAAAGTTTGTGTGTGTGTATCTGAGTAGGTGTGTCAGGTCTGCTATATACCCCGGCAGGTGGCGCTGCAATCGGTCTATAGAAACTCAGAAATGGCTTGGCCGATTTTAATGAAACAATGTGTGCGTGTTTGAGTGTGTCTCAGGGTCACAATAGGTGACCGGTAGGTGGCGCTGTATTCGGTTTATAGAAACTCAAGAACGGCTGCACCGATTTCGATGAAACTTGGTGTGTATATGTTAGTATGTGTCAGGTTGCAGTAGGTCTATAGAAATTCAGATATGGCTCGAAATATTGCGAACTTTCAAGTTCGAAAAATGTAAATCTACTGGAAAAATGTAGATCTACCGGAAAATGTAGATCTGCCGGAAAAATGTAGATCTACTGGCTAGTCAATACATATACTAAAGTGAAGACTTGGACCATCGAAGTAGATCAAGGGAAACTTTTTGAGAAGGTCGTTGTAAACGTGGTGTTTTTTTGGTCGTTAGGAGGGGGATTGGGGGGGAATCTTGAGGGGGTTTAGCGAGAGAAAACACGGAAGTTTCGTAGAGTTTCGCGTTTTTGAAGAGAAAGGATGGGGGTGTATTTTTAAAAAATTCACGAAAATGCGAAAAAACGCAAATTTTGGCAAAGGTGCAAAATGAAGGAAACGAGATCGAACGAACGGCGATGTTAGAAACGACGAGTCCGCGGGAAAGCGAAGAAGAGATTCGAAATTACCGGATAGGCTATATCTGCTTTCGATCTTTTCATTCGTTTTCCCGTAAGAACGATAAGAAAATGTGACTTTTTGCGAAAATTGAAAACATTCTGACGTTTCACGTATTTCTGTGCTGAATTTTAGCGCGGTTCCTGCAAGGTCGACTGTTTTGGTCCGAACGAGCGGCGCGAAATGTCAAATCGAATTTGAATTTCGAACGGAATCAGTCGAAAATCTCGAAATCGTCAAGAAAAATTGCGAGAAATATGAACGAGTAACCGATTTCGATCGATCGCTTGACAGAATTGACGATATTCTGGAAATCGAAGGACGGAAATCATCCCAGTGCTATAAAACCTTTATATAGAGCATAATTCCTACTTTTATCTATAGCGAAAGTGGCCGGGACGGAAGCGTCGCGGGCTTAAAGGTCAGCATCGCGGGGCGGCGGGATCGATTCTCGGAGTGGCCGGCAATCGTTGAAGTTATAATATTTTTCATTTTTACGGAATGAAAACTTAAGAGTGTGTTATTCCCGTGTAAACTCATCATGGGCTATTGATCTTTTCGTCAAATTACGAAATCTATATTGAATTTCCGTTTGTTTGAAAATTCTTCTTTTAAATTAATCGAAATATTCAAACTTTAAGCAGATAATTAACTGTCGAAAATGGGATTTGGATCTTTTCGTCAAGTTACGATATCTATAATCAATGGTTCCATCAGACGGATTTTTGTATGTATTTGATTAGGAACCTACGCCACCGCGTTCAGTGCATTGTTTATTTTTGATCCAACTGTGAGTGTATGTATTTGAACAAGGACCTTACTTAACCAAAGACACAGCATTGAATATTTTTGATCCAATTGTGAATGTTTGTATTTGAATATGAACCTACGCCACCGCGTTCAATGCATTGTTTATTTTTTATCCAACCGTGAATGTATGTATATGAATAGGTACCTTACGCAACCACATACACAGCCTTGATTATTTTTATCCAAAAATGAACGTATAATTTTGAATGTTTTGCATTGAAATTACACAAAATATTCAACCATTCAAGTAGAAAATTAACGGTCGAAAATGAAAAACCATTGCTACACAGGGTCTTAAGTGAGATATCACCGCAAGAGATTTATCGTGAAGAGAATTCTCATCATTGTAAAACCGTTACGAAAAGATAACCGCTGTAATACAGGGTGTTTTTAAATGAATGTCAACTCCGAAACGGCTTTACCCATTTTGATGAAACTTTGTGTGCACCCGTTAGGTGGCGCTGAATTCGGTTTATAACAACTCAAAAACGACTGGAACGATTTCGATGAAACTTTGTGTGTGTATCTGAGAGTAGGTTTCAATCCACAATATTCCCCGGTAGGTGGCACTATAATCGGTTCACAGGAACCCAAAAATGGCTATACCGATTTTGATGAATCTTTGTGATTGTGTTTCGGATGGCCTTTGGTTCTCAATACGATTCGCTACGTGACGCTATATTCGGTTTTTAGTAACTCAAAAGCTTCTAACATATTGCGATGCTTCGTGTTTTTGATTCGGCGCGTCTCTGATTCACAATAGCATACTGTAGGGGGCACCCCGATGGATTTATGGTTACTCAAAAACAGCTCGACCAATTTCGATGAAACTTTGTGTTGTGTTGTGTATATCGTTGAAAATAAACCATTACAATACGGGGTGTTCTTTTTTTCACGGCACAATTTTACACGATTGAATTGATTCGTGCCACAAAGAAACCGTTATCTAAATAGGAATCTTGGATGGATTCTTATAATGTATTTTTGAGAAATCTCTATACAGGGTGTTTTTCTTTTAACGTCAATCGCAACTTGCTGCTTTTCACGACAAATCGTACTATTGTATTCAATTATGATAAAAGATAAACTTTCGGGACCTACATCGTTGAAAATAAACCATTACTATACAGGGTGTTCTTTTTCTATCGGCACAATATTACGCGATTGATTTGATTTGTGCCACAAACAAAGCGTTATTCAAATAGGAACCTTGGATGGATTCTTATAATATATTTTTCAGAAACCTCTATACAGGGTGTTTTTCTTTTAATCAATCAATCACAACTTGCTGCTTTTCACGAAGAATCGTACTATTGTATTCAATTGTGATAAAAGAAATGCTTTCGGGACCTACATCGTTGAAAATAAACCGTTACTATATGGGGTGTTCTTTTTCTATCGGCACAATATTACGCGATTGATTTGAATTTTGCCACACTCAAAGCGTTATTCAAATAGGAACCTTGGATGGATTCTTATAATATATTTTTCAGAAAACTCCATACAGGGTGTTTTTCTTTTAACGTCAATCAAAACTTGCTCCTTTTCACGAAAAATCGTACTATTGTATTCAATTGTGATAAAAGATATACTTTCGGGACTTACATCGTTGAAAATAAACCATTACTATACAGGATGTTCTTTTTCTATCGGCACAATATTACGCGATTGATTTGATTTTTGCCGCAAACAAACCGTTATCTAAATAGGAATCTTGGATGGATTCTTATAATGTATTTTTTAGAAATCACTATACAGGGTGTTTTTCTTTCAACGTCAATCGCAACTTGCTGATTTTCACGACAAATCGTACTATTGTATTCGATTGTGATTAATGATATACTTTCGGGACCTACATCGTTGAAAATAAACCAATACTATACAGAGTGTTCTTTTTCTATCGGCACAATATTACGCGATTGATTTGATTTGTGCCACAAACAAAGCGTCATTCAAATAGGAACCTTGGATGGATTCTCATAATATATTTTGCAGAAATCTCCATACAGGGTGTATTTCTATTAACGTCAATCACAACTTGCTGCTTTTCACGAAAAATCGTACTATTGTATTCAAGTGTGATAAAAGATATACTTTCGGGACCTACATCGTTGAAAATAAACCTTTACTATACAGGGTGTTCTTTTTCTATTGGCAAAATATTACGCTATTGATTTGATTTTTGCCACAAACAAACCTTTATCTAAATAGGAATCTTGGATGGATTCTTATAATGTATTTTTCAGATATCTCTATACAGGGTGTTTTTCTTTTAACGTCAATCGCAACTTGCTGCTTTTCACGACAAATCGTGCGATTGTAATCAATTGTGTTAAAATATATACTTTTGGGACCTACATCGTTGAAAATAATCCATTATTATACAGGGTGTTCTTTTTCTTTCGGCACAATATTACGCGATTGATTTGATTTGTTGCACAAACGGAGCGTTATCTGAATAGGAACCTTGGATGGATTCTCATAATGTATTTTTCAGAAATCTATATACAGGGTGTTTTTCTTTTAACGTCAATCGCAACTTGCCGCTTTTCACGATAAATCGTACGATTGTAATAAATTATATACTTTCGGGACCTACATCGTTGAAAATAAACCATTACTATACAGGATGTTCTTTTTCTATCGGCACAATATCACGCGATTGATTTGATTTGTTCCACAAACAAAGCAATATCTGAATAGGAACCTTAGATGGATTCTCATAATATATTTTTCAGAAATGCGTATACAGGGTATTTTATAATTCCGTTTTATTTATAATTTAAATTTTTTTTATAGTTAAAATTTTTTTAATGATTTTTTTTTCAATTTTGAAATTTAAAAAAATTTTTTTTTTATAATTTTTTTTTCACTTTTTTTCAATATTTTTCCAAATTTTTTTTTAATTTTTTTTTCATCAAATTTTACCTATGAATAAAAACTACTGGCTAATCGAAGCCTCCAACAATAGACTGCGGGCCACTAGTCACTATTACTAAAATGAAGATGGGTTCTATAGAAAAGGAACAAAAAAACTTTTTTGAAAATGTTACTGTAAACGTGACGATTTTTTGGACGTTAGGAGGGGGGGAGGGGGGAAATTTCCGAGGGTTTTCGCGAGGAAAAAGACGGAAGTTTCGTAGGGTTTCGCGTTTTCGGAGCGAAAAGAAGGGGGTGTATTTTTAAAAAAATCGCGAAAAGGCGAAAAAACGCCGATTTTGGCGAAAGGTGCGAAATGAAGGAAACGAGATCGGAGGACGGGTGGCGTTCGGAACGACGGTATTTGCGGGAACGCGAAGACGAGATTCGAAATTAGTCCGTAGCTGAGCCCTTTTTTCGATTCACTCTTTCGTTTTCCCGGAAGAACGATAGGAAAATGTGACTTTTTGCGAGAATCGACGAAATTCTGACGTTTCACGTATTTCTGTGGCGAATTTTAACGCGGCTCCTTCACGGTCGATGTTTTCGGTCCGAACGAGGCACGACAAATGTCAAATCGAATCTGAATTTCGAACGGAATCACTTGAAAATCTCGGAATCATCTAGAAAAACCGCGAGAAATATGAACGAGTAACCGATTTCGATCGATCGCTTGACAGGATTGACGATATTGTGAAAATCGAAAGACGGAAATCGTCCCAGTGCTACAAAACCTTCATATAGAGCATAATTCCTACTTATACCTATAGCGAAAGTGGCCGGGACGGAAGCGTCGCGGGAAAAAGGGTCAGCATCGCGGGGCGGCGGGATCGAATCTCGGAGTTGGCCGGCAATCGTAGAAGTTATAATATTTTTCATTTTTACGGAATGAAAACTTAAGAGTGTGTTATTCCCGTGTAAACTCATCATGGGCTATTGATCTTTTCGTCAAATTACGAAATCTATATTGAATTTGCGTTTGTTTGAAAATTTTTCTTTTAAATTAATCGAAATATTCAAACTTTAAGCAGATAATTAACTGCTGAAGATGGGATTTGGATTTTTTCGTCAAGTTACGATATGTATAATCAATGGTTCCACCAGACGGATTTTTGTATGTATTTGAATAGGAACCTACGGCACCGCGTTCATTGCATTGTTTATTTTTGATCCAACTGTGAGTGTATGTATTTGAACAAGGACCTTACTTAACCAAAGACACAGCATTGAATATTTTTGATCCAATTGTGAATGTATGTATTCGAATATGAACCTACGCCACCGCGTTCAATGCATTGTTTATTTTTTATGTGTAAAAATGTCAACTCCGAAACGACTTGACCGATTTTGATGAAACTTTGTTTGTGTGTTTCGGTGTGTCCTTGCTTCACAATAGCATCCGGTAGGTGGCGCTGATAATGCTCTATAGGAACTCAGAAATGGCTCGACCGATTTTGATAGAACATTGTGTGCGTGTTTGAGTGTGTCTCAGGGTCACAATAAGTTACCGGTAGGTGGCGCTGTATTCGGTTTATAGAAACTCAAGAACGGCTGAACTGATTTCGATGAAACTTAATATGTGTATCTGAGTATGTGTCAGGTCCGCAATATACCCTGGTAGGTGGCGCTGCTATCGATCTGAAGAAACTCAGAAATGCCTCGACAGATTAGGTCCCATTAGATGGCATTGAACTACCGGTTCAATTGATCTACCGATTCAATTTATCTACCGATTATTATGATCTACCAAAAAAATGTAGATCTACTGGAAAAATGCAGATCTACCAGGAAAATGTAGATCTACTGGAAAAGTGTAGATCTACTGAAAAAATGTAGATCTACTGGAAAAATGTAAATCTACCGGAAAATGTAGATCTACCGGAAAAATGTAGATCTACCGTAAAAATGTAGATCTACCAGAAAAATGTAGATCTATTGCTAGGTAGATCTGCTGGCTCATCTGAATCCCAAAATATGGACTGCTGGCTACTAGTTACAATACTAAACTTATTTGGCTTCAAGATATGAAAAAAATGATCACTCCTGAGATGTTGAATAATGTTGGAAGAAATTTTTATTTGAGGTTAGGATGTTGCCAAGGCGTTCGCGGAGAACACTTTGAACATTTACTTCAATAGCATTCCTTTTTTTTTATACATCTTAGATTTTGATTTTGTACCAAATTTCGTTGATCATTTGATTTTAGTAATAAACTGAATAGATAATGATGAGACCTTTCAAACGATGTATCACAATAATCAAGATAATGAATTTATTCCATTGGCTTTTCCACACTGTATGACGATGAGCAGGCAGGCAAGTGTGTGACCAGTTGTATACCTTCAGTACTGAACACATAGTAATTTACTTCTTATTATAAATGGGGCAATGTTCGTGCAGGTGGTGTCGCAATATACAAAAACTCTGAAGATACCGTCAAAATTTGTACCTACTTAAACTATGGAAATAATTATGTCAAACATTAGTGAATTTTCAAAATAATTTACATATACAGGGTGTCCCGGCGCTACGTGACTTTTTAATTTATTTTTTCGCGACTCCCCCTCGCGAAGATAAGTGCCTCCAAATGGTATTCCCATAATTCAGTTTTTTTGTGATAACTTCCGAACAACTCAACCGATTGAATTCGAACCAATAAAAATATCAGTAATGATTTGTTTCCAGCAATTTCCTCATAAGTCGTCAAAACGGCCAGGGACGGACCGAGACTAGCACTTAATGGTCATACTGGTGCAACATTGAAAAAATATCAAAATATTTTTTCACGAATATTGCAAGCTATTTATTGTTGATATGCATCTCTATGTGATTGTTCATTTATCTGAAACTTCCATTGACAAAAAGAAAACACAAAA
Source organism: Halyzia sedecimguttata (assembly GCA_937662695.2). Lineage (NCBI taxonomy): Eukaryota > Metazoa > Arthropoda > Insecta > Coleoptera > Coccinellidae > Halyzia > Halyzia sedecimguttata. The sequence goes on along the minus strand of OW569413.2, from coordinate 65,874,831 downwards.
TAAGTAAATATGATTCATGTGAATTAAGGAGAATAATAATGTAACATACATATTCATATCATCCATATTAGAGTCTGAAAGACAAATAATGTAAAATTATTGATATGCAATTCTTGCCTGAATAGGTAGAGTATATAAGAATTCGTATATCGATATTAACTTGTCCAATTCCTTTTTGAGAGAATTGAAATGTCAGAAAAAATCACACTGAACAATTTCTCGTGTAAGGAACTTCATTCCTGGCGAGGTCCCCTACCACAAGTTATTTGTTTGAATAAATGAATAGTTCGCATTTATAAATAGAAAAATTTCCAAGACATATTTACATAAGCACGTATGGAGGAAGGAACTATTTGTTCGAAATTGGCGAACTGCAATGGGTTCTTTAATTGAAATAAACTAGAACTATCTCCGTTGTAACGAAATGATTAGAGTAGAATTGATGTCACTAAAATAATAAGTAATTGCTTCTTAAATCGCGCGATGAAATGTTGAGATAACAATAATACCCGCGAGAAGGTTCATATTTTCGGATCTTGTTCAATTATCTTGAATTGAAACATATTCCCAATCATTTCATCTGAAAGTTTCCGGATTATTGTAGAAATCTCCAAATAAAATTCAATATGAATCAGTTTCAAAAAGAATGCCTGCAATATGAAAAATCGAGAGGAATACTATTTCATAACCATGAAAGATTTGCATACACTAATAAAAAACACAAATATAAATATCTTGTTCATGTGAATTTGTTGGAACAGTATCGGATATAGACCTACCTACATCAATGATATGGGCCTCCAAGAAACTACAGATAAAATGAACAGAAATCTCTCAGGTTGGGTGTATATAAAAAGATCTCTTTATTTCAAATCAAGAAAAAAAGGAACATAAAATGTTATAGTGTCAAAATTCATTAATTGCAAATATAAATTACTACTTAAATACTCATTCAGACTGTATGGCTCCAAGTCAATTAGGTAATAGTTATTTCGTTTTTGTTTTAAACTGTTTATAATTCTCAATCATATTCGGATTTTGTGGCAACAATAATTTTATACACATGTAGGATGGATTTCTTCCCCATTGATGTTAGAATTTCTAGTATTATAACGAGCAGTTTGTGAGTTGTTTTATCGTTGATGTTGTTTCGTTACTGTTTGTCAGGCAACATTGTACTATATATTGCCTCTGATATCTTGTGTTTCTAATAGTCTAAGATCCGAACCTAAGTCGACCTTCACCGAGCTGATAATAGAATGAAACATATTTTATAATGAATTTTGCATATTAGAAAATGTACTAATAATGGGTTGCCTGAAAAAATCCTGGAAAGACTATTTTTTATTATTTTTGCGCGTATGTTGTGGGGAACATCGTGTTATCATTTTGCCCAAATGTCCGTAATTTTCGAATTTTTCGCCGAAAATATCTGAATGTGACATTTGAGTTTGTTTATAAGCATAATCGGCCAAACGGTTTTGGGATTATCGCCATCTGAAATTTGGTTTTTATTTCCTTAATAACTCGAAAAATACTAAAGCGATCCAATTTAAATATGGTTGTTAGTTGAAGAATGCCAACACGGAAATTTTTGCAAAATTTTGTGAGGATCGTATCACTAGAAATTTTTTTAAAAATTAAAAATAGTATGTCCAGGATTTTTTCAGGCAACCCATTTTTAGTATATTATCTAATATGCTAAATTTATTATATAATATGTTTCATTCTATTATCAGCTCGGTGAAGGTCGACTTAGGTTCGGATCTTCTACTATAACGCAGAAGCAATTTCAAAATACTACATGTTTTATTTTATAGATATTCTTCAGAGTTTGGAAGAGAACTCCCAGAAAGGAACCATTTAGTGATTAATTCCCAAAGTATCTTTCAATTTATTTTGTATCATGTCTAAGTTTCGTATTATGTCTAAGTTTTGTATCATGTCTAAGTTATGTCTAATTCCATTTTATTGGCGCTCTAGTTCCTCGGAACTGAGTGCTTATCAATTTGCCCAAATGTCTGTAATTTTCGAATTTTTCGATGAAAATGGTCTTAAACGATTTGGTTCGACACACTGATCAAGAATCCGTGGTCGAAATTCATTCTGTCCGGCCGGTCCGGCCCTCCGGCCGTAGGCACGATAACTCTCGAACGGAATGAGCTAGACAGTTGAAATTTTCAGAGTAGCTTTGGGGGATAACTATCTAGGCTAAGTTCGTTATTGGGAAAAATCGGACAGATGGTTTCGGAGTAACAAAAAAAAAATTTTTTTTTACAGAACAAATTCCAAATTTAATTTTTTTCAATAAGCAGTTTTACCATAAGAATCCATTCATATCATTTTTAACTCTAACAAACTAATACTTTCGGAGATATGATTTTTCAAAATTTCAATGATAGAATTATTCTGTGGCTATTCTATGAATTGTTATGTCAACTTTGACGTTGTCTCATTGTCATTCATTCCAGTAATGGTATCAATATGAGAATTAAAATATAATATCATACTTTTTGTTGGTTGATATTTTCATGCCGATGGTCAATCCATTTGATGATGGGAATGGTAATGGTACGTTAATAACATTGTCATTCATTCCAGCAATCGTATAAATATGAGAATTATAATATAATATCATACTTTTTGTTGGTTGATATTTTCATGCCGATGGTCAATCCATATGATGATGGGAACGGTAATGGTAAGTTAATAATATTGAGTTCAGAATATCTCCACTAAAAACAAAACTGGAATATTGGTGTATTGGAGTAGATTTGAGGAAAGATATATATTATCGTTCATCATAGAATTGAGGAATGAATATCTGGGATGAGTTCATTGTTGGGTAGAATTCGTCTATTGGTTTTGGATTGATAATTTTTGGCACTCTTGTTGAATTTAAATTCTTCTATGATGTTTGAATTCAATTTCTGCTAAGATGAAGTTCTAAATTTCAATAATGAATCGTACTTCTATGTTTTCACAGAATGCTATAATTATTCTATCTGAGCTTTATTATATGATCTGAGTTCATACTCGTACATTTCATCCTGTTCTATAAGAGAGAGTCAAATTCATTTCAGCTATTTTAATTTGGTTTCTTCCATGGTGCAGTTCTCATTCTCAGATTGCTCATTTAATCTTAAATAAACTATTATTTGAATTGAATTTCCTTTATGATGCAGTTCTATCATAAGAATACATTGATATAATTCTCAACTCTGAGAAACCAATACTTTTGGAGATATAATTTGTCTGTTTGAACTAGAGCGCCAGAAAGCTCCTGTCCACAGGGCTTGAACCAATTTTATTTTGATGAAGTTGTAAAGGGCATTTATACTGATTATTCGGCTAAAGCATATCATAATGTGGGGAGCGTGTATATCATGAAGTGATCAATTCTAAGATTTTGCATGAAATACAGGGCGGGTCTTTAAGATGTACATTAATTTTAACCATAGATTCCTCTCATCAAACAACAATTTTTTTTGCGCGTATGTTCTGAGGAATATTGCGTTATAGTTTTGCCCAAATGTCTGTAACTTTCGAATTTTTTGACGAAAATGGTCTCAAACGATTTAGTTCGACTCCTCGATGAAGAATTCGAGGTCAAATTTGATTCTGTCCGGCCAGCCGTCCGGCCAGCCGTCCGGCTGAACGGCCGTTGCCACGATAACTTGAGAACGAAAAGAGCTAGCGACTTGAAATTTTCAGGGTGGGTGGCGCATCTCAATACGACGGACAAGTTCGATAATGGGCATAATCGGCCCAGTGGTTTCCGAGTAATAATTTTGTTTTCCACCAATATAAATCCGATCGAATTGATACTTGGTGAGTAGTTGTAGAATATGAACCTAAGCACGTTTGTGAAATTTTGTGCGAATCGTATGGCTAGAAAATTATTAAAAAATATTTTTGTTGTCACGATAACTTGAGATCAGAAAGAGATAGCGGCTTGAAATTTTCAGGTTAGGATGTGCACCAGAACGCGACATTTCAGTTTGTTTATGAACATAATCAGCCAAACGGTTTTAGAGTTATAGCCATCTGAAATTTGGTTGTTTTTTGTTCCTCATTAACTCGAAAAATACTAAACCGATTGAATTCGAACATGGTATTTAGTTGTAGAATGCCAACGCGAAAATTCTTGCAAAATTTCGTGAGGATAGTATTTGTAAAAAATTTTAAAAAAATCATTGAAAATTGAAAAAAAAAATTCTATATATCAGTAACTATTCGTTTTAAATTGCTGAAATTTTGCAAGACCGTTCATAACCTAACTCTACTGCCAAGTTTCAAGTTTTAACACGATCGGTTGAATATTGTTGGAGATTCGAGCATTCTTGTGTGAGTTCAGTAGATGGGTGACCGTTGCCTCGATAACTTCCGAACGAAAGGACATAGGGACTTGCAATTTTCAGGGTAGGTTGCGTATCCGAAAGGACGAGTTCAGTTCGTTTTTGGGCATAATCGGTTGAACGGTTTCCGAGATATACCCACCTGGAATATTATTTCCTTGATAACTCAAAAAATAAATATTTGATCGAATTGAAGCTTGGTAACTAGTAGTAGAAAATCATCATAAGGACGTGTTTAAAATTTTGTAAGAACCGTACCCCTAGAAAATTTGAAAAAAATGACGAAAAAAAAATTTAAGAACCACACCCCTAAAAAATTTCAAAAAAATCACGAAAAAAAAAATTGGTTCAAGCACTGACGTGAAGTCAGAAGCTTTTGCGCGTATGTTCTATTGTCCATTCTTCTGTATTGGACACCCTTAATCGAATTTACCATGGTAAATTAAGTTGTCATTCTCCTGTATTGGACACTTAATTCGAATTTACCATGGTAAATTCGAATTAAGTGTCCCTTAAGACACCCTTAATCGAATTTACCAATGTAAATTATGTTGTCCATTCTCCTGTATTGGACACTTAATTCGAATTTACCATGGTAAATTCGAATTAAGTGTCCAATACAGGAGAATGGACAACATAATTTACCATGGTAAATTCGATTAAGGGTGTCCAATACAGAAGAATGGACAATAGAACATACGCGCAAAAGCTTCTGACTTCACGTCAGTGTTTGAACCAATTTTTTTTTTCGTGATTTTTTTGAAATTTTCTACGGGTGCGGTTCTTAAATTTTTTTTTTTTCATTTGCAATTCTTCCATTCCAGATTCGGCTCAGATAAAGAGATACGGGCTGTTGAAATTTCAGAAAAAAATCAATTTTTATAGCCGTGACGTTGATTTTCAGAATGAATTGAATTTTGGTGAGAAGGTTTCTATAACTTTGACATATATTCACCACTTTACAGTTTTTTCGTACTTCCACTGGGTTGTATGTTATATTCCGCCGTATTCACAATGCATTCAATCTCCGTTAAGTCCTAACTGAGGTCCTCAGTTAAGGATAAATAAGAATCGCAACCTCAGTTGAAGTGAAAATTAACGTAAGACAGGCCTGTTTCAGCACCGTTACATATGTTAACTGAGGTTGCGATTCTTATTTATCCTTAACTGAGGACCTCAGTTAGGACTTAACGGAGATTGAATGCTTTGTGAATAAATCTATTAAAAATTTGGGAATTTGACTTATTTAATTCATGTAATCACTAGGATACATTGGGAGGTGCACATATCATACAATGCTTTTGGCGCTCTTGTTCCTCGGAACAGAGTTCTTATCAATTTGCCTAACTGTCTGTAATTTTCGAATTTTTGGATGAAATTGGTTTCAAACGATTTGGTTCGACTCACTGATCAAGAATCCGTGGTCAAAATCAATTCTGTCCGTCGGTCCGGCCTTCCGTTAACACGATATCTCTCGAACGGAATGAGCTAAACAGTTGAAATTTTCACAATAGGTTTAGGAGATAGATGTCTCGGTTAAGCTCGTGGTTGGGCAAAATTGGCCTAATGGTTTCGGAGTAATGAAAAAAAATATTTTTTTTACACTACAAATTTCAAATTCATTTTTTTGTTAAGATGCAATTTCACAATAAGAATCCATTGATATCATTTTCAACGCTAACAAGCTAATACTTTTGGAGGTATGATGTTTCAAAATTTCAATAATAAATCGTACTTCTATGTTTCCACAGAATGCTGTACTTAATTATTCTATCTATGAATTATTATATGATCTGTGTTCTTATACATGTCATCTTACTTTCCTATGAGAGATAAATGTCAAAATGTTATTCTTGATATAAAATACACCTCCTGTTCTTGAAATCAAAGTATCATTGAATGCAAAGTGACCAATGAAATATCCTCCGCTATCGTAGAATTATGAGGATGATTTGATATTATACTTTTAAGGTGATAATATAATGCCCGTGGATAATCCATATGATGATGAAAATATGTACATACTTTGGTATAAGATACATAATCAAATTGGGTTCAGAATATTTCCAGTAAAAACAAAACTGCAATATTGGCTAAGTTTTAAATGATATAATATAATTTTCAGAGTAGATTTGAGGATTGAATATCTCGGATAAGAACGTTATTGGGGAGAATCGGTCTGTTTGAATTTAATTTATTTCATGATGCAATTCTATCGTAAGAATCCATTTATATCATTCCCAGAGACCAATAATTTCGGAGATAGGATTTGTCAAAGTTTGAACAAGAGCGCCAAAGCTCCTGTCCACAGGGCTTTCCCACTTTTTTGGGTTTTCTCTCCCAATATCTGAAAAATATCTATTCAATAAAATGTTGAAGTTTTGAAATTGCTTCGGTGTAAAAAATACTAGATAATTGTTGATCCGCTCTTGAACTAGGATAAGCCTTGAATCGATGTATATCAACGTTGCCGCACTTGCTTCTCTTTCACAAGATCACCTCGATTGCCATAATATACCAAATACGAAGTTTGACCAAGCTGCATGAAAACGGCGAACGGAGGTATAGACATAAAATCTATGATGCCATAGAATTTAACCCACATATAGAGTTTCTGTTGACCTTACGTACTAATTATTATGATTATTCTGTCAGTTGGAATACCTTCTCAACTATCCGCCTTGAGATTTTTTTGGAGAATTGGCGATGATCAAATTATGAATATAATCTTATATTGTAAACAATTGATAGATTTGGAAACAATAGATGGATATTGAATGAAAATTAAGTTGAAATTCAGTGTTTTAATTATGAATTAATAGAGGAATATTTTTCTATGAGGAACGGGTAAACAGAGTTCAGGAGTGTATTAGCACATTGTGAAATATTGAAAAGCTAGTATCTTTTTACCTGAGCCGAATCAAAAAAAAAAATTATGAAAAATGTATTTTATTTGATGAAAGGAAATTAATGTACAACTTGGAGACTCACTCTGGATATACAGGAAAAAAAAACAGTACCAGTCGGTTTGAAACAAAATGATTTCATTCTGTAGCTGTAAAACATAGGGCGTTATACAAAATATTAAAAATGTGATATATTCTTAGTACCTAGGAGTGCCTTTTTAACAATAGAACTCCTCCGAGACGAATGTGCATGTAGGAGTGATGTTCAGATCGGGAGAGTCTGCTCTGAGTGGAGATACATTGTGTACCAAATGAACTATTCATGAATTAATTACCTTGCATTCTGGGATCAATTTACGATGGTGGATAATCTTTACGGGGATATTGTATGGCTTATGAAGAGATAATCGAACAAAGCGATTCATCACCAATTCATTATTGTGTAACATCTCGAATTTAGTCGGGTTCGGGGATGGTCATAGTGGAAAATACTGATGAACATGCACGATGCCAAGAAAGTTCCGGGAATTGATGATTTAAATGGAGCGCTTAAAGAGATTGTCGAAAATATGTCCCTACGTTCTCCGTACTGATCCTTGAACTCAGGCGGAGTTTGAGTGTCATCTTTCTTTTAGTTTGTTTACAGAGCTCCATTTTGTCAGTTCATTACAAGTGTGTCTTGCGATTAAAGTCTTATTGATTAAAGCAAAACACAGCATTTCTGCAATAATGTATAGAAATTGTTTCTTCGCAATAATGTACTTCAATTGTTTGTTCAATTACATTTTAACACGTTTTTGGGCATTCCAGAGTTTTGGTCAAAAATGTTGAGTAACGAGGATCTGTTCAGGTCTCTCTGGTCATTCAGCAAAATTAGTTTTTTATTGTGCCTGTTTATTTCTAGTGCTTCTATCAAGTTGAATCTATTGCATTTGCTTTCTATATGGACAATACTGCAATTATGGTCAAAATCATGTAATGTCTCTCAACGGAGTGTGACATTATCTGGAATTTTATTTGTTATTAATATACTCCTGATCTTTTAAATATATTTTCTTAATTCGTGTATTATGGTTTCATATGAGATATTGAAATGTTCAATTTTTCTAGGTACATAGATAGTGAAAAATATTTTTAATCTTTTGGTTGAATTTATCAAATTTAATAAATAAACAAGTTGGAAATGCTCTGTGGCCAAGAGTTTTGGCGCGCTTGTTCAAATTTAGACCCAGAGCGGCACCCATCCAGGTACTGAACTCACCTGGAGCTAAGCACCTCCAGGAAAGAAAATAATATTTCGAATATTTCCAAGAATATAAATCCAACTGTAAAAACAAGAGCCTAAAAAAAACTGGTTCACTTTTTGGCCGAGATGGTCTCAAACGATTAGTGTCGACTCAAATACAGAATTCACTGTTCGTTCGAAAATGAACAGTGCCGTATCTGCGGTGGCGTAAGGTACCATACGAATGCATACATTCATTGTTCCATTGTTGGTTCGAAAATTAACAGTGCTGTGTGTGGTGGAGCAAGGTCTGTTTTCAAATACATACCGTTGGGTCGAAAATAAACAGTGCTTTGTTTGTGGTGGCGTAAGGACACAAATCAGTTCAATCATACAATTGTGCCATGAGATAAAAACACCCTTATAGTCGTGGTTTATTTCCAATAGTGTCAAATAGGTCCAATCGTACAGTGTGCCATGAGAAACTATGGGTTGAAAATTCACAAAAAACATGCTGTATAGCACTAGTTTTAATATCTAATAATATACAAAAATAATCACGTTTCACGTAATTTTAAGAAAGAATCGCCCTAAATTCGTTTCCTCGGAGTTATTATTTCAATAGAAATGAAAAAAAAAACGAAAAAGAGCAATTTCGGCTCCGGGACTCAATCCTGGTACCTTTTGTCTATGACTTCTATTCATATAGAAGGAAAACGTTGGGCTAACGCCCGATGCTTCAACCCATAGAGCATTGGCGATCCGCACGGATCTGCGATGAAAGCTGGAATATGAACGAATTTTAAACTTCTAATTTCAGTTTTTGTGTTTTTTCTGTATTTCCCCATTATAAAGTGGGTTTCAAAAAGTACGCACCAAGAGGAAATGTTCTTGCCTGTATAGATTTTTTGAAATTTGGGTTTTCGAGAAAGTTGGTGCTCAAAAAGCGATGTTTTTTGATATATATGTCATTGATCGTGTTACTCTGCAAACCTGTCAAAATTGACATTTTTTCAGAAAAATGGTCAAAACACGTAGAAATCAGAACAATATCAAAAATTTCTGGAAGGAATGTTGCTCAGAATTTCATTTTATACCAAACTGCCAATTTTCATAGTGAAATTCCATTTCATTTTCACAGGTAAATTTGTTTTAGATGAGACCTGTATTGCGTTTTTAGTGGTATTTGAGTTAATGCATTCAAAAGCGATTTCAGAGGATTGGAGAATTATTCTTCAGATGAGAAATCGAATAATTTAATTTCTTATGATGTTTCAAGAATAATTAGCAAGATATTAACTCTTTCCGCATTTAATTTCCCAAGTATAATTCGGTTTGCACCGTGAGGTTTTCACTATAGAAATAATAATTTATGAGGAACATTAAATTAATATTAACTTTATTTGAATTTTGATAATATCTCTTTCATTGGAATTACATTTCGAATAATTTTTCAAATTTGCGCAAACCCCGAAGCTCCCTCTAGCGTGCTGTCATCAAACTATTAATATCAAAAAATTTCGGAATTTCACTATGAAATTTGGCAGTTTGGTATTAAATGAAGTTCTGAGCAACATTTCTTTCAGAAACTTTTTGATATTATTCTGATTTCTACGTCCTTTGGTCATTTTTCGAAAAAAATGTCAATTTTGACAGGTTTGCAGAGTAACACGATCAATGACATATATGTCAAAAACCATCGTTTCTTGTGCACCAACTAACCCAAAAAACAAAATTTCAAAAAACTATACAGGGGAAAAATTTCCTCTTGGTGCGTACTTTTTGAAACGCACTGTATAAAACCGATCCAGTTCAAATCTAGAACTTTACTATAAAATATGGTTCTAAAGGCTCTTGCAAAATTTCAACTATATCGGGCGCATTGTTTCTGAACATTTATTAAAATATATTTTATTTATTTTCCAGTCATGCGATCCTTACAAAATGTTGCATGAGTTTTTGTGTCGGTATTTTTGCACAAACAACCGTGCTCTAATTCGGTCAGATCAGTATTTTCAAGTTAATGGAAAAATAAAATTTCAGATGGCTATAATTCCGAAACTAATGAACGGATTTTTTCCATAAACGAACTTACCGAGCACATTTGGACTGCAAACCTACTCTGACAACCGGACGGATGGACAGCCAGACAGTATCAAGTTTGATCTCGGATTCTTCATCAGGGAATCGAATCTAATCTTTCGAGACCATTCTCGGCAAAAAATTCGAAAATTGTACACATTTGGACGAATTGATTGGCACTCTATTCACCAGAACAGCGCGCAAAAAATAATAAATAAATCGCAGATGCTTCGTTTAGTTAATACATGATAATGGAAGTTAACTCTCTTAATACTCACATACATCAGATACTCACTACATTTGATTATCACATAGGTTAATTAACAAGCATTATCACTTTTAGATTTCCTGGGAAACCGTTGCTTTCAGCAATTTCAATATTATACCTTTATTCATTAGAAACTATAGGCAAAACGAGTTTTTCAGTCGAAAATGACATACACCGTGCAATATGCAGTACTATAACGGTGTCCTAATGGTACCTTGATGGGGCCCTCTAAAAGATTAATCTAAATAGTAGATAAAAATTGGTTCAAGCCCTGTGGACAGGAGCTTTGGCGCTCTTGTTCAAACTTTGACAAATCATATCTCCGAAATTATTGGTCTCTGCAAATGATATAAATGGATTCTTACGATAGAACTGCATCATGAAAGAAATTAAATTCAAATAGACCGATTCTCCCCAATAACGATCTTATCCGAAATACTCATTCCTCAAATCTACTCTGAAAATTATATTATATCAATTACCTAAAACTTAGCCAATGTTGCAGTTTTGTTTTTACTGGAGATATTCTGAACCCAATTTGATTATGTATCTTACTAAAGTATATATTTTCATCATCATATGGATTATCCACGGGCATTATATTATCATCCTCATAATTCTACGATAGCTCAGGTTATTTGTTTGGTCATTTCACATTCAATCATACTTTGTTTTCTAGAACAGGAGAGGTGTATCAATAATAACAAACCAGAAATAATTTTCACATTTATCTCTCATAGGAAAATACGATGATATGTAAGAACACAGATCATATAATAATTCATAGATAGAATAATTATGTACAGGATTCTGTGGAAACATAAAAGTACGATTTATTATTGAAATTTTGAAAATTCATATCTCCGAAAGTATTAGCTTGTTAGAGTTAAAAATGATATCAGTGGATTTTAATGGTGAAACTGCATCTTAACTGCATCTTAATTTGAAATTTGTTTTGTAAAAAAATATTTTTTTTCGTTACTCCGAAACCATATTGCCCAATAACTAACTCAACGAAGATATTAATCTCCCAAACCTACTCTGGAAATTTCAATTACGTAGCTCATTCTGTTCAAGAGTTATTGTAGAAACAAAATTCAAAAATTTTCATTTTTTTTTCATACTTTACGGCAATCCGATCAATACAAAACTTCGCATGCACATGAAGGTCATTATTCTACAATTTGATGCTAAATTTTAGATAGATCGATGGGTCGGTTTCGGAAATATTCATAAAAAATGTTTTTACTCTAAACGGAGCAGGAGGTTTAGGTGTTTGCCAATATCTAAAAAACTATTCGAGATAATTCAAATTTGAAAGAAGATTTTAATAGAGGAAGAAATTTCCTAAAAAAAAGTCCCGACAGCTGGAACAGTAGGAGCATCAATATTTATAATTTTCCTAGAGGGTTGAAAATACGCCCGAAAACGGGTACTCCGGCTTGCGCAAGCCTTGCCCCCTTCGTACCTTTGATATATTATTTAAACTTATTAAATATGAAAATAAAAAATTCAGGCACATGCAGGATAGATCAGTGAACACTAATCCGTAGTATAAAAATGTTTATCACGATTTTTCAATTAATGATCCATTAGTTAATTAACAATTTTTGGTAGCACGAACATTAACTTTGAAAGTACGATAATTGTTAAACTATTAATCTGAAAAATTGTTTCTTTCGTAATAATGAAGGATGAACTATGAAGGACCCGATTGGCAGGAACGCTCTGGACTTGTTGATGTTTCTTTCGTATAGCTATTCTTCAGAGGCCTTTGAGTAGATTCCTTTTGGAAAATTTTTAAAATTATTAATTTTTGGTTTGTTATGAACAATTTAGTAGAAGTGAAAAAAAAAGCTTCAATTTATAATATCACTATTGATCCGTCTACTTATGATCAGAAACTACTTCAAAAAGATTTTTAATAATTATTATCTCCTATTGTTCAAAAATTGTTATAAACCAATGCGTTGTTTATGAGATAATTCGAAATTTCCTTTTGAAAACATAATTGAAGCTTATAATTTTTCACTTAAATAAATTGTTAATAACAAAACGAAAATTAACAATTTTTCAAATTTTCCAACGCAAATCTTATTCCAAGACCTTTGAAAAATAGCACCTCGAAAGGAAAAAAATATCAGATTAATAGTTTAACAATTAACCCACTTGCAATGTTAATGTTCGTGCTACAAAAAATTATTAATTAACTAATGGATAACTTATTGAAAAGTCGCGATAAACATTTTTGTACCACGGATTATTGTTCATGGAACTCACTTGCAGGTGTCTGATTTTTTTAATTCTTTTATTTTCATAAATAATAAGTTTAAATAATATTTATTCATGAAAGGTCCGAAGTGGGAGAGGCTTACGCGAGCCGGAGTACCTACTCGTTTTCGGGAGTATTTTCAAACCTCTATGAAAATTATAAATATTGTTCCTAGTTCCGAGAGTTGTGATTTTTTTTAGGAAATCTTGAATCTATTTTCAAATTTGAATTATCTCTGATAATTTTTGAGATATTGGCGAAAAACCAAACCCCCTTCTTTTTTTTTCATTTAATTGTTTATAACTTTTACAATTTTTTCGAGCGGCCTTAGCATAATCTCAAAAACTATCTACATGCCATTCCGAATCGAATGACACCTCAATCATAATTTTCGGAGAATACTCAAAAATTTTGGCCTAAAAAGCACTTGTTGACCAGACTATAATGTGCATTGTGTATCGAATCAATTCTGCTACATGACAAATACCAAACACTAATATATCACATTGAACACGGAATAGTTGACTGGCAGGCTATTTCCTCGTACAAGTTTCTATAACGATGAAAAGTTCATATAATTAATGATTTGAGTGCTTTATTTGCATGAGAGTAGGAGCATTTTAATTCAATTCAACATGTGCGAACCTCAACTGGATATAACGAGGTAAAATCTTCACCACAAATTAACATACCTCTATTTTAAAATTGAATGAAGGTCGATACATTCGTGTTTGATGATGTTTACTATAGTAACATCATTAGTGAATTATAGTGAGGATATAGGCTACATCAGATAATTTATAATGACAATAGAAACAATAATTGAATAGGAAGTTTGGAAAGGAACCATGAAAATTTATCTAATTCGTCATCATAATGAGTATATCTGAAAATAGTCGAAAAGACACAAACAGATTATAATGTGGCCTGGAGAAGTCGTAGGATCAACGAAATACATAACAAATTCTACACTAATGTTTGCTTTCCTGTTTTCCTTTCACGATATACGGATTTCCTTTATTTGTGTCTATACATAATATTCATAACTTATATTCTCAAATCTATGTACAAATACACGAAAAGAAAAGTTTTGGAAAAAGAGGAGAAAACAAAGTAAGAAAAACTGTAAAATATAATTAATATACAGGGTGATTCACGAAACCGTTCGTCAGAATATTTCAGAGAAAGACTCGAGATAAAAACTCGAAATTTTATAGTTAAGATTTGTTATGAATGATGAATTCTTGGAAAAAATTTCAGATTCATTCGACTTCCGGTTCCACCGGAAATGATGTTTTTTAAATATAATACCCAGTTTTTTCATTGATAATCAGATTACCCATTGAATTCTAAATGTTTTTAATGTGTTATTTACATATTATTCTCAGAATATTCGTGTGAAATCTGAAAAAAACCCTTTCAATTTTCTCAAATAGAGCTTCATTCAAATGTTAATAAATTGTAGATTTTTGCATCAAAATTCCTAATTTTCTAGCTTCTATCAGAAGGCATACTAATGTTTCTCCATCGTTAATTAAAAATTCAATTGAACATACAGGGTGTTTCTATTTCAGTATCAAAGTCAGTCATGACAAAAACCTTAAAACTCATTTTTTTTTTTAATGAGAACCCATTTTTTTATTGGTCAGCTGGAATCTACGTTAACAAATAGGGGTATAACATTTAAAACAAAACAAATCGAACGAATCTGAATTCGTTTCCAAGAATTCATCTCTCCTAACAAAGCTTAACTATAAAATTTCAAGTGTTTATCTCGAGTCTTCTTTTGAAATATTCTAATGAATGGCCTTCGTGAATCACCCTGTATATACAGAGATATTTATGATTATTGTGGTCCAGACATTCTTGGACATTATATTATACAGGGTGATTCCAAATTAGACGTGAGCCTTGGAGGAGGTGTTGGTGTGACTCATTTGCTGTCGTTTGAGCCATATTTATTGATATCCGAAAATCAACAGTTTTCGAGATATTTGAGTTTTTGTGATTTATAAAAGATTTCTCACCTTAGTTCATTTTTCCTCCATTTTTTCTACGTTGACCAAATTTTATTATAATTTTGGGTTATTTTTATCAGAGCAGGATATGACACGTATGAATAAAGCAAAACTATGCTATATTAGGTGTTGAAAAATAATTAATATGATTTGAAAGGGGATATATGAAGCAAAGAAAGAAAAATAACAAATTAAATATTTCATTTCTGCAACTAAACTCAAATTCATTCATAAATTATGTTCAAAATGACAATTCCTCATACAAGCACATGCCATCTTCAGTTGTTACTTTCCACCTGAAATTTACTCTCAATCTTCTCACTTCTTTGTCTATTCTTTCCACAAGTTGTTCAAGTGTATTTATTTCTCTTAAATATTCAATTTATTTTAAACTGCCCCGAACATGAAAATCCAAAGGTGTTAGATCCGGACTTCTCGCTGGCCACGTAATAGGTCATCCCCTACCTATCCACCGATTAGGAAATAATTCGTTCATAAACCTACGAACGTTTACCCTATAGTGTGTGGGACACCCATCCTGTTGGAAAATGATTTCACGCCAGTCAGTCCAGGATACCTCATGCAAAAAAATCCATATTTGTCATTAATTCTTCTTAATTTTCTCCGTTTAAGTTATCAGATTGACGAAAAATGAACTAAGGTGAGAAATGTTTTAAAAATCACAATAAATCTAATATCTCGGAAACAGTTGATTTTCGGATATGAATAAATATGGCTCAAACGACAGCAAATCAGTCATACTAGACCCTCCTCCAAGGTTCACGTCTAATTTGGAATCACCCTGTATACTGATTTTTTCAAATTTTCATTTTTTCTCCTTAACTCGTAAACCACTGATAGTAGAATCTTAATCTTAGTTAGTTTAAGAAAATATATTTGTTCAGACAACTATGACACAATAATTAAAGTCAATTGTAATTTTTAAAGACAGTTAATATAAATACACCCTGTGCCCTGTAAACCCAAGATACTTAAAATCAAATAATGATTGATTGAATTGAAAAGGTATTATATATGTATTGTTCAACCTATTGCTCAAATGTTCAAGACAAAACAAAATCAAGCTCTAAACAAAATAGAATACTGTATAAAAAGTAAAAACATAGGATCGTACAAAATACCTACAGGCTACATCTAATTGAGGTAAAATACAAATAAAACAAAAAAATCCTGATTATCAAAAAAAATTACAGAACACATGACGCAACGGAAACACACTTTAAACAGAGCAGTTGGCGAAGAATAAATGAGACGCCATCAGTACTGGCTTCGATCAGGAACTTTTTTTTTATATTTTTCATTTCAAATACAAAATGGTTTCTCAAATTATATTAGAGATACTAAATGCAAAATAGGTATTTGCAACATAGGGACTTTATTAAAATTAAATAATTTTATAGTACTTTATTCATTTCATTAGTAAGCTAGGAATTTAAGTAAGTAATTAAAGTAAAGGAGGAGTATCGATAAACTGAAAAAATTGACCCCAGTATTACGAAATTTTACCTTGTTTGTTTTAATTTCTTATTATTTTCGCGAAATACAAGAAATTAATTGAATTCTACAATAATTTTGAAATGAAAGTACCTATATTCTCTGCACGAAAAAGTCGGCAAGCTGAGGTCGAAATGGCTTTTTTTTGAAAAATTAACCTGTTGAAACTCTTTTTCTGCATGACCAATGACCATTTCCAATCGAAGAATAATGTCGCACGTTATTAGTGCTAACATAATCTTAAGTGCATGGCTATACGATACCGTGTTTATCAAAAAGTTTATTGCATTTTGCACAATAAATGCAAGATGAGTAAAATAAGTTATTTAAAATTAAATTACAAAATGCTTTCTAGAGAAAGTGTTTAAATACAAAATGGAAAAAGGTATTTTGCATTTCAACTACTAATATTTTAAACGTGTCACATCTCTGGCTACAATATACAGTTCCTTTTGAAAACTATCTATGATACTAGTTACTTTTTGCAAAAAAATAAAGGTCGTAAGATAC
Organism: Halyzia sedecimguttata; assembly: GCA_937662695.2. NCBI lineage: Eukaryota > Metazoa > Arthropoda > Insecta > Coleoptera > Coccinellidae > Halyzia > Halyzia sedecimguttata. The sequence continues at coordinate 65,857,677 of OW569413.2, read as the reverse complement.
AGTAACTCAGATATTCTTATTTGGTTTTAAAATCCTAGAACACTAATCGATATTGCGTTATTTTTCCTTTAGCGTAACCCATTGTATTCCATAGGATACCGCCAACGTATAGCGTGAAAAAATTCGAAAACCTTGCCGTCTGCAATTTCCAACGGTATAGAAATTATTTCCGCCTACCCGGTTTGGGCTGCATTGTGCATTCTGTTCGAATTCACTTCCCGGCGGCGGCTGGCTTTGCACTTCCTGAATTTACATTATGTGAAATATGGCCGTGTGAGATCTGTTTCCAAATAGGCATGTATCCTCTATTATTATTCTTAGATATGGCCTAATGATATGGTTCGCCCGTACAATCACTAACAGGTGAGTTAATGTATTCTGATTTAATTACAAGAAGAACGTGCTTACATTATGTGTTAGATGTATATGTGCGGGATTATTAATTCCTGAAAAGTTATATAGTGTGCGAAAAAATTATGGAATAATACATTTATTTTCTCCTCTTTCAGGAATATCGAAAAATGGTTTGATGGCTGAAATTAATTAATTTTTGGCGCTCTTGTTCATCGGAACAGAGTGCTTATCAATTTGCCCAAATGATTGTAATGTTCGAATTTTTGGATGAAAATAGTCTTACACGATTTGGTTCGACTCACTGATCAAGAATCCGTGGTCAAAATCGATACTGTCCGGCCGGCGCGACCGTTAACACGATAACTCTCGAACGGAAGGAACTAGACAGTTGAAATTTCCAGAGTAGGTTTGGGAGATAAATATCTCGGTTAAGTTAGTTATTGGGCAAAGGCCTGATGGTTTCGGAGAAACAAATAGTTCAAGTTCAATTTTTTTTAAGATAAGTTTCATCAAAAGTATCCACTGATATCATTCTCAACTCTAACAAGCTAATACTTTCGGAGATTTGATTTTTCAAAATTTCAATATCAAATCGTAATTTTATGATTTCACAGAATGCTGCAATCGAAAATTAACGTCCGTATTTGTATTTATGAATTTTTCAATCTGTGTTCATACTTGTCATCTTATCTACCGATAAGAGACATGTCAAATTTATTTCTGGTTCTATTCAAAATTCGTTACTCATGATATAAAATGCCCCCTGTTCTATAAAACAAAGTATGATAAATGCAAAATGACCAATGAAATAACCTCAGCTATCGTAGAATTGAGAATTATGGGATATTATAATTTTTGGGTGATAACTGATAATATAATGCCCTTGTATAATTAATGTGATGATGGAAATAAATACTTATTGGTAGAAAAACAAGAATCACAGAAAAATGTTCCACTCAAAATATATTACTATGTGCTATTGAACCATTTTTCGATATTCCTAAAAGGAGAGAAAATAAATGTTTTATTCCATAATTTTGACGCTCACTGTAGGTATAAACAGTACAAAGATTGAATCTTATTTGAATACAAATTAAAGCAGACATCATCAGTACATAAGTGCATTAGTTATTAGTTCTTGTACGAGAGGCGCCGAGAAGGTGTTGTCAACTATAAATAAATGTACATTATATTCTAATTAACTAACACATCGGCTGATAAGTTCCTGGTCTCCTTCAAGAACGATACAATCATTCCAGCGCTCATCTAACATTTCGATAAATTTCTTGAAGAACGAATTAGGCCTCAAAATAGGCATTTGTTTCAGCTATCACCTCCTTATTGGATCCAAATCTCTTCTTGGTGGGCATTTTTTTTTAGGTCTACGATCAAGGAAAAGTTGCTGGGGGCCAAATCTGGAGAAAAAGGTGCACACGCCAGCTATTGGCAGTGTTATTCGTGAAATGTTACCATCGTAGGGAAATACTTGTGAATAAAAATTCGAGAAAAGCACTGACGTGAAGTGAGGAGCTTTTACGCTCGTTCCATTCACTTCTCATACAAAATCGATCGAGGGGATATTCAGTACTCTATTGTAAAATGGCGACTCGAAGATATGAGCGAAATTTCAGTGGATTCTGACGCATAGTTTCTGAAATATAAAATTTTTGAGGAAATTTTTTAAAATTTTTTTTTCTAGTGATACGATTCTCACAAAATTCCCCCAAAGATTAGTGCGTCGGCATCCTAACAGTAATTACCAAGTTTAAATTGGATCAGATTTGTCTTTTTGAGTTATTGAGGAAATATCAACAAAATGTCGGTAGGGTATAACTCCGAAACGGTTGGACCGATTATACCCATTTACGATCTTAGCTGTTCCATTCGGGTATGCAACCTATCCTGGAAAAGTCGATATCTCTTGCCGTTCGAAAGTTATCGTGGTAACGGTCAACTATTCAGCTGCTGAACTCACCCAAGACTGCTCGGCTTCCAAAATGTTTCAAAATCTTCAACAATATAGATCCGATCGTGTTCAAGTTTAGAACTTCGCTGTAAATTTTGGTTTCAAAGGCTCACGCAAAATCACGATATTGGACGGATATTTCCCGAGATACGGAATTTTTCCTCTTAAAAATGTTATATTTCAGAAACCATCTGTCAGATTCCGCACCAAAAACCAAGCTGCCAATTTACACTCGCTGGCGGATTTCAGCTCGATCAGCTTTGTATTTTAGAAAATATTGTGAAAATAAAATTTCGAAGTCTGAAATTTCAAATCAAACAAATCAGTAATAGGTCCTCTATAGCCGAAATGTTAACGTCCTTGCCTGACGCGCAGGGGTTCGAATCCCCATTGAGTAAGTTCGCTATTTTATTTATTCTAAACGTTCATGCGAGCAAAAGCCCCTGAATTCACGTCAGTGCTTTCTTCGATTGTTTTTTATTTATTTTTTATTGTCCCTTTTTATCCCACCACTGATTTTTCGTCCTAGGGGACAAAATCTGCACTAGTTTCTTTGAAATATTAGCCCAAGCAGCCTCCTTATCCTTCAACAAAGCAGATATCACTTTTTTGCATTCCAGCACGCCCTTCTATTCATCTACCAAGGATATGAGAAATCGAATTTCTTCATTAGAGAATATCTATCCATATTTGATTAAATATTAAATTACTTTGATAAGCAAAGAAAATTTCAAAATTCACCAAGAATAGCAATAAAACAGCGCTTAAGAACGACGAGCTGTGTGGACTTCAATAGAACATATATTTTGAGGATAAAGTTAACTTGACTGTTAAAATTAAAGTTAATTTTGAATCATTTTTATAATACCGGCCCTAAAGAGTGTAAACAATTCTCAGAAAGAATGGACCAAATCTCGGATGACCTCCAAAACAACAGTGAACTTCTCCATATCAACTCCGTTTACGCTCACCTTCTAAGGAAATTTAATTAATGGTGACTCATTGAGTAGGTAGGTACTTGATAAGCGAATAAGTCGGTCCCAATTCCGCTATGAATGTCAAGAGACCAAATCATAGCTTACAGCATGATTTCACTTGAATGAAACACTCACGATGTGAATCACCCTGATTTATTCTGTTATTCCGGTATGTCAATTTCCACGATAGGATACTGAACGTGCTCAACTGTTCAATGCCCATAGGAATGAACCGAGCTTGGGGCATCTCAAGCAAGTCGGCGTGATTTCAGATGCTGAATCAGTGGTCTGGCAGCGTTGTTGATAGAAATTCTAATAATCCGATCATATTAAATCTAGGTTGTAATCAAATCGCCGAAATCGATTTGATTATCCCCGAGAAACAGTTATTTGGATTTGAGGTATCGGTTCGCCATGGTCCAAGGTTCTGAGTATTACTGAATGCTTATTTACGCCAATGACCCATATAAGAATATTTATGACATTGTTTGAATTTACACTTTCACCTATGGATTACCACATGATATTTTTGCGCACGTGTTCTAGGAAAAAGCGCGCCCAAATGTCTGTAATTTACGAATTTTTTGCCTAAAATGATTAGGTTCGACTCACTGATGAAGAATTCGAGGACAAATTCGATTCTGATCGGCAGGCCGTCCTTTACCACGATAACTTCCGAACGGATATAGATAGCGACTTGAAATTTTCAGGGTAGGTTGCGCATCCGAATGCGACGGTTAAGTTCGTTAATGGGCGACATTTTGTGAGGATCGTATCACTAGAAAATTTTCATAAAACTATTAAAAAATATGATGTATCTCAGACAATATCCATCCGATATCACTGAAATTTTGCGCGAGCCTAATTTTACAACCAAGTTCCAAATTTTAATACGATCGTATCAATATTGCAATATTGCGGGAGATATTGAAAAAATATTGGAGACCATGCAGCGTTAGACGAGTTCAGTGTCTGGATGGGTGACCTTTACCACGATAACTTTCGAACGGAAAGAGATAACAACTTGAAATTTTCAGGGTAGTTTACCCATCCGAATGCGGCAGTTGAGTTCGTTAGTAGGCGTAATCAACCACACGGTTTTGGAGTTATACCCACCGTAAATGATGCTGTTATTTCCTCAATAACTCAAAAAATAGAGATCTGATCCAATTTAAAATTAGAAATTAGTTGAGGAATGCCGACACGCAAATATTGGCGAAATATCGTGAGAATCGTACCGCTATAAAATTATAAAAAAATCAATAAATCAAATTTCGTACCTCAGAGATTATTTGTCCGATATCGCTGAAATTTTGCGAGAGCCTTCAAAACGAATCCATATTGTTGGAGATATAACAAAATATCACAACGTCATTTCTATAAGAGAAGTGCAATTTGTTTAAATGATAATTTTAAATTATATCGATATTTAATTCCTATATGATATATAACATCAAACAATGAAAAATCGTAAGTAACTTATAATCTTTGAATTTTCCAGATTATCACAATTTTTTTTCAATACGAAAAAATCCTTGTCAGTTGCAGAGGAGTTTGTAAAACTGGTAAGTGGATGCATTTATATAGAGATTTAAAACCATTCGTTGGTCTAGGAGAATTAAATATGGTATATTGGATTTATTTCGACGAATTGCAACGGATATTTACAGATCAGAGATGCTGAAGTAGACCGCGTTCCATTGTACGAGTATATTCACGCCTCGTACTTAGTCGTTTGATCTGAAATATATATTTTTTGCGCCTATGTTCTGGAGAACATCGCGTTATCATTTTGCCCAAATGTAGGAAATTTTCGAATTTTTTGCCGAAAATGGTCTCAAACGATTGCCTTCGGATCCCTGATGAAGAATATCAGGACAAATTTGATTCTGTCCGGCTGGCCGGCTATTGCCATGATAACTTGAGAACGAAAAGTGATAGCGACTTGAAATTTTCAGAGTAGGTGGCGCGTCCCAATACGACGGACAAGTTTTTTAATGGGCATAATCGGTTTCCGAGTAATTATGTTGTTTTCAACCAATACAAGTTCGATCGAATTGAAACTTGGTGAGTAGTTGTAGAGTGCAAACTTAAGGACGTCTGTGAAATTTTGTGAGAATCGTATCGGTAGAAAATCAAAAAAAATATATTAAACCATATTATTTATGTCACAATAACCTGAGAACGAAAGAGATAGCGACTTGAAATTTTCAGGTAAGGTTTTGCATCTGAATGCGACATTCGATTTTGTTTATAGGCATAATCGGCCAAACAATTTTAGAGTTATAATTATCTGAAATTTGGTTGTTATTTCCTCAATAACCCGGAAAATACGAATCCGATCTAATTCAAACATGGTTATCAGTTGTAGAATGCCATCGCGAAAATTCTTGCGAATTTTCGTGAGGATCGTATCATTAGGAAATTTTTAAAAAATCATTGAAAAAAATGTTATATATCAGAAACTATTCGTCCGACATCGCTGAATTTTACGAGAGCTTTCAGAACCTAACTCAACTTGCCAAGTTCCAAGTTTGAACACGATCGGATCTATATTGTTGGAGATCCGAACAGCCTTGTGTGAGTCATGAGCTGGATGGGTGACCGTTGCCTCGATAACTTTTGAAGGAAATGAGCCAGGGACTTGCAATTTTCAGGCTACGTGGTCCATCCGAATGGACGTTTTACGTTCGTTTTTGCGCATAATCGGTCCATCGGTTTCGGAGTTAAACCAACCTGGAATATTATTTCCTCGATAACTTCAAAAATATAGACTCGATCGAATTGAAGCTTGGTAGCTAAATCTAGAATATCGAAATAAAGACGTGTGTACAATTTTGTGAGAACCGTAACCCTAGAAAATCTACAAAAAATTACGAAAAATAAAATTGGTCAGGAGCTTTTGCGCGTATGTTCTATTGTCCATTTTCCTGTACGACTTTGTGTCGGTATTCTTCAACCAGCTACCAAGTTTCAATTCGATCGGATCTGTGTATTGTTTGAAAACAAAATTAGTGCGCGGAAACGGTTTGTCCGATTATGCCATTAACTTAACCATCGCATTCCGATGCGCCACTTAACCTGAAAATTTCAAGTCACTATCTCTTTCCGTTCGAAAGTTATCGTGGCAACGGCCAGCCGGATACAATCAAATTTGATCTCGAATTCTTCATCAGTGAGTCGAATCTGATTGTACGAGACCATATTTGGCGAAAAAATCGAAAATTACTGACATTTGGGCAACATGAAAGCACCGCACTGTTCCCCAAGTCATGCGTCCAAAATTGTGGAATTTGGAGTCAGGTACTTATCAGAAATTCGCCCTTTGCAGGAGCCTTCAAAACCTGATTTTAATCCTGAAGTAGTAACGTCTGTTGAACTGAACATAAAATGGTGGCTTCCTGGCATCAATGACTTCACCCAATCCTTGGGCTAGTCATACTCTATTTATCGCCTGTGCCTGACGACACGTTACTGTTAAACCCAAGCAGCCTTGGGCGAGTTGAGTACCTGGATGGATGACTGCTCTGGCTGTAAATCTGAACAAGCACGCCAAGTCTCCTGACCTCAGTGCTTTTCCAACTAAAACCTTCGCGCTGGATTTTGGACATTCCTCTTGATCGATGAGAGGCTCTCTCCAAGCTGAACGACAGTTCCCACAGTTACAGTGAAAGGAGATTTGTGAAATCATAGTTGTACCAGCAAATGGATGCCTTGAACTTGAGAAGTGGTTGAATAATGACCATTTTTTCACTTTCAATTTAGGTGCTGGAAAAAAACGATTGCACAACCGGTAAGGTAATGACTGCTACATGCTCCATTCGAGGACGTAAAAATAAAAGTTCAACAATTTATGCACCGAGAGAATTCTCATGAGGCATTGGTTAAATAAAATGATGAAGTAAGTGTTAGTGTGTGGTACATTTTCCTCGCAAGTATCTGCATATGGGAATTTACCTACTGTGATTTTACATGACGGAGGTCACGATATCGCTGTGCTCAGTATCGTTATTACTATATATAGAAGACGCTGGATCGTCATTATCAAATTATCATAACATAATATTAGTTGCCACCGTTGACCTCAATGTTGTTCTCTTCGTCATATTCCACGAACATCTAGTTGAATATTGGGTTAGATTAATTGGGATGATACATAATTTGCTATTTTTGTAACTTTTCTTGCCTTGCCTTCCCCAATCCATCTCGTTTCAAGAAAACCTTTCTGTTCTTCCAGTTGATAATCTTTAACTTCGTTTTACACCTATAGCAATATTCTTCCTATGAATGTGTTAAAACCATTTAAAATCTTGCTTCGAATATTGCGAATTGAATTCTTATAATGATTCAGGGGATCCCAAATACAATTTACCCCTCCCTACCAAAAAAACTGAAATGAATTCCGTTTCAAAGCTTGATTTCGATAGAGGAGAGCAAAACCGCGGCCAATGTAGGTACTATTGGGAAATGGCTATGTAAAGTAACGGTCAAATACTTTTCTAATACGTTCAATGAAATTTGGCCTTAGAGGGTTTCTCGAGAACTGTTCCCTAACAACTAACTTAAACGAGGCAGAATCGGCATATTGAAAACTCTGGAATTTACATCTTAAGCGTGAGAAATCACTGCAGTTGCATTTCCCTATGCTCAATATAAACATAGCTGTTGACAGTTTCACGGACCTTCCAAGTGTCCCATTTAAGTCATTCGTATAGGGCAAACTTACTGATAAGTGAAAACCACTTATCCTAATATAACTTCGAAATATTAATTTTTGGAACTCAGAATAAACCAACATGCATTTCAGGAATACTATAGCTTTTGATAAACAGGTACTAGAGTCAAAAAAGTGTCGGGAATAGATTGATGGAACGCAAAATATGCATCATTCATCGAAATATCTTGTATCGCCTTTAAGTTCTGTTTTGGAAAGAGAAAAATATAAAATGTAGGAGCCCTGTGGACAGGAGCTTTGGCGCTCTTTTTCCAACTTTGACAAATCATATCTCCGAAAGTATTGGTGTCTCAGCACTGGGAATTATATCAATGGATTCTTATGATAGAACTGCATCATACAAGAAATGAAATTCAAATAAGTGTCCTTTAAAAAAAGAACAAGAGTATCAAAAATTATTAACCCGAAACCACCAGACCGATTCCACCCAATAACGAACTTATCCGAGATATTCAAATCTACTCTGAAAATTATATTGTATCAATTGAAACTTAGCCAATATTCCAGTTATGTTTTTGCTGGGGACATTCTGAACCCAATTTGATTAACTTATCAAAGTATATAGTTCCATCGTCACATGAATTATCCAAAAATTATAGCTCCGAATACTCCGAAACCATTTTGTGAAAATTTCAACTGCCTAGCTCATTCCGTTCGAGAGTTATCATGTTAATGGCCGGACTGGCGGGACAGTATCGTTTTTGACCACGGATTCTTGATCAGTCAGTCGCAGCAAATCGTTCAAGACCATTTTCATCCAAAAATTCGAAAATTACAGACATTTGGGCAAATTGATAAGCACTCTTTTCCGAGGAACAAGAGCGCCATAAAGCACTGACGTAAAGTCAGTGTTCCTTGGCGCGCTTGTTCACGTTCACCAATTAATGAGTGCTTTAAGCTCAGTGGATAGAGCGTGTCGGGTCAAATATAAACAGTGCTCTGCCTAAGGTGGCGTAAGGATACAGTAACAAAGCCTACATAGAACACGACCGACTCTTATAACTTCTAAGTTCCTCGGAGCTTCCAACGGGTTTCCTTTTTAAATTTCAACATCACAAAAACATATATAATTATATAAATATTATTCACCGTCAACTTGACGTATATCTTTACAAATAATCACACAAACTGTTGAGAGATATTCTGGCACCATTTATTTCATCTCAACTATTGAAAACAGAGGAATCTTAATATAGGAGCGTTAGAAGAAATGCTTCGCTCGAGAGCTTCGAACGTAAAGAACCAATAAATCCCCGACAGCCAGGCAACAGCCGTATGACCATAGAAAATTATGGTCGCACAGAATGAAAACGATAAATTCACGGTATTGACCAAAATTATACTGAAATAATATATTGAAATATTAAATGTGGAAAATCAATACGTATCCTTTAATGGTTTCTATACCAATAAGCAAACATATAATAATATATAATTTATACATATATATATATAATATATATAATAGTTCTGAATGTGCTGCGCTGTCGTGGCATCTTTAGGTAGGTGATCTCCCTAAATTCAAAAATGTGGTCGGAGAAACCTCCCATTAAATACCTGTACACCTGTAATGTAAATCGAAGGCACTGTTCTACTCATGCAGAACATCTTGTGGTGCTCTGTTAATAGCCTGATCACAATATGCCGACCGTAGTGACGGAATTTATTAATTGAATGGGGTTCATAAAGTGTAATCACTGTCATTAAGAATAGATAAATAATTTAACGCTAACGATTATCTTGGTTTTAAGTAGGTTCTGAACAATATTTATTTCCTAGGCAATATTAATTTTCAAGATTTACAAAATGATGCTTTTAGGATAAGGCATTTCCTTTCCAAATTGATTATGAAGCGTGATACGATTAGTGCTTTAGCTTTAGTATTCAAAATATAGGCAACGCTCTTTCATGTGAAAAACAAATTCTTTGACAGTTTTGGAGGTAGGGTTATTACAATTTTAAGTGCGCACATGACCAATGAAAACAGACCACTATAGGAGCCCCCAAAATAAGTTAAAAATTTGGAGCTTTCAAAATTGGGCAAATTATTTCAGTTGTTTTCCACGTGGATCAGAGGTATCTGTTTACTTTCGAATTCGGTTCTTACTCGTGCTGTGTCTGATTATTGCAATCGCTAGCATATGTACAAAGGCAACTGATTTAAATATGAACGTGTAAGTACCGTGGCAATTGAATAAATCGAATTTACCATGGTAAATTCGAATTAAGAGTGTCCAATACAGGAGAATGAACAACATAATTTACCATGGCAAATTCGATTAAGGGTGTCCAATACAGAAGAATGGACAATAGAACATACGCGCAAAAGCTTCTGACTTCTGAGCTTCTGACGTCAGTGCTTTAACCAATTTTTGACTTTAATTTTTTTTATGATGAAGTTCTATTATAATAATACATCGATATCATTCCCAACTCTGAGAAAACAATACTTTCTGAGATATGATTTGTCAAAGTTTGAAGAAGAGCGCCAAAGCTCCTGTCCACAGGGCTTTCCCACTTTTTTTTCCTGGAAACCAGGCTGTCTTGGGCGAGTTCAGTACCTGAATGGGTATACATTTGAACAACCGCTCCAAAGCTCCTGACCTCCGTGCTTTTTCAACTAGTTATTAAAGGCATAGTTTTTAGTTGCCATAGTAGCGGGCTATTCAGAATTGAACCTATAATAGTAAAACCCCGTTAATTAAAAGATTCTTGAAATTTCCTTCTGTATCAATTGGACTAAAAGTTTTCAGGCAATCTATGCGTAAATTGCTGTTCATTAGCTCGTTCACAGGTCGGCGCCAAAGGAATGATTTTTTTATATCGCTTCCACTTCCTCTGCGGATAGAAAGAGGTTCGTCGCCTATATATCATCAATGTTATTCTCTCAAACGGTAATTCCATGCTAGAAAACGTAACTAATCCTTAATCTTCAATTTTCAGCGGAAACTACTAATAAAATTTCCTAAAAACAGTTATTCAGAAATGAAGTCTTATCTTTCTGGATATAGGGTAATTAGAATTGTGGCGCTCGAATCATTTCGTATTGCAACTATGACGAATGAGCAATTAACAATTATGGGATTCGTTTAATCACGTTGTTCTTAGATTTGACACAAATATCTTGGCAGTCAAGTTCAAAGCGTTTAGTTAGTACTTTCGAAGCAGTATTGAACGACGAATAAAAGCATTATCTACTCATTTTATGGCAGTTATTAATAATTTTTGTATTGATCCTAAAATAGCAATTAATGGAGGAACAACGGAATGATACTATGAATAATATAGAACGATTAGAAGGAATATCCGAGAGGCGAAAGAAGCAGAGATTAAGGAGAATTGTGACCAAATTGAGACACTACAGAGAAAATATGACAGTTTCAACGTACACTAGAAAGTATTCGGAATTTATTATTTTCCATAATTTTAATATATTTGTTTTTTGTAACATTCCACGACAAGAGTAATGTATAAAATAGGTTTTGCAGATAGTCGGCTATGACCATGCATGGCAACACTGTTTGTCATATCTTTTTGATTGTCAACAGGTATACAATTTATAAAATAATGTCGCAACTAGAAAAAAGAAAACAGGTAGAATATTTGTATAGAAAAGGTTTACGAAAGTTAAAAAATTAGTGCAATTGACTGAACTCGGAACAAGTGCGGTATATGGCACAATAAGGAGGATAAAAATAGCATAGATACGGGGCATATACCAGTTTCAGGAAGACCGCTTAAGATTAAAGGAAACAATTTAAACGCTGTATTGTCCTTAGGACGGCACAATCTGCACCTAGGGTTTCGTAAATTGGCTAACAGATTTGTAAATCAACGAGATATAAAAGTATGTCCAGGAACCGTCTGCATAGCACTGAAAAGACATATCGAGGAACCAAAAAAAAATCCCTAAAATTACCATTACAAAAAGAACAAAGGATAAAATTTTGTCAACATTTTCAAGAAGATGATTTTAATAATGTATTTATATCTGATTGAAACGGCGCATGCCGTATCCATATCCAGAGGGGTGGTGTTTTCAGTAGGGTAATGCAAGATGCCGTACTTCAAACTTCAACCTATACTCGAGCTTGGATGCAAGAACAGCACATGACAACCATTCCATGACCAGCAGCTTCAGAGGGTCTGAGTCCCATTGAAAACATACGGGACTTATGAAGTTTGAAGTTGAACGAGCAGCGCCACGAAATAAAGATGATTTAATTCAGTCAGTTTTACAGTCAAGAATTAAAAATATATACTAAATGATTACAATTCAGCTCTGATTTTTCCTGATACTTTCTAGACAGACTATACCTCAAAAATCAAAGACGAAAATATTATAATTAACAAAGCTGAGCTCAAAGAAGGCATAATATATAGAAACACTATTTCACGGTATACGACCTGACCAACCGGAGTCGATGATACAGGACCATGTATACTACTCGATGAAGTTAGAGCAGCGATAAAAACGTTGAAAAAAGGAAAATCTCCTGGTCCTGATAACATCAATCTTCATCAAATCTTCTGGATGAAAAATGTGTAAGATGGATAACGTCAAATGTCAATGGGATATATATCCTTGCCAAAAAACTGGGGACTAAAAAATGTGAGGACTATAGAACCATCAGTCTCATTAGACACCTTCTGAAACTGTTTCTCAAAGTCATCCATAGAAGAATATACAGACAGTCCTAGGAGCAGATATCGCAAACTCAGTTTGTATTCCGAAATGCAGTAGGAACAAGGGATGCCATATACAGAAAACACGTTTTATTCCAACCATGCAGAGATATGAACTGTACAGTGTATGCATGTTTCGTAGATTACAGAAGGCCTTTGATCGAGTACGACACCACAACATGATACGGATACAGAAAGATGTGGACCGAGAAGGAACATTCGGGTGATAGCGGACCTGTACTGGAATCAATCTGCTTCAGTCAGAGTCGGTAGTGAGACAACAGAAGAAGCGAATATACTAATATAATATAATATAAGAGGTGTAGAAAGGGTTGCATCTCTCTCCATTGTTAATCAATATATATACAGAATATATCTCCAGAAAGGCTTTAGGAGAGATCGGAATATTTCCCAATGGAGACAGAATAAACAATATTCGTTACGCTGACGTATACAGTCATTTTCGCAGACAGCTTGGAGGCACTACAACAGGTTATGGATAAACTAATAGCTTCCAGCCAATTATATGGTCTCTACATAAACATAGATAAGACGAAACCAATGATCATCAGCAAGAAAAACATAAGCTTAACATCAACCAAAAACCTATAGAACGAGTAAGCAGCTTTTCTTACCTCGGAACTAATGTGAATGGACAATGGGACCATTCACGGGAAATTGAGAAAGCCAGGTCTGCGTTCGACAGGATGAGAAAATTGTTCAAAAGCCATCACATAACACTTAACACCAAACTAAGACTCCTGCGTTTCTATGTCTTCTCCGTCTTGTTCTACGAAGTAAAATTGTGGACATTTACTCAAGCCACAACCAAAAAACTTGAGGCATTCGAGATGTGGTTATATCGGAGAAATTTGAATAAATCATGGATGAGACATATAACCAATAATGAAGATCTCAGAAGGTTGGGTAAAGCTAAGAAGTAGTAGAAACGGTGAAAATTCGGAAACTCCAATATCTCGGACACATAATGAGAAATGAAAGCAGTTTCCCAACTGATGCAGACCTTATTGCAGGGAAAAGTGATGAGAAAATGGGGTGTTGGAAGGACACGGATTTCATGGTTGAAGAATCTAAGAACTTGGTATGATGTGGGCAAGACAGAGCTTTTCCGAGGAGCAGTCTACAAAGTTAAACTAGCATGTATGATAGCCAACATCCGGAACAGATAGGAATTAGAACAAGAAGAAGGAAATAGCGTGCTAAATCAAGGAATAGTTCTTTTTTGTAAAAATTGTTATAGAGCTCCGGCTATTACGTATCAATATATTTGGTTAAAGCCCTCCTCACCTATTTTGCAACATCCGCATTCCTCTCACAAAGTAACCAATAACGATTCGGTTGATATTTTAGAAACAAAAGTTCGATACCAAAATTCTATAGTAAATAATGTAAATCATACTATGCTCTCCAAGAACTTACCTGGAATTGGATCGGGATATCACAAATTCTACGTATCCTCCACTTAGTAAATAATCTGTAAAAAATGCAGAATTAATATCATAAACGCCAAATTTTGGATTTCGATAATATTATAGCTGTGATAAATTCAGATCCCATTATTTAATTCCAATTTTTGCGCGTATGTTCTAGGGAACAGCTTTCTACTAGGGAATCCAATCCCGCAAATGCTGGACCCCTCTGAAATTTTGCGCAATGTTGCAACATTGCGGGATTTTCCGTGCAGGATCTGCGGGAATCAACATTAAAATTCCGTATTCGACAATGAAAGCGCAAACGTTCCAGAAAAAGAAAAAGTACTTTTTCGTCTTACATAAAAGTATGTAGAGGTCGACGAAAAAATGTAATATGCACCTTGGCGGAAAACTATCTATTGTCTCGCCTGCTTGCTATCCTCGGCTCCGCCTGGGATAGCAATTTGCAGGGCCGACAATAATAGACAGTTTTGGGTCCTTGGTACATGAATAACTATTATGCTACTACTAAAGTATGTTTTTAATTGCATAAGACCATTTTATTAGTACGTTTAATAGGTTGAGCACAAAGAGTATAATATACAGACAGGATGTTTTTTAATGTGCGACAAATTTTAAGGGGTGATTCTGTGATGAAAATTGAAGTGGGTTTTCGGTATACAATTTTTTTAAAGCCTCCCCCGGAAAAGTTACACCCCTCCGAAGATAAACAACAACAAAAAATTGTTTCTCTTTTTTATTTTCCCTGTATTACAAGCTAAATAAAGGCACGAAACATAAATATTATTTGTCAATAAAACTACAATTTTGGAATTTTTTCAACCCTGAATTATGCTTAGATGATATTTTTGGCGCTCTTGTCCCTGGGAACAGAGTGCTTATCAATTTGCCCAAATGTCTGTAATTTTCGAATTTTTGGCTGAAAATGGCCTTGAACGATTTGGTTCGACTGACTTATCAAGAATCCGTGGTCGGAATCGATTCTGTCCGGCCGTCCGTCCGGCCGTTAACACTATAACTCTCGAATGGAATGAGCTAGACAGTAGGTTTGAGAGATAAATATATCGGTTAAGTTCGTTATTATGCAAAATCCGCTCAATGGTTTCGGAGTAACGAAAAAAAAATTTTTTTTTGAACTACATATTTCAAATTAAATTTTTTAAGATGCAGTTTTATCATAAGAATCCATTTGTGTCATTTTCAACTCTAACAAGCTGATACTTTCGGAGATATGATTTTTAAAAATTTCAATAACGCATCATAATTCTATGTTTTCACAGACTATCTGTCTGTGTTCTATCTGTGTTCAAACAAATTATGATTGAATGTGACCAACTATAGGATATTATAATTACCCCTATACTATATACCCTTGGATAATCCATATGATGATGGAAATATATAATTTGGTAAGTTCTCACATTTTTTCTTCCTTTTTTTTTGGATAGCAATTTTCAAAAAAAAATGGCTGAAAAGCCCAATTCATTTACTAACTTGTTTATCTTTACAAGTTGTTTCGAAAACTTGAGCATTTACGAGAAAAAAAAAATGCATTGTATTTTTAAAAATTGGTCAAACCCTGCGGACAGGAGCTTTCTGGCGCTGTTGTTCAAACAGACAAATTATATCTCCGAAAGTATTGGTTTCTTAGAGTTGGGAATTATATCAATGGATTATTATGATAGAACAGCATCATAAAGGAAATTCAATTCAAATAATAGTTAATTCATCAAAATTAAATGAGCAATCTAAAAATGAGGACTGCACCTTGGACGAAATCAAATTAAAATAGCTGAAATGAATTTGACTCTCTCTTATAGAACAGGATGACATGTACGAGTATGAACATAGGTCATATAATAATTCATAGATAGAATAATTATAGCATTCTGTGAAATCGTAGAAGTACTATTCATTATTGAAATTTCGAAAAATCATATCTCCTAAAGTATTAGCATGTTAGAGTTGAAAATAATATCAATAGATTTTTATGGTGAAACTGCATCATAAAAAAAATTGAATTTGATATATGTAAGTTAAAAAAAATCTTTTTTTCGTTACTCCGAAACCATCCGGCCTATTTAACCCACTAACGAACTCAACGGAGATAATCTACTCTGAAAATTTCAACTACCTAGCACATTCTGGTCGAGAGTTATTGTAGAAATAAAATTTAAGAATTAAAAAATATATATTTACACTTTACGGCTACCCGATCAAATCAAAACTTCGCATGCGTATACAGGTTATTATTCTACAATCTGATGATAAATTTCAGATAGATCGAGTGATCGGTTTCGGAAATATTCATAAAACATGTTTTTACTAAAATCGGCCATAACTCCGAAAACGCTTGGTGGATTTCACCCGTTAACGATCTCGTCCGAGATCGAAACCTACCCTGAAAATTTCATTCCTCTAACTCCTTTCGTTCGAGAGTTACCGTGTTAACGGACGGCCGGACAGAATCAATTTCGACCACGGATTCTTGATTAGTGAGTCAACCAAATCGTTTGAGACCATTTTCAGCCAAAAATTCGAAAATTACAGACATTTGGGCAAATCAATAAGCACTCTGTTCCGAGGAACAAGAGCGCCAAAAAGCACCGAGGTAGAATTTTCCTAACCTAATTTATTTTTTGTATTACCTTTCTTGAAGACTTCTAATATAGGGAGAAAATAAATATGAGAAACAATTTTTTTTTGGTAATCTTCGGAGGGGTGATTTTTCAAAAAAATTTATACCGAATACCCACCTTAATTTTCATCACAGAATCACCCCTTAAAGTTTGTCGCACTTATTCAAAAACACCCTGTATATTGTTAACAATCCTGCATTTTTGCGGATTCGCGGATTGATGACTTTTATCCCGAGCGTTTGCGGGATTGAGGTTTTTGTGCGGGATTGGATTCCCTACTTGCTACCATGTTAGCCAAATGTCTGTAATTTTCGAATTTTTTGCCGAAAATGGTCCAACGATCAGGTGCGACTCACTGATAAAGAATTCTAGGTCAGACTAGATTGCATCTGGCCGGCCGTCAGGCGGTTGAAACGATAACTTTCGAATGGAAACAGATAGCGTTTTGCAATTTTCAGAATAGGTTGCACTTCCGAATGCGACGGTTAAGTTCGTTAATGGGCATAATCGGCTTAATGGTTTCGGAGTTATAACCATCTTAAGATTAGCTGCTATTTCCTCAATAACTCAAAAATACATATTCGATCGAATTTAAACCTGGTATTTAGTTGCAGAATTAGTTGCAAATTTGTGCGAAATTTTGTAAGGATGTGATAACTAGAAAATAAAAATTGAAAAATGTTTCTTAAAAAAATGTCTACTTCAGAAACTGTCTGTCAGATTCCGCTAAAATTCCGCACTCACCTTCAAACAGCCATTTTACAATAGATAACCGCATATCAGCTAGATCGGCTTTACGTATTTGGAATTATTTCATTTTCAAATTTGAATTCAGTTGATGCCCAATGCATTTTTGGCCGTCTTGTTCCTCGGAACAGAGTGCCTATTAATTTACCCAAATATCTGTAATTTTCGAATTTTTGGCTGAAAATGGTCTCATACATTTTGGTTCGACTCACTGATCAAATCAAGAATCCGTGATCAAAATCGATTCTGTCTGATGGCCGTCCGTAAGCACGATAACTCTCGAACGGAATGAGCTAGTTTCAGAGTAGGTTTGGGAAATAAATATCCCGGCTAATTTCGTTATTGGGCAAAATCGGTGGTTTCGGAGTAACGAAACAAAATTTTTTTACGTAACAAATTTCAAATTATTTTTTTTTTAAGATGCAGTCCCATCATAAGAATCTATTGATATCTTTCTCAACTCTTGCAAACTAATACTTTCGGAGATATGATTTCTCAAAATTTCATTAATTAATCATAATTATATGATTTACTAGAATGCTCTATTTATAATTTGCTGATGTATATTTATCCAACATATGAGGTGAGTCATAGACCTAGGTTTTGAATTTAATTTGATGCAGTTCTATCATAAGAAACCATTGATATCATTACCAACTCTGAGAAACCAATACTTTCGGAGATATGATTTGTCAAAGTTTGAATAAATACTCGCTTGTTTATGATGCAGTTCTATCATAAGAATCCATTGATATCATTCCCAACTCTTACGGTGGATTTCACAAAGCTTTGAGAACCAATATGTACTTTCGGAAATTTGATTTGTCAAATTTTGAATAATTACTCGCTAGTAGTTCGACAAGAGCGTCAAAGCCCCCGTGCACAGAACTTTTCCACTTTCTTTACATGTAAATGCTTCCTTTATTCATACCCAACTTCATGCAGTATTTCGTGAGGGTGTGTAAGGCATAAATAAACAATAGAACATGTGCGCAAAAGCTACTGACACGTCAGTTCTTTATAAGAATTTTTTTTCTGTTGTCACATTGACTGCGGTAAAATATTGGAGTCAGACAACTCAAATAATCATCCGTTAATCTTGATTTTTCCAATTGAATATTAAATCCCTGGGAATCAAGATTATAAATACATATAGAATATATATATTCTTTTGACTGAGAGCTGTATATGTGTTAGCAGAGGTTGGTGTAACGGGGTACCATACAATTCGACGTATGATACAAGAGCTTAGGGAAAAACCTCAGCAAAAAATCCTTTCTCCCCGTGAGTGTGGTGATTTGTAACTATTGTTTACAAAATTTGCTGAAATTTAAAAATATTGATGGGGATATATTTCGTCAATGTGGATTACCTCGTCAAAAAACGGATAGGTTTCTCCAAGGTACCCGAAACTCAACCTGAAAAAAAAAAGCACTGACGTGAAGTCAGTACTCTTTGGCGCGCGTGTTCACGGTGGCTAATTTGAATTGAATGATTCAAAAATTAACAGTGCTGTATCTAAGCTGCCATCAGGATAGAGTAACAAAGTTGGAAAAGAACACAAGTGACTCTCCTTAGTCGCACAAGCTCCTAGAAGATTTGGGAGGGTCAGTATAATCCTAATCATGTTTAAAGCACGCGCGCCAAAGCAGATTGACTTTTTACACTTTTTCTTTCATTGTTAAGTCAATCTGCTTTTGCGCGCGTGCTATAAACATGATTAGGATTATACTGACCCTCCCAAATCTTCTAGGAGCTTGTGCGACTAAGGAGAGTCACTTGTGTTCTTTTCCAACTTTGTTACTCTATCCTGATGGCAGCTTAGATACAACACTGTTAATTTTTGAATCATTCAATTCAAATTAGCCACCGTGAACACGCGCGCCAAAGAGTACTGACTTCACGTCAGTGCTTTTTTTTTTTTTTTCAAGTTCCTTTAACAAATATAGCTATCAATACAGTTTGGCTGTTAGTTTTACCGTAGATCAGAAAAAAATTCGGTTGTGGGTCCTCCGTTAGGGACGAAATTGCATCTTCTCCAAATCCGAACGCATTTTAATATAGATCTACCGAATATAGTTATTTATAAATTTGCCTCAGGGCCACCTTACAGACCATTCAAATCGGAAACAACGCTATTTCCCCCAAACTGACTTGTGTCCGTGCACTGAATTGACATGAATATTCTTTTAAAACCTCACAATATCGGCTCATTACTCCCAACATAACCCAAACAACCCAAAACCATTCACTTCTCGTCTGCGCAAGCGAAGTATACTCGTGGCTGCAAGACCTCCCAAAATTACACACCTCACAAAAAACTCCGATTCTCCAACACTAGTGGTTCAGGAGATATCGCTTCTTGAATCCACGCATGCGCAGACCCTCACCAGGGGATTCTATAGCGGAAAAGCACCCGCCACCCCAAAACCCCAATCCTCTCTGACGAAAGCACCACCAGTTAAATCACTGATGGTCTGCTCATGCGCATAACGAAAAATGCCCGTAAGGGGTTACATCAATTTCAAAATTAGCCCCAGGGCCACGGTACGGACACTTTTACTCTGAAACAACGCTACATCCCCCAAACTGACTTGTCTTCGCACTGAATTGCTATGAATATTCTTTTAAAACCTCATAATATCGACTCAGCACTCCCAACATAACCCATCCAACCCAAAAACAGTCACTTCTCTTCTGCGCATGCGCAATCTACTCGCGGCTAAAAGTCCTTTCAAAATAACACACCTTACAAAAAACTCCGATTCTCCAACACTAGTGGTTCAGGAGATATCACATCTTTAATCCACGCATGCGCAGACCCTCAACAGGGGATTCTATGGAGGAATAGCATCCGCCACCCTAAAACCCTAATCCTCTCTGATGAAAACACCACCAGTTAAATCACTTATGGTCTGCTCATGCGCATAACGAAAAATGCCTGTAAGGGGTAACATCAATTTCAAAATATGCCCCAGGGCCACGGTACGGACACTTTAACTCGGAAACAACGCTACATCCCCCAAACTGACTTGTCCTTGCACTGAATTGCTATGAATATTCTTTCAAAACCTCATAATATCGACTCAGCACTCCCAACATAACCCATCCAACCCAATAATAGTCACTTCTCTTCTGCGCATGCGCAATCTACTGGCGGCTAAAAGTCCTCTCAAAATAACACACCTTACAAAAAACTCCGATTCTCGAACACTAGTGGTTCGGAAGATATCGCATCTTTAATCTACGCATGCGCAGACCCTCATCAGGGATCTGAATTCTATGGAGGAATAGCATCCGCCACCCCAAAACCCCAATCCTCTCTGACGAAAACTACAGCAGTTAAAGGACTTCTCATCTGCGCATGCGCAATACGGAAAATGCCCGGAAAGGGCAGCATGAACCTCAAAAACATATGTTTCGGCATTAAAAGCAAAGTATTCCGCAAAATAGTAGTAATTTTTTTTATTTTTTTCATGTCACGTGATCTTCACGAAATTTTGCAAAACTGTTTGCTTTGGTCTTTTGCATCTATTTACTGAGTTTCAATTTAATCAGATCAGTATTTTTCGAGTTATCGTGAAAACAAAATTTTCAAATTTTCAAAAATTTTTTTTGCCACTTTAGGGCCGTCCGTTCAACACAAAACTTCGCAGGCATATAAAGGTCATGATTCTTCAATCTGATGCCAAATTTCAAAAAGATCGAGTGATCGGTTCCGGAAATATTCATAAAAAACGTTTTTATTAAAAACGGCCTTAACTCCGAAACCGCTCGGTCGATTTCGCCCGTTAACGAACTTGTCCGAGATATTTACGCTACGAAACTACCCTGCAAATTTCAACGCTCTAAGTCGTTCCGTTCGAGAGTTATCGTGCTAACGGCCGGACCGGCCGGACCGGCCGGCCGGACGGACAGAATTGAATTTGACCTCGAATTCTTCATCAGGGAGTCGAACCCAATCGTTTGAGACCATTTTCGAAAAAAAATTCGAAAAATACAGACATTGTGACGAAATGATAGCACGCTGTTCCTTGCGGAACACGCGCGCAAAAATGAAAAGACAAGTGAAGGAAACGAACAAATTAAAAATAATACATAACTTTCAAAAGTCTCCTCTCACAAAAATACTTCTCTGTAGGCCAATGGGATCTCGTGGAGAAGAATCGCCTCCGCTAGTTTTCGAAGATATTCACTCCTGAAATCCCTTCAATATTTGAATTCAAAAAGGAAAATGTTGCTCGTAAGGCCAGGAGGGTCTCTTTCAAAACCAGGTCTGACCGGTCCAAGTCCAAGCGATGATTATTCAGAACTTCAGATGTTCGAAGCCCGCTACAGGGCCCTTAAGAAGGGCTATCATCTCCCATAGATATATATTTTACTTTATATTGTATAAAGAATGAAAAAATGCGCCGGACAAATTACGACTTATATCATCATCACATATAGAATAAATAACATTTATTTGGTTCAGATATTAGGGGGCGTCCATAAATTACGTGAGGTGTTTTTTTAAATTTTCTGTTTTTTTTTCGATCTTTGACGGACAATGCCATCTCCACGAAGACAAAGCGCAAAGTTTCAACTAATTAAAATTTCACTGTCAATTATTCAATCGTTGACAAAAACAGTTAGATAGGGGTATATTTCAAATCACAACACCATACTAAAGGCCTAGTGTGAACGATAGATCTTTTTCGCGTCAAGTTCTTGAACCTGAGTAAAAGTAAACAATTTCACTCTAACACTCTGATCTCAAAACATAATAACCTCGAAAATACTCAATTAGAGATGCAAATAGTCTATAGTTGCGAAGCTACCAGTCCTAATTATGTAGGTAAATCAACCGAAACTAACAACTAACGATATCCTTACACATGTGAAACGTTTCCAGAGAACACAATTATAATTTTCAACTTAATAACATCGTTTCTTTCTCCTATTCGATACCAGGAATTAAGCATACATAATTATAAATAATTATATAATTGCAATCACCAGGTACAACATTCCGTAATGATAGCAATTCTATTGTGTCCAATCTATTTTCTTTGATATGCTGGCAGTGAAATGGAACATAGAAAAAGAGTCGTCAAAAATCTGTCGACACTATGATTTTGTCCATCATTATGAGAAGAAATTTCTCCGGTGATTATCTGCAGGAAATGCAAATACATTGAGAAATGAAACAAGATACATACATTCTAAAATTGAATTGATTAATTTGAGTTCCGTATAAAACATACAAAAATAAAATAAAAATAAATACCATCTGCTTTACGTGACATTACCGGAGGAAAAGTTACAGGATAGCGATTATTCGATCATGATGATTTTTTTTCCAAACCTGGCCAGGAATTTTCATATTCCGGATACGGCAGTTGATTCATTGGTGGAATAGTAGCCTTTAACTGTGGTGAAAAAATATGTAATTCCTCGTGACTTACCCTGTATATTCCAAGTTTTATCTCAATACGTGGAGTGCATTCCGATAAAATATTTTGTTTGAATATGTTTCGACCGACGTGGCATCAGGGCCTTTACCGCAGTAGTTTATGATCAATAGATTGATTTGTAACGCCATACAGTCATAATATGAACAATTGAACAAATCAAAATTTCAGTGGAGTATATTCAGAACATTTTTCATAATATCCGTACTTCAGAGCAAAAGGGTATTAAGTCACAAAATATTGAATTTACAGGAGAGCATAAAATACAATAATTGTACTGTACAGGCTGCAAAATAAGTAGATATAACTATTATTTTGCTTGTTTCGTGGCCTGTATATATTAATAATTTATAGTAGATTCGGATAATATTCATGTACATGAATAATGGTCAATTTTTCACAGAAAAAATGGAATAAATATTTTTTTGTTTCCAAAATAAATTCATGACTGTGACTTAATATTTGTATTTCGCACTCTAATGATGGTAAAATAGGAGTTTTGAGTTTTTAAGCTAAAAAAAGTTTCTGTGCACAAATAAAATAATTATTATAAAGTAGTGTAATCATAAGTACCAGTATGCATGCATTCGTATAAATAGACAAATCCATTGTACTTGTACAATATCACTTCTTGATGATAAACTATCCATATTTGATCCAAAGTAGTGAATCTTTCAAAGCAACGTCATGCATTTATATTTTCCAAAGACGCAAGGTAATTTCAATAACAAACAAAATCCAAGGTAAACATTAAATCGTTTATCATCTTTGAGATATGTAGTTTACAAAAGATCCATATTTTCTCTTACGGTATTGCATTTTCATAATAACACATCGTCTGATGAGTTCCTGGCCAAATGAAGAACACACAATTTTTTTAACCAAATTATCGATGTTCTTTATTTTTTGAACAGGGAAAGTGGGTCCTGTGGTACTTTTTTGGCAAGGTCTTTGTATCTTCTTTACAGGCGTGCAGAAATTTTCAAGAAAACATTTTTCTTTTTTGATTAGTTCAAAGAGGTTTTCAGTATGTGCACTTCGTTATGGCTCATTTATTTTGAGAATGGTTCTGGGGAATCCAATCCCGCACCAAAATCTCAATTCCTCAAACGCTCGGGATAAAAGTTATCAATCCCGCGGATCGGCAAAAATGCGGGATTGTTAACAATATACAGGGTGAGTCTTTGAGCACTGCATTAATTGTAACCAAAGATTCCTCTCATCAAATGAAACACTTTTTTCATTTACCATTTTTCCAGATTCGGCTCAGGTAAAAAGTTACAAGCGTTTAAAGATTTCACAATGTGCTAATACACTCCCGCATATAAATTATCTATGACATTGTTGGCGGACGAGAATAAGGCATGGTAACGTGGTTTACAGCTTGATTCGGGATTCCAACGGTCAGGGACGGATCCATAAAAGTTGTGAAATTTCTGGAGTTTTCCATTTTAAAACATTCAATGAAGAATATCTCGAAAACGGTGCGTTTAAGGAGAAATGATGAAGAATAATATAATGTTCTAAAACGATGGAATATTCTTGAAATGACTCAAGAAAAACTTTATATGCTCTCTTTATGCTAATTTCGTCTAGTTTTATGAATCCACGAGTCCATAACTAGAAAACCAGTAGAAGTAGAAAATAACTAATATTTGGTAAATATGTATCATAGTTATAGAAAACTTTACGCCAACATTTATTTTATTCGAAAAAAGGATGTCAAAGCTACAAAATTTCAACAGCCTGTATCTTTTTACCTGAGCTGAATTTGGAAAAATGTTAAATGAAAAAAGGGTTTCATTTGATGAGAGGAATCTTTGGCTAAAATTAATTCAGTGGTCAAAGACTCACCCTGAATATACTCTTCATCCTCAAACTATTAAACATGCTAATAAAAATTGGTTCAAGCACTGACGTGAAGTCAGGAGCTTTTGCGCGTATGTTCTATTGTCCATTCTCCTGTATTGTATAATAACTGTATAATACGGGTATTCGACTTCAATTCGATCGAGTCTATATTTTTTGAGTTATCGAGGAAATAATATTCCAGGTGGATATAGCTCCGAAACAGTTGGAACGATTATGCCCGTAAACGAACTTAACTCTCCCATTCAGATACGCAACATACCATGAAAATTGCAAGTCCCTATCTCCTTTCGTTCAAAAGTTATCGAGGCAACGTTCATCCATCCATCTCCTAAACTCATACAAGGCTGCTCGAATCTCCAACAATATATCCTTGGATATATCCAACAGTATATCCTTGGATATATCCAATATCCAATATATCCAATATATCCAATATATCCAATATATCCAATATATCCAATATATCCAATATATCCTTGGATATATCCAACAGTATATCCTTGGAACTTGGTAGTAGAGTTAGGTTCTGAAGGCTCTCGCAAAATTCCAGCGATGTCGGACGAATAGTTACTGATATATAGAATTTTTTTCAATAATTTTCAATGATTTCTTAAAAATTTTCCACTGCTACGATCCTCACGAAACTTTGCAAGAATTTTTCGTTGGCATTAAACAACTAATAACCATGTTTGAATTTAATCGCTTTTGTATTTTTCGAGTGTATATTCTACAACTATTCACCAAGTTTCAATTCGATCGGATTTGTATTGGTTGAAAACAAAATTGTTACTCGGAAACCATTGGGCCGATTATTCCCATTAACGAACTTGTCCGTCTCATTGGGATGCGCCACCCACCCTGAATATTACAATTCGCTAGCTCTTTCCGTTCTCAAGTTATCGTGGCAAAGGCCGGCCGAACAAAATCAAATTTGACCTGGAATTCTTCATCGGGGAGTCGAACCCAATCGTTTGAGACCATTTTCAGCAAAAAATAGACAATTACAGAAATTTGGGCAAAATGATTACGCGATTTTCCCCAGAACATACACGCAAAAAGGTCTTATGCAATTAAAAACATACTTTAGTAGTAGCATATGAGGATTCTTATGTACCAATGACCAAATACTGTCTATTAGTGTCGGGCCTGAAAATTGCTATCCGAGGAGGAGCGAGTTTTTCGCCAAGGTGCATATTTCATTTATTCGTCGACCTCTACATACTTTTATGAATTTCGGACCTCTTAAATAATGTCACAATAGCAACAGTTATTCTCATATACACTTATGATTGTATTGAACAGTATCATGTCATATTCATAGTGACCACAGCGTCTGACAGTTATTCTTTTCCTATGACGTTTGCGCTTTCATTGTCGAATGCGGAATTTTAATATTGAGTCCCGCAAATCCCGCACGGAAAATCCCGCAATGATGATCACGCAGAATTTCAGCGGGATCCAGCATTTGCGGGATTGGATTCCCTAGATGGTACCTGATGAAATTTGTCACCGAATGAAAGTCGACCATTACAGTTTTGTTCATGCACAACTTTCAACCCCCTCACGCCCCCCCATTTTTTTCTCCATTAAAGGGTTCGTAGGGGTTACCACAAAATTATTACTCGGAAACCATTGGGCCGATTATGCCCATTAACGAACTCGTTCGTCGTATTGGGATGCGCCACCTACCCTGAAACCTTATTGTCGCTATCTCTTTCCGTTTTCAAGTTATCGTGGCAACGGCCAGCCGGCCGGACAGAATCAAATTTGTCCTCGAATTCTTCATTAAGGAGTCGAACCTAATCGGGGACCATTTTCGGAGAAAAATTCGAAAATAACAGACATTTGGGCAAAATGATAACGCGATGTTCCCCAGAACATACGCGCAAAAACTTCTTTAACGGCGTTCGAATCAGAACTGGTTGATGAATGGTTCGACATGGAAATCCATAATTAATGATCAACTGGAAGCAATGACTTAACTAGGTCATCAAGTCCATTGTACCAGCGTAAGATTACATTTTCAACCGTATTGCGACGACTAATGCCGTCTCGCCATATTCGGAATTTACGACAAAACCACTTCTTTCTTCTTCTTCTTCGGTCAAACGGAACGGGAAGTTGAAAAACCGTAAAAAGAATTTTTAGATGTGCAGTGAACTTTGTTGTTACGAAATATGGAATGAAAGAAGATCGTGCAAGGAATTCGGATTAGTCTGCTTCAGCAATTTCTAAATAAGTACATATCGGTCAGAAGCGTTGTGTGGATTTGTGCTATGGATGAGTTGGATTTATATACTTATTTGTCTCGAAGTCCAAGGTTATTGAACGTTGTTGGTGCTTTGTTGACAATTTTGATGAGAAAGTGTGAAGAATTTCAGATCCTCCTTTTTTATGGCGGTTAAAAACACGGTGATCGTTAGGTGCTTATCTGAAGAAGACGAAACGGAGCCATTTTCTGCGTCAATATTTTGGAATATCGATTTTTGTGCGATATTCTGGGGAACAGCGTGCCATCATTTTGCCCAAATGTAACTTGCGATTTTTTGCCGAAATTGGTCTCAAACGATTAGGTTCGACTCACCGATGAAGAATTCTAGGTCAAATTTGATTATGTCCGGCCGTTGCCACGATAACTTGAGAAAGGAAAGATATATCGACTTGAAATTTTCAGGGTAGGTGGCGAGTCCGAACGACGGACATTTGAGAAATTTCATGAGAATCATAACACTAAAAAATTTTAAGAAAATATTATTTATCTCACAATAACCTGAGGATGGAAAGAGATAGCGACTTGCAATTTTTGGGGTATAGGTTGCGCATCCGAATGCGACTTTTGAGTTTATTAATAGGCATAATTGGCCAAACGGTTTTAGACTTATACCCATCTGAAATTTGGTTGTTATTTCCCCAGTAACTCGAAAAATACGAATCCTATCCCATTTAGACATGGTTATTAGTTCTAGAATGCCGACGTGAAAATTCTTGCAAAATTTCGTGGGGATCGTATCACTAGAAATCATTGGAAAAAATGTCTATACATCAGAAACTATTCGTCCGACATCGAATTTTTGCGGGAGCCTTCTAAACCTAACTCTACAGCCAAGTTCCAAGTTTGAACACGATCGGATATATATTGTTGAAGATCAGAGCAGCCTTGGGTGAGTTCAGTAGCTGGATGGGTGGCCGTTGCCTCGATAACTTTTGAACGGAAAGAGATAGGAACTTGGAATTTTCTGGGTAGATTGCGCATCCGAATGAGTGAGCTAAGTTCATTGTTGGGCATAATCGGCCCAACGGTTTCGCAGTTATACCCATCTGGAATTTTATTTTCTCGATAACTCAAAAAATACAGATTCGATAAAATTGAAACTTCGTAACTAGTTGAAGAATACCGACATGAAGACGTATGTGAGGATCGTATCAATAGAAAATGTTAAAAAGGTCATGAAAAAATATTATGTATCTCGCGATAACTTGAGAACGGAAAGAGATAGTGACTTGCAATTTTCAGGGTAGGTTGCGCATCCGAATGCGACAGTGAGTTCGTTAATAGGTATAATCAGCCAAATAGTTTTGGAGTTATACACATCTGAATTTTTTTTATTATTTCTTCTATAACTCAAAATATACCAATGTGATCCAATTAAAACTCGGTAATTACTAGTGGAATGCCAACTTGTAAATTTTCTCGGAATTTCGTGAATATCGTATACTGAAATTATTAGATGTTAAAAGAATTTCTATTCCGATAGAATACATATGTCAGAATTAGAAATTCTGTGATCATAGACTATTCTCTCATTACTCAAGTATGTTATTAAAATTGTACGAAATGTATTCATATCTTATAAAAGCCAAGAAAACGGTCTATTTCGATGGTAAATTCAATTGAGAGTGTCCAATAGAGATGAATAAAACATTATTAACAGTAATTTCGACAGTTTAAGGTTAAATTTTCGTATGAGTCGTGAATAGACAATGGAACATGCGCGCAAAAGTTCCAGACTACGTCAGTGCTTGAACCAATTTGTTTAATCTGTACCCCACCCCGCTTGGGTAAGTATCTAGTTAGTAATGTTCAGAAGTTCAGTCGAGTGAAAATACTATCTTTTCGATAGTTTCAAAGTCAGTACTCGCAGCACTCACAGTGAACGTTTTCGTTAACATTTAACTCCAATTGTTGACCCAAAATCTGGCCTCAACCCCCTTTGTTGAGGCCATATTTTGGGTCAACAATTGGAGTTAAATGTAAACGAAAACGTTCACTGTGAGTCCTGCGAGCTAGCTATCCATGCAACAAATTTCAAGGCGATTAGTTGAGATATCTAAGAAACAATCACACATTCAGATTTATTATGTCATGAGGATTCCCGAATCCCGATACATAAATAGCAACCCCGTACCTTTGGCTATACTAACGGTTAATAATCGGAAACATAAAATATCAATTGGTAAGTTCAAAGAGCTGGTCTATCAATCATTCAGCGCGATTAACGAAGATGCAACAAATGATCGATCCACAATCTGGAATTCCTAGGTCAATTGCAAGGTTTGCATAGTTTGATAATATCGTTAAAGAATTTCATCCATAATATGCGAACATCAACAACTAACAGATGTGTATTGTAACTATAATTTAAAAATATGGATTATGGCGTAATTGCTGAAATTAAACCAGCTTTATAATATAATAATAGCAGCCATTTAAGAAATGATCGATGCATAAGTCAGTTCTATCAAGGATTACTTAGGACTATTCCTGAATTGAATGGTATTTTTCAACAAGACGTAATAATGTTGACAAAATACTAGAGTTTTATAGAATTCTGCCTACATAGTGAAAATACTAACATATTCATCTCTTGTAAACTACTAGCCATTGTGATGACCAAGTTTTGGATTCTGCATAAAAAAATTGATATACATTCGGAGTTGCATGCATTTCGATTATTATTTACGTCATATTTTCGCCTCAGAGATTTAAGTTTCGGCATGATAAAAGTGAGCTTCATACCTTTTGGGAGGATATTTACAATTTTCTGCCTTAATGGATCTATAAGTAATACCCAATTTCTCTATACAAAAAGTGTCATTTATTTCCTTTCAGTAGTTTAGAAGAAGAAGAAGGTCGTACAGCCGAAGGACAGAATCATTTTTGTTCAAATTTAGAATTCCATAAACATCGTCACCTGTAATACGTGGAAATTTCAAGGAATGTCGTGAAATAATTTTTCGCAGCACACAAAGATTTATTAAAATCAAAATAAATGTAGGAAACACTATCGCACTTTCCAGCTAACACAATTAGAGTACAAGTAATACCAGAACTGTATTTGTACCAAAACATAAAACAACAAAATTCGAAACATTCATATGCCAGACTGTAAGAAAATAAAATCTGTATTTTTAAGTACAGGGTGATTCACTTATCTTGGTCACCCCATTTTCTCCGAAACGGCTGAATATATTTTAATTCTGTAAACGCAGTTTTGTACAAGTCAATGTTGACTTGGGATGCGTGTAGAAGTCGGCGTAAAAAATAAAGATGGCTGGCGTCGCGGCGCTTTTTTTCCCCAGGAACATACCTTTTTTGTTATGCCATTCGAAGGATGATTCACTTCTAAATTTTATTTCCGAATACTATGTTTTCCCATTTTAAACCGTTAACTATCTACAGGGCGTTTTATGTTAATTCTATTCCATTTTTGCGCTATGTTCTGAGGAACATAAAAAAATGTGTCTGTAATTTTCGAATTTTTTGATGGAAATGGTATTAAAGGATTTGGTTCCAATCACTGATCAGGAATCCGTGGTCAACATCGATTCTGTCCGGCCGGCTGTTAACACTATAACTCTCGAACGGAATGAGCTAGACAGTTGAAATTTTCAAAGTAGGTTTGGGAGATAAATATCTGGGTTGAGATCATTATTGGGCAAAATCGGCCAGATGGTTTCGGAGTAACGGAAAAAAATTTTGTTTTACATTAAAAATTTCAATTTCAATTTTTTTTAAGAATCAGTTTCATCATAAGAATCCATTGATATCATTTACAACTCTATCAAACTAATACTTTCGGAGATATGATTTTTCAAAATTTTGATATTAAATAGTTATTCTATGATTTCACAGAATGCTGTAAACCAAAATTAACGTCCGTATTTGTATCTATGAATATATGATGTGTGTTCACGCATGCCATCTTATCTATAGGTAAAAGACATGTCATATTTATTTCTAGTTCTATTCAAAATTCGTTACTCATTATATAAAATACTTTCTGTTCTAGAAAACAAAGTTACGTTGAATGCAAAATGATCAATGAAATAACCCAGCAATCGTAAATTATGGGGATTATAGGATAGTATAATTTTTGGGTGATAATATAATAATATAATATAATGATTAGATAATCCATATGATGATGGAAATATATACTTTCGTAAGTTGATCGAATTGGGTTCAGAATATCTCTAGTAAAAACAAGACTGGAATATTGGCTAGGTTACAAATGATATAATATAATTTTCAGAGTAGATTTGAGGAATGATTTTCAGATTAATAATTTTTGGAACTCTTGTTGGCGCTCTAGTTCCTCGGAACTGAGTGCTTATCAATTTGCCCAAATGTCTGTAATTTTCGAATTTTTCGATGAAAATGGTCTTAAACGATTTGGTTCGACCCACTGATCAAGAAGCCGTGGTAAAAATCATTCTGTCCGGCCGGCCGGACGTAGGCACGATAACTCTCGAACGGAATGAGCTAGACAGTTGAAATTTTCAGAGTAGGTTTGGGAGATAAATATCTCGGCTAAGTTCGTTATTGGGCAAAATCGGACAGATGGTTTCGGAGTAACAAAAAAAAAATTTTTTTTTACAAAACAAATTCAAAATTAAATTTTTTTCAATAAGCAGTTTTACCATAAGAATCCAATGATATCATTTTTAACTCTAACAAGCTAATACTTTCGGAGATATGATTTTTCAAAATTTCAATAATAAATCGTATTTCAACGTTGTCACACAATGGTATAATTATTCTATGTATGAATTGTCATAATGTCAACTTATTTTCCTGAGACATGTCATTATCTAATCAATCGAAGAATTTTGAGCGAAGTGAGAAAAATCTCAGTTGTTTGCTCCGAAATTAGTTTTTCTCAGAAAAGTCTTACATTTCGGAACGGAATATGAAGTAAGAGATCTGAGAGTAGTGAGACTGCTTTTCATCCATAGACATAGATATAACTCTCGAACGGAATGAGCTAGGTAGTTGAAATTTTCAGAGTAGGTTAGGGAGATGAATATCTCGGTTAATTTCGTTATTGGGCAAAATTGGCCAGATTTAATTTGATTTCTTCCATGGTGCAGTTCTCATTCTCATGATTGCTCATTTGATCTTGATAAATAAACTATCATTTGAATTGAACTTCCTTTATGATGCAGTTCTATAATATGAATACATTGATATAATTCCCAATTCTGAGAAACCAATACTTTCGGAGATATAATTTGTCTGTTTGAACTAGAGCGTCAGAAAGCTCCTGTCCACAGGGATTGAACCCATTTTTTTTTTAAATATCAGTTTTCGAATTTAATTTCTTTTATGATGCAGTTGTAACATATGAATCCATTGATATCATTCCCAACTTTGAGTTGGGAATACTTTCGGAGATACGATTTGTCAAAGTGTTTATTAAATGTCGAAACACAATGGGAATATCTGCCACTAAAACCATACAAATGCTCATGGAACAAATGGCATGCCAAAAGTGGAGCATATTAAAAATAAAAAAATCTTAAAAAGTAGAAGTAGGAAGCTTTTGCGCGCAGATTCGACGAGATCTGTATTTTTAATATATGTAGGTATTGAGAAAATAAAATTCGGTTTTATGGTTTCTGCGGAATTTCAGCGGAATCTGACACATAGTTCCTAGAATATAAAATTTTACACATTTTTTTTTAGAGATACGATTCTCACGAAATGCCGCAAAACTAAGTGCTTCAGCATTCTACAAGTAATTACCAACCTTAAATTGGATGGGATTTGAATTATTTGAGTAATTGGGGAAATAACAACAAAATTTAAGATGGGTATAACTCTGTCGTATTCGGATGCGTAACCTGCTCTGAAAATTCCCAGTCACTATATTTTCCGTTACAAAGTTATCGTGGTAACGATCATCCAGATACTGAACTTGACCAACGCTGCCCGGTTTCAAGTATTTCAGATAGTCCCTTTAATAATTTTTGTAAAATTTTCTAGTGATACGATCCTCACGAAATTTTGTAGAAGAATTTGTGCCAGCATTCTACAACTAGTTATCAAGTTTCAGTTCGATCGGATCTGATTTGTTTGAGCAATTGGGAAAACAAAATTTCAACTTCAAAATCGTGGCCACGGCCGGCCGGACAGATTCGAATTCTTCATCAGTGAATCGAACCTAATCGTTTGAGACCATTTTCGGCAAAAAATTCGACCATACAGACATTTGGGCAAAATGATAACACCCGATTCCCCAGAACATGCGCCTAAAAAACGATCCAATTATAGCTATCCGTTATAATATTTATGGTGTGCTATTATTCTTAGCCTCATTAATAATCCGATTCGCATGAAAATATCAAATGCTTCATTTCTATTTCATTCCTAGGAAACCATTATTGTGGATGCTTTCTATAAATCTCGATGATGAATAGCCAAACTACCAACCACAGCCAACAATTTATGAGAAGGAACATAATCTGCTTATCGGTGACCTAGGGGAGACATTTTCACGGAAAATTGCTGAAATGGTTACTGGCAGGCGAAGGAAACAATAATTATGAACAGTTAGTCTGCTCTGCTGTACATTCCCAATATAAATTCATTCATTTTCTTCAAATATTTTACTTTCTGAAACTCCATTCTTTAGTTTACAGTTTTCAATTCTCTGATGTTTCATTAATATTACAGTAAATTGTAACGAATATTTTGACCGTATTTTCTGTTGGTTATATCAGGAAAAAATCAGACGTATGAATTGAGTTTGTTCAATTCATGTGGAACCGGGGTGGGTATTTTAATACAGATCGATACATTTGTTTAACTTTGATACATTGTTAATAACTGGAATACGTCGATTTTGCCACTGACTGACTTATCATCAAAATCTCTAGGGTACTTACCCCGAAGTCGTCAATAGCTGAAATTTGGTATGCAGACTATAATTATCCCACAAATAAAAGATCTTCAACCCCCATAAAGTGGGGTGCAAGGTTGTATATTGAACTAATATAACCAGGATACATTCCGAAGTTCTAGAAAGCTAAAATCTTGATTGCATTTTCAAAAATTAAGAAATCTGTAACTTGTATCCTCCAACCCCATGAAGGGGGTGCGAGTCTGTTTATTGAACTAATAAAACTAGAGTACTTTTCGAAGACCTAGAAATCTGAAATTGGATGTGCAGACTAGAATTAGCGAAAAAACAACAGAAAAATTAAGAAATATGTTACTTTTACCCTCCAACCCCCGTAAAGGGGGGTTCTGAACTGTGTATAAAACTAGGGAACTTCCCGAAGTCATAGAAAGTTGAGATTTTTTACGAAGGCTAGTATTAGCAAACAAACAACAGAAAAATTAAGAAATATGTAAATTTCACGCCCCAACCCCCATAAAGGGTTTGCAAATCTGTGTATAGATCTAGGGTACTTCCCGAAATCCTAGGAAGCATAGATTTGGTATGTAGGACAGGATAATAATACAAACAACGACAAAATTGAGAAATCTGTAATTTTCATTCTGCCTCCATAACGATGGATGCAGACCTGTGTATAAAACTAGAGTTCATCTCGAAGTCCTAGAAAGCTGAGAGTTGGTATCTAAGCTAGGATAAGCATACTAAAAGAACAAAATTGAGATATCTGTAATTTTCATCCTCTACCCCTTCCCCATACAGAGGGTTGCAGTTCTGTACATAATATTTCTTATAGACAGGTAAATACTTTCATCAGTTGTGAAATCTATATTAGTTAATAAAATATATTAGTTAATAAAATAGAAACAAATCTTAATAAGTACTGTCGTGAAGTCAGGAGCATTTGCGTTTTTGGTCTATTCTATTAACTTTTTTTTTCGGCTTAATGGTTTATGCAGAATTTCAGCGGAATCTGACACATATAGTTTCTGAAATATTAATATTATTTCATGTGTATTAGAGCGAGGGTAGAGCCTCCCACAATATAGATCACGAACTTTCGCATAAGTGTTTGTGCCGGCATTCTACTACTAGTTACTAAGTTCGATCGGATCCACATTGTTTGAAAACAAAATTTCCATTCTGGAACCGTTTGATCGATTATTCCCATTAACGAACTTAACCGTCGTATTCGGATGCTCAACCCACTCTGAAAATATCAAGTCGATATCTCTGTCCGTTCCAGAGTTATCGTAGCAACGGCTGGCCGGCAGAATCGAATTTGACCTCGAGTTCTTCATCATTGAGTCTAACCTAATCGTTTGAGACCATTTTCGGCTAAAAATTCGAACATTACAGATACATATTTGGAAAAAATGAAGAAGCTGTTCTCTATAACATCCATGCAAAAAGAGGTTGGCTCTTTCTACAGTTTTTATTTGTTTGTATCTTCCAAACTTCAACCTCAAAATGATGAGGAACATAGAACATTGTTCTATGTGTTCTATGTTCGTCAATTTGAGATTGAAGTCGGTCTGACATAATTAAGTTTGACCTCGGAGTCTTTATGCCTGAGTCGAAACTAAACGTTTCGAGACCATTTTTGGCGCTCTTGTTCTTCGGAACAGAGTGCTTATCAATTTGCCCAAATGTCTGTAATTTTCGAATTTATGGCTGAAAATGGTCTTAAACGATTTGGTTCGGAAAAGAATCAGTGGTCGAAATCGATTCTGTCCGGCCAGCCGATAACTCTCGAACGGAATGAGCTAGACAGTTGAAATTTTCAGAGTAGGTTTGGGAGATGAATATATATGTTAAGTTCGGATATTGAGCAAAATCGGCCTGATGATTTCTGAGTAACGAAAAAATATTTTTTTTTTCATTATAAATTTCGAATTCATTTTTTTTAAGATGCAGTTTCATCGTAAGAATCCATTGATATAATTTTCAACGCTAACAAGCTACATAATATTTTCGGAGATATGATTTTTCAAAATTTCAATAACATATCGTACTTCTATGTTATCACAGAATGCGAATTATATGTGTCTGTGTTCACTGTTCGTACAAACAAAGTATGATTGAATGCAAAATGACCAATAATCCATATGATGATGGAAATATATAATTTGGTAAGTTTATCAAATTGGGTTCAGAATATCTTCAGTGAAAACAAAAATGGAATATTGGCTAAGTTTCAATTGATATAATATAATTTTCGGAGTACATTTGAAGAATAAATATCTCGGATAAGTTCGTTATTTAATTTAAGTATAGTTTATATTATGATGCGGTTATATTATAAGAATCCATTGATATCATTCCCAACTCTCAGAAACCAATAATTTC
Organism: Halyzia sedecimguttata; assembly: GCA_937662695.2. Taxonomy (NCBI): domain Eukaryota; kingdom Metazoa; phylum Arthropoda; class Insecta; order Coleoptera; family Coccinellidae; genus Halyzia; species Halyzia sedecimguttata. The sequence continues at coordinate 65,821,266 of OW569413.2, read as the reverse complement.
GGAGATGAATTGTCAAAGTTTGAAGAGCGGCAAAGCTCCTGTCCACAGGGCTTTCCCACATTTTCAGCTAAAAATTCGAAAATTACAGAAATTTGGGCAAATTGAAATGTATTTTCTTTCAACAAGATCTTCTCGATAATCTTGAATACCAAACAGCCATGAATGAATCTTATTCCAAATATCCAAGTGTGAAAGTGATATGATTTCGTAGAAAATAAACTTGTTTTGGTTAATAAATAAACATAAAAAAATCAAACATCCGCTTATGAAGATTCCAAGAAATCTGGCTCTCCGTCTTGTGCCTATCTACCTGGTTCAGCATGATAAAATATGCATATAGGTACTTGTAAATCTATAATGGGATTTAGATTGCGAGGAAGACAATCTGGGTAGATATGACGATAATCAGAATTGGTTTTAGTAAAGTATTTTCTCAATTATACCTCTGGAATTGTGCAATGTTCTCGGAAAATATTGAATCCTTCTGTAAACATGATAAGTTTCGAAAAATGCAACTTTGATATTTGAAATTTGCATTGTGGGTTTGATGTCGAAATGCTGTTATCCTGTTCGTGAAAGGGGCAAAAGCCGCCCAATGGTCTTGGAGATATTCCCATGTGAAATTGTATTTTCCCAATATTGGTATTTAATGTGTAGGTACAGTATCGATTTCAAGGTTCATGCAAATTTTCTTAAGAATCGTATTACTTGCAGCGGAAAAATTGTGGTAATAGTTATTTATGTAATAAGGATCATAAAGACGATCATTATAGTACAAGTCGTGAATGTTATCAGGACGTGTTCTATAATGATTGTTTATAATTCGTATTACATACAAAATTTTATCTGATGGTATTATATTAATACATTTTCGAAAAATTAAAAACTGCATTTTTGATATGCCATAATGACAACGATTTTTAAAGAAGTAAGTATATGTGTAGTTTCAAATATTAGAAGGTTAGAGACCTGTGCTTTGCCAATTCCTTGACAACGTCAGGTTGTAACGGCCATTATTTATCTGCTGTCAAACCCAATTGTCGCGTAGAATTGAATATAATTTGAATAATAATGAGTGATTCTGAAACTGGTAGTTTACCTTCTGATTTGGAAGAAATCACGCGAAATATCGTGGACTCCCTATTGCCGGAAAAATTTGCAGAAGGGAGGAACCTACAAACATGCTTGTTGAAAATATGATAGATGAAGGATCCGTTTTTAGAATTCTTTTATCAAATACAAAAACAAAGGTAATGCGAGAATTTTTTATGACATCAGGGAATATCTCAGGATTGAATATGGTAGCAATTGTCAGACAATATGTGAAAATACGACAAACCATCGACGTTTTTTTGTCACTTATAGGTAAAATAGGAAATGCATGAAACAACCTGTTGGAATTCACAACTTTGGTAAAATGCCAAAAGTTATGCCACTTTTTGTAATTTACCACACCCTGAAGAATATACCGGACATTGTTTTCGACGATCGTCTGCTTCACTTTTGGCTGATTCTGGAGCTGATCGGTGTACCGTGAAACGACATGGCGGATGGAAAAGCAATACTGTTGCTGAAGGTTACATCGAAAATCAAAAACATATCAGAAGCAATTTTCGGTGCCAACAACCACACAGGATTACAAGTTAACCAAAAATCATCAACCATAGAATCCATTGGAATTAATATTGCAAATTGTAGTAATTGGTCTTTTATCATTCATAATAAATAGTTTTGTACAATAGTAAAGCATTTCGAATGAACTTTTTTGATCTCACCTTCACATGTTTTTCATATAGAATTTCATTATGGTACTTAGTACCAAAATGAGCTTCCGTATGTCATCAAAATTGAGTGACTTAACATTGTCATTATGATATGCCATCAGATAAAATATTATACGTACAGTGCAATTGATTTTATGAATGCCCCCCGTCTACCTTTTTGTACCACTATGCAGAGATAAAGTTTTAGATTGCTGGGCGGACAGAATTGAATATGACCATTTTCGGCAAAAAAATCGAAAAGTAAAGATGACTCCAAAAACTACTTGAATCAGATATCACAACAAAGTTTCATAGGTTCCTCCGACGATCAAATACGTAGATGCAGAATTTTAACGCAATCTGGCAAATTAATTCAGAAATAACAAATTTTTGGAGAAAATATTTTTTTTTACAAATATTTTTATTAGTTTTTCTAATGATACTATCCTCGCAAAATTCGTCGAAAATTAGCACGTCGGTATTCTACTAATTACCACGTTACATTTCGATCGGATAAATCGTTTTTAAGTTATTGAGGAAACAATATTCCAGATGGCTTAGCTCCGTAACCGTTTGGCCCATTATATTAAAGAACTTTTTTGCGTATTCAAATTCGCAACCTACCCTGAAAGTCAAGGCGCTATCTATTTCCGCTCGAAAGATATAGAGGCAAAGGACGGCCGGCCAGCAGGACAGAATCGATTTTGACCTCAGATTCTTCATCAGTGTTTCTTACGCAGAAGCAATTCACAAAATAATAAATTTTTGTTTTATGGATATTTTTCAGAGCTTGGGAGAGAAAACCCATAAAGAACCCTATTAATAATGAGTAGGTATACCTCCCACAGTATCCTTTAATGAATATCTTTCTAATCGTTGTATACCATTTTCGACAAAAAATCCGAAAATTACAGACATTTGGGCAAAATGAGAGCAGACTGTACCATAAACATGAGCGCAATAGCAAATCATTCCTTTTCCAAAAAGATATTCCGATTTTGCCGCGCTTGTTTCATGAAAGAATCGAGAAAAGTAGCACAGGTGCGAAATTCGAAGAATAACACTTTCTTTGACATTTCACGACGTTCCTGCTATTACTATTTCAACTTTCAAATTACAATGAGGAAAAGATGGTTCAATGAGATTACAATAAGCAGATATTATTGACGTTATGGTTTTCTCACGTTGGAACAAACGATCGTAAACAAAAAGGATCAATTTGAGAGTATACATGCATACATGCATACATGCATACATTATAATATAGTAGTACGCGCCATCAAGTAATAAGAAAAGTTCGTATGAACGTAAGTCTGAAATGCCTCTGCTTAAAATATACAGGGTGTTAAAATTAATTTTTATATGAGTAATAATAAACTAACACAATATTCAAGTTATGTCATAAAAACCCCTGTATATCAAATTTCGTCCAATTATTACATCTTTGTGTAGAAATTTTCACAAAAAAACCCAATAAAATAATTAATTTCAACACCCTGTATCTTTTACACTAAGTCGTTTCAGGCTTCCGCTCATACAAACTTTTCTTATTATTGTATGGTCCTCTATCACGTACTACTATGTAGTATAGAATATTGAGTGATTCTTTCGAGAAATATAATTTTAATCCTAAATTAAGCTATATTTCTCTTCGAATTTCAAAGCCCATTTGGATGACTTGCGTCTGAAGTTGAAATCAAGGAATTATATTCCGCAGAAATTAGCTGGCACTTCGAGGGGTTGTGATGCAGCTACTCTTCGTATACGGCAGCATTAGGCCGGTCTTATACATATTATTAATTAAGAAAGCACGCAATTGCCTGCTATTCATCCATTCTCCTCACACGTCCTGATTTTTTCAGAGTATTAATTTCTAGATTTTGCAAGCTTCCAGAATTCAGATTATGATTTTAAGAATATGAATTCAGAGACGTATGAGGCCGGCATAAGTCTTGTTTATTCCGCAACTGAATATTGTTGCCTCGTCTGATTTAACAGTTCATGCAAAAAATTGATGCAAAACTGAATTCATTTGAGAGGATCATCGCTGGAACTATTAGATCTACATTCATTGGTTACCAGTTATTTCAAACATTATCCCGTCCCACATTCGCAGGAAGACTGCTGTTTTGAATTCTTCAATAAATTTCATTTTTTCCTAATTAATTTCCGATTCTCTCCTATTTTCCAGATCATTTATGATGCCAAGATTGAACTCGCGTGGACCCTTATGTTCCAACTGTTTTCCCAATTTGAATAAAAGCGACAAAGAAATTTAGCAGTCTGAATGATTTTTTTGCGATGTATTCAACAAAGATTTAATAACTGATCCTTCGAATAAAGTTCCGGGGTTTGATATTCCCTGGAAAATATGGTCTTTCCTTAATCATTTAAAATCAGCTCATCGTCGTTAAATAGCATGCTTCTCAGATGGAACTCAGTTGAGAGCCCTGGTTGATAATGCGGGGAAGCAGAGGAAACAATAGATCATTTGGTTATAATAATTGTCTCATATATAAATTTCAAGATGTTTTTAGGGCTATTCACGAAGTTTCTGAATGTTTTTTAGAATGAATAGAATTTCAAATCTGTTTAATGAACCACGGAATATTCTGTTTTCAATTTGAATAATTTTTTTTTCCGTCTGTTGAAGAAAGAAAGATATTCTCACCTAAATATACAGTGTGGAAGAACCAAATGAAATATTATTTTGGTTCCTGTAGATATTTATGGAACATCCCGAAACACGTCAAATTTAAATTTTAAATTGTCATTCTTCTTCGTAAAAATGCGAACCCTACCTTCAACCCCCATCGACAGGTACAACCCCCAATTTTTCAAATAGGAAATATGGGTATGTGATACATCGTTTGAAAGGTCTCATCGTTCTCTAATTAGGAATGTTATTACTTTAATGTTTATTGCAAAAATAAACTTAAAAAAAATCAAGTGATTAGCGAAATTTGATACAATACCAAAAACTAAAATGTAATACAAAATGTAGTAAAAAAATTGGTTCAAGCACTGACGTGAAGTCAGAAGCTTTTGCGCGTATGTTCTATTGTCCATACTTCTGTATTGGACACCCTTAATCGAATTTACCATGGTAAATTATGTTGTCCATTCTCCTGTATTGGACAATTAATTCGAATTTACCATGGTAAATGGACAACATAATTTACCATGGTAAATTCGATTAAGGGTGTCCAATACAGAATAATGGACAATAGAACATACGCGCAAAAGCTTCTGACTTAACGTCAGTGCTTGAACCAATTTTTTTTTTCGTGATTTTTTTAAAATTTTCTAGGGGTACGGTTCTTAAAATTTTTTTTTTCGTCATTTCTTTCAAATTTTCTAGTGGTACGGTTCTCACAAAATTTTAAACACGTCTTTATGTTGATTTTCTACTACTAGTTACCAAGCACCAATTCGATCGAATATTTAATTTTTGAGTTATCGAGGAAATAATATTCCAGGTGGGTATAACTCGGAAACCGTTAGACCGATTATGCCCAAAAACGAACTCAACTCTCCCTTTCGGATACGCAACCTACCCTGAAAATTGCTGAAATTTTGCAAGAGCCTTCATAACCTAACTTTTCTGTCAAGTTTCAAGTTTTAACACGATCGGTTGAATATTGTTGGAGATTCAAGTATTCTTGTGTGAGTTCAGTAGATGGGTGACCGTTGCCTCGATAACTTTCGAACGAAAGGAGATAGGGACTTGCAATTTTCAGGGTGGGTTGCGTATCCGAAAGGGAGAGTTGAGTTCGTTTTTGGGCATAATCGGTCAAACGGTTTCCGAGTTATACCCACCTGGAATATTATTTCCTTGATAACTCAAAAAATAAATATTCGATCGAATTGAAGCTTGGTAACTAGTAGTAGAAAATCATCATAAAGACGTGTTTAAAATTTTCTAAGAGCCGTACCCCTAGAAAATTTGAAAAAAATGTCGAAAAAAAAATTTTAAGAACCGCACCCCTAGAAAATTTCAAGAAAATCACGAAAAAAAAAATTGGTTCAAGCACTGACGTGAAGTCAGAAGCTTTTGCGCGTATGTTCTATTGTCCATTCTTCTGTATTGGACCCGGTAAATTCGAATTAAGTGTCCAATACAGGAGAATGGACAACATAATTTACCATGGTAAATTCGATTAAGGGTCCAATACAGAAGAATGGACAATAGAACATACGCGCAAAAGCTTCTGACTTCACGTCAGTGCTTGAACCAATTTTTATTTTTCATACACACGCTTTATTGTTAGATCTAGAAAATGTTAAGCTCGAAGAATATATATATATATAAATATATTACACGTATGTAATGTAGTTTTTCATTGATACCCTGTATGTGTATATGCAGTAAATTGTAGGTTTGTGTTATGCTTATTCCTGGGAGAATTTCTATCGTCAATTATATTCAAGGTATGTTCTCTGAATATTTGAAAGCCAATTTGAATTTCTCAATATAATGGATTTAATATAAACAATACTTTCAGTCGGTGTACGGTGCCATAAAGCTCCTGACCACACGTCAGTGCTTTAATTATTTTTAAACTTTCGCAGCTGCCCAATTTCTACGCCGGTTAGGATGAATATTATACAAGACTTGCCGTGACGAATATATTCGCCATTTACATAACAACTTTTATATTCGAAAAACGAGCGAACGTGAACAAGAACATATAAGTCATTCCACATAAAATTTATCGATAGCCTATCATGAAACTGTTATGGAATATTCCAGAAATGGAAAGGTAGCCAATGTTATAGTAAACAAAGCTAGCGAATTGAGAACGCTTTAAGGAGATATGAGTGGGTTCCGTCTTAACGATTTAAAACACTGAAACAATGGTTTAATTGTGTTTTGCTTATTGATCCGGATTTTATGTTTATATTTCTCTACCTTGCAAGAAGGAATTCAAACATCTAAGTAGTTCTTAACATTAATTGGATTCTCAAATGAATCGTGAAATTGTGCTCTGTAATAGGTATAACATTTTTCATTCGGTTCCTACATTTTTGCGCGTATGTCCTGGGGAACTACGCGTTATCATTTTGCCCAAATATCGGTAATTTTCGAATTTTTCCCCGACAATGGTCTCAAACGATTGGGTTCGACTCCCTGAAGAATAATTCGAGGTCAAATTTGATTCTGTCAGTCCGGGCGGTGGTTGCTACGATAACTTGAGAACGGAAAGAGATAGCGACTTGAAATTTTCAGGGTAGGTGGCGCATCCCAATACGACGGACAAGTTCGTTAATTGGCATAATCGCTCCAATGGTTTTCGAGTAATAATTTTGTTTTCAACCTATACTAATCCGACGAATTGAAACTTGGTGAGTAGTTGTAGAACACAAACCTAAGGTCGTTTTATGAAAATCGTATCACTAAAAGTGTTTTTAAAAATTATTAAAAAATATTATTTATGTCACGATAACCTGAGAACGGAATGAGATAGCGACTTACAATTTTTAGGTTAGGTTGTGCATCTGAATGCGATATTTGAGTTTGTTTATAGGTATAATCAGCTGAACGGTTTTGGAGGTATACAATCTTAAATTTCGTTGTTATTTCCTCAATAACTCAAAAATTACAAAACTGATCCAATTCAAACATGGCTATTAGTTGTAGAATGCCAACGCGAAAATTTTTGCACAATTTCGTGAGGATCGTATCACTAGAAAAATTTTCAAAAATCATTGAAAAACATTCTATGTATCAGAAACTATTCGTCCGACATCGCTGAAATTTTGCGACAGGCTTCAGAACCTAACTGTACTACCAAATACCAAGTTTGAACACAATCGGATCTATATTGTTGGAGATCCGAGAAGTCTTGTTTGAGTTCAGTAGCTGGATGGGTGACCGTTGCCTGAATATCTTTCGAACGAAAGGAGATAGGGACTTGCAATTTTTAGGGTAGGCGCATCCAAATGGGAGAGTTAAGTATGTTTTTGAGCAAAATTGTTCTACGGTTTCGGAGTTATAGCCACCTGGAATATTATTTCCTCGATAACACAAAAAATATAGACTCGATCGAATTGAAGCTTGGTAACTAGTTGTGGAATATCGACATAAAGACGTGTGTAAAATTTTGTGAGAGCCGTACCCCTAGAAAATTTCAAAACAAGAAATTGGTTCAAGCACTGACGTGAAGTCAGGAACCTTTGCGCGTATGTTCTATTGTCCATTCTCCTGTATTGGACACTCTTAATCGAGTTTATTATGGTAAATTCGATTAAGAGTGTCCAATACAGGAGAATGGACAAAAGAACATTCGCGCAAAAGCTCCTAACTTCACGTCAGTGATTGAACCAATATTTTTAATATATTATTAAACATTCCGATTTCATAATCCCTCTTTTGATATCATTTATAAATGTAATGATATAGATCTGACATTAAATATTTTCCAGTATAATTAATGAATAACCTGTTGAATACACTCATTTTTATTAAGGAATCCCCTCATAAGCTCTTGAAGAGCTTGAGCGAGTAAGGAGAACCAGTTGTGTTCTGTGTAGGCTTTGTTACTGTGTCCTTACGCCACCTTAGGCACAGCACTGTTAATTTTTGACCCAACAGTGAATGGTGGCGATTACCGTGACTAGAAAATTTCTCATCATACTCGATATCTTTTCAACCCTGTTGTGGTTTTTTTGATATTACATTTATGGAGATGAGTACGTCATATTAAATGTTGGGATAACAACAACGCACGTGTATAAAAAATATCATTGGTTCAAGCCCTGTGGACAGGAGCTTTCTGGCGCTCTTGTTCAAACAGACGAATTATATCTCCGATAGTATTGGTTTCTCGAAGTTGAGAATTATATCAATATATTATTATGATAGATATGCATCAAGGAAATTAAATTCAAATAATAGTTTATTTATCAAGATTAAATGAGCAATCTGAGAATGAGAACTGCACTATGGAAGAAAGCAAATAAAAAAATACCTGAAATGAATTTGGCTCACTCTTATAGAACAGGATGACATATACGAGTATGCACACAGATCATATAATAAATCATAGATAAAGTAATTATAGCATCCTGTGAAAACAATGAAGGACGATTCATTATTGAAATTTCGAAAAATCATATCTCCGAAAGTATTAGCTTGTTGGAGTTGAAAATGATATAAATGGATTTTCAGGGTGAAACTGCATCTTGAAAAAAAATTTATTTTGAAATTTGTAGGTTAAAAAAAAATTTTTTTTCGTTGCTCCGAAACCATCTCGTCTATTTTGGCCAATAGCGAACTTAACCGAGATATTTATCTCCCTAACCTACTCTGAAAATTTCAACTGCTTAGCTCATTCCGTTCGAGAGTTTTTTTTACACTTTACGGTAACCCGATCAATACAAAACATCACATGCGTCTAAAGGTTATAATTCTACAATTTGATGCTAAATTTCAGATAGATCGAGTGATCGGTTTCGAAAATATTCATAAAAAACGTTTTTAGTAAAAACGGCCATAACTCGGAAACCGCTTGATGGATTTTGCCCGTTAACGAACTCGTCCGAGATATTTACGCTCCAAACCTACCCTGCAAATTTCAATCCTCTAACTCCTTTCGTTCGGCCGGCCGGCCGGACGGCCGGACAGAATGAATTTCGACCACGGATTCTTGATCAGTGAGTCGAACCAAATCGTTTGATACCATTTTCAGCCAAAAGTTCGAAAATTACAGACATTTGGGCCAATAGATAAGCACTCTGTTCCGAGGAACAAAAAGCACCAGAAGAGTGTTAGCAGGTACCATAGAATTCGATGCATGAGCTTATGCAAAAAACCCTGTCTCCCCGTTATTGTTGGGATCTGTAAAAATTGAAATTGTTAACAAAATAAGCTGAAATATTAAATATTGAAAGACATCTCTTTCTTTATTATCGATTATTTCTAAAACAAGTAGAAGGGTTCCTCCAAGGTATTCGAAACTCAACCTGAAAAATTTGAGAAAGCCCTGTGGACAGGAGCTTTGGCGCTCTTGTTCAAACTTTGACAAATCATATCTCCGAAAGTATTGGTTTCTCAGAGTTGGGAATTATATCAATGGAAATGATAGAACTGCATCATAAAAGAACTAATATTAAAAAAAGTGTCATTTAAAAAAAAAGAGTGCCAAAAATATCCTGTAATCCTCATAGTTCTACGATAGCTGAGGTTATTTCATTGGTCATTGGTATTCAATCATACTTTGTTTTCTAGAACAACTACATATAAATAAACATGACATGTCTCTTCAAGATGACATGTATGATTCGATTACAGCATTCTGTGAAATCATATAATTACAATTTAATATTGAAATTTTGAAAAGTGATATCTCCGAAAGTATTAGCTTGTTAGAGTTTAAAATGATATCAATGGATTCTCATGATGAAACTGCATCTTAAAAAATATTGAATTCGTAAAGTAAAAAAAAAATTTGTTTTTCGTTACTCCGAAACCATCAGGCCAAATATGCCAAATAACGAACTCAACCGAGATATTTATCTCCAAAACCTACTATGAAAATTTCAACTGCTTAGCTGATTCCGTTCGAGACTTATCGTGTTAACGGACGGCCGGACAGAATCGATTTTGACCACGAATTCTTGATCAATGAGTCGAACCAACACATTTAGGACCATTTTCAGCCAAAAATTCGAAAATCACAGACAGTTGGACAAATTGATAAAAGCACTCTGTTCGGAGGAACAAGAGCGCCAAAAAGGAAAACATGAGGATAAGTAGAAAACGATTGAATTAGTAATGAAATATTCCATGGTTTATCAAATCGAAACTAATTACCTTTTGTAAAAATTATTCAGGAACTTTGTGAATATCACTATAAAATAACCAACCTGAAATTACATTATGATTCAATTATTCACTAATTTAATGATCTATTGTTCACTCTACTTCCCCGCATTCACAATTAGGGCTCTCAGCTGAGGTCCGTCTGAAAAGCATGCTATTGCTCTATTCGAAGGATCAGTAATAAGATCTTTACTGAAAACATCGGAAGAAATCCATTCAGACAGCCAAAATTCCTTGTCACTTATAAATTAAGAAAACAGTTGCCCCTTTAAAGGTTTACGAAACTTCAAAATGGGAAGCTTATTTTCAGAAGAATCGGAAATTAATTCGGAAAAAAATGAAAGTTATATCAAGAATTCAAAACAGCGGTCTTGCGGCGAATATGGGGCGGGACAATGTTAGTAAGAATTTGTAACCAATGAATAGGTGAGAACTGATAGTAGGTTCAGTGATGATTCTCATAGATAAATGCAGGTGTGGATCCATTTTTGGCGCATGAACACTGTTCAACCAGACGGGGCAAAAATATTCAGCTGCAGAAAAAAACACGGCTAAGGTTGTTATACGAAGAGTAGCTACACCGGCACCCCATGAAGTACCAGATAATTTCTGCAGAATATTATTCCATATTTTCAACTTCAGACGAAAGTCATCCAACTCAGGTAGGTATTTAGGATTGAAATTACGTTTCAAGAAAGAACTAAAACTACACTCAATGTTTTATTTTTTTTTTTTAATTAATTTGTGTGTCTCGACTGCAGAGGTCATTGACACGGTTACAGTGTAATCAAGATCAATATGTGACAATATGATAAGGAAATTCAAATTTGAGTGTACAGTTGAGTAGCCTTAAGATATTTTAACAGGTATTCAAAGTTTGGGGAGTTGTGTATGGTTTCTCTCAGATTCAGCTCAATTTTGTGGATTCTTCTTTGGTTTTCGTATTGCGGACACTCTACTAGGAAGTGAGGAATAGTCAGTGGGGTGTCGCAGTGGGAGCACATTGGGGGGTCTTGGTTGCTCATAAGGTAGCCGTGGCTGAGTCTACAGTGTCCAATACGAAGTCGTCTGATTACAGCTTGTTCCTTCCTTGACATTGCTGGTAACTGGATGGAGTTCCATACGGAGTCTTGTATACTACGTAGTTTTCCGCTGGATCTGCTCCATTGTTCCTGCCATTGTACGTTGACTGTTCTTCTGAAGTATGAGCTGAGGTCTTGTGGGAGTTGGATGTGTTTTGTGCGAAGGATGGAGTTGGATGCTTCTTTACAGGCTCGGTCGGCCGTTTCGTTGCCCTCAATTCCCACATGAGATGGAACCCAGATTAAAACAATTGTTGATCCAAGTTGTATAAGTTCGTGAGATTGGGCTTGAATCTTGTCAACAATGGGATTTTGGGAGTAGGGGTCCGATATTGAATGTATAGAGGCCAGTGAGTCTGTGCATATTGCGACCTTTTTAGAGGTGAGGTGGATAATTTTCAAGGCTTGTAGGATGCCAAAGAGTTCGCCTGTTTGAACACATGATATTGCTGAGATCCGCGATTGTTTTAGAATATTGTTTCGATCAGTAACTGCGCATCCTACCGAGGATTCAGCTTTGGAGGCATCCGTGTATAGGACTTCATCAAACGAGTATTTCTCTAGTATCTCCCGGAAGGACTTTCGAAAAAGTTCGTTTGGAACATCATATTTTTTGTGCTGGCTAAGTGATATGTCAACGATTGGTAAGACTCTTATCCAAGGGGGAGTCTGAGAGATCGAGAAGGTAGTGGTGGCAGAGAAAGAGATGGATGTTGAGAAGGTTTCAATTAGTGCTGGAAGAGGCTGGCATCGTGTGCTGTTTGCTGGTAATCTCTCTGGGGAATTAATTAAAGTGTAGACAGGGTTACTTGGGTTAGCTGATACTCTGGCTGCATATGTTAAGAGCAGTTTTTGGCGTCGAAGTTGGAGGGGAAGTTCATGAGACTCACAATAGAGACTTAGTGCTGGGCTTGAGCGGAAGGCTCCGGTGCAAATTCTTAGGGCGGTATTATGAACGACGTCGAGAGATCGGAGAGTGTTTTTCGAAGCTGTAGTGTATATTATGCAGCCGTAGTCCAGTTTTGAACGAATTAGGGCTATGTAGATTCTGAGAAGTACTCTTTCATCGGCGCCCCATCGGTAGTGGGCCAGCGTTTTGAGGATGTTCATCTTCTTCAAACAGCTACCTTTTAGTTTTTGTATATGATGTTTCCAGGTGAGTTTTGAGTCGAAGGTAAGGCCCAAAATGGTTAAGTCGTTCACTATTGGGAGAACGACACCGTTGAGACGAATTGTAGGAGTCTGATGGTTATTGCGTCTTCTAGAGAATTTGATGACCTTAGACTTATTGGCAGCGAATTTAAATCCACTAGATTCTGACCAGAGTTCGAGAGCATTTACAGCGTGTTGTAGGACGGTACTGGTAGTAGTTGTGTTTTTCCCATGGCAGTACAGATACAGGTCATCGGCAAATATGGAGAGCTTGACTGGTAGAGATATACATTTGTCTACATCGTTTATGGCAATCAGGAAGAGGGTTGTACTAAGTACAGAACCCTGATCGAGTCCGTTCTCAACGAAAAATTGTTTTGATGTTTTGCCGTTAGCAGTAACTGAAAATGACCTGAAGGAAATATATATGTTTTATTTGATTTCGGGCGAAACGCCAGAAATTTGCAATTTCTAAATCTGCAGATATATTATTTCCTATGAATTGGAAGATAGCAGGAATATCACACAGATATAAATTGATATTTTCGAATTTCTGTGATCTGTATTTTCATAGGAAATACAATTGTTTGAATGGTATGCTGGAAACATGGACACAAAATTGTGCCACGTTAAAGCAGATGCAATAGAAGTTCTTATCTTATCTTATACATAGACGGTTAATTCAAATCTGACATCTGCATTCTGCATATTATAAATCATACAGCCCTTTCGGTGCCAACGGTTTTCCATTGAAGTCCAATTAGTCAGATATACCTCAAATTACCGATTTCTTATACCTGTTTAATCCCTCCCCAAGGCCATATGTCCATATTACCTTGAATAGCTCGACCTTACTCGACTCATTATGTTATTAAAGCATTCATGATTAATGTTGTGCTTTTTGGCGCTCTTGTTCCTCGGAACAGAGTGCTTATCAATTTGCCCAAATGTCTGTAATTTTCGAATTTTCGCTTTAAAATTTTTCCAATTGTTTTTTGAAAATATGCCAACTCCGTTCAACATTGGCGAGATCGCACCCTCCCTCCTCCCCTGAACTGAAGAAACAAATGAGGAATGTTTGACGATGACCTCTGAAAACATTGCTGCAGCCCCCCTGGCTGCGCCAGTGTACTCACATATTTACGTTGCTAAATTCAATAGAAATAAATGCTCCCAAGTGGGTTTGTTTTATGACAAACTTGCCGGCTACACACATTGTTAAATGGTTTCTTTCTGGGTTTTCTCTCCCAAACTCTGAAAAAATATCTATAAAATAAAGAAATTATCATTTTGTGATATTGCTAATTAATTTTTCATTTTATAGATATTTTTTCAGAGTTTGGGAGAGAAAACCCAGAAAGAAACCATTTAATGATGAATATACCTCCCACAGTATCCTTCAATGAATACTTTCACACATTGTGCCGAAAACTATTGAATATTGAATTTACGGCAACAGGAATGTGTACAAGGGTATATGGTGTTATTCCATGTTATCCCGTTCCTATTATCTGTCTGCTTTGCATGTATCCGGTCAGGCGGTCAAATTCAATTTTTTTTTAAGATGCAGTTTCATCATAAGAATTTGTTGATATCATTCTCAACTCTAACAAACTATTACTTTCGGAGATATGATTTTTCAAAATTTCAATAATAAATCGTAATTTTATGATTTCATAGTCGGAGGTTATACGGTCAATCTTGCATCAGTTTAGTCTGACATCAATCATGGATTGATGTCAGATTGACGGGAAACCGATTTCATACGCGTAGATTGATAGATGATGGTCAGGATTGATGGCAAGATTGATGTCAGATTGATGCCAGATTGATACCAGATTGACCTCCAGATTGCAACCTCCGCCATAGAATCCTCTAAATACTAATGTATGTAAATCCAACATATAAGGTGAGTCATAGACCTACGTTTTGAATTTAATTTTTTTTATGCACTTCTATCATAAGAATCCATTGACTCTCCCAACTTTGAGAAACCAATACTTTCGGAGATATGATTTGCCAAAGTTTGAATAATTACTGGCTAATTTATGATGCAGCTCTATCATAAGGATCCCTTGATATATCATTCCCAACTATTACGGTTTCACAAAGCTTTGACAGCTCTTGATTGCCAAATCAGTGCGATTCTGTGTCAATTTCCAGTTCATTTTTGATGCAACCATCGAATTAATTCCACAATTAAGCTAATCGAAGCTTCGTGAAACCCACCATGAGAAACTAATACTTTCGGAGATACGATTTGTCAATGTTTGAATAATTACTCACTAGAGCTTTCCCACTTTTTTTGTATCGATTTTTGAGGGTTGTTTTGATTTCAATATTGAATCAGAAAAACTTCCATTATTTTCACCTAGAACAGCTAAAATCCTAATATTTCAGATAACTCATCTTATCGGTGACCTAAATATACATACAATCAGCGAATGTAGCTAAGTTTCAGAAATATGGTTTCAAGTTTTCATAAAAATAATGTTTTCGATTCTGGTCTTACGTGATATTTTTAATAAACCTTGAAATCACTATTCTATATCTAAATGCCAATTTTCAACTTGATCTAAATTTAAAAATACAATGCGAAATGAAATTAAATATTAACTGGAAATAATACTACTGTGACCTTAATAAATTCGGCAAATGTTGCAGAATAACTAACGGAGTAAACTCTGAACATTATTCCTGTTACCTTGAAATATTTACATATGCATCAATGATTTTTTTTCCGTTTCACTAAATTTGCCACGCTAATAGATACAAAAAAAATCCTTGATTTGTCGTTATCACCATCGGATGAAACAGAGTTAGTAATTTCATCGTTCACGTGATACATTGCTTCGTAGAATAAAAACTAAAAAACCGAAACTATATGAATATTTGGTCATCAAAGACAACACAGTAGGCGTACATTCTTGATTTCGTCTCCTTACTGTTGATACATTCTTTGTCACTGCCTCCATTTGAAGCCAAGGTCTTATCGAATTAGCTAAATTTAGCAATGAAATAATTCCAAAAAGTGGGCCACATTTAATGAAATTACTTCAGCTCAACGTAATCGTGGATACAAACAACTCTTAATCTTAAATTATTTTGCAAACAAACACCTATCTACCAAATCAGTTATATTATAATTGTAGAAATATCCGAAGTCTCTTCTGCATCGTGACTACAAAACTGGAATCGTAGTTTATCGTGGGTGACCAACCATGAACGTTTCTGTCTGAACTGGTAATTTAAACCATATTGCGGTGCAGTGTTGGTGTTTCTGAATTGAATATTGACTCTTAATTATAATCAGGCACACATGAGGGTACGATCATTCAAATAACAGGTGGCGGGAGTCAAGGGCGTAGCCAGGAATTAATTTCAAGGAGGGGGGGGGGTTTGAAATAGGAATTAATTTCGGGGGGAGTTTTGGGGGTGTAAGGGTCACTTTCTGCAGCAAAAATTTTTTTTTAGGAGAAAAATAACATTTCGGGAGGTTTTGAACCCCCAAAACACACCCCCTGGATACGCCCTTGGCGGGAGTATTCGTATCAGTACACGGCTAAGATCGAAATGTATGAAAGCACTGACAGGAGCTTTAACGCGCTCGTTCTTGTAATGATCAATATTTACAGTGATTTTTAACACCCTACACAACTGAAATTTATGGATATTAGAAATCCGTCAGAGTACGATAACAAATTTTTATATGCTGCCAGCGACCTAATAGAAACTGAAACCGAACCGAACCGAATGGAAAAGTATGCATGTGATACAAGAGTGAACAAGACTTACGATTACAGTGTACAAATCCACTGTATTATACATTCGGAACAAGAAACGTGTCATGTCTATGGTCAAGTTATTTTTATAACATAAAAAAATGAGGGAAGTCATGTGGGCAGGAGCCTTGGCGCTCTTGTTCAAACTTTGGTAAATCATATCTCCGAAAGTATTGGTTTCTCAGAGTTGGGAATGATATCAATGGATTATTATGATAGAACTACATCATAAAAGAAATTGAATTCAAATAATAGTTTATCCATCGAGATTAAATGAGCAATCTGCAATGATTTAACCTCGTGGAATGGGTTGCTGCAACTTACAGTCAGTGCATAGTTTTCACAACTCGAAATACCTAAGGAAAGTATCATAGAAATGCCTAGAGCAAGGCTGGAGACAATCATAGCAGATTTCCCATTTATTCCTGATATTTGAATAGGTATAAACTGACGAAAAAATTATTTTAATAAGCCATTTCATTTGTTTGAAAGATTAAATATGTATTTTATATTCCTGTTTTTTTTTATTTGAAATCTCATTATAAGACAAAAAATATTAATAAAATGCAATCCTTTTTCATAATTTAATAGCCCATACCACTAAGACATTTATTCTGTATTATGAACCTCAACTCTAGAAAAAATATTTGAGACACATGTAGATCAATATTTTAGCATTTTTTTTTGCTAGCAACATTATGAACATGCTATATATAGGAACATGTCTCACTACTTAAGGAAGTAAAAGGAAATATTAACCTCATTTGATCATTCCATTATTTTGTTCTTTCCTATTGACTTCATAAACTACATCATTAAAACGATCCAATTCTAAATCTTCTGAAACATCATCCCCAATATTTATACATACAAGTTATTCAATATGCAACAAGTTAATATTATTTTTGATATCAAAACAGTCTTGTTTATATTCACAAATTCAAGATTCGGAATCTTGTTTTCCAACATAAAATATTTTCACAGTAGGAATTATAAACAAATAGAAATTAAGGTTCTGTAAATTCTACCTTGGCACTGAGAACTAACTGCCGCGTTCAGAAACTGTGGGAACGCGATTCTTCGCAAGAACTTGCAAACAGCAAATGATGATATACTTGATCCAGGGTTACACCATATACAATAGATACTCTATTATGTATATGGGTTACACCTTCCGAAAAGCCCTAAAATGACATGTATGAACACTGAATGTGAATGTTGAAATGTTTAAAAATCATTGACAATAGTATCAATAGAGATCATTATGATCAAACTGCATCTTAAAAAATATTGAATTTAAAAATATTAATGTACATTTTTTTTTCTCCCAAACCACCTGCAAACCTGCAAGTTTTTTATGCCAATTATGCCAATAACGAACTTAACCCAGATATTTATCTTCCAAGCTTAGGTACTCTGAAAATTTCAACTGTCTAGCTCATTCCGTTCGAGAGTTATCGTGGGCCGGCCGGACAGCCGGACAGAATCGATTTTGAACACGGATTCTTGATCAGTGAGTCGAACGTAATCGTTCAAGACCATTTTCAGACAAAAATTCGAAAATTACAGACATTTGGGTAAATTGATAAGCACTCTGTTCCGAGGAACAAGAGCGCCAACAACTTCTAATCTTTGAGAATGTTCCAGATTCACAATTTCTTACCGATTCAATCGAAAAAATCGTTTTGAAGATTCTCAAAGGTCTATTTCTGAGGAGGCTGGGAAACAGTGATTTAAAAGAATTTATATCGATATTAAAAACCATTCGTTGGACATATTTATGGAAAATCCCGAAACACGTCAAATTCAAATTTTAAATGATCATTCTTCTTCGTAAAAATGCGAACCCTATCTTCAACCCACTTCGAAAGACAGGTACAAACCCCAACTTTTCAAATAAGAAGTATGGGATTGTGATACCTACTTAGATTGAAAGGCCGCCTCATTCTCTATTCAGGAATGTTATCACTTTCATGTTTATTGTAAAAGTCATAAAATCATGTGATTATCGAAATTCATTATAATATTGGTGCGAATATTCCTAAATCATATTACAATAATACTAAACTTATTTGCCTTCAAGATGTGATAGAAAGAAAACATAACATTGTGTTTTCCAGATGGTACCGTATAAAACGTAAATCACTTTCTGTGGCAATGATAAGGTGCGTATAAACTACGCGAGGCAAACCCTCGAACATAAGGCAGCGGAATGCTGCCTTGCTTATCAATGTTCGGTGGTTTGCCGCGCGTAGTTTATAAGCAGCTTTAGTTTCTTTAGAACGGCTTCCCAAATTGTTTTGTGCTGATAAGTTGTACTTTATCAATGGTCTAATTTTTTTAAAATTTCATTAACTTCAATTAAAAAAAAATGTTCAAGCCCTGTGGACAGGAGCTTTCTGGCGCTCTTGTTCAAACAGACGAATTATATCTCCGAAAGTATTGGTTTCTCAGAGTTGAGAATTATATCAATGTATTCTTATGATAGAACTGCATCACAAAGGAAATTCAATTCAAATAATAGTTTTTTTATCAAGATGCTCCATGGAAGAAATCAAATTAAAATAGCTGAAATGAATTTGACTCTCTCTTATAGAACATGATGACATGTACGAGTATGAATACAGATCATATAATAAATCATAGATAGAACAATTATAGCATGCGTCTAAAGGTCATGATTCTACAATTTGATGCTGAATTTCAGATAGATCGGGTGATCGGTTTCGGAAATATTCATAAAACATGTTTTTACTAAGAACGGCCATAACTCCGAAAACACTCGATGGATTTCGCCCGTTAACGAACTCGTCCGAGATATTCACGCCCCAAACCTATCCTGCAAATTTCAATCCTCTAACTTCTTTCGTTCGAGAGTTAACGTGTTAGAAGACGGTCGGCCGGCTGAACGGCCGGACAGAATCGATTTCGTCCACGGATTCTTGATCAGTGAGTCAAACCAAATCGTTTGAGACCATTTTCAGCCAAAAATTCGAAAATTACAGACATTTGGGCAAGTTGTTAAGCACTCTGTTCCGAGGAACAAGAGCGCCAAAAATGGTTCGATTAACGGAAATGCACAAAATAACAATTTTACAAATAATTGGTCACGGAGATAACACCCGGACACAAAAAGAAGTAAGTCGCTTGTGAAATTTCAGAATTTGCCTCCTATAACCCAAGGGACAATAAGGGTCGGTTTTTCATTTACGAATTCACTCAAGGTTGCGAGTTACGTATTTAGCGATATTCATGAACGCGTAACACTCGGGTTACCCACAACCTTGAGTTAACTCGCAATTGTGAAACCGGCCCTAAGTAAAATAGTGAAGCATTTTCACGAGTTTGGTCATGTAAGGCAGATTAAAAAAGCAGCTGCTAATAATACACTGTGTGAGGATGTGAAATTTGATGTGATGTTTGACTTTGAAGAAAATCCACATGATTCGAGTAGAGATGCCTGCACAACATTTAATGTCAGCCATACATCGATTTTAAAAATATTAAAATGCATCCCTATAAAATGATACCTACTCAGGATCTCTTGGAAGACGATTTTGATAGTAGAACTTATTTTTGTGAACAAATGATGGACATGTTGGATAACAATATTATCCAATTAGTGGACGTTTTGTTTTCTGATGAGTGCACTTTTTCTCTCAACGGCCATGCTAATCGTCAAAATTGCTGCTACTGGTGTACCGAAAATCCTCACTGGATGAGAGGAGAGATTAACACATGCAATTCCCTCAAAAGGTTCATGTTTGAGCAGGTATGTTGAAAACCATATCATAGGCCCCTTTTTCATTGAGGGCAATTTGAATGGCGATAAATATTCAGCACTACTTCAAAATTATGTAGTTTCAACTTTGGCAAATTCAAATCCTGTTCAGGGAAGTCCTCAAGTTCCACGGAGTACGATATGTTCCAACAGGTTGGAGCACCATCACATTACCAACGCAATGTACCTCGATGCAATATTTCCAAATCGGTGCATAGGCGAGGAACGATCGAATGGCCAGCGCTATCCCCTGATCTTAACCCATTAGATTTATTTTTATGGGGATATGTGAAGAGCATCGTGTACAAATCTAAACCCCTTGATTTGAATGACCAAAAAGATCGAATAACGCTTGCGATTAGGTCGATCACTTCTGAGATGTTTAATAATGTTGGGACCATACAGTAACCAAGATATCCAATTATTTCCATTTGGCTTTTCCACACTGTATATTGATAGAACCATTGGATGCCTTAATGGGATACTATGGAGTAAGCAGATAACAAGACGCAGAAAATATAATATCTATAATGCAATCATTAAGAGTAGCTTACTTTATGGATCCGAAACTTGGAGAATGACGGAAAAGAACAAAAGAATGCTGGAGGCAACAGAGATGGATGCACTGAGACGATCGGCGGGAATTTCACGTTTGGATAGAGTGAGAAATGAGGATGTTAGACGGCTTATGGGACAACCAGATACTGTAATTAAGGATATAGAACAAAGGCAGCTCTCTTGGTATGGCCATGTGCAGCGTATGCCTGATTACAGACTGCCGAAACAGGCAATGAACTGGATTCCACACCACAAACGAAAACGGGGAAGACCTAAAACTTCATGGAACCAAGGAATACAGAAGGCGATGAGTATTAGGAGCTTGCGTGAAGGCCAATGGGAAGACCGAAGACAGTGGAGTCTAGATATCGGACAACGTCGAAGAACGTTCTAAACCGAAAATATATATATATTGATAGTATTGATAACCTTACAGAAAAATCATGAAAAATTGACAATTATCATTTCTTCCGTGTAGTTGATTTATTCGTGATTAAAATGGCATACTTTTCTGAACACAAATATCAAAGATCTCCGACTTCGACAAACGTCTCCAAAGGTTATCCCTATCGAAAGATCTGATGCAGGTAAAGAACAACCTATATATTCAGTACGTATAATCAGACTTGCACGTCACAGGACTTAACTTTTTTTTTTAATCATATTGGACCTAGTCCCTAAGTATGGTCTTGACTTTCGTCATTAACCAGAAGAGTTCAATTTCTTAACATTCATCCGGACAATCACAACCAACATCCATGCCCTGAGCGGGATTCGAACCCGCGACCCCGGCACCACAGCAGGTCTTTATACCAACTGCACCACCTGAGCCGGCCAAGGACTTAACTTGATTTCATGTAAAGACACACCAACGATCTCCGTGATCTTGAACCATGATGACTCGCCCAAGAATGTTGCCTTTTTCGTTTTTGACTCATCCAATTAAGAGTAATTGTTCTTGGTTCTTTCACCTTCAGTTACTTCACGCCTAATGAATCGGTATTCTCGGAACTCTCCTTCCCGAAGAAATATTATAGAGGAACTCGAATAAGGTGATTTCCGTTTTAGGTTTCCATCACAGTCGTATCTGTGCGGTTGATTGGATTTCAAGATAATCTTATTCTGGAAAATTTACATGATGATGTGTTGGGGCCATTTAGGATGAACCCCTGGAAGGAAATGAACCTTTACAATGAAACAGTATACAGTTAGTCAAGTCAACAAGTGCTTTTTAGGTCAAAATTTTTGCGTATTCTCCGAAAAATATGATTGAGGTGTCATTCGATTCGGAATGGCATGTAAAAAAAAGAAGGAGGTTTAGGTTTTCGCCAATATCTCAAAAACTGTTTGAGATAATTCTAATTTGAAAAAAGATTCAAATAGGGGAGGAAATTTCCTAAAAAAAAGTCCCAAACTGATGGACCTGCAGGACCAATAATTATAATTTTTCTAGAGGGTTGAAAATACACCCGAAAACGGGTACTCCGGCTTGCGTAAGCCTCGCCTCCTTCGTACCTTTGATGAATATTATTTAAACTTAATAAATATGAAAATAAAAAATTTTAAAAATTCAGGCGCCTGCAGGATAGACCAATGAACAATAACCCGTTTTCCAAAAATGTTTATTGCGGCTTTTGAATAAGTTATCCATCAGTTAATTATCAATTTTTTGTAGCACGAACATTAACATTGCAAGTACGCTAATTGTTAAACTACTAATCTGAGAATGTTTTCCTTTCGTAGATTAGATTCCTTTTGGAAAATTTTAAAAATTGTTAATTTTCGTTTTATTATGAACAATTTACTCAAGTGAAAAATTATAAAGCTTCAATTTATAATATTACTATTGATCCATTTTCTTATGATCAGAAACTACTCAAAAATGATTTTTAATAATTATTGTCTCCTATGGTTTAAAAAATTGTTATAAACCGTGGTTTATGAGATAATTGGAAATTTTCTTTTATTGAAACATAATTGAAGCTTTATAATTTTTCACTTACGTAAATTGTTAATAACATAACGAAAATTAACAATTTTTCAAATTTTCCGAAGGGAATCTATTCCAAGACCTTTGAAGAATAGCTCATGAAAGGAAAAAATTCTCAGATAAATAGTTCAACAATTACCGCACTTGCAATGTTAATGGTCGTGCTACAAAAAATTGAAAAGTCGCGATAAACATTTTTGGACAACGGATTATTGTCCATTAATCTATCCTGCAGACGACTGAATTTTGTCAATTTTTTATTTTTATATATGTTATGTGTTTAAATAATATTTATTCATGAAAGATCCGAAGGGGGCGAGGCGTACGTAAGCTGGAGTACCCGTTTTCGGGAGTATTTTCAACCCTCTGGGAAAATTATAAATATTGGTGCTAGTTCCGAGAGTTGGGACATTTTTTCTTGAAAATTTCCTCTTCTTCTTGAAACTTCTTTCAAATTTGAATGATCTCAGATAGTTTTTGAGATATTGGCGAAAAACCAAAGCCCCTTTTTTTCCCTTAATTGTTTATAACTATTGCAATCTTTGCGGGCGGCCTTAGCATTTTCTCAAAAACTATCTAGATGCCATTCCGAATCGAATGACACCTCAATCATAATTTTCGGAGAATACGCAAAAAATTTGACCTAAAAAGCACTTGTTGACTAGACTAATGTTGGGTTTCACGAAGCTTCGATTAGCTTAATCGTGGATTTAATTCGATGGTTGTATGAAAAATTAACTGAAAATCGACATAGAATCGCACTAATTCGGCAATTAAGAGCTGTCAAAGCTTTGTGAAACCCAATGTAAGTGTGGAAAAGCCTTTGTTACTGCACATATTTATGGAAAATCCCGAAACACATCAAATTGAATTTTTGAATTGTAATTCTTCGGAAGGCAGGTACAACCCCCAATTTTTCAAATAGTGTTACATCGTTTGAAAGGTCTTGTCATTCGCTATTCAGAAATGTTATCAATTTCATGTCTATCGCAAAAATCTAATTAGATGAAAATAAAATCAAAAGAAAAACAAAATGTAGCAAAAAAATATGAATGTTAATGAAGTAGATGCTCAAAGTGTTAACCGCGAACGCCATAGCAACATCCTATCCTCAATTAAAAATTTCTTCCAACATTACTCAACAACTCAGCAGTAACCGACCTAATCGCAAGCGTTATTCGATCTTTTAGGTCATTCAGATCAAGGGGTTTAATTTTGTGCACAATGCTCTTCACATATCACCATAAAAAGAAATCTATTGGGTTAAGATCAAGGGATCGCGCTGGCCATTCGATCATTACTCGCCTTCCTATCCGGTTTGGAAATAGAGCGTCGCGTCGAGGTACTTTCAAGCATTGCGTTGGTAATGTGGTGGTGCTCCATCCTGTTGGAACCATATCGTATTCCGTGGAACTTGAGGATTTCCTTGATCGGGATATAAATTTGCCAAAGTTGGAAAGACATCATTCTCAAGTAGTGCTAAATAATTATAGTCATTCAAATTGCCCTCAATGAAAAAGCGGCCTACGATATTGTGTCGAACATATCCTGCCCAAACATTAACCTTTTGAGGCAATTGCGTGTGTTCCTCTCTCATCCAGTGAGGATTTCCGGTAGACCAGTAGCGTTCATTTTGAAGATTAGGATGCCCGTTGAGAGAAAAAGAGCACTCATCGGAAAACAAAGAGTCTACTAATTGGATAATATTGTTATCCAATATATTCATCATTTGTTCACAAAAATAAGTTCTCCTATCGAAATTGTCTTCCAAGTGCTCCTGGGTAAGTATCATTTTAGGAGGGGATGCTAACTCGGCTACCGAGGTGTTTATACTATTCTATTTAAAAAGCATAGACATGAAGTCAGGAGCTTCCGTGCGGATATTCTTCTGTCTAATCCTACCTCACACACCCTCACGAAATACTGCATGAATATTCAATCCATCTTATTTCAACCGAGTACTATAGTACTCGAGTAGCCGAGTTAGCCGAGTTAGCATCCCCTCCTAAAATGATACTTACCAAGGAGCATTTGGAAGACAATTTCGATAGGAGAACTTATTTTTGTGAACAAATGATGAATATATTGGATAACAATATTATCCAATTAGTAGACTCTTTGTTTGCTGATGAGTGCTCTTTTTCTCTCAACGGGCATCCTAATCCTCGTAAGATTAGTTATACTAGATTTCAATTCGATCCTATCTATATTTTTGGAAATATTGGGAAAACAAATTCAGCTTGACGGTAAGTGCGGAATTTCAGCGGAATCCGACAAATAATCTCTGATATATAAAATTTTTGAAAAATAAAAATTTTTTTAAGAATGCGTCTGCGTTCTATGTTCATTCACTGACTCAAAATAAGATCAGATTTGTTTTTTTTTTTAGTTATTCAGGAAATAACAACAAAATTGCAGATGGCTATAACTCCGAAACCGTTCGGCTGAGTATATCCATTCACGAACTTAACTGTCGCATTCGGATGCGCAGCCTACCCTGAAAATTGGAAGTTGCTCTCTCTTTTCGTTAGAAGGTTATCGTGACAATGGTCACGCATCCAGCTACTGAACTCACCTCAGGTTGCTGGGCTTCCAATTTAGTAGATATTCTACTAATCGACATAAAAAAGTGTGTACAATTTTGTGAGGACCGTACCACTAGAAAATTTTGAAAAACTTCGGAAAAATATTATGTATCTCACGATATATTGAGAACTGAAAGAGATAGCGACTTGCAATTCTTAGGGGAGGTTACGCATCCGAATGCGACAATTGAGTTCCTCAAATGGCGTAATCGGCCAAATGGTTTTGGAGTTATACTCATCTGAATTTTTATTGTTATTTCCTCTATATAACTCAAAATATATAAATCTGATTCCATTAAAATTCGGTGATTACTTGTTGAATGCGGAGCCACTAATTTTCGAGGAATTTCGTATCATGAATATTTTGTTAGAAATAAAAATTTTCTGATCATTTTCTGATGTCTGTCATTAGAATGGTATGAAATGTATTCACACATTATAAAAGCTGAGAAAACGGTATATTTCGATGCTAAATTCGACTAAGAGTGTCCACTGAAGGTGAGTAGACAGTAAAATATGCGCGTAAAAGCTCCTGACTTCACGTCAGTGTTTGGACCAATTTTGTTTTCATATCATTCATACCGAAATGTATTCAATGACCCACAGTTTATCCTATATTACATCCAATTTCTCTTTTTTCTTCGCATCAACATGTATCCATGAAAACCGTCGAAAAAATCGTTCCACATATGGAGTAGACAATTTTCTTTTCCACCTATAAAATAAATCTAATGGATAACTTACATCATTTTGCCTCTAGCTACGGGACAGTCTACGAGTACTGGCAATAAAATATGTTAGAAATCATTTCAAGGTAACCAGTTTTTATATTTCTGTCGTATTCGATGGACATTTCCACAGCTTGTTTAGAAATTAACGTACAGTTAAAACCTGTTTATTGGCAGTTTGGGTACCATAATCATAATAAATGTGAATAGCCTCTCTCAGACGTACTTTAATATCATTGCGAAAAAAATCATATATCCATGACGAAGCTTGCACGAATTGATAATGGATTGATCAAAAATATGAAGGCATTGTTCATTATAATTTGAACATGCTCGAGGAAATTTTCTGAAAACACTAACTTGTTATCTTTAGCTTCAGTCCGATGTATAGATGGTGATTCATGAAGACCGTTCGTTAGAATATTTCAAAGAAAGACTCGAGATCAACAATTGAAATTTTATAGAACTAAGCTTTGGAAGGAGAGATGAATCCTTGGAAAAATTCAGATTTCAGATTCGTTCGATTTCGGAAATGATACCAACTTTGGTTTTTCAAATGTGATACTCAGTTTTTCACTGATAATAATCTGATTACCCATTGAACTCTACATTGTTTTAATGTGTCACTTACATGTTATTCTCAGAAAATTCGTGTGAAATCTCAGCCTTTAAATTTTCTCAAATAAGGCTTCATTCCAATGTGAATAACTTGTAGATTTTTGCATGAAAGTTACAAATTTTCTAGCTTTTATCAAACGACATACCAATGCTTCTCCTTCGTTAATTAAAATTCAATTGAACATACAGGCTGTTTCTATTTCAATGTCAAAGTCAGCCATGACAAAAACCTCAAAACTCATTTTTTTCAAATGAGAACCCATTTTTTGGCGCTCTTGTTCCTCGGAACAGAGTGCTTATTGTTTGATAAAAATGTTCTTGAACGATTTGGTTCTACGCACTGATCAAGAATCCGTGATCAAAATTCATTCTGTCCGGCCGGCCGTAGGAACGATAACTCTCGAACGGAATGAGCTAGAAAGTTGAAATTTTCAGAGTAGGTTTGGCAGATATATATCTCGGCTGAGTTCGTTAACGGCCGGACAGAATCGATTTCGATCACGGATACTTCATCAGTGAGTCGAACCAAATCGTTTAAGACCATTTTCAGCCAAAAATTCGAAAATTACAGACGTTTGGGCAAATTGATAAGCACTCTGTTCCGAGGAACAAGAGTGCCAAAAAATGGGTTCTCATTTGAAAAAAAAAATAGATTTGAGGTTTTTGTCATGACTGACTTTGACATTGGAAATACACCTTGTATGTTCAATTGAATTTTTAATTAACGAAGGAGAAGCATTGGTATGTCTTCTGATAGAAGCTAGAAAATTAGAAATTTTCACGCAAAAATCTGCAAGTTATTAACATTGGAATGAAGCTCTATTTGAGAAAATTTAAAGGGTGTTTTCAGATTTCACAAATTTTCTGAGAATAATTTGCAGAATTCGAGCGAATCTGGAATTTTTTCCAAGAATTCATCTCTCCTAACAATGCTTAACTATAATATTTCAAGTGTTCATCACGAGTCTTTCTTTGAAATATTCTAACGAACGGTCTTCGTGAATCACTCTGTGTATTAGTTGTTTTTTAGCAGTATGAGATCTTTCGAGAGTGATGACACTCATTCATTATAGTTTTTTATAACCAGTCAACAGAAAACTCAAACCAGCATGATATCTTCTATGGTCCTGTCAATACGCCTTCAAAGTCGAGTGCTTTACGCTTCTTGATTATTGTGTTTGGGTGTATATGAAACCATGGTGAAACCAACAATTCGCGGCGAATAGCAGAATAATATTGAGCAGGCTATTGATGAAATAAGGCCACAATTAATAGAAAAAGTGGAAAAAATTAGACTTCATGATCGGCTGCGCTTCGCAACGATTAGTCGCGGTGGTCACATGCCAGAAAACCTTTTCAAATCATAGAAATATTAAAAAAATAACCCAAAATTTTATGTTTTATTTTAATTTGTTCTCACGCTCTTAAAAGAACACCTCTATATATGTATCTATTATATTTTCATCCTCAAACTCCCGATTAGTAGATATAGAAATTGTATTCGCAACGTTGATGAGGATTTGTATAATTGGATATCAGAAGCCAAACTCTCAGGCTTTGGACTATTTTTAAAACTAATTTCATCAATAAAGGATGTTCGCAGTTACTCAGGAAACTATGCGAATTTTACGCAAAGGTTAATCTTTTCTTCACCTCAGAGATATAACTCGCGTACAACTGATCGTAAAAAATTGCTGAGAAAATTGCATCTTTCTTATGTAAAATCCAAAAAGAAACGATCACTTTCCTTGATTTTTTTTTAGAAAATACAACTATTTTACGAAAACTATTAGACAGCTTAATATTCAAAGTTCAATTTTCAGTGACAGATGTAGACTATTTTCGGTGGTGTCAAAATCGACAACACATATTTTTGTGTAGTAAAAGTAATGTTGTATATAATTGAGATCCAGAAAGAAACTATCAATTTACTCGATTTTTGCGCTCTTGTTCCTCGGAACAGAGTGCTAATCAATTCGCCCAAATGTCTGTAATTTTTGAATTTTTGGATGAAAATGGTCTTAAACGATTTGGTTCGACTCACTGATCAAGAATTCCTGGTCAAAATCGATTCTGTCCGGCCGTTAACACGATAACTCTCGAACGGAAAGAGCTAGGCAGTTGAAACTTTCAGAGTAGTTTTGGGGTATAAATATCTCGGTTAAGTTCGTTTTGGGCAAAATCCGATGGGTTCGGGGTAAAAAAAAATTACATTACAAATTTATACAATTATATCATTTTCAACTCAAACAAGCTAATACTTTCGGGGATATGATTTTTCAAAATTTCAAAACTACATCGTACTTCTATGTTTTCACAAAATGCGAATCTGTCTGTGTTCTATCTGTATTCACTGTTCATCCATGTCATCTAATCTACCAAACATGTCATATTTATTTCTGTTCAAAGTATGATTGAATGCAAAATGACTTATTAAAGAATATTATATACCTATATTATATACCCTATATGCCCTTGGAAAATACTTATTATGATGATAGAAATATATACTTCGGTAAGTTGAGCATATTGGGTTCAGAATATTGGCCAAGGTTCAATCGATATAATATAATTTCTGGAGTAGGATTGAGGAATGAATATCTCAGATAAGGTCACTATTTAATTTTAATTTAATTTCTTTGATGATGCAGTTCTATTATAAGAATCCATTGATATCATTCCCAACTCTGAGAAACCAATACTTTCGGACATATGATTTGTCAAAGTTTGAACAAAAGCGCCAAAGCTCCTGTAACAGGGCTTTCCCACTTTTATAGAAACCGCGAGCATTTTACAAAAATCATGTCAGCGGGCGTAATAGTCATAGTGCTATTTTTAATTTTTTAGTTACAGGTGTAGACTTTTTATGATGATGGCAAAATCAACGACCCATATTTTTGTGTCGAGTAATCTTTCATATGTAAGATCGAAAAGGGATCAATTCATTTACTCGATTTTTTTAGAAAACACAAGCATTTTACAAAAACAAAAAATGTCAGCTAGTGTAATATTATTAAGAGTTCCATTCTCAGTGACAGGTGTAGACTTTTTTTGATGGTGACAAAATCGACGACCCATATGTTTGTGTAGAGTAATTTTTTATGTATAAGATCCAGAAAGAAACAATCAATTTCCTCGATTTGTCTAGAAAACACAAGCATTTTAGAAAAACCGTGTCTGTGAGCGTAATATACAAAGTTCCATTTTCAGTGATAGGTGCAGACTTTTTTTAATGGTGACAAAATCGACGAATCATATTTTTGTGTAGAGTAATTTTTTATACATAAGATCCAAAAAGAAACGACCAATTTCCACGTATTTTTAGAAAATACGGTATTTTACTCAAACCATATTAGCGATCGTTATATTCAAGAATTCATTTTCGGTGACAGGTGTAGAGTTTTTTCGATGGTGACAAAATCGAGAATACATATTTTTGTGTCGAGTAATCTTTTATATTTAATATCCAAAAAGATACGATTCCTCGATTTTTGTAGAAAATACACCCATTTTACGATAACCATAGTAGAAAGCGTCATATTCAAAGTAACGCTTTCAGCGTGTGTTTATTTATCTTTATCCGATAAACAAATCGGCTAATTTTGTTCGAAAATCCATGCATAAAAAGTCAGACTTGTGTTTAATTCCGATTTAATCCGATTTACACCATTTAGTTGTATTTCTGTTTTTTCGAAGTATGGATAATTCAACCCATCTAATTGTCACTTCTGTATAAAAAATATAATACCTTCAATCGTATCAAAATAATTGGAAACGCCGCCTCTGAACCCTACTTAACCGTAAGGCGACGGACGTCTATGGGGACCACCGTTCGGCAAACTGGCTGCTCAGAAGTGGCCACTATCTTCACTTCGGTCTATAGTAGAGTCAAAAAAGTATGGGAAATCGGGTTATGAAACACAAAATATTTATTATTCATCTAATCATCCAGATTTATTGTGTCACGCCTTTTCAGGAATATACAGTACTCGATGCGAATGCTCTTTTATGTCTTCTACCTCCTGAAAGCGGGTGCCTCGAAGTGGTCATTTGTATTTTGAAAAGAGAAAAAAGTAGGCCGTAGCCATATCAGGACACTAGGGTGGTTGTTCGATTCTTCAGATTTCCGCCCCCTACATTGGGTCAATCGGACCGAAAACTTCATAGGTACAACTGATTATAGTTTCAAGTACACCTATTCAGAGAATAATATCAAATGATTGTATATCTCGTAAAAAACTGGTCGTAAAGCGTTGCGTTATAAAATGGGATCAGCATGGGATCAGCATGTGGACGCTTATGAATCTATATTTGTAATTCCATATGTGTTTTGATCACATTACCATTTTTTCCTTATAACACTTGATATCTTAATTGCGAAATATTAATAATACATCATTTTCACCTCGAGTATCAGAAATAAATTCATTGAACTTGCTACCTTAAGCGAGTATTGTCCGAGCAGTGGCGCAACCAGGATTTTGTTATAGGGGGGGCTGAACTGAACAACCAAATGAGGAATGTTTTTTAATGTTTGACGTTGAAAAACAAGAAAATGAAGGTATCTTTGGGGAGTGGAGGTATGCAGCCCCAATGCCCTGCCCCATTGCTGTGCCAGTGTGTCCGAAAATGATCCGGAATCCGTTCACTCTAAGGGGTGAGAATTAGGATTGTAGAAACATTTCTTGAAAAGCAATCAACGTGTTGGCATGAATCTTGGAAAATGTATTAATTTTATTATGCTTTTTACCGCGATATTCAGATCAGTGGTTCGTGAATCATAAGAAAGAGGTGGTGGATACGTGGAAAAAATGAGTGGAGACTATTGATAAGGAAATAATATCATCCTTTGTACCGTTTTATCCACATATTATTTTAAGACCTTGATAAGATTTGATCCGGATCAAGACTAAGAAACTATTACGTATTTTTTTTTCATTAGGACTCGAAATTGTATTCGACTAATAAATTATAGGTAATCGATTATTGAAATATTGGACTATTTCAAAATTTGCGAGCGAAACCTTGAAGTAGGGCTCGGAATTGTATTGGAATATTCGACTATTCCAAATTCGAATATTTTGTTACTAAAAAAGTTCGTCAATTCAACGATTTCAATATTTGATTTGATATTCAAATTAGTATGATCTTGTCGACTGTGTAAATTTCAACTAATAATTAAATCAATTAAAATTAATTAATTAACATAAATTAAATTAATTTGTATTACTATTTTAATTCAAAGCTGTCCTCACTGTCATCCTTTTTCGAAGAGGTTCAAATATGAATTATCGAAAAAGTTCAGAAAGTTTTATTCGATAGTACTATCAAATCATCTCTAGCGAAAACAGAATGCGAGAATATAATCATTCAGATCACAACCAACTTGTCGAATATTCAAATAATCGATTATCTATAATTTAATAGTCCAATATTCCAAATCGAAAAATGACGTATCTCACAAAGCTGCCGCTCAACTCGTCTGAAATTTCTCATCTACAAGGAAATGTATAAAATGGCTAACCAAATAATGGAAAAAGTAATGATGTGTCAGTCAGGATTAGCGCGCTCGTTAATCTTGGGTAATACCTACATACTTATTTTCCAAAATAGAAGGTTGGGATACTGTATGGTTCCATACTTTATCCAAGTAAATATCTTTAAAACGAAAAGGACAATATTTATTAAACTTTGCAGGTGAATACAATGACGCATAACGCATATGGTGCCATATATTTGTTAATCTGTACTTACCCCCAACTTTTTTCATTTGAATGGAGCACACCTGTATATTTCTCTAGATTAAAAAAAAAACCGTGTTATTTCAAATTCATACATACTAAGTATAGAGGAAATAATTTGTAAAAATTGGTTAAAGCCCTGTGAACAGGAGCTATGGCGCTCCTGTTCAAACTTTGACAAATCATATCTCCGAAATTATTGGTCTCTCGGAATGATATAAATGGATTCTTACGTTAGAACTGCATCATGGAAGAAATTGAATTCAAACAGACCGATTCTCCCCAATAATGAACTTATCCGAGATATTCATTCCTCAAATCTACTCTGAAAATTATATTATATCAATTAAAACTTAGAAAATATTGCAGTTTTGTTTTTACTGGAGATATTCTGAACCCAATTTGAGCATTATCCACGGGCATTATATTATCACCTTAAAAGTATAATATCATATCATCCTCATAATTCTACGATAGCTGCGGTTATTTCATTGGTCATTTTGCATTCAATCATACTTCTTTCTAGAACAGGAGGTGTATTTGATATCAAGAATAACGAACCAGAAATAATTTTGACAGTTATCTCTCATAGGAAAATAAGATGACATGTAAGATCTCATAGATAGCAGATAGAATAATTAAGTACAGCATTTTGTGGAAACATAGAAGTACGATTTATTATTGAAATTTTGAAAAATCATATCTCCAAAAGTATTTACTTGCTAGAGTTAAATATGACATACATGGGTTCTCATGGTGAAATTGCACCTAAAAAAAAATTGAATTTAAATTTTGTAATGAAAAAAAATTGTTTTTTTCGTTACTCCGAAAACATTAGGCCGATTTTGCCTAATAACGAACTTTACCGAGATATCTCCTAAACCTACTCCGAAAATTTCAACTGTCTAGCTCATTTCGTTCGAGAGTTATCGTTATCGGCCGGCCAAACCGGACCAGCCGGACCTAATCGATTTGACCACGGATTCTTGATCAGTGAGTCGAACCAAATCGTTTAAGACCATTTTCCTCCAAAAATTCGAAAATTACAGAAAATTTGGACAAATTGGTAAGCACTCTGTTCCGAGGAACAAAAATGAGAAATAAATAAATTTACAGAAGAGATAAATTTATTTTCTCTTTTAAAATAATAATTAAAACAAAATCACTTCAAATGTCGAACCAAAATACTTGCCGTTCACCTCCTGATATAATACAATGAACCCTATTAATTTATTTACTTCAGTTCGCTTTAGACTAATGAGTATAAAAATGTACATACGTGTTTTTTAGAAATTCTTCGTATAAATGCAATGTAATAAAGAATAAACGAGTGCTATTTAGTAGGTATCTGTTGGCAAACCAATTGACAGAAATAAATTGTACGATTAAGAATAGTTCATTTAACTGGAGATCGTATTGAAATAATTGAGGATGATCGGTTATGGTGATCGTGTTAGAACCGAGGTTAGAACTCATGAAGTGTGTAATATTTTTAAAGATTTTAATTTATTTTTAATGATGGTCAAAAATTTGCCTCCTTGAACCACTAAATCAATTGCAATTTTTTGTTTAATAGCTTCGTTCGTTCTGGTCCGCAATCTTCAAATTTTTGGCAAATTTTTGATCATCATTGAAAATCAATTAAAATCATCAAAAATATTACAAACTTGTTCTAACACGATCACCATAACCGATCATCAATAATATTTCAATACGATCTCCAGTTTAATGAACTATTCTTAATCGTACAATTTATTTCTGTCAATTGATTTGCTAACAGTTACATAATAGATAGCACTTCGGTCTTCCTTTCTACATTGTATTAATACAAAGAGTTTCTAAAAACATGTATGTAGGTTTTTATACTCATTAGTCTAAAGTAAATAAATTATTAGGCTTGCATTGTATTGTCAGGAGGTGAACGGCAATCATTTAAGACATTTGATGTGATTTTGTTTGAATTATTATAGTAAATTATTAGAGTAAATACATTTACCTATTCTGTAAAGTGATTTATTTCTCGTTTTCACAAATTATTCCCACTGAACTTAGTATGTATGAATTTGAAACGAGACAGTCTTTTAAAATCTAGAAAAATATACAGGGAGTCCCACTAGTACCGCAGCGGACGATATAAGTGTCACGGCCAAAGTTTGGCGAAATTTTTTGATGTAAACTTGAATTACTCCAAGAATAGCCCAACCTAAAATATTTTCGTATATATCGGGTGTCCCACAAAAGAGGAATAGAGGGTGACTTTGATTTTTCAAACCGAACACACTATATTCACTAGTGTTTTTCAATTCTCTGAAAAATCCTGCATGCTCTTCTATATTTTTCACAAATTTTTGTTCAACAGTTTTCGAAATATTTGTGAGTTTGCCAAAAAAATTATACTTGTAGGGACTAGGTTATCTATTTATATTTCACGAACTTCAAAGTATCATAGCCAGCTATAATAAAGCATCTCCAGCATATGAAGTGTCCACAAAAAGACTATCAACATGACGAATTTCAAATCGATTTATTTTCATTTTTTCAAATGCAATGCATATAATTTATGCGCGTATGTTCTGGGGAATATCGCGTTATAGTTTTGCCCAAATGTCTGTAGCTTTCGAATTTTTTGACGAAAATGGTCTCAAACGATTAAGTTCGACTCCCCAATGAAGAATTCGACGTCAAATTTGATTCTGTCCGTCCGGCCGTCCGGCCTTTGCCACGATAACTTGAGAACGAAAAGAGCTAGCGACTTGAAATTTTCAGGGTAGGTTGCGCATCCGAATACGACGGACAAGTTCGTTAATGGGCATAATCGGCCCAGTGGTTTCCGAGAAATAATTTTGTTTTCAACCAATATACATCCGATCGAATTGAAACTCGGTGAGTAGTTGTAGAATATGAACCTAAGCACGTTTGTGAAATTTTGTGCGAAAAGTATAGCTAGAAAATTTTAAGAAAATTATTAAAAGATATTTTTGTTGTCACGATAACTTGAGAACGGAATGAGATAGCGGCTTGAAGTTTTCAGGTTAGGATGTGCACCAGAACGCGACATTCCAGTTTGTTTATGAGCTTAATCGGCCAAACGGTTTTAGAGTTATAGCCATCTGAAATTATCTGAAATTTGGTGGTTTTTTGTTCCTCATTAACTCGAAAAATACTGAACCGATTGAATTTAAACATGTTTATTAGTTGTAGAATGCCAACGCAAAGATGTTCGCAAAATTTGGTGAGGAAGGCATTTGTAGAAAATTTTTAATAAATCATTGAAAATTAAGAAAAAAATTATATATATCAGTAACTATTCGTTTGAAATTGCTGAAATTTTGCAAGAGCCTTCATAACCTAACTCTACTGCCAAGTTTCAAGTTTTAATACGATCGGTTAAATATTGTTGGAGATTCGAGCATTCTTGTGTGAGTTCAGTAGATGGGTGGCCGTTGCCTGATAAGTTTCGAACGAAAGGAGATAGGGACTTGCAATTTTCAGGGTAGGTTGCGTATCCGAAAGGGAGAGTTGAGTTCGTTTTTGGGCATAATCGGTCTAACGGTTTCCGAGTTATACCCACCTGGAATATTATTTTCTTAATAATTCAAAAAATAAATATTCGATCGAATTGATGCTTGGTAACTAGTAGTAGAAAATCAACATAAAGACGTGTTTAAAATTTTGTAAGAACCGTAACCCTAGAAAATTGGAAAAAAATCACGAAAAAAAAAATTGGTTCAAGCACTGACGTGAAGTCAGAAGCTTTTGCGCGTATGTTCTATTGTCCATTCTTCTGTATTGGACACTCTTAATCGAATTTACCATGGTAAAATATGTTGTCCATTCTCCTGTATTGGACATTTACCATGGTAAATTCGAATTAAGTGTCCAATACAGGAGAATGGACAACATAATTTACCATGGTAAATTCGATTAAGAGTGTCCAATACAGAAGATGGACAATAGAACATACGCGCAAAAGCTTCTGACTTCACGTCAGTGCTTGAACCAATTTTTTTTCATCATTGTAATCACTATCCACAGTGATGACAATGATGAAAAAAAAATTATAAGCATTACATTTGAAAAAATGAAGATAAATCGATTTGAAATTCGTCATGTTGATACGAGTGGGCACTTCATATGCTGGAGATGCTTTATTATATAGTGTGTTCCATTTGAAAAATGAAAGTCACCCTCTATTCCTCTTTAGTGGGACACGCGATATATTCGAAAATATTTTTAGGTTGTACTATTCTTAGAGTAATTCAAGTTTGCATCAAAAAAACTTTGACCGTTACGCATATATCGTCCGCTGCGGCACTAGTGGGACACCCTGTATATATTGGTTAGCCATTTTATCTATTTCCTTGAAATGCCAGACGAAGTGGGCGGTAAGTTTCTGAGATACTTACGTAACTATTCGACTATTCAAATATGTATTTGAATATTGACTACTAAATTATTGGTAGGTAATGGATTAGTTGAATATCCGAGCATTCGAATAAAATACCAAACTACTATTCGAATACATACTTACTTTTTTTTGAGCTTCATTGTAAGAAGCGGACGGTCGAATTTTGTTTTCTTATTATATGCAGGTACCTACCTGAAAAAGATAACTGTGGTCAGTTCAGGGAAGGCAGGTTTTTTTCGATCTTAGGGTCTATTATTTTCATCCTCGTTTTCATCTGCCAGTTCAAATATTAAATTCACTGTCATCTTCCTATTAATTATTTATGATGGAAAACCACAATAATTGTAACATATTCGCAATGAATCCCATATGTATTACGATATACAGGTAGTCCATTTTAATAGGCGGAAAGTACAGGGAACAATACAGAGTCGACAAACATTAAAAGCTTGCTCCGGGAACTATACTGAGAAAATGCTGGGTTAAGAAAATATTTGTTCAAGTTTGATTTAAAATAATCAGAATCAATGAATGTTGCCGAACAGCTGGAGATATTTAGATGAAATTTTGTGGTCATTATCATTCCCTTAAGGTAGCACGTTTTGCTTTAGGAAATATTATTATTGTATTCCAGTGGCGTCCTTACTAGCAAGGTAGTGGATATTTTCAAAGGAAATATTGATACACCATTACTTGAACAGAAATAGAATTTTAATTACTCATTCAATTTGTGATGAAAAAGTTCTCACATTTATTAATTAATTTTATGGATACATTTGATATTGCTACACTTGCTGAATTGTTTGACATCTCCAGCCATCTACGTTTTTGGTTATTTAGTTTTAAGGATTCGGCAAACCTGATACCTATGATATGCGGCAAAATCCAAAAAATTAAGTATCGGTTGAAAATAAATTCATGTAATTGTATAGAGGTGGCTGGACTACATTTCAACCAAATTTTTCAATACAAATTTCAATCTTGCTTTGTTTTCGTTAAATCTGCGGTTTTTCTGTTTTAGCATAGTTTCAATAAATTTATCATTACTAAGCATTTTTGATTTTTCACCTTTAACTCAAATGGTACGACGTACAGGTAAATAAAAAAAATTAAGATTCGATTTATTTTTTAAGAAAAAACAATAGCGCAACAATTTTTCCTTTAAAAATATCCCAAAATGTGCTTATAAGGGAGCAACTGGCACAAAAAATAATATTTTTATTTTAGAACGTGCTTCCTCAATGGCAAATAACACCTACGAATAAGGCAGCTTTTAATAAAACAAAATTTTTAAACCAAACTTGTAAACCCTGTATTTTCTCACCGAAGCATTTCTCGAATAACATAAATAAGGTAAATGTCCCAATTATCGACACAATAGCGTGTTCCTCAAAGTGTCTAATACATTTCGACTTCAAAGAATAATTTTATATGAATGAAATATTCTGCTTCTACTTCTCTGAACCCCCTATTTTGATAAAAGTACAAAAAACGAACATATTGAAAGGGGTAAATATTATAAAAAAAATGAATGGTGTCTCAAAGCAGATGTACCCATTATCGACACCGGAAAAATATGAATTACCAATCATCGACATACATCTGCACCAAATATCGACACTTTGGGAAATCCAGATTTTGGCATCAATAATATGTTTGTATTTAAAGAAATATTGATATATTTAGTGAAATTAACTGTTTAAAAATGTTCACAAAAATTAAAAAAACATGAGATATATAAATTCTCTGCTTAATATGAAAAATATTTGATGATCTTTGGTTAATCCTTAGAAATTAACGTTTTCACTTCAGATACTTCCTATAAGCCACGTTCATTCAACTTTTTAGGCTCGGTAATTCTACGTGTTTCTCCTCTGTCCTAACTCAATTTTCTTTTGTGTCATTTTCAAGGACTCTCTCATTTGATTCACTATTTTTTGCATTTTGTATGCTTGCTTCACCAAGAACTTGGGCTTCAAAAAGATAATCTGTAATCCCCCCATTCTTACCATTCATATCTTGATGTAGCCCACAAACATTTATATCAGTGTCGGAGTAATCACGGTCATAACAATCCATTAGTAAATCTACACCCAAATTCTCTTCCCTTACACCCAAGAGAGACGAATTCAGGGAAAAGTTAGCGATTTCTATTCTACTCGATTCAAAATTATTATTTGCGTCAGAAGTTGCTTCCGACGGGACACAGTATTTTTCATGTGTGCATTGCAGTCTTCTAGACATTTTGTAATCATGAGATAACTGGAAACTAAATATGACCAATTATCCCCACATAAATGTGCGTAGGTATGATCGACAGTCATGAAAAAATGGATGATTAACATTTGGTTTCACAAAGCTTTGATAGCTCTTAATTGCCGAATTAGTGCGATTCTATGTCGAATTTCAGTTCATTTTTCATACAACCATCGAATTAAATCCACGATTAAGCTAATCGAAGCTTCGTGAAACCCAACATAAATCATATAAATGGACCACAATCGAATGTTGATGAGTACTGAGAGCAATTTTGAATATTCTATGAGCTGATTATCAAAAGATAACAAAAATAGTTTAATGAGTTCTCCTATAATTGATTATTTTTACTTATAGTATGAGTCTCAGCCGTCGACAGAATATTGCACCTTTTATCGACATAGTGTTGAACGTAGTTTCGACATCGAAATTTGTTGTACTTTTATCATGTAATTCGATGGAAAACAGTGTGTCGATAATTGGTACACTGAAAATTGTGGATCTTTTGGGTAGGATAACGAAACAATCGTATCCAGGAAAATGGAGTTAACGTTTCTGAAAGTTAATCAAAAATCATCCTCAGCGACTCAAATATCGACATAGATGTCGATATCTGGGACACAATATGTTTCAGAAGTACCATTTATCGACACACAAATTTCTCATAAAATATGATACACATTAAATTTTTTTTAATAGAACTGAATACAGTTATAATCGTCTCAAGTTAATTATTCTTCAAAAAATTTAATTTCACCTTCATTCGTTGAATCTGGGGAGACATAAATGAAGAGTGTGGACTTATCAGAATAGCAAGGAAAACATTGCTCACTCGATGAAGACCGACATTCGGCCAATTAACAGCTGATTTTTCGCTGAGGATGCTTAAGAGAAATAAATGGTGTGAACAAATTCATTCAAGAAACTATAAACTAGATAATTGTTGAATTAAAATTTGTAAGGAAATTTTCCTCGTCTTGTTTTATGGAAAATAAACGGAAGTTGTCGATAATTGGGACACTGTCGATAATTGGGACATTTACCTTATGCCCGAATGTATTTCTAGAATGAAAAATGTATCCATCCCAAATATAAAAAAAATAATTTAGGTTTTTCTAAATATTGTGAACTGAACCCACAAATTTATTATATTATTATGCAATGATCCTACATTTTCAGGCATTCAAAATGTATGAGTTAATCAGTTTGATGAAAATGGAGATTATACCTGTTATTTTTGCATATCCTGAGATTTTTTGTGTTGATCTTTGTGATATCCACAAAAAAAATGATTTAAATAAAATAGGAAACGGTCAGCAAGCTAATCTCATCTTGCACCTTTTACGTATTTTTAGTAACAAAAGGCAAGACAATAAAACGCGCAACCCTTAAGGTTCCAACCAGTCTACCTATTTACCTAATTCCGCTTTTTTTACATTTGCATAAACATCACATCGATAGTCTCCCCAAAAAATAATCTAATACGATTTCATTATTATTAGCATTTCAGGTTTCCGACGCTCATTAATAATAAAACCTTTTTCATTCAGCGCAGATTGATTATTATAGATAAAGACAGCATAGAGGTTACCTTCTTGAGATATCGGATTCACTAGGGTAATATTCTACTCCCACACACTAACCGGCAAAATCATTCAGAGCACAAACAAATCAACGGTTTCGATTTATTTTGGGGTTCCGTACTAGGGTGAGATTTGGCGGTAAAATCACTGTTTGAAACCGCAGTTCATTGAATACGTCAAACGGTTTGCAGTGGGCATCAACACAGCAAACATAACAACACAAGATCCTTTTGAGCGAAGCACTAAACGCGGTAGCCCGTGCGTTGCGTTCGTTGAGCGTCGAGGACTGTATGGGCAGGGTGTCGTTGCCAAGTCGTACCCGAAATCTTGAAAGACGGGATTTCACTGCCGACTGGCAGTTCGCAGTACCAGTTAAATTAATTTATACTGTGTCAACTGCTCGTCAAAAGTTAAGGATATTCAATTAATTTGTGTTTTCTCTTCAGAAAAATTCCATTTCCTTTTGAAATATGTATATGAAAAGTGTTTCAGGTTAGAATTATATGATTTTGAAGAAATTATGTACCTATATTGTATATTGTTGTAGTGGGTAACGTTGCACTGCGACCTTAAGGTGTATTGTGCCCCGCCGTCATAGCTGCCGATGTCATCACCATCTACAGCTCGCCTTCCAGTTCCAGCAAATTTCTTGCCCAAAGCATTTCTTGCGTGGGATTGAGATAGCAAGGCATTCCCTAATCAGATGATCTATGCTTACTTTCTTAATCATTTCGTCACTAGGAAGATTGGCTGATGAAGGGGTGTGAGATTTGTGATAATCTCAAGTGTTCTGGTCTGGTAGGACAGATTCCCATAGCTCTAGTGATACACACACAGGCCAGCCTTTGTACTTTGTAGAGGTTTTTCCTCCTACTATTCTGGATTATTTTTGTATGCTAGACTACTGCCCCATACGTGATTATGGATCTCACAATCAATGCGTACATCCATACCAGTATCTTGGGGTTGCAGCCCAAGTTTTACCGGCTAGATTTCTGCACGCAATTAAAGCCTTTATTGCTTTGTTAGTAGTGATTTCAACATGCCTATTCCACAGAAGTTTACTATCTAGTGTTACCCCTAGATATTTAACTTCAGACCTCCATTCTATAATATCTCCGTTCAAAAGAAATGATGTATTCAGAATTTCAAATATGCAATATCCGTAAAAGTATAAAATTTTACAAAAAATTTCAAAAATTCATACTTGTATTCATCTTAATATAAAGCATGACCACCACCTAGCATTCTATGAAAAACTCTTTTGCGTAATCTGAAGTCGAAACCCTGAATTTGTGTATTGGGTGAAATAAGAAGCACCACATTGCTATAGTCATGATATTGAGAAATTCAATTAATTCGATATGTATTAACGCATTATTCCGAGGCACATAGGTCGTCCGTAGGTATTTATGATGAATTCAAAATTCCAGATATTCCATGGTTCATAAAATATTGATGCGAAGTGTACCATTCTTGCCAATAGGCTTGTTTGAAAGAATATTTATTGTAGATTCTGAGAAAAATGTCACTTCCTGAAAATTTGATGTGCAGGATGTTTTACAAGATGTGGAATAAAGAAAATAATTTTCTCAGTCCGTACCTGCGCTTTCAACAAGTCATTATGAGCGAATATTAGGCATAGGCCTATACTCACTCCCTGAAATTTTCATGAAGATCCATGCAGGCGTTCAAGAATTATGCCGATTGAATGTTTTTGATAAAATACACAAAACATCCTGTATCTCTTAGGCCGGCCTCATACTACTCTGAATTCATATTCTTAAATTCCTAATCTGAATTCTGGAAGCTTGCAAAATCTAGAAATTAATACTCTGAAAAAACCAGAATGTGTGAGGAGAATATTGAATTAATATGCAATTCGGTGATTTCTGAATTAATAATATGAATTCAGAGTGACATTCCGGACGTATGAGTCCGGCGTTTAACGAATATTAGGACATATTTCGAACACTGATTTAGACTCTCCAAAATATCCTGCATCTGCACTGAAACCCTGTACACTCATTCGTGAAACACCCTGTATATTAGTGCATTAATCCAGTGATTTCAT
Source organism: Halyzia sedecimguttata (assembly GCA_937662695.2). Taxonomy (NCBI): domain Eukaryota; kingdom Metazoa; phylum Arthropoda; class Insecta; order Coleoptera; family Coccinellidae; genus Halyzia; species Halyzia sedecimguttata. The sequence continues at coordinate 65,778,341 of OW569413.2, read as the reverse complement.
ATTTCGAGATGAATGAGTACCCAACAACTAAGAAATCGATAAGTTCTTACGTCTGTCAAATCTAGAAACATACATAGGCAACTGATTCTTTGCAGGACCATTTAAAGAAATATCGTTCCAAGTCGACACTTTTATCATCCAAAATCTGTAGATACTAAATTTTGGCCTTGATCCTTCACCCCATTCTGGCTCTTTGACAAGAAATCGACCCATTGCAACTGACGTTGTTCACCGCTTTGTAGCGTCCTGCTTGCGGCGTTGTCACACTTCCACGCCCTATTTTCCTGAATATTCTGTTCCTGTTGATCTCGCTTTTGATCAAGACATTCAAATGAAGTTCTGAACGAGAATCGTGAGGGACTCTTGTTACCAGTTGTTCTGCTATAGCTAGCAGTGGCGTAGTCAGACATCAGCCCTAGGGGGGATAATGAGAATAATGAATAATGAGAATGCTATATCCTGGACCTGGAGGAGATATATCTTCCTTATCTCCCTGTGGTAATGCCACTGGTAGCTAGTGAATAGAGTAAAACAAAAAAAAGTTCATCGTCGGCACTGTGACTCGGGAGTTGTTTGAAAAATACCGGCCCAAAGACTTATGCAATTTTCATGAGGATCGTTATGAGTATAAAATTAAAGAAAAATTATTAACAAGTACTGAAATCAGGAGCTTTGGCCGCTTCTTAAAATTTATAGCCAGGCTTCCCATCCAGGTATTCAACTCGCTTAAGCTGGTTTCTTGTAAGAAATAATACTTGCACAATACTTCCATCAATGTGAATCCGATCGAGTTAAAATCTACAACTTTAAAATGAGGTTTTGAAAGATCTTTCAAAAGTTCAGCGATATCTGAACTGTGATATAGGTCAAAAAGTGGGAAAGCCCTGTGGGCGGGAGCTTGGGCGCTCTTGTTCAAACTTTGACAAATGATATCTCCGAAAGTATTGGTTTCTCAGAGTTGGCAATGATATCAAAATTCAACAAGATTGCCAAAAATTATTAATCCGAAACCACCAGACCTAATACCGAACTTATCCGAGATATTCATTCCTCGAATCTACTATGAAAATTATATCATATCATTTGAAACTTAGCCAATATTCCAGTCTTATTTTTACTGGAGATATTCTGAACCCAATTTGATTAACTTACCAAAGTGAATATTTCCATAATCATCATCATCATATGGATTATCCAAGAGCTATCTACGATAGCTGAGGTTATTTCATTGGGCATTTTGCATTTAATCATACATTGTTCGACATGTCCCTTATCTGTAGATGAGATGACAATGATGACATGTATGAACACAGTTCATGAAATTCATAGATACGGACGTTTATTTTCGATACAGCACCAGTGTTACCAACCCTACTGTTTAAACAGTATATTTGCTATTTTCACATTTATGCCCCTGTTTTCTGTTTCATTCCTGATTTTTACTGTTTTTCAATTAGCGTTCAGCGCTACCTATTACACCATGGAAATATTTTTTGATAACCACTATGTAATAAAACACAATGATATTAGATGGCACTATCTACCCACACTAAATCCGAAATAACCGATTGCTACTTATTTGAAGCCACAGAAAGGCACATGAAGAAATTTAACAAAAATATGTCTGATTTTAAAATGGAAAATGAGTCTGAAAATATCGAAGATGAGACAATTGAAGATGAAAGTGAAAAATAATTTCACCTTAATTTTTGTTTTTTATTATATTGTGATCAATGCTATAATATAACAATGTATGTGAGTCCTGGTAACTAATAAAAGAAGGTAGTTGTTTTAATTATAGGAAGAAAGTATGAAATCAGCCTTTTTCTTCTTTACCTACTGTTTTCTCCTGCTTTTTTATTGGTGAGCTGTTGTTTTTTAGTTTCTTGGGGTTGGCAACACTGTACAGCACTGAGCATTCTGTGAAATCATAGAGTTACGATTTGATATTGAAATTTTGAAAAATCATATCACCGAAAGTATTAATTTGTTAGAGTTTTGCCCAATAACGAACTTAACTGAGATATTTTTCTTCCAAACGTACTCTGAAAATTTCCACTGTCTAGCTCTAGCCCATTCCATTCGAGAGTGATAGTGTTAACGGCCAGCTGGCCGGACGGCTGGACAGAATCGATTTTGACCACGGATTCTCGATCAGTGATTCGAAGCAAAACGTTTGATACCATTTTCCAGCCAAAAATTCGAAAATTACAGACATTTGGGAAAATTGATAAGCACTCTGTTCCGAGGAACAAGAGCGCCAAAAATATAAAGAAAATTATATGAAATCGTGAGTCTTCTATGAATGACGCAGTTTATTTGTTAATGCAACATAGAACATCTCTGAGTGTTCTAGGAATTCAACTATTAAGTTATTATATTACTTGATATACCGATGAATTTCGAAAATATCCTTTCCACTCGATAACTCAAAAAATACAGATCCGATCGAATTGAAACTTGGTAACTAGTTGTAGAATATGGACATAAAAACATGTGTGAGGTCCGTAATACTAGAAAATTAAAAAAAAAAATAGGAAAAAATATTATGTATCTCACTATAACTTGAGAACGAAAAGAGATGGCGACTTGCAATTTTCAGGGTAGGTTTCGCATCCGAATGTGGCATTTGAGTTCGTTAATTGGCATAATCGGCCAAATGGTTTTGAAGTTATACTCATCTGAAATGTTGTTGTTACTTCCTCCATAACTCAAAATATACAAATCTGATCCAATTAAAACTCGGTGATTACTTGTAGACTGCCGACCCACTAATTTTCGCAGAATTTTGTGAATATCGTATCCTGGAGTTACTTGAGGCGTAAGTTTTTTCGTATTTCAATTCCAATAGAATACATAATAATATGTCATAATTAATAATTCTGTAATCCTAGACGATTCTCTCGTTGCTGAAATATGTCATTGAAATGACAAGAAATGTATTCTATTCATATATTATAAAAGTTTAGAAAACGGTATACAGGGTGAGTCTTTGACCACTGCATTAATTTCAACCAAAGATTCCTCTCATCAAATGAAAAACTTATTTCATTTAACATTTTTCCAAATTCAGCTCAGGTAAAAAGATACAGGCTGTTGAAATTTTGAAAAAAAATCAGTTTTTATTTTGTAGCTTTGACATCCTTTGTTCGAATAAAATGAATGTTGGCGTAAAGTTTCCTATAACTATGATACATATTTATCAAATATTAGTTATTTTGTACTTCGACTGGTTTTCTAGTTATGGACTCGTGGATTCATAAAACTAAACGAAATTAGCATAAAGAAAGCATATAAAGTTTTTCTTGAGTCATTTCAAGAATATTCCATCGTTTTAGAACATTATATTATTCTTCATCATTTCTCCTTAAACGCACCGTTTTCGAGATATTCTTCATTGAATGTTTTAAAATGGAAAACTCCAGAAATTTCACTACTTTGTGAAATCTTTAAACGCTTGTAACTTTTTACCTGAGCCGAATCTGGAAAAATGGTAAATGAATAAAGTGTTTCATTTGCTGAGAGGAATCTTTGGTTAAAATCAATGCAGTGGTTAAAGACTCACCCTGTATACCGTTTTCTCAACTTTTATAATATATGAATAGAATACATTTCTTGTCATTTCAATGACATATTTCAGCAACGAGAGAATCGTCTAGGATTACAGAATTATTAATTATGACATATTATTATGTATTCTATTGAAATTGAAATACGAAAAAACTTACGCCTCAAGTAACTCCAGGATACGATATTCAAAAAATTCTGCGAAAATTAGTGGGTCGGCAGTCTACAAGTAATCACCGAGTTTTAATTGGATCAGATTTGTATATTTTGAGTTATGGAGGAAGTAACAACAACATTTCAGATGAGTATAACTTCAAAACCATTTGGCCGATTATGCCAATTAACGAACTCAAATGCCACATTCGGATGCGAAACCTACCCTGAAAATTGCAAGTCGCCATCTCTTTCCGTTCTCAAGTTATAGTGAGATACATAATATTTTTTCCTAATTTTTTTTTTTAATTTTCTAGTATTACGGACCTCACACATGTTTTTATGTTTATATTCTACAACTAGTTACCAAGTTTCAATTCGATCGGATCTGTATTTTTTGAGTTATCGAGAAAATAATATGAAACCGTTTGGCCGGTTATGACCATCAACGATCTGTCCCATTTGGATACGCAACATAACCTAAAAATTGCCCCTATCTCTCTACGTTCAAGAATTCGAGGCAACGGTCATCCATCCAGCTACTGAACTCACACAAGGCTGCTCGGATCTCCAACAGTATATAGATCCGATCGTGTTCAGACTTGGATCTTGTCAGTATAGTCAGGTTATGAAGGCTCTCACAAAATTTCCGCGATGTCGGACGAATAGTTTTTAATGTGTAGAATTTTTTTCAATAATTATCATATATTACACTGTCACCTCCTAAATCGGAGGTGACAACGTTTCGCCTTGTTCCTTAGCTTGTTGGAGTCAAGAGTCTTCAGGGATCAACATATCAAAAAATTGTTTTGAGGTCCCAACGCACCCCGTTTCCATACAGTACAATCTTTCAGTTCGAGCGTATATAAGTGGCGCTAGTGCGCCAACCTATATACGACGGAATAAGTTAAAGAAAATCTACTGCGATATGACCTCCGAAAATGGCAACGTTGGTTTTCAATCACCCTCGAAACATATGCGCTTAAGCGGCATTTATCAAAGGAACTTTTATGCAATTCGTTCTGAGAGAAATATTAAGAACTATTCAATAACATTGACTTCATCTTCGAGTTGAAATAATCTTAAATCGCATCGTATTTATTTATCTCTTGGATATTATTATACCAACCATGACATTCATTAATTAAACGAAGTAAGATATCGTACTGATGATCCTACTATCCTGGCAATTATATCCTGGTGCTCTATCTTGGATCTTGTTGAGATTAAATGGACTTGTAATGGGCTAAAGTTTTCCTCATTGATTGCAGAATTCATTTGTCGTACCTGTGTGATTATAGTTCATACTCAAGACACATTTCGGTTTTCAATTGATTCTATGTATGTAACAGACAGACCGAACGTGTCATATTTCTCGAAACTTTCAAAACCGATAGCCATATGTTCTTCTTCTTCTTTAAATGTTAAGCTTTAAATGCAAATTATGTAAACAAACTATTTTTCAGAATAGATTTGAGTAATGAATATCACTGATGAGTTCGTCATTGGGGAGAATCGGTCTGTTTGAATTAAATTTTTTTCTTTCATGATGCAGTTCTATCGTATGAATCCATTCATATCATTTCCAGAGAACAATAATTTGGGAGATATGATTTTTTATTGGTGCTCTTGTTCCTCGAACAGAGTGCTTATCAATTTGACCAAATGGCTGTAATTTTCGAATTATCGGATGAACACTGATCAAGAATCTGTGGTCAGAATCGATTCTGTCCGGCCGTAAACCGTTAACACCGAAAGAATATTCTTTCGGTGTCACCGCGTAGACACGATAACTCTAGAACGGAATTAGCTAACTAGACAGTTGAAAATTTCAGAGTAGGTTTGCGAGATAAATATGTCGGCTAAGTTCATGATTGGGCTAAATCGGCCTGATGGTTTCGTAGTAACGAAAAAAAATCTTTTTGTTTACAATACAAATTTCAAATTCAATTTTTGATGCAGTTCCATCATAAGAATTTTCTTGAATTAAATTATCATTGACTGTAAATGTATTGTATGGGTCGATTATCTCCTCATCTTTATTTATCCCCAATCTTATTTCTATTCTTTCAATTCTTTCTCTAGTTTCCTTCATTTCCTGTGTATTCTCTTCAATCTCTAATTCTAATCTATTAGGTATGTCTTCGATCATATTAATTTCTTGTATTCTTGTAGAATTCTCCCTCATTTCTTGTTTAAGTTATTGCAATGAATTCTGGCGATAAGTTTCCGAGATTTGAATTGAATTTTTCGTAAAATTTTTTTCTTCTTCTAATTTTACGATCCACTCGATTGGATCTGTGATTTTGAAATATTGGGAAGATAGACATTAAAATGGGTAGATATATCCCCGGCTCCATTGAGTGGATTTTGGCGCACTCTTGTCCATCCATGCTCATTCAGTACTTTTTTTAAGAATTGTAAACACCTACATTTTCAAATAGCAATATTTATAATGAATATATGTCAGTACCAAACATATATTCGCCGCTGTATGTAAAATATAATTTTACTAAAATATGTATTTCTAAAGTTAAGGTCGAAAACCCATAAAATCACCCGGTTACTTAGCCCCCATAATGATGAGTCGGATAGCGGTTCTGCATATTATGCTTCCCAGGAGCGACGCTGTAGGCCGTGCCGGGAAGACTGGAGGAATGACAAACTGATCATCAAACCTGAGATCTTGAGATGGGCGATTCATTCGCACAAACCTTTCAAGGCTCCCGGCGAGGATGGCATCTTTCCTGCTCTGCTTTAGCAGGGGGAAGATTATCTCCTTCCGTACATGATCATACTCTTTAGAGCCAGTATTGCCTGGAACTTTGTCCCGACAAGCTGGCGTAAGGTTAGGGTTGTTTACTTCCCTAACGGGAGCAAAGTTTGCTGACAACCTAACTCATACAGACCGATAAGCCTCACGTCTTTCGTTCTGAAAACCCTCGCGAAGATACTGGACCGCTAAGTCGGGGGCAGTGTAGTAGTGTACTATCACCGCGAATCCTCAGAGTGAGCACCAGTTCTCCTTCCAGAGTCGTAAATCAACTGGCCTGGTCCTAAGCAACCTGGTGGGAAGGCTGAAGCAAGCTCTGGACCACAAGGAGACTACTCTAGTGGCCTTCCTGGACATCGAGGGTGCTTTTAAAGCACCACTCACGAACTCTGTGAAGCGGTGGGGGCCACAGGAGTTTCAGACCTCATTGGTGCATGGATAAGATCCATGTTGACTAACAGACTCATCTCCACGTCCCTGTGTGGGGACATAGTAAGATTCGTGGCCAGGAGGGGCTGTCGACAGGGAGGACTGCTCTCCCCTCTGCTGTGGTCTCTGCTGGTGGACGATTTACTGGCCATAATAGGCACGCTGGATATATATGTCCAAGCGTACGCCGACGACATATGGACATAATTATGGCCACGGGCCGGGATGACTCAGTCCTGGTCGAGAGCCTATCAGAGATACTGACAGCAACACAAGGCTGGTGTGAGGGGGAACAGTTGAACGTGAATCCTAGAAAGACTTTTATTGTGCCATTCACTAGGAAGAGGAAGCTTAACATCGATTCCTTCACCGTGAATGGAATTAACATCCCCTATGCGCATGAGGCTAGATATCTCCCACCTCGAAAGGGTGGTCCACAAGGCTAGGCACTCTCTCTGAGCTTGCCAGCGGACTTGTGGAAAGAGGTGGGGACTGGCTCCAAAACAGCTCCACTGGTTGTACGTGATGGTGGTGAGACCACAAATTACTTACGGCAGCATTGTTTGGTGGGAGTGTGCTGTAAAGGTACAGTCTTAGCTCCAGCTTGCTAAAATTCAGTGATCTGCGTGCTTGATAGGGACAGGGGCTTTTCACTCCACTCACTTCACGCCTACTGAACCTCGCACCTCTTCACCTGGTGATCAGGAGCGTGGCCCGGATGGCGAAATATAGACTTCTGCATATGGCTCATAATGAGCCAAGTGCGATCGGCTGCGTGCCTGGTTCTCTGCAGGCTGAATTGGAGGCCAACGAGATAATGAGCATGCGATCGGACGTATCCAAAACCAGAACCTACACAGTGGCCCTACCGAGTCGTCTTTCCCAGCAGAGACGATAGGACCTTCTCTGAGCCCCACTGCTTGAGGGTCCCTGCTGGTTCACAGATGGTTCTGCCACCACCCAAAGGATGGGAGCGGGAGTCAGTTGTTTCAGAATTCCTAGGGGTGAATCCATCAGCCTGGGTAGTTTTCCTACTGTCTTTCAAGCAGAAATTCTCGCCATTGATCTCTGTACGAAGCTCATACTTGAGAAAGGTTGGGCTCACGGACCACTCAAGATCCTATCGGATAGCCAAGCTGCCTTGAAGGCCTTGACTTCATACAACTGCAAATCCCTGCTTTTGCAGGATTGCCGGACAACACTTGCTGAACTTGGAGAGAGCTGCAGGCTGCAGCTCTTGTGGGTCCCGGGCCACTCAGGCATAAAGGGTAATGAGATGGCGGACTCATTGGCGGCACGGGGGGCTTCCATGGGATCATTGAACCTGAACCAGCCTGTGGTATCTCTCTCAGGGCAGCGGCGAAGGAAAACAACAGATGGTTGGACCAAAAGGTCCAAGAAATCTGGAGCAGCATACCTGGACACAGACATGCTCGCTCAACAATTACTGGCCCATCAGCTGAAAGAGCCAGACAATGGCTCAATTTCTCTAGGCTCTAGACCTGATAATCCTTACAGCAGTATACACGGGCGACTGTGGACTCAGAAAACACCTCAATACGCTGTTGTTGACTGAGGACTCCAAGTGCAGACTATGCCTGGAGGATGACGAGTCTATCGAACACATCATGTGTGACTGCCCTGCTGGGGACAGGGTCAGATTTGAGGAACTAGGGGTCCACAAACTGAGACTGAGGGAACTGGACTAGTTCTCACCCCCTAGACTCATATCCTCATTAAGAGACTTGAGCTTGTGGGTGAAGTATAGATTATATACTATAGATGTGCGACAATAGACCGATTGTTCGCAGTGGAAGGGTGGGTTTCGTCTGCCCGGCACAATTCATTATATTATAATAATAGCCCGCATAAAAATAAGAGTCTTTAAAAAATGTGAGTCTTCAGATTGTACATTTTAACCATGGATTCCTCTCTTCAAATAAAATACTTTTTTCAATTACCATTTATCCAAATTCGGCTCAGGAAAAGATATATGAGTTGAAATAACAAAAAAAGTTTTTCCTTTGTAGCTTTGACATGGTTATTCCGAACTAAATGAATTTTCGAGGGAAGTTTTCCTGGAGTTTTTTCCTACTTCCAATGGTTTCTTATTTATGGATTCGCCAGTTCAAAAAACTATGAGAAATAAGCATAAAGAAAGCAGATAAAGTTTAGTTAATTATAAGAATCTACAAGGATTTTAGAAAATTAAATTATTCTTCCTCATTTCTCCAAAAACATACCGTTTTCGATAGATATTCTACTTAGAATATATGATTAAAAGTCTGATGAAAACTCCAGAAATTTAACTGCTTTTATAAATCCGACCCCGAACTAGAAACCATTGATTAAAAGTGAAAGCCACGTTGCCATCGTTCATAGATAATTCATCCCCACAACACAGACAGGGAAAAACGTTATCTATGTCATAGATTAGTTTTTCGTAGAAACTTGCTGCTCCATTAGTGCCTAATGATACCATGATTTTAGGAATTCTTATTTTTATTCCTATTAAATTAAAACTATGTTTTGGAAAAACAATGTGGCCAAGAGCTTTGGCGCACTTGTTCAAATTTATGACCAGAGTGGACAAACATCCAGCTACTCCTTAGCTCTAGGGAAAAAATAATATTCCCAATATTTCCAAGAATCCACTTTTTGGCCGAGAATGCTCAAACGATTAGTTTTCACTCAAATATACATACATTCACTGTTGGTTCAAAAATAAAAAGTGCTATGTCTATGGTGGTGTATTAAGAATGAACAGTGCTGTTTCTGTGGGGTGAAAAGTCTCATTCGAAGACACATTCACTGTTGGTTGGAAAATGAACACTGCTGTGTTTGGGGTAGCGTAGGGTCTCGGTTCAACATAAATTTACTGTTGTGTTGAAAATAAACAGTGTTTTGTTTGGGGTGGCGTAAAGAGAGAAATCAGTTAAATCATACAAACAATTGTGCCCTAAGATGAAAACAGCCTGTATAGCAGTTGTTTATTTTGAGGAGTATATTCCGAGAATGATTTCTATGAAATTAATCACGTCATTTTAAGAAAGAATCGACCTAAATTCGTTCGATAACCGTTTCCTCGGAGTTATTATTTCAATAGATATAAAAAAAAAACAAAAAGAGCAATTTCGGCTCCGGGAGTCGAACCCAGTACCCTCTGTCTATGACTTCTACGAGCCCGACGCATCAACCATCAGACGAGAAAGGTGGATTATGAACGAATTTTATCACTGACATTTTGATACCTTCTTTTCAAATTTCCTAAAATCCTCTACAATATAGATCAGGTCGAGCTCAAATACAGAACTTCAATATAAAGTAAGGTTTTGAAGAATTTGAACGATATTGGACCCCCTCAAAAGTCTTCAAGTCGTTATTTTCCAACTAACTGCCGTTCCTTAATTCGATCAGATCAGTAGTTTTCGACTTATTGGGAAAACTCTCAGATGGATATAATTCCGAAACTACTTGACGGATTTCGTCCAGTAACGAACTTAGCCGGTACCTTAACTCTCTAACTAATTGCGTTCGAGCGTAATCGTGCTGACGGCCGGATGGTATCAAGATTGACCTCGGATTCTTCATCATTGAGTCGAAACTAATCATTTGACAACATTCTCGGTCAAACATTTGAAAATTACAGACATTTGGACGGATTGATAGGCACTTTGTTCACCTGAACAGCATGCCAATAATCGATGTAGGTATGTGGGTTCCCTATGGAACCCAAAACGGATAAACCGATCTTGATGAAATTTTCAAGCAATCTTCAGATTGGCCCAGTGGGTAATCATGTGGTTTGGTAGCGATATGACTAACAGAATTCTTTACTTGGTTTTTTAATACTACCCGTGAGAAATGGCGGATGCGCTAATCCAGATCATACCGTCACAACGCCTGCTGGGTTTAACTAGTAATTAATGAATGCTATTCTGTGATATTTTTCCATATTATTACTATTCCTATTTCCAGTAAGCATAGACACAGTAACCACCAGTCACCACAGAGTAGTTGTAACAAATCTATACTAGATGTCGGTAGTTCAACAAATAAATACGATTGGCTACATTGGGTTAATCCAGGGCCCATACTTTAATACATTTATTTAACTCAATAAAAAACATCAAAAGGCAATCCCTGAAAATACTCCTTAAAATTTAAAGCCGCTAAATAGATCTATTCCAACTGAAAACCGTGCAAATCAGAGGCACCCTCCTGCTGGCTCAAAATATTTCTTCTGGCCATGGACTGCCATGGAGCATCTTATTTATATAGTAATATATTATTATATTTCCAACATGCTCTTGGCTCAATTTACATCGGATTTCAGATGTAATACATAATATGTGAATAGTCGTATTAGACGGTACGATTTCAGGTTATCCATTTGATTTCGATTATTATGGAGATGCATTATCTTCCTCGTGTACAGCCTCACCTTTATCGAATGCTAATTTTTTCTTTTATCCGATTCTGGAGGATGAGGTTGTCAGTGTATTCAGATCACTTAAAAATGACAATAGTTCGGGTGTTGACTTTGTCTCATCGCGAATATTGATGCGAATAGGTCCTGTTAATGCTCATCATTTCGTACATTTATTTAATTTGTCCATCAGCTCGGGAGTTTTTCCTAATATCCTCAAAAAAGCCACTGTCATACCTATCTATAAGAAGGGAGATATACATGATGTCATGAATTATAGACCCATTTCTATTCTCAGTTGCTTTGCGAAAACACTTGAACGTTTGGTTTTTGATAGGATGGTGAAATATTTGGACAAATTTAATTTGCTCAATACCACGCAGCACGGATTCAGATCGGGCCGCTCAACTCAAACAGCTACTTTGGATTTCCTTGAGTTTGTATATGACCGTCTGGATAGGGGTGCATATGTTGTCGGATTGTTTTTTGATTTGTCCCGAGCCTTTGATTGTCTCACCTTCCAGTTTATATTAGTCCTACAGTCTGGGATTCAGGGGTGTTTTTCATGACTGGATTCGTAGTTATCTGGAAGGCAGGGTCGCGTCTGTTAGAGTCAACAACTGTTATTCAAGTGAACATCATCTGAAGCTAGGAGTTCCCCACGGCTCTATTCTCGGACCGATACTGTTTTTATTATTCATAAACGATCTTCCGGACAATTTAAGGAGGCTATTCATTAGTTTATCTGATTATTCAGGGGATTTTTCCAAACTAATAAAGGCAATCTTATTCGCTGATGATTTCTCGCTAGCTATTACAGCCGATAGCATGGAGGAGTTGAAGAGGTTATGTGATCTTTTGATCAGGTGTTTTGTTGAATGGTGCAATCTTAATGCTATTATGATAAACGACAATAAGACTGAATGCATATTGTTTTCACTATCTTCTGATGATAATGCATTTACTACTAAGCACTTTGATACGACTATCTCTTCGAAGCAAAGCACAAAATTTCTTGGTGTTCACATTGATAGGTATTTGAGGTGGGATGCACAGATTGACGCGGTATGCAAAAAACTTCATAGCTCATATTACGCACTCTGTCGAGTAAAACATTTGCTTCCCACTCATTCCTTGTTAAATATCTACTATAGTTTAGTCTATAGTCACCTGTCATACAACATCATGCTCTGGGGAAATTCCACTGATATTGGTAGGGTATTTATAATTCAGAAAAGGATTCTACGTTTGATGTTCAATATTGCGCCGCGATCTTCTTGTAAACTTGTATTTATAAATAATAATATCTTAACTTTGGCCTCTATCTTCATCCTCAGATGCCTCGTATATGTTAGAGAAAATGAGAGTAGTATTGTTAAATTATCCAGTTGTCATTCACATCAAACTAGAAATAAATATATATTTTTGATTCCTAAGCATAGTACTTCCAGGTTCGAGAGGTCACCAATGTATTAGCGTATTAAAATTTTTAATCATCTTCCTAGTAGTATTAAGTCACTAAATACATTTAAGTTTAAGAGAGTTGTTAAGGGTTTACTAACTCAAAAATGTTTTTATAATGTTAATGAATATTTTTCGGATAGTTTGGAAAGTTTTTGAATTCGGTTTGTTTTTGACTTGTCCCATACATATGTATATGATGTCTTAAGGGATCAATAAACATTATTATTATTATTATTATTATTATTATCAGTGTAACCAGGGAGCATATTTATTATAAATTTATAATAGAAATGGCTGGGAGAGCCCCTGGTAAATGCTGGAAGTGGAAAGGTATTGGTACTTTGAGTTTCCATACATGTCATGTTATACCTGACTATATATCGTGAGTGGTATGTTCACCTTCAGATAAGTTGCCAGTCGGGTTCTTCCGTTCCGACCTACAAGGTCGTTGGATGCTCCGAGCTCCGAGCTATTTGTTTGTTTGAAATGTCAGTTGTTCAGACTTGGTAAATATTCTGTGGTTGTATTGCGTTCAGTTTGCGGTAATCAGTCAATTCTGTGAACTTGAGAGCATTCTATGCTGGATAATGATATGTGAATGAAAGAAATGAAAGGTGTTGGTTGTGTATTTTTCTCCCTATAACATTCGACACTCGACTCGCTATGCAATTTTGACTCGTGACTTGATCGTCTTGTACTTGTTTATTTGCACGGACAGTAAGGAAAATCACGAAAAAGCAACATTATCTGTTCCGGTTTGGATAGAATGCGATGTGCGCCTTAATAAAATCAACAATAAACACTGAATATTTTAAAGTTGACGAAAAAATCAATCCTCTCCCGTGAATCCTCGAAAATATTCAAAGAAGAACGAATAGCAGATTACATTAGCCATTTTTCTACTAGGATATATGGAGGAAACCAGTTTATTGTAGGAATTTTCGTATTGGGAAATGTAAGTTTGAAAGATTCATTCAGTAATTAAGTTCAATTGAGTGACAGGGGTGTTTGCCGTGAAATTTGTATAATTCTGTCGTTTGTAACCAGTGCAGGGAGATGGGCCTAATTATCTGATTAAAATCAATTATTAATGTGTCTTATTGGAGGTCAGATTTATTATGAGCCCAATACGACTATTTGCCTCGGTTTTTTGTGTAAAAATTTGCTAATTTTTGTTCCTTGCAGATTTAAATATGGTACAAGATCTGACCTAGGTAACCTTTGAATTTGGGGGCTTCAATAGACAGGAATGCCAATGATGCCCTCAGCGCTGGAGGAGGCAGAAGTTAGTAATGTTTTCACCTCTTTAGTTAATCCCACGGGGATCACCATAGTACAGTCAAGTCCTACTGCGAAGCCATTCAAGACAATCACCGATGTGAAGAACACATTGCAGCAAGGACGAAAGCAGGACTTGAAGGTATTAAAATTTAGCCAAGTAATATTGCATAGAATATTGCAACCCCAACTCCACATTACATTCTGAAATTGTCATAATTGTTATATCCAATCAACATATCATATTTTTATTTATTGAAAGAGTTCTGAGAACCTATTTAATTTAATTGTGGTACGATTAACCTGTTTATTTTTTCTGTGATCAAATTTCATTAGTATGAATCATATTACTCGGAAAGAATTTTTTAAATCGTATGGTATATTCTTTTGGAACTCTTTCAACAGTTGAGGTGTTGGAATTACTGGGTTCAAATTGTTGAACTTCTGATTTGGAATCTTTATTATTTGGTTGTAACATTTCCATTGTCTCATTAGAATTGACAGTCATAATTGAGAATTTTATATTCATTTCAATGAATATTACAAAATGTGAAGGAATGAGTATTAAAATAAGTATTTGCATTTTTTGATTGTTGAAATACTATAAGTACCTACATATTGAATCAATTCTAGAAAGAAGGAATTTTCAGCATTACCTAATTTGGATCATGCTAGTCCACTATGGACTTTCACTTCTTCAAGCTACTAATTAAAATGTTATTGGATATTTTCAGCGTACATTTTAGAACAAGGATCAAATTTATTGCATAAATAATGAAATTAATTGAAGGTGCTAGTTTCCTATTTGGATAAACAAAACTTATATTACATGAATTTTCTTGCATAAAATTATTATTGTAGATTATCTGTGGCACTCTAAACATATTTTTTGACTTCTTGGTTTGAGCATACTAAAATTGGGTACTTGATACGAACAATTTCACAATTTACTACACACGTCGTATCAATCATCAATTCAGCTTGACTAACAAGTTTCTATCAATTTTTGGTCAATCTTTATATTCACTGTAACTGCCATTGCTGCTAGTTTTGCCAACCACGAGATACCAGCTACAAATCTAAATGTTACAGGGAGTTTTCATTACATTTGGTAGCATATGCTATCAAAATCCCATATTTGAGAATTTGATCAATATCGATGTGAAAATAAGAAAAATCAAAGGGTATTCCTTAAAAAAAAAGTTGCAAAAAAGTGATATTGATTACTCAAAACTTTTACAGCACATGTCAAATAGAAAATGAAAAAGTGAGGTTATGTTATGGCTTATGGCCATCAGTTATCCCGAAAAAATCAAATCAACCAATAGGAAAGTCGGATACCTGCTAGATTGTCTATAAGCTATCTAATGGAAACAATTAACCCTACTTCGATAAACCCGCTTCTAATCCTACAGTCTTCTTAAATATAAGCTTAAATCAAAAGAAGTTTGGCAACAATGTCGGGGGTCCTACATCGCGAAACGCAATAATACGTACATTAAGAAGTTGTAGGTTCAGACATTTTGTCCGTTTGTCATGTGTTTACGTTTTAGTGTGTAAAATATTGTGTTAGATAAATGCGAAAAAATCAGTTTTTGGCTCGCTTGTTCTCCTGAATAGAGTGCCTATCAATTTGTCCAAATGTAATTTTCGAATTTTTAGTCGAAAATGATCTCAAACGATTAGTTTCGACTCACTGAAGGAGAAACCAAGGTCAAAGTTAATTCTTTCCAGCCGGACGATTACTCTCGAACGCCATGAGTTAGATAGTTTCAATTTGCAGGATAGGTTTGGAGTCCAAATGCGCCGGTTAAATTCGCCTAGTGGTTTTCGAGTTATAGTCATCTGAAATTTTGTTTTCCAAATAAGTCGAAAACTACTGTTCTGATCGGATTAAAGTTACTTATGCTACGAGATCGCAACGCTACCGAGACTTCCTGTCGCTTAGAAGTCGCGGTACGTGGTTAGTCAAAGAAGCGCCCACACCAAAGATACGGCGATGCGACGCAAATTCCTCGTTAAAAAGTATCGTCGCGGTCGCGTTGCGGTCACGTCGTGTTGGTATACGGTTTTTTTATAGTTTACGTGAAGTCGAACGAATTTCATAATGATATAATTAAAAATGTAATTTTTTTTATATTCCTAACTAAGGGAAGAACAATTTGTTCAAAAGACGAATTTGAATCGAAATGGGATACCTCGAGACGAATTAAATATGGTACTTTGGACTTATTTTAAAGAATATGGGACCCATATAAAGGTTTGATTGAAAGTCAAACGATATTTTCATGCCGGTATAATATAGGGTAGGTACCCAAAATTAGAGAATTTGCCGAATCCGAAATATTCTATAATACAGGTTGTTTCATAATATATGCGCAGAATTTCAGGATGTGATAGCTCGTCATATGTAAAAAGTTTCCATTAACTGACCCTCTAAATTGCACCATTTTCGAGATACATCTCCGGAACATCTCCGGAACTGTTTATCCTACAGAAAACAGCTTTTGTAAGTATTTCTTACTCATAATAAGCTATGTTTGGTGCGGAAAAGTTTTTGTCATAATTGGTGAAGGTTTTGAAGGGTGTTTTTTTTTATGCCACTGGTAAGAGAACGGTCTTGAACCGCCAATGTTTTCTACACAAAAAGGCAATCTTGATCATAAACTCCAAAGTCGTTCGTTTCGAAAAAAAAACAACTTTTATGTTGAAAAATATGGTCCATTTTTACAACTATAATTTTTTTCTTACTAATTGAACAAAATGTATTCAAACGATCGAATAAGTATTAAAATCAAACGTCAACTTCGTGTTTTTCAACATAAAAGTTGATTTTTTTCTAAAATGGCCAAGAGTACCTTTTTGTGTAGAAAACATTGGCGGTTCAGATGTGTGTTTCATAACCGTACTCTTTCCAGTGGCGTAGAAGTTGGGGAGAATAACACCCACACCCCCTTCAAAACCTTCACCAATTATGACTTAAAAAAAAAACTTCTCCGCAAAAGACATAGCTTATTATGCGTAAGAAATGCGTACAAAAGCTGTTTTCTGTAGGACAAACGGTTCCGGAGATATTCGACAAACACGATTTTTTTCCATTTCAATACCCTTTATCTCGAAAATGGATCTCGACAAAGGAATTTTTGGACGAGCTATAACATCCTGAATTCCTGCGCATATATTATGAAACACCCTGTATAATATAAAAAAAGACAATGAAATATCGTAAATAACTTATATTATTTATGAATTTTCCTGATTGTCATAATTTTTTTCAATACGAGCAATTCAGTTTGAAAATTCTTAAATGTCAGTTGCAGAGAAGGTTATTTAGATGTATTTATATCGATATCTAAAAGCCATTCGTTGGTCAAACATAATCAAATATGTGATATTGGATGTATTTCGATGAATTGAAACAGATATTTTCAGATCAGAGGTGTTGAAAGTTTTATTTGTAAAATTGATTTGAAATCTATATCTGAACGCAATACTGGCCAGAATGCGTAAAAATAGGGGATATTGGGCATATTCTAATGAATGGAAGGAAGATTCACGATTTCAATGATTTCAATGATATAATAGAATTTTCTCGAGTATTTTTGATTTATATCATAGTTCAGATATCGCTGAAATTTTGCAAGAGCCTTTCTAACCTTATTTTACAGACAATTTCTAAATTTAGGTATTGGAAAATATTTTTTTTTTCTTGGAAGCCAAACTGCCTTGGATAGATTTCAGTACCTGGATGGCTATAATCGCTCTGGCTATAAATTTCAACAAGCGCGCTAAATCTCCTCAGTGCTTTTCCAAGTTAGAGTCTGAAACTGATCAGTTTTTGAGTGTTATTTTTTGATTCATTGCAAATTCGGTGAATAAGTGTGTAGACATATTCATATGGTTAATAACAGGTTGTTAGTCAAATTACGCCTTCCAGGAATGTGGTAATTTTTAAATTTCCGAAGGACCCTAATTTTAAATGAATCCCTTTTAGACCTCGCAAAAAAATGGACTCCTACCCATACATAACTCAGCTGTCTGTTCAACTCTTTTCCAAGAACTAACAATACGATGTAGTTACACTAAAAGAAGGCACGATTGCAAACGACCTTTCGAGATTTCCAAAATTGAATAAAAATGCCGTACCAGCAATTCCAAATTTGCCTAGATATCTTTCGAAGCCTTCTGTTCTCCAATGAAAACTATCAATTAAGGACGTCAAAATCACATTGATCGACATAATAATGTATTGGCAAATACATAATTATATAATTTCGTTATTTCCTCTTTTCCGTATATGTTTTTGCTGAAATGATTATTTGCACTGGAAACGCTAGTCCGTGTCGAACGTAGGTTCCCAGAATCGACGTATACTGCGTTGCCCTTTACTGTGCATGGCTTTTATTTAAGAAGGCTGTGGTAATGCGGATGAGCGTTCAATTTCTATACATTGAAATTATTTTAAATATGTTTGGACTTACAAAGTTTTCTCAGAAATATGCGGATGTATTGCATAAGGTGTAGTTAAAAGAAATCCATTATTTTTGCATGAGATTGAAGGCCTTGATTTCCATAGTTAGAATGATCCGATTGAGATCAAATATGTGCCGTTTTGTTCGATAACTTGTTGTCATTTTGGAGGTAATATCATTGTGCCTCTTTCATAGAAGCCCTCGTCCCTATTGGCAAAAAATTGAGACAGTCGATTTTCACGAGCCTCTGTTGGTGGTAATTGTTCACCAGCAAAATTGTTCACCATATATAGGAACAGATGGTAGTCACTTGGTGCCAGGTCTGGACTATAAGGTGGATGCATGAGAACCTCCCAACCAAGTTCCCAGAGCTTCTGGCGAGTCACTATCGATGTATGTGGCCTCCTGGCGTTGTCCTGATACATGACGGTCGGACTCGACAAAGTCCATGATTTTATCGACAATTGGCCGTCAGGGGGTGGTGCATCTTTGACATCGAAATAACCGGAACGGAATCGACGAAACCAAAATTGCGCGTGATTGGCTGTTACAATATCAGAACCATAAACACTATTCACATTTTCAGCCGCCTGGCTTGCATTTTCGCCTTTATCGAAGAAAAAATGTAAAATATTGCGTATTTTCTCTTTGCTAGTGTCCATCTTTGACGCACGCTCAAACTAAACTCAGTCAACTGATAATAAAACTGTCATGAAAGTTTTTGTAGTACAAAATCTCATCTTTCTAACGCCATCCAGTGGAACCCGATCGGACGTATACAACGCGAGATACATAACTAAGCCATCTATTGTAAAAATAATGGATTTCTTTTTACTACACCTTATATGTCACAAATATGCTCGATGACTCAATCACTTCCTCTATTTTATCAACAAATCTTGTAAAATCGCCAATCTGTCTGCCTGATATTAAATTACATATATGAGGATTCCCTCTGTGTATTATTTGAATTTAAACTTAAAATATTCTTTATTTTATTATTAGGTTGTAAAAAGCTTTCGATAAGAAGATAAGGAGTTGTTAATCTTCTATCTAATTTTACTGGTATTTGGTTACAAGTATGGAGAAAACGGTTTGTGTTATTTAGCTTCATAATGGTACTCCCTTCATACAATATAATTTCGATTTCTCATAAATAATAATTTATTGCATAGTCATCGGATGTTCTCCCCAGTTGTGGTTTGTAAAACACTTAGTAGACATTTGAATATCCAGGTTCACCTCATTAAATTTGACTTGTCATTTTATTATTTATGATAATGCATTTTGTGAGTGTGAAGTGAGTGGTTTAGTAATTTTATTATGATTAATCCTGTTATAACGAATTTATGCCTTCTGAAGTCAAAACGTAAGTTACAACAATTTTTAGTAAATACCAAGGAATGAATTTACTTCCAAAGGAAATATTATTTCAACGAAATTGGTATGGATTCCCTTACAGCAACTGATTCATATTTTTCCAACCGAATTGTATGGGCCATTTTGTTTGTTAACTGAGATGAATAGTGTAAATACCCTACTGCTTCGCATTATACGTAATACCGAGTTCTGCACTTCTTCTACCATAGATTTTATAGATTATCTTCTGTGATTTTGTTTTTCTGGTAATGTCTTCAATCCCTTTAAATATCAGATGTGTAAACGAATAGTGTGAAAATAGTCAGGAACAAAGTCACGTCCGCGTTCTCTTCAACTACGCAATTTGAAATAAAATGTTTATTGGTATTTAATTTTTTTTACATAATTTTTTCAATAGATATAATGTAAGTAACGAATCAAATCAGAGACTTTCATTTAATATTTTATTGATAATTAGATGTAAAATAATGAACTATAAATTACCGGGAGTAAGAATTTTAAGAAAGGAGGCACTGACAACTAGTTTAAAATTGTCAGATGTCAGGTGTTACCCCACCCGCCGTATTCACCAGACCTTGCGCATAGCCTACTCTATTTAACCAAGTTAATAGCGTAGGCTAACCCCGGGTTTCTGAATGGCTGGTCAAAGTTAACAGAACTGTTAATGTCAAATCAGTCTGAGTTTTTGCGCTTTGCGCAACTCAGATGAGGGTTAACAAGAGATTGATCACTGATTAGTTAACATTTGTGTTGATCAGCCTTTCAGAAACCGGGGGTAAGCCTTGCGCCGCCCGACTATCATTTATTCCAATCGATGGTACATGGTCTGTCTGAGCAGCACTTTACATTATATGAAGATACCAAAAATTGGATTGATTTGCGGATAGCATCAAAAGATGCTAAGATGCTAGAATTCGAATGCTGCCTTAGACGGGAAAAAGTAGTTGCTTGTGATGGACAAACTTCAAATAAACATACTAAACCGTTGTTTCACAATATGTATCAAATATGCAGGAATCTATCTGCCAAGTAGAGTCTCCTTTATAACTAGCGGACAGCAGAGTGCTATGTTGCTACATTCATTTCTTATGCGTTTGTTTTTTCAACAGAACATATAGTTTAGTGTTCTGTGGAACATAGTTGGAATATTCAGTTTTCACGAGATGAAATTAGTGAAATGTGTTGAAATAAGCGAATTTGTGCAACGGGAGCGTGTACTGTACGATTGGCAACACTGTATTGAACGCAGGCACATACAGTCCTGCCTGTGTGGTCACTGGAGTGACTGGTCGGTTGAGGTAAGACGGAGGTTACACGGTCAATCTTCTATCAGTTCAATCCGTGACCTTGATCACGATGAGACTGATGCGTATTGATGGACTAATGAATCACATTAATATTCCATCAATCCATCAGTTTCCCGTAAATCTGATATCAATCCATGATTGATGTGATGCGAGACTGATACCAGATTGACCGTGTAACCTCCGTCTAACGTAACGATATCTACAAATTAAGCACAGGTCGCATAAAAGAACTTCGTTCCAAAAAGTCGAGATTGATATTCGAGTTTCATCCTGTACTTCCAAGTCAATGATCTCTTCAATCTGCTACTGTGAATTGAAGTTATTTTGATTTAGTTAGTTACTACACTCTTTGAAATTAAACCACATACAGGGCGAGTCTTTAAGTTGTACATTTGCCATTTTTCTAAATTCGGCTCAGGTAAAGATATACAGGCAGTTGAAATTAAAAAAAAATCTGCTTTTCCTTTGTAGCTTTGACATGGTTATTTCGAATGGAATTAAATTTTGGGCTGAAGTTATCTATAACCATGATACTTGTTCTCCAATGAACAGTTTTTTCCTACTTCAAATGGTTTCCTATTTATAGATTCGTCAGTTCAAGAAACTATGAGACATTAGCATAAAGAGAGACGATAAAGTTTATTATAAGAATCTACGATTAAGTCATTTTTCATTATTTCTCCTAAAACATACCGTTTTCGAGATATTCTTCTTTGAAAGATGTAAAGTCGATGAGAAATCCATAAATTTAACTGCTTTTATGAATTCGACCCTGAACTAGAAACCCTAGATTAAAAGAGAAAGCCACGTTTCCATCGTTCATAGATAATTCATCCCCATAACAAAAACTTCGTGTGTCATAGATTAGTTTTTCGCACAAACTTGCTTCCGATGAAGAGTTCTTTTCACTTTTTTTATTTACCATTTTTCCAGATTCGGCTCAGGTAAAATGTTACAATCATTTAAAGATTTTACAATGTGCTAATACACTCCTGCATATAAATTATCCATGACTATGATGGTGGACGGTAAAAAGTTATGGCAACATGGCTTAGAGCTTGATTCGAGGATCCAAAGCTAAGCAGTCAAATTTCTGGAATTTCAGATTGTATGGCATTCAATGAAGAATTCTCTGAAATTATTGAATATTCTTGAAATTACTCAAGATAAACTCCGTCTGCTTTATTTATGCTGATTTCATTTAGTTTTATGAATCTGCCAGGATGAACTAGGAAACCAGTGGAGGTTGGAAAAAATTGCTAATTGGAGAATAAGAAACCTCAAACCAATATCAGTTTCATTCAGAAGAACCATGTAAAAGCTACAAAATAAAAACTGATGTATTTTTGAAATGTCAACAGCCTGTATCTTTTTATCTGAGCCGAATTTGGAAAAAAGGTGAATGAAAAAACTGCTTCATTTGATGGGAGGAATCTATGGTTAAAATTAATTACAAGTTAAAGACTCACCCTGTATATATTCGAGTAAAAATGGAAATATTCGAAACCTGCTTGCACTATCCATGGATGAGTATTGTTGAATTCTGGAAATATACTAAAGTATAGTGAAGGGATCATGCTAAGCCGATAATACTCTATTCCATCCCTTGTCTTGTAAAATACCACTTCAGAGGCTTGTTATGTAAATAACTATTACAGTGAAACTTATTTTCTGTTATGCATTTTACCTTTACAAATAACCCTAATTAATTCAACTGTGTTTTCTTGCGATAACTTTTCTTTATACCTGGTATGAAGATCTTTGTAGGTTTTTAATTTGCAGAACACCTGTTTTTCGTTGTGTTTAATTTTCCCTGCGATTGAATTTTTTGTTCTGTATGAACATTTTTATTTTTAGTATCCGAAAAATGATTCAATTGATTATTAATATTCGTTTCAATTTTGCAGTACCTGCTAAGAAACAATGCCTGGCCAGTTGATCACCCGATACGGAACCAGTTGTGGCCTGTACTCTGTACACAACACCAAAATGAAAAATCATCGAATTCTATCGAAGGATTTTATTGGGAGATGGTCAAACAGGTTGGTTTTATTTAGTTAAAGTTAGTTTTTTTTTTCGCAGAAATGAACAAAACAGATTTCATGAATTCAGCTAATTCTTAGGCTCCTAATTCTGTATAACATTGATGTATACATGTATATATATTTTTTTCAACCCCTAGTTTTTTACCCTTAATGTGAATTGATAGAGAAGGATTGTTTTTATCCGAATAAATAAATAAATAATCATCAACAAACATTCCGATATGATCAGAGCTAGCCACGTCATCACCTAAAGCCTCTCCAAAGAAGAAAGTGCCACTTATTGCACCCCTTTTCAGGGTTATTGCCAATCGTCAGCGCAACTTAGCATTGAGTGACAAACGATGGGGCTCTAGGAAACTTAAACCATATTGTGTCGATGTAAATACCCTGCAGTGTAACCTTACGAACTCCAACTGTCTGTGATGCAGCACACCTGACTATAACGATAGCCTGGAACACAGTCTGACAACCCCGTATTGGAATGTGCCTTGTAGGCCTACTCCATAACCGTTTATATTGATAGCCCGGAACACAGTCTGACAACGCCTACTTCTTCAATGCGGTAGGCGGGATTTCGAATTTGAAACACTAAAGAATTCATTGAATTGATTATTTTTGAAATTGTTGAAATTATTGTTACTCAGTTCATTGTTCAGAAAGAACCACGAGATGGTGTAGTGTCATCCATAAAAATGAAAAAATGAAAAATAAAATAAAATTCTCTAAATAGATATATTTATCTTATGAAAATTGCGATAAAATCATATATTAAATTTTCTACTTTTTCGTTTATTTTGACCTCCAAATGATTTAATTTCCATTCCTTATTGATTTGAACTGGAGAATCTGAGGAAAATTACTTTTCCAGTCTTGCTTTTGGTGCTGGTTTTGAAAGGTATTCTGATAAATTTGGAAGAATCTTTGGGCGTTTGAATAATAAATATGTTCCATCTGGCTCTAAATGTACACTGCTTGACAGTAAGGAACACAACATATTCTTTTATATGCATCTCAGCCTGTACTCAAATATACTCCAAGTACAAAATATTCCAAAGGACAATTAACTACTAGTACTAGTAAACAAACTTCATACGCTTTAATGGCGTATGCCTCTAGCTAGACCTTAAACTCCTTCAATGCGGTAACGCGGGAAATCGTATATTTCGAATTTAAAACACTAGCGAAATTATTTAATTAGTAATTTCTTTTTGGAATCCCTGGAAGAATACATTATATGAGACTGACCCCCGGTTTCTGAAAGGCTGATCAACACAAATTTTAACTAATCAGACATCAATTTCTTGTTGACCATCATTTGAGTTGCGCAAAGCGCAAGAACTCGGACTGATTTGACATTAACAGTTCTGTTAGTTGATCAACACTTTGACCATCCTTTCAGAAACCGGGTGTTAATGAATAACGGCATCTCTTCTTCACCATAATCTTGAAATTATTGATTATTTATTTGTTACTATTATATAAAAGTAATGGAACATATTAACAGGAGCATCCCCACTTGGTTGTCTTGAACTTGAACGGCAAAACTAGATAACTGAGCACTTACTGACATTTAAAAACATTCGATTGGTCTCACACCAGATCACCAAGCTATCTATATCACCCTGAACAAGCTCAGCATTGTGACAACAATTCAATCTCAAGTCATCAGCAAAAACTAAAAACTTACTGTTTAGAAAAACCCTACCTAAATCGTTTATAAACAAAATGATCAGGATGGGGCCAAGATGAGACCCTTGGGGAACACCAGGAATGAAAACTTGGTTTGGATTTTTCAACCTAACTGCCTGTTTCCTATAGCTTATGTAACTAGATAACCAACACAAAAATTCACCTCTAATGCCCATTCTACTCAAATTATCAAACAAAAGTGTATGATTTATTCTGTCAAATGCTTTCTGTGTTGACAGAATCAATTTGTAATTCAATTCATTGTTCTCAAGAACCACGAGAAGTTGTAGGTTCAACTCTTGTCAAAATAATCATAGAATTTAATGAAATTCTTAAAATAAATATATGTATATTCTCAAACATACCAATTATGAAATTAGAGAAGGCCAACGGAAGTTGCAATAAAATACACAATAGGTCGATTGGATTAGTCCGCCCGACACAACCCATATCTATCAGCAGTCAGCACCGGCAGAAATCGTCAACATTGTCTCAAGATTGAAGAATAAACATTTCGCGATGCATATGGTTTGAACATAAAAGTACTCAGGCAGTTCATCGATATTATTTGCGGAGCCTATGTGTCAGGTGTAGAACATATGTTTCTCTTAGGGCATGTTTCCGAATCAACTCAAAATTTCTAAGGTGGTACCTGTTCACAAGGAGGGTAACACTGATGGGCCAGGAAATTATAGACCCATATCCTTGCGTCCTGCGTTCTCCAAGATATGTGAGTCCTTGATTCGGAACCTAATTATGGACTTCATTGAAGCCAAGAATATATTGAACAAGTGCCAATATAGTTTGAGAAACGATGTAACAGCGATGGTGGAGGTCTTGGTGTGCCTAGTTGAAGTCATCAATGGCAAAGAGGAGAGAGAAATATGCTGCTCTGATCTGAGCAGGGCTTTTAATTGTGTGGACCGACTAATTCTGTTGGATAAGTTAGCCTATTATGGATTCAGGGGTAGAATATTGGATGTTCTGGAATCCTATCTGAGGGACAGAGCTCAAATTGTATCATTGAATGAATCACAGTCGGAGAGGAGGATTGTGAACATCGGTGTGCCACAGGGATCCATATTGGGACCTGTTCTTTTTATACTTTACATAAAAGTTCTCTGAACATCGAAGCATACAGTAAGTGCGCTTATGTTGATGATTTCTCCTTCAACAAAGCTGCCACAAGAGAGATCCTTAGTGAGAGGTCAACTTAGTCATCGATACAGGCGAAGGAGTTGTTTTCCGCAAATGGACTAACACAGAACAATGACAAGACACAGAGATTACTGGTAGTCGCTAGAGTCATCAAGCCGTTAGGTTTTACCATAGAAGAAAAAAATTTAAGATCTTGGAAGGGGGCACATCAATGGGTTGTGTCGTAAACTGATCTCAGTAGTTTATGCAATTCGTAGCATAAAATATATGGTAATATATTGGTGAGGAAGCTGCATTATTGGCACCAATAATGCAGCTTCCTCACCAATATATTACCATATATTTTATGCTACGAATTGCATAAACCACTGAGATCAGTTTATTACATATTATGTCATCATGATTTGGGGAGCATCCGGTGAGATCGAGGGGGTATTTCTCCTACAGAAGAGAGCCGTCAGAGCTATAGCGGGGGTTCCACAGGCTAGCTGCAGAGAATTATTTGTGAAATATGGAATACTAACGCTTCCATGCTGTTCCGTACTAGCCTTCTTATGGTACATCCATGGACAGCGTCAGAATATTCAAAGGCAGGGTACGAAACATGATTACATTACCTAGGGGAGGGATCAGCTCGTGAAACCCGGGCAAAGGCTGACGAGTACCGAGAGAAACTTTTGCACTGTGGGTATCGTAAACTATAATCCCCTTCCTTTTGATGTGAGAGGTCTTGTACCGGATTTCATGCCCAAAGCTCTGTTTCTCCAGACAGCATGTTATAGCCTAAGAATGTCAAGATTGTGTCCAGTCAGTGTGAAGACATCTTTTCAACGACCTTCCATGTACATTTTGGTGGAAAATAAATTTTAATATTATCAATAAATATTCCAACGTAATCGCAGCTAGCCACGTCATCACCCAATAGGAAAGTGCCACTCAGTGCAGCTACGTACCGGTTTCGTGATTATTACCAATTGGCAGCGCAATTAGCACTGAGTGAGAAATGAAGGTTATGTTATTGGGTTATGTAACTTATTTTTAAATGCAATTTTTTTTTATTAACAAGACACTTTTCCACATGGATTGTTCCTAATCGGTTTCCAAAGCTTAGTTCTGGGTACCCCAACATAAACTTGACCTCAGTGCTTTTTCCGATTCGTGTTAATATATTCTAATCTTTTTCAGGTTTTTGGAACCATGGAATTGCCTGATAAACCTATAAATCTGCCACCGTTTGTGGAACCATCCCACTGCCATTCCTACTACCTAACGCACAAGGGTAGAGCCGCAGTTGACAGAGTAGTTTCTGTGCTTGGATATGCTTATCCAGATATTGTGTACAGCCCCACTATCTATTCAATATGTGCTCTTCTACTTCACTTTATTTCAGGTAATTAACAGGAATAAAACACATTTAAGGTATAAAACCACGAAGGTGGCAAACTCCAAGTTAGTAATTGGCACGTGAAATCTCTAAAGCAATGAATAGCAGAATCAAAGATTTAAAATAATTGCTACGGTGTTGGTCTTGAAATATTTAAAAAGGGGCGCGCACAGTTGTTATATTTTTTAAATTATAGCTATTTTAAGGGGACTCGGTAGTAAAATTCCTCATATCGGGAACGATATTAAATATTTATTCTAAAATATAATCACTGTTAGAAGCATGAGGAAATTATTATTTCTACAGCGTTTCAATTTATTTATTAAGTACATGTGGAGTTTCTAATTTCAAGCATTTAAGTCACTATACCACGAAATGTGAATGACTTGAAAAGTAAAGTTAGTCACGATCATATCTGTTTAATAATATTCGAAATTAGTAATAACTAATAAAAAATTCTTAAAATGCGCTGACGAGAAGTCAAGAGCTTTTGCTCGCATGTTCCATTGTCTATTCGCGCCTCATACGAAGTAAATCAAGCTGAAATACGGTACTCGATTGTGAAATGGTGGATCGAAGGTATGTGCGGGATTTTAGCGGATTCTGACGAATAGTTGCTGAAATATAAAATTTTTGAATAAAAAAAATTTTAATATTCCTTAAAAAAAATATTTTTCTACAAAAATTTTATATTTCTGAAACTGTTTGTGAGATTCCGCTGAAATTCCGTCAAGCCGAATTTTATTTTCCCAATATTTTCAAAAATACAGATCCGATCGAATCTAAATCTAGCAGTCGGTTGAAAAAAGAGGGAAATACCTGTAGACAGGGGCTTTGGCGCTCTTGTTCAAACTTTGACAAATCATATCTTCGAAAGTATTGGTTTCTCAGAGTTGGGAATGATAGTAATGGATTCTTATGATAGAACTGCATCATAAAGAATTGAATTAAATAAGATTCCATTGATATCTTTCCCAACTCTGAGAAACAAATACTTTCGGAGATATGATTTGTCAAAGTTTGAAGAAGACCTCCACGCTCCTGCCCACAGGGCTTTCCCACTTTTTCGATTTGGCTTCTGTGCGTCAATTTTCAAGAATTTTCTTAATTAAACTCAAAACGTAGGTCCAATACTCGCCTCATGCTGGATTTATATACATCAGCAAAATATAATTAGAGTATTCTATGAAATCATATAGAATTGAGAATAATTATTGAAATTTTGAAAAATCATATCTCCAGAAGTATCAGTTTGTTATAGTTGAGAATGATAATGGCTACTTATGATGAAACTGCATCTTAAAAAAAATTGAATTTAAAATTTGTAATGTAAAAAAAGTTTTTTTCTTGTTACTCCGAAACCACCTGGCCGAACTTAACCGAGATATTTATCTCCCAAACCTACTCTGAAAATTTCAATTGTCTAGCTCATTTCGTTCGAGAGTTATAGTGTTAACGGCCGGATGGCCGGACAGAATCTATTTTGACCACGGATTCTTGATCAGTGAGTCGAACAAAATCGTTTAATGCCGTGTTTCGATATTCCTGAACAGTACTGAGCAGTAAATTGAAACGTCAGATATTACTGAAATTCACTGGCGATGCTTGCTCTTAGTTACGAGCGTTCCGAAATTACTTACTGCGGCCAGTAATGCCAGCAATTTCGGAACGCAAGGTAAGACTATTTTCAGCCAAAAATTCGAAAATTACAAAAATTTGGTTAAATTGATAAGCGCTCTGTGCCGAGGAACAAGAGCGCCAAAAAGACGGCTTGAAGGTTTATTCAGTATTTATTTCGTGAGGCTGTGCGAAACGTGAATAGAGAGAAGATCATGAACGCAAAAGCTCCTGACTTTACGTCGATGCATTTTAAGAATTTTTTTCATTTTGTCACTGAAATGGACTAAGCGAGCAAAATCTGCGACCACAACTTTTCATTATTAAATTAAAAAGTACACAGGCAAAACAATATAACGCGTTCTTTTTCCTGCATCCACAAATTCACTTATTTCGCGAATATACAGGGTGAGTCTTTAAGTTGTACATTAATTTTAACCGTATATTCCTCTCATCAAATAAAACACTTTTTTTCATTTACCAAATTCAGCACAGGAAAAAAGAAACGGGCTGTTAAAATTTGAAGAAAATAATCAGTTTTCCTCTTGTAGCTTTGACACGGATACTCAGAGTGAAATCAATTTTGGTGTAAAGTTTTCTATAACTATGACACATAATCTCCAATTAACAGTTTTTCTACTTCTACTGGTTTCCTGGTATAGACTCCCGAATTCATAAAACTATAAGAAATTAGCATAATGAAAGCAGATGAAGGTTATCTCGAGTCATTTTAAGAATATTCAATCATTTTAGAAAATTAAATTATTCTTTTTCAATTCTCCTAAAACGTACCGTTATCGAGATATTCTTCCTTGAATGTCACAAAATATGATAAAAATTCCAGAAATTAAACTGCTTTTATCAATTTGAACCTGGAAAATAACAGATGAACGGTGCTCGAATAAAGACGAAATGAATATTGATCTGAAAGTTGACACTTATAGAAAGAGGTATAGCAATCTCTTTACAATTTGAAACAGGTTATTTATTATAATAATAACCATAGAAAAAGGCAATCATTATTCAAACAAGTTGAATCGCAGGGTAGTTATCTTTTGGGAAATTGATGAATAGGCTTACCATGATCAGATCATATTTATCCCCAATAGTGAATATAAAACGAATTTCTTCATAGTGTTAAAAATGTTGAATATCAATTATTAAAGTTCCACATATCCATCCCAATTATTATTGACGAGAAATTGTTAATCAGGTTTATCTGAATCTACCTACAGTACATGTATGTATATTGTAAAAATAAACACGCTAAAAGGTTATGTTAGGACCGAATGATATATTCTGTGGCTAACCTAATGTATTGCATTTCTGTGCCTGCTTCTGCTTTGTGATCACCTCACAAAGTGAGAACACGTTCATATTACATTCTGCTCACTACATTTTGAGGTTACATGTTATGGATTTGTCAAAAGTCTTTGCTCGGTGATCAATCAAGCAACAGCATATATTTTTCAAAATATCATTTTAACAAGCAGCTCTTCTTCTGATGAATCATCGGAAGATAATGGAAGAGGTCCCTTAAGTCAGTATATTAGCTCAATTTTAAATTTTATAGGTTATAATTTTCACTCCCGCCATTAAGTGAGACAAGTAAGCCGGACCCAGAGCAGTCTTACTTCTTTCAGGTCTCTTACTTCGCGTTCTGTTCCGAAATATAAGATATTTGTGAGAGAAACCAATTTCGGAACCAACTTCTGATATTTTTCTCACTTCGCTCTCATTTCAGAATACACATTTAGTGTATAGCAGGTTGTCACTTGTCAGATTGTTACGAGAAATCGAAGGTTTTCTTACCTAAGAATCTCGGGTTTTGATATAATTGAAAAGCTTTGTGAAACCCGAATTCCGTTAATCTGCTTGTTAAAAGAAAAATTGGTTAATTGTGAACTGAACATATCTCTGCAAACATAAGAAGTGTAGGTTCTATGCTATCATAGACTGATAGAGGTTATAATAATTATTGTTGATATTTATAGTGGTAAAATGGTTTGTAAAATCATTTATATTATGATGCGAATTAAAATATTTAATGAATGACAGAATAGGCGATGAAGGTATTGTGGATATTCAATGAAAATCAAGTTGAAGTCAGTGTTTTAATATTCAAGAAGAGTTTTTTTTTAAATTGCAGCATAAAGATTATTTAAAACCATTTCATAAGACTTGAGTGAGTAATTAAGATTTCTTAGGCAATTTGGTTGAATTCGAAGCGTCAGATAATAAAGCTTTCATATAATTATGTAATATTGAATTCACTAAGTGTTTCTGTGTTCAACAGTTCAAGGGTGGATTTGCACATTGTAAAATCTTTAAACGCTTATAACTTTTTACCTGAGCCGAATCTGGAAAAATGGTACATGAAAAAGATGGTTCATTTGATGAGAGGAATCCATGGTTCCAATTAATGTACATCTAAGGGCCGGTTTCTGACGTATTTGTATGGAGTTTATCTTCAGTTTATCTACTGAATTCTATTGAATTGGAAAGATAAACGGAAGATAAACCACATGTTATATTCCTCAGAAACCGGCCCTTAAAGACTCACTCTGTATATTTCCCTATTAAATCTTATTTGTAGGATTTTCCCCGACTTGAGGCGACAGCTTCTGAATGAATGTTAGGAAGATGTCCATCTACAGTTTTCTTTTAATATTACTTTTTGACAAAACTAACACTCGTGAAATTTTTCAACAATTAATAAGAATATAAATTATATCAACAACGCTCATTGTTAAAAATTCAAAACGTCCACGTCAAATCGACAATAAGATAAACGAAATTCACATCAACACTGTGTTAACAGCTAACAACGCACGCGAAACAAAACCTCATCTGAGCGTAAAACTTTCCAACGCTGCATATTTTGCAGCACAAATTTCCCATAAGCGACCGTATATTTTGATTTTAGCACAAGATGTGGAGCGGGGATTGGCAGAGGTCTTCGTATTCAGTGCAGAACCATGATACTACAACACTGTTTTCACTGTGTTTTAGTATCATGGTGCAGAACTCTTAATGTTACTCAAATAAACTTACCTTCATATTGAATAACGTATTGGTTTACCGAAGGGACCGGTCCACACCGCTCCGGTCTTGCGTGACTGCGCCACAATCTATGTAATGATTATATGGGATGGGTTAAGGCGGGTTTATATAGCAAATAAAATTAAAAATTGGTTCGAATTTACCATGGTAAATTTGAATTAAGAGTGTCCAATACAGGAGAATGGACGACATAATTAACCGTGGTAAATTCGATTAAGGGTGTCCAATACAGAAGAATGGACAATAGAACATACGCGCAAAAGCTTCTGACTTCACGTCAGTGCTTGAACCAATTTTTTTTTTCGTGATTTTTTTTTAATTTTCTGGAGGCGCGGTTCTTAAAACTTTTTTTTTTTCGTCATTTTTTTCAAATTTTCTAGGAGTACGGTTCTTACAGAATTTTAAACACGTCTTTGTGTTGATTTTCTACTACTAGTTACCAAGCTTCAATTCAAACGAATATTTATTTTTTGAGTTATCAAGGAAACAATATTCCAGGTGGATATAACTCGGAAACCGTTAAACCGATTATGCCCAAAAACGAACTCAACTCTCCCTTTCGGATACGCAACCTACCCTGAAAATTGCAAGTCCCTATCTCCTTTGGTTCGAAAGTTATCGAGGCAACGGTCACCCATCTACTGAACTCACACAAGAATGCTCGAATCTCCAACTATATTCAACCGATCGTGTTAAAACTTGAAACTTGGCAGTAGAGTTAGGTAATGAACGCTCTTGCAAAATTTCAGCAATTTCAAACGTATAGTTACTGATATATAGAATTTAATTTTTTTATTTTCAATGATTTATTAAAAATTTTCTACAAATGCTATCCTCGCCAAATTAAGCAAACATTTTCGCGTTGGCATTCTACAACTAATAACCATGTTTGAATTCAATCGGTTCAGTATTTTTCGAGTTAATGAGGAACAAAAAACCACCAAATTTCAGATGGCTATAACTCTGAAACCGTTTGGTCGATTATGCTCATAAACAAACTCAAATGTGGCATTCATATGCACAACATAACCTGAAATTTTCAAGCCGCTATCTCTTTCCGTTCTCAGGTTATCGTGACAAAAAAAATATTTTTTAATAATTTTTTTAAAATTTTCTAGCCATACGATTCGCCCAAAATTTCACAAACGCGCTAAGGTTTATGCTCTACAACTACTCACCAAGTTTCAATTCGATCGGATTTATATTGGTTGAAAACAAAATTATTACTCGGAAACCACTGGGCCGATTATGCCCATTAACGAACTTGTCCGTCGTATTGCGATGCGCCACCCACCCTGAAAATTTCAAGTCGCTAGCTCTTTTCGTTCTCAAATTATCGTGGCAACGGACGGCCGGACGGACAGATCAAATTTGACCTCGAATTCTTCATCGGGGAGTCGAACTAAATCGTTTGAGACCAACTTCGTCAAAAAATTCGAAAGTTACAGACATTTGGGCAAAACTATAACGCGATGTTCCCCAGAACATACGCGCAAAAACAAATTAAAATAAAATAAGAAAGTTGAACATGCATATTTCAATGATAGCGTTTATACACCAAATAAGATAAATTAAGAAATAAAAATTAAAGAAGGCAAACTTCTCTTCATCTTTATTTTATTTTGTTTGAAAAATGACAATGCGCATGCTCAAACAGTGAAATTCACAGAACTTTTGATTGGTTCATTCTTATTTTGTATTAGATCATCTGTATAAACCAATTGTTTCACCACTGATTTCATATTTCAGTTGGATTCGTTTTTTATTTCATTTGCTGTACAAACTCGCCTTTACAGAGGTTGTCTCTGGCTACAGACTACAGTTTGCCCGCCCACACACAGAAGGTTTTTACAGGCAATTTTAAAATTTTAACCATATCAACGCAGCTAAATTTTCTCCGTTTCTCTGAAAAATTATTTCTTTTGCTAAAAAAAAATCATGATTCGGCTTCACAAAATTCTTGCAAGGTGTAATACATTAACGTTAAAATTCATTTGAAATTTAATTTGTTTCAGAGGAAGAGTGTTATAATTGTATGGTTTGCCTGGTTGTTTGCAAGGAGAAAACTTTCATCACCCAGACCAAATTATTATATGAAGTAACCTGGAAGACTGTGATGCAGATCAGTAAAAAACATGTGGTAGGTGCACTCAGACGCCGAGAAAACTGGAGAAACTCTATGTTTTGTTTCCTGTTTTGGTTGCAGAAAGGGCCTGCCGTCTTTCTGCAAAGACACTGCAACAGTGCCAGGGCAGAAAGAATTTACATGGATTGGATATGGTGGATATTTCAGGGGTTACCTTTCCAACATCTCATACGTATTATGGATTGTTTTTTCCACGAGGGAATAAAGGTTAGTCAAGCTACTTACACATTATATACACTGTATATAAAGGGTGTCTGGTGACCAGTGGGATACAAGTTCAGGGAGATGACGATTATGCTAGTGAGCATATAATTCTAGGTCTTTTTGTCCCGAGATGCAGAGTGTTTCAGGAAGATATCTGCATTTGAATTTTTGTAAACAATGAAAACAGTGGGGTTTTTTCTCGTTTTGTTTTGTGTAACTCAAGATTTATGATTACAGTCCAGGAATCAGCTTTTTTTCACGATTTACGATCCATTAGATATCTGCTTATATAAAAATAATCAGGGTTGATTGAATTGTTTAGAAGTTACAGCCGTTTGAAATTGTTCCTCTCTTCACACAACACCTATTATTTGACTTGGACAATCTGGTGTCCCACTGGTACCAGACACCCTGTATATCAAGAATTATCGTCGTTGTATGACCTGTCAATCCACTCCATCAACCATATATATATATATATATTCTTTTGACTGAGAGCTGTATATGTGTTAGCAGAGGTTGGTGTAACGGGGTACCATACAATTCGACGTATGATACAAGAGCTTAGGGAAAAACCTCAGCAAAAAACCCTGTCTCCCCGTGAGTGTCGTGATTTGTAACTATTGCTCACAAAATTTACTGCAATTTAAAAATATTGATAGGCATTTATTTCTTCAATATGGACTCCTTCGTCAAAAAACGGAGAGGTTTCTCCAAGGTACCCGAAACTCCTGAAAAATGAAAAGACAAGAGGAGAAGAACGAACAAATTATAAATACTACATAACCTTTCAAAAGTCTCCTCTCACAAATATAATTCTCTGTAGGCGCATGGGTTCTCTTGGAGAAGAATCACCTCCGCTAGTTTTCAAAAATATTCCTTCTTGTTCAGAAATCCCTTCAATATTTGAATTCGAAAAGGAAAATGTTGCTCGTAAGGCCAGGAGGGTCTCTTTCAAAACCAGGTCTGACAGTCCAAGCGATGATTATTCAGAACTTCAGTTGTTCGAAGACCGCTACAGGGCCCTTATTTAGGGCTATCATCTCCCATAGATAGATGTTTTACTTTGTATCGTATAAAATAATGGAAAAATGATTTTATGTTAGGTCTATGGTCGACTCTGATCATTCCATAG
This sequence comes from Halyzia sedecimguttata, assembly GCA_937662695.2. Lineage (NCBI taxonomy): Eukaryota > Metazoa > Arthropoda > Insecta > Coleoptera > Coccinellidae > Halyzia > Halyzia sedecimguttata. The sequence goes on along the minus strand of OW569413.2, from coordinate 65,742,648 downwards.
ACCTAATATACTTCCATAATTTATAACCAAAAAATGATTGGGATCATAAATTGAGCAATGTTGGTTCATAAATAAATACACCGTAAGCTAGCACTCAATCTCTAAGCTAAATGGTATCTTGATGTTTGGAGGCAACAAAATCGTATTCAACTCATGAAATCATTAATTAATGTTTCAAATAAACCAGTTTCCTAATTTGAACTGTGTTGTCAGTTAATTCTGCCTAAACATTTGGTTGGTTTTTTCTATTTCTCGATTTAAGCCCAACCCAAGTATTCCTGTATCCATAAAGGCGGGTTTATACAGCAAATAAAATAATATAAAATAAAATAAGAAACAAATTAAAATAAAATAAGAAAGTTGAACATGTGCATTTCTATGAGAGCGTTTATACACAAAAAATGATAAAATTAGAAATAAGAATAAGAATTGTAGTTGGCCAACTCTCATCTTTATTTCTTATTTTATGTTATTTTGTTTGGAAAATGACAATGTGCATGCTCAAAGAGTGACATTCATAGAACTTGCATAAAATTGTCAAATAGCTGCGATTTGATTGGTTCATTCTTATTTCTTATTTTGTTTCAGATCATCTGCATAAACTGATCCTTCTAACCCTTAATTCTTATTTTATTTTGATTTGTTTCTTATTCTATCTTATTTGCTGTATAAACCCGCCTTTACATGTCTTTCCGATACATGCAAATCGCTCTACATAGAACAAATCTTGACGTACGTGTATAGTAATGTAGGTTTGATATAACGGGTGATTTTTGAAGCGTTTTGTTTTTAAAATTGAAAAAAAGAGCACAGAACCTGCACCTGCAAAAGTGTATGCAATTTCTATTTCAATCAATAACTATTTATACCTTACTGTGCCTTCAATAAGGACTATATTTATACAGGGTGTTCCTAAATTGAACGTACAAATGGAAAGGGGAGATTCCTTAAGTGAGTTTAAGAAACAAAGTCCCATAAACATGGGGTCGCAAACGTTTCGTTTTCGAGATACAGAGTGTTGAAGTTTGAATTTTTTTCAAGTTTTTTTCTCATAGTATCTACACTTCACAAGATATTCAACTGAAATTTGGCATAGATATTACATTTGAGAGTTCTCACCACGTGACATGGCAATTTCGATAGAAGATCTACAGGGTGATATTTTTTCTGGAACACTGCCACTGTTCTTCTGCAGAACTTTTTTTTGGTGATCAACTGTTAATTTGAAAAAATGTAAAAAGAAGCTTTGTTCTTATACTAAACTTTTCGGTCTCTTGTAGTTTTGTCGTATCTACCAACGATTTCGAGAAAAAAATTTTTGAACGATTCTCTCGAAATCCTCGTGAAAATCCAAATTATGATGGGAAGGCCACTTTGTAAGCTGTGGTGAATGAATTCAGTGTCAGTTTTTATGAAAATTTTCCTGTTCTGTAGCGATGATTCATAAAGATTCGATAAACTCGTATAATCAACACAAAAAATGTATTACAACAAGAAACGTAAAACTAAAAAAAAAATTAAAACAAGAAAACTAAGTTACGAGAATTTCGAGAGAATCGTTCAAAATTTTTTTTCTCGAAATCGTTGGTAGATACGACAAAACTACAAGAGACCGAAAAGTTTAGTATAAGAACAAAGCTTCTTTTTACATTTTTTTAAATTAACAGTTGCTCACCAAAAAAAAGTTCTGCAGAAGAACAGGTGGCAGTGTTCCAGAAAAAATATCACCCTGTAGATCTTCTATCGAAATTGCCATGTCACGTGGTGAGAACTCTCAAATGTAATATCTATGCCAAATTTCAGTTGAATATCTTGTGAAGTGTAGATACTATGAGAAAAAACTTGAAAAAAATTCAAACTTCAACACTCTGTATCTCGAAAACGAAACGTTTGCGACCCCATGTTTATGGGACTTTTTTTTCTTAAACTCACTTAAGGAATCTCCCCTTTTCGTTTGTACGTTCAATTTAGGAACACCCTGTATATGAATGCTCTCTCAGTCGAGTCTTGTAAGTGTAAGACTTTTTTACTACTGCTTTTATTGACTTGTCCTATATCACATGTGATCTTACAGGATGAATAAACTATTCTATTCTATTCTCTGGTGGTTGGGTGCTGAACTACTTGAAGATTTGGAATTTGCTTCCAGATTTAGATCATAGTTATTACTTATTCTTGGGTATTTTCTGTGGTAATATTAACTGAGCATTTTATATTAAACCCATGATTTCTTCCAGGTATTCTACCGGACAGCTATGGCAATACTCATTCTGTTCTACAAAAGTACAACTACCCCGTCTAGCGAATATCAAGTTGAGATCCAGAAGAATGGTGTGGAAAGTGCCCTATTCAAGTTCTGCAAGGAGATGCCTGTAACACCTCAGAAATTCTTGAAAGTGGCCTTTGGAATAAGAGGCTTGAGCTCAGCCTATATTTCTCGTGTATTCCTTAGGACCGAGATGGTGCTGAAAAGTAAGACTGTGATTAGTGGGTCCAGGCAGCTAGTCAGGTCTAGGTCGAGCGAAAATCTACCCAACAGTCAGAGTCAGAATAACATACAGATGGTGTCCCACACATTGACGATCAGGGAGGTAAGTACCTACCTATATGCAATGAATTAATTTTAAACTTCACTTAACTAGATTGTTTTTTAATTTCATAAATACTCCATACATAAAATCTGCAGAATGGAAAATATTGAAGAAAATCACTTGTGCAAGTTGTCCCAGAAATCGTCATTCCAAAATGACGTAGTACAATTTTTTTCAGGCATTCAGTTCAAGTTGGGCAATGTTAGAATTTTGATTAGGTACATGGTGGGGCAAAAAAATATTTAATTGGAAACTGCAATTCACAGAAATTCAGGATTATTTCTTACAAATCAAAGTTGGGAAAGCACTGACGTGAAGTTAGTGTTGGCGCGCTTTTTCCAATTCAAAGACAGAGCATTGACCCATTCGGGTACTGGTCTTTTCCAAGGCTGTTTGGCTTCCTGGAAAAATAAATTATTGAAATCGTGTTGTTTTATATTATATAGAATATTTCCGATTTCGACAAATCCTTGAATCTTGGGTACCCTATAATATATCTGAAATGAAAATGAAAATATACGTTTCCAATTCTTTCAAATAAGTCCATAAGTACCATATTTAACTCGTTTCGACCCCTGATAGGTATTACATATTGATTTAAAATCATCCCTCATAATAATCTCATGAAATTTTGCATAACCTTGGAATCATTACTTAAAGTTAATACCAAAATTTGACTTGATTGGATATGAGAATTTGGAAATATTGGGTAATCAAAATTTCAACTGAGTACAACCCCAAATCCATTGGACGCATTAGGCCCATTTTTGATCTCGAACGGCACATTTCGACATGAAACCTTTCCTACAAATTTTAAGTATCTGAGTTTCTTCTTTCAAATTGAATCTTTCGAGACCATTCTCCTATTAAAATTCGAAAATTACAGATATTTGGGCAAAAGGATAGTAAAGATTTGTAGTCACAGTACTTGAAAGATTATAATTTTGAAGTACACATCTAAGATTTTTGGTTTGAAGTTGATTTCTGGGACGCTCTGTAGATGCATTACCATCTTGAACTGCGTGCATTTCTGTATCGTCAGCTGTTGGTAAATAACTTGAACTCATTTATAGTTCAAATAATTGAACTAAATTTCTTGTAATAGTCTATCAGATTCAAATATAACAACCCGAAGTTGATATTGACAATAATTATACCTTGAAAAAATTATTTAAATTGATTTTCGCCTGTATTTGTTCACTAGAGTTCATTCAGAAATATATTTATTCCGAATAATTTTGGTCCGAAATAGTGAAGGTTAGAAGTTGTGATATTAATACTGTTTGGTAATCAATTACCAGTTATTAAATTTCATCATCATCATCATTTGTGTCGTATAATACGACAATGTTTATTTTAAATATATAAATAATGATAGGGATTATTTTTAGTAGTTTAATAAGAATATTACAGTTGTCCTGTAAAATTGTTGAGCATTGTAATTCAAACAAATAATTTTTCATTTGTGCTAATCATGAATATTTAAATTTCACCAGTTTTCCTTATCGAATATCTATTACATGTTCAAGCCAAATGTAAAGTAATATCATATAGGTTGTTTCATAAGTACATTGACAAACTTCAAGAGATGACTATGACGTATTCTAGACAAAAAAGATATTACGAACATATGTTCTAAAATGGATTTTTTTCAACTTGAATTTTTGGCAATAGAATCACTATATACAGGGTGGTCAAGTTTGAAAGGCGCAAAATTCATTAGACGATGGAGAATTGAAAAGTAATATGAATTTGCCTAATGAGCTATATTCGGGAAATGCTTCGTTTACAAACTACTACAAGTTTGATTAGAAAAGATTAAATTCATTAATATTTGCCAAATGGTTGGAGATATTTGAATGAAATATTCTAGGCCACAATTTCCAGATTGATAGCAAGTTTTGTGATGAATACTATTTTTTTTGTCCTACCAGTAGCGTCCGTACTAGCACATAACTGGACATTATTGTGGAAAAAAGAAGGCGTTCTAGGAAACTGATTTCCATCGATCGCGAACTGGTATGGAAAGAGTCCCACCAGAGGCACCTATGGAGATCTTTACGAACTCCGAGCCTCTGCGATGAAGAAACCGAGAGCGATGTTCAGCGACGTTCATTCTTTTGCCGGAAGAGGGTCAGGAATGGCAATGCCATCTACCTATAAAGCGACCTTTACGGAGTGAAAGGTCGCGACCGATGGATTTAAGTTTCCTAGAACGCCTGCAGTTTCATTCAGTGTCGGCTAAGTCACACTGATCATTGGTAATAACCATGAAACCCTGGGCTTGTGTCTGCCCTTTAATGACGCTTTACTCTTTGGGAAACACTGAGCGATGAGGTGATCTAGCCCGGCTACGCGGAACGTTGATGGTTAAAATCAATAAATAAGCAAATTCATATTATTTTTCGATTCTCTATCGTCTCCTGGATCCACCTCTCAAACTGAACCATCACTTAATCAGTCAGTCATGTATTCTCCTCACAGCAAAAGTTGGATAGTTACACAGTGTGTATATATTTAACAATGCCCTTTAGGAAATCGTTCATGGTAATTTCTTTGCCAAAAATAGGCCATGGAATGAAAATGTTTGACATACTTATGTGAAAATTATATTATATATGAAATTTACGGACCGGCTGGATATTGCGTTCATTATTTCAATTTTTATCTGAAACTTGCACCAGAAAAATATTTGGAAGTTAAAACAATCAATTCCTATGATCCTTTTGATAGTATCAAATTTTACTGAGGGTACGTTTGTGAAACACCTTTGTAGACGATTATTCTAGTATTTTTATCAAATTCTTTTCTGTTCTGATTCACTGTTCCATCTTATTTTCGAATCTCACCCCGCGAACTGTGTAAGTTCAATTTTATATCTTCTTCCTCCGTTTTGCATTTCAGAGAATGCCCGAAGAGATGTACAATGATATGGTATTGTATTAGTTTTTTTTTGTTTAAATTGTGTTCGCTGTGCCATATTGATTGTTGGCCGTTTTTATGTTCCGTTTCATTCTTGATGGGCTTTCAGTATCGTTCACCCATTCTTCTCAGAATAACCATACGATTATTCCATATTCTAGAAGGGGAGATATCTGATATTTCAATTTTGGTTACTTCAATTAATTTAAATTTTGAATATCAAACGATAGTATTCTTACTTAGATTTGAAAACATGGCTAAATTCAGGTTTGATTATAGGTCCAACAGAGTTTCGTATAAAGATTGAAATTTAAGGAAACCTTATTAAATTCTAGATGTGAATATTCTGGTCATATGACATATAATTTCGGGAACGGTGTTCTAAGATGAACCCACTACAGTGTCAAAAATGTACCAGAAATCGGTCAATGAAAGTCCAAATACGTATTATTCATCCAAATTTATTGTATCACCTTCAAACTAGGCCAAAAAATAATTGTAATTATCGGATCACCACAGAGAATATTTGAACTTACTTGCCAACCGCCTGCGTCAATACAAAACTCGTATCATTCGTGCTACAACATGCTTTAAGACTAACGTACGCTAACTCTGATGGACTTGAAGTCGCCTTTCTTCAAAAGTTTGCAATTTCAGATAACTTCCCCCGCTCTCTCGCTTTCATTCTTACGACCATCATTAGTGGAAAAAAGCAGATATGTACCTGCCCATTTCACGTGAATGTTTAAATAACACCACGTTAAATAAAGCTCACACTTGACACAGATATTGAACAATTTTGTAATACCAATATGTGGTCCATGGACACCTTTTTGAAACAAGCGTGGGACCGCATTTTTAACAAGATACAACAGAATCGTGTTGCATGTGCTCCAGTTGGATCAGTGCTCACCAAATGTTGGAACAACAAGCTCACACTTGACACAGATATTGAACAATTTTCTAATACCAACATGCGGTCCATGGACACCTTTTTGAAACAAGCGTGGGCCGCATGTTTTAACAAGATACAACAGAATCGTGTTGCATGTGCTCCATTTGGATCAGTGCTCACCAGATGTTAAAAGGAACAACAAGGCCTTTGTTCCTGGAAAAAAAGTGCCAGCACAAGTGTGGGATATCACTATTAAGGGCGGAGCAGAAACACATGGCTACTCACAAGTCACTGCAGGGAAGAAGATTGTGCTTCTTGTGTTCTTGTAGATGTCAATTGGCAGAAACTATGAAACACATACTGTGTCAATGCAAAGCGCTGGCCCTCGCTAGACTTTCAGCATTATTAATATTGAATATGGGGTATGAGTGCACTGTGACCTGTGATTTATTGTGCCCCCTTTTCTGGGGCTAACCAGATGTGTCACAGTCTGCAACTCATGAACTTCTAATCCCACTAGGTGCTCTCTGAGGTGTGAGTGCACAGTAAGGAAGCCCGCTAGAAAATGTATCATATTCTTCCCGAGGTCAAGATAAGTTTTTGATATCTCATTTCTTAAATTTTTTCTAGGAACTTTTTTGAGTGCTCCAAACCTGGAAGATCTCGCTAGAGTGTCTCTTTGTTGGTTTCTTCTTTCTCCCTGTTGTTCCCTCAAATCACAGAAAGGGTCGGGTTATACAGAGGGAGTTCATGTCCTTTTTTTGGTTTGTATGTTGACTCGCTACTCCTGATTCTGGAGTGTCCAGGAATCCCGACCAAGTTTGTTCATATTACGCAGGCGGTTCCATACCATCTTTGAACTGATGAGGTTGGAGTTCGGCGCTTTCATTGCCTTTCATCTCTGACAGCTCTTGCGCTTGGGGGTACAATTATATCATCTCCAGGCATCGACGGCAAGTTTCCAAGGGAAATTATGATCTTTCGCATCATATTTGTCGTAGTGCAGAAAGTCACTTCGCAGCATATCGATCACTGGTAATCTAATAGACATGTACATCAAGTCTATAACCGAAAGAATCAGGTACCTATACAAGGTGATTCACGAAGACCGTTCAAAGAAAGACTTGAGATGAACACTTGAAATTTTATAGTTAAGCTTTGTGAGTAGAGATGAATTCTTGGAAATAATTTCAGATTCGTTCAACTTCCGGTTTCACCGGAAATGATAACAACTTTCGTTTTTTAAATTTAATACTGAGTTTTTTCATTGATAAACAGATTACCCATTGAATTCTACATTGTTTTAATATATCATTTACATATTATTCTTAGAAAATTCGTGTGAAACTTAAAAAACCTTTAAATTTTCTCAAATAGGGCTTCATTCCAATGTTAATAACTTGTTTATTTTTGCATGCAAATTCCTAATTTTCTAGCTTCTATCGGAAGACATACCAATGACTCTCCTTCGATAATTAAAAATTGAATTGAACATACAGGGTGTTTCTGTTTCAATGTCAAAGTCAGTCATGACAAAAACCTCAAAACTCATTTTTTATTGGTCAGCTGAAATCTACGTTATAAAATACTGTATTTTTTATGATACATACAACTGCTTTACTTACCGAATATCTCGGGAAATAAGCATTTTAGGGCAGTAATATTTACTATAAAAGTACACTATTTTTAACGTACATTCCAGCTGACCAATAAAAAAATGGGTCTTCATTTGAAAAAAATGAGTTTTGAGGTTTTTGTCATGACTGACTTTGACATTGAAATAGAATAGACTCTGTATGTTCAATTCAATTGGAATCTAATTTAAAAAGATTTTTTTATAATACATACTGCTGCTTTACTTAACGATTATCTCGGGAAATAAGCATTGTAGGGCAGTAGTATTTACTATAAAAAATACATACTATTTTTTAACGTAGTTTCCAGGTGACAAATAAAAAAAATGGGTTCTCATTTGTAAAACATGAGTTTTGAGGTTTTTGTCATGACTGACTTTGACATTGAAATAGGAACACCCTGTATGTTCAATTGAATTTTTTATTAACGAAGGAGAATCATTGGTATGTCTTCTGACAGAAGCTAGAAAATTAGGAATTTTCATGCAAAAATCTACAAGTTTTTAACATTGGAATGAAGCCCTATTTGAGGAAATTTAATTTCTCAGATTTCACACGAATTTTCTGAGAATAATAAATGTAAGTGACACATTAAAACAATGTAGAATTCAATGGGTAATCTGATTATCAATAAAAACACTGGGTATTACGTTTAAAAATCGAAAGTTGGTATCATTTCCGGTGAAACCGGAAGTCGAATGAATCTGAAGTTTTTTCCAAGAATTCATCTCTCCCTAGCAAAGCTTATCTATAAAATTTCATGTGTTTATCTCTAGTCTTTCTTTGAAATATTCTAACGAACGGTCTTCGTGAATCACTCTGTATACTTACAGATTTGAAGGACAGGTAGCGCAACATGGTTCTGCTGAATCCTGTTGGACTGTTACAATACAGAGTTGCGATTAATTTGTATCGGGTGTGAGCTTACTCTTAGATTCTCATTGAATGTTGTGATGTACTGCACCACTAACCAATCGAATAATGAGAAAGGATCATAGTTCTGAATTGCTAGATAGAGTTGATAGTGTACTGTTAGTGATTTTTCCAAAAAGCTTTTTTTCTGTCGGAAGGAATTCTTTTTCGGAATAATGTTAGGGGTATAATGTCAAGAATCTTAAAAAAAAAATTTAAATAAAATAAACAGAAATTGATGGAAATCGTTTGTGTCTTTTCTCATGCTGCGTATAGGGAGCTCATTCGCCAGGTCCACGAACTCTGTCCATGGGTATTTATCCCGTGCAGAATGTGGAATCTGTTATACTTGCCCAGGAAGATGTAAGTCATTCCATTTGGAAACATTCAAATTATAAATGGGTAGTACTCGTAACTTCGAAGTAGAATACAGGATATCTTTTTGTGTGAGCTTCTTTTTGTGTTGTGGATATTTGTATTCAGAGTTATTTTATCATTTATTTATGTTTCGTAAATGACAATGTGAAGTTTGATTATCGTTAGCACTTGGTTAAATGAAAAATGCATTATGAGTTTATTGGTGGAGAAAATGAATCTGCAAGTAATGCTTCTCCTTAACTTTACTTCTACCATTATTAAATCACGTATTATTAACGATGACCTTAAAAGAATTTATATTACATATAGCAATCGAAAAGTCAAAATCTCCCGATATACGGGGTGTCCCAGTATACATGTTCCAATGGATTATCTCAGCCATTTCAAAAGATAAAAAATTGAAAATTTTATGATTTTCAATTCGTTCAAGACACCTTCAACTGAGAAAAACAATAATTGAAAGTCACTTTCGGTTTGTCCGGAAGTGACTCTGACCTTTTTTTTTATCTCAAATAGCACTCTATATATTTTTGGCAATTTTTCAATTCTACAAAAAATTGCCTTTCCAACGATGTATTTGACATTTTATTAGAGGGAGAAAACGTTAATTGAAATTTCAAATTGAAAGAATTGCAGTAGACTACGATATTTTGTGTAACCTTGATTTTGACTTATAATCCGTGTGCCGATCCATCTATCTTCAAATGGACCGATAAGATGGCCTGCAAGATCTCCAGATTTAACACCGCTATATTTATTCCTTTGGGGATATTTGAATTATCGTGTGTATCAGACTCCTCCTATTGATTTGGAAGATCTAAAAACAAAATAAGGAATGCATATAGAGCCCTTAACGCTGAGGTGTTGAGAAGTGAATGATGTATAGAAGCAGATGGTCAACATTTCGAACATAAGCTTTAGTTATTATATATATTTTTTGCCCTCTTTTTTGTAATTTTTTGTTTCTTTTACTATTCATTCTTTGTTTAACGTTCAGTAAAATACTTAGTTGATTTCAACTTGAGGAAGTTTTTTTTTTATTGATCTCGATTATTGAAGTAAAAAATCAGGATTACACAAAATTCTATTGCAAATTTCACAAAACATGTCAATAAACCGCGCTAAATAACAAATTTTTTTCATTAACGGAAGATCGATCCAAATTTCGCAACTGTTGTTTTAGGCATTTGTTCATTATGTGGGTTGCTTAGATGGAAGAAAGCAGAAGTCGGTATTTCATAATTTTTCCACTGAAAGAATGATTACATTTCTGTTAATATAATTTTCTTGTCATTGTCACAATATATAATTTGGAGAATGTGTAATATGCATGGTAATACGATGCATAAATATGTGATCCAAGAAGGCTACACGATTATCTTGGGGTTTCCAAACAGTAACACAGAAATTAATAGAAATAATATATACTAACCTAACCATTGCATCTGGAAAATAGCAATATACAGAGTACACGATAAATTATTTCACATTCAAGAAGGCCAGAAATTGAAAATAAATTGCTTATCTCATTATAATTATGGAAAGCGATTGAGAACAATAACTGTGCTTCCACGTGCAGTTATTTTTTTCAATTGTATTTTGGAATGTGTGACATTTTTAGAGCACTCTGTAATCTCTACTAATAACAGGACATTATAAATATTTAGCATTTCCTTAGGTTTAATCCAGATTTATTAACTCCATGATGCGGCTATATATATATTTTTTTGTCCTGACGATTTATGGTGTTTATTATTCTTACGACCACTCTTCTCACTGTCGGAGAAAAGTTTACAAATTCAATGGGTAGACATTTCTAACATTCAAATTGTGTAAATCAGTGGTCGTAAAAAAATCAACACATAATAATTGAACTTTGGTATCCACTTTAATATGACGCAATTTTCTCATTCTTCGGTAGTATTAACATGATCACTTTAAATATAATTTATGAAGATTATCATCTCCATAAATTATATGACATTAGGGGTACTAATTTTTAACATAGCCTTATTGTTCGTGATACAGTTGCATGATTGACCAATGGAAAAATCTCTCTATCTATAAATATGAGGTATTATTTTCGAAGGGGTATCAATTATAAATTATATATTTTATAATCTCGCAATATCACACGGCAAAAACATGAACAAATGACCCAGTGATAACTAGGTCAGGTCAGTTCAAATAATAAAGCACGTGAGACAGTACTACCAACCGCTAATAGTAATCATCAGAAGGCCTTTCTCAAGCTTTATGGTTATTTTTATGATTATAACGGGGTCGTTTGCCTTTGTTCAGCCCTTCAGAACTACGACTGATCTTTCCTTCTATTACCGTACTTATTCAATGCTAAGGGCATTGTCAATGGAAATACCTGATGACGTCTATTCTATTTTGAGTTCACTGTGGACTTATTATGAACACTATAAAAGTAACTACACTCTTGTCCACTACAGTTTTTTGTCGTCTGACATATGTTTCCGAAACAAAGTTTCCATAGTAGCAGTAACGCTTCGTCTTTGAAGATGGAAGCTTTGTTTCCGAAACATATGTCATACGACAAAAAAAACTGTAGTGGACAAGAGTGTAGTTACTTTTATAGTGTACCTGATGACGTCCTTAGAACCTTTGGCTATCACGTCATGAGGATTTAGAACTGGCTCATCCACGCGAAAAATTCTAAGGCTGGCCAGCTCTGGACATTTGCAAACTATATGTTCGTCCATTTCCTTTTCCAATCCACCGAGCATGCATGTTTCGTCTACTGACATGCCCATGAGGTACAAGTGGTACTTGTACCGACAGTGCCCTGTCAGGAGTCCCACCATTAACCGTTGCTCAGCTCGTGGCAGCTGCAGGACCATTCTGGTATAGGATGGCGAGAAATCCACGAGTGTTTTCGCATGCGCAACTCTTGGAGTATTTATCCAAAGAACTATTCTGTTTTCATTGTTGAACCGCTGCCTTGTAGTGGTCTTTTTCAAGCCCACAGAAGGGTTCTTGTCCAGCAGGTCTTACCCTGTAGGCCATTATCGTCTTTCTCATTTCTTTCAATACTGCAAGTGTCCTGGCACCCATAGAAGAGCCACGGCATTCCCAGGACAGTAGTGACCCCTGTGTGACCTGGCTCTCCGTTATAATGTAGATGTACGCCTTTTTGAGGATCCTTTTCAGGCACCCTTGAGCACAAATATAGACATCTAGTGTCTATGCATGTAGGATAGAGGGCTCATGTCTCAGAGGCACATAGATCCTTAGTTTCGGCTCATATACCCCAATACCTACGCCTTTATCTGATTTTAATCCATGCGTATATCAAATGGATAACTTTTTGCCCAATCGATTAACAAGATCAAGGGGAGGCAGATTAAGCATCTCAAGCGCTGCTGTGGAAGTAGTATAGCTAGCTCTTGTGACACTAACCGCAAGCCGTTGCAGTTTTTGCAACCACACTTCCATTTCCGGTTTCAGCCCCCATGTCTTCCCAAATAGCCTTTTTCAGGCCCACATAGCTGCTGTGGCCTTGGGAGAATTTTGTCGTATGTGTTTTCTCAAGTTGTAATCATTAAAGGATACTTTGGGAGGTATATTCATTATTAAATGGTTTCTTTCTGGGTTTTCTCTCCCAAACTCTGAAAAATATCTAAAAAATCAAAAATTTATTATTCTGTTATTGGCTTCTCCGTAAGAAACACAAGGTATTTGTCAGAAGCAATCAATCGAACAATGTTGCCTTACAAACAACGAAACAACATCAACTATGACTCCTTCGTCAGACACTTAACAAAAATATTCAGAATTATTTTTTGTTGATAGCTATTCTGAAATTCGAGAACAAGACAGTACTTGAAAATCATAATCTCATAGTTTTACTTTGCATAGAAATTTCCAAGTTCCAACTCCTTTTTTAATAAATTCATCCAAATATGGTCAATACCAATTGAGCAATTTGCAAAATTGCATTTTCTGTTCAACAAAATGCAAGTTGACTCCTTAAGTTTACTTTCAATGTAATCAGATTCTGTCATCAGAATCTTTGTATTACTCCAATCCATCATGAAGATTTTCGTTAAGTGTCTGACTAAGGAGTCTGATATAGACTCCGAAACGTTACGATATATGTAGTTGTTTCATCGTTGATGTTGTTTCGTTACTATTTGTTAGGCAACATTGTTCGATTGATTGCTTCTGACAAATATCTTGTGTTTCTTACGCAGAAGCCAATCACAAATTAATAAAATTTTTATTTTATAGATATTTTTCAGAGTTTGGGAGAGAAAACCCAGAAAGAAACCTTCTCAAGTTGTGTTCACTAAATGGTATGTCTCCTAGATATTTGCACTCACTGGAGATGTTCAGAGTTTGGTCATTTAGAACCGTAGCTCTGAGATTCATTTTATGGTTGATATAACCGTCCTTCGTGCTGTATTGGACATTTTGTTTCCAAAAACGAGTTGAATATCGACAACTTAGGGTCCCAACATGATGCTACTACATGCCACATAGCCACCGTACTCATCGATTTATTGAGGGCACAATCCATAGTTGACAAATCTCAGGAACCATTGGAGAACAGCGAGTCATTGATGAAATAAGGATATGTGGTCAAATATTTAACTCATCGAATGCACTTCGAAACGATTAGTCATGGTGATCATATGCCAGAAATCCTTCTCAAATCATAATTGAATCAGCATTGAATTTACTTAAAAAAAATTTAAATGAAGAATTCTCACACGTGAGCAAAAAAGGAAAAAATGATGTTGGATGTCACGGCCACCTGACAGGTCATGACATGATCCTTCTCAGATGACAAAGCTAGACACAAACTAACGACATATCTAACCTGACCAGATTGGGTAGTGTGTAGGGCTATTTAGATACAAAGCAGACGTGAAATCGACAGTATTCCATTTTATTGTTGTTCGAGAGATTTTTCCGGTTATATCACTTTGCGTATAAGCTGATTGTTGGGTACTTCGTATTCGTGTATGTGTTCGCACTGGATTTTTGATAATTTACCATCCATTACGTAATTATTTTCCATCCAGCTTCTAACACTGTGGTCTTGGCTGCCGGTTCGTATCACCATGTACACCCCCATCTTGCTGTATACAACGGAGGAACACGGATGCTCGCTAACCACATTTTATGTGAGGGTTGAACAGCACGAGCCTACGCTGCTGCTAATTAAGACGTGCAACAACGAAGTAAGTAAACCATCATCCAGTGGTTGGTAGGTAGTTTGATTTAACATTGCGATCTTCTCTAACTCGACCATCTCTCCTGTTAAATGGGGTCGGTGTTACCTCCATTTCCTTCCATATATCTTCCTTTTACTAACCTAACCACATTTTATGTGAGGGTCGAACAGCATGAGCCAACCCTTCTGCTAATTAAGACGTGTAACAACGAAGTAAGTACACCATCATCCAGTGGTTGGTAGGTAGTTTGATTTAACATTGCGATCTTCTCTAACTCGCCCATCTTCCTGTTAAATGGGGTCGGTGTTACCTCCATTTCCTTCCATATATTTACCTTTTACTACCCTAACCAAACCACATCTTATGTGAGAGTCGAACAGCATAAACCAACTCTGCTGCTAATCAAGACTTGTAACAAAGAAGTAAGTACACCATCATCCAATGGATGGTAGGTTGTTTGATTTAACATTGTAATCGTCTCTAACTCGACCATATATCTTGTTAGATCGAGTTGGCGTTACCTCCACTTCCTTCCTTCCAAATATATTTTCCTTTTCACTCCAGTTCAGTGGCTTCTGGTATAAAAGCGCTGCAGAGCTGCACCACTTATGAGATTGAGAAAATCAATAAAAATATTTCACCGTTTTGTGAAGAAATCATTATATATTAATTGCGAGACAAAACAGTAATCTAAAATAGAGCACTTAGTGGTGGGAAACTATCGATTCTTAGTTGAAATTTTGAGATGAAAGCCACAATTTTTATTAGTTGAGCGATTGGATATTTTCACTCAACTTAAAAGAGCGATCCACCTTCTTCGAATAATTTTGGATCTTTCGGAAATCTTAAAATTTACAGGTTTCTCTTTGATTGTGATGGTAACAACCAGGAGTCCAACAGATTTACCATTGTAGTTCTTCCAGAGTAATTATATTCTAAAACCCGCTTTACACTAGACAATATTGATGCAATATAATAGCAATGCAATGCATTGCACTGCATGAATACGATAATTCCATACCGCAATTTATGTGCAATTCTATTTTCAATGACTTGTACGACCAGCTTAAAGAAAACAAAAAGCTTTTTTGCATTTATACTTTGTTATTTTGCGTCGACATTAACTTGCCGTAATGAGATCGGAAATCAAAAAATAACAGGTAGGCGGTGGCGAGTCAAGCCTTGGATTGATAGAATCCACGGAAATGTGGACATTCCGCGAGTTTTTATTGAATCAGGTTATCTAAAAAGTTATACAAATTTTGGGCAATATCAGTCAGTGCTCTAGAACATGCTATTGTATTATGATAATCCTTGGACTTAATGGAATATAAGCAACCATGGTTTTGATAAGTATTAAACTTGTTCTGTTTCTGTAGACTAAACTTACTTGGGAACCGCTACCTTCTTGCTCATATTCATCGAGTAATAAAAAAATTCAAACCATATAAAATTGATGAAAACAGATAGTGCTGCATAAAAGTTTCGAATGATAGGTTAAGTGAAACACCTAGTGAATTTTATCATATCATATTCATGTTGGTTTCCAATCAAGTCACTAAAAAAGAAACCGTAATTGCCAAATAATTGCCTCAAAACTAGCCCCAGCTCTAATTTTAAAAATTGCATCAGCTGATCAGAAAATTGCCGTCACGCATGCGTCATTGGCCATTTCCCATTGCATTACACCAATATTTCATAGTGTAAAGCGGATTTAAGAATGTTCATATTAAATTACTACTGCAAATATTCAGGTAGTATGTACTTACAAGGTTTTAAAATAATATGTGCACTACCATATTACAAGCCTTGCTTTCTTTCGAAAAGATTATTTATTTAAAGTCATAACGCTAAGCGAAATGGCACTCGTTTGTTTAGATACATCAGTCTCACCTAGGTTGAATAAAATAGCGGTAAACGTCAGTGCTAATAGAGTGTATAGACAGTGTTGCCAGATGTAGTTGATTAGCAAAAATCTATATAAAATCTGTATGATCATAAAACTCTGTTTTTTAGTAGATTTGACATCTTATCTGTGGTTAATTTATCAATTCTTTCAAATGCATAGAAAATCTTTAGTTTTATTTCAATTTTCATGACGTCAGATTCTTCAACATTTTTCATATTCCTATGAATGCAATGCCAACAGCCAATAGGTACGGCTAAGAGCATATCTAATGAAATACATATTTGTCATTAATGGCGATCATGATTATTAAATAATATTGTTCTCTCATGCGCATGAAAATTGTCTCTACTTTTTTTGGAAAGCAAAGATGTATGTGGTTAGGCACAGAAACAAAATTCATTTACTTAGGATAAAACTAGAAAATTTCAAAAAAATCATTGAAAGTCTATGAAAAAAAAACTCAAATCTCAGAAACTATGTCTCATACCGCTAAAATTCTGCGGAAGGCTTCAAAACCTCACTTTACAGCCAACTGCCAAATATGAACACGATCAGATGCATATTGTTGGGGATCTGAGCAGCATTTATTGAGTTTAGTAGCTGGATTATTATACAATCCTTTGAAATCGTCGGCAAAGTCGGATTTCGACTAATCTCGATGCGCCAAGATATCGATATTCTTTAGTTTTTCTACCGTGTTCAATTTTAGAATTAATAATTTATTAAACTAAATCAACTTAAAGTATAAAATGATATTTCTTATCAATATGAGAGAATTCTGTATGGAAATCTGTATTCGGAGGCAACACTGTGTATAGGTATCATTGAATGTTATGACGTAGGCACAGACATGTATATTTCAAATCAATTTAGGTTCTCGTCTGTGCTGCTATAACGTCCTGACTAAATTAAACTAAAACCCCAAAAACACATCGAGGACCAAATCGAACAAGGCCATTTAATGTTTTGGTCTGCTCGTAGAATGCATGACAATGGATGAGGCTTCAAACCGTACAATATGCATGGTTATACATTGTGGCGGTGAAGCCTCTTCAAACCTATGCATCCTGGGTGTGGTGTACTTCTATGGCAAAGTCCTTTAACCGCGCCATTATGCCTGTTTAAGCATAACAGGTGCTCTGAGATCTTCCATAGCACCCTTGGTCAGTCTACTGGGTGTTGTACATCCTATGCCTAGGTGTTAACCGATCGAAATCAATGGTTTACATCATACAGGCCGAAGGGCTCCACCTGATTTCCCGATGGCTCTGTGATGTCCACGGGTGCCGGTGCCGAGATTGTGGGTCCTCGCACCAATTTATCCATTTTTCTTGGGAAGGGTAGCTCTATAGCGCAGACAGAACTATATGCAGTTCTGCTATGCACGCTGGGGAATTTTCGTATATGATACTCTGCAGCAAACACATTTCTGTGACAGTCAGAGAGCAAAGAAATCAATTTCTGATGTCAAGAAAGACTCTCTACCTCTAGTGGAAGAAGAAGAAAATTTTTTCTATCAATGGAGCACGGGGGACGACATCAGTCATTGGCGGGCCTTCCTCAAGAACTGATGTTAAGAATCTCCTAGCTTTGGGGAAGAATCAATTAAGTCTGGTGATTGGTGCTTCAACATGCCACTTGTTTAACCAACATTCGAAGAGAATGGAATTGACTGGCTGTTCCTTGTATCGTTGATACACGAACACAGATGAAACTGCCACCTAAGCGAACTATGGACGGTACACCTAGGAACTCCAATACCCAATATTCTTATGGTGAAAGAGAACCCTCAACCCTCCCTGACTACTCGCGGTACTTTTGTCAGTGTGTAATCGGATCTGGGTCTCCAACTCACATAGAAGATAGTAGCATAATAAGTATACAATAGCGCCATCTATGCACGTAGATATATTATTGTTCTCATGAGGCTTTTCGAGGAATGAATACATGCTTCCAATTAGGGTTGCGGAACCTTGTCTCCGCCTCCGTAAAGGCGGTATTTCCACTAGAAATAGTATATCCCCTCCACCGACGTAATATTTTTGCGTAGTTATAACAGAGGTGACAGAGGTCTATTCAATGACAAATGACAACACAGTTAACAATAGCTACCTCCTTGATATGGAAAGCAAGAAGAACTAAACGGAAATCCTTAATTACATTAGCTCAGTGGTTAGAGTATTTGATTCAGAAGCTGGGGTTCGAACCCGAGGCTAGGAAAGAAATTGTTTAGTCACGGTAACGGCCACCATTTACTAGTTAGTTAAAAAGTAACAGTGTAAAGACGCAGTTACAAATCCTACACAGAACACAACGTTCTCCTAGCGCACACAAGCTGCTAGGAACTTCTGAAGCGTCTCCTTGGAAGACCTAGAACCTAGACCAGTATAATCATATGTCAATTGTGGTGGAGATACAACATTAAATATAAAAATAGGATAACGATAAGTCTTTTCCATTAAAAATATTAAGTCTGCTCCCGTCGTTCGCGCTTACTCATCAGCGACCAGCGTCGCCAGGTTCAGTACTAAGTGAACAATGATTTAGTGGAACTGGTTTCATTTATGAACCTCTTTTAAATTGCGGAGCCCTTCACCCCCGCTAAGAAGCCTCAGTTACAACCCAACTTCCAATCCTACGATTGGAACGTTGAATACGTTTATGCCAAAACATATTCAACACAACACCAACTCCTTTTTCAATAAAATTCACCTCTTCACGGTAACAATTCTCAAATTTGAATGAAGTCACTCTTACTTCGTAAAAACTACTTTCAAATTGGTTTATTTTACGACGTTGACAGCTTCAAACTCGGATTCCTCAAACGCCCATCAATTATGTATGGAGAAAACGGCATTCTCTAAACCGAGATTTAGATCTCCGTTTAGAACTCCTCATCGTAAAGCGTATGACCTCGAGCTGACCAATCGCTATTGAGAATTATTTGCAGGGACTAGAGGACAGATCATTTTAAGGCAGCGTTTAGTTTGCATTCAAATTTGCTCAAATCGCTGTTATAGGCTTCGCTCTCGTGTCTTTGTAAACAATTTGTTTTATTTGTAAATGTAGGTACTGTTTTGTTAATTGAAAAGTGCTTATAATTACTTTTCACAACTGAATATTGACGAAAAATTTAAAATCAAACGGAATATTTAAGCTACATTTCGAAGTGTCTCCTACAAGCCGAGCAAAATTTAATAATAACGTATATGATATATACGGATTACGGATGACATAAAGAAATCCGCTATTTCGTTTTGAATGCGTATATTTCAAATCTATTAATTCTATTAGGCAATATGCCTACACTCCGCAATACTGCCTCTTAAATAGATTACGTCACTGCTCAAAAATACTGTAAGTTCATTTGAGCAAGTATTTAGACACACGTTTTTAGATCTAAATATTTGGTTCGTTGGAGGAAGAGCCATATAAGAATATGGCTCTTCCTCATGAATATGTCCCATACTATCTAGCTCTTCTTGAATCTCTCCCTCCGCTGTCCAAACAGACTTCATGCTTCTCCATACTAAATGTTTTCTTATTATATCTAACCGATAACTAATGACAATATTGTGATATGTGTTTTTTTCACTTGAAAGAAAAGCTATCAGCTGGAGTGATTGGAAATAAAGAAGGTCCATATAAATCCAAATGTAAGAAGACTCAGTAGCCAATTATTATTGAATAACTTTCGCCTCTTCAATTTATCGTACTCCTTTATATTTCACTTCTACTTATAATCTTCAACATGATGTAAAAAGGTAAACCTGTTCTTTCTTTATTCAAAGTAAATCAACTTGTGAAAATTTGATATAATACATCATATTTTCCTCCCAATATTTATAATCATCATATTTGAACCATGAAAGTATAAATCTGTTTCAAATAAATAAGCTACTTTAAGAATTTCAAATGCTTCCTCTTTAAATTCAGCATAAACATTAATCGATATTTTAAGAAATTTAAATAAATAAATAGATAATTTATTGGTCCCTTCAAACAAAAATGTGTGAGACAAGTCAGAAAAAAATAAAATAAAATAATATCAATAATTCCGGAACACATCATTATGTAATTCAGTAACAATGTAATCAAATTTTTTAATGATAAAATATTAAAAAAATTGAATCTAATGAGCCTTATTATGAAGCAGCTATTATGTTCGAAATGCTGCAATTGTTCAAGTACCTATAATTACGTTTTCTAGGTTTTTGGTGCTTACTGCTCTTCAAGATGGTGCGAAAGAAATCAGAAAGATCAACGAGGCAATAGACAAGCCTACTTCGGGACAGGAGAAACCTTCTTGTTCTCTCTATACCCTGAACGTGCCAAATATCCCTGGGTCGGCA
Source organism: Halyzia sedecimguttata (assembly GCA_937662695.2). Lineage (NCBI taxonomy): Eukaryota > Metazoa > Arthropoda > Insecta > Coleoptera > Coccinellidae > Halyzia > Halyzia sedecimguttata. Next base: position 65,721,848 of record OW569413.2, on the reverse strand, counting down.
TCGATGCCGACAGGGTTGACCATGGTGCTGAGCTTTTTATGGCTGCTGATACTAAAATGATAACGATCGGTGGAGGGTAAGTCAAAACGGACCTCATCTTCGATGATGAAATATTTTCTTATTATTTCAAAACGTGTATTTTTTAAGCAGGATTTTGAATTCATTAGATTAAATCAAATTATTAGTGGCCGATTGGAAAGTGCCTTTCTGTACCGCGACCAATTATATCTTTGGTGCGTAATCATTTTTCAATAAGTTTTCCAGTTGAATTGCCTTAGGGAAGTTTATAATTTTACTGGGAAACTCGCCTCCAATGTCTGACGGTGACAAAATTGTACCCCCAAGGCCTGAAATTCTAGCTGGTGCCATTCATATGTTTTGTGTTGGGCAGAGGAACCCCGTTCCGCCACTGCGACCAGTCGGTCTATTGTGGCACACCTGAATCTATACTTCACCCACAAGCTCTAGCCTTCTGATAAGGGAGATGAGTCTGGTGGGTGAGAACTTGTCCAGGTCCCGCAGTCTCAGTTTATGCACTCCTAGTTCCTCAAATCCGATCTTGTTCCCAGCGGGGCAGAAAACATGATGTGATCGATAGACTTGTTTTCCTCCAGGCATATTCTTTACTCACAGTAGCTACTCAACCTGAGCGTACTACTACGTGTTTTCTGAAGCCACAGTGACCCATGTACGCAGCTGTTAGGATTATCAGGTTCAACCTGGAAAATTTGAGCCATTGTCGGCTCTTTCAATAATTGTTGAGCGAGCATGTCTGTGACCAGGTATGCTGCTCCAGATTTCCTGGGCTTTTTCTTCCAACCATCTGTTGTTCTCCCATCCTGCTGCCTTGAGAGAGATGCCACAGGGCGCTTCAGATCTAATGAGCCCCTTGGAAGCCTCTCGTGTCTCCAATGAGTCCGCCGCGACCTCATTACCTTCTATGCCCGAGTGGCCCAGAACCCAGATGAGCTGCAGCATGCAGCGCTCACCAGGTTTGGCAAGTGCGGTCCGACAGTCGTACACAAGCAGGGACTTGCAGTTGTATGAAGTCAAGACCTTCAAGGGGACTTGGCTATCCGATATGATCTTGATTCATCCCCCCATCTTTTCTCAAGTATGAGCTTCACGCAGTGATCAATGGCGAAAATGTCTGCATTTCTGCTTGAAAGACAATCGCAAAGATGGATTCAGCAATTTTGCAACCGCCGACCCCCGCTCCCACCCCTTGGGTGAAACGGAGCCATCTGTGCACCAACAGGGATCCTCCCCTCAAGCAGTGGGATCTCAGAGATGGTCCAATCGTCTCTGAAAATAGTATTGGTCTGAGAGCCAGCCGTATAAGAAAACCTAATATCAGCAAGGCTAATTTATTCTGCCTTTTACACTGTTAGATACAGGACTATGATATGTGGAAGTCTATTTAAATAAGTTCTGTTAAACCTTACAACTTATCGCTGGCAATGCTGGATAATAATAATTGGGAAACAAAATTATGTTATTCGCGATGTCCCTAAAGGAAATCGCGGCTCTTCAATAATATCTTCCTTTTACAGTGCTGGTCAAGCTATTTGGATCGATGAAAACATCCGGTTTGGCAAAAGTGATGCTTGTTCTACGTTCAATAACCCTCCTTTGTGCCCTGGTGGAGATTTTGAGATAAGGGTTTTGGAAGTATATGGCTTCAAAATGAACGATTAAAATGAAGTATGACGCTATAACTATATGCACCTCCTTGATTCAAATCGAAATGAATGTGGCTTCAAATTTATTTCTTCTATATAAATGTGGATCATTTTACGCATGCATGAAGAATTCTCAATTTCTTACCCATATTCCTGGAATTTCCCTATAATGATAAGTGATAAAATTTCGTATGTTTGTATTTCAAATGGCAAATTCTAATGGAATCAATGGATCCATACATCGTCTCTTCTTGAGCTCTTCACAGTCTGCAATATCTTTTGAAATCTTGACTTCCTTTACAGCTTCATTTTCATAGTATTCAATATGTGAATGTTCTTCTCTCTCAAAGGCATGTAAACCTGGACTTGAATGGTTGCTTTCCCTGTTTTTTGCATCTCATAACAAGGATTAAAAGATTCAGTCTTTGGTATCAGAACCATTTGTTCATTGGTCTTTCCGATTTGTTTGTCTATACAGGGTTGGGATATAGTATGGATCCAAGTAAATATCTTTAAAACGAAAGTGACGATATTTGTGAAACTTTGTAGGCAAGTACAATGACGTAAAACGCATCTAATGCAATATGTTCTGTTCTACTTCCGCCTTCACGAGAAATCCCCACAACTTTTCTTCCAATTTAAATGGACATCCTGTATTTTTTTGCAGATTTTTCAAATATCTTCTTATTTCGAATTCGTACATACTGAGTTTAGTGGAAATAATTTGTAAAAAAAAACCTGAAGTCAGTACTCTTTGGTCCGCGTGTTCACGGTGGCTAATTTGAATCAAGTGATGAGTACTTCAAGCTCAGTGAATTGAGCGAGCCGGAGATCTACCCAAGGGATAGTGGACACCATTCACTCTCGATTAAAAAATTAACAGTTCTGTATCCAAGCTTCCGTAAGGATAGAGTAACACTTTTGAAAAAGAACACAACTGACTCTCCTTAGTCGCACAAGCTTCTAGAAGTTTCTGAGGGATCTGTTTGGGAAAGACTTGGCAGGGTCAGTATAATCATAATCATGTATATAGCACGCGCGCCAAAGCAGATTGACCCCACGTAAATGCTTTTTTACACTTTTTCTTTCATTATTAAGTCAATCTGCAATTGGCGAGCGTGCTATATACATGATTATGATTATACTGACCATGCCAAGTCTTTCCCAAACAAATCCCTCAGAATCTTCTAGAAGCTTGTGCGATTAAGGAGAGTCAGTTGTGTTCTTTTTCAACAGTGTTACTCTATCCTTACGGAAGCTTGGATACAGAACTGTTAATTTTTGAATCGACAGTGAATGGTGTCCACTATCCCTTGGGTAGATCTCCGGCTCGCTCATTTCACTGAGCTTGAAGTACTCATCACTTAATTCAAATTAGCCACCGTGAACACGCGCGCCAAAGAGTACTGACTTCACGTCAGTGCTTTTTTTTCAAGTTCCTTTAACATATATCACAATATCGACTCAGCAGTCCCAACATAACCCCGCCAACCCAAAAACAGTCACTTCTCTTCTGCGCATGCGCAATCTATTCGCGGCTAAAAGTCCTCTCAAAATCACACGGCCGGCCGGCCGGACCGGACGGACAGAATTGAATTTGACCTCAAATTCTTCGTCAGGGAGTCGAACCCAATATTTTGAGACCATTGTCGAAAAAAAACTTGAAAAATACAGACATTGTGACGAAATGATAGCACGCTGTTCCTTGCGGAACACGCGCGCAAAAACATGAAATAAATCACTTCAAAGTTGAAGAATAGGTAAATGTATTTACTTTGATTAATGAGAATGAAGATTTGAACAAAATCACTTGGAATTTTCACCTGACAATATGCAAGCCTAGCAATGAATTCGTGAGTCACCCTTTCCAAGACGTATTAGTTCACATTCATGAAGAATATTATTTGTCTCAATTCCTGCAGGTACGTTGACCATCTAACGTAAACACGTGATTTTATATTTTCTTTTTACTATAAATAAAATATTTATAGATTGAAAATACGCCCGAAAACGCGTACTCCGGTTTGCGCAAGCCTCGCAAAACGGATCAATAGTAATATCATAAAAAAAAACATTTTTCAATGTTTAATGAAGGTTTCTAATTTTTCACTTAAGTAAATTGTTAATAGCATAACGGAGATGGGACATTTCCTCCTCTTTTTGAACTTTTTTTCAAATTTGAATTATCTCAAATAGTTTTTGAGATATTGGCGAAAAACCAAACCCCCTATTTTTTTAATTTTTTTTTGGTTATAACTAATGCAATTTTTGCGAGCTGCCTTAGCGTTTTCTCAAAAACTATCTACGTGCCATTTCGTATCGAACGACACCTCAATCATAATTTTCGGAGAATACGCTAAAATTTTACTAGACTATTAAGTGAACCATACTTGATCGTAGAATGCATTTCTGCCATTAGTTTGACAACAGTTAACTAGATAGTAGTCGCTTATTTCTTACTACACTGTATTAATCAATAAAAATAATTTCTAAAAACACATCTTTACGTTTCTATTCTCATTAGTTTAAAGTAAATAATTTAATAGGCTTGGATTGTATTGTCAGGAGGTGAACAGCGAGCATTTTGAACATTTGAGGTGATTTTGTTTAAATTATTATTCTCATTAGTCTATAGTAAATAAATTTGCCTTCTCTCTAAATGTATAGTGGATGCCCCATTCAAATCAAAAAAGTTGAAGGCATTTCCGGTTAAACCGGAAGTATAGAAGTAAGTAAAATTATGGCATCAGATGAGTTATGCGTCATTGTACTAGCCTGCAAAGTTTCATAAGTGCCACACTTTTCGTTTTGAAGATATTTACTTGGTTCCATACTTTATCCCAATCCTGTATGTATTAGTTTTTTTTTCAGTAATCCACAAGTAGCTCTGCACACAAAAGGTGATAACGGTGGTTTTTATTGATGAGGCAGAACAGGGTGTCTGCAATTTTCATTTGGACAAGATAATCATTTACACTCAAAAAACTCATTTTCACTCGTTTAATACAATAATTTACAAAATAAACCATAACACATGAAAGCCGAACGAAAATTCTTTACCTTTAACTTCTTGATGTGCACTATTTCGCGCCGTGAGTAGGAATCCCTGACATTGTTGCCAAATTTCTTGTACAAGGCTTGTATTTAAGAGATGATATCGTTCTAAATAAATATCAATCTTAATAATATATCCATTCTATATTTTTTCTACAGAGAGGGACAGGCGATCTGGATGGACGAAAATATACGTTTTGGTAAAACTGATCGTTGCACGACCTTCAATAATCCCCCGTTATGTCCCAAGGGCGACTTCGAAATACGAGTATTGGAAGTTTACGGATTTGCCACCGAACAATAAGAATCAAACTCTGTTTTATTATCTATAACATGTATTTTTTGTTATTCCCACTTTTCTTAAAATTTACAATTTGACGAAATGTACCTGGATTTGTAATTCGACGTTTTCATTCCAGTAATAGACGGATTTCCAGAGATTTAATTTTGACTATTGGAAAGTCGATTTTCCAAAAAATCTTGTTTTCGTTATATCAACGATGAAATTGGGAGCAGCTCGGATTGATAACATTTTTGGGTAGCTGTAAAAGTGGCTGTAGACTAAGCTATATTAAAATACGATCGAGTTGCCTATGCTCAAATTTCATCAATAGTACAATCAGAATTGAACTGACTGAAATATATTGTTCATAAATTTATAGTACTCAGTTTTATAGGAAGTGTTGAACTCAAACTTGACAAATTGCTTCTAATTTGACCAATTTATTAGTAACTGAGATATTGAAAATATAACTTTTTGTGTCTTTATATTTGATATCTAGTCAATATAATCGTAATGCAATAAATGTAGTATTGTTCAGAAATGAATGGATTTGTGATTGGGAAATAGCTTCTCTTTGTATAAGAGGGATGGATATATTTCAAAGCTTTTCAGTGATATAAAAATATCGATTTCTTTGGAATTTCGAAGATGACTGCTAAATGCAATGTTACTACACAATTTATTCTTATTTATTGCCCTGTTTGCAGTGAAATGCTTTAAGATACTCGTGAATTTGTTAATAATAAAATTCGAGATGTGTTAGCTTTTTATCGAAAAAATTATCATGTGCTGAAATCTCTGGAGAATCGGCTGTTGTTCTTGAGCAATCATTGTCATTGAAAGCGTGATTATTCGTGTGAATGACGAAAGTACTAGATTTCTAGTCGTAGTTGTGTATTATTATTGTTAGTTGTTATAAATGTGTATAAATTCAAACTAGTGCAATATTTTATTTATTGTATTAAATTACAATCATGTATATATTAGTTAACGGTTATTGTTAATTTTATTTCATATATTTTAACTGAACTACTTAAGTGAACCAATGTGCCACAAAGTAGTTTTGAAGTTTACAATCATTGACATTGCAAAGATTTAATAGTTCATTGAGACTAGAATACTGATTTTGATTTATTGTCAAATTTTAATTTTAAGTTGACCTGTGACTAATTCTAATCGATTTTTTTTTATTCTATTTTTTATAATTGAACCTCATTAGATGTGTTCTTATCAATATTTTGTGAATACTATGACTTGGCGTTTTGAAATTTTAGAACATATCATGTCATAATATTTATTTCAAGACCAGTTATTCCCAAAATAAACATATATAGCTTTGAGCTTATTGCTTGTGAATGTAATTCCTCATGTGTTTCATGTTAAAATGAAATAGATCGTTTACTATAGATTATGTCTCTCACTATATTTATTACAGAAGTTTCCCGCTAATCCTGCCACTGCTCATTCGAAAAAGGATTGCAAAAATGCGGAATAAGCGTAAATCCCTTTGTACTTGTAATTAATATTTTTCTTTAATTTTACTACTGCAGCTGTAACATAACCTATTATTTTCATGTTGACGTCAATTCAAATTTTGTGTCTGTAATCGGTGGCCCAGTCTAATTGGATGGAATATTCCGCGGGTCAATCTGTTTTGGCGCGCTTGCTGTTAACATGATTATGATTTTATGCTGACACTCCTAGGTCTTCCCCAAGGAGACCCCTCGGAAGCTCCCAGGACCTTGGCGAGTTAGGAGAGTCAGTCGAGTTATGTGTAGGCTTTGCTACTGTATCCTTACATCAGGTTAGGCACCTCACTGTTTATAATTGACCCGATAGTGAATGGTGGCCACTATTGTCTAACTAGATCTCAGGTTCGCTATACCCACTGAGCTCAAAGCACGTGAACACGCGCGCCAAAGAGTACTGACTTCAAGTTACACTTATCAAATAATTTTTGTTCACTTGTTTTCGAGTTATAATATGATGAATTAATTTATTGACAAAGTAGGGTTTATCATTGTGTTCTGTGTTGAATGAAAAACATTCCATGTCGTTTATTATTCGGATACGAATTGAAATGTATTTGAAAATCGGGCTCCTGGAAAGCATTTTTTGCGGTCTTCTCGGCTCAACATTTTGCAGTGTTGTGACATTGTGTTCATGACTCTGTGTTTTAGAATGTTGTGATTTCGGCAGGTAATCCAACCCTGATCTTCGGCATGGCTATTGCGTCTCATTTCATCAATATATCTTATAATTGCTATGTGAAAGTTGTAGTATAAGGCCGGAGCACACCGACTGCATGGCAAAAACAATAAAACCTCTCAATCTTCTTAATGTCCTTGCATCCGTGATTTGGTTGTAAGAAGCAGGCAATCATAATAACTCAATTTTGGGAATAAATATATGATAAAGAAATATATATAATTTATTTGGTATTCTATTTAATATCATTATTAAAACATTAGTCATAATAACTAATGCAAATACAAATATCATCAGTAGATTGCGTTGATAATTTCCTAATTTGATCAACCATGTAGTTTGATTGGTGTAGGTACAGGTGGTCATAAATTTTTGCACTATTGAAATCGCTCTAGCGGTTTTTGGAAATTTAGTCGCAAAGTATCGCTTTACTGGAGAACACACGCATTCTGTGCTAAACATTTTTTAACGTTATCGAATTATAAGAAGCAGCTCTCTGACTGTTTTGGTAGCATTATCAATTATTTCATGGGAACATCTCTGAATTTTGGTTCGTAAATGGATTGTGCATCAAGTATTTGGAAATTTAAGATTTAAATTCGTGAACAATTAACAGTAGACATTTAGAATATACAGCTGTGTCTAAATTGATGCGAAAAAAGAAGGTGGTTCCTTATCAAAAATTAAAGACGGTTTTTCACATTATTATTTGTTCAAAGCCCCTTCCCCTTCAAGTAGCAGCCCTTTGAAATTGTTTTTATTGAATGTCTACTTCATTTGACTCCAACCTACTTGATATTAGTTAATATGACTATATTTGACAGCAGTCTACTTAGTTCTTCAACAGATTATAACTTTATGTGAAAAGAATCAGAGTTATTTTAGTTTTTTGTGTATTTTTGAAGAAAAGGTCAATAATCAAAAAAATTGCGTATTATATTTCTCTTTCAAACCAATTTTTAAATTCGCAAAATGTTGAAGCAAAAAGTTCCGATGCAAAATATTGTAGGGTTTGATTTTCTCATCCTCTTTGTGAAAACATTTCGGAACTACAAGAACTGGCACAGAGTGACATTAAATTAGCGTTAGCGATGTACCATATTTAATTCTTCTGAATTATTTGATAGAGAAGCTATTCAATCAAATAGAACAGCGCGCCAAAAAGAATTTTTTCCACAATTTCTAAGGGCAGTGTCTTGAAGAGGAAGAGACTTCGAACAAAAAATTTCATCAGACCCACATTATTTTTGCTAATAAACCACCTCTTAAAAGTAATATAGAAACACCCTGTTGAGGTCATAGCTTATTAATTAACTTGTTTAATTTTTTCAGAGCATACCCAATAGAGCATTTATGACCCACTCTGTTTATGATGAGTAACATAAATACAGACGAAACATTTGTTCAAATAATATAACAATTATATACTAATAATAATAAATTGTATGTGTCATGGAGAATGTGACAAAATACTGTGTACGTGAACATAAAAGGGCATAGACAAATTAGTTGCTTTATATTATTCATCACAACATTATAAATGTACAAAAGGCTGGAGTGCTTTTAAAGCGATTATCACTCATATATCACATTTATTTTACTTCATACTTAACACATACTCATTCAACGAAAGCATGATAATGTCTTCATAGGGATATAATCTTCTTCTTGCTTGGTATCAGCAAACCTAAACACAAATAGAAATTAAGATATATTATTTCAATTGAATATCCCATAGTAATATAAAGTAAGCATATATTTAAACAAAGAATGTATCTGAAATTAAATAAAGTTGCTAACATAGTAGGGGTGATCTATGCTTTGCTGATTTGTATTTGGCATCAAGCGTTGAAGGGGGTTTGTAGAAGGTTCGGTTGGTCTCACTGGAAAGTGGAGGTTCTAAAGTTTCCTTTGCCACCTTATGTCTTTATGTCAATATTCTACCAGTTACACCAAGTTTCAATTCGATCGGAGCTATATTTTTGGAGTTATCGAGAAAATAATATTCCAGATGGAGATTAAAATTTTCTGTGATATGATCCTCACGGAATTTTACCACCGATTATACCTATTAACAAACTGAAATGTCGCACTTGGATGCGCAACTTACCCTAAAAATTGCAAGTTCTCAAGTTATCGTGAGATAAATGAACTTTTTAATAATTTTCGTAAAATTTTCAAGCGATACGAGTGTTACAAAATTTCACAAATGTCTTTGTGCTAGTATTCTACAACTAGCCAGCAAGTTTCAATTCGATAGGTTGAAGACAAAATTAGTATCCAGAAACCGTTGGGCGGATTATGCCCATTTCCGAACTTGTCCTTCGTATTTGCATGCGCCACCTACTCTGAACATTTCTAGTCGCTATCTCTTTACGGTCGATTATTATCGTGGCAAAGGCTGGCCGGACAGAATCCAATTTGACCTCGGATTCTTCATCAGTGAGTCGAACCTAATCGATAGAATTTATCTTTCAAGCTAACCAGCTTCAGGCGGATTCACTGTACGCCGATTTCAGTGAGGCTTTCGATAGGGTTGATGAAAATTTACTTCTGTCTACTTAGATGGTTCTCTTCCTACCTTTATAAACGAACGCAGCTCGTGAGTGTCAGTCGATTCCGGTCGGCCCCCCTAATCGTTACTTCTTGGGTACCTCAGGGATCTTATTTAGGACCCATACTATTTCTAATATTCCTAAACGATATAGGAAGCTGTTTCAGATTTGTACAATTCCTCCTCTTCGCAGATGATTTCAATATGTTCAGAGAAATCAAATCAGTAAGAGATTGTATAGAAGTTCAGAAAGATCTTGATGCATTTTCAGATTATTTTATACGAAAAATATTGGCCCTGAATATAAATAGATGTTTCTGCATGTCATTTTCTAGAATCCATACAACTATTGAGTTTCAGTATTAATTGGTTGGTTGTGAGGTGAAGAGGATGAACCAGATTAGAGATCTGGGAGTTATTTCCGATCCAAAAATATCGTTCAGAGCTCATTTAGATAATCTCATCAATTAAGCCAGAAAGTCTTTAGGTTTTCTTTGCAGGATATGTAGGGATTTCAACGAGGCAGCTATAAGTCTTATAAGGAATCCATATTATAGATTCATCAGGTTCTTACATTACAAATTGACTGGGATTTATATCACTACTTGTATAAGTCAACTAATATCTCATTATCATATCGAACCATTAGAGCACCGAAGGATAAAAACAGATCTCATTTTCCTCTTTAAGACCATCAATAACTACTATGATTCATCCGACTTCACTTCCATGATAGTTTCATCACGTTCCTACGAGAATGTTTAGAAATAAGTAATTACATACTTGTTTTTGGCAGATTCAATATGAACCTGGCCAAGACTCTCCAATAATGAGAATATGCCATTTTAATTTAAATCAATTCTATAATGATTTGGATCCGTTTTATGTAAATTTAAGTTCATTTAAGCGAAGTATTAGAAGTATTTCCTTTCAGTGATTTTTTTTTGTTTTTACAAGTTGCCACTTATTGTACACCATAGTATATAGTAATAATTTTTTTTGTAAATGTATCAGAGGATACTTGTTTAGGAGTATTCCTGTTTGTATCCCGACACTGAATAAATAAAAATAAATAACATACCTACATCAAATTGCGCCGCCGCCATTATCAGACCTTGTGAGAGGTTGCTGACTCATGCGCATCCTCAATACTCAATCATATTGAATTATGAGCCATTACGACCTCTTGGACTATTACGTTAAATAAAGATGGAACGACGAGGGATAAATTCACGTTTTCGATTTTGACTCCTTCTACCAGCTCAATCGTGTGCGTTGAAATCTTTAAGATGATGCCATCAGCATCCACGAATTGAAAATGCCCTTCTGAACTTACACGGGCTGTTTCCTAATAACATGCTCATAATTATGGAGGTTATTCTTGGGTGCATTTTGATAAAATAAATTCATATGAACATAATATGTCCTAGAGGTCCTAACTTTTAGAAATGTTTTTCTTATAACTTCAGTATGACCCTACATATTCTTTTGAAACATAGTATGCATCAAAAGGCATTTTCTGCCATACAAAATTATATTTTATTCTTGCTAGTTGCGTAAGTGCGGGGTTTGCATTGAATAATTTCAAGGAGAAATGAGATATGCCACTGCTACTTCTTAAAGTAAAAATTTCCTGGTTTTTCTACGTTTAGAGTAAAGTTTTTACTAAGTTGAGAATTTTTGGAAGCGCTGGTGATACTTGATACTGAACAAGGTTTACACTACTGCTACACCAACAGTAACACATTTTACTATCTTTCGCTCATTTTGATAACCAAGTTTTCTTCTTCAGAGACTGAAGGTAAGCTGACATTTTTATTGCTGCGTCATGCTTATATACTAAATAACACAGTCTCAAATATGGTAGTGTGGGGAAGGGACCAACCCCACACAAAATTTATACAATAGGTCTCTTGCATGTAACACGAAATCCCATATAATTATGTTTTTCTGAATCTACTTCAATACCAGATCATCATGTATGCCCTCATCCACTTTCATAATTTATAAAATTTGAATATTGTAAATCCAGAAGCAAATTTTCAAATGAGGTGAAACGCTTCTGAATCGTTGCTATGACGGCTGATGTAATAAAAATGTACCATCTGCTTGTTACAGCCAATGTCGACAGCGAGCCCCTTATAGGGTGCTGTGTTACACTGGAACAAAGAGTGAAACGGACACGAGAAAAGAGTGAGAGCAGATATGACGGGTTACGTCACTCGGGGGGGATATACAGTTGACCCTCGAAATAGTGAACATGGCTTATGATGAACTACTCCAAATAGTGAACAGAAAAATATTTACATTAGGTACTCTATACAATGAACAACTGAAGCCTCGGAATAGTGAACCTAAAGAATTTGACAAGTCATAAAAAGAAAACGATTGTTAAACCTTTTCTTTTGTTTACATTTCGTCAAATGCCTTGGTTAAGCGCATACAACATACAAGATGCAGACTTAGGGAATAATCGACCGGCCACAAAATAAACTGGGCAAAAAATTTATCTCAAACCAGAACAGAAGAATTGTGGATTCACTTATACACCACTACCATGGAGAAATGAAGGCGAAATTACCAGCACTACCAGTATTTGAATATTTGATATCCTTAGAATAACATATCTTTTAAAATTAAATAAATTTTTGTAAAATAGAAATCCATGTAACCGGCTGGAAGACTCAGGTCGATGCCATTTGATTCATAATCAAGAAAGTTGATTTCTCTCTCTCTCTCTCTCTCTCGACCGGCCACTACGACGGTTAATGCATTGAAATCATTGAATGAGGTCATACAGTGGACCGAAGAAAATGAAAATCATGTTGACTACTCCACTTTACTAGTCTTACACAAGTTAAGACATACCATGGTTGAAATAGGGTTAAAAAAATCAAAAAAACAAACAAAAATCACCTAATTTTTTGAAAAAAAACCATAAAGCACCATTTTTAAGAAATAAAATCTCTTATGTTTCTTACTTTGTAAAATAAACAGATGTTCATTCAAGCAAACAATGTTGTTTTTTTTTAACTTCAGAGTGAACAAATCAATATAGTGAACTAGGTGAGCACTAATTCGTTCACTATATCGATAGTGTACTGTAATAGTCGCTTCCAATAATAAAAAAAAATCATGCAAGAGACCTATTCTTATATTCTTAACAAACTCTGCAACGTACTATGAGGTATAGCTCCTCTGTCCTTATTTAAACTATTGTTACATTTAACTATTTTTATACTTTCAAATGCATACAACATTCTATTGTTGGAAACATTTTTCAGTTTCGTAACAAACTATACGACGGACTACAAGGTATAGGTCCTTTGTCTTTATTTAAACTTTTGTTACATTTAACTATTTCTGTATAGTTTAATGTTGTATAGTTTGTGAAGAAAATAAAAAGTGTATAAATTTTGCACGGGAGTGGTCCCTCCTCCCCACCACCTTATTTGACGCTTTGTAATTTAGTATGTAAGGATGAACAACCATATTTGACACTGTGTAATTTATGGTGCTATTCTGCTTTTTATCTGTAAGCTATGAATCTGTAGGTAACGATTGCTCTGTAAGAGGCCGCCTTATGAAATCGTAAATAATGCAATTCTGGAATTGTTCCTGTAACTATCTCATTTACGGTGCTACATTTGAACTACTTTGATAAATTTATTGGAAAACATAACCTAACCCCGTAGAGATAATTTGAAGTTGAAGGTATTTGAGAAGAGTATAATTTATCTCCCCAATATACAGATATGTGTGCCATTATATTTTATTAGGATTTTGTTTGATTGCAGCTTTACTATTTCTAAGAGATGAAGGAAGGAAATGGAATATGCAATATGAAATGAGATATATTGATTTGTTACATGATTTCACGTATAAATAGTCCATATTAAAAATTAAAATGTATATGCCAATCATTATATCACCCACCTTTCCCGCTACTGCAATATGGCATTAGCATTTCTTGTTTGTAGGACTGGTTTCAAAGCATTCACTAAAACCAAAGCGCAATGTATTTTTATTCAATCTGAAGATTGATCATCCGGAATTTCAAATGAATCCATTTGATCACTTAACCGTTTTCTCTCAATTTTCACGGAGTTCCTATTGTAGTAAAAATGATTTTCAAGTCATGTGAAATTACGTACAGTTAGTTGGATACGAGTTTGCTCTAAGAATAAGCCAATAATCCAAGCAATCTGATTCTTATTCACATATCCATTTTCATATTCGGGAAAAAAAACCGTCATGCCGCAAAATCCCACAATAATTCTTTAAAATAACCTCACATTACATCTTCCGATATGCTTCCGATCGCCCCTCGAGTACTCGTAAGGATTTAAGAATATCTGTAAGTTACAGATCGCTCAAAAACATTCCAGAATAGCAATGTTGCTGTAAGGTTATGAAAAGTTACACATTGGCTTATAGATGAAAGCAGAATAGCACCATTAGTATATAAAGACGACGCAGCATTAAAAATGTCAGTTTACCTTCAGACTCTGAAGAAGTTAACTTGGAGCAGTGGTAGTGTAAAATGTGTTCAGTCTAAAGTTCTTACATAAAACAAGCGTTTCAAAAATTAAATTCATTAATTGCATCTCCCTAGACCCCTTACGAGAAAAAACAATCTATTATATTATGTCTCATGAATTTTTTTATTCAGAATGGACCCAAGAATAATCTTCTTACTTATTAGCATGTTATTAAGAATCGCCCCGTATAAGAAGTTATATTTCATTTATATGAATTTTGCAAAAAAATATGTTGAAATTAAGCATATTTAGATATCCAACAATTTCATCACAAATACTTTCTATCTGTAAAATACTGGGTGATTCCATTTAAGTTTGGTAGTGTGTAATTGTGTATTAATAAATACAAACATTATTCTCCTTCATTTGTTCAGAAGCATTGTAAGCACACAACATAAAAGTTTCTATATTTCATACAGATCAGTTTCAGCATCTGTATGAAGAATAGCCAGAGGTGAGACTAACTTAAATTGAGAAAAAAATAGGATCGAAATAAAACGAAAAATTGTATGCCAGATTTTTTATTGGGGTGATTATAACACTTTATAACAAAGGATCTATCACAGTCTATCACACTTATGACACAATCTTTAGAAACCTGGCAAGTTATAAAATATAGAATTTATACTAGTCAACTAAAACATGTTTTTTTCCCAATAAAGTTAGTAAAGAATTTTTGGTTTACAGTCATTATTGACAATCAGCCAAAAGCAAAATAAATCCAACAGAAAACTAAATTGAAAAGCAGTGCAAAATCTGTACAACTTTACCTGTTTGCAAATGAAGGTGAATAATGTTTTATATATGTGAGAAATATCTAAATCTTGTTCTTAGATGGCGTCCCACTAAATGAGTTAGAAAAACATACTAAAACAAACATTTTTCTGTTGGACTTATTTCAGGTAGGCGTTTCAACTTGTTCATTAGTCAAATATGTCTCCACAAGTTGCCTTCATAGAACATGAAATTTAAAAGACGTAACTTAAATATCGGAGTTTTAGACCAAAACCGAAGCAACAGTTGAAACCCTTTTATATTTTATCAAATCAAAAATAGGAAAATTTCAATAATAATAATCATATCACTTGAAAAGCATGTCATCAATGCTTTTCCTTTAAAATCATAGTTAGAACAAAATACTAAACACTACGAACTACATTATATAAAACTATATGTCCTAGAACTAATGTGTGGAAACATTTGTTACTCGATCATCACTAGCAAAAAATAAAAACAATCAAAACGGAGAACTTTTCTGTACAGGTACCATCTTGAAACCATCACCAGGAGCTATATAAGAAAATTTATTTTTAACTAGTGTGACTTAGTAACAAGGAAAGTGAAATTATAAGAAATTGAAAGTACAGGAAGCTATATTCGAGTAGATTTTACTGATTCGTCATTAATATTCTGATACTATGACTATATATAGAATTTTAAGAAACGAAAAAACAGCTTTATGAGAGGATTATAAATTTAATGATGGAGATTTCAAACTCACATTGAGAGATATCCCCTTGCCTGAGATCTTCTGCGACCGTACAAGTATGCTAAGAGTACAATCACGACCAAGGCAGCTAGAGCACATCCAACTGCTATTGGGACTATGTCTGGAGTTGAATGGAGGCAATTGATCGCTGAAACAAAATTTACTGTCGATAACTTGTTCATTTAGTGAACAAACAAACTTCTTCCTTGGTTTGGAAGAGCTTTGTTTCCGAGATACAGAGTAAAAGCTGTAAAATAAATTGAAATTAAAAAATTTAATACAATTAATATTCTGATACAGGGTGGGGCAGAATTAAGAGCTTTTTCAGAGGACCTGCAACCGCGCCCTATCATTAGGGGGTGGTAGGAACGATATCGGTCGTGTTTCTTGCATATTAGCATTTAGATGGACCCCTCAGCAGCACTCGTACGCTGTGAAGGCGCATTACCATAATGGTAATTTAACAACAACCATCACTGCCCAAACCGTCAGACGAATTTTACACAAGAACCTACATCTCCACCCATACAGAATCCAAAATATATATCTAGTCTCTTAAAGAAACAGACAATGTGAAGATTTTTCAGATTAAAGGCAGGTTTATACACCAAATAAAATAATAAACAAATTGAAATAAAATAAGTGTTAAGATATATAAACTAACATTGGCAATACTGTGTATTTATTAGGTTGCCAACATTGACAGTTGTCTGTCAGTTAATGTAAAAATGACAGACCTTTATAGAATATGTTTTTCATTTATTCGTTATAAGAATGCTGGTGATAAATGGCGGTGCCACATGTATGAAGCTAATGTTAATTAAACTATAAAATATCAATCTACTGTGTTATTTATTCGAGTTCGATTCACACAATTCTAATATGGTAGCAGAGCGTGGTTAGTGGAGAAATCGAATCGAGTGAAGATATTTTATTCTCAACGGAAATCTGAAAGACGAATATCACAACGAAGAAAATGGAGAAAGATGGTATCATCCCGAAGTTTGAATCTGGCAGGTCAGATTATGATAGATGGAGATTTCAGTTCATGTTGCTAGCTGAATTTAAGGAATTTGCCGAAGCTTTAAAATATGGGGTTAAACCTGAAGGAATCACCGAAGGAAATTGGAACAAAATGGTCGCCAAAGCGAAATTTTACTTATCAATGGCGGTCGAACCTGATTTAATCATGGAATGTGAAAAACCTAGAGATCTATCTATCTATCTATCTATCTATGTTTATTAAACTGGATGGTTTATTCATGAGAAAATCAGAAGCCAAGCAGCTGATGATTGAAAAACAATTAAATAGTCTGAAATTTGACGAAGATGAACCAGATAAATTTTTCGAATTATTCGACAGAAGAATTATGGACCTAAAAAATGCAGGTGGTGATGTCACAAGAAAAAGAAGATTAGGTTACTTAATGCTGTGTTTACCTGAAAGTTATAGACACTTGATGGAAACAATCGATTTACTTCCTGAAGATCAACGTACTGTAGAATATATTAGAGAAAAAATTATATCTCGAAAGTTATATGCTAGTCCAGAAGAGTTTAAAGGAAAAACTGAAAATCTCAAGAAATATGAAGATCCAAGTGCTTTCAGAGTAACCATGAACAAAGCAATTATATGTTATGGCTGTCAAAAACCTGGTCATATCAGAAGAAATTGTCCATCAGAAAAGTATTCAACTACCAGGGGTTTTGCTAGAGGAAGATATCAGAGAGGTAGATATTCGAATAATCCGACAAGAGGTGCCTACGGACATAATGGAAACAGGCAAGGTTTTGCAGGAAGTGCTGAAGGTGCTGCTGATGCCAAAGCAGAAGAAATGAGTAGTTTGAATGCTGAAGTGAATGTAAGTGAGACTACACCAGGTGATACGAAGAAGTTGGTTTGGCTAATCGATTCTGGATGCACACATCACATTGTAAATGATGATAACTTCTACTATTCTTGTAGAACTTTAGACAGTCCCGTGAAAGTAAAGGTAGGCAATAATAATTGTGTTGAAGCTACTAAACTAGGTAATATATCATGTCTTATTGATAATCGTAAAGTTAATATCCAGAATGTTTATTATGTACCAAAGATGACTAAAAACTTATTGAGTGTATCTGCTATAACAAATCAAGGTAATTCAGTTTTCATGCATGCTAAAGCCGCTGAAGTTTTTGATAAAAAAGATAAACTACTCTTTAGGTCAGTTATGCAAAATTCATTATATCCTGTAAGTTGTATTGTTGATAGGAATTATTCAGGTCATATATATACTATGTATTCCAATGTAAACATAACCAGTAAGGAAAAATGGCATAGAATTTTGGGTCATGTAAATTTCAAAGATCTAACAAAAATGGAAAAATATAATGTTGTAAAGGGTTTGCCACGATTAGAAAATGAACATTTACAGTGTGAATACTGTTTGGAATGCAAGATGACTAGACTAAAATTTTAAAATAATAGAAAACGAGCGAAATATGTAGGTCAGATTGTTCATACCGACGTAAAGTATATGGATATAGAAGGTTACAAAGGTCAGAAATATTTTGTAACTTTTATAGATGATTACTCTAGAGCTGCACGAGTTTTCACAATTAATTCGAAGACCGAGGTTTTTAATTGTTTCAGATCTTACATACATTATGTAATGAATATAACAGGAAATAGGTTGCAGGAGGTTCGCTGTGATAACGGAAAGGAATATTTGAATAAGAATTTCTCTGAATTTGCTGTGGATAATGGTTTTCGGATTAGGCCTAGTATAGCGTACAATCATGAACTGAATGGGGTTGCAGAGAGGTACAACAGAACTATAATGGAACGTGCAAGGTGTCTTCATCGTGAGTCAAATTTAGATAGGAAATATTGGCCAGAGTTTGTTAAAACAGCATGTTATATTGGGAATCGTTTATTGAATTCAAGTACATTTGAAAAGTTAACACCTTACGAAATTTTCACAGGTAATAGACCTTCTGTAGAGAACATGAGGCAATATGGTAGTGTTGCATATGTTAAAGTTCCAGATGAGTTGAGGACTACTCAGGATAGTAAGGCTGTTAAAGGGGTATTAGTAGGGTATACAGATTTAGGTTACCGAATTTTACTTAAAGGAAGAGTGGTCGAAGCTAGAGATGTTCGTTTCATTGATAATTTCTCTCCTTGTATTGTTATCCCTGATGATATTCACGAGGATGTTTTAGAGGAAGGTGAGGCTATTGGTAAGGAAGCAGTTGAAGTTGAAAATAATGGGGAGTGTGTTCAGGAAGAGGCTAGGCCTGTTCGTCACAGAAAATTACCGTCCCGTTCCGATGAGGAAATTTTGGACAGGGATGATAGGGAGTGTTGGTTTGAGGCAATGAATGATGAAATTAAGTCCTTGAATGATTGTGGTACTTGGGAATTAGTTAACATTCCAAAAGATAAAAAAATAATTGATGTAAAGTGGGTTTATAAGTTGAAGTCAAATGGTTTGTACAGGGCAAGATTGGTTGTTAGGGGTTACTAGCAGGAGAAAAGTTTATCTGATATTTATGCACCAGTTGCTTGTATTGGAACTCTCAGAACATTGTTATCGGTCATGGTTACAAAGGGTTTCATTATTCATCAGATGGATGTCAAGACGGCTTTCTTGAACAGCGAAATTAGGTCAGAGGTCTACGTCAGGCAACCTGATGGATACAATGGTGGTCATTCAAAAGTCTTTCGTTTAAAGAAATCACTTTATGGGTTGAGGGAGTCGCCTAGAAATTGGTATGAGTGTTTTGATGATTTTATGTCGGAGTTGAATTTCACAAGAAGTGCTGCAGATATTTGCTTATATGTGCATAGTGATGAAGTTGTTTGTATCCTGTTTGTTGATGATCTGTTAATTTGTGGCTCAAACATGTCCATTATTGATCACATCAAGGATAAATTTAAGAGGAAATTCGAGATGACTGATTTAGGTGAAGTTAGCACTTATCTAGGAATAGATATTTCATATGATGGAAAAACTATGAAATTAAATCAAAGAAGGTATATCAATAAATTAGCCCTTGATTATTTTGTTACTGAGTCGAATGTTAAGCATACTCCAATGGAAGAAAATTTAAAACTAGAACGTGGTTCTGAAGATAGTACATCTTATAGAAGTTTAATTGGTGCCTTGGCGTATATTGCACATGCTACTCTGATATTGCTTTCTCTGTAAATTGTTTGAGTAGGTTTCAATCATACAGTTCACCATCTCACTTTAGGTATGCTTTAAGAATTCTCATATATTTGTATCATAGTCAGGACTTGGAGTTGTGTTTTGAAAAGGGTTTTGAACCTCTGTATGCATATTCTGATTCGGATTGGGCTGCTGATTCTGTTGACTCTAAATCCGTTACAGGCTTTGTCATCTATGTGTATGGGAACCCTGTTGTATGGAAGTCTGTGAAGCAAAAGACTGTGTCCAGATCCTCAACATTCGCTGAATATTATGCATTGGCGGATTGTATTGATGAAGTACTATATGTTAGGGATATTTTGTTGGATCTGGGCTGTGACAAAAATGCTTTAAAAGGTATTAAGATTTTTGAGGACAATTCTGGTGCCATTTGTTTAGCCAGGAATGGTAATTTCACAAAGAATTCACGTCATTTAAGGGTGGCTATGCATCTTGTTATGGACTTGATAAATAATGGCGAAGTAGATGTAATAAAAGTCGATTCAAGTTCTAATGTGGCAGACATCCTGACAAAAGCTCTAGGTAGAACTAAGTTCAAGAATAATTTATCCCATTTGAATTTGAATTAATCATAAGATGTTATATTAATGGAACAATATTAGTTTAAGAGGGGGGTGTTAAGATATATAAACTAACATTGGCAATACTGTGTATTTATTAGGTTGCCAACATTGACAGTTGTCTGTCAGTTAATGTAAAAATGACAGACCTTTATTATTATTATTATTATTATACTGATCCTCCTGGGTCTTCCACAAGGAGACCCCTCATAAGCTCTAAGAGCTTGCCCTGAGTTAGGAGAACCAGTTGTGTTCTGTGTAGGCTTTGTTACTGTGTCCTTACGCCACCTTAGGCACAGCACTGTTAATTTTTGACCCAACATATATGTTTTTCATTTATTCGTGCCACATGTATGAAGCTAATGTTAATTAAACTATAAAATATCAATCTACTGTGTTATTTATTCGAGTTCGATTCACACAATTCTAATAATAAGAAAGTTGAATGTTGAACAAGAACTAAAGTTGGCCAACTCTCATCCTTATTTCTTATTTTATTTTGTTTGGAAAATGATAATAATGCGCATGCTCAAAGTGAAATTCACAGAACTTATTTTTACTTAATTATCAAATAGCTCATTCTTCCCATCCTCTTAGCCCTTAATTCTTATTTTACTTCAATTTGTTTCTCATTTTATTTGCTGTATAAACCCTCCTTTAATTAATAAAAGGGGGAAAGCCCATATCTCCGAAAGTATTGGTTTCTCAGAGTTGAGAATGATGTCAATGGATTCTTTTGATAGAACTGCATCATGAAAGAAATCAAATTCAAACAAGAGCGCCAAAAACCACGAACATACCCGAGATATTCATTCCTCAAATCCACTCTGAATATTATACTACATATATCAATTGAAACTTAGCCAATATTTGAGTTTTGTTTTTACTGGAGCTATTCTGAACCCATTCTGATAAACTTTGTAAAAAAAAATTATATATTTCCATCATCAGGCCCGCCGTAAGCGGGCGTGCAAGGCGTGCACCGCACACGGGCGCACGTCCAGGGGGGCGGCAAATCGAGCGACTCATCACGTAATTCAAGTCATTGTCTTAATACCCACCCCACCTCAAGTTTCTTGTGTATAGGAAATGTCATCGCATGGAGAAAAACCGACCGAATCACGTTAACAACGCCATCTATTGGAATCCATTAAAACTAAGATGCAAATCCAAAAGTCGTCTGTCATTCTATGAAAAGCAGGACAAGCGAAGTTAGGGGAATCCCCTCTGAGCTTTCTTCTCAGTTAGCAGGCGTAGGTAAGGTACCCACGGGGGATGATGATCCCCCCCCAATGTTGAACGGAGTTAGCAAATTTTCAACACAATTGGAAAATTTTCGAAGGAGTTGGAAAAAATTTCGAAGAAGTTGGAAAAACTTCAATGGAGTAGGAATATTTCCTGGTACCAATTTGAGCTGTTTGACACTGTCGGGCAGCATTTTAAAAAGCTTTAATTTCTATTGAATTGGCGATTCAAGTCGATCTCCGAGCCACCTGGTGGCGAATTTTGAAGCGTCGTGTATGGGTAATGGAGTTTGTTTTGCTTTGAGATGGTATATTTCTTAACGCATTAACTGTTGTTTGTGAGGATTGAATGCTTAAAATGTATTTTTCTGCACTTCTTTCATCTATTAGACTATTGAGGTTAATGATAAATTACTTCAAATGTCCAAATCAAAAGTGTTTTGTTGTGTTTATGGATGTAATAGTTTGGCCAACAGGGATAAAGTGTTCTGACATGGAATCTGGTTCCCAAAGTAGAGGAATGACAATTATGTTGTGCTGTGGTGAACCTATCAAACCCTATTTTTTTTCCGAAGATCGTTTCTGAACGTAGTTTTTTTATTTTTGAGGCCTAATGTACTTTTCTTTCTATTTATTATTTTGTATAGCTCCATAATACGTCAATATTGCCCAAATGTATTTATTGCTCATTTGGTATAAATTTCACATTATATAATCTGAATCGCATTGTAGTGCTTTGAAAAACCTCACCCTTACCACCTTGTACCTACATAATTTTATCAAGGTATTATTTAAGACCTTCAGGATAAGTTAATGAAAGTTTCATGGAACGTCACACATATTTAATTTATACATTAATATATACATAAATAAAGAAACGAAACAGAGTATAAGACATTCAATGTCAAAGTACTTATGAGCCAATCAGAGGAAAACTGGTATAACTCACAAATTTCGAATTGTTGAGTTGATACTCATATTTTGGTATGTATTTCATTCCCTGAATGAATGGTATAAGTCGAAACAATTTTGTGACCGAGTTAGAGCCTGTTGATGTTTTACCTCTCAACGAAATGCCTTGATTTTTTGAATCCATTGAAAGGTAAAACCTTAAATTCCCAACAAATCACAAATGGAGTTATACCACTTTTCCTCTGAGCGGCTCTTATATCTCCAGTGATGTAAGTATGTGAGTAAGTACCTATGTAAACACTCGCATGTTGTATCATTAGCTGATACAATCCTATTTGACTGTATTCATTCAAATTGATATTATATATTCTTCTGAATCAAGATCAATTTGTTTAACAATAAAGCATATGTATGACAGTAAAAGAAGTGTTCTCAGGGGGGGAACGGCTTTATATTTGGTGCTCTTCTCATTTTTTTTATTTTTCCACAAGCGCTTGAGGAGGTCAGTCCTGAAACAAAAAACGCAAGGAAAAGCAAAATATCTAAAAATTATATTGTGTATATATTATTCTCAAATTGCAAGTCTTGATTCAGACATCAAATAAATTAAAATTATACAACCTTGTGCAATGTAGAAGTAGAGCTGATATATGTTTACATCTGCCTCCTAAACCAGCCTTACAAGAACAGCTAAAAGCTGATATTCTTGCAGACCTTTCATCCGATATAATTTTTCCTCTTATTTCGTGAGGATCTGTTGAGAGGGCTGAGGTTTGCAAACACAAACCGAACACTTCTAAGCATCGCTGACTTTTGCCCAAACTTCCACACATAATAATGTGACCGGCATTCAAGACCGCTTCTCCTAAAATATTTGATCTTTGGATAATGCATGATTACTTATAAATTTCAATGAACTCACCTTCTATCACGTTCCTACTATTAGGCGTTGCTTCCAAATATCGGAAATACTCACTAATGCTAATAAACACACTCTTTTCTCTTTCCATCTTAATTTTTCCTCGCAAATAACCTTATGTCAGACCTAATGTTTACAAATCTTACCCATACAGGCAAACACGTGGTGTAGAGGGCGCAGCCTACCCTTGAATCGCGTATTTAGCAACGTAAATATGTGAGTACGCAGTTTGCTCCTTTTTTGGCGCTCTTGTTCCTTTGAACAGAGTGCTTATCAATTTGCCTAAATCTCTGTAATTTTCGAATTACAGGTCCGGCAGGCCCTCTGTTAAGACGATAACTCTCGAACGGAATGAGGTAAACAGTTGAAATTTTCAGAGTAATCTCGGTTAATTTCGTTATTGGACAAAATCGGCGTAATTGTTTCGGAGTAACGAAAATAAATTTTTTTTTCACATTACAAATTTCAAATTAAATTTTTTTT
Source organism: Halyzia sedecimguttata (assembly GCA_937662695.2). NCBI lineage: Eukaryota > Metazoa > Arthropoda > Insecta > Coleoptera > Coccinellidae > Halyzia > Halyzia sedecimguttata. The sequence goes on along the minus strand of OW569413.2, from coordinate 65,697,702 downwards.
AAAATGCAATTTTGCCATAAGAATCCAAAGATATCATTTTCAACTCTAACAAGCTAATACTTTCGGAGATATGATTTTTCAAAATTTCAATAATAAATCGTACCTACTTCTATGTTTCCAACTTAGACCTTATTAAGTCTATGGTTTCCACAGAATGCTGTACTTAATTATTGTATCTATTAATAATTATATTATATGATATGTGTTCCGGAATTGGAATTTTTTTTGGAATCCTTCGTGCACAGTTGTAAAATTTTCAATGCTTTTCACCTCTAAAAATTTGGCTTCAGCCCGTCCCTGACAAACTCAAATTTCGCATTCAGATGCTCAACCTACCCTAAAAATTGCTATTAGTCGCTATCTCTTTCCGTTCTCAGGTTATCGTGAAATAAATATTATTTTTTAATAATTTTTGAAAAAATTTCTAGTGCAACGAATTTTGAATAGAACCAGAAATAAATATGAGATGTATCTTATCGATTTTGACCATGGATTCTTGATCTTCATTCCACCATAATGAAAAATTTCCATTTCCACCATAATGAAAAAACATTAATTATCCTTTTTTGACGAAACTCAGAGTAAGTAGTCGTAGGGCGGCATAATCAGTATTGCACGCGGGCGATCAAACAGCTAGCGGCGGGCCTGTCCATCATCATATGGATTATCCACGGGCATTAAAATATCACCAAAAAGTATAATATCATATTATAATCCTCATAATTCTATGATAACTGAAATGAACTGACTCTCTCTTATAGGAAAACGAGATGACATGTACGAGCATGAACACAGATCATATAATAATTCATAGTACGGTTTATTATTGAAATTTTTAAGAATCATATCTCCGAAAGTATTAGCTTGTTAGAGTTGAAAATGATATGAATGGATTTTTATTGTGAAATTGCATCTCAAAAAAATTTAATTTGAAATTTGTAATCTAAAAATAAAAATTTTTGTTTTCGTTACTCCGAAACCATCAGGGATTTTGCCCGTTATCGAACTTAACCGAGATATTTATCTCCAAACCTACTCTGAAAATTTCAACTGCCCAGCTCATTCTTTTCGAGAGTTAGGTATTGTAGAAACAATATTTACAAATTTTTGAAATTTTTTTTTACACTATACGGCAATCCGATCAATACAAAACTTCCCATGTATATAAAGGTCATGATTCTACAATTTGATGCTAAATTTCAGATAGATCGAGTGATCGGTTCCGGAAATATTCATAAAAAATGTTTTGACTATAAACGGCCATAACTCCGAAACCGCTTGGTGGCTTTCGCCCGTTAACGAACTCGTTCGTGATATTTACGCTCCTAACCTACCCTGCAAATGTCAATCCTCCTTTCGATCGAGAGTTAACGTGCCTACGGCTGGCCGGACAGAATTGATATCGACCACGGATTCTTGATCGGTGGGCCGAACCAAATCGTTAAAGACCATTTTCATCCAAAAATTACAGACATTTGGACAAATTGATAAGCACTCTGTTCCGAGGAACAAGAGCGCCAAAAATGAGGACATTGTACGTGTATGCCAGAACGGACGACTTATTCCTGGAGTTATTTTTAATAAAATCGGAAAAAAACATCGGAAGGAGCTATTCACGAAATACTACATGAACATCCACGCCGTATTTTTAGCGTTAACACGAGAAAAAATGCATTGGGCCACCAAGGTATTGTTAGAATTCTGAAATTCACATGATTTGAAATTTCAGAAGTAGATACCAGTTCAAAATGTTATTTTCACATTATCTGCTAAAATACAAACCCTATCGAGCTGAAATCTGACACTCGATTGTAAAATGGCGGCTTGAAGGTTTGGCCGGAATCTGACAGATAGTTTGTGAAATATAATTTTTTTTCTCTAGTGTTACAATCCTCACCAAATTTATAGAAATTTGCATGTTGACAATCTAAATCTAATTTCCAAGTTTCAGTTCGATCGGATCTTTATTTTTCGAGTTATTGGGGAAATGATTTTTAAGATGGGTATAACTCATCTCAGTCTTTTGACTGAGAGCTGTATATGTGTTAGCAGAGGTTGGTGTAACGGGGTACCATACAATTCGACCTATGATACAAGAGCTTAGGGAAAAACATCAGCAAAAAACCCTTTCTCCCCGTGAGTGTGGTGATTTGTAACTATTGCCGATTATCCCCACATACGAACATGACCGTCGCATTCGGATGCGCAACCAAACCTGAAAATTGGAAGTCGCTATCTCTTTCCGTTCGATAGTTATCGTGGCAACGGCCGGCCGAAAAGAATAGAATTTGACCTAGAGTTCTCCATCTGTGCCTTATGGGTTGAGATTATTTTCCGAAAAAAATTCCAAAAATTACAGATATTTGGGCAGAATGATAGCTCGCTGTTCTCTAGAACATGCGTGCAAAAATGCATGATATTTACTTACCATCTCCGAAATCTGTAGTATTGGTAGTTCTAAATGCCTCGATCTGAACTTGGCTGACCTTCAACATCGCTTTACAGTTGCTATTATTCTTGGGGTTAATCAAATCGAGGGTTTGCTCCTTGCTACATACGTAAGAATGTTTCAATGGTGTTGCAAAGACAGTATGATTGTAGAGGAAATTCATCGGACTTGTAGCTGAAAATAAAACATATGTATAAAACTTGTATTTAATGTGATCAATAAAATAGAAAACGAAATTCACAAAATTTTGTTCACAACACAGATTCTGAAATAATACCATCAAGACTTTTTTAACTAAAATAAATTCTGGCAAAAAATAAGTCTTCGATTTCATTTTGAAAAAAAAAATTTCCCAGATTTTTTTAAACATTTGTATAAAACTTAAATGTAAACATTAAAATACAAAACAAAATTCCCAAATAAATTCTTCACAATAAAAATTGCAAAACGATACTATCAAGGCAGTTTTGAAAGAAATAAGTTCTATTCTCATGCTGTGAGTGATAAAATTTCCCAAATTTTTTGTGTTTTATTCGCAGTCAGGTAGCTACACCGGGAACTATGTATCTCCATATTAACCGAGGGAACTTAAAAATATACTTACTATTAGGTACATGCAATCCGTTCAAGGTTACAAGAATATGATCAAGACCAACTTCAGATGTATTTGTGTTATTCAAGAAATTGAATGTGACATAGTTGGTAAAATTCTTTGCATCTGACCACATGATAGAGATCTGATTAGTTTTGGCATTGTCACATGTACCGTTAGCTGTTGCATTGGCAGGAACATTTAGAACTGCTTTTCGAGTTTGATTTTTCTCCTCATAGTCAACCTCTGCAAAAAGAAAAAAAAATACCATTTATTCCCGAACGATTCATTTTAAGGGATGAAGGTTGCAAAGAGAAACAAGCGTTCCTAAATCGGTTTCCAGTGATTTCTCCACTAGTTCTTAAATAAAAAAGAAAACTGGTAACGGAAATGTGAGAATACATATTATCAAATCGAAAACTAAAGAAAATTGTTACATTTAGAACAAAAAATATTATCTCTAATGTAAAATTTGCCGCATTTTTATAATTCAGAAACAACTCTTCATAGTTTTGTTTGTTGTTTGCGGATATTCCTCACCTATTTGCAAGGCCATCTTTGCCAGAATACATGTTATGTTGGTGCCATGTTTTGTAACATTCCAGGTTCCCACATCAGGCTTGCCAGGATTAGGTGCAGGCGTCGTAGGGGTGGGCTTAGCCGTTGTGGTGGTGGGTACTGGAGTGGTCTTGGCGGTTGTTGTAGCAGAAGTAGAAGTTGTTGGTTTGGGTGTGGTCGTTGGTACAGGCGCGCTTGTGGGTTTTGGAGTGGAGGCTGTTGTGGTAGGGGCTGCTGTAGTGGTAGTGGGGGTGGTTGTTGTTTTAGAGGGCGTAGTTGTTGGAGCAGTTGTGGGTTCAGGGGTTGGATTTGAATTTGGTGGCAATGGACCAATCGGAATATCTTGTATATCTTGACTCTTTTCTTGAGTACCTGCAAAGAAAATTAGATTAAACTAATATTTTATTTTCAAGAATTATTTTTCATCCATATAATCGTTGTACGAGAAAAAAATGTGCGAAAGCTTGAAACACTATTTTTGCCATTTTTATCATGTTTATTAAGTTTATGGTGGGTAAAACGTGACCCTTTAATTTTTTCCAAAGTTTCACTGTCTGAAACAATGAAACGGCTGGCTAGATCGATTTGAGATTTCACAGAGTTTATTGAGTTGTAAAAGTCATGCTTGACATTAGTCATTTCATGTAATTTAGCCACCAATTTTCCAAAAAACCATTAAATTACCCAATATTTTCGAATTGATATAAAGGACTAAAAACAAAATTATCAAGTTCATGAACACAATTAAATATTTTTGTGGCGCTATTCCTTGGTATTGCTTCACAACCAATATTCCTAAAAATTTCGGTTGAAAAATCTAAAAACTAAAATCTTGGAGCTTCAAAATCCTAAAACAACAATTTTCCACTGAAATAGAGCTTGTCCAAATATCACCGAAAAATTTCGAACATTTGTGTGACCCTTTAATTTTTTCCAATAGATTAGATTTATTTTTATATATTCATTAGCGATCACTGCGATCAGATTTCAAATTTAACCCCAATATAAACACCCCGCCGTAAATGTTAAATGGAAATATGTATTTATCATTTTTGGTACATTAACTCTTTGTTCATTTCACACTTGCTAGGCTGCAGCCCCAAAGCCTTCCCCCCCCCCCCTGACTGCATCAGTTTATGTGTATGGTATATAGATCTTAGCAAAACGGACAAATGTGAAAAAGTGTCAGAAGAGTGTGAACGTAACAGGTTCAACTTGCTAACAAGTATATACAATATATTTTCCTGCAATAAAAATCCAAACTGGCTTTCAAAAGTAAATGAGCTGTTCTATTCAGATTTCAAAGGCAATGCTGCAACTGTGCATGGAATATACAGGCACCACAACCCTATGAAGAATACATGATAAGAGACCTGCATTAATATATTAAAGGTACTGAAATATTTAAGTCAATCAATCTATTTTACTTCCTCACTGAAAGAAAAGTGGAAAAGCCCTGTATATATATATATATATTCTTTTGAACTTGAGCATTACAATTTGTTTTGTATCTAACAATAAAGCATGTGTATGAAAGAAGTGTTAGCAGAGGTTAGTGTAACGGGGTACCATATTATTTGATATAATATGATACTAGAGCTTAGGGAAAAAACCTCAGCAAAAAAACCCTATCTCCCCGTTAGTGTTGTGATTTATGAAAATTGATTTTGTTAACAAAATATGCTGAAATATTAAATATTGAAGGGCATCTTTTTCTTCATTATCGCTTCTTCCTTCAACAAGCAGAGAAGATTCTCCAAGGTCCGAAACCCAATCTGGAAAAGGAAAAAACAAAGGGAGAAAACGAACAAATTAAAATGGAATATTCTATATTTCATTAAATAGATTTGAAACTCGCTACCCATTCTAAAAAAGATTCAGAAACATTATGAATAGCCCTAAAACCATCTTTGAATCTATATATGCGACAATTATTAACTAAATGATCTATGGTTTCCTCTGCTTCCCCGCATTCACAACTAGGACTCTCAACTGAGTTCCACCTGAAAAGCATGCTGTTGCAACGACCATGACCGGTTCTTAGACGATTCAGAATAGACCATATTCTCCTTGGAAGATCAAACCCCGGAACTCTATCTGAAGGATCAGAAATTAAATCTTTGTTGAATAAATTGCAAGAAATCCATTCAGACCGCCAAACTTCCTTGTCACTTTTATTCGAATTAAGAAAACAGTTGGACCATAAAGGGTTTCGTGACTTCAATCTCGGAATCTTATTGCCTGGAATGTAGGAGATAATCGGAAATGAATTCGGAAAAGAATGAAATTTATTCCAAGAATTTGAAACAGCAGTCTGCCTGCGAATGTGTGGCGGGACAATGTTTGAAAGAACTGGCAACCAATGAATAGGTGTAGATCTAATAGTTCCAGTGATGATTCGCATAGATGAATTCAACTGTGCATCAATTTTTTGAGTATAAGCACTATTGAACCAGACAGGGCAACAATATTCAGCGGCAGAAAAAACCAAGGCTAAGGCTGCCGTTCGAAGAGTAGCTGCATCAGCACCCCATGAAGTACCAGCTAATTTCTGTAGAATATTATTTCTCGTTTTCAACTTCAGACGCAAGTCATCTAAATGGGCTTTGAAATTCAAAGATGAATCTAGTTTCACTCCTAGATATTTAGGATAAAAATTATGTCTCAAGAAAGAATCACCGAAAGTTACACTCAATGTTCTATATTTTTGGTGATTGTTCAAATGAAAGCAAGAAACCTCAGTTTTATTTGGATTCGGACACAAACGCCACTGAAATAGGTACTTTTTCAGAATATCTAAATCTGCAGAGAGATTATTTTCTATACTTTCGAAATCACAATGACGAAATGCAAGGGCAATGTCATCAGCGTATATGAATTTCTCAGACGAAGTAGCAGGAATATCACACAGATATAAATTGAAAAGAAGAGGTGCTAAAACTGAACCTTGTGGGAGACCATTATTCAAATTCTTGAATTTACTACTATTATTATCAATAAAAACACGAAACCTTCTATCCGAGAGCATATTTTCGAGTAATCGAACCATTTTGCCACACTTTAAATGAGTATAAAGTTTAAAAATCAAACCATCTTTCCATACCGTGTCATATGCTGCCGACAAATCCACAAATGCTGTTCCTGTTTTCATTTTACTATTGAAACCTGTTTCGATATATGTAGTTAGACTAAGCACCTGATCACAACAATTTCTATTTTTCCTGAAGCCCCCCTGGCAATTCTGTAGAACGTCTTCTACAGACGATTCAATCCTAAAAAGAATCAATCTTTCTAAAATTTTAAAAGGAACACTCAACAGACTAATGGGTCGATAACTGCTAGGATCAGAAGAATCCTTTCCACGTTTTAAAATTCCTATGACTTTCGCTTTGCGGAATTCTTTTGGAATATTTCCTGTATTCAGAATATTATTATAGAATGATAATAACCAGGACAAGGCTTTTTTGCCCAAGTGTTTGATGAACTCAGGATAAATTCCATCAAATCCTGCTGCTTTTCGAGATTTAGTGCATTTAAGTGCTGCTTTTAATTCATCCAAGTTGAATATATTCGAGATACTGTCTACAGATGAAGATGATGTCCTAAATTTGTGCAAATTATACTTCATATCCTTGATTTTTGATTTTGAAATTTCAACCGAAATTATTGGTTTCGCAGAGTTGGGAATGATATCGATGGGTGCTTATAATAGAGCTGCAACATAAACAAATATGATACAACTGCATCATGAAAGAAATTAAATTCAAACAAGAGCCCCAAAAACCACGAACTTACCAAGATGTTCATTTCTAAAATCCACTCTGAATATTATACTACATATATCAATTGAAACTTAACCAATATTTGAGTTTTGTTTTTACTGGACCTATTCTGAACCCATTCTGATAAACCTACCAAAGTATATATTTCCATCATCATATGGATTATCCACGGTCATTAAAATATCACCAAAAAGTATAATATCATATTATAATCCTCATAATTCTACGATAGCTGAAATGAATTTGACTCTCTTTTATAGGAAAACAAGATGACATGTACGAGTATGAACACAGATCATATAATAATTCATAGATAGAATAATTATAGCATTCTGTGAAAACATAGAAGTACGATTTATTATTGAAATTTTGAAAAATCATATCTCCGAAAGTATTAGCTTGTTAGAGTTGAAGATGATATCAATGGATTTTGATGATGAAACTGCATCTTAAAAAAAATTTAATTAGAAATTTGTAATGTAAGGAAAACATTGTTTTTGTTACACCGAAACCATTTTGTTCAATAACGAACTTAGCCGAGATATTTATCTCCCAAACCTACACCGAAAATTTCAACTACCAAGCTGATTCTGTTCGAGAGTTATTGTAGAAACAAAATTTAAAAATTTTTAATTTTTTTTTTGGCAATCCGATCAATACAAATAATCGCATGCATATAAATGTCATGATTCTACAATTTGATGCTAAATTTCAGATAGATCGAGTGATCGGTTCCGGAAATATTCATCAAAAATGTTTTTATTAAAAACGGCCATAACTCCGAAACCTCTTGGTGGATTTTGCCCGTTAACGAACTCGTCCGAGATATTTACTCTCCAAACCTACCCTGCAAATTTCAATCCTCCAACTCCTTTCGTTCGGGAGTTATCGTGCCTACGGCCGGCCGGACAGAATGGATTTCGACCACGGATTCTTGCTCGGTGAGTTGAACCAAATCGTTGAAGACCATTTTCATCCAAAAATTCGAAAATTACAGCTATTTGGGCAAATTGATAAGCACTCTGTTCAGAGGAACAAGAGCGCCAAAAAGTATATATGTATTATGTTCAGGTGCAATTGCAAATGCTGCTCTGTAGTCTGAGATGTCACTTATCATTTATGCATCATACAATAACTCTTTTGTATTGATTATAGGTGCCTTGAGATGATAATGTTTGTTGGAGAAACTATCAACTAAAGATCTATCAAATCAGCAATAAAACACATTTGGTATCATAACATAATTTATAAAACTTAATGACAAAAATTTTATTTAAAGATTAATAATAATAAACAAGTACACCGAAAATACAGGTTAGTAGCAAGCGGCACACATTATCTTCCATTTCGCAGCCGTCTTTTTTTTTTAATAATGGGAGGAAACGTTTTCTTTCGCTTTGGTTTTACATTGAGGTACTGAGTTATACCTGTTCGACTTCTTTTTCTCCATCACTAATACAAACGTGAAACGGGTCAGAAATCAAAATATTATGTATTTAAGTTGATTTTAGCCATTTTTCCTCGAACTTAACCATACAAACCAGGTTAGAAATAAGTTAACCACCCAATATTCCTCGAAGTGTATTCCAAACTATGACGTCAGAGTTAACCAACCACATAAACCAACTCACGGAGGTAGTTTGGCCGGGTTATCTTTTTGGAGGTTATGTTTGCTTTGTATCAAGGGAGGAAAATGAAGAAATCAGAGGTACAATGGATTCGTACGAAGTTTACGTGAATGAAGTAAAATAGCAGATTGTTGATAAAAAAGATGTAATCGACTTGCCGAAAATAGGTAAGTGGCTAATTCATCTAATTTTTTCGTATCTGAAGTAGAACTTTTCTGTTACAGATGAAGAATACCTAATTGAATATAATTTTTATAAAATGAAACAGGATACTGGCCCGACAGTGGACTCTGCCGATAAAGAGGGCCGTATTCGCATTAGGAGAGCACCAGAAATAGAAGATAAAGTACAGTTGAGAGACATTTCAGATACCTACCATATCTAGAACCCCAAAACCAACAGTAATTGTTGATGCAGGTGAGATTGATGCTCCCATATATGAGACATCAACAACATGTATACCAAATTAATCTGGTCTTGAGAAAAAAAGGACGAAGGTACAAACAAAAACTGATATTATAAATAAAATTACAGAATGTAATGAAAAAATAATGCTATTCAGCAAGGAACTACTAATAAAATTTGTGCAGCTATTCATGAGCAAACTTATTTTATGGAAAAACAACTGGAACAAAAAAAATGGGTTCAAGCCCTGTGGACAGGAGCTTTCTGGCGCTCTAGTTCAAACAGACAAATTATATCTCCGAAAGTATCGGTTTCTCAGAGTTGGGAATTATATCAATGTATTCATATGATAGAACTGCATCCTAAAGGAAATTCAATTCAAATAATAGTTTATTTATCAAGATTAAATGAGCAATCATGAGAATGAGAAAAGCACCATGGAAGAAATCAAATTAAATCTGGCCAATTTTGCCCAATAACGAACTTAACCGAGATATTCATCTCCCTAAACTACTCTGAAAATTTCAACTACCTACCTCATTCCGTTCGAGAGTTATATCTATGTCTATGGATGAAAAGCAGTCTCACTACTCTCAGATCTCTTACTTCATGTTCAGTTCCGAAATGTAAGAATTTTCTGAGAAAAACTAATTTCGGAGCAAACAACTGAGATTTTTCTCACTTCGCTCACAATTCTTCGATTGATTAGATAATCTGTCAGGAACATCATTTGACATTATGACAATTCATATTCATACATAGAATAATATCATTCTGTGACAACGTTGAAATACGATTTATTATTGAAATTTTGAAAAATCATATCTCCGAAAGTATTAGCTTGTTAGAGTTAAAAATGATATGAATGGATTCTTATGATAAATCCTCTCATTAAAAAATATTTAATTTGGAATTTGTTTCGTAAAAAAAAAAATTTTTTTTTGTTACTCCGAAACCATCTGTCCGATTTTGCCCAATAACGAACTTAGCCGAGATATTTATCCCCCAAACCTACTCTGAAAATTTCAACTCTCTAGCTCATTCCGTTCGAGAGTTATCGTGCCTACGGCCGGCCGGACCGGCCGGACCGGCCGGACAGAATGAATTTCGACCACGAATTCTTGATCAGTGAGTCGAACCAAATCGTTTAAGACCATTTTCATCGAAATATTCGAAAATTACAGACATTTGGGCAAATTGATAAGCACTTAGTTCCGAGGAACTAGAGCGCCAAAAAGAATATAGAAGATCTTGAAAGAATAAAATGTATAAAATTTCTAGGTCTAGGAAACGAAAAAGACCTATTTCATCAGAATCTGACTGACTTCTCATCACGGAGATATTTTAAATACCACATCGTTTTTATATGGAGTTTATTTAAATTTATAATTTGTTGTGCATTTCATAGAATATAACTTTGCGTTGTTTGTTATATGTAACAATAAAAAATACCGAAAACATAAATGAGTTTATTTCAATTCATAATTTTTATCTTTTTGTTGCTCCATTAACATCTACATATTCCGCATGTTGGAAATGATCAAAAGTGCTTGGTTCTTGGAATTGTTCTTCAGTCACATCATTATTGTCCAAACAAAAATTAAACAATAAGCAACTACAATATCCACTACTCTTTTGATGGTATACATCAATCATCATCTACAATGGGCATTCTGAAATGTTCATCATCTACCAGAATTTACAATCGAGATGTTGAAAAAATTTATTCGCCTTGAATTGATGGCCGCTAAAGAAGATTGCGGTACAATCTGAATCCTCCATGCATTCTAGAACCAATAAATTTGTCACATCTATTCTCACTGTATGTTCAAGAACTAGAAAACAAATTGGGAAATAGCTAAGAAGATAATAAGCGCGATATTCAAATGCTTCAAACACTTCAAACGAACATCTGTCAACATTCAAAAGTAAACCGAAGTATACCGTGACGTCATAGGAAAGTTAACCTGGTTTGCGTGGTTAAGTTCGAGGAAAAATGACTATTGTACGTACGAGTTATTATTTATCCCAATTCCTCTAGTTCCCAAGAAGTGACAGCACTGTCGTTTGTGATTGCGTATAGACCACATTAGTTAGGTTAGGACAGAACTAGTGGACCCGCAGATCTACCTAGCCAGTAGCTCTACATTTTTCCGGTAGATCTACATATTTCGGATCTACATTTTTCCAGTAGATCTACATTTTGCCAGTAGATCTACATTTTTCCGGTAGATCTCCATTTTTATGGTAGATCAGTATAATCGGTAGATCAATCGAACCCGTAGTTCAACGCCATCTAACGTGTCCTATGTAAAAGTCCTATCGAAATATGTCGAGGCGTTTTTGAGTTCCTAGAAACCGAATTTAGCGCCACCTACCATATCGTATCGTGAACCTTAGGCCTTTCGAAACACGATCTCAAAGTTTCATGAAAATCGGTATAGCCATTGTCGAGTTTCTGTGAACCGAGCGCCACCTACGGAGGGTATATCGTGGATCTGAGACCTCCTCAGACACACACAGAAAGTTTCATCGAAATCGGTCCCGTGGTTCTTGAGTTTCTAAAAGCCGAACACAGCGCCATCTACCGGGTTCCTTTTGTGACTCTGAGACCCACTCAAGTACGCACACAAAGTTTCATCGAAATCGGTGGAGCCGTTTGTTTTCGAGCATCTATAGATCAATCGAGGCGCCCTCTACAGGATGCTATTGTGAATCAGAGACACGCCGAAACAAAATCACAAACTTTCCTCAAAATCGGTCCGGGCATTTTCGAGTTGCTATACATCGATTGTAGCGCCACCTACAGGGTCTAAGAAATACGAAAAAGTGTGATTTCCTCTCCGGGATTCAACCCCGCCTTCTCTCGGTCTTACACCAGATTAAACGTAGATTTTGACCGATCTCCGGTATTCGAATAATTAGTCGGTACTTACGGGGATAGATATTCTTAATTTTCACTTTTCGAAATAAAATCGCTACATCGCGGTTTATTGGAGGGTTTTTCACCCTTATCTTCGCTGTTCGTCAACTTTCAGGTCCGAAAACGACCTAGAACGGTCCGAAAATTTTCAGAGTCCGTCTCTCATGTCAATTTTGACGTTTCTCGGAATGTCTTCTAGAAAATTCCCGGGGTCGAACCTTCAGAACTTGTATGGATTTAGTATATTCAGACTTATCATAGGTAAAAGTTGAGTTGGTATTCGTTGAACCGATACTTCTTCTCCGTCTCGACGAAGAATTCGGAGCCAGAGCGGTCGAATTTTCGGAGCCTTATGCGAAGTAAAGTCGGTCTCGCTTTTTCACCGGGCGAAGGATAAAAAATACATTTTCGTTCGTTACGGGAAAACCGCGATAGATATCGACTTAGGGTCTTCGGATCTACCCTGTCTCCCTCCCAAAGATTCGATATCCACCCCCTTCGAACCTAGACCCGTCCTATAGATTTTTAAAACAAATCCCAAAATTCCCGATTTACTTAGGAAAAATCGCAAAAATTTCATCAATTTCTGGATTTTTTTAACGCATAAGGATTCCTCCGAAAAATCTTCTCGATAGCCTATATTCTGTAGAAATCTTTCCCCTTTCCCCTCCCGTCGTAATATAGCGGTTATATAGGAGGGTTTAGCCCTCCGGATACCGCCCGTTTTTACACCTCTTTCCCTAAGTAATCGGTTGCCATGACATAAGTTAAATTATTAGGTTAGGAGAGAATTTCCCATGCATTTCTTATGGGCTAAATTACTCGAATCTCCCGACTGTTTATAGATGCTTCGGCTAATTACGTAAGACTTATTTCTTTTGAAACAGATTCAGAGGGAACCTATCTCAACAAGCTAGAATCAAAATATTATTATAATTTTTTCCCAAAAGAATTAATGAATATAAAGTTGGTGGGCAAATTCGATGGACGTTTTCATTTACATTTTCGTCTTGTTCTCTAAAATTTAGTGCAGCCAATTGGCACTACAAAATTAACTACACTCTTGTCCACTACAGTTTTTGTCGTCTGACATATGTTTCCTTCAACTACGAAGCGTTACTTTAGCAGTGTTCATAATAAGTCGACAGTGAATTCAAACAAGAATAAGAGCCAATTGGCATGGGATATATAAAAAAAATCATAATTGATAAGAGTATAAAACGTTTAATTTATTGCGCGCATGTCTGCGGAACAGCGTGCTATCATATTGCCCAAATGATTTTTTGCCAAAAATAGTCTCAAACGATTAGGGGTTCGACTCACTGATGAAGAATTCGAGGTCAAATTTGATTCTGTCCGGCCGGCCATTGCCACGATAACTTTCGAACGGAAAGAGATAGCGATTTGAGATTGTCAGGGTTGATGGCGCAATCCGGATGCGACGGACAAGTCCGTTAATGGGCATAATCAGCCCAACGGTTTCCGAGTACTAATTTTCTTTTCAACAAATTCAGATCCGAACTGAAACATGATAAATAGTTGTAGAATACCCACACAAAGACGTATGTGAAATTTTGTTATCACTAAAAAAAATTATGTATCTCACGATAACTTGAGAACGGACTTGCAAATTTTTAGGGTAGCTTGCGTATCCGTATCCGATCCTATTAAAAGAAGGTAATTAGTTGTAGTTGCCGACGTGCAAATTTTTGCAAAATTTCGAGAGGATCGGATCACTAGAAAATTAAAAAAAAGTTCCTTAACTCAAAAACTATCCGTTCGATATCGCTGAATTTTGCGAGAGTCTTCATAAGGCTTGTTTCACATGCATACGGTTCCATTCGGTTCGGTTCGTTTTCGGTTTCAACCGAAAACGAATGAAGACCTTTCACACATATACGGTTCATATTAGTTTGTATGTTATCTTCCGAATTACAGGCACATAATTCCAACTTTTTCGCGACGTCAGATTCATCAAAGTTATTCAAAATTTGAACACATACATCTTTGCATGCATCCTGCGTCATTTATTTATCTTGATATTTTTCGGAAGATTTGTCCCACAGCACTGCTTTAGATTTACAGCAGAAATCAGTCGATCTACATTTGGTAAATATCATTTTCTCATGAATACTTCGATTTGAGGATAAAACTGGTTAAAACTACAGAACGTGACAGAAAACATATCTAAATATTTATTACTGTATGGTTAAAACTGAAACTAAACCGTGTTTATGTGAACGCCCCGGTTAGTATTCCCTACACACGAATCCAAACCTGATTGAAACCTATTCGTGCCGAGGGAGTATTCGGTGCTATACGGTTTCCATTCGGTATCGAATCTAAACCGAAGCACCGTTTCACACTTGTCGTCAGCGACCGAATGGAAACCGAAAACGAACCGAACCGAATGGAACCTTATGCATGTGAAACGAGCCTAACACGATCAGATCTATAATAATAATTATTATAGATCTGATCGTCACTAATTATTAGTGTTCGACCGAAACTGGTTTTTCAGCCGAAACCGAATAGACTACTGGCCCATGCTGAAAAAATTATGGGTCATTTGAACCACCAGGTGACCTATCTAGAACGATATAAGAGCATAAAATAATAAGATTCAGCACTATGCCGTCACTTGTAAGCTGTCCAACTGAGTGCAGGTGAGAATTCGAAAGTACAGGTAGAGTGAGTACATTTTGGTCACATATTTTTGTACGGCATTCTTACCACCGATAGATCCATGAAAAATAATAAGAAAACGCGCAGTGTCGTACAAAAATGGTGGTCCACAAAGTCGAATTTTTTTTTTATTTTCTGACAATTACCAGGGTAAATTTGGTCATTTGATCTTGTACGGCATCTGTGTCATACTATTTCAATACTGCTTCTAATCCATTATTCAATTCAATATTTTTTTGTTGCAAATGAGCTCGATATTTCATTAGAAAATGTATTCATAAATTATGTTCCACCATTCCATATAGGCAAGCACATTATTGAAAGGTTTTTTTCTGGGTTTTCTCTCCCAAATATCTATAAAATAAAAATTAATTATTTTTTGATTTGCTTCTGCGTAAGAAACACAATATATTTGTCAGAAGCAATCAAATGAACAATGTTGCCTAACAAACAACATCAACGAAGAAACAACTATATCGTAACGTTTCGGAGTCTATATCAGACTCCTTCGTCAGAGGCTTAATGAAAATCTTTAGAATTTTTTTGTTGATAGTTATTGTGAAATTCTTGAATTATTGTGACAATTCTTGAATTTCACAATAACTATCAATAAAATAATTCTAAAGATTTTCATTAAGCGTCTGACGAAGGAGTCTGATATAGACTTCGAAATGTTACGATATAGTTGTTTCTTCGTTGATGTTGTTTCGGTGTTGTTTGTTAGGCAACATTGTTCAATTGATTGCTTCTGACAAATATGTTAGTTTCTTACGCAGAAGCAAATCACAAAATAATTAATTTTTATTTTATAGATATTTTTCAGAGTTTGGGAGAAAAAAACCAGAAAAAAAACCTTTCAATAATGAGTATACCTCCCACAGTATCCTTCAATGATTACTTAAGACAAGCACATGCCGTCTTTCTGATATCTTCAGTTGTTATTTTCCACCTGAAATTTACTCACGCCGTCTTTTGATACACATTCACTATTTTATATGCCGGACATTCAAAAGGTTGCTTATAAAAAATCTGCTGAAACGAAACTAGTTATGCAATCTAACGAAATCTTTTATAGAATGAAGAAGGAATTTGGCAAGTTTTTAAAATAATTTTGGCATACAAAATTGTGAAATTCGAAAGTTGTAGACAAATTGATATTAGAAATTGATTTTTCATTTATTCATATACCACATTTCAAATCATACTAATTCTTTTTCAACCTCTTATACAGCATAGTTTGGTTTTTTCGTACATATCATATCCTTTTCTGATGGAAATAAACCAAAATTATCATTAAATTTGGTCAACGTAGAAAAAATTGACCAAATATGAAATATGAAATTCAGAAATCTTTTAAAAATCACCCGAACTCCAAAAACTGTTGATTTTCGGTTATTAATAAATATGGATTAAACAACAGCTAATGAGACATACTCGCTCCTCCTCCAAGTTTCACGTCTTATTTGGAATCACCCTATGTAATCTATATAATAATAATCATTAAAGTAAATTCTCATGAATTCTCAGTCTTAACAAAGATAGATTATAATAACTTGTACGACAATTATGTATACCTACTTTTAACTCCTGGCCAAAGGACTAGGATAATTCACGAACAGTCAAGTTTCGGCCCGGCCGAAAGTTTCGGCCATTTTTGGCCGAAACCGAAACTAAGGCCGAAACTAGATTTCTTGGCCGAAATAGGCCGAAACCGAAACCGAACTTTCGGTCGGTCACTAATAATAATATATTTTTCAGGGGAGGTTGCGCATGCGAATGGGACCGATATGTTCGTTGTGGGGCATAATCGGCCAAACGGTTTCGGGGTTAAACACATCTGGAATGTTGTTTTCTCTATACTTAACTCAAAAAATACAGATCCGATCGAGATGTAACTGGGTGACTAGTTGTAGAATATCGATGCAAAGACGTACGTGAAATTTTCAGAGTAGGTTGCACATCCAAATGCGACATGTAATCTCGTTAATAGGCATAATCGGCCAAACGCTTGTGGAGTTATCTGAAATTTTATTATTTCCTCTATAACTCAAAATACACATATCCGATCCAATTAAAACTCTGAAATTAGTTGTAAAATGCGGATACGCTGATATTCGTGAATACTATGCGTCAGAATCAGTTGAAATTCTGCACATAACTTCGAGCCACCATTTTACAAGCGAGTACCGAATTTCAGCTCGATTGACTTCGTATGAGGTATGTTTAATAAGAAGACTATTTCTATTCATATAATGAGTTCAAAATGGCATATTTATAGATTGAATGTTAATGCAGAATTTAGTCGAGAATAGAAAAGAGAATTTTAAGAAGTTTTCGCTGTACAGATGTTGAGTTTACGAGATATCCAAAAAATGAGCTAGCTTTTTAATCATAAGACAGAATATTTCTGGAAACTACATATCTTAATGATAGTATCCAATTAAACGATTTATTTGTTGGTATGAATATGACTTACTATTAATATTAGTCTCTGAAAAATATCTACATCATGTTACTTTGAAAGATAAAATGGAATACAAATACTGAAGGTTCAATGGATTTGCGTATTTATCCGAATGCATATTAGAAATAAATTTTTTCATATGCCCATTTTAAATAATTGTTTTCTTGATATGACGGATCACGTCAATGCATCTACAATTATTTCTTCAATACTCATTAATAGTATATTCTAAAACAAGTCGCAGACTGGGCTCCTATTCAAACAATAATGCGAAATTCGAAAACGAGTGACGAAGTAGCGAGATTTCGAACACATGAGTGTTGGAATTGCCTTCTGCAACGAGTATTAGACGATATTTTCTCTAAAAGGCAAGTTTTGTAAAATACTGTTGAAATTTGATGAAAAATTCGGATTATACTAGTGACTTTTGTATTGTATCTTGGCAGTTGGTGAGACTGTTACGAAAGTTGACAGATTACGGAATTTGAATCAAACGTAGGGTATGGAGATCAGATTTAATACAGTTTCCTAATAGTATGAATTATTCAAAATTAGCAAGAAGAAAATCTCTAGTACCTTATTTTTTAATCAAAATAAATATTTTTCCCTCAACAATTATTTCACTATATCCAGATTATATTATATTGACAATTGACGTGTGTTGAAATTTGATAGGATCAAATGTCAGTGCTGACTACCACAAAAAGAAAAATATAACTAGAAACAATGCGGGAATGAGTTCATTACAGCACTGTTTTTAGTGCTGTAATGAATTCATTACGATACTGAAATTAATTTATTACCGCAGCCAGTTAGCTTGTCAATATTGACGTTTACCCTAATATCAACTTGATATCATCGGCTGTATTCCCCTGAAATAGATAACTCTCTGAATTAATCACCCTGTATAATAAATGATCGTGGTCAGGTGGTCAACTGTCGAGTTAAATTTGTCCCGATAATGTTTAAAATGCAGAGTAACACGTTTTATTATCTTCAATTCGTTCAAAGTTCCAAGAGTCGAGGACGCAGGAATAATTTTTTACAGATAATAGAAATAGTCTAATCACTGACTGAATCATGATTCTTCCTTGTTATGACCAAACGCCATCAAATGAATAATGTGTATTAATATCGTAAAAGGCTCAAAGGAAGGCAGGAATTCATTTCATATAGTTTCGGAGAAAAAGCTACAGGACCGTACAGAGATTATCATCCAAATGTCAGTAATTTTCGAATGTTTGTGCCGACAAATCCACTCGATCAGATCTATATTCATGAAGATATTGCCGAAATATTTAAATTATTTAAACAACGATAAAGGCGAGGATTAAGGTGTACTGATCCATTTTTTTATACTCGACCAACAAACAACAGTTTTTAATTTTTACCGAGCCTATAAATAATTTCATGAATCATACAATGTGGTTTGCATAAATGCATAATACAGGGTGTCCCGAAATATATGCAACAAAATTTAATAGTAGATTCTTGAATAAACTATAGGGGACCCCTAGTTTTTATTTATGTGAAATGAGCCCCTAAATTTTCTTCAAGAACCTTCTGTTAAAATTTGTTGCATATATTTCGGGATACCTGG
The DNA here is from genome assembly GCA_937662695.2 of Halyzia sedecimguttata. Taxonomy (NCBI): domain Eukaryota; kingdom Metazoa; phylum Arthropoda; class Insecta; order Coleoptera; family Coccinellidae; genus Halyzia; species Halyzia sedecimguttata. The sequence continues at coordinate 65,678,616 of OW569413.2, read as the reverse complement.
GTTCTGTTCGAAAATTACACCGTAGAGTAATATTTACTCCATTGCGTTCGAAAAGTCGGAGTATTCGACTCGGAGTTCATTTTACTCCTGTCAAAATTGACATAACTCATGGGACGGAAAATCTAGTATCTTTATCTCACTGTTTTATGAATGTTTTGTGTGGTAATTAAATAGTTTCAATACTGCTCACAATATATATTTATGATTAGAGTTACATAGATGTGAAGAAAACAATAATAATAATAGTATCTTTCTTAAACCAACATAACCTATTTTCCGATATTGGCACCTTCTGTCACTGTCAGAGTAAACTAGAGTAAATCTGTCAAACCTTCAAAAACTCTACTCTACTCCGTGGAGTTAATTTTCGAACACAACTCTGTATATCGAATTAGAAATGTCAACACTCATCATGTCATTCATTTCTGTCTATGGTCATGTCTATCGCGGATCAAGACCAGTTAAATATGGTATAAATGGGCTTATTTTAAAGAATATGGGCCCATATATTTACTTTGGATGTATTCCAGTAAAATAATTAAGCTCAGAAATATGGAGGAACAAAAGAAAGTTGTTTTTCAGTTAATTGAAGTCGATTATAAATATATTTACTTTTCAGGAGTAACAATAAACTTACTTGTCAAGAAAGTGGTAAAATTTTGGCAGCATATTCTTAATTCTCCTTTAGAAAATTATGATGCTAAGAAAGAAAAATTTTCATCATATGTATTTGGAACGTTCTGAAAATTATTGTGAAGTGAGGAAAAGAAGAAAGTTCAGCTTCTGTGTTCATCAATTGGGAAAGTGCGTTACAATAATCTGGCTGCACTCTCAGGTTCTGATAATCTTATCAAGGAAGATGAGTATAGCGACTTAGTAGAGCAAATCAAGAAAATGTTATGCCCTGTCGTGTCACGACTCAACATTAATTATTGTCATCTGAACAATTTCAAGCACCCAACCCAGGAAAATCCCAGTTAAGGTAGAAGTCCCAGTACCTCAACCCTATCTCGTTAAAGAAATTCTGCATGCACCTTACAAAGTTTTTGTTGAATAAACATACCCCATGAACGTTTTGGAGCCACTACCGTACTCAGTAATCGAACACAACCCATACCCAGTCAAAGTACCTGGTGACTGCCCAAACCCAGTTCATGTTGAAAACTAGATAGAGTATCCAGACAGAACAATACCATACCCATATCATGTCACAGACTTGTACCTCACCAGGTGGCTGTCAAGTACCATACCCAGTAGAAAGAGCAGTAGATGTATCGATCATCAAATATGTTCGAGTTCCATCAAAAGTAGCAGTTGGTAGGCCTTACCCAGTTACCATACAAACAAAAATACCATATCGAGTAGAAAAGACAAAGTCAAGGTTACCGTACCTGTACCAGTTAAGGACGACAGCATGTAGCTTGTATTATATAACTAATAGGAGTTTTTAACAAATCCTTTTCATTTTGCAAATAGCAAAATATGAGAGATAAACGGACTAGCAGAGACCATAGTTCAGAGCAATCTACTAGTCTGTTTATTTCTCATATACTAGCGGTAAGCTTTCCCTAAAAGCAATAAACTCATTGTACTTATACTTCAAAATATGTTTTTTTGTGAATTGTTATCTCATAGTTTCTCATGACACAACCGTACAAGGACTGATTTACTTCATAGAAATTTCTCTCGGAATACACTACGAAAAACCACTGCTATACAGGGGGTTTGTAATCTCATGGCACAATTGTATGATTGAAGTGATTTGTGTCCTTACGCCACAACAAACAAACCACTATTTATTTTCGACCCCAACAGTAAATGTATGTATTCGAATGGGTCGTTACGCCAGCTCTTTTTATTTTCGACTCAAAAGTTAATGGTATGTATTTGAACTGAGACCTTACGCCACTACAAACATAGCTCTGTTCATTTTCGAACCAACAGTGAATGTATGTATTCACTCTCGGCCAAAAAGTTTATAATTTTTTTTTGGACGCTAGTTTTTACAGAATATTATATTTTTTCCTGGAGCTGAGCAGGTCTGGGTGAGTTCATTAACTGGATGGGTGACCGCTCTGGCTATACATTTGAACAAGCCCGACAAAGCTCCTGGCCACAGTGCTTTTCGAACAAGTTTATTTCAATATTCTTCAACTCATGAACTACGAAAAAGTGCGGCAAAGAGGCAGTCTTTTCTTGTTTTGATAATTATTGAAAACTTTTCGTAACTAAGGTTTGGTGACAGAAAATTTGACATCGGTACATGCGATAATATGAATATTAATAACCAGATAAAAATAAATTATGCCATACGAAATAATAAACGCAATCTGCCCTAAACATAGTATAATCTCATGCTAGATTTTTCACCATATTGTAAACAGAGACGAAAATAAATCCCAATGGATTAATGAACATTACAGTTAAAAATAGATTAATTGAGATGCCTATCAGTTATAAATTGATTTGATGACATTAAATAATGCTACTAAATTTCAAGGCATCAAAATATTAAAAACTAAGACGGCACTGAAACGGAAATTCCCGGAATTTAAATCGGGATATATAATCCAATTGCAACAACCTTGAATAGTGAAACCACAGTATAAATTATTGGTAGCCAAAGAAACGCAAACATTGATAAGTGATAGATAATCTATACTCCCCCAGATATGAATCGGAAGTGTTGCTCATTTGCTTGGTCGACTACATTTTGCACTAGCATAACTATTCCTCCATTTTGTAGTCAAAATGTATGCGATCCAACAGAGGTAATCACTAATCAGCAATAGTTAATCATTTAATTCGTACTCCAGACTTTCCTGGGTAGGCATATGATACAGAAGTTATGAACAGAAACAGATGAAGCTATCGGCGGGGATTCAATGTCAACCGAGGGATCGCAACAGAAAAATTCTTCTAGATATGCATAGAATATAAGATTGAATTACCTCACGATGAATCGAGGTGACCTATCAAATAATTACAACTCACACAAAGCAACGGAAAGCTCGACTAAAAGATCATTGACCAACATTCTAAGTGGAAAAGAATGAAATTATTCTTACCTTCAGCGATGATACACAATACAAAAGCGATGATTAACGTGAAGTATTTCATCTTTTCTTATTGACTACTAGTATTTAAGTTCTAATATTTTCAACTCCGTCTTTCTATTTACAATTATAATTATAAATCTACTATTCCAATTCTTTCTCACGAAATGACAAAGACAACCGACAGAATCTAACCGAATGCTATTTTGAAGGGAAAAGGAAACTGACTGAAGTGAGAAGTGATACCAACCTTGCAAGTTGATTTCAACTATGCATGAATTATATTATACCGTGAAGAATATTTCTGAATCTCTGTGCTGCTGGAATTATCACTTTACTTATAAGCTTACTTAATGATAATTAATTCAGTTTATAAATATTTGTATTTTAAACACCAGAATTGATAAAATAATCTGTCTTATTTTATGATTTAAAATGTGTTTGTTATAATCATTAATATAATTCTACACAACAGTTATGGTATAAATATGTGTATATTGCTTTTCAAATTACTCAGCCTGTATTCCGATTACATTCAAAACGGGATATTTGGAATTAAATTAATTAGCTCAGCTTAGACCGTAACCCTGAAATCTGAATTGAAGAATAGCAAGTATTATATTTCTAATAAAAGTGTTCTGTGTTACTCTAACGCAAGGAACAAGGAAGGACAAATTATTGATTTGTGGGTAAATTATGTTAGTGGCAGCGATGACGTCTCAGTACAAACAGGGGAAACCCACAATTACTTGAACGTTATTGAGGAATCGTGCTGCGATAAAGATGTTCAGTATAATATGAGAAAATGTAGAAATTATGTAGAATTCACATTCACAAATCGAGAAAGTTCTGACGTGAACTTTAGCGCGCATCTTCTATTGACTATTCACGCCTCACACACTTAATACAAAATAGAAAATAATGTACGAACCGCCTTTTTATCTCTAACACGTGAAAAAAGACATTGGGCATCAACGATCGGATATATATTGTTGGAGATTCGAGCACCCTTGTGTGAGTTCAGTAGATGGATGGATGACCGTTGCCTCGATACTTTCGAACGAAAGGAGGTTGGGACTCGGAATTTTCAGGGTCTGTTGCGTATTCGAATGGGAGAGTTAAGTTCGTTTACGGGCATAATCGGTCCAACGGTTCCGGAGTTATACCCACCTGGAATATTATTTCCTCGATATCTAAAAAAAATATAAACTCGATCGAATTGAAGCTTGGTAACTAGTTGTAGAATATCGATATACGTGTTTGAAATTTTGTAAGAACAAGAACCGTACCCCTAGAAAATTTTTTTGTAAGAAACCGTACCCCAAGAATATTTCAAAAAAATTACGACATAAAATTGGTTCAAGCACTGAAGTGAAGTCAGGAGCTTTTGCGCGTATGTTCTAGTGTCTACTCTCCTGTATTGGACACTCTTAATCGAATTTACCATGGTGAATTCTATTAAGAATGTGTAATACAGGAGAACAGACAATAGAATTCACCATGGTATATATTCGATTAAGAGTTTCCAATAGAGGAGAATGTATTGTTCTGCTGTATTGGACACTCTTAATCGAATTTAACATGGTAAACTCGATTAAGAGTGTCCAATACAGGAGAGTAGACACTAGAACATACGCGCAAAAGCTCCTGACTTCACTTCAGTGCTTGAACCAATTTTATGTCGTAATTTTTTTGAAATATTCTTGGGGTACGGTTTCTTACAAAAAAATTTTCTAGGGGTACGGTTCTTGTTCTTACAAAATTTCAAACACGTATATCGATATTCTACAACTAGTTACCAAGCTTCAATTCGATCGAGTTTATATTTTTTTTAGATATCGAGGAAATAATATTCCAGGTGGGTATAACTCCGGAACCGTTGGACCGATTATGCCCGTAAACTGACTCTCCTTAGTCGCACAAGCTCCTAGACGATTTGGGAGGGTCAGTATAATCCTAATCATGTTTATAGCACGCGCACCAAAGCAGATTGACCCCCCACGTCAATGCTTTTATACACTTTTTCTTTCATTGTTAAGTCAATCTGCATTTGGCGTGCGTGCTATAAACATGGTTAGGATTATACTGACCCTCCCAAATCTTCTAGGAGCTTGTGCGACTAAGGAGAGTCAGTTATGTTCTTTTCCAACTTTGTTACTCTATCCTGAAGGCAGCTTAGATACAGCACTGTTAATTTTTGAACCGACAGTGAATGGTGTCCACTATCCTTTGGGTAGATCTTCAGCTCGCTCTATCCACTGAGCTTGAAGTACTCCATCATTCAATTCAAATTAGCCACCGTGAACACGCGCGCCAAAGAGGACTGACTTCACGTCAGTCCTTTTTTTTTCATGTTCCTTTAACAAATATAGCTATCAATACAATTTGGCTGTTAGCTTTACCGTCGATCGAAAAAAATTGCGGTTATGATGGGACCTCCGTTAGGAACGCAATTGCCTCTTCTCCAAATCCGAACGTATTTTAATATAGATCTACCGAATATATAGTTATTTATAAATTTGCCTCAGGGCCACCATACAGACATTTCAACTCGGAAACAAAGCTATGGGTTATGTTGGGAGTGCTGAGCGATATTGTGAGGTTTTAAAATAATATTTATCGCAATTCAGTGCAAGGACTAGTCAGTTTGGTTCCCCCAAACTGACTAGTCCTTGCACTGAATTGCCATAAATATTATTTTAAAACCTCACAATATCGCTCAGCACTCCCAACATAACCCATACAACCCAAAAACAGTCACTTCTCTTCTGCGCAATCTACTCGCAGCTGAAAGTCCTCTCAAAATCACACACCTTAAAAAAAACCCCAATCCTCTCTGACGAAAACTACAGCAGTTAAATGACTTCTCATCTGCGCATGCGCATAACGAAAAATACCCGGAAAGGGCAGCATGAACTTCAAAAAAATAGATTTCGGAATTTCAAGCAAAATATTCCACAAAATAGAAGTAATTTTTTGAATTTTTTCATGTCACGTGATCTTCACGAAATTTTGCAAAAGTGTTTGCTTTGGTCATTTGCATTTGACTACTGAGTTTCTATTCAATCAGATCAGTATTTTTCGAGTTATCGTGGAAACAAAATTTTAAAATTTTTGAAATTTTTTTTGTCACTTTATGGCCCTCTGGTCAATCACAAAAAACTCCGATTCTCCAACACTAGTGGTTCAGGAGATATCGCATCTTGAATCCACGCATGCGCAGACCCGCACCGGGGGATTCTATGGAGGAATAGCATCCTCCACCCCAAAACCCCAATCTTCTCAGAAGAAAGCTCGAGCAGTTAAATTATTTCTCGTCTGCTTATCCGAATAACAAAAAATGCCCAAAAGAGGTAGTAACACACACAGTCGTTCACCGTTCAGACAAATTTTGAAAACCAATTTAAAATTCCACACATCGTTTACACATTAATTCATTTGCCATGCTAGTAAGTGGTCCATATTTTAATCAGTTGCCCTCGTACATATCGACTTGATTCAGATAAACGCGCAAAAAATACTTCGGAACGAAATCTGATCTCCAGATGATACAGATATTCCATGTAGAAATTCGAAATGAAATAATTTGTCGAGTTTGGGAGTTGAAAATTATAAATTTTTTTTTAGGCTCCTAGTGGTCTGTTCTCAGTGAAATTTTGCACACCCCAAGAGTCATAATTCGTCACCGAAGTGCCAAAACTGAACTCATTCCGATATTTTGTTTCAGAATTTGAAGCAAAATATTCCGCTAATAGTTAAAATTGTTTTAAATTTTTTCTATTAATGCTATCCCCACGAAATTTTGCACAAGTAGTGCCATTGGTACTTCGCATCTAACTACTGAGTTTCAATTCAATCGGATGAGTATTTTTCGAGTTATACTGAAAACAAAATTTCAATTTAATTTTCAAATATTTAACATTTTTTTTTCTAGTTTAGAGCCATCCGATCAATACAAAACTTCGCAGGCATATAAAGGTCATGATTCTACAACCTGATGCTGAATTTCAGATAGATCGAGTGATCAGTTTCGCAAATATTCTTGAAAAACGTTTTAACTAAAAATGGCCGTAACTCCGAAACAGCTGGATGGATTTTGCCCATTAACGAACTTGTCCGAGATATTTACACTGCAACCATGCCCTGCAAATTTCATTGCTCTAACTCGCTCCGTTCGAGAGTTATCGTGCTAACGGCCGGACCGGACGGACAGAATTGAATTTGACCTCGAATTCTTCATCAGGGAGTCGAACCCAATCGTTTGAGACTAATTTCGTAAAAAAATTCGAAAAATACAGACATTGTGACGAAATGATAGCACGCTGTTCCTTGCGGAACACGCGCGCAAAACGAATATTGTTAATATACATGTTTTGGGCACTTCCAAAAATATTTTTAAAGAAGACCTTTATAATAATACATAAATACTGATAGATACAAATAATTCAAAATGTTATAGTCCAACAATAAGAAAATGGCGAGACTAAAATATTTTCATAATTTCTATATAATAGGAATAATACAAAAAACCATAACCTTTCAAATAGCCGAATAAGGAATTTAAGTCTTAATTACTGTGGAAGGGCAAGCAAGTAAAATGTGAAAATATCAAAAATAGGTAATCATGAAAGATGCACAGTTTATAAATATTTGGATGCATATAGTAGATATTTTTTCTTAACTTCCTCAACTCTCATTTTGAATAAAAGAAGATTTTGAATCTTCATAATTATCTTAAGACATCTGGTTAATAAGCAATTTTTGTTCTTAATTCTCTACTTTTGTATGTCTCCTCAGTAACGCAGCCGCCAGGTCCTGCTTTAAGGCTTGTTGCTGTTTTGTCTCACAAATTGGTTGTACTGAACGTAAACTATTCACAATATCTTTAGTTTTGCTGAAGTAGATTTCGTTCAGTGTATTTCTGATTTTATTTTCCATATCTTCAACCATGCGTCCTATATTCACAAGGTGAGGATTAGCTTCATTTACAGTGGCATCAAGTTCAGTCTGAAAGAAAATGGAAGTCATAATCTTAAGGTCCTATACGCAACATATGCAAAGCAATATGACGTCTAGACTCTTGAATTGGCATTAAAACAGATAGAAACATACTTATCACTACATAATTAATTCAATAGAGAGTACAGTCATTTATTTAATTTAGATAGGTACCATAGAAACTTATTCAAAGGGTTCAGAGCATAGTATTTTATTGGTGACATGATATTATATTCAATATTTTAGTTGCAATTTAGTAGAAAAGTCCAGACTCAAAACCTAATGGCGATTTCCATTGACACGATCGGATCACTCGGAGTCATATTTGACAGATATTTTCGGTTCAATTGGACAGATGCATGACAGATGAGATCGATTTCGAGTGCTCCGAGCATGTCAATGAAAATCGCCATTAATGTGATGAAAATTAAAATAATCTCATATGTAACAAATGACAAATACAGGTTTATATCCAGGTACCAAATAAATTGATAATTTGTAGAATTATATAAAATCGCAGAGTTTTCAAACGTCAACACTAACTTTATGAAGGACAGTTTATAATCTAGTGCTAACCATTAATTTATACTAAATTTTAAAAATTTATTCATTATTCTTTAATGAAAATTTGAATTTTATGATAATTCAAACACTCTTCAGCTGTGATGTCAATGTCGTAATTCAATTGGTTTGACACAAACCTCAATTAAAGTGGACAAAGCCAAGAATGCCTGAAACACATGACGCAGTCCTATAGAACCCTAGTACAAACACTCAAAAAGTCAGAAAATAATGAAACTAAACCTTACTTGTCTAGTGAGACTGCCTCCTAGATTCATAGTACCTGAACCTTGTTTGTTAGTTTGCAACCAAAGCATGGCAGTTGATGTCATTTTATAATGGGACATCCTACCAGAGCTCTTCTCTTGTACTTCAACAACGTGAATAGAATCCCAACATCCTTTAATTTTCTTACTACCATCTCCTGTCTTCTTTACTAAGATTACTCCTGAAATACAGCTTATCTATATTTATGAACAAAAATTAAATTGTTGCATACCTGCGAACCCATGCTCTAAGTCCCAAAAATACACAGAAGAAACGCCTCCTTCAAAGTACATTTCTCTATACTGATCAAATGCATAATTCGCATCAAGCTCCAATTTACGTAAACGTTCTGAAGGCATCGAGCCATCCTCTAGAGGAGGATAATATGTATTCGACCATGGTGATCTGTAAAATTCCGAATGAAAATATAATTTTCCATTAATTCGTCGCTGTATATGAACCTGTATGAATCCCCATCCCTGTTATAGTCACACAGTAAATAGTCTTTGCCAGTTTCTTTGTCTTGAGCAATTTTTAAAGGTTGATCTACGGAAGACAGTAAATCTTCGCACAAACTAGGAACTAGATCAATTAAATCACTCAAATTCTTTTCTATTTCTTGAGGGGGCAATCTTCTCATCAAATCTAAAGCACAATCGAATTGCTGTTCAGCCTATAAACAAAATCGAATTACTAAGTGATAGTGTAAAAGAATAGATACATGATCCACCATAATATTAATCAACCGTGATATACTGACCATATTGAATTTTTCAAAATGATTGAATAAATCGGTTAAATCTACGAAAAAATGTTATCCTCAATTCGAGATATTTTGCCATTGACTTATCTCAAATTAATTTTTTGACAATCACGATTATTTACTCTGTGAGCTGTCATATCCTTCTTCTTCTTGACATTTCATAACCAAAATCCTTTTAGGATAATTTTTTTTAGAGAAAGCATTTATCAGTCTAGCTCAAAATGATATAATTTCTTCATAATGAAAAATGCAGAGGGTATTCACAATTGATTTTCATTAAGGTTAGAAGATATTAGTTTCATATTAATATATACATGGTTGAATACTGGCAACAGTGCTGATACTCCTTTCATTTCCACAGGACACTGATATGTATTTAAAAAAACTGCAACGTCGCATTTCCTGATATTCCATAGTTATGTACATAATAGTCACTTGCATTCGATATTCTTAACTTAAATTTATCGTTTAACTATTACAATTATTGCATAGTTAATTAAGTGATAGGATTAATCATTAAATTGTCCAGCAGTAAAATGGAACCTTCTGATAGAGGTAAGTCATCAATTTTCTTTAAATGCAAAACAAAGTTGGGACAATGGTTGCAAAGTCAGGGTCGACCTATTTAGTTCAATGACCCATTCCGAGTCAAAGAAAGCATTGTTTTCATGATATTTCAGGTAATTATGATCCCAATACAGTTAACTAAGGATATAAAGCTTAGGGAAAAGGGAAACATTTGGGGTATAATGGACAATCCTCTTGCTGACCTACTCTTACTTATGTCAATGTCAGCGAATTTTTTACTTTTCCCACTAACGAGCACGAACCACATTCCCCAATTAAAAGTGTTAAGTACTGTTTATTGTTCGTAATAACAAGATATCTAAGTCATTTTCTGTTATACGATAATAAATATTATATGAATTTACAAGTTACTAGTTATCACAATTTGGTGTTTCCGTGACCCATATGATTCTGATTATCATTTTGAATAAACCCCAGTGGTCTTTGAGAAAAAATATTCAGATCATGTATCTGCAATATCCGTGGTTTCCCTATTGAGGGTTTGGTGTGTACAATTATTCTTAAGTATTACAACACTTCTTCAGTACGTCGTCCAGTGCTGAAAAGAAGTATATTAATTAAAATCAGCACTAATTCATTTTATATATGTACACCTGTGAAGCATACTATTACTTATCCAGTGAATAAGTGAATAAAATATGAAATCATCTCGGAACCTTTGCACAAGAATTCAGAGTAAATATTTAATTGAATAATTCCAAATTTTCGGACAACTATTTCTGCTGCCAAAATACGGAATTTCACTCTGAAACCGCCCAAATCTCAATGTGAATGTATGACAAACTGGCCAAAAATCTCACGTCTGACAGGATGTAGTGTTTGGGTGGGGAAGATGAAATGACTAAGCCCGAACCCGATAGGCTACTGGTGAAATCGGATTTGATGTTAAATTTTAAAATGAATGCGACAGACAAAATTAATGATAATAATTTGTATTTCTCAACCGACATATTTTAGCAAGCGGACATCCCTCCTTTTTGCGCGTACCCAGTTAGCACAGGTTCGTCCTATGGATGTCCGATGGATATCCGTAGCGGATATTCTGGACATCCATAGGATATCCTGGGAGGATATTGGATATCCTAAAGATATATGTTGGCCACCAAATCGGACGTCCATAGGATATCCGTTACCGACGTCCATAAGATATCTGTTACAGACATCCATAAGACATCTGTTATGGATATCCATGAGATGTCCGTTACCGATATATATGTTCATGAGATATCCTTTGTAAATTAAACTAGATTCGATATTCTCCAACTGATAAGATTCAAAAGAAACGCAAAAAATGACTTTCCTTTTGATAACAATATCTGAATCTTATCAGTTGAAGAATATCGAATCTAGTTTAATAATTAAAGTGACAAGATTTTTTTACTTTAATCGTTACTATAATATTCAGATTGAAAGTGCAATGAAAACCACTTGAAATGAAAAAATATATCTTTCTTTTGATTACAAGATCTAAATCTTGATAATGGAACATATATGTCTTAGAAACATTTTGTTAAATAATCAAAACAAATGTAGTTTAATTCACAAAAGAATTCCTTGAATATCATTCCTTAGAAAGAAAACAGAGTGTACTTGAAAATAATTTATAACTGAAAAATAACATTCTAACCAATGAACACAACACAAAAAGGTATACTTATTTGAAAATTTTAAAGAATCCACTTCAGAGTTCTGCGTTCTTTTCGCTGTACAAGCTCCTCTCCTTAGCCCTTCTGCGCCAATCCTATGTTGATACTTCAGTAGCCTTCTTTTCCGAAGATGGGTGGTTTTTATCTGCGGTCACTAAAGAATACAAAAAAATCAGGAAACTTTGAAACCCTTTTGAGTAAAATTTGTGAAAAATGATTACTAGAAATGTCAGAAGAATGGAGCCTTTACCATTCTTTTGTATAATGCACTGGTATAAATTATATACTGCACACCTCTTATATAGTAATATTAATGTATAATGCAGATTCTAATAACAATGAAATTTTTCTATCTAATTGTTCCCGAAACATATTTAAAAGGTTCCTTCATGTAGTCAGGTACCTACAAGTGAATAATCTAATGTAGGAATTTTGAATACACAATAGTCGAATTCAAGTGAGTGATCAGAGCAGAGTGGTTAAGACCAATCTCTTGCTAAACATAAGCGATCAGTTATAATAGCAAGGGATTGGTCTTAACCGTTCTGTTCCAGCTACTCGCTTAAATTCGATAAATTATTTAATGCTTACAAATGACTTTCACTGATATGAATTTACAAAACCACAACACATATTATTTCACTATACAAAGTCAAGATTTTAAACACAAATATAAGTGGTGTAGTTTTTTGCGCTAGGTACTTGAATTGTATGTTGAAAAACTCACCCATCAATAGTTCAGCCAGTTTTGTCGAAACCAAACATTTTTGCGCGTATGTTCTGGGGAACATCGCGTTATAGTTTTGCCCAAATGTCTGTAACTTTCGAATTTTTTGACGAAAATGGTCTCAAACGATTAAGTTCGACTCCCCAATGAAGAATTCGAGGTCAAATTTGATTCTGTCCGGCCGGCCGTCCGGCCGTTGCCACGATAACTTGAGAACGAGAAGAGCTAGCAACTTGAAATTTTCAGGGTAGGTGGCGCATCTCAATACGACGGACAAGTTCGTTAATGGGCATAATCGGCCCAGTGGTTTCCGAGTAATAATTTTGTTTTCAACCAATATAAATCCGATCGAATTGAAACTTGGTGGGTAGTTGTAGAATATGATCTTAAGCACGTTTGTGGCATTTTGTGCGAATCGTATGGCTAGAAAATTTTTAAAAAATTATTAAAAAATATTTTTGTTGTCACGATAACTTGAGAACGAAATGAGATAGCGGCTTGAAATTTTCAGGTTAGGATGAACACCAGAACGCGACATTTCAGTTTGTTTATGAGCATAATCGGCCAAACGGTTTCAGAGTTATAGCCATCTGAAATTTTCTGAAATTTCGTGGTTTTTGTTCCTCATTAACTCAAAAAGTACTGAACCGATTGAATTCAAACATGGTTATTAGTTGTAGAATGCCAACGCGGAAATGTTTGCAAAATTTGGTGAGGATAGCATTTGTAGAAAATTTTTAATAAATCATTGAAAATAAAAAAAAAAAATTCTATATATCAGTAACTGTTCGTTTGAAATTGCTGAAATTTTGCAAGAGCCTTCATAACCTAACTCTACTGCCAAGTTTCAAGTTTTAATACGATCGGTTAAATATTGTTGGAGATTCGAGCATTCTTGTGCGAGTTCAGTAGATGGGTGACCGTTGCCTCGATAACTTTCGAACGAAAGGAGATAGGGACTTGCAATTTTCAGGGTAGGTTGCGTATCCGAAAGAGAGTGTTGAGTTCGTTTTTGGGCATAATCGGTCTAACGGTTTCCGAGTTATACCCACCTGAAATATTATTTCCTTGATAACTCAAAAAATAAATATTCGATCGAATTGGTGCTTGGTAACTAGTAGTAGAAAATCAACATAAAGACGTGTTTAAAATTTTGTAAGAATCGTATCCCTAGAAAATTTGAAAAAAATGACGAAAAAAAAAATTTCAAGAACCGTACCCCTAGAAAATTTTTAAAAAGTCACGAAAAAAAAATTGGTTCAAGCACTGACGTGAAGTCAGAAGCTTTTGCGCGTATGTTCTATTGTCCATACTTTTGTATTGGACACCCTTAATCGAATTTACCATGGTAAATTATGTTGTCCATTCTCCTGTATTGGACACTTAATTCGAATTTACCATGGTAAATTCGAATTGAGAGTGTCCAATACAGGAGAATGGACAACATAATTTACCATGGTAAATTCGATTAAGGGTGTCCAATACAAAAGTATGGACAATAGAACATACGCGCAAAAGCTTCTGACTTCACGTCAGTGCTTGAACCAATTTTTTTCTTCTTGACTCCCAACAAGCTATAATAACTTCTTTAAGAAGTCATATTAGAAACTCCTTCCCATCTTGTAAAATTCCTTAACCTAAAATATTCATGATTCAGTTTGGCAAATGTGTGACTACATTTTATACTTACAATAGAAAATTTGTTTGTCATTCATTAGTGTTTTGAACTCCTTCATTTGTTAATCAGGAAATTATCAACTAATATAAAGATTGAATCAATTTCTCATTCGTCCTTATTTGAGACAGGCCTCACATTAATTTCTTTCATGTCCTCCAAAACATCGATGAGTATATTCCACAGAACCATAATCTGAAATAAACAAATATAATAGCGAGCTTCAACCAGTTGCTATTTATGAAATTTATCTCAACTTTTCAGTACTTACCCAAGAAAAACACTGATTGTCGAATATCGGAGGAGTACGGTGAACGTTTCATGTCGAACACATAACCCTAATAATGATATGATATATCATATATTTGATTCCGATTTCCTAATCCACAACAGGATCGTAAAAAATCAATTAATTTTAACTACTGAAATATCTATTGAGCAACATTGTTCATTTTGTATTGATTTTCAACCTTATTTGAGAGATCTACTATGGATCTACCTTTAACGGATAAATTGACAATGACAACTGACAACCAATTATCTTATGGACCTCCATAGGAGATCCGTCATTGTGAGAAAAGGATATCCATTTACTGTCTACAATGGATATTCTATGGACATCCATAGGATATCCAGTGTTGAATATCCATTTAATATCTGCTGAAGGATATCTTATGGATATCCATTCTATGTACGAAGATATCCCGACCTGAAATGGACTTGAAACGGATATCCATAGGATATCGTGTGCTATCTGGGATGTTCTGGGGAACATCAATTTCAATTTCAATTTTCAATTTTATTCAATTTCTCTCAGTATTCCAGGTACAAATGTATGCATCTTTAAATTAATAATAATAAATTATATTCATTTTATGTATTATTTGCTATTTGACAATTTTCGGTTACTGAGTGCCCTACAAAACATCGTCACGCTAGACTTGAAGTCTGTCTTGTGATCTCTCTTATGTATATGACACCCAAAGCTTACAGTGGATTATTTTGATGTGGCAAATAATAAATGTTTACTAATATTTCATGGTATTCATGTTAAGGAAGGAAGGAAGATTGGACGAAAGTCCCAGAACTGGTTGATCATAAATTCTCAATTAAATATATAATTGTGATTATTAGAAAAATTTGTCGGGATGGCTCAATATATATTTCTTTGTTTCCTTTTTGAAAATATTAAAGTTTTTCATTTCTTTAAGATTTTTTGGGAGGGTATTGTAGAACATATTGTAGAGGATATTGTAGAACATCGCGTTATCATTTTGCCCAAATGTCTGTAATTTTCGAATTTTTAGCCTAGATTGGTCTCAAACGACTAGGTTCAACTCACTGATGAAGAATTCGAGCTCAAATTTCTTTTTGTCTGGCCGGCCGTCCGGCCGTTGTCATGATAATTTGTGAACGGAAAGAGATAGCGACTTGAAATTTTCAGGGTAGGTGGCGCGTCCCAATACGACGGACAAGTTCGTTAATGGGCATAATCGGCCTAACGGTTTCCGAGTAATAATTTTGTCATCAACTGATACAGATCCGCTCGAACTGAAACTCGGTAGCAAGTTGTAGAATACAAATACAAAGACGCTTGTGAAATTTTCAGAGAATCGTGTCGCTAGAAAATTAAAAAAAAATTATTAAAAAATATTGTTTACGTCACGATCATAACCTGAGATAATCTCAACCCATAAGGCACAGATGGAGAACTCTAGGTCAAATTCTATTCTTTTCGGCCGGCCGTTGCCACGATAACTATCGAACGGAAAGAGATAGCGACTTGCAATTTTTATGGTAGGTTATGCACCTGAGTGCGACATTTGTGTTTGTTAATAGGTATAATCGGCTAAACGGTTTTGGAGTTATACCCATCAAAAATTTGGTTTTTATTTCCTCAATAACTCGAAAAATACAGAACCGATGCAATTCAAACTTGGTTACTAGTTGTAAAATGCCAGCTCGAAAATTCTTGCAAAATTTCGCGAGAATCTTATGACTAGAAAATTAAAAAAAAATAATTGAAAATCATTGAAAAACATTCTATATATCAGAAACTATTCGCCCGACATCATTGAAATTTTGCGAAATCCTTCAAACCCTAACTACTGCCAAATTCCAAGTTTGAACACGATCGGATGTATATTGAGTTGAAATTTTCAGTCTTGGTTTCGCATCCGAATGGGAGAGTTGAGTTCGTTGTTGGGCATAATCGGCCCAACGGCTTCGGAGTTTAACCATCTGGAATATTATTTTCTCCATAACTCAAATAATACAGACCTGATCGAATTGAAATTTGGTATCTAGTCGTAGAATATAGACATAAAGACGTGTGTGAAATATTGTGAGGATTGTACCGCTAGTAAATTTTAAAAAAATTACGAAAACATATTATGTATCTCAAGATAACTGCAGAACAGAAACAGATAGCGATTTGCAATTTTCAGGGTAAGGTTATTGTGCAATATTGAATGTAGGTGATGCCATACCTCATTCTAAAGCTTATTGCAACACCTAATCAATCCTGTACGGTGTTTCATGATTGGATCAAATTTGTAAAAAATAAAGTCTGTTCAACGGTCTGGGCTATAAGCTAGATTATCAACACGAACAAATCTTAAGCGACGTGAATTTCAGAAGAATATTGAAATATTGCTGTATGTTATCGGTCGCTATTTCGGTAAACACATACGTCATAGGTTCTCGCAATCATGGGATCATTCATATTGAAATAGCTCAATTTTCGATTCGAGAAGGCATCTCTTAATGTGCGTATTCACTTGCAACAGAACTCTTCGAACGAACCGAACACACCGCGCGCGCTGCAACAAATATTTTGCGGGCTGTTTGGAGAGTTTGCGGTATTCGCCGCGTTCCCACCCGTATCAGTGTTTGCGTGTTCGTCGACATGGATGCAGACGATGCGAATCCCATATTTTTAGCAATTACCGCCCACGCATCATGCTTTCTAATTTTGTTAAAATAATATCGGTTTGTAGAATCTCATAAGACATGTTGCAGTTCAAATTGGTCAATCAGTTCTAGGCATTTTTCCCTGCTCCAGTCCATTTTCTTCGCTTCTCCGACAAGGAACGAACGACAAACACAGCAAACGTCCGTATCCACTGAACATCGGTGAAAGAATAATTCCCTTTGTGTTGTGCAAATCGCAAATGTTTGGCGCGTTCGGTTCTGTTCTGCGTATTGACTAGACAAATTTGTTACAGCGCGCTCGGCGCGTTTGGTTCGTTCGGAGTATTCTGTTGCAAGTGAATACGCAGCATTAGAGATTAAATAATTTCTGAAATATTTACCCCATCAGAGTGGTGGCTACCCTTCTAAAATTTTGAAAAGTGAGTTCAGACCACGTCATGACTCATTCCAAAGCTGATTGTAACACGTACCTTGTGCTCCGATATTGCTGGCAGTACTGGCCGCAGGCCGCAGTAGGTAATTTCTAAAAGCTCTTTAGTGACAGTAAACGCTCCTTTCACACGGAGTGCCGCGCGGCTCTCGCTCCCGAGCGGGAGCTTTTTCGCTCCAATATCTAAATCCTTCACACGTAGAGCCGCCGCCGCGCGACTATGGCTTCCGCTCGGGGGCTTTTTCGGCTCCTACATATTCATTACACGGGGAGCCGCGCGGCTCTCTCCTACATCAGATTCTGTCACATGGGCTCAGTGTGGCCAATACTCCTGCTTTAGCAGGAGATCTCCTGCTTTCACTCAAAATTCTCCTGCTTTTAACAACAATTCCAAGATCAGATATTTTAATACCTGATGATATCATTGGATTCTTGTGATGACTTCATCTTAAAATAAATTGAGTTTGAAATTTGTAATGTAAAAAAAAAAATTTTTCGTTACACCGAAACCACTCGGCTGATTTTGCCCAATAACGAACATAACCGAGATATTTATCTCCCAAACTATCTAGGAAAATTTCTACTGTATAGCTCATTCCGTTCGAGAGTGATCTTGTTAACGGCCAGCCGGCCGGACGGCTGGACATAATCGATTTTGACCACGTATTCTTGGTCAGTGATTCGAAGTAAAACATTTGCTACCATTTCCCAGCCAAAAATTCGAAAATTACAGAGATTTGGGAAAATTGATAAGCATTCTGTTTCGAGGACAAGAGCACCAAAAAGTATTTTATTTGATGAGAGGAATCTTTAGTTAAAATTAATGTACAACTCGCTCAGTATATATAAATCAGGAAAAGACTGATTTTAAATAATCAAACTTTCTTTGTGTCATATTCAAATTGGTCAGCATGAACTGTCCTCGGTGCCGATAGTTTACGTGCGTTCTGATATTGTAATTTCGTCATTAAATTATTATTATTATTAT
This sequence comes from Halyzia sedecimguttata, assembly GCA_937662695.2. Lineage (NCBI taxonomy): Eukaryota > Metazoa > Arthropoda > Insecta > Coleoptera > Coccinellidae > Halyzia > Halyzia sedecimguttata. The sequence goes on along the minus strand of OW569413.2, from coordinate 65,659,983 downwards.
TATTATTATTATACTGATCATCCTGGGTCTTCCACAAGGAGACCCCTCATAAGCTCTAAGAGCTTGCCCTGAGTTAGGAGAACCAGTTGTGTTCTGTGTAGGCTTTGTTACTGTGTCCTTACGCCACCTCAGGCACAGCACTGTTAATTTTTGACCCAACAGCGAATGGTGGCGATTACCGTGACTAGAAAATTTCTTTCCTAGCCTCGGAATTGAACTTGGGGCTTCCGCTCCCAAGTCAATTACTCTACCACTGAACCAATCGCATACTTTTCAAAAACTTCTCAAAATTCACTGTTGCGTGATAGAATTGATATCGTGAAGCTTCACAGATAACTACGTCGTATTGCAAATCCTCATTGAAAATTAATTGAACTCAATAGAAGAGAAAGAGGATCAAGAAAAATCCTCAAATCTATTTCGATACAAAAGAAAAAACTTTGATAAATCATATCTCTGTATTGGTTTCTCAGGGTTGGTAATGATATCAATGAATTCTGACGATATAACTTCATCATAAGAGAAATTAAATAAAAACATCATAAAATAATTTAAATTCAACAAGTGTGCCAAAAATGATAATCCAAATCCAACAGACCAATTCTACCGAATAACGAACTTATCCAAGATATTCATTCCTCAAATCCACTATGAAAATTATATTATATCAATTGAAACTTAGCCAATATTCTAGTTTTATTTTTACTGGAGATAATCTGAACACAATTTGTTTAACTCACTAAAGTATATTCCCATCATCATCATCATCATATGGATTATACAAGAGCTATATACGATAGCTGAGGTTATTCCGTTGTTCATTTTGCATTCAATCATACTTTGTTTGACTATTTCAATCATATCAAAATCTGACCAACCACAGCCCAAAGACAGCTCGTATGATTGGTCGAACAACTTTGGTGTTTTCAACAACTCAACCATGGATACGGACTGTTTGACAAATGATAGATATAAATTAGAGACGTTAACATGAGTCATTTTGGTCGCGAAATAGTCTAATGAAATATAACTCGTGATTGAATTTATCTCATAAGTCTGTATTTTATTTCTTTACTCAAGTGAGTTGCTTAGAGAAAACACCCATCGTCCTTCGGACTCGTGGTGTTTTCAAGCAACTCAGTTTCGTTAAGAAATAAGACGTCAGACTTATCGCGAAAAATCAATCACTTGTGATATTACTAGTGACAAATCTCCTCTGTAGATGAGATAGATGAAATGTATAAACACAGATGACATTCATAGTTGGGGGTTAATTTTTGATACAGCATTCTCTGAAATCATAGAGTTAGGATTCAATATTGAAATTTTGAAAAATCATATCTCCGAAAGTATTAATTTGTTGGAGTTGGAAATGATATCAATGGATTCTTGTGATGAAACTGCATCTTAGAAAAAATTCAAATAAAAAAAAAATTTGTTTTCGTTACTCCGAAATCATTAGGCCGATTTTGCCCAATAACGAACTTAACCGAGACATTTATCTACCAAACCTGCTCTGAAAATTTTAACTGTTTAGCTCATTCCGCTCGAGAGTTATCGTGTCTACGGCCGGACCGGTCGGCCGAACAGAATCGATTCTGACCACGAATTCTTGATCAGTGAGTCGAACCAAATCGTACCAGACCATTTCCAAGAATTCGAAAATTACATTTAGGCAAATTGATAAGCACTCTGTTCCAAGGGCGCCAAAAAGACGGCTTGAAGGTCTGTGCATTTTTCCAATTTTCCGCAACTGCATCCATAATCTTCGCTAATTCGCCGCGATCTTCGATATCTCACATCTCGATGTGACGCCGCTGTCTAGAGCTAGTGAGCGTCGTTGGAGCTGACCTTCAAAAAACAACAGCCGATGCCTGCACGACTAAAAAGTGAATTAAACAGTAATCGTCTCTGTCTGTAACACAAACCTCTCGCATGTCTGGTTAGAACAACAACTATAAATTTTCGCTGAAACGGGCCCTTAAAAATAAAACGTGAGGTATAGCACCTGAACGCGTGTGAAGTGCCGGTGCTAGTGAGAAAAAATCGACAATAACCAGCAATTAGCTCCTCAAACGGAGCCAGTTCGATTGGGATTCTATTGAGATTGCATTATCTGTACACCGATATGATCAAAAAGGAGAAACAAATGTTATCTGTAACTGCTATTATCGAGGGGACTCAGGCGCACAATTGGAGTAGATCACTGATGGACATGGGGCCCCCTCGGCTCTGTATAGGTATTGTTTTTTCCTGCATATTGTGAAAAACATTGTGGATAATTAACTTGACAAACAACTGGTGCCTCAGGCAATTTCTGCATTATACAATAAGCGTCAAAATTTTGGAATAATTGATTTATTTTCTCTCCTCTCAGCAGGAATAGTGAAAATGGTTTAATAGGTCAAATTAATTCATATTTTTAGGAACATGTACCCGTAATTCTTATTGTTCTACCATTTCCCGTTACCAATCAGTGACGTCATCGATATTTTTCAAAATTTCAAGCCCCTATTTTCTTCTTGCCATGGATATATCATAATATTCCGAAGTCAGTAATGCACATGTAACGCATTTGGGTCAAAAATTCTCGAGATATTGATTTTTTAAATTTGAAAAATGTGTGAATGTTTTGAAGTGAAGTCTTCACCATATAAACACATTTTTATTGCAAAAACGATACTTGAAAGTGTAATAACTTATAAAAATTTTGAAAGTTTTCAAATTGAATTCTCTGTTTCAACTCCTCGAGGTTGTTTGGCCGATTGAGGTAAAAATTGCTTTTGATTCAATACCATAAGAAAGAGTCTGACGAAGTCAGATCTGGAGACCGTGCCGGCCATTGAATAAAACCTCGCCGTTCGATCCATTTCTTCGGGAACACTTCGTTCCGGTGATCACCTTCATCTTGAAAATAATGGGGTGGAGCTCCATCCTGTTAAACCATAGCGCGTTTCATTTGGCAGATCTAGATCTGCATCGTTCGGAAAAAGAATTGCTCGAAGAATTGCCAAGGCCGGAATCAGGTCATCCCGTATTATATCCAAAGATTTTGGACTTGTAACCGTACCTTCAATAAAGACAGGCGCTATAACCCTGTACCTAACAGCTCCAGCCCATACATTCACTTTTTCAGGAAAAATTTTCGTGAAATTTATGGCATTTTAATTTTCTCAATACCAATTTTTACGAATATTCTTATTTGCCGCTATAGTTCTCGACGACACATGAGGATTTTCCTCCAACTCTAATAAAATGTTCAATTCTACCTCCTCTTGAATTTCCGCTCGACCATTTTTTGGATGATACTTCACGTCTCCGAACTACTCATAAATCCTGATTATTTTACTGACAGCTAAGCACCCTGAGTTACATTAGGATATTTCTATTCTGTCTGATGCCGATAATTGCCGAATTATTTTTCGTTTAGCTTTTGACAGTATTCGAATGAAAATTAACAAACTACTTCGAATAAAACAAATTCAGTTCAATTTCGGAAAAAGTAAATCCAATTTCGGACAAAATATTTAGATTTACTCAGTACAATTTTGTGTCCATTAGACTCAATTTCGGTATGTTCGTAATGACTATCTTCTTTCATAGACAGAGGTTACACGGTCAATCTACCATCAATCTCGCATCAGTTCAGTCCGTGATCTTGATCACGATGAGACTGATGCGGATTGATGGATTGACGAAGCACATTAATATTCCATCAATCCATAAGTTTCTCGTCAATCTAATATCGATACATGATTGATGTGATGCGAGACTGATACCAGATTGACCGTGTAACTTCCGTCTTAGAAGTCAATCTGGAATGTGCTTCGTCAGTCCATCAGTCTCATCGTGATCAAGGTCACGGACTGAACTGATGCGAGATTGATGATAGATTGACCGTGTAACCTCCGTCATATGATTTTAACTCGTACGTTAAGTGATTTAAGAATTATTGAACCCCAGAAAAAATATTTATCGACTAATTGCAACCTACTTACTCGGTAGAGTTCGGGCATTTAGGTCTGGTGATTCGGTTTATATTTTTCAGTCGATGTTTCAAAAATGTCGGTGTATTTTTTAGCGAAATGACATGTTCAACATAAACAATGGTGCCGATGAATTTCTTATTGTATTGGAGTTAATATACAGGGTGTTAGTGAGAAGTTTATTCCTTGAATACTTAACTTGATTTTTAAAATGATTTGAATTCATTTATAAGGCTGAAGATGATTTAAATGTTTCATTACCATGGAATGATATGATTATGATTATAATGATACTCCTAAATCTTCTGAGGAAACCCCTCGTCTGATTTAAGAACTAGTGTGAGTTAGGAGAATCAGTTGTGTTCTGTGTAGGCTTTGTCACTGTGTCCGTCCTTACGCCATCTTACGTAGCTGGGCACCACCGTATGAGTCGAAAATTAACAACGCTGTGCCCAAGGACATAGTGACAACTCATTTTCCCAACTCGCACAAGCTCTCAAGACCTTATGAGGCGTCTCTTCAAAAATCCTAGTGTGTGCCGGTATAATCATAAACATGACATCCGATGGTAAAGAAGAAGAATTCTTCAGGGAGTGAAGTCAAATTATTTCAGAAATCAATTTTAGCATTCAAGGGAGCAACTTTTCATTAACACTCTGTAAATTGCAATATTGACTACAATAAGAAATGCATCCGCACCATTTCCTTATGTTCAACATGTCATTTCGCTGTACACCGCCATTTCCGATATACTGACTCTAAAACGCAACCGAACCACCAAGCCCAAATGCCTAAATAACTCCGAGGAGGTAGGTTGCAGGTAGTCCATAAATATTTTTTTCTGGAGATTAGACGTTCTTGAATCCCTTAACGTACGAGTCATAATCATATCATAAGAAAGAAGATATTGATCAGGAACATAAGGAAAATAAGTCTGATGGACAAAAAATTGTACTGAGTAAATCTGAATATTTTGTCCAAAATTTGTTTTACTTTTTCCGAAATGCTCTTACTTGTTATGAGTTTCAGTATCAGTACTAGTATCGTTTTTGTAATAAAATGGGTTCAAGCCCTGTGGACAGGAGCTTTCTGGCGCTCTAGTTCAAACAGACAAATTATATCTCCGAAAGTATTGGTTTCTCAGAGTTGGGAATTAAATCAATGTATTCATATGATAGAACTGCATCATAAAGGAAATTCAATTCAAATAATAGTTTATTTATCAAGATTAAATGAGCAATCATGAGAATGAGAACTGCACCATGGAAGAAATAAAATTAAATCTGGCCAATTTTGCCCAATAACGAACTTAACCGAGATATTCATCTCCTTAATCTACTCTGAAAATTTTAACTACCTACCTCATTCCGTTCGAGAGTTATATCTATGTCTATGAATGAAAAGCAGTCTACTACTCTCAGATCTCATACTTCATGTTCCGTTCCGAAATGTAAGACTTTTCTGAGAAAAACTAATTTCGGAGCAAACAACTGAGATTTTTCTCACTTCGCTCACAATTCTTCGATTGATTAGATAATGTCATGTCTCAGGAAAATAAGTTTACATTATGACAATTCATACATAGAATAATTATATCATTCTGTGACAACGTTGAAATACGATTTATTATTGAAATTTTGAAAAATCATATCACCGAAAGTATTAGCTCCTTAGAGTTAAAAATGATATCATTGGATTATTATGGTAAAACTGCTTATTGAAAAAAATTTAATTTGGAATTTGTTATGTAAAAAAAAAATTTTTTTTGTTACTCCGAAACAATCTGTCCGATTTTGCCCAATAACGAACTTATCCGAGATATTTATCTGCCAAACCTACTCTGAAAATTTCAACTCTCTAGCTCATTCCGTTCGAGAGTTATCGTGCCTACGGCCGGCCGGACAGAATGAATTTCGACCACGGATTCTTGATCAGTGAGTCGAACCAAATCGTTCAAGACCATTTTCATCGAAAAATTCGAAAATTAGAGACATTTGGGCAAATAAGCACTCAGTTCCGAGGAACTAGAGCGCCAAAAAATGGGAACACCCTGTGGACAGGAGCTTTGGCGCTGTTGTTCAAACTTTGACAAATCAAATCTACGAAATTATTGGTTTCTCAGAGTTGGGACTGATATCGATAGATCCTTATGATAGAAATTCATGATAAAAGAAATTAAATTCGAACATCATAAAACAATTTAAATTAAATAAGAGGCCAAACATTATTTATCCAAAACCAACAAACCAATTTTATCCAATAACGAACTTATCCGAGATATTCATTCCTCAAATCTACTATGAAAATTATATTATAGAATTGAAACTTATTTCAATATTCTAGTTTTGTTTTTACTGCGGAGATATTCTGAACCCAATTTGAATAACTTGCCAAAGTTTATATTTCCATCATCATCATCATATATGGACTATCCAAGAGCTATCTATCTACGATAGCTGAGGTTATTCCATTGGTCATTTTGCATTCGATCATATGTACTTTGTTTGAAATGTCTCTTATATGTAGATGAGATGACACCATTCTGTGAAATCATATACAGGGTGTCCCAAGTTCGAGTGCCTATTAGACGTTTCTGGAGAACTGTACATATTCGAAATCTGAAAATTGGGATTATGATATACCCTGAAATTCTCTACAGCGCAAAAATATTTTCGAAGCCCAAGCACTTCCGGTTATACAGGGAGTGAAAATAAATTTGATGAAAAAAATTTGTTTTCAAGTTTTGCATTCCTGGTATGATCAAGTATTATATGCTAAATACATTTTTGTTAGAATCATTGTATTCATTCGAATAGTTTTCAAAATATTGAAAAAAAAATGGGTTCAAGCCCTGTGGACAGGAGCTTTCTGGCGCTCTAGTTCAAACAGACAAATTATATCTGGTATTGGTTTCTCAGAGTTGGGAATTATATCAATGTATTCATATGATAGAACTGCATCAAAAAGGAAATTCAATTCAAATAATAGTTTATTTATGAAGATTAAATGAGCAATCATGAGAATGAGAACTGCACCACATTTTCAAATTTCTTTTTTTGACACTTTGCGGTAATCTGGTCAATACAAAACTTCACATGCGTATAAAGGTCATGATTCTACTGTCTCCTACAGTCTGGTGCTAAATTTCAGATAGATCGAGTGATCGGTTTCGGAAATATTCATAAAAAATATTTTTACTAAAATCGGCCATAACTCCGAAACCCCTTGATGGTTAACGCCCATTAACGAACTTGTCCGAGATATTTACGCTCCAAAACCACCTTGCAATTTTCAATCCGCTAACTCCTTTCGTTCGAGAGTTATCGTGCCTACGGCCGGTCGGCCGGCCGGACAGAATCGATTTCGCACTCGGATTCTTGATCAGTGAGTCGAACCAAATCATTTGAGACCATTTTCAGCCAAAAATTCCAAAATTACAGACACTTGGGCAAATTGATAAGCAATCTGTTCCGAGGAACTAGAGCGCCAAAAAAACAAGTTTCGTATGACAATTGCCCAAAACAGGTTTAAAGTACCTACAAATAGTAGGTATTCCATAAAACATGTACAAAATAATAAATTACCTTGTAATCGATCAAAAATTTCCTGATCTACGTTCACAAAATTTTCTCCTCTCTCGAACTTTGGAATTATTATTATTATTATTATTATTATTAAATTACAATAAGAGTGGAGGTAAAACCTATGCACTCAAAAAAGCCAAAATTAAAAGTATTCTGCTAGAATTCTAAAGGAAAAATAGAAACTAATCAACACCGCATCGGTCATAAAAGTTCTTGAATCCATTGGTGGATGTTGCATTCACCACTGCACCTGGGAGACGATTCCAAACCTCAAAAATTCTGTTGGATAGAAAGTTCATTCGGCAGGAGCGGTATGCTTTCAAATTTACGTAATATTTTCAAACATTTTCGGGTGAGGTCCCCGTTGCATCGCTAAAATACGAGTATTTCAACCCCAATATTCTTGAAGTTACAATATTCCCTTCTGTCAAGTTGACTTTATGGCAATTCATACATAGAATATACATAGAATAATTATATCAACCTGTGAAATACGATATACATTGAAATTTTGAAAAATCATATCTCCGAAAGTATTAGCTTGTTAGAGTTAAAAATGATATGAATGGATTGTTATGATAAAACTGCTTATTAAAAAAAAATTAATTTGGAATTTGTTTTGTAAAAAAAAAAATTTTTTTTTATTACTCCGAAACCTTCTGTCCGATTTTACCCAGTAACGAACTTAGCCGAGATATTCATCCCCCAAACCTACTCTGAAAATTTCAACTCTCTAGCTCATTCCGTTCGAGAGTTATCGTGCCTTCGGCCGGCCGGACAGAATGAATTTCGACCACGGATTCTTGATCAGTGAGTCGAACCAAATCGTTTAAGACCATTTTCATCGAAATATTCGAAAATTACAGACATTTGGGCAAATTGATAAGCACTCAGTTCCGAGGAACTAGAGCGCCAAAAATGTGTTTATTTGATGAATTGAACAATATATCACATGTTTTTCAAATTTAAAAAATTAATATTTTCAGAATTATTGGCCCAAATGGCGTTAATATCCATGACGTCAATGCTTGGTAACGGGAAATGTTGAAAATAAGATTTACGGAAAAATTTTCCTTGAAAAATAAATTACTTTGACCTAACCATTTTCGATATTTCTGAAAGGGGAGAAAATGAGTCCATTATTCCATACTTTTGGCGCTCAGGGTATGAGTAATCGCCATGAATAAGTGATATAAATTAATAATTATTAATTAATCAACATATAGCAACGCTTCGCTGATCGCGTCCCTGATCTATTGCTATTTATGGCAATTTTGGTGTTTGACGAAACTAGGAATCTTTGTTACATATTAATATTTCAAATATTCGATTGATTCGGTCTTTACTTGATTGGAGTTCATTTTCAACAAATACATAATGATTCAAATTTTAAATTTTCACAAACTTATTTTTTCTAGAACGACAATTGTTTGGCCACATTGTGGCTTCTTCTAGTACTACATTTGAACTGATTCAATATGAGGAGCGCTCGCACAAGATCTTAAAAGTAGGTAGGTATTGAAGAAAACAAGTCATATTTATGAAGATATTCATATTCAGGCTGATCGGTCAACATCTGTTTGTTCATTTGAAAGAATTCTCCTGGAATTGTATCTATTGATTTAGTTTAGATCTTTTATCTTCGAAATGAAATTATGTATATCATAGGATGGAATCTGAAATGAATATATACAGGGTGTTTTCAAAGGTGAGTCTTTTTTTAACAAAAGGTAGAACGCCTCAAAATAAATAATTTCACCATAAATCGCATATATAAAATATGCATGATAGGGCTGCTATCCACCCCCGAAATCGCATGCGATTCAGCGAATTTTCCAGTACGGCTCTGTCTCCTCACGCTTTCAACGCGTAATCCTAAGTTCGCATACAAATTAGCCATGCTTATCTCTGCAAAAACCTAACGTCCTACGTCCAGGAGCAGGTGTTCCTGTTCCCATGATCTCTCTAGGTCCTTTACAAAAAACTAAATGGACGTACAACGTTAGGTTTTTAAGTATTGCTAATTTGTATTCCCTAGAGATTACGAGTTTACAATTGTTGAAAACGTGGGGAGACAGAGCCGTACTCCAAAATTCGTGGAATCGCATGCGACTTCAGGGGTGGATAGCAGCCATATCATGCATATTTTATAGGCGCGATTTTAGGTGAAATGACTTATTTTGATGAGCTCTACCTTCTGTTAAAAAAATACTCACCTTTGAAAACACCCTGTATATTCGAATTACTTGCATTGATTAAGTATCTGAAGATATTACCAATCATTTTAAAAGCAAGCTTAATCATACAGCAGCGTTCAGAAAATTTGAAAATTTAGGTAATTTAATGAAAAATAATAAAGATGGAGTAAATAAATCAGGCGTGTACAAGCTAACTTGTAATGATTCACTAATGGTGTATATTGGTAAAACTCTGTATATTGTTCGGAAAAAGAATACAATATAAACATCAGAAGAGTTTCACATCTAGTACAGTCAAAAAAGATAGATAGTTTATTTGACAATAATTATCATATACATATGCACATTCATAGCAGAAAATTTTAAAGTGATACAAATAACCATATACAAGCAAGTACAAAAAAATATGGTCAGAAGCTTTCGCGCCCATGTTCTAGCGCAGGGATTTGAACTCGGATCTCCTGAGAGAGAGAGAATTTTTTTGTAAAAATTTTATAAAGGGCCATCGAAATTTTATTTCCACAACAATTGCTAAAATACGAAGCGAATCCATCTGAAATCCTGTACTTGATTGTATAATAGTGAATTGAAGGTTTGTGCGAAATTTCAGCGGAATTTGAAAAATATGTTTTTGAAATATAATGTTCTAGAAGAACAAAAATTGTTTTCTTGTGATACAATCCTCACGAAATTTTGCAGAAATTTGCGCGTCGACATTCTACAACCGAGTTTCAATTTGATCGGATGTAAATTTTTTGAGTAATTGAGAAAACAATATTTCAGATAGGTATAACGAAACCAGCTGATTATGCCCTGTAACGATATGCGCAACCTACCCTAAAAATTGTCAAAGTCTCTTTCCGTGAGAAAGTTATCGTGGCAACGGCCGGCCGTTACGTGAAGTCAGGAGCTTTTGCGCGTATGTTCTATTGTCCATTCTCCTCCTAAGTGTCCAATACAGGAGAATGGACAATATAATTTACCATGGTAAATTCGATTAAGGGTTTCCAATACAGGAGAATGGACAATAGAACATACGCGCAAAAGCTCCTACCTTCACGTCAGTGCTTGAACCAATTTTTTTTTTCGTAATTATTTTTTTAGTTTTCTAGCGGTATAGTTCTCACAAAATTTTACACACGTCTCTATGTCGATATTCTACAACTAGTTAGCAAGCTACAATTTCATCGGGTCTATATTTTTTGAGTCATCGAGGAAATAATATTCCAGATGGGTATAACTCCGAAACCGTTGGGCCGATTATGGCCAACAGCGAACTTCACTCTCCCATTTAGATGCGCAACCTACCCTGAAAATTGCAAGTCCCTATCTCCTTTCGTTCGGGAGTTATCGAGGCAACGGTCACACATCCAGCTACTGAACTCACACAAGGCTGCTCAGATCTCCAAAAAAATAGATCCGATCGTGTTCAAACTTGGAACTTGGTAGTAGAGTTAGGTTCTGAAGGCACTCGCAAAATATCTGCCATGTCAGATGAATAGTTTCTGATATATAGAATTTTTTTCAATGAATTTAAATGATTTTTAAAAAAATTTCTAGTGATACGATCCTCACAAAATTCTGCAAAAATTTCCGTGTTGACATTCTTCAACTAATAACCATATTTAAATTGGATCGGTTCAGGATTTTTCGAGTTATTAAGGAAATAACAACCAAATTTCAGATGGCGATAACTCCAAAACCGTTTGGCCGATTATGCTTATATACAAACTCAAATGTCACATTCAGATGCACAACCTAACCTGAAAATTCCGAGTCGCTATCTCTTTCCGTTCGCAGGTTATCGAGACATGAAAAATATTTTTTAATATTTTTTTTTAATTTTCTAGTGATACGATTCTCACAAAATTTCACAAACGTGCTTAGGTTTATATTCTACAACTATTCACCAAGTTTCAGTTCGATCGGATTCATATTGGTTGAAAACAAAATTATTACTCGGAAACCATTGGGCCCATTATGCCTATTAACGAACTTGTCCGTCGTATTGCGATGCGCCACCTTCCCTGAAAATTTCAAGTCGCTAGCTCTCTCCGTTCTCAAGTTATCGTGGCAACGGCCGGACGGACAGAATCAAATTTGACCTCGAATTCTTCATCAGGGAGTCGAACCCAATCGTTCGAGACCATTTTCGGCGACAAATTAGAAAATTACAGACATTTGGGCAAAATGATAACGCGATGTTCCCCAGAACATACGCGCAAAAATGTCCGATATCTCTAAAGGATTTTACTGAATACTTCTCTTGCATGTATTTTTTTAATATTGGAATCGATTATTATTATATCCATAAGAATACTGAAAAAGTTCTCCGCCGTCAAAAATTTCAATTTTCAACGAGAAAACGATCATTCAAATTGAGTTGCACATAATGGCTGTTCAAACGATCGAAATTGGCGCCTCTCCGTGACGTAACCCGTCATATCTACTCTCACTCTCTTCTCGTGTCCGTTTCACTATTTGTTCCGGGGTCTCGCAGCCCTCTATACAGGGCTCGTAGTCGGCATTGGCTGTAACAAGCAGATGGTACATTTTGATTACGTCAGCCTTTATAGCAACGCTTCTACCAGTCAGTTTCACCTCATTTATTTATGTATTTGCTTTCTTGATTTACCGAATTTCAATACCGAAATATTCAAATTTCATCAATTATGAAAGTGGATGAGGGTATACATGATGATCTGGTATTGAAGTAGATTCAGAAAAACATATACATAGGTATTTCGTGTTTCATGGGGGAGACTTATTCCGATCAACCCTGTAGGCGGGGGAGGGGGTAACTTTCAAATCTTAAATGGCAACCCTTATTTTTAAAGCAAAATCAATTTCTATGTCAAAAAGTACATGTAATATGTCCCCAAAATTTTTACCAATTTACGATAGATTGCGCTGTACTCGCAACGTGTGACCAAGTGGCATTTAAGGGTTCGTTTTTCGGGTACTCCAAATATACTCGTATGTTTGTTTGGTGTTTTTCTGTTTCCCATCTGTCGCCATCTATTGCAAATGAACAAGAAGATTACTGACATATCATACAAAACGTTTGATATAGAATTTGATTTCAAAGTTACACCCTCCACCGCCTACAAACCTTCTAAAAGAATCAGGATATAATTTTAATAACACCTATGAAATCATCCCTGGGAATCTCTCGAAATCAATAGATATAATTCCGAGATGAGTTGGGTTCAAAATGCGCAGGTTAAGTTCGTTCTCACGGGTGAAATCGGCCGAACGGTTTCGGAGTTATGTTCATTTTAGTATAAGATTTTTTCAGAATATTTTCGAAACTACTCATTCCATCTAACTGAAATACATCACCAAGTTGTAGAATTACGATCTGAATATGTATGCAAAGTTGTGTATTTATTGGAAAGCTAGGAACAGAAAAAAAATAGAGAATTTTATTTATAAAGCCCTGACGTGAGGTCAGCGCAGACTGCCCTTTCGTCAGTGCTTTTTAATTTTTTTTTTAAATTAACATGTCTTGTTTCCTTTAATCTCTGCTTTCAAGATCTTCTATGAGTGCTCCTCATATTGCATCAGGTCAAATGTAGAACCCGAAGAAACCTCAGTGTGGCGAAACACATGAAAAATTAGGAAAATAATTTAATCATTATTTATAAATATTTCAATGGAATCGGTATTTGCCTTTAACACTGTCAGGAGTTTTAGCAAGCTTGTTCCTCGAATGATCCATAGATTTCACTAATTTGTAACACAATACACCTTTTTGTGCGAATCTATCAGTTTTCATTCCAGTTTGGTGAATCTGCCAAAATATATTCATTCACTTAGATAAAACACATCGTGTGATAAGTTCCCGGTCTAATGAAGACAACATAATTTTTCTGGTCAAATTCGATTCTACTCATCAAAGTAATCTAATTAAAGAGCGATGCAATGATTCCAGCGGTTCTCTAACCTTCTTGAAGAACGATTTATTTTAGGCCTGAAAATAGACGAGCATGATCTCTTTCCGGCGAGCATTTTTGTAGGCATCCTAACAGGTAAAAGTCGCTGGGGTTTAAATCTGGATAATAGGGTGGGTGCTAAATCAATTCGGAGTGTATTTCTTGCAATTTCGCTATCGCATCCAGACTTGTGAAAGTGTGCATTGTCATGGTGTAAGATCACACGCGGCACCATCTCCGAGACCCGCTTTTTTCTCATAGATAGATGTCCCTGCAAAATATGCCTACACGTTCCATTCTTTCATGTATTTAGCTGCATTACTTTTGGAGAAATGCCAAATGGCTATCTAGTATTAGCGTTAAACGGACAATCATGGAAATTGGCAGGAAATTGATGAAAAATTATTGGTTGAAAGTTCATATCAGCGCTTTGTCATAAGAGCGTCATCATGTGGTTGACTTTTATGATTGTATATTATATTATTGTATATTATTATACCGATCCTCCTAGGTCTTCCCCAAGGAGACCACTCATAAGTTCTCGAAGAGCTTGAGCGAGTAAGGAGAACCAGTTGTGTTCTGTGTAGGCTTTGTTACTGTGTCCTTACGGCTCCTTAGGCACAACACTGTTAATTTTTGACCCAACAGCGAATGGTGGCGATTATCATTAATCATAGAATTGGTAGCATGTTTCATCGCTTGAGTTGCTCCTTGTGAAAAGATATGATATAACAGGGCAAGTCTTGAAGTTGTACATTAGTTTTAACCATGGACTCCTTTCATCGAATAAAACACTTTTTCTTGGGAACAGCCTGCTATCATTTTGTCCAAATGTGTGTAACTTCCGAATTTTTTGAGGAAATTGGTCTCAAACGATTTGGTTCGAGTCACTGATGAAGAATTCGAGGTCAAATTTGTTTCTGTCCGGCCGGCCGTCCGTTGCCACGATAACTTGAGAACGGAAAAAGATAGCGCACCAGGGTCGGTGTCGCGTCAAATAGGACGGACAAGTTCCTTAATGGGCATAATCGGCTCAACGGTTTCCGAGTAATAATTTTGTCATCAATCAATACAGATCCGATCGAATTGCTAGTAGCTAGTTGTGGAAAACTGTCTCAAATACGTTTGTGAAATGTTGTGAGAATCGTATCACAACACGTAGAAACTTTTAAACTAAAAATTATTAAAAAATATTATTTATGTCACTATAATCTGAGAACGGAAAGAGGTAGGGACTTCCAATTTTTAGGATAGGTGGTACATCGGAATGCTACAATTGAGTTTGTTAATAGGCATAATCGGCCAACGGTTTTTGGATTTACCCATCTGAAATTTGGTGGTTATTTCCTCGATAACTCGAAAAGTACGAATCCGATCGAATTCAAACATGGAAATTAGTTGTAGAATGCCGACGCGAAAATTTCGTGAGGATCGTAGTACTAGAAAATTTTTAAAAATTTAAAAAAGCACTGACCTGTAGTCAGTACTCGTTGGCGCGTGTGTTCACGTTGGCTGATTTCAATTGAATGATGAGTGGGTAGAGCGAGCCGGAGATCTACTCAGAGGGTAGTGGACAGCACTCAATGTCGGGTCAACAATGAATAGTACTGTGTCAACGCTGGCGTAAGGATAGAGTAACAAAGTCAACAAAGAACACAAGTGACTCTCTTTAGTCGCACAAACTCCTAGGGTGTTCTAAGGGATCTCCTTGAGGAAGACATAGGCGGGTCAGTATAATCATAATCATGTCTATAGCACGCGCGCCAAAGCAGATTGACCACACGTCAATGCTTTTTGCGCGTTTGTTTAGCCTTTTTCTTTCATAGTGAAGTCAATCTGCATTTGCGCGCTTGCTATAGACATGATTATGATTATACCGACCCTCCTAGGTCTTCCCCAAGAAGATCCCTTGGAACCTCCTAGGAACTTCGACTAAGGAGAGTCAGTTGTGTTCTTTGTCCACTTTGATACTCTATCCTTACGCCAGCCTTGACACAGCAATGTTAATTTTCGATCCGACATTGAGTGATGTCCACTACCCTCTGAGTAGATCTCCGACTCGCTCTACCCATTGAGCTTGAAACACTCATCATTCTATTCAAATCAGCCAACCTGAACACGCGCGCCAAAGAGTACTAACTTCACGTCAGTGCTTTTAGGCACTCTTGTTCCTCGGAACGGAGTGCTTATCAATTTGCCCAAATGTCTGTAATTTTCGAATTTTTGGCTGAAAATGGTCTCAAACGATTTGGTTCGACTCACTGATCAAGAATCCGTGGTCGAAATCGATTCTGTCCGGCCGTCCGTCCATTAACACGATAACTCTCGAACGAAAGGAGTTGGAGGATTGAAATTTGCAGGTTAGGTTTGGAGCGTAAATATCTCGGACGAGTTCGTTAACGGGCAAAATCCATCACGCGGTTTCGGAGTTATGGCCGTTTTTAGTAAAAACATTCTTTATGAATATTTCCGAAACCGATCACGCGATCTATCTTAAATTTAGCATTTAATTGTAGAATAATGACCTTCATACGCTTGCAAAGTTTTGTATTGATCGGGTTACCGAAAAGTGCAAAAAAAAATTTTTTTAATTTTAAAATTTTGTTTCTACAATAACTCTCGAACGGAATGAGCTAGGCAGTTAAAATTTTCAGAGTGGGCTTAGGGGATAAATATTTCGGATAATTCTAACTCACAAATTTCAAATTCAATTTTTCTCAAGATGCAGTTTCTCCATAAAAATCCATTGATATCATTCCCAACTCTGAGAAACCAATACTTTCGGAGATATGATGTGTCAAAGTGTGAATAAGAGCGCCAAAGCTCCTATCCACAGGGCTTGAACCAATTTTTTATATTTTTTCTTTGACAATTCTGGCTATTAATACAGTCTAGCTATTAGTTTTACAGTAGGTCGAAATAGAAAAAAAATGTGGACCCCCATTGAGAACGCAATTGCTTACGCAATTCTTCAAACTAGAATCTAATATAAAATAGATCTTCCGAATATAGTTATTTATAAATTGACACGGTACAGACATTTAAATTCGGAAACGACGCTATTTCCTCTTTTCTGACTTGTTCGTGCACATAATTTCCATGAATTTTCTTTCAAAACCTCACAATATCGGCTCAGCACCAAATCCATCACCACTCCTAGCATAAGCCATACAACCCGAAAAGGGCCACTTCTCCTCTGCGCGTGCGTAATCTACTCGTGGCTGAAATTCCTCTCAAAACCACACACCTCACGCGAAATTCTTCAACACCAGTGGCTCAGGAGATATCACAGCTTTAATCCACTTCTATGCAGGAGTAGCATCCTGCACCTCAAAACCCCAATCCTCTCAGCCTAAAACGGTCTTATCTACAGAGGGGTAGCTACCCTCTGTGAAGGTGTCATATGAAGAGGGACAAGTTGCACTTCGTATCAATGAGGATTAAATTCTCTTCACGACGAGATCATAATTTTGCAATTTCATGGGTACTATGATTTGAAGTTTTTAATACCGGATGACAGTAAAAAAATAATTAAAGTATAGGGTTTAGTTGACTTTTGTGATTATGTTGACTTTATTATTTTTCATAGGAGTATAGCAGCAGTTCATTTTTGTTTTTGTTTTGTTTCGAACCCATTTCGCGATCGGTAAAACGCACATTGTAACGTCAAAATTAAAATTACATAATATCATTCGAAATCGTATCGACAAATAACAGCGTTTCCTTTATTAATCAAGTTCAGATACAGAAAAATCCGGTTTTCGGTAACCGCAGTGCATTCTGTTCTGACGAACAAATAGGCGAATCGATGATGCGAGAATCCTTCGCATTCTCTCCTATTTCACTTCCGCAGTCTGTCGATTCTGTTGCAGCAGGATCAGCAGCTCGAGGGCCCCCTTTTTTCACGGGCGACGAATATATCGTTCACCGTCTGTTCTACGGCGCATCGCATTCCTGGCCTCGTCGCCCCACTGCCCCCGGTGACCTTCGTTTTGTTTTCGTCCGTGCGCGGGGGGGCGACGGGGGACAGCCGTGCGGAACCCCGCTCACCGGCGAAAACGAACCTTGAACGAAAGACGTCTACAGGACGTACGTTCGCAGGAGCGGACTGCACTGCCCAACTACGATTTTTTGCGTTCACGTATCGGGCTGCTAGCTGGATGATGGTGATCGAAAAGGAACCAAGCACCAAATTGCCAAAAAATTGCTATGAAGGATGAAGGTATCAAACGAAAGCTGGAGATTAATTCTTCGAAAAAAGAAAAAAAACCAAACACCTTTCAAAAATTCTTGTACATATATAAATCAACAAGTTCAGATGCTTTCAGATGCTTTTTTCTTGGTCTTTATCAGTGTTCCGTTTTCTGTAGCTCTCGACAAGTTCAACTGAACTGAGCCCTATAAATATTGCCGGGTTGAGAGGATAATAATAATATATAAATGCATACATTTTGACCAAGATTTTTAGGATTATGGCTTGCATAGCTTCAGCAATTTCTTTTTTCTTCGCCCACTTTCTATCTGTTCATTCCTTCTACTCTATGATAGACATACATTTTGACCAAGATTTTTAGGATTATGGCTTGCATAGCTTCAGCTATTTCTTTTTTCTTCGCCCACTTTCTATCTGTTCATTCCTTCTACTCTATGATAGACATACATTTTGACCAAGATTTTTAGGATTATGGCTGCATAGCTTCAGCTATTTCTTTTTTCTTCGCCCGCTTTCTATCTGTGATCCTTCTACTCTATGATAGCTGGGGTAAAATAGGCATTCCTTCCACACCAGCTTTTTCTTCATAGCCCATGTAGCCCACTCACTTTCTTGTCTTTATTCATGCACTAATCTAGCTTTCACAACGAATGGAAGTAATACCTGTCTCTGAATTGATTTGTACAGAACTGCACCCCCCTTCTATGGGTGGGTAGAGGGTGAAAATTACAGATTTCTCATTTTTTTTGTATGCTTATCCTATATATTTGTATATTGTTGTATGGAATAACGTTACATTGCGACCTTAAGGTCTATTGTGTCCCCCCCCATCGGAGTGCTGGAATGCCGTCAGCACCTGGAAACCTTGGCTGCCAGGAACCGAGTTGAACTCGGGTGGGTACCGGGGCACACAGGGGTTGAAGGGAATAAAAGAGCTGACGCACTCGCTAGAGAGGGCTCGGCTATCTCCCTATTCGGCTAGCAACCCGAGCTGAGAGGGATCAACAATGGGACCCTGTCAGCTAATAGGAGACCAACCTAGGAGCAATAAGCCTGTCTAGGCTTTAGCACGGTCTACTAGCTCGATCGGAATCGGTCTAACACAAACAAACAAGCCCCCCATCAGAACTGTCGATGTCACCACCATCTAAAGCTTGCCTCCCAGTTACAGAGTTCTGATGAACTCCAGTATCTGGGATGGCTTCAAGGAGGCTACGTCTTCGCTTCTGCAGATTTCTTGCCCAAAGCATTCTTTGCGTTGGTTTGAGATGGCGAGTTGTTCCGTAATCAGGTGATCAGTTGTTTCATCTTCCTCCCCACAGAATCTGCACTCGTCAGTGTCTGCTAGCCCTAATCTCATCATATGCTTCCTAAGACAGCAGTGCCCTGTGAGGAAACCAGTGAGGAGGAGCAGCGAGGAGATCCATATACTGCTTGGATCTGACAGTGTCAAAGTTCCGAAAGAACTTTTTGGCGTGATACATTCCTGGGATCGATCTCCAGTGTACTTTTGTAGGCGGATCTACCTACCCCACAGTAAGGTTCCAGGTCAATAAAAGTGGTTCGTGCTCCTTTCTTGGCAAGTGTGTTGGCCTTCTCATTTCCTTTAATTTCCGAGTGACCAGGAACCCAGACCAAGGAGAAGTAGACCGTGTTGTTCTTGCCTACATCATTAAGCTTTCTTCAGCACTCTAGTTTTATACACAGATCTGCAGCCCCCTTTAAGGGTTGAAAAGATTGAATAATTTTTCTGTTGTTTGTTCGCTTATTCTAGTCAGCATACCAAATTCAACATTTCTAGAACTTCGGAAAATTACCTAGTTTTATTAGTCTTTGTATGCTTATCCTGTCCTACTGATCTAAACCTTCTAGGAATTCGGGAAGTACTCTAGTTTCATTCACAGTTCGGAATCCCTTTTATAGGTGTTATGGAGGGTAAAAATTACATTATATTTCTTCATCCTCTTTGTCGTTTGCATACCTACCCCTTTATGAGGGTTGGAGTGTGAAAGTAACAGATTTCTAAACTCTTCTGTTATTTGTGCGCTAATTATAGTTTGCATTCCAAATTTTAACTTTCTAGGGAAGGGAAATACCCTAGTTTTATTCACCGATATTCACCCGCGCTTATGGGGGTTGGAGGGAGAAAAATACATACACTTCTTCATTTTTCTGTTTGTTCGCTTATTCTAGCCTACGTACCAAATCTCAGCTTTCTAGGACTTCGGAAAGTACCGTAGTTTTATAAGTTTAATATACAGACGACAAATAAAACATTCACTCAGTAGAGACCAAAAAAATCAACTTCTGCATCTCTGATATGAAAATACCTGTTTCAATTAATCAAAATACGTCCAATATACCACCATATTTGATTTGAACGGACATTTCAGAATGAACTTTTTCGCAGCGAATCCCTAAAAAATTATATTAATTAGGTTAGTTAATAAGTTACTTACGCTTTTTCATTTGTTGTTATTTTTGGCGCTCTTGTTCCTTGGAACAGAGTGCTTATCAATTTGCCCAAATATCTGTAATTTTCGAATTTTTGGCTGAAAATGGTCTTAAACGATTTGGTTCGACTCACTGATCAAGAATCCGTGGTCGACATCGATTCTGTCTGGCCGGCCGTTAACACGATAACTCTCGAACGAAAGGAGTTAAAGGATTGAAAAGTGCAGGGTAGGTTTGGAGCGTAAATATCTCGGACGAGTTTGTTAACGGGCGAAATCCACCAGGCGGTTTCGGAGTTATGACCGTTTTTAGTAAAAAAAATTTTTATTAATATTTCCGAAACCGATCACTCGATCTATCTGAAATGTAGCATCAGATTGTAGAATAATGACCTTTAGGTATATGTATGCGAAGTTTTGTATTGATTGGGTTGCCGTAAAGTGTAAAAAAAAATTTGTTTCTACAATAACTTTCGAACAGAATGAGCTAGGCCAGGCGTTTTCAACCTTTTGGTTTTAACGGTACACTTTTCGTTCATAAAAATTTCACGGCACACCAGCCAAATATAGCCAAGTGCGAGTTGTACTGGCGCGTAGAGGGTTCCGTACAGTGTACCCATAATATGTAAATATAACGGAAAGTGGAAGCTTATTAATAGGGTCTCGTTGACATCTTTAGGTATGAAACCCCAAAAAGTAACGTGAATAAAAACACATGGTTAAAAATTAAATCTTTATTATGTTAACGGGATATTTGTGCCTGGCGCAAGGAGAAAAGTTTTTTTATTCTCAGGCGAATGGTCGACAAACACACCCGAAGCCCTTCTTCGACAGATAGGAGACGTTCGCGTTTCTTACTTTTTATATTCGTCAACGCTGAAAATCCTTGTTCGCAGAAGTATGAAGTCGAAAATTGCAAAAGGACAGTGAGTGATTCTCAGGTCTACCCTAGAGAATTTGAGCCATTGTCTGGCTCTTGCAGCTGACGGGCCAGTAATTGTTGAGCGAGCATGTCTGTATCCAGGTATGCTGCACTACCACCCCTTGGGTGGTAGCGGACTCATCTTTGAACCAGCAGTGGGGTCTCGGAGACGGCCCAGACGTTTCTGCGGTAGTGCGATCGACCAGGCACGTAGCAGATCGCATATGGCTCATTCTGAGTCATATGCAGAAGTCTGTATGTCGCCATCCAGACCACGCTCCTGATAACCACGTGAATTTTTGCAAGCTTGAGCTGAGACAGCACCTCTACAGTACACTCCCACCAAGCTTTGCTGCCGTAAGTGATTTGTGGTCTCACCACCATCACGTACAACCAGTGGAGCTGTTTCGGGCCTTGTGGATCACCCTTTCCAGGTGTGAATATCAATAGCTCTTCCTTCAGTTCATATACACGTGACAAAATACGTCTCCTTGAGAGCTACCGTACCTCGGTGTGTAGAAGCAACGTGTAGTGGGATGTATCCATATCTTGGCAAATTTATTTGAATAATCCAGATTTCATTGGACGGCTTTTAATGAAATTTATAACCTTCACTACATCTTCCAATACAGTTTTTAAGTCATCCGGCAGTGTTTTTGATACTAATGCTTCCCTATGAATAAAACAGTGGGTCAGCACAATATTTGGGTTTATCTGCTTCACCAACGCAACAAACCCTTTTACAGAACCACTTATTGAAGGTACTCCGTCGGTATATATTCCAATACTATCGGTCCATGATAAATCGAAGGATTTCAAATACGCATCCAATACATTAAATATGTCTTCTCCTCTTGTTGTTTCGGTCAGTCCTTTGCAACAAAGAAAGTTTTCAATAATGTAATCCTCAATGATCATGCGTATGAATGCCAGCAGATGTGAATTTCCACTTATGTCAGTTGATTCATCAAATTATAAGGCGACTCTTTGGTACAATTTTCTCATTAAAATAGCTTTTCGTTATTTCAACGCAGCGTAGGTACATTTCGTGGATATCTCGGCGACACACCTCAAAATATACGCGGCACACTGGTGTGCCGCGGCATATCGGTTGAAAACCTCTGAGCTAGGCAGTTGACATTTTCAGAGTAGGTTTGGGAGATAAATATCTTGGTTAAGTTCGTTATTGCGCAAAATCCTGATGGTTTCGGAGTAAAGAAAAAAAAATTTTTCCTACATTACAACTTTCAAATTCAATTTTTTTTCGAAATTTCAATAATGAATCGTACTTCTATCTTCTCACAGAATGCTGTACTTAATTATTCTATTTATGAATTATTATAAGATCTGTGTTCTTGCATGTCATCTTATTTTCCTATGAGAGATAAATGTCAAAATTATTTCTGGTTTGTTATTCTTGATATAATATACACCTCCTGTTCTAGAAAACAAAGTATGATTGAATGCAAAATGACCAATGAAATATCCTCAGCTATCGTAGAATTATGAGGAAAAAAAAATAATATTGTCTAAGTTTTAATTGATATAATATAATTTTCAGAGTAGATTTGAGGAGTGAATATCTCGGATAAGTTCGTTATTGGGGAGAATCGGTCTGTTTGAATTTAATTTCTTTCATGATGCAGTTCTATCGTAATAATCCATTTATATCATTCCCAGAGACCAATAATTTCGAAGATATGATTTGTCAAAGTTTGAACAACAGCGGCAAAGCTCCTGTCCACAGAGCTTGAACCAATTTTTATTGTATTTATAGAATATTTCGGATGTGAACAAAACCATAGTACCATATTAATTAATCTTTTCAACAAATTGCTCTTTCCTCAGATAAATGTCATGACCATAGACATGACATTTCTAATTATTGAACTGCATCATGAAATCAGTTCGATTTCACGTCATAACTGTATCACCGTTGCAAAGTTTGCTGTTCGAGTGTAAGGCTGGTTTTCCTGTCACGCTGACGGTCGGCGCTGACGGTCAGCGCTGATCGGTCAGCTCGTATCCTTTTAGCATTACGCTGATCACATTGAGAAATAGAAGGATGCTATTGTCTCTGGCTCACTGAATGTGGAGGCTTGTCGGCGCCAGCTAGTCAGCGGCGCCGACGCGCTGGCGCGTACGTGCGCGTATATAGCTCAGCGCTGACGGCCGTCAGCGCCGCGTGACTCGAAAACGCTACCTATAGCTACATACATATTGACCCATCAGCGCCGACCGTCAGCGTGACAGGAAAACCAGCCTAAAACAGTGGACCAGTACACTGTAATCGTCATAATATTGTGATATTTGATATTTTCAACAATATAAGATCACGCTTGAATGTAGACTGGCTAGGTTTTGAAGGGTTCAGAGGAACAAGCGCGCCAAAAATAGTTATTCAAGTAACTTTTGCAAAAAGTGCATTATTTGTTGCACTCAGAACGATAACAAAAAAAAATAAATTGGTTCAAGCACTGACGTGAAGTCAGAGCTTTTGCGCGTATGTTCTATTGTCCCTACTTCTGTATTGGACACCCTTAATCGAATTTACCATGGTAAATTATGTTGTCCATTCTCCTGTATTGGACACTCTCAATTCGAATTTACCATGGTAAATTCGAATTAAGTGTCCAATACAGGAGAATGGACAACATAATTTACCAATTAGAATTATTACTCGGAAACCACTGGGCCGATTATGCCCATTAACGAACTTGTCCGTCGTATTGAGATGCGCCACCTACCCTGAAAATTTCAAGTTGCTAGCTCTTCTCGTTCTCAAGTTATCGTGGCAACGGCCGGACGGACAGAATCAAATTTGACCTCGAATTCTTCATTGGGGAGTCGAACTTAATCGTTTGAGACCATTTTCGTCAAAAAATTCGAAAGTTACAGACATTTGGGCAAAACTATAACGCGATGTTCCCCAGAACATACGCGCAATACATAATCAGATTTTGTATAATCGAAATAAAATTGTTAAACGTAATGATCATACGTCAGTACCAAAATTAATTAATTGTAAAGGTTGAAACAGCACTAACAGCAGTGTTATTCAGAAGGAATCACCGAAATTTGAGTAACGGCCAAACTAATAAAGATTATTCATATCTGTAACCTTGAAACGACTCGCGTTTGGCAAAACACTCAGTCCCGTGTTTGGTTTAAGAAAAATATTATCGCTTATCGTTCGACGGAAGAATTATTAAGTTCCCATATAGCTGATAACGTTAATTTCAGCTTCCGAATACGTGAAAAATGTTTTAAATAAATTGCTATTGTAATTTCTATCAACATTTTATACTGTGTGCAGTCCGTGCCTGCTTCGATTATGAAAATAAATAATGAGTGCCAGCAGTTACTAAGCATGATGACGATTTATATTCGTACTTGATATAACAAAATCTTCCAAACCAGTGCATTCATCTCGAATTTTCTTTTTTCCCAACTTTGGCTTATTAATTCCTAATATTAACCATTTGGGATCGCAGAAAAAAATTCTAACGCCCACTAAAATGTTCAGGTATTATTTCGAAGTATTGCAATTAAGAAATGCAAAAAGGAAAGTCGTCATCCACGACACATCGCCCTAATTTTATTTAACTCTGAATGTACATAATTCAAAATAAAGATTCTTTCAATCTGAGTTTTCAAAAGTACGCGCCCGTATAACACCCTTCACACATCGAAAGCATATTATATGTAATTTTGACAGTTGAAGGTTTGCCATTATTTCAGCCGATCAGAGGAAAAGTGGTATAACTCACAAATTTCGAATTTCTGAGTTACCGATATTTTGGTACCTAAGATTGTATTTCATTCTCTGAATGAATGGTATAAGTCGAAACAATTTAGTGACCGAGTTTGAGCCTGTTGATGTTTTACCTCTCAACGAAATACCTTGATTTTTTAATCCGTTGAAAGGTAAAACCCTCGGTAAAACCTTAATTTCCCAACGAATCACTTAAATGAAGTTATACCACTTTTCCTCTGAGCGGCTCATTTATAACAAGCACTGACGTGGAGTCAGGAGCTTTTAAGCGCATGTTCTATTGTCCATTCACCTCTATTGGACACTCGTAATCGAATTTACTATCGATATAGACCGTTTTCTCAGCTCTTATAAGATATGAATACATTTCGTACCATTTTAAGGACTTGAGTAATGAAAATCGCCTAAGATCAAAGAACTTTTAATTCTGTCATATGTATTCTATCGGAATTGAAATTTATTAAATATCTCATGATATACGAAAAAAAAATACGGCTTAAATCCTCTTGCCGTATTTATTCCACTGGGTATTAGATTTAAATTCCTATTAAAATATCGGAACTCACCAAACTCTGCTCACATCTCCAACAATAGAATTCCGATCGTGTTCAAACTTGGTTTTAGGGTTAGGTTTTGAAGGTTCTCGCACAATTTCAGCGATGTCGGACGAATAGTTACTGATATGTAGAAACCGTATGGCCAATTATGACTTTTAACGAACTCAAAAGTCGCATCAGGATACACAACAACACAACCTACGCTAAAAATTGCAAGTCGTTACGTCTTTCCGTACTCAAGTACTCGTGAGATAAATAATATTTTTTAATAATTTTTTATTTTCTAGTGATACGATCCTTAAAAAATTTCACAAACTTCTTTGCGTCTGTATTCTACAACTACTCACCAAGCTTCAATTCGATCGAGTCTATTTTTTCCGAGTTATCAAGGAAATAATATTCCAGGTGGACTTCGAAACCGTTAGACCGATTATGCTCAAAAACGAACTCAACCCTCCCAATCGGATGCGCAAGCTACCCTGAAAATTGCAAGTCCCTATCTCCTTTCGTTCGAAAGTTATCGAGGTAACGGTCACCCATCCAGCTACTGAACTCAATGCTGCTCTGATCTCTAATAACAATATAGTTCCGAGCGTGTTCAAATTTGGAACATTTGGGCAAAATGTTATTGCAATGTTGCCCGGAACATGTGCGCAAAAATGGAGTCGCATCCATCACAAAACGTTTCAAATTATTGAATTATTTTATAAAAATGGTCGGTCATTGAGAAATATATTTCGAAAATTACGCGATGTGATGGTAGACACAATCCTCCAACTGCTGCTACAAGATCATTCCATGCGTCAGGACTTTACCAATATGTCTCTTGCATTTATTTTTTTTATTATTGGAATTGATTATTATATCCACAAGAATACTGAAAAAGTTCAACCGCCGTCAAAAATTTCAATTTTCAACGAAAAAACTATGAGCGTTTCACCTCATTTGAATTTGCTTCTTGATTTTTCGATTTTCAATACCGAAATGTTCAAATTTTATAAATTTTGAAAGTGTATGAGGGCATACATTCAAAAAAACATAAACATAATTATAAGAATATGAATATGTGTCACTGATTGGTGTGCATTGTGGTTTGGGGGTGTGATGAGTCAGTACTGTTTCGAAAATGATGTTGAAACAGCCATAACCGTTAGCGGTACCAGATACCGCGAAATGATCACAACTTTTTTATTATCAAAACTGGAAAATATTGATACTGAGAACATGTGGTTTCAACGAGGTGGGGCTACGTTTTATACTGCCAGAGGAACACTGCAATTACTGCATGCACAGCTTCCAGATAATGTCTTCAACATCCCGCGATTTGAACCCGTTAGACTTCATTCTCTGGGGCTATGTGAAAGGATAGGGCCACAAGAATAGTCCTCGAAAGGTTGAAGCATTGAAAGCAGAAATGTTTCGGGTTATTGATGAGACAGAACCACACCTATGCCAGAATGTGACCGAAAATTTTGATCAAAGTATCAGGTACTATAGAGGCACAAGAAGTGGCCACATGGGATACATCATTTTCTGAGTATAAAATGGAAAACATTGTAATTTTTCAGTTTCAATTCAAATTACATAATATAATATGTCTTTTAATTATTTACTTTTGAAAACTCAATTCGAAAGACCCTGTGCCCTGTATAATAAATGTATATTTTATTTACTTTATATCATTTTTCCGAAATTGGATTTACTTTTTCCGAAATTTAAGTTGTAAAGGTATAGTTTTTGCTCTATCTTTAGAAATTTTGAAAATGTTAGTAATTTTCGAATTTTTTGCCGAAAATTGTCTTAAACAATAATTAGGTTCGACTCACTGATGAAGAATTCGAGGCCAAATTCGAGTCAGTCCGACCGGCCGTTGCCACGATAACTTTTGAACCGGAAACAGATAGCGACTTGAAATTTACAGGGTAGATTTCGCATCCGAATGCGACGGTTCAGTCCGATAATGGGCATAATCGACCAAATGGTTTCGGAGTTGAAATGTTGTTTTCTCAACCTGATTCTACAGTCAAATTTGAACACGATCAGATCTATATTGTTGGTGACATCGAAAAAATATTGGCAATCTTTCATCCGAATGCGACAGTTGAGTTCGTTAACGGGCATAATCTGCCAAACGGATTCGGACTTACAGTCCCTGCTCGCATTATTAGACTCACTTAAGAAATATTGTTTTTTTGGGTTTCAAAGGTACTATTAGCTTTATCATTACCATGTGTAAGTGGCATTAAAATAGAGTTTTTACTTTCCTACATATTTATCAGTGAAAAACAATGAATACAAAAAATGAAAAAATATTTTAATATGAATTTAATTATTAAGATTTTGTCAAACCACCTGTCGCTTCCAATTGTGCATCCACTCTTCTGGGCATGCTGTTTATGCAACTCAACGCAATTTTCTTCAATTTATTTTTGTGGTTCCAATGATATGTGTTTTGGGCGCATGTTCTAGGGGAACATCGTCCTATCATTTCGTCCAAATGTCTGTAATTTTCGAATTTCGAGCTGAAAATTGGCTAATAGACTAATTCGGACTCCCTGATCACGAATCCGGTGTCAGATTTTTGGGTGCCGTCCGGCCGGCCGGCCGGCCTTCCGGCCGTAGGCACGATAACAGGAGCACCGAAGGTCCTATCGACTTCAAACTTTCAGGGTAGGTTTCTGATCAAAATACGACGGTTAAGTTCGTTAACGGGCAAAATCGGCCGGACGGTTTAGAAGTTATAGACATTTCAAATTTTGAGGTTATTTCCCTGATATTTCAGGAACTAAAGAAGATGTTGAATCGAAACTTGGTAGTCAGTTCGAGGATATAAACGCGCAACTTTTGGCAAAATTCTGTTATGATCGAAATGTTGGTAACTTTTAAAAAAATATTTCTTTTAATTTTTTCGAAAAAAAAATTTTTTTTCCGTGAACTATTCATCAGATTGCAACAAAAACTTGTACTAACGTCAATTGTAGTATTTTGCAACATTGTGCAAAATTTTGGCTCTATACGATTTCAATTTCTGGAGATATAAGACAAAATGTGTCAAATTTCCTGGGTCTCTCTCAGTATTTTCATCGATTATTCTATGAACTCTTTGAATTCCACCGAAAACAAATTCAAAGACATAAACATAAAGAATCAAGTCATAGTTTAGACGTCGAAAGAAGGACGATGTTGATCGACTTGAAAAGGTACCTATTTCAAGAAATGCAATAATGAAATGCTTAATTTATGGATATAATATTATCTAAGTATTGTTGGGATCGGGCAGTTGGAAAATGAAAAACAATTATTATGATCACATTCTACAGGAATTGATACTAAATAGAAGCTAGATGAACATTATTGTAATGGAAAATTTGTGTTCCAGAATGAACATGCGCCCGATAGCTCCTGTCCACAGGGCTTGAACCCATTTTTTCTTTATCAACTGCACCCTGTTTTTAAGGTTTTCATTTGCCAATTTCCGTTTTAGGAACTCCCAGACATTCTCGACTGGGTTCATGTCAGGAGAGTTTCTGGCCCATGGCGAAAGAGTTATTTTTTCCTCCTCCAAAAATGTTTTGATGCTATTAGCAGTATGTTAAGGCGCCCCACCTTGCATTATAATTTTACGCCCATTGAATGCCATTCGCTGATCTGTGGTATTTATTTGGTCTGCAGAACCCTTTTGTATTATTCCTGCCCCATGGTCCCCTCCATGATATGAAGCCTTTCCAAACCCTTCCCACTGATTACCGACCATATCATCACAGATGTGAGATGCTTAACTTTGCTTTTCACTACATACTCCGTTCAGTTTTTTCTTGTGGTCGCCTTCCAACAAATTGAGGTCTATTATCCATTATTTGGAAAGTTGCTTCATCACTAAAGCAAACCTGTGAATTTTCAGTAACCATTGTAAAGTCTCAGAAGAACAAAATGTAGTCGCTTAATGTCTCCTAGTCTTCAAGAGAAATTTTGGATTTTCAATTGGTCTTCTACTTTTGAACTCCATGCCATACAAAATTCTCTGTATGGTAGCCACAGAAAGAGAGCAGCCTGCCCCTTGAAATTTGTCTTTACTTTGATAATGGATTGCCTTTCTGTATTTCAGAGCCAGATTTCTCAAAATTCGCTTTCTCTTAGGAGTTATTGCAGATTTTCTACAGCAGCGACCCTTTATTCGAGCACCTTTACCGGGTTAGTTTACTTGCAGTTTTTGGCTCAAGCACCGAACTGTCGATTGGGATACCCTACACAGATTTGCAATATGTCTTTGGCTGAATGTTGTATAACGTAATAGCGCCATAGCAGATGATTTTTCTTCTAACGAAACATCATTTCTCCTTCCCAATTAAAAAAAATATATTGGAAAGCCTTCGAGTCGCCATTTTACAATCGAGTACCGAATTTCAGCTCGATCATGCGTGCAAAACATGACTTCACGTCAGTTTATTTTAAGAATTTTTGATCTTGAAGTTGTGTTTTGTTTCAGGACTGCCGTTAGACCAAGCAATGTCGCTCAATTCGCTCAGTCCTCAGTCACCATTAGACATGAAACCAGATGCAAGTAGTTTAGGACAGTTCAGTCCCCAGGGCCCCAACAGTCCCGGATCCTTCTCCTTAGGTAGTGGGAGTATGATGAGTCCTACTGGAAACCAAAAAGTCGGATCACCGTATCCTCCAAATCATCCTTTGAGTGGCTCCAAACATTTATGCTCCATCTGTGGAGATAGAGCCAGTGGGAAGCATTATGGAGTATACAGGTAAACAATTGGGTATGGTGGTAGATAATTTAATACAAATTTAAATTATATATTGCTTCCCAGCAACTCCAACCAAGCGAACTTTTATTTTCTATTGATATTTCTGAATTTTGTTTCTTACAAAAAGTTGGTGCATACAAAATGTTTATAAAACTCAGCGAACTGTGACTTCCGGTTTCAGCCATTTTCAACAAAAATGTCAATAACTCGGAAAATTCGAAATTTTCGTAGGAAACGCTCTAAGCAACCTTGTTTGAAATCACAATTGAGATCAATATGCAAAGATTCTGGTTGGACAACCATGAAAAATATTTTTTCTTTTTGGTGCTCTTGTTCCTCGGAACAGAGTGCTTATCAATTTACCCCATGTCCGTAAATTTCGAATTTTTGCCTGAAAATGATCTCAAACGTTTTGGTTCGACTCACTGATCAAGAATCCGTGGACAAAATCGATTCTGTCCGAACATACAGGTGAAGCTTATAAAAGCGTCTTAGGGCCGGTTTCTCAATTGCGTGTTAACTCGAGGTTGCGAGTTGCGCATGTATTTAGCGATATTCATGAACGCGTAACACTCGGGTTACCCGCAACCTCGAGTTAACTCGCAATTGAGAAACTGGCCCTTAAAAATGGTGATTTCCGCTGAAACCGGAATTCGCAGTTGACCTAGTTTTAATCATTTTTTATCATTTTTGATGCGTCCCTCTTTGTGCGGAGTTGCTGGAAAGCACTGTATAAGCAACCACAGAAGAATGTCACCTGTCAGTTCTATTAAAACTTTATTTTTGTTATAGTTGTGAAGGGTGTAAAGGATTTTTCAAAAGGACTGTCAGAAAAGATCTTACCTATGCATGTCGAGAAGAGAAAAATTGTATTATTGATAAAAGACAAAGAAACAGGTTGGTAACCAAAACATGCTTTTCTTATTTCATCCAATTCACTAAAGATGTATGAAAAATGTAATCATGTATTTTTATTATTTTCAGGTGTCAATATTGTAGATATCAAAAATGCCTGCTCATGGGAATGAAAAGAGAAGCAGTTCAAGAAGAAAGACAGAGAACTAAAGAAAAAGAGAAGGAAAGAGAACGCGAGTCGGTAGTTGAAGAAGTAGACACTACATACCTTCATTTACAAGTTGACATGACTCTTGAAAGACTTTTAGAAGCGGAAAAAAGGGTGGACAACAATGAATTACCAGAATCCTTGGAGGTAGGCTAGCTCCATTATTTCGACATATTTCAGTGCCAGATAATATTCCTTATCCGAGTTCTTTCGAAATTGAGTTTAATGGTTTCATAATAAAGGCAGTTGAAGTGAATTCCCTGAAGATAACGAAAACGATGCATCCTACGGAGATGGTATACCTTTTTGCGCACATGTTATAGGATAGGAAATAGCATGCTATAATTTTTCCCAAATGTCTAAATTTTCGAATTTTTCGACGAAAATGGCCTTAAACGGTTACGTTCGACTCACTGATGAAGAATTCTATGTCAAACTCAATTCTGTAGGCCGGTCGCTTCCACGTTACCTGCAATCTTCACTTGATAACGGATGCACAACCTACCATTTGCGCATCCGTTAAGTTTGGTAATGGGCATAATCGGCCAAACGGTTTTGGAGTTATACCCATCTGAAATTGATGTTATTTCGTCGATAACTCAAAAAATCCGATCGAATTGAAACTTGGTAAGTGCGCGTCGGAATTCTACAACTTATAACCAAGTTCCGATGCAATCGGATCTGTATTTTCTGAGTTATTGACGAAATAACAATAACATTTCAGATGCGTAGCTCCGAAACCGTTTGGGTGATTATTAAAACAGTAGTATTCGGATGCGCAATCTACCCTGAAAATTTTCATGTCGCTATCTCTTTCCGATCGAAAGTTATCGTGGCAACGGACGGCCGGCTGAACAGAATTGAATTTGACCTCGAATTCTCCATCAGTGAATCGAACCTAATCGTTCCAAACCGTTTTGGACAATACATTCGAAAATTACAGACATTTTCAAATTTTCTAAAGATAGTGGAAAAACTATACCTTTTTTCTCGCTCTTGTTCCTCGGAACAAAGTGCTTATCGATTTGCCCAACGGCCGGCCCTCCGTTAACACGATAACTCTCGAACGAACGGAGTTAGGTGATTTAAATTTGCAGGGTAGGTTTGGAGTGTAAATATCTCGGACGAGTTGGTTAACGGTGAAATCCACCAAGCGGTTTCGGAGTTATGGCCGTATTTAGTAAAAACATTTTTCATGAATATTTCCGAAACCGATCACTCGATCTATCTGAAATTTAGCATCAAATTGTAGAATAATGACCTTCATACGCATGCGAGTTTTTGTATTGATCGGGTTGCCGTAAAGCGTCATAAATTTTTTTTTTTTATTTTTAAATTTTGTTTCTACAATAACTCTCGAACAGAATGAGCTAGGCAGTTGAAATTTTCAGGGTATGTTTGGTAGATAAATAACTGTTAAGTTCGTTATTGGGCAAAATAGGCCCGATGGTTTCAGAGTAACGAAAAAAAATAAAAATTTTTAACTTACAATTTCAAATTCATTTTTTTAAAATGCAGTTTCACCATAAAAATCCATTGATATCATTTTCAACTCTAACATGCTAATACTTACGGAGATATGATTTTTCGAAATTTCAATAATGAATAGTACTTCTATGTTTTCACAAAATGCTATAATTATTCTATCTATGAATTATTATATGATCTGTGTTCATACTCGTACATGTCATCGTGTTCTATAAGAGAGAGTCAAATTCATTTAAGCTATTTCAATTTGATTTCTTCCATGGTGCAGTTGTCATTCTCAGATTGCTCATTTAATCTTGATAAATAAACTATTATTTGAATTGAATTGCCTTTATGATGCAGTTCTATCATAATAATTCAATCCCAACTCTGAGAAAGCAATACTTTCGGAGATATGATGTGTCAAAGTTTGAACAAGAGCGCCAAAGCTTTTGTGTCCATCAGACACATTTTCGGTATGTTCGTAATGAATATCTACTTTCTTATGATTTTAACTCGTACGTTAAATGATTTAAGAATGACTATACTCCAGGAAGAATATTTATCGACTAATTACAACCTACCTATTCGGTGGAGCTTGGGCATTTGGGTCTGGTGGTTCGGTTAATATTTTTGAGTCGGTAATTTCGGTGTAGTATTATAAAAAATATACTATTTTTTAACGTAGATTTGAGCTGACCAGTAAAGGAAATGGGTTCTCATTTGAAAAAAATGACTTTTGAGGTTATTGTCATGACTCTTTGACATTTAAATAGAAACCACCTATATGTTCAATTGAATTTGTAAGTAACGAAGGACATTGGTAGGTCTTCCGATAGAAGCTAGAAAATTAGGAATTTTTATGCAAAAATCTACAAGTTATTAACATTGGAATGAAGCCCTTTTTGAGAAATATCTCAATATCTCAAATTGTCTGAGAATAATGTGTAAGTGACATATTAAAACAATGTGTAATTCAATGGGTAATATGATTATCAATGAAAAGCTGGGTTTTTAAGAAACGAAAGTCGGTATCATTTTCGCTGAAGCCGGAAGTCGAACGAATTTGAATTTTTTCCAAGAATTCATCTCTCCTAACAAAGCTTAACTATAAAATTTTAAGCGTTTATCCCGAGTCTTTCTTTGAAATATTCTAACGAACGGTCTGTATTGACATGGGTACTGAATCACGGACGTGATAAAATTTTTTCGCATGGATCGTAGCTTAAGAAAGGGTGCCCCACGTTCATGAGGTAGCGTAGCTTTATATTGTGAAACTCAAGCCAAATGTTTTTCTTTACATTAATATTTTTTTTAAATGTTTCACCAAGTGATTAACAGAAACTCAATATCTGTATCTATTTGTTACAGAACGCTGTGACAAATCTGATGCAAGCAACAAATGCACAACTTTATCAGTTGATAGATTGGGTTAAACATATACCACATTTTACATCTCTTCCTGTATGTGATCAAATATTACTCCTTCGATCTGGATGGAACGAATTGCTCATTTCTACATTTGCACATAAGTCCCTGCAGCTACAAGATGGTATAATTCTTGCTAATGGTTTAATAGTGAACAAGTGAGTATTTTTCGATTTTTCTTGCTAGTACCTAATAGGTTTTTTATTGCTATCGGAAACAAATTCCAAAATTTCTCCATTGTTACTAGAAACTAAACTTATACTATGGGTGGGATATTGTACCTCAACTTACTGAGCTATTTAGAGTTAGTTACGTATGGGGCTAGATTACTAAAGCAAGGGTAGTTTTCATACCGAAAGTGGGACAGAAAGGCTCCTCAGAACCTAAATTCTATCGACCCATATCTCTTACCTCCTTTCTCCTTAAAACCATGGAGAAAATAATAGATAATCAGGTGAAAGGAAGTATTAAGTTTCACCAAAAACAATTTGCCTATAGATCAGGCAAATCTACGGTAGATTCACTCCACCATCTTATTGTATTGGAGAAGAGCAACCTCTCTGCGAAAGAGATTTGACTTGCTATGTTGGTGATATTGGTGCTTTTGATAACATCCCGCACGCCTCCTTATGCAATGATGCCAGGGGTAAAGGAGTAGAACCCTCCACTGTTAAGTGGATATCGGCAATACTGAAAGAGCGAGCCATCACGGCCTACCTGGGGAGACGGAAGTGACTGCTGACATGCAGGGGTTGTCCGCAAGGTGGAGTCCTATCACCCCTGCTGATGAGCCTGGTCATGGATAGACTTCTGGGAAGGTTGGATTCAATGCCCAGGCATATGTGATGATATACGGATGACAGTTAGAGGCAATTACGAAGGTATACTGAGTAGCTGAATGCAAGCTGCCCTGATTATCACCAAAAAGTGGTGTGAGGAAGGAGGCCTTAACATGTATCCCTCTTAGACCACATTTATTCTCTTCACTAGATGGAGGAATCTGAACTCCTGTCCTTAATGGCCAGACTTTGAACTTCTGAAGGGATGAGTCCAGATATCTAGGAATCATAGTGGAAATTTATTTTCAAAGCCACAGCAGCTGCGTGGGCATGCAAAAGGTTATTTGTGAAGACATGGCAGGCTGAAACCGGAAGTGGTTATGTAGTTAGACATAGCAGTAGTACGCCTCTCTGTCACCTATGCATCCTTAGCATGGTGAACAAAAACTAACGATATCACAACATGCAGTTGGTTCAGAAATTGCAATGGCTTGCCTGTGTTGGTATCACAGGTGCTATCTATACTACTCCTGTAGCAGCACTTTATCTGTCTCCCATGCACTTACATGTAAGGGAATGTAGCCTGCTCGAGGCAATAAGAATTTCTCAAAGTGAGAAATTCCTACCTGATAACTGGGTAGGACATCTGAGGTTACTGGACCAACTGGACTCAAGCCTTTTGGCAAAGTGCTCAGATCAAAGACCAACCATATTCGATTTCAAATCACCCTTTGTAATGGTAATTGACTGGACCGAAAGTTAAGAGATTGGAGAGAATCAAAATCAGATATAGGCCCAGGTATTGGGGTAAATGGGCTGAAACTAAGGATCTCTGTGCCCCTGGGACATGAGCCCTCTATCCTACAGGCATAGACACTTGCTGTCCCTATTTGAGCTCAAGAGTGTCTGAAAAGGAACCTGAAGGGGACACACATCTACATTATAACGGACTGGCAGCCCACTTTGAGAGCCCTGGATTCATCCATCCAGGGTTCCCTGCTTTCCTGGTAGTGCCGGAATACCATAAAGCAACTGGCTAGAGGCATTAAGGTGACTCTTCTATGGGCGCCAGGGCACTGTATGTAGTATTGAAGGAATTGAGAAAACCAATGAACTTTCGAAAAGGACATCTAGGGTAACACCTCCTGGACTAGAACCCTTCCATGGGCTTGGAAAAGACCACTTCAGGGTGCGGTCGCACAGTGGGAGCTAAATAGCAGAACAGTTCTTTGGAGAAACAATCCAGGACTTGTACGGGCAAAAATATTCGTAGATTTCTCCTGCAGCCGCCATGAGCTGAGCTTCAGGTAAAGGTGGGACTGCTGATAGGGCACTGCCGGTACAAATACCACTTCTACCGCATGGGCAAGTCAGCAGACAAAACATGCAGGCTCTGTGGATCGAAAAAAGAAACAGCTGAACATGTACCTGCAAATGTTCAGAGAGGGCAGCCTAAGAATTCTACATACAGGTGAGCCAGTTCTAAATCCTCCGACGTGATAGACAAGGCTCTAAGGACCTCATCAGGTATGTGAACACCATTGGCAATGTCCTAAGGATTGAATAAGTAGGGTAATAGAACAAAAGATCGCAGATCTGAAGGCTGAACCAAGCCACAGCATTCCGTTCTAATAATAATACTATTTCCATAATTCCTGCCAATTCGGGTCTTCATTATCTTCTTTGTATTCCCTCAAATGCTTTGCTGATTACACAACACAAAATCATAACTGTAGAGATGAAGGTTACATTAGAAACTAAAATTTGCTATCATTTCTTATATTAATAAAATGAAATGTTCCTTGTACTTCGTTTTATTATTTTTTATTGTGTTCTTTATAGACAGTCCGCTAATTCTGTGGGGCTTGGTACCATCTTCGATAGAGTTCTATTAGAAATCATACACAAGATGAGAGAAATGAGGGTTGATAGAGCCGAACTGGCATGTTTAAAAGCAATCATATTGCTTAATCAAGGTGAGTTTACTGATAATATTAAGAATGTAAAATATGAGAATCTAATAAATGGTGATGAACAATATTATTCTTAATAATATATTAGGTCTATGGACAGATGAGAGTTGACCAGATCTGATCTAATCTGACTGAGAAGCATCCTTATTGCAGTTTAATTGCAACATAAATACTGTGTATCTATTTCTTCTCAAATAATCAATTTTGAAATTCAATTTTTCATAAATAAAACAACTAAATAAGTATCCATTCTTAATGTAAAATTTCCAGATAAGTGTAAAAAACAAAATGGAAAAATTTTAATAATTGGGGAGTTAGGAGCTTTAGCCCGCTAGTTCTTTAATTTATCAACATATTTCACTGATTTGTGACACATCACACTACTGAAATTTTAGGTTATCAGAAATGGTTTATATTTTGAATATGGAGAAATACGCAAATTAATTGTAAACGTCACTTTTTAATACCAAACTATTATACAGGGTGAGTCTTTGATACTGCATTAATTTTAACCAAAGATTCCTCTCATCAAATGAAATACTTTTTTCATTCACCATTTTTCCAGATTCGGCTCAGGTAAAAAGTTACAAGCGTTTAAAGATTTCACAATGTGCTAATACACTCCCGCATATAAATTATCTATGACATTGTTGGCGGACGAGAATAAGGCATGGTAACGTGGTTTACAGCTTGATTCGGGATTCCAACGCTCAAGGACGGACCCATAAAAGTAGTGAAATTTCTGGAGTTTTCCATTTTAAAACATTCAATGAAGAATATCTCGAAAACGGTGTATTTAAGGAGAAATAATGAAGAATAATATAATGTTCTAAAACGATGGAATATTCTTGAAATGACTCAAGAAAAACTTTATATGCTTTCTTTATGCTAATTTCATTTAGTTTTATGAATCCACGAGTCCATAACTAGAAAACCAGTAGAAGTAGAAAATAACAAATATTTGGAAAATATGTATCATAGTTATAGGAAACTTTACGCCAACATTCATTTTATTCGAAAAAAGGATGTCAAAGCTACAAAATAAAAACTGATTTTTTTTCAAAATTTCAACAGCCTGTATCTTTTTACCTGAGCTGAATTTGGAAAAATGTTAAATGAAAAAAGTGTTTCATTTGATGAGAGGAATCTTTGGTTAAAATTAATGCAGTGGTCAAAGACTCACCCTGTATAAGTTATTTTCACTTACGGTAAATAAGCTATCATATCCTTTTGATACTTTATCTATATACAGGGTGTTTCATTAATAATTGGACATAATTTATCTCTCTTGAGCTCAAAATATTGAGACACTTACATAAAATGTGACAAATAATTGTGCAGCTTTATGTACAACTTTAAATATCTCGAAAAATGATGGTTTTATCGTTACGTAAAAAGAGTATGAATGAAGTGTCAACCAGTCATTTGTTTCTGTTATACAGTCCTAGTAGTAGAGATAACTGTTTATTTAACATAATTTAGTAGGGTGTAGAGTACCTACACTTCCCGCCAAGGATCCTGTCAGATAGTTTTAAAGTACTGGTTACAAATCGTTTTTAAATTTTTACGTATCTCAGTGAGGAGTCACATTCTATTTTTAAGTGATTTTGGTTCAATCTTAATTTTTTGAGATCAAGATTCAACAGTTAAAATATTTCCAATTATTAATCAAACACCCTGTTGATAATTATTCTGGATTATTAGTTTGACCTGGAATTTTGTTTTTACTTGAAAACTACACATAGCAGTAAAAAAGTTGTAAAGACAAAAGTTTGATACCTCTTAAGGGCGCATCTGGTAGAAAAGAATTTAGCCCATCCCCTGTAGGCGAGGGAGGGAGTAGCTTTTAAATCTTATATGGTAAACTAAAATCCTATTCCAAAAAATACATAATTATAAGTCCGCCAAATTTTTGTTCATTTGATATAGATGGGGCTGTACGCCCAAGGAAGGGAACAAGATGAAAAGCAGAAAAAACACCAAACAAACATCTTCACCGTTCGTTGAAAAATGGACAAAAAAATTTTCGGACATATACGTATTTTTAGACATAGAATTTGATTTTGCCATAAAAAATAGGAGTTGCCATTTCAGATTTAAAAATTTGGGGTAAGGGTGGATATGAAGCTTTAGTGTCTACTATGCGATGCGTAGTTTTCTAGTAAATACAAAATTCAAGGTTAATGAATCACTCGGTATATACTTATATTATAAAACAATTGACGAGCGTTGGTCTCGAATATAGCTCGACCTATTTTGATGAAATTTTGTGTATCTGTTAGACTGGGTCCCGGAAGCTTCACGATTAGACTTGGTAGGTGGCTCTGCAATCGATTCATGGCATTTTTTCTTAATTTTTGATGGCTAAGATTTTTCGAGTATTGGAACAGATGCATGTTCATAAACTTGAACTTCTCATTTGACTCTCAAATCTACCCTAAGATATTTTTTTCTGAAGATATTATATTTAGAAACGTACTGTACGAATAGACAATCAAATTCGACTATGAATTTTATATCATTAAGATCGTCCGAACTCAGGCATACCGAATTTACACGATTCCAATCTCCTGAGTCCCTTTCCTTCACTCGGTTTCCATGGGAACCGTGCTCGGACGATTACTACAATTGTCTCCATTAGCGTTCTGTGATCTCTCTAGTCTCCACTATTGACTTTGACTCGACCAGAATGGGTACAGAATGATCGAGTTGTTCCTCGGAAGCTAACGCCTTGGAGGTTTAGCTTCCATTCCGATCGTGGCGACGCTGGAATTTCAATTTTAGTAAACATCCATGCATGGTTCCCACAGAACCCAGTGTAGGAAAGAGACTCAGGAGATTGGAATCGCGTCAATTCGGTATGCCCGTGTGCGGACGCTCTGAGTCCCATGTTGCCAATTCCAATTCAATGTTGCCACTATTAGTTTCAGTTCCTTTATATCTGACATTTTGTAGGCCTTTATTGACATGATTCAAAGTCATAACGGATATAATTATCTATTTTAAGGATTTCTGAGTGTTCCCGGACATATAAAACGGAATATTAATGTTGATATGAAAAAAATACAATATCCTAGCTAGGGGATTTGTCTATTGTACGTGTTCGTCAACCTATCATGTTATTATCATAAATGTCTTATATTTCGGCATGTTTTATGTAGAAAACACGTTGTTTTATTGGATTATCATAGAAAACAAATCAACAAATATTATATCTTGCATAGGTTTGACAAATGTACAAAAGCCAAATCCCCTAGGATATTATATTTTTGTTCATATGAACATTAATATTCTGTTTTATATATTCAGGAACACTCAGAAATCCTTTAAATTGAAAATTATGTCCGTTTTGACTTTGAATCATATCAAGAAAGGCCTACAAGACATTTTGGACACAAAACTATTAGTGGCAACATTGAATTGAAGTACTGGAATCCTCTATTTAAAGTTCGAAAAATATCGCCAAGGTAAAATCGTGCCAAAAACATTAACAAAAAGTCAATTCCTCAGCTTTTTATATTACTGTTTGATTTAACAAGAATTAATATAATTCACAGATGTACGTGGATTACAATCAGTTCCAGAGGTGACAGTACTTCGAGAAAAAGTATACACTTTATTGGAAGATTACAATAGAGCTACACATCCCAATGAGCCAGGAAGATTTTCAAAGCTGTTATTACGTTTGCCCTCTCTAAGATCCATCG
The DNA here is from genome assembly GCA_937662695.2 of Halyzia sedecimguttata. NCBI lineage: Eukaryota > Metazoa > Arthropoda > Insecta > Coleoptera > Coccinellidae > Halyzia > Halyzia sedecimguttata. Next base: position 65,619,186 of record OW569413.2, on the reverse strand, counting down.
GCTTGAAATGCACAGAACCTCTATTTTTCCTCAAAATGATGAATAGCCCACTCGACACATTCTTAAATGAAATTTTAGATACTTCAGGGGAAAATTCGGCCTAAAGCGACGATCAAAAACAAAATGTTGTGTTACCTTCAAAAGTTAAGATGATAGAGAGGGGTCTTTCTGAACTGATGGAGAGAGAGTATTGAAGCTACTTCTATATTATTTTTGATGCATTTCATTCAATTGACTACAACTGCAAAAATACATTGATAGAACTTCGTTCAGTGGAACTGTGATAATTCATCAGATGATTTCAGCAAAAAAAATATATTTATGAATTAGTTGAATTTGATATGAAATGGACTGAACTAAAATTTATGTTGTAAGAGTAAGTGTCGAAATGGTACCTGATATTTTTGTAGATTTGAGAGTTGTTTAGAAATGCAGATATTTTCCCATAAAAAGGACAGTTTTTTGCATTATATTCCAATTTCAGATTGTGCATGATAATTTTATACGAGATCTGTTGATTTCATGAACAATTGTTGGTCATCAGGCTTCTGATAGATCGATTTTAAATATGGGGAAGTAGCATGTCAGTTTTTAAAGAATGTTTGATTTTATCAATTTGAAGAGTCACTTTCTCTGTTTCGGTAAAAGTTACCATAATGACCGACTGTAGATGTTATGAACAATGTGTCTTTTCATGTTATGGCCCCCACAGACGAAATTCATTCTTCCACCAAACTCACCAAAATATTTAATATACAGTATGTCCACGATATGGATGGTATAGAAATACGTGGTCAGTTAGTTCTGGAGATATCTGAAAAACCCTAAATTTTGTAAAATCGTTAAATTTTTTTTCTGGCTTTATTTGAGCACGTATTTTAAAATATATTGCACATTAACATAGCCACTCTATCAATGGCGTAAATATTTTTGTAATCCGACGTTTCGTCCTAGAGGAATCATCAGATTAATATTTTGATTCTGGGCCTGATATTCTGATGACAAAAGGAGATGTAATTACTGTAATCACTCTAATAGGTTTTTAACTTGCTTAACCTATCTTTTAAAATTGTTCCTGACTACAGCTCAGAGCGCTTTCAAAATATTAAACGAAGGATCTCATCACAGTATTAAAGTCATTAGAGCATGTAATGTTCAACAACATTTTTTTAATCAATGATTCCAAAAATTTTTAATAGAACAGTAATACAAATTCATGAAATGTTTCATTACTTCTGATTAATATTGCTTATAGTTGTATTTATTACGTGTTTTTTTTATTTTAACCATGATTACATTATTTTCTAAATACAGTAGATACTCGATAATCCAGTTCAATTAATGCTAGGGCTAATCTGGAATAATACGGAATCCGGAATATCGCGTCTTACAATTTAGTAGAAATGCAATTTAAAAAACGGTTAAAATAAATATAGGCTTTATTCTCGAAATCAGAACAAATACAGTGGACTCCCGATTATGCGAAATCCGCATTATCCGTAACGACCTATGGCGTAAGTACACAGTAATAAAGCCCTAAACAGAACACAACTGATTCTCCTAACTCGCTCAAGCTCTCGAGAGCTTATGGTGGGACGACCTAGGAGGATCAGTATAATAATAATATTCTAGCTTTAATAATAATAATCTCCGCATTATCCAAAAATTCAATTATCTGAAATCGGCCCAGTCCACCTTAGTTCGGATAATCAAGAGTCTAGTGTATATTATTAGAAATAATCAGATATTTTACGTTGTTTTTTAACTGTATACCAATACACGTACGAACCGTCAAAATAATAAGAATATAAATGAGTTTCCATTTAGAAATCAAGTTAAGACAAGATAGAACCGATAACCACGTATGCATCGATCGCAAATTCGGATTATTGTATCTTACGATCCGGATTATAAGGTACATAATACAATCTTGATGTCAATTCGGACTACTAAGATATCCGGATTATCGAGTCTCTACTGTATTGGTATAGGTGACACTGGAACTCAAAACACTGTTAAGCATTTCTGGTGTAATATCATCCTTGATCCTAATGCTATATCCCGTCCTCATCTTGGACAGATTGTAGTTTACGAATCATCTCTAAACCTTGACAGAACGATTTTGATGTCTCTCAAAAATATTCAGTTGAAATAACGACTTTTGGGGGCCGATCAGCTCTCAACTAAGAGAGAGGTTAAATTGAGTTGTAGTATCTACAACGGTTATGGTTACGCTTACCTCTGTTTCTTCAGACTATTGCTGTGAGTATACTCATTTGCATCCTGTTCGAGGTTTATGTAGTCCAATTTGTTCTTGTTATTGTTGTGATTCAATTCATTTCAAAATTTTAATGTTTATTGCAAATCAATTTTTAAGAGTATTTTGTTGAGGTAATATTATTAATTCCAGATAACAATGTATGTTATTAACCATAATTGATTGAAGATTTTTGTTCTCATTATACCCATTGTATATATTGTATAGTTCAAAAATAATCTGAAATATTTAATTGATTCGGTCTTTACTTGATAGAAAGTTATTATCAATAAATAATGATTTAAATTTGCACTGACTCCTTATGTATTCATTTAAGAACAACAATTGTTTCTCTACTATGTGGTTTTTTCAGGTTCCACAAAAAAGTTTGTGGAAATTTTAATCATTATTCATTGTATTATACAAGGGCATTCACTATGATGAACAGTTTAGAGTCTAGCGGTTTTTTGGTGTCTAAATTACTTTATTAAAGCGTTTTCAAGTAGGTTCTCACCTTCCAATGGTTGTATAATATTTCAGTTTCATAGAATCTAGCCATATATTTCCAACCATAATGATTTATTTTCTTTTCACTAGTTTTCTGTTTTCAAAACCTAACTCATCTTCTGGTCTACTAGTGAATGATGATGAAATAAATTAAAGTTCCAAAAAAATTTCAAGCTACCTTTATGCCTTTTTATTAAATCATGTGAGAGACCATTAATAAGTGGTTGTTGTCAAGTTGCCAAAAACAGAGCTGCAGAAATATTTTTTTTATATTAAATCTATTTGTGATTAAAATTCTTTCGGCATAAATCATTCCAATAAATGGCAAATATTTTTATTTGATTTTTTATTTTTAGAAAAATTCCTCATGTTCTGCTCTGGAAGACTGAGCAACAAAATATGAAAATAATGTTTTGCTTACTGAAGCGAATACTCTATAGGGTACAACTTTAGTTCTTCCTATACACATCCTATGATGCACATGTATAGGAAGAACTAAATTTATGCCCCATAGGGAGCTAAGTACTTCACTAATGATCCCAGTGGGGTCGTCAGATATATGATAATCCTGAAAATTCTAGGTCGTTCAAAGGGACCCTTGAAAAGCTCTTAATTCGTTGTGTGTGTAGGAGACTCGGTGGTGAATGTCTCCATCATAATCATAACTGTTATTTTTTGACCAAACGTGAATGGTGACCACTACTCTCCAATTAGATCATTTCTTTTCTAGCCTGGAATTGAACTTGTGCATGTGATAATACTTTTTTTTATATCTCTTCAATTGGTTCGGCGCTCGCCTTGTACCCAGATCACAGTAGTAATTTAAAAAAAAAAATTTGTTGGCATACACACCACATCTATGCCCTGAGCGGGATTCGAACCCGAGACATCCGGCTCCCAAAACGCAACTGCTAGACCACCAAAGGCCAAAGGCGTAGTTCTCCAGTGTAGCGATGAACTAGATTCACTGCCGGATTTAGAGGTCTGGATGTTTGTACAAACTACTGTAGGTAAAGGCGAAACGCGAAAAAAATATCAAAGGAAAAGTTGTTTACTAGTCTGAATTTGAAATATTTTTTCCAAAGTCTCTATTGTGGGGGACCCTCTTATATGGAGGACCTGGGGCTATTGCCCCGGTTGCCCTCCCCTAAATCCGGCCCTGACTAAATTGCTCCAACAAAATCGGGCAGTTTTTGGTTTCGGAAATTTATCTTTTACGCGCTTGTTCATGAACATCCTCCTATTATTTTCCCAGATGACTGTATTTTTGGAATTTTTGGCCGAAAATGGTCTGAAATGATTGGGTTCGACTCGCTGGTGAATAATCTGGGGTCAAATCCAATTCTGTCCGTCCGTCGGTCGTAAGCACGATAACTGTTAAACGAAATGAGTTACAGAATTCAAATTTGCAGGGAGGTTTGGAGCATGAATATCTCGGTTGAGTTCGTCAATAGGCGAAATCCGCCAAGTTGTTTGTGAGTTCTGAGTTTTTATTCTGAATATTTCTCTTTCGATCTTTATGAAATTCAGCACCGAATTGTAGAATTACGACCTTTGTATGTATGCTAGTCGGATAAACACGCACAGAAACAAAATTTCAAGAATTTGAAAAGTTCATTTTCCCAATAACTCAGAAAATGATCTGGTAAAATAAAACTTGGTAGTTAGTTGCAGAATACCGACGCAAAGACTCGTAAGAATTATACATGACTAGAACTATTTTGTGGAATATTTTGTTAGAATTCCAAAACCGTATATCTGATTGATCCTATTTTTGGCATTTAGGTGACCAATAATGACCTTTTGGAGCTTACAAAATTTCATGGAGAACGTGGAGGTGCTTCAAAAAACAAATTTTAATATGAAATTCCAAAAAGCTACGTCTCAAATTAGGAATGAATTCTTTTCTATGAAATTGCGATCGAATAAGTGTAACTACAGATACCATTCAAAAAGTGGATGAACGGTGTGTGAAATCTTATTTAATTTCAAATTTTTTAATGCGAATTAAATCGTGAAATGTGTTGAATCATCCCTTGGGAGTTCTGCATACGCACAGGATCGTTTTGCAGAAATTTTGCATTTCCGTCTTTTCTTGCTTAGACTGATTAGTGTAAGCACGGTGGAGATTGATTAAAGTGGATGCACAATGTGTGGAATTTTAAATTTATTTCCAAAATTTGTCTAAAAGTTGAGTGACTGAGACTGGAAGGCCATATTACCACCTTATGTCAATTATGAGCAAGGCAGTTTCGAGGAAATTGCGTAGTTTCCGAGGTGGAGTGTCCATAACGTAGTCCTTGGGCCAATTTTGAAATTCACGCTGCCGCTTTCATACATTTTTGGTTGTGCGCATGAGCAGACAAAAAGTGCTTAACGTAACTGTTGGAGTGGAGATTTGAGGGGGAGGATGCTATTCCTCCATATAATCCCCATGAGAGGGCCCGCGCATGCGTAGATTGCAGCTGGGATATATCCTGAGCCACTGTGGCTGGAGAATCGGAGGTGTGTGATTTTGAATGGACTGCGCATGCGCAGAGTAGAAGAAGTTAGTGTTTTTAGTTTAGATGGGTTGGATTGGGAGTGGTTTACGTCTAGCAGTCATGGGTATGGTGCTGAGCCGATGTTGTGAGGTTTTAAATGAAAATTATATGCGCTGCAAGTCAATTTCGACGTTGTTTCCGAGTTGGGGTGTCCGTACCGTGGCCCTAGGGCCAATTTTGAAATTCACGCTTCCCCTTTAGGTCAATTTTTGTTCTGCCCATGAGCAGACGCTTTATTCGTGGATTTGGGCGCACGCAGCATTAGAGGGAGAACTTTCGGTGAAGACTGAACTGCGCATAAGTAGGCTGGCTGTATATGGTGTTGTTTGTAGGTCGTCCTACTGTTTACTTGATGAAACATATTTTTTATTCAGTCTCATAGATAGAAAAATACATCCTGAATGTATTGCCTATCAAAATATGTCCATGTCTGTTAAAAAAAATAATTTTTTTTTCAATTGTTTTTTTCTTAACTCATACTTCCTTATATCATTTATAAAATGATTTGTCACTAATACGTTACTATAATCAGTAGCGGATCCAGCTCTTAAGGACAGGGGATTGGTCACGGTCAGTTGTAAGGGGGGTCAAGGTCAGGTGGTTTGCATACCAGCCATATTTCTATGAGAATTTTGCTAAGGTCCCACCAGTCCAGGGGAGGGGGGGTTATGACTCCCCCCCCCTGGATCCGCCCTTGAGCATAATATCTAGTTATTTTATCTTTAAAAAATGCATGATATCAAGCTACAAAAATATGTCTCAAAATATTGTATAAGTGATAAATATTTCTTTCTTAAACCCCCCTGAGGGAATCTCAGTTGTAAGTTAAGAAACAAAAAATAGTCGTGAACCTATTGATATGTGTGATGGTGTATGTGGTTGTCTATATATGAGACTGAATAAAATACATTTTCATCTGGTTAACAGCTGGTTCCAGGACAAACTCTCTTCAGATCATGTACTAGTGTACCTACTATAAAGATTAACCTGATTAACATATTTGCACCCTTAAAAAAAATCTATTCTACAGATAAAATAATGCACTTTGGATGATACATTTCGACTCTTATTACACACATACATAATTAATTGATGAACTAATAATTTTGATGTACAGGAAAATATGTAAGTATGAAGGTGTTAAAATAATTAAATGATATTAATATTGCCCTTCTTTTACTACATCTTTAAAATAGAAATATTTATCGATCCAATTTCAATGGTATCAGGTTCTTGTGTAGTTGAATGTTACTCCTTTCTGTCATTCTTTGTATTTTGAGCATGCTGGTTTTGTAAATGAAGCAACTTTATAATGTTTTCTATATATTTCAATCTGTGATCAACAATGAAACTACTATACCTATATTTAAGTTATTTCTTCGGAAAAGGATATAAATAGCTATATATATTAAAAAAAAATGAAGATTATGATTACGTCGTTATGACTTGAATGAGTAATTTTAAAAATGTTGAATATTTGATCTCTCAATATAATTGTAGCTCATTGAATGTTAAATTGTTATTTGCTGTAATTATGATATACATTATATTATAGATTTATGAACAGATTGATTTCTTGCAATTATTTTTGTATTCATCTGATAACATCATTTTCAGCTGTCTTAATGATATGATATGTCTGAATGGCATACAATCATCTATCTACATCACCTATAAATTCTCATTTAATTTTTTTTGTCTGCTTGAAATCCATGATATCAAAAGCCAGGAATATTTACTTATGCCGGCCTGATTCAATGAAGTAACTTATTTTATTCTTGTAGAATATGAATATCTGTAAATACTGATACTAAACACTTATGATGATTTGATGCTATAAAGGGCCTCTTATAGGTTAGAGATTTCCCGTCCCTAGTTCAACTAATGGTCCTAATGAACTCATAAATAACATCTTAGATTGAATTTAGATGAGTTTATTGGTAAAAAAAATTAGATACATAAATATTTTTATAACATCCATAATTTTTTTTTTTCATTTTAAGGCTTGTTTTAATGTGTAGGCACAATACAAGGCACAATTAAAGCAGATATTTAGTAATATTTGGTTCGAGCTTAATGTCGTAAATTAAGCATATTTGAGTAAGTCATATCAAGACACGACAACATTTCAGCAGTTATTTAAACAAATTAATTATTCAAGCATAACATTGTGCATTTATCTGGATTTGAATGTGATATTTAAAAAAAATCCATTTAATGATTTATTTTTTCTAATAGCTATATCCAAAGATTTATACTAAGGATAATTTATAGTTAATATTCATTTTTAATTTACTAAAAACATTAATTCCAGAAGATCAAACAATTTATTAGTATGTAGGGAACATATTTTTATGCAATATAATTTAAAATTATAATAGTTGAATATTAAGCCGTAGGAATACAAAAATAAAAAAAAGGTATCTCATTAGCTCAGATGAAGAACAAGGCTGAAATTAATTGGGAACAGGAAATTTTTGTTTCAAGCAAAACCATTAAATTATTTGAAGAAAAGGGAATGAAACATTAAAATTCTAATTAAATGAGATTCAAATTTTGCCAAGGATGAAATTAAGGAATATAAACAGATCTACTGCAGCGCTCTGCTTAATATTATCTTCAATTTTGATCAAGAAATATAACATAGGATTAAGGCAATCATTTCACTTCAGAGTAAAATATGATTATTGAAGCATTTTGATTGATGTCAAAGTATTTTAAGAGAAAGTTCCTTCATAAGGAATGTAAACCTTAATAGTGCATCAGCTTCCATCAATTAAGGAGTCATTGGTTTTCTCGGAGAAGCATCATGTTGCCTCTTCAATCTTTTTCGTAGCTCCATAGGGAACTTTTCAAAACATTTCTTGCAAACAGGTTTAAGATCCCACTCATAAAACTTGGTTTTCTGATTCATTTTCTGATCGCAAACAGCACAAGCAAAGTGGTGAACGCACCAGGCTTTATTCAAAGCAGTGAAAACATCTCCTGAGATCACTTGGTTGCAAACGTGACACAAATTTCCAAAAAGTTGATGATAATGCGTTTCACAGTAAGCCAATCCTTTCTTTTCATAATGACGATGACCAAAGAATGGTTTTTCACATTTAGCACATGCAAAATGTTCTACATGCCAGTGCTTTCCCAATGCAGTGACTACTCTCTCCTCAATGGGTCTTCGGCAAGCACCACAGATTGGAATGCCCATCTTATCATGACACCGAAGACAGTATAATTCATTCATTTCATTGGCTGCAAAACCTGGTCGACTGCGTACTTCTCTTGCTGTAGCATCTAGTTCTACTCCACAAGCAGTACAATTGAAGTGGTATGGATGATATACCTCACCGCGAAATTTGAGTGGTTGATCATCAATAATTCCATGACACTTATGGCATACATGCTTCCCAAGACCTTTGGCCTTCAGCTTAGCGTTGCATTCATGACATAAAGCTTTGCCAGCATACTTAATGAACCCAGAATCTGCCAGTTCTGTTTGACACATTTCACAACAAAAACATTCGGGGTGCCAAGATGCATTCATTGCTTTGATCACTCTCCCAATAATGAAACTTCCACATTTCCCACAACAAGGAGCGAACAATACTTGAAAATCCCTTTCGCAGTATTTCCTGTCATCATACTCGTAGAATATGCCATCCTCGAATTGTTGGAAACATTGGGCACATACAAAACATTGTGGATGCCAGAGCTGTCCTGTCGAGTTGACTATCTTTTCACTGGGGTCGAAACCCTCGTTACATCGTGAACATACCATATTTTCCATGTTTGATCCTAATCCAGTGAGCAAGCTTGGCATGGGCGTTGGCGGCATTCTGAAAATTTAAACAATGTTTGCCACGATTTTGACCTAATACAGAAACATTACCTTTAAGTACAATCTGTTTCTGAAAGATCACTCAAATCTCAAACATTATGGATTTGAGTAGGCACTTCATATGAGGTAATAGGAAATACCAGTTTGTGGTAATACCATAAATCACCAAATTTGGTCACACTTACTAATCCTACCAGAAATAGAACGAGGAAAACATCTTTTGAAAGACGTTTGACAATGACATTGACTTTTGACGTGACAATAGTTGGAAAATGTACGGAAAGGGTATTCTTTTAATGATGATTTGGTCTTAGAATTATTTAGATATCCAGCAGAAGTTTTGTACGCAAATACCACAGCAAATACAATAGACAAACATTTATGCTGTGTTGCCTATACACAAGGCGATTTATTCAAAAGGTTATAATCGTAAATGTCTATAATTTTCGAATTTTAAGCCGGAAAGGGTCTGGAGGGATTTAATTTCATTTAGTGATAGAGAATCCGTGGTCGGAAACTTTCTTAACTACTCAAAATTTCAGTTATGTTTGATTAGTATTTAGGTAGTACCTATTTGTCGACAATCATGACACGATCTAGCCTTTTGGCAGTTTAGGGCAATTACACTTTACACTACACCTCATAAGTTATAAGCATGTTATTCCATGGTTTTATCCCTGCAACTTTCTTTTCTAGTCGTCATCTCTTTCCATTGTCCATCCAAGTTGTCTTGGCAACGGCCGGCCGGACAGAATCGAAGTTGACCTCGAATTCTTCATCAGTGAGTCGAACCTAATCGTTCGAGACCATTTTCGGCCTAAAAATTGATAATCAGGGACAGGTGCAAAATGGTATCAACAATTCAAATAATAATAATAATAATTGATGCAAAATTCCATAGAATTCATCATTATTTGTAGTTGATGTTTGAAAATTAATTATGATCACTCTGTATATTCCAGAGTTGATTTTTTCTGTATAGGAGTAGCCGATATGCCTACTCGAAAAAATAAGGTCTGTATTGCTCGTGACTGGTTTCTTCATTAATTGCTATTTCAGAAAACTCCATATTTTCAATTTTTTGCCATTTTCTCGTACATTTGTTGCTTCTAAGATATAAAGTGATCTCAAGAAACTCATCATATTTTGAGCTTGCCATTCCACTTTTTACATCAAATACAGGTGTTACATAAAAAAAATGTAACTTTGGTCTATATCTGAAATATTGGATTCTCGAGCCGGTTAAGGTAAGGGAGAACATGGCTCTACTATTTCTTGGAGGTAACTCAGCGCTGTCATGTTACCTCGAATAAAGACTAAAAGGTGACCTATTTGCATGTGCAATAGCACCCCATACCATAACGCCTACTGTCCGGTGTACATGACGCTAAATATCAAACTGAGTTTCACGTCTTTCTCCCCGACGTCGTCTAACCCTTCTTCGGCCATCATGTGCACCCAAGGAGAATCGACGACCTGGTGCCACTCCACATTCCAATGTTGACGTTCTCTGCACCACTGTAATCGTTGCCGGCGTGGCGATGCTCAACCGTCAGAGGTAACACAAGATGGGGTCGATAATGCTGCATTCCAAAAGACCTTATCCGGCGGTAAACCTTTCGGATGGCCTTGTTCTCCTAACCACTCATCAGCCAAAGATCGAGTTGTTGCAAATCGGTCTCTAATAGCCATAAGTCTTAGACGTCGATCTTAAACTTGCCTACTCTTCTTCGATTTTGGGCATTATCAAATCACGCTTGACAACATCTCATAACAGTAGTTGGATTTCTGTTCGTACGGTTAGCGCTTTCTCGAAATGACAACACCGCCTCCCGTAGACCAATAATTCGACCTCTTTCAAATTCACTTAGCTGGCGATAAATTCTGCGTACGCGTTCTCTAGACATTTTAACAACAAGTGAGCATCGACGTTGGATCTCCTCGTTCAGCTGGTTTGTTGTAAAATTTAAAAAAATTGCAAAAAACGACTACAATATGTAAGAAACAAAAAATGTTTACATGTAAGAACCTTCAGGATTTTTTTCTCCAAATTTGAATCATTTACTCCTTGCTCTATACTATCTATGTTTTACCAAAAAAAAATTAAAATTTAAACAGCTCATTCTGGGTGTTGCAGTTTCTTTGTCAGTTAGAATATTTACTTAAAATAGTTTTGTTTCATTTTGACAAATATAAGGATGTCCAAGAATTTTAGCGATGTGTAGGTATATAGGCGGGGTGGTAGTACTTGCAGCGTCTTCTCTTCGTCCAACTCGGTACGGGGCACCCTTATTTTATTCAAATTTTTCCCAGACCTGCAAACTACTAACAGCTGACTTTCTCTCTCGATTGGATGCATCGATTGCGTCTCGAGTGCTCCACATCCTTCTCGCTATTTTCGTGGCCAGCTAGACGGGATGCTGCAGATCCCAACAGGGCACCTGGAAGGACAGGTGACGATTTGTGAGCTGAATGGATGACCTGCGACTGAAATCGCAGGCGCATATGTGGTAATGTCAAAAGGGCATGTGCTCTATTGTATTTCTGTAACGGACTTTTCGAGAGAATTACCCCTCGAATATACCCTCCGCGCCTGGAAGGATTGTTTTAGAACGTTTATGACCCGTCACACCGACAATCGGCAATATTTTGTGGCTATTTCCAGGCATGTTTGTACCGATGACGATTTAATTTGGAATCCTCTGCTGTATTTGTTCTTTTGGCGCGCATGTTCTCCTGTATAGAGTGCCTATCAATTTGCGCAAATGTCTGTAATTCTTGATTTTTATTTCAAAAAGTCGGAAAGCCCTGTGGACAGGAGCTTTGGCGCTCTTGTTCAAAATTTTACAGATCATATCTCCGAGTATTGGTTTATCAGAGTTGGGAATGATATCAATGGATTATTATGATAGAACTGCATCATGAAAGAAATTAAATTCCCTTTGCAACTTATCTTTATATGACGTTCCAGTTTTGCCTACAAGTGTTTCAAAACTATCAGGAGTCATTCTGAAAAATTGAGTTAATGAAATAGCCAGTTTTATTCATGAAACAAATTTAACGTAATCAGTACAGCGAGAACTCAAACCAGAATACTTATGCAGGAAATCTGAAATAGTGTTACTGAAGAATAACTACATACATGTACATTAGTTGGAAATCCCGTTCTAAATCCTCCATAATTAGAGAGTGACTCTCAAATTATGCTCGACTTCCTCGCACCATACATTTTCGACTCATTAACCAAAAAACCCTGCATATGAACCTAGCGAATCCAAATTTCGAATTGTTTACGCATGTACATCAACCAAACTGTTCAGAAATACAGTTTCAATTTCGTTTGACTTTAATGACGTTTATCTTTCAAACTGGGCCAAACGACAGCAACCACAAACAGTAACCAGTTAGTTGAACGAAAGTAAGGTTTATGAGTAACAAACCAGAAATAAATTAACTTGTCTCTAAAGGAAAATAAGATGACATGTGTGAACACAGATCATATGATAATTCATAGATAGAATAATTAGAGTATTCTGTGAAGACATAGAAATACTATGTATCATTGAAATTTTGGAAAATCATATCCCCGAAAGTATTAGCTTGTTAGTGTTGAAAATAATATCAATGGATTCTTATGGTGAAACTCATCTTAAAAAAAATTGAATTTGATATTTTCAAGGTAAAAAAAACTTTTTTTTTCGTTTCTCCGAAATCATCAGGCTGATTTTGCTCGATACCGAACTCAACCGAGATATTTATGTCCCAAACCTAATCTGAAAATTTCAAATGTCTAGCTCGTCCCGTTCGAGAGTTATCATGTTACCGGCCGGACAGAATCGATTCTGACCACGATCGTGATCAATGAGTCGAACCAAATCGTTTAAGACCATTTTCATCCAAAAATTCAAAAATTATAGACATTTGGGCAAAAAAGCGCCAAAAAGTGGGAAAGCTTTGTGGACAGTGTCTTTGGCGCTCTTGTCAAACTTCTTGCGAGTAATTATTCACACTTTGACTAATCTTATCTCCGAAAGTGTTGGTTTCTCATGGTGGGTTTAACGAAGCTTCGATTATCTTAATTGAGGATTTAATTCGGTGGTTGCATGAAAAATGAATTGGAAATTGACATAGAACTTGATTTGGCAATTAAGAGCTGTGAAAGCTTTGTGAAACACGAGTTGGGAATGATATCAAAGGATTCTTATGATAGAATTGCATCATAAAAAATTAAATTCAAAACGTAGGTCTATGGCCCACCTCATATGTTGGATATATACATCAGTAAATTATAATAAGAGCATTCTATGAAATCGTAAAATTACGATTAATTATTGAAATTATGAAAGATCATATCTCCGAAAGTATTAGTTTGTTAGAGTTGAGAATGATATCCACGGATTCTTATGACGAAACTGCATCTTGAAAAAAATTTGAATTTGAAATTTGTAATGTAAACATTTTTTTTGTCTTTACTCCGAAACCACCCAACCGATTCTGCCCAATAATGAACTTAACCGAGATTTGTATTCCCCAAACCTACTCTGACAATTTCAACTGTCTCTGTCTAGCTCATTCCGTTCGAGAGTTATGGTGTTAACCGATGGACGGCTGGGCAGAATCGATTTTGACCACGGATTCTTGATCATTGAGTAGGACCAAAACTTTTAAGATCATTTTCAGCCAAAAATCGAAAATTACAGACATTTGGGCAAATTGATGAGCACTCTGTTCCGAGGAACAAGAGCGCCAAAAATGGTTTCAAACGTTCAGTTTTGACTAACTGATGAAGAATTCGAACACGATTACTATCGAACGAAATGAGTAAGAGAGTTGAAATTTGCAGGGTAGGTTTGTGGTCCAAATGTGCCGGTTGGATTCATTAATGGGCAAAATACGCCTAATGATTTCGGAGTTATAGCCATCTCAAATTATGTTTTCTCAATAACAAGAAAAATACTGATCTGATCGAATTTACTCTCCATAGTTAGTTGCAAAATACCGACACTAAGACTTATGCACAATTTCATGAGGATCGTATTAGAAGAAAATTTAAAAACATTCTTCAAAAAAATGTTGTATCTCAGAAACTATTCGTCAGATATCGTTGAAATTCTGCGAGAGCTATTACAATTTAATTTTTCAGCCAGGGAACGTACTATGAAATGTTGCGCATTTATTTTCGAATGGGTGACACCAGGATCAATGAATAATAATTATATATGTATCTGGGATGTTTTCGTAAATATTGAAAAATGGTGTTTGTTGTTTTCTCGCATTATTCATAAATAAAATGGATGAATGAAATCTGCAAATATTTTTAATTGCCGGTCTGTTTTGCTCAAACACGTGAGCACATCATCTGCATATCTAAACCAATATACGAATTATGAAAAAATAGGAGTAGTCTTAGCGATGGCTTCTAGGTTTGCCATGAATATTTCTGACAATAGTGGACTAAGCGGATTTCCCATGATTAGTGCTTCATCACTCAAACAGAAAGTCTCGTTATTTCATATACTACGTTTACATGCATCCTCTCGAACCGTTTTAAGCCAATGCGTATTCCGTAATGCGCATTGAAAACGCATGTAAACGTTTTTTCAATTCGAATTGACTACTCAAATGCGAATTAGTAAATGCGATTTGAAAAGGTGGATTGAGTTTTCCCAAACCGTTTTAATGTGCATGTATACACCAAATACGCATTGAGAGTAGTTTTAAGAGAAACAAATTTCAGAATTACCAACACCAAATTTATTAGTTTGACAAATCTGATAATCTAACGAACCTGCTTTGGGGTTACGTTAATCGTAATTCTTAAGCTGGAAGATCGAAATAAATCTCTTGAGATAAAAATGATATAATATATTGTTCGAGGTAACTTTTTCTATTATCTTTAATCATTTTCTGCCAATTTTCTGGATTCATTTTCACGATTTGCTCTTTCAATCACTTGTAACCACCCAGAAAAGGTTAATTCCTTGCGAAATTATGGTGTTCTTCATCATTTTTTAAGATATTTAGAATGATTTTCTTTTCTTAATTTCCATTTTTAATTTTTTGCAATCTTCCCATGTTGGCTACGCGAGCTTAGAATAAAGCCGAATTACAGAAATCTAGTTTCAGATAAGGCATGTAAACTCTCAAACCATATTTGAGGAGCAACTTTTCAAAACGCATTAAGTCCAAAAACCATTTTATTGGGAATCAACGAAAAACGATTTCTTCTTCCACCCTGGCTTATAATTTGAGTACGTCGAGTTAGTTTGATAGAAATTTACATCTAAATGTAATAACTAATCTCATTTAAATCAATATTGATCAGATATACACAGAAAATGTAAAAAACATTTGGACTTAATGCGTTTTGATTAATCTCATTGTATATAATACGTTTTGATGTGGTTGAAATTGAAAATAATGCTGTTTGTTGCGAATTTTTATACATTTAGAAAAAACAGTCTGCACAGTAAGTGTTGGCCTGTAACCTAATTAACATGAGCAAATCGATAAAAAATGTTTTTGATTATACTTTATTTGTTTTAAAAATGCAAACGTAAACATAATTCATTGTAATGCGGCTTACATACTTTGGATTTGAATTGCAGAGGGACATAATGCCAGTTGGAAGATTTTGTTTACATAGGGCTATAGAGCAATAGAAATCATTTCCGAATCCGCTTCAAACTCAATTTCGCCCAAATTGGACATAATGCGTTTTGAAAAGTTACTCCTCATTTCATCTAATTCGCATCAAAACATGCGCATTGGTTCAAAACGGATCGAGAAGGTGCATGTAAACGTAGTAATAGTATGTTACACCGGCTAATTAATATACCTTTATCCGAAGAAAATTATTCTAAAGAATTATAAATTATCGAATAAATTGGGGAAAGTATGATCTGAAGTTAATCAGAAAAATTTGGAAAAAAAAAATTTGAAAAAGAATTAGTTTAGTATTTCCAGAACATAAATATAAAATAAAATATTCAATAGCTCAACATATTATATTGGCAAACGGAGCCACCTAATTAAAAGTTTTCTTCAAAATTAACGATGAATATCTCATTCCGGACGAACGATAGCCTGGCAAAACTTATTATATACAGTGCGTTTCAAAAAGTACGCACCAAGAGGAAATTTTCTCGCCTGTATAGTTTTTTGAAATTTTGGTTTTCGGGAAAGTTGGTGCTCAAGAAACGATGATTTTTGACATATATGTCATTGATCGTATTACTCTGCAAACCTGTTGACACTTTTTTAGAAAAATGACCAAAAGACGTAGAAATCAGAATAATATTAAGAAGTTTCTGAAAGAAATATTGCTCAGAATTTCATTTTGTACCTAACTGACAAATTTCATAGTGAAATTCCGAAATTTGTTGATATTGATATTTTGATGACAGCACGGTGGAGGGAGCTTAGGGCTTTGCGGAAATTTGAAAAATTATTCGGAATGTAATTCCAACGAAAGAGACATTATCACAATTCAAATTAAGTTATATTAATTTAATGTACCTCATAGTTTATGATTTCTATAGTAAAAACCTCACAATCTTGGTGCAAACCGAATTACCTATACTTGAGATATTAAATGAGCAAAGGGCTAATATCTTGCTAATTATTCTTGGAACATCATAAGAAATTAAATTCTTCGATTTCACATCTGAAGAATGATACTCCAATCCTCTGAAATCCCTTTTGGATTTATTAACTCAAATATCACTAAAAACGCAATACAGACCTCATCTAAAACAAAGTTACCTGTGAAAATGAAATCGAGTTAACAGGAGCATTAAATCAATAAATAATTTGCACGTGCATTATTCTATGCGCCTGTCAAATCGATTTTTATTTTATTATTTTCACAGGTACCTTCGCTTTAGATGAGGTCTATATTGCGTTTTTATTGGTATTTGAGTAAATA
This sequence comes from Halyzia sedecimguttata, assembly GCA_937662695.2. Lineage (NCBI taxonomy): Eukaryota > Metazoa > Arthropoda > Insecta > Coleoptera > Coccinellidae > Halyzia > Halyzia sedecimguttata. The sequence goes on along the minus strand of OW569413.2, from coordinate 65,602,117 downwards.
CATTCAAAAGCGATTTTAGAGGGTTGGAGAATTATTCTTCAGATGTGATATCGAAGAATTTAATTACTTATGATGTTCCAAGAATAATTAGCGAGATATTAGCGCATTTAATTTCTCGAGTATAATTCGGTTTGCACCAAGATTGTGAGTTTTTCACTGAAGAAATCATAATTTATGAGGATTAATGAATTAATATAAACTTTATTTGAATTTTGACAATGGTGATCTTTCAACGGAATTACATTCCGAATAATTTTTCAAATTTCCACAAAGCCGAAAGCTTCGCTCTAGCGTGCTGTCATCAAAATATTAATATAAAAAAATTTCAGAATTTCACTATGAAATTTGTCAGTTTGGTATAAAATGAAATTCTGAGCAACATTTCTTCAAGGAACTTTGTGATATTGTTCTGATTTCTACGTCATTTCGTCATTTTTCTAAAAAAAATTTTAATTTTGATAGATTTGCAGGAAAACACGACCAATGACATATATGTCAAAAATCATCGTTTCTTGAGCAACAGCTTTCCCGAAAACCCAAATTTCAAAACATTATACAGGCGACAGAATTTCCTCTTGGTGCGTACTTTTTGAAACGCACTGTATATATCAAATTGCAATAAAGAAGATAAATCCGGTGTTTAGCAGTTGAAAAAAAAGTATTAGCAGTGTAAGATTGCATATATACTTTTAAATAAGTCATATAAGAAGAATAATAAAGAAGAAGAAACAGAATAGCAAGATTAATCGATTGTGGGGTATAGAGAGATCATTACTTGTTAAGAATTTAGTATACCTATGATGTAGTCTGAGGATGTAGATCTGTCGACGAAAGACGTCACAATATTAAAGAAATAAGTGTAAGTCATAGATAATTTTATATTTCAGTTAATATGGATTTGCATCAAGTAAAATTCGCAAGCATTCAATTTTTAATTTCACTCATATGGAATCTGATAGTCTAACTATAATTCATCCAGTTTTTTGAACCTGTCGGAAATTTTTGTCTCTACGTTTGAAACATTCATTATGTGCTCTCCCCTAATCTCAATCGCCGCAGGGTAGAACAAACTCATCTCATCTCACTAATTGAATTTCCAAAGGGTGGTCCGTTAGGGTATGACTCAGGTGAGAATTTACAGATGATATAGTCAGGTGAACCGATTTTTCATCGATAGACACACTCGCAACATATGGAAGAATAATGAACCATCCGTAAAAATAATATTTTGTGCTATTTTTTTCAATTTACGGGATGTGAAGAAACAATTTCAGCCTAATTCAAATGTTTACAGTTTACTTACAACCCGAGAACGTAAACAACAAATATAGAAATATGGATAATGCGGGTAAGTATATTTAAGTGGGAAGGTTTACCGGGTAATTCCTCAAAACGTGCTGAGAAGAATCATTCTGCTGGTACCTGCCGACACGTGAAACCAAGACACCAAGGAAAAGATGGAAATACAACTGAAAATAGGTGACACCACAACAGGAGCGAGCAACCAATTCGAAGACAAACTATGGCAACTATAGCTGAAGGCGCAATTGGTTGCTCGCTTCTGCTGTGGTGTCACCTATTTTCACTTTTATTTCCATCCTTTCCTTGGTTTCTTTGTTGCCTGTCCTGAAGAAGCCAACTAGCAGAATGATTTTTCTCTGCTCCTTTTGCGGAATTACTTGTTGTACCTTCCCACGTAAAGAACAAATTTCGAATGACAACAGTTTTTCGTTTTTTTGCGCGCATGCATGCTATTATTTTGCCCAAATACCTATAATTTTCTAATTTTTCGCCAAAAAAGGTGTCAAACTATTTTGGTTCGACTCACTCATGAAGAATTCGAGAGCAGATTCAATTCTGCTCGGCCAGCTGTCCGTTGCCACGATAACATGAGAAGAAAAAGAGATAGCGACTTGCAATTTTCAGGGTAGGTTGCACATCCGAATGCGACAGTTAAGTTCGTTAATGGTAATAATCGGCTTAGCGGTTTTTGGGTTATGCCGATGTGAAATATTGTTTCCTCAATAGCTCAGAAAATGCTGATCCAATCGAATATAAACTGTATAAATATTCGCAGAATGCCAAGGTGCCCATTCTTGGAAAATTTCGTGAGGATCATAGAAAAAAAATTTTTTCTTCAAAAGAATATTAATTTTTTACGCGCATATTCTGGGGAACATCGCGTTATCATTTTGCCCAAATGTCTGTAATGTCGATTTTTTTGCCGAAAATGGTCTCTAACGATTAGGTTCAACTCACTCATGAAGAATTCGAGGTCAAATTCGATTCTGTCTGGCCAAGTGGCCGGTCGTTGCCAGAATAACTCGAGAACGGAAAGAGATAACGACCTGAAATTTTCAGAGTAGGTGGCGTGTCCAAGTGCGACGGACAAGTTCGTTAATGGGCATAATCGGCTCAACAGTTTCCGAGTGATAATTTTGTCATCAATCAATACAGATCCGATCAAATTGAAACTTGGTAACTAGTTGTAGAATACTGACACAAAGACGATTGTGAAATTTTGTGAGTATCGGAAAACTAAAAAATTTAAAAAAAATTATTAAAAAATAATATTTATGTCATGATAATCTGAAAACGGAAAGAAATAGCGAATTGCGGTTTTTAGGGTATGTTGAACATCTGAATGCGACATTTGAGTTTGTTAAAAGGCATAGTTGGCCAAACGGTTTTGGTGTTAATATCCATCTGAAGTGTGGTTGTTATTTCCTCAAAAAATAGGACCCAATTGAAACATGGTAATTAGTTGTGCTGAAGAAGGATCGAATTTGAATTTTCGAAATAGATTGTTCTATGCTTTATTTATCGCCACTAGCACCAGTAGGTTTTGTGGTTCAGTGGTATCCTTGCTTGATTACGGTGCAGCAGGTCGTTATTCGAAACTACCCGCTCCAGATTTCTTTTAAATTTTCACCCATCCTTATCAAGTTATATGGCCCATAACAAAATTTCAAGATTTTAATTACATAATTGGTGGGTTTCACGAAGCTTCGATTAGCTTAATTTTGGATTTAATTCGGTGGTTGCATCAAAAATGAACTGGAAATTGACATAGAATCACACTGATTTGGCAACTAAGAGCTGTCAATGCTTTGTGAAGCCCACTGAAAATCTCAAATTTTAGGCAGATTTAATTTACATTTCTATAGAGGTGTAAAGCAAAAATACATAATTATGATTCTATGAAAAATATCCATATAAATGAATTAAAAATCTATAGATATTCGTCAAAAAGTGAGATATTACGGCAATTTTATTTTAATGGATTTGCGTGAATATCTATATGTACGTATAATTTAAACAATTTTCTGAATATCTTCATATGAAGTATTTTCTGTTTAATCTATTTTTCAGATCACGATGTTCACAGCTCAACATGAATCGTTACGATCATGTAGGTACATTTTCCTATTTAATCTAGTAAGTAAAAGGATGGAAACAAAATTAAGTGAAATCTATAACATATTAAACCAGCAATGGCCACAATAAATTATGAGATAACAATTGGAAAAAAACACTGAAATGAAGACAGTTGGCTTTTGGGTGCTTGTTTGGGTCCTCAAAACTATGCTTTCGAGACACATAAAAATGTGGGAAAGTCATTTTACACAAACTTACAAATTTACACGAAATCTCCTTCAATGCGAGGATATCAGATCGCAACTTGGTTATGAGATAATGAATTTCTATTTGTTTATTTAAATTCTTCTAGTGATATGAAATTCTGCTTAAATCTTTGTTGTCATTAGTTCACACCTTGATCAGGTCTGTAGTTTTCAAGTGCACAAAGAATTTACTGAAAGTCATAGAGGCATATAGTCCAGTTTATCCGAAATGTTATTCCCAAACAATTTAGACGGAATTATAGTGCTCAAAATCAGTTCTAATGAATATCGTTGTGGAATTTTCCACAGGACTTCAAACATAATGAAATGTATGATTATTGAACATCAAGAAAATGATTATAATCTCAAACGGGGGCTGGTGCTCGATTATACGTTCGATGACGTTATTGATGCGAACCACCGGGTATCACTAATCAATTACCAAATTGAATAATGTCGAAATTCGATTTCCTCATTAATTGGGCTACATAATTCAGCCCCATCGTTGACATTTCGGATATCATCCCAGCACTCGCCGGCATATGCTCCACCATTCAGTGGGGGAGAAATTTATTGTTCGATGTAATCGTTCCCACGAAAATATTCCTATGAGAAAAACGGTGTGAAAAAATCGACACCGCATCGTGAGGGTTCCGTATCCGAACTGACCCGAAGAACTACATTCTGTGGTTCCTGGTTGCATAATTATTGCAATTTCTGGGAGCTCGTTCCAGGGAGCTATCGTTTTGTCCAAATTTCTATGAGTTTCAAATTTCAAGACGAAAATTTTCTCAAGGTGGGTTTATATAGCAAATAAAATATATGAGAATAAAATAAAAAACAACTTAAAATAAAATAAGGAATAGGAATAAGAACTAAAGATTGCCAACTTGCATCTTTATTGCGCGCATGTTCTGGGAAACAGCGTGCTATCATTTTGCCCAAATATCTACAATTTTCGAATTTTTTGCCGTTGCCACGATGACTTTCGAACAGAAAGGGGTTGCAACTTGAAATTTTCAGGGGGTGTCGAGTCCAAATACGACAAGCAAGTTCGTTAATGGGCATAATCGGCCCAATCGTTTCCCAGTAATAATTTTGTCTTCCAACAATACAGATCTGATCAAATTGAAACTTGGTGGTTGTACCTAGAATATTGATACAAAGACGTTTGTGATATTTTGGCACAATCGTATCACGAGCAAATTTTAAAGAAATTATTAAATAATATTATTCATCTCACGAGAACTGAAAGAGATAGCAACTCGCAATTTTGAGGGTAGGTTGCACATCTGAATGTGAAATTTGAGTTTGTTGATAGCCATAATCAGCCGATCGGGTTTGGAGTTATATCCATCAGAAGTTTGGTTATTATTTCCACAATAACTAAAAAAATACGAATCTGATGCAATTCAAACATGGTATTAGTTGTAGAAGGCTGACGCGAAAATGTTTGCAAAATTTCGTGAGGATCGTATCACTAGAAAATTTAAAAAAACTTATTGAAAATCATTGAAAAAAATTCTATATATCAGAAACTGTTCGTCCGAAATCTCTGAAAATTTGCGAGAGCGTTCAAAACCTAACTCTACAGCCAAGTTTGAACACGATCGGATCTGTTTTTGTTGGAGATCCGAGCAGCCTTGTGTAAGTTCAGTAGCTGAATGGGTGACCTTTACCTCGATAACTTTCGACTCGCAATTATCAGGGTAGGTTACGCATCCGAATGGGACCGTTAAGTTCGTAGTTGGACATAATCGGCCAAACGGTTTCGGGGTTATACCCATCAAGAATATTATTTTCTCGATAACTCAAAAGATAGAGATCCGATAGAATTCGAACTTGGTAACTAGTTGTAGAATACTGACACAGATATATGTAACATTATGTGAGGATTGTATAATCGTAGTAAATTAAAAAAAAAAATTATGTATCTCACGATAACCTGAGAACGGAGAGATAACGACTTGCAATTTTCATGGTAGGTTGCGGGTTGCGCATCCAAAGGCGAAATTCAAGTTCGTTAATAATCGGTCAAACGGTTTTGGAGTTATACACATCTGAAGTTTTGTCGTTATTTCTTTTATAACTCAAAATATACAAATCCGATCCGATTAAAACTCGGTAATTACTGGTATAATGCAAACGTGCTAATATTTGTGGAACATCGTGAATATGTATCCTGAAATTACTTGAGACGTAAGTTTCTTCGTATATTATTAAATATTCAACGAATTTCAATTCCGATAGATCCTCGACGATTATCTCATTACTCAAGTCTGTCATTAAAATGGTACGAAATGTATTCCTATCTTATATAAGCTGAGTAAACGGTCTATATCGATGGTAAATTCCGATTAAGAGTGTCCAATAGAGGGGAATAGACAAAAGAACATGCCCGCAAAAGCTCATTACTTCACGTCAGTGCTTGAAACAATTTTTATTCCTGGAATCCAAGCAGCTTCGGGCGAGCTTAGTACCTAGATTGGTGAACGCTCTGGCTAATAATTTGAACAATCACGCCAAAGAGACTGATCTCATTCAGTGCTTTTTTTTTCAGTTTCTTCAATTAAATCGTATATTACAATAATTTAAAATATAAATTAGTGTAAATCGTATATAATTTTTCATTGAGTAAATATGGATTTCCAGCAACTAAAAGCAATTTAGTTTCTTTATTATATCATCTCATATCTTCACTACTGTTGACGATCTTCAACTTTTCATTGTATTTGTTATTTGACCAGCCTGTAAATGGATTTATGTCGAGTGTTGTGCAGTAGAAATAATTTACTAAAACCCTTCCATTTCTGATAGTGTCCGACCGAAACTGGTATTTCAGCCGAAACCGAAACCGAAACCGAACTTTCGGCCAGGGCCTCAGTTTCGGCCGAAACCGAAACTTTATATTTCATACTGAAATCTACTGTATTTTTTACAATTTTATTTGCATATACATAAAAATAGTTAAGGAGTGTTAAATAAAATAAAAAGATATTTTTTTGAGATCTTTATTTATTATTTTGGTATTACCGAGTTATCAAAATAATCAGTCGAAGTATACAGGGTGATTCCAAATCAGACGTGAACCTTAGAGGAGGTGTTAGTATGGATCATTTGCTGTGGTTTGAGCCATTTTTATTGATGACCAAAAATCAACGGTTTCCGAGATATTTGAGTATCTACTGGTTCTGTTGAAAAAGAATTAGTATGATTTGAAAGGGGATATAAGAAGCAGATAGAGGAAAATATCGAATTCAATATTTTTGTTTGCAACTAAGCTCGAAATTACATTAGAAAATGTATTCATAACTTATGTTCCACCATTCCATAGGCTAGCACGTGCCGTCTTTCTGATGTCTTCAGTTGCTATTTTCCGCCTGAAATTTACTCACGCTGTCTTTTGATACACATTCACTGTTGCCGGACATTCAAAAGGTTGCTTATAAAAAATCTGAAACGAAACTAGTTAAGCAATCTAACGAAATCTCTTAGAGAATGAAGAAGGAATTTGGCAAGTTTTTAAAATAATTTTGGCATACGAAATTGTGAAATTCGAAAGTTGCAGACAAATTGATATTATAAATAGATTTTTCATTAATTCATATACCACATTTCAAATCATACTAATTCTTTTTCAACCACATAGTTTTGCTTTTTTCGTACATATCATATTCTTTTCTGATGAAAATAAATCAAAATTATCACCAAATTTGGTCAACGTACAAAAATTTACGAAATATGTACTATAAGTTCAGAAATCTTTTGAAAATCACCCGATCTCCAAAAACCGTTGATTTTCGGTTACAAATAAATATGGATTAAACAACAGCTCCAAGTTTCACGTCTCATTTGGAATCACCCTATGTAATCTAATTAATAATCATTAAAGTGAATTCTCAGTCTTAACAGAGATAGATCACAATAACTCGTACGACAATTACGTATACCTACTTATAACTCCTGGCCAAACGACCAGGATAATTCACGAACATTCTAGTTTAGGCCTGGCCAAAAGTTTCGGCCATTTTGGGCCGAAACCGAAACTAAGGCCGAAACTAGATTTCTTGGCCGAAACTGGCCGAAACCGAAACCGAAACCGAACTTTCGGTCGGTCACTAATTTCTGAACACATCCGTTCAATATTCCGCCTTCGAAAGTCAACGAATCATTTAAGTATTTTTTTAAGTAATCATTAAAGGATATTTTGGGAGCTACATTTACTATTAAATGGTTCCTTTATGGATTTTCTCTCCCAAACTCTGAAAAATGTTTATAAAATAAGAAATGTAATAATAAGTGAATTGCTTCTGTGTTAGAAACACAAGATATTTGTCAGAAGCAATATGTATAGAAATATGTTGAATAAAAAGCAATTACGAAAAAACATCAACGTTAAAACAACTACTTAGTAATTTTTCGGAGACTATCCGACTCCTTCGTCAGACACCGAGTGAAAATCTTCAGAATTATTTTTTGTTGATAGCTATTCTGAAATTCGAAAATTGTTCTATCCATTGCTTTTGGCAAATACATTGTGTTTCTAACGCAGAATCAATTCACAAAATAATAAATTTCTTATTTTATAGATATTTTTCAGAGTTTGGGAGAGCTCATTTTCCTATTTCACACAGCCAACTTGTTCCCACTAGACGCCGGTACCTGCTGAAAATTCCTTTCAGTTCCGGTTGCACTTTCACCCTAACGCGGATGGTCCATTTTCATCTAACGGACAAAAGATGATATAAAACGTCCAAGGGCATATGTTTTCCCTCGTCGAGGGGGAGGAAATACTCGACTATTCCCACAGGTTCTCACGCAAGCTTGAGGGGGATGTCCAATGAATCTGATCTGAGAAATTAACACAATTAAAAGTGGCCCTGGCGCATTCGGGGTCGCAGGGCGTTAAGCAATTGCTACTTGTTGTTTACTTCCTATAGTCGATTCCGTTTCCCACGGGGTTACCCTGATAGCACTTTGCTACCCACATCCAATTAAAATGTTTGATGCCTGCTGAATGACCTTCGCTATCATCCTGCAACTGATGGACTATGATGTTTCCATTGGCCAAATTGACTGGTCATGCTTCTCGGTATTGTATCTCTTGTATTTGTTTTATTTTATGTATTTGAACTGATAGATGGGGAACTATCGTTTCATCGTGGGAATTATTAATTTAGACGACTGAAGTGCAAGTAGGTACTATTTTGGAGAATATCTACACTTTGATCAGACATGTGATTTTTGGTGCTGCCGATGAAAAGATAAAAACAGGAAGTACTAGGTCATGTAGGTTATTAATAAAAATTCTTAAAAAGCACTGACATGAAGTCAGCAGCTTTTGTGCGCATATTCTATGGTCTATTCACACCTCACACTCACTCACGAAATACTGCTTACTGCGAAAAACATTTAGAAAAAATATAATAGTGAACTTACTTAGCGGGGATGCGAAACCGGATCTCCTGCGTGGCAGGCATCGACGCTACCTCTCGGCTATACAGAACTTTTTGGAGTTCTGAGATTTACATGATTTGAAATTCCAGCCCGAAATTTTATTTTCACAATAATTTCTAAAAAAAAAATGTAGCATTTTTTAATACAAAAAAAATATACGATCCTCACAAAATTTTGCAGAACTACAACTATTTACCAAGTTTGAATCCGCTCAGATTTTAATTTTTTCGTGGTATTGAAGAAACTATATATTTCAGATGGGATAAAACCGTTTGGCAGATTATGGCCATTAACGACCTAACCATCGCATTCGTATGAGCAATCTACTGCAAGTCGATAACTCTTTCCGTTCGAAAGTTATCGTGACAACGGCTGGCCAGACAGAATTGAATTGGACCTCAAATTCTTCATGAATGAGTCGAACCTAATCGTTTGATACCACTTCCAGCAAAAAGTGGAAAGCCCTGTGGCAGGAGCTTTGGCGCTCTTGTCCAATCGTTGACAAATCATATCTCTGAAAGTTCTCAGAGTTGGGAATGATATCAATGGATCATTATGAACTACATCATGAAAGAAATTAAAATCCCTTTGCATTTTATCTTCATAAGACGGTCCAATTTTGGCTAAAAGTGTTTCAAAACTATCAGGAGTCATTCTGAGAAATTGAGGAAATGAAATGGCCAGTTTTATTTATGAAACAAATCTAATATAATCAGTCCAGAGCTAACTCAAACCCGATTACTTATGTGGATAATCTTAAATAGTGTTACTAAGGAATAACTACCTGTACATTAGTTGGAAATTATGCTCGAATTATGCTTGCATCATTCATTTTCTTCGACTCACTAAGCGAAAAACTCTGCCTATGAATGAACGAATCCAAATTTCAAATTTTTTACATGCTTATATCAACCAAACTCTCCAGAAATACACTTTCAGTTTCATTTGACATTAATGACGTGTATCTTTCAAACTGAACCAAACGCCCGCTACCGCAAACAGATAGAACACAGACTGATATAAATCTCATTCTGTGAAAACATAGAAATACGATGTATTATTGAAATTTTGAAAAATCTCCGAAAATATTAGCTTGTTAGAGTTGACAATAATATCAATGGAATCTTATGATGAAACTGCATCTGAAAAAAAATTGAATTCGAAATTTATAACGTTAAAAACTTTTTTTTGTTACTGCGAAACCATCTGACCGATTTTGCCCAATAACGAACTTAACCGAGGTATTTATGTCCTAAACCTTCTCCGAAAATTCAAATTTTCAGCCAAAAAATCGAAAATTACAGACATTTGGGGAAATTGACAAGCACTCTGTTCCGAGGAACAAGAGAGCCAAAAATCGAAAATTATGGATATTTGGGAAAAATAATAGCTAGAACATGCATGCAATATTGGAACGATATCTATACGCTTCAATAATGCAACGAGATTGTTAAAATTCAATACAAAAAAATTTGTTCAAGCACTGACGTGAAGTGAAAAACCTTTGCGCTCATGTTCTATTATCTCTTCGCCTCCATTGAACACTCTTAACAGAATTTATTGATGTAGACCGTTTTCTTAGCTTCTGACATATTATGTATTCTATCGGAATTTAAGTTCATTAAATATCCAATAATATACGAAAAAACTTACCTCCCAAGTGATTCCAGGATATGATATTCACGAAATTCCTCTCAAATTAGCGCGTCGGCATTCTATAAGTAATTACCGAGTTTTAAATGGATCTGATTTGTATATTTTGAGTTATAGAGGAAATAACAACAAAATTTCATATGTGTGTAACTTCAAAACCATTTGGTCGGTTAGGCCTATTAACGAACTAAAGATGAATAATATTTTTTAATAATTTTTTAAGAATTTTCTGGCGAGACAAAATTTCACATACGTCTTTATGCCGCCATTCTCCAACTAGTTACCAAGTTCCAATTTGATCGGATATTGGTTGAAAACAAAATTTTTACTCGGAAACCATTTCTGTACCAAGTTTCTTGAAAATCCCCTCAAATACTTAGGAGAATATGTGGGAAAACCCTGTGGATAGGGGCTTTGGCGCTCTTGTCGAACTAGTAACGCGAGTTATTATTCAAACTTTATCATATCTCCGAAAGTATTAGTTTCTCAGAGGTGGGAACGATATCAATGGATTCTTATGATAGAACTGCATCATAAAAAATTCAATTCAAAACGTAGGTCTATGACTCACCTTATATGTTGGATTTACATACATCAGCAAATTATAAGTAGGCGGAGGTTACACGGTCAATCTTGTATCAATCTGCTGGTATCAATTTGACATCAATCCGGGCCATCAGTCTACGCGTATACAATCAGTTTCCTGTAAATCATGGATTGATGTCAAATTGAACCAGATTGACCGTGTAATTGTGTGTTAATTATTGAAATTTTGAAAAATCATATCTCCGAAAGTATTAGTTTGTTAGAGGTGAGAATGATATCAATGGATTCTTATGATGAAATTGCATCTTAAAAAAATTGAACTTGAAATTTGTAATGTAAAAAAAAATATATTTTCTTCGTTACTCCGAAACCATCTGACCAATTTTGCCCCATAACGAAATTAAATGAGATATTTGTCTACCAAACCTACTCTGAAAATTTCAACTATCGAGTTCATTCCGTTAGAGAGTTATCGTGTTAACAGATGGCCGGACAAAATCGACGTTTAAGACCATTTTCAGCCAAAAATTCGAAAATTACAGACATTTGGGTAAATTGATAAGCACTCTGTTCTGAGGTACAAGAGCGCCAAAAAGACCGAATCTAGGGCAGACGGATTTATTTATTCGATATTTGAATTCTTCGTACCTACTTCAAAATGTAAACATTCCAGGGGAGGTAATAACATTTTGTCTCTGCACGATTCCAAAGATACCTATATTATTTAAAAAGATAATAAAAAAAACCCAACATGAACTAGGGAAGGATCTGAAGATATCTTGGCCAGTAGTGGTCACCTTATCTGAACATGAGATTTAACACTTATCTTCGATCATTTCTAATTGAAGCCTTGCTACGACCCGCACAAACTTTCAAAAATTCGGTGATTTATGTGGGCCTTCTTGAAATTTCACTTTCGAGACGGACAGATGTAATGCCCGATGATGATGATCGTCTATTGATCAGGTATTTTAACACCCGCAGGGACCTTAGGGGGTCACATCTGCCTAAGACGCCTAGTCTTAACTGTCGGTAGACTATGCCCGATATATCGCCGATAGAAAATAATTATTGCGTATATTATACTTGATAAGTGTTAAAATGATTTTTATGATATCAACTTTTGGAAAGTTGGGTGGGCGGAAGGCTTAATAAGGTGTGATATTCAATAATTCCAGATATGCCCTCTGGGCGTGACGGGGTGAATTTTATGTTGATGAACATTATGATTCTTTCATATCAGCTGTCTTCTTCAGGCATACTATATAAATTTAATTAATTCGATTTGAAAGCAGAAGGGTTAGAGCGCGTTGGCTAGCTCAGTGAGGGTTCCGTGCCCGATTAGAGATTCTCGCTAACTCTTATGGTTATATGGTTAAGTAATGGCTATTACGACTTTTTAGATCCTTAGTAGGTATATCAAATGGAAATACCATTATTTTCTTCAGGGTTTATTTCAGTTTTTAGGACCACCAACACTTTATAGCTATGAAGAATGGTGTAAAATTGAATAATTCATATTATATTATATGGCCAGTTAACTGAATTTGAGCGAAAAGTGGAGATACCAAAGGTTAGCACGGCAGTATTATCTTGCGAAACTTGAGTGAGTTTATTAAATGGTTCCTTTCTCGGTTTTCTCTCCCAAACTCTGAAAAAAATATCTATAAAAAGTGGGGAAGTCCTGTAGATAGGAGCTTTGGCGCTCTTGTACACACTTTGACAAATGATATCTCCGAAAGTATTAGTAAGAGTTGGGAATTACAGAACATTCAAGAAGAAAATTCAAACATCATAAAAGAATTTAAATTCAACAAGACTGCCAAAAATTATTAATCCAAAAGCAATAAACGAATTCTATCCAACAAAGAACTCATCCGAGATATTCATTCCTCAAATCTATGATGAACGATATATTCTTTCCTCAAATCCACTCTGAAATTTATATTATATCAATTGAAACTTAAGCCAATATTCCAGTTTTATGTTTACTAGAGATATTATATCAGTTGAAATGAATTTAACATGTCATTTCTCAGAAAAATAAGTAGACATGTATCAACACATATCATATTATAATAATTCATAGATAGAATAATTTTAGATTTCTGTGAAAACATGGAAGTACGATTTATTATTGAAATTTTGAAAAATCATATCTCTGAAAATATTAGCTCGTTAGAGTTAAAAATGATATCAATGGATTCTTAGGGTGAAACTGCATCTTGAAAAAAATTTATTTTGATATTCAATATTTGATATTTTTGTTACTCCGAAACCATCTGGATGATTTTGCCCAATAACGAACTAAGCGTTAGATGTTTATCTCCCAAACCTACTCTGAAAATTTCAACTGTCTAGCTCATTCCGTTCGAGAGTCATGGTGCTTACGGCAGAATCAATTTAGACCACGTATTCTTGATCAGTGAGTCGAACCAGATCGTTTAAGACCATTTTCATAAAAACATTCGAAAATTACAGACATTTCGGCTTTATAAGCTCTCTGTTCTGAGAAACAAGAGCACCAAAAAAAAAAATATTATTTGGCGCTCTTGTTTGTGAATTGCTCCTGCGTTAGAAACACAAGATATTTGTCAGAAGCGATCTATCGAACAATTTTGCCTAACAAACAATAACGAAACAACATCATCGATAAAACAACTACATATTTCGGAGTTATCGGGACTATATCAGAAAATCTTCAGAATTATTTTTTGTATGATAGTTATTCTGAAATTCGATAATTTTCGAATTCTATATCATACTCCTTCGTCAGACACTAAACGAAAATCTTCAGAATTATTTTTTGTATGATAGTTATTTCGAAATTCGACAACAGTGATTTGTGAGGGCACCATCTCTCGATAATTCATGTACCAGACTTGTTTCGAGACGTTTCTTTCCTAAATTTCGGAATATCGCTTCTTCGCTAGCAGACCGAATACTTATTCGAACAGCCTCTCTAGTCCTGGTTGTCTCATCAATCCACCAGAGATATAATTGAATTTGAGGGGTGTATATTCGTGACATTTGAAGACAAATGCATGCCTATTTCCGTCTGGAAGAAAGGAAGGAACCACTCATGCACCATCTTCATTTGTATCTCATGTTACTGGGGTGCGGTAATGTCCGGCAACTGCATCAGGGATGCTTTCAAAACCAAATAGACACACGTACCGTCGCACACACCTACGTGTATAAATAACTGTGCAGTATGCGAGTTTGATGGGTGGCTCGTGCAGATGTGCAGGGGGTGGCCTTCAATGGGGGTACGAGACGCGTGGCAAAGTACTTTTCGGAGAGTTGCCTCGACTAAGGGGGTGAATAAAACTGTTGGTTGTTTAGGTTCGCAGGACCGGATTCGGAATTTCGATATTTCTTGGACCGACAAATCCATAAAGTTGGGAAAGAATTGACGTTAATCAGTCTGGTTTGGCACGATTGTTCAAATTCATAGCCAGGACAGCCATTCATCCAGGTACTGAACTGGCCCAAGGATGCTTGGCTGCAAGGAATAATATATTAATATCACAATATTTTCAACTTAGACTATAGAAGAGAGAGGACGGATAACATATTCCCTGACATTGAAACCAAATGTCCACCACATGACCACAAAACCTGGCTCTTTTTCCTGCTGTGGCTTTTACAGCCGTAAGCTACACATTCTACCATTATATGTAACACAGTTTCATAAAACATTCCGTAAACGCTCAGATAAACACGAGAACCACGCGTCCACCTCATCGTTTGGTGTCCACCAAACTGTCAAAGTTTTGGTTTAAAATCGATATCGTTGCGTAGTACGTCATGCGGTATCCCCTCTTTTCCCTAGTCAAAGATTTTCAACAACTAAAAAATAACGAGAAAATTCTAGGAACCCATTGAAATCGTGGGTTGTGTTCGAACATCAACCCCGTAGAGTATTATTTACTAAATTGCGTTCGAAACCGGAAAGTTGGTTATATTATTTTACTCCATGACTGTTGTTCGAAATGTCAGAGTATTCAACTCCGAGTTAACTCAAAATTGACATAACTCATGTGACGAAAAATCTCGTATCTTTGTCTCACTGTTTCGTGAATTGTCTGTGAGGTAATTTAGTAGTTTTAATACTGCTCACAATATATTATATGTGAAGAAAACAATAATAATAGGTTCTTTCTTAACCGATATAACCTATATTCCGATATTGGCACCTTCTGTCACTGTCAGAGTAGTCAACTCCAGAGTAAATCTCTCAAACCTTCAAAAACTCTACTTTACTCGGTGTAGTTAATATTCGAACGCATCCCTGAATCTACTATTAGTGATGCAGATTATTATTAAATTCAACCTTACCACATAAAATTTTACTCATAATTCAACCAGTTATCATATTCCCCATTCTGAATTCTGAAAATATTCTTTCTTCATTAGAATACCTCTAATATATCATATTTTATTAATTCTGAGCCGGTATTGCGTTTAGATATCGAGTACAAATAAACTTTATAAATGAAACCTTCTTTCAGTAGGTAGTTGAAAAAGTTCAATTCAGCATCTGTGATCTGAAAATCAATCAATTTATGAAAATACTTATATATACCATATTTGATTCTTTTTGACCAATGAATGGTATTAAATATCGATATAGAAGCATCTAAATAACTATTTTCCAACCTCCACGTAAACTGACATTTGAGATTCCAGAATAAAGTTTTTCGTAGCGAATCGTAAAATAATTTGTATTATCTGGAAAATTGTTGAATTGTTTCATTGTTTCTTGTTTTATATTATATAGAATATGTCTGATTTCTGCAAATCCTCGAATGATTGTCAACTCTGTTGTTGGATTGTGAAGCAGTGGACCAATACGCTGTAATCGTTATAATATTTTAATATTTTTCCAATATATCCAACAATAATAGATTCGTTCCAGTTTAAATCTAGAGTTTTGCTTTATAATTAGGTTTTGGAGGCTCTTGCAAAATTTCACCGATATCTGACCGATAGTTTCGGAGATAAGAATTATTTTGAATAATTTAAAAAAAAAATTCTGGTCATACGATCCTCACGAAATGTTGACTTCGTGTCGGTATTTTCCAACTATAATTACCGAGCTTCAATTCGATCAGATCAGTATTATTCGAGTTTTTTGGAAAACCAAATTCAAATGTCTATAAATCAGAAACTAGGCTCATTTGGACTCCAAAAATATCCCGCAAATTTCAACTCTCTAACTCTTTTCGTTCGAGAGTTATCGTGCCAAGAATGGTGTCAAACTATTTAACTAGCTGATTAAGAATCAATCAAATTCCATTATGTCTGTCCATGCGTAAATACGATAACTTTGCAAATAAATAACTCAGAGATTTGAAATTTACAGGGTAGGTTCGATGTCAAAATGCGCCGGCCGAATTCGTTAATGAGTAAAATCATATGATGAATTCATGATTGAATCAAGTAAACGATCTTTTGGTTGATATGAATCTGATCGCTGAAGTGGATGAAAAATCTATAGATTTCCATCAAAAGTGATTTTTTTGTATTGGGTGCTCGTCTCAGGGTGCTGCCCAAATATCAGTAATTTTCGACGATTTTCCCAATATTTATGAAACTACAGATCCGATATGGTTGATGAAATATCAAGAAAAGTTCAACACATATGAGAAAGTATTGCAGAATTGGCTGAAATTTTGTATGCATATAGGGTGTTTTTCAAATTGAATAAGATTCTGCAATAAGGTTAACTTTTGAATGACGTTTGTCAAAGTGAAAGTTTTTTGACATTTGTGTTTCGGAATGTTTACTATTTTAATCATTAACAGATTATCACTTGAACCACGCTACAAAATTGTAGAAATTGATCTTCAAAATCGGAGTTCAGTTCCCTAAACGTTTAGATTATTAGTGGTCTTCGTCCATTTTATGGCCGACATAATCATCCTTCTGAGCAGGCTCTTCGTGCTGTAGAGGATAAATTTGATATTTTATTTCAATTTGAAGTTCTCAAGCACTTCCATTACATGCAAGGCATCGAAAATGAGATATCCAAAAAGTTAGATCGTATAACAGAACATGAAGTCTTTCTGGGAAATTAAATTATTTTCATGACTGCATTGAAATCACAATTCCCCTAGGAAATGTCGAAATAATTTTATATTTCATTCAATAGATACCTTAAGAATCATCAAGTACCTATGAGGAAATTTCGAACTACGTGTACAACCTGTGTACATTTAATTATTTTCCGTGCAATAGTTCAGGACAAAATCCATAAAATAACTCATTCCGTCCTGATAAATGCATCCAAAATATTAAAAATTCATTTTTGATAAGACTTTGTGCAAAATTGTTTTAATGTGACTATTCCACTCCTACGATATTTAGTTAGAAAGTTTCCATAGCTTTGCTCGTTTTGCCGCGACGAAAGAAATATCTTGGCAAAACCAACATTATGGTTTTTCAGCGAGAAAATTTTGACATTTCACAAACTCAAGAAGCATAGATATTGAACATATAACTTATCTTACTTGCATCGTCGGTCAATGTATCTTCTTGCTTTTATTATAATTTTACAAGTATGTCATTCTTCTATGTATATTCTCGTGAAATAGTTATGTCGATTACAACTCGAGATAAAATTATTCCATGTAAAATTTCTCTCTTGTTATATTCCAGTTTGTTGCATTTCAGCAATTTCACTCATGAAATTCATCCAAAATCACGAGCCGTCAAGCGAGTGATCTTCACTAGTAATATCACTAGTGACTGAATTTTCGCGATAAGTCTGTCGTCTTTCTCAACGAAACTGAGTTGCTTGAAAAAAACACGAGTCCGAAGGACGAGTGGTGGTTTCTCGAAGAAACTCAGTTGAGTAAAGAAATAAAAGATACACTTATGAGATAAATTCAGTCGCTAGTGATATTTCATTAGACTATTTCACGAACAAAATGACTCATGTTGACGTTGTAATTGCGCGTATGTTCTGGGGAACATCGCGTTATAGTTTTGCCCAAATGTCTGTAACTTTCGAATTTTTTGACGAAAATGGTCTCAAACGATTAAGTTCGACTCCCCAATGAAGAATTCGATGTCAAATTTGATTCTGTCCGTCCGGCCGTCCGGCCGTCCGGCCGTCCGGCCGTACGGCCGTCCGGCCGTTGCCACGATAACTTGAGAACGAAAAGAGCTAGCGACTTGAAATTTTCAGGGTGGGTGGCGCATCCCAATACGACGGACAAGTTCGTTAATGAGCATAATCGGCCCAGTGGTTTCCGAGTAATAATTTTGTTTTCAACCAATATGAATCCGATCGAATTGAAACTTGGTGAGTAGTTGTAGAATATGAACCTTAGCACGTTTGTGAAATTTTGTGCGAATCGTATGGCTACAAAATTATTAAAAAATTATTAAAAAATATTTTTGTTGTCACGATAACTTGAGAACTGAAAGAGATAGCGGCCTCAAGTTTTCAGGTTAAGATGTACACCACAACGCGACATTTCAGTTTGATTATGAGCCTAATCGGCCAAACGGTTTTAGAGTTATAGCCATCTGAAATTTTATGAAATTTTGTGGTTTTTGTTCCTCATTAACTCGAAAAATACTGAACCGATTGAATTGAAACATGGTTATTAGTTGTAGAATGCCAATGCGGAAACGTTTGCAAAATTTGGTGAGGATAGCATTTGTAGAAAATTTTAAATAAATCTTTGAAAATAAAAAAAAAAGTTCTATATATCAGTAACTAATCGTTCGAAATTGCTGAAATTTTGCAAGAACCTTCATAACCTAACTATACTGACAATTTTCAAGTTTTAATACGATCGGTTAAATATTGTTGGAGATTCGAGCATTCTTGTGTGAGTTCAGTAGATGGGTGACCGTTGCCTCGATAACTTTCGAACGAAAGGAGATAGGGACTTGCAATTTTCAGGGAAGGTTGCGTATCCGAAAGGGAGAGTTGAGTTCAATTTTGGGCATAATCGGTCTAACGGTTTCCGAGTTATACCCATCTGGAATATTGTTTCCTTGATAACTCAAAAAATAAATATTCGATCGAATTGAAGTTTGGTAACTAGTAGTAGAAAATCAACATAAAGACGTGTTTAAAATTTTGTGAGAACCGTACCCCTAGAAAATTTGAAAAAAACGACGAGAAAAAAAATTTTAAGAACCGTACCCCTAGAAAATTTCAAAAAAATCACGAAAAAAAAAATTGGTTCAAGCACTGACGTGAAGTCAGAAGCTTTTGCGCGTATGTTCTATTGTCCATTCTTCTGTATTGGACACCCTTAATCGAATTTACCATGGTATATTATGTTGTCCATTCTCCTGTATTGGACACTCTTAATTCGAATTTACCATGGTTGTCCATTCTCCTGTATTGGACACTCTTAATTCGAATTTACCATGGTAAATTCGAATTAAGTGTCCAATACAGGAGAATGGACAACATAATATACCATGGTAAATTCGATTAAGGGTGTCCAATACAGAAGAATGGACAATAGAACATACGCGCAAAAGCTTCTGACTTCACGTCAGTGCTTGAACCAATTTTTTATATTTATCATTTTGTCAAATAGTCCGTAACTATGG
Source organism: Halyzia sedecimguttata (assembly GCA_937662695.2). Taxonomy (NCBI): domain Eukaryota; kingdom Metazoa; phylum Arthropoda; class Insecta; order Coleoptera; family Coccinellidae; genus Halyzia; species Halyzia sedecimguttata. The sequence goes on along the minus strand of OW569413.2, from coordinate 65,582,252 downwards.
TTGAGTCGTTGAAAACTCCAAAGTTGTAAGACCAATCATAATTCAAAGACAGTTGGTGTTATCGCGATAATACGAGCTGTCTTTGGCCTGTGGTTGGTCAGATTTTGATATGTGTGAAACTCAAGCAAATATCATTCTCGAAATTGTTAAGCAACAAACTCTCATATTACAATCGAGAAATTTTGCCGGCAAAACTTCATCTCTAGTGATATTCCAGATATATTAAAAGGCTGCTATTTCTTGAGGTGTGCTTTCTTCTGATACGGTTCTGTGGCACCATATAGGCATATAGGAACGGGGGGATTTATGGGTAGAGATCTTTTGTAGGGAACGCAGGTGTCTCCGTTTTAAGCTGGATCTAGTCAATAGGAGAATGAAGATCTGTCGATCATTTTTATTGATTCGGCATTACTTTGTTGTCGATAAATCATTTCAGAGAAGAATGACTGTTTACCTTCGATTCGGCACAGGAGATACCAGATAAAGGATTGTTTTCTGAACGAAGGATTAATTTGTAGAATTCCTGGTCTATCCTAGTTTCTTTCCTATGTAATTATTCTAACCAAACGTAGAGATTTTCTTTGTTATTTTTGAATATAATAAAGACCTATTGTTTGATGAGGATGTGTTAAAAATTCTTCATCGTTAATATTTTAAATTGATAAATTATAAAAGCTCTGACGCGTCTCGTGAGCTTCAACGTCTTCGTTTTTCGAACGATAAAAATATTTCAATTTTTTGAGAAAAATAGCTATGGTTATCAGAGATCGATCATTTCAAGATGATAGAATTGTCAATGGGCATATTCAGAAAATTGTCTATTAAGTACATAGGGATAAATACGAAAAACATCAAGTTATAAATATTCCAGTTATGGTACATTTTTGGCGTAGATCTAAAGATTTGTAATCTAATGTTGTGGATGTGTGAAAAATTTTCGTAGAAGACATGAATTTATGGAAATATTTTTTTTCGGAAGGCCGTATATTTATGTATTTTTGCGCGTATGTTCTGGGGAACATCGCGTTATCATTTTGCCCAAATATCTGTAATTTTCGAATTTTTCGCCGAAAATGGTCTCAAACGATTGGGTTCGACTCCCTGATAAAGAATTAGAGGTCAAATTTGATTCTGTCACGATAACTTGAGAACGGAAAGAGAGGGCGACTTGAAATTGTCAGGGTTGGTGGCGCATCCCAATAGGACGGACAAGTTCGTTAATGAGCATAATCGGTCCAATTGTTTCCGAGTAATAATTTTGTCTACAACCAATACTAATCCGATCGAATCGAAACTTGGTGAGTAGTTGTAGAAACCTAAGGAAGTTCGTGAAATTTTGTGAACATCGTATCGCTAGAAAATTTTTAAAAAATTATGATGAAATATTATTTACGTCACGATAACATAAGAACGGAGAGAGATAGCGACTTGAAATTTTCAGGGAAGGTTGAGAATCTGAATGCGCTATTTGAGTTATTATAGGCATAATCGGCCAAACTGTTTTGGAGTTATTTCCATCTGACATTTGGTTGTTATTTCCTCATTAACTCGAAAAATACAAAACCGATCCAATTCAACCATGGTTATTAGTTGTAGAATGGCAACCCAAAAATTCTGGCAAAATTTTGTGAGGATCGTATTACTAGAAAATTTTTAAGAAATCTTAGAAAATTATTGAAAATAATTCTAGATCAGAAACTATTCGTTCGATGTCGCTGAAATCATGCGAGAGCCTTCAGAACTCTACTACCAAGTTCCAAGTTTGAACATGATCGGATCTATATTGTTGGAGATCCGAGCAGCCTTGTTTGAGTTCAGCAGCTGGATAGGTGAGCTTTGCCTCAACTACTCTCGAACGAAAGGAGATAGGAACTTGCAATTTTCAGGATAGGTTGCACATCTGAATGGGAGAGTTAAGTTTACTGTTGGCCATAATCGGCCCAACGGTTTCGGAGTGATATCCATCTGGAATATTATTTCCTCGATAACTCAAAAACAAATATAGACTCGATCGAATTGAAGCTTGGTAACTAGTTGTAGAATATTGACATGAAGACATGTGTAAAATTTTGTGAGGACCGTACCACGAAAAAATATCTCATGAGTCCTTGAGAACGGAAAGAAATAGCGACTTGCAGTTTTCAGGGTAGATTTCGCATCTGAGTACGACATTTAAGTTCGTTAACTAGCATAATCGGCCAAATGGTTTTGGAGTTATATCAATCTGAAATTTGGTTGTTATTTCCTCAATTACTCAAAAAATACAAATGCGATCTAATTCAAATATGGTTATTAGTTGTAGAATACCAACGCGAAAGTTCGTGAGGATCGTAGCACTAGAAAATTTTCAAAAAATCATTGAAAAAAAAATTGGTTCAAGCACTGACGTGAAGTCAGAAGTTTTTGCGCGTATGTTCTCTTGTCCATCCTCCTGTATTGTACACTCTTAATCGAATTTACCTCGGTAAATTCGTAGTGTCTAATACAGGAGAAAAGACAAAAAAAGACAAAAGACTGTATTAGACACTCCGAATTTACCGTGGTAAATTCGATTAAGAGTGTACAATACAGGAGAACAGACAATAGAATTCACCATGGTAAATTCTATTAATAGTGTCCAATAAATGAGGATGGACAAGAAAACATACGCGTAAAAACTTCTGACTTCACGTCAGTGCTTGAACCAATTTTTTTTTCAATGATTTCTTAAAAATTTTCTAGTGCTACGATCCTCACGAATTTTCGCGTTGGCATTCTACAACTAATAACCATATTTGAATTGGATCGCATTTGTATTTTTTGAGTTATTGAAGAAATAACAACCAAATTTCAGATTGATATAACTCCAAAACCGTTTGGCCGATTATGCTAGTTAACGAACTTTAATGTCGTATGCAGATGCGTAATCTACCCTGAAAAATTATATATATCAGAAACTATTCGTCCGACTTCGCTGAAAACCGATCCAATTCAAACATGGTTATTAGTTGTAGAATGGCAACGCGAAAGTTCTTGCAAAATTTCGTGAGGATCGTATACCAAGCAAATTTCTAAAAAATAGAAAATTATTGAAAATAATTCTATATATCAGAAAATATTCCTCCGACATAGCTGAAATTTTGTGAGAGCCTTAAGAACCTAACTTTTCTACCAAGTTCCAAGTTTGAACACGATCAGATCCATATTGTTGGAGATCCGAGCTGCCTTGTGTGTTCAGTAGCTGGATGGGTGACCGTTGCCTCGAAAACTTTCGAACGAAAGGAGATAGGGACTTTCAATTTTCAGGGTAGGTTGCGCATCCGAATGGGATAGTTGAGTTCGTTGTTATGGGCATAATCGATCCAACGATTTAGTAGTAATACCCCCTGGAATATTATTTCCTCGATAACTCAAAAAATATAGAATCGATCGAACTTGAACCAATTTTTTTTTGGTGATATGATTCTCACGAAGTTTCTCAAAAATTAGTAGGTCAGCATTCTATCAGTATCTACGAAGTTAAGATTGGATTCGATTTTCTAGAAAAAAACCGAAAATTACAGACATGTGGGCAGAATGATAGCGCGCTGTTCCCTAGAACATGCACGCAAAAACAAATTTTTTCCTTATTTAACCAACCCGTAACTCTTATGTTCGATACACTGTATAGTTTCATAGTCATTGATGAACATGAAACTGCTCTGCTTCCGGCCTACTTCCGATCCTTACAAGAAGAATAATAATGAATATCAAAGTACCATCTTTGTCCATTATCAGTGGAAATGACAGGTTTCTCCTTATCGAAACTAAACAGAAAATAAGGCACTATCAAAATGTTTAATATTCAGTTGGAAAATAAATATTGGCATACGGTCACCTGTGATATGTAGGATTGACCTAAAATAGGGTGTTCAATAATGCCAATGATTGTGAACTTATCGATTCTTCCATGCTATCAATTGCATCTGCTTTTTGCTTTATTGCGACAGCTGTCGACACACGAGTTTCGTGTGATTCGAAGGAATTTTGTGTAGCAATATCTTCAGATAAGAGCAAGTTGTTCAAAACGCGGAAAGGAGCTTTCCGTAACTATCTACATAGTCGTAGCATTTACCGGTTAAATTATATGAAGGGTAGATATTGTGACAAATGAAAATAATATAAATTTTTATTTATACAGGATGTTCCGGCACTACGTGACTTTTTCTCATGTGAAAATGAAGTATGTGAAGACGATACAGGAATAATTTAATTTTTTTTCCTACGATTCCTCTCTGCGGAGATATGTGCCTCCAAATGGTACTTCCATTATTAAGTTTTTTTATTATATCTTCCAAACTGCCCAACAGATTCTGGTAATTTTTCGAATTTCAATCAATAAAAATATCAGCATTGATTTGTATTCAACACCTTCTCCATGAGTCTTCAAGACTGCCAAGTACGGACTGACCCTAGCACTTAATGGTCAGAAACTTTTTTTGGTTGGAGATATCAGCGAAATTCCTCCATTTATGTATTTCATCATTAATTCTTGCAAAAAAAAGATATACAAGTGCAACATTGAAAAAATGCACCGTTTCCGAGTTACAGGCATTTTCTGATTGAATATCAAAATTTTTTCATGAATATTGCACGCTGTTTATTGTTGATATGGTTACTATAACTTCTCTTTCTGTGATTGTTCATTTATCTGAAACTTCCCCTAAATATCCTCGGAACAGAGTGCTTATCAATTTGCCGTCTGTCCGGCCGTTAACAAGATAACTCTCGAACGGAATGAGCCAGACAATTGAAAAGTAGGTTTGGGAGAAATCTCGGTTAAGTTCGTTATAGGGCAAAATCTGCCAGGTGGTTTCGGGGTAACAAAAAAAAAAAATTTTTTTACGTTACAAATTTTAAATTCAATTTGTTTTAAGATGCAGTTTTATGATAAGAATCCATTGATATCATTCTCAACTCTAAAAAACTAATACTTTCAGAGGTATGATTTTTCAAAATTTCAATAATTATTCTCAATAATTATATATAGAACAATTACCAATGAAAATCTGTATTCTGTGCAAAGTCTTTATTCAGAGCAGAGCGCTTTCGGCCTCTAGGCCATCTTCAGTGCTACCTTGTCAGTCTTAAACACAGAACAAACGTCCATCGAACAGGGCAAAACACAATCCAGACAAGTAGGTATCGAACAACAAAACTTAAAATATCAGAATTATTATAATTTTAATCTTTCTTATCAATTCTTAACTATAATGGAGCTCACAAATATCTCATGCTAAATGGCGTCACGATGAAGTTTCTTATTCATCTTATTCATCTACTGTGCACACAGCTCCCCAATATTACATATATAGAACAATCTTATTATAATTTGCTGATGTATGTAAATCCACCATGAGATGATTAATAGACCTACGTTTTGAATTCAATTACGAAAATTCTTGAGAACTAACGCACAGACGCCAAATTGAAAAAGTGGGAAAGCCCTGTGGACAGGAGCTTTGGCCTTCTTGTTCAAACTTTGAAAAATCATAACTCCGAAAGTATTGATTTATTAGAGTTGGGAATGATATCAATGGATACTTGTTCAATTTATTTTATGATGCAGGTCTACCATAAGAATCCATTGATATAATTCCCAACTTTGAGAAACCACTTTTGGGCTTTCCCACATTTTTCTTTTTTTTTATCTAACAATAAAGCATGTGTATAAAAGAAGTGTTAGCAGAGGTTAGAGTAACGGGTTACCATGGAATACGATATATGATTCTAGAGCTTAGGGAAGAAACCTCAGCAAAAAAAACTCTATCTCTCCGTTAGTGTTGTGATTTTTCAAAATTGAAATTGTTTACAAAATATGCGGAAATATTAAATATTGAAGGGCATCTTTTTCTTTACTATAGCTTTTTACTCCAACAAGCAGAGCAGAGAGGTTTCTCCAACGTACCCGAAACTCAATCTGGAAAAGGAAAGGACCAAAGGAGAAAACGAACAAATTGAAAATGGAATATTCCATGTTTTATTAAATTGGTTTGAAATTCGCTACTCATTCAAAAAAATTTTCAGAAATATTATGAATAGCCCTAAAACCATCGTGGAATATATATATGGGACAATTATTAACTAAATGATCTATGGTTTCCTCTGCTTCCCCGTGTTTACAACTAGGGCTCTCAACTGAGTTCCATTTGAAACTCGGTTTGAAGGATCAGAAATTAAAACTTTTTTGAAAAAATCGCAAGTAATCCATTCAGACCGCCAAACTTCCTTGTCACTTTTATTCAAATTGAGAAAACAGTTGGACCATAAAGGGTACTTGGCATCAATCTGGGAATCTTATTGCATGGAATATAGGAGAGAATCGCAAAATGAATTCGGAAAAGAATTAAATTTATTCCAAGAATTTGAAACAGCAGTCTGCCTGCGAATGTGGTGCTGGATAAAGTTTGAAAGGATTGAATCATGAAAATGGTTGTAACTCGAAAACGGTGCATTATTTCAATGTTGAACAGGTATACTTACCTGTTTTTAGCAGAATTATTGATAGAACACAAAAATGCAGGAATTTCGCCGGTATCTTCAACCAAAAAAAGTCCATTAAGTACTAGGGTCAGTCAGTTCCTGGCTGTCTTGAAGACTTATGGGGAAGATGTTGGAAACAAATCAATACTGATATTTTTATTCAGGAAATTTTTGTTAGCTTTCCTGACTCTTCTTTATATATTTTATTTACACCTGAGAAAAAGTCACGTAGTGCCAGGACACCCTTTATATAGATCAGAATGAAATTTATAGATTGAAATATTATCAATATTAATAATATTATATAATAAATCAATAAAAATACTATGAATAATCCTCATTTGGGTACCTACCAATAAGCATGTAAAAGCTCACTAATTAATAATAATTTCCATTCCGTAGTTCCAAAATTATTAAAACAAAAAAATTACAAAAGCACTGGCGTGGAGTGGAGTCAGGAACGTCAGATTTGTAACAGTAATAATACTAATTTAATAATTTTTATTCCGTTTCACAATTCACAATGTTTCTACCAGCCCATTGAAAAATTACAATATCTGATTTTAAAATAGCTAATTCAACAATAAACATTACTTAAATTGATAAACAATTTTCAATTCAGCACCTCACCACAAGAGCTCAATTAAGAGCTTGCGCGTGGAAGGGAAACTGAACACTGGAAATATTAACCTCAAATGAACCCAAGGGCAGATAAAACGTTCAACTAACTGAATCCCTATCGAAAATGAACTGATTTTTCCGTCAGTAAAAAAACCAAAGGAAGAGGTTGAATCAATCAGTACTATTGAAATTCATGGCCTTAAGAGGTCCTTTATATAAATAAAACAAAATTTCGAAGGGGCATATTCAGAAATTGTTTACGATAAATGTTTAAATACACAAATCCATTGAAATTTCAAAAAGCATCAATTTACTATGGAAAGTTTTTATTCCAGTTAAGTGAATCTGTTAAAGTAACGTTGTCTACTAGTATATTTTATTGAAAGGTTTTTTTTTTTTTGGGTTTTCTCTCCCAAACTAAAAAAATATCTATAAAATAAAAATTAATTATTTTGTGATTTGCTTCTGCGTAAGAAACACAGGATATTTGTCAAAAGCAATCAATTGAACAATTTTGCCTAACAAACAACAACGAAACAACATCAACGAAGAAACAACTATATCGTAACGTTTCGGAGTCTATATCAGACTCCTTCGTCAGACGTTTAATTAACAAGATTTTCATTAAACGTCTGACGAAGGAGTCTGATATAGACTCCGAAACGTTGCGATATAGTTGTTTCTTCGTTGATGTTGTTTCGTTGTTGTTTGTTAGGCAACATTGTTCAATTGATTGCTTCTGACAAATATCCTGTGTTTCTTACGCAGAAGCAAATCACAAAATAATTAATTTTTATTTTATAGATATTTTTCAGAGTTTGGGAGAGAAAACCAAAAAAAAAAAAAAAAACCTTTCAATAATGAGTATACCTCCCACAGTATCCTTTAATGATTACATGGTGTATTTTAGTTATCCAAAATAATATTTATAGTGAATCAAATTTATAGCATCACTCGTTCGCTTAGATACCTAAACGATAGCTCGAGTTCTGAAGAGCTTATGGAGGGTATCCTTGGGGAAGACCTAGGAGGGTCAGTATAATTATAATAGGATAATGCGGATAAGTATATTTAAATGGAAAAGTATAACAGGTGATTCCGCAAAAGAAGCTGAGAAAATAATTCTGCTGGTACCTGCCGACACGTGTTTCTGCTAGTTGGCTTCTTCAGGACAGGGCAACCAAGAATCCAAAAAAAAGGTGAAATGATAACTGAAAACAGGTGGCATCACATCAGGAGCGAGCAACCAATTTGTGCCTTCAGCTCTAGGACCTCCAATTCGGAGGTAAACTATGGCATCGGCACGAAGGAAGCATAAGCTACCTGTGCGATGCGACCTCAACCCGAGGATATGTATTCAAGAAAATAGGATAATGCGGATAAGTATATTTAAATGGAAAAGTATAACGGGTGATTCCGCAAAAGAAGCAGAGAAAATAATTCTGCTGGTACCTGCCGACACGTGTTTTTGCTAGTTGGCTTCTTCTGATTGCCCTGTCCTGAAGAAGCCAATTAGCAGAAACACGTGTCGGCAGGTACCAGCAGAATTATTTTCTCTGCTTCTTTTGCGGAATCACCCGTTATACTTTTCCATTTAAATATACTTATCCGCATTATCCTATTTTCTTGAATACATATCCTCGGGTTGAGGTCGCATCGCACAGGTAGCTTATGCTTCCTTCGTGCCGATGCCATAGTTTACCTCCGAATTGGAGGTCCTAGAGCTGAAGGCACAAATTGGTTGCTCGCTCCTGATGTGATGCCACCTGTTTTCAGTTATCATTTCACCTTTTTTTTGGTTTCTTGGTTGCCCTGTCCTGAAGAAGCCAACTAGCAGAAACACGTGTCGGCAGGTACCAGCAGAATTATTTTCTCTGCTTCTTTTGCGGAATCACCCGTTATACTTTTCCATTTATATAATTATAATATTTGGCACGCTTGTTCAAATTTATAGCCAGGTTGGTCACCCGTCCAGGTATTGAACTCGCCAAAGGCAGTTGGGCTTCTAGCAAAAACAAATATTTATATAATAATTCCAACAATATAGATCCGATCAAGTTTAAGTCTAGAACTGTAAAATAAGATGTTGAAGCCTCTTGCAAAATTTCAGCGATATCTGAACTGTGATCAAACAAGGATATCTGAGGAATAGTTTCTGAGCTCCAGTTTATTTTATACATTTTTGCGCGCATGCTATCATTTTGCCCAAATTTTTGTTATTTTCTAATTTTTTGCCGAAAATGGTTTCAAACGATTAGGTTCGACTCACTGCTGAACAATTCGAGGTCAAATTTGATTATGTAAGCCCTGCCAGCCAGCCGTTGTCACGATAACTTTCGAACATACAGAGATAGCAACTTGAAATTTTCAGGGTTTCGTTAATGAGTATTATCGACGACCAACGGTTTCCTAGTACTAATTCAACCAATAAAAATCCGATCAAATGGAAACTTGCTAGCTAGAACATAAAGATGTATGAGAAATTTTGTGAGGATCGTTAAACTTGAAAATGAAAAAAAAATATTATGTACCTATCTCACGATAACTTCAGATAGAGATAGCAACTTGTAATTTTCAGGGTAGGTTGCTCTTAAGTTCGTTAATAGGCAAAATTAGCCAAACGGTTTTGGAGTTATCTCATCATCTGAAATTTTGGTGTTATTTCTTCAATAACTCAAAAAATGTTAATCCGATTCAATTCAAACATGGTAATTATTTGTAGAATGCCAACGCGCTAATTTTCTAAAAAAAAAAATTTCTTCGAAAATTTTATAATTTCAGAAACTATGTTTCAGAATAAGCTGAAATTCCGCACATAACTTTGAGCCACCAGACAATGGAACATGCGCGCAAAAGCTCCCCACTTCATGTCATTCTCAATTTTTTTTTCTAGTTATATACGATCCTGACGGAACTACCATGCTTTAATTCGGTCAGCTCAGTATTTTTCGAGTTATTTGGAAAACAAAATTTCAGATGGCCTTAAGTCCAAAACCACTATCCGGATTTTGCACATTAACGAAATTAACCGGCGCATTTTGGACATTTTGAACAATCACTTGAAATTTCAACACTCTAACTCATTCCGTTCGAGACTAATCGTGTTGACCAACGGACGGCTGGTCGACCGGAAATAATTAACATTGACTTTGGATTCTTGATCAGTGAGTCGAAACTAATAGTTTGAGACCATACTCGGTCAAAAAATCGAAAATTACATACATTTGGGCAAATTAATAGGCGCTCTGTTAAGCAGAACAAACGCGCCAAAAACCTTCCGTAGTATACGGTGCTACAAATAAGGGAAAATCATTACACGAAAGAGCGCGCTAAATCTCCAGACCCTATGTCAGTGCTTCTATATATTTTTGACAGTTCACGTTTTTGCGCGTATGTTATGGGGAACATCGCGTTATCTTGGTTTCCGAGTAATAATTTTGTCTACAACCAATACTAATCCGATCGAATTGAAACTTGGTGAGTAGTTGTAGAATATAAACTTAAGGAAGTTCGTGAAATTTTGTGAACATCGTTTGCTAGAAAATTATTAAAAATTATTAAAAAATATTATTTACGTCACGATAACCTAAGAACGGAAAGAGATAGCGTATATTCAGTTTAGGTTGAAAATCTGTATGCGCCATTTGAGTTTGCTTTTAGGCATAATCAGCAAATCGGTTTTGGAGTTATACCCATCTGAAATTTTGTTGTTATTTCCTCAATAACTCGAAAAATACAAAACCGATCCAATTCAAACATGGTTTTTAGTTGTAGAATGGTAACACGGAAGTTCTTGCGAAATTTCGTGACGATCGTATCTCTAGAAAGTTTTAAAAAATCATAGAAAATTATTGAAAAAAATAATAATAAAATTCTATATATCAGAAACTATTCGTCCGACATAGCTGAGAGCCTTCAGAACCTAACTCTACTACCAAGTTCCAAGTTTGAACATGATCGGATCTATATTGTTGGAGATCCGAGCAGCCTTGTGTGAGTTCAGTAGCTGGATGGGTGATCATTGCCTCGACAACTCTCGGACGAAAGGAGATAGAGACTTGCAATTTTCAGGATAGGTTGCACATCTTAATGGGAGAGTTCGCTGTTGACCATAATCGGCACAACGGTTTGAGAGTTATACCCACCTGGAATATTATTTCCTCGATAACTCAAAAAATATAGATTCGATCGAATTGAAGCTTGGTTACTAGTTGTAGAATATCGATATGAAGATGTGTGTAAAATATTCTGAGGACCGTACCACTAGAACATTTTCAGAAAATTACGAAAAAATATTATGGGTCTCATGATTCCTTGAGAACGGAAAGAAATAGCGAATTGCAGTTTTCAGGGTAGATCGCGCTTCTGAATACGATATTTAAGTTCGTTAACTAGCATAATCGGCCAAATGGTTTAGGAGTTATATCAATCTGAAATTTGGTTGTTATTACCTCAATAACTCAAAAAATACAAATCCGATCCAATTCAAATATGGTAATTAGTTGTAGAATGCCAACGCGAAAATTCTCGCAAAATATCGTGAAGATCATAGCACTAGAAAATTTTTGAAAAATCATTGAAAACAAAATTATTTCAAGCACTGACGTGAAGTCAGAAGCTTTTGCGCGTATGTTCTCTTGTCCATTCTCCTTTATCGGACACTCTTAATCGAATTTACCGGGGCATCGGACACGCCTGCAAGTTGAGTTGAGAATTGAGTCATCTCTCACCGATAATGTGCAGTGTATTTTCCGGCTTTTATTCAGGATTGCAACTATCGGAACTGATATGATAATAACTATATCCGAACACGATTTTCCCATAGTTTACATATCTAGTTCGAAACATATATTTGATTTGTCACTTTTCACACTCGATAAAGATCTCTTCTAGGTCAAGTTTACGTTTCCAGTTCTCCAAATTTATTTGTACTGCAAAAACTGAAGTGGAGATAATCCCGAAAGCGTATTTGAATTTAGGTTACACCCTTCCCACGCTAAAGTGCATCACTTGTACTTATTTGTTTTGTTCTTGACTTGACGATAGTCATCTGCTACTTTTGCTGTACCTACTTCGACTTGCATGAATAGACATCGAGTCTAAGGTTTAAGCGAAATATAATTCGATATACAGTCTGTTTCAAAGTTGAGGCTCATCTAAAAATCGTCTGTATACATAATATGTATACAGACGATACCATATATTATGTGGTGCATGCAAAATAATGAAGTTTGAAATTTTACCGTCGTATTTGAAGGAGCATTTTCGAGTAGTGCAGGCACATTGTGAAAGTATGTTTATGTAATCTAACGCAATAAGCATCTGACCTACAAATCTTAAGCAAAAATTCAAGAAAAGTGTTCTGCTCTTCTTAACCTACCCCGGTACGCCAAGTAAGCGTTTTGTAAGGGGCACTATCTGAAGAACATGCCCAACACATACAGTGTGGAAAAGCCGAATAGAATAAATTTATTTTCTTGGTTATTGTACATATTTATAGACAATCCCGAATAAATTGTATTTCTTCTTCGTAAAAATGCGAACTCTACCTTCAACCCCCTTCGAAAGACAGGTGCAACCCCCAATTTTTCCAAATAAGTATGGGCTTGTGGTACATCGTTTGAAAGGTTGCGCCATTCCCTATTAAAAAATGTCATCACTTTCATTTTTATTGTGAAACTCAAATTAGAAAAAAATGTGATTACCGAAATTCATTATAATATTCCCTTGAATACTTCCAAATCTTATTACAATAATATCAAACTTATTTGCCTCCAAGATGTAATGGAAAGAAAATAAAAAAAAAACAATAACATTGTATTTTACACATGGACCATGAAAACTACGTAAAACGCTTTTTGTGGTTTCCCTTTAGAACGCCTTCGCAAATTGTTTTGTGCTAATGAATTGTCTAATTTGGTTTGAATTTCATTAACTTAATTTATGAATAATGGTTGGATAGGATGTTTATTGCAAAAATCAAAATAGAAAAAAATAAAATCTTGTGATTACCGAAATTCATGATTTTATTTTTCTAATTTGATTTTTGCCATAAACATGAACGTGGTAACATTTATGAATAGAGAATGACGATGTATCACACGCTCACTTTTTCAAATATTTTGGCTTTCTTAAATGAATTTAATAAATTTGACTCAGGATGACATGTATGAGTATGAACACAGATCATATAATAATTCATAGATAGAATAATTATAGCATCCTGTGAAAACATAGAAGTACGATTCATTATTGAAATTTCGTAAAATCATATCTCCGAAAGTATTAGCTTCTTAGAGTTGAAAATTATACCAATGGATTTTTATTGTGAAACTGCATCTTGAAAAAAATTTAATTTGAAATTTGTAAGTTAAAAAAAAATTTTTTTTTTTACTCCGAAACCATCAGTACTATTTTGCCCAATCACGAACTCAACCGATATATTTATCTCACAAACCTACTCTGAAAATTTCAACTGCCTAGCTCATTCTGTTCAAGAGTTATTGTAGAAACAAAATTTAAAAATAAAAAAAAATGCTTTTGGCACTTTACGGCAACCCGGTCAATACAAAACTTCACATGCGAATAAAAGTAATTATTCTACAATTTGATGCTAAATTTCAGATAGAACGAGTGATCGGTTTCGGAAATATTCACAAAAAATATTTTCACTAAAAACGGCCATAACCCCGAAACCGCTTGGTGGATTTCTCCCGTTAACGAACTCGTCCGAGATATTTACGCTCCAAACATACCAGTGAGTCGAACCAAATCGTTTGAGACCATTTTCAAGAAAATATTCGAAAATTACAGACATTTGGGCAAATTGATAAGCACTCTGTTACGAGGAACAAGAGCGCCAAAATTTGGATCAGTTTGACATTTCCGTGCCACAAAATATTTTTTCCGCACGATGCGCAAAAGAGTTACTTTGGCAACCCGAATGCGTGCGGAAAAGTACGCCCGGCGCACGCTCGTAGGAAAAATTTTTTCATATGTAAGCCTTGATATACCTAGTGTCAAAAACTAGAATAATATTGCTTTTTAAATGTACATAAATGAGGTAGGCTGTCAAAATATAAAACTAAAGTTTACTCATGGAAATGTTTTTCCGAACGATTTTTCATATGTGGAATGCAGTTGCGGACCAGGCTTTGTACATCTCTTTTCACTAATTTAAATAATATATTCTCGAAACATTCATCAATCGTAGCAAAAACACAGGTAATGATCACTATTATTCGAAACACATATATCTAAATTGTCAATAATTGAGAAGACCGTCTCACAATAATTGAAGAATCTGCTATCTTCGTTTTATGCGCATTGTTCCTGATACAATTGGGTTTTAATTATCGTGTAACGCAGTAGTGTCGGTTCGTAACTGTATTCCAGTTTTATTCTGGGATGTCACAGTTTGAATCGAGGTAAATGATTCAGATGAACTCAAAGCACATTAGCATAATACTGCGGCTACAATGGATACTATCGAAACGGCCATTGTGGAAATGAAATTGGCTATTGCGATTGATTATTTATTATTCATCGAGGCGGTGAACTAACAAATTATGAATCAACCAGACGGAACCCAGAGTACATTTATTAAATCCCCTGTTGGTGTCTAGATTCTGGGCAGGTTCGGACTTGTCAAACGTTTTTGGTTGCAGATAATGTTGGCAATTGTATACTGGTGGCTTTTACTCAATGCAAGTCCATATTGACTTAGCTTAACCTACCAATTATTGATCTCCTTATATATTACAATCTACAGAGTTTTGTTGCTCTTCTCTTCTTCATTCTTCGAGTACGTCTTACGTCCTATTTAAAACTGGTTACTCATTCTTATACTCCTAGTTCTTGATTTGAAATAATACATTCCTACCACTTTTATAAATATATTTTCTCTATTTCAGTATCGTAATGAGTTCATTCCAGCACTAAAAACAGTGCTGGAATGAACTCATTCCCGCATTGTTTCTAGTTATATTTTTCGTTTTGTGGTAGTCAGCACTGACATTCGATCCTATCAAATTTCAACACACGTCAATTATTGCCAATACAAAATAATCTGGATAAGGAGAAATAATTGTTGAGAGGAAAGGTTTTATTTTCATAAAAAAATAAGGTACCTACTAGAGATTTTCTTCTTGCTAATTCTGAATCATTCATGATATTAGGAAACAGTTAAATCTGATCTCCATGCTCTACGTACAATTCAAATTCCGTGATCTGTCAACTTTCGTAACAGTCACACCAACTGCCAAGATACAATACAAAAGTCACTAGGATGTATAATCCTAATTTTTCATCAAATTTCAACCGTATTTTACAAAACTTGCCGGAAATAGAGAAAATATCGTCTAATAGTCGTTGCAGAAGGCAATTCCAACACACATGCGTTCGAAAACGAGCGACGAAGGAGCGAGTTTTCAAATTTCGCATTCTTGTTTGAATATTAGCCCATTCTGCAACTTGTTTTAGAATATACTATTCTATTTAAACAGGTAGAGTTGTGGATAAAAATTGAGATCTAATTGTTCATTAACTGTGTTACCCCTATGTTTTTCTCTATTTATTTCTTCCATTGACCAATTATCTATTTGCGTACCCCTAATCAAATTGTGTAGAATTTTGAAAGGACATAAGTTTATTATTATTATTTTAACCTATTACAAAAGATGAGGTACGTAAGTAGGTATAACCTATGAGGTTCAGATCTGCGCGTTTGAAAGCTATCGTGGCAATGGTCATCAATCCAGCTACTGAACTCGCCCAAGTCTGCTCGGATCTACAACAATATGGATCCGATCATGTTCAAATTTGAAACTTGGTTGTAAAGGCTTTGTTTATTTTGAGTTATAGGGGAAATAAAAACAAAATTTCGGATGGGTATAACTCCCAAACTGTTTGGCTGATTATGCCCATTGATGAAATCAAATGTCTCATTCGGATATTTTTCCATAATTTTTTTAAATTCTTTAGTGATGCGATCCTCACAAAATTTCAAAAACATATTTGAGTTGGTATTCTACAACTGGTTACCAAGCTTCGAAAACACAATATTCCCGATGGGTATAACTCCGAAACCGTTCGGCCGATTATGCGGCTTAACTGTCCCATTAGGATGTGCAACCAACCCTGAAAATTGTAAGTCGTTATTTCTTTGCGTTCGAAAGTTATAGTGACAATGGTCATCCATTCAGTTATTGAACTTACATAAGGCTGCTCGGGTCTCCAACAATGTAGATCCGATCTTGTTCAAATTTGGAACTTGTTAATACAATTAGGTTTTGAAGGATCTCGCGAAATTTCTGTAATATCGGACGAATGGTTTCTGAGAATTTTTAATTTTTTAGTCATCCCCATGAAATTTCGCAAAAGTTTGGGCGTCAGCATTCTACAATTAATTGCCATGCTTGAATTGGATCGAATTCATATGTTTTGACTTATTGAGGAAATAACAACAAAATTTCAGATTGGTTGAACTCCAAAACTTCGGAGTACTACGCGTATTAACTAACTCAATTCGGATGCATAATTTTTATAAAATTTTCAAGTGGTACGATCCACGAAATTTTACATAAGTATTTGTGTTGGTATTCTACCACTAGTTACCAAGGCTGCATTCGATTGGATCTCTATTGTTTGAAAACAAAATTATTAGGTACTCGGAAACTGTTGGGCTGATTATGCCCATTAACGAACTTAACCGTCGCATTAGCATACGCAACGGAATCTAAATATTTCAAGTCACCATCTCGTTTCGTCCGAAAGTTATCGTGACAACGGCCAGGTGGACAGTATCAAATTTGACCTCGAACTTTTCATCAGTGAATCGAACTAATCGTTTGAGACCATTATCGGCAAAAAATTTGAAAACCACATTTGGGCAAAATGATAACACGCTGTTCCCCAGAACAAGCGTGCAAAAATTTTACTTTGCATAATAGGCGTGCTTGTTTCCTGTAAACAGAGTACCTATCAATTTACCCAAATGTAATTTTCGACTTTTTAGTCGAAATGGTCTCAAAAGATTAGTTTCGAAGATGAAGAATCTGAGGACAAACTTAATTATATCCGTAAGCACGATTACTCTCGAATTCCATGAGGTAGAGAGTTTAAATATGCAGGGTAGGTTGGAAGTGCGATAGCATCGGTTAATGGCCGAGTGGTTTCGAAGTTATAGCCATCTGATATTTTGTTTTCACAATTTCTCGAAAAATACCGATCTGTTCGAATTAAAGTTCGGTAGTTAGTTCAAAAAAGACGACACGAAGTCTTATTCAAAATTTCGTGAGGATCGTATGACTAGAAAATTTGAAAAAATTCTGTATCTCAAAAAACTTTTCGTCAGATATCGTTGAATTTCTGCTGAACCTGCAAAACCTAATTTTGCAGCAAAGTTCTGGATTTGAACTCGAAAGGGTCTATTTTGTTGGCGATATTAGCAAAATACCGAAATATTGCAATGATCGCAGTGTACTGGTCTATCACATTGCACTCGAATAACAAACTATTCGATGTGAAGTCAAACGAATTACATGAAGATATAATTAAAGATGTCATGTCTGTGGTCAGGTCATATTTATAATGGAAGAGCAATTTGTTTAGAAGGGCTCTTCTTGGGGAAGACCTAGGAGGATCAGTATAATAACTAATAATTATTATTTTAAATCGATATTTAATACCTATCGTGGGTCGATACGAGTTAAACATGGTACTTATTACTTTTAAAGAATTGGGACCCATATATTTAGGTTTGGTTGAAAGTTAAATAATATTTTTATCCAGCTATAATATAGGGTACCAAAGATTAGAGGTTTTCCTGAAAATGTGTTCTATATAATATAGAAGAAAAAATGGGTTCAAGCCCTGTGGATAGGAGCTTTCTGGCGCTCTAGTTCAAACAGACAAATTATATCTCCGAAAGTATTGGTTTCTCAGAGTTGGGAATTATATCAATGTATTCTTATGATAGAACTGCATCATAAAGGAAATTCAATTCAAATAATAGTTTATTTATCAAGATTAAATGATCAATCTGAGAATGGAAACTGCACCATGGAAGAAATCAAATAAAAATAGCTGAACTGAATTTGACTCTCTCTTATAGAACAGGATGAAATGTACGAGTATGAACACAGATTATATAATATAGCTTAGATAGAATAATTATAGCATTCTGTGAAAACATAGAAGTACGATTCATTATTGAAATTTAGAAAAATCATATCTCCGCAAGTATTAGCTAGTTGGAGTTGAAAATGATATCGATGGATTTTAATGGTGAAACTGCATCTTAACTAAAAATTGAATTTGAAATTTTTTTTTTTTTGTTACTCTGAAACCATCTGGCCTATTTTGCCCAATAACGAACTTAACCGAGATATTCATCTCCCTAACCTACTCTGAAAATTTCAACTGCCTAGCTCATTCCGTTCGAGAGTTATTGTAGACATTTTTTTTTTATTTTGAAAATTTTTTTTTGACATTTTGCAGTAACCTGGTCAATACCTAACTTCACATGCGTATAAAGGTCATGATTCTACAATTTTTTGCTTTTTTCAGATGGATCGAGTGATCAATTTCGGAAATATTCATAAAAAATGTGTTTTACTAAAATCGGCCATAACTCCGAAACGGCTTGATGGATTTCGCCTATTAACAAACTTAACCGAGATATTTACGCTCCAAACCCACCTTGCAAATTTCAATCCTCTAACTCCTTTCGTTCGAGAGTTATCAGGCCTACGGCCGGCCGGACCGGCCGGACAGAATCGATTTCGACCAGGGATTCTTGATCAGTGAGTCGAACCAAATCGTTTGAGACCATTTTCAGCAAAAAATTCGAAAATTACAGACATTTGGGCAAATTGATAAGCACTCAGTTCCGAGGAATTAGAGCGCCAAAAACAATGAAACAGCGTAAGTAACATATAATCTTCAAGAATTTCCAGATTATCGAAATTTTTTACCTGTTCAATACAAAAAAATCATTTTAAAGTTTTCAAATGTAGTTTCAGAGGATGTTGGAAAACAGTTATTTAAAACCATTCGTTGGTCAAAGAGTATTGAACATTTTCTGATCAGAGATACTGAAGTAGATTTTTATGCTCTCTACCGAATGATTATCATAACGTAATACTGTCCCACAATGCGTTATATTGGATTCATTAGAATACTAATGAATTGAAGAGAATACTTTCGGAATTGAGTAGTTGGAATATGATAACTGATTAGTTGAATTCCTAGAACAGTCCTATATGTTCTAAGGTTGAATTAAATAATAACCTGCACCATTCTTAGAAGATTCACGATTCAATGATTTCATAGAATTTTCTTGATATTTTTTTGATTTATATCACAGTTCAGATATCTCTGGAATTTTACCATAGCCTTCAAAACTATATCTAACAGTCAAGTTCTAGATTTAAACTTCTGCTACATATTGTGAAAATATAATTTTTTTTCCTGGAAGCCTAGCTGCCTCTGGGAAGTTTCTGGATGGGGGACCGCTCTGGGTATAAATCTGAACAAGCTTGCTAAACCTCCTGACCTCAGAGGTTTTCTAACAAGTTCTACAATTATACTTTTCATTTCGATCAATCCATTCTTAGTGGTGACTAATAGGGAGGTCTAAATAGCGGAATGGAACAAGGGTGCAAAATGAAGCATCGTGAAAAATTGTAAGCTTCTTCAGATACACCTCTGACTCTGCTGGCGACCACTTTCAGGTTCGCAATTCTTGGGCCACACCCGCGTGCACCGGCTATTTATCTTATAATTGATTCAAATTATTTATAATAATAAAAGCAATGGTCGAATAAACAGCGCGCAAACTGCTGGTTTCTTCGAAGAGACACAATATCCCCACGTTTTACGACCAGAATGAACCGTTCAACTGGTGAGGAAGTCGCGAGGTACATGGGCACTTGATGAAACAATATCATTTCGAACTGTCGAAATTGCCCATAAATTTTTGAATTGCTCAGGGCTCAGGTGAAATTTTAACGGTACGATATGTGGGAGGCGAGACGAGAAAAGCAATACGATTCTGAATGTAAGAAGGTATGGCTTTCGAACGATCTTGGTACCTCAATACCTTGTTATATCTTTATTTGTTTATCGTTCCATCTAGCCATCCAAGATATAGACTAGACTGCTGCGGATTATTTGTTGTAGCACTTACTGAATAATAGAGATACACCCACGAGTTATGTTTCGGATTATTTCATCCATTTGTTCAATGGGTACTAGGAATTCAAGCATGATTAAACTTTATCTGCTACCAATCGAGAATCACAACTGATCATTGGATACTCTGGGAGATGAATTCATCACTAAATGGTTCCTTTCTGGTTTTTGCGCGTATGTTCTGGGGAACATCGCGTTATCATTTTGCCCAAATGTCTGTAACTTTCGAATTTTTTGACGTCTCAAACGATTTGGTTCGACTCCCCAATGAAGAATTCGAGGTCAAATTTGATTCTGTCCGGCCGGCCGTCCGGTCGTTGCCACTATAACTTGAGAGCGGAAAGAGCTAGCGACTTGAAATTTTCAGGGTAGGTGACGTATCCCAATACGACGGACATGTTCGTTAATGGGTATAATCGGCCCAATGGTTTCCGAGTAATAATTTTGTTTTCAAACAATATAAATTCGATCGAATTGAGACTTGGTGAGTAGTTGTAGGATATGAACCTAAGCACGTTTGTGAAATTTTGTGCGAATCGTATGGCTAGAAAATTATAAAAAAATTACTAAAAAATATTTTTGTTGTCACGATAACTTGAGAACGGTAAGAGATAGCGGC
Organism: Halyzia sedecimguttata; assembly: GCA_937662695.2. Classification (NCBI taxonomy): domain Eukaryota; kingdom Metazoa; phylum Arthropoda; class Insecta; order Coleoptera; family Coccinellidae; genus Halyzia; species Halyzia sedecimguttata. Next base: position 65,561,317 of record OW569413.2, on the reverse strand, counting down.
TTGAAGTTTACAGGTTAGGATATGCATCTGAACGCGACATTTGAGTTTGTTTATAAGCATAATCGGCCAAACGATTTTAGAGTTATAGCCATCTGAAATTTGGTTGTTTTTTTCTCCTCATTAACTCGATAAATACTAAACCGATTGAATTGAAACATGGTTATTAGTTGTAGAATGCCAGCACAAAAATTCTTGCAAAATTTCGTGAGGATACAATTTGTAGAAAATTTTTAAGAAATCATTGAAAATTAAAAAAAAAATTCTATATATCAGTAACTATTCGTCTGAAATTGCTGAAATTTTGCAACAGCCTTTAGAACCCAATTCTACTGCAAGTTTTAACATGATCGGTTAAATATTGTTGGAGATTCGAGCAGCCTTGTATGAGTTCAGTAGATGGGTGACCGTTGCATCGATAACTTTCGAACAAAAGGAGATACGGACTTGCAAGTTTCAAGGTAGGTTGCGTATCCGAATGGGAGAGTTAAGTTCGTTTTTGGGCATAATCGGTTCAACGGTTTCCGAGTTATACCCACCTGGAATATTATTTCCTCGATAAGTCAAAAAAAAGAAGATTCTATCGAATTGAAGCTTGGTAACTATTAGTGGAAATTCAACATAAAGACGTGTTTGATATTGTTTAAGAACCGTACCCGTAGAAAATTTGAAAAAAAAGACGAAAAAAAATGTTTGTGAGAACCGTAACCCTAGAAAATTTCAAAAAAATTACGAAAAAAAAAATTGGTTCAAGCACTGACGTGAAGTCAGGAGCTTTTGCGCGTATGTTCGATTGTCCATTCTCCTGTATTGGACACCCTTAATCGAATTTACCATGGTAACCATGGTAAAATCTGATTGTATTTGTGGGGATGGGTGTACAAATTCTTTTCAAATAGTATTCAGACACTGAGTTAATCAATATAAAGTGGTTTGTAACTATTTTGAATTAAATCTAATTCATCAATCAAAAATTATTTCAGTGCCTCCTGAAAATGTTGGTTTTTGCAGTTACTTGGTTTTGCGGTGTTTCTGACGATATTCGAAATTCAATATGGAAATTTTTGATTTATGTCTAAATATTTCCAACTAAAGAGATGTTTTTGGCGCTCTTGTTCCGCGGAACAGAGTGCTTATCAATTTGTACAAATGTCTGTAATTTTCGAATTCTTGGCTGAAAATGGTCTTAAACGATTTGGTTCGACTCACTGATCAAGAATCCATGGTCAAAATCCATTCTATCCGGCCGTCCGTCCCGCCGTTAACACGATAACTCTCGAACGAAATGAGCTAGACAGTTGAAATTTTCCGAGTAGGTTTAGGAGATAAATATCTCGGTTAAGTTCGTTACTGGGCAAAATCAGCCAAGGTGGTTTCAGAGTAACAAAAAAAAAATTTTTTACAATACACATTTTAAATTAAATTTTTTTTAAGATGCAGTTTCATCATAAGAATCCATTGATGTAAATTCCAACTCTAGCAAACTAATAGTTTCGGAGAAATGATTTTTCAAAATTTCAATAATTATTCTCAATTCTATTTAAATTCATAGAATACTCTAATTATAATTTCCTGATGTATATAAATCCAACATGAGATAAATCATAGACCTACGTTTTGAATTTAATTACCAAACTTCTTGAGAATTGATGCACAGAAGCCAAATTGCAAAAGTGGGATAGCCCTGTGGACGGGAGCTTTGGCGCTCTTGTTCAAACTATGACAAATTATAACTTCGAAAGTATTGGTTTCTCCGAGTTGAGAATGATATCAATGGATTCATGTTTAATTTAATTTATTTTATGATCCAGTTCTATCATAAGATTCCATTGATGTCATTCACAAATCTGAGAAACCAATACTTTCGGAGATATAATTTGTCAAAGTTTGAACAAGAGCGCCAAAGCCCCTGTCCACAGGGCTTTCCCACTTTTTTTTTCAATTTTCTAGTTAAACAATCCTCATAAAATTTCACATACATTTGTATGTTCTAGCTAGCAAGTTTCAATTTGACCGGATCTTTATTGGTTGAATTAGAGCCAACAATAAAATTCACTTTAGAAATAGAGAATAATAATCAGCATTATTTTATAGATAATTCGATAATGAAGCATCCTAACCATTTTGGAACAAGTGTCTTCAGAAAGCAGACACATACGAATAGATATTTGAATTTCTATCCAAATCATCAACTCTGTGTGAATAGAGGTGCGCTGGAGCTAATCTAATTTGTTCTACTGTTGAAAATCGAAATAATGAAATTAATTTCATCAAAAAATTTCTTGAAGATATTGGATATCCGAGACAATTCATGAATACATCTATTATGTATTTAGATAGAAGAGCTTCTAATCAAATAACAATTAATCAAGTACAACCAAATATCCAGCAAGAACAACAACCCAATCTATCGAATGTGATCCCTTATGTTCGTGGCGTTTCGGAAAGAATCAGGGACTAGGTATTAAGTTCAATAAAAGTGGGAAAGCTCTGTGGACACGGGCTTTAGCGCTCTTGTCAAACTACAAGCGAGTAATTATTCAAACTCTGACAAATCATATCTCCGAATGTATTGGTTTCTCATGGTGGGTTTCACGAAGCTAGGATTAGCTTAATTATGTATTTGATTCGGTGGTTGCATAAAAAATGAACTGGAAATTGACATAGAATCACACTGATTTGGCCATTAGATCTGTCAAAACTTTGTGAAACCCTCCATAAGAGTTGGAAATGATATCAATGGATTCCTATGATAGAACTGCATCATAAATAGGTCTATGATTCACATTAATGTTTGATTTACCAACATCAGCAAATTATAATTAGAGCATTCTATGAAATCATAAAATTACGATTAATTATGGAAATTTTGAAGAATTATATCTCCGAAAGCACAGTTTGTTAGAGTTGAGAATGATATCAATAGATCATTATTATGAAACTGCATCCTAAAAAAAATTTAATTTGAAATTTGTAATCTTAAAAATTTTCTTATTTTTAACTGTTTCGAGAAATCACTCGATCTGTAAAATTTTAACGTAAAGACCCATGATTTCACTCTTTATCAAAGATTATATTTCCGAACAAAATTTAAATTATCTTTTAAACAATTTGTTTATAACAATTTTTTAAACACTCAGAGATAAAAGTCATTTTTAAGTATAGCTTCTGATCGTGAAAGAACAGTAATATTATAAAAAATGTTTTTTTCAATGTTTAATTAAGCTTTATAATTTTTAACCTAAGTCAATTGTTAATAGCCAAGCAAAAATTAACAATTTTGTAATTTTTCCATTGGGAATCTATTCTAAGGCCTTAGAAAAATATGTCCACGAAAGGAGAAAATTCTCAGATTAATAGTTCATAATTATCGCACTTGCAATGATAATGTTCATGCTACAAAGAATTGAAAATTAACTAATGGATAACTAATTGAAAAATCAACGATAAAAATTTGTGAACCACGGCTTATTTGTTCATTGTTCATCTATCCTGTAGGTGCCTGAATGTTTTCAGTTCTTATTTTTCATAATATTTAATAAGTTTAAATAATATTTATTCATTTCCGTAAGCCGGAGTAACCGTTTTCGGGTGTGTTTTCAACCCCCTGGGAAAATTATAAATATTGGTCCTACAATTCCGGGAGTTCGATCTTTTTTGTGTGATTTCCTCCTCATTTTGAATCTTTTTTCAAATTTGAAAAATCTTTAATAGTTTTTGAGGTATATGCAAAAAACCAAACTATTATACGAGCCCGCAAAAATACATCATCATATAAAAAACTTCTGGCCGTTTTACTAGGTATTTTCTACTTTAATGGATTTCTACTGACGCATCTATCCGTTCAAGTTGTTTGTTCCTCAACCGTATCATTTATCTTGCCGAGGTGACGATACGATAATATTTTACTGGCATATGGTTTCTTTCACCATAATTAGGAATGCACATGTTCTTTATCAGTTATGGTTGGAGCATGTCGAATTTCAGTGGAAAACTTGTGAACCAGCCGAATACGCATTTTTGGCAACCGCAGTGAATTTCAGTAGAATTCTTCAGAAAATTACCCTTTAAAATTCGTATGATTTCGGTTGAAAATTAAGGTTAATGAGCTGTATCATATATTTTATTTCTGGCGCGCTTGTTCTCCTGAACAGCGTGCCTATCAATTTGTCTGAATGTCTGTATTTTTCGAATTTTTGGCCTAATACAAAAATACGTTCTCAAACGTTTAGCTTCGACTCACTGATCAAGAATCCGAGGTCAAACATAATTGATTCTGGCCAGCTATCCGTAAGCATAATTAATTTCCAACCAAATAAGTTAGATAGTTGAAATTTACAGGGTCGCTTTGCAGTCTCAATGGGCAAAATTCGCCTATTGGCACTTATTTATTCAATATTGTGAGGCATTTCCTCATTATAATATTACATTCTTAACAAGTATGATAATCTATGACATGTACGTAGAGTCTTTCTGTTCTTCTTCTTCTTCTTCCGACATATTCAATCCAACTTACATAATCTTACACTGCTACTACTTTGTGAACATTTAAAATAATTAATTTCTACTGGGATCATTAACTAAATTACCCGTATGTTTTTCTCTATTTATTTACACCATTTCCCAATAATTGAGTTGCGAACATTTGTTCAAATAGTGTAGAATTTTTAAATCCAGGTGAAATTCTGCTAAAAAATGAATTGAATAATTAGAATAAATTTTGTTGTTTTGGTACCTGTGATGGTGTTCCTTAATTCTTATTCCGAATTTTCTACCTGTTTTTCCCATATATAATTTATCACAACTACCGCGATTCAACTGATATATACACCGGATTTATCATCTTTTTGGCGCACTTGTTCCTCGGAACAGTGTGCTATCAATTTTCCCATATATCTGTAATTTTCGAATTTTTGGATGCACATCGTCTTAAAGGACTCTCTGATCAAGAATCCGTGGTCAAAATCGATTCTGTCCGGCCGGTGCGGCCGTAGACACGATAACTCTCGAACGGATTGAGCTAGACAGTTGAAATTTTTCAGAGCAGGTTTGGGAGATAAATATCTCATTAAAAAAACTTTACATTACATTTCATCAGAAGAATCCATTGATATCATTTTCAACTCAAACAAATTAATATTTTCGGAGGTATGATTTTAGAAAATTTTAATATTAAATCGTAACTTTGAAAATTTCACAGAATGCTCTAATAGAAAAATACGTCCGTATCTATGAATTTCATGATCTGTGTTCATACATGTCATCATTGTCATCTCATCTACAGATACGAGACATGTCAAACAAAGTATGATTGAATGAAAAATGAACAATGAAATAACGTAAGCTATCGTATATAGCTCTTGGATAATCCATATGATGGTGGAAATATATACTTTAGTAAGTTAATCAAATTAGGTTCAGAATATTTCCAGTAAATACAAAAGTTTCAATTGATATAATATAACTACCTATTTTCATAGTAAATTGGAGGAATGAATATCTCGGATAAGTTCGTTATTGGCTAGAATCGGTCTGGTGGTTTCGGATTAATAATTTTTGGTACTCCTGTTGAATTTAATTTCTCTTATGATGTTTGAATTTAATTCCTTGATGCAGTTCTATCATAAGAATCCATTGATATCATTCCCAACTCTGAGAAACCAAGACCTTCGATATGCCCAATAGAAATCAAATTTGCGTGAAAAATAAAGCGGAACAACTGCATAACTTTTAAATGAAAGGATACATAAGTAATCTCAAAAGGATGAATTGCAACAACACTAAAAGTTAATGGATAAATTTTGATTAAAAAATCCAAGAATGGAACATCTTTGGTTCCAACTAGAAGGTGCTACGTGCCACACAGCCAACAAAACAATTGATTTTTGAAGGGACAATTTGGTGAAGATATTATTTCAAGAAATGGTCCTGTCAATTGGACTCCAGAATGGTGTAACTTAAAGTCTCCTGTTCATTTTCTTTGGGGTTATGTTGAATCAATAGTTTGAACTGGTTTACCACCAACTCTAGAAGCATTGAAGAACAATATTGGGAGGGCTATTGATGAAATATGGCCAGAATGAATGGAAGAAGAGGTTAGACATTGGATTGATCGGATTCTCTTCAAATCGTAAATGGAATTTCATTAATTGTTGGATGTTTCATTTCGATTTGAAGTTCTCAAGTTGTTAAGTAACACACTCTTAATCATAAACAACGATTGCAAACAAATTATTTCCACTAAAGTCACAGTAAAATGAAAACATAATTATTCAAATCAACAAAGATTTCAAATTTGATTTTTTACATCAATAGTTTCTGTTAACTTTTTCACATGTGTTTGGCGGAAAAATTTGTTTCGATAAGTATTTTAATTGATGACTAGGGTGCATCTGGAATCTAATGGCCGGTTTCATAATAAATTTTCTCTATTTCAGTATCGTAATGAATTCATTCCAGCACTAAAAACAGTGCTGGAATGAACTCATTCCCGCATTGTTTCTAGTTATATTTTTCGTTTTGTGGTAGTCAGCACTGACATTCGATCCTATCAAATTTCAACACACGTCAATTATTGTCAATATAAGATAATCTGGATAAGGTGAAATAATTGTTGAGAGGAAAGGTTTTGTTTACATCATAAAATAAGGTACTAGAGATTTCCTTCTTGATAATTTTGATCATCATTCATGATATAAGGAAACTGTTAAACCTGATCTCCATGCTCTAAGTACAATTCAAATTCCGTGATCTGTCAACTTTCGTCACACCAACTGCCAAGATACAATACAAAAGTCACTAGGATGTATAATCCTAATTTTTCATTAAATTTCAACAGTATTTTACAAAACTTGCCTGAAATAGAGAAAATATCGTCTAACCCTCGTTGCAGAAGGCAATTCCAACCAACACCCATGCATACGCTCCTTCGTCACTCGTTTTCGAATTTCGCATTCGTGTTTGAATATCAGCCCATTCTGCAACTTGTTTTAGAATATACTATTAAAGTTCCTTTAAATTTAAAGTATCCTTCAAAGTGACATTTCGTTAAAAATTTCCAACTAAATGATGCTTTAAATTTAAAAAGACTTTAAAACTTTTGATGAAACCCGGCCTAAGCAATATCAATTAAATATCCTCAACTTTTCTCGAATATTCTCAGCTTAGATTATTCAGATTTGTGTACAATTCCACATATTATGATAATGAGGACAGAGGTTCATTCAAAACCTGGATTCATCAGTTTAAATATCAAGTTCCTTGTATCGAAGTCATAGTGCCCCTATATTGTAACCTGATATAATACCATAAAACTATGAAACGTGTTTGAAAAAGAATGCAGAAGCCTGTCTGAATGGCACCTAAGGTTTTTAATTATTACTCATAAATCATGTACATTTTAATCAGAAAGGTGCGCTACCGTGGATCAACAGTACCGAAGACAAACATCTGTTTGGTTCTACCTGAGCTTTACAGAACACCGCGAAAATGCCACCCCTGTGTAGGACAACAGTGGTACTAAATCAGTTATGCTTGAGGTTTATTTTTTGCTGGTCGGATTCCTTATGGATTGCCTATGATGATTTATCTATTCAAGTGCTACACAAGAGTGTTTTATTGGCTGCATGAAGTCCTTCGATACGGATAAATTTTGAATGACGCTTATCAAGGTGACAGTTCTTTAATATTTGAGTTCAGAAATATTGCATATTAATAATGAAAGGATTAATACTAACTTGGAAAAAAACAAATTGTGGAAAATTATTTTCGAAATCAGAATTTAGTTCGCATTACTTATTAATTATATGGTGAACATAATCGTTCTTCTGAAAAAGCTGTTATGGACATTTATGTTACTAAAAATTCAAGTATTAAATATTGACAACCTATGGTTCCAATAGGGTAGTGCTAAGAACCATCGATTTATTGAAGGAACAATTCGGTGAAATCATTATTTCAAGGAATTATCCTGCCCATTGGCCTGCAAAGTCTTGTCATTTAACGCAGCCTCGTGATCATTTTCTATGATTGGGGGTATGCTAAATCCATTCTTGAAAATTAATACAAAAAATTACTCAATTTCCAGATATACATATTATTTCGATTTAAAGTACTCAAACTCTTAAAAATACAACCTTTATGTTTCATAAATCGATAGAAAAATACTAGTCCATACATAGTAATTTCCACAACAAAGAGGAATAGTTAAACTTTTTATTTCGATGTATTGTCTAGATATAAAAGAGAGGATAACAAATAAATCCTTGGATACAACTCAACGTACTGAGATAAATGACCAAATACATATGAATTTTGTTATGCTTTCTCCATTTTTTTGGTGGAATTCTATTTCGCCGGGAAAATAATTGTCCAGTGACGAAAATACTAATATATGTATATGAGAACATGAAATATTGAGGACTACTGTTTCATCTATATATATTTTTCAAACCACATGCATTTGACACATCTGTCGGTATGGCACATGCCTCTTTTCATCCTTTCCGTGCCATAATCATCAGCTAGTCTCAGAAGCAGGTAAAGTTCGACCAGATGAGACCCGATTGCGCAATCATGAAAGTGAAAATATTAGTTGTAAAATGATTCAATCAACGCCTCATCCACATTTCCGGTTTACCTGCTTCCGGATTCGAACATTTTTGGCGCTCTTGTTTCTTGGAACAGGCTGGTTATCAATTTGCCCAGATGTCTGTAATTTTCGATATTTTGGCTGAAAATGGTCTCAAACGTTTTGGTTCGACTCACTGATTAAGAATCCGTAGTGTCTGTTGAACGGCCGTCCGTTAACACGATAACTCTCTAACGGAATGAGCTAGACAGTTTAAATTTTCAGAGTAGGTTTGGGAGATAAATATCTTAATTAGGTTCGTTATTGGGTAAAATGGTTTCGGTGTAACAAAAAAAAATATTTTTGATTAGAAATTTCAAATTCAATTTTTTTTAAGATGCAGTTATAAGAATCCTTTTACATCATTCTCAACTCCAAAAAGCTAGTACTTTCGGAGATATAATTTTTCAAAATTTCAATAATTAATCATAATTTTATGGCATTCTATGAGAATGCTCTAATTCTAATTTGCGGATGTATGTAAACCCAACATATGAGGTGAGTCATATACCTACATTTTGGTTTTAATTTTTTATGATGCAGTTCTATCATAAGAATCCATTGATATAATTCCCAACTATGAAAAACCTATACTTTCGGAGATATGATTTGTCAAAGTTTGAACAAGAGCGCCAAAGCTCCTGTCCACAGGGCTTTCCCACTTTTTGCGCGTATGTTCTGGGGAACATCGCGTTATCATTTTGCCCAAATGTCTGTAATTTTCGAATTTTTCGCCGAAAATGATCTCAAACGATTGGGTTCGACTCCCTGATGAAGAATTCGAGGTCCGGCCGCCTGGCCGGCCGTTGCCCCGATAACTTGAGAACGGAAAGAGCTAGCGACTTGAAATTTTCAGGGTAGGTGGCGCATCCCAATACGACGGACAAGTTCATTAATGGGCGTAATCGGCCCAATGGTTTCCGAGTAATAATTTTGTTCTCAACCAATATAAATCGATCGAATTGAAACTTGGTGAATAGTTGAAGAATATAAACCTAAGCACGTTTGTGAAATTTTGTGAGAATCGTATCACTAGAAAATTAAAAAAAATATATTAAAAAAATATAATTATGACACGATAACCTGAGAACGGAAAGAGATAGTGGCTTGAAACTTTCAGGTTAGGTTGCGCATCTGAATGCGACATTTGAAATTGTCTATAGGTATGATCGGCCAAACGGTTTTGGAGTTATACCCATCTGAAATTTGGTTGTTATTTTCTCAATAACTCGAAAAATACAAAACCGATATAATTCAAACATGGTTATTAGTTGTAGAATGCCTACGCGAAAATTCTTGCGGAATTTCGTGAGGATGGTATGACTAGAAAATTTTAAAACAATCATTGACAATAATTGAAAAAAAATCTATATATCATAAACTATTCGTCCGGCATCGCTGAAATTTTGCAAGAGCCTTCAGAACCTAGCTCTACTGCAAAGTTCCAAGTTTGAAGACGATCGGATCCATACTGTTGGAAAACCGAGCAGCCTTTTGTGAGTTCGGTAGCTGGATGGGAATCGTTGTATTTTTGCGAGAAACTTCAAAACCATGAATGTCATTATAACATATTTTTTCATCACAAATCTATGGGAGATGATAACCCTACATTAGGGTACTGTAGCCGTTAGACATAGTTTTGAAAGAGATCCTCCTTAGGAGGAGGCAACTAAATATTGAAGGGATTTATATTAACAAGAGTGAATATCTTTATAAAATAGAGAATGCGATTCTTCTTCAAGAGATCCATGCGCCTGCAGAGGAGTATATTTGTGAGAGGGGACTTTTGAAAGGTTCTGTATTATTTTTAATATGATATCGCTGAAATTTTTCTGAAGGCTTCAAATCTCAAATTTAAATTAACCACACTTTCTGATCTTGTGAGGTGAGAGGCTCATTTTTCGATATTAAATCTCGTGATGGGTAGAGAGGCATTTTAGGCCAGTTTTTCTATCACTAATGAGAACATATCTTTATGTTTCACCTCAACACCTTTAGATCTAGAATTGAATATTACTGGAATTCGATTGAATTTCATTCAATATGTTAGTTACTAAACTTATAATTTTCTTTACTTTGATTATTTAAATATGACATTAATTCCAGTAATATTTTTCTAGAATAATTATATATTCTTCTCCCAAAGAAGAATTCAAGGTAGACAATGTGTTAATTTATTAGTCATTGCATTCTATCCTGATTTCACGGAAAAAAATTGGTTCAAGCACTGACGTGAAGTCAGGAGCTCTTACGCGTATGTTCTATTGTCCATTCTCCTGTATTGGACACTCTTAATCGAATTTACCATGGTGAATTATATTGTCTATTCTCCTGTATTGAACACTCTTAATTGAATTCACCATGGTAACTTCGATTAAGAGTGTCCAATACAGGAGAACAGACAATAGAATTCACCATGGTAAATTCGATTAAGAGTATCCAATACAGGAGAATGGACAATAGAACATACGCGCAAAAGCTCCTGACTTCACGTCAGTGCTTGAACCATTTTTTTTATACAAAGAATTGAACAATTAAAAACCGATCTTTTTTATTGAAATTTTGAAGCAAAAACTAAAAAAATACAGATCCGATCGAATTGAAACTTGGTAAATAGTTGTAGTATGCCGACACGCAAATCTTGAGCGACTATTAATTCTCCCAAATGCCTGTAATTGTTTAATTCTGGGCAGAAAATGGTCTCAAATGATTAATTTGGACTCAAAACTAATTCTGTCCAGTTAAAATTTTCAGGGTGGGTTTGGAGTCCAAATGTGCCGGTTAATTTCGTAAATATTTCGAAAAATACTGATCTATTCGAATGAGAGCTAATTTTTGAGATTTTGGGGAAATATAGAAAAAATATAACCAATGCAGTGGACCAGCTTCTACCAGTTGATCAGCAAAATTTATATAGAACAACAACGAACACAGAATTTCCTTGCTCGACAACTACGCAGTTTCTTCTGATAGTCGCTACGTTGTTGACAGATGTCGAATGAGGATAATTTACTTCAACTTCAATATTGAAAATGAAAAGTTAAAGAAAGCAGAATATTTATCTCGCGATTACTTGAGAACGGGAAGATATAGCGACTTGCAATTTTTAGGATAGGTTGTGTAACCTAATGCGACATTTGAGTTCGTTAAAAAGCATAATCGCCCAAACGGTTTTGGGGTAATATCAATCTAAAACCTTCAAAACCTAACCTTTTCAACAAAGTACAAGTACAAAGACAACGGGCTATATCGATGGTTAATTCGACTAAGAGTGTCCAATAGAGGTAAATGGAGAATAGAAGCGCTCAAAAGCTCCTGACTACACGTCAGTGTTTGAATTAAATTTTGATTTTGGTATTATAATTCGAAGTAATGAAGGTATGAAAATTTTTCTCCAACTTTGTAGTAGCGTAACTTTTCTCGCGCTGCTCCTCAATATTATAATAGCAAATGAAAACAACCAACGATCTCTTTCTTAAAAGGTTCAGGTGAACTTGAATTTTAATATTTTCGTATGGAAGAATATAGTTTCTCAAGAGTACCTGCTGCTAGTCTCAATGCCCATCATCAGTAGTCCATTCAAATGTATTTTTTTCCATTCCTGTTCGTCTGGAGATGGTAGATTTTTTTTCATTTTTTGAGTAGTTGATCTCGAATTTCACAAAGGAGCATACCTGTGTGTTCGATTCAAAACTAACCAGAGGCCTCCTTTACTATCAGTTTTCTGTTTAGCGCCGCACAGTTTCAACCACATTCTTTCAATACAAAATCATCGGGACAGGTTCCTACTCTATACAAAACTAGAAAAGTGAACGAAATTCGATGCATATCACAGGTTTTTGTAAATGTCTACTTTTCTGAACAATTCCCAGATGAAAGACTCGGTTCAAAGCATATTTTAAACCATTTATTCTTAACAATGAAGCGCCTGAATCACAATGGGCATAGTGAGTACATTCGCCCAAAACAAATACTGCAGATCAGGACAAAACGACGATGTTGAAGTTGGGGTTGGCCCAGATTATCGGTGAAATAAACACCACTGACTTCGTTAAGAAATACAGCTGTGAGATAAAAAGTCGCAAAAATTGGTGGATTTATTTAATTGGTAGCTTTCGCTCGCGGTTCTGCTCTCATGTAGAGATAATTATCATAATCAACTGAATTTACCCATCATAAACTTATTTTATATGTGAACATGAAAAAAGTAGTGGTTGAAATTAATAATTAATTGTTCTGTGCATGATAACCACGATGTTCTGCGAAATCATTTAAACAATATTTAGCATATGAATACTCGATTTAACCTCCATTAGATCGGAATATTTCAAATATCACGAAATCCAAACGTTGAATTATTGTCACATTTCCTTACACATTCACGTTGATCTTATAACTGTATTGTTGATCTTATTACTATATTGTCTAACCTAAACGGCCTTTTCCAGAATAACTGTTCAGCTTAAAATTTACATTTTATTATTTTAAAATGTTGACAGTATATTTCTCATCATAAAATACTTGGTTGGAAAGATGTAAAGGATCTGATAATTGATTTCTCAAAGCCAACATGCCTAAATTATAAACACCTTTACACCTTCCGTATTTTCACATATAAGTCGACCATAAAGCACAGTCTGAAACCTGGACACTGTTAATCGAATTTAGCATCGATATATACCGCTTTATCACCTTTTATAAGATAATGACAGGCTTGAGTAGTGAAAGAATGGTCTATCATTACAGAATTTTTAATTCTGACATGTATTCTATTGGAATTGAAATTCGTTGAATATCTAATAATATACCTACGAAAAAACTTAAGCCTCAAGTAACTTCACGGTACGATATTCACGAAATTCCGTGAAAATTCATGAGTCGGTATTCTACAAGTAATTACCAAGTTTTAATTGGATCAGATTTGTATATTTTGCGTTATTGAGGAAATAACATCAAAATTCAAGATGGGTATAACTCCGAAACCATATGGCCGATTATTCCCATACCCTGAAAATTGCAGGTCGCTATCTCTTTCTATTCGTAAGTTATCGTGGCAACGGTCACTCATCCAGCTATACTGAACTCGCCCAAGGCTGCTCGATTTCCAATATATTTTCAATATCTCCGACAGTGTAGATTCCACCGTGTTGAATTTTGGAACTTAGTTGTAGAATTAGGTTTTGAATGATCTCAAGAAATTTCAGTGATATCGGAAGGAAAGTTTCTGAGTTCTGAGATACAGGATTTTGTTGAATGATTTTTTGAAATTTTATGGTGATACAATCCCCACGAAATTTCACCAAAATTTGCGCGTCAGCATTCTACAACTTATTACTAAGTTTAAATTGGATCGGATCTGTATTTTTTGATTTATTGAGGAAATAACAAAAAATTCAAGATGGGTATAACTCCGAAACCATATGGCCGATTATTCCCATACCCTGAAAATTGCAGGTCGCTATCTCTTTCCATTCGTAAGTTATCGTGGCAACGGTCACTCATCCAGCTATACTGAACTCGCTCAAGGCTGCTCGATTTCCAATATATTTTCAATATCTCCGACAGTGTAGATTCCACCGTGTTGAATTTTGGAACTTAGTTGTAGAATTAGGTTTTGAATGATCTCAAGAAATTTCAGTGATATCGGAAGGAAAGTTTCTGAGTTCTGAGATACAGAATTTTGTTGAATGATTTTTTGAAATTTTATGGTGATACAATCCCCACGAAATTTCACCAAAATTTGCGCGTCAGCATTCTACAACTTATTACTAAGTTTAAATTGGATCGGATCTGTATTTTTTGATTTATTGAGGAAATAACAAAAAATTTTCAGATAGGTATAAAATTTTTGACCGATTATGTTCATAACTTAACTGTCACATTCGTCTGCGCAACCTACCCTGAAAATGGCAAATCGCTATCTCTTTCCGTTATCGTGGCAACAGGCCGACCGGATTAAATCAAATTTATTTCGAATCTAATCGTTTTAGACTATTTTCGGCAAAAAATTAGAGACATTTGGGCTTAATGATGTTCACAAGAAATAAAATTTTTAACGAATTTGTTCTGCGTGAACGTCTGACGTAACATCGACGGTAGTCCAACCTGTATATTATAAATGATTAATTTGGAAATATCGTATAATCAATAAAGAAATGGAAAACTCATAACAAAAAATTCTAAAAAATTTAAGAAAATGAAATAGGAACAGCAATAAAAATTCGAACTAAAAAAAGGTCTGCAAAATAAAAGAAAACTAATATGGGGAGAGTCAGTCTCCACTGTCAGGCTCCCTGTTTGAGCACAAATAGTTTCTTAAGCGCACAATGAAAAGTATTTACCCATTATGTTTTCATATAATTATCTATGGCTTTGGAAGTTGTGAATGCGTTTGTAGGTGAATGATCGTGTAAACTTAGCCAATTTATATCTCGGGCAGGCAAGACTGCACAATTGCCAGAAGCACAATTCGATATTTTGCCTGTCAGATCGTATCAAAATTGTTTCGCTTTCTTTTGCTTATCTGGGTGTTTCTTAATTCTTGTTCCAAAGTTTCTACCTATTTATCATATTAATATAACTTATCACAACTACCTCATTTTAACTGATATACCCTGGATTAATCTTCTTTATTGATTTTTGATTTATTTTTCTCAATGAGTTTGACCGGAATAAGGAATATAAGATATTAACCTGTTGGTTTGGATGAAACCTTTCAATTTGGTTGTTTTTGCCAAAATATGTTGAGCTGTTGAATTATTAGTTTGATATTTGATTTCTGGAATCATTGAAATATTTCTTTTTCTGAATCGTTTTTGGCGCGCTCGTTTCTCTGAACAGATTGCGTATCGATTTGCTCAAATTTTCGAATTTTTGGAAGAAAATGATCACCAACGATTAGTTTCGACTCACTGATGAAGAATTGGAGGTCAAAATTAATTCTGTCCGGCTGGTCGTCCGAAGGCAGGATTACTTTCGAACGCATGGAGTAGAGAGTTAGGTAGTTAGTTGAAAAATACCGACACGAAGACTTATGCAAAATTTCTTGAGGATCGTATGAATAGAAAATAAAAAAAATATTCAAAAAAAATCCGTATCTCAGAAACTTTCCATTAGATACTGTTGATATTTTGCGAGAGCCTTCAAAACTTCAACACCTCTAGATTTTAACTCGATCTGATCGATATCGTTGAAGATATTGGGTAAATATAGAAAATTTATTACCCACTGTATTGGGCTTAACAATATAGATCCGATCTGAGAGATCGACTATTTTTTTGATTATTTTTCTCTATTTTCTACCATTTATTTGGTGTGGTTGCTAACATTCATCAAACTAAATATTCCCTTAACATTTTCCTGATTAACTCTGTATCCTACTGTTTACCACTATTAGTTTGATAAATTATAACATACTATGAAATGCTGCTATATTATGTTCGAATGTTTGACACGAGGATTGTCTCTACTCATCTAAACCAATATAAAAATTAAAGAAAAATAGGATGTTTGACTGGATATGTCAATTCCAGAAGACGCTGGTGGTATATTTACGAGATAATGAATTTTTCTAAAAAAAAATTGTTTCGCTTCTAGTAAAATTCCACATGAATCTAGAAGTTGATATTCTATATCAAAATACTAGGTTTAAATTGGATCAGATCTGTATAGTTCTGAAAATATTGGAAAATTTCAAATGGCTATACATCCGAAAAATAAGCGGATTTTACCCTTTCACTAAGTCAACCGACAGATTCAGACCTCAAACATACCCTGCTAATTTCTAGTCGCTAAGTTCCTTCTTCCGAAAGTTATCGTGTTTATGAACGGACGGATAGAATTGGAATCGTTTGAGAGAATTTCCGTTTCAAAATTCGGTGCGAGTCTGCAAAAAAAGGGGAATTCTGAATCCTTCAAAAATCGAATATTTCCCGCAGGCAGTCCTCATAGCTTTTAGATCTGATAGATTCATTTTAAGGGAAAATGGATATTTCACGTGAGCCATTAACGTCTTGGCAAGAAATTAATCAATTCTGTGAATTTTCATTCGTTCTATTCAATTTCTTCCCACAATTTTCTACGATCAGTTGTTGGCCAGTTATAAAATGGTGGTGGTGGATATATAGAAAATTTTACAACTCTGGATGTATAAGGGTGAAGTTGATTTGAGGAAAAATCAATAAACCTGTGTGTAAATTTGGCAGTGTTTTATCATTAGGTAAACCAAAAATCCAATAGTTGAACATCGAAAATCTGTGGTGAAACCTACAACAGCTACCACATAGTTAACGAAAGCATCTATTTATTGGAAGGACAATTTGTGAAAATATTATTTCAAGAAATGGCGCTGTCAATTGGCTTCCATGATCGTGTGATTTCACTTTTTTTTTGACAAACCAAGAATTCTGGAAGCATTTGGGGAAAAATATTGAGCGAACCATTAATATAATCTGGCCATAAATGGAACTAGTTGGAAAATCACTGAAGCGCGCTTGTTCAAATTTAGTTATCTATCAACATAGATCCGTTATAGTTTAAATCTAGAACTTTGCTGTGAAATAAGGTTTTGAATTGAAATCAACGATATCCGACGGATAGTTTCTGAGATATAGAATTTTTTTTAAATTCGTGTCGGTATTTCACAATAAACTACGGATCTTTAATTCGGTCAGATCAGTAGGTATATTTCAGTTTTTTGGAAATCAAAATTTTAGATGGCTATAACTCCGAAACCACTCGGCAGATTTTGCCCATTAACGAAATTCACCGATGCATTTGGTGCCCAAACATATCTTGCAAATTTCAACTCATTACGTTTGAGAGTAATCTGAGTAAACATGTTGACGGCTGACCGGACGGACAGGATTAAGTTTGACCTCGGATTATTGATCATTGAGTCGAAACAAATCGTTTGATACCATTCTTGGCCTAAATTTCGGACATTACACACATTTGGGCGAATTGATACACAAGTGAATAAGCCCCCCAAAAAAATAATAACAAAATTTCTTCAAGCACTGACTTGAAGTCAGGAGCTTTTACGCGCATGTTCTATTATCTACTCACCTCTATTGGACACTCTTAATCGAATTTATCATCGATATATAGGTACTGTTTTCTCAGCATTTATAATGTATGAATACATTTCATACCATTTTAATGACCGACTTCAGGAACGAGAGAATCATCTTTGATCACAGAATTGAAAATGAAATACGAAAAAACTTACGCCTCAAGTAACTCCAGGATAAGATATTCACGAAATTCCGCGAAAATTAGTGGGTCGGTATTCTACAAGTAAGGAGAGATCAATACAGCTCCAAAACCATTTGGCCGATTATGCCAATTGACGAAATCAAATGTCGCATTCGGATGCGCAACATACCCTGAAAATTGCAAGTCGTTATCTCTTTCCGTTCTCAAGTTATCCTTAAATACATAATATTTTTCGTAATTTTTTTAAAGTTTTCTACTGGTACGGTCCTCACAAAATTTCACACAAGTCTTTATGTCATTACTCTACAACTATTTGCCAAGTTTCAATAATATCAGGTCTGTATTTTTTTGAGTAATCGAGAAAAAATATTCCAAATGGGCATAACTCCGAAACCGTTGAGCCGATTATGTCCAACAACGAACTTAACTCTCCCATTCAGATGCGCAACCTGGTCTGAAAATTACAAGTCTCTATCTCTTTTCGAAAGTTATCGAGTCAACAGTCACCCATCTAGCTAGGTTTTGAAGGCTCTTGCAAAATTTCATCGATGTCGGGCGAATAGTTTCTGATATATGGATTTTTTTTATGATTTTCAATAATTTTTTTAAAATTTTCCAGTGATACGCTCCTCACGAGATTCGCATTTTTCGAGTTATTGAGGAAATAACAACCAAATTTCAGATGGGTATAGCTCAAAAACCGTTTGGCCAATTATGTCTATAACGAACCCAAATGTCGCAGTCAGATGCACAACCTACCCTAAAAAGTCGCTATCTCCTTCCGCTCTCAGATTATCGTGACATATACTATTGTTTAATAATTTTTTTGAAATTTTCTGGAGATACAATTATCACAAAATTTCACAAAGGTCTTTAAGTCTGTATTCTACAACTACTCACCAAGTTTCAATTCGATCAGATCTGTCTTGGTTGAAACCAATATTATTAATTGGAATCCTTGGACCGATTATGCCCATTAACGAACTTGCCCGTCGTATTGCGACGCGCCCCCTACCCTGAAGTTTCAAGTCGCTATCTCGTTCCGTTCTCAAGTTATCGTTGCAACGGCCGCACAGAATCAAATTTGACCTCGAATTCTTCATCAGGGAGTCGAACCTATTCGTTTGAAACATTTTAGGCAAAAAATTCGAAAATTACATTTGGGAAAAATGCTAACGTGATATTCCCCAGAACATGTGTGCAAAAAACATCTAATCAATTTTTGGATCTTTTATTTCTATTTGGAGTTGTGAAGCACTTAAAAAACATGGAATTCACCGAAATCTAATGAACAATTAATTTTGTTTTCTGAAAAAATCTCTTTTCAACTTGACGGATCTAACAAAGAAATCTCAACAAGTTTAAATTCCTCATGAGCTTTATTCTCAACTCACCAGATTCATCTAGATACCCATCAGGCATCTCAAAAGGGTGCTTTCAAACGGAGCCTTCAAATATTTCTCACATTCTATAAGTTCAAGTATGTGTATGTTTTTTCTTGGCTTCGCCAACGCACTGCGGGCAGGTAAAGTGGAAAAAGGTAAGGTACACCTGCTCCCCTGCAAATCAATATCTTTTTGTGCAAAATGCAACTACAGGTGTATTTGTTGAATCTCGTCCAGTTCTTTTGTGCTCTGTGTTATACTTATGTAAAGAGATGACATTCCTGAGTTCATTATTGGAAACATTTCTTAGCTTTTTCGGATTTCGTTCCTTCTTATTGGAATTATCCAGTATTGATGTAGTTCAAATTGCGTAAAATGGAAGGTGTGAAGTATTATTCGTATTTCGACATGCACAATGTACTTATAGGATAGGATTCCATTGACAGAGATGGTAAGGCTTAAGACCAACGATGAAATTGTATTCGTGTGAGTAAAACCCTCGAAAAACGCAGGTACGCGAGTGCGTTCCTGAGAAATTCCTTTGCCCAGGCGAATTCACGTGTATACTAATACAATAATTAGTTCAAGCACTGACGTGAAGTCAGGAGCTTTTGCGTGCATGTTCTATTGTCTACTCACCTCTAATGGACACTCTTAATCGAATTTACCATCGATATAGACCAGGGGTGGCCAACTTGATGAGACCCAGGATCTACTATTTACTGACAAAACTCTGCGCGATCTATCAATCTAATATATAAAATTTCCATGTCACAATGTTAGTTACCGTACTCCTCCGAAAAGGCTTTACCGATTTTCACCAAATTTTATATGCGTATTCAGTAGATCTGAGAATCGGCTACTATCTATTTTTCATGTGTTAAGTGTTAAGGGTTGTTCACCCTTAAAAATTTTTTTCTAATTTTTGGACGAAATTTTTTGTTTTTATTTTTTATAATGTGGCATTACAAAATACATACAACCCTAAATTTTCACCCTTCCATCACCAACCCCTATTTTTGATTAGTCATTTTAGTAATTAATCATTTTTCATCCCGCTCGATAACTGATCAATTATCACTTGGTAAGTTATTCCAGAGAAAGAGCTAATCGAAACCAAGTCGCCGTATTTTTTGTGAATGTTTTTCACTCTATTTCGATTAAAATTTCCCTGAGCTTATGGCAAAGCTAAAATTTTTGTACAAAAAAAATATTTATTTTTATTGAAGTATCCTTTTAGGATATTCCTGTTATACTTAGTGCTAGATTTTATAAAATTTCCGCGTCTTTCTGGATCAACACTCATTTGCCAGACTATACCGGTATCACGTCCCATTAAACAGCACGGAGTAGGGATGAGAACGAAGCCGGTCTCCTGTCTTTCTCACCTTTTCTCACTTTTCTTAACCAGATACGCTTGAGTGGGTAATTCGTATTCGCAATTGAACCAGGTAGGTGGCGCTGCAATCGGGTTCTAGGTATTTTTTAGAATTACGTTTTTGAGTGGGTCCCTGGATAACTTGGAAATTCAATTGTAATCGGGTTCTAGGTTTTTTTTAAGATTTTTCGCATTTGGAAATAAAATTGCAACCGCAATAACCGATTTGGCGCAGAGGAAGTTGCGTGGGTCAGCTAGTATAGATATATAGTTCTATAATTGTAGAAATTTTAAATGAAATTCGATGCTGCTCGCCTCGCCGCGATCGACTGGGCCTATAGCTACGATCGACCAGTAATCGCGATCGACCGGTTGGCCACCCCTGATATAGACCGTTTTCTCAGCTTTTATAAGATGATAATACATTTCGTACCATTTTGAGAACTAACATAAAAAAAATCGTAATTCTGACATATCTATTCTATTGAAATTGAAATTATAAATAACCTATACCTGATATAAGAAAAAAAAAATTCTGCATAAATCCTCTTGCCGTATTTATTCAACTGAGTATAAGATATAAATTCTTTTTCAAATATCCGACCTCACCCAAGTTTGCTCGGATCTCTAACAATAGAGATCCGATCGTGTTCAAACGTGCAACTTGGTTGTAAAGTTAGAATTTGAAGATTCTCGCAAAATTTCAGCGGTGCTGGACGAATACTTTCTGATATATAGAAGTTTTTCCAATAAATACCATCTTCACGAAAAGTTGCAACACTTCACGTCGGCATTCTAGAACTAATTACCAAGTTTGAATTGAATCGGCTTCGTATTTTTTGACTTATTGATGAAATAAGAACCAAATTTCAGATTGATATAACTCTGAAACAGTTTGGCCGATTATGCCTTTTAACGAACTCAAAAGTCGCATTAGGATGCACAACCTTAACTAAATGAGTCGCTATGTCTTTGCGTTCTCAATCAATAGTGAGATAAATAATATATTTTTAATTTTTTAGTCATATGATCCTCACAAAATTTCACAAGCTTCTTTGCGTCGATATTCTACAACTACTTACCAAGTTTCAATTCGGTCGGATCTATATTTTTTGAGTTATCGAGAAAACAATATACCTGATGGGTATAAAACTCCGAAACCATTTAGCCGATTACGTCCAACAACGAACTTAACTGATCCCTTCGGAAGTTATCGTGGCAACGGTCATCCATCCAGCTACTGAACTCACCCAAGGCTACTCGGATACAACGATATAGATCCGATCGTATTCAAATATGGAACTTGGATGTTAAATTAGGTTTTGAAGGCTCTCGCAAAATTTATGCGATACCGGACGGATAGTTTCTGAGATGTATAATTTTTTTGAATGATATTGTTAAAATTTTCTAGTGATACAATCCTCACGACATTTTCCAAAATTTTGCGCGTTGGCGTTCTACAACTAATTACTTAGTTTGAGATGTATCGGTTTCGTAGTTTTTGATTTATTGAGGAAATTACAACAAACATACGTCTTTGTATCGGTAGTTTCAATTTGATCGGGTCGGTATTGGTTGAAAACAAAATTAGTACTCGGAAACCGTTGGGCCGATTATGCCCATTAACGAAAGTTTCTGTCGCATTTGGATACGCCATCTACTCTGAAAATTTCAAGTCGATATCCCTTTCTGTTCGAAAGTTATCGCGGCAATGGCCGGCCGGACAGAATCAAATTTGACCTCGAATTCTGATCATCAATCAGTGGGTCGAACTTAATCGTTTGAGACCATTTTCGATAAAAATTCGAACAGTACAGACATTTGGTTGAAATGATTTGGTGAAATTTGTGTTACTTAGTAACTTGACTCGACACTTGTAGGCGTGAATCTTGGCCTGACGTAATTATTATTATTCTGTAATAAAGAGGACAATACACTTGCACTGGGTTTCACAAAGCTTTGACAGCTCTTAATTGCCAAATTAGTGCGATTCCATGTAGATTTTCAGTTCATTTTTGATACAACCATCGAATAAAATCCACGATTAAGCTAATCGAACCTTCGTGAAACCCAACATAAATCTTCGATAATGCCAAGAGATTGGATCTGGTTTGGAGGTGTTCCTGTCAAAATTCCATTTCAGTTCTAATTCGATGACATTTTGAAATCATACTATCTGCTGAAATCAGGCTGAAGTCAAAATTCTGAAGATTTTTCTCCATGATTTACTATACAAATTGCTGGATTCAATCAACATGAAAACAAATTTTGCAGGAAATGTGGCATCAATGAATTTCGCTGAAAAACACAGAATTCTTTTACACCCAGTATAAGTGAAAGTTAAAAAGCTAAGAAATGATGAACCAATGTATGCAGAATGGAATTGTCCTTCAAATACAAAAAAAAAACCGTGCACAAATGTCTTCTTTCTGGCGTGTTTATTTAAAAATTAGCTTGTGCCGCTTCAAATGGCCAGTAGTTAATTTGCTTGTATTGTATTGCTATCGTTGTATTGTATTTTATTGCATTGCCTCGTTATCTTTATATGCTCTTCAAGTTGTTAGCCAGAATTGTATCTAGATCATCAGCGTAACTTTTCCTGTTTCCTGCAAGAATTCTCTGGGCAATGTTGATGTCAGCTTCAATATCGCGAAGAAGTTGAACCCGTGAAATCGATCATTCCTGAGACGCTTTCTCAAAAGGAAACAAGCCGCACTCCAACTCATTGTGTCACCCTCAATATCCCATTATAATTCGAATACTGTCTGCAAGCTTTCCAACAAAACCTTTCGGAATGTATCTAATTATTATGCTCGCATATATTTACGAAACATGCGACATAAAAGGGCTTAATCTTTTCGGAAATCTTTATGGGATACCGTCTTTGAATCTTCTGCTTGATGCGAGAGCACGAACTTTGAGATTGACGACTGATTTGTTCACTTGTTGGTTCATGTTTATGAATTTCTTGATAATTTGAATAAGAAGCCTATTTGAATGTGATTTTTTGTTCTCACTAGAGATCAGACTGTCTGCTCTGATATTTCCGACGACGCGACGTTTCATAAGAGGATAAGGAAATTCGGAACAAAACGTAGAATGTATGGTGAGAATTACTTTGTTACTAAAGTTATTGTAGTCTGAGTGAATCATTCATGGTAAATTGAGGAATTTTCCATAATTGGTATTTGATCCAATAGGGTCACAACATTTCTCACTTTTGGCTACATCAAGTTTTGACCATTTCAATCGGATTGAGCTTTGGTAGCGGAACAATCAAATCTGAAGACAATGGTGCTTTAGTAGTTTCCACCCTGATGCTGAGGAATAAAGTATCCTCTTTGATATTTCACCAGACTTTCTCGAATATGAAGAATCGGTGGCCGATCCAGTTTCTGCTTTAGATATAGTAGTCTGGATTTTTTGATGAGACTTAAAACATCGGATCATTTCTTGACCCCCCAGACATATTCTCCATGATTCTATTACGCAGTCAACTACTTTTTTACATGGATCTCTCAAAGAGATAGACCAAGATCAATTTCGGACGGATTTGCAACAGGTTCCGTTCCGAAACATTTCTTAAATTGAAGATATTGACGAAAAAATAGACTGATAATACTAAATTTCTATAATGGTGATAGGCGATCTCTTCAGATTTCGCTTGGTCGACCAGGGTGATGTAAGCTCAATAATGTGTAGCATAAAATCGAAAGCTTTCGGTCTGGATTAGATAAATGTATTTATTCAGCTGTGTTGCCCTTATATAATTCCGTTCATTACCCACATAATCAATGCTTGTTGAGTTCATACTTTCCTATCCTCTGGAAGCAAACTTTAGTATATCCTTTGCTCAAGGTGACCAATGCGACAAATTTCAGCAACTATGTACTATTAGTATATTGGCAACATTCTCTCAAATATTGGAAAGAACTATGTCTACACAAGTGAAGCAACATCGTAAAACATTTGATATCCTCCCGTCCGTCGAAGCAGTGGTGGTTCAGAGAGGAGTATAATAGCTCTACAATCGCTGTGTTGTGGATGATATACATGAGGCTCACGATGCTAATACAACCATGCTTTTTGGCGCTCTAGTTCCTCGGAACTGAGTGCTTATCAATTTGCCCAAATGTCTGTAATTTTCGAATATTTCGATGAAAATGGTCTTAAACGATTTGGTTCGACTCACTGATCAAGAATTCGTGGTCGAAATTCATTCTGTCCGGCCGGTCCGACCGGCCGGTCCGGCCGGCCGTAGGCACGATAACTCTCGAACGGAATGAGCTAGAGAGTTGAAATTTTCAGAGTAGGTTTGGGGGATAAATATCTCGGCTAAGTTCGTTATTGGGCAAAATCGGACAGATGGTTTCGGAGTAACAAAAAAAAATTTTTTTTTTCACGAAACAAATTCCAAATTAAATTTTTTTTAATGAGAGGATTTATCATAAGAATCCATTCATATCATTTTTAACTCTAACAAGCTAATACTTTCGGAGATATGATTTTTCAAAATTTCAATAATAAATCGTATTTCAACGTTGTCACAGAATGATATTATTCTATGTATGAATATGAATTGTCATAATGTCAAATGATGTTCCTGACAGATTATCTAATCAATCGAAGAATTGTGAGCGAAGTGAGAAAAATCTCAGTTGTTTGCTCCGAAATTAGTTTTTCTCAGAAAATTCTTACATTTCGGAACTGAACATGAAGTAAGAGATCTGAGAGTAGTGAGACTGCTTTTCATCCATAGACATAGATATAACTCTCGAACGGAATGAGGTAGGTAGTTGAAATTTTCAGAGTAGTTTAGGGAGATGAATATCTCGGTTAAGTTCGTTATTGGGCAAAATTGGCCAGATTTAATTTGATTTCTTCCATGGTGCTTTTCTCATTCTCATGATTGCTCATTTAATCTTGATAAATAAACTATTATTTGAATTGAATTTCCTTTAGGATGCAGTTCTATCATATGAATACATTGATATAATTCCCAACTCTGAGAAACCGATACTTTCGGAGATATAATTTGTCTGTTTGAACTAGAGCGCCAGAAAGCTCCTGTCCACAGGGCTTGAACCCATTTTCTTTTAAATTTCAGTAAAGGATTTGACACGTTGGACCACGAGATTTTGCTCTCAATATTACCTTATGAGGTTACTGATGGTAGTGCTTGTGAACTGGTAGCATCTTTCCTGACCGATCTCACTCAGGAGGTGCTGAATGATGGTCAGCACTCTGAATGGTTTGGTTTGGGATCTGGCGTACCTCAGGGCAGTATACTAGAAACCTTATTGTACATAGTCTACACATGTAGATTCCACAATTTGCTCCTTTGTTGTCGTTACCATTCAATTGCCAATTATACTCAGGTGTACTACTCGTTTCCGAGAAAATAATTAATAATGATCTGAATTCATTTCAAGCAGTTGTGGTAGATAATTTATTGATGGTTGGCTTGATAAGTGTTATTCGGACTATGCACCAGAAAAATCTACCATTATTGACTGGTTTGCTAAATTTAATCGTAGTCGTACGAAAACCGATGGATGAAGAGGTGGTTATGCCGAAAAATATTGAAGAAGTTAACAAAATCTTTCCAGCAAACTGTGAAGTGAAGTTGTAGGGGATAGCTGCCTTATTTTGCATGAATATTTGTCTATTAGAACATTGGTTTCGAAGTGGGTGTTGCGTGTGCATTCACCACAGTGCAAGCTGCCACAAACCTTTGCCTACCATAGCAAAATTGCACGAATGACACTTCGAATAGCTATCGCACCATCCCTATTCATTAGCGGCATTCGGTCACGATGACATATTGAATGACAACGTTAATTTTTCCAGCTCATTTTCTCAATGTTTAATACAATAGAAAGTGAAGCATGTGTCTGTGGGAGATGATAGCCCTACATGAGGGTCCTGTAGCGGTCTTCGAACATATGAAGTTCTGAATAATCATCGCTTGGATTGGTCAAACCTAGATTTGAAAAACCCTCCTCGTCTTATGAGCAAAGACATTTTCCTTTTTAAATTCAAATATTGAAGGGATTTTTGAGAGTGAATACCTTTGAAAATTAGCGGATGTGATTCTTCTTCAAAAGACCCATGCGGCTGCAGAGGAGTATATTTCTGAGAGGGGACCTTAAAAAGGTTATTTTTAATTTGCTCGTTTTTCTCCTCTTGTCTTTTCATTTTTCAGGTGAGTTTCGGTGACTTTGGAGAAACCTCTCCATTTTTTGACGAAGGAATCCATATTCATGAAAGAAATGCCCATCAATATTTCAAATTCAGCTAATTTTGTAAACAAATTCAATATTTACAAATCACATCACTCACGGGAAGACAGGGTTTTTTTGCTGAGCTTTCTCCCTAAGCTCTTGTATGATGCATTGAATTATATGGTACCGCGTTATACTAACCTCTGCTAACACTTATGAAGCTGTCAATCAAGAATATACCTTATTCTTGCTATAAGTGCCTGTCCAATCTGGATATTGGCCATACGTATTTCCTGAAGTGGCCCAAAAATATGCCAATGAACAACTCTAAGAACAAGATTGATAATCATCTTAAGCATATTTAATCTCAATTCCTACACAATTTTCCTTCTACATCGATCACGGTCAGAACGAATAAGTGACATAATTCAGCTTTATATAACCATGAAATCTAACTTCGCCTCTAGACCAAATTTATGTATCAAATGTCGAAACATTAATTTTCATTGTTAATTTATAGATTAATTTATTGACAAACTGTTGTGCATAAAAAACATGTATAATTTTGGGAGGAGTAATCTTTCAAATAAGGAAAACAATATCACGATTTTGAACTTTGATTTTGGCACCAAACTGTGCGTGTTACATGGTAGTTGTGACCACATTATGTGTCTCATTTTCCAAACTTGGATGGTTCCTGATTTATTTATAGGACAGTAGGCGCCTGTTTGAGGTCTCTGTGGAGAATATAAGGACCGCATTTCGAGGATATTGCTTATATGCTCTTATAAGTTTCGGTCTAAGCGAAAATGAGTAAAATTTGTTTTCAAGGAGATTTTTCTCAAAACAATATTCATCATCATCATTCATATTAAGCTAGGGATTTACAATCCACTTGTATAGAAATTTACAGCTTTTTATTGTCATCACCAAACCAATTTCAATGGTCTGCCTGCTCTCATTGGACGGTCCACATAAACAATAGTACGTATACTGTAGCCTAGTAAAGGGTGATTTAGTGCCTAGGATTATTAGGAGAAATAAAACACTTTTTGCGTGCATGTTCTGGGGAACGGCGTGCTATTCCTTTGCCCAAATGTATGGAATTTACGAATTTTTCGCGAAAGAAATGTTCAGGGTACGTGGTGCGTTCAAATACGACGGAAAAGTTCGTAAATGGGCATAATCGGCCCAACGGTTTCCGAGTAGTAATTTTGCCTTCAACCAATATACGAGTACATCCGATTGAATTGAAACTTGGCTAGTTCTAAAATATGGACACGAAAACATGTGTGAAATTTTGTTAGAAATGTATTACTACAAAATTGAAAAAAAAAACACAAAAAAATAGTATCTATCTCACGATAAGAACGGGTAGAGGTCTTGCAATTTTAAGGGTAAGTTGCGCATTCGAATGCGATATTATGAAATTGTTAATTGGTATAATCGGCCAAATTGTTTTGGAGTTATACCCATCTGAATTTTGGTTGTTATTTATTCCATAACTAAAAAAATATGAATCCGATACAATTCAAGCATAGTAATTAGTTGTAGAATACCGACGCAGAAATTTTTGTAAATCCGTCCGCAATCGCTGGAATTTTGCCAAGTTTGAACATGATAAAATCTATATCGTTGGAGATCCGAGGAGTCTTGGGTCAGTTCAGTAGCTGGATGGGTAAAAGTTGCCACGACAACTTTCGAACGAAGAGAGATAGCTACTTGAAATTTTCAGGGTAGGTGGTGCGTCCAAATACGACAGACAATTTCGTTAATGGGCATAAACGGTTCCCGAAACTAATTTTGTTTTCAACCAATACATATCCGATCGAATTAAAACTTGGTAACTAGTTGTAAAATACTGACACAAAGGAGTACGTGAAATGTTGTTATAATCGTATTAAGTACTAACTAGAACATTAAAAAATATATTAAAAAATATTGTTCATCTCACGATAACTTGAGAACGGAAAGAGATAGCGACTTGCAATTTTCAAGGTAGATTATTGCGCATCCGAATGTGACATTTGAGTTCGTTGATAGCCATAATCGGCCAAACGGTTTTGGAGTTATACGCATCTGAGATTTTGTTGTTATTTCCTCTATAACTCAATATATTTTAATCGCATCCGATTACAACTCGGTAATTACTTGTAGAATGCCGACGCGCTACTTTTCACGGAATTTCGTGAATATCGTATCCTGAAATCCTTGAGTAGTAAGTTTTTTCGTTTATTTTTATTTGAAGAATTTAAATTCAGATAGAATACATATGTCATAATTACAAATTCTGTGATATTAGACGATTCTTTTATTACTCAAGTCATTTAAATATATATTTGGTACGAAATGTAGTCATATCTAAAGAAAAAGCTCAGTAAATCGTCTATATCGATGATAAATTCTATTAAAAGTGTCCAATAGAGATGAATAAAACATTATTAACAGTAATTTTGTCAGCTGAAATTCCGCACATAACTTCGAGGTACCATTTTACAATCGAGTACCGAATTTCAGCTCGATCGACTCGCATGCGGCGTGAATAGACAATGGAATATGCACACAAAAGCTCCTGACTTCACATCAGTGCTTCTTTAAAATGTTTTTATTGTTGATTACATTTTTGTTTGTTTTTTATTTAATTTTTTATATTCAACATATAGAGAGTAAATAAGTTAGCGGAGCTTACGTGAAAGTTGCGAAAGCTAAACTTTACCTCTATATCCCCATTGTAATTTGTATAGGAAATACATTATATTATGATCATTGTAGATTTGAATCACTTTCAACACTTTGTCGCACAGCTTCAATATTGAAGCATTTGAGCCATATCTCACAGTTTTGATATAATTTTTTGTTATTTTCCAACAGTATGAAACCATTTTCGAATATAACAATATAAATAATAATTCTTTGATCACTTGTCCAATCACGAGGTCATAATTCACGCCAAGTCGCCCTTAAAGAGCTTTGATTTGTGAATTTCAATAATATTTCTGCAAGGTTGTTGTGGTGTTTACTTTGTTAAATTTCTTTGTAAATTTCCCACTTTAAAATCTTAAAGTAGATTTTCAAAAACTAAACATTATTGTTTATATGTGTGTTTGTGTGTATCTTTCAATTTTTTGTTAACGGTGACTTCTCAGTTTTTGAGGTGATATAATTATGTTAAGTTTATTTCAATGTAGAGAAATCAGAAAAATTTCAAGATCTTGTGTTGATTTCAAGACAAGGTCAAGACAAGAAGTAAGAAGTAGATTTCAAGACAGGACAAGAAATTGTATGTCAATACCAAGATTTCTTGTTAAGAAATCTTGAAATATCTTGACTAACAATGAAAACACGAAAACGTATTTATTTCTGAAAAACATATTTTAACACAAGGGCGTAGCCTGGAATTAATTTCGGGGGGGGTTTTGAAATAGGAATTAATTTCATGCGTAATTTACACTCGATATTGGGGGGAGGGGGGGGGGTATGGGGGTTCAAGGGTCACTTTCTGCAGCAAAAATTTTTTTTTCTAAAAGAAAAATAACATTTCGGGAGGGGGATTAAACCCCCAAAATATATATTATATATATATATATATATATTATATATTATATTTTTCATAAAAATAACAAATTTGGGAAAATATAGCAATTTTTTTTTCGTGGGGGAATTTTTCTCAAAAACAATACGAGCCTTTCGTTTCATGGATTTTATACTTATACAGGATGTCCGGGAGAATGTGGGAAATCTCTCTGATTCAGATAAAACATAAAAAAGATAAGATAAGCCCTCCGCTACGGAGATACGGCCTCCTAAATGATGCTACTGGAAATCCATTTACTGGAATAAAGTTTAAACTACTTAATATTATTTAATGAAAAATTGATATCATAAACATTTATAACACTAATATAGGCTAATGAAAATTACTATGAAATCATATTTAGTTTCTCCTATCTACCGACTGAGTTCGATTCTTTTCCATTTCCTGGAAAAACAAATTTGGATACCTTGAAAACGGTTCATTTTATCGACAATAAACAAGAGTACCTTTTCTTTAGCTTAGTGTTCAAGGTATCCAAATTAGTTTTTTTTAACTCCTTATCATACAGGGTGTTAAAAATGTAAGCATTAAAATGTACACCCTAGTCCGCCCCTGGTAAACTAAACAAGCTAATTTAAATTTAAGGGCAGTATTTTGAGAGGTTCTTACTACTGTTTATCATATCAAATTTTCAATAAATTATATTAAGTAGTTTAAAATTTATTCCAGTAAAATGGATTTCCAGTGGCGCCATTTAGGAGGCCGTATCTCCGTAGGGAGGGCCGCTAGGAAAAAAAATAATGGGAACTTGTCACCTTATTTTTTTATGTTTTATCTGAATCCGAGAGATTTCCTACATTTTCCTGGACACCCTGTATACACTTGTACCCAATTTGAAAGCGATAGCTCAAACCATTCGAAAGTTATCGAGTAAACATACATCCACACACACATACGCACACCAATACACCAAGACACGCAGACACAAAATTTGTTCTGCCCAAATGATAATTTTTGTACGTTTTTGGCGCTCTAGTTCCTCGGAACTGAGTGCTTATCAATTTGCCCAAATGTCTGTAATTTTCGAATTTTTCGATGAAAATGGTCTTAAACAATTTGGTTCGACTCACTGATAAAGAATCCGTGGTCGAAATTTATTCTGTCCGGCCGGCCGGCCGTAGGCACGATAACTCTCGAACGGAATGAGCTAGACAGTTGAAATTTTCAGAGTAGGTTTGGGGGATAAATATCTCGGCTAAGTTCGTTATTGGGCAAAATCGGACAGATGGTTTCGGAGTAACAAAAAAAAAATTTTTTTACAGAACAAATTCCAAATTAAATTTTTTTCAATAAGCAGTTTTACCATAAGAATCCATTCATATAATTTTTAACTCTAACAAACTAATACTTTCGGAGATATGATTTTTCGAAATTTCAATGATATAATTATTCTGTGGCTATTCTATGAATTGTTATAATGTCAACTTTGACGTTGTCTCATTGTCATTCATTCCAGTAATGGTATCAATATGAGAATTATAATATAATATCATACTTTTGTTGGTTGATATTTTCATGCCGATGGTCAATCCATATGATGATGGGAATGGTAATGGTAAGTTAATAACATTGTCATTCATTCCAGCAATCGTATAAATATGTGAATTATAATATAATATCATACTTTTTGTTGGTTGATATTTTCATGCCGATGGTCAATCCATATGATGATGGGAATGGTAATGGTAAGTTCATAATATTGAGTTCAGAATATCTCCACTAAAAACAAAACTGGAATATTGGTGTATTGGAGTAGATTTGAGGAAAGATATATTATCGTTCATCATAGAATTGAGGAGTGAATATCTCGGATGAGATCGTTGTTGGGTAGAATTCGTCTATTGGTTTTGGATTGATAATTTTTGGCACTCTTGTTGAATTTAAATTCTTCTATGATGTTTGAATTCAATTTCTGCTAAGATGAAGTTCTAAATTTCAATAATGAATCGTACTTCTATGTTTTCACAGAATGCTATAATTATTCTATCTAAGCTTTATTATATAATCTGTGTTCATACTTGTACATTTCATCCTGTTCTATAAGAGAGAGTCAAATTCATTTCAGCTATTTTAATTTGGTTTCTTCCATGGTGCAGTTCTCATTCTCAGATTGCTCATTTAATCTTGAAGAATAAACTATTATTTGAATTGAATTTCCTTTATGATGCAGTTCTATCATAAGAACTCCCAACTCTGAGAAACCAATACTTTCGGAGATATAATTTGTCTGTTTGAACTAGAGCGCCAGAAAGCTCCTGTCCACAGGGCTTGAACCCATTTTTTTGATACAATACCTGCGTCCTGCACTTTTCATTATTGTGATGTGGAGGTAATAAAAATCATTTTGTGGTAACTTAGGGCTCTGTGAAGTGCGACGTGCACTAAAGTGATTATAACTATTATGAAGAGGGCTTTACACGAGACAAGAGTAGGCGAGACTATAAAAAATTTCGCCTCGCTCTCGCCAATTCCCAAAAAATTAAGTCTCGTTTAAATCTCGTTCTCGTCTCGTTATCAGTTGTCTCGTCTCGTCTCGCTCAATTCTGAATAACGATAATAAATATTATAATATATAAACGAAATGGTATACAATAATGAATAATTTTGTAAAGCTATATATATTACGCTCTTATACAAAAATATTTGTACATGTATATTGTATATGCTATTTTCAATTTTAAACACTGATAATTTCAACTTTTAAATTACTCGATGACCAATAATTCAAACATAATCACGCTTGCATCACATAATTTTTCAATGATGTACGTGTTTTGCCATGATCATACCTGCTGTGGAAAATAATCTTTCAACAGGTACGGATTTAGCCATTAATAAATCATCGGCCATCTTGGAAAGTGTAGGAAGAACTTCTTCATCACTCTCCACCACTGTAAAATATTTTGATTTGCTCTTTCTAACAGCAAATATTCTTCCAACTCAGCTTTCCAATATTTCGAAAGTTTTGTTGATGTTTTAAATAGGCTATCGAAGTCGATACATTTTTTAATAGAATTGAACCATTTGGTATAGTTTTCAAAGAATACCTTCCTAGTGGGTAATTAATTGAGGTTGTTCTTGGCGTATTCCTCATAACACTTTTCGAAACATTGAATAGCTTCATTTCTTTACCAGTTTTATACGTAGTTCCACAGATGTATACAATAATTGTTCACATCTTCACTACAAGGAGCACAAGAGAATACATTTCTCCAGATGTTCAGATAGAGACGAAATTTTCAAAGCATTGGGATTTAGGGGCAATAAAAGTTGCCCGTTAAGTATTGAATTTATAATGGAATCCGTTTTTATGGTTGTGAATTCTATTTTTTCTTGAAAAATAATCTCAATTATTGCAAGGTCATAACGAATTAATAATCTTCTAAAAAATCGTGTATTTCTAGAACGATCGATGCATAATGTAGACAAAATATATTGGTAATTATAGTGGAAGTCGAGTCGTATATAAAACTTCACACAAAAAATTTAGCTAGACCAAAAACGAGACTCTCGTGTTGCGCTGTATGGGGTCTTGGTATCGCCTATAATATTTTTGAAAACGTCTCGTCTCGTCTCGCTTTTACGAGACGAGAACGAGACGAGACGAGAAAAATCTCGCTCTCGCGTGTAGCCCGAATTATGATAAATCTCAAATTACATTTTCTTTACTTTGTCTTCGGTTTATCCAATCTAATATACTGGTACTACTACTACTACTTGACGCAGAACATTGAACCTTGCTTCGATCAGGCTCTCCTTGAGAAAACTCTGTCAAATGCCTTTGCTTTTGAGTGTCTTTTTAACCCAGAAGTCCAGGAATTTTTTATTTTCAGGTAAACACCTTTGTTATGTTTTTGTAAACATGGTATACATTTGGCTAATTTATCATTTATGTTTTTTTCCGTTATATATGTCCACCTAAATTTAAAGAAATCACAATCGTTAGTAAACAAATAAAGATCGGGCAAGTTCGCCGGGGAATCACCATGTACGGTGTCATCGGTTAATCAAGAAATTTCTTGAGTCAAGACAAGATATGTATAATATGTCAAGAAAACGTCAAGACAAGATTTTTTTAAATTTCTTTACCTTTTGTCAAGACAAGACATGAACTTGTTATCAAGACAAGAATTCATGTTTTGTTGCCCCTTCAGAAATGGCTTTTACCAGGGTTAGTTAGTCCGAATTTATGTATTTTTCGAATTTTCAGCCGAAAATCCTCTCAAAGGGGTAGATTTTATCCATTTACAATCTTGATTTTCCCACTTGAGCTGTTCATTTACCCGCAAATTCCATTTCCCTGGGTAATTTCTTTCGAAAATTATTGTGCTTACGAACAGGTCAAAATTGCATTTGACCATGAATGTCTGATATAATCATTTTGAGTTGAAGAAAATCGAAAAATATAGATACTACGGCAAAACGATAGCGGCTCGACACGAAGGAGTAAAAACAACAATAGTGATATGCCAAAAACTTATATCTCATATCCTTCAAATTTACCTTGAATGAACGCTCCATAACTTTCAAAGTTGCATATAATGGAAAACAATATAAAAGCATCAACCTGACTACCAAAACAAATTGGTAGGTATCCATCAAAATTAGCATAATTTTCTCAATCATAGTAAGTCTGGTAATGTATACACCTATGCGCCTGTTATTACGAAACGTGAATGTAAACTACCATGAGTCATGCACCTAATCGATGCAAGCAGTCAATCGTTAATTTTATAATTTCTAATAGTAGGTGCTTAGATTGATTTGAGTAGGAATGTACAGATGCTTCCTACATGTACATCTGCATGGTCATAACATTATAAGGAATTGTTCAGATGGCCAGTTCTCCAGTTGGGAAGGTGAATATTCATTTCTTCGTTGTTTGGAGGTTCATTGGAGGATGTTTTTTTTTCGAGCAACATGGCAATTACGAATCGGTGTCGATAGTACCATCCGAAAACATATTATCTTGTGGAAAAAGTTGAGGTTTCTGTTCGGTACATAGAAAATATCTTAGATCCAAAAATTGAATGTTGGTGGCTTTAACTTTATGCAAATCCATATTATATCAAATGAAAAATTATACCGTGCTTCCCAGCAACTCCGCACCAAGAGGAGACTTTTCATTTATATTAATATTTCCGAATTTTTGTTGGTGCATCAAAAATAATAAAAAATGATATAGAACTCGGCCAACTGCAACTTCAGGTGTGGGCGGAAATCGCCTTTTTCAAACAAAAATGATGACTATATCGGAAAATTTGACTTTTTTGTATGAAACGCTCTATGGAGACTTGTTTAAAATTACAATTTAGATCAATGTCCAAAATTCAGTTCGAAAAACCGTGAACAATAGAACAATATTTTCTCTTTATATCCTCATAACTTAGTTTTGCGACATTTATTCGAATTTTCACAAATCTGTGATCATAGAAAATAAATTAACTGACGTTGAAATTGAATTAACGATGGATATTCATGACAAAATTCTAATTCAATCAAAAATGTAGCTATAAGTTGGCAACTTGCGGCAAGATTTTCATTCTTGGTATTCTCGGATG
The DNA here is from genome assembly GCA_937662695.2 of Halyzia sedecimguttata. Classification (NCBI taxonomy): domain Eukaryota; kingdom Metazoa; phylum Arthropoda; class Insecta; order Coleoptera; family Coccinellidae; genus Halyzia; species Halyzia sedecimguttata. The sequence continues at coordinate 65,525,332 of OW569413.2, read as the reverse complement.
TGAATTGAATGTGAAATTCAAAGATTTTAATGGCGAAAATACGAATAGGAGCAACTTTCCAGCAGAATGAAACGGCTTTGGAGGGACAAGTTGAACAAATATCGAAAAACCAAGTTCAAACAAAATTTACTAGTTACAATCATATTCATGCTGACACTAATTTCGTCAAATCACCGAAAAAACATCCGTAACGTAATTATGAATTTTGAATACTGAATTTTTGCGCATGGATCTAAATTGAATTTCAAACAAGTTTATTTAAAGTGCATCACAAATAAAGTTCGAATTTTCCGAGATGGACATTTTTGTTTGAAAATGGCGATTTCCGCTCAAACCGGATGTCTCAGTAGCCGAGTATTATATAATTTTTGAAGCACCAACTTTTTATATTTATTAAAATTCGGAAGTATTAATAGAAATGAAAGGTCCCCCTTGGTGCGGAGTTGTTGGGAACACTGTATATTATGTTGCACTCTTTCATTGAATATATTGAAATATATATGTATTTTAAAATTATCAAGTGAATATCGGTCAACAATCAGGAAAACGTTCAAGAAAAATTTTAAAAAAGCACTGATGTGAAGTCGGGAGCTTTTGCGCGCATGTTCCATTGTCTATTCAGGTCTCATACAGAGTCGATCGAGCTGAAATTCGGTTATCGACTGTAAAATGATGGCTAAAAGGTATACGCGGAATTTCAGCGGATTCTTGACGAATTCTTTCTGAAATATAACATTTTTGAGGAAAAAACTTTTTTTTCTAGTGATACGATATTTACGAAATCACTCAAAAATTAGCACGTTGGCATTCTATAAGTAATTACCAAGTTTTAATTGCATCGGATTTGAATATTTTGAGTTATTCTGAAAATAACAATATTTCAGATGGGTTTAACTCCGAAGCCGTTAAACTGGTTATGCCATGAACTTCAATGTCACATTAGGATGCGTAACCCACCCTGAAAATTGCAAGTCGATATCTCTTTCTGTTCGAAAGTCACCGTGATAACGGTGACCAATCCAGCCACTGAACTCGCCCAGGGCTGCTGGCTTCCAATATTTTTTTCAATATCTTCAAAATTATAGATCCAATCGTGTTCAAATTTTGAACTTGATTATAAATTTAGGTATTGAAGGCTCTCAGCGATATCGGACGGATAATTTGTGAGATATTTATAGATTTTTTTCAATGTTTTTTTTCAAATTTTTTAACCGTCGCATTCGGATGCGCAACTTCCAACTTACCCTGAGAATTTCAAGTCGCTGTCTCTTTCCGTTCGAAATTTATAGTGGCAACGGCACGCCGGAGGGAATAAGAACAATGAAAATTATAATAATGTTCAATATTTTTTGTATATAAAAGACAAAGATAAATAATGAATTAAAAAAAAGCGATTCCTTAATATCAGTTACAAGGGGTAGAAAAAAATTGTTGATCAAGAAATCCAATTTTAGCAATAAAATGTTTTTCCTATGAAATGGTTTTTTTTTAATCATAATCTTCATCAGAAATTATATTTCCAAAAAAAAATTTAAATTATCTTATAAACAACACATTTGTTTAAATAACAATTTTTTTAACAACAAGAGATGAAAATTATTAAAAACCATTTTAAGTAGCTTCTGATCATGAGAAAACGGCCCAATAGTAATATTTAAGAAAAAAAGTTTTTTTCATTGTTTTATTAAGCTTCATAATTTTTAACCTAAATAAATTGTTAATAACGAAGCAAAAATTAACAATTTTTCTATTTTTCCAACGGAAATCTATTCTTAGGCCTTTGAAAAATAGCTCCACGACAGGAAAAACTTCTCAGATCAATAGTTTATCAATTATTGCGTTCGCAATGTTAATGTTCATGCTACAAAAAATTGTTAATTGATTAAAGGTTAACTTATTGAATATTCGTCATTAAAATTTTTGGACCACGGATTATAGTTCATTGATCTATCCTGTAGGCGTCTGAATTTTTTCAGTTCTTAATTTTCGTATTTAATAAGTTTAAATAATATTTATTCATTAAAGGTCCGAAGTGAGTGTGGCCCATGCAAGCCGGCGTTCCCGTTTTCGGGCGTATTCACAAACCTCTGGGAAAATTATAAATATTAGTCCTGCAGTTCCGGCAGTCGCAACTTTTTTTTTGGAAAATTTCCTCTTTTTTCAAATTTAAAAAAACCCAAATATTTTTTGAGATACATACATATATGCAAAAAACCAAACCACCTTTTTTTCACATAATTATTTATAACTTTTAGCCATTTTTCGGAACTGCCCTTGAAATTTTTCAAAAAATATCTACATGCCATTCCCAATCCAATGACACCTCAACCATAATTTTCGGAGAACTCTAAAAAGTTCTGACCAAAATGCAGTTGTTGACTAGACTATAACGCAAGCATTTTCTTATGAGGAAATTTGAATCCTTCGTATATAATCGACAGCCTTATTTTTAATCGATTTTTGAATTTTACGAACTTCAAAATGCGAACCGCTAAATTTTCTAGGTAGGTATAAAAGGTAAGTAATGAAGCAAAACAAGTGAAGCTGCCAATATCTTGAATTTGAAAGTGCACAACTGGAAGAAGAGGACGAAACGCTAGAAAAGAACTTCCAAGTATGCTTTCTATCAAGATATGAACAACTACTTACAACTATCAACCACTCGAAATACCTTTCAAACCTAAAATACCCTGTGTTTATCCAAACGACAAACTTACTTTTGTTTTAGTCTATAATTTAATTCAGATTACTTCGATGCCGAACGTCAGTGGTCTGCTTTAAAAGCCGCTCCTTCCACAATTCTGAAGGGGTAATAATAGTAATTTTAGGGTTCAGACGGTGCTTTATGGTCGAATTATATGTGAAAATTGGTAAGGTGTAAAGGTGTTTATAATTTAGGCTTGTTGGCTTTGAGGAATCAATTATCGGATCCTTTACATCTTGCCAACCAAGTATTTTATGATGATAAATATACTGTCAACATTTTAAAATGATAAAATGTAAATTTTTAGCTGAACAGTTGTTCTGGAGAAAATATTGTAATAAGATCCGACAATAAAGTAATGGGATCAACGAGAATGGGTACCGAATTGAGACCATTAAACGTTTTGATTTCGTTGATATTTGAAATATTCCGATCTAATCAAGTTTAAATCAAGTATTCATATGTTAAATATTGTTTAAATGATTTCGCAGAACTTCGTTGAAATCATCATTGAAATTTAAATATGCATCTAAGGTATCAAGAAGAAGAACTATACTTCCACAAAGAGAAATCAACTTTTCTCTGGAACCGTATGAGTAGGTATCTAAGTAAACAATCTACCCATTTGATTATGAAATTGATTTACTTTTGATATAGACTCAGTTCTCTGAAAAATATCTATAGATGAAGTTACTTCGGTAGGTAACACCTATACAGGGTGTTTGTGTTAAAATTTTCGTTCATTTCAGTAATTCATGTTTGTACATAATAATCGTCCTTTGTTGATGACAAAATAAAATTCTTGATAAATCAATCACTCGGAACCGAGTGCTTATCAATTTGCCCAAATGTCTGTAATTTCCGAATTTTTGGATGAAAATGGTCTTAAACGATTTGTTAGTCTCGATATACCAATTCTTATATCTTATACCTATTCAGATAACGGATTACACATCAATAATTTCACATTACTTGCCTTCCGCATTCTGAATATCACTTCAATGATTGAATATTTAAGTTATACGATTTTTCTCCAAAATTCGCATGAATCTGGAAGTCATTTTGCGCGTGAACAGCGTGCTATCATATTGTTCGAATTTTTTGCCGAAAATGGTCTCAAACGATTAGGTTCGACCCACTTATGAAGAATTCGAGGTAAAATTTGATTCTGTCTGACGGCCGGCCGGCCATTGCTACGATAACTTGAGAACGGAAAGAGATAGCGACTTGCAATTTTTAGGGTAGATTTCGCATCCGAATGCTATATTTGACTCTGGTTAATGATTGGCCAAATGGTTTTGGAGATCGATAACATAGATTCACTAGAAGAACGGTAAGTCAATTCTTACGATTTCAAAGAGATATTCACGTTTCACAAATGACAACAAAATCTAAAGAAAACAGGATCATGTAGAAGTGTAGTATTTTGCTTCGAAAAGTATATATGTTATTGAATAGGTTGAAACATAGACAATTATTGTCTACATCATCTTATTTTCACTGTCATGTTTACAATGAGACCTAATAATCTATTGAAATTATTTTTGAAATTTAATATTCAGTATCCTGGTAGTTTAAATAAAATGGCATATGCTAGGATTTTCTCCAGAACAATGAGTAGGTATTGCTTTCAATATAATAAAAATTTAAAAAATTATCTGTGAGATATCGCTGAAATTTTGCAAGAGCCTATAAAGTAAACTGACCTTACGTCAGTGGTTTCCCAGCTGTTTTTGAAGATTCAATGGGTTTTCATATTCATTTTTTTCATATTTTAAACAATTTTTGACTATGGCTATTTGAAATTCCCCTTATACGACTGATCTTCGATTTCCATATATTTAAATATTGTATGTGTGCCAAATCGGTGAAATTAATTGAAAATTTGAAGAATGAGCTTAATGATGCTTCTGGAACCACGCTAGTGCTTCTATAATATTCTTCAGTACATAATTCCGTATATAAAACTACTATAGATCGCATCGGATATCTTCCAGAATTTTCTACCTATGAAGTAATTCAGCATAGTAGGTATACATTCCAGAACATCTTGAATGAATGGAGCTACATCTATCAATGAATCTCCGAGCCATTGTTACGTGTCGAAGAAACAATGTATTACCTTGGCAGGTACGACGACATTCGTCTTCAGGCGGAATGTTTTAGTCTGGAGGCAAATGGGTGGAGAACCCTGACTTCATCTTTCGTTTTGTCACCCCACTGATACCAAATTTAGAATGGACCCTTCTTTCAAGACTACCGAAAATATTTTCGAGGATAACTCAGTATATCCATTGATCTCTTCCTCTATTCCTATACTAGGAATGATATTATGTCGTGGAATCACGTTCGCTAATAGCCCAGTTATTCTCATTCTATAAAACCTCTGAAATGTGGAATATTGACTTAAACCATTTGGGGTTCCATCCCACTCACCTTCACCTCCGAAATCAGGATATCGAAAACATTCAATTTGTCAAAGTGTTGCATCACGAGTTTGTTCATCACTGGATAATTCATTTATTCAATTTTCATCAATTTTAATTGAGATTTATGTCAACCTATGGTTCCAACAGCATGGCGCCACACGGTCAACGAAACTAACGATTTATACAAGGGTCAATTTGGTAAAACATTTCGGTCAATTGACCTCAATTGGACAGAAATTCAAAGTTCTTTAACTCTTAATAAAACACCTTTCACAATCTGCCCTATAATCTGTAATTTCATTAATGATACCATTCTGTGACTTCATCAACGTGACTATGGATATATGTCAAAGATCCGGCATATCAAGAAACCAAAATTATTGAATAGGCATATTCAGGAAAGTATCAAATATATAAACGAAAAATATACATGAAAAATATGAAAATCCATCATAAACATTCCAGAAAAAGTACAAAGAGTTTATTGCTGGTTCATTGCTTTTAGGTAAAGCTATTCGACTTCGATGAAATCACACTGTCTGAATTGCTCTGAACTATGATCTCTACTAGTCCGTTTATCTCTCATTCCAGAAAAAGTTATAGTATTTGGCAGATATACAGGGTGAGTCTTTAAGTTGTACTTTAATTCATCCATAGATTCCTCTCATCAAATAAAACACTTTTTTCATTTATCATTTTTCCAGATTCGGCCAGGTAAAAAGTTACAAGTGTTTAAAGATTTCACAATATGCTAATACACTCGTAAACGTCGTTTTGTACAAGCCAATGTTGACATGAGAGTAGCAGCGTAAATGTCGGCGTAAAAAATAAAGATGGCAATCGAAAGATGTTTCAATTCTAAATTTTATTTCCAAATACCATTTTTTCCCATTTTAAACCGTTAGTGATCTACAGGGTTTTATGTTAATTCTATTATATATAATATGCCACGATTTGGAAATATAGATATGATTTCGTTTCTTGAATTCAAAAAAGCTTCGTAACAAACTATAACTTTTTTATTATATTCAGTAAATAATATATTTTAATTACAATAAACAATTGTTTTAATAACAAACTAATCATTTTAAATCATATGTTCTATATGCATACCATTATGATCCATACATAAATTATATATTTTCCTTATTTTATTATAAGTTACTTTTGCCAGAATATTAGGGTTTAAATCGGCGCATGCGTTTGTTATTTTTATTTTTGAATGGAAAAGAATTAACATAAAACACCCTGTAGATCACTAATGGTTTAAAATGGGCAAAAATGATGTTTGGAAATAAAATTAAGAATTGAATCATCTTTCGATTGGCATAATAAAAAATGTATGTTCCTGGAAAAAAAATTGACGACGCCACAACGTCACCCATCTTTATTTGTTACGCCGACATTTACGCGAATCTCAAGTCATCATTGACTTGTACAAAACGCCGTTCACAGAATGAAAACATATTCGGCCCTTTCCGCGAAAATTGGGGTGACTCAGATAAGTGAATCACCCTGAATATTGGTGGTGAACGAGAAATAGGTACGGTAACGTGGTTAACAGCTTCATTCGTGATTCCAACGCTCAGGGGTGGATCCATAAAAGTAGTGAAATTTCTGATTTTATAACATTCAATGAAGAATATCTTCAAAACGGTGTGTTTAAGGAGAAATGATGAAGAATAATTTAATTTTCTAAAACGATTGTATATTCTTGAAATGAAGAAAAACTTCATCTGCTTTCTTTATGCTAATTTAATTTAGTTCTATAAATCCACGAGTCTATAACTAGGAAACTATTCGTGGAAAAAAAAAAGATATTAGGAGAATATGTATCATAGTTATAGGAAACTTCACACCAAAATTTATTTCATTCAGATAAGTATGCCAAAGATACAAAATAAATATTTTTTTTTTAAATTCAACAGCCTGTATCTTTTTACCTGAGCCAAATTCGAAAAAATGTTAAATTAAAAAAGTGTTTCAATTGATGATAAAAATCTATGGTTAAAATGAATGTACAACTTAAAGACTCACCCTGTGTATATAAACATTAAAGGATACTGTGGGGAGGTATATATTCATTATTAAATGATTTCTTTCTGTGTTTTCCCTCCCAAACGTGAATTACTTCTGCGTAAGAAACACAAGATATTTGTCAGAAGCAATCTATCGAACAATGTTGCCTAACAAACAATAACGAAATAACATCAACGATGAATCAACTATTTCGTAACGTTTCAGAGTCTAAACAAACTCCTTCGTCAGACACTTAACGAAAATCTTCAGAATTATTTTGTGTTGATAGCTATTCATAACGATTAGTCATGGTGGTTACATGCCAGAAATTCTTCCTAGATGATGAATAGCATTGAATTTACTCAAAATATAAAATAAGTAGTGTGTTAAAAAAATCCGTAAATTTTTTGCGCCCATTTTCTAGGGAACAGCGTGCTATCATTTTGCCCAAACGCCAGTCGGCCGTCCTATGCCACGATTACTTTCGAATGGAAAGATATAGAGACTTGCAATTTTCAGGATAGGTTTCGCACCTGTATTCGACGGTTAAGATCGTTAATGGGCTTCGGTGTCGGAGTTATACTAATCTGAAATTTTGTTAGGATAATTTTAATCTCCTCTAATTATCAAAAATACAGATCCGATCGAATTGAAATCTAGTACTCGGTTGAAAAATGACGGCTTGAAGGATCATGCAGTGTTTCGTGAAGGTGTGAATAGACAAAAGAACATGTGCGCAAAAGTTGACTTCACGTCAGAGCTTTTCAAGAATTTGGGATGTTTCATTTCAATATGATATTTTCAAGCAATTGAATAATCAAATTCTTAAGAAGCACTGACGTGTTGTCAGGCGTGTTCTTTAATCTATTCACGCCTCACACAGCCTCACGAAATACAGAATTAACCTTCAGCCGTATTTTTTCAACCTAGTTCTAGATTACAATTCGATCCGATCCTGTATTTTCGGAAAAATTGGGAAAATAGAATGCTTGAACTTGAATGTTATGCAGGATTCCTGCAGGTTTAGTAAAAAATTATTTTGTTTCTTGCGATACAATCCTCACGAAATTCTGCAAAAATCTGCACGTCGCTAACTCTTCCCCGTCGAAAGTTATCGTGGCAACGGACGGCCGGCCGAACAGAATCGAATTTGACCTCGAGTTCTTCATCAGTGAGTCGAACCTAATCGTCGAACACTACAGTACTATTGACTATAATATTATGATTGACCTGTTAAACAATATTATAGTATTCAAACTAGGCCGAGATGCACGCGATGCAATCAGGAAGAAACTACAAGCAGATCCATGTAAACGTATATCCAGTTCAGTTTCGTTAAATATATGTCTGAAGTTAACAAAATAATATTGCAATGGGTTGAAAATACCCCTGAAGGTCTTATGCGTAAATTTTACTAAATTGCTGCTGTAGAGTTAGCATGGCGGGGAGGAGAGGCAGTTGCTTGTCTATTATTTTTTTCAAATCGAGAAAAATAACGATGACTCTCCAACAAATCGCATTGAATAGAATCCGGTGTTCATTAAAACGTTCCAAGGTGGTTCTAAAAGCTGTACAAGTAGTAAATGGTTGGTTTACAATAGTGAAAGATATCAAAACGAGACGACAATATTACCTCTCCACGACAAACCAAATTGTCATTGGAAAAATGAAACTGAGAAATGGTACGATAATGTAGCTGTATGAAGAAATACTATAAGTGGATGGACTAAATCTGCTGCTGACGCAATTGGCTTGAATATTAAGGACACAAAGATAACAAATTAGTCGAATAGATCAACTGATGCTATTAGCTAATTGGCAAAAAGTGGTATAGAAGAACAACAAGTGCTGAAAATTACTGATCATAGTAATCGAGATTCTATAAAACCTTACTTAAATCTCGGCTCAGAACGCCACATCAGTATTATAAAAATTATGCGTGGTAATAGATCTTCTATAGTAAAAAACAGCACCGAATTTACTGTTAAGTTAAATTTTAATAATTTTACTTTCACTAACTGAACACTGTACATCAATAAAGAAATACACATGTTTCGTTGTGTTGAGCTATAATTTCTGAGCCTATGTTCTGGGGAACATTTTGCCCAAATGTCTTCTGTCACGATAACCTGAGAACCGGAAGAGATGGCGACTTTAAATTTTCATGTTAGATTGGGCATTTGAATACGACATATGGGTTTGTTTGCAGGCATAATCGGCCGAACGGTTTTGGAGTTATACCCATCTGAAATTTGGTTGTTATCAACTCAATAACTCGAAAAATACAGAACCGATCCAATTCAAACATGCCTATTATTTGTAGAATGCCAATGCGAAAATTCTAGCGAAATTTCGTGAGGAATGTATCACTAGAATATTTTTAAAATATCATTGAAAATCATTGAAAAAAATTCTATATATAAGAAACTATTCGTCCGACTTCGCTGAAATTTTGTGGGAGCCTTCAGAAACTAACTCTACTTCCAAGTTCCAAATTTGAACACCATCGGATCCATACTGTGGGAGATCCGAACAAAACTTGTGCGAGTTCAGTAGCTGGATGGTTGACCGTTGCCTCTATAACTTTCGAACGAAAGGAGATAGGGACTTGCAATTTTCAGGGTAGGTTTCGCATCCAAATGGAAGAGTTAAGTTCGTTTTTTGGCATAATCGGTCCAACGATTTCGGAGTTACACCCACCTGGAATATTATTTGCTCGATAACTCCAAAAATATAGATTCGATCGAACTAGTTATAGTTGTAGAATATCGACATAAAGACGTGTGTGAAATTTTGAGAACCTTACCCCTAAAAATTTTTTTTAAAATACGGAAAACAAAATTGTTTCAAGCACTAACGTGAAGTCAGGAGCCTTTGCGCGTATGTTCTATTGTCCATTCTCCCGTATTGGACACTATTAATCGAATTTACGCGCAAAAGCTCCTGATTTCACGTCAGTGTTTGAACCAATCTTTTTTGTCAAAAAATTTCCCTCCGAATATCCCTCGGACATTGACAAATGCCTCATACTTTCGACTTCGGGCTGATACCAAAGAACGAGCTTTCGATTGTCATAAAATTATCGCGTTTATTATCAATGTCCTAGGGATATTACTACTGATAATGAATCTTTGTTTCAATTGGCATGAATGGCATGGGATGAAAAAGTTAAGGGAAGAACACGTGTCGCAACATCGACAGGATGCTTCTAGAAATGACGATCCTTTAATTTTCATACCAACTTAAAGAGTTGAATCAATTAGTCTCGCCTTTTATCAACCACCAAGATCGAACAGGATCGCCTCGAAGAATCCGCTTCTCAATCATCCAACTCATCGAAATCGTACAAAAAACACCGATCGATTGATTCCATCAGGCCACAGAGAGGAAATTAATTCCATTTGTAAAACACACCACCGATACCATCAAACCATTAATTATTTCTTAGCTAATGCGATGATATCACGGCCCGTAAAACAACAACGTATCGTCTCTCGGCACCAAACCGACCATTCTTTGTTTGTCAGATTTGGACTCTTTAGAACCAAATCTCGGTTCGGGTTCAAAATGAACCTATAAAAAACGCGAGTAGAAGGGTGCTTGTGGTTTATTTTTGTAGTGGCACCTGGTATGAACTTGAAATCAGGTCGGCAGCAAGTTCAGACACACCTGGTTTGAACTTTGTGCTCGCCAAGGCAAGGCACCCTACGATTCTTAATAAGCCGGTTCTAACACAGAGCCGGACTGAAAATAGATATTCAAGAACTTAGTTTCCTAGCGCAGTGCGTCGGAGTGATCAGTTAAATTCTTTGAATGATGATGTGTTGTAGTCAATGGTGTCGCGTGTTTAATACTTTGGGGATGCATACCCTCAGTAAAGTGCTGTCCCGCAAATCGCTGAAGTCGAAAAATTGTTAAGGAGCCGCGCCGAAGTCGATATTCTTCGACTATAATACTAGCAAAGTGCAGAAATTGAAGGAAATAATTAAAACAAAATTAAGTAGATAACTTATCTCGCTGAATATCTTGGCCTCGCCGAACAACTGTAAAGATTATACCGGGTGACTCATTTAACCTGGAATTTTGTTTTTACTCGATAAGTATGCATCCAAAAAAAAAATGTGAAGACAAAAGTTTGATATCTCTAAAAGAAGCATCCGCTAGTACATAATTTCTCCCACTCTCTCAGCACCTTTAGCCAGAGGAATGGGTAACTATAAAATCTTAATTGGCAACCCCTATTTTTATTATGTCAAAATCAAATTCCATGTCAATACGTCCAATACGTATGATATGCCTGTAAAATGTTTTGTTCATTTGCGATAGATGGCACTGTAGGTGCAACGAAGGGAAAAAGAGGAAAATAATAGAAGTGGGAAAGCCCTGTAGACAGGAGCTTTCGCGATTTTGATCAAACATTGACAAATCATTACTCAGAAAGCATTGGTTTCTCAAAGTTGGGAATGATATCAATGGATTCTCATAATAGAAATGCATCATAAAAGAAACTAAATTAAAATTAAATATCGAACTTATTTGAGATATTCATTCCTCAAATCTACTCTGAAAATTAAACTTAGCCAAAATTCCAGTTTTGTTTTCACTGGAGATATTCTGAACTCAATATGAGTTCATATATATGAGATATAACTTACCAAAGTATATATTTCCATCATCATATGGATTATCCAAGGGCATATAGTGTGTAGGGGTATATCATACTTTGTGTTCTAGACCAGAATTAAATTTGACATGTCTCTTATAGGTAGATAAGATGACATGTATGAACAGTGAGCACAGATAGAACGCAGACAGATAGAATTCGATGTATTATTGAAATTTTGAAAAATCATATCTCCGAAAGTATTAGCTTGTTAGAGTTGAAAATGATATCAATGGATTATTATGGTCAAACTACACCTTAAAAAAATTGAATTTGAAATTTGTAATGTACAAAAAAATTTTTTTTCGTTACTCCGATACCATCTGGCCGATTTTGCCCAATAACGAACTTAACCGAGATATTTTCGTCCGAAACCTACTCTGAAAATTTCAACTATCTAGCTCATTCCGTTCGAGAGTTCGGGTTAATGGTCGGACCGAATCGATCGCAGATGAACAAAAATTTCACGAACCTATCATTCGTAGTTATGGACATGGAATTAGATTTTGCTATAAACAATAGAGGTTGCCGTTTAAAATTTCGAAGTAATCCCCTCCCCCTACAGGGGGTGCGGGATGAGCGGAATTCAGTACTACCAGATGTGCTTTTCGGATATATCAAACATTAGTAGCGATAATTTTTTCTCTGCGATGCCTAGTTTTCAGAGTAAAAACAAATTCCAGATTAAATGAATCACCCGGTATAGATGAATATAACTAAAAGACGCAAGGCGAAATATTCATCGATTAACCACAAACAAATATTTTCTTGTAATCGGTACTAGCCACGTCATCACACAAAGTCCCCCGTTCTAGGAAATTTAAACCCTATGGTGGCGGTGTACCTGACAGGTAGTCTTAACAGCGCCACCTAGGAAGATCCTTACGAACTCCAACCTTCTGTGATAAGTGATCCTTGAGTGATGTTCATGACGTTCATCCTTTTGTCACTAGATGAATGAAGATAAAGTAAAAAAAAATATTAAAAGTTTAAATTTCACGTTCGTTCTTTCTCGAAATGAATTCTTTTTTTACCAATTCATTAGTATTCATATTTCTTTTAATAGATAATATTGCAAGACCAGTCAGTACACTTTCGTCCATTATTTTTCTCAGGATTGGACTTACACGTTTTAATGTTGAGAAACAACGTTTGGCATTCAAAAATCGATATATCTCGGATAAAAAAAAATATTAAAAATAGAAGAACATTTTATAGGTTTCCTTCAAATGTTCTTTCTACTTAATCTCATTTTTTATCTAATCCCTACCAAACCTAACCTATTCTGCAAGATATACTCTTTCGAATGTTAAATTAAATCGTGAACATTTCCAGCTAAAAGCCCTCTTGTACTTTTTGCAGCGATTAGCACTAATTCATTTGGGTGGGATTTCGACAACTTCTGGTATTCAATGTTTTTTTCTGGGTTTGATATCTGAAACCTTAAAAAATAGCTATAATAAACAAATGTTTAATTTTTTTAAAAGGATATTTCTCAGAAGCAATTCTGAAATTTGTCACACTACTGATTTTGAAAAGAACAGTATAGAGGACAGTTGTCCCAACTTAACGACGAAAAGAATTTCAATTCAAGACAATCCCTCCAAGCGAGCTTTTAAAAATGATATACTTTCGCTTCTTTTTTGACAGAATATATGAAGACTACAATCTAGAAGGGGCTGATTCGTCCCTGTCTACTTCGACTACGAAAGTCGTTTTCCAGACGACTTGATCAATGGATCATATTAACAATTTCGCAGAGCTTCCTGTGTGCGCCTGAATCTATGTTTGCACTAAGTTAGTCATAGTTTTACCATCATTTCCCGTAGGGTCTAGCACGATGAGGATGATGATCACCATTGCCCATAGGTGTTTGCTCAGTGATTTGCATAGTTATCAGCTGAATAGACCTGGACTGATAGAACGGGTGGTTGAAATGTTGAGTCAAGTAGTTTTGAGATTGAGGTAATCATTGCCATCGTGCTGATATACCGGCAGTTTGCGTAAAATAAACGACAGTCAATTGGCAATTGATAGATAACAATGATGACTCACCTCATAGAGAGTTCTCCAATACTGCATTGGAACGTGCTGTACAGGATTTCCATTTAGATTTTTTGGCGCACTTGTTTCCCTGAACAGAGTGCCTATCAGTTTGCAATTTTCGGATTTTTTTGCCGAAAATGCTTACTTTTGACTCACTGATGAAAAATCCGAAGTCAAACTTGATTCTGTTAGAGTTAGAGAGTTGAAATTTGCAGTGTAGGTTTGGAGTCAAATGAGCCGGGTAAGTTCGTTAATGGGCAAAATCTGCCGAGAGGTTCCGGAATTATATAGCCATCTGAAATTTTGTTTCCCAAATAATTCGAAAAATACGGATCTGATTACAGTCTCGAACAGCTAACCTTTCGACGGTTTATGATTTTTGGCGCGAATGAATGTCATGATGATAGAATGGAAATTTCATGTCTGTGGTCATGTAATTGGTAGAGCCATTTGAGATTATTTCAAATCGTTATTTAAAAATTTCTATATTCTAAGGTTGAATTAAATAATTACCTGCACCATTCATAGGAGATTCATGATTTTGATAATTTCATAGATTTTTCTGGATATTTTTTGACTTATATCACAGTTCAGATATCGCTGCAAAAAGCCTTGAAAACTTTTATTTATATTTTACTGCCAAGTTCTCGATTTAAACTCGATCGGATTGATCTATATTGTTGGAAGTATTTTGAAAACATATTTTTTTTCCTGGAACCCAAGCTGCCGTGGGCAAGTTCAGTACCTGGCGTCAGTGCTTTTCCAACTAATCATTTTAAATAGCCCGCTATTTTGGCAGCTGTCATATTAAGAGCTGTCATTTTGTGACAGTTGACTACTACTACTATCTATGCTAATAATACAAGTTGGAAAAGCATTGACGTGAAGTTAGTCTGCTTTGGCACGCTTGTTCAAATTCATAGCCAGAGCGGTTATTTTTTGGTCGAAATGGAAAAAGAGCTACTTCCGCTCCAGGAATCGAGCCAGTACGCCACCGGAGTGTGAGTCTGAAATTATTTCTTCAAGCATGAAGTGGTGATGTGAAATTATAGGAATCAGGGGGAGGGTTTTATAACCAATATGGGTTATAATTTTTGGCACTTTTGCTCCTCGGAACAGAGTGCTTATCAATTTTCCCAAATGTCTGTAATTTTCGAATATTTGGATGAAAATGGTGTAAAACAATTTGGTTCGACTCACTGATCAAGAATCCGTGGTAAAAATCGATTCTGTCCAGCCAGCCGGCCCTTAACGCGATACCTCTCGAACAATTGAAATTTTCAGAGTAGGTTTGATGGATAAATATCTCGGTTAAGTTCGTAATTGGGCAAAATTGGCCAGTGGTTTCGGAGTAACGTGAAACAAAATTTTAACTTACTAATTTCAAATTCCATTTTTTTAAGATGCGGTTTCATCATAAGAATTCATTGATATCATTTACAACTCTAACAAGCTACTAATTTCGGAGATATGGATTTTTCAAAATTTCAATGATAAATCGTAATTCTATGATTTCACAGAATGCTGTAATCGAAAATTAACGTCCGTATTTGTATCTATGAATTTCATGATTTGTGTTCATGCATCGTTACTCATGATATGAAATACCTCCTGTTTTAGAAGACAAAGTATGATTGAATGCAAAATGATCAATGAAATATCCTCAGTTATCGTAGAATTATGAGGATTATAGGATATTATAATTTTTGGGTGATAATATAATGCCCTTGGATAATACATAGGATGATGAAAATATATAGTCAATTAAATTGGGTTCAGAATATCTCCAGTAAAACTAAAACTGAAATATTGGCTAAGTTTCAATTGATATAATTAAATTTTAGAGTGGATTTGAGGAACGGATATCTCGGATAAGTTCGTTGTTAGGAAGAATCGGTCTGGTGGTTTCGGATTAATAATTTTTGGCACTCTTGTTTCTTTTTTTCAAATGATACTTTTTGAATTTAATTTCTTTTATGATTCAGTTCTATCATAAGAATCCATTGATATCATTCTCAACTCTAAGAAACCAATACTTTAGGAGATATGATTTGTCAAACTTTGAACAAGAGCGCCAAATACCCTATCCACGGGGTTTTCCTCATTTTCTATATTTCCCCAATATCTCTAACAATATAGATCCAATAGAGTTCAAATCTAGAAAGTGGCTGCAAAATTAGTTTTGAAGCGATATCTGACGA
This sequence comes from Halyzia sedecimguttata, assembly GCA_937662695.2. Classification (NCBI taxonomy): domain Eukaryota; kingdom Metazoa; phylum Arthropoda; class Insecta; order Coleoptera; family Coccinellidae; genus Halyzia; species Halyzia sedecimguttata. The sequence continues at coordinate 65,509,270 of OW569413.2, read as the reverse complement.
TTTCAGACGATCCTCACGAAATTATGCACTAGTGTTATTGTTGGTATTGTTCAACTAACTACCTAGTTTCATTTTGATCAAATAAGCATTTTTTAGGTCATTGGGAAAACTAAAGTTCGGATGGAACTCCGAAACAACTCGGTGAATTTTGCCCATAAACAAACTTAATCGGCGTATTTAGAATCAAGTCTGACTTTGGATTCTTCATCAGTGGGTAGAAACTAATCGTTTGAGACCATTTTCGGTGAAAAATTCGAAAATGACAGATATTTGGACAAATTGATAGGCACTCCGTACATAGGATAAAGCGGGTTCAAAATAGCAGCGTGTATTAATGTTTCAGAGCGTCGTTGGAGCTTTGCGCCAAAAGTCAAGGGTAAATTCCGTGTACATCGACACACGCAAGATTCCTTATCCGAATCGCACTGTATGTATTTAAAGTATATCATGAATTGAGGTAATCTCGAGGAAGTAATTCACATTATGTAATCAGGAAATAAACGTTAAATTTTTTCGTTAATTCACAAATAAAAGAGTTATCTGAAGACCTTGGTCTAATATATTTCGGAAGATCTTAATGAGCATATCGGTTCTCAATTTAGTAGGTAAAAGATAACGAGTTCAAACAGATGGAAACGTGACTCAGTATATAAATCACCATTTCAGGACAAATAGAAAAAAACACTTACTACATAGTTGAACGTTATAATCATGAAGGCGTTACTCATTTTCGGATTAATTTCCCTATAATAAAAAGTGTAGGCGCCTATTCCTAGGAAGTTCCTCGTAATGATGGAAATAATCTTTAAACACTTTTATTTTTCCCACCCTTTAATCTATGATGACATAATCTGCACCTTCTATTTTATCGTTTGAGATTGATTTACTTGTTGAGAACGGTAATGCGAAATCATCTACGGAAGTAAATCGAATCGGAGAAAGGGCTGATTTTACTAAGAAACATTATAAAAACGCTGATGTCGGGTCAGGACCTTCAGCGTGTTCGTTTATGTAATGATCAATATATTTGACTGATTTTTAATACCGTTCATTGTTTAAATTTATGGATATTAGAAACTCGTTATATATAGAAAACAATTCTAAATTAACCATTGACGATTCACATAGATTTTTGTCCAGTTCACAATATTTTTAGAGTTGGTTAAATTTAATTGTAAATACGCTTCTCAGCAACTCCGCACAAAGACGAAGTTTTATTTTCTATTGATATTTTATTTTTAACAGAAAGTTACTGGGTTAAACATTATATAATACTCGTCCAACTGCTTATCTCGGAAAATTCGTACTTTTTGTATATGAATCGCTCTAGTAAACTTATTTGAAATAACAATTTACATCAGTGCGCAAAAATGCAGGTTGGAAAACCATGGGAAATATTTTTCCTTTTTTTGCATATAACTTTTTCAAAAATTGAATAATTAATAACCTAACGGAAGTTGTTTTGGTGACTATACAATGTAGCTGTCAGCATGAATATGATTGCAACAAGAAAATTTTATTTGAACTAGGTTTTTCGACATTTCTTCGAATTTTCACAAATCTTTTATCATAGAAAACAAATAACTGGTGTTGATATTGAACTAATGATTGATTTTCATGACAAAATTCTATTACAATCAAAAATTATGCTAGATGCTAGGATTTTGCAGCAAGATATGCATTCTTGTGACCCTTAGATGTGAATTGTATATGAAAGATTATAATGGCGAAAATACGAATAGGAGCTACTTTGCACTAGAATGTTACTACAACCAAGTTCAAACAAAATTTTCTAGCTACAATAATATTCATGTTCAAAAAATATATTGTCTAGTCACCCAAAAGAAATCCGTTAGGTGATTATTCAATTTTTTGAAGAGTTATGAGCAAAAAAAGAAAAAATATTTCTGGTGGTTTTTCGACCTGAATTTCGAACATTGATATAAATTGGAATTTCAAAGCCTAGAACGTTTCATACAAGAACTTTGAATTTTCCGAGAAAATCGTAATTTTTATTAAAAAATGGCGATTTCCGCTCTAACCGGAAATCACACTTGGCCGAATTGTATATCATTTGTTATCATTTGTGATGCACAAACATTTTGTAAGAAATAAAATTCGGAAATATTAACAGTAAAGAAAAGTCACTCTTGGTGCAGAGTTTTTGGGATGCATTGTATAATAAAGGAGAAAAACCCCCTAAAATTGTCCTCAAATACCAGAGAATATATGTGATTCTTCTTGGATTCCTGCAAAAATGTCACTCTACTCGATCCAATCCTAAATAAACGGAATGTCCGTTTGGGAAAAAAAGGTGCTCGAAGCGCTATTTATTCGTTCAGATCTTATCAGAATTCTTCTATACACTGAATACTTTTTTCTGAAATTTTTTAAACACACTTTGCACTTTATCACCAAAAAAATTGAAACCACACGAAAATTTTATCCTGTCTTTCTTCAGGAATATTTGCATTTCTCTCCATCTCGTCTTCAAAATATTTCATAATGTCCTTCAGTGGTTTAGATGCCTAATGATTTTGATGAAGAAAAGCTCAATTTATTTTCACATAAAATAGTTATGAAACTGATATTTCAGATTTCTCATTTCATAATTGCCCTTTCCAAATTCTGTAAATATTAACGAGATTATGAAGTTAAAAAAAATTCACTTACTGAAATACAATACACTTATTTGTCGCCGCCGGTGCATTTCGACATCAAATCTACTCCGGAAATATCAAGTTGTTTTTTTCGGAAGTTTTTGTGCCCACGGACAGACTGAAAGAATTGAATTTGACTACGAATTCTTAATCAGTAAGTCAAATTCAATCTCTCAAAAATCAAAGTTGGGTTTGAGATTGAAAAATATTTATATTATGTTGTAAATTTCCAATGAGGTCTCAGTTAATTTGATTGTCTAATATATGGTTTCCCTTAATGATTATTTTTATTCTCATCGCCTCAAATGAATTCAGAAACGAAAACGATAGTATGCTCGAAAATTCCGTTTCAAACTTAATTTTGATATTGAATATAACTGTGTGACGTCGCAATTACGAATGAAGGGCTTTAAAATCCAGGACTGCTGTGAGGTTTACATATTTAGTTGTTGAATTCATAATTGAACCACTATTCATTTACACCTCTCAATACAAATTCATTCTGACTAATACTTTTTTTCGGATTTGGCAACTGTGTTAGGTACCTTATTGATTGTATCAGGTATCAGGACAATCAATTGAAATAAAATGTCACTGACGAGTGACGTCACAGGGTTCCCGCTTATTCTGATCGTTTCAATTCCATAGTTTTCTTTTCCGTTTTCAACAATTTTATCATGAATAAATTGATGAAATAAAAAATTGATAAATGAATAACGAGTGAGAATCCGATATTTAGAATTATATTTTTCCTGAAAATTAGTGGAATGACCTTAATTTTACCAATCAAAAGCATGATAAAACTGAAAGTATCTGCGAAATTCAATATTTCAGAATCTATCTGTCAGATGCCGCTGAAATTCTTCACAAACACTCGAGCCGAATTTTATTTTCCGAACATTTTCAAAAAATCCGATCCGATCGCATTGAAATCGAGTACTCAGTTACAAAAATGTGGGAAAGCTCTGTGGACAGGGGCTTTGGCGTTCTGGTCAAACTACTAGCGATTAATTATTCAAACTTTGACAAATCATATCTTCGAAAGTATTAGTTTCTCAGGCTTGGGAATTATATCAATGGATACTTATGATATAGCTGCATCATAAAAGAAATTCAATTCAAATATCATAAAAGAAATTAAATTCAACAAGAGCGCAAAGAAGACGGCTTAAGGGTTCATGTAGTATTTCGTGAGGGTGTGTAAGGCTTGAATAGGCCAAATAACATGCGGGCAAAAATTCCCGAATTCACGTCAGTGCACTTAAAAAAAATATATTTGATCTGGCAATGATCCCAGTCATTAGTCATCATTTAATTCTTTTCATCTTCTGAGAATTAATTTAATATGATTTAATTCAATTGATAACCAATAGAAAGGAAAATATATTTTTTCAAATACGGATATTTCATGTCTTGTTTTTAATTGATATATAAAATTGTGGAGATGCATTTTCTCAAAGGATATAAATTGAGCGCAGCACAACTCCATAACATCCTGATTAACTACATTTATATGACAGAAACAATTTCTATTAGCACATATAATATAATACAATAAGTATTCGACACAATGTATTTCGATGCCGATTGCTGTCCGCACCGGGCGCTGAAAAACAATTTGACCATCCGTTCCAATCAACCCTTTTCCATATTTTCCATAAATCTTAACACCTTCCTTCTCATCACAAACCGCCTAATATGAAGATGTCTAAGTTGGCTACGATGGAAACATAAAAACGTTATTGTAGAAATCTTTACAACCACGGCAGTCGTGTAATTTTCACCTGGTTAATTATAAGGTGCACAACTAGAAAACGATTTATTATAAGTCAGATGTTATGAGTGGCCATAACAAAAACTCCACTACATAATAATATATAATATTCCACCGTACAAAACGTTGCAACTGCCAGGGCCGTAATTGGGCATGCACTACCGAGGGTCAAAATTCGGAGTGAAGTGCTGCATCATTGTTTAGTTGACCTGTGAAAGAATACACGAAATATTTTAGGTCACCCTTCGATAGAAATTAATATCTGAGAACCCATAGATCTTTCGCAAATATTTCAATTAGTCCAATTTCTATACCTTTTCAAGCTCAATTTCGGAAAAAATAAAAGCAATTTCTGAAATAGTAAAACCAATTTCGGAAAAAGTCAATCCAATTTCGGACAAAATATTCAGATTTACCCAGTACAATTTTTTGTCCATTAGACTCATTTTCGGTATGTTCGTTATAAATATCTTCTTTCTTATTATTTCAACTCGTTAAGATTAAACTCCAGGAAATATATTTATCGACTAATTGCAACCTTCCACCTACCTACTCGGTGGGGTTTGGGGCATTGTGTCTGGTGGTTCGGTTTATATTTTTCAGTAGGTATTTCGGAAATATCGGTGTATCTTTTAGGGAAATGACTTGTTCAACATAAAAACTTTGACAAATCATATCTCTGAAAGTATTGGTTTCTCAGAGTTTGGAATGATATCAATGGATTCTAATAATAGAACTTCATCATAAAAGAAATTAAATTCAAACATCATAAAATAATTTAAATTCAACAAGAGTGCCAAAAATTATTAAGTAAAACTAACAGACCAATTCTACCGAATAACGAACTTATTTGAGATATTTATTCCTCATCTACTATGAAAATTATATTTTATCAATTGAAACTTAGCGAATATTCTAGTTTTCTTTTTACTGGAGATAATCTGAACTCAATGTCTTTAACTCAGCAAAGTATATATATATATATATAAGAAAATAGGATAACGCGGATAAGTTTATTAAAATGGAAAAGTATAACGGGTAATTCCGCAAAAGGAGCAGAGATAAACATTCTGCTGGTACCTGCCGACACGTGTTTCTGCTAGTTGGCTTCTTCAGGACAGGGCAACCAAGAAACCAAGAAAAGGTGGTGTCGCCTGTTTTTCAGTTATCTTTCCACCTTTTCTTGGTTTCTTGGTTGCCCTGTCCTGAAGAAGCCAACTAGCAGAAACACGTGTCGGCAGGTACCAGCAGAATGTTTATCTCTGCTCCTTTTGCGGAATTACCCGTTATACTTTTCCATTTTTATATATATATACATATAATAAGAAAATAGGATAACGCGGATAAGTTTAATAAAATGGAAAAGTATAACGGGTAATTCCGCAGAAGGAGCAGAGATAATCATTATGCTGGTACCTGCCGACACGTGTTTCTGCTAGTTGGCTTCTTCAGGACAGGGCAACCAAGAAACCAAGAAAAAGGTGGAAAGATAACTGAAAACAGGCGACACCACAACAGGAGCGAGCAACCAATTTGTGCCTTCAGCTCTAGGACCTCCAATTTGGAGGTAAACTATGGCATCGGCACGAAGGAAGCATAAGCTACCTGTGCGATGCGACCTAAACCCGAGGATATTTAATAAGAAAATAGGATAACGCGGATAAACTTATCCGCGTTATCTTTCCACCTTTTTCTTGGTTTCTTGGTTGCCCTGTCCTGAAGAAGCCAACTATCAGAAACACGTGTCGGCAGGTACCAGCAGAATGATTATCTCTGCTCCTTCTGCGGAATTACCCGTTATACTTTTCCATATATATATATATATATATATATATATCATCATCATCATATGGATTATCATCATCATATGGATTATAAAAGAGCTATCTACGATAGCTGAGTATTCAGTTGGTCATTTTGCATCCAATCATACTTAGTTTGATATTACATCTCTTATCTGTAGATGAGATGACAATGATAAAATATATGAACACAGGTTACATTCATAGATACGGCCGTTAATTTTCGACACAGCATTCTGTGAAATCATAGAGTTATTATATTATATTAAAAATTTGAAAAATCATATCTCCGGTAGTATTAATTTGTTAAAGTTGAAAATGACATCAATGGATTTTTATAATGAAACTGCATCTTAAAAAAAATTGAATTCAAAAGTTTTAGTGTAAAAAAAAAAATTTTTTCGTTACTCCGAAACCATTAGGCCGATGTTGCCCAATAATGAACTCAACCGAGATATCTATCTCCCAAACCTACTCTGAAAATAATTTCAACTATCTAGCTCATTCTGTTCGAGAGTTATCGTGTCTACAGCCGGACCGGCCAGCCGGACATTTGGGCAAATTGATAAGCACTTTGTTCCGAGGAACAAGAGCGCCAACTCTCAAATGAAATTACTAGTTTCCTATCCTATCACTATGTTTTATTAAGGTCTAACAGTGACTCGGGTTTCGTAGTACGGTAGTACTATTTCATTTTGAAACTGGTGTATTTCAAGTTGTGCAACAAGGTATTTAAATGTATTCTGTAGGCTTATTTCTTGAGAATTTCGAAAAGTGGGGAATTCCTTAGGTACGTCTGTTCGTTTAGAAGTATTCCTGTCGGGTTATTCAGGTACTTTTATTCTTTTTGCAAATGAACTATCACAAAGTAACGGACTACTCTATCTATTATTTTTCATCGAAATTTCAACACTTGATTCTTGATTTCCGTACAAGAGAATAGCATAACTGAATCTTCCAACCAGTTTATATACGTGAAATATTTCCATGGTACCAACAGAGGAAAAATTTTCTTCAACAGTCGCCAGGTCTTTGGAATTATTGAATTCACATAATATCTTCTCAAATTCATTATTTTTCCCAAGAAAATTCACATTGGAAAAAATACGTAATTACTACGACTTCTATGTGTAGAGAGGACAACGTTGCGTAGTTATCTGACAGGAAAATGAGCAAAACCTAACATTTTCAAAATATACACGGTGAAATATGCCAAAATGTCATGGCCTACCGGGAGAATTTATTAAAGTGGATGGAGTATGTTTTTTTGCGACTTTCATGTTTGTTTTCAGAAATGGAAATGTGAAATGAAAATATTCAGTATTCATCACTGAAATTGGAATATACAGTAACTCATTGAAAACTTGCTCCATTTTGATATGTTATGGGTGTTATGACATAGCTTTCGCAATAGGCGGATATTTGGATTTAAAACAGGTATAAGAAACCACTTATTATAACTTTTAAAAACCATTCGATGAACACTTTAGAATATCTCCCAGTTCCTCTGGCTCGAACTTCAACCACAAAAACGCCCACGTATATGACGCGTGCCCTAATTCCTCATGGCACGTCCTGCGACCCTAAATATTGGGAGTCCGTCCCTGGAAATCATTAAACGCAGATTCCTAGCAAAGTACCGGCTATCGGATGACAAGGGGTGACGAAATAAAACCAGAAACGAGCGACTCCCGTCCAAAGGTAGCTGCAGACACCTTTGCAGGGCAGATGGGGCCCATCTTAACAATTACAGTGGGGTATCCCGTGCTATGCTGTTGAAATTGCATCTGGTCCCGGAACTTGGTTCTTGTATTATTGTGCCGTACCTGAACCTGCCATTATTTCGGGCCACAGATTCGACAAGAATGGTCGAATATTTGAAAGTTAGATGTCGGTTACAAATGGCATGTGTAACACATGAGCTTGAAGTTGAACGTATAATTTGATCAGTATCTCGGAGCTTAAGCGATTCGAAGGGGGTGCCCTCTATTTTATTCTTAACGGAATGGGTTGTAATGTTCAAGCGTTTTGGCGCTCTTGTTCCTCGGTACAGAGTGCATATCAATTTGTCTAAATGTCTGTAATTTTCGAATTTTTGGATGAAAATGGTCTAAAACGATTTGGTTCGACTCACCGATCAAGAATCCGTGGTCGAAATCAATTCTGTCCGGCTGGTCCGACCAGTCGATCCAGCCGGCCGTAGGCACGATAACTCTCGAAAGAAAGGAGTTAGAGGATTGAAATTAGCAGGGTAGATTAAGAGCATTAATATCTCGCACGAGTTTGTAATCGAGAGAAATCCACCAAGTGGTTTCGGAGCTATGGCCGTTTTTAGTCAAAACATTTTTTGAATATTTCCGGAATCGATCACTTGATCTATCAGAAATTTTGCATCAAATTGTAGAATCGTGAGCTTCATATACATGCGAAGTTTTGAATTGATCGTATTGATCGTAAGTGTAAAAAAAAATTTCAAAACTTTTTAAATCTTGTTTCCACAATAACTCTCGAACAGAATAAGCTAGGCAGTTAAAATTTTCAGAATAGGTTTGGGAGATAAATATCTCGATTAAGTTCGTTATTGGGCAAAACCGACCTGATGGTTTCGGAGGAACGAAAAAAAAATTTTTTTTGCATTACAAATTTCGAATTAATTTTTTCAAGATGCAGTGTCACCATAAAAATCCACTGATATAATTTCCAACTCCAACAAGCTAATACTTTCGAAGATATAATTTTTCAAAATTTCAATAATAAATCGTACATCCATGTTTTCAGTTTTCACAGAATGCTATAATTATTCTATCTATGAATTATTATATGATATGTGTTCATACTCGTACACGTCATCTTGTTTTCCTATAAGAGAGAGTCAAATTCATTTCAACCATCGTAGAATTATGAGGATTTTAATATGATATTACACTTTTGGTGATATTTTAATGCCCTTGGATAGTCCATATGATGATGGAAATATATACTTTGTTAAGTTTATCAGAATGGGTTCAGAATATCTCCAGTAAAAACAAAACTCAAATATTGGCTAACTTTCAATTGATATAATATAATTTTCAGAGTGGATTTGAGGAATGAATATCTCGGGTAAGTTCGTAGTTTTTGGCGCTCTTGTTTGAATTTAATTTCTTTCATGATGCAGTTATATTATATTCGAATTTAATTTCTTTCATGATGCAGTTCTATCATAAGAATCCATTGATATCATTCCCAACTCTGAGAAACCAATAATTTCGGAGGTATGATTTGTCAAAGATTGAACGTCAAAGATTGAGCGCCAAAGCTCCTGCCACAGGGCTTTACCACTTTTTTGAATTGAACGATGGTGATTTTCATTCGATGCAAATCCACATTTAATCAAATATAAAATTTTGTATTTAATTTCAATTTTTTACAAAGAACTAGGAGGAAACGGTATATATCGATGTTACATTGGACTAAATGTGTCCAATAGAGATGAGTAGACAATAGAACATGCTCGCAAAAGCTCCAAACTTCACGTCTGTTAAACCAATATTATAATTGATTAAATTAATATGAATTATTGATAATTTTCAACCCTTCATTGAAGGAATCGATGATATGAAAATTAATATTTTGGAAGAAATCAAAACAGATTCTTCTGGCAGATAGTAATAGTGGGAATACATTAACATTATTTTGGAACCTGTATACACATCGGTAATAGGAAAATTTTAATTCTACCAACAAATGGTCGTAAATTTCACACCTATAAATCTGTATTCAAAATGTACAGATTATATCTATTTGTGTATATTTCTACTGAGTTTTTAAGGAATTTCTTAAAATTTTATCCTCCGAAGTTCATACGTTAGATAATAGTAAATTCTAAAACAAGTTGCAGAATGGGCTCCTATTCAAACACGAATGCGAAATTCGAAAACGAGCGACGAAGGAGCGAGTTTTCGAACGCATGAGTGTTGGAATTGCCTTCTGCAACGAGTATTACACGATATTTTCTCTATTTCAGGCAAGTTTTGTAAAATGTTGAAATTTAATGAAAAATTCGGATTATACATCCTAGTTACTTTTGTATTGTATCTTGGCAGTTGGTGTGACTGTTACGAAAGTTGACAGATTACGGAATTTGAATTTGAATCGTACGTAAGGCTTGGAGATCAGATTCAAAATACTTTCCTAATAGCATGAATGATTCAAAACTAGCAAGACGAAAATGTCTAGTACCTTATTTTTAATGAAAATAAAACTTTTTCTCTCAACAATTATTTAACTATATGCAGATTATATTATATTGACAATTGACGTGTGATGAAATTTGATGGGATCGAATGTCAGTGCTGACTACCACAAAACGAACAATATAACTAGAAACAATGCGGGAATGAGTTCATTCATGTTTTTAGTGCTTTAATGAACTCATTACGATACTGAAATAGAGAAAACTAGTTTTTGGTTTCTTATCATATCGACAAATGTATATTAATATATTTTGTATCTGTTGGTCTGTATATATTTGCAACAACAGGTGACGTTTTTGAAGGAGCTTCGAATCAACTATACATAAATTATCTGATATGCGTTGATGAAGATATAAATCAACAGCATTAAGCCGTTAGTCACAATCACAAATCAGTACATTGGCAAAATATCAATAATAATCGTTCGTTCGTCAATTGAAGCAAATATTGTCATCAATTCGAACAGTAACTAATGTAATTTATGCCACCTTATTTCAGGATTGTATATAGGCAAATAGCCATTGTTGTTCATCAAGATCACCAAAGTAACTACTGTTGAAAAACATTGAAATAGTATCAAGGTGTACCCAACCGCCGTCCCCAGTTAGCACATGTATAAATGGCCCCAGAAGGCTACAGGAAGACCTTAAAACAGCCAACAATGACTGGAGGAAAAGGAAACAGAAAAAATTAATTAATATAGGGGAACCCAAATATAGTACAGACTCCGAACGAGAAAAAACCTGCTCGAATCATCTTTCGAAATCTAGTCGTGCCATACCTCAACACATGCGGAGTTGGGCCCCTGTAAGGGCGGAAAGGGAGGGCCGATCCTCATACGAAGAGGGTGCCGTACCGGCCTAACGGTCTCCGAGAGCTGCAGCTGCCCTCATACGCGTGCCTTCGGTCCCTTATTCCAGCGCCCTTTGTGCTTCATGCACCTTGTGCCTTACCATACATCTTGCACTTTGCCTTTTCGCTATTATATTCGCAGGGTTGAATCTCTCTAGGTATATACGGTAGGTAAACGATGAAAAACATAACTATTTGTGTGTCTGAATGGCCCTGGATGCACCTTGAAAAGGGCGCCAATTCTGAGGTGCCAAAGCCAGAAGTTTCGACACTGATATTTGTTTCCGGATCCATTGCAAGTTCGGTTTGAATGAAATATGAAATCAGAGTAGATATGGAAATATTTACTGACACTTATCATTCATAGTTCATTTGAGATTACAATTCTCATCAGTTATGAGAACGGACAATTGTCGAAGGCAAAAGCTGCTGAAACTAGTGGACCATCAGCAAAAAATAATAACAGATTTTACGCGAAATAACTATCATTATCATCTTTAATAAAATTCTCTCATATTAAACTCACGGTCAAAAATTATAAAAACACTGACGTGAGGTCAGGCGCTTTGGCGCATTCGTCAAATTTATGGATATTCGAAATCCGATATACCCTGATGAATCAAAATTCCTAATGGTCTAATGCATATTTCTACCATATCTAGGAAGAAAGCACTGACGAGAAGTCAGGAGCTTTTGCGCGTATGTTCTATTGTCCATTCTCCTGTACTGGACACTCTTAATCGAATTTGCCATGGTAAATCATTGCTTGAACCAAGTTTTTTTCCTAATTTTTTAAAAATGTTATGGGGGTACGGTTCTCACAAAATTTTACACACATCTTTATGTCGATATTCTGCAACAAGTTCAAGCTTCAATTCGATTGAGTCTATATTTTTTGAGTTATCTAGGAAATAATATTCCAGGTGGGCATAACTCCGGAACCGAAGGACCGATTATACCTAAAAACGAATATAACTCTCCCATTGGGATGTGCAACCTACCCTGAAAATTGAAGGTCTCTATCTCCTTTCGTTTCAAAGTTATGGAGGCAACGGTAACCCATCTATAGCTACTGAATTCGCACAAGGCTGCTTGGATCTCCAACAAGATAGATCCGATGGTTTTCAAACTTGGAACTTGGCAGTATAGTTAGGTTTTAAAGGCTCTTGCAAAATTTCAGCGATGTCGAACGAGTAGTTTCTGATATATATAATTTTTTTCAATGATTTTTTCAACATTTTCTAGTGATACGATCGTCACAAAATTTCTCAAGAATTTTTGCGTTGGCATTCTACAATTGATGACCATGTTTGAATTAGATCAGTTTCATATTTTTCTAGTTATTGAGGAAATAACAACCAAATTTCAGATGGCTCTAATTCCAAAACAGTTTGGCCGATTACACCTATAAACAAACTCAAATATCTCATTCAGATGCGAAACCTTACCCGAAAATTTCAAGTAGCTATCTCTATCCGTTCTCAGGTTATCGTGACATAAATAATGTTTTTTGACATTTTTCAGTGATACGATTCTCACAAAATTTCACAAACGCCCTTAGGCTTGTATTTTACAACTACTCACCATGTTTCAATTCGATCGGACTTGTATTGGTTGAAAACAAAATTATTACTCGGAAACCATTAGACTGATTGTGTCCATTAATGAACTTGTCCGTCGTATTGGGATACGCCACCTACCCTGAAAATTTCAAGTCGCAATCTCTTCCCGTTCTCAAGTAATCGTGGCAACAGACGGACGGCCGGCCGGCCGGACAGAATCATATTTGACCTCGAATTCTTCATCAGGGAGCCGGCCGGACAGAATGAAATTTTACCTCAAATTTTTCTTCAGGGAGTCCAACCCAATCGTTTGGGACCATTTTCGGCAAAAAATTCTAAAATTAGAGAGATTTGGGCAAAATGATAACGCGATGTTCCCCAGAACATACGCGCAAAGAGAAATGAACGTGGAAAATCCTCTAATGTCAAAAATATATACATTTTCCAATAATTTTTTGTATACTTGAATATCCTAATAGCTCTACCAATAAAGCGTTTCTATTTAAGTTCGTTCCTTCAAACATGAGAAAACCATAACGACAACAATATTTGCTTACTGTAATCTACTTCATAATATTAATAGTGAAACAAATTCATAGCAACAAATAAATTGTTTACTTAGATATGTCATCAAGTAATCCACTAGAGAAACTTAGAAATATAGGATTTAGAGGTGCTGAAATCATATTTACTTGAGAGACAAAAGTATATGAAGATAGGGTTCTCAAAGAGTAGTATGATGAACGTAGAATGTGGTATGCCGCAGTGGTCCATATTGGGACCTCAGCTATATTCTGAGAGCCTAAGATGCCTCTGATTCAGTGGGAGATATTATATGTTTGCAGATGATACTGCTTTTGTCTTTAATGGATATAAAAACGATTTCTCCAGCTGATAACAGATAAATATTTGAAATTGTACTCGGACTGGATTCTCAAAAATCACTCAAAATTAAATTTAGATAAAATGAAGTTTATGTTATATAAACAAAAGACCTTGTGTACCGAGGCCCTCCCTACAAATAAATAACATCATCATAGGAAATGTCTCCACAATCTTTATCTCGGTTTGTACCTGGATGACAAGTTTTCAAGGAATGCCCATGTAAATGAACTTATATAAAATATATCTACCATGATAGTAATTATTTAAAAATGCGGAGATTTTTTATCAAATCAAACCAAGATAAATATTTCTTTTTTATGTCAAGATTGAGACATATTTTGCCTGTGTGGGGGGGGACCTATGGTATAACAGAGTCCAAAAGAGTACACACTACTCAAAACAAAGTGATAAAGGTGTTGTTTAAACGAGATGGGTTCACTCCGACTGAACAATTATACTCTAAACTTAGCATTACTCAGTTGGATACCAGATTAAAATTTGAACAAGCTGAACTTATTTATAAAATTGTGAATAAATAACAAAACTCCAAAGAGGAGATTGAATTTTTTTAAGATATACATACATATATTATTATACTAGAGGTAGGGACAACACATTCTACGAAAAAATTAAAACTAATAAGGGACTAAAAACCCCAATATACCAAGCATGTATTTCGTTTAATAATATGCCTACATACATATTCATATAAAAACACACAACAAAATGATTAATTCAATGAATTATTGTAGGACCTCCATGAAATATATGAAAAAATGTGGGAAAGCCCTGTGGACAGGAGCTTTGACGCTCTGGTTCAAAATTTGACAAATCATATCTCCGAAACTATTTGTTTATCAGAGTTGGGAATGATATCAGTGAGTTCTTGCAATGGAACTGCATCACAAAAGAAAAAAAGTGTCATTAAAAAAAATAAGAGTGGCAAAAATTATTAATCCGCAACCACCAGACATAACGAACTTATCCGAGATATTCATTTCTCAAATCTACTCCGAAAATTATATTATATCAACTGAAACTTAGCCAATATTCCAGTTTTATTTTTAGTGGAGTTATTCTGAAGCCAATTTGATTAACTTACCAAAGTATATATTTCCATCATCATATGGATTATCCACGGCCATTATATTATCACCCAAAAATTATTATATCCTATAATTCTCATCATTCTACGTTAGCTGAGGTTACTTCATCGATCATTCTGAATTCAATCATACTTTGTTTTCTAGATCAGGAGCTTTATACATATACGTACGTTAATTTTCGATTACAGTATTCTGTGCCACCATAGAATTATAACGATTTACATATTATTGAAATGTTATCTCCGAAAGTATTAGCTTGTTGAAAATGATATCATATCAGTGGATTCTTATGGTGTACTGCATCTTAAGAAAATTGAATTTGAAATTTGTAATGTAAAAAAAAAATTTTTGTTCGTTAACGAAACTCCGGAACGAACCTAACCGAGATATTTATCTCCCAAACCTACTTTGAAAATGTCAACCGTCTAGCTCATTCCGTTCGAGAGTTATCGTGTTAACGGCTGGCCGGCCGCACAGAATCGATTTTGATCACGTATTCTTGATCAGTTAGTTGAAGCAAATCGTAAGACCATTTTCATCCAAAAATTCGAAAATTTCAGAGATTTGGGCAAAGTGGGCAATCTGGTCCTAGGAACAAGAGCGCCAAAAATAATGGAAATTAAAAATGAATACAAAATTATAGAGCTATGGAAGAAAAAAACTTTATTATAATTAAATTACTTAATTCACTCCGCTTTGGACAACCCATCCTTTTTACAAGAGGAACATAAGAGTAAAAGCTCCTGACTTCACGTCGTTGCTTTACTCAAGTTTTTATTTTTTTCTAGTCCTCAACAGTACCTATGTAGAAATTATATTCCGATTAAATAAATCTGCCTGGTCTCTTTGTCCATAGTTTAGGATTAAAAGCCCAGGGGAAAATGTATTAATACAAACATGTGGGAAAGCCCTGTGGACAGGAGCTTTGGCGCTCTTGTTTAAACTTTGACATTTCATCTCCAAAATTATAGGTTTCTCAGAGTCAGGAATGATATCAATGGCTTCTTATAATATAACTGATTCATAAAAGAAACTAATTTAAAATTAGATTACGAACTTATACGAGATATTCATTCCTCAAATCTACTCTGAAAATTATATTACATATATCAATTAAAACTTAGAAAATATGGCAGTTTTGTTTTTACAGGAGATATTCTGAACCCAATTTGATTATGTATCTTACCAAAGAATATATTTCATCAATTGAAACTTAGCCAATATTCCCGTTTTGTTTCCACTGAAGATATTCTGAACTTACCAAATTATCTATTTCCATCATCATATGTATTATTGAAGGGCATATAGGGAGGGGTAGTTATAATATCCTATAGTTGCTCATTTTGCGTTCAATCATACTTTGTTTGAACACAGATAGAACACAGACATATAGTCTGTGAAAACATAGAATTATGATGTATTATTGAAATTTTGAAAAATCATATCTCCGAAAGTATTAGCTTGTTAGAGTTCAAAATGACAACAATGTATTCTTATGATAAAACTGCATGTTAAAAAAAAATTTAATTCGGAATTTGTAATTAAATAACGTAATAACGTAATTTAATAACGAACTTAACCGAGATATTTATCTCTCAGACCTACTCTGAAAATTTCAACTGTCTAGCTTATTCCGTTCGAGAGTTATCGTGTCAACGGCCGGCCGGCCGGACGGCTGGCCGGACAGAATAGATTTTGACCCCGGATTCTTGATCAGTGAGTCGAACCAAATCGTTCAAGACCGTTTCAGCCAAAAATTCGAAAATTACAGACATTTGAGCGTCAAAAATTGAATTTCATACCACGAATATTTTTAGGTCGACTTATATATAGGTCGGAAAGTGTATTTCTGGCACTATACATTATCAAAAAATCTTTACCGAAATAGTCTACGATCAATATACTCCGCGATATATGGACAAATATATGGTGTAAGATGGTATATTTTGAAATGAAGAATGCCTTTACGCAAAAGTTATCGGTGTTTAAAATTTCATCCTCATTTATAATGACTACGATATCTCGTCCTTCCAATTTCGTAAATATTTCGTAACAAAGCATAATATGATGAAGCTCTGAGGTTATAGTTTACTTTTACGAAGGAACTATTGAACATGTGTAAAAATTTCACGGTCTGCATTCAGTCGAAGACGAAGTCGTCACCTCCATTGAGTTAAACATGTTTCAGTTTCTACATTACGCTCCATAAAAACTGAACACTCCACCTGGTAAATCTACCAAATTTTTTCAACAATTCAGGGGTAACAAGTCAGGATCTGTTGGTTGTAAAAACCTATTCTAATGAACCTGTTCCGTCCATATGGTAGATATTTTGAAGCGAGTTACTCGAAGAATTTATAATGGACACAGGTGTTCATTTCCCTTCAAAATTCTATTCATAAAATATGCTGCGAAACTTTCTCTGATATGCAAACTGGTCTTCAATCACTAATGGGAGGCAAATACGTGTTTAGTTAAGAAAAAATATCACGAGGGGTAGAAAGAATTCGAAATGAGATGGACGGTAGGTACTGCAGTTCATACAAGTGTAATACCTAGATGTATAATACCGGGTGATTTATTTAACCTGGAATTTTATTTTAACTCTTAAACTACGCATCGCAGAGAAAAAATTGTGGAGACCAAAGTTGGATATCTCTTAAGGGCGCATCCGGTAGTATTGAATCCTGCCGAATCCCTGTAGGTGAGGAGGGGGTAATTTTAAAATCTTAAATGGTAACCTCTATTGTGTTTGGCAAAATCAAATTTGATGACAAAAAATCCATACATATGATATGTCCGTAAAATTTTTGTAACTTTCTGTTTCGAAAAAAACTAGAGGAAAAGCATAAAAAACACCAAACAAACATGTTTTTAGAAATAATTAACGGGCAACTCTATTATTTATGGAAAAATTAAATTCGAACTATGATATGTACGTACATTTTTTATTAATTTTCGATAGATAACGTTGTACCCAGAAGTAAGAAAGCAAGAGGAAAAGCAGAAAAATCACCAAACAAACATGTATTTAGCAATTCTTCACAGATTGCCAGTTGATGATAGTAATGATTGCTAAATACAAGTTTTAGGTAATCATTAAAGGAAACTTTGGGGGGTATACCTATTCATTATTAAATGGTTACTTTCTGGGTTTTCTCTCCCAAACACTGAAAAATGTCTATAATATAAAAAGCGTAGAAATGTACCATGTACAATATTTTGTATTCAAAATATCGAAAATGTTGCAAGAAAAAAAATATCAGTTTCTTAGCACCCCTCCTCCGGTATTACCAGTCACTGACTCGACCTGAACCATTTGTTATAGTTCATTTCATAATACAAAATCAACTTCAGGGAGCTCACTTTAACTACAAATTTCGAAAACAGAGCTTTTCAGAATATAGGTTTCTATAAAGTTTTCGACCTGTTTTTTGACGTAGAATATATCATTAAACATTTTTATCTTAATTTCGGGGCACCTGTAAAAATGTACTATAGTGAAATATATGGTTAACACGGATCGGTCGTATAAAAAAAATTTAAGGGACTTATTCTAGAATTGTATGCAAATATATTTAACATTCAAAAACGGTGAGTTTTCGATGTGGATCTATACAAGGTGATTTCAAATTAAACGGGAACCTTGAAGGAGGTGTTAGTTTGAGTCATTTGCTGTCGTTCCAGCCATAGACATAATATCAGGAATATAGTCTAAGGTTTTAGCCATAATTATTGATAACCGAAAATCAACAGTACCCAGATATTTGAGATCTTGTGATTTTCAAAAGAGATCTCACCTTAGTTCATTTCTCGTCAATTTTTTCTACGTTGACCAAATGATTATAATTTTGGATTATTTTTGTCAGAAGAAGTAAAAAGTAAAACTATGCTGTATTGGATGATGAAAAAGAATTAGAATGATTTGAAAGAAAAATAACGAATTAAATATCTTTTTATTGCAACTAAACTCGAAATTGCATTAGAAATTGTATTGATAAATTATTTTCGAAATGACCTTCACCATCCCTTATGCAAATACGTGCCCTCTTTCTAATTGCTTCAATTGTTACTTTCCGCCTGAAATTTACTCTCGCTGCCTTTTGATTACACATTCACTGTATTTTATGCCGGTCGTTCAAAAGGTGAAAAAGTGAATGCATTCTAACGAAAACTTCTTTGGGGAATAAAGAAGGAATTTGGCAAGTTTTTAACATAATTTTAACATAGGTACATAAATTGTAGAATTCTAAAATAACAGGCAAATTGATAGTAGAAATTGATTTTCCTTTTCCTCATATACTTCATACACCTTTCAAATCATACTAATTATATTTCAACATCTAATACAGCATATTTTTTTTTCATGCATATCATATCCTTTTCTAATAAAAAAAAAACAAATTTTGTAGAAAAAACTGACGAAAAATGGACTAAGGTGAGAAATCTATTAAAAATCACCAGAAGTCGAATAACTCCGGAAACGGTTGAATTTCGGTTATCAATAAATATGACTCAAACAACAGCAAATGAGTCATACTAACACCTCTTCCGAGGTTCACGTCTAGTTTGGAATCACCCTGTATATTTTCAGTCCAGTTTATCTAATCTTTCAAAGTTTCATCGGCTGTTGTTATTTTTCAGATATCCAAGATAATATAAACAGTAAATCAAATTCAGAGCAACGAATAAATCGCTTGGATACTATCTTTGAGTTACCTAAGTAGTTTTCTGTGATGATAAATAAGCAATATAGGTGATTTTTCGGCATTTTATCTTTGCCATTCAACATTTCTGCGAGATCTTGCGTTATTTTTCCGAGGTATAGAATTCTTCTCTGAAATTAATTTAGCTCTTAGCTATATGATTCTCATGAAATTTCGCATGAACCTTGTAGACGATATTCTACACCTGAATACTACTTTTCTACTATGGATCGGATCTTAAGTTTCGGAAATATTGGGGAAATAAATTTCAAATGGCTGGATTTTGGCCATTCATGAATTTGTCCGGCCCATTTATCTTCAAACATACCCTGCAAAACGTTCCTTCTTTAGAAAGTTATGATGTTTACTTGAAACTCTAAATCATAGAAATTAGGACTTAATGATAGCACCCTCTCGTTAATTGTATCGTAAATAGACATTACCGACCTGAAACACCTATTCAACAACTATTCTACTCGGGAAGTTTGATGCGTATGGATTCTGCGGGAACAGTTGTGTTCTCATAGATTCTTATTTTTCAGATATAACTCAAACATGATTTTACAATAATAACTGGTCTGATGAACCGAAAATTTCATTAGTATGCCGCAAGGGTCGGTTTTTGGACCAGTATTGTTTTTGATTTTAATGAAAAATTTCCCAAATTTTTTTAATTTGTTCTATAGCTACTATACTTTTTGGGGCTGACACAACTATTTCTACGAGTTCATGTGATTTGGTCGCGCTGCTGGTGGAGAGTGCCACCGCTCGAGTTATAACCTTTGACTGGTTTCCGTCGAATGAGCTAGTTGTAAACGAAGAAAAAACTGCTGAGTTGATATTTTCCCTGAGGAAGACTTATAATGTAGATATCACGGGATTTACAAGATTTTTGGGTTCGATTGTTTATACTCGCCTCCGTTGCGACGTTCACGCTGGTCAGTTGGCTGGAAAATTGTGCGGTAATATCACAAGTGATTGATTTTTCGAGATAAGTCTGTGAACTTATTTCTTAACGGAACTGAGTTGCTTGAAAACACCACGAGTGCGAAGGACGAGTGGTGTTTTCTCCAAGCAACTCAGTTGAGTTAAGAAATAAAAGACAGACTTATGAGATAAATTCAGTCACGAGTGATATTTCATTACTTAGACTATTTCACGAACAAAATGACTCATGTGGACGTATGTAATTTAAATTTATCATTTGTCAATCAGTCCGTATCCAGGGTTGAGTCGTTGAAAACAACAAAGTTGTAAGACCAATCATAATTCAAAGACAGTTGGTGTTTTCGCGATAATACGAGCTGTCTTTGGCCTGTGGTTGGTCAGATTTTGATATGAGTGAAATACTCACGTGAAGTGCTGAGAATCGCATATTTTTCACTGGTTCAATCCCTGCTGTGATATGGAATTTTAGCGCTAGGAAACTGATCCTCTCTTAGTCTTATATTTGCTCTCCAAAGGAGGGCTATATCAGACTTGATGCTGTTCTGAATCTCAGGGAAAATGTTAAATCCGCATTTATTGTGCTCAAGATCCTTTCCTAGACTCTATATTTTCGAAACATTAAACTATAAAAACAAAAATACCTATATTCAAATTAGAAGCAGCCATGAGTATAGCACTAGAGGCAGTAATCTTTTAAAACCAAATTTTTGCAGATTAACTTCATCACCAAAGGTCACGTTTTATAAATAAAATGAACTATACAATTAAGTTCCAGTGCAATACAAAGACATGTCTTTAAATAATGTACCTGGATGAATCTTCCGGTCCATTACCAAAGTTATAAATCATTATCTGTTAGATTCGGAATCACTTATCGGATTAACCAATGGGAGTCCTGAAATAGGGAGTCTTCTCAAGAGGTTCAGTACTACAAATTGAATGAAAACATCAAAGCATTGATGGAATAGTTTTATTATTTTTTTTTTATTCAATGCCGTTGATCCTTGATTTCTGGCATGTGACCACCATGACTAATTGTTACGAAGTGCATCCGATCAGCCCAATCTTCGACCACTTTTTTCACTAATTGTGGCCTTATTTCACTAATGGTTCTTTTAATATTGTTTCCCATCACTTTTAGTGTTATTGGTTTGTCAGCATGAGTCAAAAATTATATACTCCCAATACTTCCAACAATATGTCAAGTTTAAATCTAGAACTTGGCAGTAAAAGGTATGCTCTAGCAAAATTTCAGCGATTGTTGAACTGTTATATAAGTCAAAATATATCAAGAAATTTCTATGAAATTATTGAAATCGTGAATCTTCCATGAATGGTGCAGGTTTTTGCGGTCATGTTCTATAGGGAACGGCGTGTTATCATTTTGCGCAAACGCCGACCGGCTGTTGCCACGATAACTTTCGAACGGAAAGAGATAGGGACTTGGAATTTTCAGGGTAGGTTGAGTATCCAAAGTTCGTTAATGGGTATAATCGGTGTAACGGTTTCCGAGTACACAGTTTGTTTTCGAACAATACACAACTGATCGAATTGAAACTTGGTGATTAGCTGTAGAATGCCGACACAAATACATATACGAAATTTCGTAAGGATCATGTCCATAGAAAATTTAAAAAAATTATGGAGTATGCGTGCAAAAATTTTATGCACTTAGTATCTCTGAAACTATCCGTCCGATATTGCTGAAATTTCGCAATAGCCTTCAAATCGTGATTCTAAAGCCAAGTTTCAAATTTGAACACGATAAATTGTAGGAGTTATTGAAGAAATAGTGGAAACTGAGCATCGGCATACGGATGGAAAGGGGGAAAACGATTCCTGAACAATTTTTGTTGATCAAAAGAAACTTTCCTTTGGTACTAGTAAACAACAATAAAGCTAAAACTCTCATCATATTACCCATTTAAAACCAGCTCAATATATCATTCGTAATTTCCAATTTCTCAAAACCAATTTTCACCTATAAGAGATACAATCAGACCACCCTTACACCTCCTTAAAAAGGGTTTTCTAATCACATTTTGAACCGCTTGGGTCTTCAGTTTCAATATCCGAAAGGTCCGCAAATTAGAGATAGAAATCAGCAATAATTTCAGCGAACACCTCATCAAAGGGCTATGACGGTCTCTTTCTATCGGAGGAGCAGGTGAGCGGACGATGAGAACCACAATCATAATCTGTTATAATGATCTCCGTGAAAACGATGAGTGGGCAATTTTTAACGGTAGTCAGAAATGAAAATTTAATTTGAGAGTTATCGATTCGATGAGATGATTAGTAAGTCTAGAGAAGGTGCTAAACAAGGTGGAATCGATACCTACCTAGATTAGATATATTATGAAACGTCCTTCAAAGTGGAAGGATACATTTTGATCGAGGTATTCCATTGCCAGAATACAAAATTATACGGAAAATATCAGTGCACTGACGTGAAGTCGGGAGCTTTTGCCCGCATATTATTTTTTCTATTCACGCCTCATTCTTCTCCAAGAGATCCCATGCGTCTACAGAGAAGTATATCTGTGAGAGGAGAATTTTGAAAGGTTATGTATTATTTTTAATTTGTTCGTTCTTCTCCTCTTTTCATTTTTCAGGTTGAGTTTCGGGTACCTTGGAGAAACCTCTCCGTTTTTTGACGAAGGAATCCATATTGAAGAAATAAATGCCTATCAATATTCTCAAATGTCAGCAAATTTTGTAAACAATAGTTACAAATCACAACACTCACTTCAGCCATCTTTTTTCAACCAGAGTACTAGATTTCAATTCAGCGGCACTGTCTTTTGGAAATATTGGGAAACAAAATTTCAATTTATTTTTTAGATATATATGTGATCTTCACAAAAATTTGTGCGTCAACATTCAGCAAAAACCAAACTAATTTCAATTCGACCGGATTTGTATTTTTTGAGTTATTGGGATATAATAACAAGATTTCAGATTGCTATAACTGCGAATATAATGACTAGAGGAACGTAATAGGTTTTCACAAAGACGAGAGTGGCTTTTTGCGTGCATGTTCTAGGGAACAGCGTACTATCATGCCCCAATGTCTGTAATTTTCGAATTTTTTGTCGAAAATGTTCGCGAACATTAGCTCCGACTTACTGATGATGAATTCTAGGTCATTTTCAATTCTGTCCGGCCATCCGTTGCCACGATATCTTTCGAACGGAAAGATATAGCGAAACTAGAAATTTTCAGGGTAGGGTCATAATCGGCCAAACGGTTTTGAAATTTGTTTTCACAGTAACTCAAACAATATAGATCCGATTGAATTGAAACTTGATAACTACATCGTTGTAGAATGCCGACACTATATAACTGCCAAAATTTCGCAAGGTTCGTATATTTTATTTTTATTTATTTATTAACGGGATAAACCCAATTTCACAAATCAATATTAATATACAATAAAAATAGTTAATTCATAATACAAATTAATACATAATACAACCTAATACAGATTGTGGAAAAAAAAAAACAATACAAAACTTCCAGAAATAAATTCCAACAGATCATAACAAATTTCGATTGACATAACGCACAATGGATGGGTAACTGAGGTAAAAGAAGTCTATTCCTGTTCTACTGGCAGTGTTTACATGTATATGGCTATAGCATTCCTGTATCTCATAAAATACGGGTCCGATATCGCTGAAATGTTGCGAGAGCTTTCAAAACCTGATTCAATAGCTACCGTTCATCGGAAAATCAAAAAAAATATATTAAAAAATAATATTTATCTCACGATAACTTGAGAACGGAAAGAGATAGCGACTTACAATTTTTAGGGTAAGTTGCGCATCCGAATACTACATTTTAGTTTGATATAGGCACAATCGGCCAAACAGTTTTGGAGTTATAGCTATCTGAAATTTTGTTGTTATATCCTCAATAACTCAAAAAATACAAAACTGATTCAATTCAAACATGGTAATTAGTTGTAGAATGCCGCAATATTTTGAGAGGATCGTATCACTAAAAAATTTTGAAAAAATCATTGAGGATCGTAACACTAAAATCTAACTTTTTTTTTCTTCAAAAATGTTATATTTTAAAAACTATCTGTCAGATTCTCCTGAAATTCCGCACGGATTTCAGGTCGATCGTCTTTGTATTTCAGCAATTATTGAGAAAATGGAAACTTGAATCATGGAAATCTCAAAATTCTATTAAGTATTTTGTAGCCAAGTTGGTAGCGTCCTTTCCTGCCACGTAGGCAATCCGGGTTCTAATCTCCGCTGAGTAAGTTCACTATTTTATTTATTCTAAAAGTACCCCCCTGGCTACGCCCTTGGAGTAGACAATAACACATACGCGTAAAAACTCCTGACTTCACGTAAGTGCCTTATAAGAATATTTTCTCTATTTCAGTATCGTAATGAGTTCATTACATCTCTAAAAACAGTGCTGTAATGAACTCATTCTCGCATTGTTTCTAGTTATATTTTTCGTTCTGTGGTAGTCAGCACTGATATTCGATCCTATCAAAATTCAACACACGTCAATTGTCAATATAATTTAATCTGGATATAGTGAAATAATTGATGAGAGGAAAAGTTTTATTTTCATTAAAAAATAAGATACTAGAGATTTCCTAATTTTGAATCATTCATGCTATTAGGAAACTTTTTTAAATCTGATATCCATGCCCTACGTACGATTTAAATTCAAATTTGTAATCTGTTCATCTGTCACCTTTCGTAACAGTCACACCAACTGCCAAGAATACAAAACCACAAAAGTCACTAGGATGTATAATCCGAAGCATTGTAGATTGCTCTTTTTTTGGCGCTTTTGTTTATGGATAATTTTTGAAACAATTTTTTTAAACGACACTTTTTTTAAATTTGATTTCTTTCATGATGCAGTTCTATCACAATAATCCATTGATATAATCCCCAACTCTAAGAAACCAATACTTTCGGAGATATAATTTGTCTGTTTGAGCAAGAGCACCAAAAAGCTCCTGTCCACAGGGCTTGAACCAATTTTTTCATTAAATTTCAACAGTATTTTACAGAGCTTGCCTTAAATAGAGAAAATATCGTCTAATACTCGTTGTAGGAGGCAATTCCAATACATACTCATGCGTTCAAAAACTCGCTCCTTCGTCACTCGTTCTCGAATTTCGCATTCGTGATTGGATAGGAGCCCATTCTGCAAATTTTTTTTAGAATATACTATTATAGATGGCATCGTTTTGAATTGTCATCTGTCAAAAAATAACAGCTCTATTATGACAGCTGCCAAAGTATTAAACCTCTAATTGGAAATCCGTGTAGAATCAGTTCGATAACAATTCAGTCGGCGTAGAAACACCTTGTTCGCTTGTTCTGTTCAGTTTGAGGTTTGTTAGAACGCCAATTTCGATATACCCACACTCCTCCTAGTTCACAATAAATTCTTATGTCAGCAAGAACAAACTTGATTTGATTACGGAATTGTACCGTCAACCAATGAAGTGTGTGACGAGTCACTAAAAGACGATACCTCATTCTGCGAACCACCTGTCATAAAAAGCCGAGGCAATAAAACCTCCTCACAATCACGGTTCAATGATACGAACTTCTTTGAAATGCAGTTTAGAAAGAAACATCATATACAGACATTACATATTATTACAGTACACCTGATATTATTGTGAGTGTTTCTACCATTTCCATTTAGATTTAGTGTCAATAAATACGCTGACATTTAATACATATTAACGTTCGACTCCGCTCTTAATCTCCGACTTCGATTTTCGAATATATGGTCATTTTATTACCATAAACAAATTATCTTATGGGGATACCGATAGATGTATTGTTGAACTGTCGAATGAAATTGGCGTTACGGGGAAATTATGGCGTTAATAAAAATTATGGAGATAAGAAATAACATCTAAATGGCGCAGAAAGTTTCACATAATTATGTACAGGGTGTTTCACCATAACCTGGACAAACATATATGTAGTTGATATACTGAACATATAGTCGTATAGATGAGATCAGGAAAAAATTGGTTCAAGCCCTGGGGACAGGAGCTTTGGCGCTCTTGTTCAAACTTTGACAAATCATATCTCCGAAATTATTGGTCTCTGGGAATGACATAAATGGATTCTTACTTATTCATTCCTCAAATCTACTCTGAAAATTATATTACATATATCAATTAAAACTTAGAAAATATGATATTTTTACAGGAGATATTCTGAACCCAATTTGATTATGTATCTTACCAAAGAATATATTTCCATCATCATATGGATTATCCACGGGCATTATATTACCAACTAGTAAAAAGTATAATATATCATCCTCATAATTCTACGATAGCTGAGGTTATTCCATTGGTCATTATGCATTCAATCATAGGTACTTTGTTTTCTAGAACAGGAGGTGTATTTTATATCAAGAATAACGAACCAGAAATAATTTTGACATTTATCTCTCAAAGGAAAATAAGATGACATGTAAAAACAGAGATCATATAATAATTCATAGATAGAATAATTAAGTACAGCATTCTGTGAAAACATAGAAGTATGATTCATTATTGAAATTTCGAAAAATCATATCCCCGAAAGTATCAGCTTGTTAGAGTTGAAAATAATATCAATCGATTTTTCTGGTGAAACTGCATCTCAAAAAAAATTGAATTTGGAATTTATGATGTAAAAAATTTTTTTTTTCGTTACTCCGAAACCAGGTCGATTTAGCCCAGTAACGAACTTAACCAAGATATTTATCTCCCAAACCTACTCTAAAAATTTCAACTTCCTAGCTTATTCTGTTCGAGAGTTATTGTAGAAACACAATTTAAAAATTTTAAATTTTTTTTAACACTTTACGGCAACTTGATCAATACAAAACTTCGCATACATATAAAGGTTTTCATTCTACAATTTGATGCTAAATTTCAGATAGATCGAATGATCGGTTTTGGAAATATTCATAAAAAATATTTTTACTAAAAGCGGCCATAACTCCAAAACCGCTTGGTGTATTTCGCCCGTTAACGAACTTGTCCGAGATTTTTACGCTCCAAACCTACCCCGTAAATTTCAATCCACTAACTCCTTTCGTTCAAGAGTTATCGTGTTAACGGCCGGCCAGCCGGACAGAATTGATTCAGACCACGGAGTCATGATCAGTGAGTCGAATCAAATCGTTTAAGACCAAAAATTCGAAAATTACAGACATTTGGACAAATTGATAAGCGCTCTGTTCCGAGGAACAAGAGCTCCAAAAAGTTTTTGCTTTATGATTTACAGGGTGTTTCTGAATAAGTGCGGCAAACTTTAAGGGGTGATTCTGTGATGAAAATTAAGGCGGTTATTTGGTATAAAATTTTTTGAAAAGCTCCCCCCCAGAAAAGTTACACCCCCCCAAAAATTAACAAAAAAAATTGTTTCTCTTTTTATTTTTACTGTATATCAAGCTAAAGACAGGAAACTAGGTAAATATTATTTGTCAATAAAACTATACATTTTGGAATTTTTTCAACCCTGAAGTACCTATGCTTAAAAGGGGTTGATAAAGTCAACCCACCAACTTTTTTTTGGAAAAAGATTTTTCCTTTTAAAAAACATGACAGAAAAGCACAATTCATTCACTAACTTTTTCATTTCTAAAAGTTTTTTCGAAAACTTAAGCCTTTACGAGAAAAAAATGCAATGCATTTTCAAAAAGCACCGAGGTGGAATTTCCCTGACCTAATTTATTTGCTTATAGTTTGTATATTTTATGAGTTTTTCTTTATTTTCTTCATCACCTATTTATTACCTTTCTTGAAGACTTTTAATATACAGGGAAAATTATTAATCTTCGTAGGGATATAACTATTCCGGGTGGAGGTTTTTCCAAAAAAAAATTACACCAAATACCCACCTTCATTTTCATCACAGAATCACCCCTTAAAGTTTGTCGCACTTATTCAGAAACACCCTGCATATACTATACTGTAACAAATTTTGAAAAATAATGGTGGATATATATATATAAGAAAGTTAAAAAATGCGAACGAAAGAAGAACGACCAGGATCTGTTTTCGAATATCAGTACAATGCCATGATAATACCTGGCAATCTGAAAATAAATCACACAAAGATTACAATATTGTTCCAACGATAAACTACCAATTCATTCTATCAAATGAATGGACATCGTATTGCAAAGCGATAGACGTACTAACATAGAAGTAAATAGTGTTTAGGTAGGTACATAATATTTCATTTATCATCATAAAGAAGGGCAATAGATTTGTCTTTCAGAAGCAGTGTGATTTACAATGCCCGTTTCTTCAATAGATTAAATTAGTATTTCATCGTTTTAAATTATTCCAAGATAAGAGAAAATATAATGATGTAAACAAAAACATTATGTGATTGTTGTAAATGTACTCATTTGTTATTTTTGAATGATCACAGAGTAGAACTTGCATTTTAATTTTTTTAATATATTCTTATCTTGTTTCTACGTCCGAGTGTCATTCAAATTGGTTGATATATTTTCGGGTCTTCCTATTTTCTACCTTTAAAACATTTTCCAAGGGGAGGTGTTGCGAGAACAGGTAAACAAAGTAAACACCACTGTGTACACGAATTTATTTATGACATGATGGTTGATTACAAGTTGAGAAAGCTAAGGACCTTCGCTTTGATGTCCTCTTGACGTACGAAACGTAAATAGGGAAAATTCCAATAAAAATTTGTCTCCACGATTCCAAGGATTAATTAATTGAAAAGAATGAAGGTGTAAAAATGGGAGAAATATGGGTTATTATCATGAAATAGAGAGAATATAATAAAACTTTTCGTCAAATTTTGAGCGAATGTTTTTCATATTTTCAAACTGATTCGAGAGGTGCTTTCGGTTTTAAATACAGATGTTTTTGGCGCTCTTGTTCCTCGGAACACGGTGCATATCAATTTGCCCAAATGTCTGTAATTTTCGAATTTTTTTATGAAAATAGTCGATTTGGTTCTACTCACTGATCAATACTCCGTGGTCAAAATCGATTCTGTCCGTCCGTCCGTCCGGCCGTTAACACGATAACTCTCGAACGGAATGAGCTAGACAGTTCAAATTTTCAGATGTTCGGGAGATAAATATCGCGGTTAAGTTCGTTATGGGGCAAAATCGGTGGTTTCGGACTAACGAAAAACGAATTTTTTTCATTACAAATTTCAAATTAAAATTTTTTGAGATGTTGTTTCATCGTTAGAATCCATTGATATCTATCTCAACTCTAACAAACTAATACTTTCAGAGATATGATTTTTCAAATTTTCAATAATACCTACATCGTACTTCTATGTTTTCACAGAATGCGAAATTATGTAGCTGTGTTATCTGTGTTCTATCTGTATTCACTGTTCATACATGTCATCTTATCCACATATAAGAGACATGTCAAATTTATTTCTGTTCTAGTAAACAAAGTATAATTGAATGCAAAATGGCTTATTAGAGGATGTTACAATTTTTGAGTGATATACCCTACCCTACAATTTTTTTTCTTAGAAAAAATTATATTTCAGAAACTATTTGTCAAAATCCACTGAAATTCCGCACATGCATTCGGGCCTCCATTTTACAATCGAGTACCGAATTTCAGCTCGATTGACTTTGTATGAGGGGTGAATAGATAATGTAACATGCGCGCAAATGCTCTTGATTTTACCTTTATAAATTTTTTGCGCTTATGTTCTGGGGAACATTTTGCCGAAATATCTGAATTTGTCGAATTCTTTGCCGAAAATGGTCTCAAACGATTGGGTTCGACTTCCTGATGAAGAATTCAAGATCAAATTTGATTCTGTCCGGCCGACCGTCCCTTGCCACGATAACTTGAGAATGGAAAGAGATAGCGACTTGAAATTTTCAGGGTAGGTGGCGTGTCCTAGTACGACGTACAAGTTCGTTAATGGGCATAATCGGCCGAGTAATAATTTTGTATTCAACCAATACTAATCCGATCGAATTGAAACAAGGTGAGTAGTTGTAAAATACAAACATAAAGACGTTTGTGAAATTTTGTGAGACTCGTATCACCAGAAAATTCTAAAAAAAATATTAAAAAATATTATTCATGCATCTGAATACGAAAGTTGGGTTTGTTAATAGGCATAATCAGCCAAACGGTTTTGGAGTTATACCTACCTGAAATTTGGTTGTTATTACCTCAATAACTCGAATATTACGAAACCGATCCAATTCAAACATGGTTATTAGTTGTAGAATACCAACGCGAAAATTATTGCAGTATTTTGTGATAATCGTATTATTGAAAATTATTGAAAAAAATTATATATGTCAGAAACCATTCGTCCGACATCACTGAAATTTTGCGAGAGTCTTCAAAACCTAACTATACTGCCAATGCCCAAGTTTGAACAAGATCGAATCTATATTTTTAAAGGAGATCCGACCAGCCTTGGGTGAGTTCAGTAGCTGGACGGGTGACCGTTGCCTCGATAACTTTAGAACGAAAACAGATAGGGACTTGCAATTTTCAGGGTAGGTGGCGCATCCAAAAGAGAGAGTTCAGTTCGTTGTTGGGCATAATCGGTCGAACGGTTTCGGAGTTATACTCATCTCAAAAAATACGAAAGAATATTATGTAGGTATCTCACGATAACTTGAGAACGGAAAGACATATCGACTTGCAATTTCCAGGGTAGGTTGCACATCCGAATGCGATATTTAAGTTGATTAATTAATTGGCATTATCGGCCGAATTGTTTTAGAGTTCTACTCATCTGAAATATTATTGTTATTTCCTCTATAACTCGAAATAAACATATCTCATCCAATTAAAACTCGGTGATTACTTGTAGAACGCCGACCCACTAATTCTCGCGGAATTTCGTGAATATCGTATCCTGGAGTTAAATGAGGAGTTTTTCGGTATTTCAATGGAATACATATTATGCCAGAATTAAAAATTTTGTGATTATATACAGTTCTCTACTGAAATATGTCCTAAGAATGGTATGAAATGTATTCATATATTACAAAAGCTGAGAAAACGTTAGATAATCAGACCTATTCTGTTTGCGCATAGCAATATTGCTAAGAAAAAGATATTGCTTCCACAGATTCTAAATATTGCTGTTCTGATCATCGATTTTGAGCAATATGATCTGTCATTTTTAGAAACTTATTGCTACACATTGCTCTATCAGCAACCTCATAATAGCTTGCTAAGAGTATAGGAAGATAACAACCAATTTGTTCTTCCAAGAATTCGAATTAATGAACATGGGTAGGTCCTTTGATAAATATAGGTATACACATAGTCGTTTATATTTGTTAAAGATACTTTAAAATACTTAATTTTAAAGAAATTTCTAAGTCCTAGTTCTGACACTAACAATCCCTTCTATTTGTAAACAGAAAAGTTCACAAACTATTCAGTCTTGATAATAAGATTGAAGCTTTTGATTTAATTTCGAAGTCTGATTGATGGCAGGAAAAATTTAAAATTTAATATTTGTTTAGGTGTTTGCAAGTCTTCAATTTTTCGGTCATGGCAGCGGTTATCAATATTGGGTGTGTTTCCTGGAAATTGAAAAATAACTTCATCTTGTTAGTTTCATAAATAACATAGTTAGTTTTTCACCTTCGTGTCATTTTATAAATTTGGTTAGGAATTACGAATACCCACCGAAAAATGGACGAAAATTTTATCAATTAAGGTTAAATTATTCTTCTGTTTCACATAAGAGTCATGAAATACAGTGTTTTCAGCTCTAAAATCAATGAATTATGACCTACTTGATAGCAATATTGCTGGGAGAAAATTGATAACCAACATTGCTATAACAGTCCGATTAGAATACTTAATACTATAGCCATATTGTTTAAAATTAGGAGGATAGCAATATGACTTGAGTAACAATGATTATAGCAATACGCAAACAGAATAGGTCTGATTGACACTAAATTCGTAGTAGAGTGTCCAATACAGATGAGTAGACAATCAACAAGCGTGCAAAAGCTTCTGACTTTTTTTTTAAGTACAGTTTCGAATCACTTCTAAATATGCAAATACATTCGTGAAAATTATTCAAGCATTGCATTCAACATATTGATTATATAATAGATATTATGGATAAATAAATCCACAATTTGCCTTTCATAGTATAATCAAACATTGAAAATAAATTGATTGCTCCATCTGATCCAACTAAACAACACTTCTCATTGATATTTTCAAAAATTCTGTTTTCAGAACGTATTATTGCATACATTTCCTAATTATTATTTTACACGACTTATTCTTTTCGTGATACTTATCTTTCCGATTATTAAAGTATTACTCACTTAAGTTAGATATTTATGATGCTTTAACTTGACTTGTGAAGTAAACATTTTCGCATTTGGAAAGTTGTTTGTTCACTTACTTTGATAGTTCAAAATTATTTACCACCCTTATCTTAAGTATTTTGTTTTTCATTCTTAATACCTGACTCACCAGCGGAATTTGGAGAAAATTTATTATGCTAACGGTGGGTTTCACGAAGTTTCGATTAGCTTAATTGTGGATTTAATTCGGTAGTTGCATGAACTGGAAATTGACATAGAATCACACTGATTTGACAATTAAGAGCTGTCAAATCTTTGTGAACCCCACCGTATTACTTTCAGATTTAAATTTTTGTGAATAACAAAAAGGTGCAACAGTAGAAAGAAATCACAATTTTAATGTATTTTTTACTCAGTTATTCTCAAGTTTCATATGAAGTATGCAGTTGAGTCCAATTTACTCGTTATGAAAAGAGCCATATAATATATTTTTCCATTGCAATTACATCAGGGAAGAGTTAGACGCATATTTTGTTCAAGAAGAATCCTTGAAAGCTTTTGCGCGCATGTTCAATTGTCTATTCCAACAGAATTTATGATGAGTATAATTCCGAAATCATTTTGCCTATTATTCTCATTGACGAACTTAACTTAACTGTTCCATTCGGATGTGCAATCTACACTGAAAAGTGCAAGTCGCTATCTCTTTCCGTTCGAAAGTTATCGTGGCAAAGGTCACCCATCCAGCTACTGAACTAGGGCTTCACACGAGACGAGAGTATAAGTAATCTCATCTCGGTCTCGCCAAATCCCAAAAAATTGAGTCTCGTTTAAGTCTCGGTCTCGTCTCGTTATCAGTTATCTCGTCTCGTCTCTCTTGATTCTAAATAACTTTAATAAATATTATAATATATAAACTAAATGATACATAATAATGAATAATTTTTTAAAGCTATATTTATATCTCTCTTATATAAAAATATTTTTACATGTACACAATTTTTTTGATTTTATACACCCTTAATTTCATCTTTTAAATTACTTGATGATCAAGAATTCAAACATAATAACGCTTGCATCACATCATCTTTCAAAGATGTACCCACCCCTCACTCAAAAATTTGGCTTCGGCCCGTCCCTGGCTCTTGTTCCTCGGAACAGAGTGCTTATCAATTTGCCCCCAAATGTGTGTAATTTTCAAATTTTTTAATGAAAATGGTCTTAAACGATTTGGTTCGACTCACTGATCAAGAATCCGTGGTCAAAATCGATTCTATCTATCCGGCCTATCCGGACGGCCGATCTCGAACGGAATGAGCTGGACAATTGAAATTTTCAGAGTAGGTTTGGGAGATAAAAATCTCAGTTAAATTCGTTATTGGGATAAATCAGCCAGATGGTTTCGGAGTAACGAAAAAATATTTTTTTTACATTACAAATTTCAAATTCGATTTTTTTTAAGATGCAGTTTCACCATTAAAATCCATTGATATCTATTTCAACTCCAACAAGCTAATACATTCGGAGATATGTTTATTCAAAATTTCAATAAAAAATCGTACTTCTATGTTTTCACAGAATGCTATAATTATTCTATGAATTATTATATGATCAGTATTCATACTCATATATTATGTCATCTTATTTTCCTATAAAAGACATCTTGAAGTAATTTCAGCTATTGTGCTATTATGAGGATATTAGAAGATATTTTTTTTTTTGTGATATTTTAATGCCCGTGGATAATCCATATGATGATGGAAATATCTACTTTGGTAAGTTTATCAGATGGGTTTCAGAATATCTCCAGTAAAAACAAAACTCAAATATTGGCTAAGTTTCAATTGATATAATATAATTTTCAGAGTGGATTTGAGCAATGAATATCTAATTCTTGGCAATCTTGTTTTAATTTCAATTTAACTTCTTTTATGATGCAGTTCTATTATAAGAATTCATTGATATCATTCCCAACTCTAAGAAACCATACTTTCGGAGATATGATTTGTCAAAGTTTGAACAAGATCGCCGAAGCTCCTG
The DNA here is from genome assembly GCA_937662695.2 of Halyzia sedecimguttata. NCBI lineage: Eukaryota > Metazoa > Arthropoda > Insecta > Coleoptera > Coccinellidae > Halyzia > Halyzia sedecimguttata. Next base: position 65,474,379 of record OW569413.2, on the reverse strand, counting down.
TCCATAGGGCTTTCCCACATTTTATTGCTTCGAATAGGTGGCAAATTAGGGTCAGTATAAGTTTTCATTTTTGGCGCTCTAGTTCCTCGGAACTGAGTGCTTATCAATTTGCCCAAATGTCTGTAATTTTCGAATATTTCGATGAAAATGGTCTTAAACGATTTGGTTCGACTCACTGATCAAGAATCCGTGGTCGAAATTCATTCTGTCCGGCCGGTCCGGCCGGCCGTAGGCACGATAACTCTCGAACGGAATGAGCTAGAGAGTTGAAATTTTCAGAGTAGGTTTGGGGGATAAATATCTCGGCTAAGTTCGTTATTGGGCAAAATCGGACAGATGGTTTCAGAGTAACAAAAAAAAAATTTTTTTTTTACGAAACAAATTCCAAATTAATTTTTTTTTAATAAGAAGTTTTCTCATAAGAATCCATTCATATCATTTTTAACTCTAACAAGCTAATACTTCCGGAGATATGATTCTTCAAAATTTCAATGTAAATCGTATTTCACACATTGATATAATTATTCTATGTATGAATTGTCATAATGTCAACTTGACAGAAGGGAATATTGTAACTTCAAAAATATTGGGGTTGAAATACTAGTATTTTAGCGATGCAACGGGGACCTCACCCGAAAATGTTTGAAAATATTACGTAAATATTGGAAGCATAATTCTGTAGTTCGAGAGAGGAGAAAATTTGGTGAATGTAGATCAGGAAATTTTTGATCGATTACAAGGTAATTTTTTATTTATTACTCATCTTCTTTCATATTATTACTCATCTTCTTTCATACATGTTTTATGGAATACCTACTATTTGTAGGTACTTTAAACCTGTTTTGGGCAATTGTCATACGAAACTTGTTTTTTTGGCGCTCTAGTTCCTCGGAACAGAGTGCTTATCAATTTGCCCAAGTGTCTGTAATTTTGGAATTTTTGGCTGAAAATGGTCTCAAACGATTTGGTTCGACTCACTGATCAAGAATCCGAGTGCGAAATCAATTCTGTCCGGCCGGCCGACCGGCCGTAGGCACGATAACTCTCGAACGAAAGGAGTTAGCGGATTGAAAATTGCAAGGTGGTTTTGGAGCGTAAATATCTCGGACAAGTTCGTTCGATCTATCTGAAATTTAGCATCAAATTGTAGAATCATGACCTTTATACGCATGTGAAGTTTTGTATTGACCAGATTACCGCAAAGTGTAAAAAAATAATTTTGAAAATTTAAAAAAAGTTTTTCCACAATAACTCTCGAACGGAATGAGCTAGGTAGTTGAAATTTTCAGAGTAGGTTAGGGAGATGAATGAATTTAATTCGATTTCTTCCATGGTGCAGTTATCATTCTCATGATTGCTCATTTAATCTTGATAAATAAACTATTATTTGAATTGAATTTCCTTTATGATGCAGCTCTATCATATGTATACATTGATATAATTCCCAACTCAGAAAAACCAATACTTTCGGAGATATAATTTGTCTGTTTGAACTAGAGCACCAGAAAGCTTCTGTCCACAGGGCTTGAACCCATTTTTTACATGAAATTTTGGTAAGAAATGAAAAGGTATTCAAAAAAATGGGTTCAAGCCCTGTGGACAGGAGCTTTCTGGCGCTCTAGTTCAAACAGACAAATTATATCTCCGAAAGTATTGGTTTCTCAGAGTTGGGAATTATATCAATGTATTCATATAATAGAACTGCATCCTAAAGGAAATTCAATTCAAATAATAGTTTATTTATCAAGATTAAATGAGCAATCATGAGAATGAGAAAAGCACCATGGAAGAAATCAAATTAAATCTGGCCAATTTTGCCCAATAACGAACTTAACCGAGATATTCATCTCCCTAAACTACTCTGAAAATTTCAACTACCTACCTCATTCCGTTCGAGAGTTATATCATGTCTATGGATGAAAAGCAGTCTCACTACTCTCAGATCTCTTACTTCATGTTCAGTTCCGAAATGTAAGAATTTTCTGAGAAAAACTAATATCGGAGCAAACAACTGAGATTTAACTCACATCGCTCACAATTCTTCGATTGATTAGTCTCAGGAACATCATTTGACATTATGACAATAAAATTCATATTCATACATAGAATAATATCATTCTGTGACAACGTAGAAAAACGATTTATTATTAAAATTTTGAAAAATCATATCTGAGATTTTTCTCACTTCGCTCACAATTCTTCGATTGATTAGTCTCAGGAACATCATTTGACATTATGACAATTCATATTCATACATAGAATAATATTATTCTGTGACAACGTTGAAATACGATTTATTATTGAAATTTTGAAAAATCATATCTCCGAAAGTATTAGCTTGTTAGAGTTAAAAATAATATGATTGGATTCTCATGATAAAACTTTTTATTAAAAAAAATTTAATTTGGAATTTGTTTCGTAAAAAAAAAATTTTTTTTTTGTTACTCCGAAACCATTTGTCCGATTTTGCCCAATAACGAACTTAGCCGAGATATTTATCCCCCAAACCCACTCTGAAAATTTCAACTCTCTAGCTCATTCCGTTCGAGAGTTATCGTGCCTACGGCCGGCCGGACCGGCCGGCCGGACCGGCCGGACAGAATGAATTTCGACCACGGATTCTTGATCAGTGAGTCGAACCAAATCGTTTAAGACCATTTTCATCGAAATATTCGAAAATTACAGACATTTGGGCAAATTGATAAGCACTCAGTTCCGAGGAACTAGAGCGCCAAAAACTCGTATTCATAATCAAGTAAAAACAAAAAAAGTCAGTTATAAAATCGAATATATTTGAATCCCTCGTCTGTTCAGGGCTAAAATATTTTATAATCAAGTTAAACATGCCTTTATAGCGAAAAAATAAAAAATGTCACTCTTGAAATTTAAGTCAAAAGTTCAAAAAAATTTGTTTGGTTGGAAAAAATTGCCGCCGCTAAAATGTTACGATAATTTAATCAGAAGTTATGATTTTTTTTACAATTTTCAAAATTTCATATTGTAGGAACATCTGAAAATTAAGGAATCAAAATTTAGAGGTCAGCCTCTTCTAATACGAATATAAAAATAATGGAATCAAAAATACAATGCTTGAAATTTGGTGTGTTGTGGAATTGCCCATATGTATCTGCAAATTAATCTATATTTTCGAATAATTTCGAACCCGAAAACAAGTAAGACAATTTTATGTCGACATGCCTTGTATTTTTAATTACACACTTAAAGAAATTACATCTTAAAAAATTAATTCAGTAGGTACAATGCTTCTAATTATTAGCATTATTTGAGTCATTTGAGATCAATATAAAATTAAATTACCTGTTCAGAAAACATAGGTATCAGTCAATTCTTTTTGAGCTGATGTTACTGATTTTTGAAGAGAAGTTGAGCTTCCATAAATTCTTTCGTATGCTTTTGAATGAGCTGTCAATAAATGCCTCTTCATACCGGTAGTCTTGCCATCTTTGCGGCTAATAGTTTTTTGCGCGTATGTTCTGTTAATCTGTGGTTCTGGTGAACATCGCGTTATAGTTTTGCCCAAATGTCTGTAACTTTCGAATTTTTTTACGAAAATGGTCTCAAACGATTAAGTTCGACTCCCCAATGAAGAATTCGAGGTCAAATTTGATTCTGTCCGTCCGGCCGTCCGGCCGTCCGTCCGGCCGTTGCCACGATAACTTGAGAACGAAAAGAGCTAGCAACTTGAAATTTTCAGGGTAGGTGGCGCATCCCAATACGACGGACAAGTTCGCTAATGGGCATAATCAGCCCAGTGGTTTCCGAGTAATAATTTTGTTTTCAACCAATATAAATCCGATCGAATTGAAACTTGGTGGGTAGTTGTAGAATATGAACCTAAGCATGTTTGTGAAATTCTGTGCGAATAGAATGGCTAGAAAATTTTAAAAAAATTATTAAAAAATATTTTTGTTGTCACGATAACTTGAGAACGGAATGAGATAGCGGCTTGAAATTTTCAGGTTAGGATGTGCACCAGAACGCAACATTTCAGTTTGTTTATGAGCATAATCGGCCAAACGGTTTTAGAGTTATAGCCATCTGAAATTTTCTGAAATTTGGTGGTTTTTTGTTCCTCATTAACTCGAAAAATACTGAACCGATTGAATTCAAACATGGTTATTAGTTGTAGAATGCCAACGCAAAAATGTTCGCAAAATTTGGTGAGGATAGCATTCGCAGAGAATTTTTAATAAATCATTGAAAATTAAAAAAAAAATTCTATATATCAGTAACTATTCGTTTGAAATTGCTGAAATTTTGCAAGAGCCTTCATAACCTAACTCTGCTGCCAACTTTCAAGTTTTAATACGATCGGTTAAATATTGTTGGAGATTCGAGCATTCTTGTGTGAGTTCAGTAGATGGGTGACCGTTGCCTCGATAACTTTCGAACGATAGGAGATAGGGACTTGCAATTTTCAGGGTAGGTTGCGTATCCGAAAGGGAGAGTTGAGTTCGTTTTTGGGCATAATCAGTCTAACGGTTTCCGAGTTATACCCACCTGGAATATGATTTCCTTAATAACTCAAAAAATAAATATTCGATCGCATTGGTGCTTGGTAACTAGTAGTAGAAAATCAACATAAAGACGTGTTTAAAATTTTGTAAGAACCGTACCCCTAGAAAATTTGAAAAAAATGACGAAAAAAAAAATTTTGAGAACCGTACCCCTAGAAAATTTAAAACAAATCACGAAAAAAAAAATTGGTTCAAGCACTGACGTGAAGTCAGAAGCTTTTGCGCGTATGTTCTATTGTCCATTCTTCTGTATTGGACACCCTTAATCGAATTTACCATGGTAAATTATGTTGTCCATTCTCTTGTATTGGCCACTTAATTCGAATTTACCATGGTAAATTCGACTTAAGAGTGTCCAATACAGGAGAATGGACAACATAATTTACCATGGTAAATTCGATTAAGGGTGTCCAATACAGAAGAATGGACAATAGAACATACGCGCAAAAGCTTCTGACTTCACGTCAGTGCTTGTTTCACTTTTGATTTTTCACACAGTAAACATATTGCTCTTTTCTCACCTTTAATTGTTTCAAGTTTGAAAAAATGTTCAAATTTTGAATTTTTTTCTGGTGGTTGATCAACAGTTTCACTTATTTCATTTGCATTTGATATTCGCCTCTTATTTGAGTTATTATCACTAACTATCACAATCGTCGACATTTAACTGTATATAAGTCCAAAAATTGTAGATCTTAACTGTTCAAAAGTTTTCGTAAAACTGGTGAATAACTCTTCAAAGAATTTCTTTGATCCACATAATATTGTGAACATAATCAATTTTTAACACGTAGCATAAATTTTATGTCTACAGATTACTTGAAAAATGTTTTTATTGCATCTAAGTTGGTTACCAAATATTTGAGTATTCGACCAGTTTTATTATACTTCCGCAGATGTCTACAATAATTGTTCTCAACCTCAATACAAGAAGCACGAGAAGGAATAATAAATTTCTCCAGATGTACAAATAGAGACGAAATTTTCAAAAGCATTAGGATCAACAGTTGTCCGTTCAGTATTGAATTTACAATGGAATCAGTTTTTATGTTTGCAATATCTATTTTTTCTTGAAATATAATCTCAAATATCAAAGTTCATAACAAACGTAATAATTCATAATCTTTTAAAGAATCGTGTATTTCTAGAACGATCGTTGTATGATATAGACAAAATACGTTAAATTATAGTGGAAACTCTTCATAGTTAATTGTATTCTGTGGGTGTTGAAAAAGCACGAGTCGTATATAAGAAAAGTTCACTGTGTGTATCTGTAGTAAATAAGACGATCTTCCAGGTAGAAAACTTCGAGCCAAAGAAACTCATTCAATAGTATACACTTTCATTACTTTATACTTATGATAAGAGATACGTTACTTTAAGGAAGTTAGCAAGTCAAAATAAGAATGTGAGAAAATCATACTCGGTTTTTTTCAGTTTTTTTTTTAACCAGATTTGGTATTTTGTGAAATATATTGTTCTCTATGTAGACCTTTTCTAATTTTTCGAATAAAAAATACATAAAAAAAAATTACGAGACCAAAAATGAGACTCTCGGGTTGCGCTGCATGTGGCCCCGGTATCACCCATAATATTTTTCAATACGTCTCGTTTCGCTTTTCCGAAACGAGAACGAGACGAGACTAGAAAAATCTCGCTCTTGTGTGAAGCCCTAGTCTCGTCTCGTCTTGTCTCGCTTTTCCGAGACGAGAACGAGACGAGACGAGAAAAGTCTCGCTCTCGCGTGAAGCCCTATACTGAACTCACCCAAGGTTGCACGGATCTCCAACAATACAGATTCGATCGTGTTCTAATTTAGAACTTACTTAGCTGTAAAGTTTTGGCTCTCCCAGCGATATCGGACGGATAGTTCCTGAGAATTTTTTTCAATATTTTTTTTTTATTTTTCTTACACGAGCCTTATGAAATTTAGCAAAAATTTGTGCTTCGGCATTCTACAACTAATTACCATGTTTGTCTTTGATCGAATCTGGATTTTTTGAATTATTGAGAAAATAACAAAATTTCAGATTGGAATTACTCTAAAACGGTTTGGTCGATTATGCTTATCAACGAACTTAAATGTCAGATGCGCAACATAACCTGAAAATTTCTAGTCGCTATCTTTTTCCGTTTGCAAGTTATCGGTGGTCCATCCATCCATCCATATACTGAACTCGCCCAACGCTGCTTCTTTTCCAGTATTTCTTCAATAACTCGTGTTAAAATTTGGAACTTGGCTTAAAAATTAGGATTCAGCATTTTTCTCTCGCAAAATTTCACCAATATCGTCCGGATTGTTATTGAGATACATAATATTTATATTATTTAATAATTTTTTTAAAATTTTATAGTGGTATTATCATCACGAAATGTCCCTTAAGTATTCGGGTCGGCACTGTACAACAAATTACCCAAGTTCAATTGGATCGGATCTGTACCTATTGTTTGAAAACAAAATTTGTATACGGAAACCGTTTGGCCGATTATGCCAATTAACGAACTTGTCCGTTACATTTTGATGTGCAACCGAACCTGAAAAGTTTGATGTGCAACCGAACTGAAAAGTTATCGTGTCAACAGTCGGTTGGCCGGACAGAATCGAAAACATTTCCTTTTTTAATTGTTGTATAAAGCTAAACCTCAATTTATATTGGGTGTTATTTTAGCTGCATGATATCATTGAGATCTTTCGATAGAGATAAGTTGTGAATGACATTTGGCCAAAGTGACAGTTTTTTCACATTTGTGTTAAGAAATGTTTGCCATTTCAATAATGAATGAATTGATTGATTTTTGAACATGGCTACGAAATTGTGGGAATTTAATTTCATAATTAAAATTTAATTCGCAAAACTTATAGAGCTCTTTGTCTTCGTCAACATAATCGTCCATCTGATGGACTTGCTATACGTGCTGTACCTAAAGGATATTTTTGTTTCAAAAAAACCAAGAAATGAACATCGACATCCTATGGTTTTTATTAGGATGGTGCTATGCGTGCCACACAGCCAACGCAACATTCTATATATTGAAGGGACAATTTTGTCATAATTTCAAAAAATGATCCTCCAAAATCCGCCGAGTGTGATTTACCGTCTCCTGATTATTTTCTTTGGGGCTATGTTAAATCCACGGGTTATGGCAACAAACAAAAAACTGTAAAAGCATTGGAGAACCACACTCTAAGAAATTTTACAACACCGGCCAACACCCGCTAACACCGGCCTGATTTCCTTAGAGGTCCTGATCTTTTCAGTGTTATTTCGCACCATCCGAAATAACACCGACTTTCAGGTGTATTTTCTGCCATAATAAGTAATCAGCTTTCACACCAGACCGATTGAGATTTATCATTCGGATGAGTGTGAGGTAGCACTAGATCAATGGGTTTAGCACTAGTTCGGTGTGAATTTGCACAAGTACAGTAGTGCATTTAGCACTGGTTTAGTCTGATTTAACTTTAGTGCAGTGTGAATTTCCACTCACTTAGTGCGTGTGCAATATCTTGTTCAGTGTTATTTAACACCGAATCAGATGCGTTTTAAACCCTCGGGGTGAAGGTATTATTTAGTTGAAATTTACACCATTTTCGGTGTTTTATATGATATTGTTCGTTTTATAATTTGAAACTCAATATCATATAAATCACCGAAAGGCTATGAAAAGGGTATAGGTATTGAAAAAAACTTTTTAGTACATATGAATTTATTATTTCAAAGATTATTTAATAGACAGTTTAATTTTTTATATATAATTTATGAAAATACAATAAACAATAAATTTTTATAGGAATATTTAGTGATTACTGAAGCTTAAAGAGATAATCAAAACTGTCGACAAACTAATCGAACTTTTGAGGCAGCACTTTCTGGTCCAACACGACACAAAATTCTTCCAGATCAGGTGTCAATGATATAGCGCTGGCAGTTTTTTTCAATTTTGCCAATTGTTTCTTCTGATGGTGAGGGTTACTGAAATTAAAAAATTTATATATTAATCATATATAATCATACAATTCGAATTGGTGCCTACAAAATAATGTGAAGCTGGCAGGTCTTTATATAATTGAAAGTTGTAACTTTTCATCGTGCTTAGGACCGATAATTGACTATCAACGCTGGTTTTATTCGATATAGATATCAAGAATTCACTCTAATCTGAAATAAAATATCCCGGAGAATAGGTTTTTGCGACAGTGTGATATACAATTAAGATACGCAATATTCTGAAAAAAATATGTTTCCTTAGACTACCTACTACAAAAAACACTCACCTGAAAGTGCTTCTTAATAAATCCTATTGATAGTTCACAAAAGGTTAGATGAATAAGCCCCATTTATTTGAAGAACATTACGAAAATAAATTTCAATAAAGAAACTGTAATAACATTAATAATAAATATGAAATTTAATCTAATTCAGATAATTGCACTTTTCAAATAAAGAAAATTGAATGAAATATTTTTCACTGACAAATGTAAAATTTCAAAGTCGGCGATGGACGAATTTGTAAATCCAATCGACCAACCAACACAAATCTCTCATCAAAATATTCGGGAAAAATTGATGAAATGAGGATACCCAATTACGTAGGCACCCAAAAAAATTAAATTGAACATTCATATGTACTCACTTGCAAACAGTATTATTTCCAAACTTTCTCCGACGGCTAAAACAAACTTCTCATTATTCTCATAAGTCATAACGAATCTTCTTGATGCACTTCGTTTTTCCAGATTCTCACTTCATAATGCATCATGAACCAACTTATCGTCTCCAAGGCAAAAAATAATAAAATCAACCCGATATAACCAACATTGTAGTCTCCCATGGAATGTACGTCTTGTGTTAGAAGTTAGAACTAGTCAGAGGTATTGCGACATAACCAATCCCTGCACATTGTTGCCGGATATAATTATATTCTGATATTTTAAAAACAATCCTTTGGTTTCGCAAATATCCATTTTGCAAAATTGGATGTTTCCAATTTTGTGTACTTGAGACGATTTTTTTATGGAATGGTGCAATGAGTAGCGATTTGTTCAAACCTGCAATGTAAAATTATATCATACTGCGTACTCACTTTGAAGACATTTTCTATCAGACTATTCATGATATACTTACCACAACAATCCATATGTTTATTTTTCGTGACTAAATATATCTCTTGATTGATAGGTAACTAAAAATATTCAACTATTGTTGTACTACGAAATCATTAAGTAGCAGAAAATAAATTTGTGAATCATTGAGAGCGTGGAGGAATTGATTTTCATAGTCAAGAAAGGGATACAGTGATATTTCCAATATTGATTCGAGTGTTCCGAAATACATCAATCATTTGTGAGAATTCCCCATGGAAGGGTACGATTCTTCCTGTCATCTTATAATTATCAATTCTTCACAACTATCGGCGATTTCTTTATATTTAAAAGACTCAGCAGGGATATCTGTCTTTCGATAAAGAATACTTGGCAACTATGTAGCAATGAATAAGTTGACGAAATAAAGTATAACGTTCTTTTGATATTCCTGGTGCGAATTTGGATAATTTGTTGGTCGAAAAGCACTTGTTGGTACTTTCGATGATTTCACATGTTTCAAAAGTTATACTTGGATATACATAAAGTTGATAACTGAGTGTAAAGTTTGGTTATCGGATTCAATCTCTGAAATCGTTCTTTCACATTTCACCATGCAGTGCTCATTTTCACCCAAGATATCACCTATCTGACTTTTGTATGAAGAATTTGCATTAAAACTTGATGGAAACTGTGAAATTTCAAATAAATTTTATTAATTCTTGATACTGGATCTGTTTGTGATATTTTCTGTCATAAATTACACTACTGCACACAATATGATCATAATAACGAAAATATTGATAGGAATGTGACATTCTAGTGGTAAATTGCATCGACAATATTCTTGATAGTATGAAATCAACATTCACACTGAGATTTTTTTTAGAGTGCATATTCTGCGATACATTGAAGACATAAAGCCTAAAATATCGGAAAAATGGATGCTTATGATAGAACTACATCATGAAAAATTAAATTTGAAACGTAGTTCTATATGACTCATCTCATATGTTGGATTTATAATCATCAGCGAATTATAATTAGAGCATTCTATGAAATCATAACAATGTTGAAAGGAGTTGGCAAATTTTCAACGCAGTTGGAAAAATTTACAAGGAGTTGGAAAAATCGACGAAGCAGTTGGAAAAATTTCGATGGAGTTGGAAACATTTCCAAGGAGTTGGAAAAAACGTCGAAGCAGTTGGAAAAATTTCGATGGAGTTGGAAAAATTTTAAAGTAGTTGGAAAAATTTCCAAGCAGTAGGAACCCCCACCTCTCTCCATCGGTTTTTTTATGTAATCCTTCATGCACAGTTGGGAAAACTTTGCATTCGGTCAATATTTTTTATAAGCACTATATTCCGAGGAACAAGAGCGCCAAAAACACCTTTACACACATTTGGTAATATGATTTAAATTATTTGTTTCGTATAAAACTAGTCATTGATATTGGTTGACATGTAATAGTAACAAATATATTAATCGAACAAAAATGAACACAATTTAAATTATTCAATACGGACAATCAAAATCAAATCGTATCAAATAATCAAGTATCTGTCTTGACCCATCGTTGCAGTCTCCATGCAATCACTAAAAATAGTGCGATTATTCTGTAGTCATACGTAGGTAAGTAGCTAATTCCTTCCGATCCGATGGTCATTCCTTAACCTCCTCAATTAAATTACGAAATTACATACCATCTCTACACCTACCGAACATAAACAAAACACGATTATAATCTATGCTATTCGGAAGCTAAAGCACACCTGTATTTTCCCTACCCGAAATCTGCTCTCCGATTGGCTGCGGCAGTTCCGCTATGGGTTCTATTGGATCCGCGGCACGTGTGTCGAGTGGTGGGGATACACCTATTTCAGGCAATCGCTTCGAGTGAGGAACCCAGAATACCGTCGTACCACGAACCGTGAATGTGCTATAGTAGTTCGTTTCAGTTGGCTCTGTGAACACGTTATTAGTGAACCTATTTGGATATTACGAACAGTTTTATTGTGACCTCTTATTTCTTTTGGATATTACAATGCCTGTGTCTATGATGGCGAAAAACTATTCCCATTGCCCGCTCAAGAAGAGGCCCGTACATATTGTGGATGAAATTTCAGGTAGGTTCAAGTGCCGAGGAATATCTCAGTCGAAAAAAACTATCAATGGACAACTTGTTTCTGTCTCAATCTAACAGCTTCTATTAGCTAATGGTTTCGAGTTGTTTTTGTATATTCTTTCAGTGATTATATCGTCAAAACTCAATTTTAAAACTATGAACAAAGTTGATATCAAATAGGTATAGGTACCTGTGTATAATATTTTCAAAAATTATTAATGTGAAGAAAACAACTCATATATGTTTCGAGTTGTATCCCATTTTCTCAACTTTAATAATGTTTCACCAAGTGATCAGTGAGGACTCAATATCTATACCTAATATTTACAATCAAATTAGCTTTGTAACTTCGCATTGATATTTTTGCGATGACACAAAATTATCAACACTACAAAACTTCGAAAAATGATTCGTTTACAAAGTCACTAAATTCAGTTTTTACTTACAGATGAACCTGAAGATCTCAGTACAAAACCAAAGGATCTCAGCGCAACTGGACACATATCATCATCCAGCTCTCCTAGTCTGCCTAGCCCGACTGGTAGCAACAACACACCATCACCGTACTTCGATTACCCTTCGGTTTCACCATCAAATTCACCGATTTCCTCACCACCATCACCACCAGCAATTTACCACCCAATACCGTACCATCCAGCTTCTTTGAGTCCTGAATATGCTCCACAGAATTGGCATAATAGTGTCACTCCACCAAATTACCCCTATGGATTCCTGCCTTACGGATACCATCACGAATATGTCATGAGATCCTCGTCGCCATACAGTGAAAGTTCGTTATCACCACCACATCAGCCTACACATCCTCTGATACCGTTGGCGATCAGGCCACCAGCTTACAGTGATCAATCATCTTTGAGTCCAAATTCGTCGACAGCATCTCCTCCTCCACAAATGATGCCAGGTCGTGAAGACTTGACGGACAAGCGTCGTCAGCCCAACAGACATCAATGTCCAGATTGCGGAAAAAGCTACTCCACCTTCTCTGGACTATCGAAACACCGTCAGTTCCACTGCGCTGCTGGTGACGGTCCAAAGAAAGTCTTTAACTGCAAATACTGTGAAAAAGTATATGTCTCTCTTGGTGCCCTGAAAATGCACATCCGAACACACACCCTGCCTTGCAAGTGCGAGATTTGTGGGAAAGCCTTTTCTCGTCCATGGCTGCTGCAAGGACATATCCGAACACACACCGGAGAGAAACCCTTCTCGTGCACACACTGTAACAGAGCTTTCGCAGACAGGTCCAATTTGAGGGCTCATTTACAGACACATTCCGACGTGAAGAAATACTCCTGTAAAACTTGTAACAAGACCTTCTCGAGGATGTCCTTACTGACGAAACACGCAGAAGGAGGATGCATGGGAAACACCAACATTATGCATATGCCATCCGACAAAATGTACTGATCAGATGAGTCGAAAACTATGTCAATTCACAAAGTACAAATAATTCTGAAGAGTGTGCCTTCAATAGTCAGACTGATGTTTAACGTCTTTAATGTTATGATAAAATCCATATTTTTGTATTTAGATTCGTTGAAATAACATATGATTTCTCTTGTTGTATATATCGTATTTATTGTACAGTTATATCAAAGATTTTTGGAAGCAACGTTTTTGTAAATATCTGAATGCGAGTTCAAATTTAGTCAGTCTAATTTTGTAAATATCTTGTACAGAATTAATTTTTAGTTATTTATTTATTTTTTTTTCAAATATTTTTCTAGTCATGGAAGTTGATAATTCTTCCTAATGTACATATTGCCATTTGATAGTGCCTTATCAAAATATATCGAAGAGCTATTATTAAAATGTTATTCTCAATTATTCCTATGTTTTATTTCGATCGATGATACAAACTTTCTCCAATGAAAAAACGAAATAATAGGAGAAAGACCTCGACTTCCTCATGAGTTTATCCCAGGTCAATTAAATAACTGAAAAAATTAGGTTCTCAAACACCCTTGGGTCCACTTATGGGTATCCCCAAACTCTCCATCCGTTGGAAATCGGATGTGGGACAGATGGGTCCTTTTGCTACCAAATTAGCGTGACAAAGGTACCCCATACTTACCTTGCAATCCCAGAAATTCAACCCACCGATTGAATAAAAACTTGTACCTTATGAATGAAATTTATACAGATATTGTTCCCCCCGAGTTCGGTTGAGTCCGTTAATAGAGGGGATGGAAACGGTAATGCACCTTTCCGAATTGAAGAATGGGATATGATTTACATATTTTATGGCTTGATGGGTGGGTCTGTTTATTTCTGAGGATGTGTTACATCGGTATACCTACCTTTTTGTGAAATAAGAAGGCCGAATGTGAAGAACGAATTTTTTTGAGGAATTGAATTACCCTTCTATCAATATAGGGTATTTTTTAAAAACTTGAGAACTTTAAATTCAAATAAATCATTAAAAAAGTGGGAAAGCCCTGTGGACAGGAGCTTTGGCGCTCTTGTTCAAACTTTGACTAATCATCTCCGAAATTATTGGTTTCTCAGAGTTGGGAATGATATCAATGGATTCTTATAATAGAACTGCATCATGAAAGAAATTAAATTCAAACAGGATCACCAAAAAGCACGAACTTATCCGAGATATTCATTCCTCAAATCTACTTTGAACCCATTCTGATGAACCTACCAATGTATCTATAGGTTTGTTCCAAGAACAAAATTTGGACCGTTCAGTGTACCGTACAAGGGACGGTTTGAATCGTGATTTTGCGCAGGTCAGTGTTATGTACGGTACGAAGGACTGGTTCATAATTTGTGTTCTTGGAACGCTTTTGTGCACCGACGAATGACGCTTTCTTGAAATTTGATGATCACGCATATCATCGGAAGAAAGCTTATTTGAGGCTATGGTATTTACCGATTATACCTGTCTTACATATAAATTATTTGCTATTCTATCTATTCCTTACAAACCTGGCCTACACATTTTCTATTTCAGAATAATTTTTGTCATTCTGATTCCCATCGATATGGGTTTCAACTCTGTCGACATTAAATAGTAGGTAGGTAGGTCTTTACTTCTAGCCAAATTATGAGGCACGCAAGAAGTCATTACAAAATGGACAATTAAATTAATATTTCTCAATTTAACAGATACGGTTAACTGAATTTTTGTTTGAATGTTTGAAAACAATGTTCAATAAAATTTTTACACACCTAGAAGTTTCAAAAGTAAATATTGCAGTGATTCAGCCTTTACTACCCACACAGCACAGACTCATTTCTGAAATATTGCAGGAATATGTTCCGGAAATATTTGAGATATTTCGGTTATATTGCGAAAGATATATGAAATATTTCAGGAATATTGCAGAAACATTCGAATGTCCGCCCCATAACCTAACATAGCAATATTGCAGAAATATTTTTCGATATATTTCTGCAATATTGTAGAATTATTCTGTAATGTTTATGCAATTTTTTATTATATTGGAAAATATATATGAAATATTTCAGGATTTTTGCAAAATTATTCAAATATATGCTTTCTATCCTATAACGTCACAATATTGCAGACTTATTTGTTAAAATATTCCTGCAATATTGTAGAATTATTTTGTAATATTTATGGAATATTTTTGTTATATTGCAAAATATATATGCAATATTTCATGATTCTTGAAGAAATATTTCTGTTATTTCATGAGATGTGGTATAGGTTTAACTCACATAAAAAATAGTAGGCACAATTAATATCTTTATTCGCTCTCTACTGGACATTCAACATTTCTTTTTTTTAACTTTTTCCACTTCCCTGGAGGCTCGCAATTTGGCTTGAGTTAACCATTTCGATATGGGTTCAATAATCAAACATAGATAATCAAATCATTAGATCTGTTCAACTCTACCTTTGTACGTATATAAAAAGCACGTCAATATAACGTCTCAATAATCAGACGGATGAGATCACAACCTACTCTTTATAGGGCTGTGATAAGATGTTGGTATAACCTAAAAATATAAACTTTTGTATCAATGATATCTATAAACTTGTAGCTATTATACCTTAGATAATCAAATCAGATTATCACTGCATTTATATTATTCAGAGCCAATTAGTCTTTAATAAACATTAAACTCACAACTAACTGAACTAACAAAGTAAAGTAACAACAGACTGCTTGTCTAATGTCGACACGATACAACAACACTGGTGAACAGAAAAAATGGCGGCCTGACAATAGAAAAGAGAGGATGCGTAAAGCCTCGAACTAGAGAAAGGAAGCACACAAACATATTATATATTGCATGTAATGTTGAATTATTTCTGTCGCAATTTGTAATAAATATGTCTATGCATATATTCATAGGAATATACGCAAAACTATTAATTTTAACTTTGTAGAAAACTGTTATAGTTTGTAACATTTCTGTAATATTTATGAATATTGCAAATGTAATATTGAAATACAATATTCCAGCAATATTTCTCAATATTGCAACTGTAATATTGAAACACAATATTCCAGCAATATTTCTGGAATATTGCAACTGCAATTGCAATATTGTAATATTGTGGCAATATTTCCTGAATATTGTGTGCTGTGTGGGTATATGGTAATTGATCATAATGAAAAAACAACACTGTTAAATTTACTACGTTTTTTCTATTAAAATAATTACAAATATTATTGCTACTGTAGTTTCGAACTTTCTTTGATCATCAGATAGAGTTAAAAAGTGAATAAAAAGTACAATAATTTTCCTTCCAATATGACGGTAGGTGGTATTGAAACAGGTAGAAAAGGTTTTATATGCTGGTATCGAGGAAGTACATCTCAATTGCAAAGGGATTATTGCATTTTTGAATTTTATAAGGATTGAAAACTACTATTCAAAGATTTCGAATATTGGTGATCTATATAAATCAGTCTGATTCTTAAATATCATAGAAACGTTTTGTACCTATTTAATTCCCAACTACTATCAGATTGTGAGAATAGTTGTACTTTTTATTCACTTTTCAAAATGAACGAAAGTTCTGAATTGCAATAACACGAATATTTGTAATTATTTTGATAGTATGTAGTAAATGCAACAGTGTTGTTTTTCCGAAAGTAAATAATCATAAATCAACAGCATCAAATCAACGAATATCCAAACCAATAACAGACAACTGTCAAAATAGGAAGAAATAGAAATTGCGCAGGTCGGTACAAAACCAGCCCAAACGATCCCTGCCTCCGACCAAGTATCGATTTGACCGTACACTGTACGGTACAGTGAACGATCCACAAAGTTCTTGGAACACAAGACCCGATCAAGAAATCGTACAGTGAATCGTACAGAAACACTGTTGGAACGCTTTTACATCACTGCGCAGTTGGTGGACCGTTCACTGTACGGTTTCGGCCGCTCTTGGAACAAACCTTATATATCCATCAAATGGATTATCCACGGTCATTAAAATATCACCAAAAAGTATGACATCATATTATAATCCTAATAATTCTACGATAGCTGAAATGAATTTGACTCTCTTTTATAGGTAAACAAGATGCCTAGCTGATTATTTTCGAGAGTTGTTGTAGAAACAAAATTTTTTTGCCCATAGGAATTAATTTCGGGGGGGGGGGGGGAGGGGTTTGAAATAGGAATTAATTTCGGGGGGGCATTTTGGGGGTGTAAGGGTCACTTTCTTCAGCAAACATTTTTTTGTAAGAGAAAAATAACATTTCGAGGGGGGGGGGGTTGAACCTCCAAAACCCCCCCTTGTTACGCCCTTGGTTGAAAATGATATCAATGGATTCTTATGATGAAATTATATCTCAACAAAAATTTAATTTTGTAACGTAGAAAAAAGTTTTTCTCGTTACTCCGAAACCACGTTTTCCAATAACGAACTTGACCGAGATAGTTATCTCTCAACCTACTCTGAAAATTTCAACTGTCTATAGCTCATTCCGTTCGAGAGTTATCGTGTTAACGAATGGCCGGACAGAATCGATTTTGGCCAAGAATTCTTGATCAGTGAGTCGAACATTTGAGACCGTTTTCAGCCAAAAATTCTAAAATTACAGACATTAGGGCAAATTGATATGTTCTCTGTTCCGACGAACAAGAGCGCCAAAAAGTATAATGTTATTATTATTTAGTGGTTATAAGTGACTTTTAATGATAAAAATCAACGACCTGTATAAGAAACATAATTTCAAATATACAGGAAGGTTCATTTATTATCACCCTAGGAAAAAATGGTCAAAATTCATAAAATATCTCGATTACAAAGACAGTCAGAACCAATAAATGTGGTATATCTCGGACCCCCTCGGTGCCCTATATTCGCCTTTTAAGTATTTCCGTTTCTCAATGATACACTCTGTATACAGGGTGGTCCGCGAGTAACTGTACAACGTTTAATGGTGAATAGCTGGTACCTTGGGGAGCCAGAAAACAACAATCAAATATGGGCTAAGTCTTTTCGTTTCTGAGATACAGGGTGATTTATTGATTTTGGCAAAACATTCAGATAGCTATAACTCCTGAACCGTTCTACGTATTCGCTTCAAATTTGGCACGTGTTGTCACCTCAGGCCATCAAATTGTTCATATACACCGCACCGAAATTGTACAGACCAGGACTAGGAAATTTTGATTTTTAATTCCAGGTCAAATAAAACACCCTGTACATGGAATGCCAAATTTTCGGATTCACCATCGGATTCTGCATAGATTGTCCTGCCAAATTCCGTTTTCCGCGTGAACGGCACACCTCCCGTTCATTTTTTTTTCTCGAAAATAAGATCACACCTCCGAATATTAAGTGGTGTTACGGACCTGCATTTTGCAATAGGAAGCTCATGACATTAAATTCGGTTATAAAAACATCTTATTGAAAGAATAGAATTAAGTTTTAGCGAGATACGGAACCAGCCTAATACTATTAGAAAAGCAGTCAATCAACTTAGACTTAGAGCAAGAAAATGTATTGATGAAAACGGGGGAATCTTTGAAAATCAACTTTAATCAAAGTTTTGCTTCGAAAGTTATTCAAATGTGTTTTGAATTTCTTTTTTTTTCTTTAATTTTTGTTTTATTATTTATGTTCAGTTCGATTCTCAATATAAAAAATGTTTTTATAACCGAATTTAATGTCATGAGCTTCCTTTTGCAAAATGCAGGTCCGTAACACCACTTAATATTCGGAGGTGTGATCTTATTTTCGAGAAAAAAAAATGAACGGGAGGTGTGCCGTTCACGCGGAAAACGGAATTTGGCAGGAAAATCTATGCAGAATCCGATGGTGAATCCGAAAATTTGGCATTCCATGTACAGGGTGTTTTATTTGACCTGGAAGTAAAAATCAAAATTTCCTAGTCCTGGTCTGTACAATTTCGGTGCGGTGTATATGAACAATTTGATGGCCTGAGATGACAACACGTGCCAAATTTGAAGCGAATACGTAGAACGGTTCAGGAGTTATAGCTATCTGAATGTTTTGCCAAAATCAATAAATCACCCTGTATCTCAGAAACGAAAAGACTTAGCCCATATTTGATTGTTGTTTTCTGGCTCCCCAAGGTACCAGCTATTCACCATTAAACGTTGTACAGTTACTCGCGGACCACCCTGTATATCATACAAATAAAACAAACCCTATAGTTTTCGAATATCAAAAATCCAGGTCTAAGTAAAATTCAATTCGGTCCGTCCGTGTGTCCGTAAACAATATAACTTTCGTAAGGAGCAACATAAAGGCATGAAACTTGCTGGGTAGGTTTGGGATCTGAATACTCTATTGTTACGGAAATAGATAGGCATATGAAATAATAATATTTCCAAAGCAACAAATCGGATTGAGTTAAAATTCGATATTTAGTTAAGCAGTATCGACATCTAACATCGTACACTATAAGTGAAAAAAAAATTGAGAACAATTCAGCATATTTTAATAGACATATTCAGAGATTCTATTTTCCATTTTCGAAATTCTGTTTTCTTGGTACAACACCAGTGCCACTTATGAGGCAGTGCCTCACCAATAAATTTGCTAACAATGGAATATTTCATTATTAATATTATTACATTTCATCACTTCTTCAGTCACAATTACATATTTATTTTCACTTTTTGCATACATAAGCATTTATGGCATAATTTCGTTTCATCCAACAACAAAAAAATATTAAAATACGGCCCTTGCTTTCTATCGGAAATATATTTATCATAGAGCATGAATTCAGTTATAATCAGTCATAAATAGTAACAGGCATAGTGCCTGAAATGTTGATTCTGATGCATGCCTCCATGTTTTGGTTGGCGTTATCGGAATGGAGCAACGCCCCAGAAACTGTTATAAAATTTCGGCTCTGTTACGAAGGGAAATCTGCACATAAGACATCTGACAGAAATTTATATAAGTTTTCAGTTTTCAGTTGAGATTTTAGTTTGATTCGTTACTATGTGATCTGTGAATTCTTTTAATTTTTCTACTACAATTCAATTAAGCAATTACTACTAGAAGGCTGAAATGGATTCAGTGGAGGCGAGAGAATCGTCACAAATTCTCGAGGTAAATTCGATCTACCTGTGATTTTGAAAATTTTTAATGAATCAGCCAAATTCATACATTTCTATATAGATAAATTATTTATAGTTCAAGAAGTAGATCAACCTGTTTCAGATCTGATTTAATGTCTTGGGACTATCGGAGGGTCTAGCTGGAGAAATCTCTGTTAATAATTACACTACATATTCATTGGCCTGATTCCACTTTCATAGAAACAAATTTAATTGTTTGACAATGCAGCCATAATAGGATGAGCATTTTTTTTTGGAATTTAATAATTAAAATTATTAATATAATTTCATTTAATTATAATATTATATTATATATATTATAACAATAATAATTTTCTTTCGGATGTGCCTCACCACCTTATACTGTCACGAGCCGCCGCTGCTTAACACCATACATTTCAGTATTGTACGGTGTTAGAAATCAGTGTATTATATTAATCATTAAATGAAGAAGTACGCTAAAGCCCCCGACTTTTAAATTTTGTATTAATCTCAATTAGTACCTATGCATTATTAGTATTTATGGGAAACAACAGTGCAAATTTTGCACGAAGGATTATATTTTTTTATCAAAATGGACCCAATTACTCTAAATTGATATTATTTTATCTACTTCTATTAAGGTTTCTTCATTTCCACTATCACTCTTTTATAACTCGTGTCATTTTTGCTTTACTACCAAAGAAATATTTACCTCATTGTAATATGAATCACATAATATACAGAATGATGAAACAAAATACATATTTCTGAGCAGCTCTTTTAAAGAAAATGAAAAAAAAAAATCCTGGAAACTATCCATTATTACAAGAACGGTTAAGTACATTCTTTCTTCGTTCGATTTCAAAAAATCATTAAAGAAATTATAAACCAAATTGAAGTGGATACTCTCTCTAGAAGAAATAATATCTTCAAGAATCACCTCCTCAGCAAAATATTCCAATATCTGCTAAAAATTATTATCTTTAAACTAACCTTCTGAAATTGAAGAAAATTCTACTGTTGTAGATCGTTCACATTATACGTGTGTTTACTGAACTATAGTGGCATTCATAATTGACCAATGAAAATTCATTCTGTTGGGGCCCATCCCCATGGTTACAATCCATATGAAATGAAATTTCATGTCGGAGTGCATTAGATTCCAAAAATTTGAGATTAGGGAGAAATAAGTAATCCTCGTGGATAAAGCATAGTATTCAGTTCCCTTCTTATGACTATTATATTATTCACTCGCCCTCTTGCATAATAACGGTCATGATACTATCATTTACACAAAGTAAGTCGTTTCATGACGTTAATAAATTAAATGTCGAAATTTCAAAAAACAATTAATACTATTTATAAATAAATGAATAATTAATACCATCCCTATAATATGTAATTCTCGGGGTCGATGAATCAAAAAATGGAAATTTGATTCCCGATAAAAATTTTGTTGAATGGAGAAGGGTGAATTTAAAAACTTTTTCTGATGCCTCAAATGTCTAGCTGTGCGTAGGAGGCTAGTAAATTAAACGTTAGAGCAACTGTCTAACCTTGAAATATTAGTATTTCAAGTTCGGTACTGTTTAGATCTTGCTACTGTTTTATTAAGCTATTACCTCATAAAAAGAAGTCGCTTTTGAGTCTGTCGGTTTTGTGGTCCATTTTTCTCAGAAACGGTCCACTGTAAGATTTGGGAATTTCACAGCTTTATGAGGTATTCCCAAATTATGTACCTTTATATTTCTTGGAAGCTTGAGATGTCGATTAACAATTTTTCGATTAATTAAAATAATTGAAAGGATTCGTGAATTTTCGTCAAGATTAATATAATGAATCATCGACTGAAAGAAATAATTTGGTCACTTTTCACCGGAACTATTAGACTCAAAATAATTCTTCGGAGTATATACGACAGTTGTGCCAACTTAGCGAAAAAAGACTCACAACAACCCGTTTATGGTGCTCTTGTTACTCGGAACAGAGTGTTTATCAATTTGCCCAAATGTCTATAATTTTCGAATGCTTTGAAGAAAAAGGTCTCAAATGATTTGGTTCGACTCACTGATCAAGAATCCGTGGTCAAAATCTATTCTGTCCGATAACGATAACTCTCGAACGGAATGAGCTAGACAGTTAAAATTTTTAGAGTAGGTTTGGGAGATAACTGTTTCGTTTAAGTTCGTTATTGGCAAAATCGGCCTGATGGTTTCGGAGTAACGAAAAAAAAATGTTTTTTTCATTTCAAATTTCTAACTCAATTTTTTTAAGATGCAGTTTCGTCATGAGAATCCATTGAAATCATTCTCAGCTCTAACTCACTAATACTTTCGGAGATTTGATTTTTCAAAATTTGCATATTTAATTTGCAATTCTAATAAATTAATACTTTTGGAGATATGATTTTCCAAAATTTCAATATTAAATCGTAACTCTATGATTTCACAGAATGCTGTACCGAAAATTCCGTATCCATGAATTTCATGATCTGTGTTCATAAATGTCATCATTGTCATCTCATCTACAGATAAGACACATGTCAAACAAAGTATGATTGAATGCAAAATGACCAATGAAATAACCTCAGATGTCGTAGATAGCTCATGGATAATCCATATGATGATGGAAATGTATACTTTGGTAAGTTAATCAAATTGGTTGAGAATCTCCAATAAAAACAAAACTGGAATATTGGTTAGGTTTCAATTGATATAATATAAATTTCATAGTAGATTTGAGGAATGAATATCTCGGATAAGTTATTGGGTAGAATAATCGGTCTGGTGGTTTCGGATTAATCATTTTTGGCACTCTTTTTTTAATTTCATTCCTTTTATGATGCAATTCCATCATAAGAATCCATTGATATCATTTTGACACTCTTGTTTTATTTTAAATTACACTTTTCTTAATTTAATTTCTTTTATGATGAGAATCCATTGATATCATTCCCAACTCTGAGAAACCCAACACTTTCGGTGATATGATTGGTCAAAGTTCGAAGAAGAGCGCCAAAGTTCCTGTCCACAGGGCTTTGTCCCTTTTTTAAATGACTGATTCCCAGTAATTTCTTGAGTACAGTATGTTTATTCATTGGGATAGTTTTTTTCATAAATATCAAGTATATTTCCGGAGAACTGACATGAAGCTGGAATACCTATCAATCATTATCGTAGGTACTGCTGAATCAAGAGTTTTCTACCATTGGTTGATCAGTATAGTACTGGAGTTGAAAATATGCTGAAAAAACGATTAATTTTGTCTAATTTTCATTACTACTTTCTCATTAAAAAATTGAGTCTACTATCTGTCTACTTTTGGAATAGAAAATATGGAACTCTTCTGTAAAATTCCCATAACAATATAAATAAACAATAAATAAACTACTCAAGATTATACCAAAGTAGAAAAGATTTCTGAGTAGCACTTTATCACAACATCAAATTATCTCCCATCCAGAGCGGAGTTCTATTTGTGAGAAATTTATTGGGTCTGTAGTGGAATCTATCGTGATTTTGGTGAACTAACGCAATGCGCAATGCAGTAGCGGCACAGAAGTTCGGCCAGGTTTCTGGACATTTAATAATAGATATTTTCATATACGATTTCCGTATTTTCAAAAGCTTGAAAAATTTCGCTAATATTTCGTGTAGTATAAATAATAAAATCTGAGTTACCGGAAATGTTAACTAATGGTAGGTACTTGACTACTTCAATTATTCTTTAAATTGAACGTGACATTAATTTCGTTATTATTATCATAAAGGGATAATAAGTATCTCTGGCCACATAATAAAATTAGTTTTTCTAATCATTTTGTAAATCGTCAGTCAATATGAGAAACATAATTTATTAGCATATATTGAACTGCGACGTTAATAATAAATTGACATAATTGTCTGGAGGTTTCACTTTGTGTTGTAATTTTTTTAGTACAATGTATCTATTATTCGAATCCCTCATAAAAAGTATTCCCTCTGGCAACCAGTCATTTTAGTGAAATAACAAAAATTGGATATTTTAAGCCCATACAGGGTGTCCCAGAACTAGTGCTCAATAATTCACCACCGTACTGTACTATTAAAATTTGGTTCATGCCCTGTGGACACGAGCTTTTTGCCGCTCTTGTTCAAACAGACAAATTATAACTCCGAAAGTATTGGTTTCTCAGAGTTGGGACTTATATCAATGGATTCCTATGATAGAAATGCATCATGAAAATAATTAAATTTAAAAAAGTGTCGTTTAAAAAAAATGTTTTTAAAATTATCTTATAAAAAAAAGCAATCCACAATGCTTCAATGCCTTAATGCTCAAAAAAAAAGGATTGATACACAAAAAATGTAGATCCATATGTCAGTATTTTTTTGCTACCAACATTATGAAAATACTGTATACAGGAACATGCCTCACTACTTAAAGAAGTAAAAGGTAATATTAACCTCAGTGGTCAACGAACAGTAATTTCTTTTGATGATTCCATTATGTTCTTCTTTCCTATTCCCTCCATAAACTACATCAAAACAGTCTTGTATATATTCACAAATTCAAGAATCGCATACTTGCATTCCAAGAGGAAATAACAACTACAAATTGACAATCTCTAATAGCTAGAAAAGATGACATTTATGAATAGTGATCACAGACAGATTCTGTGAATACATAGAACTTACGATGTATTATTGAAACTTTGAAACATCATATCTCCGAAAGTATTAGCTTGTTAGAGTTGAAAATGATAACAATGGATTTTTATGATGAAGCTGCATCTTAAAGAAATTTTAATTCGAAAGTTGAAATGTAAAAAAAAAATATTTTTTTTTCGTTACTCCGAAACTATTAGACCTATTTTGCCCAATAACGAACTTAGCTGAGATATTTATCCCTCAAACCTACTCTGAAAATTTCAACTGTCTAGCTCATTCCGTTCGAGAGTTCGTGTTAACGGCCGGACGGACTGCCGGCCGGACAGAATCGATTTCGACCACGGATTCTTGATCAGTGAGTCAAACCAAATCGTTCAAGACCATTTTCAGCCAAAAATTCGAAAATTACAGACATTTGGGCAAATTGATAAGCACTCTGTTCCGAGGAACAAGAGCGCCAAAAATATCTGTTTTCTGAAAAATGTTTCTCCATGGACCTATACGTCCCTTCAAAGGTACGACCTTTAAGATGGAGCCTAGCTATTTTCTACGGAACTAACACTGCAAAAATCATGAGATTTGGTATGACTCTTATTACTTAGATGTCACTGATTTAGACCCCAAGATACTCTGGACTGACAACTGTGTATTCATTTGTGACGCAATGTTTAACATATTCATAACAGCCATTATTGGGTAGATGAAAATACAAGGAAGGTGTACGCACTTCCAGGATAGAATCTCAGTCAATTTATGGGCTGGAATTAAAGGTGATTTTCATATTGAGCCATCAGAGCTCCCCCCAAAACTGAATGAAAACAAATACAAGCATTTTCAGAAGATATTCAGTTGGATGCTCGCATGACTCGAATTTATCAGCATGATGGAGCTCCAGGACAGTACGTACGTACGTCGAACAAGAAAACAGTTGGACGTACATTCTCCTGGGAGATGGATAAGTACAGCCGTTGTAGTCACCTGGTCACCTGGTTCACCTGACTTTAATCCACTTGATTTTTATTGGAAGTTAATACCCGTGAGGACTTACAGCAAATAATTAATCTGGTGCAAATTAAATTAAGCAAATCGCTTGGAAATTTTGCGATTACTCTTCATGCTAGAATTTCTATTCATGCATTTTTTCGAGCATTTATTGATATATTATAATTAGTATCCGACCGAAACTGGTTTTTCAGCCGAAACCGAAATTTTGGCCAGGGTCTCAGTTTCGGCCGAAACCGAAACCGAAACCGAAACTTTTTATTTCATACCGAAATCTACTGTATTTTTTACAATTTTATTTGCATATACATAAAAACAGTTAAGCAGTGTTAAATAAAAACACAACTTTTTTGATATCTTTATTTATTATTTTGGTATTACCAAGTTATAAAAATAATTAGTCGAAGTATACAGGGTAATTCCAAATCAGACGTCAACCTTGGAGGAGGTGTTAGTATGGATACTTTGCTGTGGTTTGAGCCATTTTTATTGATGAACAATCTTGCCTAACAAACAACCACGAAACAACATCAACGAAGAAACAACTATATCGTAACGTTTCGGAGTCTATATCAGACTCCTTCGTCAGAGGCTTAATGAAAATCTTTAGAATTATTTTGTTGATAGTTATTGTGAAATACTTGAATTATTGTGACAATTCTTGAATTTCACAATAACTATCAACAAAATAATTCTAAAGATTTTCATTAAGCGTCTGACGAAGGAGTCTGATATAGACTCCGAAACGTTACGATATAGTTGTTTCTTCGTTGATGTTGTTTCGTTGTTGTTTGTTAGTCAACATTGTTCAATTGATTGCTTCTGACAAATATCTTGTGTTTCTTACGCAGAAGCAAATCACAAAATAATTAATTTTTATTTTATAGATATTTTTCAGAGTTTGGGAGAGAAAACCCAGAGAAAAACCTTTCAATAATGAGTATACCTCCTACAGTATCCTTTAATGATTACTTAAGCCAAGCACATGCCGTCTTTCTGATATCTTCAGTTGTTATTTTCCACCTGAAATTTACTCACGCTGTCTTTTGATACACATTCACTATTTTATATGCTGGACATTCAAAAGGTTGCTTACAAAAAATCTGCTGAAACGAAACTAGTTATGCAATCTAACGAAATCTTTTATAGAATGAAAAAGGAATTTGGCAAGTTTTTAAAATAATTTTGACATACAAAATTGTGAAATTCGAAAGTTGCAGACAAATTGATATTAGAAATTTAATTTTCATTTATTCATATACCACATTTCAAATCATACTAATTCTTTTTCAACCTCTTATACAGCATAGTTTCGATTTTTTCGTACATATCATGTCCTTTTCTGATGAAAATAAAACAAATTTATCATCAAATTTGGTCAACGTAGAAAAAATTGACGAAATATGAACCAAGTTCAGAAATCTTTTAAAAATCACCCGAACTCCAAAAACTGTTGATTTTCGGTTATTAATAAATATGGATTAAACTACAGCTAACGAGACATACTAACTCCTCCTCCAAGTTTCACGTCTTATTTGGAATCACCCTATGTAATCTATATAATAATCATTAAAGTGAATTCTCATGAATTCTCAGTCTTAACAAAGATAGATTATAATAACTTGTAAGACAATTATGTATACCTACTTTTAACTCCTGGCCAAACGACCAGGATAATTCACGAACAGTCAAGTTTCGGCCCGGCCGAAAGTTTCGGCCATTTTTGGCCGAAACCGAAACTAAGGCCGAAACTAGATTTCTTGGCCGGAACTGGCCGAAACCGAAACCGAACTTTCGGTCGGTCACTAATTATAATTGATGTTGTTTGTTGTAAATTCACGCTTTCATGAAGCTTTTCTTAAGGTATTCAACAGAACACATTCTGTCTTTGAACCCCTTACATGAACATTGACCTAAAACGAGTCTGAATACATTATTATGCACAGCACACTGAAATTCATTCAGTAATATCCGGCAATTAATTTTAATACTATTCGATGATGACAAGTTTTCAAATAAGTTTCTCTCGAAAACGGCGATTCCGATCAAAAACAGCATGTGTTTCAGCACAAAATTTGGATTTCGAAATGTTGCCACAAAATT
Source organism: Halyzia sedecimguttata (assembly GCA_937662695.2). Taxonomy (NCBI): domain Eukaryota; kingdom Metazoa; phylum Arthropoda; class Insecta; order Coleoptera; family Coccinellidae; genus Halyzia; species Halyzia sedecimguttata. Next base: position 65,446,332 of record OW569413.2, on the reverse strand, counting down.
GAAAAATTTGAGGTACAAAAAAGTTGTTGTGAAATTTACCCTTGAAGTTCCCAGTTTAAGTTCTTGATTGAAATTTTCATAGTATTTTTACTGTATTCAGTAATTTTAACCCCTAAGAAACAAGAGCCATGCTAATTTTGAAGATTTTTGATACGTTAGTTCCTGGGAAAATAAATAAAATCCATCTTAAGGGTTGTATCTTTGGAGGGCTGTTGCTCTGACAAGAAACATTTTACGAAAAACAATTATTTGAAATTCCCCTAATAATTTTGATCATAGAATACGATGGTGAATTATTGTCCACTAATTCTGGGCAGCCTGTATATGGTGAGTCTTTATGCTGTTCATTAATTTTAACCATAGATTCCTCTCTTCAAATGAAAATTTTGTTTTCATTAACCATTTCTCCAAATTGACTCAGGTAAAAACATACAATGTTGATTTGAAAAAAAAATCAGTTTTTTTGTAGCTCTGACATGATATTTCAGAGTGAAAGTACTTTTTCCACTATGGGTTCTTAGTATAGTAGTATACTTGCAGATCGAAAAAACTATGAGAAATTAGCATACATAGAGCAGATAAAGTATATCTTATTATGAATATCTTCAATCATTTTAAAAAATTGATTATTATTCATCATTTCTCCTGAAACACAACTTTTTCCGAGATACTCAAGATTGAATGTTAAAACCTGATAAAAATTTGAGAACTTGCACTTTTTTCGTTGACCCGCCCCAGATCTAGAACAGGCATTTAATCAAACTATATCCATGTCGCCAAACTTGCTTCCCCTCCACAATCAAAGTCACAGATAATTAATTCTATTCGAGTGATATAGTACACATGCTACACAGTTCGACAATGCCGCATAAAACGTCGCCCGGAGTCATAGACATAAAGACTTGGAATTCACAATGATACCAAAGAATTTGACCTCACGTAGAGTTTTCGTGATCGTTAACTAATAATATTTTCTTGGAAATTAAGATATTTACCGAATTTTTAATATGATAATGGGCGATAATCAAATTGTCCTTGATCTTATAGTGATTTCATATTCACTTGTCACCTGTTATACCGGAACTAGCTATCAACGTTTTTGTGCGTATGTTCTGGGGAACATCGCGTTATCATTTTGCCCTAATGTCTGTAATTTTCGAATTTTTTGCCGAAAATGGTCTCAAACGATTGGGTTCGACCCCCTGATGAAGAATGCGAGGTCAAATTCGATTCTGTCCGTCCCGGCACGATAACTTGAGAACGGAAAAAGATAGCGACTTGAAATTTTGAGGGTACGTAGCGCGTCCCAATACGACGGACAAGTTCGTTAATGGGCATAATCGGCCCAATGGTTTCCGATAATTGATGATAATTTTGTTTTCAACCAATACAAATCCAATCGAATTGAAACTTGGTTAGTAGTGGAAGAATACAATACTAAGGACGTTTGTGAAATTTTGTGAGAATCTTATTACTAGAAAATTAAAAAAAAAAATATTAATAAATATTTTTTGTCATGATAACCTGAGAACGGAAAGAGATAACAACTTGAAATTTTCAGGTTAGGTTGTGTATCTAAATACAACATTTGAGTTTGTTTACAGGCATAATCGGCTAATCGGTTTTGGAGTTATACCCATCTGAAATTTTGTTGTTATTTCCTCAATAACTCGAAAAATAGAAACCCGATCCAATTCAAACATGGATATTAGTTGTAGAATGCCAACGCAAATTTTCTTGCATAATTTGGTGAGGATCGTATGACTAGAAAATTGATTAAAAATTGTTGAAAAAAGTTCTATATATCAGAAACTGTTCGTCCGGCATCGCTGAAATTTTTCGAGAGAGCCTTCAGAACCTAACTGTACTGCCAAATTCTAAGATTGAACATGATCGGATCTATATTGTTGGAGATCCGAGCAGCCGAGTGTTTCAGTAGCTGGATGGGCGACCGTTGCCTCGATAATTTTCGGAGATAAGGACTTGCAATTTTCAGGGTGGGTTGCCCATCCGAATGGGAGAGTTCAGTTCGTCTTTGGTCTTAATCGGTCCAACGGTTTCGGAGTTATACCCACCTGGAATATTAGTTCCTTGATAACTCAAAAAATATAGACTCTACCGAATTGAAGCTTGATAACTAGTTGTAGAATATCGACGTAAAGACGTTTGTAAAATTTGTTGAGTATCATATAACAAGAAAATTTAAAAAAATATATTATTTATGTCACGATAACCTGAGAACGGAAAGAGATAGCGACTTAGAATTTTCAAGTTAGCTTTTGCATCTCAATGTGACATTTGAGTTTGTTTATGGGCATAATCGGCCAAACGGGTTTAGAGTTACGCCCATCTGAAATTTGGTTGTTATTTTCTCAATAACTCGAAAAATACAGAAATGATCCAATTCAAACATGGTTTTTAGTTGTAGAATGCCAACGTGAAAATTCTTGTGAAATTTGGTGGGGATAGTATCATTAGAAAACTTTGAAAAAATTATTGAAAAAAATTCTATATATCTATCAGAAACTATCCGTCCGATATCGCTGAAATTTTGCGACAGTTTTTAGAACCTAACTCTACTGCCATGTTTCAAGGTTGAACATGATCGGATCCATATTGTTGGAGATCCGAGCAGCGTTGTGGGAGCTCAGTACCTGGATGCTTGACCTTTGCCTCGATAATTTTCGAACGAAGGGAGGTACGGACGGCAATTTTCAGGGTAGGTTGCGCATCCGAATGGGAGAGCTAAGTTCGTTTTTGGGCATAGTCGGTCCAACGGTTTCGGAGTTATACCCACCTGGAATATTATTTCCCCGATAACTCAAAAAAAAATATAGACTCGATCGAATTGAAGGTTGGTAACTAGTTGTAGAATATCGACATAAAGACGTGTGTAAAATTTTGTAAGAATCCTTACCCTAGAAAGTTCTTGAAAAATTATGAAAAAAAAATTGTTCAAGCACTGACGTGAAGTCAGGAGCTTGACCCAAATTGCGTACTCAATAAATTATCACATTTTTGGATTCACCATCGAATTTTAATGTGACTTTGATCATATGACTTTACTGATATTCCGAAGTGATCCAGAGTTATTTGAGCTTATAGACAAATATTCCCTATTCGGCATGATCAGAAAGATGCTCATAGCCACTTGCCCATTAATGTTGAAAGGATGGAATTTTCAGTAACTATTATTGAAGTTGAAACGTTCTTCACTCAAATGACCAAAAATTCTACAGGATATTCACAAAAATATGCCGACTTTCTATTTTTCTAGTTTTCATCAAAACAATTCTTTTTTCAAATGCAAATATATTTTTATCGAATTAGAATTCTATTCCTAAAAACAAATGAATAATGTGTTATCAACCGAATCCGTAAAATGGGCCATTTCCCAGATACTCTAGAAATAACACGGCAACATGCGTTTTGACACCTATTTGATATTCTTAATGAATATTTATTGGAAATAGTAGATACCAGGCATTCTAGAACAGTTTTCACAAATTAGTCATCACGCCTATTGCACCAATTGCATCTTGGATCCTGCAAAAATCGATGGCCGATGCAAATATGTATCCCGAGGCGCGGCGAGGAATTTTTATCGCCATCATCTGAAAAAGATACGGCACACAGAGCGCTCTCAGACAAAGAGCGAGAATATCCAAGTTTTATTTATTCACCCGGAGAGTCTCGATTTGCATACAATAGAATATACATGGACATTTTCATACTCCACCAAAATACGACGGTTGGCCCAGAAAGTAACTGTACTTGAACTGGTGGGGCAGAGGCGGTTCACGACCTTATGGCTTTATTCAAAATGTGACCCCAAGCATGAGGAAATTTAAGACAAAGCCGCGACGATAAGTTACAGGTGGACAATGTGTCGTTATATAAAGCCCGATTTGCATACAGGATGATTCATTTTTCCTGTCTGAATGAGGTTGCTTCAATTTCGAAATGCGCTTATGAATATTGCCAATATAGAAATTTCGGAAATTAGTGGGACCTTTGAAACTGACCTGAATAAACAATTTTCAGTTTTGAAAGATTTATACTGAGCAATAACTGGCAAGAAACTCGGTTTCTGGATTTTGGTTTGATGTTCCAAAATAATAAATTCACTTCTTGATGTAGATATCGATTATCCAATAAAAATTCGTCTAATCTTGAAGTTGAATATTCGGTGGAAAAATCATCCAGTAGGAACTCTAGAAAAGGTGGGAAAGCCTTGCGGACAGGAGCTTTGGAGCTCTTGTTCAAACTTTGACAAGTCATATCTCCGAAAGTATTGGTTTCTCAGTGTTGGGCATGAGTTTAGGTGGATTTCTGATAGAACTGTATAATAAAAGAAATTGAATTCAAAAAAACATGGAATAACGATTCATTATTGAAATTTTGAAAAACCATATCTCCGAAAATATTAGTTTGCTAGAGTTGAGAATGATATCAATGGATTCTTAAGACGAAACTGTATCCTAAAAAAAAATTGAATTTAAAATTTGTGAAGTAAAAAAAATGTTGTCGTTACTCCAAAACCACCAGGCCGATGATGCCCAATAAGCAACTTAACCGAGATATTTATCTCCCAAACCTACTGTGAAAATTGTCACTGTCTAGTTCATTCCGTTTTAGAGTTATCGTGTTAACGGATGGCCGGAAAGAATCGATTTTGACCACGTGTTCTCAGTGAGTCGAACCAATACGTTTTAGACCATTTTCAACCCAAAATTCGAAAATTACAGACATTTGGGCAAATTGATAAGCACTTTGTTTCGAGGAGCAAGAGCGCCAAAACTTTCATTTTTACCCAGTAGCTCCGAAACTAAGAGAGATATCAAATTTTTGTTTCCGGCATTATTCGTCTCATACAAAATTAGTACAGGAATGTCAAAACAACATCATCATATCTCTTAAGAATCTTAAGATGCCATGTAAATGTCCTAGAAATAAATTGTAAATTGTAGGACACTGATTTCGAAAATAATTACGATACGCTTTTGAATTCTTGAATAATTTTGTTTGACATTTTCGGATGTGATTGGAACATTCCGCAATCTTGCATAAATAGAACAGCATCATAAATATAATTGCTGAGTATGCTAGATATCGTCCGAACACTAAAGCCTGTCGTTTCTCCGATTTTGCCCAATAACGAACTTAACCGAGATCTTTATCTCCCAAACCTATTCTGAAAATTTTAACTGTCTAGCTCATTGCGTTTGAGAGTTTTCGTGGTTACAGCCGACAGGACGGACGGACGGCCGGACAGCATCGATTTTGACCACGGATTCTTGATCAGTGGGTCGAACCAAATCGTTTTAGACCATTTTCAGGCAATAATTCCAAAATTACAGACATTTGGGCAAATTGATAAGCACTCTGTTCCGAGGAACAAAAGCGCCAAAAAACATTCTCGAGGACCTATACCTAGATAATGCACCGATACTGTAAATGGGCAGAGACATTTTTAAAATACTTGTATTTGATATGCAAAATACAAAATATCTATTTCCATTTTGTATTTTGATACTTAATTTAGAAAAGCATTTTGTATTTTATTTGAAATATCTCCGGACATTATCCGCCGTATTCACAAAGCATTGTTATTGTTAAGTGTTCCAATCTCCGTTAAGTCAGTACTGAGGTCCTCAGTTAAGGATAAATCTGAATCGCAACCTCAATTAAAGTATCGTTTCACGTTAATTTTCACGTTAACTGAGGTTGCGATTCTTATTTATGCTTAACTGAGGACCTCAGTTAGGACTTAACGGAGATTGAAAGCTTTGTGAATACGGCGGATTATCTTGTACTCGTACCTACTTACAAAATTCAAAATAGCTTTTAAACACTGTATTTTTTCTCTGATTGGTCCCAGTATGTATTCAGTAATTCCTACACTACAGATTCGATCATGTTCAAATTTTAGAATTAGGATTTGAAGGCTCTCTCTTAATAGGTTCTGAGAAACATAATATTTTTAAATAATTTTCTGAAAATTGTATACTTATACGATCCTCACGAAATTTAGCGTTAGTATTTGTGTCGGCATTTTACAACTAATTATAAAGTTTCAATTGCACCAGATCTGTATTGTTTGAAAACATAATCTGCACTCCGAAACCGTTTGGCTGGTTATGCCCATTAACGAACTTGTTCGTCGCATATGGATGCGCAACCTACCCTGACAATTTCAAGTCGCTATCTATTTCCGTCAGAAAGTTATCGTGACAACGGCCACAGCGGTTACCCATCCAGGTACTGAACTCGACCAAAGCTGCTTAGCTCCAAGAATATAAATCCTACTGTAAACACAAGCGTCCAACAAAAATTGGTCCTATTTTTGTCCGAGAAGGGTCTCAAACGATTACTTTCGACTCAAATACATACATTCACTGTTGGATTGAAAATAAACGGTGCTGTGTCTGTGGTGGCGTAAGGAGTCATTCAAATTCATACATTCACTGTTGGTTCGAAAATGAACAGTGCTGTGTCTGTCGTCGCGCAAGGTCCCATTCGAATACATACATTCACTGGTGGTTCGAAAATGAAAAGTGCTGTATTCGTGGTGTCGTAAGGACCTATACGTACATTCACTGTCAGGTCGAAAATAAATAGTGCTTTGTTTGTGGCGGCGTAAAGACACAAATAAGTTAAATCGTACTATTGTGCCATGAAATAAAAAAAACACCTGTATAGCAGTAGTTAATTTTCAACAGTTTCTTCTGAGAATTATTCCTATAATACAAATCAGTCGAATCATACAAACGTATCATTCGCCATGAGGAACTATGTATTGACATTCTATCAAAAACGCTCTGTATAGCACTAATGTTTTTAGTATATAATAATATACGACAATACACACGTAATTTTATCAAAATGTCGAATTAATTTCATCCATAACCCTTTCCTCAAGGTTATTATTTCGATAGAATCGGAAAAAAAAATTAAAAGGCGCAATCATTTCGGCTACGGGAATCGATCCCGGTACCTATACGTGCTATGAAGAAGAATCTCTACAACTATGCTAGTGAAGTAGTAAAGAATTATGTTAAATTCCGTGTATCGTACAAATGTTATTACTGATCTTTGATACCTTGTTTTCAAATTTCAGAAAAATATCATCATGTTACATATTATACGATCAATTTTAAATCAAGGACTGTAAAGTAAGGTACATATCATAGACAAGATATATCATTTCTCACTAGGTATTGAACGAATGTTATTACTGACGTATTATATCGACTTGTCGAATTTGACTTCAGCCGAACTATGCAAAAAACAAAAACTGTTGACAACTTCGTTGGTCGAGTGGAACACCAGTGGACTAGTATATCTCGATGGTAGGAATATTTCGATAATTCGGCAATATCTTCACCAATATAGACACGATCGGGTTCAAATCTAGAATTTGGAATATTTTTTTTAGATTTTGAAATAATGCAATCCTCACAAAATTTTGCATGTGTGTTCATGTCGGTATTTTAGAACTAAGTACCGTGTTTTAATTCGATCAGATCAGTATTTTTCGAGTTATTGGGAAAATAAAATTTCGGATGGCTATAACTCTGAAACCACTCAGTGGTTTTTGCACATTAACGAACTTAGCTGGCGAATTTGGACTCCAAACCTACTCTGTAAATTTCAACCAGACAGAATCGATTTTTACCAAGGATTCTTGATCAGTGAGTCGAACCAAAGCATTTGAGACCATTTTCAGCCAAAAATTCGAAAATTACAGACATTTGGGCAAACTGATAAGCACTCTGTTCTGAGGAACAAGAGCGCCAAAAAGGAAACTCAAGGAGTCCACTTATTTTTTGTTGAACAGAGAAAACAACATTGTAAAGTGCTATATGTATTTGGTTGAATTTGTGAAGAAAAGATAGAACTTGTGAATTTCTTTGTGAGGTGAAATTATGTTTTTTCAAAGAATGCCAGTGTGACAAATTTCAGAATAAATGTCAATAATAAATAATTTTGAGGGTGCCTGAAGAAAAAGAATGATTTAGACCCTTAAACGTTAGAAAAAAGTAATTTTATCTTTGTTGTCGTTTTGTTCCTGTTTATTATTCATTGTTCTATAAATTTCCTCTATCTTTTTATGATATAATTCTCATTAAATTTCGCACAAACCTTGCAATAGTTATCCTACTACACTTAAATACAAAATTGTTTTGCGATAATATCTTTAGTTTTGGATATATTGGTAAAAAAAAAATTTCAAATATATCTCCGAGCTCGGCCTGATGATTTCAACATCGAACCTACTGCAAATTTCAAGTCTTTAAGTGCATTCTCTCAAACGTTATCGTGGTCACGGAGGGACAGAATCGAAATTGGCCACGGATTCATCATGAGTAAGTCAAATGGCATAGTTTATGACCATTTACGGTTCAAAATTCTAAAATTACAGACATTTGGTCAAAAGATAAAAGATCCAAATAGTTTGAGAATCGAAAGAGTTCAGACTTTTTGATCAGGTGGACTCCTAATGAATCGAAGTTCGGCTAATCATGACATTCCTCCATCGACCAATATAACGACGTTTTTCCTTGGAATTATCTTCGATATAACTGACCGTGAACTTGGCTGAGATCGGTGTAGAGGTTTCCGTACGAGAAATACATATTTATGTCTGTTTAAGATCGAACAAACAGGGTAGATTATATCGAATTGTATTGGGTATTTGTCTTCGTATCTGTTTATTTATTTTCGTAGATTGAGTTCAAGTGAAACTCAAATATCTATCCGAAGATCAAACAAGCGTTTTTGTCATCTTCTCAAGGCACAGGAAATCGTGTATCAGGTTCAACGGGTCATTATCGAAACCTTCGACGAATTCTTCGCACCCGCGTTTTGCTCTACTTCGATCATTGCGCTTTATGGTAAAACAGCGTTGGCTGGATAGTTCATTGCCATGTAAGATCTAGCATTTCGCTATATTATTTTATCAAATATTAATCGTTTTGTATTGGTGCAGCGAGATAATATTGACATGAAGGGTGACCCAGAATAACGAAAATACAAACGGGCAATTCCAGAAACTATTCTAAGAAAATAGTTCCCATGAACGTAGGTCCACAAATGCTTTCTTACCAAAATACAGGGTAATCATTAGAGGTTATTTTGGGAGATATACAGGGTGTTTGGTAATTCGACGTGATCCTTTAGCGGGGTTATACTAGATATCATTTATCATCAAAAATTATAGCCGTAAATCCGAGCTAGTAACAGAGTTTTTTCGATACTTGGTTATCCCCCTCATCTTCTCCTTTACTTGTGATTAATGTGATTATTAGTTACTTGTTACGAGTAGGACTAGTACGAAAAATTGGTTCAATCACTGACGTCAAGTCAGGAGCTTTTGCGCGTATGTTCTATTGTCCATTCTCCTGTATTGGACACTCTTAATCGAATATACCATAGTAAATTATATTGTCCATTCTCCTGTATTCGACACTCTCAATTTGAATTTACCATGGTAAATTCGATGTCGATATTCTACAACTTACCAAGCTTCAATTCGATAGAGTCTATATTTTTTGAGTTACCGAGGAAATAATATTCCAGATGGGTATAACTCCGAAACCGTTGGGCCGATTATGGCCAACAGCGAAATTAATTCTCCTATTCAGATGTGCAACCTATCCTGAAAATTGCAAGTCCCTATCTCTTTTCGTTCGAGAGTTGTCGAGGCAACGGTCACCCATCCAGCAACTTAATTTACACAAGGCTGCTCGGATCTCCAACAATATAGATCCGATCATATTCAAACTTGGAACTTGGTAGAAGAGTTATGTTTTGAAGGGTCTCGCAAAATGTCAGCGATGTCGGACGAACAGTTTCAGATATATAGAATTTTTTTCAATAATTTTCTATGATTTTTTAAAAATTTTCTAGTGATACGATCCTCACGAAATTTTGCCAGAATTTTTGCGTTGCCTTTTTACAACTAATAACCATGTTTTAATTGGATCGGTTCTGTATTTTTTGAGTTATTGAGGAAATAACAACCGAATTTAAGATGGGTATAACTTCAAAACTGTTTTGCCGATTATGCCTATAAACAATACCAAATGGCGCATTCAGATTCTCAACCTAACCTGAAAATTTCAAGTCGCTATCTCTCTCCATTCTTAGGTTATCGTGACGTAAATAAAATATTTTTTTAATTTTCTGTTGATACCATTCTCACAAAAATTCACAAACGTCCTTAAATATAGATTCTACCACTACTCACCCAGTTTCAATTCGATCGGATCAGTATTGCTGGTAGACAAAATTATTACTCGGAAACCTTTCGGCCGATTATGCCCATTAACGAACCTGTCCGTCGTATTGGGATGCGCCACCTACCCTGAACATTTCAAGTTACTATCTTTTTCCGTTCTCAAGTTATCGTGGCAACGGACGGCCGGCCGGATAGAATCAAATTTAACCTCGAATTATTGATCAGGGAGTCGAACACAATCGTTTGAGACCATTTTCGGCGAAAAATTTTAAAATTACAGACATTTGGCAAAATGATAAGGCGATGTTCCCCAGAACATACGCGCAATAAAAACACAGTATTTCTCGAATGAAAATTGAATCCTCAATTTACTGAGAGTAACTCTAGGCAATTTTAATTTGGGGATAATTAGTTTCAAAAAGAAAAAATTGGTTCAAGCCATGTGGAGAGGAGCATTGGAGCTCTTGTTCAAACTTTGTCAAATTATTGGTCCCTGGGAATGATATAAATCGATTCTTACGATAGAACTGCATCATGAAAGAAATTAAATTCTAACAGACCGATTCTCCCCAATAACGAACTTATCCGAGATATTCATTCCTCAAATCTACTGTGAAAATTATATTATATCAATTGAAACTTAGACAATATTGCAGTTTTGTTTTTACTGGAGATATTCTGAACCCAATTTGATTATGTATCTTACCAAAAAATACATATATTTCCATCATCTTATGGATTATCAACGGGCATTATATTATCACCTGAAAAGTATAATATCATCCTCATAATTCTACGATAGCTGAGATTATTTTATTGGTCATTTTGCATTCAATCATACTTTATTTTCTAGAACAGGTGTATTTTATATCAAGAATAAAGAACCAGAAATAATTTTGACATTTATCTCTCATTGGAAAATAATATGACATATAAGAACACAGATTATGTAAAAATTCATAGATAGAATAATTAAGTAAGGCATTCTGTGAAAACATAGGAGTACAATTCATTATTGAAATTTCGAAAAATCAGAAAGTCCGAAAGTATTTACTGGTTAGAGTTGAAAATGATATCAATGGATTTTTATGGTGAAACTGCATCTTAAAAAAAAATTAATTTTTAATTGTATTCGTTACTCCGAAACCATCAGGCCGATTCTGCCCAATAACGAACTTAACTGAGATATTTATCTCCAAATCCTACTCTGAAAATTTCAACTGCCTATCTCATTCTATTCGAGAGTTATTGTAGAAACAAAATTTAAAAATAAAAAAGAGATATTTTTGACACTTCACGGCAACCCGATCCATAAAAAACTTTGCATGCATATAGAGGTCATTATTCTACAATTTGATGCTAAATTTCAGACAGATCGAGTGATCGGTTTCGGAAATGTTACTACATATACTACTGACTACTATACTAAAAATGGCCATAATTCCTAAACTGCTTTGTGGATTTCGTCCGTTAACGAACTCGTCCGAGATATTTACGATCCAAACCTACCCTGCAAATTTCAATTCTCTAAATCCTTTCGTTCGAGAGTTATCGTGTTAACAGCCGGCTGACCGGACAGAATCGATTTCGAACACGGATTCTTGATCAGTGAGTCGAACCGAATCGTTTAAGATCTTTTTCAGCCAAAAATTCGAAAATTACAGACATTTGGGCAAATTGATACGCACTCTGTTCCGAGGAACAAGAGCGCCAAAAATGCTGATATTTCATTGTGTTATGGGTTGTGTTCCTGGAATAAAATACGCCTCATTGGAGTAGTCTTCCGGCCATATTTTGGATTTCATGATGGAATTATTAACCCATTATGTACCCATTACATACGTTGAAATACCTTTTTGAAGCGCTAATGAAACAAAGAAGTTTTCGCCTGAATGTGTGCACCAAGTTTATATTACTTTTTTCGAGTAATTCTCAATTTTCTCATCAAGATTTCATGAAGAAAACAGATGATGCCATTTAAGACCCTTCATCTCAGGTTATCTAATTTTTTAGTAAATACTTTTTCACATGAAATGATAACCATCTCCCCAGTTTAAAAAAAATATACATTGAATATTTAGAGTGAAATAGTTTTTATAAAATAACAAAGCTGAAAATTTCCAAAAAGTTGAAAAATTGCCATATCTTCGTAACCATAGATTTTCGGACCATGGTTCACTCGACTCAATTCGATGCAAATGACGTCTAGTATATCTCCTTTGAAGGATAACGTCGATATACCAAACACCCTGTATACAATATTAAATCATTCTTTTCAGAATAGCTATCAACAGAAAATCATTCTGAAGATTTTCGCTTGGTGTCTGACGAAGGAGTCTGATCTATTCTCCGAAAAGTTACGAAATAGTTTTTGTATCGTTGATGTTGTTTCGTTATTGTTTGTTAGGCAACATTGCTTCTGGCAAATATCTTGTATTTCTAACGCAGAAACACTTCACAAAATAATATTTTTGAGATTTTGACAAAACCCAGAAACGAATCATTTGATAATCAAAATACAGGCTGTTTAATTTTTAAATTCAACTCAGTATTAGATTTAAAATCCTTTTAAAATATTGGAACTCACCCAAGTCTGCTCGGATCTCCAACAATAGAGATTTGCTTCGATATTCTACAACTACTTACCAAGTTTCAATTCGATCGGATCTATATTTTTTGACTTATTGAGAAAACAATATTCCAGAAAGGTCTAACTCTGAAACAGATTATACCCAACAATGAACATAACTGTCCCATTCGAATGCGCAACATAACATGAAAATTGCAAGTCGCTATCTCTTTCTGTCCTCAAGTTATCATGAGATACATAATGTTTTTTAATAAAAGTAACGACACATATGTCTTTTTGTCGATATTCTACAAGTAGATACCAAGTTACAATTTGATCCGATCTGTATTGTTTGAAAACAAAATTAGTACTTGGAAACCGTTTGGCCGATTGTGCCCATTAACGAACTTAAGTATTCGGATGCGCCACCTACCCTGAAAATTAGTCGCTATCTCTTGCTATTCTCAAGTTATAGTGGCAACGGCCGGCTAGCCGGAAAGAGTCAAATTTAACCTTTCCATTTCCTTTTCAAATTCTTCATCAGTGAGTCGAACATAATTTTTTCAAACCATTTTCGGCAAAAAAAACGAAAATTACATTTGGCAAAATATCAGCGCGCTGTTCCCCAGAACATGCGCGCAAAAAAAATATCAAATGGAGCATTTAAACAAGAACTCAATTCTAGAAAACCCATAGTGCAATGCAATAAAAGAGTTCAACACTATAGTGTATCCGATTTCACCCTTTCCCATATAAACAAGAATATTTCCAATATTCTCATACAATTTAATTCGTTGAATATTACAGTAATGTTCTAAAAATTGCATAAAACCTGTTACTGTTGATCATTACATAGACCTTAAGTTTTCTTTTTTGATTTTTCAACTCTCATATATGTAGAGAAAATAATCTGGGGCCATAATAGGGATCACTATGTTAAAGTTAAGATAGGAAGTAAAATTGTTGGGATGAGATAGGATTCGATTATGTCCACCTCCTCCTAAAATTTCCGCAAATTTTCTTGACGTCATGCGTATTTTCTGTTAAAAAGTCATCTGATTACGATATTCCCTTTTTTTTCACCCACTGAGGAATGTACCCGAGGAAACATGCCAACTTATTGTATTATCCAGCAATATATTCCGTAAAAGTTCATATGCGATACACACCCATGACCGTGAAGTACTGAAACGTGTAGCCTCCGTTGTCGTGGTCAGTTTGGCTACCAACTAGCCACCGATGTGGACTACTACTTCATTCGAGTAAAATATTGCAACGTGGGAGATACTTTTCAGCCTTCTTTCAATTCATTATTCAAAATATCCTATAATAATAATAATATGTCATCATTTCGTACAATGTAGTGAAAATTAGAGCGTCGGTATTCTACAAGTAATTACCGAGTTTTAATTGGATCCGATTCGTATATTTTGAGTTATAGGAGAAATAACAACAAAATTCCAGAACCGTTTGGCCGATTATGCCTATTAACGAACTCGAACGTCACATTCCTTTGCGCAGGTTACCCTCTAAACTGCAAGTCGCTATCTGTTTCCATTCTCAAGTTATCGTGAGAAACATAATATTTTTTTTTTATTTTCTAGTGATATGATCTTCGCGAAATTTCACATGCTTCTTTGCGTCAGTATTCTCCAACTGGTAACCAAGTTTGAATTCGATCGGCTCTGTATTTTTTTTTAAACAAAATCAGTACTCTGTAACCGTTGGGTCGATTATGCCTAATTAGGATCTTGTCCGCCGCAGTTGGATGCGCCACCTGCCCTGATAATTTCCGTTTGAAAATTATCGAGAGATACATAATATTTGTTAATCATTTGTTAAACATTTTCTAGGTTTTTTTTTATTGAGTTCGTGTTCCGCAAGGACAGCGTGCTATCATTTTGCCACAATGTCGGTATTTTTCGATTATTTTTTGCGAAGATGGTCTCAAACGATTGAGTTTGATAACTCTCGAACGGAAGGAGTTAGAGAATTGAAATTTGCAGGGCAGGTTTGGAGCGTAAATATCTCGGACCAGTTCGTTAACGGGAGAAATCCACCGAGCGGTTTCGGAGTTATGGCCGTTTTTAGAAAAAACGTTTTTATGAATATTTCTGAAATCGATTACTCGATCTATCAAAAAATTTAGCATCAAATTGTAGAATCAGGACCTTTAAATTCATGCAAAGTTTTGTATTAATAGGATTGCCGTCAAGTGGCAAAAAAAAAATTGAAAAAATTAAAAATTTTGTTTACACCATAACTCGAAAAATACTGATCTGATTGAATTGAGACTCAGTAGTTAGAAGCAAAAGACCGACGAAAACACTTTTGCAAAATTTCGTGAGGATAACATGACATGAAAATATTAAAAAAAAATCATGTTTATAGCAAACGCGTCAAAGCAGATTGACCCCACGTCAATGCTCTTTTAGCCTTTTTCTTTCATTATGAAGTCAATCTGCAATTAGCGCGCGTGCTACAAACATGATTATGATTATACTGATCCTCCCAAGTCTTCCCCAAGAAGATACCTCAGAAGCTCTAGGAGCTTGTGCGACTAAGGAAACTTAGACACAACTTAGACACAGCACTCTTAATTTTTGACCCGACAGTGAATGGTGTCCACTACCCTCTGGGCTCGTTCTATGTCCACTGAACTTGAAACATCATTCAATTCAAATTAGCCAACGTGAACACGCGCGCCAAATAGTACTGACTTCACGTCAGTGCTTTTTTATATTTAAAAAAAATGGGTAGTCATTTTTAGGGTAGGGTGCTCATCCAGATGCGACATTTGAGTTCGTTAATAGGCGAAATAGGCCAAACGGTTAAGGAGTTTTACCCATCTGAAATTTCGTTATTTTTTTGTTATTTCCTCAATAACTCAAAACTATTTTTGAGATTCCGCACACATGCTGAACAAATCTTTATACCGCCATTTTAATGCCGTTGCTTCCCATGGGATTTTTTCACGTGTTAACGCTAAAAAGACAGCTTGAAGGTTCATGCAGTCGTGAGAATGTGTGAGGCGTAAATATACAATAGAACATGCGCGCATAAGCTCTTGACTTCATATCAATGCTTTTCTCAATTTTTTTTTACGTGAATCCACCTCCGATTCGGTCCAATTTTTGACCACTTTTTCCTAATAATTGTGACCTTACTTCATCAAGGCTCGCTCAATATTGTCCTCCAATGGATTTTTGGAAAAAAAGTGGGAAAGCCAAACAAAATCAAACTTTGACAACTTATACCTTCGAAAGTATTGTTAAGAGTTGGGAATTAATATTAATAATAATATATATCCGAGACATTTATCTCCCAAACCTACTATGAAAATTTGAACTGTCCACCTCATTTCGTTCGAGAGTTATCGTGCCTACGGCACTTTGGGCAAATTGATAAGCACTCTGTTCCGAGGAACAAGAGCGTCAAAAATGCTTTCTCAAAAAGTCGTTTGTGTCGACCATAAAATGGAGAAAGGACTCTATAAGTATCGCCAACCGAACACTGATTTTGAAAATAATTGACACTTTTCGGTAGCATCGTTCAAGTGTTAATCCATTCATGATTTAAATGGCAAACCTTTCTGAACACAAATGTCAAAGAATTGTCACTTTGACAAATGTCGTTCAGAAAGTAGTTATCCCTATCAAAAGATCTAACATATCTGATTAGTACATCTCTGAGCTATAATAGCGCTGTAAGAATATGAACAAATTCTTAAAAAGCTTTTGTGCGCATGTTCTTCTGTCTATTCACGCCTCACGCACCCCCACGAAATACTGCATGAACCTTCAAGCCACCTTTTTTCAACAGAGTACTAGATTTTCATTCGAGCGGATTTGATTTTTCTTTTAAATATTGAGATAATGAAATTCGGTTTGAAGGTTTGTGCGGAATTTCGACGGAATCTGTCAAATAGTTCATGAATTTTTTTTTTAAGAAATATTTCTACATTTTTTCTGTAGTGATACGATCCTCACGAAATGATAGCACGCTGTTCCCGAGAACATATGTGCGCAAAAATATTGATTATAATACTGCGAATATATAATTTAACAAACGAATGACTGCTTCATAATTTCCATTCAATGTTCCATTCTTTCCATCTCGTAAAATGATGTCAGGATTGGCCGGTAGGAAGTATCCTCAATATATTTCAGGATTAACCTTGTTAGAGTTGAATGAAGAAAAGAAACAAAGTAGAAGAGGTTTCATTTCTCTTCGAGCCAGGTGTGATGATCGTTTAAGAATCGCGTAGTGAGTGTGGGTATAGGAGATGAAGAACAGGAAATGAATCTGAATGCTGAATTTTAATTCAATCAACACATTTTGAGAGTGAATATTAAATTGAGTTTGAAATATACTCTCATATCAAAGAGTTCGAGAAAAATTGCAATTAATGCCCCATTAGATTTATAGTCTAAAATCTGTATAGGAAACGATTTAATATGTTAAGTAATATATCGCGAATAGCTTGACTACACAATTTCAGTCCAGGATATGATAAATTAAAAATTTTAAAATTATTTTTTTTAGATATTGCACTGTACATATTACATAGGAATCAAAAGTATGAAGCCTATAGAATTGCAAACGCTAGGTTGACTTTTTTCCCGTAATAACAATTGGGTAGACTATTTGGTAGAATATAAACAGGTGGGTCGATAATAATAATTTGCAATCGTCTGTTTAATGAATAAAACTTATGTCAAAATGAAAAGAATTTTATTGCAAATACTGTGAGGTAGAGTTGTCTGTGGAAAATCTGTCTTGAATTCCGGTTGTTTTGAAAAGTGAAATAATGCTGCGAATGAATACGTGCTGCAGAGAGGTCCCAGCTAGGGCTTCACACGATACGAGAGTATAAAAAATTTCGTCTCGGTCTCGAAAATTCCAAAAAATTAAGTTTCGTTCTCGTCTCGTTCTCGTCTCGTTCTCGTCTCGTTCTCGTCTCGTTATCAGTTGTCTCACTTAATTCTGAATAACGATAATGAATGTTATAATATATAAACGAAATGGTATATAATGAGTAAAGCTGTATTTATTTGCTCTTTCTAACAGCAAATATTCTTCAAACTCAGCTATCCAATATTTCGATTTCGGTTTTGTTGATGTTTTGAAGAGGCTGTCGATGTCGATACATTTTTTGATAGAATTGGACAAATTGGTATAGTTTTCAATGAAAACCTTCTCAGTAGATGGATCATTGAGGATGTTCTTGGCGTATTCCTTTTAACAATTTTTGGATTATTGAATAGCTTAATTTTTTTACCAGTTTTATGATACGCACTTCCACAGATGTATACAATAATTATTCACATCTTCACTACAAAAAGCACAAGACAATACATTTCTCCAGATGTTCAAATACAGACGAAATTTCAAAAGCATTTGGATTTAGGGGCAATAAAGTTGTCCGTTAAGTATTGAATTCATAATGTCAGTTTATATGGTGTTGAATTCTATTTTATCTTGAAAAATAATCTCAATTATCGCAAGGTCATAACAAATATAATAATTAATAATCTTCTAAAAAATCGTGTATTTTTAGAACGATCGATGTAGATATATTTGAAATATATTGGTAGTTATAGTGGAAACTCTTCATATTCAATTGTTTTCTGTGGGTGTTGAAAAGGCTCGAGTCATATACAGGCTGAGTCTTTGACCACTGCATTAATTTTAACCAAAGATTCCTCTCATCAAATGAAACACTTTTTTCATTTAACATTTTTCCAAATTCAGCTCAGGTAAAAAGATATAGGCTGTTGAAATTTTGAAAAAAAATCAGTTTTTATTTTGTAGCTTTGACATCCTTTTTTCGAATGAAATGAATGTTGGCGTAAAGTTTCCTATAACTATGATACATATTTTCCAAATATTAGTTATTTTCTACTTCTACTGGCTTTCTAGTTATGGACTCGTGGATTCATAAAACTGAACGAAATTAGCATAAAGAAAGCATATAAAGTTTTTCTTGAGTCATTTCAAGAATATTCCATTGTTTTAGAACATTATATTATTCTTCATCATTTCTCCTTAAACGCACCGTTTTCGAGATATTCTTCATTGAATGTTTTATAATGGAAAACTCCAGAAATTTCGCCACTTTTATGGATCCATCCCTGAGCGTTGGAATCCCGAATCAAGCTGTAAACCACGTTACCATGCCTTATTCTCGTCCGCCAACAATGTCATAGATAATTTATATGCGGGTGTGTACTAGCACATTGTGAAATCTTTAAACGCTTGTAACTTTTTACCTGAGCCGAATCTGGAAAACTGGTAAATGAAAAAAGTGTTTCATTTGATGAGAGGAATCTTTGGTTAAAATTAATGCAGTGGTCAAAGACTCACCCTGTATAAGAAAAGTTCACTGTATGTATCTGTAGTAAATAGGACGATCTTCCAGGTAGAAAATTTTGAGCCAAAGAAACCCTTTCAATAGTATACACGTTTATTACTCAGTAGTTTATAGACACATACGAGTATACTCAACAGAGAGTAAAAAATCGATCATAAAAAAATACATTCAAACCTAAAATATAAAAATCTGCAAGGATAAATATTTACGACTAGCTGGCCCGGCAGACTTCGTACTGCCTCCTCAACGCCTACCCAACGCCAACTCCAACTCCAACTCCAACTCCAACTCCAACTCCAACTCCAACTCCAACTCCAACTCCAACTCCAACTCCAACTCCAACTCCAACTCCAACTCCAACTCCAACTCCAACTCCAACTCCAACTCCAACTCCAACTCCAACTCCAACTCCAACTCCAACTCCAACTCCAACTCCAACTCCAACTCCAACTCCAACTCCAACTCCAACTCCAACTCCAACTCCAACTCCAACTCCAACTCCAACTCCAACTCCAACTCCAACTCCAACTCCAACTCCAACTCCAACTCCAACTCCAACTCCAACTCCAACTCCAACTCCAACTCCAACTCCTACTCCAACTCCAAATCCAACTCCAACTCCAACTCCAACTCCAACTCCAACTCCAACTCCAACTCCAACTCCAACTCCAACTCCAACTCCAACTCCAACTCCAACTCCAACTCCAACTCCAACTCCAACTCCAACTCCAACTCCAACTCCAACTCCAACTCCAACTCCAACTCCAACTCCAACTCCAACTCCAACTCCAACTCCAACTCCGACGCCAACTTTAACCCCAACGCCAACTACAACGCGAACTCCAACTCTGATTAATTCCTAAAATACTATTAAAAAATAGGGGTTGGTGATAGAAGGGTGAAAATTTAGGGTTGTATGTATTTTGTAACGAAAACGCCAACCGCGACCCCAACACTAACTTCAATGCCAACTCCAACACCAACTCTAACCCCAACTACAACGCCAACCTCAACGCCAACTTCAACGCCAACTCAAACTCCAACTCCATTTCCACCTCCATCTCCACCTCCAACTCCAACTCCAATCCAACTACAACTCCAATCCAACTACAACTCCAACTACAACTCCAACTACAACGCCAACTCCATAACCAACGCCAACCACAATGCCTACTCCAACTTCAACTTCAACTCCAACCCCAACGCCAACGCCAACTCAAACTCCAACTCCATTTCCACCTCCATCTCCATTTCCACCTCCATCTCCATCTCCACCTCCAACTCCAATCCAACTACAGCTTCAACTACAACGCCAACTCCATAACCAACGTCAACCACAATGCCTACTCCAACTTCAACTCCAACACCACCTGTTACCCCAACTACAACGCCAGCTCCATTCCTAACGCCAACCACAACGCCAACTCAAAATCCAACTCCTCCTCCACCTCCATCTCCACCTCCAACTCCAATCCAACTACAAATCCAACCCCAACGTCAACTTTATTGAATAGCCATAAAGTTCAAATTGACTCTACATTTTAGTTAGAAAACGTTTGTATGGAAAAAAGAAAAGGGCTGTTTTTAGGGTTTTCTCGGCAATTATTCGAATTTTTCTCCCCGTAAAAACCATCCTTGGACTTCAACGAACATTTAAAAAAAAGAATTAGCAAAATTGGTCCAGGCACTGTTGAGTTATGCGCTTACCAACACATTTTGCGATTCATTTTTATATATAAGAAGATAAGAGATACGTTACTAAGAACAGAAATATTTCACAGATAGTCACAAGAGTTGATATTTCGTAAAATATATTGGTTTCTGTGTAGACCTTTCCTAATTTTTCGAATGAAAACTTTATGAAAAAAATTTTACGAGACTCTCGGGTTGCGATGTATATGGTCTCGGTATCGCCTATAATATTTTTCAAAACGTCTCGTCTCGTCTCGTCTCGCTTTTACGAGACGAGAACGAGGCGAAAAAAAATCCCGATCTCGTGTGGAGCCCTAATCCCAGCGAAACATCGCGATTTAAGAGCAGCTTGCTCAACATTCAGAATTGAAAAAACTTGCTGCTATCGTTGATATTTATTAACATTATAATGTAATAAAAAATTAGTTGAAGCACTGACGTGAAGTCAGCAGCTTTTGCGCGCATGCTCTATTGCCTATTCACATCTATTGGATACTCTTAATCGAATTCACCATCGATATAGACCGTTTCCTCAGCTTTTACAAGATAGGATTACATTTCGTACATTTTATTGACAGACTTGAGTAATGAAATAATCGTCTAAGATCACAGAATTTTTAATTCTGACATTTGTATTCCATCGGAATACAATTTTTTTAATTCTTTAATAATATACGAAGAAACGTATGTCTCACCTAATTTAAGGACATGATAATCACGAAATTCCGCGGTTATAAGCACGTCGGCATTCTCCAAGCAATTACCGAATTTTAATTGCATCGGATTTGTATATTTTAAGTTATAGAGGAAATATCAACAAAATTTCAGATGTGTATAACTCCTAAACCTAAACCAAATGTCGCATTTGGATGCGCAACCCACATACATATACATAACATTTTTTCATATTTGTTTTAAATTTTATATTGATCACGAAATTTCACATACCTACGTCTTTATATCGGTATTCCACAACCAGTCACCAAGTTTCAATTCGATCGGATTAGTATTTTTTGAGATATCGAGAAAATAATATTCCAGTGGCTATAACTGCGAAACCGTTGGGCCGATTATGCACAACAACAAACTTAGCTGTCCCATTCGGATGAGCAACCTAACCTGAAAATTACAAGTCACTATCTTTTTCCGTTCGAAAGTTATCGTGGCAACGGTCACCCAAGGCAACACTCACACAAGGCCACTCATATCTCCATCAATATGAACCCAATCGTGTTCAAATTTGAAACTTGGCTTCATAATTAGGTTTTGAAGGCTCTCGCCAGGTTTCCCACTCGGATGCTCTACTATTATAAATATGCTTTTGTTTTAAAAGCTTTCACTGTCAAATTCAAATGAAAGATCAGAAAAATGATAGATTTTTTTTGAGTGAGTAGATTGTCATTAATGATTTGAAAAGAATTTCTGTGTGACCACCCCTAATCCTCACGAAACGAAGCCGATCTTTCCAATCAATGGCTTGCTCAATATTGCTTTCAGAGTTGTTTTTCATAATTTGGCAGTGTTGTTCAAGTATTAATCTATTCATGTGAAGAATGGTGAACCTTTCTGAACAAAGATGTCAAACGACACTTTGACAAACGTCCTTCAAAAGTTCCCCCTATGAAAATATCTCATGCAGCTAGAAAAACACACAATATAATCTTGAAGAAACTCTATCTATTCAAGCCTCTCACACCGTCACGAAATACTGCATGAGCAGGCTAATATTTCGGCCATCGATATGTTACAATTCTGAGATTTTCATGATACATGAATTTATTTTTCACAACAATTCGACGCGAAAGTTTGTTTCAGGAGAATCTGACAGATAGTTTCTGAAATATAAAATTTTGGAAGGAATCATTCTTTTTCCAACGATCCTCATGAAATTTAGCAAACATTGGGGCGTCAGTATTGTATTCTACAACTATTTGCCAAGTTTCAATGCGATGGGATCTGTATTTTTGGAGTTATTCGGGAAAGGAATGCCGGCCGGACAGCCGAACGGAATTGAATTTGAATTCTTCGTGGGTCGAACCTAATCGTTGAAGACTATGTCCGTCAAAACTATCGAAAATTAGGGCAAAATGATAACACGCTATTCCTTAGAAAATGCATGCAAAAACAGGCAACATCCCTGTTGAATAAATCTTGTTCGCAAAAATAGCAAAAATTTTATTTTCATTATAGCTCAGAGAACTTACTGCACATATTTCAATTTCATCAGTAACTCATGTTAACCAGCTCGAATCGCATGTTATATGTTAAATTCTGCTTAAAACGGAGTTAGTTATACATCGATATTTCTGATCCAACAGAGGATGGATTGTTTTTAAATTAAACCTATATACGCTAATCCAAATGATTCTCAACTCAAACTAATATTCTAACCCAGGGCTTCCCAAACGTATTACTAGGCTAGTACTAAAATTGGTAAATATTTTTGGGGTCTGAGTTAAGGGTCGTCGTACAAAAATGGCCAATGTCCCAAGGGCGTCACAGTAAGAATAAGTTTGGAAAGCCCTGTTCTAACCAGTTCAATTTCATATTGAAAGTATACGCACCGAGTAATGATATGACGACTAATGCAGCCCATACATGCTGAATATGATTGTACAGTATTTTATATTTGTGCATTATAATTGATCGTGTGTGGGCGATATTGAAAAGTTGCGCAATAGCGCAATATATTGCACAACCATCAATATCGGCTCCATACGATAGGTATGTTTGACCAACCAACATTATTGTACAAAAAAATGGGTTCAAGCCCTGTGGACAGGAGCTTTCTGGCGCTCTAGTTCAAACAGACAAATTATATCTCCGAAAGTATTGGTTTCTCAGAGTTGCGAATTATATCAATGTATTCATATGATAGAACTGCATCCTAAAGGAAATTCAATTCAAATAATAGTTTATTTATCAAGATTAAATGAGCAATCATGAGAATGAGAACTGCACCATGGAAGAAATCAAATTAAATCTGGTCAATTTTGCCCAATAACGAAATTAACCGAGATATTCATCTCCCTAAACTACACTGAAAATTTCAACTACCTACCTCATTCCGTTCGAGAGTTATATCTATGTCTATGGATGAAAAGCAGTCTCACTACTCTCAGATCTCTTACTTCATGTTCAGTTCCGAAATGTAAGAATTTTCTGAGAAAAACTAATTTCGGAGCAAACAACTGAGATTTTTCTCACTTCGCTCACAATTCTTCGATTGATTAGATAATGTCTCAGGAACATCATTTGACATTATGACAATTCATAGAATAATATCATTCTGTGACAACGTTGAAATACGATTTATTATTGAAATTTTGAAAAATCATATCTCCGAAAGTATTAGCTTGTTAGAGTTAAAAATGATATGAATGGATTCTTATGATAAAACTTCTTATTAAAAAAAATTTAATTTGGAATTTGTTTCGTAAAAAAAAATTTTTTTTTTGTTACTCCGAAACCATCTGTCCGATTTTGCCCAATAACGAACTTAGCCGAGATATTTATCCCCCAAACCTACTCTGGAAATTTCAACTCTCTAGCTCATTCCGTTCGAGAGTTATCGTGCCTACGGCCGGCCGGACCGGCCGGACAGAATGAATTTCGACCACGGATTCTTGATCAGTGAGTCGAACCAAATCGTTTAAGACCATTTTCATCGAAATATTCGAAAATTACAGACATTTGGGCAAATTGATAAGCACTCAGTTCCGAGGAACTAGAGCGCCAATAATATTGACCGTCTAGGGGCCACCGTCAATATACAGGGTGTCCGGGAATGATGAGCAAAAATCAGGGGTGATGTCTAGACCAAAAATAATTGGTACTTCTTTCTATAAAATTTTATCGAAAATTGATTATTAACGAAGTTATAGGGTGTTCAAGTTGAATTTTATTCACAGTTTGTTTGCTCTACGTTTTATGGAAGGAATATTCCATAGAGTCCGTCGGAATTTCATGGTTATGTATTATTATTATGTGTGTATTGCTATGTTTAAAGTTGAAAATAAATGAAAAGATTCCGTATTCATCGCATGCAAGTAATGATATTTTGCGTTTTTATCGAAAATGGTTAGATTTATCCAAAGAACAGAAGTATACCTATTTTGTGTAAAAAAGTCTAGAGAATGAAAATAATTGGTCAAAATGTGCATACAGTGTAGAACAAAAAAGTTGGGACCACTCAAACAAAAGTATAGGCTCGTATGTGGGTCCCTCTACAAAATGGTTTTCAAATTCGTTTTGCTCATCCCGTAAAAGCGACAGATACGAAATTTCGTCAAAATATTGTCAACGTGGCAAAACGTAGAGCAAAAAAACTGTGAATAAAATTCAACTTCAACACCCTGTAACTTCGTTAATAATCAATTTTCGAAAAATGAATTTCGAAAACTGTATTGTGCAACCCACATTGTACGATAATATTGAGCGTGGATGGGCTTGAGGGTCAACCCATAGTTCAAAATCAGTTCGAATTGGTTCGATTTTGATCGGTATAAAATATCAAATGTAAACACTGAATCGAAAAGCTTAAAGGGATTAAGTCATTTGTCAGGAACATAAACTCTATGAATAATTAGTCTTCCTTTTCTATGAGCAAAATGTATGCAGCATTCATATTTGGTAGCGGAGCATTAGCGCAGTATATTCTTCACAAGAAAAACGGATACTTCCTGGTAGTAAACCAGACTTAAATTCACTGTGTATACGGGCTACTGCATCATGATCAGGATAAACTAATTTTTTCAATTTTCTTGAGTTTTGTCAGTAGTTATATCGCAGTTGATTTGAATACAGAGTTACAGGGCGTTGCCGTTGCTGGGAACGGTAGAACAAATAAGTGAGGTTTGCTTTGTCAAAAATTTTCGTAACGGCATCCGCATTGAAGATTTATCGTGTTGCAAAAAATACTTTTCATACACATTTTCGCGATTATATCGGAACTACTAGCTACATTGTAATAAAATTTTGAATTTTCTTCTTGTGATTCTTTGTTTAATTAATAACTTTAGTATTAATCACACCAGCATCGGGTTTTATCCACAGTTCCTTTTTGGCGTGGAATTGAATGGTGTTTACGTTTAGTTAAAATTTGAATTAGGAAATCTAACCTCAAAAGTTACGTTCAAATCTACTCGGTGAAAACCGTGTAACTAGGCGTCCTGTATGAGAATCCGATTTAAAATAAATTCATGGGATGTGCCAGCTTCCAAAACATAATAGTACAAAATTTCATTACAATGTTTCCAGTAGTTTCGACATAATCGTGAACAAGTTGCAAAAGCACAGTGATCAAGGACTTTAGCGCGCTGTTCAAATTTATAGCCAGACTGAAAACAAGCTTGCCCACCTTATGGACGAGAATGGTCTCAAACGATTAGCTTCGATTCAAATAAATACATTCACTGTGGGGTCGAAAATAAACAGTGCTGTGTTTGTAGTGGCGTAAGGTCTCTGTTAAAATACATAGATTCACTGTTGGGTTAAAAATAAAAGTGCTATTTTTGTGGTGGCGTAAAGACTCATTCGAATGCAAACATTTACTGTTGTGTGGAAAATAAACAGAGTTTTGTTTGTGCTGGCATAAGGATACACATCAGACTAATGGTACAATTGTGCCATGAGATGAAAAACACCTGTTTAGCGGTGGTTTATTTTCAATAGTTTATTCCAAGAATTATTCCTATCACACAAATCAGTCGAACCGTACGGTTGTGCAACGAGGGACTAAGTATGGACATTTTATTAAAAACACCCTGTATAGCAGATTTTTTTAATATCTAATAATATACAAAAATACTCACGTAATTATGTGAAAATATCGACTTAAACCCTTTTCCCAATGTTATTATTTAGATAGAATTGGAACAAAAATGAAAATGATGAACAGTTTTGGCAATGGGAATCGATCCCAGTACGTGATAAGAAGACAAATCGCAAATCGCAAATGTCAACTTATTTTCCTGAGACATGACATTATCTAATCAATCGAAGAATTGTGAGAAAAATCTCAGTTGTTTGCACCGAAATTAGTTTTTCTCAGAAAAGTCTTACATTTCGGAACGGAACATGAAGTAAGAGATCTGAGAGTAGTGAGACTGCTTTTCATCCATAGACATAGATATAACTCTCGAACGGAATGAGCTAGGTAGTTGAAATTTTCAGAGTAGGTTAGGGTGATGAATATCTCGGTTAAGTTCGTTATTGGACAAAATTGGCCAGATTTAATTTGATTTCTTCCATGGTGCAGTTCTCATTCTCATGATTGCTCATTTATTCTTGATAAATAAACTATTATTTGAATTGAATTTCCTTTATGATGCAGTTCTATCATATGAATACATTGATATAATTCCCAACTCTGAGAAACCAATACTTTCGGAGATATAATTTGTCTGTTTGAACTAGAGCGCCAGAAAGCTGCTGTCCACAGGGCTTGAACCCATTTTGTTCTAACCAAACCCCACTTATTTTTCAGTGTTCTACCTCTCCTATCTTCAATTCTCATTTACACCATGGAAATTAATATAATGAGTAGGCTAGGGCGGGGTGAGTTGAGTTGACCCTGTATAATTATGATTAATATATTAATTAAACTATTAACAGATTTCCATCATTTTCTCTGTCATGTTTACAATGAGAACTAATTATCTATGAAGGGGTAGGTATACGTGACTTGAAAGTGAAAATTATACATATTTCATAAATAAATTTATCCCTTCCAAGCTGTGATTAACGCCCAACAACGATTAACTTTATCAAATACTTCAATACATGAAGAATATTGAACAATCAGGAATGTTGAACAGAAGGATTGTATGGAATAAGGTTAATTGTGCAATTGATATTCAGTACCCAGGTAGCCAAGCTGCCTTGAGCGAGTTGATACCTGGATGGTTGACCGCTCTGGCTATGGATTTATATAAGCACGTCAAAGTAGATTAACCTCACGTCAGCGCTTCCTACTATGACGTATACTTAAGTAAGAGTATATAATTTTTGGCACTCTTGTTCCTCGGAACAGAGTGCTTATCAATATGCCCAAATGTCTGTAATTTTCGAATTTTTGTCTAAAAAATGGTCTCAAACGATTTGGTTCGACTCACTGATCAAGAATCCGCGGCTGAAATTGATTCTGTCCGGCCATCCGGCCAGCCGGCCGTTAACACGATAACTCTCGAACGAAAGGAGTAGGTTTGGTGGGTAAATATCTCGGACGAGTTCGATAACGGGCGAAATCCACCAAGCGGTTCCGGGTTATGGCCGTTTCTAGTAAAAACATTTTTTATGAATATTTCCGAAAGTGATCATCAATCCATCTATCTGAAATTCAAATTGTAGAATAATTATCTTTATTCGCATGCGAAGTTTTGCATTGATCAGGTTGCCGTAAAGTGTAAACAAAATTTTTTTTCAATTTTTAATGAGCTTTTCAGTTGAAATTTTCAGAGTAGGTTTGGGAGATGAATGTCTCGGTTATGTTCTTTATTAGGCAAAATATGGTTTCGGAGTAAAGACAAAATTTTTTTTTTACATTACAAATTTCAAATTTCATTTTTTTAAGATACAGTTTCACCATAAAAATCAATTGATATCATTTTCAACTCTAACAACCTGATACTTTCGGAGATATGATTTTCCGAAATTTCGATAACCAATCGTACTTCTATGTTTTCACAGAATGCTATAATTATTCTATCTATGAATTATTATATGGTCTGTGTTCATACTCGTACATGTCATCCTGTTCTATAAGACAGAGTCAAATGGATTTCAGCTATTTTAATTTGATTTCTTTCATGGTGCAGTTCTATTATTATTATTATAATCATTCCCAACTCTGAGAAACCAATACTTTCGGAGATATGTGTCAAAGTTTGAACAAGAGCGCCAAAGCTCCTGTCCACAGGGCTTGAACCAATTTTGTCTTGAATTTTAAGTTAAAATTTACAGATTCACAGAAAACACGACATGTTGAGTATTAAAAAAAATCGAATTATTTGGATACAATTCCGAGTCTACTTTGCAGTAAAGCTCAGAATTCTTGAAATATAGTATTCGAATAGTCGTTTGGTATTTTATTCGAATGGCCAAATATTCCAACAATCATTCAATAGTCTTTTCTGGGTTTTCTCTCCCAAACTCTGGAAAACATCTATGAATTTAAAAAAGATTCATCTCTTTGAGAATGCTTCTCCGTTAGAAACACTAGATATTTGTCAGAAATAATATTGAGAACAACAGTATTCAGAATTATTTGTTTTTGAACATTTATTCCAAAATTAGTAACACAAAATTGGTTCAAGCACTGACGTGAAGTCAGAAGCTTTTGCGCGTATGTTCTATTGTCCATTCTTCTGTATTGGACACCCTTAATCGAATTTACCATGGTAAATTATGTTGTCCATTCTGCTGTATTGGACACACTTGATTCGAATTTACCATGGTAAATTCGAATTAACACACTTAATTCGAATTTACCATGGTAAATTCGAATTAACACACTTAATTCGAATTTACCATGGTAAATTCGAATTAAGTGTCCAATACAGGAGAATGGACAACATAATTTACCATGGTAAATTCGATTAAGAGTGTCCAATACAGAAGAATGGACGATAGAACATACGCGCAAAAGCTTTTGACTTCACGTCAGTGCTTGAACCATTTTTTTTTCGTGATTCTTTTGAAATTTTCTTAGGGTACGGTTCTTAAAATTTTTTTTTTCGTCATTTTTTTCAAATTTTCTAGGGCTACGGTTCTTACAAAATTTTAAACACGTCTTTATGTTGATTTTCTACTACTAGTTACCAAACTTCAATTCGATCGAATATTTATTTTATGAGTTATCAAGGAAATAATATTCCAGGTGGGTATAACTCGGAAACCATTAGACCGATTATGCCCAAAATCGAACTCAACTCTCCCTTTCGGATACGCAACCTACCCTGAAAATTGCAAGTCCCTATCTCCTTTCGTTCGAAAGTTATCGAGGCAACGGTCACCCATCTACTGAACTCACACAAGAATGCTCGAATCTCCAAAAATATTTAACCGATCGTATTAAAACTTTAAAATTGGTAGTAGAGTTAGGTTATGAAGGCTCTTGCAAATTCAGCAATTTCAAACGATCAGTTACTGATATATAGAATTATTTTTTTTTATTTTCAATGATTTATTCAAAATTTTCTACGAATGCTATCCTCACCAAATTTTGCAAACATTTCCGTGTTGGCATTCTACAACTAATAACCATGTTTGAATTCAATCGGTTCAGTATTTTTCGAGTTAATGAGGAACAAAAGACCACAAAATTTCAGAAAATTTTAGATGGCTATAACTCTAAAACCGTTTGGCCGCTTAGGCTCATAATCAAACTGAAATGTCGCGTTCTGGTGCACATCCTAACCTGAAAACTTCAAGCCGCTATCTCTTTCCGTTCTCAAGTTATCGTGACAACAAAAATATTTTTTAATAATTTTTTAATAATTTTCTAGCCATACGATTCACACAAAATTTCACAAACGTGCTTAGGTTCATATTCTACAACTACTCACCAAGTTTAAATTCGATCGGATTTATATTGGTTGAAAACAAAATTATTACTCGGAAACCGCTGGGCCGATTATGCCCATTAACGAACTTGTCCGTCGTATTGGGATGCTCCACCTACCCTGAAAATTTCAAGTCGCTAGCTCTTTTCGTTCTCAAGTTATCGTGGCAACGGCCGGACGAACGGACGGCCGGCCGGAAAGAATCAAATTTGACCTCGAATTCTTCATTGGGGAGTCGAACTTAATCGTTTGAGATCATTTTTTTCAAAAAATTCGAAAGTTACAGACATTTGGGCAAAACTATAACGCGATGTTCCCCAGAACATACGCGCAAAAACTTGTTTAATCGTTGTTACTGCATATTAGGCAACATTGTTCTAAATATTGCTTCTGATAATTATAATATAGTGTTTCTAACGCAGAAGCGATTTTTTTATTTTATAGATAGAGTTTTGGAGAGAAAACCCAGAATTATAATTTATTGTTCGAATATTCAACACGAACTTCGAATTTACAATAGTCGAATATTTTAATATTGCCCTAATTTAAACGCGGTCTACTAGAGGAACCTTAGGTTGTAGGATATTCACGCAAATGAAAATGAGTTTGTTATAATTCCTAACAGTACAATATTATTAAATGGTTTCTTTCTGGGTTTTCCCTCCGAAACTCTGAAAAATATCTATAAAATAAAAAATTTGTTTTTTGTATATTGCTTCTGCGTAAGAAACATAAGATATTTGTCAGAAGCAATCATCCGAACAATGTTGCCTAACAAACAATAACGAATACAACTTCAACGATGAAACAACTATAATAATATTGTTTGGCGAAGCAAAATATAATTTAACAATGTGAAAAAATATATGAAAGCATTGAAGTGGCATTAGGATCGTTAGCGTACTCGTTCATAAGATGACATATAAATTCACACATCTGTTGCAATTATTTGTGACGTTTGAAGATAAGATAAATTATAAAATTTTCATCACCCTGTTTATTTCAGACAGTTCTTTAATATGCTCATTCTAAAATTTTGTTCTATGGACAGATCTATGATAATGAGTATACAATTCAAGTCAGTGAAATGTATTTATTCAAGCTCCTGCGTCGTCAGTGCCTTTATATTCATCTTTTTGGCGCTCTAGTTCCTCGGAACTGAGTGCTTATCAATTTTCCCAAATGTCTGTAATTTTCGAATATTTCGATGAAAATGGTCTTAAACGATTTGGTTCGACTCACTGATCAAGAATTCGTGGTCGAAAATCATTCTGTCCGGCCGGTCCAGCCGGCCGGCCGTAGGCACGATAATTCTCGACCGGAATGAGCTAGACAGTTGAAATTTTCAGAGTAGGTTTGGGAGATATATATCTCGGATAAGTTCGTTATTGGGCAAAATCGGACAGATGGTTTCGGAATAACAAAATGAAAATTTTTTTTTACAAAACAAATTCAGAATTAAATTTTTTCAATAAGCAGTTTTACCATAAGAATCCAATGATATCATTTTTAACTCTAACAAGCTAATACTTTCGGAGATATGATTTTTCAAAATTTCAATAATAAATCGTATTTCAACGTTTCACACAATGATATAATTATTCTATGAATGAATTGTCATAATGTCATCTTATTTTCCTGAGACATGTCATTATCTAATCAATCGAAGAATTGTGAACGAAGTGAGAAAAATCTCAGTTGTTTGCTCCGAAATTAGTTTTTCTCAGAAAAGTCTTACATTTCGGAACTGAACATGAAGTAAGAGATCTGAGAGTAGTGAAACTGCTTTTCACCCATAGACATAGATATAACTCTCGAACGGAATGAGCTAGGTAGTTGAAATTTTCAGAGTAGGTTAGGGAGATGAATATCTCGGTTAAGTTCGTTATTGGGCAAAATTGGCCAGATTTAATTTGATTTCTTCCATGGTGCGTTTCTCATTCTCATGATTTCTCATTTAATCTTGATAAATAAACTATCATTTGAATTGAACTTCCTTTATGAAGCAGTTATATCATATGAATACATTGATATAATTCCCAACTCTGAGAAACCAATACTTTCGGAGATATAATTTGTCTGTTTGAACTAGAGCCCCAGAAAGCTCCTGTCCACAGGGCTTGTTTAATTTCCTTCTATTGAATGGTTTTATTGACGGAGACGTGGATGCAGTAGTTTGTTATAGTCACATATATGTAGTTATATTTTCACGAAACCTATATGAGCGTATTTAAGAATAAATCATGACGATGACAAACTCTGTCGTGCCGAAAGAACTAACAGGAATTCTAGCTTTTGTCCCATCCCTATCAGAACGTTCAATGCATTTCATGTTGATCCATAATTCTTCATTCAATTCATGCATTCAAATACGAAATTCGTAGATATGATAGAGATTAGACACTCACATATAAGATCCTGGAGATAAAGCGTATAAATTCAGCTTCATTAATTCTGCAGCTCATCTTCGAACTTGATGTGAATATCGTTATTATTTTGTCAATACTAATCACCTCTTCATTGATGTTTATTTGACAGTGGTATACTCGAAGATTCTCATCAATAGATCTTCTTATGAAGTTTCCGATTGCCAAGCACATAGTGATGCACATGGATGCATATGGTACTAAAAACTACTCAAATCAGGTTAAGGTACGTGTTTCACTTTTTGGACAATATGCAACTTTATGACATACTTAGATAATATACAATTCTATCAATCAAAAGTTGACATTTTACATGGCTCTTATGAACGCTTTTTGGCGCTCTAGTTCCTCGGAACTGATTGCTTATCAATTTGCCCATGTCTGTATATTCAAATTTTTGGCTGAAAATGGTCTCAAACGATTTGGTTCGACTCACTGATCAAGAATCCGAGGTCGAAATCGATTCTGCCCGTCCGGTCCGCCGGCCGTAGGCAAGATAACTCTCGAACGAAAGGAGTTAGAGGATTGAAATTTGCAAGGTGGGTTTTGGGCGTAAATATCTCAGAAAAGTTCGTTAATGGGCGAAATCCATCAAGCGGTTTCGGAGTTATGGCCGATTTTAGTAAAACACATTTTTTATGAATATTTCCGAAACCGATCACTCGATCTATCTGAAATTTAGCGTCAAATTGTAGAATCATGACCTTTATACGCATGTGAAGTTTTGTATTGACCAGGTTACCGCAAAGTGTCAAAAACAAATTTTCAAAATTTTTTTCTACAATAACTCTCGAACGGAATGAGCTAGGCAGTTGAAATTTTCAGAGTAGGTTAGGGAGATGAATACCTCGGTTAAGTTCGTTATTGGGCTGGATGGTTTCGGAGTAACGAAAAATAATTTTTTTTTTGAGCAACAAATTTCAAATTCAATTTTTATTTAAGATGTAGTTTCAACATTAAAATCCATCGATATCATTTTCAACCCCAACAAGCTAATACTTTCGGAGATATGATTTTTCTAAATTTCAATAATGAATTTTACTTCTATGTTTTCACAGAACGCTATAATTATTCTATCTAAGCTTTATTATATGATATGTGTTCATACTCGTACATTTCATCCTGCTCTATACGAGAGAGTCAAATTCATTTCAGCTATTGGTCAAATTCATTTCAGCTATTTTAATTTGATATCTTCCATGGTGCAGTTCTCATTCTCAGATTGCTCATTTAATCTTGATAAATAAACTATTATTTGAATTGAATTTCCTTTATTATGCAGTTCTATCATAAGAATACATTGATATAATTCCCAACTCTGAGAAACCAATACTTTCGGAGATATAATTTGTCTGTTTGAACTAGAGCGCCAGAAAGCTCCTGTCCACAGGGCTTGAACCCATTTTTTGCCCTCAAACCAGGGCGCTATCATTTAGCACAAATGTCTGTAGTTTTCGGAATTTGTGCCGAAAATGATCACAAACTACTTCAATTCACTGATGCAGAATTCGTATATTCTGTGTTCTGTGGACTGGTTACAAACACATACAGTGTGGAAAAGCCAAATGGAATGAATTCATTATCTTGGTTAGTGTACATATTTATGGAAAATCTCAAAACTCGTCAAATTTATATTTTGAATTGTCATTCTTTTTAGTAAAAATGCGAACCCTACCTTGAACCCCCTTCGAAAGACAGGTAGGTACAACCCCCAATTTTTCAAATAGGAAGTATGGGCTTGTGATACGTCGTTTGAAAGGTCTCGTCATTCTATATTCAGAAATGTTATCACTTTCATGTGTATTGCAAGAATTAAATTTGAAAAACATGAAATCAAGTGTTAAGCGAAATTTGGTACAATATAAAAAACTAAAATGTAATACGAAATGTAGCAAAAAAATTATGAATGTTAATGAAATTGATGTTCAAAGTGTTTACCGCGAGCACCATAGCAACATCCTAACCCCAAATAAAAATTACTTCCAACATTATTCAACATCTCAGGAGTGATCGACCTAATCGCAAACGTTATTCGATCTTTTAGGTCATTTTAATCAAGGGGTTTAGTTTTGTACGCAATGCTCTTCACATATCCCCATAAAAAGAAATCTAATGGGTTAAGATCAGGGGATCGCGGCCATTCGATCGTTCCTCGCCTTCCTATTCACCTATTTGGAAATATTGCGTCGAGGTACTGCCGGACATTGCATTGGTAATGTGAAACCATATCGTATTCCGTGGTACTATTTGTAGAATATCGACATAAAGACGTGTGTGAAATTTTGTGTAATGGATTCTTATGATAG
This sequence comes from Halyzia sedecimguttata, assembly GCA_937662695.2. Lineage (NCBI taxonomy): Eukaryota > Metazoa > Arthropoda > Insecta > Coleoptera > Coccinellidae > Halyzia > Halyzia sedecimguttata. Next base: position 65,411,160 of record OW569413.2, on the reverse strand, counting down.
AAGTACATCATAAAAGAAATGAAAGTAAAAAAAATTTTCATTTGAAAAAAAAACAAGTGTGCCAAAAATTATGAATCCGAAACTACCAGATCGATTCTACCCAATAACGAACTTATCCGAGATATTCAATCCGAAAATCTACTCTGAAAATTATATTATATCAATTAAAACTTGAAGAAACATGAATCTTAAGGAATATTGAATAGAAACAGAAATAAATATGACATGTCTTTTTTTTATTATTCTTTCGGCTTCGACTTCTGTGGTCATTAGCCATCAACAATGCAGACTTACTCCATCGAGGCGAATACTGAAGAAAGTGGATTCTATGAGCGTATACAAACAATTAGGTAAACTATAAATGGAAAATAATAGATAAATATAAATAAGTAAAATTAAATAAATATAGACAAACAATAATTAATTAATGGAAAGACATGAGATTATTGAACAATTATATGCATAAAAAAAGAATAAATGAAGGTTCGGTAAATATAAAATATGTACAAATAAATATAAGATATTTACAAATAAATATAAAATGAATAAATATGAAATGTGTATAGATGAAATTAATTTAAATAAAATTTACAATTTTCCAAATGGTTGGATCTCTTTCAGAAAGTGAAGAAGGTTCCTTGTTTCCTTTATACTGGCGAAACATTCGGTTAGATTTTTTGTTAAGTTATATGCATGCCGTACAAGGGTGTAAGATGGACAGTCGATCATTATATGTTTAACTGTTAGTTCTGTTTGACATTGTTCACAGCATGGAGGAGCATTACCAAAGAGGAGATGTATCTTTGTGATGTTGGTATGGCCGACTATGTGTCGAGTAATAACTACTTGTTCTCTAAGCCTTAGGAAGTCGTGGTATTCATAATTCCCAAGCTGTGGTTGAATGCTACTACATGTCTCTTATCGGGAGATAATATGACATGTATGAAAGAAGATGTAGAAAATTAAAAAAATATATTATAATTCTCACGATAACTTGAGAACCGAAGGAATTTTCAGAGTAGGTTGCGCATTTGAATGCGATATTTAAGTTTGTTAATTAGCACAATTAGCCAAATTGTTTTGGAGTTTGGGAGAGAAAACCCAGAAAGAAGCCATTTAATAATGAATGCACCTCTCACAGTATCCATCGATAATTATAAAAATCTAATCCAACTAAAACTCGGTAATTACTTGTAGAATGCTGACCCATTAATATTCACGGAATTTTTCGAATATCCTATCCTGGAGTTACTTGAGGTGTAAGTTTTTTCGTCTTTCAATTCCAATAGAATAAATATGTGAGATTTAAAATTTCTGTGATCATAGACGCTTCTCTCGTTATACTGAAATCTCTCCCTAAACTAGTATGAAAAGTAGTAATATATTATAAAAGCTGAGAAAAAGATTTATATCGCTGCTAAATTCGTAGTAGACTGTCCAATAGAGGCGAGTAGACAATAGAACATGCACGCCAAAGCTCCCGACTTCACTTCAGTGCTTGAACCAATTTTTTCATATTTTTTTAAAAAATTTTCTAGTTCTACGATACTCAAAAAATTTCACATGCGTCTTTATGTCGATACTCTACAACTAGTTACCAAGTTTCAATTTGATCGAATCTATTTTGGTTGAGGACAAAAACCGTTAGGCCGATTATGCTCATTAACGAACTTGTCCGTCGCATTTAGGCGCGCCACCTACCCTAAAAATTTCAAGTCGTTATCTCTTTCCATTCGAAAGTTATCGTGGCAATGGCCAGCTGGACAGAATTAAATTTTATTTCGAATTATTCATCAGTGAGTCGAACCTAAACGTTTGACGCCATTTTCAGCAAAAAATTCGAACATTACAGACACTTGGACAAAATGATAGCACGCTGTTCCCCAGAACATGCGCGCAAAAAATATTGTTCCTAAATCATGCGGAAACTGTCAATTCCGCACTTGTTATGAAAATGACTATTTCATACAAAATTCCCTTTGACGTTTAACGTGTGCCGACAGAATGAGTTGCTCCATGGCTATCTTAAATGTGAGAAGATAAAATGAATGAAATCTCAAGTAATACCAGACCAGAATTTCGTTGTGAGCGAGTCTAAACGTGAAAATTAACAGGTTATGAAAACAAAGCCTAATCCAGGTCACCGTAGACAGGTGTACTATCCAGGGTAAAATCGTGCACTTTTTAACGATTTCAAATATCAAAGGTCCTGTATTCCGATTTTGAAATATAGCCGAAATTTCTTGAAAACAACTAGACCGCCAGAGGCTGTCACGATGTGAACTAGAGAGATCCATTTCATATCATCGCCGAAATCCGCTTAACGAACAGTATGCTTTGGATAAATCCATTATCGGGAGGAAAGGCTTTAACTGTGAGAATTATTGTTGCTTAGATGGTAGTCACCTAGAAACGGGATATTGGGAGGAAACATTTTTCTCAGTTGGTTAATAAACTACGAAGTAGATTATCAGTCGGAACTGTTTAAGAGTCTTTGTGGGTTATGGCTTGCTTACTACTTCAGATGATTTGTGTATCCGGTGAAAATTTGTATGGAGTAAAAGAAAAGAATGAATGTCATAATAATATGGGATATTGAAAGTATTCACTTGACGTCAGAATTATTAGCACGCTCGTTCATTTAATTTAATTAACACCATATGTTCTCTTTCATAAAAATTTTGCGCATTCAATCATACTTTGTTTTCTAGAACAAGAGGTATTTTAAGTAATCATGAAAGGATACTGTAGGAGGTATACTCATTATTAAAAGGTTTTTTTCTGGGTTTTCTCTCCCAAACTCTGATAAATATCTATAAAATAAAAATTAATTATTTTGTGATTTGCTTTTGCGCAAGAAACACAAGATATTTGTCAGAAGCAATCAATTGAACAATGTTGCCTAACAAACAACAACGAAGAAAAAACTATATCGTAACGTTTCGGAGTCTATATCAGACTCCTTCGTCAGACGCTTAATGAAAATCTTTAGAATTATTTTGTTGATAGTTATTGGGAAATTCAAGAATTGTCACATTGACAGTATTTGAGAACCATGGCTAACATAGTTTTACTTTGCATAGAAATTTCCAAGTTCCAACTCCTTTTTCAATAAACTTAGCCAAATATGGTCAAAACCAATTGAGCAATTTGCAAAATTGCATTATCTGTTCAATAAAATACAAGTTGACTCCTTAAGTTTCCTGTTAATATAATCAGGTTCTGTCATTAGAATCTTTGTATTACTTCAATCCATCATGTGATCTCCTTGGATGGTACATAGATGTTCTGCTATTTTTGATTTCTGTATATCTCTATTTCTCAAGTTATTCTTATGCTCTGACTTTCTTACTTCCAGTGGTCTTGATGTTTCTCCTGTGTATGATTTACCACAAATACAAGGAATATTATATACACAGTTTTTTTATTTTTGTTTTTCATTTATGGGTTTCGTTTTCGTTAATAAAAACCTAAGATCATTTTGTGATTTGAAGACAAAAAAAAATCAAATAATATATGTATATAATATTCCTTGTATTTGTGGTAAATCATACACAGGAGAAACATCAAGACCACTAGAAGTAAGAAAGTCAGAGCATAAGAATAACTTGAGAAATAGAGACATACATAAATCAAAAATTGCAGAACATGTATGTACAATCCAAGGAGATCACATGATGGATTGGAGTAATACAAAGATTCTAATGACAGAACCTGATTATATTAAAAGGAAACTTAAGGAGTCAACTTGTATTTTATTGAATAGAGAATGCAATTTTGCAAATTGCTCAATTGGTATTGACCATATTTGGCTAAATTTATTGAAAAAGGAGTTGGAACTTGGAAATTTCTATGCAAAGTAAAACTATGTTAGCTATGATTTTCAAATACTGTCAATGTGACAATTCTTGAATTTCACAATAACTATCAACAAAATAATTCTAAAGATTTTCATTAAGCGTCTGACGAAGGAGTCTGATATAGACTCCGAAACGTTACGATATAGTTGTTTCTTCGTTGATGTTGTTTCGTTGTTGTTCGTTAGGGAACATTGTTCAATTGATTGCTTCTGACAAATATCTTGTGTTTCTTACGCAGAAGCAAATCACAAAATAATTAATTGTTATTTTATAGATATTTTTCAGAGTTTGGGAGAGAAAACCCAAAAAAAACCTTTTAATAAAGTTTACCATAGTAATGTATATTTTTTTACACCATCAGAATGTAGAGATTTCAACAAAACAGAAGGACACCGACCTTTTAAAAAAATTAGATATTTTGACGTGAGAATTTTCGATTGAAAATTAGGCTGCTTTTTCAATATCAAGTCACAATTAGGTGAACAAATAAATGTTTTAAATCTAAAAAATTACATTGTATTTGGTAAGTTTTCACCAAATTTCGTACAAAAAAATATTTTTGGAAAAGATTGAAATGAAAAACCGAAGACTTGGTTATTTGAATTTTTCATTATTTTGAGGTTATGTGAAAAAAGTGTGGATACAAAAGTCTTAGATCATTTCATTACCTACTACTCTCCCCTTACACTTTTTTCCATAGGACTTGTAGTTTTGCCGGAAATCAAGATAAACCATTTTTTACCCATAAAAACAAAAACTAACCCCCTTCCATTTCCACGTAAATTATTGTTCCTTACATTTTTGTTATATTCTCTTCCTTTTACAATGGGTTTCATCCTATTATTTTTTTAAGAAAAATTATTGACCCCGGCCTATAACTCAACTAGTGTGTATTAGAAAAAGTTTTATATAACAAACTAATTCTATTTTTGGCCAAGGAATCACCTCATAAAATCTTTCGTTGTTTTTAACACCCTGTATATGCAAGTATCTTTGTATAGAAACTCAATATTTTTGGCGCTCTTGATCCTCGGAACTGAGTGCTTATCAATTTGCCCAAATGTCTGTAATTTTCGAAATTTCAATAATAAATCGTACATCTGTGTTTTCACAGAATTCGATAATTATTCTATCTATGAATTATTATAATATGATCTGAGTTGATACATGTCAACTTATTTTCCTGAGACATGATATGTCAAGTTTTGATATTTAATGCCCATGGTTAATCCATATGATGATGGGAATGGTAATGGTAAGTTGATAATATTGAGTTCAGAATATCACCAGTAAAAACAAAACTGAAATATTGGCTAAAGTTTCAATTGATATAGTGTAATTTTCAGAGTGGATTTGAGGAAAAAATATATCGTTCATCGTAGAATTGAGGAACGAATATCTCGGATGAGTTCGTTGTTGGGTAGAATTGATCTATTTGTTTTGGATTTATAATTTTTGGCACTCTTGTTGAATTTGGATTCTTTTTTTATGTTTGAATTTAAATTCTGCTATTATGAAGTTCTATCATAAGAATCCATTGATATAATTCCCAACTCTTACCAATACTTTCGAAGATATGATTTGTCAAAGTTTGAACGAGAGCGTCAATGCTCCTGTCCACAGGGCTTGAACCAATATATTTGTTCTCCATGTGGAGACTTAAAATCTAAATATTTGGACCAAATTATAACTCCTGGTCAAGGCTAGTAACATCCAGGATGTGTCTGAGTGACCTACGAATGCATCTCTGCCCTCGATATCGTGGTTTTGCACTAATTTCGGAAGATTCCTATGAAGTTTTTGCCTACGAAGTATTTCTGCTTTCTACAAATCAGATAGTTTTTGCGAAGAAACAACGGTATCTCATTTAGGAAGATCAAAGACCGTCGTGAATTCCTGAACGCTTTTTATTTTTCGATATCGCCGTTCTCAAGTTTGAAATATAGCCGAAATATCTGTGAAACATCCAAATTGCTCTGGGCCATCACGAAAAGAACTGTAGAGATCTAATTCCGATCTGTCGGTAATCTGCTGTCCCAACAATGTCTGTCTATTTATTTATTTCTTCTTTAACGCGGGACAGGCGGACTTTTGATCCGATCTGGAATGATTATATCTTGAAACGTTCATGTGGGGAATATTTCGATGAAAACTAACGGTAGATCTGTAATTCTTGATGCGGCGCGACGATCTTGAAATTGCAGGACTGGCACAGATTTTTTCCACTAACAAATTCCCTGCTGATAATTATTGCTGGTTCGATAAAGTACTATTTGAAAAATTGTGCTGATGGGATCCCATAAAGTTCATAATCACACACTCGAGATGAATAGCATACCTTATATGCACTTTACAGTAAGACTCGGAATTTTTAGAATATAAGTATTCGAAAAGTCGTTTAGTATTATATCAGAATAGTCTAAAATATTCTATAATAGTGTAGGTAGTCGAATATTGAAATATTTGAATAGTTGAACATTCAAATAGTCGAATATTCGAAGAATGGAATATAAAAATGTTCGAATAGTCTAATATTTGAGTAAGTAACCATTAAAGGATACTGTGGGAGGTATACTCATTATTGAAAGGTTTTTTTCTGGGTTTTCTCTCCCAAACTCTGAATAATATCTATAAAATAAAAATTAATTATTTTGTGATTTGCTTCTGCGTAAGAAACACAGGATATTTGTCAGAAGCAATCAGTTGAACAATGTTGCCTAACAAACAACAACGAAACAACATCAACGAAGAAACAACTATATCGTAACGTTTCGGAGTCTATATCAGACTCCTTCGTCAGACGCTCAATGAAAATCGTTAGAATTATTTTGGTGATAGTTATTTTGTGAAATTCAAGAATTGTCACATTGACAGTATTTAAAAATCATAGCTAACATAGTTTTAGTTCACATAGAAATTTCCAAGTTCCAACTCTTTTTTCAATAAATTTAGCCAAATATGGTCAATACCATTTGAGCAATTTGCAAAATTGCATTCTCTGTTCAATAAAATACAAGTTGACTCCTTAAGTTTCCTTTTCATAAAATCAGGTTCTGTCATTAGAATCTTTGTATTACTTCAATCCATCATGTGATCTCCTTGGATTGTACATACATGTTCTGCTATTTTTGATTTCTGTATGTCTCTATTTCTCAAGATATTCTTATGCTCTGACTTTCTTACTTCTAGTGGTCTTGATGTTTCTCCTGTGAATGATTTACCACAAATACAAGGAATATTATATACACAGTTTTTTGATTTTTGTTTTTCATTTATGGGTTTTGTTTTCGTTAATAAAGACCTAAGATCATTATGTGTTTTGAAGACGGTTCTTATATTGAACTTAGAGTTTGGGAGAGAAAACCCAGAAAAAAACCTTTCAAGAATATTTGAGTAGTCGGAATAATCTGTATTTCAGAAACAAACCGCTGAATTCGACTGAAATATCTCAAAAGCACTGGAGTGAAGTCAGCCAGGTTTATTTGTAAGTGGGAGTATATACTTTTGTTTTAAATTTTGGCTTTTATGTTAACATTCACAAAAAACACAATTGGTCGAATTTTCGAATATTTATATGTGTGAGCATCTGATGAGTATTTAAATATCTGAGCATAGTCAAATATTAGAATAGTCAAAATGTAATTGAAATTTGACTTTAGAAGAGTAGAATATTCGAATACAATTACAAGCCATACCACCAAATAAGGCTCAGAATTTTTAAAATTTTAGTGTCCGAATGGTAGCTCGGTTTTCAATCGAATGGTCGACTATTACAACTTTCAATTAGATACTTATAATTTATTAGTCGAATATTCGAATTTTATAACTTACACAAATTCCGAATTTTCTAAATTCGGAATTTGAATGAAGAACAATGAAGAAAAATGAAGAAGAATAATGAAGAACATTCGAATTATTATACAATACATCAGGTGAAGCAGGTTGAATATTTAATTCCAACCATGGATAAATAAGATTTTATTATACAAATACAAAATCAATTTTTTAAATCTTGTAACTGATAAATTGGTTCAAGCACTGTCGTGATGTCAAAAGCTTTTACGCGCATGTTCTGTTGTCTATTCATCTCTGTCCTTATATGAATACATTTAATACCATTGTAATGAAATACTTCAGCAACGAGAAAATCTTTGATCATATAATTTTGTATTCTTTCATATGTATTCTATTGAAATTGAAATACAAAAAGACTTACGCCTCAAGTAACTCTGGAAAACGATATTCACGAAATTCCGCGAAAATTAGTGTTATTGTTATTGAGGAAATAACAACCAAATATCAGATGGGTTTAACTCTAAAACCGTTTGGCCGATTATGCCTATCAACGAACTCAAATGTCGCATCCAGATACACAACGTACCCTAGAAATGGCTAGTTGCTATCTCTTTCCGTTCACAGGTTAACATGACATAAATAATATTTTTTAATAATTTGTTTTAAATTTTCTAGTGATACGCTTCTCACAAAATTCCACGAACGTCATTAAGTTTGTATTCTACTACTCACCAAGCTCCAATCCGATCAGATCTGTATTGGTTGATGAAAAAATTATCACACGAAAACCGTTAATTATTATGCCCATTAACGAACTTGTCCGTCCTATTTGGATGCGTCACCTACCCTGAAAATTTCAAGTCGCTATCTTTTTCCGTTTTCAAGTTATCGTGGCAACGACCGGTCAGACGGCTGATCGGACAATCAAATTTGACCTCGAATTCTTCATCACCTAATCGTTTTAGACATTTGGGCAAAATGATAGAGTGATGTTCCCCAGACCATACGCGTAAAAAGTAGGAAAAAGCAGTGTGGCTAGGAGCTTTGGCTCGCTTGTTCAAATTTATAGCCACAGGGGTCGCACGTTCAGGTACTGAACTGGCCCAAAGCTGCTTAGCTCCAGGAAAAAAATTAATATTCCCAATATAAATCCAACTGTAAAAATAAGCGTCCAAAAAAAACGGGTTCATTATTTGGACGAGAACGGTCTCAAACGATTAGTTATGGCTCAAATACATACTTGTACATTCACTGTTACAGTACAGTCAAAAATAAAGAGTGCTGTGTTCGTGGGGGCTTAAGGACCCATTCAAACACATACATTTACTGCTTGGTCGTAAATAAACAGTGCTTTGCTTGTGATGATCATATCCTTTTCTGATAAAAATATACCGAAACTATAATCAAATTTGGTCAACGTAGAAAAAATTGACGAAAAATCAACTAAGGTGAGAAATCTTTTAAAAATCACCAGAACTCAAATATCTCGTAATTTTCGGTTATCAATTAATATGGCTCAAACGAAAGCAAATGATCCATACTAACACCTCCTCCAAGGCTCACGTCTAATTTTGAATCAGCCTGTATATACGTACTTTTTTCCCTATTTTCTTCGTATCTCACAATCAATACTTCATTGAAATGATTATAAAAGCTAGTACGTTACGTTTGAAGCTTTAGCTTGCTCATTCATTGAATGATGAATAATTTCCACTCATTTAAAATAATTAATATTAGTTGCTATCTGGAGACTTCGAATGAAACAAAAAACTTAAGATATTTACAATTTTTTTCAAAATGAGTATATTGCGTTTTGATATACAAAATATTGTTCAGATGCCGAATAATATTATATTTCATTTCTGCAGTTTTATCATTTTTGAGCGTTTGTACGAAGAGATATAATTTTGCTCTACTGTCTGTAATTCTCGAAATTATTGCCGAAAATCGAATCGAATGTGGTTAATTCTGCAATTGATATTAAATACCATGGTAGTTTAATAAAATGAGCTGTACCTACAATGATATTCTCTAGAACAGTGACAAGGTATTGCTTTTAATTTAAAAATTTGAAGCATTGGGTGAGTTAAGTACCTGAATGTTTGACCGCTCTGGCTATGAATTTGAACAAGCGCACAAGCAGACTGACCTCACGTCAGAGGCTTCCCAACTTGTTGGCTATCTTGTTCCTCGGAACAGAGTGCCGAAATATCTGTAATTTTCGAATTTTTGGCTGAAGATGGTCTTAAACGACTTGGTTCGACTCACTGATCAAGAATCCGTCATCGAAATCTATTCTGTCCGGCCGTCCGTTAACACGATAACTCACGATACATTTACAATTTTTTTTTAAGAGGGAGTTTCATCATAAGAATCGTGGATATCATTTTCAATTTTAATAAGCTAATACTTTGGGAGATATCATTTTTATAAATTTAAATAATACATAGTACTCCTATGTTTTCACAGAATTCGAATTCTATCTGTCTGTGTTCTATCTGTGTTCACTGTTCATATATGTAATCTTATCTACCTATAACAGATATGTCAAATGTATTTCTGTTCTAACAAACAAAATATGATTGAATGCAAAATTAAAGGATATTATATTTACCTCTATTCCCTATATGCCCTTGGATAATAATCCATATCATGATGGAAATATATAATTTGGTAAGTTTATCAAATTGGGTTCCGAATATCTTCAGTGAAAACAAAACTGGAAGTTTCAATTGATATAATATAATTTTCAGAGGAGATGTGAGTAATGAATATCTCCGATAAGTTCATTATTTAATTTTGATTTAGTTTCTTTTATGATGCAGTTTTATTATAAGAATCCATTGATATCATTCCCAACTCTGAGAAACCAATAATTTCGGGGATGATTTGACAAATTTTGAACAAGAGGGCCAAAGCTCCTGTCCACAGGGCTTTACCACATTTTTGGCGCTCTTGTTCCTCGGAACAGAGTGCTTATCAATTTGCCCAAATGTCTGTAATTTTCGAATTTTTGGCTGAAAATGATCTTGAACGATTTGGTTTGACTCACTGATCAAGAATCCGTGGTCTAAATCATTTTTGTCCGGCCGGCCGTCCGTCCGTCCGTCCGGCTGTAAACACGATAATTCTCGAACGGAATGAGCTAGACAGTTGAAATTTTCAGAGTAGGTTTGAGGGATAAATATCTCGGTTAAGTTCATTATTGGGCAAAATCGGTCTGATAGTTTCGGAGTAACGAAAAAAAATATAATTTTTTTTCATTACAACTCTTGAATTCAATTTTTTTTGAGATGCAGTTTCACCATAAAAATCCATTGTTATCATTTTCAACTCTAACAAGCTAATACTATCGGATATATGATGTTTCAAAGTTTCAATAATATATCGTAGTTCTATGTTTTTTTATTTTTTTTTATTATATATAGGCATCGACTGCTATGGTCATTAGCCTTACCACATTCATACCAGACAATAACACCTCCACCACATCCATGCCCTGAGCGGGATTCGAACCCGCGACCTCCGGCACCACAGCAGGTCTTTATACCCACTGGACCACCGGAGCCGGCCGTAGTTCTATGTAATAACAGAATGTGAACACAGAATCTGTCTGTGATCACTATTCATAAATGTCATATTTTCTAGCTATTAGAGATTTTCAATTCGGAGTTGTTATTTTCTCTTGGAAAGCAAGTACCTATTCGATTCATGAATTTGTGAATATATACAAGACTGTTTTGATGTAGTTTATGAAGGCAATAGAAATGAAGAAGATAATGGAATCATCTAAAGAAATTACTGTTCTTTGACCACTGAGGTTAATATTACCTTTTACTTCCTTAAGTACATGTTATGTGTTTATATACAGTATTTTCATAATGTTGCTAGCAAAAAAATACTGAAATATGGATCTACATTTGTGGATCAATCTTTTTATCTTGAGTTAAGGTTCATAATACAGAAAATAATGTGTTAGTGGTATGAACCATTCAATTTTAAATTATGAAAAGAGGATAGTATTTTAATAATATATTTTGAACTATTCTAATAATTTGTTTGTAATCCGCTATATCAGGAATGAATGGACAATCTGCTATGATTGTCTCCAGCCTTGCTCTAGACATTTCGATGATACTTTCCTTAGGTATTTCGAGTTGTGAAAACTATGCACCGAGTGTGAGTTGCAACAACCCATTCCACGAGGTTGAATAATTGCAGATTGCTCATTTAATCTTGATAAATAAATTTGATGATAATTTTTGAAGCATTAAGGCATTGTAGCATTGTAGATTGCTACAAGATAATTTTTGAAGCATTTTTTTTAAACGACACTTTTTGTAAATTTAATTCCTTTCATGATGCATTTCTATCATAGGAAGCCATTGATATAATTCCCAACTCTGAGAAACCAATACTTTCGGAGATATAATTTGACCGTTTGAACAAGAGCGCCAAAGAGCTCCTGTCCACAGGGCTTGAACCAATTTTTATTTATACTGTTCTATACCAAATTCAATTTACATTATTTAATTGTATCGTGCATGGAACTACCCACTTGTACAAAATACACAAGTTAGTGAGTAATAATATAGAACATGTAAGTAACATTTGTACGATTTAGATTTCGTTAAGCTCAATGAACAAATATGACATTAAAATATGATTATCCTATTCCATTCTGTAAATTATCAAACTTAAAAATATGAAGAATTAGAAATCGCCTTATTTTCTAGTTATTCTAGTATACACCTTCAATCGAATCATTTAAATTAAATTGTTGGTGCTTTTTCCGGTAGTTTATATTGTGAAATCGTGTAAGTGCTTTGCACCTGATGTCGGGTTTCATTCGTTCGCGTGTACTTTAATTTATTATTTGTCGACATATTACGAGAAATTATTATACTTTCGTTTCAACAAAGGCTGACTCATTTCGTTTAACAAAACTCACTGACAGATAATACTTCGATATACAGTCTTGGAATGATTAATCTTATGGGTAGATAGTATTTCATGGTTGGTAGCCAATGATACTAAGGAGAAAATTTCTTCAATACTATTGGAGGAAAATATAAAAAACACAAAATCATTAATTATCGACATATGATTCTCCGAACGTTTCAGCTTTTTCATCCCCCGCTCAATATTGTTTTACCTCAATTTTTGCGGTCATGTTCTGGGGAATATCGCCTTATCATTTTGCCCAAATTTCTGTAATTTTTTGTCGAAAATAGTCTGAAACGATTGGGTTCGACTCCCTGCTGAAGAATTCGAGGTCAAATTTGATTATGTCCGGCCGTTGCCACGATAACTTGAGAACGGAAAGAGATAGCGAATTGAAAATTTTCAGGGTAGGTCCCTAAACGATGGACAAATTCGTTAATAGGAATAATCGGCCGAAAAGTTTTCGAGTAATAATTTTGTTTTCAACCAATGCAGATCCGATCGAATTGAAACTTGGTGAGTATTTGTTTAATACAGACTTAAAGACCTACGTGCAATTTTGTGAGAATCGTGTCACTCGAAAATTAACAAAGAAATTGGTTCAAGCACTGACGTGAATTCGGGAGCTTTTGCGCGTACCATGGTAAATTCGATTAAGAGTGTCCAATACAGGAGAATGGACAATAGAACATACGCTAAAAAGCACCTGACTTTACGTCAGTGCCAATTATTTTTTCGTAATTTTTTAAAAAATTTCTAGGAGTACGATTCTCACTAAATGTTTTATGTCGATAGTCTACAACTAGTTACCAGACTTCAATTCGATCGAGTCTATATTTATGAGCTATCGAGGAAATAATATTCCAGGTGGGTATAACTCCGGAACCGTTTGACCGATTATGCCCAAAAACAAACTTTACTCTCTCATTCGGATGCGCAGCTACCCTGAAAATTGCAAGTCCCTATCTCCTTTCGTTCGAAATTTATCGAGGAAACGGTCACCCATCCAGCTACTGAACTGACACAAGGCTGCTCGGATATCCAACAATATATAGCTCCGATCGTGTTAAAACTTGGAACTTGGCAGTAGAGTTAGGTTCTGAACGCTCTTGCAGTATTTCAGCGATGTCGGACGAATAGTTTCTGATATATAGAATTCTTTTCAATGATTTTTAAAAACTTTCTAGTTATACGATCCTCACTAAATTTCAACATGTGTCGGTATAATGCTTTTTCTCTGCTTCTTTTGCGGAATTACCCGTTAAGCTTCCGCATTAAAATATACTTCTCCGCATTATCTTGATTTCTACAGACACAGAGTTTCATCGAAAAACACTGGGTCCAGTTGGGAACCTGAGACCCACATAAACAACTTTACAGTCAAATTTGAACACGATTGGATCAATATTGTTGGAAAAATTGAAAAAAAAAACTTGGAAGCCGAGCAAAATATACAAATCCGATCCAATTATAACTTGGTAATTACTTGATGAAAATGCCGATGCGCAAATTTTCGCGTAATATCGTGAATATGGTAGGTACTCAAAAATTTTATATTTCAGTCAACTATTCGTCAAAACCCACGGAAATTCAGCACATACCATCGAGCCACCATTTTACATTCGAGTACAAAATTTCAACCCGATTGACTTCGTATAAGGCTTGAATAGAAAATTGAACATGGGGCCTAAAGGCTGCTTTATGCTGGCTGGTAACTTTACCTCAACCCTTAACTTAAAAATTGAAACATAGATTTCTAGTGCTATGGTTTATATTGAGACTAAGGGCCGGTTTCATAATAAGTTTTAAAGTCTCTTTAAATTTAAAGCATCCTTTAGTCGGACATTCTGAACCAAAATGTCACTTTTGAAGGATACTTTAAATTTAAAGGACTTTTGAAATTTATTATGAAACCGGCCGTAAAGGATCCGTTTGCTCATTAATAATAATAATAATTAATAAGTAAACGGATTATTTAGTCTGAGTATAAACCATAACACTAAAAATCTATGTCTATATATATATTATATATATAGGATTAAGTTAAAGTTACCAGCCAGCATAAACCAGCCTTAACACTGTTCCTTGCGGAACTTATATGATATGATGACCTCTAAACTCCAGGGTTGCGTTCGATTATTAACTCTGCAGAGTATTTTTTACTAAATTGCGTTCGAAAACCGAAAAGTTGTGTATATTTTACTGTCATTCGAAAACATCCGTGTATTTGACTCCGAGTTAACTCTCGTAAAGTCTACAAAATAGCTGGGTTTATTTTACTCCACTCAAAATTGACATAACTCATGGGACGGAAAATCTCTTATCTTTGTCTCACTGTTTTATGAGGTATATTATGATGATCTGTTATTTCTTAAGTAGAGGCCATTTAGTAGTTTTAATACTGCTCACAATAATATTGCAATAATGTTGCATATATGTGGAGAAAACAATAATAATAATAGGTTCTTTCTTAATACCAACATAACCTATTCCGATATTGGCAACTAGAAACACCCTGCATGTTCAATTGAATTTTTAATTAATGAAGGAGGAGCATTGGTTTGTCTTCTGATAGAAGCTTGAAAATTAGGAATTTTCATGCAAAAATCTTCAAGTTATCAACATTGGAATGAAGCCATATTTGAGGAGATTTAAAGGGTTTTTTCAGATTTCACACGAATTTTCTGAGAATAATATGTAAGTGACACATTAAAACAATGTAGAATTCAAAATGCAATTTGATTATCAATTAAAAAGCTAGGTATTAATCACTTAAAAATGAAAGTTGTTACCATTTCCGGTGAAACCGGAAGTCGAACGAATCTGAAATTTTTTACAAGAATTCATCTCTCATAACAAATCTTAACTATAAAATTTCAAGTGTTTATCTTGAGGCTTTCTTTGAAATATTCTAACGAACGATCTTCGTAGATCACCCTGTATATTTTGCAGAAAATGTATGTAGTATACTTAATATAAGATGATTTTTCTTGTTAATTATATTTTCTTCTAGATAGGGTAGAAACCAAACTAATTGAAATCTTTGGGGACTGGAATAAAAATTCATAGAGTTCTTTCAATGTCTAATGTTCTATTAGAAATGTTGTTTTCTTCATATACGGGTTTTTAATAACAATGCATACATATCAGTAGTGTGAGGTGTATATTGATCATTACATGAACGAATTCACCAACGCTCCTGGCCACACGCCAGTATTTTCATAAATTTCTTCTATATTTTCTGTCGATACCAAAGCATTTTATTGTGTTTGATTGTAACTGATATCGGCCCAGAGCCTGTTCTGCTTTCGCAAGTTGACGATATGAAAAATTATGTTTTCGAATCAATAATTGAGGTCAGGAGTCACCACATTTCAATTTGGGCCGAAATCAGATAAAGATTTAGTTCTAGGACTGTTTTCTATCGCATTATCTATCATCTCGACCAACCTTTCAAATTTGTTTTATATGATTTATGTCTTTCTCTCGTAATAAGCGAACAACCAATGAAAAAAGTGGCACCTGTTGCTTGCGTTATGTGGGTGCCGCTAAATATTAAACCGTTATGATTCAGTAGTGATCACGACTTTTCGAAAACGTTATTTAACTTCAATTAAAGCGACTAAGGTGCACCCAAACCAATTTTGTAACTATCAAGTTTACGAAACTTTTATATAGGTAATTGGATAGACAACTTGGATTCGGGGTCACTTTTGGCCATTTTTACATGTAAAGGTTTTTTAGAGCACGAGGACTTCAATTTGAAATAAAACATGAAAAACATGGTTCCAGCACACCCTTAATCGAATTTACCATGGTTTACAGTCGCAATTGGGATCAGTAGGAGGTGCCGCAATCAAATTGTAAATACTTGTTAATTTTTTGGTATGGATATATTAATCCAGCATTCCAGCCATTAGAAAATCTTCTTTTCTCAGATCTCAGATACCTAGATATGTCAATTTGACATTCGTCATTAATTTTAAGTTCAGTCAGTATTACACTATTCGTAAAAGTTGAAGACTCATTATATTGAAGTGTAATTGATGTGTGAAGGGTTTATATAAATGTAAATTAAAACTATACATTGTGGGGTTCGTTAGCTGCAGTATTGAAGGACAAAAGATAGAAATGTCAGTCTTACATCAAATGTCACCTAGAATATGGAGTATCTAAAATTCGAATATTGAAAAAAACGTTTGCTGTCCAACTTTCTAGCAAGACAACGTCTGTCCGGTGCGCTAGTATTATATACAATTTTTCTTAGTTTGCAATGAACTAATTGCCATTGGGCTATTATCTCCTCTATGCCTAGACGTGTTGAACTGAATTGAGATTAAGCCATCAATGATCATCTATAAATATAAAAATGAATCGCAAAATGTGTTGGTAAGCGCATAACTCAACAGTGCCTGGACCAATTTTGCTAATTCTTTTTTTTTAATGTTCGTTGAAGTCCAAGGATGGTTTTTAAGGCGAGAAAATTTCGAATAATTGCCGGCAAAACCCTAAAAACAGCCCTTTTCTTTTTCCCATACAAACGTTTTCTAACTAAAATGTAGAGTCAAACTCAACAGTGCCTGGACCAATTTTGCTAATTCTTTTTTTTTAATGTTCGTTGAAGTCCAAGGATGGTTTTTAAGGCGAGAAAATTTTGAATAATTGCTGCCTTTTCTTTTTCCCATACAAACGATTTCTAACTAAAATGTAGAGTCAATTTGAACTTTATGGCTATTCAATAAAGTTGGAGTTGGAGTTGGCGTTGGCGTTGAAGTTGGCGTTGGGGTTGGAGTTGAACTTGAAGTTGGAGTAGGCATTGTGGTTGGCGTTGGTTAAGGAGTTGGCATTGTAGTTGGATTGGAGTTGGAGGTGGAAATGGAAGTGGAAATGGAGTTGGAGTTTGAGTTGGCGGTGAAGTTGGCTTTGGGGTTGGCGTTAGGATTGGAGTTGGCCTTGTAGTTGGGGTTAGAGTTGGTGTTGGAGTTGGCATTGGAGTTAGCTTTGGGGTTGGAGTTGAACTTGAAGTTGGAGTAGGCATTGTGGTTGGCGTTGGTTATGGAGTTGGCGTTGTAGTTGGAGTTGTAGTTGGATTGGAGTTGGAGGTGGAGATGGAGGTGGAAATGGAGTTGGAGTTCGAGTTGGCGTTGAAGTTGGCGTTGGGGTTGGCGTTAGGATTGGAGTTGGCGTTGTAGTTGGGGTTAGAGTTGGTGTTGGAGTTGGCATTGGAGTTGGCGTTGGGGTTGGAGTTGGCGTTAGCGATGGGTAGGCGTTGAGGAGGCAGTACGAAGTCTGCCGGGTCAGCTAGTTACCAATAAAATTGTTATGGCTTATGGATTCAGAAATCTAGGAATTTGTAGGTGTATGTGTAGGTCATTTAATGGATGTCAACAGAGCATACTCCAGTGTTTCCACTTACAGTTTCGGTATTCTCTAGTTTAGTATAAATTATCGAGAGTCATTGCATCAAAATAACCGATCATTTTTCATGACAGCGTTTGGCCTAAAAACTGCAAGAGTTAATTTTTTTTCTTTCTCCAAAGCATGAACAATGAGATAAATCAGTTTTATAAGTTTTTATAAATTATCTAGGAAATTTTGATGCATGAGTGTAATTCATTGGAATATTTCCTGAATATATAATATACATACACATACATAATTGATGCAGGGAATAAAGAATGTGATCATTTAATTACCATAGTTTGTGTGCAGCGAAAAATTTGAGCGGAAATTGCATTGTCTACGATGCAATTATCGCTGTAATTTTTCGGTAATTCCTATTATGAGAAGTTTTTGATATGACCAAACTCACTAAATACTGCATGAACCTTCAAGCCGGCTTTTTTCCACTGAGTACTAGATATCAGTGCGATCGGATCAGTATTTTTGAAATTTTTGAGAAAATAAAAGTAGGCTTGAAGATGTGTGTGCAATTACATCAGAATCTGAGAAAAAGTTTCTGAAATATAAAACTCAAATATAAATCTGGAGCGCTACTGAACTCTGAAGTGTAGACACACCAGAGAATATTGTATCGTAAAAAACCCTTTGATGCGTTCCAGTTTACCGACAGCGCGTCGAAGTATATGAAAGCTGCGTATAAACTACGCGCGGCAGACCGTCGAACAAAGATACGCGAGGCGACCTCACTATTTTTATACGGGGATGCCTCGCGTGGTAACACCGTCTGCATAGCTCAAGCCTGCCTCACTGTATCAATGTTCGAGGGTTTGCCGCGCGTAGTTTATTCGCACATTTAGATTTCGCCCGAATACACCGCGATTCGACGATGCACCCGTCTACACTTTTCGCGAATATTCGCAGAATTCCGCTAGTGTGTCCCCAGCATAATGGGCATAATAGGTCCAACGATTTCCGAGTAGGTACCAATTTTGTTTTCAACTTATACAGATCCGATCGAATTTAAACTTGGTAACTAGTTGTAGAATACCAACATAAAGAAGTGTGTGAAATTTCGTGAGGATCGCATCGCTTGAAAATAAAAAAAAAATATGGAAAAATATTATTTTTCTCACAGTAACTTAGAACCGAAAGAGATAGAGAGTTGCAACTTACAGGGTAGATTGCGCATCCGAATGCACAATTTGAGTTTGTTAATAAGCATAATTGGCCAAACAGTTTTGGAGTTATTCCTATCTGAAATTTTGTAATTATTTCCTCAATAACTCCTAAACTGCGGAACCGATCCAATTCAAACAAAATAATTCGTTGTAGAACGCGCAAATATTTGCGCGTCGGCGAATTTTTGTGAGGATAGTTCTGCTAGAAAATTAAAAAAAAATCATTAAAAAAAAATTTATATATCAGAAACTGTTAGTCCAACATCACTGAAATTTTGCAAGAACCTTCAAATCTAACTTTCAGTCAAGTTCCATATCTGAACACGTTAGAAGCTATATTGTTGGAGATTCGAGCAGCCTTGGCTGAGTTCAGTAGCTGGATGGGGGACCGTTACCTCGATAACGAACGGAAAGAGATAGCCACTTGTAATTTTCAGGGTAGATTGCGCATCCGAATGCGACATATAAGTTTGTAAATAAGCATAATCGGCTAAACGGTGTCGGAGTTATACCCATCTGGAAGATTATTTTCTTGATAACTCAAAAAATACAGATTTGACCGAATTGAAACTTGGTAACTAGTTGTAAAATACCGGCATGACATTTTGTGAGGATCGTACTACTAGAATATCTTGAAAACATCATGAAATAATATTGTGTATCTCACGATAACTTGAGAGTGGAAAGAGATATCAACTTGCAATTTTTGTGACATCGTATCCTGAAATTACTTGAGACGTAGGTTTTTCGAATATTAGATATTTAACGGATTTCAATTCCTATAGAATATATATGTCAGAATTAAAAATTCTTTGATCTTAGATGATTGTCTCATTTCTCAATTCTGTCATTAAAATGATACGAAATGTATTCATATGCTATAAAAGCTGAGAAAACTGTTTATATCGATTAAGGGTGTCCTATAGATGGGAATAAATCATTATTAACATTAATTTTATCAGCTGAAATTCCACACATAACTTCGAGTCACCATTTTACAATCTAGTACCGAATCTCAACTCGATTGACTTCGTATGAGGCGTGAATAGACAATGGAGCATGCTCGCAAAAGCTCCTGACTTCAAGTCAGTGCTTTTCCCAAATCCTTTTATTCAGTGTTACGATCCTGGTCGGTATTATACAAGTATTTATCAAGTTTGAATTGGATGGGATCTGTGTTTTTTGAGCTATCGAGGAAATAACCCCAAAACCGTTTCGCCGATTATGCTTATCAGCTAACTCAAATGTCGCATTCAGATGCGCAATCTACCCTGCAAGTTGCAAGTCGCTATCTCATTTGGTTCTCAAGTTATTGTGAGAAAAATTATATTTTCCATAATTTTATAGATTTTCTAGCGATACAATCTTCACAAAATGTCACATACTGTTTATGTTGGTATTCTACAACTAGTTACCAAGTTTAAATTCGATCGGATCTGTATCGGTTGAAAACAAAATTGGTACCTACCCGGAAACCGTTAGACCGATTATGCCCATTATGCTGGGGCCACACAAACGAGATTCTGCGAATAATCGCGAAAAGTGTAGCCGGGTACGTCGCATCGCGGTGTATTCGGGTGAAGTCTAAGTGTGCGTATAATTAACTACGCGTGGCAAACCTTCGAACATTGATATGCGATGCAGCCTCGTGCTATATAGACGGGGTTGCCGCGCGATGCAGCCTCGAGCTATGTAGACGGGCTTGCCGCGCAAGGCATCCCCGTATAAAAATCGCAAGGCCGCCCCGCGTATCAGTGTTCGAGGATCTGGCGCGCGTAGTTTATACGCTGCTTTATATACTTCGACGCGCTGTCGGTAAACTGGAACGCATCAAAGGGTTTTTTAGGATCATTAAATTTTGTGAAGTATCTACTGTTGCCATTACTTTCTAATGTTTTTGTAATCAACAAGGTCGGTTTCCAGTATTTTTTCAATATCTCCACCATTATAGATCCAATCCTGTTCAAATTTGGAACTTGGCCGTATAATTAGTCGCTATCTGTTTACGTTGGAAATTTATCGTGGCAACGGCCAGACATAATCGAATTTGGCCTCTTATTCTTATCAGTGAGTCGAACCTAATCATTTGAGACCATTTTCGGCAAAACATTCGAAAATTACAGACATTTGGCAAAATGATATCACGGTGTTCCCTAAAACATGCCCGCCATAAAAAATGAAATAAGATTTCCTTTCCAGTAATATTCGAAATAGAAGAAAAAGCGTGAGGATCTTCATTCCTGATGGAGATCCACCGACCGCATTTTTGGCGGTCTTGTTTCAGAGTGCTTATCGATTTGCACAAATGTCAGAAATTACCTAATTTTTGGAGGAAATTGTCTTAAACGATTTGGTTCGACTCACGTATCAAGAATCCGTGGTCAAAATCAATTATGTGCGGCTGGCCGTAGACACGATAACTCTCGAACGAAATGAGCTAGACAGTTCGAAATTTCAGAGTAGGTTTCGGAGATAAATATCTCGGTTAAGTTCGTTATTGGGCAAAATCAGCCGTACGATTTCAGAGTTACGAAAAAAAATTATCTTTACATTACAAATTTCAAATTCAACTTTTTTAAGATAAGAATCTATATTGATATCATTTCAAACTCTAACAAATGAACACTTTCGGAGATATGATTTTTCAAAATTTCCTGATTAAATCGTAACTCTTTGATTTTACCGAAATCGAAAATCAACGTCCGCATCTATGAATTTCTTGATCGGTGTTCATACATGTCATCATTGTCATCTCATCTACAGATAAGATACATGCCAAACAAAGTATGATTGAATGCAAAGGTAATCATTAAAGGATACTGTGGGAGGTATCCTCATTATTAAAAGGTTTTTTTTCTGGGTTTTCTCTCCCAAACTCTGAAAAATATCTTTAAAATAAAAATTAATTATTGGGAGAGAAAACCCAGAAAAAAACCTCTTAATAGATGCAAAGGACCAATGAAATAACCTCAGCTATCATAGATAGCTCTTGGATAATCCTTATGATGATGATGATGGAAATATATACTTTGTAAGTTGATCAAATGGGGTTCAGAATATCTCCAGTAAAAACAAAACTGGAATATTGGCTAAGTTTCATATGCTATAATACAATTTTCATAGTAGATTTGAGGAATGAATATATCGGATGAGTCTTTATCGTTTTTAAGAAGAATCGGTCTGGTGGTTTCGGATTAATAATTTTTGGCACTCTTGTTGAATTTCATTTCTTGTATGATGTTTGAATTTAATTTCTTTTATGATGAAGTTCTATCATAAGGATCCATTGATATCATTCTGAACTCTGAGCAACCAATACTTTCAGAGATATGAAGGGCGCCAAAACTCCGGTCACAGGGCTTTCTCACTTTTTATTTTTCTAGCCTACGCTAAGTTGAAATTTTAAAAGGAACGAGTTGCACAGGAAACACTTCAACGCTTAATATTTAAGAATGTTGTGTGAAAATAGAGAACCGAATATGTATATTATGATCGTTTCGTCATAATTCTGACTGAACGGTGCTGCCAAATTCTAAAAACGCCTTTTGCAGATTTCGAACACGGCTTTCATTATAGCCGGGATCGTAAATGTCGTAAGTTAATATCGGAATATCCGAAACGTATAATAAAAACCCTCAAAAATAATTACCGTGTACAATAAAATGGGCGTTACTGTCGACGCATAAATATTCGAAATATGCATCGACATTTTTCACTCATTTTCATTTTTATGCCTTTCGAGAAGGCTTGAGATTCACGCCAGACAAAGTACGAGTATCTTCTTTCGACTCAAGCTTCATTTAAGGCCGGCTAATTTAATTGAAAATTCTCGTCCATAGACAAATTCGATTTTATTTACTTCTTATCTGTATACTGCACAAAAGTTAAGTAACTTCAGAAATTTTGAGACTGTTTCAAAAGTTTCCATTTTTTTTTCTCCAATTTTTAAATATGAGACATCTAAATGTTACCTCACCTATCCAACTCAAATTTTTTTCCCATTTCTTTTTAAGTTTCACAGTTTCAGGTGAAATTTTTTTCTAGTATTGCAAATTCAGTTCACTGAAAAAATTGAAAAAATAAAGTTCAATAAAAAGTATGACCGCCTCGAGCATCAACCACATGAAGAGTAGTCAACTCCAGAGAAATTTCATCAAACATTCAAAAACTCTACTCGGTGTAGTTAATATTCGAAGGCAACCCAGGTAGTTAAATTTATTTCCTTACCTAAACTGTGATGTACGAGCGCAAACACTTGTGGATTGCAAAAATAAAACTTTGCAAGTCTTACCCTTGTGCGAGTTCGTATGTTGATGCTATATAGACCAGGGTAGAAGCCTTTAAAAATGATAAAAAGTGAACAAAAATTATAGTAGATTGAAACCCATTGGAAAAGATGCCTATTTGTTGGTCTTTTGAGATAACTTGTATACCTGAGTGACCTACGGATAATTTTAGCCCATCAAAAGTTATTTCATAGAGAAGTGAGGAAGGGGCTATGGGGGTCTGCGCCTTACTGCCTGTTACTTCGTAGCATTTTCTGGGAGAATTTACCATAGTAATGTATATTGTTTTTAGACCATCAGACAGTAGAGATTTTAACGAATAGAAAGACCTACTTTTTTAAAAAAGCAGATATTTTGACGTGAGAATTTTTAATTGAAAATTAGGATGCTTTTTCGATATTAAGTCAAATTTAGGGGAAAACAAAAATATTTCAAATCCAAAAAATTACACTGTATTTGGGACATGAAAAGGTAAGTTTTTACCAAATTTGGTGAAAAAATATATTTTTTTGTAAAAGATAAAAATTAAAAACCATAAACGTGGTTATTTGAATTTTTCACATAAATTTTGAGGTTATGTGAAAAAAGTGTGACAACAAAAGTTGTAGATCTTTTTATTACCTACAACTTTGCCATTCAACTTTTCCCCATAGGACTTGTAGTTTTGCCGGAAATTGAGATAAGCCGTTGTTTACCCTTAAAAACTCGCCCTCTTCCCCTTCCCGACCTCAGATCGCCCGTAAATTATTTGTCCTATAATTTTTGTTATATTCTCTTCCTTTTACAATGGGTTTCATTCTACTATAATTTTATTTGGTTTCAAAAATTATCGACCCTGGTCTAATATACATATGCGTCGATATAAAAACATACCTGCTGGATCAGGAACCTCAGATTGTCATTATTACCTATTTTCATCCAGCATACATCTATGTACTATTGAGTTAACCATTTTACATGTACCTCCGTCTTAGACGGAGGTTACCAAGGTCAATCTACCAGATCAGTCCGTGATCTTAATCACGATGAGACAGATGGACTGACGAAGCACATTAATATGCATGAATTCCATCAGTTTTCCGTCAATCTGATATCAATCCATGATTGGTGTGATGCGAGACTGATACCAGATTGACCTCCGTCCAAGGTTAATAATTGTGGCATAGAGTTCAATAGGAAAATTGCATTACTTAAGTAACATATAATCAGGTATGTTTTGGGTAGGATCAACACAAACTGTTCAAGCGATGACTACAATATGGGTTTTAATATTAATTATCATTCAAAATTTCAAAAAATAATGATATGTTTCTAATGGAGATGACTTATTTTATTCATAAATGATAGCAGTTTCAAAACAATGTGTTAAACCTCTACATGCAGAAACATTATCCAAACTCCTGGAAATATATAATGACATTTGGACCAATCATCGGTTTCCCACTAATTGGAGACAATCCCACATTATACCTGTCAAAAAACCAGGCAAGTCAGGACCCTCACCTAACACGTTCAGGCCAATCTCTTTGACATGTACCCTGATGTGTAAGATATTGGAGAATATGGTTAATCAACGACATATGTGGCACCTTGAGAAAAATGACCTTGTCTTACTAGAAACAGAAGTTCTGAATGCCTGCGCAAATCAACAAGACTTAATTGCCGCACTTATAGATATAGATAGTACCTTTGACACCACAAGCCGCGAAGCTATTATGACTAAATTTAAAGATATCAACCTCAATGGCAATATGTACCTTTTTCTGAAGAATTTCATAACTGATAGAAATTTTAAGTTAAAAGTAAATAGTGAAATGTCTGCTTCTCACATCACTCAAAATGGTATTCCTCAAGGCTCCGTATTAAGTGCCCGTATTAATAAATAAATGAATAAATAAATAAATATATAAATAAATAAATGAATAAATAAATAAATTAATTAATAAATAAATAAATAAATAAGTAAATAAATTAATAAATAAATAAATAAATAAATGAATACATGAATAAATAAATAAATAAATAAATGAATACATGAATAAATAAATACATAAATAAATAAATTAATGAAACAATGTGTATTCCACTTGAAGAAAGAATCGCTAATTAAGATAAACATAATAATAATAATGTTTATTATCTCAGGTTACATCAATTGTTGTACACAATCTATTATTTACGAAATATAAATATAATACTCCACAAGGAAAAGTTTCCGCGCGTAGACATTCTCTGAACTTATTTCATTAGAACATTCGAAACCAAAACTTCAAAAATAAAACAACCAAACCGACTATAATAAACATCTAATAACTAATTATAATAAACAATTAATAACCCATTTTAATGAACAACCACAACCAGCCATACCCAACTAACCGGAACCAAAAATTTGTATTATGTCTTATTTTCTATCTATTAAATCCCTAACAGCTGTACGACCTTTATTGACCAAATATTCTGATACAACTTTTCTGAACATGATTTTCGATTTCATTTTTTTTTACTGTTTTTGGTCGATCATTTACTAACTTATTAAAAATACTGCTCAATATTTAATATTTCAGCTTATTTGTTCTGGATTTAAACTCGATCGGATCTATATTACTGGAAATAATGGGTGACTGCTCTGGCTACAAATTTGGACAGCGCGCCATAGCTCTTGTCCACAGGGCTTTCCCATTTTTTTTTTTGGAAGAAAGAATCGATATTGTAGATAGAAATGCCCCTCAATATTTCAACATATTTTACAGCCAAGTTCTAGAATTCTGTATTAATGGGAATATTTGGAAGATATTATATTTTTTTCTGGATCTAAGCAGCTTTGGGCGAGTTCAGTACCTGGGTGACCAGCGCACCAATGCCCCTTTCCAAGAGCTTTCCCATTTGTTTTTTTGTAGCTTTATTGGGTTTTCTGAATGAAACGAATATCGGTGTGAGGTTTCTTATAACTACATATATGACACATATTCTCCTATCACCTCTTTTTTCCTACCCACACTGGTTTTCTAGTTATAGACTCGCGAATTCATAAAACTAAATGAAATTAGCATAAATAAAGCAGATGGAGCTTATCTTGTGACGTTTCCCAATATTTAATCATTTCAGAAAATTAAAAAACTATTATTCTCCTGAAACACACCATTTCCAAGATATTCTTCTTTCAATGCCAACAATCTGAAATTCCAGAAATTTCCCTACTTTTAGGGATCCGTCTCCGATCTGGATCCTAGAATCAAGCTTAAACCACATTGTCGTACCTTTTTGTCATTCACCATCGCAGTCATAGATGATTTATATGCAGAAGTGTATTAGCACGTTGTGAAATCTATAAATGCTTGTAACTTTTTACCAGAAAAAATAGTTTTTCGCTGAACTATTAGAATTCAGTCAGAAAATCATGAGGCTACCGTTCCCCCTTTTGACGGTAGACCTCAATATACTCATCCTGGAAGCAATATAAGAGCATCCGTGAAAAGAAACAAGTGAATTATATCACGCTTCTTAACGTTTCCGAAAAATGACCATCCTCGCGGTGTCAATGGAATCCGGTTCTGAAAATCCGGCCAATAAACCATTTTAAATACGAAATAATACCTGCTGTAGGTGGCCACATATATATACGACCCCGATGAAAATAAAGCGATTATCCAGTGATGGATAGGTGAACTTGCGAGCCTCTTTCACTTCTTTTCATCCAAGCGCGTATTATTTTTATGGTGTCTACGAGATAGCGGAATTTACGATAATATTAACTTGATATACTCACCAGTTCGTTTTGTGGTAATTGAAAAAAATTGCGAGCTGGTGGGATGCGATGTCAGAAGTGGGCTTCGTTTACGTAGGAATTTTTGAATACAGGTGCCAGTATTGTCAATTGTATTTCTGGATCTTTTTATTTCACCCTTGTAAGCAATTGGTACAATATCTATTATACTGTATGCCGCAGCAAAACTTTTTTAAAAACTTAATAATACCCATTGTATGAATCAGAACATTTTTATTTGTTTTTATATTGTAGGCATATTTATCTAGAATTTTGTTCTACTTAGTTTTTGCGCTCATGATCTAGCTAGGGAACAGCTTGCAATCAATTTGGCCAAACGCCGGCCGACCGTTGCCACAATAACTTGAGAACGGAAAGAGATAGCGACTTCAAATTTTCAGGGTAGGTTGCACATCCAAATTTGACGGACAAGTTCGTTAATGGGGTTAATCGGCCTAACGGTTTCCAAGTACAACGTTTGTTTTCGAACAATTACAAAACCGTTTGAATTGAAACTTCGTAGTTAGTTGTAGAATGCCAGCACAGATATTTGTGCGGAATTTCGTGTAGATCGTATCTCTAGAAAATTGAAGAAAAATTATTGAATATGCGTGTAAAAATATTATGTATCTCAGAAACCGATATGGTTGACATTTTGAAACAGCCTTCAAATCCTAATTCTTAGGCCAAATTTCAAATTTGAACACGATCGAATCTATATTGTAGGAGTTATAGAAGAAATAGTGGAAAACGAGAATCGTTGGGCGAGTTCAGTTTCTGATAAAGGACGTTTAGAACTTCACTTGTAAATGAGGGGACGTCTCGAGGGAAAATGATGGAAAAAGAGGAGATTTTGAGGATACGGGGGAAAAGGGAATTGTTGAAATTGCCGATATTTTTCCTAAGTAAATCGGGAATTTTGGGAATTTATTTTAAAATTTAAGGGTCGTTTCGAGGGCTGTCAAAGCACGCGACCAAAACTTTGGAACGGTAAGAAGCGAAAGCCGAAGACGAAATTTCAATATCTATTACCATTTTCGAAGGATTTACGAAAATTTTTGTTCACGTCCCTACCTCAAATCGCGACAAAATCGAGAGTCGAAAAGTAGAGTGATATAGATGCACGCTCCAACGTAGGACGTAGGATCAAATTTGACATCGAATTCTGCATTGGGGAGTCGAACTTAATCGTTTGAGACCATTTCGTCAAAAAATTCGAAAGTTACAGACATTTGGGCAAAACTATAACGCGATGTTCCCCAGAACATACGCGCAATATGTGGGGTTTTCCTTTTCGTCACTTTTATATTCGAAATCGACGTAAGGAAAGCTGGTATTTTTCGGAAGAATTTCAATTTGTTTCGACCAATCAAAAAATTCGACATCTGTCAGGTTGGATTACAATGGGCGAGGTTATTAGTTTTTCACGCAAAATATGCCGATACGGACTGTTTTCGAAAGGAAAATTGGGCAAAAGGTGAAGATTAGGGATAAAATTTGGTTCTAGCCCTGTGGACAGCAGCTTTCTGGCTCTCTTGTTCAAACAGACAAATTATATCTCCGAAAGTATTGGTTTCTCAGAGTTGAGAATTATATCAATGTATTAATAATAATATCTCTTTATTTAGTGAGAAGACACTATTCAAACAAAAATGAAAAAAAAAATAAATAAATAAACAATCAATTCCTATCAGTAATGCTCCCGTATATGTGTAAGTAACAATTTTTTGAATGTTCAGTAATCATCAGAACTTTTAAGTATATGAGGCAGAGCATTATAATAAACCAGTCCCTTCACCAAAGTTGAGCCCGTAACCGAACTACTACGGTAAGTATCAACAAAAAAGTTGTTCCTAGATCTTGTATCGTGGTGATGAATATCAGAAATATATGTCACCTTCTTTGATAAATAATTCGGTAGCATGTTATGCTTAATTCTATAAATTAATTCTTATGATAGAACTGCATCATAAAGGAAATTCAATTCAAATAATAGTTTATTTATCAAGATTAAATGAGCAATCTGAGAATGAGAACTGCACCATGGAAGAAATGAAATTAAAATAGCTGAAATGAATTCGACTCTCTCTTATTGAACAAGATGACATGTACGAGTATGAACACAGATCATATAATAAATCATAGATAAAATAATTATAGCATTCTGTGAAAACATAGAAGTACGATTCATTATTGAAATTTCGAAAAATCATATCTCTGAAAGTATTAGCTTGTTAGAGTTGAAAATAATATCAATGGATTTTTATGGTGAAACTGCATCTTAAAAAAATATATTTTGAAATTTTAAGTAAAAAAAAAAGATTTTTTTCGTTACTCCGAAACCATCTGGCCTATTTTGCCCAATAGCGAACTTAACCGAGATATTTATCTCCCTAGCCTATTCTGAAAATTTCAACTGCCTAGCTCATTCCGTTCGAGAGTTATTGTAGAAACAAAATTTGAAAATTTAAAAAAAAAATTTTTGACACTTTAAGGTAACTCGATCAATACAAAACTCCACATGCGTTTAAAGGTCATGATTCTACAATTTGATGCTAAATTTCAGATAGATCGAGTGATCGGTTTCGGAAATATTCATAAAAAATATTTTTACTAAAAACGGCCATAACTCCGAAAGCGCTTGATGGATTTCGTCCGTTAACGAACTCGTCTGAGATATTTACGCTCCAAACCTAATCTGCAAATCTCAATCCTCTAACTCCTTTCGTTCGAAAGTTATCGTGTTAACGGACGGCTGGACAAAATCTATTTCGACCACGGATTCTTGATCAGTGAGTCGAACCAAATCGTTTGATACCATTTTCAGCCAAATATTCGAAAATTACAAACATTTGGGCAAATTGATAAGCACTCTGTTACGAGGAACAAGAGCGCCAAAAACTGTCGAATAATATGCAACATGATGATATTTTACAAAAATTAGAATCTGAAAAAATTGGTTCAAGCACTGACGTGAAGTCAGGAGCTTTTGCACGTATGTTCTATTATCCATTCTCCTGTATTGGACACTCTTAATCGAATTTACCATGGTAAATTTGATTAAGTGTTCTAGGGGTACGGTTCTCACACGTCCTTATGTCGATATTCTACAACTAGTTAGCAAGCTTCCATTCGAACGGGTCTATATTTTTTGAGTCATCGAGGAAATAATATTCCAGATGGGTATAACTCCGAAACCGTTGGCCGATTATGGCCAACAGCGAACTTAAACTCTCCCATTTAGATGCGCAACCTACCCTGAAAATTGCAAGTCCCTATCTCCTTTCGTCATCTAGGCAACGGACACCAATTCAGCTACTGAACTCACACAGGGCTGCAGGCTCTCGCAAAATTTGTGCCATGTCGGATGAATGGTTTCTGATATATAGAATTTTTTTCAATGATTTTACAAAAAATTTCTAGTGATATGATATTCACAAAACTTTGCAAGAATTTTTGCGTTGGCATTATTCAACTAGTAACCATATTTAAATTGGATCGGTTTTGTACTTTTCGAGTTATTGAGGAAATAACAACCAAATTTCAGATGAGTAAAACCCCAAAAACTTTTGGCTGATTATGCTTATAAATAAACTCAAATCTCGCACTCAGATGCACAACCAAACCTGAAAATTTCAAGTCACTATCTCTTTCCGTTCTCAGGTTATCGGGACATAAAAAATATTATTTAATCATTTTTTTTTTAATTTTCTAGGGATACGATTCTCTCAAAATTTCACAAACGTGCTTAGGTTTATATTCTACAACTATTCACCAAGTTTCAATTCGATCGGATTCATATTGGTTGAAAACAAAATTATTACTGGGAAACCATTGGGCCGATTATGCCCATTAACGAACTTGTCCGTCGTAACGGGATGCGCCACCTACCCTGAAAATTTCATGTCGCTAGCTCTCTCTCTCTTCTAAAGTTATCGTGGCAACGGCCACGATCTCAAACGATTAGTTTCGACTCTCTGATGAATAATTCGAGATCAAATTTGATTCTCTCCAGCCGCCCGTTGCCACTATAACTTGAGAACGGAAAGAGATAGCGACTTGAAATTTTCAGGGTAGGTGGCGCGTACAAATACCACGGAAAAGTTTGTCAATGGGCAAAATCGGCCTAGTGGTTTCCGAGTAGGTACCTACTCATTTTGTCTTCAACCAATACAGATCCGATCGAATTGAAACTTGGTAACTAGTTCTACAATACCACTATAAAGACGTATGTAGAATTTTGTAAGGATCGTATCACTATCTTCCTGGATACTGATCTTCAAATCTTGTTTGATCCTTGGTTGGTTCACATAAATACGGGATTTCATGAAACCCCATAGGAAAACATCGCAAAGAGCCAAATCGGGAGGGTGCTCTGGGAAGTGCTCCCTCAAAACAGCTATGGATGGAAATGAAGATCATAATGGAGAATTCCCCTCAAATGTTTGCGTGCAGAACCCTGTAGTGATCGCAATAATGAAGCTCTCAGTGCCTCAATTTTCAGTTCATCGTATGGTCGCACTCGCAGTTTCTCTGAACGTAGTGATCCAAGTAACGATTGATTTCCGGTCCGAACAGGGGTCAACGGGGCGAATACAAAGCATCCGCTCGAAAAATAGACCTCAACGGCAAACGCACGTTCCTCACTTCTCCAACGCATGATGGCGACTGTACCTTTATTGGGACAAACTCTCAAACTAGATCACTAGTCCCACCTCTCAAACTAGATCACTAGCGCTCCACTTGGATATCAACCGACTGAATGGTGCCCATTTTAAAACAGGAAATGAGGCTGTCGCAGTGCCGTACTCTGTAGGAGCATAGTGTAGTGGAACATAATGAGGAAACAATGGAATGCACGCTACCAGCAGTCCAGTGCCATTGACAATTTTATTTCGACGAAATCTGCAGCTATTTAGCAGGCTATGAATGAAATATTCATTAATATAGTGTGACACGAAAAATGTCAATATATTTCTCTGAAAATGTATTATCAGCGTGCATTTCTGAAATGTCCGTTAAAATTAAAAGCTCGACAATAGTCGAATTTAAGCGAGTAACTGGAACCGAGTGGTTGAGACCAATTCCTTGTTATCCTAACCGATCGGTTATGTATAGCAAGAGAATAACAAGAAAATTCTATGAAATCATTGAAATCGTGAACCTTCTATGAATCGTAAAGCTTGTTCTTTAATGCAACCTTAGAACATTGAACTATATTCTAAGAATTCAACTAATTAATCAGTTATCATATTCCATATTCTCTACCTATTCTGATAAAATTTATTTCCAATTCATTAGAATATCGATATAAATGTATCTAAATAACTGTTTCCCAACCTCCTCCGAAACTGGCATTTGAGGATATCCAAAATTATTTTTTCGGTAATAATTGTAATAATTCTGAAAGATTTTAAGTTACTTACTCTTTTTCATTGTTCGTTGTTTGATATTATATAGAATATTTCCGATTTCGGCAGAATCTTGAATCCAACCTCCTCTGAAACAGACATTTGAGAGGAGAGGAGAGGAGCGCAGCAAAAATGTATCAACCTTAAACATTTTGCTGCTCGACTGTGAACTGTGTAATCGTTATAATGTTTCGATATTTGGCCAATATTTCCAAAAATAGGAATCCGGTCGAGTTTAAGTGTAGAATTTGGCTTTTAAATAAGGTCTTGTAGGCTCTCATTTCAGCGGTATCTGAAGAATCGTTTCTGAGATACTGAATTTTTTCAAATATTTAAAAAAAAAATTTCTAGTCACATGATCCTGACGAATACTCCTTTTGTTGGCATTGTTCAACTAACTACTGGTCCCTTGAATTACGCTTCAAGAAACTGATGTATTCCATCCAATGAAATCTGGAATTATCATTCAATAATGTATATTCAATTGATTAAATTCATGAAGATTCAAAATTTACTTCATTACGATATGAATAGGATGTTAAATAACGACACGAGAGAAAAAAATATTGTCACTATCTAGAAAAAAAATCAGTCCTCGGCAATCTGGATGGTGTCATACAATATTATTTGGCGAATTGAATAAATGAATGTTACAGTTTACGCAGATATCGAATTTCACGACCTTTTAGAACTGAACAAATTCATGTTATACGGTCCTGCAAATCGAATGATATTTGATTGCAGTTTTCTGAAACCTCATGAAAGCCATCTTCATTCCAAATTTCGGATAAATCAGTGATTCCGTTCAGGAGATACAGTGGTATTAATTCCCATTCAAATTTAAAATATACCCTATAAATGAGAATCTAGAACTCCTAGATAAAACATATGGGGGTTTTTCGGGATCCTAGGTGTTTTCTGTCTCCCATTAAAATGTTTCCCATCTTATCTGGGACACCCTGTATAATCAGAAATATCTGAACCCACAGCAATTTTCCTGCTTATCAGTGTCAAGGTAGATGCCTCGACTGAATCTCGCAGTCTCGGACTCTTTGACATTCATTAATTCACCGCTCATGCCCTCGAAGGGCGAAGAATCCTTTGGATCGTTTTGAATGGAGCAACGTGGCCAATAAGGTGCAGGAAATGAAAACAAAGTGAGTATGCACATCTGGGTTGAACACGCGGAGGAGTAAATCACTCGGAGATACGTTCCAGACAGACAGACAATCCAGACCGGATGCAGCAGGTAGCGCGATCCGTCGATGGAAGGAAGATGATCTTTAAGTCTATATCCGAAGATCCCAGGTCCTTGTCTTCTTATTCATATTTCAGGCGCTCTGATATATCTACCGGTTACTTGTGAATGAGGTTTTTTATGAACGGAAGATTACGTAATATGGTAGGAAGGACATTTGGGGACTTTTATACAATATTAGAATTTCGTTTTTTACGGGTCCTGTCCGAAAAAAAATTGCTAATCTTGATGAATTGGGCCATTTTTCTCCGTCACTGATAGGCGACAATAATGGAAATATTTCTACGATAAAGCGAAATTGTCAATTCATCTTCTTGAATGTAACTTTCTTTCAAATGGAACTGAAATGATTCCAGGCAGATGAAGCTTTTAATGAATTATATAATTCGGTATCTAACCCTAGCGGCGAAAATTCAACAAACGATAAAATCGCAATAAGTGGTCTCGTCGTTCGTTTAGTTGTATGAACGACGTCGTTGAGATGCTAGATTATTATATATACATACATATATAACATACCTCTGACAGCCGCAAACATTAAAATTGGATCAAGCATTGAAGTGAAGTCAGGAGCTTTTGCGCACATGTTCTATTATCCATTCGTCTCTATTGGACACGATTTACACCGATTGCTCAGCCTTTATATGATATGAATTCATTTCGTACTATTTTAAGGACGTGTAAAATCAAAGAATTCTGTTAAAGTCTCACATATTTATTCTATCGGAATTGTAATTCATTAAATATCTAAAAATATACAAAAAAATACTGTATAAATCCTCTTGGCGTATTTATCAGATTCAAATTGTTTTTAAAATATCGGACCTCAGCCAAGTCTGCTCGGATCTCCAACAATACAGATACGAATGCGTTCAAACTTGCAACTTGGTTGTAGAGTTATGTTTTGAGGGTTATTGCAAAATTTCAGTGATGTCAGAAGAATACTTTCTGATATAGGAAAAAAATTATTTTTTTTAATTTTCTGGTAATACAATCTTCACGAAATTTTGCAAAAATGTTTGCGTCGGCATTCTAGTACTGATTATCATGTTTGAATTGAATCGGCATCGTATTCTTTGAGTTATTGAGGAAATAACAACCAAATTTCAGATCGATATAACTCCAACTCAAATGTCGCATTAGGATGCACACCGTACCATAAAAATTCCAAGTCGCTATGTCTTTACGTTCTCAAATAATTGTGAGATAAATAATATATTTTTTTAAATTTTCACAAACTTCTTTGTGGCGTTATTCTACGACTTTTTTTTAATTTTTGAATTATTGAGAAAACAATATTCCAGATGTGTATAACTCTGAAACCGTTTAACCGATTATACCCAACAAGGAACATAACCGTCCCATTCGAATGCGCAACCTACCCTGATTATTGCAAATCATTACCTCCTTAAATCTCCAACAATTTAGATCTGATCGTGTCCAAATTTGGAACTTAGCTGCAGTTAGGTGCTGAAGACTTCCGCAAAATTTCAGCGATATCAGACGAATAGTTACTGAGATATAGAATGTTATTCAAAGATTTTCAATGATTTCTTAGAATTTCCTAGTGAAACGATCCTCACGAAATTTCGTAAAAATTTGTGAGTCGACATTCTACAAATAATTACCATGTTTGAATTGGATTGGTTTCATATTTTTTGAGTTGAGGAGGAAGTAAAAACCAAATTTTAGATAGGTACTCAAGAACTGTTTGGCCGGTTATGCCTATTAACGAAGTGAAATGTTGCATTCGGATGCTCAACCCGTCGCGTCGTGAAAATTCCAAGTCGGCTATCTCTTTCCGACTCAAGGTATCGTGAGATGAATAATATTTTTTAATAATTCTTTAAAATTTTCTAGTAATACGATTCTCACAAAATTGCTCATACGTCTTTAAGTCTGTATTCTACAACTAATAACCATGTTTGATTTGAATCGGCCTCGTATTTTTCGAGTTATTGAGAAAATAACAACCAATATGCAGATGGGTATAACTACAAACCCGTTTGGCATGGTTATGCCTATTAACAAACTCAAATGTCCCATCCATGTCCCTACCCTAAAAATTGCTAGTCGCTATCTCTTTCCGTTCTCAGGTTATCGTGACATAAATAATACGTTTTAATAATTTTTTTAAATTTTCTAGTGATACAATTCTCACAAAGTTTTACAAACATGTTTAAGTTTGTATTCTACTACTACTCACCAAGATTCAATTTGATCGGATCTGTGTTGGTTGAAAAGAAAATTATTAGTCGGAAACCGTTGGGCCGATTATGTCAACGAATTTGTAAGTCGTATTGGGATGCGCCACCTACCCTGAAAATTTCAATTCGCTATCTCTTTCCGTTCTGAAGTTATCGTGGCAACGGCCGGACAGAATCAAATTTGACCACGAATTTTTCATCAGGGAGTCGAACCAGAAAATTGCAGACATTAGGGCAAATTGAAAGGCAGTATTCTGGAGACAACATCAAATTCAAATCGATCACATAAGAAACTATTCTGAGTAGTGTCGCGATCACATATGTTCATCATATCTTGCTCCTTGCCACCTTACGCCGCGTCAACTAGATTTGAAATATGTTTGTTTTATATAAGAGTATATGGAACCCTCATCAGAATAACGGAAACGGCTGCATTTGTTTTTGCCACTTGTTCCACAGCTTCGTCAGATCCATCCAGTCGGCCATTCCGTCCCACACCCTTTTCTATCGATTTTCTAACGACGAGAGTCCTTCTGGTCCAGCCTGGAGCACCTAACGCAAACAAATCTGTGGCTCCCATTGCGAGCATCTTGCTCCGGAAAAGAGTATCGGATGTCATGAAGGTAGGCAAGGTTGATTTAAATTGGGTGGCTCTAGTTAAAAAAATGTGGGCGGATACATCCTCCGGTAGCGGAGGATGGGGTGATAGAGGTTATGTTAAGAGTTTTAGGATGTCTGTGGCCTGTAGAATTTAGTGATGTAACGTAGAACAAGTGCGTGTTCAAGGATTCTCGAAGTGGAGTAATAGGATTAATTTAGATCAGTTCAGAAAATATTCTCAGGACTCCCTCGCAAATTAACGTAATTTTCAATATTCTTTCTCCCTGCTTTTTTAGTAAAATTTCATTCAAATTTCAAAGCATAACATGTGCGATCGTACCGGGTTGGTTTCATCGAAATTAAAGCCGAAAATGTTCTCAATTGATTCCTTTTGACATACTGATGAAGAATCGAATGCGTGAGGCGTTTACTTGATGCAAATATGCTTCAAAATCCAAAATCTCAGTAAATGACAATAAACACGACCACAAAAAAAAATTAAAAACAGGCCCGTATAACAAAAAAATTACATAAAATATGAATTCATTTATTTGTTTCACTCTTGAAACAAGTGTGCCAGTTAATACAAAAAACTGAATTTATTAGACACAATTGTGTATTTCTTCATGGCAATAACGACATTTTTCAAACTTATAAATAATATAGATTTCGCAATTTCAAAGATAAAACTGGACATTCTAGGTACCTACTGACCTGAAAATAATCAAATTAGATGGATCGTTTTAAAGAGTTGTTGAAAGTGAATCAAGTATAATTTAAATCGGACCAATCGGAGGTATTTTTCTAAACGGTCTGG
Organism: Halyzia sedecimguttata; assembly: GCA_937662695.2. Lineage (NCBI taxonomy): Eukaryota > Metazoa > Arthropoda > Insecta > Coleoptera > Coccinellidae > Halyzia > Halyzia sedecimguttata. Next base: position 65,373,635 of record OW569413.2, on the reverse strand, counting down.
ATGACCTGTGTATGTAAAATTTTTGAGACAAAAAAAACTTCTTTTTTTTTTCAAGTGATACGATATTCACGAAATATCGCAAAAATTTGCGTGTCGGCATTATACAACTAACTACCATGTTTGAATTGGATCGAATTCGCATTTTTTGAGTTATTTAGGAAATAATAACAACATGTCAGATCGGTATAACTCCAAAATCGTTTAGCTGATTATGCATATTAATTAACTTAACTGTCACATTCGGATACGCAACCTACCTTGAAAATTCCAAGTCGCTATATATTTATGTTTTCAAGTTACCGTGTGATACATAATATTTTTTAATTCAATTTAATTTTTTTGTAACTCGATCCTCACGAAATTTCTCATACATATTTGTGTTGATATTTTACCACTAGTTACCATGCTTCAATTCGATCGGATCTGTATTGTTTGAAAACAAAATTAGTAATCGGAAACCGTTTGGCCGATCATGCCCATTAACGCACTTAACCGTCAGATTCGGATATGGCACTTACTGTGAAAATTTCAAGTTGCTATCTCTTTCCGCCCGGGAAAAGGGAAACCTACGTCTCATGGTTGGTGTTTAAAACGAAAATTTAATGGACTAAATGTTTCGAATATGAAATGACCACACTAGCAAAAACTAATGTTTAGCGATAGAGTGTGTCTTCATCAAAGTTGAATACCGACACACCGGTTTCGTCCTTGTTTGGACTCATCGGTGACGCATAATTCATTGATGTTGAAAAACACTACGAGAAGAGAATCCAACAATCACTTCATGTTTTCTAAATGTCTTAAATTTTGAGATACAGGGGAAACTTAGCATGAAATGACATGAAATTTTTTCGAAAGTGAATGAGAATTAAAAAAAATATTTTTGTTATGACAAAAATTGTGGCATACTATGTTTCAGCTTGAATTATTTAGTCCTGCAAATATAAAATTATAGTACACCTGAAAATGACTCTCAATTAATAGTATCTTTGTATCAAAATATATTAAAATATCTAAAACGATATATTAGAAATTATAAAATCTAGATGATTTTTAAAAACTTTATCAACCTGTAACTCAAAATTCAAGACTTTCAGATCATAATGTTTTTATCTTGAAATGAACCCAGTTATGGCCTGCTTAGATATTTTCCCTTATTTTTGGAACACCCTATATAAAGGGTGAGTCTTTAAGTGTTATACTAATTTCAACCGTAGATTCCTCTCATAAAAAAACACTATTTTCGTATACCATTTTTGTAGATTCGGCTCAGGTAAAAAGCTACAAGCGTTTTAATATTTCACAATGTATGAGCATTCCGAAGCTCAGAGGCGTATCCATAAAAGTAGTGAAATTCCTGGAATTTCAGATTTGATAACATTGAATGAAGAATATCTCGGGAACGGTGAACTTAACGAAAATTGATGACGAAGTATTTAATTTTCTAAAATGATTGAATATTCTTAATCGAATTTACCATGGTATATTCGATTAAGAGTGTCCAATACAGGAGAATGGACAATAGAACACACGCGCAAAAGCTCCTGACTTCACGTCAGTGCTTGAACCAATTTTTAGACATTAGCGCCATTCTTTAGCAGTTTTTGTAGATTTTTATATCGGTTGATGTCTGAAGATATACATACAAATAAATTACCATGCTAAAAAATTAGTAAGTAAAATAAAAAATTTTTTAGTATGAGCATTTGTATTATCGCACGTTATTAGTGCCAACATGATCTTAAGTGCATGGCTATACGGTACCGTGTATATCAAAAAGCGTTCTTCAAATAAAATACAAAAAGCTTTTCTCAAAAAAGTGGGAAAGCCCTGTGGACAGGAGCTTTGGCGTTCTTGATCAAACTTTAACCAATAATATCTCGGAAAGTATTGGTTTCTCAGAGATGAGAATGATATCAATAGATTCTTATGATAGAACTTCATCATAAAATAAATTAAAATCAACAAGAATGCCAAAAATTATTAATCCGAAACCACCTGATCGATTCTATCCAATAGCGAACTCATGCGAGACATTCATTCCTCAAATCTACCCTGAAAATTATACTATATCAATTGAAATTCAGCCAAAATTCCAGTTTTGTTTTTACTGGAGATATTCTGAACCCAATTTGATTAACTTACCAAAGTAATAATTTCCATCATCATCATCATATGGATTATCCAAGAGCTATCTACGATAGTGAAGCTTATTCCATGGGTCATTTTGCATTCAATCATATTTTGTTTGACATGTCACTTTTCTGTAGATGGGATGACAATAATGTATGTTTGTATGAACACAGACCTATGAGCTTCATAGTTACGGACGTTAATTTTCGACACAGCATTTTGTGAAATCATAGAGTTACGATTTAATATTGAAACATATCTACAAAAGTAATATGTTGGGTTTCACGAAGCTTCGATTAGCTTAATCGTGGATTCAATTCGATGGTTGTATGAAAAATGAACTGAAAATCGACATAGAATAGCACTAATTCGGCAATTAAGAGCTGTCAAAGCTTTGTGATACCCAATGATAATGTTTTAGAGTTGAAAATAATATCAATGGATTATTATGATGAAACTGAATCTCAAAAAAAAAATTATTTGAAAGGTGTAATTTAAAACAAAATTTTTTTCGTTACTCCGAAACCATCTGGCCGATTTTGCCCAATAACGAACTTAACCGAGATATTTATCTCCTAATCCTACTCTGAAAATTTCAACTGTCTAACTCCTTTCGTTCGAGAGTTATCGTGCCTACGGCCAGCCGGACAGAATCGATTTTGACCATGTATTATTGATCAATAAGTCGAACCAAATCGTTTAAGACCATTTTCATCAAAAAATTCGAAAATAACAGACATTTGGGCAAATTGATAAGTACTCCGTTACGAAGAACAAGAGCGTCAAAAAGTATTTAAAAATAGGAAAATGGAAAAAATTATTTCCCTTTGCAAATAGTTTTTTCTTCGATTCCATTTGTTTATTTGATCAGATCCTAGCATTTTTTGAATTGTTGAGAAAACTATATTTCCCATGGATATAACTCCGAAACCACTAAGCTTTTTGCCCATTAACAAACGTAAGCAGCACATTTGGAAGCCAAACATACCCTGCAAATTTAAACTCTTCAACTCATTCCATTCGAGAGTAATCCTGCCTATGGCTGGACAGAATTGAATTTGTCCCCGATTTCTTCATCAGTGAGTCGAAAGTACTCGTTTGAGACCTATTTCGGCCAAAAATTCGAAATAGCCAAATAGCCATGATAAAAGATAAAAGGCTTTTCAAGATTAACTAGATTAATAGCTGAAGCGCACTCTTTCCTTTGTAACAGCCTGTACATTTACACCTTGAAATATCTACACACCCTTCTTCGCTCAAGTATGACCCGAATATGAGTTTGCTCAAATGAAAACGTATAATAGCCAGGTTAAGTTATTATGATTATTCCTGCTCATTCAAGTAGCTCACGAGTCACTTCCGACAGATTAGATCACCAAGACTTTTTAAACGGAAGCTCATTTCTTATGATTTTAATTCGTATCATTATTTAGGGCAGCAAGTACTGTGCCTATGAAACCACATTCATATCATGGATCGCCTTCAATTGTGACTCATGTCCTTCTTATACCTCCGTTTTTTGACCCCAATGTGACCTTCGTCAAAGGTAAAGGGCCTAAGGATTTCGTCACTTGTTTTTCATTAATTATCGTAGATTTTCTAGGTTGAGTTGTTGGTGGAGTAGTCCTTAACACTATACCGTGAGCGTATAAATAATGAATTTATTTTATCCCGTTTCAGGAATATCCTAAAATGGTTTGATAGGTCTAAGTAATTAATTTTTGGCGCGCTGTTCTATGAACATAGTGCCTTAAAATTCGTCCAAATGCCTGTAATTTTCAAATATTTGGCCGAGAATGGTCTGAAACGATTAGTTTCGACGTATCAAGAAGCCGAGGTCAATTCTGTCCATCCGGCCGGCCGTCAGCACGATTACGCTCGAATGCAATGGGTTAGAGAGTTGGAATTTTCAGGGTGGGCTTGGAGTCCAAATGTGCCGGCTAAGATCGTTAATCGGCAACATCCACCGAGTGGTTTCAGACTTACAGCCATTTCAATTTTTGTTTTTCCAATAACTCGAAAAATACTAATCTGATCGAATGAAAGAACGGTAATTAGTTGAAAAATACCGACACGAAGTGTTATGCAAAATTTTGTGAGGATCGCATGAAAATTAAAAAAATAATATTTAAAAAAATTCTGCATCTCAGAAACTCAGATATGGTTTAAATTCTAAGAGTGGCCTCAAAATCTTATTTTACAGTAAAGTTCTAGATTTGAACTCGATGGGATCTATATTGATGAAGATATTGCCGAAATATCCAAATATTCCAACGATCGGGGTGAATTGGTCCACTGTACTTACATTCAACCAAACAAGTTGACAACAGTTTCTGATTTTCGACTCTAAATTATCTCATGAAGTTAGTAACTTCAATAGCATATAATTATGTCTTTCAAGAATTTCATGTTCCTCTATGATCCATATTACACTTGACTGAGACCTATCGCCTGTGACAATTTGCCATTTTGTTAATAATAATAAAATCGTTTAACTCAGAAATATGGAGGGACAAAAGCAAGTTTTTTTTTTAATAAAAGAAGGGGATTATAAATATATCTACTTTTCAGTAACTCAGTTCCAGTACCTCAAAGCTATTCTGTTGAACAACCTAACTAGTCAAAGTATCTGTTGACCGTACAAACCCAGTTCATGTTGAAAAGAAGATAGATAATCCAGAAAAAACAGTATCATTTCACCCATTAGAGAAACCGTAACCAGTAGATGTATCAAACATGTTGGAGTCAAGTAGCAGTTGATAAGCTTAGTCAGTTACTGTAGGAAAACATATGCAATCGGGAAGACAGAACCAGTTCCAATCAATGTTAATTTCATTTCTATTGAAATAATGAGTCCGAGAAAAGCATATATATCATATATCTATGGGACATGATTGCCCTACATTAGGGTCCTGTAGCGGTCTTCGAACATCTGAAGTTCTGAATAATCATCACTTGGTCATACCTAGTTTTGAAAAAACCCTCCTGGCTTTATGAGCAACGACATTTTCCTTATTTAATTCAAATATTGAAGGGATTTCTGAGAGTGCATAACTTCGAAAATAAGCGCATTCCATACCCCTAGAGAGAAGTATATTTGTGAGAGGGGACTTTTGATAGGTTAAGTATTATTTTTAATTTGTTCGCTTTTCTCCTCTTGTCTTTTCATTTTTCAAATGAATTTCGGCTACTTTGGAAAACCTCTCTGTTTCTTGATGAAGGAATGCATGTTCAAGCAAGAAATGCCCATCAATATATTGAATTTCAGCTAATCTTGTAAACAAATTAAATATTCACAAATCACAACACTCACAGGAAGACAGGGTTTTTTGCTGAGATTATTCCATTAGCTCTAGTATTATGCGTCGAATTGTATGGTACCCCGTTGCACTAACCTCTGCTCTAAGCTCTCAATCAAAAAAATATGGTATATATAATGTAAAATCATGTAATCTACATATTGATATATGAAATGTGGTCAGTATAGGATAATTCAGGTAAATCAAACTATATAATCCATGTCGAAACGGCATTCGTTAGGACAGGACCACTTCCTATCGGACACCCAGAAATTTGTTTATAATGGTATCTTTTGAACAAAAAATAGTTGGCTAGTTGGCCTTGAAAACAAACTATCAACTGTATGAATATTTCTCTTGGAATATCTGTACAATTACTTAAGTGCATACAATTTTCATCCATGTTATCGCGGTGGTTACCTTCATAGAATATTAGTAAATAGGGGGACGACGTCTAAAGGAAGCACCTTGCGCTCAGGGATAAAACAACCCTGATAATGGTGACAATTTTCGAATTTGAGAATAGTTATCAACAAAAATAATTCTGAAGACTTTCGTTTGGTGTCTGACGACAAAGTCTCCGAAACGTTACGAAATAATTGTTTTATCGTTGGTGATGTTTCGTAATTGTTTGTTAGGCAAATATTTTGTGTTTCTAATTCATAACCAACTCACAAAATAATACATTTTTTATTTTATAGATATTTTTCAGAGTTTGTGAGAGAAAACCCATAAAGGAACCATTTAATAATGAATGTAGCTCCCAAAGTATACTTTAATGATTACTTAGAGCACTGTTTATTTTCCACCCAACAGTAAGAGTATGTAGTAGAATGGGTCCTCACGCCACCAGAGACACAGTCGTGTTTATTTTCGAACCAACAGTGAATGTATTGTATTCGGGTCGAAACTATTCGTTTGAGACCATTCTCGTCCAAAAAGATGATCAGTTTTTTAGCGTATGTTCTGGGGAACATACGCGTTATAGTTTTGCCCAAATGTGAAATTTAATTCTGTGGTGCCGTCCGGCCGTCCGTTGCCACGATAACTTGAGAACGGAAAGAGCTAGGGACTTGAAATTTTCAGGGTAGGTGGCGCATCCCAATACGACGGACAAGTTCGTTAATGGGTATAATCGGCCCAATGGTTTCCGAGTAATAATTTTGTTTTCAACCAAAATAAATCCGATCGAATTTAAACTTGGTGAATAGTTGTAGAATATAGACCTAAGCACGTTTATGAAATTTTGTGAGAATCGTATCGCTAGAAAATTATTAAAAAATATTTTTGTTGTCACGATAACCTGAGAACGGAAAGAGATAGCGGCTTGAAAATTTCAGGTTGGGTTGTGCATCTGAATGCGACATTTGAGTTTGTTTATGAGCATAATCGTCCAAACGGTTTTAGAGTTATAGCCATCTGAAATTTTCTGAAATTTGGATGTTTTTTGTTCCTCATTAACTCGAAGAATACAAAACCGATTGGATTCAAACATGGTTATTAGTTGTAGAATGCCAACGCGAAAATTTTTGCAGAATTTCGTGAGGATGGTATAACTAGAAAATTAAAAAAAAAATAATTAAAAATAATTGAAAAAAATTCTATATATCATAAACTATTCGTCCGGCATGGCTGAAATTTTGGGAGAGCCTGCAGAACCTAACTCTACTGCAGAATTCCAAGTTTGAACACGATCGGATCTATATTGTTGGAGAACCGAGCAGCCTTTTGTGAGTTCGGTAGGTGGATGCGAATCGTCGTATGATATGTTGTCTATGGTCGTATTTTTGCGAGAACCTTCAAAAATAAAATATGAATGTCATGATGACATATTATTATACATATATATTCATGGGAAAATCGTGTTATTTCATCACAAATCTATAGGAGATTAGATGATAGCCCTACATTAGTGGTCAGACCTGGTTTTGAAAGAGATCCTCCTTAGGAGGAGGCAACTAAATATTGAAGGGATTTCTATGAACAAGAGTGAATATCTTTGAGAAATAGAGAAGGCGATTCTTCTTCAAGAGATCCATGTGCCTTCAGAGGAGTATATTTGCGAGAGGGGACCTTTGAATTTTGCTGAAGGCTTCTGATCTTGTAAGGTGAGAGGCTCATTTGTGGATATTAAATCTCGTGATGGGTAGAGAGGAATTTTAGGCCAGTTTTTCTATCACTAATGAGAATATATCTTTATGTAATAACGGGTGATTTTTTGAGAGCTTTTGGATTTGATTTGAAAAAAACACATAAAATTCAGAAAAATGTATGGAATTCTTATTTGAGTCGATATAACGATCGATATAATTTAATATTTAAAGATTACTACTAGCGGCCCGGTACGTGCTTCGCTACATATAAATTGAAATAATAAAAAATTGGTTCAAGCACTGACGTGAAGTCAGGAGCTTTTGCGGGTATGTTCTATTGTCCATTCTCCTGTATTGCACACTCTTAATCAAATATACCATGGTGAATTCTATTGTCCGTTCTCCTGTATTGGACACTCTCTTAATCGAATTTATCATGGTAAATTCGATTAAGAGTGTCCAATACAGGAGAACGGACAAAAGAATTCACCATGGTATATTTGATTAAGAGTGTCCAATACAGGAGAATGGACAATAGAACATACGCGCAAAAGCTCCTGACTTCACGTCAGTGCTTGAACCAATTTTTGGTGTTTATTTTTAACTTGGGTCTATATTCTTGGAAATATTGGAAAAATTATATTTTTTTTCTGGAGCTAAGCAGCCTTGGGCGAGTTCAGTGCCTGGATGGGTGACCGCTCTGGCTATAAATTTGAATAGCGTGCCAAAGCTCCTGTCCACAGGGCTTTCCCACTTTTTAAGGAACGTAATTCTTATTTTTCTACCACTTCCTATTACCACGTAGTGACGTCATCCATATGTTTTTTTTTTAAATGTAAGACGCTATTTTTTTCATGACATGGATTTAACGCTATTTGGGTCAATCATTCTCGAGATATTAATATTTTTAATTTGGAAAACATCTGAAAATTTTTAAATTGTCTGCGTCAAATAATACTAATAATAGTATATTATGTCGCGAGTACAAAATGATGGACATTCTGTACGAGTTTGAAATAAAAACAAAACTAAACCCCTTGACTTGAATGACCTAAGAGATCGAATAACGCTTGCGATTAGTTCGATCACTCCTGAGATGTTGAATAATGTTGGAAGAAATTTTTATTTGAGGTTAGGATGTTGCCAAGACTTTCGCGGTGAAGACATCTACTGTATTAACATTCACAATTTTTTTGCAAAATTTTTTATTACATTTTAGTTTTTGATATTGTACCAAATTTCACTAATCACTCGAATTTATTTTTTTCTTTTTTGAGTTTTGCAATGAGCATGAAACTGATAACATTTCTGAACAGAGAATGATCACAATGTATCACAAGCCTATACTTCCCATTTGAAAAATTGGGCGTTGTACCTGTCTTTCGAAGGGGGTTGAAGGTAGGGTTCGCATTTTTACGAAGAAGAATGACAATAAATTTGAATTTGCTTCGGGATTTTTCATAAATATGCACAGTAACGAAGATAATGAATTTATTCCATTTGGTTTTTCCGCATTGTACATATCACCTTTATAAAAAAGAACACTTGATGTGGACGCTATTCAGCCATCCAATTCTCATTAAATTCTTCTTTCAAAACAGCCGTTACAAACGATGGCCGATTTGATTCTTTATGGGTTTGTGCCGCTTAAATGGACTAGACCGATACAATTAATTTCTGTCAACCAAATCAGAATTAATTGATTTAAGTGGAACTCTTTCTTGGAAAACCGAATGAATAATTTCAATAATTGACTTGAAAGGTTGTGAATATTTTTGCTCCCTTATAGACTAGTCAACAAGTGCTTTTTAGGTCAAAATTTTTGCGTATTCTCCGAAAATTATGGTTGAGGGGTCATTCGATTCGGAATGGCATGTAAATAGTTTTTGAGAAAATGCTGAGGCCACTCGCAAAGATTGCAATAGTTATAAACAATTAAGTGAAAAAAAATTGGTTCAAGCCCTCTTGCTCAAACAGACAATTTATATCTCCGGAAGTATTGGTTTCCCAGAGTTGGGAATTATATCAATGGATTCCTATGATAGAACTGCATCATGAAAGAAATTAAATTTAAAAAATTCATTTAAAAAAAATTCTTAAAAAATTATCTTCTAAAAAAAAAGAGCGATCTACAATGCTTCAATAATTGAATGCTTCAAAAATTGTCCTTAAATTTATTTATCAAGATTAAATGAACAATCTGCAATGATTCAACCTCACAACTCAAAATACCTAAGGAAAGTATCATCTAAATGTATAGAGCAAGGCTGGAGACAATCATAGGAGATTGTCAATTTATTCCTGATATTTGAGTAGGTAGAGACTGACGAACAAATTATTTTAATAGTTCCATATATATTAATAAAATACTATCCTCTTTTCATAATTTGAAATTTAATAGTTCATACCACTAACACATTCTTTTCTGTATTATGAACCATAACTCAAGAAAAAATATTTGATACACAAATGTAGATCCATATTTCAGTATGTTTTTGCTAGCAACATTATGAATATGCTGTATATAGGAACATGTCTCACTACTTAAGGAAGTAAAAGGTAATACTCAGTGGTCAACGAACAGTAATTTCTTTTGATGATTCCATTATATTATTCTTTCCTATTGCCTTCATAAACAACATCATTAAAATGATCCCATTCTAAATCTTCTGTCAATATTATTTTCGGTTTCAAAACAGTCTTGTATATATTCACTAATTCAAGAATAGGATACTTGTTTTAAAAGAAAATATTTTCAATCGTATCTCCGAAAGTATTAGCTTGTTAGAGTTGAAAATGATAACAATGGATTCTTATGATGAAACTGCATCTTAAAAAAAATTGAATTCAAAAGTTGTTATTCGGTACTCCGAAACTATTAAACCGATTTTCCCCAATATCGAACTTAACCGAGATATTTATCCTTCAAACCTACTCTGAAAATTTCAACTGTCTAGCTCATTCCTTTCGTGAGTTATCGTGGTAACGGCTGGCCGGACAGAATCAATTTCGAACACGGATTCTTGATCAGTGAGTCAAACCAAATCGTTCAAGACCATTTTCGGCCAAAAATTCGAAAATTACAGACATTTGGGAAATTGATAACCACTCTGTTCCGAGGAACAAGAGCGCCAAAAAGAAGGAGTTTTAGGTTTTCACCAAAATCTCAAAAACTACTTAAGATAATTCAAGTTTGAAAAAGATTCACTTGGAGGAGAACTGTAGGACCAATATTTATAATTTTCCTAGGGGGATGAAAATACGCCCGAAAACGGGTACTCCGGCTTGCGCAAGCCTCGCCCCATTCGTACCTTTGATGAATAAATATTATTTAAACTTATTAGACATGAAAATAAGAAAAAATGCAGGCGCCTGCAGAATAGATAAATGAACAATAATCCCTGGTCCAAAAATGCTTATCGCGACTTTGCAATTAGTTATCCATTAGTTAATTAACAATTTTTTGTAGCACGAACATTAACATTGAAAGTACGATAATTGTTAAACCATTAATCTGAGAATTTTTTCCTTTCGTGGAGCTATTTTTCAAAGGTTTTAGAATAGATTCTCATTGGAAAATTTTAAAAATTATTTGTTTTCGTTTCGTTATGAACAATTTACTTAAGTGAAGAATTATAAAGCTTCAATTTATAATATTACTATTGATCCGTTTTCTTATGATCAGAAACTACTCAAAAATAATTTTTAATTATTATTATACCCTTTTATTTAAAAAATTGTTATAAACCAGTGCGTTGTTTATGAGATAATCCAAAATTTTCTTTTGAATACATAATTGAAGCTTCATAATTTTACACTTGAGTAAATTGCTAGTAACAAAACGAAAATTAACAATTTTTCAACGGGAGTCTATTCCGAGACCTTTGAGAAATAGCTTTACGAAAGAAAAAAATTCTCTGATTAATAGTTTAACAATTATCTCACTTGCAATGTTAATGTTCGTGCTACACAAAATTTTAATTAACTAATGGATAACTAATTGAAAAGTCGCGATAAAAATTTTTGGAGCAAGGGTTATTATTCATTGATCTATCTGCAGACGCCTGAATTTTCTCAATTTTTCATTTTCATATTTAATAAGTTTAAATAATATTTATTCATTCATTTATTCCGAAGGGAGCGGGGCTTACGCGAACCAGAGTACCCGTTTTCGGGAGTATTATCAACCCTCTGGGAGTATTATAAATATTGGTCCTAGTTCCGGGAGTTGGGAAATTTTTCCTCTTCTTCTTGAATCTTTTTTCAAATTTGAAGAGAGTGTTTGAGATATTGGCGATAAACCAGAGCCCCTTTTTGGCGCTCTAGTTCCTCGGAACTGAGTGCTTATCAATTTGCCCAAATGTCTGTAATTTTCGAATATTTCGATGAAAATGGTCTTAAACGATTTGGTTCGACTCACTGATCAAGAATCCGTGGTCCAAATTAATTCTGCCCGGCCGGCCGGTCCGGCCAGCGGTCCGGCCGTAGGCACGATAACTCAAGAACGGAATGAGCTAGACAGTTGAAATTTTCAGAGTAGGTTTGGGAGATAAATATCTCGGCTAAGTTCGTTACTGGGCAAAATCGGACAGATGGTTTCGGAGTAACAAAAAAAAATTTTTTTTTACAGAACAAATTCCAAATTAAATTTTTTTCAATAAGCAGTTTTACCATAAGAATCCAACGATATCATTTTCAACTCTAACAAGCTAATACTTTCGGAGATATGATTTTTCAAAATTTCAATAATAAATCGTATTTCACAGAATGATATATTATTCTATGTATGAATTGTCATAATGTCAACATGACATTATCTAATCAATCGAAGAATTATGAGAATAAAGTGTATTCCGAAATGTGAGCGAAGTGAGAAAAATCTCAGAGTAGTGAGACTGCTTTTCATCCATAGACATAGAATGCAAATAGAATGTAAATATTGAAAGCATAGTTCTGTAGTTCGAGAGAGGAGAAAATTTGGTGAACGTAGATCAGGAAATTTTTGATCGATTACAAGGTAATTTTTCATTATTACTCTTCTTTCATAAATGTTTTATGAAATATCTACTATTTGTAGGTGCTTTAAACCTGTTTTGGGCAATTGTCATACGAAACTTGTTGGCGCTCTAGTTCCTCGGAACTGAGTGCTTATCAATTTGCCCAAATGTCTGTAATTTTCGAATTTTTCGATGAAAATGGTCTTAAACGATTTGGTTCGACTCACTGATCAAGAATCCGAGGTCGAAATCGATTCTGTTGGGAAGATAACTCTCGAACGAAAGGAGTTAGCGGATTGAAATTTGCAAGGTGGGCTTGGAGCGTAAATATCTCGGACGAGCTCGTTAATGGGCGAAATCCATCAAGCGGTTTCGGAGTTATGGCCGATTTTAGTAAAAATATTTTTTTATGAATATTTCCGAAACCGATCACTCGATCTATCTAAAATTTAGCATCAAATTGTAGAATCATAACCTTTATACGCATGTGAATTTTGTATTGACCAGATTACCACAAAGTGTCAAAAAAAATTTTTGAGTATTTAAAAAAAAGTTTTTCTACAATAACTCTCGAACGGAATGAGCTAGGAAGTTGAAATTTTCAGAGTAGGTTAGGGAGATGAATATCTCGGTTAAGTTCGTTATTGGGCAAAATTGGGCATATTTAATTTGATTTCTTCCATGGTGCAGTTCTCATTCTCAGATTGCTCATTTAATCTTGATAAATAAACTATTATTTGAATTGAATTTCCTTTATGATGCAGTTCTATCATAAGAATACATTGATATAATTCCCAACTCTGAGAAACCAATACTTTCGGAGATATAATTTGTCTGTTTGAACTAGAGCGCCAGAAAGCTCCTGTCCACAGGGCTTGAACCCATTTTTATTTTTTCACTTAATTGTTTTTAACTATTGCAATTTTTGCGAGCGGCCTTAGCATTTTCTCAAAAACTATCTACATGTCATTCCGAATCGAATGACAATGAATAATTTTCGGAGAATACGCAAAAATGTTGACCTAAAAAGCATTGTTGACTAGACTATCCTCTCATATTCCAAAGTTGGCAAATTGTAAAATATTATTTCCAGCATATATTTTCCGAACTCCTGATCGTGAATAGAGTACTCTGGCGGAATCTTCCAGGTTTGGAGTGCTACTAAAAGTTCTTTCAGAACTTTCAATATGATTTTGTCGTCATAGGGAGTTTTTCTTGGAGGAACAGAAGGTTTTTGGAAAGATATCTAGGCAAATTCGGAAACATTGATGTAACTGTATATATTTGCGAAGTATTAAAATACACCCATTTCATTTTTAAATTGGGGTCCTTGGTAAATTTAAAAATTGGTACATACCAATATTGTTTCGATTCTTGTTACACAATATAGACGAGTTATATCCCTAGACACACTTATTCACCTAATTATGCACTGAATCAAAAAATATAACTCAAAAACTCATCACTTTTATACTTTATTTTATTTTTTTTTACACAATAAATCGTAAATACAAGAAAATCGGGCGAAAGTTCTTAACCTATAACTTCGTGTTGTTTCCTTTATAACTGCGGCTTCACTTAGATACTCAGAACACTTGATTCATGTGATAATTATGATTACTCATTGCTTGAGGTTTCCTGAAAGCGTGAGGAAAACCGTAGGTAGGTACTAGAAATTTCATGGCTCGCATGCGACATCGGGAGTAGATAACAGTCCCATCTTTCATATTTTGTACAGGTGATTTTTGGTGAAATGATTTATTTTAAGTAATCAGTCAGGATACTGTGGGAGGTATATTCAATATTGAATGGTTCCTCTCTGGGTTTTCTCTCCCAAACTCTGAAAAATATCTATAAAATAAAAACATTATTATGGTGCGAATTGCTTCTGCGTTAGAAACAGAAGATATTTGTCAGAAGCAATGTATCAAACAATGTTGCCTAACAAACAATAACGAAATAACATAAACGATAAAGCATCTAATTCGTAACGTTTCGGAGATTATATCCTCCTTCGTCCTTCGAAAATTGTCGAAGGAGTCTGATATAGTTACCGAAACGTTACGAAATAGTTGTCTTATCGTTGATGTTGTTTTGTTATTGTTTGTAAGGCAACATTGTTTGATACATTGCTTCTGACAAATATCTTCTGTTTCTAACGCAGAAGCAATTCACAAAATAATACCTTTTTTATTTCATATATATTTTTCAGAGTTTGGGAGAGAAAACGCAGAAAAGGACCGTTTAATAATGATTTATTTTGACGAGTTCTATGCCTTCTGCCAGAGAAAAGATCTTGGAACACACCCTTGTATTCATCGAACAGCATGCTGTAATTTTGCCCAAATATCTGTAATTTTCTAATTGTTAGCCTAAAATCATCTCAAAGGATTAGGTTCAACTCACTGATGAATAATTCGAGGTTAAATTCTATTCTGTCCGGCTAGTCGGCGTTGTCACGATAACTTTCGAATGGAAAGAGATAGCCACTTGCAATTTTAAGGCTAGGTTTCGCATCCGAATGCGATGTCTGAATTCGTTAAGGAGCATCTGTCATATTCCGCACAAACTTTCAAGCCGCCATTTTACAATCACTGGTGCCTATCTACTTCATCTGAAATTTCAATTAATGTAAATCACAATTTCACTATTTTTTTTATTTTAAAATTTGAATTGAATTGATGCCCAAACCATTTTTTCACGTATTAAGGTTTAAAAGACGGCTGGAAGGTTTCATGCATCATTCCGTGAAGGTGTGTGAGGCGTGCATAGACAATAGCGCATAAGCACCCGACTTCACGTCAGTGCTTTTCTCAATTCCTTTGTTTTTTGCGATGACTAAGATTTATAATTCGAAAATAATTTACCGAACATTATTCCATGAGTTCATCATTCGTAATAATTATCAAAACTAGAACAAACTCCCGCACAAATCCTTCGAGAGAGAGACAGAGAAAGAGTAGCTCCTAGCGAAATTATTTCATCAACTTCTGTATCACAATAAAATGAAATATAATTGCACAGACAAGATCAGGTAAGTGCTCTATCTGCTGTGATTTGCATATATTTTCGTTACGTTGCCCATAAGGTTAGAGCCTTATCTGCGGTCTCTATAAATTATCGATAGCCAGTCAACTCAATGTCCGATTGCTCCATATTTCGAAATAATTTCTTTATCTGGTAGAAATTGACTGTATTATATTTATATATACCTGTTCGTAATATATAAGGCAAATTCGAATACTGTCGATTAATCTAAGTCCACTCCCACACCATAAATACAGTTAGAATTCCCTGGTCAGTAGTTGTGCTCAGTGAGCTCCACTCGTTTTAAAATTCACCACGTATTTTTCGGATTTGTGTTCTATATATTTCTATAAGCTGTTATTTGTTGAGCGATAATATTTTTCAATCGATATACCTGTTCTTGATAGCGTACTAGTTTGTTAGTATCTAATGGAGGTTTTATTTTCGAGATTTATGAATCTGGTGAACCGGGAACTGCGTTCGAGTAGTTCTTGTTTTGCTCCATTGAAAAATGGCTGAAAGGTGGACTCAATTTAGTTCCGAGTATCTTCCGAGTTTCATCTGATGTTAATCTATTTCAATCGTGATCGAGATAAACATAATATTCAATATGAAATAAATTTAAGACATGTTATGTTGCTATACACTATTTACTAGGAACTGTGGCGCGTTTCGTCGTGTTACGACTTCATCATCAACACTACATTCATTAAGTTGTGACCTGCTTATATATGTATCTAGTCCGAAAACCATTAGGGGGTGGAATAGCACCCTCAGTATTTATTCTTCTTCCTTATGCTCCTAAGCTTGATATTTAATTTTTTTTGGAAAGCCACTGTGTACACTTCTAAAAATTCAATAGCGGAAAATACTTTGAATATAATTGTTCGTTCACCTATTTCATCTCTACAAAATCCAAAAAATTCCTTTGCAAATCTCTATTTAAGGGCTATTTTTTTAGACCTGGAGATCTTGATGAAATTCTTCTTGTTTATTTTTGGGCACATGTTCTAGGGAACAGTGTACAATCATTTTGCCCGAATGTCTGAAATTTTCAAATTTTTTGCTGAAAATGCTCTCGAACGATTAGGTTCGACTCACTGACGAATAATTCGGGGTCAAAATCGATTGTATCCGGCCTACCGTTGCCACGATAACTGAACGAGACAGTAACTTGAAATTTTCAGGGTGAGTTCGTATCCAAATACGACGGTTAAGTTTGTTAATGGGCATAATCATTTCCAATAACCCAAATGATATAGATCCGATCAAACTGAAACTTGGTAACTAACAGGTCTTTCAATGGGAACACTCCATTTTCAAATCTACATTACTCACGCACGGCAGTCATTTTTTATATGTGACATCGACAGTTGTATTTGTCAATGTCTACCATTTAATCATGGAAAGGTACACGCTTTAACAACGTTTACAAATTATCCAAATGTATCATGAAAAATCCCGATCTTTACTCTAGCTTTACGTGCTTTAACTCCAATTTTTGGTCGTTATAATCGTCCGGATAAAAGAACAAGTGAACGTTTAGTGAAGAAGTTTGGAACAAATTTTACACTTCATGATGTTACAGTGCCAGTGAGACAAGGAAATGCCGTACGTGAAACTGTTCGTGAAGACCAGACCCCAGACGTCGTTGTGGCGAATTTTACGGAAATACCTTGGTTTACATCCATACAAAATTGTTTTATCGCAGAACTCAAAACAACTGATCATTTGAAGCGTCTTGTATTCAGTAATTGGTGCTCAGAAAATATCGGAAATAATGCAGATTTTCATAAGAAAATCATTCTCAGCGAATAGGCTCATTTCTGGTTAAACGGTTATGTTAACAAGCAGAATTGCCATATCTGGAGTGGTGATGAACCTGAAGAATATCAAGAACTGCCATTACATCTTGATAAACTGACTGTTTGGTGCGGATTTTATGGTGGAGGAGTCATTGGACCTTATTTTTTTTCAACAAAGCTCATAAGGTGGTAAATGTCAATGGAAATCGTTATCGTTCAATGTTTACATGTGGTTTCAACAGGATTATGTCACTTGTCATACTGCCAATGACAAAATAACTCTATTGAAAACAAAATTCGTGATTCGACTATTTCGAAAAATGGACCGATAAATTATCCGCCTCGTTCCTCGAGATTTAACTCCATTGGACTTCTTTCTTTGGGGTTACATTAAGTCATTGGTTTACAGCAATCATCCAGCAACTTTAGACGACTTACAGATCAATATTGAACGAGTCAATGCGAACATATGACCTGATTTGTGTGAGAGAGTCATGGAATATTGGGTTCAACGACTTCATTCCTGCCAGCGTTTCCGTGGTGGATAATTAAATGATGTTTTGTTTCAAAACTAATGGTATCCATTGTACTTTATAATGAAAAAAAAAATTCAATAATTCTCAAATCAATAATGTGTTTTATTTAGAAAACAAAATGGGATGCTCTTAATGAAAGATCCGTTAATTTTAGAATGCTAACAAAAAGACTTATGCTCAAGACCGTTCGTGAGGATCGAATGACTAGAAAATTTAAAAAAAATTATTAAAAAATATCCTGTATTTCTGGAACTATCCGTCTGATATCTGCGAGAGAAATTTTTCGAGAGCCTTCAAAACCAAATACGGGCATAATCGAATCTATATTCTTGGAGATATTGGAAAACTATTGAATAATGAGCAGCGTTGGGCGAGTTCATCATCGGGGTGACCGTTACCCCGATAACTTTCGAACGGAAGGGGATAGCGACTTGACTTGACCCGATAGAATTGAAGCTTGGTAATTAGTTGACATGAAGACATGTGTGAAATTTCGTAAGAACCTTACCAAAAAAAAAATACGAAAAACTTGAGAACGGAAAGAGTTAGCGACTTGTAATTTTCAGGGTAGGTTGCTCATCCGAATGCGATATCAAAGTTCGTTGATAGGCATAATCGGCCAAACGGTTTAAAGTTATACCCATCTGAAATATTCTTGTTGTTTACCCTATAACTCAAAATATGCAAACCCGATTCAATTAGAACTCGGTAATTACTTGTACCATGCCGACGCGCTAATTTTCGCGAAATTTCGTGAATATCGTATAGTGAAATTAGAAGATCGAAATAATAGCTTTATGAATAGTACCTATATCTATCGAATTTAAGTCGATCTTTCAATAAAATTAATCGAGACGTGAGTTTTTTCGTATATCATTAAATATTTAACGAATTTCAATTCTGATAGAATATGATGCCACAATTAAAAATTCTGTGATCTTAGGCGATTCTCCCATTACTCAAGTCTGTAATTAAAATACTAATTTTGTTGGTTTATGCTCAAATTGTAAGTTTTTTCAACTTAAAAATTTTCATATTGTAGAAACTATGCGTCTGAATTATTTGAAATTCAGATAACTTCTAAACACCATTTTACAATCCAGTACCGAATTTCAGCTCGATCCATTTCGTATGAATAGGCAATGGAACGTGCGTGCAAAAGCTTCTGAAAATTTTATTAGATATAAGGAAACAAAGTTTTATGCGGGCATAATTTCCTACCCATTGGGAGGATTCGCCATTCATGAACTCGATCTTTCAATTTGAGCTATCAATCTAACTTATGAAATTTAAGTCATTAATTGCATATAAATAAACGATGCGATCATAAGATCAAATATTGTCTGGGACAATTTTTGACTCAAAATTTTCGCGAAATACATACATACATACAGAATATTTACGCCCCGATTCGGGTCACTAACTAATAAATTACATGTAAAGGAATATCAATCAGTGGGGAATGTGGAAAAAAAACTAATTTCATATTATGTAAAACGACATCAATTAAGATGTAACTTTTTCTAGTCTTGACCTTAAGAAACGGTGGTAAATTACTAGTGGGAGCGAACAAAGCAACCGATTAACAATTCAAACTCAGTTAATGTAACGAACATAAATATCTGGTGAAAGAATATTAATATCCCAAAGAACGAGACCCAGTGAACCTGATTTTCATTTCGTTCGAAGTTTCACGAATACATCAAGTAAACATGACTTCTCGGTAAAGCACAGTTTACATTTTCCGCTAGACATTTGCATAACAATTAAAAACTTGTACTGTCAAAAACCCACGTTGTATTTATACTCGATATAAATTATTATCGTGAAGACAAGACAATTGGGCAAAATGAAGAATGAAAAATATGGCGCCAACTGGGCTAAAACAGAAAATTATCATATAAATTCATGTAACTGATTACGTTCAACTTTGTTCCAATAACTTTGACCATATCTCAATAAAAATATAGAATCAATTTCTTCCATATTCGTTGTTACAACGCTTACCTGCACGTATTTCCAATGTTTGGATTTTACTGTCATTATAGACAGACTCGTAGTTGAAGATGAAATTGTCCGAAATTGTTCACATTTGTGGAGTGAGGTGTCTAACGAAGGGAGGGGGTTTCTTAAGAGCTTGAGAAATTCAAATTGTAATAAAACAAAAAAATTGAAGGACAGATTTTTTTATTATTTCTTCTTTTCGTTTTATGATTATCCAATAATTATTAATATATATTCTTCCGTGTGAAAGGAAACCCCTTTTATATGCTATCCTGACAGAGACGCACTCTCAGGAGTGTGAGACTCCAGTTCTTGATTGGTTACTCACTATAAACTACTCACGCATTCCTTGGAGTAGTTCTTCGTCCTACATGGTGGCCTTCATAGTTGATGGGACCTGATGTCTCGAAGTCATGCCAGCAACTTTGCTTTTTGCATTAAGTGTGCCAATATCTCGGCCATAGATTTACAGGCCGGAATACTCTTCAGTACTGTCAGGTAGTTCGCTCTCTTTCCGCCTAGACATCCTATGATTAGTAAGACCATCCTATTTTTATGCCCGGATATAGATTCCTCAGTTCAAATATTAATTCCTAGTACTTTCCCCTCTTCTGTTTTTCTTTCATCCCCACATTATTTCCGGCCGAGGACGAAAAATTCCTTGACCTCTTTGTCCAGCAGAACTATTACTAGCTTTATTGTGCGGATCTTCCGAGTTGTTGGAATATCTAATTCCAGTATATGCGTTCTCTAACATTTTTAACAATGCTTCAATGTCGTGAGGTACATAGGTAACACTGGTCCTTTGTCTATACCAGTCCATCTCTCAGATGGAAGTAGAGAATTCGGAGTGCCGCATTGTGTCTTTCTATATATCCTGATCTTGATAAGCACTCTGTTTCCAACTTGAGCTCAGCTAACTTCAAAAAGGCTGAAGATAATTCTTCCGACAGGCCCTGGTCTTTCAAACTCCTGAAATATATGCAGATGTGCAATATGTGCTGATTTCTACCCATGTGATCGAGTAAGTATCTTCATTTATATCTAATGTCCTTGTGGAAGACCCAGGAGGATCAGTATAATAATAATAATAATAATAATGATATACCTGTTATATATAAACCGATAAATATCTAGGTGTTACCAATAATAAATCAACTTGTAACTCCATATTTATTATTCAATGGTTTTTTCTAGACCGCACTAGAATATCTATAAAGTAAAAAAAATGTACTTTTACAACAGATACTTGTCAGAAGCAATTTATGGAACAATGTTGCCTAACAAAAATTTTCATAACTTTTCTGCAACGTCTCAGAGTCTCCTCCTTCATCACTTCTTCATCAGAAAATAAGTGTTCAAAGTATCGTCACAACGGTCAACCATCCAGTTTTTTTTAATGTCTGGTGATACGGTCCTCACGAAGTTATTGAGGAAATACCCACAAAATTCCAAATGGGTATAACGCCAAAACCGTTCGGCTGATTATGCCCATTAACGAACTTGTCCGTGGCATTTGGATACGCAACCTACCGTGAAAATTTCAAGTTTCAATGAAAGCGCGCCGTTCCCTAGACCTGCGCGCAAAAACGAATATACTGATAAAATATCCATGGTAAAAATTAATTCTGTCTTGCAGTCTGACCAGTCTTCTGGAAGTTAGAAGGAACTATAATTTCCCAAAGAAATATCTCAAATCCAAATATTTGCAGGTTAGGTTATAAGCTCAAAAATTAAAATCAAATTCATTAATTCAAAATTTTTATTTCCTTATAGTTCGTTCAACTAGCTGCCCGCCCTGGCTTCGCACGTTTGAAATGCTGATACTAAATATACTACAGAATTTCTTTATATACAACGTTCACAGCATGTTTGTCGTTAGACAATACAAACATGTTTTCTTTAGAGGTTTCTCTTGAAAGAGCGACATATAATTGGCCATGTGAAAAACACTCAACGCTCAAATATAAGCCTTGTAGCGTTGAATGTTGTTCCATGCGATTTATTAATGGTCATTGCAAAATATATATTTACCGGAAATAGAAGGCGTTTAAATTGGATCAGTAAATCCGATGGTATCAGAGGAATTCGGGGAATCAATACATCTATCCTGGCTGAGGCGAGCCTCACGCTATACAGATGATTATCTGGCTCTCTGTATTCGATTTCTATCCCTATCCCGGCTGTGCCGGCCCCCCGGTCGGTACCACCGCAACCACTATGTCCCTGCATCCCTGCATCTGCAATATTTTCGAAAATATTATCTTAAATTACATGCTGTAAGGGGCCATATTGATCAATATTGAATGCACAATGCATTTAAGGTACTTAATTCGTTAAGGATCAATGCTGTATTGCTTAAAATAGCTTCGTAATCAAGACTTTATTTCTCGTAGAATGTAAAGGATAAAACATGGTTATTGTGGGTTATCCTTAAGAGATAGACATAAACCACCAAAACCACCTGCGAGAGCACGAATACAAGCTGCGTAAACAGATCTTCAGAACAACAGTAAGACAACAATTTCTGCCCAATCGTGTGTTTGACGTATGGAATTGTTTGCCGGTTGGTGTGGTTGGAGCCCCATCAGTTAACATCTTCAAATCGAGATATGACTCATGGTGCAGTCAACGTTTGACCACGTAGTTTTGAAGTTTTATATTATTCTATTCTGTTTTCAGGGAGTTATGTGTTTGGTTCGAGTGGTTTCAACTTTAACGTTGGACAGAGTTAGAATAGTTTTCATTGTATTTTTAAGTTTATGCGATGTAGTTTCTCTTTTGTTCATTTCTATTTTTCTGAGCTTTTATAGGTTAATACCTCAGCTCTTATTTTTCTGTAATAATAATAATAATAATAATAATAATAATATACCATAGCGAACTTTTTTGTAGACCTTCTTAAGGCGTACCATACTGCACCACACTATTTTGATCAATCTCGTAGGGTTCAGCCAGCGTTTGCAATGTAAGCGCAAAAAAATGTGTTTATTTACGACATCACATTAGAAACCTCTAAAATTATCAGTGTTTCTCTAATATATTATGCATGTATTATACATATAAACCTTCCTATTGAATCACTCTATCTATTAAAAAAAACTGCATCAAAATCCTTCACGTAGTTTTAAAGATCTAAGCATACATAGGGACAGACAGACAGCGGGAAGCGACTTTGTTTTATACTATGTAAGGAAGAATACAATTCCAAAAACGTAGCTAGGTATTTATGTAAAATATGATTATGCAAAACTTCACATAGGAAGTGATTGATAAGATAAAATATCGAGGCGCAGTAGAAAATCAGGTTTTTCTGAAAATTGTATTCTTGGTAGTTGATATTGTGCTGTTGCTGTAAATCAGTTTAGTGTTAATATAAGGATAAATGATATCTCTAGAGAATTTATTTATATTCTGTGTACAACGTATTCATAGATGAACTTTCGTCGCTACGTAAAATTACAAAGTCAAATTATGTAATACTTAGCTGTTATATTATATCTTTATTTGTCAGAAATCCATTTTATCATACGAATTTACGAAGTCGTATATTTATAATGACAATACGAAATTTACCATGAATAATTGTCGAATAGAAGAAAACAGCTTGGCCAAACCTTCAGAATAAAATAATATGTTTTGACATATTATATGTTTGGTGTCAAAACTCCATGGTTCTGCAAGAACGTAGCCGTTCCAAACCTTTCTTTATTCATTGAAAAAAACTTTTCCTATAAATCCTTTAGATAGAGTTTTTAGGGATTTCGTATCGAAATGCAATACTTTTTAGGTTTTATATTTTAAATACAATAGTTATTTTTGTATTTATTGCGTGAAATGAGTGTTTTTTTAATGGCATATGAGAGTGTTAAATTTTCTCGAATGCGCCATTAAAACAGGAATTTTATACACGAAATACAAACAACATTTTTTGTACCACTGTGAATGTGAATACTCATAGTCTGAAATATATTAAAACGGTTTATCTTGATTTCCGGCGAAACTATAATTCCTATGGAAAAAAGTTGAATATCAAAGTTGTTGGTAATAAAAAAGAATATATGTACATCTTTTGTATTTTCACTTTTTTCTCATAACCCTAAAATTTATGTGAAAAATTCAAATAACCAAGATGCTATCAATTATAATTCCAATAAATGAAATTGTTTTATGATGACTAATCAATTAATGAGTGACTCTGTTAAAAATAAATCCTTCAAAAAGTAATATTTCATGTTTATTTTGTGAATTATTTTGGCAGTGAAAAAAAGTGAACATTTACGCATCAATAGAGATGCAGAAATGTCAAGTTTTTTAAACAGTTATACAAAAACTTCCAATACGTTATTGAAAAAAAATACTTTCATAGTTTTTTACTTTCTTTATTATATTAGAAGCAGGAGTAGTAAAGGAAGGATTTCGATAAACCAAGAGAATTGACCCCAAAATACAAAACATTCATTTAATGCTTCCAATAATTTAAAAATAGAGGTAGCTACGTTTTATTTACGAAAAAAATCCTCAAACAAGTAGGTCGAAATGAATTTGATTCAAAAAAGGAAGTTGTTGTACAATAACGCGTTTTTCACATTTGAGCTCATTACTTTAGCAGTTTATTTCTTGGTTTTTTACATTGGTTGATCTCTAAATAACAACATATAGGTATGAATAAATTACCAGGCTTAAAAAATGCACTCGTAGTATAATAAATCATTGTCCATGAGTATTGCAAAATGTGCACATTAAACGTGTGTTTACCGAAGTATAATGCCATTATTTAATCAAAACTGAAAAATCATTCTGCAGTAGCCTATATCACCATGGTAACAATCTATATGAAGATACAGTCGACTCTCGATAACTTGAAACTCTAGGGACCAGCAAAAAAGTTAAAATTAACGAGAGTTCAAAATAATAAGTGTTCAAATAATAAAAAGGGTGTTCTGATGAAATTCAAATAATCAAGAGTTCGATCAAAATTAGTGATTTATGTATTATTTCAAATATTTGTCCATCCTCCACAGCTTCAATCACACGCTTTTTTCACTTATGCAAATACACTTGTTCTTTTTTGAAATCATTTTAACAACACAAATAAAAAATTAAACAGAAATGAGAATTGCGAACTGCATTTATGTAAACAAACGACAGGTCTGAGCATGATAAAAAATTCAAATTATAGTGAGTGGGGTAGTCCGCACTTCAAATTATTGAATGTTGGCGGGCAAGATACCATTCCTTCAACTTCAAATTACCGAGGGGACCAATTAACATTGATTTTTTTCATATCATCGAGTATTTTTCAAGGCACTGGAAAAAAATTTCAAATTATCAAGAGATTCAAATTAAGGAGTGTCAATTTATCGAGAGTCGACTGTATATCTATTTGAAATATTATGTCGGATAATTTACGTCATAAACGTGAATATTGACAGTCATAATACTCTCATTGAATAATATACTATTTTTTTTGCATGAGCATTTGCAGAATACCGTGTTTATCAAAAAATATTTTGCATTTTACAATTACAAGATATGTCCTAAAAGGTATTTCCAATAAAATACAAAATGTTTTTCTGAGAAAAATATTTAAATACAAAATGGAAATAGGTATTTTTTATTTTGCTTTTCAAATACTAGTATTTTAAAAATGTCACATCTCTGACCATAAGCAATGAATCATCTTGGAATCATGCTCACCGTAGTTTATCCAACTATCAGATCCTACCGTCTTGCAAAGTTGACCATCTACTTCTGTATCTTATTCTTAGATGGCTAGATCTAGCTGGCGCCACTTGTTATCTCATTCAAGGTGGATTCGTGAATCGACACACCTTGCATTGTTATACTCGTATAATAATCATAGGTAATAAAATTGTTAAACGCTACGTTCCGTCTGACCGATCCAATATGCCTATTTGTAAATCATTATTGTTTTTGTTAGGAGTCCATTACTGTATATGAATTAGAATTCCACCTCTATTCAGTTGTCAGATCGTTTCATAACAACATTTAGAAAATATGTTGAGTAGCTCTTCAGTTGGTCTGTGTGACCTATTACGGAATTGATTCATCATTTTGAATGAATGGAAGGCTAATGACTTCTCTCATGTTTTTCACTGATCCCAGATGATGCGATAGTGAGAGCATTATACCAAAAATATAGGTACATACATGAAAGGTTTTTAAAAGTATCAGGTGCTTTGGTGTGCTCCTTCATTGAATAATAATTACAGTGCCCTACAGTAGGAGTGGATATCACTAGATTTTCTGAAATTGAACCATAAATATTAAAAAATAATTTCAGTTATATCTGAACTGAGATGATAAGTCCAAAATTTTCAGTAATAATACAGGGTGTAACTAAATAAGTGTAAAATATTAAAGGGGGTGATTCCTCATCGAAAAAAAGATGGGATCTTTCATATAAAGAAACTTCATTGGAGCATCCCTTGTTAAGATACAGCCCCTTAAAGGGGGTTCAGAAAATTTGTTTAATAATTTTTTTCACAAGCACTAAAAAAGTCACAATATTGAAATTAACCTGATATTTTCTAATACCAAAAAGACACTTAGCCAGTAATTTTTTTGGTTTTTCCCTTGTTTGTAGGGGGTGGAAAACGCAACCCCTAAAATTTATTTCCAATATAACTTTTTGTCTTATTATTATTTGTTTACCATTTTAAAATTTATTTCAGATAACCTGTTTCATTCTAAACAAAAAATATTTCTTGAATTTTTTGCCCAAAATAAACCAGATCGCAGCAAAACATTATTTTACGAACAACTACAGAGATACATCGTTATAAATGCGATCTGGATTTATTGTTATTTTGTAGTTACTACCTGCATTAAATGATTGAAGGGGAATAAACAAAACTAATTTATTAATAACACTCATAGTAATTACTCACAGTAATTAATAACAATCATAGTAATTAATAATAATCATATTAAATGTTCAATATGTCTACCTTCAGACATTACGCATGCGTCTAGACGTCGGCGCATTGAGCCACGTATTCGCTCAAATATTCCTGGAGTCTCTCTAATTACCCTGCACGCATCGATGATGCGGTTTCTTAAGTCCTCTACATCGCGAACAGGAGTAGGATAAACCAAATGTTCTAAAGGGCCCCAAATAGAGATATCGAGAGGATTGAGATACGGGGATCGAGCGGGCCAATTCTGTGGTCCTCCTCGACCTATCCACTGATTTGCATATTTTTCAGCTAAATGCTGACGTGCTTCTGCACTAAAATGGGCGGGAGCCCCAACATGCACGAAAAACATATCCATTCTGACGCCCAAAGGAACTTCCTCCATCAGTACTGGACAGCGTCATACCAATTTAATTGTCACTGTCGCTAATAGCGGCCTACCTAGATAAATTCGTTTTATGACGATATGTATCTTTATCGTAAAATAATGTTTTGCTGCGAACTGGTTCATTTTGGGTAAAAAATTCAAGAAACATTTTTTGTTTAGAATGAAACAGGTTATCGGAAATACATTTTAAAATGGTAAACAAATAATAAGACAAAAAGTTACATTGGAAATAAATTTTAGGGGTTGCGTTTTCCACCCCTTACAACCATGGGAAAAATCAAATAAATTACTGGCTAAGTGTCTTTTTGGTATTAGAAATTATCAGGTTAATTTCAATATTGTGAGTTTTTTAGTGCTTGTGAAAAAAATTATTACATTATACACATTTTCTGTACCCCCTTTAAGGGGCTGTATCTTAACAAGGGATGCTCCAATGAAGGTTCTTTATATGAAAGATTCTATCTTTTTTTCGATGAGGAATCACCCCCTTAAATATTTCACACTTATGTAGTTACACCCTGTATAACAAGAGAGTGAGAAAAAATTGAAAATAATTTGACAGATTTTTTGAAATCTTGTTGCCAGGTAATAGTCACGAGAGCCTGCAGGGCTCGAGTGGCTATTTCCAAATGGCAACAAGTTTGAACAAAATCTGTCAAATTATTTTTTAATTTATGGAACTCGCGAGTTATATTTGACTAGATTATTTTTTGATTCACAAATGTTTACAATAAAAAAAATCAAAAAACTATCATAAAATTATACCTGTTATACTTATTAGAGTAAAGTTCTTGAACTAATTTTGCCGTTTTATTCCACATTGTCTTTACTACTGCTTCTTTATAATCATTTCCGTCTTTTCTTTTCATGTTATAAGCCCAATCTTTCAAAATCAATGCCTAGTAGCTGTTGTAGTAGATTGACCCAGAATATAATTTCTTTCTTTGGTGAAGAGGGGGGGGTTGAACCCCCCCCCCCCCCACTGGCTACGCCCTTATGTTATATTTTGAGAAGGAATGCAATGACATGTTATGAAAACTAACAATGTTATTTGTAAACGATGAAAGGACTAGCAGAGAACAAAGTTCATAGCAACCACACAGTGTGATTTCATCAAAGTTGAATAGCTTTCCTAAAGCGTCATTCTTGGCGCTCTTATACTATAATATTACTTGTTTCAAGGATATTGTTACACGACAAGAATGGCAACTGGCTTGTGGTAGAACAATTGTTTGATAAAAATATTTTTCTAGCGAATACAATATATTGAATAAATGATCGAAACGTAGTACACTACCCTCTATTTGGTGAGTTTATCAATTTAATGAATCATTTTTCGATATTTCATCAGTATACTCAGTTTTGAATAATAGCTATCAAATAAAATATATTTTGCAATATAATTGCTGAGAACATAAAAAGTTGTCAAGGGGTATTGGGTACTGAAAAAATGCTGTACATGAGAATGTTTTGATGAAGTTTCAAATTATACATCGAAAATAATAAGTGAAATGCTCAATTTAAATGAGCCTTACATGATAAAGGTAATTAATACATTTAAATAATTATTGATTTCATAGATTTTCTCATTCAAAATGTTCCAAAAAAACTTCTTTACTGATATATCCCTTATTTGACCTCATTATTTCTTGGCAAGATGAAATTTCTGTTCCAAACAATTGGGGTTTAGATATAATGTCCGAACAGATGTCTGATTAATCAAAAAGTGAATTGATTCTTATTGAAAATAATTGAAAAAAATTCCATATATCATAAACTATTCGAAGAGCCTTCAGAACCTAACTCTACTGCAGAGTTCTAAGTTTGAATACGATTGGATCCATATTGTTGGAGAACCGAGCAGCCTTTTGTGAGTTCGGTAGCTGGATGCGAATCGTCGTATGATATGTTGTCTATGGTCGTATTTTTGCGAGAACCTTCAAAAATATGAATGTCATGATGACATATTTTTGCGCGTATGTTCTCGGGAAAATCATGTTATTTCATCACAAATCTATGGGAGATGATAGCCCTACATTAGCGGTCAGACCTGGTTTTGAAAGAGATCCTTCATAGGAGGAGGCAACTAAATATTGAAGGGATTTCTATGAACAAGAGTGAATATCTTTGAGAAATAGAGAAGGCGATTCTTCTTCAAGAGATCCATGTGCCTTCAGAGGAGTATATTTGTGAGAGGGGACTTTTGAAATGTTATGTATTATTTTTAATATGATATCACTGAAATTTTGCTGAAGGCTTCAAAACTTAACTTTAAATTAACCACACTTTCTGATCTTGTAAGGTGAGAGGCTCATTTGTGGATATTAAATCTCGTGATGGGTAGAGAGGAATTTTACGCCAGTTTTTCTATCACTAATGAAAATATATCTTTATGTTTCACCTCATCACCTTTAGATCTATCAATGGACATTTATTGGTTAAGAATAAGTATCTGAATATTACTGGAATTCAATTGAATTTCATTCAATATGTTAGTAACTAAACTTATAATTTTCTTTACTTTGATTATTTAAATATAACATTAATTCCAGTAATATTTTTCAAGAATAATTATGTATTCTTCTCCTAAAGAAGAATTGAAGGTAGACAATAATGTGTTAATTTTTTCATCATTGCTTTCTATCCTGTCTTCACGAAACAAAAATTGGTTCAAGCACTGACGTGAAGGCAGGAGCTTTTGCGCGTATGTTCTATTGTCCATTCTCCTGTATTGAACATCTTAATCGAATTTACCATGGTGAATTCTATTGTCTGTTCCCCTGTATTGGACACTCTTAATCGAATTTACCATGGTAAATTCGATTAAGGCTGTCCAATACAGGAGAATAGACAATAGAATTCACCATGGTAAATTCGATTAAAAGTGTCCAATACAGGAGAATGGACAATAGAACATACGCGCAAAAGCTCCTGACTTCACGTCAGAGCTTGAACCAATTTTTTAGAATATACTATTCACGCTTCTGATTTCACGTCATTGCTTTTCTCGAATTAATTTCAGATATGAGGAACCAACTTGAAAACCATGTGAACCCCACGATACGGAGTATCGTCATCCGAGATGTCTGTCGCATGAATTGTGAAATCTCACTTCGTACCATCTCGCATCGCTTGTTCCTCTTATCGCTCATATATCGATATTTCATGCACATTGGCAAAGGTCACTAGGCAAGGTCGTTCGCCGGATTTTGGCAACACCTCCGCATGCAGTCTCTTCGAGTCTCTCCGAACTGGGACGGCCCATGGCAAATGCAGATCCGAAGAAGAGATAAGCGGGATCGTTAAATTGCGTTGTCACGATTTTCGATTTACACGAAAATTCCGAAACGCGACAAAACGTATTTGGGACGTAGGGAGGGTTAAGGTAGGAGTATTACGAAACGGCTTAACCGAAATGTCTCTTTTATGAGCATGTCCGGGTTTGCGCCGAAGGCGTCTGACGACTATTCTGAAACCGATCTCGCTTGGATATGTTTCATATACGGAAAAAATTAAATACTTGTTTCAATTCTATACATTTCATTTCAAGCCTATGTTAGATTTGTATATCCCTTAGAGGATATCTATTTCAATAAAGATTATCACATTCTCAATTCCATTGATTTCAATGTAATATATGATTATTAAATTTTAGGATGCTGCAATGCTCATTCAAAGAGTAATTTACTCTTACTGCGCTGAAAAATGATTCCCATTTAAGGTGGAAGGTTATTTGGGATTGTGGATAGAATTTTTCTCAAAATGCAAGTTGATCGAAAAAAAACTTGAAATAGTAAAGCTGTTAATAAAAATAAAGAGTAGTGACGCAGAATTAATATGGCATTCTTTTTTATATAAATATAATACAGTTTGCTCACTAGAACATATGCTCTAAGGTCATTTAGTATGGGCCAAGCTTGAAAATATTCATTTAAATTTTACATCTATGACAATAAATATGTCAGCAAAAACAATATTGACTCGCCTTTAAACACTTGAATCACAGATTCCGAATAACCCCAATCCTTTAGTAATTCACTAATATCCACCTCCGAAGTGTTCTTCTGCATAATGCCATGATATACCAATGAGTATGACTTATGAACAAGATATACGAGAGCAAACTCAGAAAACAGAAACACACGCGCTGGATGATGGAAAGAGAATAAAAACCTCAGAAACTATTGAAAAGGTAGTTCTGATCTGTAACCTACACCTGTCCGTTCCTCCCGATATAGCGAATGGATATCAGATCAAGTAGATCAGAGAAACTTGAAGATTATTTTGAGCTTCTACTTAAACAAAAATCATTAGACTGAACATTCCATATTGCCCAATATAAATATCGTAATTTTTATTCAAGTTGCCAAGTTTTGCTTTTATGATGCATAAAATGAAGTAGTCTCAATATTGATATATGGTATATTTGAATCGAATTTGCGGGAAACTCAGTTTGAGTATAGGAGTATCCTCAGTAGGAGATGCTGTAGTCTCATTCTAAGTACACTCTGAAAAGTCTATACTTTCTGAAATGAGGATTATCATTATTTAAACAGAACGGGTTTTTAAGTTTGAATGAGAAATATTTTCTTAAAGTAAACATTTTTGCTGAGAAAATCAACATTTAAGCATTTGAAAATTTTCAATTTTAAATATTTTTCATCGAATGGGACGCGCATAGAACATGCGCGCAAAAGCTCCTGACTTCTCGTCAGTGCTTGTTTGATAAATATCACAGTTCAAATATCGCTTACAGTTTGCAAGAGCCTTTAACGTCTTAGTTTACAGGTCCTTATTTGAACTAGATCGGATCTATATTGTGAAAATATAATTTTTTTTTCCTAGAAACCAAGCTAATGCCTTGGGCGAGTTCAGCGCGCTTAAGATCCTGAACTCTGAGCTTTTCCTACTAATTTGAATATAGCACTAGCCTACCTCTAACTTTGATGTTATTTTACGTGTTGAAGAGACACTCTGTAGGTACATAGTTTCTCCAGAAAATATCACAGCATCATGGTCTTCGCACACGCCAAAGAAAGAATCACATCGTCCAATTAGTCCAAAAGTTGCAGTTTTCAATAGGATAATCAACAATAATTGCTCCCTTCGGACCTGTAAGGTACAATGTAACGGTTCTAGCATCTTGCATTCTCGTTTGGGGGTCAACATTGCTCGTGCGGTGACACCGAATGCCCGTTGCTTATCTCGAGACGGGAATCTTGAGATCTCTGCGCGAAAGACAGGCTGTCAACTTTTATTCACCAAAATGAAGTTGTCTGCCTGCTCCGGGCGCGTAACTTATGCCAAAATACGAGAAACTTTTACGGAATGACAAGTAGGCATGTTGTGGTGTCGGGGATGCAATGTGGGCCTTGATTGAAAATTATTTATCACAGTCAATCAAGAATTCTTATTTCCACTGTGTTCTCTCCAAACATGGAGGTGAGTAGGTGGGGTGAAACGATTTAACTTTCTCCTCTTTGAAGGATTACAAAATCTCATTTCCGTAATGTCTGAGAAGCAGAAGATCACGCCAATCATCAACAGTTTCTGAAGTTAATGCCAACAAGGGTTGCCATTTATATAGGGTATTTCTTTAATAATTGTCCTCGATAAACCTTAGGACAAAATATGAAGATTTAACCTGAAACTAGTGTCCGACCAAAAGTGGTTTTTCAGCCGAAACCGAAACCGAAACCGAACTTTCGGCCAGGGTCTCAGTTTCGGCCGAAACCGAAACCGAAACCGAAACTTTATATTTCAAACTGAAATCTACTGTATTTTTTACAATTTTATTTGCATATACATAAAAACAGTTAAGCAGTGTTAAATAAAATAAAAATACAACTTTTTTGATATCTTTATTTATTATTTTGGTATTACCATGTTATAAAAATAATCTGTCGAAGTATACAGGATAATTCCAAATCAGACGACAACCTTGGAGGAGGTGTTAGTATGGATAATTTGCTGTGGTTGGAGCCATTTTTATTGATGTCCAAAAATCAACAATTTCCGAGATATTTGAGTTCTGGTTCTAATGAAAAAGAATGAGTATGATTTGAAAGGGGATTTAAGAAGCAAATAGAGAAAAATAACTAATTCAATATTTTTTTGTTGCAAATGAGCTCGAAATTTCATTAGAAAATGTATTCATAAATTATGTTCCACCATTCCATATAGGCAAAAACATGCCTGATTCTGATATCTTCAGTTGTTATTTTCGCCTGAAATTTACTCACGCTGTCTTTTGATACACATTCGCTATTTTATATGCCGGACATTCAAAAGGTTGCTTATAAAAAATCTGCTGAAACGAAACTAGTTATGCAATCTAACGAAATCTTTTATAGAATGAAGAAGGAATTTGGCAAGTTTTTAAAATAATTTTGGCATACAAAATTGTGAAATTCGGAAGTTGCAGACAAATTGATATTAGAAATTGATTTTTCATTTATTCATATACCACATTTCAAATCATACTAATCCTTTTTCAACCTCTTATATAGCATAGTTTCGATTTTTTCGTACATATCATATCCTTTTCTGATGAAAATAAACCAAAATTATCATCAAATTTGGTCAACGTAGAAAAAATTGACGAAATATGAACTAAGTTCAGAAATCTTTCAAAAATCACCCGAACTCCAAAAACTGTTGATTTTCGGTTATTAATAAATATGAATTAAACAACAGCTAATGAGACATACTAACTCCTCCTCCAAGTTTCACGTCTTATTTGGAATCACCCTATGTAATCTAATTAATAATCATTAAAGGGAATTCTCATGAATTCTCAGTTTTAACAAAGATAGATTACAATAACTTGTACGACAATTCTGTATACCTACTTTTAACTCCTGGCCAAACGACCAGGATAATTCACGAACAGTCAAGTTTCGGCCCGGCCGAAAGTTTCGGCCATTTTGGGCCGAAACCGAAACTAAGGCCGAAACTAGATTTCTTGGCCGAAATTGACCGAAACCGAAACCGAACTTTCGGTCGGTCACTACCTGAAACACATAAATATTTCCTCCTTCGGGAACAGCGTGCTATCATTTTGACCAAATGTCTGTAACTTTCGATTTCTTGCCGAAAATGGTTTCAAACGGTTAGGTTCGACCCAGTAATGAAGAATTCGAGGTCAAATTTGATTTTGTCCGGCCAGCCGTTGCCAGACAACTAGAGAACGGAAGAAGATAGCGACTTGAAATTTTCAGGGTAGGTGGTGCGTCCAAATACGTCGGACAAGTTCGTTAATGGGCATAATCAGCACAACTGTTTCCGCGTATTAATTTTGTCATCAACCAATGCAGGTCCAATCAAATTGAAACTTGGCAGCTAGTTGTAGAATAAAGACACAAAATCGTGTGTGAAATTTTGTGAGAATCGTATCATTATCGTGAAATCATTAAAAAATATATTAGATATTTCTGTTACGAAAGCATGAGATCGGAGTGACTTGTAATTTTTAGGTTAGATTGTGCATCCAAATGCGACATTGGAGTTTGTTAATAGGCATAATCGATCAAACATAGCAATTAGTTGTAGAATGCCAAAGCGAAAATGTTTGCAAAATTTCGTGAGGATCCTATCGATAGAAAATTATTAAAGAATCATTGAAAATTATTCTATATAAGAGAAAGTATTTATCTGACATCGCTGAAATTTCACGAGAGCTTTAAAAACGTAACTCTTCTGCTATGTTCCAAGTTTGAATAGGATCAGATCCATATTGTTGGAGATCCGAGCTGTTTTGAGTGAGTTCCGTAACTGGATGGATGACCGTTGCCTAGAAAACTTTCGAACGAAAAGAGCAATTCTCAGGCTAGGTTTCGCATCCAAATGGGAGAGTTAAGTTCGTTGTTGTGCATAATCGGCCCAACGGTTTCGGAGTTATACTCACATCGATAACTCAAAAAATATAGACCCGATCGAATTGAAACTTTGTAACTAGGTGTAGAATATCGACATAAAGGGGTGTGTGGAATTTTGTGAGGAACATACTACTATAAAATTTCAAAAAAAATACGAAAAAATATTACGTATCTTCACGACAACTTGGAGTTTGTATATTATTAAATATTCAAAGATTTTCAATTCCAATAGAATACATGTGTCAGAATTAAAAATCTTGTAATCATAGATGATTCTCTCATTAATGGAATCTGCATTAAAATGGTATGAAATGTATTCATTCACCATTACCGAGGGAATCCAAAAACTTGTCCCTCGTGATTGGCCAATCTATTTAGCAGTCTTTTTATTTTGTCTTGGCTCTGATATATTATAAATGAATTTATAATATACATAATACAATCGAGTCATGTCTAATACATGATGGATTTGTTCTAGTTGCCTTATACCTACCGTTTAATACTGAAAATAGAAACCCATTATTATTATTAATTATTTACTGGTCTTCTAGCACTAAGAAGTTCAGATTTTCAATTTTTACCGTTTTTACCTCAAATACTGTTCATCTCTATATTACGGTGTTATACTATACTCTCGCGGAGTTCGAGCGTCACCTGTCATATAAGTGATCATTAAAGGATACTGTGAGAGGTATATCCATAGTTAAATGCTATCTTTCTAGGTTTTCTCTCCCAAACTCGGAAAAATATCTATAAAATAAAAAAATTATTATTTTGTGAATTGCTTCTGCGTAAGAAACACAAGATATTTGTCAGAATCAATCTATAGAACAATGATGTCTAACAAACAATAACGAAATATCATCAACGATGAAACAACTATTTCATAACGTTTCGGAGTCTATATCATCTATCATCTATCATCTATATATTCTGAAATTCGAGAATTGTCCTAGATACCTATTCTGAAATTCGAGAATTGTCACATTAACAGTATTTGAAAATCATAGTAACATAGTTTTACTTTGCATAGAAATTTCCAATTTCCAACCCCTTTTTTAGTAAATTCAGCCAAATATGGTCAATTACAATTGAGCAATTTGCGAAATTGCATTTTCCGTTCAACAAAATACAAGTTGACCCATTAAGTTTCCTTTTAATATATTCAGATTCTGTCATAAGATTATTTGTATTACTCTAATCCATCATGTGATCTCCTTGGATTGTACATACATGATCTGCTATTTTTGATTTCTGTATGTCCCTATTTCTCAAGTTATTCTTACGTTTCGAATTTCTTACTTCTAGTGGTCTCGATGTTTCTCCTGTGTACGACTCAAGGTACAAGGAATATTATATACACAGTTTTCTGATTTTTGTTTTTGCGCGTATGTTCTGGGGAACATCGCGTTATCATTTTACCCAAATGTATGAAATTTCGAATTTTTCGCTGAAAATGGTCTCAAACGATTGGGTTCGACTCCCTGATCAAGAATTCGAGGTCAAATTTGATTCCGTCCGGCCGGCCGTTGCCACGATAACTTGAGAACGGAAAGAGATAGCGACTTGAAATTTTCAGGGTAGGTAGCGCATCCCAATACGACGGACAAGTTCGTTAATGGGCATAATCGGCCCAATGGTCTCCGAGTAATAATTTTGTCTACAACCGATACTAATCCGATCGAATTGAAACTTGGTGAGTAGTTGTAAAATGTAAACATAAGAACGTTTTTGAAATTTTGTGAGAATCGTAAAGCTAGAAAATTTTTAAAAAATTATTGAAAAATTTTATTTACGTCACGATAACCTAAGAACGGAAAGAGATAGCGACTTCAAATTTTCAGGTTAGGTTGAAAATCTGAATGCGCCATTTGAGATAGGCATAATCGGCAAAACGGTTTTGGAGTTATACCCATCTGAAATTTGGTTGTTATTTCCTCAATAACTCGAAAAGTACAAAACCGATTCAATTCAAACATGGTTATTAGATGTAGAATGGCAACGCGAAGATTCTTGCAGAATTTCGTGAGGATCGTATTACTAGAAATTTTTTAAAGAATCATAGAAAATTATTGAAAAAAATTCTGTATATCAGAAACTGATCATGAAACATGAAACATGATCGGATCTATATTGTTGGAGATTCGAGCAGCCTTGTGTGAGTTCAGTTGCTGGATGGGTGACCGTTGTCTCGACAACTCTCGAACGAAAAGAGATGGGGACTTTCAATTTCCAGGATAGGTTGCGCATATGAATGGGTGAGTTAAGTTTGCTGTTGGCCATAATCGGCCCAACGGTTTCGGAGTTATACCCATCTGGAATATTATTTCCCCGATAACTCAAAAAATATAGACTCTATCGAATTGAAGCTTAGTAACTAGTTGTAGAATATCGACATGAAGTCGTGTGTGAAATATTTGTGAGGACCGTACCACTAGAAAATTCTAAAAAAATTACGAAAAAATATTATGTGTCTCATGATTCCTTGAGAACGGAAAGAAATAGCGACTTGCAGTTTTCAGGGTCGATTGCGCATCTGAATGCAACATTTGAGTTCGTTAACTAGCATAATCGGCCAAATGGTTTTGGAGTTATATCAATCTGAAATTTGGTTGTTATTTCCTCAATAACTCAAAAAATACAAATCCCACCCAATTCAATCATGGTCATTGGTTTGTAGAATGCCAACGCGAAAATTCTTGCAAAAATTCGTGAGGATCGTAGCACTAGAACATTTTTAAAAATTCATTGAAAAAAAAATTGGTTCAAGCACTGACGTGAAGTCAGAAGCTTTTGCGCGTATGTTCTCTTGGCCATTCTCCTGTATTGGACACACTTAATCGAATTAACCATGGTGAATTCTATTGAATATACAATAGAATTCACCATGGTAAATTATTGTATATTGTATATTATTATACTGATCCTTCAAGGTCTTCCCCAAGGAGACCCCTCATAAACTCTGGAAGAGCTTGAGCGAGTAAGGAGAACCAATTGTGTAGGCTTTGTTACTGTGTCCTCACGCCACCTTAGGCACAGCACTGTTAATTTTTGACCCAACAGTGAATGGTGGCGATTACCGCTTCTAGAAAATTTCTTTCCTAGCCTCGGGATTGAACTTGGGGCTTCCGCTCTCAAGTCAATCGCTCTACCCCTGAGCCAACCGCACTACTTCGATTCGATTCGATTGAGAGTGTCCAATAAAGGAGAATGGCCAAGAGAACATACGCGCAAAAGCTTCTGACTTCACGTCAGTGGTTGTTCATTAATGGGTTTTGTCGAATTTCAGAATACCCATCAACAAAATATAATTCTAAAGATTTTCTGCTGTCTGACGAAGGAGTCTGATATAGACTCCGAAACGTTACGAAATAGTTGTTTCATCGTTGATGTTGTTTCGTTACGCAGAAGCAATTCACAAAATAATGATTCTTTTATTTTATAAATATTTATCAGGGTTTGGGAGAGAAAACCCAGAACGATTTAATACCTGTCATATAGTTCCTTTACAAGATTTTTTCGTCGACATCTATGAAAAGTGACATTTTACGTACTAATTTGCGGCCGTAAAATCGACTTTTATTGAAGGTAAGTACTTTACAGACGAAACAGTACTTTTTTGTCCGAAATATTACTTTTTCGCCCGCTGTGCATTCGGATTCGCATACGGCATGATACGGTTCAATACAGACATAAGTGTATGCCAATTGCTATTGTGAAATTATTTAAGAGGTCCGAAATTCATAAAAATATGTAGAGTTAGAAGAAAAAATGTAATATGCACCTAGGCGAAAAACTGTCTATTTGTCTCGCCTCGGCAGCGGCTGTGTCTCGGATAGCTATTTGCAGACTCGCCTATAATAGACAGTTTTTCGTCCTTGGTACATAAATAAGTAAGTAACTAATAAGTATATTATAAACTTGATGCTTGATAAGTAGATCTATCTACCTATAATCGTTTGTGACCATTTCCGGCTTGAAATTCGAAAAATGCAGACATTTAAATGGAACAATAATAGCACATACGAGTGCGCAAAAATTAATACCTGTCAGTCTATCTATTCATACGTAAATTCAGTCGATATGGAAATACAGCCCCTTCGAAATATCAAATTCAAATTAGGTCATTGCTCCTTAGAAATATCACAATAAAACACAAACGACCTTTATAAAACACAATTTTGTATGCCTCCTGAATAGATGACAATTCACGTGAAAATGCGCTATTCTTATCCTTATCAGGTAATCGGTTATGAATATTTATAATAATTGAATTATTGAGGGCAAGCAAGTATTATTGTCGACCAAAAACTTATGAATAAACTTCAATTTTAATCATTTTGCTTTTCAACGAAAATAAATTGGAAATTGGTGCATCTATGTGGAAAAATCAGTGTGGACGGCTCATGAAACAGAACCAATGCAGTTTTTTTCGCAGACTTTTTATGCACGAGTGAAATTCATTAGAATATTTACCGAATGAGTGAGTACCTACTAACAAAATGACGTTACTAACAATTGAAAATATATTACAGGGAGGTAAAACGTATTTTTATTAATTACAAAAATCGCAATACCATTAACATTCAAATGAAATAAATTTTAAACTAGTTGGAAAAGCACTGAGGCCAGGAGCTTTGGCCCGCTTGTTCAAATATAGAAAATTCCATATGAAATCATTGAAATCGTGAATCTTCTATGAATGATGCAGGTTATTATTTACTTCAACCTTAGAACATAGAACTGTTATTAGAATGCTTTTCAATCCAGTACTGCGTTAAATATCGATCACAAATCATTTTTGGCGCTCTAGTTCCTCGGAACTGAGTGCTTATCAATTTGCCCAAATGTCTGTAATTTGGGAATATTTCGATGAAAATGGTCTTAAACGATTTGTTCGACTCACTGATCAAGAATCCGTGGTCGAAATTCATTCTGTCCGGCCGGCCGATCCGGCCGGCCGTAAGCACGATAACTCTCGAACGGAATGAGCTAGAGAGTTGAAATTTTCAGAGTAGGTTTGGAGGATGAATATCTCGGCTAAGTTCGTTATTGGGCAAAATCGGACAGATGGTTTCGGAGTAACAAAAAAAAATTTTTTTTTTACGGAACGAATTCCAAATCAAATTTTTTTTAATAAGCAGTTTTATCATAA
This sequence comes from Halyzia sedecimguttata, assembly GCA_937662695.2. Classification (NCBI taxonomy): domain Eukaryota; kingdom Metazoa; phylum Arthropoda; class Insecta; order Coleoptera; family Coccinellidae; genus Halyzia; species Halyzia sedecimguttata. Next base: position 65,333,380 of record OW569413.2, on the reverse strand, counting down.
GAATCCATTCATATCATTTTCGACTCTAACAAGCTAATACTTTCGGAGATATGATTTTTTAAAATTTCAATGTAAATCGTATTTCACAGATTGATATAATTATTATTCTATGTATGAATTCTCATAATGTCAACTTGACAGAAGGGAATATTGTAACTTCAAAAATATTGGGGTTGAAATACTCGTATTTTAGCGATGCAACGGGGACCTCACCCGAAAATGTTTGAAAATATTACGTAAATATTGAAAGCATAATTCTGTAGTTTGGTGAACGTAGATCAGGAAATTTTTGATCGATTACAAGGTAATTTTTTATTATTACTTATCTTCTTTCATATTTGTTTTATGGAATACCTACTATTTGTAGGTACTTTAAACCTGTTTTGGGCAATTGTCATACGAAACTTGTTTTTTTGGCGCTCTAGTTCCTCGGAACAGTGTGCTTATCAATTTGCCCAAGTGTCTGTAATTTTTAAATTTTTGGCTGAAAATGGTCTCAAACGGTTTGGTTCGACTCACTGATCAAGAATCCGAGTGCGAAATCGATTCTGTCCGGCCGGCCGACCGGCCGTAGGCACGATAACTCTCGAACGAAAGGAGTTAGCGGATTGAAAATTGCAAGGTGGTTTTGGAGCGTAAATATCTCGGACAAGTTCGTTCGATCTATCTGAAATTTAGCATCAAATTGTAGAATCATGACCTTTATAAACATGTGAAGTTTTGTATTGATTGACCAGATTACCGCAAAGTGTAAAAAAAAAAATTTGAAAATTTATTCCACAATAACTCTCGAACGGAATGAGCTAGGTAGTTGAAATTTTCAGAGTAGGTTAGGGAGATGAATATCTCGGTTAAGTTCGTTATTGGGCAAAATTGGCCAGATTTAATTCGATTTCTTCCATGGTGCAGTTCTCATTCTCATGATTGCTCATTTAATCTTGATAAATAAATTATTATTTGAATTGAATTTCCTTTATGATGCAGCTCTATCATATGTATACATTGATATAATTCCCAACTCAGAGAAACCAATACTTTCGGAGATATAATTTGTCTGTTTGAACTAGAGCTCCAGAAAGCTCCCGTCCACAGGGCTTGAACCCATTTTTATGAATAAAACCTTCATTCTTAGAACAAACAAATTTACATCAGCTCTCCGATCAGAAAATATCTGTTTCAAACCATCAAAATACGTCCAACATACCATATTTGATTCTCTTTGACCAACGAATAGTTTTAAACATCGATATAAATTCATCTGAATAATGTTTTTCTGGTGTTAAAATGTTGAAAAATTTTCATAATCTGTAAAATTATGCTTTTTCATTGTTTGTCGTTTTATATTATAAGGAATATCTTCGATTTCGGCAAATCCCTGAATCTTGGATAACCTATATTGATAAAAACATCGTTGAACTTTTAATTAAACCTAAATATATGGGTCCGAATGTATTAAAAGAAGCCCGGAAGTACCATATTTAATTCGTATCAACCCCCGATAGGTATGAAATATAGATTTAAAATCTTCTCTCAAACAAATTGCTCTTCCCTTATAAAAAAAATTTGCCCACGGGCAGGACATCTCTAATTCTACCATCATGATATTCGTTCGACTTTGCGTCAACAATCATAAACCGTCGACAAGTTTCTTGTTCGAGTGTTATGCAGTGGACCAGTAGACTGGAATCGTTGTAATATTTCGATAATTTTCAATATATGTATACACACATACATACATATTTTATTTGTCATTAATATTTACAATGGTAAAATAACAACAAATAATTATTACCGTCAAAGCTTACACGGCTTGTCACACGAAGTAATTGAAAACGGAAATGTTTCTACTATTGAACGAGTATATAACGAATTTATCACATGAACAAGTAAGATGAACAATTATAAAAATTCATTTATATTATTACAGGGTCAAATTGAGATGCCCTTTGTTCAGGTGAGCAAGCATGCCAAAAACATGGTTTGCAATGAAATGCACAGATCTAATATTTATTTGTATTTGGCGCAACCCTGACTTAAAGTATGTGGACAAATGAGCTACAATTGCTTCATTATGCTGTGGTGTATTATTATACTTACGTTGTTGTACTTATTCGGCGCATGTTCTGGGGAACATTGCGTTATCATTCTGTAGAAGCATTGGAACGACTGCGAAATGTTTTAATAATTATGTTTTTATATATTTCAAAGAATTCATTGGATCCCAGAAATATAGGAAGATTATACACAGTATGGAAAAGCCAAATGGAATAAATTCATTATCTTGGTTACTGTACATATTTATGGAAAATCACGAAATACGTCAAATTCAAATTTTATATTGTCATTCTTCTTTATAAAAATGTGAACCCTACCTTCAACCCCCTCCGCAAGACAGATGTAACCCTCATTTTATTCAAACATACGAAGTATGGGCTTGTTATACATCGTTTGAAAGGTCGCGTCATTCTCTATTCAGAAATGTTATCACTTTCATGTTTATTGCAACACAGAAGTAAAAAAAAAACAAAATCATGTGATTACCAAAATTCAATATAATATTCCATTGAATATTCCCAAATCTTATAACAATAATAATATACTTATTTGGCTTCGAGATGAAATGAAAAAAAACATAACCTTGTGTTTTCCAGATGGTACAATGAAAACTACGTAAAATATTTTCTGTGACAATATTAGTTTCTTTAGAACGCCTTCCCAAGTTGTGTTGTACTAGTAAGTTTGCAGTGTCTAATTTGTGTTTGAATTTCATTAACTTCAATTTTGAAGACTAACGGAAATGCACAAAATAACAATTTTACAAATTATTGGTTGCAGAGATAACACCCGAACACAAAAAGAAGTAAGTAGCTTGTTTTATGAGAGATTTCCGAATCTGCAGCCCATAACCGAAGGAGAATAAGTAAAATAGATAAGCAGTTTCGCGAGTTTGTGCATGTGAGGCAGATTAAAAACGCAGTTGCTAATATACTGTGTGAGGATGTAATGCTTGAGTTTGAAGAAAATCTACATAAATCAAGTAGAGATGCCCCCACAACATTCAATGTGAGTAATACATCGATTCTAAAATATTAAAACAGAATAAAATGAATCCCTATAAAATGATACATAATCAGGAGCTTTTGGAAGACGATTTTATTTCAATTGGTATTGACCATATTTGGCTAAATTTATTGAAAAAGGAGTTGGAACTTGGAAATTTCTATGCGAAGTAAAACTATGTTAGCTATGATTTTTAAATACTGTCAATGTGACAATTCTTGAATTTCACCAAATAACTATCAACAAAATAATTCTCTCGATTTTCATTGAGCGTCTGAAGAAGGAGTCTGATATAGACTCCGAAACGTTACGATACAGTTGTTTCTTCGTTGATATTGTTTCGTTGTTGTTTGTAAGGCAACATTGTTCAATTGATTGCTTCTGACAAATATCCTGTGTTTCTTACGCAGAAGCAAATCACAAAATAATTAATTTTTATTTTATAGATATTTTTCAGAGTTTGGGAGAGAAACCCCAAAAAAAACCGTTGAATAAGAAGAACTTATTTTTGTGATCAAATAATTTTGTTTTGCTTTCTGATGAGTGCACTTTTTCTTTCAACGGCCATGCTAATCGTCAAAATTGCCGCTACTGGTCTACCGAAAATCCTCACTGGATGAGAGAGGAACACATGCAATTCCCTCAAAAGGAATGTTTGGGTAGGAAATGTTCGCAACCATCTCATAGGCCCCTTTTTCATTGAGAGCAATTTGAATGGCGTTAATTATTTAGCACTAATTTAAAATGATGTCGTTCCAACATAGGCAAATTTAAATCATGACCAAGAAAATCCTCAAGTTCCACGGAATACGATACCTACGGTTCCAACAGGATGGAGCACCCCCATATTACCAACGCAATATCCGGCACATCGACATAATATTTCCAAATCGGTGGATAGGAAGGCGGGGAACTATCGAATGGCCAGCGCGATCACTTGATCTTAACCCATTAGATTTCTTTTTATGGGGATATGTGAAGAGCATTGTATACAAAACTAAACTCCTCAATTTGAATGACCTAAAAGATCGAATAACGCTTGCCATTAGTTCGATCACTCCTGAGATGTTGAATAATGTTGGAAGGCATTTTTATTTGAGGTTAGGATTAGTGTCCGACCGAAACTGGTATTTCAGCCGAAACCGAACTTTCGGCCAGGGTCTTAGTTTCGGCCGAAACCGAAACCGAAACCGAAACTTTATATTTCATACTGAAATCTACTGTTTTTTTACAATTTTATTCGCATATACATAAAAATAGTTAAGGAGTGTTAAATAAAATAAAAAGAAAATTTTTTGAGATCTTTATTTATTATTTTGGTATTACCAAGTTATCAAAATAATCAGTCAAAGTATACAGGGTGATTCCAAATCAGACGTGAACCTTAGAGGAGGTGTTAGTATGGATCATTTGCTGTGGTTTGAGCCATTTTTATTGAGGACCAAAAATCAACGGTTTCCGAGATATTTGAGTAATGGTCCTATTGAAAAATAATTAGTATGATTTGAAAGGGTATATAAGAAGCAAATAGAGGAAAATAACGAATTCAATATTTTTTTGTTGTAACCAAGCTCGAAATTACATTAGAAAATGTATTCATAAATTATGTTCCACCATTCCATAGGCTAGCACGTGCCGTCTTTCTGATGTCTTCAGTTGTTATTTTCCGCCTGAAATTTAATCACGCTGTCTTCTGATACACATTCACTATTTTAAATGCCGGACATTCAAAAGGTTGCTTATAAAAAATCTGCTGAAACGAAACTAGTTAAGCAATCTAACGAAATCTTTTAGAGAATGAAGAAGGAATTTGGCAAGTTTTTAAAATAATGTTGGCATACAAAATTGTGAAATTCGAAAGTTGCAGATAAATTGATATTAGAAATTGATTTTTCATTTATTCATATACCACATTTCGAATCATACTAATTCTTATTCAACCTCTTATACAGCATAGTTTTGCTTTTTTCGTACATATCATATTCTTTTCTGAAGAAAATAAACCAAAATTATCACCAAATTTGGTCAACGTGGAAAAAATTGACGAAATATGTACAATAAGTTCAGAAATCTTTTAAAAATCACCCGAACTCCAAAAACCGTTGATTTTCGGTTATTAATAAATATGGATTAAACAACAGCTAATGAGTCATACTCCAAGTTTCACGTCTTATTCGGAATCACCCTATGTAATCTAATTAATAATCATTAAAGTGAATTCTCAGTCATAACAAAGATAGATCACAAAAATTCGTACGACAATTATGTATACCTACATATAACTCCTGGCCAAACGACCAGGATAATTCACGAACATTCAAGTTTCGGCCCGGCCGAAAGTTTCGGCCATTTTGGGCTGAAACCGAAACTAAGGCCGAAACTAGATTTCTTGGCCGAAACTGGCCGAAACCAAAACCGAAACCGAACTTTCGGTCGGTCACTAGTTAGAATGTTGCCAAGGTGTTCGCGGTGAGCACTTTCAATTAAAATTCACATTTTTTTTTTGCTACATTTCGTATTTCATTTTGATATTTTACCAAATTCTGCTCGATTTATTTTTTCTAACTTGATTTTTGCAAAAAAACATGAAACTGATAACATTTCTGAATAGAGAATGACGATACCTTTCAAACGATGTATCACAAGCCCATACTTCCTATTTGAAAAATTGGGGTTTGTACCTGTCTTTCGAAGGGAGTTGAAGGTAGGGCTAGCATTTTTTCGTAGAAGAATGACAAAATTTAAATTTGATGTGTTTCGGGATTTTCCATAAATATGTACAGTAACCAAGATAATGAATTTATTCCATTTGGCTTTTCCACAAAGTATAAGAATGTAACTCTATATTATATATTTTTGGCGCTCTTGTTCCTCAGAACAGAGTGCTTATCAATTTGCCCAAATGTCTGTAATTTTCGAATTTTTGGCTGAAAATTGTCTCAAAGTATTTGGTTCGACCCACTGATCAGGAATCCTTGGTCGAAATCGATTCTGTACGGCCGTCCGACCGTTAACACGATAACTCTCGAAAGGAATGAGGTAGACCAAGGTTTCTCAAACTTTTGGCTCCACGGACCCCTGTTAAAGTTTCCAGATGACAGCGAACCCCTTAACTAACTAATTAGGTATAATGCGCGTGATACCATGTTTGCCGCATCATTACGTAAATCTTGTTGCGAACCTCCTATCCTCGAATGGCGAACCCCTAGTGGTTCGCGTACCCCAATTTGAGAAACCCTGAGCTAGACAGTTGAAACTTTCAGAGTAGCTTTGGGAGATAAATATCTCGGTTATGTTCGTTATTGGGCAAAATCGGCCAGGTGGTTTCGGAGTAACAAAAAAAAATTATTTTACATTACAAATTTTAAATTCAATTTTTTCCAAGATGCAGTTTTATCATAAGAATCCATTGATATCATTCTCAACTGTAACAAACTAATACTTGCGGAGATATGATTTTTCGAAATTCCAATAATTATTCTCAATGAATATGATTTCATAGAACACTCTAATTATAATTTGCTGATGTTTGTAAATCCAACATGAGATGATTCATAGACCTACGTTTTGAATTGAATTACGAAAATTCTTGAAAACTGAAGCCAAATTGAAAAAGTGGGAAAGCCCTGTGGACAGGAGCTTTGGCGCTCTAGTTCAAACTTTGACAAATCATAACTCTGAAAGTACTAGTTTTTCAGAGTTGGGAATGATATAAATGGATTAATATTAATATTTATAAGAATTCCGCAAAGCAAAAGTCATAGGAATTTTAAAACGTGGAAAGGATTCTTCTGATCCTAGCAGTTATCGACCCATTAGTCTGTTGAGTGTTCCTTTTAAAATTTTAGAAAGATTGATTCTTTTTACGATTGAATCGTCTGTAGAAGACGTTCTACAGAATTGCCAGGGGGGCTTCAGGAAAAATAGAAATTGTTGTGATCAGGTTCTTAGTCTAACTACTTATATCGAAACAGGTTTCAATAGTAAAATGAAAACAGGAACAGCATTTGTGGATTTGTCGGCAGCATATGACACGGTATGGAAAGATGGTTTGATTTTTAAACTTTATACTCATTTAAAGTGTGGCAAAATGGTTCGTTTACTCGAAAATATGCTCTCGGATAGAAGGTTTCGTGTTTTTATTGATAATAATAGTAGTAAATTCAAGAATTTGAATAATGGTCTCCCACAAAGTTCAGTTTTAGCACCTCTTCTTTTCAATTTATATCTGTGTGATATTCCTGCTACTTCGTCTGAGAAATTCATATACGCTGATGACATTGCCCTTGCATTTCGTCATTCTGATTTCGAAAGTATAGAAAATAATCTATCTGCAGATTTAGATATTCTGAAGAAGTACCTATTTCTGTGGAGTTTGTGTCCGAATCCGAATAAAACTGAGGTTTCTTGCTTTCATTTGAACAATCACCAAAAATATAGAACATTGAGTGTAACTTTCGGTGATTCTTTCTTGAGACATAATTTTTATCCTAAATATCTAGGAGTGAAACTAGATTCATCTTTGAATTTCAAAGCTCATTTGGATGACTTGCGTCTGAAGTTGAAAACGAGAAATAATATTCTGCAGAAATTAGCTGGTACTTCATGGGGTGCTGATGCAGCTACTCTTCGAACGGCAGCCTTAGCCTTGGATTTCTGCCGCTGAATATTGTTGCCCTGTCTGGTTTAATAGTGCTCATACTCAAAAAATTGATGCACAGTTGAATTCATCTATGCGAATCATCACTGGAACTATTAGATCTACACCTATTCATTGGTTGCCAGTTCTTTCAAACATTGTCCCGCCCCATATTCGCAGGCAGACTGCTGTTTCAAATTCTTGGAATAAATTTCATTCTTGTCCGAATTCATTTCCGATTATCTCCTACATTCCAGGCAATAAGATTCCCAGATTGAAGTCACGAAACCCTTTATGGTCCAACTGTTTTCTTAATTCGAATAAAAGTGACAAGGAAGTTTGGCGGTCTGAATGGATTTCTTGCAATTTATTCAACAAAGATTTAATTTCTGATCCTTCAAATAGAGTTCCGGGGTTTGATCTTCCAAGGAGAATATGGTCTATTTTGAATCGTCTAAGAACCGGTCATGGTCGTTGCAACAGCATGCTTTTCAGGTGGAATTCAGTTGAGAGTCCTAGTTGTGAATGCGGGGAAGCAGAGGAAACCATAGATCATTTAGTTAATAATTGTCACATATATAGATTCAAAGATGGTTTTAGGGCTATTCATAATGTTTCTGAATCTTTTTTAGAATGGATAGCAAGTTTCAAATCTATTTAATGAAATATAGAATATTCCATTTTTAATTTGTTCGTTTTCTCCCGTAGTCTTTTCCTTTTTCAGATTGGGTTTCGGGTACCTTGGAGAATCTTCTCTGCTTGTTGAAGGAAGAAGCGATAATAAAGAAAAAGATGCCCTTCAATATTTAATATTTCAGCATATTTTGTTAACAATTTCAATTTTCATAAATCACAACACTAACGGGGAGATAGGGTTTTTTTGCTGAGGTTTTTTCCCTAAGCTCTAGTATCATATATCAAATTATATGGTACCCCGTTACACTAACCTCTGCTAACACTTTTTCAAGTTCAAAAGAATATATATATATATATATATATCATAAGAATCCATTGATATAATTCCCAACTCTGAGAAACCACTTTTGGAGATATACTTTGTCGAAGTTTGAACGAGAGCGGCAAAGTTCCTGTCCACAGCGCTTTCCCACATTTTTGGCGCTCTAGTTCCTCGGAACTGAGTGCTTATTAATTTGCCCAAATGTCTGTAATTTTCGAATTTTTCGATGAAAATGGTCTTAAATGATTTGGTTCGACTCACTGATCAAGAATCCGTGGTCGAAATTCATTCTGTCCGGCCTGTCCGGTTGGCCTTAGGCACGATTACTCTCGAACGGAATGAGCTAGACAGTTGAAATTTTCAGAGTAGGTTTGGGAGATAAATATCTCGGCTAAGTTCGTTATTGAGCGAAATCGGACAGATGGTTTCGGAGTAACAAAAAAAATATTTTTTTTAAATAACAAATTCCAAATTAAATTTTTTTCAATATGCAGTTTTACCATAAGAATCCATTGAGATAATTTTCAACTCTAACAAGCTAATACTTTCGGAGATATGATTCTTCAAAATTTCAATATAAATCGAATTTCTATGTGTTCACAGAATGATATAATTATTCTGTGGGTATTCTATGAATTATTATAATGACAACTTATTTTCCTGAGACATGACGTTGTCTAATTCATTCATTCCAGCAATCGTAGAAATATGAGAATTATAATATAATATCATACTTTTTGTTGGTTGATATTTTCATGCCGATGGTCATTCCATATGATGATGGGAATGGTAATGGTAAGTTAATAATATTGAGTTCAGAATATCTCCACTAAAAACAAAACTGGAATATTGGTGTATTGGAGTGGATTTGAGGAAAGATATATATTATCGTTCATCATAGAATTGAGGAATGAATATCTCGGATGAGTTCGTTGTTGGGTAGAATTCGTCTATTGCTTTTGGATTGATAATATTTGGCACTCTTGTTGAATTTAAATTCTTCTATGATGTTTGAATTCATTTTCTGCTAAGATGAAGTTCTTTCATAAGAATCCATTGATATAATTCCCAACTCTGAGAAACTAATACTGTCGGAGATATAATTTGTCTGTTTTTAACTCCAACAAGCTTATACTTTCGGAGATATGAGTTTTCGAGATTTCAATAAAGAATCGTACTTCTATGTTTTCACAGAATGCTATAATTATTATATCTAAGCTTTATTATATGCTCTGTGTTCATACTCATACATGTCATCCTGTTCTATAAGAGAGAGTGAAATTCATTTCAGCTATTTTAATTTGATTTCTTCCATGGTGCAGTTTTCATTCTCAGATTGCTCACTTAATCTTGATAAATAAACTATTATTTGAATTGTATTTCTTTTATGATGAAGTTCTATCATCAGAATACATTGATATAATTCTCAACTCTGAGAAACTAATACTTTCGGTGATATAATTTGTCTGGGTGAACTAGAGTGCCAGAAAGCTCATGTCCACAGGGGTTGAACCATTTTTTTGCGCGTATGTTCTGGGGAACATCGCGTTATAGTTTTACCCAAATGTCTGTAACTTTCGAATTTTTTGACGAAAATAGTCTCAAACGATTTAGTTCGACTCCCCAATGAAGAATTCGAGGTCAAATTTGATTCTGTCCGGCCGGTCGTCCGGCCGTCCGGCCGTTGCCACGATAACTTGAGAACGAAAAGAGCTAGCGACTTGAAATTTTCAGGGTGGGTGGCGCATCCCAATACGAAGGACAAGTTCGTTAACGGGCTTAATCGGCCCAGTGGTTTCCGAGTAATAGTTTTGTTTTCAACCAATATGCATCCGATCGAATTGAAACTTGGTGAGTAGTTGTAGAATATGAACTTAAGCACGTTTGTGAAATTTTGTACGAATCGTAGGGCTATAAAATTTTAAAAAAATTATTAAAAAATATTTTTTAGTTGTCACGATAACTTGAGAACGGAAAGAGATAGCAGCTTGAAGTTTTCAGGTTAGGAAGTGCACCAGAACGCGACATTTCAGTTCCTTTATGAGCATAATCGGCCAATTGGTTTTAGAGTTATAGCCATCTGAAATTTGCTTGTTTCTTGTTCCTCATTATTTCGAAAAATACTAAACCGATTGATTTCAAACATGGTAATTAGTTATTATTATTATTATTATTATTATTATTATTACATGTAATAAGGGCTGAGGTTTGAAACCTATAAAAGCCCAGAAATGAAACAAAAAATAATTTCCAAAGAAGTACACTAAAACGAGAAAATTAAGCATAATACATTAGAAAACATAAATGTAAATCGCACAAAACAACACAGTCACCGCCGCCGCGTACACCATGTGTCGTATCTCGACTTGAACGCGTTCACTGAAGGGGCCCCAACAACATCAGCTGGCAGACTGTTCCAGACGTTGAACACCCGGTTTGGCAAAAACTGTTGTCTTGTAGTTGATCTGAAGTTTTGCTTCAGAAGCTTGAAATCATGACCACGTAGATGATTTTTATTGAGAAAGAAGGTGTTAATATGATCCAGTCCGTAGAGCACTTGGTGTGTGGCTCTACATGTAATTATTAGATCTCCTCTCAAGCGCCGCTCTGCAAATGTTGGTAGATGAAGTAGTTCCAGACGCTCTCCATAGGTGGGTCTAGACCGACCATATGGTATCCTTGTTGCCCATCTCTGCACTTTCTCAAGTGCTTCGATATCTCGCACAAGGTGGGGGTTCCATACTGGACCGGAAAACTCTAGAATTGGTCGAATATACGTAGTGTAAATCTTGGCACAAACCTCGGGGTGACAACCCTGGAAAGCTTTGCTCATGAGGTAAGTGGTTCGTCTCGCTTTAGAAACTACTTATTCGACCTGCTTGGACCACGATAGATCCTCTGCCACTATCATTCCCAAGTCGTTATGGCTGTCAGTTGTTTTTAAGATATTATTTTCCAAAACATAGCTATGTCTTGGGTTATTTTTTCCTACGTGCAAGACTACGCATTTTTCAATATTCAAGGGGAGTAGCCACTCAGTACAGCAATGTGAAATCGTCTCGAGATCCTTCTGTAGGATGTCATGTTGCAGAAGTGGATCGGCATACAATTTGAGATCGTCAGCATATTGGGACAGTTGGAATTCAGTAAAGATGGTAAATCAGAAACATATAAAAGGAAAAGCAGAGGACCCAAGACAGATCCTTGCGGTACACCACTATTGATAGATCTGGGAGAGGACAGCTTTTCATGAATACGAACCTGAAATTCTCTCCCACCAAGAAAGGATATAACCCAATGCAGCAAATCACCACGCACACCGAAGTGTTCAATTTTGCGAGCGAGACGACGAAGTGGGACTCTGTCAAAGGCCCTAGAGAAATCGAGATATACTACATCGACCGATGCACCAGAATCGACAGATTTACTCCAGTCATCGACACACTTCATTAAGCATGTCAACACGGTTCTACCCTTTAAAAAACCGTGCTGGCAGGGCGGTAAAATGCTGTTAGTAAGGAGAAAATCCTGCAGCTGATCAACTATCATTCTCTCGCACACCTTGGAGGCAACAGAAGTCAGACTGATAGGACGGTAATTATTAGCGGAAAGCTTGTCACCCTTCTTGAAAATTGGTGTAATTATTGCCTTTTTCCATGCTGTGGGTACTTTCCTCGATTTCAAAGAACGTGTGTATATAATAGACAATGGAGTAGTTGTAGAATGCTAACGCAAAAATTCTTGCAAAATTTCGTGAGGATAGTATTTGTAAAAAAGTTTTTAAAAAATCATTGAAAATTGAAAAAAAAAGTTCTATATATCAGTAACTATTCGTTTGAAATTGCTGAGATTTTGCAAGAGCCTTCATAACCTAACTCTACTGCCAAGTTTCTAGTTTTAACACGATCGGTTGAATATTGTTGGAGATTCGAGCATTCTTGTGTGAGTTCAGTAGATGGGTGACCGTTGCCTCGATAACTTTCGAACGAAAGGAGATAGGGACTTGCAATTTTCAGGGTAGGTTGCGTATCCGAAAAGGAGAGTTGAGTTCGTTTTTGGGCATAATCGGTCAAGCGGTTTCCGAGTTATACCCACCTGGAATATTATTTCCTTGATAACTCAAAAAATAAATATTCCATCGAATTGAAGCTTGGTAACTAGTAGTAGAAAATCATCATAAAGATGTGTTTAAAATTTTTGAACCGTACCCCTAGAAAATTTCAAAAAAATCACGAAATTAAAAATTGGTTCAAGCACTGACGTGAAGTCAGAAGCTTTTGCGCGTATATTCTATTGTCCATTCTTCTGTATTGGACACCCTTAATCGAATTTACCATACAGGAGAATGGACAACATAATTTCCCATGGTGAATTCGATTAAGGGTGTCCAATACAGAAGAATGGACAATAGAATATACGCGCAAAAGCTTCTGACTTCACGTCAGTGCTTGAACCAATTTTTTGGTTATGTCCTGTGTGATTATTATGTGGACCATAGACTTATGTCAGTTATTTAGTCTATGTTCTTTTATATTCAAACAGTTGATTTCAGAAGTTCTTATGATGTTAGGTATATTAACAAGCAAGACAATATTCGATTAACTTAAATAATGTCCTATTGTACTCCGCTATTATGATGTATGATGAGAAATAACCTGCATACAGACGTCTCATGAAACTCAAAATTTTGGTTACACGATACGTTTCCACTTTCCCGTCTAGGTGCACGGCGTCCCAACAAACAAACAAAAAATCTCACCTGCACCTCAGAGTTCGGAAAGGGCAAGCAGCCCGGTTCCCATCTTTCAAGTCTACGTAGATCGGCCAATTCAATATCTACCTGTCCCAGAATCCCGCAACGGGCCACTCTATTAACTGATGGGAATCGTCACAAATACTCGGTTACACACCCTTTTATTTCGATTCTCACCCTAACAATTACACATTAGATGCGAGATGACGGGTAGAGATGCTGCGACGAGAACTTGTCGCTCATGAATATAATATGGCCTTTTGTGTCTTCGTAGATTTGTTACATTGTATGCGTTCGGACGTCCCGTCTTGGAAACCTGTAAGCTAAATCTATGTAGTTTTGTCTATTATGTAAATTGTATTGACTGAGTCTTCGGTTCAAACCAGATCAACTGATTTGGATGTATGTAACACCCTTGATGGGTCTTTCAGATGGAGCCTATTGAAAATTAAACATCTTTCAGAAATAAATATTCTCGAAAGCCTTTTACTCACGGTTTTTCCGTGTGGAATTCGGATTTTTTTTACCAGGATTACTTGGGAAAAGGCCGCACAAAATATACCAATCAACAGTAGAAGTAACGAGGTGCGCAGCACGTATTACCACATTGTAAATAGTTAGCATGTGCTCAGTAGTGCTAGGATATTGAAATAACTAGTTCAAACATACAAATTATATCTCCGAAAGTATTGGTTTCTCAGAGCTGTGAATTATATCAATATATTCTTATGATAGAACTGCATCATAAAGGAAATTCAATTCAAATAATAGTTGATTTATCAAGATTAAATGAGCAATCTGAGAATGAGAACTGCACCATGGAAGAAATCAAATTAAAATAGCTGAAATGAATTTGACTCTCACTTATAGAACAGGATGACATATACGAGTATAACACAGATCATATAATAAAGCATAGATAGAATAATTATAACATTCTGTGAAAACATAGAAGTACGATTCATTATTGAAATTTCGAAAAATCATATCTCCGAAAGTATTAGCTTGTTGGCTTGAAAATGATATCAATGGATTTTTATGGTGAAACTGCATCTTAAATAAAGATTGATTTTGAAATTTGTTACTTAAAAAAAAATTTTTTTTTCGTTAATACTCCGAATCCATCTGCCCTATTTTGCCCAATAACGAACTTAACCGAGATATTCATCTCCCTAACCTACTCTGAAAATTCCAACTGCCTAGCTCATCCCGTTTGAGAGTTATTGTAGAAAAAAAACTTTTAAATTTTCAAAACTTTTTTTTGACACTTTGCGGTAACCTGGTCAATACAAAACTTCACATGCGTATAAAGGTCATGATTCTACAATTTGATGCTAAATTTCAGATAGATCGAGTGATCGGTTTCGGAAATATTCATAAAAAATATTTTTACTAAAATTGGCCATAACTCCGAAACCGCTTTATGGATTTCGCCCATTAACGAACTTGTCCGAGATATTAACGCTCCAAACCCACCTTGCAAATTTAAATCCTCTAACTCCATTCGTTCGAGAGTTATCGTGCCTACGGCCGGCCGGCCGGCCAGAATCGATTTCGACCTCGGATTCTTGATCAGTGAGTCGAACCAAATCGTTTGAGACCATTTTCAGCCAAAAATTCGAAAATTACACAACCTGAGAACAGCAAGTGATAGCGAATCGCAATTTTTACGGTAGGTTGTGCATTTCGTGTGGAACGCATCACTAGAAAATTTTAAAAAATCATTGAAAATCATTGAAAAAAATCTCTATATAACAGAAATTATTTGTCCGCCGTCATCGCTGAAATTTCTAGAGAGCATTCAGAACCTAACTATACTGCCAAGTTCCAAGTTTGAACACGATCAGATCTATAACCTAACCTAACTCTACTGCCATGTTCCAAGTTTGAGCACGATCGGATCTATATTGATGGAGATCCGAGCAGCCTTTTGTGAGTTCAGTAGCTGGATGGGTGACCGTTGCCCCGATAACTTTCGAACGAAAGGAGATAGGGACTTACAATTTTCAGCGTAGGCTGCGCGTCCGAATGGGAGAGTTGAGTTCATTTTTGGGCATAATCGGCCCACGATTTCGGAGTTATACCCACCTGGGATTTCATTTCCTCGATAACTCAAAAAATATAGACTCGATCGAATTGCAGCTTGGGAACTAGTAGAATATCGACATAAAGACGTTTGTAAATTCTTGTGAGAACCGTACCCCTAGAAAATTTTTAAAACATTACGAAAAAATAAAAGCACTGACGTGAAGCCAGAAGCTTTTGCTTTTGACCACGAATTCTTCATCAGTGAGTTGAACCTAATCGTTCAAGACCATTTTCTGCACAAGATTCGAAAATTATAGACATTTGTGGAAAATGCTACACTTTTGTCCAGGACATGCGCACAAAGAGTTCAAGTTTTGGTACACTATATATAATGCAAAAAGTAGTAAAATTTTGCACGATCGTATAGAAAAATGAACCTTCAAACCTTCATTTTCGAGTTAACACATAAAAAAATGCTTGTGCATTTTGATACATCATATTTTCACAGAAAACAATTCGAATAGGATCCTCACGAAATTTTGCAGAAATTAGCGCGCTGGCATACTACTAATTACCAAGTTTCAATTCTATCTTTCATTTATTGAGGAAACAATAAACCGTTTGGCCGATTATATCCATTGCCGAATTTAACCGTCGCATTCGGATGCGCAACCAACCATGGAAATTCGAGGTGACTATCTTTTTTCGTTCGAATGTTATCGTGGTAACGATTCGTTCGACAATCTTGGATCCGACGGATTTCAACGTATCATCGCTAAGAAACTAAGGTACTAGGTAAAAAGAAAAAAAGCAGTATCATGTTGAATACCTTAATATTATTCTGGAACACAAATTTTCCATTACAATAATCTTCATCTAGCTTCTATTTAGTATCAATTCCTGTAGAACGTGATCATAATAAGTGTTTTCCATATAATAAAATGTGTTTGAACTTGGTATGTAGGAAATCTGACATCAATTATTGGAATTAATTGATTTGACAAACAGCCGTCAAATGAGGTAAATAGATTTTTGTGACGATTTTCTGTGACCATAAAAAAAATTAAGCATTTCATTATTGCATTTCTTGAAATAGGTACCTATTCAAGTCGATCAACATCGTCCTTCTTTCGACGTCTAAACTATGACTTGATTCTTTATGTTTATGTCTTTGAATTTGTTTTCGGTGGAATTCAAAGAGTTCATAGAATAATCGATGAAAATACTGAGAGAGACCCAGGAAATTTGACACATTTTGTCTTATATCTCCAGAAATTGAAATCGTATAGAGCCAAAATTTTGCACAATGTTGCAAAATACTACAATTGACGTTAGTACAAGTTTTTGTTGCAATCTGATGAATAGTTCACGAAAAAAAAATTTTTTTTTCGAAAAAATTAAAAGAAATATTTTTTTAAAAATTACCAACATTTTGATCATAACATAATTTTGCCAAAAGTTGCGCGTTTATATCCTCGAACTGACTACCAAGTTTCGATTCAACATCTTCTTTAGTTCCTGAAATATCAGGGAAATAACCTCATAATTTTAAATGTCTATAACTCCTAAACCGTCCGGCCGATTTTGCCCGTTAACGAACTTAACCGTCGCATTTTGATCAGAAACCTACCCTGAAAGTTTGAAGTCGATAGGACCTTCGGTGCTCCTGTTATCGTGCCTACGGCCGGCCGGCCGGCCATACGGCACCCAAAAATCTGACACCGGATTCGTAATCAGGGAGTCCGAATTAGTCTATTAGCCAATTTTCAGCTCGAAATTCGAAAATTACAGACATTTGGACGAAATGATAGGACGATGTTCCCCTAGAACATACGCCCAAAAATAGGTTTTGAAGGCTCTCGGACAGTTTCTGAAATACTACTAAGTTCTTCAGAAGTATATATTGTCCTATTATTTGCACATATGCACATATTTTTTACAGGCACGGGACTAAGGTGGGGATGGGGGGAATGATCTTCCGCCAATGTTGAACAGAGTTGGCAAATTTTCAACACAGTTGGAAAAATTTCGAAGAAGTTGGAAAAAATTTCCAAGCAGTTGGAAAATTTCGATGGAGTTAGAAAAAATTTCGAAGCAGTTGGAAAAATTTCGAAGCAGTTGTAAAAATTTCGAAGCAGTTGGAAAAAATTTCGAAGCTGGAATATTTTGGAAAAAATTGTTATAAGATGTGAAGGAATTTTGACCGCCTGACCGGATAAATGCAAAGCAGGCTGATAATTGGGACGGGATAACATGGAATAACACCATGTACCCTTGTACACATTCCTGTTGCCGTAAATTGAATATTCAATAGTTTTCGGCACAATGTGTGTAGCCGGCAAAAAAAATATTTATCATAATATTGCGTTATCCAAAAGCGAGTATGTCATAAAACAAACCATCTGGTACCAAGTTCAGCTGTTTCTCACTGTCGAGCAGCATTTTAAATAGGTTTCATTTCTATTGAATTTAGCAACGTAAATATGTGAGTACGGTTTGCTCCTCCCTTTTAATAATAGAAATAGATATTAAGTTGAGGGGAAATTGGAAAATTTTCAACGATTTAACACCCACTCCCCTCAAAAATTGGCTTCGGCCCGTCCCTGATTATTTATGTGTCTAAATTCCAAAGAATTCAGCAGAACCGAAATGTATCTGAAAAGAGGCATCTTCCCTAACGGATAAACATTGTCGGGTATAATTGTACGAATTTTATATAATCCATAATCGGAAGTTACTCCTGTAACAAATGCGCTGTCGTAAAAAAGTTATATTTTGTTGTATTACTAATCGTTTATAGGTATTATGAATGAGTCTTGAATTGCGTACGATATAGAAATTTGGACCAAATCCAGAAATAAAGTAACAACTCATGGATTCGATTCTATTTATGATAGGTACCTATACCCTTCCAGGAGGAATCCTCGAGATCGGATCATTTATGTCTTGAAAGTTATTGATAATGAATATCATAATTTCCGTGAACAAAAGCTAGACGTTATTTCTCAGTTTGGAGTAAGTGGTTCATGCTCATGCTGATGATGATCCAACAGCCAAAACCTTTAGTACAATCCAGTTGCAAATCGAAGAAAAAGTTCCCGATCCTGCCAGGATTCGAACCTGGAATCTTCTGATCCGTAGTCAGACGCGTTATCCGTTGCGCCACAGGACCTTAACAATAGTTAGTTATAACTCGGTACAAGTCGAAACCCAGGTAAAAATAAATTTCGTTCACAGTATAAAGCAGGACGCCAGGGGCTAACATCTTCATTACCGAATAGCCGATTAAAACGGTTGTTCTGTTTTCGTTTTCCACTGTGTACGCACGTACGCGATCACTATGAAATTTCCGAAAAATTTTCATGATTTTTTCACCAACGTGACATATTTCTCAGGTTTAAATTATGTACTGAAATAGAAGTAATTAATGTACGCCAAAGTTTTCGTGAATGAAAGAGTTTATCGACACCCAACATAAACACAGTTTTCCGCAAACTGTACCAAAGATTTGGAAGATTTTCCCATACTAAGAACAAATCATAAGAGCACGGACGTGGGATCAGGATCTTCAAGAGCTCATTTATGATAATGATCCATTTACATATTACAGATTTGTATCACCGTACACTACCAGTGGCGGAATAACTGGTACGCTTAGTAAGCTTAAGCGTAGGGCCTCGAGCACACAGGGGCCCCCGAACCGAACTTGTCAATATTTTTCAAAATGTAAATTCTGGCCTGTAGGTGAAAATAAAAAAAAATCTGTTTGCCTCCTTATACTTTACTTTATAAGGCGCGATTACATGTAATTGTAACAGTCACACGAAACGTCATTGAATGGCAAACGAAAGACCTAAAACAATATCAAGCTGTTATAGTTGTAAAAAAATACAATCATCAATGGTTCCCCATACTATTCTTACCCTAATTAGCTGTTGTCTGTCTGCAATGAATTCCGACAATGTTGGCATTGAGTACCGATTCGGGATTCCTAATGTTCACAAATTATTGGATGAAAATGGTCTTAAACGATTTGGTTCGACTCACTGATCAAGAATTCGTGGTCAGAATCGATTCTGTCCGGCCGTTAACACGATAACTCTCGAACGGAATGAGCTAGAGATTTTTAATTTTCAGGGTAGGTTTGGGACATAAATATCTCGGTAAAGTTCGTTATTGTGCAAAATCGACCAGATGGTTTCGGACTACGAAAAAAAATTTTGTTTACATTACAAATTTCAAATTAATTTTTTTTAATGCAGTTTTACCATAAGAATCCATTGATATCATTTTTAACTCTAACAAGCTAATAGTTTCGGAGATATGATTTTTCTAAATTTCAATAAAATGTACCTACATCGAAATTCTGTTTTCACAGAATGGTCTAATAATTATATCTATGAATTATCGTATGATCTGTGTTCACACATGTCATCTTATATCCCTATAAAATACATCTTGGGTAACTTTGAATTCCACTCTAACTTTGAATGAAAACTTACAAATGATAAATTTATTTTATCATACGTAAAAGTTGGTCGCAAGTCCAACAATTTGACCTCTGTCAAATATTCTGTTACGTTTTACGCGCCATTTAAGAGTGCGTTTTTCAGCGGGAGTTGGTTGCTACAAAAGCGGTTTTGAGCAGGTGAGTTATTGATTTTCCTTGCCTTTTATGTGGTCATCTCCAGTGTCATTTAAAATATCCATACATAATCATTACATTTTTGTTAAAATTCCTAATTTCTGAACTACTTGGAAAACGTGTGAATATCGGGTTACTTTGAATCGTTCAATGTTACCCGCAATTTGAATTTGGTACATCGGGTAACTTTGGATTTTCATTTTAAGGTAGAGAATGCCACGAAAATCAGAAAAAACCACCCGGTACGAGAAAATATGGAACAAAAAGTGGGAAAGCCTTGTGAACAGGAGCTTTGGCGCTCTTGTTCAAACTTCGACAAATCATATCTCCGAAAGTTATGGATTCTCAGAGTTGGGAATGATTCTTATGATAGAACTGCATCATAAAGTAAAATAAATTGAAGAAGAATTCCTTGATATCATCCCCAACTCTAAGAAACCAATACTTTAGGAGATATGATTTGTCAAAGTTTGAACAAGAGCGCCAAAGCTCCTATTCACAGGGCTTCCCGACTTTTTTATACCAAATTAAGCTTATGCCTAACCTCGGTACCTACGAACCACTAGTAACATAACCCTCTATGAAAGTTAGATATAAACATCAATGCATGGGTTGTGTCAGTTTCCAGAACATATTAATCAAGGTTTGCATTACAATATTGCCAGCAGTTTCGACATAATCGAAAATAAACATGGATATTTTTTTTAAAACACCTTGTGTCTTGATTAAAAAAACGATTTTTTTTACTAAACGAACGCAACTTATTTTTCAGTGTTCTACCTATCATATCAACGAGGCCACTTTTTAGCGCTCTAGTTCCTCGGAATAGAGTGCTTATCAATTCGCCCAAATGTCTGTAATTTTCGAATTTTTGGCTGAAAATGGTCTTAAACGATTTGGTCCGACTCACTGATCAAGAATCCGAGGTCGAAATCGATTCTCTCCGGCCGGCCGTATGCACGATAACTCTCGAACGAAAGGAGTTATAGAGGATTGAAATTTGCAAGGTGGGTTTGGAGCGTAAATATCTCGGACGAGTTCGTTAATGGGCGAAATCCATCAAGCAGTTTCGGAGTTATGGCCGATTTTAGTAAAACTGTTTTTTATGAATATTTCCGAAACCGTTCACTGGATCTATCTGAAATTTAGCATAAAATTGTAGAATCATGACCTTTATACGCATGTGAAGTTTTGTATCGACCAGGTTACCGCAAAGTGCCAAAAAAAATTGAAAATTTAAAAAAAAAAATTCTACAATAACTCTTGAACGGAATGAGCTAGGTAGTTGAAATTTTCAGAGTAGGTTAGGTAGATAAATATCTCGGTTAAGTTCGTTATTGAAGCAAAATAGGCGAGATTGTTTCGGAGTAACGAAAAAAAATATTTTTTTTAACTCACAAATTTCAAATTCAAATTTTATTTAAGATGCAGTTTCACCATAAAAATCCATTGATATCATTTACAACTCCAACAAGCTAATACTTTCGGAGATAGGATTTTTCGAAATTTCAACAATGAATCGTACTCCTATGTTTTCATGGAATGCTATAATTATTCTATCTAAGCTTCATTATATGATCTGTGTTCATACTCGTATATGTCATTCTGTTCTATAAGAGAGAGCAAATTCATTTCAGCTATTTTAATTTGATTTCTTCCATGGTGCAGTTCTCATTCTCAGATTGCTCATTTAATCTTGATAAATAAACTATTATTC
Source organism: Halyzia sedecimguttata (assembly GCA_937662695.2). Classification (NCBI taxonomy): domain Eukaryota; kingdom Metazoa; phylum Arthropoda; class Insecta; order Coleoptera; family Coccinellidae; genus Halyzia; species Halyzia sedecimguttata. The sequence goes on along the minus strand of OW569413.2, from coordinate 65,311,580 downwards.
GAATTGAATTTCCTTTATGATGCAGTTTTATCATGAGTATACATTGATATCATTCCCAACTCTGAGAAACCAATACTTTCAGAGATATAATTTTTCTGTTTGAACAAGAGCGCCAGAAAGCTCCTGTCCACAGGGCTTGAATCAATTTTTTCACAACAACCTGTATTTTATCTCAAATAAACCTTTCATATCGTTCAACAAAAGAACTTCTTATATTCTTTAACTACTTTCTTACCAATAGTGGTTGTTTATCTGGTCATCATTCATTAAAAAAAAAACATATGCTGAATTCTAATGCAACAATTTCCATTTTTCCAGCTTCCCCCGATTGAAAGAAACATTCTTCAACTGCATATTTCGCATATCAGGACAAGTGATTCGTTATTCATTGAAACCGGCCATTTTATGAAACAGCTTTTTAATAATGTCGTTCGATAACTTAATAAAACTGCGAACTGCGAATGCCTTTTAGACATGAACATAAATTAACTTTTATACCTTCCAATGGGGCAACGGTCATCCATATTTAACGACTCGCCCAAAGCTCTCCAGAGATTATTTCTGGGTCATTTTCACCCGTGTTTGTTACTGGGATGATTTTGCTTCTTCAGTTCGCGGAACTCATTGTAGTTTAATTGTCGATGTTAAATCAAATTTCGAAACTGAGAATGTATTCTGAAATATTTTATCTCTGGAATCGTTTAGAAAATACTGACATTGTAGGGGCGTTCTGATGCCAGAAAACCTGTTATTCCGGTATTTCTATCGATTACCGAGCAATGACAAAAATAATAAGAGTAGGTACGAGAATATTTTTCCGGCCTAGACCAGCAAAGATGTTCTGTACTGCTTGTATGAACCATATAAGCAACTTTAAAAGGGTAGAAACTAGAAATGCATTTCACAATATATAAGGTGTAGTAAAAAGAAATCCATTATTTTTACAATAGATGGCTTTAGTTATATGTATCTCGCGTTGTATAAGTGGTTTCACTAGATGGCATCAGAAAGATGAGATTTTGTACTACAAAAACTTTCCTGACAGTTTTATGATCAGTTGACTAAGTTTAGTTTGAGCGCGCGTCAAACATGGACACAAGCAAATAAAAAGTTCGCAATATTTTACAGTTTTTCTTCGATAAAGGCAAAAATGCAAGCCAGGTGGCTGAAAATGTAAATAGTGTTTATGGCCCTGATACTGTAACAACCAATCACGCTGGTTTCGTCGATTCCGTTCCGGTAATTTCGATGTCAAAGATGCACCACGCACTGGAAGGCCAATTGTCGAAAATCTCGAAACAATCATGGACATTGTAGATTCCGACTGTCAGGTAAGCACTGTTTTGATTGCCCATGAGCTAAAGATCGGACAATTGAAATCGGTGAACCGGCAGAAACGGTGCCCAAGCTAGGATAGACGGCAAGGAAGGTTATGCTGTGTGTTTGGTGGGATTGGCAGGGAATTATCTACTATGTGCTGCTCTCCTATGGCACAACTGTTAACTCGGAACTGTTCTGTCAACAATTGGACCGTCTGAAGGAAGCAATCGTCCAGAAGCGGCCTACTCTGGCCAGTAGGAGAGAAATTGTGTTCCAACAAGACAACGCCAAGCCACATATCTCGATAGTGACTCGCCAGAAGCTCTAGGAGCTTTGTTGGGAGGTTCTTATGCATCCACCTTATAGTCCAGACCAGGCGCCAAGTGCCTACCATCTGTTCCTGTCCATGGCAAACAATTTTGCTGGTGAAAAACTCGCTTCAACAGAGGCTTATGAGAATCGACTGTCTCAATTTTAAGCCAATAGGGACGAGGGCTTCTATGAGAGAGGAATAATGATATTATCTCCAAAATGGCAACAAGTTATCGAACAAAACGGTATATTTGATGTAAATCGGATCATTCTCACTATGGTAATCAAGACCTTCAATTTCATGCAAAAATAATACCTACACCTTATATTTGTCATGTATTGTTATTATTATGTTATTATACAATTTTCACTATTATGATTTCTACCGGCTGAACTTATTTACGTGCAAAATGGACAACATTACCTGTGTCAGTAACAGAATTTTTACTTCCTGTTTCAAAAACTAATTTAGCTACTTCAATTCAATTACTAAGCATCCTCTATGCCTAGGGCTCCGAATTATATTCGAATAATTTGAATATTCGATCATTGTACATTCGAATATTCGCCTAATAAATTAATGCTAGGTATTCGAAAAATTATATTTTAAAAGTTCCGAAAAACCTGGATCAAAAAATTTCCGGACTAAGTAAGAACAATTCGAAAAAGCACTGTCACCAGGAGCTTCGGCTTTAGTTCAAATTTATAGCCAGAGCGGTCACTCATCCAAGTACTGAACTCGCCCAAGGCTGCTTAGCTCCAGAAGAAAATAATATTTCCAAGAATTTAAATCCGACTGTAAAACGAAACGTCAAAAAAAACTGGTGTAGTTTTTGGCGTGGATGGACCCAAACGATTAGTTTCGACTCAAATAAATACATTCACTGTTGGGTCAAAAATAAACAGTGCTGTGTCTGTGGTGGCGTAAAGACCCATTCAAATACATACTTACATTCACTGTTGGTTCGAAATTGAACAGTGCTCTGTTTGTGGTGGCTTAAGGTCTCTCTTCAAAAACAATATTTTACTGTTGGGTCAAAAATAAACAGTGCTGTGTTTGCGGTGGCGTAAGGTCCATTACAAATACATACTTTATCTGTTGGGTTGAAAATAAATGGTATTTTTTGTTGTTGTGGCGTAGGGACAGAAATCAGTTCAATCATACAATTGTGCCATGAGCTAAAACATACCCTGTATGGTAGTGGTTTATTTTCAATAGTGTATTCCGAGAGTAATTTCTATCAGGGGAAAAAAATCAGTCCAATCGTAAGTCTGTGCCATGAGAAACTATGAGTTGAAAATTCATACATTCTGTATACAGCAGTAATTTTAGTATACGAAAATTCGTTCGATAACCATTTCCTCGGAGTTATTATTTCAATAGAAATTTCGGCTGCGGCTCTCGAACCTGGTACCTTTCTGTCTATGACTTCTATATCAGCCCGACGTTTCAACTATCAGTATCAGTAAAGGTGGATTATGAAAGAATTTTATTACTGATCTAATCTATCTAATTTCAGTTTTAGTTATTTTTCTGTATTTCCCTAATATCTTCAACAATATAGATCTGATCGAGTTCAAATCTGGAACTTTACCACGATTTAAATCTCTTTGATCAATTAATGGTTTCAAATACCGGTATAAATACATCTAAAATAACTGTTTTCCAACCTCCTATAAAATTAATAATAATTATTTCGTATTGAAAAAAAATGGGACAATCTGAAAAAGTAAAGATTCATCGCAGGATGTTTTATATCAGGTATTAAATACCGATTTATAATATTCTATTAGCACTGCCGTGATGATTGACCTTTCTAATCATATTGTCATGAAATTTATACGACTGCACATCAAATATCAAAAATCGTCGACAATTTTGTAGTTCGAGTGTAATAATGTGGACCAGTACACTGCAAAAGTCGTGATATCTCGATATTTTTGCAATATCTCCACAATATAGATCCCTTTGAGTTTAATCTAGTGATTTCCTGTAAAATTAGGATTGAAAAAATGTCAACGACATCGGACGGATAGTTTCTGAGATACAGAATTTTTTCAATATTTTTTTTATTTCCTAGTCATGTGATCCTCACGAAATTCCACATTAGTTTTTGTGTAGGCATTTTTCAACCAACCACTGTGGTTTAATTCAATCAGATCACTTTTTTTTGAGTTATGGGGAATACTAAATTTCAGATGGCTATAATTCCGAAACGACACTATAATTTCTGGATGAAAATGGTCTTAAACCATTTGGTTTGACTGATCAAGAATCCGTGCTCAAAATCGATTCTGTCCGGCCGGTCCGGCCGTTAACACGATAACTCTGGAACGGAATGAGCTAGCTGCTAGACAGTTGAAATTTTCAGAGTAGGTTCGGGATGCAGTTTCATCATAAGAATCCATTCATATCATTCTCAACTTTAAAAACTAATACTTTCGGAGATATTATTTTTCAATATTTCAATAATTAATTTTGATGTTATGACCGGAGGTTACACGGTCAATCTGGCATCAGTTCAGTCTGACATCAATCATGGATTGATTCTTTACGTGTAGACTGATGGATTGATGGTCCGGATTGGCGACAAGATAGATGTCCGATTGATGCCAGATTGATACCAGATTGAGCGTCTAACGTCAGACGCAAAATAAAATTTGCTGATGTATGTAAATTCAACATATGAGGTTAGTAATAGACTTACGTTTTGATTTTAATTTTTTTATGATGCAGTTCTATCATTAGAATCCATTGATATCATTCCCAACTCTGAGAAACCAATACTTTCGGAGATATGATTTGTCAAAGTTTGAATAATTATTCACTAGTAGTCTAACAAGAGCGCCAAAGCCCCTGTCCACAGAGCTTTCATACATTTTTCATACCCAAATTGTCGTGTAAAATAGTAGGCACATTGCCATATGATAACTTTGAATTCTCAGCGGTCTCCCTCACTTTAATTTCGAGGTCAATAAAAACAATTTTCTGGATTTCTTTGACGTTCTCTTCGTTAACTGCCTTATTTGGACAACCACTGCATTGAGCATCGTTGAGATCGCAACGGCCACGTTTAAATTCAATATACCATATTCGTAGGCGGTTGATGTGATTGCGCCTCCTGAGACACAAGAATAGATTATGGAGGAAGTATTGTCATGGCCAGAAACAAGAAAATTACCGACAACATAGGGAATTTTCAAACTGATTGAGGGTAGATTTGAGGGTTGCGCGACAGATACACGAGGAGTTCTTAATAAATGGTGGTAATAGGATGAACTTTTTCAAATATATAAGGAGCTCGTTGCATTCCAAAGTTGGCATACCTCTACTTCAAAAATCTGACTTGGAAACCTGTATTAATAATGAAGTGAGTGAGTTGCATAGAGAGTGTTCTACTGCTACCATCACAGGCGAGGACATAAGGGTAATGAAGTCGCTTGAATAAATAGAACTCGATCAAACAACGATTGAAGGAATCATAAGTGATCTTGCTGCTACCATATTGCGTGGCCCGGTGAAATCACGGTTCAGCTCTTGAAAATTTGTTCTGCATCCATTAGTTTTCCTCTAAGCCTGATAATGAAATTTTCTGTAGGGAACTAAATCTTTCCCTTTGATCATTCTGTCCCACAGCAGTAGATGACGCTTCATCTTGACGAACACCTGTCACCACCACTGTGCGTGACGCCTTAGAACCAGAGCGCCGCACAGGAGACATCACTTCGGCAAATTAGTGCTGAAATCAAAAGCGTCTACGGCAGGCTCTCACTGAACAATGCCGTATTAATAGTTTAGTTTCATAAGTGGGAGCCCAAATGAAACGCTGGACGGCCGATAGGATGTGGGTCCTCACACCATGACAGTCAACGAAACCCACAATTGGTGACCCCGACGTGATGGTGAGCACGTGACCTCCTGCTAGGCGAACTGATGTGCGCTACTTTCTCGAACCTTCCATGCTGCGCATCCGCGCCACGAGGTTTGGTCTCCCTCGGCACGGCCGGCATTGTTGCATGTGAAAGTACACAGCACACCCAATGCGTCGTGACTACGCCACTATCATGGGGGTATTGTAGGGAACTTCATCCTTCCCTCCGATCCTTCTGCCTCCTCGTCGTTCTCGCCAGTAGATTACTGCCTCGTCTGGACGAAGACCTGTTACCAATGTGGGTGACGCCTTAAAACCAGAGCGCCGCACTGGAGACACTTCGGCACATTCGTGCTGTAATCAAAAACGTCTACGGCAGGCTCTCACTGTACAAAGCTGTATTAATAAGTTCATCAGTTAGAGCCGGATCGAAACGCTGGAGGGCCGAGAGGTTATGCGTCATCACACCATCACTTCCAATGAAACCCACACTTCTATGAATCAGGCTATATTACTGTAAATATGGCTGGTGGCAAATTTGAATCCTATTTTTGGCGCTCTAGTTCCTCGGAACTGAGTGCTTATCAATTTGCCCAAATGTCTGTAATTTTCGAATATTTCGATGAAAATGGTCTTAAACGATTTGGTTCGACTCACTGATCAAGAATCCGTGGTCAAAATTCATTCTGTCCGGCCGGTCTGGCCGGCCGGCCGTCCGGCCGTAGGCACGATAACTCTCGAACGGAATGAGCTAGAGAGTTGAAATTTTCAGAGTAGGTTTGGGGGATGAATATCTCGGCTAAGTTCGTTACTGGGCAAAATCGGACAGAAGGTTTCGGAGTAATAAAAAAAAAATTTTTTTTTTACAAAACAAATTCCAAATAAAATTTTTTTTAATAAGCATTTTTATCATAAGAATCCATTCATATCAATCTTAACTCTAACAAGCTAATACTTTCGGAGATATGATTTTTCAAAATTTCAATGTAAATCGTATTTCACAGATTGATATAATTATTCTATGTATATTCTATGTATGAATTGCCATAAAGTCAACTTGACAGAAGGGAATATTGTAACTTCAAGAATATTGGGGTTGAAATACTCGTATTTTAGCGATGCAACGGGGACCTCACCCGAAAATGTTTGAAAATATTACGTAAATATTGAAAGCATAATTCCAAAGTTCGAGAGAGGAGAAAATTTTGTGAACGTAGATCAGGAAATTTTTGATCGATTACAAGGTAATTTATTATTTTATACATGTTTTATGGAATACCTACTATTTGTAGGTACTTTAAACCTGTTTTGGGCAATTGTCATACGAAACTTGTTTTTTTGGCGCTCTAGTTCCTCGGAACAGATTGCTTATCAATTTGCCCAAGTGTCTGTAATTTTGGAATTTTTGGCTGAAAATGGTCTCAAATGATTTGGTTCGACACACTGATCAAGAATGCGAGTGCGAAATCGATTCCGTCCGGCCGGCCGACCGACCGTAGGCACGATAACTCTCGAACGAAAGGAGTTAGCGGATTGAAAATTGCAAGGTGGTTTTGGAGCGTAAATATCTCGGACATGTTCGTTAATGGGCGAAAACCATCAAGGGGTTTCGGAGTTATGGCCGATTTTAGTAAAAAATTTTTTATGAATATTTCCGAAACCGAAAACTCGATCTATCTGAAATTTAGCACCAAATTGTAGAATCATGACCTTTATACGCATGTGAAGTTTTGTATTGACCGGATTACCGCAAAGTGTCAAAAAAAATTTGAAAATGTGGTGCAGTTCTCATTCTCATGATTGCTCATTTAATCTTCATAAATAAACTATTAATTGAATTGAATATCCTTTTTGATGCAGTTCTATCATATGAATACATTGATATAATTCCCAACTCTGAGAAACCAATACCAGATATAATTTTTCTGTTTGAACTAGAGCGTCAGAAAGCTCCTGTCCACAGGGCTTGAACCCATTTTTTATAAAAAGTGTCAAACTGAACCCAGCCATAAGTTTGGTCTCTTAAGTTTGGTGTCAATAGCGACCAAATGGGAATAGTGAACTCCAAACGGACGATTGGTTTCCTCAGGGAGTTATACCTGCGGAGCAGTATGGGTTTGTGCCGGGTCGGTCGGTTATCACGAACCTCATGATTGCCTGACATGCCACACCGAAGGTTGTTACAGAGACTCGATCATTCCAGCATTCGTGGTATCTTGCTCTGCCTATCTAACTGCTCCTTTTATGTGCGCGTTGGCGACGTCTGTTCCATGCACAGATGGGTTTCAAGTGGAGTCCGCCAGAATCAGTTTCGGGACCAGTACTTCTCCCGGTTTACGTTGCTGACATTCTGTCTATCACGTAGTTCCTTCTCTGCTGACGACGCAAAAATATATGGCGACCTGGGCAGCGAGATTAATCAGCTCCAGCAGGACCTTGATGCCCTTGTTGAATAGTGTCTTTGTTGCCTTCTCCCTCTGAATACTTCAAAATGTACCGTCCTTCATATTGGCAAGCCTAAATCTCCAACGCAATATTTTGTCCATGGAAACCCCCTGTCACGAGTTAGATTTCCATGGGTACCTTGGAGGTGAGATTGCGGCTGATTTGAACTGGTACAAACATATAGCGTCAGCATGTAGATGAGCAAATACCTCTATTTATAATAGGAAAACTTTCAGTTTTATTAGCGCCTCCACTGCAGTTCTATCCTATAAAACTGTGTGGAGTGTTGATTTTGTGCAAGACCGAAACCTGCTGGAGTCTGTGCAGCGATCTACCACGCGATTACCGTTCGGGCGCATACGTTCGATATGAGCAGCTGCTGATGAACATTTCATCTTTCGGCTCAGGAGCGGAGATCTCTTCTGGACGTACCGAGTTTTAAATGGCTTCGCCAACAGTGAATGAGAAACTTTTGTATACCTATACCTTACAAATAAAGGGTGTTTTTGGCGCTCTTGTTCCTCGGAACAGAGCGTTTATAAATTTGCTCAAATTTCTGTAATGTTCGAATTTTTGGCTGAAAATGGTTAAACGTTTTGGTTCAACTCACTGATCAAGAATCCATGGTCAAAATCGAATATGTCCACCGGCCATTATCACGATAACTCTCGAACGGGATGAGATAGACAGTTGAAATTTTCAGAGTAGGTTTGGGAGATAAATATCTCGGTTAAGTTATCCTAGTGGTTTCAAAATAACGGAAAATGGCTCCTTTTTACTTTTTATATGCGGTTTCATCATAAGTTCCTTTTATATCATTGTCAACTCTTACAAACTGATACTTTCGGAGATATATTTTTCAATTTTTCAATAATTAATCATAATTTCAGGATTTTATAGAATGCTCTAATCATAATTTGCTGATGTATGTAAATTCAACATATGAGGTCTGAGACCTACGTTTTGTATATACCTTCTTATGATGCAGTTCTATCATAAGAATGCATTGATATCATTCCCAACACTTACGTTTCACAAAGCTTTGACAGCTCTTCATTGTCAAATCAGTGTGATTCTATGTCAACTTCCAGCTCAGTTTTGATGCAACCACCTAATTAAATCCACAATCAAGCTAATCCTAGATTCGTGAAACCCACCATGAGAAACCAATACTTTCGGAGATATGATTTGTCAAAGTTTGAATAATTACTCGCCAGTAGTTTGACAAGAGCGCCAAGGCCCCTGTTTTGGGGAACATCGCGTTATCATTTTGACCAAATGTCTGTAATTTTCGATTTCGAAAATGGCCTCAAACGATTGGGTACAACTACTTGGTCAAACCTGGAATTCGAGGTCAAACTTCACCAATGAAACTTGGTGAGTAGTTGCAGAATATAGACTTACAGATGTATGTGGAATTTTGTGAGAATCGTGTTACTATAAAATTAATAAAAAATTATCAAGAAATATTATTCATCTCACGATAACTTGAAAATGGAAAGAAATAGTGACTCGCAATTTTCAGAGTAGGTTGAGCATCCGAATTCATCATTTGAGTTCGTTATTAGGCATAATCGGTCAAACAGTTCTGGAGTTATACCTATCTGAAATTTGGTGTTTATTTCCTCCTTAACCCGAAAAATATGAAACCAATCCAATTCAAACATGGCAATTAGTTGTAGAATGCCAACGCGCAAATTTTTACGAAAATTCGTGAGGACCGTATCACTAGAAAATGTTTAAAAAATCATTGAAAATCTTTCAAAAATATTCTATATCTCAGAAACTATCCGTCTGATATCACTGAAATTTTGCGGAAGGCTTCAAAACCTTACTACACAGCCAAGATCCAAATTTGAATATGATCGGATATATATTGTTGGAGGTCTGAGCAGCATTGAGTGAGTTCAGTAGCTGGATGGGCGACTGTTGGTTTCAGAGTTATACCAAACGGTTTCAGAGTTATACCCATCTGGAGTATTGTTTTCTAGATAACTCAAAGAATATAGAGCCAATCGAATTGAAACTCGGTAACTAGTTTTTTTTAGCCAATTCTATGCCATTTAATTTCAAAAGAATTTCTGGCATGTGACCACCACGACTTATCTGCCTGAAAGCCAATTGACAGGACTCTTTCTTGAAATAATGTTTTCCCCACATTGTCCATCCCTCAATAAGTCGATGGTTCCGTTGGTTGGGTGACACGAAGCCCCATCCCTTGGTACCATAGGTGCTCGATGTTCAACTTTTGGAAACAAATGATGTATCCATTACAGCACGAATAACCTGCTTAGAAGTACGATTATGTCGACCATTAAATGGACGAAAATCTCTATAAATTTCGTGAACTGAATTCTGTTTTTGAAAATAAATTTCCTACGGTTTTGGCCCCGGCTGACGCCTCGTTCGGCAATTTCCATTGTCTTCCGGGAATGTCTCATCACTCAATTCTTGTTGTACATATTTACGATGGAACTTTAACTGATAACAGGAGATAACTCAAGGATGTGTTTTTTTATAATTCGGAGACTTACTTTTACGAAATAGTTATTCAGAGATATTAACACAAAGAATTGAGCCGCTCGTGGAGAACAATATTCAGAACTTATGGTTCCAGCAAGATGACGCAGCTCCACATGGCTGGCAAATAGTGGTCCTCATTCCTGGCCACCACGTTCTCCCGATTTAACGCCCTCAAATTACTATGTTTGGGGAAATACATTCACAAATTAAAACACCTTTTCAGATCACTTCCTGCTGATGATAATAGGATAGCCACGCATGTAGCATTTCTGAGACGTGAGAAAATATGCCTTGACATTGACACATGTTTTTGTGAATACCCTATAAATTTTTTTCGTCAAAATCAGAATGAAAAACGCAGAACATGCCTTCGATAACAGTTTTCAATTTCACCCTTCTAACTTCTAGTATCGAAGACCATCTTTCTGATCATCTCGAATAGAGAATATTCGTCTAAGAGCTCAAATAACTCTGGAAAGCAACGGGATATCAGTCATATGATCAAAGTCACATTAAAATTTGATGAAGAATTCAAGAATGTTATAATTCATTGAAAATGCCATTTGAAAGGACGAAGTTGATAGAGAGAAGTGCAAAAACATGAAAATATTTTACATTTTCTCGTCATTCCGGATAACAGAATGAAAATGAATGTCATGAAAATATCTTGAGTAGTTATCCGTATAATTTTGGGTGAGGTTAAGACGGATCTCAAACCCTCGAATAAAAAGTTGCAGATATCTGCAGGCATCAGTAAGTCAAATGTAACCGTTAGAGAATAATTTCTGCTAAAATGGGCCAAATACAGACATTTGGACAAAATGGGAGCACCCTATTACCTTACTTCCTCGTTTTCCAAAAAATTACATAATTCATAAAATAATTGGCAAACAAGATCAAGACCCTCATCTTGTAGGTAACGTCACTTGACGTAGATAAAGAATCCGTCTTTGAGATTATTTACAATGTTTACACCTTAAACCATCCTTTATCATCGTAAACAAAACTAGAGCCCTTATCTCCAAACCATATTGTCTGTAATTTGTTCAGATGGTCCGACCAAATTCTACCTTCGTTGTTCACTAAGTGCAAGAATGACAATATTCTTATCGACACATTTTGCTTTATCAGTCAACACGTTTCAAGATCACGATGGGCAAAATAGAATAAATAATTTATTGACTATTGACCTGAGCGATATTTATTCGAATATGTAGGCATGTTATTTCTTGTTGATTTCTATTGTTGGGTTAGCTTAGTAGATTTCTGAGAACTGTAGATATCTGAAAAACTGAAGTGTACATAAATTTCAGGAATGATTCATATACACAGTCATATACACAGATTTCATATCTTTTGATCAAGCTTTTAGTCATCAACTACATAGTTGGAAAAGCACTGAGGTTAGGGGTTTTGGTGCGGTTGTTCGAATTTATAGCCAGATCAGTCACCCATCCAGGTACTGAACTCGCCAAAGAGCTTGGCTTTCAGGAAAAAAATCTCAATATACTCCCAACACTATTGATCCGATCGAGTTTAAATCTAGAACTTGGATGTAAAATAAGGCTCTTGCAAAATTTCAGCTATATCTGAACTGTGATATGAGTCAAAAAATATGAAGAAAATTATATGAAATCATTGAAAACGTGAATCGAAACCATTCGAAAATTTCTTTCAAAAATCAAGTTCCCATAGTAATTGTCTCGAACCGCTCTGTTTATCTGGAATGTCCTATTTTGCAAAATTCTTAATAAACGCAATTGTGAAAAGGGTGTGTAACCCAATATTTGTAGCGATTCCCATGTATAAAGTTGCACAGGAGGTTGCTTCTTTTGTCAAACAGGTAGTCATTCATATGAGAGTAAAGAGAGAAGGGAATATACACTTATGGCATGTTCGGTAAGTTCTCGACTTGAAGAATTCTTTGTTTCGATTCTATGGGAAGGAAGTGAACAGGTTGAGTAGGGAAGTAGATTTTACAGGGTGGGAACACGAAGTTTTGATAGAGTATCTCAATTCGGTATAGTTAATGAGAGGGATTTTTTTAACGAATGCAATTGATATCTTTACTTCTTGATGATTATTTGAAATATTTCATATCAACTTTTTCTCAATTCCTGTATTGTTATTATCAACTGCTCATCTCAATAAAAAACATTCCAGTGATTCTAACACAAATCTGAAACCGTAAAACTTCGAAAGATTTATAATAATCGAAACATCCCAAGAAACAAAAATTTATAGAAGCACTCACGTGATGTCAGAAGAAATTGGATGATCAATATATCACAATATGATTTTTAACACCATACACTACTGATATTTATGGTCAGATCTACGATATTTCAAGGAAACAAAATTTTAAATGGGCATATTTTGGAAATTGTTCGAAATATGTATAATAACAGCATTCCAAGTACATTACTATTCGATGTAAATTTATAGATTTATGATTAGTGAATCTGCCAAATACTCTAAGATCTGAAGGGAGGTCGTCCTGCACCCATCTGTTTACTAGTTGAATAGACTAGATGAATAGACAAATATAACTGCAATGAAATCTACAGTTACAATACACGAGTCAAAGAAATGTTCACACTACAATATTCAAAACTGAAGAAAACACAACAGGGTTTAAACTATACTTGCCTAAAGTTATAATATACTACTTTAATATCTAAAGAAGTTGAGTGCGGTTGGGTTCCATAAGATATAAATAATACAGACCGTATCGAATTGAAGCTTGGTAACTAGTTGTAGAATATTGACATAAAGACGTGTGTGAAATTTTGTGAGAACAGTACCACTAGAAAAGTTTAAAAAAATTGGTTCTAGCACTGACGTGAAATTAGGATCTTTTGGGCGGATGTTCCATTGTCAAATATAGGGAATGGACAATAGAACCTACGCGCAAAAATTCCTGACTTTACGTCAGTGCCTATTGTATTAAAACTTGAGAGTTCCATTTATTGTTGTCAGCGGTTTTACAAATTCGGTTGATGTTGTATGTTGTTCTACAGTATGTTAATTATTATTGTGTTCCTTTGATTATTTTTAACCTCAAGAAGGCAAAATAAATTACCGAAACTTTTTCATGGATTGATGAGTTGTTTTATTTGTGGTACCTTTAATCGATACCTGATTAGTTCTAAAAAATTATTTTTTACATGTTCCAGTTCCTCAACATACATACACATATATACCTTTTCCAAGTTCAATTTCGGAAAAAGTAAAAGCAATTTCGGAAAAAGTAAAAGCAATTTCGGAAAAAGTAAAAGCAATTTCGGAAATTGTACTGAGTGAATCTCAATATTTTGTCCGAAATTAGAATCACTTTTTCCGAAATTGGTTTTACCTTTTCCAAAATTGAACTTGAAAAGGTATAGTGTAGAGACTCAAATTTGTTTCGCCCGAAATCTAGACAAAATATCGTTCTTCATGGATATTACATAATGATACAATACATATCATTATTTCTGAGTGAAATTCCTCACCATTCATTCCACAGCAAAAATTTCTCTTGACATAAATAACAGGTTGACATTAAAACGTCTATAGGCACATATATTTCGAAAAGAAATTCCCTATGGACAGTAACTGTTATTTAATGCCAGGTGTAAAAGTGCAGTACAACATTGTACTAAAAAATAATAAACCTTGCATAAAATTCACAGATAGGTGTTTTTGATATATCAAAGTACCTTCTGAACTGGCACTGATATCATTTACCTGCTGTTCCGTACTGACTAATTAAAATTATAGCAGTTAAATTGTAATCAACGTCAATTTTTACGTACTAATAAGAAGTGATGGTACCGAAAATGGGGTCGCGTATAGAGTTTTATAGCTCGGACGTTCGCAGGGTCTTCGTTTCACCTTCCTCAGATTTCAGTCTTTTGAGGTGCGAGACCTCCCAAATTATCGTTATATTGCGTGTTAAAATATCGACAAGACATCATTTCATGGAGGATCTGCAGGAAGAGTGATAGTAAGCAAGAAGTTTATGGAATAAATATCTTACAAGATGTTCCAATATTGATTATGGTTAGAGGTTAATCGAGAAAAATTTTGGAATTTAATAGAAAAATATCTATAAAATAAAAAAATTTGAAATTGATTTTGCGTTTGAAGCAGAATTTGCTCGATAAACAGGATACTTTGGAAGGTGCATTCATCATTGAAATTGAATGTTTTTGGAGCTCTTGTTCCTCGGAACAGAGTTCTTATCAAATTGCCCAAATGTCCTTAAACGATTTGGTTCGACTCACTGATCAAGAATCCGTGTTCAAAATCGATTCTGTCCGATAACATGATAACTCTCGAACGGAATGAGCTAGACAATTGAAATTTTCAGAGTAGGTTTGGGAGATAAATATCTCGGTTAAATTTGTTATTGGGTGGTTTCGGAATTAGGAGAACCATATTTTTTACATTACAAATTTCAAATTCAATTTAATTTCATCATAAGAATCCATTGATATCATTCTCAACTTTAACGAACTAATACTTTCGGAGATATGATTCTTAAAAATGTCAACAATTATTATGTGATTTCAGAGAATCCTCTACTTATAATTTGCTGAAATATGTAAATCCAACATATGAGGTGAGTCATAGACCTACCTTGAATGTAATTTTTTATAATGCAGTTCCATCATAAGAATCCATTGATATCATTCCCAACTCTTACGGTGTGTTTCACGAAGCTTTGACAGCTTTTAATTGTGAAATCAGTGTGATTCTATGTCAATGTCCAGTTCATTTTTGATGCAACCACTGAATTAAATCTACAATTAAGCTAATCGAAGCTTCGTTGAACCCTCTATGAGAAACCAATAGGTACTTCCGGAGATATGATTTGTCAAAGTTTGAATAATTACTCGCAAGTAGTTTGACAAGAGCGCCAAAGTCCCTGTCCACAGAGCCTTGCTACTTTTTTCCGAGTTACTCACCCACAATCCGAAAAAAATCTCAAAAATGTTCAAACAATAATGTCGATTAGCATGGAAAATTCGAACTTTTCGTATGAAACGATCTAAGTAAACTTGTTTGAAATTACAATTTAGATCAATGTGCAAAAATTCAGGTCGGCAAACGATGAACTCTTTTTTTTCTTTTTTTGCTTATAACTTTTAAAAATTAAATAATTACCTAACGGAATTTTTTTGTGGCTAGAACTTATTAGTGTCCCCATGGATGATTGTGATTAGGAAATTTTGTTTGAACTTGGTTGCTCCTATTCCTATTCGTATTTTCATCATTAAAATCTTCACTTCAATTTCACATTCAATTCACATCTGAGGGACGCAAGAATGCAAATCTTGCAGCAAAATGCCAATTTATAGCTAAATTTTGTATTGAAATATAGTTTTGTCACCAAGAATATCCATCGTTAGTTCCATTTCAGCATCAGTTAATTATTTTCCATGTTCACAGATTTGTGAAAATTCGAAGTTCCATTAAAAATTGTCGAAACACCATATTTATGCTGACACTAATATTTTCTGATTCCAAAAACAATTCGGTTAGGAAATTATTCAATTTTCAAAAGAGTTATGAGCAAACAAAAAATATACTTCATGATTTTCCGATCTGAATTTTTTCACATTGCTCTAAATTACAATTTCAAGCATTTCCTACAAAAAGTTCGAATTTTCCGAGATAATCACATTTTATGGTCTTTTCCGCTCAAACTGGAAGTAGCAGTTGGTCGAGATTTTTTGTAAAATATAAAATTCTGAAATATTAAGAGAATAGAAAAGACCCGTTTGGTATGGAGTTATGGGGAAGCACTGTATATAAATCAGAGTTCAGTTCGAGAAACTTACATAGAGCTCTTCGTCCAATTTACGGTCGAAATAATAATCGATTAGAGCAAGCTATTCGTGTAGTAGTACACATTTTGTTTCCGAAGATTCAATAGTTGAACGTCGAGAACCTATGGTTCCAACAGTATGAGACCAACATCAAACGAAATCATAGATTTATAAACGGGACAAGTTGGTGAAAACATTATTTCAATAAATGGTCCTGTCAATTGTTCTCCAAGATCTTGTGAGTTAACGCCACCAGATTAATTTCTCTGGTGGCATGTTGAATCCATGGTTTATGCCAGCGGTTCCCAACCTGGAGGCAATTACCCTTCAAGGGGTGAAACGGGATTTTCTAAGGAGTAAAGACAAGAGTAATTTTTAGTTTTATTGTAACGTGGCCGAAAATACTGTGTCGTGACTGACGACAAAATATGATTGTTGGATACAATTATAGTAATTTCGGTAGGGAGGGTGGGGTAATTTCTAATATATAATCGGATTAATGGGTAATGGGCTCAAAAAGGTTGGGATCCGCTGGTTTGTGCTGATGAATCAGCGACTCTGGAAGCATTGAAGAATACTATTATGCGAGCCATCGATGAAATATGGCGACAGTTATTTAGACCAATAACGAACTTAACCGAGATATTTATCTCCAAAACCTACTCTAAAAATTGAACTGTCTAACTCATTCCGTTCGAGTGTTATCGTGTTAACGGCCAGCCGTCCGGACAGAATCGATTTTGACCACGGATTCTTAATCAGTGAGTCGAACCAAATCAATTAAGACCATTTTCGTTCAGTTTGAGTTTTAATTTCGTTTTTTTTATTATATAAGATCATGTCATGTGTACCATTGCCATACGCTAAATAAATAAATAAATTCGTCAAAAAATTCGAAAATTACAGACATTTGGGCAAATTGATAAGCACTCTGTTCCGAAGAACAAGAGCGCAAAAAGTGTTAAAAATTGGACTTATTGGATGCGCTTCATATCAATGCCAGAACTTGAAAAACATGATAAACAAATTTTCTAAGATGTCGGGAGCTTTTGCGCGCATTTTTTAGTGCCTATTCACGCCTCACACACCCTCACAAAATACTGCATAAAGTTTAGAATGAATATAGGAAGCGTTAACACGTGGAAAAATGCATTGGACATCAATTGAATTCGAATTTTAAAATGAATTAATCCCAAGAATACAATACCTATCGAGCTGAAATCCGGTGATCTATTTTAACATGGCTGCTTGAAGGTTTGTCCGGAATTTCAGCGGAATCTGAGAGATGTTTGGAGAAAATTTCTTATTTTTTTTAGTCCTCAGATCCTTACGAAATTTCGTACAAATTTTCGGGTCAGCATTCTAAAACTAACTACCAATTTGATTGGATATGTATTTCTTGGGTTATTGAGAAAATATCAACAAAACTACAGGTGTGTAGAACCACGAAACAGTTTGGCTGATCATGCCCATTAACGAACTTAACTGTCGTATTTGGAGGCGCAACCTACCCTGAAAATAACAGACAGAATCGAATTTGATCTGGAATTCTTCATAAGTAAATCAAACCTAATCGTTTTAAACCATTTTCGGCAAAAAAATCGAAAATTACAGATTTGGGCAAACTGATAGCACGCTCTGTCCCCTAAAATATGCTCGCAAAAATATTCCATCAATTTTCAGAAGTTATATTTCAATTTGAAGGTCTGAAGCTCCTAAAAAACACCTTATATTGTTCACATAGCTAGGCATGTATCTGAATCAATTTGCTTCTACATTATTGACGAAATTTAATCAATGATCAATATAAACAAAAATGTAAACCAATATGGACCACATCTCTCCGAACAGAATAATTTATTCTTCTTTTAGTCGTTACCGTAGGTAATTGGTTGAACCTTGAACTCCTGAAATCCAGCCCTGTTCATCTCGTTAGTACCGTTTAAAATTCTCATACAAGGGTTCACGTTACAAAAGGTAAGGCACAAGAAATTGGTGTACCTGCAGTGTTACACCTGGTAATGTACTTCATCGGTTTCTTATCGGTTTTTTACGGCCGAAAACGTTTCCGAAATATTTTAATTTGGTTGATGAATATGCAGCCTTGGAGGTTCGTGTCTGATTATGGCGTTAAATTATGCAGATGATCTTATACCTCTCGGTAGTTATCAATAATTATAGAATTTATGGATCGAGGGGTGTTGGTTTTAAAATGACGATGGGCTATTCTGAATATTCTAGAATCTTATAATTCGCATTCAATACCCACTGCAATATGCTTTTTTTGGGTTTATCATTTCCAATAATTATTGAAGGAAAGAAAACAACTTAGCTCAAGTTCAATAATATAATAACCTAGAGTATGTGATTGACATTTTTACAGGGTGTCCCGATAAACGTAAACTTTAAACTGACGTCATTCAGGTGGACTCATATGGTGGGATTTTAATTGGGTGAAGTCCTTAGTTTCGGAAATACAGGGTGATTTTCAATCAACTGACAAATTTGAAAGTTTGCAGTTATATCACTCTTTCGTTTGAAATTTCTGAAATTGAAAAAATCAGGACCGGAGTAGGATCAACTTGGTCTCATTTTGGCCTTGTACGTGAACACTGAAAAATTTCCTTTATGAGCGTAGAAGAGTAATTGACCAATAGATATTGCTTAGCATTATCACATATGGGATAAATAAATTTTATTTTTAATATTTGATTTTGACTCCCTTTTTTCGAATAGGTAAAAATTTTATTTCCTATGAATATATAGGAAATGATAGGAATGAGATGTGCAATTCTTCATGACAAACTTGAAAAATGGCAAGATAATCTTAGGTAGGTACTATGTTGTTTCCGACAGTCCTCAGGAGAGTCGAAAAAAAGTTCAATGAAGTCATATAATCATGAAATAATAACAAAATATGAAACGCAAAAATCAAGTTACAGAATAGGAGAAGAATAAATTGATTCGCCCTATTGAAATTCAGTTAAAATTATGTCAAGCAGTTGTTCGAAATGGTAGTCCTTGGCTTCTATGAATTTTTCTTGGAGAATTCTCAGATGTGATTTAGCGATCCGAATCATATCGTCATCTTAAAATATTTATTTTACGTATTTAAGGAATCCATGTTGAAGAAAGAAATGCCCATCAATATTTTAAAATTTCAGCTAATTTTGTAATTAAATGGAGTTTTTACATATCGCTACACTCACGGGGAGAAAGGGTTTTTTTGCTGAGGTTTTTTCCTAAGCTCTTGTACCATACATCGAATTGTATAGTATCCCGTTACAATAAGCTCTGCTTACACATATAAAGCTCTCAAACAAAAGAATATATCGTCGGCGATACCGCAAAACCAAGTAACTGATAAAAATTTAAAAATGAGATTTCGGCGGTAATTATTTAATTGTATTTGTAAGGACAGGTGTGCAAATTATTTTCAAAGAGTATTCAGACCCTGAGATAATCAATATCAAGTGATTTGTAACTATTTTGAATTTAAACTAATTCATCAATCCAAAATTATGAAGTTTTTAGTGCCTTCTGAAAATGTTGGTTTTTGCAGTTACTTGGTTTTGCGGTGTCGCCGACGATATATAAAGGTTGAGTCTTTGAGTTGTACATTAGATTTAACCATAGATTCCTGTCATCAAATAAAACACTTTTTTCATTTACCATTTTTCCATATTCAGCAAAATAACAATGATACAGGTTGTTGAAATTTGAAAAAAAATCAGGTTTTCTTTTGTAGCTTTGGCATGGTTATTCAAAATTGAATGAATTTTGATATGAAGTTTTCTATAACTGAGACACATGATCTCCCATTAACAGTTTTTCCCTACTGGTTTCCTCATTATAGACTTGCGAATTCCTAAGACTATGAGAAATTAGCATAATGAAAGCAGATGGAAATTATCTTGAGTCATTTTTGAAATACTCTATCCTTTTAGAACATTAAACTATTCTTCATAATTTCTCCTAAAACGTACTGTTTTCGAGATATTCTTCATTGAATGTCATAAAATATGAAAAAAAAAATTACCTGCATTTATCAATCCGAACCTGGACTATAATCACATATGATCTGCTCAAATAAAAGCATTGACTGAGCATTAATTTCAAACTTAACACTTATAGAAATTCAATTTAATCCCGCTTGTTTACAAATTGATTGGTTATAACTACCATCTTAACACGTGATAAGTTAATAACAACTTATTTAAAAAGCTTGATTCGCAGGGTAGTTATCTTTTGCGAAATATATGAATAGGTTTACCATGATCTGTATTCATCTATGAATGTATCTCTATGTATCCCCAATAGTGAATAAAGAGACTTTTGAATTGTCTGTTATTCATGTCATCTAAATATTTATTTTTATACTGCTTCGATTCTGCACAATCATTCTAAGGAGTTCTCTCATATATGGAACATAATTTCATCTTCTTAATTTTCTAGAAATATAACTCACGACACTTCTTATTATTTTATTCGAACTACATAATTGAATCATATAAGTTTGTAGTAGGTATATTAGTATGCGTAAAGGAAATATCAATTATAAGTATGATTCCACCTATTCATCTCAATTATTATTAACGAGAAATTCATAATCTGGATCTACGGAATCACAACGATATATTCTATGGCTAACCTAATATTCTAATAAATATTACATTTCTTTGTCTGCTTCTGAAACAGTATAATAAAATATTATTATACTGTGTCTATAGAAGGTCGTCACTTGCATAGACAACATAATAATCACAGATTCTTCTACTCGATTCAGTAGAGAAGAGGTTGTTATAATAATTATTGTTGTTAGTTGGATATTAATATTATAATCATTTATGTGATGCGAATTAAAATACGTTTTGAATGTGAAAATAAGCGAAGAAGATATTGTGTATAATCAATGAAAATCAAGTTGGGGTCAGTGTTTTAATATTCAGGAAGTTTCTTTCTTCAAAAATGCAGCATAAAGATGATTTAAAACCATTTCATAAGACTTCAGTGGGTAAATAAGATTTCTCAGACAATTTCGAGCATCAAATGATAAAGCTTTCATATAATTATGCGATATTGAATCCAGCAAGTTTTTCTGTGTTCAACAGTTCAAAACAGTTCAGGGGTGGCTTTACACATTGTAAAATCTTTAAACGCTTATAACTTTTTACCTGAGCCGAATCTGGAAAAATGGTAACTGAAAAAGGTTTCATTTGATGAGAGAAATCCATGGTTAAAATTAATGTACAACTTAAAGACTCACTCTGTACTTAATCTTAAAATATTATCGCCAGGTTCTAATCGTTGTATATGTTGAATGTGAAACGGGTGCAAACTTTAATTCTTAATGCACCTTGGTTTTCGGCAAATGTAATAGTACGCTTATTCTTCGTATACATATTGAAGGTTGCGCATGGACCAATTCAAGTACTGCATCACTTATTTCCAAATTTCTTTGGCGATCTTTCATCCTATTGGGTACTCTTCCATATTGCGCTATGCAACTCGATACAAAAGAAATCCTGAATCCTGAAATTGATGATTGGGAACTCTACGCCCTGGATATCTGCGACAATATTCTCTAACAATGGCTCGACAATTTCCCCGGTACACATCATACAAACAACATAATATCAACATACTCTCTAGTAGGCATTTTAATAATTCCACGACATTTTGATAATCAACTAATTCTTAAATTTATCTTATATTTCTTATTTTAATTGTCAAAAAGGTTTAGACCATAGAAAATAAATCACATAGAACAAGGCCGGAAATTCTCTCTGAATTCATATTCTTAATTCATAATCTGAATTCTGGAAGCTTGCAAAATCTAGAAATTAATACTCTGAAATAATCAGAATATGTGAGGAGAATAGTAAGTTAGTATACTCCATTCACATTTATAAAGTCTCCCGGTTGGCCATGAAAATTTGACACATTTCACCATGTATATTTTGAAAATGTTAGGTTATAGTCATTTTCCTGTCAGATAACTACGCAACGTTGTCCTCTCTACATAGAAGTCCTAGTATAATTATTAATTACGTATTTTCACAATGTGAATTTACTTCGGAAAAATAATGAATTTGAGAATATATCATGTGAATTCAATAATTCCACAGTCCTGGCGACTGTAGAAGAAAACTTTTCCTCTGTTGTTACTGGAAATATTTAACGTATATAAACTGGTTGGAAGATTCAATTATGCTATTTTCTTGTATGGAAATCAAGAATCAAGTGTTGGAATTGTATTGAAAAATAATGGATAGAGTAGTCCGTTACTTTTGTGATAGTTCATTTGAAAAAATAATGAAAGTACCTGAATAACCCGGAAGGAAAACTTCTAAACGAACAGTTGTACCTATGGAATTCCCCACTTTTCGAAATTCTCAAGAAATAAGCCTACAGAAGACATTTAAATACCTTGTTGCACAACTTGAAATACACCAGTTTCGAAATGTAGAAGTACTACGAAACCCGAGTCATTCTTTATACCTTAATAAAATATAGTGATGAAAATAGTCATTTCATTTGAGGGTTCAACATGTCAGAATGAAGTTTACCTATTGCAGATTGCAAGAGTTCTTTATTATATTCGAAGATAATGGTCTGTGATAATATCTTGTTATGATTATGTTGAGAGTGGAAATTGGCAACGTCGCGGCGGAATGTTTTGACCTTGATGATATTCCAGCAGTGCCAACCTGCCTGTGTTTTAGTAACAAAAACTTGATAGACCTAAATCATGGCCAACCGGGAGACTTTATAAAAGTGAATGCAGTATATGTAAGTCCATGTTTTCTGAATTAATAATATGAATTAAGAGTATGAATTCAGAGAGACATTCTGGCTGTATAAGGCCGGCCTAAACACAGATTAATCTGTGGCCTAAGGCAGAAAGATTCTCAATGTAAATTATCAGTTAATGTATGTATGGTTGCTATGATAAACGAACATTTGATATGGCCTCATTTTTTCGACGGTCTCTTGATAAGTGAGGCTTATCTTGACTTTTTACAAAACATTTTACCAAGCATGCTTATTGCATGCATTATTTTGTAGCTTTCACATACTTTTTCCGAATAAATTGAATGTTGGAGTGAAGTAACCATATAACTATGGTATATATTCTCCAAATATCAGTTTGTTTCTACTTACAATGTAGTTGAAAATTGATGACATGCAGAAACTTTGAAGTCTGATATCTCGGAAACTGCCAAAAATCAAAAAATTTTATTCTACATTTTTTATCAAATATATCAGCCTGCATACGTTCCTTAATTTTTTCGCCTCGAGTTATGAATCACCCTGTATATCATATTTTCTTTATTAGTAAACAAGAGCAGCTGGGTTATATCTTTGTTCAATAAAAGAGCATTTGATGCGAACCAATTCCGAGCGTCCGACGGTGATTAGATTTTTAACTTGAGTGTTTCTCTGCAACCTGAACTATTTATAAAAGTGGCGTCGCCTGCAAAGCTGTAGAGTTGGTTAGTTTCCAAGCAACGTTTTAATCATTCGAAGAAAATAAATAACATCTGACCCAGAACGGAACCCTGTGGTACCCCACTAGTGATCTCCCTCAAATCAGACACTGAATCATTCGACTACACCATCTGAAAACCTCTTTCTTAAGTAGGATGCAAACATATTAAGAGACGTCCCTCTTATATCGTAGAATTCGAGTCGATGTCTTCACCTGTTTATTTAGTTCTTTCTCTGCTTATATGAAAAACAGCCCACTTGTCCAAACTGAATGGCATTCCTATTGCTGAGGTGCCAACGATATTCAGTAGTTGTTGTAGTGCTGCCTTGGAAGAAGCGTACAGTTTTAAGTCGTCTTATTTTTTTTTATTGCTCAAGAGGAAAACCTTTTATAGGCCCGCCCTGGGAGGGTCCGCTTCTCTCAGGAGTGTGAGACTCCAGATGTTGATGGTTACTCACTAAAAAACCTCTTGCACGTTCCTTGGAGTAGTTCTTCGTCCTGCCCTTACAGCGTCTCTTAACAAAAGATATGAGCTGCAAGCGGCCTTCATAGTTGATGGGACCTGATGACTCGAAGTGATCCGAGCAACACCGCATCCTGACCATATGCCTTGGATACATGAACCCCAGCTCAAACATTAAATCCTTGTATTTCTCCCTCTTCTGTTCTTCTTTCATCACCACATTATTATCTGCGGGGGAGGAAAATTCGACGACATAATTCCTTGAGTTCTTTGTCCAGCAGAAGTATATCTGGCTTTATGGCGTGGATCTACCGAGTTGTTGGAATCGCATAGTTCCACTAGATGCGAGCTCTGCTATTTTCAACAACTGCTTCAATCTCCAGAGGCACATATGACAGCACTGGTTCCTTGTCTATACCATAAACCTCTATCAGGTGGAAGTAGAGAATTCGGAGTGCCGCATTGTGTCTTTCCACATATCCTGATGGAGCATGGACTCTGCAAGCAGACATAATGTGCATAATAGTTTCTTGCTGGCTGTGGCATGCTCTGCATGTTTTGGGGGTGTTCACTTTCATGATGTTCTTTTTATACCATCTGGTATTTATAACCCCATCTTGACAAGCTATAACAAATCCCTCCGTTTCCGACTTGAGTCCAGCGGACTTCAAAAATGCGAAGAATAATTCTTCCGACAGGCCCTGATCTAAATCCTCCTGAAGTATATGAAGTGCAGGTGTTTACTCATGTGATCTTCGAGTAGTTTCTTCAGTTGTGCCTGCTGTATCTCTCTGCCAACTCTTCTTTGGTCTGTTGGCTGTTGATAGCTGTTCCTGCTAGCTCATGATCGATGTATATGCCGGTTATACTGAGCTTCTCCAAAGCTCTCTGACCAGCCCTAAATAGGAAAGCTCCTTGATTCCTGATTTCATGCTGAGCCACCATTTTCAGAAGCGGGTCTTCGCTTCTCATGTCCTTATTGCCATTTCCAAAGTTTATTGATGGTGTTGGTATTCCATACTTTGCAAACCTCTGCCTCCCTGCGTTCTTGGAAGGTATATCCTTTGAATCGAACAGTTAGGATGCAGGCTACGATTCATGTTAATCACTTTACGAGTGGTTCTATCTAGCTCGAGAATTTCATTCACTGTCCAGTTAACTATCCCGAATGAGTAGGTGATTATGGTACTGCCAAGCTGTTCGTAGCAGATACTTTATTTTTCCCGGACAGCTGTGATCTCCATATATCTCAGATCTTCTTTTTGTAGCTAGCTCATAAGGCGTCCTTGATTTGTGTTGTCTCCAGTGCACCTCGTTGTTTCATCCCAAATATTTGTATGTTTCTTCCTCTTCGAGGTGTCGAATGCTTATTCCCCCTTCTAGGTCGATATCTTCTCCTGTTTCTTCAGTTCTTCCTCTGCTTAGATGAAAAACGCATTTATCCAAACCGAATGACATTCATATTGCTGAGGTGTATTCGGCAACAATATTCAGTAGTTGTTGTAGTGCTGCCTGGGAAGAAGCGTACAGTTTTAAGTCGTCCATGTAGAGTAGATGGGAGATCAGATGTTCTCTTCTGCCTGGTGGCCCGGCCTTGTACCCTATTCTGCTTGCCCTCAACTCAGTTGTTAATGGTAGAAGTGTTATGCAGAACAATAACGGGCTTAGCGAGTCTCCTTGAAATACGCCTCGCCTGTATCTCACCCATCCAGACTCAAGACGAACTCCTCTCAACCCCAGATGGTCCAGCGTATGAAGAAGATAATTATGTGGGACTAGGTCAAATGCCCTAGAAAATTCTAGGTATATCACATCGACTGGAATGTTTTCATCCCACACCTTAGTCCAATCGCTGAGACAATAAATTAAGTTAGTATGAGGTTTGTATCCTGGTGATGGATGATTCCCAATGAGAAGAATAATAATCAATAGTTGGTGCTTTACCAATTATACACGATTAGATATCGTCTATTGCAGACATTTATTTGTTTCCACTTCACCGTCCAAATGAACCATGACCCTATTGAAACTCTTCTCTCTTTGTTATCTCTGGAATCCGTTCCACATACGTCATAGTGTTCAACAAAAGATATCTACACCAGAAAATGTCCATCTCATTCTCTCGCAATGAACCAGACGAAATGAGCTTACATACACAATCATGTTTGACCCAAAATGGCAGCCATAAACCTTTAAGTAGGTTTATGTACTTCGCTTTGATGACTTTTTGATCCCGAATGCCGAAGATGTAACAGAAAAAGACAAAAAGAACATGCAAATAACCTGGGCGTAATGTTGGTTTCAGTCGCTGTGAAATATTTAAGAATGGCTCGTATTAACGTCCCATATTATTTGTCAGTGAAGATATATTCTTCGTGCATGTACAGTATGGGCAAATTTCGATGTTTCTACTCGTATATGGTAGCAATATGAAACGAATGGCTTTCGCCAACGTTAATTGCGGGGAATAC
Organism: Halyzia sedecimguttata; assembly: GCA_937662695.2. Lineage (NCBI taxonomy): Eukaryota > Metazoa > Arthropoda > Insecta > Coleoptera > Coccinellidae > Halyzia > Halyzia sedecimguttata. The sequence goes on along the minus strand of OW569413.2, from coordinate 65,284,866 downwards.
TTGTAGCCGATAAGTAATTTTTGCTGAATAATTCAGTAATAAACATAGTTCAGGGTTTTAAGACTTTAGATAGTATTTCTATTGTTTCCTATTTCACCCCCTATGATTGTAGTCTCTTAGGCTTCTCACCAATGTTGTTGATTATTGTATAAAGCAGGGGTGGCCAACCTGATGAAACCTTAAAAATTTTAAATGAAACTAACGTGCGTTCAAAAAAATTCGTGGTCAAGTAGGCTATGGAATTTTAAAGGTTAATTTTCTGTGACTGGACGTATTTCTCTACTTGAATCACTCCATGTTACCTAAATGTAAACATTGATGACGTTAACCCCTATATTGCTCTATATCGTAATTATGTATGAAAAAGCACTTTTCCAGAAAAAGTTGATACCAGATTGAATAATGATTTCTTCCTACGTGCAAAAGGAATTTCTTTCATAGAATTTGATTACAGAAGGCTAAACGATTGCTAAGTTTTAACCATACATGATTCTCATATGTCGAAGACCTGAATCTTGACTGAACCGTGTTCGAATATTTTTGATACTGTGAATTATGCAAAAGGGTTTTATTCAATAATGTGAATAAATCACAGTGAGAATCTCAATATGTTTGATTCTCAATAAATGTTGAATTGATGAGACCATTACATCATAAATAGGCATAACTGAACTGAAATAACAGGATTTCATTACAATGGCTCTCAGGATTCAAGGTTCTCTTCAATTAAAGTAGATGCTGGAAATGTCCTACCCTTTGCTCCAAACACTTCTCACTTCTTCTTTTGACGGATTCAAATACATTATTCGAAATGAAAGGTTCATCGTTAATTTGATGAATTTTTGCAATAAAATAGGTATCTCAAAGATAGAATTCTTCAGATGAGGCCATAGGAAAAAGTCACATGGTGTGAGATCACACGATCTTGGTGGAAATTCATGTTCGGCTTATTAGTCGATCATAAAAGAATATTCCTTAGGGTTGCAATGGTTTCTGTAGCTGTGTGTGCTCTGGCTCCATCTTGTTGGAAATTAGAATTGAACCATTCATCGAAAGTCAATTCAGCTACGAACGGCATGATAATTTCTTCTCTATAACAAAATGATGTTAAAGTTCCATCAAAGAAAATAGGCCCCACAATTCGTCTTCGACTGATAGCACACCAAACTGCAATTTTTAGGGAATGAAAGGGTTTCTCAATGTAGAAATTGTCTGGTTTTTGAGTGCTCCACATCCTCATATTTTGAAAGTTGACATATCCCGAGCGATGGAAACAGGCTTCATCGGAATTTTTTTTTTATCCAAGTTATGGAAGAATTGGTTGGGAAACGACTGGCAGAAAGCCACCCTACGAGGGTAATCAACTTCTTAAATTTTTTGAAAGCACGTTAATCTATAGGGTAATAAATTGATGTCTTCTTTCAATATCGTGTGACATGTACCAACGGATAGTCCAGTCTGTTGAGATAAAACTCGAATGGAGGTTCGTGGAGCTTCTGTCATGACATGACATTTTCAACATTGCTGATTAATTCTGGGGTTCTCTTCTTTGGCCTACCACTTCCTTTTTTCTTTGAACACTACCTGTTCCACGGAAAACGCTAACACATCGCGAAACAGTCCAACAAGTGCTTTGGAAATATTGATAATCCACAGCAACATTGGGATACTCGATCCTGAATTCGATTAAATATTTGTCGACAGGATATTTCCACTCGCCTCCTATTCTCTACCCATTTCTGAGGTAAGAGTCAATTATGAAAGCGTCTTGCACATCCGTGAAAACCATTTTCAGAATTCGCTGATGATTTCCGGTTGACCACCCCTGTTATGAACGATACGAGTGCACCGTGACCTATGTTTGTGCCCCTTTCTGGGACTGATCAGGTGTGTTCCAGGCTACAGGTCCCCACCTACTTTTCCTGACGCGCTGTTCAGGTGGACAATGTGCCTATCAATTGTGCCAGCCGGCCGTCAGCACGAATACGCTCGAACGCAATTAGTTAGAGAGTTGAAATTTTCACTGTAGGTTTGGAGTCCAAATGCGCCGGCCAAGTTCGTTGATGGGCAAAATGCACCAAGTGGTTTCATTTATAGCCATCTGAAATTTTGTATGATTTAACTGATTTGTGTCACCCCAAACAGCGCACTGTTTATATTTGACCGAACAGTAAATGAATGTATTCGAATGGGTCTTACGCCACCGCACTGTTTATTTTCAACCCAAAAGTGAAAGTATGTATTTGAATGGGCTCTTAAGCCACCACAGACATAGCACTGTTTATTTTTGACCCAACAGTGAATGTATGTATTTGATTGGAATCCAATCATTTGAGACCATTTTCTGCCAAAGAGTGGATAAGTTTTTTTTGGGCGCATGTTTTTACAGTCGACTTATATTCTTGAAAATATTGGAAATATTATTTCTCTATTTCAGTATCGTAATGAGTCCATTCCAGCACTAAAAACAGTGCTGGAATGAACTCATTCCCGCATTGTTTCTAGTTATATTTTTAGTTTTGTGGTAGTCAGCACTGATATTCGATCATATCAAATTTCAACATACGTCAATTGTCAATATAATATAATCTGGATGTAGTGAAATAATCGTTGAGAGGAAAAGTTTTATTTTCATTAAAAAATAAGGTACTAGATATTTCCTTCTTGCTAATTTTGAATTATTCCTGTTCCTGTTATTAGGGAACTGTTTTAAAAATGATCTCCACGCCCTACGTACGATTGAAATTCCGTAATCTGTCAACTTTCGTAACAGTCTCACCAACTGTCAAGATACAATACAAAAGTCACTAGGATGTATAGTCCGAATTTTTCATTGAATTTCAACAGTATTTTACAAAACTTGATTGAAATAGAGAAAATATCGTCTAATACTCGTTGCAGAAGGCTATTCCAACACTCATGCCCATTCGTGTTTGAATAGGAGCCCATTCTGCAACTTGCAATGAAATTTTCAGGGTAGGTGGCGCATCTCAATACGACGTACAAGTTCGTTAATGGGCGTAATCGGCCCAATGGTTTCCGAGAAATAATTTTGTTTTCAATACCAATCCGATCGAGTTGAAACTTGGTGAGTAACGACGTTTGTGGAAGTTTGTGAGGATTGTATTACTAGAAAATTATTAAAAAATATTATTTATGTCACGATAACCTGAGAACGGAAAGAAATAGCGACTTGAAATTTTCAGGTTAGGCTGCGCATCTGAATTCGTCATTTGAGTTTATTTAGAGGCATAATCGCCCAGACGGTTTCGGAGTTATAAGCACCTGGAATTTGGTTGATATTTCCTCAATAACTCAAAACATACATAACTGCTCCAATTCAAACATTGTTATTAGTTGTAGAATGCTAACGAGAAAATTCTTGCGAAATTACCAGAGGATCGTATGACTACAATTTTTTTTTAAATCATTGAAAAAAATTCTATATATCAGAAACTATTCGTCTAACATCGCTGGAATTTTGCGAGATCATTCAGAACCTAATTCTATTGCCAAGTTCCAAGTTTGAACACAATCGGATATATATTGTTGGAGATCCGAGAAGCCTTGTGTGAGTTCAATAGCTGGATGGGTGACCTCAGTTGCCTCGGTAACTTTCGAACGAAAGGATATAGGGACTTGCAATTTTCAGGGTAGGTTGCGCATCCGAATGGGAGGGTTATATCCACCTGGAATATTATTTCCTCGATAACTCAGAAAATATAGACTCGACCGAAGTGAAGCTTGGTAACTAGTTGTAGAATATCGATATAAAGACGTGTTTACAAATTTGTGAGAACCGTACCCTAGAAAATTTAAAAAAATATATTAAAAAAAAATTGTTTCAAGCAAATATGTGAATTCAGGAGCTTTTGCGAATACATGAGAATGGACAATAGAACATTCTCGCAAAAGCCCCTGACTTCACATCAGTGCTTGAACCAATTTTTAATATATTTTTTTTAATTTTCTAGTCACACGATTCTCACAAAATTTCACAAACATCTTTGTATTAGTATTCTACAACTAGCTACCAAGTTTCAATTCGATCGGATCTGTATTGATTGATGACAAAATTATTACTCGGATTATTACTCGTTGGGCAAATTATTCCCATCAACGAACCTATCCGGCGTATTTGGATAAGCCACCTACCCTGAAAATTCAAGACGCTATCTTTTTCCGTCCTCAAGTTATGGTGCAACGGCAAGACGGACGACCATACAGAATAAAATTTAACCTCAAATTCTTCATCAGTCAGTTGAACCTAATCGTGTGAGACCATTTGCGAAAAATAATCTGAAATTACAGACATTTGGGCAAAATGATAACGCGATGCTCCCCAGAACATACAAGCGAAAATGTTCAGACCGCGAACTTATAAGCGATGTTACAAATTGAAGAATTATCTTTCGGCTAACGAACACAAATTTTCATGTACCTATACTTGAATCTCCAACATAGTAAGATTCGCTCAATTTCCAATCATCCTTCATACCAAGGAGAAATCTGTGTTGGAAATACAGAAACGAGTCGCGTGTAGAGGTATACGGAGCGAAAGTTGAACAATCGCACCCACACTCGGTGGCACAGGTGGACTCCTTCGATGGATCCAGTGATCGCTGGAATATGAAAGAAGTCAATCGATGCGGTAGCGATTCACCAGTGAAATCTATTCTATATGATATCGACTTCCGTTCCGATATTTTATGACCGCTTGGCACGGAATTCGATCGAATGTCTTAGCACGGAATATCAGGAAAATTTGTTCTGTCTTGAGGATTGTTATTTCCTGAATTCGATATGCATTGACGTACGAATTACTCTTGATTTTAGGCGCTCTTTTTCCTCGTTACAGAGTGTTCATTAATTTGCCCAAATGTCTGTAATTTTCGAATTTTTGGCTGAAAATGGTCTCAAACGATTTGGTTCGAACCACTGATCAAGAATTCGTGGTCAAAATCGATTCTGTCCGGCAGGCCGTAGCCACGATAACTCTTGAACGGAATGAGCTAGACAGTTAAGTTCGGTTAACTTCGTTATTGGTTTCGGAGTAACGAAATAAAATTTTTTTTTTAAATTACAAATTTCAAATCCAATAATTTTTCTTAAGATGCAATTTCATCATAAGAATCCATTGATATCATTCTCAACTCTAACAAACTACAGGGTGTCCCAAGTTCGAGTGCCTATTAGACGTTTCTGGAGAACTGGACATATTTGAAATCTGAGAATTGGGATTATGATATTGCTTGCAATTCTCTACAGAGCTAAAATATTTTCGAAGCCCAAGCACTTTCGGTTATAAAGGGAGTGAGAATAAATTTGATGAAAAATTTTTTTTTCAAGTTTTGTATTCCTGGTATGATTAAGTATTCAATGTTGAATACATTTCTATTGAAACCATTGCATTCATTCGAATAGTTTTCAAAATATCGAAAAAAAACGGAAATAAAGTCAAATATGTATAGTCAGTATTATGTTCATTAGTCTTATTTTAAATATCCTGAGCGTAAATCGTTTTTACAACATCGAAGAGGGAGAATGTAGAAAGGTCATGCATTTTTTGAATTTCAGAAATATCATGACAGGGTGTTTCAAATTTTATGTCGAAAATTGTTATCAAAAATTGGCCATAACTTCTGTTTTTCAAATTAGAACCCTATTTTTTGCGCGTATGTTCTGGGGAACATCGCGTTATAGTTTTGCCCAAATGTGAAATTTAATTCTGTGGTGCCGTCCGTTGCCACGATAACTTGAGAACGGAAAGAGCTAGCGACTTGAAATTTTCAGGGTAGGTGGCGCATCCCAATACGAAGGACAAGTCCGTTAATGGGTATCATCGGCCCAATGGTTTCCGAGTAATAATTTCGTTTTCGACCAAAATAAATCCGATCGAATTTAAGCTTGGTGAATAGTTGTAGAATATAGACCTGAGCACGTTTGTGAAATTTTGTGAGAATCGTATCGCTAGAAAATTATTAAAAAATTATTAAAAAATACTTTTGTTGTCACGATAACCTGAGAATGGAAAGAGATAGCGGCTTGAAAATTTGAGGTTAGGTTGTGCACCTGAATGTGACATTTGAGTTTGTTTGTGAGCAGAATCGTCCAAACGGTTTTAGAGTTATAGCCATCTGAAATTTTCTGAAATTTGGTTGTTTTTTGTTCCTCATTAACTCGAAGAATACAAAACCGATTGAATTCAAACATGGTTATTAGTTGTAGAATGCCAACGCGAAAATTCTTGCAAAATTTTGTGAGGATGGTATAACTAGAAAATTAAAAAAAAAATAATTAAAAATCATTGACAAAAAATCTATATATCATAAACTATTCGTCCGGCATGGCTGAAATTTTGGAAGAGCCTTCAGAACCTAACTCTACTGCAGAATTCCAAGTTTGAACACGATAAGATCTATATTGTTGGAGAACCGCGCAGCCTTTTGTGAGTTCGGTAGCGAAGCGGTAGCGCCGGTAGCGGATGCGAATCGTCGTATGATATGTTGTCTATGGTCGTATTTTTGCGAGAACCTTCAAAAATAAAAATATGAATGTCATGATGACATATCTTTTACGCGTATGTTATGGGAAAATCGTGTTATTTCATCACAAATCTATGGGATATGATAGCCCTACATTAGTGGTCAGACCTGGTTTTGAAAGAGATCCTCCTTAGGAGGAGGCAACTAAATATTGAAGGGATTTCTATGAACAAGAGTGAATATCTTTGAGAAATAGAGAAGACGATACTTCTTCAAAAGATCCATGTGCCTTCAGAGGAGTATATTTGTGAGAGGGGACTTTTGAAAGGTTATGTATTATTTTTAATATGATATCGCTGAAATTTTGTTGAAGGCTTCTGATCTTGTAAGGTGAGAGGCTCATTTGTGGATATTAAACCTCGTGATGGGTAGAGAGGAATTTTAGGCCAGTTTTTCTATCACTAATGAGAATATATCTTTATGTTTCACCTCATCACCTTTAGATCTATTAATGGACATTTATTGGTTAAGAATAAGTAATTGAATATTACTTTGAATTGAATTTCATTCAATATGTTAGTAACTAAACTTATAATTTTCTTTACTTTGATTATTTAAATATGACATTAATTCCAGTAATATTTTTCAAGAATAATTATGTATTCTTCTCCTGAAGAAGAATTGAAGGTAGACAATAATGTGTTAATTTTTTCATCATTGCTTTCTATCCTGACTTCACGAAAAAAAAATTGGTTCAAGCACTGACGTGAAGTCAGGAGCTTTTGAGCGTATGTTCTATTGTCCATTCTCCAGTATTGGACACTCTTAATCGAATTCACCATGGTAAATTCGATTAAGAGTGTTCAATACAGGAGAATGGACAATTGAACATACGCGCAAAAGCTCCTGAATTCACGAAAAAAAATTGGTTCAAGCACTGACGTGAAGTCAGGAGCTTTTGCGCGTATGTTCAATTGTCCATTATCCTGTATTGAACACTCTTAATCGAATTTACCATGGTGAATTCGATTAAGAGTGTCCAATACAGGAGAATGGACAATAGAACATACGCGCAAAAGCTCCTGACTTCACGTCAGTGCTTGAACCAATTTTTATGATTGCGTTGAAAAATAATGATATTTTTCTAACATGATTATGCTCCTTAATTAAAAAAATGGGTTCAAGCACTGTGGACAGGAGCTTTCTGGCACTCTAGTTCAAACAGACAAATTATATCTCCGAAAGTATTGGTTTCTCAGAGTTGGAAATTATACCAATGTATTCATATGATAGAACTGCATCATAAAGGAAATTCAATTCAAATAATAGTTTATTTATCAAGATTAAATGAGCAATCATGAGAATGAGAACTGCACCATGGAAGAAATCGTATTAAATCTGGCCAATTTTGCCCAATAACGAACTTAACCGAGATATTCATCTCCCTAACCTACTCTGAAAATTTCAACTACCTACCTCATTCCGTTCGAGAGTTATATCTATGTCTATGGATGAAAAGCAGTCTCACTACTCTCAGATCTCTTACTTCATCTTCCCTTCCGAAATGTAAGACTTTTCTGAGAAAAACTAATTTCGGAGCAAACAACTGAGATTTTTCTCACTTCGCTCACAATTCTTCGATTGATTAGATGATGTCATGTCTCAGGAAAATAAGTTGACATTATGACAATTCATACATAGAATAATTATATCATTCTGTGACAACGTTGAAATACGAGTTATTATTGAAATTTTGAAAAATCATATCTCCGAAATTATTAGCTTGTTGGAGTTAAAAATGATATCATTGGATTCTTATGGTAAAACTGCTTATTGAAAAAAAATTAATTCGGAATTTGTTTTGTAAAAAAAAAAATTTTTTTTGTTACTCCGAAACCATCTGTCCGATTTTACCCAATAACGAACTTAGCCGAGATATTTATCTCCCAACCCCACTCTGAAAATTTCAACTGTCTAGCTTATCCCGTTCGAGAGTTATCGTGCCTACGGCCGGCCGGCCGGACCGGCCGGCCGGACAGAATGAATTTCGACCACGGATTCTTGATCAGTGAGTCGGACCAAATCGTTTAAAGCCATTTTCATCGAAAAATTCGAAAATTACAGACATTTGGGCAAATTGATAAGCACTCAGTTCCGAGGAACTAGAGCGCCAAAAATGGGTTCAAGCTTCAAGCCCTGTGGACAGGAGCTTTCTGGCGCTCTAGTTCAAACAGAATAAGTTGACATTATAACAATTCACAATAATACCCACATAATAATTCTATCATTCTGTGAAAACGTAGAAATACGATTTACATTGAAATTTTGAAAAATCATATCTCCAAAAGTATTAGCTTGTTAGAGTTAAAAATGATATGAATGGGTTCTTATGATAAAACTGCTTATTAAAAAAAAATTAATTAATTTGGAATTTGTTTTGTAAAAAAAAATTTTTTTTTTGTTACTCCGAAATCATCTGTCCGATTTTGCCCAATAACGAACTTAGCCGAGATATTTATCCCCCATACCTACTCTGAAAATTTCAACTCTCTAGCTCACTCCGTTCGAGAGTTATCGTGCCTACGGCCGGCCGGCCGGCCGGACCGGACGGCCGGACAGAATGGATTTCGACCACGAATTCTTGATCAGTGAGTCGAACCAAATCGTTTAAGACCATTTTCATCGAAAAATTCTAAAATTACAGACATTTGGCAAATTGATAAGCACTCAGTTCCGAGGAATAACTAGAGCGCCAAAAATTGGTTCAAGCCCTGTGGACAGGAGCTTTCTGGCGCTCTTCTTCAAACAGACATATTATATCTCTGAAAGTATTGGTTTCTCAGAGTTGAGAATTATATCAATGCATTCTTTCGATAGAACTGCATCATAAAGGATATTCAATTCAAATAATAGTTTATTTATCGAGATTAAATGAGCAATCTGAGAATGAGAACTGCACCATGGAAGAAATCAAATTGAAATAGCTGAAATGAATTTGACTCTCTCTTATAGAACAGGATGACTTGTACGAGTATGAACACAAATCGTATAATAAATCATAGATAGAATAATTATAGCATTCTGTGAAAAAAAGTACGATTCATTATTGAAATTTCGAAAAATCATATCTCCGAAACTATTAGCTTGTTGGAGTTGAAAATGATATCAATGGGTTTTATGGTGAAACTGCATTTAAAAAAAAATATTTTGAAATTTGTAGGTTAAAAAAATTTTTTTTTTTCGATACTCCGAAACCATCTGGCTTATTTTGCCGAATAGCGAACCTAACCGAGATATTCATCTCCCTAACCTACTCTGAAAATTTCAACTGCCTAGCTTATTCCGTTCGAGAGTTATTGTAGAAACAAACTTTAAAAATTAAAAAAAAAATTGTTTGACACTTTACGGTAACCCGATCAATACAAAACTTCACATAGACGCATGTGAAGTTTTGTATTGATCGGGTTACCGTAAAGTGTCAATCAAATTTTTCATGATTCTAAAATTTGATGTTAAATATCAGATCGAGCGATCGGTTTCGGAAATATTCATAACTCCGAAACCGCGATGGATTTCTCCCGTTAACGAACTTGTCCGAGATATTTACGCTCCAAACCTATCCTGCAAATTTCAATCCTCTAACTCCTCTCGCTCGAGAGGTATCGTGTTAACAGGTGGTCGGACGGACGGCCGGACAGTGAGTCGAACCAAATCGTTTGAGACCATTTGCAGCCAAAAATTCGAAAATTACAGACATTTGGGTCAATTGATAAGCACTTTGTTCCGAGGAACAAGAGCGCCAAAAATGGATTACGCTCAGGATATTTAAAATAAGAATAATGAACATAATACTGACTAAACATATTTGACTTTTTTTCCGGTTTTTTTTTCGAAATTTTGAAAACTATCCGAATGAATGCAATGGTTTTAATAGAAATGTATTCAGCATTAAATACTTGATCATACCAGGAATGCAAAACTTAAAAAAAAATGTTTTCATCAAATTCATTTTCACGCCCTGTATAACTGGAAGTGCTTGGGTTTCGAAAATATTTTAGCTCTGTAGAGAATTGCAAGCAATATCTTATGCCCAATTTTCAGATTTCAAATATGTCCAGTTCTCCAGAAACGTCTAATAGGCACTCGAACTTGGGACACCCTGTATATAACTTTCGGAGATATGATTTTTCAAAATTTCAATAATTATTCTTAATTATATGAATTCATAGAATACTCTAATTATGATTAGCTCATGTATGTAAATCCAACATGAGATGAGTCATAGACCTATACGTTTCGAATTTAAATAGAAAAATTCTTGAAACTCAACGCACAGAAGCCAAATTGAAAATAATATTACAGCATGCATGTTACAGTGTTCGGTTTTTGGTGGAATTCGATTTACCATTAATATTATTATGTGTCACTGAAAAATATCAATAGACGACGTTAATTTTGCAACATCCTGTAGGATGCAGCAGCCACAACAGGCAACCTTCACGGTTTTCACAATGTCCCCCATGCTTTGTGAACATGTTGCTTTTTGACGCTCTTGTTCCTCAAAACATCAATTTCTCCAAATTTTCGAATTTTTGGCTGAAAATGGTCTCAAACATTTTGGTTCGACGATGAACAATCCTTGGTCAAAATCGATTCTGTCGATTCCTCGAATGGAATGAGCTGGAAAGTTCCAATTTTCAGAGTAGGTTCGGGAGATAAATATCGCGGTTGAGTTCGTTATTTGTAAAAATCGGCTTGATGGTTTCGGAGTAACGAAAATACATTTTTTTTCACATTACAAATTTCAAATTCAATTTTTTTTTAAGATGCAGTTTCAATATATTAATCCATTGACGTTATTTTCAACTGTAGCAAGCTAATACTTTCGGAGATATGATTTTTCAAATTTTCAATAATAAATCGTAATTTTATGATTTCGTAGACGGGGGTTACACGGTCAATTTGGCATCAGTTTAGTCTGCAATAAATCATGGATTGATGTCATATTGACGTGAAACCGATTCTATACGCGTGTACTGATGGATTGATGGTCCGGATTGATGGAAAGATTGGTATCAGATTGATGCCAGATTGATACCAGATTGACCTTGTAACCTCCGCCATAAAATGCTCTATTGATAATTTTCTGATGTATGTAATTCCAACAAATAACAAAAAATATTCTTTATGTCCCGATAACTTGAGAACGAAAAGAGATAGCAATTTGAAATTTTCAGGTTAGGTTTTGCATGTGATATTTGATTTTGTTTATAAGCATAACCGGCCAAACGGTTTTGGAGTTATACCCATCTGAAATTTGGTTGTTGTTTCCTCAATAACTCGAAAAATATAAAACCATATAACCAACATAAAACGATCCAATTCAAATATTTACTAGTTACTAGTTGTAGAATGCCAACGCGAAAGTTCTTGCCAAATTTCGTGAGGATCCTTTCACTAGAAAATTTATAAAAAATCGTTGATCTGACATGGCTGAAATTTTGCGAGTGCCTTTAGAACCTAACTCTACTACCGAGTTCCAAGTTTGACACGATCGTATCTATATTGTTGGAGATCCGAGCAGCCTTGTGTGAGTTCAGTAGCAGGATAGGTGACTATTGCCTAGATAACTCTCGAACGAAAGGAGAAAGGAACCTGCAATTTTCAGGGTAGGTTGCGCATCTGAATGGGAGAGTTAAGTTCGCTGTTGGCCATAATCAGCCCAATGGTTTCGGAGTTATATCCATCCGGCATATTATTTCCTCGATGACTCTAAAAATATAGACTCGATCGAATTGAAGCTAGCTAACTAACTAGTTGTAGAATGTAAGCTGAAGCTTTTGCGCGTATGTTCTATTGTCCATTCTTCTGTATTGGACACCCTTAATCGAATTTACCATGGTAAATTATGTTGTCCATTCTCCTTTATTGGACACTCTTAATTCGAATTTACCATGGTAAATTCGAATTAAGTGTCCAATACAGGAGAATGGACAACATAATTTACCATGGTAAATTCGATTAAGGGTGTCCAATACAGAAGAATTAACAATAGAACATACGCGCAAAAGCTCCTGACTTCACGTCAGTGCTTGAACAAATTTTTTTTATTTTATAGTTATTTTTTTTTGTGACCATTCTCGACCAAAAAGATGTTAATTTTTTTTGGACGTTTGTTTTTAGAGTATAGAATTTATTTTCTTGGAAATACTATCTCTCGAGAGCTTGAGCGAGTATAAGGAGGTTCTGTGTAGTCTTTGTTACTGTGCACTTACGCCACCCTAGGCACAGCACTGTTAATTTTTTGACCCAACAGTGAATGGTGGCAATTATCGTGACTAGAAAATTTCCTTCCTAGCCTCCGGATTGAACTTGGAGCTTCCGCTCCCAAGTCGTACGCTCTACCCGCTGAGCCAACCGCACTACTATATTGGGAAAGTATTTTTTTTTTTTTTTGAGCTGAGCAGCTTTGGGCGATTTCAGTACCTGGTTGAGTGACCGCTCTGGAGATTAATTTGAACAGCGCGCCAAAGTTCCTTTCCCAGGGCTTTCCCACTTTTCATATTGCCAAATTGTTTTTGTAAAGAGGGATTTGTCCGTTTATAGATAAATAAATTATTGCTGAGCTTCTGTCGGCTCTGAAATGATATGAGGTGTCCAACAGCGCCGGTGAGTATGGTATGTTCTAATTGCTCCGTGTAACTTATGACAGACCGCGGAACAAAATAGTTGAAAATGGAAGTACCTGCTCCACACCCAGTTTGCACTAACAAGTTAGCTGGCAGCTCATTGTTCTTCGGTCCATTCCGCCCGTGGCCACAATGAATCACCCACATCGGCGAAGTTTTCGCTTTGGAAAGCGCCGTGCTCGAGAGGCAGACAGCGTACTTTGATAGTAATTATCCTATAAACCTGGCGGCTGTTTATTTGCACCCATAAAAATAAATCAGAGACAGACAGCCATGGTCTGAATTCAATACCAACTTCCTTATTTACGACAACAAAGCATTTAGGTTACCTACGTTACGTACAGGTATTGAACTGAGGAGTATGAATATTAAGAACTGCACACATGGCCATATCCATATGACACCAATAAATTGATGACCATAGCTCATTTTTAATTGCAAAAATTTCGGGTCTTACTTTGCCCTCTGGCCTAGATATGAAAAAATTGTTTTAAGCACTGACGTGAAGTCAGGATCTGTTGCACGCATATTCTATTGTCTGTTCACCTCTGTTGGACACTCTCAATCGAATTAAACATCGTGTATCTGAATAACACCGAAAAAATGTAAAGAGTGATTCTGTGATGAAAATTAAGGTGGATATTTGGTATAAAATTGTTTGAAAAACCTCCCTCCGGAAAAGTTGCACCCCTCCGAAAATTAACAAAAAAAAATTGTTCCTCTTTTTCATTTTCCCTGTATATTGAAAGTCTCCATAGAAAGTAATTGAATGTGCAAAGAAGAAAATAAATTAGGTTAGGGGAATTCCACCATGCTCAAGAAAAAAATTGTAGAGATAAATAAGTTAGTAAATGAATTGGGCTTTTCAGCCATGTTTTTTAAATGGAAAATTTTTATCCAAAAAAAAGTTTTAAGAAAAAATATCTTCGGATGGGTGTAACTTTTCCGAGGGGAGGTTTCTCAAAGAATTTTACACCAAATGCGCATCTTAATTTTCATCACAAAATCTCCCCTTACATTTTCTCGGTATTATTCAGATACGTTTTCTCAGCATTTATAAGATATTCATGAAATTCCGCGAAAATTTGCGCGTCGGCATTCTACAGGTAATTACCGAGTTTCAATTGGTAGAGATTTGTATATCTTGAGTTATTGAGGAAATAAATACAAAGTTTAAGATGGGTATAACTCTAAAACAGTTTGGCCGTTTATGCCTATTAACGAACGTAAATGTCGCATTCGGATGCGCAACCTACCTTGAATTGCAAGTCTTCTTCTATTTCCGTTCTCAAGTTATCGTTATTTTCTCATAATTTTTTTTAAATTTTCTGGTGATTCGATCCTCAATAAATTTCCCATACGTCATATGTCGATAGACTACAACTAGTTACAATTTGATCGGATCCGTATTTTTGGCGCTCTAGTTCCTCGGAACTGAGTGCTTATCAATTTGTCCAAATGTCTGTAATTTTCGAATTTTTCGATGAAAATGGTCTTAAACGATTTGGTTCGACTCACTGATAAAGAATCCGTGGTCGAAATTCATTCTGTCCGGCCGGCCGTAGTCACGATAACTCTCGAACAGAATGAGCTAGACAGTTGAAATTTTCGGAGTAGGTTTGGGAGATAAATATCTCGGCTAAGTTCGTTATTGGGCAAAATCATACAGATGGTTTCGGAGTAAAAAAAAAAATTTTTTTTTTACATAACAAATTCCAAATTAATTTTTTTTCAATAAGCAGTTTTACCATACGAATCCAATGATATCATTTTTAACTCTAACAAGCTAATACTTTCGGAGATATGATTTTTCAAAATTTCAATAATAAATCGTATTTCTACGTTTTCTCAAAATTATATAATTATTCTATGTATGAATTGTCATAATGTCATCTTATTTTCCTGAGACATGACATTGTCTAATTCCTTGCTAATAGTTGGTTCGAGAATCGTCAAAATCGACTTAGTGAGACGGGGTCTGAAAACGGCCGTTCTAGGCAGTTTTCGGGCCTGAAAGTTGACGAAGAGCGAAGATAAGGGTAAAAAACCATCAAATAAACCCCCATGTGGCGATTTTATGTCGAAAAGTGAAAATTAAGAATATATATCCCAGGTAAGTACCGACGTTTTATTCTAATACCGCAGATCGACAAGATCGTACGAGGAGCCCGATAGCCCGGGGGTCTAATCCGTCGAGTTTTCGGTTTCGGAATGAGAGAAGGCCAGCTCAAATCCCAGAAAGGGAATTAAACTTTTTGGCACTCTAGTTCCTCGGAACTGAGTGCTTATCAATTTGCCCAAATGTCTGTAATTTTCGAATTTTTGGCTGAAAATGGTCTCAAACGATTTGGTTCGACTCAATGATCAAGAATCCGTGGTCGAAATCGATTCTGTCCGGCCAGCCCGGCCGGCCGGCCGTAGGCACGATAACTCTCGAACGAAAGGAGTTAGAGGATTGCAATTTGCAAGGTGTGTTTGGAGCGTAAATATCTCGGACAAGTCCGTTAATGGGCGAAATCCAATAAGCGGATTCGGAGTTATGGCCGATTTTAGTGAAACACATTTTTTATGAATATTTCCGTAACCGATCACTCGATCTATCTAAATTTACCATCAAATTGTAGAATCATGACGTTTACACGCATGTGAAGTTTTGTATTGACCAGGTTACCGTAAAGTGTCAAAAAAAAAATTTCAAAATTAAAAAAAAAAATTCCTACAATAACTCTCGAACGGAATGAGCTAGGCAGTTGAAATTTCCAGAGTAGGTTAGGGAGATGAATATCTCGGTTAAGTTCGTTATGGGCTTATCAATTTGCCCAAATGTCTGTAAATTTCGAATTTTTGGCTGAAAATGGTCTCAAACGATTTGGTTCGGCTCACTGATCAAGAATCCGAGGTCGAAATCAATTCTGTCCGGCCGGTCCGGCCGGCCGGCTGTAGGCACGATAACTTTCGAACAAAAGGAGTTCGAGGATTGAAATTTGCAAGGTGGGTTTGGAGCGTAAATATCTCGGACGAGTTCGTTAATGGGCAAAATCCATCAAGCGGTTTCGGAGTTATGGACGATTTTAGTAACAACATTTTTTATGAATATTTCCGAAACAGATCACCCGATCTATCTGAAATTCAGCATCAAATTGTAGAATCATGACCTTCATACCCATGTGAAGTTTTGTATTGACCAGGTTACCGCAAAGAGTCAAAATAAAATGTTGAAAATTTTACAAATTTTCTTCTACAATAACTCTCGCACGGAATGGGCTAGGCAGTTGAAATTTTCAGAGTAGGTTAGGGAGATGAATATCTCGGTTTAGTTCGTTATTGGGCAAAATAGTCCAGATGGTTTCGGAGTAACGAAAAAATAGTTATTTTTGTATCTAGTGCGCGAAATGCTACTTTGGTGATCGAGAACTGATTTTTTTAACGAGGCGCAGCCGAGTTAAAAAAATAGTCGAGATCACCAAAGTATTTCGCGCATGAGATGCAAACAAAATTTTTTCTACAAACTTCTAAAATATTGTTCTAAAAGAAGTAACATGCTTAGCTTAATATGAAAAATAGTATTGAACTGGCTTGAACTGTTTTTCCAAATCAAGTAAATACTGTAACTATGAAAATAAAATGGTATTTGTTTGTTTGATTGAGGAACATAAAGGTTAAAATATAAAAACTCCATATAGTTTACATGCAGTGTGCGAAGTAAGTACTTCGCACACTACTTCGCGCACGGTGTCATGGTAACGAAGGAAAATGAAAAAAAGGGTCACTTCGCATATTGTTGTCAATGCGCGAACCTTGTCATTTATTGACGTTCGTAGAAAAAAATAATTTTTTTTTTAGGAACAAATTTCAAATTCAATTTTCATTTGAGATGCAGTTTCACCATAAAAATCCATTGATATCATTTTTAACTCCAACAAGCTAATACTTTCGGAGATATGATTTTTCGAAATTTCAATAATGAATCGTACTTCTATGTTTTCACAGAATGCTATAATTATTCTATCTAAGCTTTATTATATGCTCTGTGTTCATACGCGTACATGTCATCCTGTTCTATAAGAGAGAGTCAAATTCATTTCAGCTATTTTAATTTGATTTCTTCCATGGTGCAGTTCTCATTCCCAGATTGCTCATTTAATCTTGATAAATAAACTATTATTTGAATTGAATTTCCTTTATGATGCAGTTCTATCATAAGAATGCATTGATATAATTCTCAACTCTGAGAAACTAATACTTTCGGAGATATAATTTGTCTGTTTGAACTAGAGCGCCTGTCCACAAGGCTTGAACCAATTTTTACATGAGAATTTTAGCATGCGATCATTGCGTTTGAAGGTTTTCCTTTGAAACCTTGTAACAGAGATGACAACGTAAGCGATAGATTCTGACTGCCAATTGACCATGTAACCTCCGTCAACGAAATCATACAATTACGATTTATTATTGAAATTTTGAAAAATCATATCTTCGTAAGTCTTAGCTTGTTAGAGTTGAAAATTATGTTTTCGTTACTCCGAAATCACCTAGCCTTTTTTTCCGAATAACAAACCTAACCTAGATATCTATCACCCAAACCTACTCTGAAAATTTCAACTGTCTAGCTCATTCCGTTCGAGAGTTATCGTGTTAACGGCCGGACGGACGGCCGGACAGAATCGATTTTAACCACGGATTCTTGATCAGTGAGTTGAACAAAAACTTTGGAGATCATTTCAGCCAAAACTTCGAAAATTACTGACATTTTGGCAAATTGATAAGTACTCTGTTCCGGGGAACAAGCGCTGGAGGGTGAGAGTTACAGATTCAATAACCACCACATGCACTTGCCTTCCCTCGTCGTCCAACAGGCGGCGACATGGGGCTGACAGGGCCCTGGCGCGGGAGGCCCCATTTTTTGGGGAAAAATGTTTGCGGAGTGGCCTCCAAATGTTCACCGCCGCCCGTCCATCGTCCAATATCATTTCATGGATTTTATTCGACGATTTCTGGCATAACGACCTCTTTTGGTTGACCTGAACGTTTTGCGTCACATGTGCTGATACGCCCACAATGGAATTCAGTAGACCACTTCCTAACATTTAAATGGAAGGTACAGAATCCTTCATAACTAGTCAAAAGAAGAAGAACAGGAAAATGATATATCCAGGTAATCGATTGTTAAGTACAAGGATTTCAGTAAGATGTAGTCGGAGGATAAAAGTGTAATTAATTTATAATTCATTTAATATTCAATATGAATGTGAATCAAGTAAATAAATGCCACCAGCATTCAATATCATATTATCCAATTTTAACGCGAACTGCACATTTCAAAGAGGACATAATAAACAGAAAACACAATCTTTGCAGGGTTGTTTTGGTTGATACTTCTGAAATATATGATTACAGAGATGTACAAAATAGTTTATGAAATGTATTCAAATATATTTAAATACATTTTATATACATATACGTGGTGATCTTTGACCACTGCATTAATTTTAACCAAAGATTCCTCTCATCAAATGAAACACTTTTTTCTTTTAACATTTTTCCAAATTCAGCTCAGGTGAAAAGATACAGGCTGTTGAAATTTTGAAAAAAAATCAGTTTTTATTTTTTTTTCGAATGAAATGAATGTTGGCAAGTTTCCTATAACTATGATACTCGTTTTCCAAATATTAGTTATTTTCTACTTCTACTGGTTTTCTAGTTATGGACTCGTGGATTCATAAAACTAAACGAAATTAGCATAAAGAAAGCATATAAAGTTTTTCTTGAGTCATTTCAAGAATATTCCATCGTTTTAGAACATTATATTATTCTTCATCATTTCTCCTTAAATGCACCGTTTTCGAGATATTCTTCATTTAATGTTTTAAAATGGAAAACTCCAGAAATTTCACTACTTTTATGGATCCGTCCCTGAGCGTTGGAATCCCGAATCAAGCTGTAAACCACGATACCATGCCTTATTCTCGTCCGCCAACAATGTCATAGATAATTTATATGCGGGAGTGTATTAGCACATTGTGAAATCTTTAAACGCTTGTAACTCTTTACCTGAGCCAAATCTGGAAAAATTAATGCAGTGGTCAAAGACTCACCCTGTATACATTTTATATCCAAAATGCAAGTACTTTTCATATTTTCTATTTCAAATAAAAATTCCTTCATTAAAATGAAATACTTGTGTAGTTTCTGACTTTCTTTATTTTATTAATGCGCTGGACATTTATGTAAGTAAATAAAGTAGAGGGATATAGATAAGCTAAGAAAATTGACCCAATATAACGAAAATTCAATTTTTTTTTTTATTCTTCAATATTTTCGTAAAAGTAATCTCATAAAATCTTAAGTACTTGGCTATATAATAATGTTCCATGTTTTTTCTGGATTTCTGGGAGAGAAAACTCTGCACAATACATTGAATGATGGGTGCATTCATCATCCCGAAGAATACTTCTATGATTAGATAATATACGATAATATGACTATCAAAAAGTATTTTGCATTTTGCAAATACGGATATCGTCAAAAAGGTATTATCAAATAAAATTCAAAACGGTTTTCTGAAACTGGTTGGAAAAGCACTGTAGCCATAAGCTTTGGCGCGCTTGTTCAAATTTATAACTTTCTCAAATATTTCCAAAATCTTTAACAAAACATTACAATATAATGCAAATCGGTTAATTACAATTTTAATAATTTCTTGACGATTTCACTGTACGTGAATCCTGTGGAGCAATTGTATTCAACAGAACTCAGAACTGCAATCTTCCAATTAACCAGTAGATAGTGGACAGTGGACATAGGCAAAAGTACCAACTCTGGGAGGAATATATATGTCAGAGGAGAAACTGGTTATGCTGTGTGTAATACAGGGCAGTATAATGGGGACACTATTTTTCCCCGTTTATACAAACTACTTACCAGATGAACTTGAGGAAAACTCACTCCTGCATTAGTGTATAATGTAGTGGCTGATACCACTATCTACGCAGATGATACCAATTTTGACACCCTATACACCAACCTTGAGGAATCATTCAGAAAAGCTGCGATTATACTGGATTGTATAAAAAATTAATGCTTCAAAAATCAGCTGTTGTCAAATATGGAAAAGACAGAGTGCACCATTTTTCAGAGTGATATATAGGACATTCAGCCTCCAGAATCTGTTATATACATTTCAGGGGGTTATAGCTATTTGTTTAGACCAGGGGTCACCAGTTACTTTCATTGGAGGTCCGTTCACATAATCGGTATATATGTCGCGGTCCGTTTTATAGCATTATGATGGCATAAGAATTACACTAGCAGGTAATCTAAATCCAATATCAATAATTTTAATAAATAAAACGAACAGTTATCTGAATCTTTTTTATTAAGAATACATGTTTTCTGGAAAAGGGTCCGCAAAAAATAGGTTCGCGGTCCGCATCCGGACCGCGGTCCGCCAGTTGGTGACCCCTGGTTTAGACTGTGTAAGCTTTCTGGGTGCAGTCTACCTAGATTCAAATCTGAAATAGCATACTCACATCTGAAGTCTTTGTCAAAAACTGAGCAAAACATATAGATATTTATTTGACATCGAGTCTTTCGCGCAACACTTCAAGAAAGTGTGGAATTAAAATTTTTTTTCATTCGTTTTTTTGCATAGCTTACTTATTTCCATTCATTGTTTTTAACTTGGAAGACAGGTTCCAAAATCGTAGATTTGCTATATCATGTCATGTCATTTATAATAATAGTAGACAATATAACCATCTACAAAGACACACATGATTGTAATGATGAGTGTTGATATTTCTAATTCGATCTATGCAAGCCACATTCATGAAATTATATCCAAACACGTCAAAAATAAAAAACTGTTTGCAACTTTGTTTGTGGAGTGTAAAGAAGTGGACCAGTACACCATAATCGTTGTATTATTTCGACATTTCGGCAATATCTTTACCAATATAGCTCCGAGCATGTCGAAATCTAGAACTTTACTACCTATAGAATAAGGTTTTAAAGTCTCTTGAAAAGTTTCAATGATATCGGACGGATAGTTTCTGAGATATAGAATTTTTATATATATTTTTTTAAAATTTGCAATCAGGCGATCCTTTTCATTCTTCATAAGTCTTCGTGTCGGTATTTTTCAACCAACTATCGTGCTTTAATTCGATCAGATCAATATTCTTCGAGTTATTGGGAAAACAAAATTTCAGATGGCTATAATTCCGAAACTACTCTAGAAATTTTGTCCATTATCGAACTTAGTCGTTGCAATTGGACTGCAAACCCATCACTCTGAATTGTTCAACTCACTAACTAATTTCGTTCGAGCGTAATCGTGCTGACGGCCGGACAGAATCAAGTTTGACCTCGAATTCTTCATCAGTGAGTCGAAACTAATCGTTTGAGACCATTCTCGGCCAAAAATTTCGAAAATTACAGACATTTGGACGAATTGATAGGCACTCTGTCCAGTTGGACAAACGCGCCAAAAAGTGTATCAATACAAAATGGAAATAGGTATTTTGCATTTCAGGAATGTCACATCTCTCTCATTGAAATAGTATCCGCAGTTGGGTGATTCCTTTAGCTTAATCTCTGATAGATATCCAGTGCAAAATATGGTTTGGGTTTGAGTTCCATTAAACTTCTAGATACATATTAAAGTGCGCTCTTTCTGTATGGAAACGACTCTATTATTGTTGCCTTAAATATGGTCTATTCATAATCATACACTCCATTTAAACCGATCGGTTCCACAGGAGGGGGAATGTAGCATTCTTGTGCTCCATAGCATGTAGTTTATGATGACCTGAACAGATGATATCAAATGATTCTCATTCCACTTGTTATAATAGTTCTATATTTTCTTTATCTCTAAAAGCGGTATTGAATGAAATTATTAAAATTTTACATGACTAACCGCCGTATTCACAAAGCATTCAATCGCCGTTAAGTCCTAACTGGGGTCCTCAGTTAAGGATACATTGGGGATAATAAAGGAAAATAAGGGATAAAGGTGGTGAAAAAGGCTAAAAAAAGGCATGTTTCACCACTGTTAAATTCTTTAATTGAGGTTGCGATTCTTATTTATCCTTAACTGAGGACCTCAGTTAGGACTTAACGGAGATTCAAACACTTAACAATGGTTTGTGAATACGGCGTTAAATCTACACAAATTATACCTGTTTTGGTGCACTCGCAATTAATTATAATGGAACCAAAAATATATCACAATGTTCACTTAAATTATGATCCCTTTATTCATATAAGTATTCAAAGAAAAGTGGAAAAGCTCTGTGGACAGGGGTTTTGGCGCTCTTGTAAACTACTAGCGAGTAATTATTCAAACTTTGACAAATCATATTTCCGAAAGTATCAATTTGTTAGAGTTAAGAATGATATCAATGGATTGCTATGATATTACTGCATCTTACACGAAAATTGAAGTAATGTAAAAGAAATTATTTTTTCGTTACTCCGAAACCACCAGATCAATGTTGCCCAATACGAACTTAAGCGAGATATTTATCTTACCTACTCTGAAGATGTCAACTGTCTCTCATTCCGTTCGAGAGTTATCTTGTTAACGGACGGACGGACGGACAGAATTGATTGTGACCACGGATTTTTGATCAGTGAGTTCAACCAAAACATTTGAGACAGTTTTCAGCCAAGAATTCGAAAATTATAGACATTCGGGCAAATTGATAAGCACTCTGTTCCGAGAAACAAGAGCGCCCAAAAAGGAAAATGGTAGAACAATCAAAATTATTATGCAGACTGCTCATATATTCGTGATAACAAAATTATCAACCTATACTAGAGAAAACATTAACAGAATTAACAAATTGTGCGGATTTTTTTTTCCCAATTAGATCTTCCATGTTACTCCAAATAAGTAGAAATAGGATCTCGAATTGATACTTTTATGAAATAATAGTTCAAAAAGTGTTGGAGGAGAATTCATCGTGTTATTCCTAATTATACAGGTGCTAGCGAATAAGTGCGACTAACTTCATCAGGGGGTAATACTACGTGAAAAAATATTGACAGTTTGTTATATATGTAACTTTAGTCCGCAAATGCTCTGATATACGGGATGTTAAAGTTTTTATATAACTGACTATTTATTTATTGCCCTGAAACCGGTCGAGATATGCAAATGAGAGTTGGTGAGTTTTAAGAGGTTGTTTTTACGCATTTTTTGACATGCAATTAAGAGTTTCATGTTCATCATTGGCGCGCATACGCATCTTAACGCGTATTTTTCATCTCTTCAACATTCACAAAGCATTCAATCTCCGTTAAGTCCTAACTGAGGTCTTCAGCTAAGGATAAATAAGAATCGCAACCTCAGTTAACGTATGTAACAGTGGTGAAACAGGGCCTTCAGCTGTAGGACCTCCAATTCGGAGGTAAACTATGGTATCGGCGCAAAGGAAGCATAAGCAGCCTGTGCGATGTGACCTCAACCCGAGGATATGAAATATAGAAATATGGATCGTGCGGAGAAGTATATTTCAGTGAGAAGGTACATATATACTTCTCTCCACAATCCATATTTCTATATTTTATATCCTCGGGTTGAGGTCGCATCGCACAGGCTGCTTTTACTTCCTCCGTGCCGATGCCATAGTTTGCCTCCAAATTGGAGATCCTAGAGCTGAAGGCACAAATTGGATGTTCGCTCCTGTTGTGGTGTCACCTATTTTCAGTATTATTTTCATCTTTTCCTTGGTTTCTTGGTTGCCCTGTCCTGAAGAAGCCAACTAGTATAATAATTTCCATGACAATCACCTCTGTGCTGAGAAAAATCCACATGGAATCTTTGAAGCTCATTTTCAGCATCAGTTTTTAGTAAATGTGTGGCTTGGGGTATTTGATAATAATTTAACTTCCTACAGGAAGAGGTTCCTGTTCTTCTGCAAGCAATTCCTCCACAGTTTAGACAATACTTCTGGTTTATGCATGATGGTACACCAGCCCATTTTAGCATTAATTTGCGTAATTACTTAAATGCAGTATACACAAATCGTTGGATAGGTATAGGGGAGGTACGGAACATTAGCCTGGTCGTTCGCCGGATTTAAATCCTCTAGATTTTTGCATTTAGGATTAAGTCATTAGTTTATTCCACTACCCTCGAAAATATCGAAGATCCGAGGAATCGAATTATAACCGGCTGTTAGAAAATAAAAAATACACCAGGGGACTTTTGAAAGTTTGTGTATTATTTTTAATTTGTTCGTTTTCCTCTTTTGCCCAAATGTCTGTAATTTTCGAAATTTTCGCCGAAAATGGTCTCTTACGATTGGGCTCGACTCCCTGATGAAGAATTCGAGGTCAAAATTTGATTCTGTCCGGCCGGCCGGTCGACCGTTCGCACAATATTTTGAGAACGGAAAGGGATAGCGACTTGAAATTTCCAGGGTAGGTGGCGCATCCCAATACGACGGACAAGTTCGTTAATGTGCATAATCGGCCCAATGGCTTCCGAGTAATAATTTTGCTTTCTACCAATACAAATCCGATCGAATTGAAACATGAGGATTAGTTGTAGAATACAAAACTAAGGACGTAGGTGAAATTTTGTGAGAATCGTATCACTAGCAAATTTAAAAAAAATTATTTAAAAAATAGTTGGTTCAAGCACTGACGTGATGTCAGAAACTTTTGCGCGTATGTTCTATTGTCCATTCTACTGTATTAGACACTCTTAATCGAATTTACCATGATGAATTCTATTGTCTATTCTCCTGTATTGGACACTAATTAGTAAATTCGATTAGGAGTGTCCAATACAGGAGGATGGACAATAGAACATACGCGCAAAAGCTTCTGACATCACGTCAGTGCTTGAACCAATTTTTTTTTTAAATACTGATTTGAACAAGCACGCAAAAGCTCCTGACCTAACATCAGTGCTTTTCTTGATATTTCATAGTTATACTAATTCTTGGATTTCCAGTTCATCTGTTTTATTCTCATTTTATTTTCGGAGAAAAAGTGTTTTATCCAGATGTATCATGAAAATGGGCAATAACTTTTCCATAATATTGGCTTAGATCCTGCAAAATGATTATAGCGGGCGAGCAAACTGTACATGGAACTCAAATAGCTCGTAAAGTAGATTATCGCAAATCTCTCAATTTCTCATTAGGGCGAATAAAAGTTTTCGAAAAAATTGCCAGAGACAATAGAAAGGAATGTTATCCACAGCGACCGTTTACGAAGTTGCATACGAACTTGATAATGGCTTGATTCAGAGCAATTTGAGGCATACATTAGTGAACATACCGTTCGGACTGTTTCTTATCAGATATCAAACAATAACTGTCTGTTGATTGAAAACAAGGTGAATTTCTAAACCAGGTGTGTGGTCTTTTCCCGTTACTGCGTCCAAGTGTAAGTTAATATCAGTCAACAATGCCCAGCGACACTTACACCTGATTTAATGGTAGTGATTTTTCAAATCATGAGATAATAAAATGAATGTCGTTATTAATCTCGATCTGATTTCTTTCTACAGAATGGAAGGTGGATCCGGACACGACGACCTCGTGTAGCAGGACGCTCAACGAAATTAAGTAGGTTTATTGAATTCAAGGGCCATATTAAAAGTTTATTTCAGTGATATGAATATGATACGACTGCAAAAAGTAGATATCGCCAACTCCGTCTGCGAGAAGAACGTTGTCGACAGTTTACCTCCCATCTGTTGAACAATGATTTATTTACCAGGATATTACACTGAGAGAACAGTTTATTTATAAATAATAAAGTTTATTCATATTAAATGAACCCCTTATTCATATATGGCGTAATAAATATTTATTTGTCCTAAATAATGGATTTATTTCAGTTTTAAAAATGAATATATATTGGTGAAAAGTTAATATATATTAATTATTAATATACGATTTATTCATAGATAATGAAGTTTATCACTACATCAAAAGGGTTTATTTTCATTCGGTAACGAATTATTTATAATGAATAAATATTATTTATGAGAAACAAATTTTTCTTTTCAATGAATATCAATATTCTATTTTCAATGAATATCAATATTCACTATAAAAAAATTCTATATTTTCATTAAATAATTAGTTATGTACAGTAAATGAATGTTTTTTCCGAGAAATAAATTAATTTTTCAAATAAATATGATTAGTTGAATGTAAACTGAGGTATACCTATATTGCAAGAAAGAATTACTATCTAAAATTTATAAAATTACAATTCCCATATGATATTTTATGTTTTCTATGTAGTCTTCCTTCTTGATCTCTATGGGTGCAGAATTCAGTCAAAATCTCGATGGTATGTAGCTACAGGAGCCAGTTCGAAGAATTGCGAAGAGAGTTTCTAGGGTGCCTCATGTTGTCTTTATCACTATAGGAGTGGTGCATTTACTGGAAAATAATAAGAAAAAAACATTTTACCTTCAAAAATTTCAAAAGTTTCAATATGAATAAATAATAACGAAACTATTTTTCTGATTCATATCATATTCATTTTCGTATTCAGGTTTTTTGAAATTTCAATATGAAAAACTAATAGCATTTAAATATCGAACTGATTTTCTGGAAATTGTAAATATTCAAAAATAAATTTCACCACATTTTCGAGAACGATATCAAATGGGAGGTTCCTCCATCTGGGTAAAAAACGGGGGTAATATTAACATTGATTGGGGTTTCAATCTTAAAAACCCCCCAGATATGTTACAACAATACTGTCATTTGTCGTTAACGAGAAAGAGTGGGAATGCATACTAAATTTCCGATGCCAGCACCAATGAGTGAACCTTTAGGGTGTTTTAATCTTAGGAATTCGAAATCTTGAATTTGTCCCACTATCTGGAAACCTTACTTGCTTTCTGCATATAATCTATCAGCGAAAGATTATAGATAAGTTTTCACAGATTAGGTCCATAGCGTCTTAGACAAAAAGAGTATCAGCACTGGGCAATGTGTTAGAAAAATGATAAGTTTCTTAGTACTTCAGTGTTAAAATGCATTTTATCAATATTTTACAAGAAATAGGCCATAAATCTCTGTAGAAAAGGTCGAAGCTTAACAAGAAACTCTACTCGCAGTTATCTTTTCGTAAAAGTATTATTTTCAAGGGTGAGACCACACATGGTAAACTAAAACCCAGTTAGCTCAATAGACGAATATTCACGCGAGCTCCTTTGTTTAAAAAAACAAATCTACGTATCCCAAAATGTGACGTCATGAGACGTAACACCATCTTTCCCATGTTTCGAAGTTGGCGATATGTGGAGATAATAATATATTTTTAGGGTGATTCTCTAGGCGTATCACCCTCACTGTTAAGGGCTCACGTGGCCTTATCATTATCGAAAATAGAATTAGGCTAGCCTTATACAGCCGGAATGTCTATCCAATTTCCTACTCCTAATTCAGAGAAGTTTCATCATAAGAATCATTCTCAACTCTAACAAATTAATACTTTCGGAGATATGATTCCTCAAAATCTCTTAATTCTATGGTTTCATAGAATTACTCTAATTATAATTTGCTGATGTATATAAATACAACATGAGGTGAGTCATAGACCTACGTTTTGAATTTAATTACGAAAATTCTTGAGAATTGACGAACATAATTCAAATTGAAAAAATTTTACAGCGTGTTGTGTTCCCAAACGGTCACCCATCCAAGTACGAACCACGCCCTACGCTACTTGGCTTCAGTGTTCGGACGGTATCTAGCAATTTCATTGTGGTATGGCCGCAAACAATATTTCTCCCTCTAACTTTGCAATTATATTTATGATGCAGTTCTATAATAAGAATCCATTGATATCATTCCCAACTCTGAGAAACCAATACTGTCGGAGATATGATATGTTCAAAGTTTGAACAAGAGCGCCAAAGCACCTGTCCACAGGGTTTTCCCACATTATTTATAGTACGAAATGACGGATGCGCTGACCCAGTTAATAGAACATCGACTCTTCTCAGATCTCAGACACCTGGAAATGTCACTTTCATAATTGTTGGTAGGGCTTCACGCGAGAGCGAGATTTTTCTCATCTCGTCTCGTTCTCTTCTCGTAAAAGCGAGACGAGAGAGACGTTTTCAAAAATATTATAGGCGATACGGAGACCACATGTAGCGGAACACGAGAGTCTCGTTTTTGGTCTCGTTTCAACTTTTTTCAACACCCACAGAAAACAATGGAATATGAAAAGTTTCCACTATAATTACCAATATATTTAGTCTATATTATGCATCGATCGTTCTAGAAATACACGATTTTTTAGAAGATTATTAATTCATTATGACGATAATTGAGATTATTTTTCAAGAAAAAATAGAATTTACAACCATAAAAACGGATGCCATTATGAATTCAATACTTAACGGACAACTTTTGTTGCCCCTAAATCCCAATGCTTTGAAGATTTCGTCTTTATCTGAACATCTGGAGAAATTTATTCTCTTGTGCTCCTTGTAGTGAAGATGTGAACAATTATTGTATACATCTATGGAACTACGTATAATAGAACTGGTAAAGAAATGAAGCTATGCAATGTTTCGAAAAGTGTTATGAGGAATACGCTAAGAACACCCTCAATGATCTACCCACTAAGGGGTATTCTTTGAAAACTATACCAATTTGTTCAATTCTATCAGAAAATGTATCGACATCGCCTATTTAAAACATCATTTTTCGAAATATTGGAAAGCTTAGTTTGAAGAATATTTGCTGTTAGAAAGAGCAAATAGGAATCAAAATATTTTGCAGTGGTGGAGAGTGATGAAAAAGTTCTTCCCACCCTTTCCAAGATGGCCGATGATTTAATTATGGCTACATCCGTACCTGTTCAAAGATAATTTTCCACAGCAGGTATGATCATGGCAAAAACACGTACATCATTGAAAAATTATGTGATGCAAGCGTGATTATGTTTGAATTCTTGGTCATCGAGTAATTCAAAAGTTGAAATTATCAGTGTTCAAAATTAAAAATAATATGTACATGTACAAATATTTTTGTAAAAGAGCGTAATAAAAATAGCTTTACAAAATTATTCATTATTGTATACCACTTCGTTTATATATTATAATATTTATTATCGTTATTATTATATTTCGCATTAAGCGAGACGAGACGAGACAACTGATAACGAGACGAGAACGAGACTTAAACGAGATTTTTTGGGAATTGGCGAGATCGAGACTAGATTTTTATACTCTCGCCTCGTGTGAAGCCCTAATCGTTGGTAATTTTAAATTAAGTCCATATCACGCTGTTTGTAAAAATAAAGCTTAAGACATATTATATTGAAGTGTAATCAATGTGTGATGTGTTTTGGAGTGTAATAAAACACTATACATTGTAGAACTTATTATTAACTTAAAGAAGTTACAGTACAACTTCGATAGTTCGGACAGTCGCTAGCCCGGACACTCCAGTAATCCGGGCACTGCTACGATTCGGGCATTTTCGAATTTTTACCTCTGAAATCCGGACGCGAAAATATTTACACGCAAAACAATAGCATATTCCTGTCTGAACAAGTAGAAATGGTTACTCTTCGGTAGGAAACAGCGCGGCAACAGCATATTTCATTCAGCATTTGGTTTCCAATCGTGCCCGACGCAATGGCTCCAACCAAACGATCGCATAAGACGCTTACACTAACCGAAAAGTGTAAAATATTAGATTTCCTTGATGATGGAAGAAGTACTCGACGAATTGCAGAGCAGTTTGCTATTCCAAAATCGACAGTGTTCGATATAAAGAGAAACAAGGATAAAATAAGGAATTTTGTTGCAACAAGTTTTCAAGGAACAGGTATGAAATACCAAAAAATACTTGTAGTATTTCATTAATTGAATTTATCCTTTAATTTTTGTAGGCAAAAGGAGAATCCTTCGTAAAGCGGAACACCCTGAAGTTGAGGTTGCATTGTACAACTGGTTTCTACAACAAAGAAACGCGCACATACCTGTCTCATCAGAAATTTTGAGAACAAAAGGTAAACAGTTTTACGAGCAAATAACAGGAAAAAACGATTTCTTAGCAAGTTCTGGATGGTTGGATAAATTCAAGCTAAGACACGGAATTCGATTTTTGAAGGTCTGTGGAGAAAAAATATCTAGTGACGTTGCCGCGGTAATACCGTTTCAGGAAAAATTCAGAGCTGTAGTTGAAGAGATGCAACTAAGCAACGAACAAGTTTACAATGCTGATGAATCGGCAATTTTTTGGAGAACATTACCTGATACCACTTGGGTCCATCAAGGTGAAAAATCGGCACCTGGTCGAAAAATTTCAAAAGACCGTCTAACATTTATGCCATGCTGCAACGCAGCAGGATCGCATAAATTACCACTGTTAGTCTTGGGGAAAGCGGCGAACCCACGAGCATTCAAAAATGTAACTTCATTGCCAGTTGTATACAAAGCTTCCACCAGAGGTTGGATGACAAGACCGCTCTTTATGGAATGGTTCAAAAGATATTTCATACCGGAGGTCAAGAAATTTTTAGTTAGAAATAACAAACCCTGTAAAGCACTGCTCTTAGTAGACAATGCACCATCACACCTACCGGAGGCAGAAGTCAATACTAATCCAAATTTCAGGATTATGTATCTGCCGCCAAATTGTACAGCAGTTCTACAGCCAATGGATCAGAATTTAATTCAGAACATAAAGGTGTCATATAGAAAACGCCTTCTCAATCATATTATTTCACATGAAGATGAAGACGTACTAACTTTGAAGCAGTATAATTTAAAAGATGTAATGGACAATCTTGATCAATCTTGGAAGACCATAACTTCAAATAATATTAGAAGAAGTTGGGCAAATTTATGGCCCGATATTTTGGAACCAGAAGAATCAGATGATGAGAATATCCCACTGGCAGAACTACAAAAGAAACTTTGCCCAATAGGTCAGAAGGATTTGAAACAAATTTTAGAGTCCTTAAAGATCATTGATCGAGAAAATGATTTAAACAGCGAAAATATCACAAAATGGGCTGTGGGAGAAGACGAATTGGTCATTGCCTTAACTGATGAACAGCTTGTCCAGGATGCCACCGGTAGCAATACTGAAAAAACAAAAGAATCTTCTGAATCCGAAAGTGATGTAAATATGGAGAGGGTGAAACATGCAGATGCTGCCAAAGCAATTTCACTAGCTATCAGGTGGACTGAGGAGAATAATCTTCCCCTTGAAGATTTATTGCTTTTGAAGAGACTCAAAGACAAGGCAACTGACATAGATGCATCCAAAAAGGTCCAAACTAAAATTAATATGTATTTTTCAAAAACATAGAGGATATTTCATTTAGCATACATAATATCTATACACTATTTTATATTTATTTACATGTACAATACACATAAACATTATCCTTCTTTCTTTAAATACATTTATATTATATTGTATATATATTTATGTACTATTATACGAGAAAATAATATTTTTTTGTGACTGTTAATTAATAAAGCATATTTTTTTATATTTATAACTTGCTTTTTTTCATAACTTGAAATCACTCCAGTAATCCGGACACCTCAATAATCCGGGCAGGTACCGGAACGATATCTGCCCGGACTACTGAAGTTATACTGTACAATACACATAAACATTATCCTTCTTTCTTTAAATACATTTATATTATATTGTATATATATTTATGTACTATTATACGAGAAAATAATATTTTTTTGTGACTGTTAATTAATAAAGCATATTTTTTTATATTTATAACTTGCTTTTTTTCATAACTTGAAATCACTCCAGTAATCCGGACACCTCAATAATCCGGGCAGGTACCGGAACGATATCTGCCCGGACTACTGAAGTTATACTGTACTTATATTTCTGTGACCTGTAACCAAATTATTATACTCTCCACTAATCACAAAAGGCTCTTCTGACAAATAAGACAATTTCAAGCACTAAATATAGATTCGATCAGCTTAGTTAATCAAGAAATTGGAGTCAGTTTTTTATTTTGCTTTGGCCAACTGAAAATCGCTCCCTGCTTCTGGAGGACTGTAGGACCACACTTGCTGAACTGAGGGGGTGTGCAGCTCATCTGGGTTCCGGGCCACTCGGGTATAGATGATAATGAGTTGGTGGACTCATTGACGGCGCGAAGGGCTTCAACGGAGTTCGT
The DNA here is from genome assembly GCA_937662695.2 of Halyzia sedecimguttata. Taxonomy (NCBI): domain Eukaryota; kingdom Metazoa; phylum Arthropoda; class Insecta; order Coleoptera; family Coccinellidae; genus Halyzia; species Halyzia sedecimguttata. The sequence goes on along the minus strand of OW569413.2, from coordinate 65,252,519 downwards.
GGTCCACGAACTCTGCAGCAGCATAACTATTAGTCTCATAAATGCTCGCTCAACAATTATTGGCCCGTCAGCTGAAAGAGCCAGACGATGGCTCAAATTCTCCAGGTTAGACCAGAGAGTTTTGAAAGCTGTGTATATAAATACAACATGAGGCGCGGGGGTTCGTCCGCCCGACATAGCACATATCATATCATATCATATCATATCATATCAACAGCAAATTGCACAATGATAATGCCGAAACGAAAAAATGAAATGCCACTCTTATGTCAAATGTCACTTAGAATATATTATATCGATTATTTTTTGACGTTTCTTAAAACCGATGAAATGATTCTTTATTTGTAACAAGGGTAAGTTTCAACCAATTATGTCATCATTATAGTGGGAATAAATATCTTGTGATTATTCTCGGGAATAATCATTGTGGCTTTTATTTGCCTAGCAAATGTCAGATAGTTGTCAAAATAATTACCTAATTGTGTCAATGCGATATATAAAATGGGTGGAAATTATCGGTGCAGTACCTTTTCTGAAGCAGAAATAACAAAAAAGATTTTAGAAACTACTTCGAAAAATACAGATAATAAGTAATCAGTCTATATGGAGACATTTTGAGACCTTCACCAAAGAAAGAATAGTATATTCTAAAACAAGTTGCAGAATGGGCTGATATTCAAACGCGAAATTCGAAAACGAGCGACGAAGGAGCGAGTTTTCGTACGCATGAGTGTTGGAATTGCCTTCAGCAACGAGTATTAGACGATATTTTCTCTATTTCAGGCAAGTTTTGTAGAATACTGTTGAAATTTAATGAAAAATTAGGATTATACATCCTAGTGACTTTTGTATTGTATCTTGGCAGTTGTTGTGACTGTTACGAAAGTTAACAGATCACGGAATTTGAATTGTACGTAGAGCATGGAGTGGAGATCAGATTTAACAGTTTCCTAATATCATGAATGATTCAAAATTAGCAAGAAGGAAATCACTAGTACCTTATTTTTTGATGAAAATGAAACCTTTCCTCTCAACACTTATTTCACCTTATCCAGATTATTTCATATTGACAATAATTGACATGTGTTAAAATTTGATAGAATCGAATGTCAGTGCTGACTACCACAAAACGAAAAATATAACCAGAAACAATGCGGGAATGAGTTCATACCAGCACTGTTTTTAGTGCTGGAATGAACTCATTACGATTCTGAAATAGAGAAATTATATTCGGGATCAATCTACTACAACAGCTACTCTGGATTTATTTTGAAAGATTGGGCTTATAACATGAAAAGAAATGACGGAAATGATTATAAAGAAGCAGTAATAAAGACAATGTGAATAAAACGGCAAAATTAGTTCAAGAACTTTACTTTAATAAGTATATAACAGGTATAATTTTATGATAGTTTTATTGATCTTTTTTATTGTAAAAATTTGTGAATCAAAAAATAATCTAGTCAAATATAACTCGCGAGTTCCATAAATTAGAAAATAATTTGACAGATTTTGTTCAAACTTGTTGCCAGTTGGAAATAGCCACTCGAGCCCTTCGGGCTCTCGTGACTACTGCCTGGCAACAAGTTTTCAAAAAATTTGTCAAATTATTTTCAATTTATTCTCACTCTCTTGTTATATTATTACTGAAAATTTCAATATTGAAAGAAACGTTTGGTGATCTCGCTGATAGCAGGCAATCCTACGTTCGAGCAGGACAATGTCTGTCTCGTCCGCCAGTATATACAGGGTGATTCCGGAGAAGACCATCAGATTTAAGTAGAAGTTAACACTAGTCAAAACAGTTTCGAAACAATGTTTGGTTTATGGTTGGGGCCTTAGTTAAGAGTCTACAGGGTGATTTGTCCGATGCATGCGATTTTTCTTTTATTAATAACTTTGGTATGGCTTATTCAATTTTGATGAAATTTTCAGTGTATAGTAAAATATAATGGAGTACATTCAATAATTCAATTTTTTTTAAATACAGGGTGAGAATTGTGATAATTGCATATTAAGTGTGCAGGTTGAAAAAACAGCTTGAGCATTTCGTTTTCATAACTTCGCTACCTGTTTCAAATTCAACCATAATCTGTGATTACTCAGGCGTTTTTAATTTTTTTGACACACCTCTAGTTTTCCTAGAAGAAATTTCTAAAAAAGAACGTTATCGAAATTCCACTCCAAAGCAGTGAGAATGTTCGTAAGTGGATAGTACAACTGTATCATCCAATGATGCAAAGGTCTAAAACAGTTTATTTGAATTCGAAGTTCATATTTAATCGCTTTTGTTCTGATGTATAAAATCATTTAATTCAGAAAATAACTTCTTACGCACATAAACAAAAAAAATCCACATAAATGAAAACAAATACTGAATAAATATACGAAACATATGGAAGACAACACTAAAGATTAATAGAAAATTCACATTGAATTTTCACATTGGTTTCCTCTTTTTCTAATACCTATTTTCGCCCTTTTCATAAAATTTCCAATTGACCTTCTAATGAGAATTTGATTTTTCTTCAAAAAATTGCCTACCTCAAAAATTCTTTCAATTAAATGTTCTCTGCTCCTAATTTCAAGTTTTTAAACTTTCGTTTTCAAATGTCCCCACAGAAAATAATCTAGAGGGTTCAAATCAGGTGATCTTTGTGGCCAAGCAATGGGGGCTCCACGACCAAACCATCTGTTGGGATAATTTATACATATTCAGGTGGTTTCTCTCATTAAAAGCTAAATGGGGTGGTGTTCCATCATGCTGAAAGTACATAGAGCGGATATGTACATTTCCCAATAGATTTGGTAAAATATTTTCCAAAAAATTCAGGTAAATTTCACCGTTCAATCTATCCAAGCCAAATATTGACAGAAAATCTGTGTTTTGTATTATGACTTTTTTTCAAATGCGGGTTGTCCCTTAGCGGCCCATTCATGAGAATTGTGGAAATTAAAAATTCCATTCCCAGTGAACCTCGTCGCTGAATAGGATAATAAAAATAGTTCGTTGGTGACTAATGACCCAGCGACAAAATTGTAATCTTTGTGGTTGATCTTGTGGCAAAAGTTCTTTAACCTTTTTTGCAAAGTTCAAAAACCAATAAAGGAGCTGGCACTGTATATGGGGCAGGCACCAAATGCTCACTATCGCTAGGCTCCTATCCGAGCGTCTTTCAGGCAGAAATACTTGCAATCGAAAGATGCGTGGAAATGAGCCTAGAAAGAAACTACCAGAGGTGTGATATAGCAATCCACTCTGACAGTCAAGCTGCTATTGAAGCTCTGAGCTTTCATGTTATTGAGTCTAATAATAATATTAAGGCATAAGGTCCAAGGCATAAGGTTAGGATGGTCGTAATAATCATAGGATTCCTAGGCGAAATGAGAGCGAACTACGTGACCGAATTGAAGATTATTCCGGCCTGCAATACTATGGCCGAGGATTTAGCGCACATAATGCAAAAGGCGGTGTTGCTCGGATCACTTCGAGTCATCAGGTCCCATGAAGTGTGAAGGCCGCTTACAGCTGATCACTTTTGTTAAGGGACGTAGTAAGGTTAGGACGAAGAACTACTCCAAGGAACTTGCGAGAGGTTTTTTAGTGAGTAACCAATCAACAACTGGAATCTCACACTCCTGAGAGAAGCGGACCCTCTCAGGGCGGGCCTATAAGAAGTTTTTCCTCTCGAGCGGAAAAAAAATTAATTAATTAATTAATAATAAGAATAAAACGATGCGATTGATATGGTGGCGCCATAAAACCGTTCCCATGACGCCCGAATTGGTCAAATTTGTATATGTCAAACAACGAGGAATCCTTACACCATAGATCTTAGACTGATATTAGCTGTGTCACATCTCGGACAGCTCCCTTTTATATTGAATTGTACCTACTCTTCTCTCAATTACGTGGACTTCCGCCTGAAAGATGTTAGGGTTAGAGCCCATCGATAATGCGTTCTTTGATTTGGGTGCAGATACTCCAGCTTCATTCCCTATGGTGGTAATCGTGCATGAGTGGTAGAATCCCTTTCCCCTTCCCCTTTCTGCATTCCATTCCAGCATTGTAGTTAAGCACGAAGTGCCTTTTCAAATCTGAAACTCTTTCATATAGTTCCATCTCTAAGAAGGTTTGCAGATGACATGTATCTGGTGAGAGATGTCCAAGCTCTCTGGGTTTTGGAATGGTATTGCCTGATCAATCTCTAGATATTCTGAGTAGAGTTCTCTAAAGTAGTGTCCATCCTGCAGCCTCCTCGTGACGAGAACTGGGTAACGCTTCCTCGAAAGTGGCTAATATCAGGCTATGGTGAGGGTGTTCTCGGTAACTCAGGGGGCTCACCCATGAAACAGGCATGGTTCCACCCAATTCCAGGTTGTATCTGGTTGAAAGGGCGAATACGTCAGAAATGATCTGAGCTAACCATAGGGGGTCAACGCTTGAGGTGTCGGAGTCCCGCATATAGGTGCAGACCACTAGTATCCGACTTGAACTCCCTATAGGCGACTGTAACTATTCTGAGATCCATTTCAATGGTAACAATAGTACCGCGGCAGAGGGGAGGCCCACCAGGAAGGGTTCTGGTGCCCCTCTTTGGTGATGGCCTCGCGGGGGCAATGTGGTGAAGCGCTAGTACCTTTTACCCTCGGGGCAGTGACGGGTCTTGCGAAGCCGGCATGTGCATGCCCTTGAAACCAGGTGGGGTAGTTAGTCCAATATCGTTTGAGGTGTCGGAGTACGGGCACCCGTACCACTTGTATCCGACATAGTGGGCTGGACATTCCTCTATCCACCCTTACTATGAAAGCTTCCAGCGTTTTGAGGTGTCGGTCCCTGGTGCACGGAGGCTAGTATCCAATAATGCTAAGCAAGGATGTAACATTTGAGGTGTCGGAGTCTTCGGACCATTAGTATCCGAGTTACGTCGCGCTAGCGGTGCCGGTCTGTTGTAATTCGAAGACGATATCGCTAGAGCTTAGTATTGCTGAGTTGTGGCAGTAGTTAAGAGCGCTCACAGACCGCTACAGAGTCTGTACATATTGGTCTCGTAAAGTAATTTGTCTATATCACCAGATGAAGAGGCGTGAGATCTATTAACCACCTACCATGAATTCCTTCAAGAGTTTTGGAACCATCCGTGGAGAAGTCAAGCTGGGTCTCCAGCAGGATTTCAACCTGCTGAAACTAAACCTCCCTAGTCCATACACGCACCCATGACATTGAATTCGATCGGAGTGATTTTAAACGTATTTTCTTTGGCACACTTCGACCATACCTGAATCACGAATGATGCGTATTTTGAATCATTAATATCAATCAAAAAACGCTTTTCGGGTCCGGCGCTGGCAATATCTCGGTGACATATCAGAATTCCAGAACCATTTCACTTACATCGTGCATTTGATTGGATCGCTCCACATTTTCACTCTGCCCGTGCATAAGGTTAGGTAACAGAACACCGATATAATTTATATTCGATCTATATATCATTTAAGAACTTACAACACATTTTCGACATGGCTCGGGACCTTTTATTCGTTTTAGATGAATCATTTATTAATTGGATTATCGTAGAGAAATTTATGTAATGATATCGATGCCAGAGGCGTCGCGGGAGTATGCATAATTACAATGGGGTCGATCATAGGCTGGGTCTTTTCTCGGTGTGTAATGAACTCAATTGTGCTAACTTGAAAAATTAATAATGCTAGAACAGGTTAATATTTCGAAATTCGAATAGTGTAGCACAAATTTAATTTTGTTCAAGGTGTTTGATTGTTATCACGCCGATAATGTAACAAACAGCGAATGGTGCGGCTTAATAGAAGATGCCGCGATAAACTTTGGATAAACTCGCTTTTGTCCTTAATCAACTCCATATACTCTTGATCCACTATGATGGAAAATTAATTCATCAGCCAACTGATATCGGAGCAGAAATATTGTTTTCCCAATAACTCAAACAATTCAGGTCCGATTGACTTGAAACTTGGTAATTATTTGTAGAATGCCCACACAATGACTTTGCGTATCACTAAAATTATTCAAAACAAGTATTAAAAAATATTCTGTATCTCAGATCCTTGATAACGAAAGGGACGAATAGGGACTTGCAATTTTCTGGGTTGGTTGCGCATCCAAATGGGAGCTTTAAGTTCGTTGTTGGGTTTCTGAGTTATACCTATCTGGAATATCATTTTCTCGATAACTCAAAAATACAGACCCGATCTAATTTCAGCTTGGTAACTAATTGTAGAATATCGACGTATAGACGTGTGTAAAATTTTATGAGGATTATACGACCAGAAAATTTAAAAAGATTACGAAAAAATATTATGTATCTCTCGATGACTTGAGAATGGAAAGATATAGCAACTTGCAATTTTCAGGGCTGCTTGCGCACTCAAATGCAACATTAAAGTTTGTTAATTGGCATAACTCGGTGATAACTTGTAGAATGCCGATCCACTAATTTTTGCGGAATTACTTGGAGTTACTTGAGGCGTAAGTCTTTTCGTATTTCAGTTCCAATAGAAAACATATGTAAGAATTAAAAATTCTGTGATCATAGACGATTCTCTACTGAAGTCTGTCATTAAAATGGTATGAAATGTATTCATATATTATAAAAGCGGAGAAACCGGTATTCATCGATGCTAAATTCGTAGTAGAGTGTCCAATAGAGGTGAGTAGACAATAGCAGATGCGCGCAAAAACTCAACAAAAAATAATTCTGAAGATTTTCGTTGGTCTGATATAGACTCCGAAACGTTACCAAATAGTTGTTTCATCGTTGATGTTGTTTTCGTTATTGTTTGTTAGGCAACATTGCAGAAGCAATTCACAAAATAATAATATTTTTATTTTATAGATATTTTTCAGAGTTTGGGAGAGAAGGCCCAGATAGAAGACAATTAATAATGAATATACCTCCCACAGTATCCTTCAATGATTACTTAGGATTTCTGTGCCACGTGTATTTTCACAAATTATGTCAAATTGGCATTATCTTAAATTATCAAATATCAGGTATAAATATGTATTCATCGCCTACCCCTAGAAAACACCCCCTACTGATCTCTTTGCCATATGTTTTTGTCATTTTCAAACGATTGCAACATGTGATCCGATAATTGAACATTGATGACAAGGCTCTTCTGAACAAAGCCATGTGTGAAATGGTGGATGCTTCATTTGGAATTTTCATTCGGAATGAATGAATCAATTGTTTTTTTTTTTCAGTTATGAGCTACTGATGTTCTCAACGATCAAGGCTGAAAGCGACTTTGTAATAAAAGATGAATGTCTATTCATTTCAATAAAGATATCAGTATAATGCGAAGAAGTTAAACTTTTCCATTCATTTTAATGTTAATATGGTGAATATCAGAGATGCGCCATTTTTGGCGCTCTTGTTCCTCGGAACAGAGTGCTTATCAAATTGCCCAAATGTCTGTAATTTTCGAATTTTTGGCTGAAAATGATATCAAACGATTTGGTTCGACTCACTGATCAAGAATCCGTGGTCGAAATCGATTCTGTCCAGCCGTCCGTCCGTTAACACGATAACTCTCGAACGAAAAGAGTTAGATGATTGAAATTTGCAGGGTAGGTTTGGAGCGTAAATATCTCTGACGAGTTCGTTAACAGGCGAAATCCATCAAGCGATTTCGGAGTTATAGCCGTTTTTAGTAAAAACTTTTTTATGAATATTTCCGAAACCGATTACTCGATCTATCTGAAATTTAGCATCAAATTGTAGAATCATGACCTTTAGACGCATGTGAAGTTTTGTATTGATCGGGTAACCGTAAAGTGTCCAAAACAATTTTTGAAAATGTTCAAATTTTGTTTCTACAATAACTCTCGTACGGAATGAGCTAGGCAGTTGAAATTTTTAGAGTAGGTTAGGACGATAAATATCTCGGTTAAGTTCGCTATTGGGAAAAATAGGCCAGATGGTTTCGGAGTAACGGAGTAACTTATAAATTTCGAAATAAATTTATTTTTAGATGCAGTTTCACCAAATCCATCGATATCATTTTCAACTCCAACAAGCTAATACTTTCGGAGATATAATTTTTCGAAATTTCAATCATGAATCGTACTTCTATGTTTTCACAGAATGCTATAATTATTCTATCTATGATTTATTATATGATCTGTGTTCATACTCGTACATGTCATCTTGTTCTATAAGAGAGAGTCAAATTCAATTCAGCTATTTTAATTTGATTTCTTCCATGGTGCAGTTCTCATTCTCAGATTGCTCATTTAATCTTGATAAATAAACTATTATTTGAATTGAATTTCATGTATGATGCAGTTCTATCACAAGAATACATTGATATAATTCTCAACTCTGAGAAACCAATACTTTCGGAGATATAATTTGTCTGTTTGAAGAAGAGCGCCAGAAAGCTTCTGTCCACAGGGCTTGAACCAATTTTTCAAAATGAAATAGTACTTGAGTTGAAAAATACAAAATAACAATTTCCATTATGTATTTGAATACTTTTTGGTGCGCATCCTCTGGGAAACAGTGTGCTATTATTTTACTCAAATGTCTGTAAGTTTCGATTTTTTTTGCTGAAAATGGTCTCAAACGATTAGGTTTCTTCTCACTGATGAAGAATTCGAGGTCAAATTTGATTCTGTCCAACTGGCCGTTGCCATGATAAATTTTCAGAATAGAGGGCGCGTCCAATACGACGGACAAGTTCTTCAATGGGCATAATCAGCTTCCGAGTAATAACTTTGACATCAACCAATACAAATCCGATCGAATTGAAACTTGGTAGCTAGTTGTAGAATACTGACATAAAGACGTTTGTAAATTTTGGGAGGATTGTAGGTATCACTAGAAAATTTTAAAAAATATATTAAAAAATATTATTTATGTCATGATAATGTGAGAACGGAAAGAGATAGCAAATTGCAATTTTCAGGGTAGGTTGTGGATCTGAATGCGACATTTGATTTTTATTAATAGACATAATCGGCCGAACGGTTTTAGCGTTATACCCAACTGATATTTGGTTTAATGCTTGTGGCTTTTACTTGATGCAAATCCATATTAACTCAATGAAAAATTATATACGATATACACTTATTTATTCAATATTGTGACGCGTTTCGTCGACACAGCTACTTCATCAGACTACATCATACTAAATTCTTAACAAGTTATTATCTCCCTATACCTAGATGACATGGACACAGAATCATTTAAAACTAATTACAGGGGAAACTTATTTAAAACAAATTACATAATAGACTTATTTAAAACTAATTACATGAGATTTCACTGCTGGTTTCTTTGTACACATTACCAATAATTCATTCCTAATGCTTTTATTTATAAATTGATTCTCTATTTGAATAGATTGAGTAACGGTGAAAAATTTAGATCTAATTGTTCATTAACTAAATTACCCGTATGTTTTTCCCTATTTATTTCGACCATTTCCCAGTAATTAAGTTGCGCACCTTTATTCAAATTGTGTAGAATTTTGAAATCCGGGTTAAACTTATGTCCTTCTCCTAATAAATGATTCGAATAATTTGAATTAATTTTGTTGTTTTTGAAGCTGTGATGATGTTCCTTTATTCTTATGCCAAAATTTCTACCAGTTTTTCCTATATGTGATTTGTCACAACTCCCGCAATTTAATTGATAAACACCGGATTTATCTTCTTTATTCCTTTTCGATTTATTGTTTTTTATGAATTTGGCAAGGTTATTATTTGTCCGGAATGAGATATTCACCTGTTGGTTTTGAAGAAACCTTTTAAGTTGTTGACTCGTTGTACCAAAATATGTTAAGCTATTGAATATTTTATGTTTATCCTTAATTTCTGGAAATACTAAACTAATTGTTTTTCTAAATTGTTTTTTCGTCAACATTTTTCTGATTAACTCTGTGTTATATCCGTTGTTCACCGCTATTTGTTCGGTAATTTCTAATTCTGTACCATAATTTTCTTCGGATAAAGGTATATTAATTAGCCGGTGTAACATACTATGAAATGCCGCGACTTTATGTTCGAATGGATGACACGAGGATCGATGAATGATTGTATCCGTATGGGATGGTTTCCTAAATATTGAAAAATCATGTTGATTGTTTTTCCGCGTTATTGTTAAATCCAAAAAATTAATTGCACCATTATTTTCCATTTCAATTGTGAATTTGACATTTGGATGAATGCTATTAATAAAATCTACAAATATTTTCAGTTGCCGGTCTGTTCCTTTGAAACACGCGAGCACATCATCTACGTATCTAAACCAATATACGAATTTGGAAAAAATAGGATGTGTTTTAGCGATGGCTTCTAGGTTGTCCATGAATATTTCTGCCAAAAGGGGGCTGAGCGGATTCCCCATGATAAGTCCTTCATCGCTAGTCAATATAGTGATTCAGTCCGAAATACTCCAGCTTTTAGAAACGTGTTTGAATCAAAATTACTTTAGTTTCAACGATAAGATTTATACTAGCGATGAAGGACTTATCATGGGGAATCCGCTCAGCCCCCTTTTGGCAGAAATATTCATGGACAACCTAGAAGCCATCGCTAAAACACATCCTATTTTTTCCAAATTCATATATTGGTTTAGATACGTAGATGATGTGCTCGCGTGTTTCAAAGGAACAGACCGGCAACTGAAAATATTTGTAGATTTTATTAATAGCATTCATCCAAATGTCAAATTCACAATTGAAATGGAAAATAATGGTGCAATTAATTTTTTGGATTTAACAATAACGCGGAAAAACGATCAACATGATTTTTCAATATTTAGGAAACCATCCCATACGGATACAATCATTCATCGATCCTCGTGTCATCCATTCGAACATAAAGTCGCGGCATTTCATAGTATGTTACACCGGCTAATTAATATACCTTTATCCGAAGAAAATTATGGTACAGAATTAGAAATTATCGAACAAATAGCGGTGAACAACGGATATAACACAGAGTTAATCAGAAAAATGTTGACGAAAAAACAATTTAAAAAAACAATTAGTTTAGTATTTCCAGAAATTAAGGATAAACATAAAATATTCAATAGCTTAACATATTTTGGTACAACGAGTCAACAACTTAAAAGGTTTCTTCAAAACCAACAGGTGAATATCTCATTCCGGACAAATAATAACCTTGCCAAATTCATAAAAAACAATAAATCGAAAAGGAATAAAGAAGATAAATCCGGTGTTTATCAATTAAATTGCGGGAGTTGTGACAAATCATGTATAGGAAAAACTGGTAGAAATTTTGGCATAAGAATATAGGAACATCATCACAGCTTCAAAAACAACAAAATTAATTCAAATTATTCGAATCATTTATTAGCAGAAGGACATAAGTTTAACCCGGATTTCAAAATTCTACACAATTTGAATAAAGGTGCGCAACTTAATTACTGGGAAATGGTCGAAATAAATAGGGAAAAACATACGGGTAATTTAGTTAATGAGCAATTAGATCTAAATTTTTCACCGTTACTCAATCTATTCAAATAGAGAATCAATTTATAAATAAAAGCATTAGGAATGAATAATTGTTAATGTGTACAAAGAAACCAGCAGTGAAATCTCATGTAATTAGTTTTAAATAAGTCTATTATGTAATTTGTTTTAAATAAGTTTCCCCTGTAATTAGTTTTAAATGATTCTGTGTCCATGTCATCTAGGTATAGGGAGATAATAACTTGTTAAGAATTTAGTATGATGTAGTCTGATGAAGTCGCTGTGTCGACGAAACGCGTCACAATATTGAATAAATAAGTGTAAATCGTATATATAATTTTTCATTGAGTTGATATTTGGTTGTTATTTCAATAACTCAAAAAATACGAATCCGATCCAATTCAAGCATGGTAATTAGTTGTAGAATGCCAACACAAAAATTCTTGCAAAATTTCGTGAGGATCACTAGAAATTTTTTAAATAATCATTGAAAAAAATTCTATATATCAGAAATTATTCGTCCGACATGGCTGAAATTTTGCGAGAGCTTCCAAAACCTATCTCTACTGCCGAGTTCCAAGTTTGAACATGATCGGATCTATATTGTTGGAGATCCGAGCAGCCTTGGGTGAGATCAGTAGCTGGATGGGTGAACATTGCCTCGGTAACTTTTGAACGAAAAGAGACTTGCAATTTTCAGGGTAGGTTGCGCATCTGAATGGGAGAGCTGTTTTCGAAGTTATACCCATCTGGAATATTATTTTCTCGATAACTCAAAAAATACAGACCCGATCGAATTGAAACTTCGCAACTAGTTGTAGAATATCGACATACAGATATGTGTGAAATTTTGTGACTACACCACTAGAAAATTTTAAATAAATTACGAAAAAATATTATATATCTCACGAGGACGGAAAGAGATAGCGACTTACAATTTTCAGGGTAGGTTATTGCGCATCCAAATGAGACATTTAAGTTCGTTAATTGGCATAAACAGCCGAATCGTTTTGGAGTTATACTCATCTGAGATTTTGTTTTCATTTCCTCTATAACTCAAAATATACATATCTGATCCAATTACTCGGTGATTACTTGTAGAATGCCTAGCCACTAATTTTCGCGGAATTTCGTGAATATCATGTAATGGAGCGTAATTTTTTTCGTATTTCAATTCCAATAGTATACATATGTCAGAATTAATAATTCTGTTATCACAGATGATTCTCTCGTTACTGACGTCTATCATTAAAATGGTATGAAATGTATTCATATGGTATATATCGATGCTAAATTCGATTAAGAGTGTTCAATAGAGATGGGTAGACAATAGAACATGCACTTAAAAGCTCCCGATTTCACTTCAGTGATTCAACCAATTGTTTAAAGATGAATATTATAAACAAATATTCGGTACGGCCATGGGAAACTCTTTCCCACGTTTTAACTAATCTGTTCCTCAGCAAATTAGAACTTGAAATAAAAAAACCCAAATATTTTCCAACATTTTGCGCTAGGTATGTTGATATCGTCTTAGAAATTGTGGATGAAAATTTTGATATTAACGAATTTACCAGTATCAAACATTTCATACTCATTTATTAAGTTCACCTTCAAAACGCCGGCTACTTGCCATTCTTAGATTCGAAATTATCTAGATATAAATCAAATTCAATCAGCTTCAACATTTTCAAAAAATCTATAAATTCTGATTTTTGCATTTCGTTTGATTCAGTTGCTCTCTGGTCACATAAAACAAACAGCTTACATTTCCTCATCAACCGGTTTCCTATTTAATATTCCGTTAAACAATGTGAACTTCAAGAAACAAAGAAAAATCCTTTTCTTGCCGAAAGAAGTGGGCAGAGTCATCAACTGGTTAAGAAAATTATCATCAAACAGAAAGATGAACAACTCTTCAGTAACATAACCCTAACGAAATAAAAAAAAACAAAAGGTTTCAAACCTCTCAGGTTCCATCCGAAAACGAACAAAAAATCCAGAATATTTTTAAATAGGTTAATATAAAACTGGTTTTCAAAACTTCCACAAAGTTAAACAACTTCTAGAAAATGCATTCAATAAAATTCCGGACATGTTCCGGTATACAGGGTGAGTCTTTGACCACTGCATTAATTTTAACCAAAGATTCCTCTCATCAAATGAAACACTTTTTTCATTTACCATTTTTCCAGATTCGGCTCAGGTAAAAAGTTACAAGCGATTAAAGATTTCACAATATGCTAATACACTCCCGCATATAAATTATCTATGACATTGTTGGCGGACGAGAATAAGGCATGGTAACGTGGTTTACAGCTTGATTCGGGATTCCAACGCTCAGGGACGGATCCATAAAAGTAGTGAAATTTCTGGAGTTTTCCATTTTAAAACATTCAATGAAGAATATCTCGAAAACGGTGCGTTTAAGGAGAAATGATGAAGAATAATATAATGCTCCAAAACGACGGAATATTCTTGAAATGACTCAAGAAAAGCTTTATATGCTTTCTGTATGCTAATTTCGTTTAGTTTTATGAATCCACGAGTCCATAACTAGAAAACCAGTAGAAGTAGAAAATAACTAATATTTGGAAAATATGTATCCTAGTTATAGGAAACTTTACGGCAACATTCATTTCATTCGAAAAAAAGGTGTCAAAGCTACAAAATAAAAACTGATTTTTTTTCAAAATTTCAACAGCCTGTATCTTTTTACCTGAGCTGAATTTGGAAAAATGTTGAACGAAAAAAGTGTTTCATTTGATGAGAGGAATCTTTGGTTAAAATTAATGCAGTGGTCAAAGACCCACCCTGTATATGGAATTAAATGTTTAGAATGCAACAAGTGCTACGTCGGGCAAACAACCAGGAACATTCTGACATGGCAAATCATATTTTAAAAACCGACCGCTCAATTGCCGAAAATTCCGTCAAATTGTTGAAAAATTCCACTAAATTATACCTAGGAACACTTGAAGTTATCGAAATGTATAAACGAAAAGATGTTTTACTCAATAATCATCTTACCCCTATTAACAACTCATTGTTCTCACCAATCGATTTATACTTGGGTAGAGTAATAGATAGCATGCTTCGGAAGATGGAAAGATCGTCTCCGAAACATATGTCAGAAAAAAAAATTTGCAGTGGACATAGTTACTAGTGTATTGCAGTATAGTACTCCATTCCTCAATAAGTACAGCAAACAGTAGTGTCCACCTGAATCGCCCCAAATTGCACCAGTGCGGAAATGCATCCCCATATTGACAACGCTGACATTGTGAACAGATACCTAGTACTCTATAATTACAATATTTCATTGGATTCATCCATCCCCTTTCTGAAATAGCCTCGGTGACAGCTGTTCTATTTTTCATTTCAAGTCGGAAGAAGTAAGGAATGTCATAGAAGGAAACAGGTGACCGGAATGAGCACTGGTACGCTTCATTCTGTGGTGACCGGCGACCATATCGAAGAGTAATTACACGTACGTACAGGTGAATACAAACTCTACCGAAAAAAAATAATTAAGGGTGATTTGATACAAACATTGGAAGTGTTTCACTGTAAACTTGCGTGCCATGCATTCGTGAAGTAGCGAATAGATTAAATGAAATTCCGAACGGAAGTTTGAGAACAAGTTATAAAAGCAAGAAGGTTACGAGCAGCTTTAGCGCTCTCGTTCGTTGAATGATAATAACTGATTTGTAACACCACAGACAAAGGATATCGAAAGTTATCAGAGTTATCTTCTTGTAGAAAAAGTAATATTTTAAATAGACATATAGGTACTAAACAATTGTTTAAAATAGATATGCATTTGGATAAATGCAAAATGATTGAACATAGAAATTTTCAACTCATTCATCTTTAAATGTAACGCCTTCTTTTGATATTTTTCACAGGTAGTTATAACTTTCCGTATTAAGTAAATTGAGATCATTTTCGGCCAAAATTAAACAAATTTTGGTAAAAAGATAGCGCCCTGGTGGCGTCAAAATCTGTCGGACTCGAGATTTCTTACGTGAGGGTGCAGGGTATTTTAAACTAGTTGGAAAAACACTAATGTTGGGACCTTTGACACGCTTGTTCAAATTTATAGCCAGATCGGTCACCCATCCAGGTTCTGAATCCGCACAAGGAAAAAAATTATATTTTCGCAATCCTTCCAGTAGTAAATCCTGTCGGGTTCATCTATAACTTGGTTGCAAAGTAAGATTTTGAAGGGTCTTACAAAATTTTAGCGATATCTGAACCGACATATAAATTAAAATAACAAGAGAATTCTATGAAATCATTAAAATTGAGAATCTTCTATGAATGGTGCAAGGTATTATTTAATTCAACCTTGGAACATAGAACAACAATATTTTAAGAATTCATCTAATTTGTTATCATATTCCATGTATTCTTTCCAATCCATTAGAATACGTCCAATATACCATATTTTGCGCATTTGAATCATCTTCTGAACAAATTGCTGTACCCTTATAAAAATGACTTGACCACAAACCTGAAACTTCTAATTCTATAAATACAAGCACCAAATTAAATTCGTTCGATGCGCGTCAAAAATAAAAAAAAATGGTTAAAGCACTGACGTAAACTCAACGCTCATGTTCTATTGTCTATTCACCTCTATTTGACACCTTTAATCGAATTTACCATCAATATAGACCGTTTTCTCAGCTTTTTTAAAATATGAATACATTTCGTACATTTGAATACATTTCGTACCATTGACCGATTGGAGTAATGAGAGAATCGTATAAGATCACATAATTTTTAATTCTGATATATGTATCGAAATTCATTAAATATTCAATGATATACGAAAAAATTAGGTCTCAAGTAATTTCTGGATACGATATTCATGAAATTCCGAGTTTCAATTCGATCGGATTTGTATATTTTGAGTTGTGAAGGAAATAAAATATATTAATAAAAAATAATTCAGATGTGTATAACTTCAAAACCATTCGGCCCATTATACGTATTAACGAACTCAAATTCGCATTCGGACTCTTCACCTACCCTAAAAATTGAAAGTCGCTATCTCTTTCCGTTTTCAAGATATCGTGAGAAACATAAGATTTTATTATTTTTGCGCGTATATTCTGGGGAACATCGCGTTATCATTTCTCCCAAATGTCTGTAATTTTCGAATTTTTTGCTGAAAATGGTCTCAAACGATTGGGTTCGATTCCCTGATGAAGAAATCGAGGTCAAATTTGATTCTGTCCGGCATCGAGGTCAAATTTGATTCTGTCCGGCCGGCCGTCCGTTGCCACGATAACTTGAGAACGGAAAGAGATAGCGACTTTAAATTTTCAGGGTAGGGGGCGCATCCCAATACCCTGAAAATTTCAACTGATGTGTAGCTCATTCCATTCAAGAGTTACCGTGTTAACGGACGGCCGGCCGTCGTGAGAATCGTATCAATAGAAAATTCTAAAAAAAAATTATTGAAAAATATTATTTATGTCACGATAACCTGAGAACGGAAAGAGATAGCAACTTGAAATTTTCAGGTTAGGTTGTGCATTTGAATGCGACATTTGAGTTTGTTTATGGGGATCAGTGGAGGATTTACCAGCAGGCTGAGTAGGCTGGAGCCTAGGGTGGCAAATTTCAAGGGGCGGCATATTGGCAAATTTAGTTCATATTTTTTTTATTTGGACTTACATACTGAAAAAAATTATTACACACACACAAAATACGAATTTCGAAAATTAGAGAGAAACTGAAATATTTGTGTTGTGTTGAATAGCCTACGGGCGCCAAATCTGTAAATCCGCCACTGACGGGGATAATTGGCCAAACGGTTTTGGAGCTATGCACAGCTGAAATTTGGTTTTAATTCCTCAATAACACGAAAAATACAGAACTGATTGAATTCAAACATGGTTATTAGTTGTAGAATGCCAACGCAAAAATTCTTGCAAACTTTCATGAGGATCGTATTACTAGAAAATTTTTGAAAAATCATTGAAAACATTTCTATATATCCGGAACTATTCGTCCGACATCGCTGAAATTTTGCGAGAACCTTCAGAACCTAACTCTACTGCCAAGTACCAAGTTTGAACACGATCGAATCTATATTGTTGGAGATCCGAGCAGCCTTGTGTGAATTCAGTAGCTGGATGGGTGACCGTTGCCTCGATAACTCTCGAACCAAGGGAGATAGGGAATTTTCAGGGTAAGTTGCCCAACTGAATGGGAGAGTTAACTTCGCTGTTGGCCATAATCTGCCCAACGGTTTCGGAGTTATACCTATCTGGAATATTATTTCCTCGATAACTCAAAAAATATAGACTCGATCGAATTGAAGCTTGCTAACTACTTGTAGAATATCGACATGAAGATGTGTGTAAAATTTTGTGAGGACCGTACCTGTAGAAACTTTTTAAAAAATTACGAAAAGATATTATGTATCTCACGATACCTTGAGAACGGGAAGAAATAGCGACTTTCAAGTTTTCAATATAGATAGCGCATCTGAATGCGACATTTAACTTCATTAATTAGCATAATCGTCCAAATGGTTTTTGAGTTATATCAATCTGAAATTTGGTTATTATTTCTTCAATAACCCAAAAAATACCATGCCGATTCACTTCAAACATGGTAATTAGAGAGAAACTGAAATATTTGTGTTGTGTTGAATAGCCTACGGGCGCCAAATCTGTAAATCCGCCACTGACGGGGATAATTGGCCAAACGGTTTTGGAGCTATGCACAGCTGAAATATGGTTTTAATTCCTCAATAACACGAAAAATACAGAACTGATTGAATTCAAACATGGTTATTAGTTGTAGAATGCCAACGCAAAAATTCTTGCAAACTTTCATGAGGATCGTATTACTAGAAAATTTTTGAAAAATCATTGAAAACATTTCTATATATCCGGAACTATTCGTCCGACATCGCTGAAATTTTGCGAGAACCTTCAGAACCTAACTCTACTGCCAAGTACCAAGTTTGAACACGATCGAATCTATATTGTTGGAGATCCGAGCAGCCTTGTGTGAATTCAGTAGCTGGATGGGTGACCGTTGCCTCGATAACTCTCGAACCAAGGGAGATAGGGAATTTTCAGGGTAAGTTGCCCAACTGAATGGGAGAGTTAACTTCGCTGTTGGCCATAATCTGCCCAACGGTTTCGGAGTTATACCTATCTGGAATATTATTTCCTCGATAACTCAAAAAATATAGACTCGATCGAATTGAAGCTTGCTAACTACTTGTAGAATATCGACATGAAGATGTGTGTAAAATTTTGTGAGGACCGTACCTGTAGAAACTTTTTAAAAAATTACGAAAAGATATTATGTATCTCACGATACCTTGAGAACGGGAAGAAATAGCGACTTTCAAGTTTTCAATATAGATAGCGCATCTGAATGCGACATTTAACTTCATTAATTAGCATAATCGTCCAAATGGTTTTTGAGTTATATCAATCTGAAATTTGGTTATTATTTCTTCAATAACCCAAAAAATACCATGCCGATTCACTTCAAACATGGTAATTAGAGAGAAACTGAAATATTTGTGTTGTGTTGAATAGCCTACGGGCGCCAAATCTGTAAATCCGCCACTGACGGGGATAATTGGCCAAACGGTTTTGGAGCTATGCACAGCTGAAATATGGTTTTAATTCCTCAATAACACGAAAAATACAGAACTGATTGAATTCAAACATGGTTATTAGTTGTAGAATGCCAACGCAAAAATTCTTGCAAACTTTCATGAGGATCGTATTACTAGAAAATTTTTGAAAAATCATTGAAAACATTTCTATATATCCGGAACTATTCGTCCGACATCGCTGAAATTTTGCGAGAACCTTCAGAACCTAACTCTACTGCCAAGTACCAAGTTTGAACACGATCGAATCTATATTGTTGGAGATCCGAGCAGCCTTGTGTGAATTCAGTAGCTGGATGGGTGACCGTTGCCTCGATAACTCTCGAACCAAGGGAGATAGGGAATTTTCAGGGTAAGTTGCCCAACTGAATGGGAGAGTTAACTTCGCTGTTGGCCATAATCTGCCCAACGGTTTCGGAGTTATACCTATCAGGAATATTATTTCCTCGATAACTAAAAAAATATAGACTCGATCGAATTGAAGCTTGCTAACTACTTGTAGAATATCGACATGAAGATGTGTGTAAAATTTTGTGAGGACCGTACCTGTAGGAACTTTTTAAAAAATTACGAAAAGATATTATGTATCTCACGATACCTTGAGAACGGGAAGAAATAGCGACTTTCAAGTTTTCAATATAAATAGCGCATCTGAATGCGACATTTAACTTCATTAATTAGCATAATCGTCCAAATGGTTTTTGAGTTATATCAATCTGAAATTTGGTTATTATTTCTTCAATAACCCAAAAAATACCATGCCGATTCACTTCAAACATGGTAATTAGTTCTAGAATGCCATCGCAAAAATTTTTACAAAATTTCTTGAAGATCTTGAAAATGTTTGAAATAAATGTATAAGAAATCGGTGGTCCGACATCGCTGAAATTTTGCGAAAACCTTCAAAACGATAAATGTCGTGATGACATTAAATTATAACATAAATTTTCGTGCCGATTTTTTCATAACACAATAGAATCTGTGGGATCTGGGGAATCTGTGAAAGCCCTACATCAGGGTCCTGTAGCGGTCTTCGAATATCTGAAGTTCTGAATAATTATCGTTTGGATTGACCAGACCTGGTTTTGAAAGAGATCCTCCTGGCCTTAGGAGCTACAACATTTTTCTTTTTGAAATCAAATATTGAGGAGATTTCTAAGAAGAAGAGTGAATATTTTTGAAAACTAACGGAGGCGATTCTTCTTCATGAGATTCATGCGGCTACAGAGGAGTATATTTGTGAGAGGGGACATTTGACTTTTTATTTTTAATCTGTTCGTTTTCTCCCCTTGTCTTTCCATTTTTGCGCGTATGTTCTGGAAAACATCACGTTATCATTTTGCCCAAATGTCTGTAATTTTCGAATTTTTCGCCTAAAATGGTCTCAAACGATTGGGTTCGACTCCCTGATGAAGAATTCGAGCTCCAATTCGATTCTGTTCAGCCGGCTTACCGACTATTCCCACGATATGTTGAGAACGGAAAAGGATGGCGACTTGAAAATTTCAGAGTAGGTGGCGCATCCCAATACGACAGACAAGTTCGTTAATGGGCATAATCGGTCCAATGGTTTCCGAGCAAAGATTTTATTTTCTACCAATAAAGATCCGATCAAATCGAAACTTGGTGATTCATTGTAGAATACAAACCTAAGGACATTTGTGAAATTTTCTGAGATTCGTATCACTAGAAAACTATTAGATAATATTATTTATGTCACGATAACCTGAGAACGGAAAGAGATAGCGACTTGAAATTTTTAGGTTAGGTTGTGCATCTGAATGCGACATTTGAGTTTGTTTATAGGCATAATCGACCAAACGATTTCGGAGTTATACCCATCTGAAATTTGGTTGTTATTTCCTCAATAACTCGAAAAATACAAAACCGATCCAATTCAAACATGGTTATTAGTTGTAGAATGTAGAAAAATTACGGAAAAAAAATTGGTTCTGACGTGAAGTCAGAAGCTTTTGCGCGTATGTTCTATTGTATTGGACAGTCTTTATCGAATTTACCATGCTGAATTCCATTGTCCGTTCTCCTGTATTGGACACTTACTCGAATTTACCACGGTAAATTTGATTACCGCTACTTGCAAATATTAGTCACGTAAAATCAAAATGTTACAACTGCCTTACCGTTACAATTGGTACATCTCTCCCTTACCACAAATTGTTCGCACTTCCATATATGTTTTCGGAAGTCTCAGATCAAATAACTGCTTAATGTTAATGTGGTGTAATCATTCCAATTTTGTCAGGATTTCACTCTCATCGATCCATTACTAATCCCTCACAATTTATAGTACAAAAAACAACGTTTTATAGAAATTAAGTGCTAATAAATTCCAGCAGGCCATATGATGGATGGTCACTATTACCTCATTTAACGATAGCGACTTGTGTGAAATGAAAGTAAATCAAGAAGTAAATACGTCCCGGCGCACTGCTGGATGAATTACCAAGTCCGTGAACGAGATATTTACATTTACCTACACTTGACCGTCTCATTTTCTGCACTACATGACACACCATAGGAGGCCACGGTGACATTGATGAATTCAGAGGAGATCGCCTACACGAGGAATATGTGAAATGCCAGAGGTTTCTTGATGTTTTAACGGCTAAATAGATGATTCCAGTACTGATCAAGTCCATTTCGACCACACAAAGATGTTCTCGTTGTAAAGAATGCTCGTTCTACGCTGAAGAAGCAACACATCTCAGTCTTGATGTCGGAGGTGGCCAAAGGTTAAAAACACTGCAAATTTTACATAGAGGATCAGCAAAAAAAAAATAACGGTATAATTCTTTGGATTGAACATTACAATACCATTCGAATTCCATATGAATCCGTTGATGAGTTTTTGAAATTAATGCGGCTTACGGTAGGAGTGAATTGGATGGAATCGTCACGTAACGTGTTTTCCCTTCATGCAACTGGTATTATACAGGGTGGGTTTTAAAAAATTTGTCATTGTTATATCTCCGAAGATATAAGAGATATGAAAAAACATTTAAAAATATGTCAGTAGTAAAAGGAAGAACAATAATGACAACTTTAGGCATTCACCCTGATCAACCCGCTGCGCTGTAGCCACCTCCAAACAAGAAATTCTAATGGCACCCCCTACTCGTGATACATAATTTAAAAGCCCTGGTTCCTCGGAACAGAGTGCTTATCAATTTGCCAAATAACTGTAATTTACGAATTTTTGGAAGAAAATGATCTCAAACTATTTGGTTCGGCTCACTGAACATGAATCCGTGGCTAACGATTCTGTCCAGCTGGCCGACCCGCCGTTAACACGACAACTCTCGAACGGAATGAGCTAGAAAGTTGAAATTTTCAGAGTAGGTTTTGGAGATACCAATCTCGGTTAATTTCGTTATTGAGCAATTTCCGCCTGATTCTTTTTAATTACAATTTTCGAATTCAATTGCCAGATGCAGTTTCATCATAAGAATCCACTGATATCATTTTCAACTAACAATCTAATACTTTCGGACATATAATTTTTCAAAATTTCAATATTAAATCGTAATTCTATGTTTTCACAGATTGCTGTAATTATTCTATCTATGAATTACATTATTTGTATTCATACATGTCACCTTATCTACCTATAAGATTTCAAATTTGTTTCTCGTTCGTTACTCATGATATAAAATACCCCTCCGTACAAAATATGATTGAATGCAAAATGACCAATGAAATAACCTCAGCTGTCGTAGAATTATGAGCAGCATAGGACATTAACATTTTTGGGGGATAATATACTGCCCTTGGATAAATCTATATAATGATGGAAATATATACTTTGGTAAGTTAATCAAATTGGGTTCAGAATATCTCCAGTAAAATCAACACTGGAATATTGCAATATTCCAGTGTTGTTTTTTTGAATTTTGAACAGTATATAATTATTTTTCCCAAAATATGGAATCAATCTCTTTGATTTGATTTGTTACTTTACTTAACTGATTATCACTGATCGTTCAAGCTCTTAAAAGCTTATGAGGGGCATCCTTGGGACTTAGGAGGGTCAGTATAATAATATAATAATTTTAGGAGTACAAGTAGGTTTCCGCATTTTTAAGGAACATGGTGCTGCACAAGGTTTAGGTTAAAATTGTCAGATGAAAGACGGCAGATTTGTAAACCATATTTGCTTACTAAGAAATTTGAATTTATGAAAATACAATACAACGTACTATAATTTTTTGTAATAAACGTAACAAAAAAAGAACTCCTAAGAAACTTTTACTAATAATACAATAAATTTTCAAATTGAAGCCCTCCAGCATCGATACATTTTCGATGTTTCGCTGGGTCTAGAATTATTTTAGGTTTATTTCTAACACTATTACATGCACCAGTGATTTCCTTTAATGAATGTTTTCTATTATTTCATTATACACTTTTAATTTTAAATGATCAAATAAATAGTAGTGAAGGGGGTGTTAAATCATGGGATCATGGGGTGGCCAATTTACTGGACCTCCACAGCCGATCCATCTGATGTGGTAAGTGTCATTGAGATGATTTCTAACTGGAATGCCCTATAGCCAAAAAAATGTAAGTAAACATGTCCAGTTAACCGTCCGTCATATTGCGAGGTCCAATCAAATGATTCTTAAACACACCATACATTGACATGAAATCTGTATTATCATAAACACACACTAAGAACTATAGTTTAAACTTGAAAACACTGGAATAATGAATGAACATATAAAAACAAACGCTAATGGCAGCTAGGTAAGCAATAGTTTTTCATGATGAAATTTCAGATTTGACACTTGACACAAGACTACTGTATTTAGACAAACATTGTAAGGTAATACTACGAATTTATTTTTCAGTTTTTTTGGGTTATGATAGTATTTTATAAAATTTTGCTAGGACCTTTTTAACGGGCATAACAATATGTATGTCTTGGTTTCTTGACTATTTATTATACATATAAACCCATTTTTAATGATACTTTATCCGACAATTAATATATTGAGTAAAAAAATTAAGAATAATAATTTATTAGGAATAGCTGAAATGGTGGCTGAAACATTCTTAACGATTTCCTATGGAATTTTTTCCATAGATTTCGAATCTCAGCTTAGATTGGTAATTATTATACAGGGTGAGTTATTCTTACAAGGACTAAACGGATATTCCAAATGGCTACTTGTTAATTCATGTACCGTATGTAAAACAAATTGGCTAATCCCTGTATTTAATATTCAGTATGTCAATGACGAAGTGGTTTTGGACATTTGTATCTGGCACTTTGACATCATATTAGCAGAATAACCCCATTAGTTTAACCCCATAAGTTTTTTCGGTTTCTTCTCCGGAAAGTAAAATACACAATTTTTGGCGCTCTTGTTCCTCGGAACAGAGTGCTTATCAATTTACCCAAATGTCAGTAATTTTCGAATTTTTGGCTGAAAATGGTCTGAAATCATTTGGTTTGACTCACTGATCAAGAATCCATGGTCAAAATCGATTCTGTCCGGCCGTCCGTCCGGCCATTAACACGATAACTCTTGAACTGAATGAACTAGACATTTAAAATTTTCAGAGTAGGTTTGAGGGATAAATATCTCGGTTAAGTTCGTTATTGGGCAAAATCGGCTTGATGGCTTCGGAGTAACGAAAAAAAATTTTTTTTTTACATTAATACTTTTGAACTCAATTTTTTTTAAGATGCAGTTTTATCATAGGAATCCATTGATATCATTTTCAACTGTTACAAGCTAATACTTTCGGAGATATGATATTTCAAAGTTTCAATAATACAACGTAGTTCTATGTATTCACCGAATGCGAATTCTATCTGACTGTGTTCACTGTTAATAAATGTCATCGTATCTAGCTAATAGAGACTTTTAATTCGTAGTTTGAAAATATTTTCTGCTGAAAAACAAGTATCCGATTCTTGAATTTGTGAATATATACAAGACTGTTTTGAAACCGAAAATAATATTGACTGGTTGCATATTGAATGATTTATGTATAACTTCGGGATGATGTTTCAGAAGATTTATAATTGGATCATTTTAATGATGTAGTTTATGAAGGCAATAGGAAAGAAGAACATAATGGAATCATCAAAACAAATTACTGTTCGTTGACCACTGAGGTTAATATTACCTTTTATTTCCTCAAGTAGTAAGACATGTTCCTATATACAGTATTTTCATAATGTTGCTAGCAAAACAAAGCTGAAATATGGATCTACATTTTTGTATCAAATATTTTTTTTTTTGAGTTAAGGTTCATAATACAGAATTAATGTGTTAGTGGTATGAACTATTAAATTATGAAAAGAGGATTGTATTTTATTAATATATTTTGAACTATTAAAATAATTCGTTCGTCAGCCTCTACCTACTCAAATATCAGGAATAAATGGACAATCTGCTATGATTGTCTCCAGCCTTGCTCTAGACATTTCGGTGATACTTTCCTTGTTATTTTAAATGATGATTTTTGAAGCATTAAAGCATTGAAGATTGCTCATTCGATCTTGATAAATAAACTATTATTTAAATTGAATTTCCTTCCTGATGCAGTTCTATCATAAGAATCCATTGATGCCATTCCCAACTCTGAGAAAGCAATACTTTCGGAGATATGATTGGTCAAAGTTTGAACAAGAGCGCCAAAGCTCCTGTCCACAGGGCTTGAAGCAATTTTTTATTTAGATATTGCGTTCTCGTTAATCAATTAGCGAAGCATTTTAGACAATGTTTGAACTAATATGAAACACTTGGCTTGAATTTCGCAAAATCTAATAATAGGTTGTTGACATATAAAAGTTTCGGAATTCATACCATTTTCAAAACTGAGTATAATAAATTCAACAAACTCCAATTTTAAGAAATTCTTTGATTCTATTGATGTTTTTACATATAGTGTTAATTTTTTACAAAGTAGCAAAAATACAATATATTAAAACAGAATATAATCAAAATTGTACAAATCAGAAACACTTTGAATTAATAACAAAGTTATTCTTGATATTGGTACAAAAATAACGAATTATACTGTCCTGAATTCTACATATGTTAGACCGGAAGTTCCATAAACATGGAACGATTAACATAAAAAAATCTATACTTCGAAATAAAATAAAAACCAGCTTTGCAACAAATTGTATTGAAGAGAATAATTTTATAGATTTTACCAAAACATAACTTTACATTCAGGTAAAGATCAGAGGCTCACCATCTAAATAAAACATTTTCTCTCAATTTATTCCATCTGCTCATGCTGACTTAATAAGCGGATATTTTGGCTTGATTAATTACTACTTTATTCTTTGAAAACAGTGATTTCAACTGATTATACATCACAAATGTCTTTGATTCAATATCAGCAAATTCACATTCCCCTATAATTCAGTTGTTGTCACAAAGAAAAGGGGTCAACAATTCGGTTAAATCACAATAGAATACACTGAATGTGTGCTTCTTCAGTGGCGTCCTGAATAGAGAAAGAGAATATCATGAAACTGATACGTTAAAGTAATAAAACAAAGTAAATAATTAGCAGCGTTCGCAGGGATAAAATAGATCAACGTGTAGCAAATTCATAGTCTGATACACTCCTAAGATAGAAAATTATCAACGAAGTATGTTAATCATATAAGACACTACCTATATCCATACCATTAATATTCTAATCTGACATTGTCTGGCTCAATTTCATGAAGCACTCCGGCTTGAGACAAGTCCCGGTGCCGATAAAAATCCACGCCGTGAAAGCAGTCCGGGAGATACTTTGCCTATGAATAATAGAGCAATACCGAGCTGTCCTAGCCGTAACTCTCGTGTTCAAATATTTTCATAATCAAGACATACCGCCCCCAAAATATGATCTAGATATCTCGAGATGGATATTCTAGGTCAAGAGAATCGAACATTATTCAAGTTCCGACAGCTTTTGCAATCTCTATTCTATCAATTGCTAATTGTGTACACTTTGAACGATCCTCGATTGCAATTTAAAAGTACATAATTCAAGAGGTTTCTATTACGAGTGAGCTTGTAATAAAATGATTTTTGGCGCTCTTGTTCCTCGGAACAGAGTGCTTATCAATTTGCCCAAATCTCTGTGATTTTCGAATTTTTGGCTGAAAATGGTCTTAAACGATTTGGCTTGACTCACTGATCAATAATCCGTGGTCGAAATCGATTCTGTCCGGCCGGCATCCGTCCAGCCGGCCGTTAACACGATAACTTTCGAACGAAAGGAGTTGGAGCATTGAGATTTGCAAGGTAGGTTTGGAGCGTAAATATCCCGGACGAGTTCGTTAGCGGGCGAAATTTCGGAGTTATGGCCGTTTTTAGTAATAAAATTTTGTATGAATATTTCCGAAACCGATCACTCGATATATCTGAAATTTATCATCAAATTGTAGAATAATGACCTCTATATATGCATGCGAAGTTTTCTATTGATCGGGTTGCCGTGAAGTGTCGACAATTTTGTTTCTGCGATAACTCTCGAACGAAATGAGCTAGGTAGTTGAAATTTCAGAGTAGGTTAAATTTGGGATATAAATATCTTGGTTAAGTTTGTTATTGGATAAAATCAGCCTTGTGGTTTCGGAGTAACGAAAAAAATTTTTTTTTAAATCACAAATTTCAAATTCAATTTTCTTTTAAGATGCAGTTTCACCATAAGAATCCATTGATATCATTTTCAATTCTAACAAGCTAATACTTTCGGAGAAATGATTTTTCGACATTTTAATGATGAATCGTACTTCTATGTTTTCACAAAATGCTGTACTTGATTATTCTATCTATTAATTATTATATGATATGTGTTCTTACATGTCATCTTATTTTCCTAAGAGAGATTAATGTAAACATTATTTCTGGTTCGTTTATTCTTGATATAAAATACACCTTCTGTTCTAAAAAACAAATTATGATTGAATGCAAAATGACCAATTAAATATCCTCAGCTATCGTAGAATTATGAGGATGATATGATATTATACTTTTAAGGTGATAATATAATATCCGTGGATAATCCATATGATGATGGAAATATATTTTTGGTAGATACATAATCAAATTGGGTTCAGAATATCTTCAGTAAAAACAAAACTGCAATAGTTTTAATTGATAAAATATAATTTTCAGAGTAGATTTGAGGAATGAATATCTCGGATAAGTTCGTTATTGAGGAGAATCGGTTTATTTAATTTCTTTCATGATGCAGTTCTATCGTAAGAATCCATTTATAATTCCATTCCCAGAGATCAATAATTTCGGAGATATGATTTGTCAAAGTTTGAACAAGAGCACCAAAGCTCCTGTCCACAGGGCTTGAACCAATATTAATCAACAACGTCATCATGACACATTCAGGATCCTCATTTGTCATTTTTGACGATTAGTGTCTGATTTGTCATTTCTTAGTAAGTTCATATTTTACTCTGGATTTTCACAGGATGTAGGAAAGTGGTTTGTGAAACAACTCAGTTCAACTAATGCCGACACGTTTCACGGATATATTTACACTTCTTCAGGGCTACAACAGAGAATGTCATCGAAGATTAAATCACTACTATGAATGTACAAATGGAAATTTCAAAGTTATCTCAAAAACACAACTTCCACAATCCTTCAAACAATGTTACAAACCATACATACAGTTTACTTTAACTTAATTATGTAAAAACGATTCTTATTCAAAATCGGCTGAAAAAACAAACGGCAAATATAACACTTACCAAAATTAAAATTTAAGTCTTCCACAAAGTAGGTTCAAAAAACAGTTCATTGAACAGATTCAACCAGAAACACACAAAAATTGTGAACACTAAACTTCGTCAGAATTGTCCACAAAAACAGCTTGCCAAATACAATCACTTTCAATGACCGTGCTAAATTGATGAGTTTTTTTCATCATTTTCTATTCTGTTTCTATTGATGTTTTCTCTTACTCATTTTCAAAATTTTCCTACGTCTTGAAAAAACATTTTCGTGCTTCACAGACGTGATTTAGGTGTGTATGAGTGTGTTATTCATCTTTCTGTTTCGTTTTCATTCACTGATTTCATTCACTACATGTGCGGATTTCATTGCTTGAATTCTTTGTTGATTTTTAGATCTATTACCGATTTTGCAGCTCATTTTGGAATTATATAGAATCATTATTTTGCGTAAATTATCTTGTTGAAAACAGGTAGAATCTTCAATATGTTGTTTTCTCAACTTGGTTGCAGAGTTTGAAGGTCCTCGCAAAATTTCAGCGATGTCGGAGGAATATTTTCTGATATATAGAATTTTTTCAATAATGTTTTTTCTTGTGAATTCAGGAATTTTGCAAACATTTTTGCGTCAGTATTCTAGAACTAAATACCATGTTTGAATGTTTGAATAGGCATCGTAATTTTCGAGCTATTTAGGAAATAACAACAACATTTCAGATGGATATAACACCAATCCCGTATGGCCGATTATGCCTTTTAACTAACTCAAATGTCGCATTAGGATGCACAACCCACCCTAAAAATTGCAAGTCACTATGTCTTTACGTTCTCAAGTAATCCTGAGATAAATAATATTTTTCTAGTGATCCTCAGAGCATTTAACAAACTTCTTTGCGTCCGTATTCTACAACTATTCACCAAGTTTCAATTCGATCGGATCTATATTTTTTATCGAGAAAACAATATTCAAGATGGGTATAACTCTGAAATCGTTTGGCCGATTTTACCCAGCAATGAATATAACTGTGCCATTCGGATGTGCAACCTACCCTGAAAATTGCAAGTCGCTATCTTTTTCTGTTCTAAAGTTCTCGTGGCAACGGTCACCCATCTTGCTACTGAACTCACTCAATGCTGCTCAGATCTCCAACAATATAGATCCGATCGTATTCAAATTCCTTCCACAATATTTCGGCGATGTCAGACGGATAGTTTTTGAGATGTAGAATTTTTTTCAAAGATTTTCAATGATTTTTTACAAATTTTCTTGTGATATGATCCTCACGAAATTTCGTGAAAATTTGCGCGTCGGTATTCTACAACTAATTACCATGTTTAAATTGGATTGATTTGATATTTTTTGAGTTAAGGAGGAAATAAAAACAAAATTTGAGATAGGTATAACTCCAGAACTGTTTGGCCTATTATGCCTATTAACAAACTCGAATTTTGCATTTGGATGCTCAACCTACCTTAAAAATTGCAAGTCGCTATCTCTTTCCGTTCTCAAGTTATCATGAGATGAATAATATTTTTGAAATTTTCTAGTACCACGATTCGGACGAGCTCGTTAATGGGAGAAATCCATCGAGCGGTTTCGGAGTTATGGCCGATTTTAGTAAAAATATTTTTTATGAATATTTCCGAAACCGATCACTCGATCTATCTAAAATTTAGCATCAAATTGTAGAATTTATGTTAGAACCTTTATACGCATGTGAAGTTTCGTATTGACCAGATTACCGCAAAGTGTAAAAAAAAATTTTGAAAATTAAAAAAAAGTTTTTCTACAATAACTCGAACGGAATGAGCTAGGTAGTTGAAATTTTCAGAGTAGGTTGGGGAGATGAATATCTCGTTTAAGTTCTTTATTGGGCAAAATTGGCCAGATTTAATTCGATTTATTCCATGGTGCAGTTCACATTCTCAGATTGCTTATTTAATCTTGATAATTAAACTATTATTTGAATTGAATTTCCTTTATGATGCAGTTCTATCATAAGAATACATTGATATAATTCCCAACTCTGAGAAACCAATACTTTCGGAGATATAATTTGTCTGTTTGAACTAGGGCGCCAGAACGCTCCTGTCCACAGGGCTTGTTATAAAATCAAAATGTTACTACTTTTTGCACTATCTATATTTTATCAAATCTTGAACTTTTTGTGCGCATGTTCTAGGAAACAGCGAGATATCATTTTGCCCAAATGTCTGTAATTTTCGATTTTTATTGCCGAAAATGGTCCAGAACAATTATGTTCGACCCACTGATGACGCATTCATGGTCAAATTCAATACTTTCCGGCCAGCCGTCCGCCGTCCCTAGTCACGATAACTTTGTTACGGAAAGAGATAGAGACATGCAATTTTCAGGGTAGGTTGGGCATCCGAATACAAGAAGTACTTTAATGGACATATATTGTATATTATTGTGGGGGTTTAACGTTGCATTGTGACCTTAAGGTCTATTGTGCCCCCTCCCCCGCCCCCTTCAGAGCTTTCGACGTCATTACCATCTACATCTCGCCTTCCAGTTCCAGACTTCTGATGAACTCCAGTATCTGGGATGGCTTCAAGGAGGCTACGTCTTCGCTCCTGCAGATTTCTTGCCCAAAGCATTCTTTGGGTTGGTTTGAGATGGCAAGGCATTCCGTTATCAAGTGATCAGGAGCAAGCCAGTGAGGAGATGCAGCTTGTTCTGACTGAGGTCCAAATATTTCTTGGATCTGAAAGTTTCAAAAGTCCGGAGGAATTTCTTGGAGTGGTGCATTCCGGGGAGAGATCCAGAAAATACCTCCCCAGAACTAGGTTCCGGGCAAATAATGGGGGTTTGTGCTCCTTTCTTGGCAAGTGTGTTGACCTCCTCATTTCCTATGATTCCCGCGTGACCAGAAACCCAGACCAAGGAGACCCTGTTGTTCTTGCCTACTTGATTGAGTTTTCTTCGGCACTCCCATATTAGCTTGTATTCGATAACATGGGAGCTCAGAGCTTTAATAGCAGTTTGACTGTCAGAGTGGATAGCTATGTCACATCTCTGATAGTTTCTTTCTAGGTTCATTTCCACGCATCTTTCATTTGCGAGTACTTCTACCTGAAAGATGCTCGGATAGAAGCCTAGCGATAGTGAGCATTTGGTACCTGGCCCATATACTCCAGCGCCAGCTCCTGTAGGTGTTTTTGAACCGTCCGTGTACCATTTAATGGCATTTCTTTTAAGAACTGGGGTAGTGGATTCCCTGTCCCAGTCTTTTATCCTACCAAGCATCGTAGTGAAGTTCTTTTCGATGCTTACATTCTTGATCATTGTGTTACTACGAAGATTGGCTGATGAAATGTACCTGGTAAGAGAGGACCAAGCTTTCTGGTTCTTAATGCTCTCATTACCTGTTCCTTTCCTAGATATTCTGAGAATGACTTCATGGGACATAATCGGCCAATTGTCTCGGAGTTATAGTCATCTGATGCCCTAGAGCGCACGATCTAGAGCAGGGCTTCCCAAACTGTGCGTCGCGACATTGTCCCAGGGCGTCGCATGTCGATGCGACCGAGTCGAGTGAACCCCGTGTGCATTAAGCGAACAGTTTCATAAATATTTTCCTGATAATCTGGAGCAATATGACTGGCTCAAAAGTCCTTCCAGTCGCCCACACCATCGACACTTTCAACAGAGGAAGAAGAACAACTAATAGACTTGTCCTGTGATTCCAGCCTTCAATACGACAAGGACAAAATGTTTGAATTTTGGAGCTCAGTTTCTCATGAATATAATGCCATCAGCACTGCATTATTAAAGGTTTTATTACCATTTGCGACTTCGTACTTTTGCGAAACAGGCTTTTCTGAAGTTGCTGTAATAAAGAACAAGTACAGATCAAAAATAAAATTAAAGAAAGAAATAAGAGTGGCAATTTCCAAACTGGAGCCCCGTTTTTTGAAGCTGATCTCAGAAAAGCAAGCACATTCTTCACATTAGCCAGCCAGTTACATAAATATCTCTTTTTATTATGCTTATATTTTGATTTCGTCCTTATTTTGAAATAAAATTTGATTGCGATTTTTGGGACCATTTTAAAAAGAAAACTTTATATGAACGTATTTATTGTATATTGTTGTAGGGGGTAACGTTGCACTGCGCCCTTTTAAGGTCTATTGTAGCCCCCCGTCAGAGCTATCGATGTCATCAACATCTACAGTTCGCCTTACAGAGTTTTGATGAACTCCAGTAGGTATTTGGAGGCTACGTCTTCGATATGAACGTATGACCTGAACATCTTGACTTTTGAGATACAGGGTGCTGAAGTTTTCAAAAATAAATAGTTTTTTATTAATTTCTGTAATAACACTTTATATATTTGAATGATGTTTGGCATACATATACTATGTATCAAGAGGAATTTTTTAGTGTAACACATTTTCTTTTATTTCCACCAGTGGCTTTCGTACCGAATTTCACTTGCCTATTTCGGCAGACATTGATGGTACGCCACTGAATTCTCTTGAAATTAAAATTATTCCTGAAATCCCTAATTATTTCTAAGCAAATTTGATTTCGTCAATTTTTTCAATCCAATGCACGGTTTTCGCTTAAAAAAATAAAAAACTTTTCTCTGCAAGGTCATAACAATATCGTTGAAATGACAAAATTCACAATGCAGAGAATTAGTTTTTAATTTTCAAGCAGATCAAATCTGCTTAGTAATGACTAAGGATTTCAAAAATGGACTTCATAGTTTATGTTCATCGTATTCGTACTTAGGATTTTGGAAGTACAACACCCTGTATCTTAAAAGTTAAGACGTTTAGGCCATACATTCATAGGAATGTTTTCTTTAAAATGGGTCCAATAATCCCACCTCTCAAATATTGACATTCAATTAGAAAACACTGTGTATAGTTGGAGATCTTGAAAAAATATTGGAAGCCGAGCAGCCTTGGGCGAGTTCAGTAGCTGGATGGGTGCCCATTGCCACGACAACTTACGAACGGAAAGACAAAGTAACCTGCAATTTACAGGGTAGGTTGCTCATCCGAATGCGACGGTTGAGTTCGTTAGTTGGTATAATCGGCCAAACGGTTTCGTAGCTATACCCATCTAAAATTTTGTTGTTATATCAAAAAAAGATCATACATATCTCAGGAACTGTCTCTCAGATTCCGCTGAAATTCTGTAGAAACCTTCAAGCCACCATTTTACAATCTATTACCGGATTTCAGCTCGATCGGCTTTGTATTTTTGGATTTTTTTCATTTTAAAATTTGAATTCACATGATGCCCAATGTATTTTTTCTCGTGATCATACTGCCTTTATTTTTATTATTTATTTATTATACTGATCCTCCTAGGTCCTAGGACTTCACGACAATGCTGTTCTCAAATTTTTTAAATTCCGAGTCTTAATTTTGATGCGAATCTGCGGGTAAGAGCTGGTTCGAAATATTGCCTGTAGGTGTCATGCTTCGATGTTCATCTACATATTATATTCTTGTAAAAATAAAATTGATTACAAACTCGTTAATCCTGCACCGCATTTCATCCTTTACTTCTCTTTGTTCGGAGTTCGTTCATAACGCAGATAATGGTAATGTAGACTTAATTGGGCCACTTATTTGTTCAATATCGATCTGATCTCCCGCACTATGTCTTTCGCCGATAAAAGTATTTATTACTGCCCGAGTGTCGTAGGATTCAGTTGATGCTTCCAGGAAACGCCGCTCCTGGCTTCAAGACTGACCCGTTTTCCTCTCGAAAAAAGTTCGGCCCACACCGACCTAGTCAGTGTCTATTGTTACCACTTATTGTTTGTTTATATGGGTTTATGTATTGAAGTCGTGAACTCTGGGTCTCTTTGATAGTCCTACGTCTTTGAGGTAAGAAATATTGCCTCAAACCCTGATCCCGATTCAAAAAATTCGTGCAGGTATCCATGTTATTAAATGAGCATGTGAACTTCAAATTGATATAAGACATAACATTCTCAAAATGCAATAACGGTTTTTGGCGCTCTTGTTTCTCGGAACAGAGTGCTTATCAATTTGCTGAAATGTCTGTAATTTTCGAATTTTTGGCTGAAAATGGTCTCAAACGATTTGAGATTTGAGATTTGAGATTGAGATTGAGATTCACTGATCAAGAATCCGTGTTCGAAATCGATTCTGTCCCGCCGTCCGTCCGTTAACACGATAACTCTCGAACGAAATGAGTTAGAGGATTGAAATTTACAGGATGGGTTTGGAGCGTAAATATCTCGGACTAGATCGTTAACGGGCGAAATCCACCAAGCGGTTTCAGAGTTATGGTCGTTTTTAGTAAAAACATTTCTTATGAATATTTCCGAAACCGATCACTCGATCTATCTGAAATTTAGCATCAAATTGTAGAATAATGACTTTTATACGCATGCGGAGTTTTGTATTGACGGGGTTGCCGTAAAGTGTAAAAAAAAATTTAATTTTGTTTCTACAATCACTCTTGAACAGAATGAGCTAGGCAGTTGAAATTTTCAGAGTAGGTTCGGGAGATAAATATCTCGGTTAAGGTTGTTACTGGGCAAAATAGACCAGATGGCTTCGAAGTAACGAAAAAAAAAAAAAGTTTCAAATTAATTAATTAATTAATTTTTTTTCAAGATGCAGTTTCACCATAAAAATCCATTGATATCATTTTCAACTCTAACAAGCTAATACTTTCCGAGATATGATTTTTCTAAATTTCAATAATAAATCGTAGTTCTATGTTTTCACAGAATGGTGTAATTATTCTATCTATGAATTATTATATGATCTGTGTTCATACTCGTACATGTCATCCTGTTCTATAAGAGAGAGTCAAATTCATTTCAGCTATTTTAATTTGATTTCTTCCATGGTGCAGTCCTCATTCTCAGATTGATCATTTAATCTTGATAAATAATCTATTATTTCAATTGAATTTCCTTCATGATGTAGTTCTATCATAAGAAACCATTGATATAATTCCCAACTCTGAGAAACCAATACTTTCGGATATATGATGTGTCAAAGTTTGAACGAGAGCGCCAAAGCTCCTGTCCACAGGGCTTTAACCAATCTTTTTTCTAGTGATACGATTGCATACATTTTCACGTCAGCATTCTAAAAATTACCAAGTTTAAATTCGACCGGATCTATATTTTTTGAGCTATTGAGGAAATAGCAAGAACATTTCAGATGGCTATAACTCCGAAACCTTTTAGCCGATTATATCCATAAGCGAACTTAACATACGCATTCGGATGCGCAACCTACCCTGAAAATTTGCAAGTTGCTATCTCTTTCCGTTTGAAAAATATCGT
Source organism: Halyzia sedecimguttata (assembly GCA_937662695.2). Taxonomy (NCBI): domain Eukaryota; kingdom Metazoa; phylum Arthropoda; class Insecta; order Coleoptera; family Coccinellidae; genus Halyzia; species Halyzia sedecimguttata. Next base: position 65,216,326 of record OW569413.2, on the reverse strand, counting down.
GGCAACAGTCACCCATCCAGCTACTGAACTTGCCCAAGGCTGCTCGGCTTCCAATATTTTCTCACTATCTTCAACAGTATAGATGCGATCGTGTTCAAAATTAGAATTTTGTTTTGAAGGCTCTCGCAAATATCGGACGGACGGATAGTTTCGGAAATACTAATTACTAAGTTTAAATTGGATCGGATCTGTATTTTTTGAGTTATTCAGGAAATAACAAAAAAAAAATTCAGATGGACATAAACTCCAAAACCATTTGGCCGATAATGTCTTTTAATGAACTTAACTGTCACATTCGGATTCGCAACCTACCCTGAAAATCGCTCTCTTTCGGTTCGAAAGTTATCGAGGTAAAGGTCACCCATCCAGATACTGAACTCGACCAACGCTGGTTTTCAATAATTTTTTGAAACTCCAGCAATATAAATCCGATCGTGTTCGAATTTGGAACTTGGCTGTGATATCGGACAGATAGTTTCTGAGATACAGAATAATAATAATAATAATACACTGATTCGTTGTCTATACCTTATGTGCCTCTGGAGATTGAAACAGTTGTTGGAAATGACAGTGCTCACATCTACTGGAACTATGCGATTCCAACAACTCGGCAGATCCACGCCATAAAGCCAGATATACCCCTGCTGGACATAAAACTCAAGGAATTGTTTGTCGTCGAATTCTCCTTCCCCGCAGAAAATAATGTGGTGATGAAAGGAGAACAGAAGAGGGAAAAATACAAGGATTTAATGTTTGAACTAGGGATCCTGTATGCAAGGCATAAATAAAGTCAGGATGGTTGTACTAATCATGGGCTGCCTAGGTGTAATGAGAGCGAACTACGTGAACAGTGCGGTTGGCGCAGGGGTAGAGCGTTTGACTTGGGAGCAGAAGCCCCAAGTTTTTCAATCCCGAGGCGAGGAAAGAAATTTTCTAGTCATGGTAATCGCCACCATTCACTGCTGGGTCAAAAATTAACAGAGCTGTACCTAAGGTGGCGTAAGGACTCAGTAACAAAGTCTACACCGAACACAACTGGTTCTCCTTACTAGCTCAAGCTCTTCGACAGCTTATGAGGGGTCTCCTTGGGGAAAACCTAGGAGGATCAGTATAATAATATACAATACAATACAATACAATACAATACAATACAATACAATTGAAGAGTATCCCGGCCTGCAAATCCCTGGTCAAGGATTTAGAGCACAGAATGCATGAGTCGGTGTTGCTCAGATCACTTCGAGTCATCAGGTCCCATCAGCTGTGAAGGCCGCTTGCAGCTTCATCTCTTTTGTTAAGGGGCGCTGCAAGCTCAGGACGCAGAACTTATCCAAGGATCGTGTGAGAGATTTTTTAGTGAGTGACCAATGAAAAACTGGAATCTCACACTCCTGAGAGAAGCGGACCCTCTCAGGGCGGCCCTATAAAAGGTTTTTCCTCTCGGTCGGAAAAAATAATAATACTCGATACAAAGAGTATACCTCCCACGAAAGCATGGAGGCAGGGGTTCACAAAGTTTAGAATACCTACATCATCAACAATCGTAAGAAATGGCAATAAGTATATTGAGAAGGGAAGATCCGTTTCTGAAAATGGTGGGGCTCATCATCAAACTTGGAACCAGGTAGCTTTCCTATTTAGAGTTGGTCAGAGAGCTTTGGAGAAGCTCAGTATAACTGGCATATCCATCGATCATGAGCTAGCCGGGACACCTATCACGCCAACAGACCAAAGAAGAGTTGACAGAGAGTTAAGACAGGCACAATTGAAGACACTATTCGAAGATCACTTGAGTAAACACCGGCCTGTCAGAAGAATTATCCTTCGCCTTTTAGAAGTCAGCTGGGCTCAAGTTGGAAACGGAGGGATTTGTTATGGCTTGTCGTGATGGAGCGATAAATGCAAAATGGTATAAAAAGAACACCATGAAAGTGGACATCCAAACAACGTGCAGAGCAGGCCACAGCCAGCAGGAAACTGTTATGCACATTGTCTGCTCGCAGAGTCCATGCTCCATCAGGATATGTGGAAAGACACAATGCGGCAAACCGAATTCTCTACTTCCATCCGAGAGAGGTTTATGTTATAGATAACGAACCAGTGCTACCATATGTACCTCTGGAGATTGAAGCAGTTGTTATGAAAACGACAGAACTCACATCTACTGGAACTATGATATTCCAATAACTCAGATCCACTCCATAAAGCCAGATATAGTCCTGCTGGATAAAGAACTCCAAGGAATTGTTTGTTCTAATCATAGGATGTCTACGCGGAATGAGAGCGAACTATGCGACATGTGACACATCGAGTCATCAGGTCTCATCAACTTTGAAGGCCACTTGCAGCTTATAACCCACCCTACAACTTACAACTTACTCTGAAAATTTAAAGTCACTATCTGTTTCCGTTCTAAAGGTATCGTGGCAAAGGACGGCCGGACGGAATCGAATTTAACCTTGAATTCTACATCAGTGAGTCGAACCTAATCGTTTGAGACCATTTTCGGCGAAAATTAAAGAAATTCGGGTAAAATGATAGAACGCTGTTCCCTAGAATAAGCGCGCAAAAATAAACATTTAACCATAACCTAATGCAATCCTTCGAGGCCATTCGCGGTTAAACAAACGCATTTTTACCGCCGAAAACCACATATTGTTCTGTGAAAAATATCCAAATAGGCGTTTCTTTGACAGGTCCACTAAATTATATCCGCCGTATTCACAAAGCATTCAATCTCCTTTAAGTCCTAACTGAGGTCCTCAGTTAAGGATAAATAAGAATCGCAACCTCAGTTAATGTATGTAACGGTGCTGAAACAGGCCTGTTTCACGTTAGTTTTCACTTAAACTGAGGTTGCGTTTTATTTATCCATAACTGAGGACCTCAGTTAGGACTTAACGGAGATTGAATGCTTTGTGAATACGGTGGATTGATTTGTATCGAAAAGTTAAGTTTTGTGAAAACGTATATTACGCAATTTTCACCATTCCCAGATAATAACTACTTCATTGCGTAGAATTCTAAAAATTTCGCATTCAAAACTATAAACTTAAACTGAAATTATGCAGACGCTTTCTTTTTACATCAAATAACAACAATAAAAGCAACAGGAATCAAGTTATCTTTTATTGATCCATGGTAAAAACACTCAGATCCAAATAGGGAGAAACAGCATACGAAATGTACTTAATCAATTGACGACATTAACTTTCCAAGATCGTAAGTAATTCGATCTCGTGTTAATTCAGGAATGCATTATCGGGTGTTCCTCGAACGAGATTGTATGAAATGTTAACATTTATGGTCTGTTCATCTTTTCATCTGTTTTCAGTGGGATATCTAAATCTGTATCTGATTTACACCTTGAGCGTTCACCTGTTGTGAGAGCAGAGGGCAAGCAGGTCAAAGCGTCACGCGCGTGTGGGCGCCAACGAATCGAGGAAAGAACGGAGAAAGAATAGATCCATCGCACAGCATCATTATCTGATCTTAATAGGACCAGGGTCGCATCAGGCGGCTGCCTCTACGAACAGACAGTCATCCCTCTGAAAAGAACTAACATGTGTTTTTTTGCTGTTTGGTTTTTGGCGCTCTAGTTCCTCGGAACTGAGTGCTTATCAATTTGCCCAAATGTCTGTAATTTTCGAATATTTCGATGAAAATGGTCTTAAACGATTTGGTTCGACTCACTGATCAAGAATCCGTGGTCGAAATTCATTCTGTCCGGCCGGTCCGGCCGGTCTAGCCGGCCGGTCCGGCCGGCCGGCCGTCCGGCCGTAGGCACGATAAATCTCGAACGGAATGAGCTAGAGAGTTGAAATTTTCAGAGTAGGTTTGAGGGATGAATATCTCGGCTAAGTTCGTTACTGGGCAAAATCGGACAGAAGGTTTCGGAGTAATAAAAAAAAATTTTTCTTTTCCAAAACAAATTCCAAATTAATTTTTTTTTAATAAGCAGTTTTATCATAAGAATTCATTCATATCATTTTTAACTCTAACAAGCTAATACTTTCGGAGATATGATTTTTCAAAATTTCAATGTAAATCGTATTTCACAGATTGATATAATTATTCTATGTATATTCTATGTATGAATTGTCATAAAGTCAACTTGACAGAAGGGAATATTGTAACTTCAAGAATATTGGGGTTGAAATACTCGTATTTTAGCGATGCAACGGGGACCTCACCCGAAAATGTTTGAAAATATTACGTAAATATTGAAAGCATAATTCTGTAGTTTGAGAGAGGAGAAAATTTTGTGAACGTAGATCAGGAAATTTTTGATCGATTACAAGGTAATTTATTATTTTATACATGTTTTATGGAATACCTACTATTTGTAGGTACTTTAAACCTGTTTTGGGCAATTGTCATACGAAACTTGTTTTTTTGACGCTCTAGTTCCTCGGAACAGATTGCTTATCAATTTACCCAAGTGTCTGTAATTTTGGAATTTTTGGCTGAAAATGGTCTCAAATGATTTGGTTCGACTCACTGATCAAGAATCCGAGTGCGAAATCGATTCTGTCCAGCCGGCCGACCGGCCGTAGGCACGATAACTCTTGAACGAAAGGAGTTAGCGGATTGAAAATTGCAAGGTGGTTTTGGAGCGTAAATATCTCGGACAAGTTCGTTAATGGGCGAAAACCATCAAGGGGTTTCGGAGTTATGGCCGATTTTAGTAAAAATATTTTTTATGAATATTTCCGAAACCGATCACTCGATCTATCTGAAATTTAGCACCAAATTGTAGAATCATGACCTTTATACGCATGTGAAGTTTTGTATTGACCAGATTACCGCAAAGTGTCAAAAAAAAAATTGAAAATGTGGTGCAGTTCTCATTCTCATGATTGCTCATTTAATCTTCATAAATAAACTATTATTTGAATTGAATTTCCTTTTTGATGCAGTTTTATCATATGAATACATTGATATAATTTCCAACTCTGAGAAACCAATACCAGATATAATTTGTCTGTTTGAACTAGAGCGCCAGAAAGCTCCTGTCCACAGGGCTTGAACCCATTTTCAACCTGATTTCATTGACAGTTGACACGCGTGATTCTTGACGCAATTCAAAAAGGCTAAGTTAATTTTGCAGCAATTTCATCATGTAAAGACGCCCAAGTAAGTAGTACAAATAATTGAATTCATGTAAAATTGCTTGCAAATACTCACACGAAGCTTTCACAGGGAAAAATTCGTCTGATCTCATAAAAAGCTAAGCCCTAACTGTACAAGGCTTACTCTACAAACCCTACATCTTGGTAAATAATTGGTTCAAGCCCTGTGGACAGGAGCTTTGGCGCTCTTGTTCAAACTTTGACAAATCATATCTCCGAAATTATTGGTCTCTGGGATTGATATAAATGGATTCTTACGATGGAACTCCATCATGAAAGAAATTAAATTAAAACAGACCGATTCTCCCCAATAACGATCTTATCCGAGATATTCATTCCTCAAATCTATTCTGAAAATCATATTATATCAATCAAAACTTTAGACAATATTGCAGTTTTGTTTTTACTGGAGATATTCTGAACCCAATTTGATTAGGTATCTTACCAAAGAATATGTTTCCATCATCATATGGATTATCCACGGGCATTATATTATCACCTTAAAAGTATAATATCATATCATCCTCATAATTCTACGATAGCTAGGGTTATTTCATTGGCATTCAGTCATACTTTGTTTTCTAGAACAGGAGGTGTATTTCCTATCAAGAATAACGAACATGAAATAATTTTGACATTTATCTTTCATAGGAAAATAAGATGACACGCAAGAACACAGATCATATAATAATTCATAGATAAAATAATTAAGTACAGCATTCTGTAAAAAGAACGAGTCATTATTGAAATTTCGAAAAATCATATCTCCGTGAAAACATAGAAGTACGATGTATAATTGAAATTTTGAAAAATCATATCTCCGAAAGTATTAGCTTGTTAGAGTTGAAAATAATATCAACCGATTTTAATGGTGAAGCTGCATCTTAAAAAGAGCATGAATTTTAAATTTGTAATGTGAAAAAAAATTTGTTTTCGTTACTCCGACACCATCAGGCTGATCTTGCCCAACAACGGATTTATCCGAGATATTTATCTCCCAAACCTACTCTAAAATTTTCAACTGCCTAGCTCATTCTATTCAAGAGTTATTGTAGAAACAAAATTTGAAAATAATTTTTTTTTACACTTTACGGCAACCCGATCAATACAAAACATCGCATGCATATAAAGGTCATTATTCTGCAATTTGATACTAAATTTCAAATAGATCGAGTGATCACTTTCGGAAATATTCATAAAAAATGTTTTACTAAAAACGGCCAGAATTGATTTCGATCACGGATTCTTGATCGGTGAGTCGAACCAAATCGTTTGAGACCATTTTCAGCCAAAAATTCCAAAAATTACAGACATTTGGGCAAAATTATAGTACGCTGTTCATTGACAGTGTTTCCTGGCAACTAGAGATATTACGGAGAGAAGGATGAAACAAATTTCTTCAACTTTAGGCGAATATCATTACTTTATAGTTAAAGAATGAACTACATTCATCATTTTAAGTCTTTTTAGCGCTCTTGTTCCTCGGAACAGAGTGCTTATCAATTTGCCCAAATGTCTGTAATTTTCGAATTTTTGGCTGAAAATTATCTTAAATGATTTGGTTCGACTCACTGATCAAGAATACGTGGTCGAAATCGATTCTGTCCGGCCGTCAACACGATAACTCTCGAATGGAATGAGCTAGACAGTTGAAATTTTCAGAATAGGTTTGGGAGATAAATATCTCGGCTCGCAGTAACAAAAAAAAAATGTTTACATTACAAATTCTAAAATAAGTGTTTCTCAAGATGCAGTTTCACCATAGGAATCCATTGATGTCATTTTCAACTCTAATAAGCAAATACTTTCGTAGATAATTAATCCTACTTCTGTGTTTTCACAGAATGCGATAATTATTCTATGTATGAATTATTATAATATGATCTGTGTTGATACATGTCAACTTATTTTCCTGATACATGATATGTCAAATTTTGATATTTAATGCCCATGGTTAATCCATATGATGATGAGAATGGTAATGGTAAGTTAATAATATTGAGGTTAGAATATCTCCAGTAAAAACAAAACTGAAATATTGGCTAAAGTTTCAATTGATATAATATAATTTTCACAGTGGATTTGAGGAAAAAATATATCGTTCATCATAGAATTGAGGAACGAATATCTCGGATGAGTTCGTTGTTGGGTAGAATTGGTCTATTGGCTTTGGATTAATAATTTTTGGCTCTCTTGTTGAATTTAAATTCTTTTATGACGTTTGAATTTAATTTCTGCTATTATGAAGTTCTATCATAAGAATCCATTGATATAATTCCCAACTCCTACCAAAACTTTCGAAGATATGATTTGTCAAAGTTTGAACAAGATCGCCAAAGCTCCTGTCTTGAACCAATTTTTCTCATTATATCATAAACATCGATCTATTCATAATCATCTTCGAAAATCGGATACCTCATATACATCTGTCCTCATTTCGTGTTTTCATAATTAGAGCGTTATAATGAGCATAATTCGGTACAGTATGCCTGATACCGTATAGTTATTACGCCATCTAGTGCTGCTTGCACTGGCACTTTCTTCACGATCTCGCCCGACCTATTCATAAATGTAGCCATAAAGGTGTTTATTAGTGACGTATTTATAATCTCTATTCATTAATCTTGGTCAATAGTTCATTTGCCATAGATTTTTCAGTATTGGTCCAACTCGCAATTTCGAACAATTGTTCTGGAACAAAGCCCGATTTGTAAAGGGTTCTACCACTATATATTGTGCAACGTTGGAAGTCCTCGAAAATAACTTTCTCTAGCGATACTTTTCTGTCTAACACCGTTAAACACATTAAAAGTTTGAGTTTCAGTCATAAAAAGAAATACAAAATTAATTTAAAAAAGCCGACAGAAGAATTATATTTCTTCAGTTATCTAAAAGGTGGATTTCAATATAAACTCAACCTTGAAGCTATAGTGACCGCTGATACAGAAATCATCTTATACAAGTTTTCACAACAAAATTGAACTAGTATCTTTCGAATCATACAATATAATATGTGGAAATTTGAGGTTTCAAATGAATCGTCAGTTACTCAGTTCCAACGTTCAACTATGAATGGCTAAAAAATTATAAAAACACAAGAACTAAAGCTCGTCCATCGGTTATCACGATTTATAATTGTAACATACCAACAAATAAATACACAAATCCCCTTAATGATACGGCGGACGAAAATTCGGCACGAAATGTCCATTTCTCAATGGGATCATTTTGAATTAGTGTTTACAGAAAAAGAAGAAGACTCATTCTTCCATTCCTCATGTCATCAATGAATTTGGGCTCGTCGTCACCTCAGTGTCTACTTTATATTTTATTTAAATTATAATATATTGGAAAAGACTATAATATTTACATTCCCATTAGGTTAGGTTAGGGTTACTTTAGGTTAGGACAGTGTAACCTGAATATCTCATGAGATAGATAAAAATATTGGTTCAAGCACTAACGTGAAATCAAGAGCTTTTGCGCCCATGTTCTATTGTCTAATCACCCTCTTTTTCGAATTTAGCATCCATATATACCTTCTTTTTTTCAGCTTTTATAATATATGAAAATGAATACATTTGATACAATTTTAATGGCAGACTTCAGAAACGAGAGAGTCTATGATCACAGAATTTTCAATTCTGACATATTATGTATTTTATTGGAATTGACATAGGAACAACTTACGCCTCAAGTAACTCCAAGATACGATATCCACGAGAATCCGTGTAGTAGGCTGGCATTCTACAAGTAGTCACCGAGCTTTATTAGACCAGATTTGTATATTTTGAGTTATAGAAGAAATAACAACAAAATTTCAAATGAGTATAACTCCAAAACCCTTCGGCCGATTATGCCGATGCGCAACCTACCCTGACAATTCCAAGTCGCTATCTCTTTCCGTTTGCAAGTAATCGTGAGATACATATCATTTTTTCGTAATTTTTGTAAAATTTTCTAGTGGTACGGTCCTCACAAAAATTCACACACGTCTTTATGTCGAGATGTTGCAACTAGTTACCAAGCTTCAATTCGATCGCGTCTGAATTTTTTGAGTTATTGAGAAAAAAATATTCCAGATGGGTATAACTCCGAAATGCCCAATTATGCCCAACAACAAACTCAACTCTCCCATTCGGATTCGAACCTACCCTGAAAATTGCAAGTGCGTATCTGTCTTCGTTCGAAAGTTATCGAGGCAACGATCACCCATCCAGCTACTGAACTCAGACAGGGCTGCTCGCATCTCCAATAATATAGATCCGATCGTGTTCAAACTTGGAACGTGGCAGTAACGTTAGATTTTGAAGGCTCTCTTAAAATTTCAGTTATGTCGGACGAATAGTTTCTGATATATAGAATCTTTTTTCAATGATTTTTTTTTTAATTTTCTATGGATACGATCTTCACGAAATTATGCAACAACTTTCGCGTCGGCATTCTTCAACTAATAACCATGTTTGAATTGGATAGGATTCGTGTTTTTCGAGTGATTGAGGAAATAATAACCAAATTTCAGATGAGTGTAACTTCAAAACCGTTAATAATAATAATAATAGTTATTTATTTACCCAACAGGAATATTCCCAATTACAGGGTAACAATCAATATTACAAAAAATATATGAAAAAATTTTAAGCCAAAAATCAATTAATCAATGAGAAAAAAAACAAAATATATTCATCATCCACAATCAAAAAAATAACTTGACTTGAGATCATCAGCACTCTTGCATATGCGGTAAACTGGAGCCCACTGAAGAACATTCGTTCGAGGTGTTGGAAGGTGAAATGATGCGACAGTCCTCCCCTCCAGCCTTGGTGTACGTAATTGAACCTTAGACAGCAAATAAGGCGAATCAATCCTTCCCGCGACGAGTTTCTGAGCGAACTTAGCGCACTGCCACCTCTGCCTTTGGAGTAGCGGAAAGATTCGCATCTCTCGCATGATCCCCGACAAATCCGCACCACGTTCGGGATAACTGCCTGATTTCCGGTATTCAACACACTTGAAAAATTTCCTGTGAATTCGCTCGATCGGCATAAGATGTGAACCATAGATCGGAAACCAGATTAAGTTTGCATACTCCAATTTGCTCATCACCAACGAGAAGTAGAGGGTTCTGAGAACGGACACATCAGGAAACTCTCTGGAGCAACGGGAAACAAACCCCAAGGATCGACTGGCCGAGGTGCATAGCTCTTCAACATGTGGAATGAAACTGAAGGCCGAGTCAAAGACTACTCCCAAATCACGAAATCTATCTCCACTAGCAATAAGGCGACCACCAACAGAATAGTCAAACACAAGAGGCTGCGACTTCTCTGTGAAGGTGATCTTAAAACACTTATCTATATTCAATATGAGTCCATTACGCAAGCACCATCCATGAACAAGTTCCAAACTAGACTGGAGGAACTCCAAATCGGACACATCACGTATTCTCAAGTAAAGCTTGAAGTCGTCTGCATAAGCCAAGGCCAAGCATTCGAGGGAAGTAAGAAGATCATTAATGAACACTATAAACAACAACGGTCCAAGATTTGACCCCTGTGGTACACCAGATGAAAGTGTATACTCAGATGATCTGAAGCCATTATAAAAAACATGACTCATTCTTCCCTTCAAATAAGATCCCATCAGGCCAACAAATGCAGGACTAAAACCAAAAGATGACAGTTTACTCAGAAGGATATTGTGATCTACGGAGTCGAAAGCTCGCGAAAAGTCGGTGTAGATTACATCTACTTGACCCCCATCATCCAGTGATTCTGCAAGGAACTGCGAAAGTGTTGCCAAGTTAGTAACTGTTGACCTTCCTCGAATAAATCCATGCTGTCTAGTGGATAAGTGTGGCTTAACATTGTGGTAGATGGTTCCGTATAACGTCTCCTCATATACCTTCGCGAAATTACACAACAAAGAAATTGGTCTATAGTTCTCGACGTGGGACTTATCACCCTTCTTGAAAACAGGGATCACACGGGCTCTCTTCCAAAAGGTGGGGAAAGTAGAACTACGCAAGCTGATAGAGATGATGATATGAAGAGGCTTAGCCAGCGCAGAGCTGCAGTTCTTAACAAAAAATGAAGGGAGATGATCATCACCAGCTGTTAATTTATCAGGATATCTATCCATGATAGCTTTCAACTCATCCTCGGTAACAGAAGGAATGGCGATTGGAGAGAACTGCGTGAAGGAAGTCGCATAATCATCCTGATTTGTGCACAAATTACCAATATCACAAAAGTGCCTCGCGAATAAGTTGACTATATAATAATAAGCCGATTATGCCTATTAATGAACTGAAATAATGCATTCAGATGCACAACGTACTCTGAAAATTGCAAGTCGCTATCTCTTTTCGCTGTCAGGTTATCGTGACAAAAACAATATTTTGTAATATTTTTATTAGTTGAATTTTCTAGTGATACGATTCCCACAAAATTTCCCAAACCTCTTTGTGTGAGTATACTACAACTAGCTACCAAGTTTCAATACGATCGGATCTGTATTGGTTGATGACGAAATTATAACTCGGAAAACGTTGGGCCGATTATGCCTATTAACGAACTTGTTCATCGCTATCTTTCCCCGTTCTCAAGTGGCAACGGCCGGCCGGCCGGACAGATACAAATTTTCTTGCCTTACTTGAGGCGTAAGTTTTTTCATATTTAATTAAAATGGTGTGAAATTTATTCATGTATTATAAAAGCTGGGAAAACGGTATTATATCGATAATAAATTCGTAGTAGAGTGTCCAGTAGAGGTGAGTAGACAAAAGAACATGCACGCAAAAAGCTCCTGATTTCACGTCAGTGCTTGAACACCTTTTTTTATTTTAATTTTTTTGATTTGCTGTATAATTCCACTTTAGACCGGGAACATATCAGCCGTTGTATTTTGACTATATTATGATAATTTGGTATTATGACATGCGATTGTTCAAAAGAATCATGAAAAATATTTTACAATTTACTTGGAACGAATTAAACCCTATGAAACATTCTAAATGTGCTTGGTGGCAAGTAGTAATATACAGCGCAATTTTTAAAGTAAAACTACCAACTTCCTTCCTCGTGGCATTCACCTGCCTTTCCTTCCTGTGAAAGCTTTCAAGCACGGTGAACACCTATTCCATAAGGTCTTTTCCTAGTTTTTATAATTAGGAAATTAGAATTTCCGCGTGATGTCCAGCACACGACTCTCGCCTTATCTGTAATACTTTGGACATGGTTCAACTGGAACTGACACCACCTGTTACTTTGGAGGGCACTAACCATGAAAAGTCGTTAGGCTTTCTTAAGGGATGCACCAGTCCTACCTTCATACATGACATGTTACGCTACTTTGTGCGGAAATCTACGCATATTCCCTTTCAGGATAGTACTCACATTATTTTTTATCATATAATTGATAATAATAATATGTTGATTTAATGAAAGCTGTATGTCAAATTAATTTGACCAGAGAAGAAGCTTTCTCTACTCGAAAATCCCATTGCGATTGCATTGGGTATAATTTTTCCTCCACGACTGCTATAGAATATAGAGATTCTAAATTCGAATTTGATCACAGAATGTTAGCTTTCTTTTACATGTTGTAGAATAATCATTCTGTAACACCTCGTTTCGTATGCATCTTCGCAGTATTTAAATACAGTAAAATAGCTGAAAATGATGGACATAAGTCCATCACTAATTATGGAATTAATGTTCTGAAATACTTCCACCAACATAGAGGACACTCTGGACAGGAGCATCGGAGTGCTTGTTCGAATCTATAACCAGAGTGGTTACCCTTACATGTATTGAACTCTTTCAATATAACCGGTCTTCCAGGAAAAAAAGAATAATTTTACAATACCTCCAACAATATACTTTTCAGATACGAGGTGATAAAATTTTGAGAAAAATATAAATTAATTTTTTAATAATATCTGTGATAATATTGTAGACATCTTTATAAAATTTGGTACATATCTTCTATGCATCAAGGTGCATTTTGATATGTACAAAAATTTTCATTTTCTCTACCAGTGGCTTCCATACGGGTTTTGCATTAAATATTTTTGAACAAAAAAATACTACGCCACTGCTTTCTTTCGGAATAAGAATTAATTCTGAAATCGTCATTCATTTTTGAGCAGATTTGATCTCATGGGTTTTATTTGTCGGGCGCATAGTTTTACTTCAGGATCAATTCCTCAAAAATATGATGCGGTGTGGAAATATTTGTGCACCGACTAAAAGCAAATTAAGAGTACAGACTTGTTCCAAAATGAATGAGAATCCAAAGAATATGTTTTCTTGTCAGATGCTCTCTACTTGATTAAAATAATTAAATTGAAATTGCTTCATATCGCAGTACCAAAATGTTATCACTCTGTATCTCAAAAATTGAGACTTTAATGACATACGTTCACAGAAAGTTTTTTCTTAAAATGAGTCAAAGAATCACCCCCTTGAATATTAGCATGTCTTTTAGGAACACCCTGTTCATCCGATCGAGTTTAAATCTAGAACTTGGTTGTAAATAAGGTTTTGAAACTCTTGCAAAATTTCAGCGATATCTGAACTGTGTATAAGTCATAAAATATCAAGAAAATTCTATGAAATCACTGAAATTGTGAAACTTCTATGAATGGTGCAGGATATTATTTAATTCAACATTAAAACATAGAACTGTTCTAGGAATTCAACTAATACGTAATATAATATTCCATAATATACTGAATTCAAAGAATAGACTCCCCAATTCATTAGAATACGTCGTATATGCCATATTTTATGTATTATGAGCAAGTATTGTGTTTGGATATCGATTCCAAATCAATTTTACAAATAAAACATTCATTCAGTAGAGAACAAAAACATCCATGACATTATAAACAGGTTTCAATTAACTTACGAATAGTAAGTTACGTAGTGTATTTTGTAAGAGAATTTAAATTTGGTCTTAAACGATTTGGTTCGACTCACTGATCAAGAATCCGTGGTCAAAATCGATTCTGTCCGGCCGGTCCGGCCGTAGACACGATAACTCTCGAACCGAATGAGCTAGACATTTGAAATTTTTAGAGTAGGTTTGGGAGATATATATCTCAGTTAAGTTCGTTATTTGACAAAATCGATCAGATGGTTTAAGAGTAACGCAAAAAAATTTTGTTTACATTACAACTTTCAAATTTAATTTTTTAAGATGCAGTTTCATCATAAGAATCCATTGATATCATTTTCAACTCTAGCAAACCAATACGTCCGGAGATATGATTTTTCAAAAATTCAATATTAAATCTTAACTCTATATGATTTCACAGAATGGTGTATCGAAAATTAACGTCAGTATCTATGAATATCATCTGTGTTCATACATTTCATTATTGTCATCTCATCAAAGATAAGAGCTATTAGTATTCTGTGGATAACAGACATGTCAAACGAAGTATGATTGAATGCAAAATGACCAACGGAATAACCTCAGCTATCGTAGTAGCTCTTGTATAATCCATATGATGAAGGAAATATGTATATACTTTGGTTAGTTAAACAAATTGGGAGGAATATCTCCAGTAAAAACAAAACAAGGATATTGGCTAAGTTTCAATTGATATAATATAATTTTCATACTAGATTTCAGGAATGAATATCTCGGGTATGTTCGTTATTGGGTAGAATTGGTCTGTAGGTTTTGGATTAATAATTTTTGGCACTCTTGTTGAATTTCAATTCTTTTATGATGTTAGAATTCAATTTCTTTTATGATGCAGTTCTATCATAAGAATCGATTCATATAATTCCCCACTCTGAGAAACCAATACTTTCAGAGATGATTTGTCAAAGTTTGAACAAGAACGCCAAAACTCCTGTCCACAGGGCTTTCCCACTCGTTATCGTTCTCGCCGCGCTTTTCCCAGAACTGAGTGCCAATCAGCTGACCCAAATGTCTATTATAATATAATTTTCGACAGATAAAGAATCTGGACTGAATTCTGTCCATCTGGCCACTTAGCCGTAAGCACTGTCGAACGAGTTAGATAGTTGAAATTTGTAGAGTAGGTTTGGGGCATAAATATCTCGGTTGGGTCAGATAATGGGCGAAATCTACGTATTGATGTCGGATTTATAGCCATCTGAAATATTAGGATCTTATAGCTATAAAACAAAAAATATATATATTTAAAAAAAATCTTTATCTCAGAAAGTATCCGTTAGATATCGTTGAAATTTTGCAAGAGCCTTCAAAACCTCATTTTAAAGCCAAGTTATGGATTTACACTCGTTCAGGTCCATATACATGGAAGTATTGAGAAAATATTTATTTTCTTCGAAGCTGAGCAACCTTGGGCGAGTTCATTGCCTGGATGGGTGTCCCCTCTGGTTATGAATGTAAACAAGCGCACCAAACCAGACTGACCTGACGTCAGTGATTCTCCCATTTTCACGTTAAAGTTGACACAGTTTCATAGAAAAAAAATGGTTCAAGCCCTGTGGACAGGAGCTCTTTGGCGCTCTTATTCAAACAGACAAATTATCTACAAAAAATCTACGAAAGTATTGGTTTCTCAGAGTTGGGAATTATATCAATGGATTCCTATGATACAAATGCATCATGAAAGAAATTAAATTTAAAAAAAGTGTCGTTTAAAAAAAATGCTCCAAAAATTATCTTATAAAAATGGGTTCAAGCCCTGTGGACAGGAGCTTTCTGGCGCTCTTGTTCAAACAGACCTTTTATATATCCGACAGTATTTATTTCTCAGAGTTGGGAATTATATCAATGGATTCTTATGAAAGAACTTCATCTTAGCAGAAATTGAATTCAAACATCATAGAAGAATTTAAATTCAACAAGAGTGCCAAATATTATCTATCCAAAACCAATAGACGAATTCTACCCAACAACGAACTCATCCGAGATATTCATTCCTCAATTCTATTATGAACGATAAAATATATATTTCCTCAAATCCACTCCAATACCCCAATACACCAATATTCCAGTTTTGTTTTTAGTGGAGATATTCTGAACTCAATATTATTAACATACCATTACCATTCCCATCATCATATGGATTGACCATCGGCATGAAAATATCAACCAACAAAAAGTATGATATTATATTATTATTCTCATGATTCTACGATTGCTGGAATGAATTAGACAACGTCATGTCTCAGGAAAATAAGTTGACATTATAACAATTCATAGAGTACACACAGAATAATTATATCATTCTGTGAAAACATAGAAATACGATTTATATTGAAATTTTGAAAAATCATATCTCCGAAAGTATTAGCTTGTTAGAGTTAAAAATGATAACAATGGATTCTTATGGTAAAACTGCATATTGAAAAAAAATTAATTTGGAATTTGTTATTTAAAAAAAATAATTTTTTTGTTACTTCGAAACCATCTGTCCGATTTCGCTCAATAACGAACTTAGCCGAGATATTTATCTCCCAAACCTACTCTGAAAATTTCAACTGTCTAGCTCATTCCGTTCGAAAGTTATCGTGCCTACGGCCGGCCGGCCGAACCGGCCGGACAGAATGAATTTCGACAACGGATTCTTGATCAGTGAGTCGATCCAAATCGTTTAAGACCATTTTCATCGATAAATTCGAAAATTACAGTCATTTGGGCAAATTGATAAGCACTCTGTTCCGAGGAACAAGAGCGCCAAAAAAAGAGCAATCTACAATGCTTCAATGCCTTAATGCTTCAAAAATTGTCATTAAATTTATTTATCAAGATTAAATGAGCAATCTGCAATGATTCAACCTCGTGGAATGGGTTGTTGCAACTTACACTCGGTGCATAGTTTTCACAACTCGAAATACCCGAGGAAAGTATCATCGAAATGTCTAGAGCAAGTTTGGAGACAATCATAGCAGATTGTCCATTTATTCCTGATATTTGAGTAGGTAGTGGATTACGAACAAATTATTTTAATAGTTCAAAATATATTAATAAAATACTATCCTCTTTTCATAATTTAAAATTTAATAGTTCATACCACTAACACAATCTTTTCTGTTTTATGAACCTTAACTCAAGAAAAAATGATTGATACACAAATGTAGATCCATATTTCAGTATTTTTTTGCTAGCAACATTATGAAAATACTGTTTATAGGAACATGTCTCACTACTTAAGGTTGTAATAAGGTAATATTGACCTCAGTGGTCAACGAACAGTAATTTCTTTTGATGATTCCATTATGTTCTTCTTTCCTATTACCTCCATAAATTACAACAAAACAGTCTTGTATATATTCACAAATTCAAGAATCGAATACTTGCTTTCCAAGAGAAAATAACAACTATGAATTGAAAATCTCTAATAGCTAGAAAAGATGACATTTATGAATAGTGATCACAGACAGATTCTGTGTTCACATTCTGTGAATACATAGAACTTACGATGTATTATTGAAACTTTGAAACATCATATCTCCGAAAGTATCAGCTTGTTAGAGTTGAAAATGATAACAATGGATTCTTATGATGAAACTGCATCTTGAAAAAAATTTGAATTCAAAAGTTGTAAAAAAAAAAAATTTTTTTTTTCGTTACCTACTCCGAAACTATCAGACCAATTTTACCCAATAACGAACTTAACCGATATATTTATCCCTCAAACCTACTCTGAAAATTTCAACTGTCTAGCTCATTCCGTTCGAGAGTTACCGTGTTAACGGCCGGACGGAGGAACGGACGGTCGGAGGAACGTACGGTCGGAAGGCCGGCCGGACAGAATCGATTTCGACTACGGATTCTTGATCAGTGAGTCAAACCAAATCGGTCAAGAACATTTTCAGCCAAAAATTCAAAAATTACAGACATTTGGGCAAATTGATAAGCACCTTGTTTCGAGGAACAAGAGCGCCAAAAACGAATACTTCAGTATAAAAATATTGGAATAGAAAGAAAGTCGCATATTCGAATTGTTGAATTTTTTCACTAACACAAAATTTAGAATTCGAACAGTGGTATGTTATTGGCGCTCTAGTTCCTCAGAACTGAGTGCTTATCAATTTGCCCAAATGTCTGTAATTTTCGAATTTTTCGATGAAAATGGTCTTAAACGATTTGGTTCGACTCACTGATCAAGAATCCGTGGTCGAAATCCATTCTGTCCGGCCGTCCGGCCGGTCCGGCCGGCCGGCCGTAGGCACGATAACTCTCGAACGGAATGAGCTAGAGAGTTGAAAATTTCAGAGTAGGTTTGGGGGATAAATATCTCGGCTAAGTTTGTTATTGGGCAAAATCGGACAGATGGTTTCGGAGTAACAAAAAAAAAATTTTTTTTTTACAAAAAAATTCCAAATTAAATTTTTTTTAATAAGCAGTTTTATCAATAGAATCCATTCATATCATTTTTAACTCTAACAAGCTAATGCTTTCGGAGATATGATTTTTCAAAATTTCAATGTAAATCGTATTTCTACGTTTTCACAGAATTATTATGTGGGTATTCTATGAATTGTTATAATGTCATATATTCTCCTGAGAAATGACGTGGTTTCATTCCAGCAATCGTATAAATATGAGAATGATAATATAATATCATACTTTTTGTTGGTTGATATTTTCATGCCGATGGTCAATCCATATGATGATGGGTATGGTAATGGTAAGTTAATAATATTGAGTTCAGAATATCTCCACTAAAAACAAAACTGGAATATTGGTGTATTGGAGTAGATTTGAGGAAAGATATATATTATCGTTCATCATAGAATTGAGGAATGAGTATCTCGGATGAGTTCGTTTGTTGATAATTTTTGGCACTCTTGTTGAATTTAAATTCTTCTATGATGTTTGAATTCAATTTCTGCTAAGATGAAGTTCTATATTTCAATAATGAATCGTACTTCTATGTTTTCACTGAATGCTATAATTATTCTATCTAAGCTTTATTATATGATCTGTGTTCATACTCGTACATTTCATCATGTTCTATAAGAGAGAGTCAAATTCATTTCAGCTATTTTAATTTGGTTTCTTCCATGGTGCAGTTCTCATTCTCAGATTGCTCATTTAATCTAGATAAGTGAACTATTATTTGAATTGAATTTCCTTTATGATGCAGTTCTATCATAAGAATAAATTGATATAATTCTCAACTCTGAGAAACCAATACTTTCGGAGATATAATTTGCCTGTTTGAACTAGAGCGCCAGAAAGCTCCTGTCCACAGGGCTTGAACCCATTTTTTTTTCGAATATCACGTATTCCATCAACCCATTATCTCTTAGTTATAAGTCGCTGTCGAATATTCACAAAGTTCGAACTTAGATTAGGTAGTCGAATATTCGGTAACAATTCGGAGCATTAAATCGGTATGTCTCCAATACCATCCTTCATTATTTTCAAATAGAAAAATTCCTTTGCATTCCTACTGTTCCCCTATATATAAGTCGGAATTAGCATGCTTATGAATTGAAATTAATACTGTACATCCCTGTGCTGAGCGTAATTGTACCATAACACCCCTATGCAGACACATGACTCAAAAACCTCCCCAAAAACAAAGCCTCGATATAACCTCCGACAATAGCTCTTGCACGAGCTAACAGTGGAAAATGTCAGGTGTCACCTGGCGCACACGATCATGGCACACTCCGCACTTTACCGGAATCTACCACCCGGAACCAAACACCATCGTCGTGTGCTATGGCGGTTTGAGGTGGGAGGCGGTGGTGCATGGTCCAATTAACCAACGGTAACGTACTGTAGCTTATGATGGAGAATTGAAATTTGAATCAATTTGAATAAATATAACCCAAGTATCAATTAATTTCAAAAATTGCTGTTTAGATTTTATCTGTTAACGACTTTTGGGTTTCAGGGTTCAGTTGAATTTATCATATCAGAAAGTGACGACCAAAGACCGATGATAATGTATTTTTCTCATATGACAAGGAGTACCTACTCTATTCGCTCACATTCAATTCTACTTCACTATACTGGAAAAAAAATATTATAAAAGTGCACACATAGTAGCTCGCTCGTTCATGTAAAGATCTATATATTTCACTGATTTGTAACACTATGGATATTTATGGTTATTAAATACGTTATATAAATCGAAAACGAAATTTCTAATGAGCTGATAAACATTCAAAGAAGGTCACCTTTAATTTCTAGAAGAAACATATGATGAACAATGAAAATTCTCTCAAATCAAGCATAATACAAGGATTTACTGCAAATCCATATGAACTAATAAAGCTCAAATGAAACTTTTCTTTTTACGTTCGGTTCGGTCCTACCTCAAAAAACCATAACGTCAACAATATTTGTTTATTCAACGTCGTGAAATGTCAAAAAAAATTGGTTCAAGCCCTGTGGACAAGAGCTTTCTGGCGCTCTTGTTCAAACAGACAAATTATATCTCCGAAAGTATTGGTTTCTCAGAGTTGGGAATTATATCAATGTATTCTCATGATAGAACTGCATCATGAAGGAAATTCAATTCAAATAATAGTTTATTTACCAAGATTAAATGAGCAATCTGAGAATGAGAACTCCACCATGGAAGAAATCAAAATAAAATAGCTGAAATGAATTTTACTCTCTCTTATAGAACAGGATCACATGTACGAGTATGAACACAGATCATATAATAAAGCTTAGATAGAATAATTATAGCCTTCTGTAAAAACATAGAAGTACGATTCATTATTGAAATTTAGAAAAATCATATCTCCGAAAGTATTAGCTTGTTGGAGTTGAAAATGATATCAATGGATTTTGATGGTAAAACTGCATCTTGAATAAAATTGGATTTGAAATTTGTCACTTAAAAAAAATTTTTTGTTTTTATTACTCTGAAACCATCTGGCATATTTTACCCAATAACGAACTTAGCCGAGATATTGATCTCCCTAACCTACTCTGAAAATTTCAACTGCCTAGCTCATTCCGTTTGAGAGTTATTGTAGAAACAAATTTTTAAAAATTTCAAAAAAAGTTTTTACTAAAATCGGCCATAACTCCAAAAACCGCTTGATGGGATTCACCCATTAACGAACTCGTCCGAGATATTTATGCTCCAAACCCACATTGCAAATTTCAATCCTCTAACTCCTTTCGTTCGAGTGTTATCGTGACTAAGGCTGGACCGGCCGGACGGCCGGACCGGTCGGACTGGCCGGATCGACCGGACAGAATCGATTTCGACCTCGGATTCTTGATCAGTGAGTCGAACCAAATCGTTTGAGACCATTTTCAGCCAAAAATTCGAAAATTACAGACATTTGGGCAAATTGATAAGCACTCAGTTCCGAGGAAGTAGAGCACCAAAAATACTGTAAGCATCATCTACAAAGTCATATTCATACACAAACTTCCAGTCCACAGTATATAGTCCATACATAAAGTAACTTATTTTATTCTTGAAGAATGTCAATATATTTAACGAAACACTTATGACAACATCAAATGTATCATTGAGTTGTCATAACAAACGTAAATTCAACCAAGTTTTATTGGAAGTAAACAAAACCTGCATATTTCCTAAGGATAAAAATTGGTTCAATTACTGAGTACTGACGTGAAGTCAGGAGCTTTTTGCGCGCATTTTCTATTGTGTATTCACCTCTTGTGGACACTCTTAGTCGAATTTACGAACTATATAGGCCGTTTTCTCAGCTTTTATAATAAGATTCATATAAGATATGAATACATAACTTACCATTTTGATTACAGACATAATATTTGACTTAATGTAATGAGAGAATCATCTACGGTCACAGAATGTTTTATTTTCACATATTTCACACATGTCGAAATTCGAATTCATTAAATATCCAATAATATTCGAAATAACTTAAGTCTCATGTATTTTCAGGATACGATATTCACGAAAATCCGTGAAAATTAGCGCGTTGGTATTCTATACAAGTAATGACCTAGTTTTAAATGGATCGAATTTGTATATTTTGAGTTATATAGGAAATAACAAGAAAATTTCAGATGTGTATAATTCCGAAACCATTTGGCCGATTATGCCTTTTAACGAACTCCAATTTCGCATTCGGATGCGCAACCTACCCTGAAAATTAAAAGTCGCTGTTGCATTCCGTTCACTAGTTATCGTGAGATAAATACAAATTTTTCATACGTTTTTTTAAATTTTCTAGTGATACGATTCTCACAAAATTTCACATACTTCTTTATGCCGGTACTCCACAACTAATTACCAAGTTTCAATATTTTTCGAATATTTGGCCGAATTTGGTATGAATTATATTTTGTGCTTTCCATAGGTCGTATAAGTGATGTCATTCACATATCTGTCTTTCATGAGTTTCATGTTCCTCTATGATCTTTACCTAAACATTGGGCCATCATTGGGCATGTGTATGACATCTGTAACAATCTGTCTTGTTAATCTGGGAAGATCGAATGTCATTTTGTTTAAAAAATCATTTTAATCGATATTTATTGCCTATCACGAATCGAGACAAATTAAATATGGTACAAATGGACATATTTTAAGGAATAGGGATTGACTTTGGCTGTATTCCAGTTGAATAATCAAACCTAGAAATATGGAAGAACAAAAGTACGTTGTCATCAGGTTTTTCAGTTGATAGAAAGGCATTATAAATATATCTACTTTTCAACAGTAACAAATAAACTTACTCATCGAGGAGAAATAGGATAGTGACTTAGTAAAGCAATTCAAGGAAATTTTTATCCCTTTCGTATCAGACTCAACATTTGTCGTCTGAATATTTTCAAGCACCCAACCCAGTAAAAATTGGTTCTAGCACTGACGTGAAGTCAGAAACTTTTGCGCGTATGTTCTATTGTCCATTCTTCTGTATTGGACACCCTTATTCGAATTTACCATGGTAAATTCGAATTAATAGTGTCCAATACATGAGAATGGACAACATAATTTAGCATAGTAAATTTACCATGGTAAATTCGAATTAATAGTGTCCAATACAGGAGAATGAACAACATAATTTATCATGGTAAATTTACCATGGTAAATTCGAATTAATAGTGTCCAACACAGGAGAATGGACAACATAATTTATCATGGTAAATTCGATTAAGGGAGTCCAATACAGAAGAATGGACAATAGAACATACGCGCAAAAGCTTCTGACTCCACGTCAGTGCTTAAACCAATTTTTTTTTTTCGTTATTTTTTTGAAATTTTGTAGGGGTACTTACGGTTCTTAAAATTTTTTTTTTCGTCATTTTTTTAAAATTTTCTAGGGGTACGGTTCTTACAAAATTTTAAACACGTCTTTATGTTGATTTTTTACTACTAGTTACCAAGCTTCAATTCGATCGAATATTTATTTTTTGAGTTATCAAGGAAATATTATTCCAGGTGGGTATAACTCGGAAACCGTTAAACCGATTATGCCCAAAAACGAACTCAACTCTCCCTTTCGGATACGCAACCTACCCTGAAAATTGCAAGTCCCTATCTCCTTTCGTTCGAAAGTTATCGAGACAACGGTCACCCATCTACTGAACTCACACAAGAATGCTCGAATCCCCAACAATATTTAACCGATCGTGTTAAAACTTGAAACTTGGCAGTAGAGTTAGGCTATGAAAGCTCTTGCAGAATTTCAGCAATTTCAAACGAATAGTTACTGATATATAGAATTTTTTCAATTTTCAATGATTTTTTAAAAATTTTCTACAAATACTATCCTTACGAAATTTTGCAAGAATTTTCGCGTTGGCATTCTACAACTAATAACCATGTTTGAATTCAATCGGTTTAGTATTTTTCGAGTTAACGAGGAACAAAAAACAACCAAATTTCAGATGGCTATAACTCTAAAACCGTTTTGCCGATTATGCTCATAAATAACCTGAAATGTCGTGTTCGGATGCACATCCTAACCTGAAAACTTCAAGCCGCTATCTATTTCCGTTCTCAAGTTATCGTGACAACAAAAATATTTTTTAATAATTTTTTAATAATTTTCTAGCCATACGATTCGCACAAAATTTCACAAACGTTCTTAAGTTCATATTCTACAACTACTCACCAACTTTTAATTCCATCGGATTTATATTGGTTGAAAACAAAATTATTACTCGGAAACCACTGGGCCGATTATGCCCATTAACGAACTTGTTCGTCATATTGGGAGGCAACTTATTGGGGGGCAACTTGTCGTTGCGATTTCATCGTCTCGTGAATTTTTGCCTTAACTCTGCATTATGTATATAAAAGTAATAAAACAAATCGTGATGATTTTAAATAGATATTCGTTTAATTTTTAAATCAGGGAATGAACAGGCTGTAAAGAACTACTGTGGTATAGGTGTCCAGGCTTCCCTACCTAAGGTACTGGATAGTTTGACAGCTCATCAGTTGACATGTTATTATTTTTCAAGGTTTGGGAGAGAAAATCCAGAAAGGAACCATTGAGTAATGAATATCCCAAAGTATCCTTTAATGGCTATTACCTGTTGGAAATGAATCCTTATTAGTATTCTCGCCACTCGACCCAAAATGAAAGAACAGACAACAGCAAATTAGTTTCATTACACTCCATTTTCTGGATTTTTCCGACTGGTTTCTCTCATCGACCTTATCGCGGCATCCGTAAAAAATCACTTGCCAGCTTCTCGAGATATTATTTTACGCCCGAGTAACGGTTCTCGACCACACAGCTGGTTTAGAAATTCGCGTTTAGACATAAATTCAACAAAAATTAATCATTCGATTACACGAAGGACTGATTTCAGATGTAAAAAGTCAAGTTTATGCTTCACCTGTAACTCGATCTGAGTTATTGAGTCAGGTCGATGTTAGATCGATTTATGTTATCAGTAAACGATCGGTTATAAAAATATTGCTAATGAGTCCGATCTATCGAGAGATTCAACTTCTTCGAATCTTTCGACGTCAGATCTGCTACCAGGATATCGAGCTGAAGAATTAGATCTGGTATTGCGTTGTTCGGAGAATTGGCTCGATTTCAGAAGACGAGAAATTGTTGAAAGAGAACACTGATACGATTTTGTCGTGTTTCATGACCTTTGGTTTTCAACTTCGAGTCATCTCAACCGTGACATTTGTAAACATATTAAAATAACAATAGATTTATCCCAAGATGGTGTATGGAGAACTAATCAACCAGTTCTTCTTTGACTATATTCTTATTGTTGAAATAACTTCACAAAACTTCCTTCAGATACATTATGCATCAATTGAATACTGGTGGCTTTCACTTGACTCAAAATCCGTATTAACTCCGATGTAAAATTATATACAGAGTGATCCACGAAGACCGTTCGTTAGAATATTTCAAAGAAACACTCAGATAAACACTTGAAATTTTATAGTTAAGCTTTGTTAGGAGAGATGAATTTCAGGTTCGTTCGACTTCCGGTTTCACCGGAAATGATACAAACTTTTGTTTTTTAAATGTAATACCCAGTTTTTTCATTGATAATCCGATTACTCATTGAATTCTACATTGTTTTGATGTGTCACTTTCATATTAATCTCAGAAAATTCGTCTGAAATCTGAAAAAACCCTTTAATTTTTTTCAAATAGGGCTTTATTCCCATGTTAATTACTTGTAGATTTTTGCATGAAAATTCCTCATTTTCTAGCTTCTATCAGAAGACATACCAATACTAATGTCAAAGTCAGCCATGAAGAAAACCTCAAAACACATTTTTTCAAATGAGAACCCATTTTTTTATTAGTCAGCTGGAATCTACGTTAAAACGTAGTGTATTTTATATAATACATACTACTGCCCTAGAATGCTTATTTCCCGTACGTAGATTCCAGCTGACCAATAAAAAATGGGTTCGAGTCCTGTGGACAGGAGCTTTCTGGCGCTCTAGTTCAAACAGACAAATTATATCTCCGAAAGTATTGGTTTCTCAGAGTTGGGAATTATATCAATGTATTCATATAATAGAACTGCATCCTAAAGGAAATTCAATTCAAATAATAGTTTATTTATCAAGATTAAATGAGCAATCATGAGAATGAGAAAAGCACCATGGAAGAAATCAAATTAAATCTGGCCAATTTTGCCCAATAACGAACTTAACCGAGATATTCATCTCCCTAAACTACTCTGAAAATTTCAACTACCTACCTCATTCCGTTCGAGAGTTATATCTATGTCTATGGATGAAAAGCAGTCTCACTACTCTCAGATCTCTTACTTCATGTTCAGTTCCGAAATGTAAGAATTTTCTGAGAAAAACTAATTTGGGAGCAAACAACTGAGATTTTTCTCACTTCGCTCACAATTCTTCGACTGATTAGATAATGTCTCAGGAACATCATTTGACATTATGACAATTCATATTCATACATAGAATAATATCATTCTGTGACAACGTTGAAATACGATTTATTATTGAAATTTTGAAAAATCATATCTCCGAAAGTATTAGCTTGTTAGAGTTGAAAATGATATGAATGGATTCTTATGATAAAACTGCTTATTAAAAAAAATTTGATTTGGAATTTGTTTCGTAAAAAAAAATTTTTTTTTTGTTACTCCGAAACCATCTGTCCGATTTTGCCCAATAACGAACTTAGCCGAGATATTCATCCCCCAAACCTACTCTGAAAATTTCAACTCTCTAGCTCATTCCGTTCGAGAGTTATCGTGCTTACGGCCGGCCGGCCGGACCGGCCGGACAGAATGAATTCCGACCACGGATTCTTGATCAGTGAGTCGAACCAAATCGTTTAAGACCATTTTC
This sequence comes from Halyzia sedecimguttata, assembly GCA_937662695.2. Classification (NCBI taxonomy): domain Eukaryota; kingdom Metazoa; phylum Arthropoda; class Insecta; order Coleoptera; family Coccinellidae; genus Halyzia; species Halyzia sedecimguttata. Next base: position 65,189,449 of record OW569413.2, on the reverse strand, counting down.
ATCGAAATATTCCAAAATTACAGACATTTGGGCAAATTGATAAGCACTCAGTTCCGAGGAACTAGAGCGCCAAAAAGGGTTCTCATTTGAAAAAAAATAGTTTTGATGTTTTTGTCACGACTGACTTTGACATTGAAATAGAAATACCCTTTATGTTCAATTGCATTTTCAATTGACGGAGGAGAAGCATTGGTATGTCTTCTGATAGAAGCTAGAAAATTAGGAACTTTCATGCAAAAATCTACAAGTTATTAACATTGGCATGAAGCCATATTTGAGAAAATTTAAAGGGTTTTTTCAGATTTCACAAGAATTTTTAGAGAATAATGTGTAAGTGACACATTAAAGCAATGTAGAATTCGATGGGTGATCTGATTATCAATGAGAAAAAACTGGAATTGCCTTCTGCAACGAGTATTAGACGATATTTTCTCTATTTCAGGCAAGTTTTGTAAAATACTGTTGAAATTTAATAAAAATTCGGATTATACATCCTAGTGACTTTTGTATTGTATTTGTTAGTTGGTGTGACTGTTACGAAAGTTGACAGATTACGGAATTTGAATTTGAAACGTACGTAGGGCATGGAGATCAGATTTAAAACAGTTTCCTAATAGCATGAATGATCCAAAATAAGCAAGAAGGAAATATCTATCACCATATTTTTTAATGAAAATAAAGCTTTTCCTCAACAATTATTTCACTATATCCAGATTATATTGTATTGTCAATTGACGTGTGTTGAAATTTGATAGGATCGAATGTTAGTGCTGACTACCACAAAACGAAAAATATAACTAGAAACAATGCGGGAATGAGTTCATTCCAGTACTGTTTTCAGTGCTGGAATAGACTCATTACGATACTGAAATAGAGGAAAAAAATATCATGTACAATATTTACGATGATGTAGAAACTACTGGCAATATTATAATAATATTTTGGGTGATTATGTTTTACAAGCTGACGCATCCCATGAAATTGTTTTTATATCGGACTCTCATACACGGAAAGAAATCTATTATCAAACCAAGAATCAAGATATTCTTGGAATATTCGAGTTGTTTCGTGTATATATTGGATTGGAACAAGTATAAAGGGAAAATTTGTATACTTGGAATGAATTTATTTTACTTCAAAAACTTATACTTAATTGAAGAATGAACTTCTCTATCCAAGTAAATGATCAATTCATTTCAAACCATTCAGTTCAATCAATTCGAGAGTTCTTCTATATTTCAGGTAACTATATGATATCTTAAATTCGAAAATATAATACTCTTAGTTCGAGAATTGCATCATCCTTATTCCATATTATATATCCAAGGAGTTGGTTTTCTTGAAAGAATAACTTCTACTAAAACATAACATGAAGTTATGAATTGAATTTTGGAATTATCACTTTTATGTATGAGGTATTTTTTATTCATTATTTTATTTATCCAGCATATTCAGCCAAAACAGATCAAATCGACCATTGTTCAATTCTGAATATCTTTCTATTCGAATTGTTTCTAAAATATCGAAAAAAAACTGAAAAAAAATGTACATATGCATTGTTACTATTATGTTCCTTATTCCTCTGCTCAATATCTTACGTTTTAGAAGAAGAAGAATGTGGATATATTATGCATCATATGAAATTCAAAACACTCGTCACAGGGTGTTTCACATATTGTGTCAGAAATGGTGATGAGAATTTGCCATAACTTTTGGATTCAACAATGAAGAATACCGATAGTTCCATGAAGAGATAATGCCTTCAAAATCAATATTTTGAAAGTTATTCGCGATTTTGTACTTCACGTTATGCGTAGAGTCAATTTCATTCAATGCACATTGATTCCTATGAATGCATCGCCCTAACAATAATCTGTGACCATAGAAAATCAAATATTCTAGTAATTTATGATTGACAGGTGTATCTAATCTTATAATTTGAAACTTTTGCAGGATGTAGTTAAATGTTAATTAATTTTTGACACAGTATTTGGAACACCCTGTGACGAGTTTTTCAAAATTCACTATTCACACATTTTTCTACTTCGAAGACGTGAAAACGTTTTATGCTTAAGATATTGAGTGTAGGAATAACGAAGATAATACCGACAACGCAGTTCCAAATTTTTTTTTCATTTTTATTTCGATATTTCAAAAACTAATTCGACGAATGCAATGATTCGAATGGAAAGATATTCTAAAATGAATATCATATCAGAGAAGACTCGAACTGGGTCCCCAGTTCGTATATATATCTTTTTCCAAATCGACTTATAATACAATATTACGCCCCAGTGAAGTAAAACTATTAGAGAGAAAAAATCATCACACGAAGTGACTCAACAAAGATCATCAAATCTGTTACATTCTGGAAAATATTCCTGTTATTTAGGAATTCCGTAATATTGAAAGAGAGAGAGGAAAGTTGTTGAACAATTCGTTGATTATCAAAATTTGAGTGAAACCATTAGTTATCTTAATGAAATTTTCATTCACTTGATTCAAGTGTAATATTTAGCAATATACTATACTAGTTAGCCAATGAAAACTCCCTAATCCACCTGCGATCATTTTTATCGTATTCCAAGTATATGAATTCCTGCATCCACTAGATTCAAGTAAATTATTCAGCAATATACTGAAAAGCGCCCTCTACGAGATCTATGCGGTTCGCGAAAGGGTATATCACTCTTGACTTGATTCGTAACGCGTCTTTTAAGGAGTTAATTTGCTTAGTGTTTCAGAAAAGGTTTTAATATTGTTTGGTTAAATATGTGAAACTTAATGAGAGAATGGGGATGCTCGGACAGTGTTATAAGGATATTTCAAGGTAAGTCCAGTATTCATTCAAATTTATATTGTGATTCAGAAGAAAAAGATGAATTCTGGTATAATCTTATACGTTTCAAACCACAAATCTATTTTCTCTTGAGTCTTCAAATAATACTCTTAGTAGTCTTGGTGCTCATCTTTTAAATTTCCGACGTGATTCGTTACCAAAAATACTTATCCTCTTTCATTGAGAATACCACTTTTTCAGAACACGATTTTTGGCGCTCTTGTTCCTCGGAACAGAGTGCTTATCAATTTGCCCAAATGTCTGTAATTTGCGAATTTTTGGCTGAAAATAGTTTTAAACGATTTGGTTCGTCTCACTGATCAATAATCCGTGGTCGAAATCGATTCTGTCCGGCCGGCTGGCCTTTAACACGATAACTCTCGAACGAAAGGAGCAAGAGGATTGAAATTTGCAGGGTAGGTTTGGAGCATAAATATCTCTGTTCAGTTCATCATAGGGTAAAATCCACCAAGTGGTTTCTGAGTTATAGCCGTTTTTAGTGAAAAGATTTTTTATGAATATTTCCGAAACTGATATGTCGATCTGTCTGAAATTTAGCATCGAACTGTAGAATAATAACCGTTATATGCTTGCGAAGTTTTGTATTGATCGGGTTGCCGTAGAGTGTAAAAAAAAATTTTTAAGTTTCAAAATTTTGTTTCTACAATAACTCTCAAAACAGAATGAGCTAGGCAGTTGAAATTTTCAGAGTAGGTTTAGGAGATAAATATATCGGTTGAGTTCGTTTTTAGGCAAAACTGGCCCGATGGTTTTGGAGTAGCGAAAAAAATTTTTTTTTTTACATCACAAATTTCAAATTCGTTTTTTTTAAGATGCAATTTCACCATGAAAATTCATTGATCTTATAGTCTAATAAACTAATACTTTCTTAGATATGATTTTTCGAAATTTCAATAATGAATTGTACTTCTATGTTTTTCACAGAATGATGTACTTAATTATTCTATCTATGAATTATTATATGATCTGTGTTCTTACATGTCATCATATTTTCCTATGAGAAGGTCTGTTTGATTTTAATTCCTCTCATGATGCAGTTCTATCGTAAGAATCATTTATATCATTCCCAGAGACCAATAATTTCGGAGATATGAATTGTCAAAGTTTTAACAAGAGCGCCAACGCTCCTGTCTACAGGGCTTTCCCACATTTGTTTTAACCTTCATCAATTTTCTTCGATGCTTTTGAGATATACAGGGTGCGGCTTTCAACTTGAGACGGTAAATTATCTCAGAAACTTTGTACTTTAACTAAAATATTTCAAGTGAAAGTTGTTAGGTATAAAGGAAAAAAAAATGACATTTTTTTTTAAACTTGACTGCAAGGTTATTACAAGATCAACTTGATTTTTTTAAATAGAAAGGCATATTCTTAAGAGCAGATTATCATTATTCATATAGAAGGAGTAACTTTTGTTTGAAACTTATTTCATCGGATTTCAAATTCACATGAGAAATGCCTGCAGGGATTTAGATGCGATGTAATGAGTCATTTATTAAAAATGTGGGAAACCCCTGTGGACAGCAGCTTTGGCGCTCTTATTCAAACTTTGACAAATTATATCTCCGAAAGTATTGATTTCTCAGTTGGGAATGATATCAATGGAATCTTATGATAGAGCTGTATATAAAAATAAAATCAATTAAATAAGAATCCATTGATATCATTCCCAAAGCTTCTGTCCAAAGGGCTTCCCACTTTTTCAATTTGGCTTCTTTGTGTCAATTCTCAAGAATTTTCGTAATTGAATTCAAAACATAGGTCTATGACTCATCTCATATTGGATTTATATACATCAGGAAATTATAATTAGAGTATTCTGTGAAATCATATAGAATTTAGAATAATTATTGAAATTTTGAAAAAACATATTTCCGAAAGTATTAGTTTGTTAAAGTTTGGAATGACATCAATGGATTTTTACCAATAACGAACTTAACCCAGATGTGTATCTCCTAAACCTACTCTGAAAATTTCAACTGTCTGGCTCATTCCGTTCGAGAGTTATCGTGTTAACGAATGGCCTGCCGGACAGAATCGATTTTGTTACCATGGATTCTTGATCAGTGAGTCCAACCAAATCGTTTAAGACCATTTTCAGCCAAAAATTCGAAAATTACAGACATTTGGGCAACTTGATAAGCACTCTATTCTGATGAGAAACAAGAGCGCCAAAAATTGATAAATGTATCGAAGTCCATCGATCATTTTGAAAATTTACTGATATGATATGAAAATATTGAACATAATTATTATCAAAATATTTTTAATTTTTTCCAGCTGTTTAAATAAAATTTAGTTCAATATTTTGAAATTTAGAAATTCGGCCCATCATGGAAGAATCACAACCAAAAAGTCATTTCATGGAGAACTTATTGGAATTTTGTAAATATTGTTTTTTTCATCATTAATATTTTCTGCAGGACCGGAACCGGAAGCGGCCGTCCAACAAACCAGCAAAACCGTCTTCACCCCGTGGCGCAGCTTCTGGGAAGGGAGGAGTTATACGTTCAGATCCAGGAGTTCCCAAAACAACCAAATGCTAAAAGAACAGGGACATCCCCACTCTGGCCACTCTGCTGAATGGCATATTTCCATCATACATATATTGAACCCTTTCTTCGTTCTAGTTACTCTAGTTAGTCTTGACATATTCGGGATCGCGAATTCATATACGAATCGTCCGTCACATTTTCCATCCTTTGTAGATAGTAAATAAATGTCAGGTGCTCACTACTAAAACATAATTCGCCTGACTCATTCTTTGGTCGTATTAGAAAATTTTTTTATTTGTGGCTCTTCTGATGTTACTTTTTATGTTGATAGTCCAGAATATTAACGAATCTTTATGTGATCAAATATGTGATAATATACCTATTCTTTTATAGGATTATGATTTTTGTGCATGGAATGGAATGTTCATTTTCTTTACTTTTTTTCCCAGCTCAATTATAATAATTGTATTATTATTATTATTAATTATTGATTAATATTATTGTGATTCTTTGTACCTAGTCAGGTTGTTTTATTGGTTGAATAACTCAGTAGCATTTTTTTTATATTTGTTCTCATTGATTTGTCTTCTTTATATTTTTGTTTTGTTCATGTTTCTTTTAGAAGTATAATAAATGTGTTTTCGAATAATGTAAACCTCGTTTCATAAATATAATCCTTATTCTAAAATCATAGCAATGGGCAGTCTTCAAATAATTCAAAAGATTGAACTGACTCTCATAGTAAAACCTCAAACTTAATTCTAACGAATATCTCTATGTCCTCAGAACAAGCATAAAATAGATTTTCAATTGATACTATAAATTACTTATTTCAACATACATTCATTCTTCGGTAAGAGAATAATTAGTCTTCGAATTAAGTATAAGATTGATTTTTACAGAGTAGAGTAAAAACTAATATGAAGAAATCCAATTTTTCCTCTTGAGAACATACTAAATTCAAACTGAATATTCAGAATTCTCATTGGTTCAGAGTGAGAATATAAATGGTTTGAATGAAACTGGTATTTATTTCTTGCAAATGGACCGAAAACTAAATCTGAAGTTATGATTTACTTCACAAAAATTGTTTTCTAAAGACGAGTATTAAATAAGTTTCGATTTGAAAATATGATATGCTCATTTCAACATTTTCGTAATGTTGGATTAAGTAAATTTATTACGTTCATTCAAGTTTTTGGTATCTTTCCTTCAAACGAAGAATCCACTGATATTAAGATGTAAAATAATTCATTTTGAAACAATGTTTCACTTGTACGAAATATTCTAAATACTCATTTCAACAATTTTACTATACTTTCACGGAATATTTAAATATTCTTGAATCAATAAAACGTAATTTATTAAATTCAAGTATATGATCTACTCAGACGAAACAATTAGTTTATTTGAATTCTGAGAATAAAGTATATTTGAATCAACTACATCATATTCTTGCTCATATATGACTCTATCGTTTACTTCAATCGAATATTATTCACTTAGTTCGAGAATAGATTTCTTTCCGTGTAGAGAGTGCTAGTTGGATGTTTCGTAACGAGTAGTTTTAAACGTAGCTTTCTTGAGGTTAGATTTTAACTAAACTTAGACACTATTCAATTTTACACCTAAAACGTACCCACTAATGGTAAAACTCGAATTGTGTACCGTTTTCGGAATAGCTTGATTTGAAAATTATGAAATAATAATTAACTATGCTTGGATAAGTTAATACTTAAGGTATTTATTAAATGAAGAATTACAAGAGGAAAATACAGAATTTCATTACAATGTTGAAAATAGTATATTCTAAAACAAGTTGCAGAACGGGCTCCTATTGAAACACGAATTCGAAATTCGAGAACGAGCGAGTTTTCGAACGAATGAGTGTTGGAATTGCCTTCTGCAACGAGTATTAGACGAAATTTTCTCTATTTCAGGCAAGTTTTATAAAATACTGTTGAAATTCAATGAAAAATTAGGATTATACATCCTAGTGACTTTTTGTCTTGTATCTTGGCAGTTGGTGTGACTGTTACGAAAGTTGACAGGTTACGGAATTTGAATTTGAAACGTACGTATGGCATAGAGATAAGATTTAAAACAGTTTCCTAATAGCATGAATGATTCAAAATTAGCAAGAAGGAAATCTCTAGCACCGTATTTTTTAATGATATAAAGCTTTTCCTCAACAATTATTTCACTATATCCAGATTATATTGTATTGTCAATTGACTTGTGTTGAAATTTGATAGGATCGAATGTCAGTGCTGACTACCACAAAACGAAATAACGAATATAACTAGAAACAATGCGGGAATGAGTTCATTCCAGCGCAGTTTTCAGTGCTGAAATGGACTCATTAAGATACTGAAATAGAGAAAATATTTTCTAACACCCTAAATCTTGAATACGGATGCCCTTACGAAATTATCACTAAGAAAAAGCCACTTATTTTTCAGTGTTCTACCTCTTTTGGCAAATGTGGCAGTGTTATTTTGAAATATCCTGTATACGACACAAATATTATAAATAAATTGATCTTCGAAAAACAACTACAAAAAATTAACGTCCAAATGTGCGCCCCTTTATGTGGAAGAAGATGAGATATCCCCCAAATCCGTATGAAATATAGAATTTATCAAAACGACACGCAATTAACACCATTTTTACAAATGACAAAAATCCCTGGTTCACTTTTGATTAATATCAAATTCTCACCATTGGGGAAAATGTATGCTACATTCTACATAATTCAGACAGGACGTTCCTTAAATATTAGGGTACATGAACACAAGAAATCCCTACTTCGAAACATAGTGTTGAACGGTTTTCTAGATCATTGCATAAAATAAAAATGTGGGAAAGCCCTGTGGACAGGAGCTTTGGCGCTCTTGTTCAAACTTTGACAATTCATCTCCGAAATTATTGGTTCCTCAGAGTTGGGAATGATATCAATGGATTATTATAATAGAATAACTGAATTAAAATTAAATAACGAACTTATCCGAGGTATTCATTCCTCAAATCTACTCTGAAATTTTATTATATCAATTGAAACTTAGCCAATATTCCGGTTTTGTTTTCACTGAAGATATTCTGAATATATTATATCATTATTCAAGGGCATATATATATGCCCTTGAATGCGAATTCTATCTGTCTGTGTTCTATCTGTATTCACTGTTTATACATATAATCTTATCTACCGATGACAGATATGTCAAATATATTGATATCTGTTCTAACAAAATATGATTGAATGCAAAATGAACAATTATAGTATATTTGGGATATTCTTTGGAACTGATCCAACTAATTTTAGTTACATAAAATCACTTCGTTTTCTATGGTTTAGTACTAATTCAACTGATTTTAGTTACACAAACTGTTCCTATAGGGACAGCTGTGATAACATATATAGAAGTACGATGTATTATTGAAATTTTGAAAAATCATATCTCCGAAAGTATTTGCTTGATAGAGTTGAAAATGATATCAGTGGATTCGTATGATGAAACTCCATCCTGAAAAAAATTGAATTTGAAATTTGTAGTAAGACAAAATTTTTTTTTGCGTTACTCCGAAACCATCAGCCGATTTTGCCCAATAATGACCTCAGCTGAGATATTCATCTCCCAAACATACTCTGAAAATTTCAACTGTCTAGCTCATTCCGTTCGGGAGTTATCGTGAGACCATTTTCAGCCAAAAATTCTTAAATTACAGACATTTGGGCAAATTGAAAAGGCCTCTGTTACCAGTAACAAGGGCGCCAAATAATAATTTCATAGATTTTACCATAGAATATTACATTCTTCAAGAGGATAGATGTTTTGGAATCCCTTACGCTCACAGATAAAAACTACCTGTCACTAATGATCAACTGGAAATTGCCCGTATCCACTCGTTTCTCCTGTGCGTATATTTTTGGGCGCATGTTCTAGGGGAACATCGTCCTATCATTTCGTCCAAATGTCTGTAATTTTCGAATTTCGAGCTGAAAATTGGCTAATAGACTAATTCGGACTCCCTGATCACGAATCCGGTGTCAGATTTTTGGGTGCCGTCCGGCCGGCCGGCCGGTTTTCCGGCCGTAGGCATGATAACAGGAGCACCGAAGGTCCTATCGACTTCAAACTTTCAGGGTAGGTTTCTGATCAAAATGCGACGGTTAAGTTCGTTAACGGGCAAAATCGGCCAGACGGTTTAGGAGTTATAGACATTTAAAATTTTGAGGTTATTTCCCTGATATTTCAGGAACTAAAGAAGATGTTGAATCGAAACTTGGTAGTCAGTTCGAGGATATAAACGCGCAACTTTTGGCAAAATTTTGTTATGATCGAAATGTTGGTAATTTTTAAAAAAATATTTCTTTTAATTTTTTCGAAAAAAAAATTTTTTTTTCGTGAACTATTCATCAGATTGCAACAAAAACTTGTACTAACGTCAATTGTATTTTGCAACATTGTGCAAAATTTTGGCTCTATACGATTTCAATTTCTGGAGATAAAAGACAAAATGTGTCAAATTTCCTGGGTCTCTCTCAGTATTTTCATCGATTATTATATAATAATCAATAATATTAAGGTATTCAACATGATACTGCTTTTTTTCTTTACTGGTCAGTACGGGCCACAAGGAAGATGAACATGCGCCCAATAGCTCCTGTCCACAGGGCTTGAACCAATTTTTTAATTTTATTCTACTTAGTTTTGAAAACGGGATAAAACCCGTAACATAATATGTAAACAACATTTAATTATATTGTGAAACTAAAGTTAAGCTCTTTTCTTCACTTTGATTATATTAATTATAAATGAAATCTTTATTACGAAACTTTTTTGTCTACACAGTAGCACAAAGTAGGTAGAGGGGTGGGCCATTCATAATCAATCATCCTGTACATAAAAATGTAATAATATAGTGGATGAATCTGAATACAGTTCAGTTGGGATTATTAAAAATATATTGATATTAGGGGGTCAAAATTTAACGGAATTAAAATACAAACATTTCTGCACGGCGGGAACTTACGCTATGTTTTAATGGGTGTAGTATATAATGAAAAATGAAAAGATTTAATTCTTCCGTAGTCCATCAAACGAGTCTGAGGGTTCAGGTGGATCTGGGGCCGTTGCTCTGTCGGCATGATCGTCGTCAGTCAGGTGTAGCCCACACCTTCGTGCGATTTGTTTAAATCACACAACACCCACTAAGGTATTTATTATACGTTGCAGAGAACTCCTCTGGCCGATGCTTTCTATACCTTCGTATCAATTCATTCCTATTCGTAGAAATTGTAGAAAATTATTACCACTATTTTAGTTACAAATATCCCACAAAATGAAATAATTCTAGTCCGTAAGCAATTCTCCCGAATCCAACAATTAAAATTTTAAACAAGCACTGGCGTGAAGAAAATGGCAAATTTTGTTGATATCTGAAAATTTAAAAGTATATATGTTATGAATTCACTTCCTACCTATTGAATTCAGAAGAAATACCGAAATATCATTGATAATCTTTTGTATTAAGAATGATCTTGGGAAGTGTTTGAAATGAATATTTTGTGAGAATGCAGCAATCATCGAACAAAAAGTGATCTAGTATCGAATGAAAAAATTGGTTGAAGCACTGACGTGAAGTCAGGAGCTTTTGCGCGTATTTTCTATTGTCCATTCTCCTGTATTGGACACTCTTAATTGAATTTACTATTATTTTTTTTCTAATTTTTTTGGAATTTTCTAGGGGTACGTTTCTTACAAAATTTTAAACACGTCTTTATCGATATTTTACAACTAGTTACCAAGCTTCAATTCGATCGAGTCAATTTTTTTTGTGTTATCGAGGAAATAATATTTCAGGTGGGTATAACTCAGAAACCGTTGGACTGATTATGAACTTAACTCTCTCATTCGGATTCGCAACATATCCTGAACCCTGAAAATTGCAAGTCCCTATCTCCTTTCGTTCGAAAGTTATCGATGCAACGGTCACCCATCCATCTACTGAACTCACACAAGGCTGCTCGAATCTCCAACAATATATATCCGATCAAGTTCAAACTTGGAACTTTGTAGTAGAGTTAGGTTCTGAAGGCTCTCGCAAAATTTTAGCTATGTCGGACGAATAGTTACTGATATATAGAATTTTTTTCAATAATTTTCAATGATTTTTTTAAACATTTTTTTTAGTAATCCACACGAAAATTTGCAAGAATTTTTGCGTTGGCATTCTTAAACTAATAACCATGTTTGAATTTAATCGGTTTTCGAGTTATTAAGAAAATAACAACCAAATTTCAGATGGGTATAACTCCAAAACCGTTTGCCCGATTATGCCTATAAACAAACTCGAATGTCGCATTCAGATGCACAACCTAACTTGAAAATTTCAAGTTGCTATCTCTTTCCGTTCTCAGGTTATCGTGACATAGAGAATATTTTTCAATAATTTTATTTAAATTTTCTAGTGATACGATTGTCACAAAATTTCACAAACGTGCTTAGGTTTATATTCTACAAGTATTCACCAAGTTTCAATTGGATCGGACTTCTATTGTTGAAAACAAAATTATTACTCGGAAACCATTGGACCAATGACGCCCATTAACAAACTTGTTCATCATATTGGGATGCGCCACCTACCCTGAACATTTCAAGTCGCTAGCTGTTTCCGTTCTCAAGATATCGTGGCAACGGCTGGCCGGCCGTACAGAATCAAATATGACCTCGAATTCTTCATCGGAGAGTCGAACCCAATCGTTTGAGACCATTTTCGGTAAAAAATTCGAAAATTAAAGACATTTGGGCAAAATGATAACGCGATGTTCCTCAGAACATACGCGCAAAAAGTATATTTTATATTTTTATAATTCATTATTTCTCAATTCGGCGAAATAATTTTGATTTATTTGTCGGTCACATCCCATGCCTCAGTGCACCTAGAAAATGAACAGTACTCGTATCATAACAGCAATTATCTTATACACATCCAATTGCTCAGCAGTTTCGTTTCAATTAATTGGATATAATATCTCAAAGATTTGAAAAATGTTTATTTAGGAACTATGGAATCGAAAATTTTCAATCAACTAAAAGTATTTCATCAAAATCATGAACCAATAGGTTTGTTTTAGCATGAATTCCCAACAGTCCGGAACAGGACGAAGCATTTTCAGTCGACTATTAATGATTGAAATCCTGGACTGAGTGAGTATGCTTCATCCAGTTCAGAACAGTTTTTTTGCGAAAAATGTTCTCAATCGATTAGGTTCGACTCACTGATGAAGAATTCGAAGTCAAATTCAATTCTGTCCAACCGCTGCCACCATAAGTTTCGAACGGAATTAGATAGTCACTTGCAATTTTCAGAGTAGATTGAGCATCCGAATTCGGTGTTTCGTTAATGGGCACAACCGGCAACCTCTGAAATATTGTTTCCAAAATTAATCAAAAAAAAAGATCCGATCAAATTGAAACTTGGTAATTAGTTGTAGAGAATGCCAGCCGTAAATTTCTGCAGAATTTCGTGAGATAGCGTCACCAAAAAAAAACACGAAAATTTTATATTTCAGAAACTATCCGTCAGTTTCCGCTGAAATTCCCCACAAGCCTTCAAGCCACAATTTCAAAATCGTGTACCGTATTTCAACTCGTTCGCCTTTGTATTTTAGGAATTATTGTGAAAATAAAATTTCGAACTGCTATCTACTTCTTCGGGAATTTCAAATCATGTAAATCTTAGAATTGTAACAAAACTTCGATGGCCGAGATGTTAGCTTGCTCGCTTGCCATGCAGGAGATCCGGGTTCGAATCACCGCTGAGGATGCCCACTATTTTATTAATTTTAAAATTTGAATGCGTGTTAACGCTAAAAAGACGGCTTCAAGGTTCATGCAGTATTTCGTGAGGGTGTGCGAGGCACGACAAAGAACATACGCCCAAATGCTCCTGTCTTCACTTCAGTGCTTTTCTCGAATTTTATCAGCTAGTTTTGAGGATTACAATCCATCTAGCTAGCAGATTCAATCGATGATTAACTTATTTTCCAACTGTCAAAACAATTCAAATTAGACTTGACATGAGATTTGAAGGAACTAAAAATGCACCCTAATATTTTAATATAATAATTTTAAGGAAGGTAGAATATGTAAATTGAACTTCCTTCCGAAAAATGAACTATGTTCGAAGAATTGGTGGAACTGGAAATAGATGATTTTTTTTCTTTGGTTGGATACAAACATGGTATTATTGAAAGGTTTTTTTTTGGGGGTTTTCTCTCCTAAACTCTGAAAAATATCTATAAATAATAATAATAATAAATATTCTTCGTTGATGTTGTTTCGTTGTTGTTTGTTAGGCAACATTGTTCAATTGATTGCTTCTGACAAATATCCTGTGTTTCTTACGCAGAAGCAAATCACAAAATAATTAATTTTTATTTTATAGATATTTTTCAGAGTTTGGGAGAGAAAACCCAAAAAAAAAAAACCTTTCAATAATGAGTATACCTCCCACAGTATCCTTTAATGATTACTTAAAACATGGTATTCATTGAAACATAGTGACGATAGCCGACGGATTAACCTTGTACGATTTCTATAAACCAAACGTCGCTCTCAATTACAAGGGTCTATAAAAATATATCCATATCCTTCTAACATAATTCGTTCAACCCAACATTTACGACAATTTCAAGTCAGGTGATTATCGCCTAGCCCCTCGCGATGACTTTGGGTACTCCCATTGTGACATAATATACGATTCCAATACCCCAATTCAATGTTGCCACTAGTAAAATTTTCGGGTTCAAAACGACTGACATTTTGTAGGCCTTTCTTTTTATGAAGTCGGAGTGGATATAGTTTTCAATTTTATGGATTCCTTGACGTTCCCGAATATACAAGACGAATATATATAACAAAATAATAATGTTGATAAGTACAAAAATACAATATCCTAGTGGATTTGACATCTGTATGTTTTGCACCGGCCCGAAAACTGTCATTGTTTTGTGATGAGTCATATATTCTCGTCATGTTTAATGTGGTTTTATGATCAGAGAAATACGGTCCCTCTATTTCTCTGGGTTTTATACGCCCGAGAAATTGTTTTGTGGTTTTCTACAATAATATCTTGTCTATGTTTTTATGTTTCCTTTCCATAGACCTAATTAAAGTATATAAGATGGTTTTGTGCATAAAACATGCCGAATCATATATGACAATAGAATAACAGGTTGCATTGTGTTTGACGAACGTACAGAAGTCGAATCCCCTAGGATATTGTATTACAACATTTATATTCTTTTTTATGTATTCGGGAACAGCCAAGAATCCTTAAAATTAAAAAAAAATCCGCGTCGACCATACCAAAAGGTCTACAAAATGTCAGTCGTTTTGGTTTCGAATATTTAGTGGCAATATTGAATTGGTGTAGGTACTGAAGTCCTCTATTACGAATATTTGTAAGGTTATTATTACGAAGTCTTTGAGTGATCACCAGGGATAAGTATAGTAAATATTATATGTACAGGAACAATTCGATACTATTACCTACAACGGGCCTACATTCCAGAAACTGGTCGCTTAATCATCCCTAAAAACAATTAAAAGGTAGGTGGCCAGAACGAAATTTGAAAAAGAGTTTCAATCCATCAGATCGCCATGTGTTATCCCTACAAACCTCCCCATCCGATCCATATAGAACCCGCTTAATGAAATGACCGGCATTCCTGAAAAACCTAATGATATTTATGAGTCCATCGTTTAATTGGGCAGTCATATAATTGATAGAAGCATTTTACAACCACATCACGTGCCTTGACCATCTGTGATGCGACTGTACCGGTCCTAGGGACAACAGTTGTTGTTTCATTAAATGAGATGGGCCCACCAAACGTGTGCCTTATTGTGTTTCGAATGTTTGGTTTCACTTTTACTACCTGATTCTGGTGTATATCTGCCCATTTCCAGCTTTAATTAGGTGGCACCTTTCGAATTTGGACCATGACAGAGAATTTTTCACCTTCTCTAATTTCCACCTGTTATGATCATAAAATTTTGTCTTCCTGACTCGGTCATTATTAGTTGCTTCTAACAAAGATCTCGCAGTAGGTGAACTAATGATATAACCCAAGGGTCGGCAATTTTGCGAGACGTAAGCCGGGTACAATCAAAATATCTATTTTGGCTTATTGTTTTCTCGAAAAATGGGTTCAAGCCCTGTGGACAGTAGTTTTCTGGCGCTCTTGTTCAAACAGACAAATTATATCTCCGACAGTATTGTTTTCTCAGAGTTGGGAATTATATCAATGGATTCTTATGAAAGAACTTCATCTTAGCAGAAATTGAATTCAAACATCATAGAAGAATTTAAATTCAACAAGAGTGCCAAATATAATCAATCCGAGATATTCATTCCTCAATTCTATGATGAACGAAAATATATATCTGTCCTCAAATCCACTCCAATACTTCAATACACCAATATTCCAGTTTTGTTTTTAGTGGAGATATTCTGAACTCAATTTTATTAACTTACCATTACCATTCCCATCATCATATGGATTGACCATCGGCATGAAAATATCAACCAACAAAAAGTATGATATTATATTATTCTCATAATTCTACGATTGCTGGAATGAATTAGACAACGTCATGTCTCAGGAAAATAAGTTGACATTATAACAATTCTTAGAATACACACAGAATAATTATATCATTGTGTGAAAACATATAGAAATACGATTTATATTGAAATTTTGAAAAATCATATCTCCGAAAGTATTAGCTTGTTAGAGTTAAAAATGATATCAATGGATTCTTATGGTAAAACTGCATATTCAAAAAAATTTAAT
The DNA here is from genome assembly GCA_937662695.2 of Halyzia sedecimguttata. Lineage (NCBI taxonomy): Eukaryota > Metazoa > Arthropoda > Insecta > Coleoptera > Coccinellidae > Halyzia > Halyzia sedecimguttata. Next base: position 65,173,227 of record OW569413.2, on the reverse strand, counting down.
TTGGAATTTGTTCTGTAAAAAAAATTTTTTTGTTTTGTTACTCCGAAACCATCTGTCTGATTTCGCCAAATAACAAACTTAGCCGAGATATATACCTCCCAAACCTACTCTGAAAATTTCAACTGTCTAGCTCATTCCGTTCGAGAGTTATCGTGTCTACGGCCGGCCGGCCGGCCGGACCGAATGAATTTCGACCACGGATTCTTGATCACTGAGTCGAACCAAATCGTTTGAGACCATTTTCATCGAAAAATTCGAAAATTACAGACATTTGGGCAAATTGATAAGCACTCTGTTCCGAGGAACAAGAGTGCCAAAAATGGGACTTGGAAATCTTGCAGGAAAGGTTTCATGACGAAATGTGCCTGTCGAGTTCGTGAATGGGCTAAAATCACCCAATGGTTCGATTATGATTGTGCTTACACTCCCCGCTCTTCCGTGGAGATCCCTCATAAACACTCGAGAGCTTGCGGGAGTTGGGGTAATCAGTTGTAGTTTCGGAAATATATTAATTAGTTTTTCCCCCAGATTTCCAAAACTATACAGATCCGATCAAGTTGAAAAGTTGGGAAAGCACTGAAGAGATATCAGTCTGCTTTGGCAAACTTGTTCAACTTCATAGCTAAAGCGGTCACCCATCTAGGTACTGAACTCCTCAAAGGCTTGCAGGAAAAAAAAATAATATTTTCACAATATTTCCAACAGTATGAATCCGAGTTTTAATCTAGAATGTTGCTGTAAAATATGACCCTTGCAAAATTTCAGCGATATCTGAACTTGTGATATAGGTCAAAAAATATCAAGAAAATTCTATGAAATCATTGAAATCGTGAATCTTCTATGAATGGTGCAGGTTATTATTTAATTCAACATTAGAACTTAGAGCATAGAACTTTTCTAGAAATTCAATTAATTAGTTATCATAATATTCCCAATAATGAATGCCGACAATATTCTTTCCAATTCGTTAGAATACCTCCAATATACCCTATTTTACGCATTTCGAGATAGTAGAACGTTTAGATATCGATTTCAAATCAATTTTACAAGTGAAACCTTCTTTCAGTATAGAACAAAAATATCTACTTCAGCATCCCTGATCTGGAAATATCTCTTTAAATTCATCAAAATACATCCAATATACCATATTTGATTCTCTTTGTCACTTTGTCCAACGAATCGTTTTGAATATTGTGAAAATCTGCAAAATTCATTAAAAATATTATAAGCCACTTACGTTCTTTCATTGTTTGTTGTTTTATATTATATAGAATATTTCCGGTTTTGCAAATTCTCGAATCTTGGGTACCCTATATTAGGTCTATCTGAATAAAAAGGGACAATTAGCCTTATATGGGTCATAAAAATTAACGCTCAAAGGTTCTCGAGCTTGAACTACTTTTTTGAAATATAAGTATCTAGAACAAATTCATTATTTTAAAAGGCAACCACCATTTTTTATTTCACATTAAGATTCCTTTAGATGGCCATAATTATGGCCATCTTTTGATTGTTTTGGAGATAATTGAAATTCAAGAAAAATTTTGACACCTAAGAGTCATAATTTGACGCATTGTATCCATAGACAACATGATTGTATCTCAGTGACTATTAGACGTAGAGCAATGAAACTTTTGGAGCGCCATTAAAAAATTCTGTTTATTCAAGTAATCATAATAATTTTTCCCAACAATCCACAGGTTCTTCGCAAATGATGAATATATGATTCCTTTAGATGGCCATATTTATGGCCATCTTTTGATTGTTTTGGAGATAATTGAATTTCAAGAAAAATTTTGACACCTAAGAGTCCTAATTTGACGCATTGTATCCATAGACAACATGATTGTATCTCAGTGATTATTAGACGTAAAGCAATGAAACTTTTGGAGTACCTATAAAAAATTCTGTTTATTCAAGTAATCATAATAATTTTTCCCAACAATCCACAGGTTCTTCGCAAATGATGAATATATGTAGTTTTTTTTCAGCAACTTTTTTTTATTTCAAGAAGTAATTCTAGACAAAATTTCCTGTCGATGCATGGGCATGGCATCGACCAATACCTAAAATTGATAGTTTTCAAGTCATTTACATTTTTTACACAGTTCAATGATATGTCAATCGAATGAAACTTTGTCTAGAATTACTATCTGAAATAAAAAAGAGGCATTCCATTCGAAAAAAACTGAGTTTTTTGAAAAAAAAACTGAAAGAAAACTATATTCATCATTTGTGATGAAACTGTGTATTGTTGTGAAAAATTATTATGATTACTTGAATAAACAGCATTTTTTAAGATACAAGTTTTATTGTTTTACCCTACAGTAACTAAGAAACAAGACTTCAAAGAACCCCAGTTAGCTGTCAAGATTTTTCTTAAAATTCAAATATCTCCAAAACGATTATAGATGGCCATAGACATTGTTGAATAAACAGACCTTAATTTTTAAAGAGGAATCAAAATATGAATATCTTCGAAAGTATTGGTTTCTCAGAGTTGGGAATAATATCAATGGATTCTTATGATAGAACGGCATCATAAAAAAAATAAATTCAAGCATCATAAAAGAAATTAAATTCAGCAAGAGTACCAAAAATTTTTCGATTACAGCATTCTGTGAAATCATAGAGTTACGATTCATTATTGAAATTTAGAAAAATCATATCTCCGAAAGTATCAACTTGTTAGAGTTGAAAATGATATCAATGGATTTTTATGATGAAACTGCATTAAAAAAAATTTATTTGAAATTTGTAATGTAAAAAAAAAATTTGTTTTCGTTACTCCGAAACCATCAGGCCAATTTTGCCCAATAACGAACTTAGCCGAGATATTTATCTCCCAAATCAACTTTGAAATTCTCAACTGTCTAGCTCATTCCGTTCGAGAGTTATCGTGTCTGGCCAGTTATAATCGATTTTGACCACGGATTCTTGATCAGTGAGTCAAACCAAATCGTTTAAGATCATTTTCATCCAAAAATTCGAAAATAACAGACATTTAGGCAAATTGATAAGTACCTACTCTGTTCCGAGGAAGAACAGAAGCAACATAAAATGAGAATTGGTAGTCCAAACTACCATCAGAGGTGGGTTAAGACCGCAAAATTATGGTTACGATTGTTCACAACTGATTCATGCAATGAACCCAAACCGATCGAGTGACCAATTTCACTTAAATATATTGCTTAAGACAAAAAGGGAATTGATTCAGACCACTCCGTTTTGGTTACTCGCTTAAAATTAACTCATCAAATTCGTTCGACCGTTGACAAGTTTGCTGGTCGGGCGTAAAACAGTACACTGTAATCGTTTTAATATTTCGATATTTTGCCAATATCTCCAACAGTATACAGGGTGTTTCTGAAATAGGGTTCCGAATTTCTACTGCATGTAGAACTCATTAAAATAAGTCAAAATGTTCCTATAAACATGTGCCCTAAAACGCACCCTTAGAAAATTACAGGCCCTTAAAAGGGTTCGAATGAAACTGGTTTTATCCAGTTATTTCAAAAACGATAAAAGATAAAAAGACGAAATTAACGGAACATACATAACTTTTTACGACGAGTAACATGAGCTAGGCCATTTTTCGTTATTCGAATCATAGGCGTTCTTTTCAGGGGGGTGAAAAGGGTATCAAGTCCCTAAAAAATTTTGTACGACTTTTTTTGCAATTTTTTTAACAAATTCATAAATTTTTGACAGTTTTACGTAAAAAATGTCCTCTTTGCGTAAGTCGATATCGGCAGCGGTTTTTGTGTAAAATGAGTTTGAAAATTATCATTATTTGATAAAATTACTGTTATTCACTTCGGATCCAATTTACCCAAAATGCATTTAGAAATAATCAGAATCATTTAGTACATAAACTAAGATTATTTTAATGTCGAGTTTTCCTTATTTATTTCACAAAACTAGCCAGTGAAATTGTAATTAATGAAATTGAAGATAAAATAAGTAAGCTTAATTATGATCAGCAGAATGCACTGTAATAATGAAATTCTTAATAACACAAATTAATAAGAAACAAGGTAACTAACACTAATTACTAATAAAAGGGATAAATTACAGTAACTGTTCGAAATGACCACCGTCCATTTCAATGCATAATCTAGCGCGACGTTTCAAAGACTTGCGAACCCTTTGAAAAATTCTTGGCGTTTGTCGTATTTCCATGCAGGCGATTTCAATTTTCTCCCGTAATTGTTCAATGGTTTCGATTGATGTTTTATACACTTTCGCCTTGAGGTGGCCCCACAGAAAATAATCGAGTGGGTTTAGGTCGGGGGACCGAGGGGGCCAGGAAACAGGACCTCCACGACCAATCCACTTTTCTCCATAAACTTCATTTAAGTGTTGTCTTACGTTCAAGAGGTAATGGGGAGGCGCTCCATCCTGCATAAACCACATGCGTTGACGTTCAATTACAGGTACATCTTCTAAAAGTTCCAATAAATCGCTTACTAAGAAATTATAATAATCCTGACCATTCAGTCGATTAGGCAATATGAAAGGCCCGATAAGCCGATCACCTAAAATGCCGGCCCAAACATTAATGGAAAACCGAATTTGATGTCTTGCCTGAATTACACTATGGGGATTTTCTTCCATCCATTCGTGTTCGTTATGGAAATTAACATAGCCATCTTTACTGAAACTTGCCTCGTCGGTAAACAAGATATGTGAAGAAAAATCTGGGAATCGTCTCAACTTTTGTAATAGCCATTGGCAGAATTCTCGGCGGGGTCCGTAATCATTAGGATTTAAAGCTTGAACTCGTTGGATGTGAAAAGGATGAAGGAGCTGCTCGCGAAGAATTCGCCAAACTACAGAAAAACTTATGTCATTCATACGCGCGATACTTCTTACACTAACTCTTGGATTGTCTTGAACTATTCTCAAAACACGCTCTTCAGTTGCCGGAGTTCTTACAAATCTGGTTCTACCACGATCGTTTACCCTTGCCTGGAATGAACCACTTTCTCTTAAACGTTGATGGATCCTCTGAAACACTTGTCGAGATGGAAGTCTTCTATTTGGGTATGCCACCGCATACAAACGCCTTGCTTCTGTTGCATTACCATTTGCACGGCCATACATAAAATGCATATCCGTAAATTCCGCGTTTGAATAGTCTGGCATTTTAAAAAAATAATAATTGTAACGACCACTAAATCAAATTTTGATTAACTTTTGCAAAAGTTAGCTGACAAGTTATCAATAAATAATTATTTATTCTGACAGATTATCGTAGCCAACGCTATTTTTTGTTTCCTATGGTAACTTGATTTTCTGCCTAATAATTTCTAGAACATGTATGACAATTTTCAAACTCATTTTACACAAAAACCGCTGCCGATATCGACTTACGCAAAGAGGACATTTTTTACGTAAAACTGTCAAAAATTTATGAATTTGTTAAAAAAATTGCAAAAAAAGTCGTACAAAATTTTTTAGGGACTTGATACCCTTTTCACCCCCCTGAAAAGAACGCCTATGATTCGAATAACGAAAAATGGCCTAGCTCATGTTACTCGTCGTAAAAAGTTATGTATGTTCCGTTAATTTCGTCTTTTTATCTTTTATCGTTTTTAAAATAACTGGATAAAACCAGTTTCATTCGAACCCTTTTAAGGGCCTGTAATTTTCTAAGGGTGCATTTTAGGGCACATGTTCATAGGAACATTTTGACTCATTTTAATGAGTTCTACATGCAGTAAAAATTCGGAACCCTATTTCAGAAACACACTGTATAGGTCCGATCGAGAATAAATCTAGAATTTAGCTGTGGATTATGGTTTTGAGAACTACCTCAAAATTTCAACAATATCTATAATGGATAGTTTCTGAGAAGAATTTGTTCTCATATTTTCTTTATTTTCTATTGTGGCATGATGCTCACGAAATTTTGCATAAATCTTCTTGTCGGTATTTAATAACTAACTACCGAGCTTGAATTCGATCAGATCATTATTTTTTGAGTTATTTGGAAAACAAAATTTCAGATGGCTCTCACTCCGAAATAACTTGTCGACGGATTTTGCCCATTCACGAACTGAGCCGGCGCATTTGGACCCTGCAAAATTCAATTATCTAACTCATTGCGTTCAAGAGTACCTACTCGAGTGGATTAAGTTTGATCCATATATTCTTCATCAGTGAATTGAAACTAATCGTTTGAGACCATCTCCGCCAAAAATTCGAAAATTATAGACATTTGGAGTAACTTATAGGCATTCTGTTCAGATGAACAACCGCGCCAAAAATTGGTAGTCAGATGTAGGTTAACGATTTCAAGGTTCATGCAGTATTCCAAATTAATCGTAGCTCTAAGCCGAAGAAAACTCCAATATCTCGGAACTTACCCTCAGAATTCGCTGAAATGTGGTATATAGGTACGTAAAGGGCAATCATACAATGCTTCCCAACAACTCCGCACCAAGAGGGACTTTTCTTTTCTATTAATATTTCCGAACTTTATTGATAACAAAAAGTTGGTGCATCAAAAATTATAAAAATTGGTTCAAGCACTGACGTGAAGTCAGGAGCTTTTGCGCGTATGTTCTATTGTCCATTCTCCTGTATTGGACACTTTTAATCGAATTTACCATGGTGAATTATATTGTCTATTCTCCTGTATTGGACACTCTTAATCGAATTCACCATGGTAAATTCGATTAAGAGTGTCTAATACAGGAGAACAGACAATAGAATTCACCATGGTAAATTCGATTAAGAGAGTTCAATACAGGAGAATGGACAATAGAACATACGCGCAAAATGTGAAATCAAATTTCGGTCAAGGAACAACTTTAGAAAGGAAACTATTCTTTGAGCAACGTTTCGGCCCTTTATTGGGCCTTCTTCAGGCTAAAATGATACAAAATTAAAAGTTAACAATAAAATGCATATAAAACTACAATTTGAGCCATACAGACAACATACAGGTCAGCAAGAACAAAATATCAAGAAAGAATCGTCAATAAAACACATAAATTCAAAAGCTCAGTACTACAGATCTCAAATAAAAACAATTAAATAGGTACTTATATCGACATCCCAGAAAGATACACTACACATCTATCTGATAGACTCACCGTCAGAATAATAAAACCTTAAATGAACTTTCCCATGGAGAAAGTCCGTGTTGGAAAATAAAAAATGTTTTTCGAACCGGGTAGTCCATACATCGATGTATTGTATTGAATGGTATAAACAGTTCTCCCCCAACAAGAAATCCCGAACAACCGATGTCAACAACCGAGGTCAAGCAAAAACATATATAATCACACATACTATTCTCGTGTTCATTGGCGTAACTTATAACACGGCAACTCATTATCTTCAACACTCGCTTATTAAATTCGAATATGCAACATTCAAGGAACCAATATCAGAACGGAAATTGACCGAGTTAGAGTTTTTCTTTATATGTATCATCTCTTTGAAATTCCGTCTGAACCAATTCGTCTCTCGGTCTAATATTTCTACATTATCAAAATCAAAGCTATGGCCCAAAGAAACAGCATGAGATGACAACGCTGTAGATTCCTTTTTATTATTACAGTCTCTCCTGTGTTGCGCGGACCTATCACCCAAATATTGCCCAGTTTGACCTACATAACAACCATCACAATCACCACAATTAATTTTATACACCACACCGGAACATTTCTGCCTTGGATCCCTACTCTTGACTCTAGAAAACAAAGAACGAACCGTCTTTTTATAATAAAAAATCACTCTATTAGCACCACGTTTCATAAATTTCCTCAGTTGTTCAGACAACCCACCAACATACAACAATCTACAAGGAACAACTTCACAACCATCCATGTTAGCCTCAGAACTTATTCGTTCAACTTCATTAGACGAGTGAAAAATTTTACTAATCAAATACCTAGGGTAACCATTCTTCAACAGAAACAGGGTTTGTTCCTTAAAATTCTTACAATGAAAGGATTCATGAGATAAATTAAGGATTTTGTGTTTGATCGACTTTATAATAGTCACTTTTTGTATTCTGGAATGTGATGAATCAAAATGTAGTATTCTCCCGGAAGAAACGGGCTTACGGTAAAGATCAGTTAGTACCTTGTTGTCTCTCTTTATTAACAGGACATCCAAAAAAGGAATCATGCTATTCGACTCCAATTCGTAAGTAAATTTAAGATCCGTATCAAATGAATTAAAAAGGTCAAGGACGTAATCAACACTTGTCTCGGGAATACACGTAATAACATCATCAACATACACATAAACAAACGGTACATGAAAATCTACCCTAGATAAAATATATGATATAATCTTATTCATGATCATTTCAGCAAATATGGGGGAAGCTGGATTACCCATGGCCGAACCTCTAATCTGGGAAAAGAACTTGTCTTTGAAACAGCAATAGCTGTTTTCAAATATAAATTGAACCACCTCTTTCAGGGTATCGATCGAAAACGGTACATATGTCTTCAAGTCATTCCAGTGTTCCATGTTGTCTGTATGGCTCAAATTGTAGTTTTATATGCATTTTATTGTTAACTTTTAATTTTGTATCATTTTAGCCTGAAGAAGGCCCAATAAAGGGCCGAAACGTTGCTCAAAGAATAGTTTCCTTTCTAAAGTTGTTCCTTGACCGAAATTTGATTTCACATAGATCATCTGGAACGATACTTGGTTTGATTACAATACGCGCAAAAGCTCCTGACTTCACGTCAGTGCTTGAATCAATTTTTTTTCGTGAATTCAGGAGCTTTTGCGCGTATGTTCTATTGTCCATTCTCCTGTATTGAACACTCTTAATCGAATTTACCATGGTGAATTCTATTGTCTGTTCTCCTGTATTAGACACTCTTAATCGAATTTACCATGGTGAATTCGATTAAGAGTGTCCAATACAGGAGAATACACAATATAATTCACCATGGTAAATTCGATTAAAAGTGTCCAATACAGGAGAATGGACAATAGAACATACGCGAAAAAGCTCCTGACTTCACGTCAGTGCTCGAACCAATTTTTTTTTCGTGAAGTCAGGATAAAAAGCAATGATGAAAAATTAACACATTATTGTCTTCCTTCAATTCTTCTTTAAGAGAAGAATACAAAATTATTCTTGAAAAATATTACTGGAGTTAATGTCATATTTAAATAATCAAAGTAAAGAAAATTATAAGTTTAGTTACTAACATATTGAATGAAATTCAATTGAATTCCCGTAATATGCAATTACTTATTCTTAACCAATAAATATCCATTGATAGATCTAAAGGTGATGAGGTGAAACATAAAGATATATTCTCATTAGTGATAGAAAAACTGGCCTAAAATTCCTCTCTACCCATCACGAGATTTAATATCCACAAATGAGCCTCTCACCTTACAAGATCAGAAGCCTTCAGCAAAATTTCAGCGATATCATATTAAAAATAATACATAACCTTTCAAAAGTCCCCTCTCGCAAATATACTCCTCTGAAGGCACATGGATCTCTTGAAGAAGAATTGCCTTCTCTATTTCTCAAAGATATTCACTCTTGTTCATAGAAATCCCTTCAATATTTAGTTGCCTCCTCCTAAGGAGGATCTCTTTCAAAACCAGGTCTGACCACTAATGTAGGGCTATCATCTCCTATAGATTTGTGATGAAATAACACGATTTTTCCATAACATACGCGCAAAAATATGTCATCATGACATTCATATTTTATTTTTGAAGGTTCTCGCAAAAATACGACCATAGACAACATATACGACGATTCGCATCCGCTACCGCTACAGCTACGCTATCGAACTCACAAAAGGCTGCTCGGTTCTCCAACAATATAGATCCGATCGTCTTCAAACTTGAAATTCTGCAGTAGAGTTAGGTTCTGAAGGCTCTTCCAAAATTTCAGCCATGCCGGACGAATAGTTTATGATATATAGAATTTTTTTCAATTATTTTTAATAATTTTTTTTTTAATTTTCTAGTTATACCATCCTCACGAAATTCTGCAAAAACTTTCTCGTTGGCATTCTACAACTAATAACCATGTTTGAATCCAATCGGTTTTGTATTCTTCGAGTTAATGAGGAACAAAAAACAACCAAATTTCAGAAAATTTCAGATGGCTATAACTCTAAAACCGTTTGGACGATTATGCTCATAAACAAACTCAAATGTCGCATTCAGATGCACAACCTAACCTGAAATTTTCAAGCCGCTATCTCTTTCCGTTCTCAGGTTATCGTGACAACAAAAATATTTTTTAATAATTTTTTAATAATTTTCTAGCGATACGATTCTCACAAAATTTCACAAACGTGCTAAGATCTATATTCTACAACTATTCACCAAGTATAAATTCGATCGGATTTATTTTGGTTGAAAACAAAATTATTACTCGGAAACCATTGGGCCGATTATACCCATTAACGAACTTGTCCATCGTATTGGGATGCGCCACCTACCCTGAAAATTTCAAGTCGCTAGCTCTTTCCGTTCTCAAGTTATCGTCGCAACGGCCGGACGGCCGGACGGCACCACAGAATTAAATTTCACATTTGGGCAAAACTATAACGCGATGTTCCCCAGAACATACGCGCAAAAATGATATAAAACTAGGCCAAATGAGACTTTCGGCTTGAGCGGAAATCGCCATTTTCAAACAAAAATATCCTTTATCTCCGAAAATTCCATTTTTTGGGAAGCGCTCAAAGTTAACTTGTTTGAATTAACAATTTAGATCCATGTGCCAAATTTCAAGTCGGAAATCCATAAAAAAAAATTATTTTTGCTCATAACTCTTTTAAAAATTGAATAATCATCTAAGAGAATTTTTTCGGTGTCTAGACGACAGGGGTGTCAGCATGAATATCATTGTAAATATTAAATTTTGGTTGAACTTGGTATTTCGACATTTGTTCGAATTTTCCCTCTATAGTCGTTTCATTTTGGTGCAAAGTTGCTCCTATTCTTATTTTCACCACTAAAATCTTTCAATTTCACATTCAATTCACGTCCGAGAATCCCAAGAATGCATATCTTGCTGCAAAATACCAATTTATAGCTTGATTTTCCGCATTTTTGTCATGAACATCCATCGTTAGTACAATTTCAAGGCCAGTTAATTATTTTCTATAATCATAGATTTGTCCAAATTCGAACAAATGTCGAAAAACTTCAAACAAAATGTTCTATGCTTTTCATGCTGACACCAATATTGTTCAGTCAGTAAAAAAAATTCAGTTCTGTAATAATTCAATTTTTAAAAGAGTTATAAGCAAAAAAAGGAAAAAAAAATTTTACGATTTCCCGACCAATTCTTGAATTTCACAATAACTATCAACAAAATAATTCTAAAGATTTTCATTAAGCGTCTAACGAAGGAGTCCGATATAGACTCCTAAACGTTATTTAATGTGACAATTCTTGAATTTCACAAAATAACTATCAACAAAATAATTCTAAAGATTTTCATTAAGCGTCTGACGAACGATTCTGATATAGACTCCGAAACGTTACGATATAGTTGTTTCTTCGTTGATGTTGTTTCGTTGTTGTTTGTTAGACAACATTGTTCAATTGATTGCTTCTGACAAATATATTGTGTTTCTTAGGCTTGTTTCACATGCATACGGTTCCATTCGGTTCGGTTCGTTTTCGGTTTCAACCGAAAACGAATGAAGGCCTTTCACACATATACGGTTCATATTAGGTTTTATGTTATCTTCCGACACGGGTTCTCAATTCCAATTTTTCCCTGACGTCAGATTCATCAAAGCCATTCAAAATTGAACACATACATCTTTGAATTCATCCTACGTCTTTAATTGATCTTTATATTTTTCGGAAGTTTTGTCCCGCAGCACTGGTTTAGATTTACTGCAGAAATCAGTCGGTCCACATTTGGTAAACCATCATTTTCTCATGAATACTGAGATAGCAACAATATCCCGAAAATATGTATGTTTATATTTCTATATTTGAACAATTCGGGAAATATTGAAAGATATCTGCTCTGCTTACTTTATGGTTAAAACCGAAACTAAACCGTATTTGTGTGAACGCCCCGGTTGATCTGTATTCCCTACGCACGAATCCAAACCTGATAGAAACCTATTCGTGTCGAGGGAGTATTCGGTGCTGTACGGTTTCAATTCGGTACCGAATCTAAACCGGAGCACCGTTTCACACTTGTCGCCAGCGACCGAATTGAAACCGAAAACGAAACGAACCGAATGGAACCGTATGCATGTGAAACAAGCCTTACGCAGAAGCAAATCACAAAATAATTCATTTTTATTTTATAGATATTTTTCAGAGTTTGGGAGAGAAAACCCAGAAAAAACCTTATAATAATGAGAGTATACCTCCCACAGTATCCTTTAATGATTATCTAAATTATAATTTCAAATCAGTTTACTAAGGGCGTTTCCTACAAAAAGTTCGAAGTTTAAAAGATAGTCGACATTTTTGTTTAAAAATTGTGATTTCCGCTCAAACAAGAAGTCCGCATCAGTTGGCTATTTTTTATATCATTTCTTATCATTTTTGATGCACCAACTTTTTGTAAAAAATAAAATTAGGAAATATTAATACATATAAATGAAATGTTTGCTGGGAAGCACTGTGTAACGAATTATCTGAAATATCAGCCTTATAGCATTTGTATAGAAGAAGAAAAGTATTGTAAGTTTTCTGTATTGAAATCATAACATGACGTTTTTCATTTAATTTTAACAGTTGTCGTCATTATCTTTAGGTTTAGGAACTATTGTGAGTTTTGTATGCTTCAATTAAAGACCGCATGAAGCCACTTGCATGGCAGGAATTTACGTTTGTTATAATATCTCAATGCCAAAATAGAGGTCGTCATTAATGTTACGCTACTTTTTAAGGTTGGATTGATACTGAGCACTGGAATGTTGTGGTTGTGTATTTCAACCCATAATATAATAAGAAATTATTCAGTTTGTAGTGAAACTTGGGCTAAAGCATTTTATAATAAGTTGATATAATTTCAAGTTGTCAATTACAGAATCGATTCACATGATACATGGAAAAGGTACCTATTGTTATACCTACGAGTTATAAGGGAATTTTCTGTTCCTTAATTGTTAAATTCTCATTTTGCAAATTCATTGAATGCACATCGAAGATATCGAGATATTTCAGTAAGTAACTCAAAATATGGAAAATAAATTGACGGCAGGAGTAACATTTGCAATAATACTCGACTATCCGATTTTGAAATATGTACGAATATCCTACATACAACGATCATTACATTTTAGTACAGAATGGCGAATGCGCCGGGCATTCCTCATGTCGTGGTAAATTACCTTTTAATATATACCAGGTTTCCCGAAATTGAAGCAACAAAATTAGGTCACAGATTCTCGAGACGAAATAAGGAGACCCCTATTCTTGATATTTGCCAGTAGGCCCTCTTTATAGGAATTAGTCCCCTGAATTTCTTTTCTTTTTATCTCAGAATCCATTCATAGGAAAATCACTGAATTTGGTACAAAGGAGTTTTATGATATGCGAAATCTTACAGTGCCACCCATTTTGGTGATGGACCTCCTGTGATTGACAAATAGAATTCCATACGAATCTCGAAATGCGCTCAATCACATTTTTAGATTTCTCTCAAAAATCTTGCGAGAGACAAGACAGTTTTTAAATTGAATGAATTTAATAAAGGTTCAACAATTTTCAAGGAATTCAGATACACGGTTAATGTTTAGTGGTTCCAAAGACATTGTGGCCTAGTAAAAAGTGGAGTCCATGGCCAAAATAGGTTAGCACTATATGAGTTTTCGCATATCATAAAATTTCGTATGATAGGATTCTGAGATTAAAAAAAGACTATTTTAAGGGGTGAAATTCAGGGGGCTGTAACTCCGAAAGGGGGGCCTCCTGGCAAAAATCAAAAATAGGGGTCGCCTAATTTCGTCTTGAGACCAAATTTGTTGCATTTATTCAGGACACCCTGTCATAGGATCATAAACAGGAGCATAAATCATGTTGTTCGTTTTTGAACTGATTGTTCAATCCAAACAACATCAAAATACAGCTATTATGCTGGGTGTTCATAAGATCTATGACAAACCTTGGCAGATGATAGCTGTGCATATTTTCGTTTAGAAGATGAAAGCATTTGAAGAAATATATTGTTTATGTTGTATTGTATCAACCTCCTTAAACAATGAACTATAACTTTATGATGAATGAAAATAACAAATCTTAAGATTCGGGTAAGGAGGATTACCTGTTTCTCGAAGTCTTCGGAAAGATGCACTAAATACAGTGATGGATTTACCAGCAGGCTGAGTAGGCTGGAGCCTAGGGGGGCAAATTTCAAGGGGTGGCATATTGGCAAATTTAGTCCATAAATTTTGTATTTCGACTTAGGTACATATAAACAAACAAATATTACACACACAAAAATACGAATTTCGAAAATTAGAGAGCAATTGAAATATTTGTGTTGTGTTGAATAGCCTACGGGCGGCAAATCTGTAAATCCGCCACTGACTAAATAATGTGAGGGCAGTTCGGTGTCTATTTGGATACTTCCCTCGGTATTCTCGAGCTGCTTTCCTGAAGTTTCTATTAAAATACCCATATACAAACATAATATTTGTATATATTGGTCAGCTGACTTTTAATTTGAACATGAAAAAAATGGTTCAAGCCCTGTGGACAGGAGCTTTCTGGCGCTCTTGTTCGAACAGACAACAACCAATACCTACATATAGTATTGGTTTCTCAGAGTTGAGAATTATATCAATTTCTTTTTATGATAGAACTGCATCATAAAGAAAATTCAATTCAAATAATATTTTATTTCTCAAGATTAAATGAGCAATCTGAGAATCAGAACTGCACCATGGAAGAAATCAAATTAAAATAGCTGAAATGAATTTGACTCTCTCTTATAGAACAGGATGACATGTACGAGTATGAATACAGATCATATAATAAATCATAGATAGAATAATTATAGCATTCTGTGCAAAAATAGAAGTACGATTCATTATTGAAATTTCGAAAAATCATATCTCCGAAAGTATTAGTTTGTTGGAGTTGAAAATGATATCAATGGGTTTTATGGTGAAACTGCATCTTAAAAAAAATATTTTGAAATTAGTAAGTTAAAAAAAATTTTTTTCGATATTCCGAAACCATCTGGCCTATTTTGCCCAATAGCGAACCTAACTGAGGTATTTATCTCCCTAACCTACTCTGAAAATTTCAACTGCCTAGCTCATTCCGTTCAAGAGTTATTGTAGAAACAAAATTTTAAAATTTTCAAATTTTTTTTTTACACTTTACGGTAACCCGATCAATACAAAACTTTACAAGCATTCAAACGTCATAATTCTACAATTTGATGCTAAATTTCAGACAGATCGAGTGATCGGTTTCGGAAATATTCATAAAAAATATTTTTACTAAAAACGGCCATAACCCCGAAACCGCTCCATGGATTTTACTGGTTAAGCAACCCGTCCGAGATATTTATGCTCCAAACCTACTGTGCTAATTTCAATCCTCTAACTCCTTTCGTTCGAGAGTTATCGTGTTAACGGACGGCCGGCCGGACAGAATCGATTTCGACCACGGATTCTTATTCAGTGAGTCGAACCAAATCGTTTGACACCATTTTCAGCCAAAAATTCGAAAATTACAGACATTTGGGCAAATTGATAAGCACTCTGTTCCGAGGAACAAGAGCGCCAATATATGTATTTTTCCAAATGCTTGTATATTCTGAATTTAAAGAAATCGGGCCTTTGTTCATAGGAAAAAAATTGGTTCAAGCACTGACGTGAAGTCAGAAGCTTTTGCGCGTATGTTCTATTGTCCATTCTTCTGTATTGGACACCCTTAATCGAATTTACCATGGTAAATTATGTTGTCCATTCTCCTGTATTGGACACTCTCAATTCGAATTTACTATGGTAAATTCGAATTGAGTGTCCAATACAGGATAATGGACAACATAATTTACCATGGTAAATTCGATTAAGGGTGTCCAATACAGAAGAATGGACAATAGAACATACGCGCAAAAGCTTCTGACTTCACGTCAGTGCTTGAACCAATTTTTTTTTTCGTGATTTTTTTAAAATTTTCTAGGGGTACGATTCTTAAAATTTTTTTTTCGTAATTTTTTTCGAATTTTCTAGGGGTACGGTTCTTACAAAATTTTAAACACGTCTTTATGTTGATTTTCTACTACTAGTTACAAAGCGCCATTTCGATCGAATATTTATGTTTTGAGTTATTAAGGAAATAATATTCCAGGTGGGTATAACTCGGAAACCGTTAGACCGATTATGCCCAAAAACGAACTCAACTCTCCCTTTCGGATACGCAACCTACCCTGAAAATTGCAAGTCCCTATCTCCTTTTGTTCGAAAGTTATCGAGGCAACGGTCACCCATCTACTGAACTCACACAAGAATGCTCGAATCTCCAACAATATTTAACCGATCGTATTAAAACTTGAAACTTGGCAGTAGAGTTACGTTATGTAGGCTCTTGCAAAATTTCAGCAATTTCGAACGAATAGTTACTGATATATAGAATTTTTTTTTTTTATTTTCTATGATTTATTAAAAATTTTCTACAAATGCTATCCTCACCAAACTTTGCAAACATTTTTGCGTTGGCATTCTACAACTAATAACCATGTTTGAATTCAATCGGTTCAGTGTTTTTCGAGTTAATGAGGAACAAAAAACCACCAAATTTCAGAAAATTTCAGATGGCTATAACTCTAAAACCGTTTGGCCGATTATGCTCATAAACAAACTGAAATGTCGCGTTCTGGTGCACATCCTAACCTGAAAATTTCAAGCCGCTATCTCATTCCGTTCTCAAGTTATCGTGACAACAAAAATATTTTTTAATAATTTTTTTAAAATTTTCTAGCCATACGATTCGCACAAAATTTCACAAACGTGCTAAGGTTCATATTCTACAACTACCCACCAAATTTCAATTCGATCGGATTTATATTGGTTGAAAACAAAATTATTACTCGGAAACCACTGGGCCGATTATGCCCATTAACGAACTTGTCCGTCGTATTGGGATGCGCAACCCACCCTGAAAATTTCAAGTCGCTGGCTTGTTTCGTTCTCAAGTTATCGTGGCAACGGCCGGACGGCCGGACGGCCGGACGGCCGGACGGCCGGCCGGACAGAATCAAATTTGACCTCGAATTCTTCATTGGGGAGTCAAACTTAATCGTTTGAGACCATTTTTTTCAAAAAATTCGAAAGTTACAGACATTTGGGCAAAACTATAACGCGTATGTTCCCCAGAACATACGCGCAAAAATGTTTAGAGTTAGCACAGCTATTATCTGCTAAAATTTGTCATAGAGCTTGTAGTCCTGTATAAACAGGCAAAATTATAATGTCATCATTTATTGAGAACTACAAAATTATGCTACTATGTCAACTTAATTAATAATGCGAAGAATCAAGGTAGTACCATATGGAAAATAGTAAAAGAGGAAACTGGAAGAATAAAAAATACTTGAAACACAGTAATAATAAGGGTAAATGGAGTAGGTAACTCATAGGGAACCTACCGATGCTGCTAATACTTTTGCTGAATATTTCTTAAATGTAGTAGCTAAATTGGTTCTCATTGAAAACTATGGCAGTACATTCAGGTCAGTATGTATAGTAACTCTTCTATTTATATATAATGAAAATTTTTATTTCTACTCAGTAGATTTTGAGCTTGTTCCTGCAAAAATTATGAAAATATCAACGGAATAATTATCTTCGCATATGGCTGATCTTTTCAATGAGTCGGCATCTTCTGGAGTTTTCCCGGATTGTCTTAAGCTCGCGAATCTGTTTCCGATTTATAAAAAAAGGGATAAAAGTAACATAGCTGCTTACCGTCCTATTTATCTGATTAGTTCATTCTCGAAGATTGTTGAGAGAGTAGTTCTTAACCAATTGGTTAAGGAGCTAGCAGTCTTGGACGAGTTCAATACCTGGATGGCTGACCCCTTTGGCTATAATTTTGAACAAGCGCGCCAAAGCTCCTGGCCAGTTTTTTTCCTACTTGTTCTCAATAAATTTGTCGATTTGACATGTATTGCACGTCATATTTTCAATTGAGAAACACGTTGATTCTCATAATTTATTTTCATCAATCTGTCTAATTTTCACGTGATTTCTGGTTTATACATCATTATGATGATACTATTATGAAATCTCAAAATTAGTTCATTGTGTCTAGAAATTAAGGTGATCCAGTTATTATTAAAAGGAACGAGAAGGGTTTTAGTTGTATAGAAAATTGCATTCTTATGAATCTCTATTAATAATTTTATAACATTTTTATTATGTTTACATCATATGAATGCAAAAACCTTAAAACTATATATTATTACCCTATCGAATTAACCTTATGCTTATATTTAATAAAATCAGTAGAGTGCCGCTAGCACAGTGACGGTAGCAGTCAAAAATTAAGGGTGTGCCTAAGAGCGTGTATGGACACAGTAACAAACACAATTGATTCTCCTAGCTCACACAAGCTCTTGAGAGCTTATCAGGGGTGTCCTCTGAACACCTAGGGGTGTCAGATATTATAATCATATCACCAATGAGAATGAAAGGGTATAAAGTGTTGAAAAATTCCACATAACAGTTTTCTAATTGTTGCATTAGTTCTTTAAATATTTTGAGGACTGTTCAAACAAAGATATGGAGCAGATTGACCTATCTTACATCTACAACAAAGTCAAAATCTGTCATTGATATGTGACTTCCCATAAAATATTGAATGAAGAATCAATTCAAGACTCTGAAAAAATACTCATTTGATTTTATCATATAGCGCATCCACCATATATATCGTCCACTGATAGTTCTACATAGGCGTAGAAATTGATTCCGCCATTTCCTTCCCAAATTCCAAACCTATTCCACAAAAAAATCGTTAGGAAAGCACTAACGTGAGTTCATTCTGCTTTGGCGTGCTTGTTCAAATGCATAGCTAGAGCGGTCAAGCATCCAGTTGCTGAACTCACTCAAGACATCTTGGCTTCCAGGAAAAGCAATAGTATTTTCACAATACTTCCAATAATATAGATCTAATGTGGTTTAAATCTAGGACTTGGCTGTAAAATAAAGGCTTTGAAGGTTCTCGCAAAATTACAGCGATCAAAGAGTTGTGATATAAGTCAAAAAATAACAAGAAAATTCAATGAAATTATTGAAATCGTGAATCTTCTGTGAATGGTGCAGGTTATTATTTAATAGAGGATTCCATTAATTCAATTCAATGTTGCCACTAGTTCTTTCGGGCCCAAAAAGTCTGACATTTTGTAGGCCTTTATTGATATTATTTAAAGTCAAAACGGACATAATTTTCAATTTCAGGCTGGTTTTCCTGTCACGCTGACGGTCGGCGCTGACGGTCAGCGCTGATCAGTCAGCTCGGATCCTTTTAGTATCGCGCTGATCAGAAAAAGAAATAGAAGGATGCTATTGTCTCTGGCTCACTGAATGTGGAGGCTTGTCGGCGCCAGCTAGTCAGCGGCGCCGACGCGCCGGCGCGTACGTGCGCGTATATAGCTCAGCGCTGACGGCCGTCAGCGCTGCGTGACTCGAAAACGCTACCTATAGCTACATACATATTGACTCATCAGCGCCGACCGTCAGCGTGACAGGAAAACCAGCCTTAAGGATTTCTAAGTGTTCCTGAATATATAAAACAGAATATGAATGTTGATATGAACAAAAATACAATATCCTAGGGATTTGGTTTTTATACGTTTGTCAAACCTACGAAATCTGTAATTTTATAGTCATATATGTCATATATTCAGCACGTTTTATCCAATCGTTTTATGAGGTTTTATGCAAGATATAATATTTGCTGATTTGTTTTTTTTCTGATAATAATCAAACAAAACAACGTGTTTTCTGCGTAAAACATGCCAAATTATATTATGATATTTATGATAATAAAATAACAGGTTGACGAACGTACTTCAATAGTCAAATCCCCTATAGGATGTTGTATATTTTTCATATCAACATTAATATTCTGTTTTATATGTTCGGGAACATTCAGAAATGCTTAAAATTGAAAATTATTTCCGTTTTGACTTCGAATTATATCAATGAAGGCCTACAAAATGTCAGACATTTTGGGCCCGAAACTAGAAGTGGCAACATTGAATTGAATTAATGGAATCTTCTATTCATCATAGAACTATTCTAGAAATTCATCTGATCAGTTACAAATATACCTACCCTATTTTACGTATTTCAAGCCAGTTTTGCGTTTCGATATCGATTTTAAATCAATTTTACAAATAAAACCTCAATCAGTAGAAAAAAAATCCATTTCATCATCTGTAATCTGAAAATTTGTTTCAATTCATCAAGATACGTCCAATATACCATATTTGATTATCTTTGCCAAACGAATGGTTTCAGATATCGATATGAATGCATCTAAATACCTAACTGTTTTCCAACCTCCTCTGAAACTGACATTTGAGAATTTTCAAAATAATTTTTTTTAGTGAATCGGTAAAAATTGTGATGAAATACAAAATTCTAAAAAGTCGAATTTGAGCGAATCACCGGAACAATGCGGTTAAGACCAATCCCTTGCTATTATAACCGATCGGTTATGTTTAGCAAGATATTGGTCTTAACTTAACCGCTCTGCTCCGGTTATTCGCTTAAATTTGACTTATGATTATCAATTACTTAACTGATAATCTTTTTCATTGTTTGTTTTTGGCGCTCTAGTTCCTCGGAACTGAGTGCTTATCAATTTGCCCAAATGTCTGTAATTTTCGAATTTTTCGATGAAATTAATTCTGTCCGGCCGGCCGTAGGCACGATAACTCTCGAACGGAATGAGCTAGAAAGTTCAGAGAAGGTTTGGGAGATAAATATCTCGGCTAAGTTCGTTATTGGGCAAAATCGGACAGATGGTTTCGGAGAAACAAAAACAAATTTTTTTTTTACAAAACAAATTCCAAATTAAATTTTTCATCAATAAGCAGTTTTGCCATAAGAATCCAATGATATCATTTTTAACTCTAACAAGCTAATACTTTCGGAGATATGATTTTTCAAAATTTCAATAGTAAATGGTATTTCTACGTTTTCACAGGATGATATAATTATTCTATGTATGAATTGTCATAATGTCAACTTATTTTCCTGAGACATGACATTATCTAATCAATCGAAGAATTATGAGAATAAAGTGTATTCCGAAATGTGAGCGAAGTGAGAAAAATCTCAGTTGTTTGCTCCGAAATTAGTTTTTCTCAGAAAAGCCTTACATTTCGGAACGGAACAGGAAGTAAGAGATCTGAGAGTAGTGAGTCTGCTTTTCATCCATAGACATAGAATGCTCTGTTCTCTCAATTTATGACGGGACTGACGGAAGGGAATATTATAACTTCAAAAATATTGGGGTTGAAATACTCGTATTTTAGCGATGCAACGGGGACCTCACCCAAAAATGTTTGAAAATATTACGTAAATATTGAAAGCATAATTCTGTAGTTCGAGAGAGGAGAAAATTTGGTGAACGTAGATCAGAAAATTTTTGATCGATTACAAGGTAATTTTTCATTATTACTTCTTTTCTTTCATACATGTTTTATGGAATATCTACTATTTGTAGGTAATTTAAACCTGTTTTGGGCAATTGTCATACGAAACTTGTTTTTTGGGCGCTCTAGTTTCTCGGAACAGAGTGCTTATCAATTTGCCCAAATGTCTGTAATTTTCGAATTTTTGCTGAAAATGGTCTCAAACGATTCGGTTCGACTCACTGATCAAGAATCCGAGGTCGAAATCGATTCTGTCCGGCAGGCCAGCCGGCCGTAGGCACGATAACTCTCGAACGAAAGGAGTTAGCGAATTGGAATTTGCAAGGTGGGTTTGAAGCGTAAATATCTCGGACGAGCTCGTTAATGGGCGAAATCCATCAAGCGGTTTCGGAGTTATGGGCGATTTTATTAAAAATATTTTTTATGAATATTTCCGAAACCGATCATTCGATCTATCTGAAATTTAGCATCAAATTGTAGAATCATGACCTTTATACGCATCTGAAGTTTTGTATTGACCAGATTACCGCAAAGTGTCGAAAAAGAATTTTGAAAATTTAAAAAAAGTTTTTCTACAATAACTGTCGAACGGAATGAGCTACGTAGTTGAAATTTTCAGAGTAGGTTAGGGAGATGAATATCTCGATTAAGTTCGTTATTGGGCAAAATTGGCCAGATTTAATTTGATTTCTTCCATGGTGCAGTTCTCATTCTCAGAATGCTCATTTAATCTTGATAAATAAACTAATATTTGAATTGAATTTCTAATATGATGCAGTTATATCATAAGAATACATTGATAAAATTCCCAACTCTGAGAAACCAATACTTTCGGAGATATAATTTGTCTGTTTGAACTAGAGCGCCAGAAAGCTCCTGTCCACAGAGCTTGTTTTATATTATATTTCCAATTTCGGCAAATCCTCGAATCTTGGATACCTGCTCTATTATATGTAGGTATATGGATGAAATTATCGTTTAACTTTCAATCAAATCTAATTAGTCCATAAGTACCATATTTAACCCGTCTTGACTAGCGATTGCGATTAAATATCGATTTAATTTAATCGGTCGACTTGGCGTCAAAAATGTATCACGGTTGACAAGTTTGCTGGTCGAGTGTAAAACAGTGGATCAGTACCTACACTGTAATTCTGTCTGTAATTTTCGAATTTTTCGATGAAAATGGTCTTAAACGATTTGGTTCGACTCACTGATCAAGAATCCGTGGTCGAAATTTATTCTGTCCGGCCGTAGGCACGATAACTCTCGAACAGAATGAGCTAGACAGTTGAAATTTTCAGAGTAGGTTTGGGAGATAAATATCTCGGCTAAGTTCGTTATTGGGTAAAATCGGACAGATGGTTTCGGAGTAACAAAAAAAAAATTTTTTTTTACCAAAGAACACAACAATAATTTTCAATAAGTAGTTTTACCATAAGAATCCAATTATATCATTTTTAACTCTTACAAGCTAATACTTTCGGAGATATGATTTCTCGAAATTTCAATAATAAATCGTATTTCTACGTTTTCACAGAATGATATAATTATTATATGTATGAGTTGTCATAATGTCAACTTATTTTCCTGAGACATGACATTATCTATTATATATTATTATGAGAATAAAGTGTATTCCGAAATGTGAGCGAAGTGAGAAAAATCTCAGTTGTTTGCTCCGAAATTAGTTTTTCTCAGAAAAGTCTTACATTTCGGAACGGAACATGAAGTAAGAGATCTGAGAGAACTGAGACTGCTTTTCATCCATAGACATAGAATGCTCAGTTCTCTCACTTAATGACGGGACTGACGGAAGGGAATATTATAACTTCAAAAATATTATGTTGGTGTTGAAATACTCGTATTTTGACGTTGCAACGGGGACCTCACCCAAAAATGTTTGAACATATTACGTAAATATTGAAAGCATAATTCTGTAGTTCGAGAGAGGAGAAAATTTGGTGACCGTAGATCAGGAAATATTTGATCGATTACAAGGTAATTTTTGGCGCTCTAGTTCCTCGGATCTGAATTTTCGAATTTTTGGCTGAAAATGGTCTCAAACGATTTGGTTCGACTCACTGATCAAGAATGCGAGGTCTAAATCGATTCTGTCCGGCCGGCCGTAGGCATGATAACTCTCGAACAAAAGGGGTTAGAGGATTGAAATTTGCAAGGTGGGTTTGGAGCGTAAATATCTCGTACAAGTTCGTTAATGGGCGAAATCCATCAAGCGGTTTCGGAGTTATGGCCGATTTTATTAAAACACATTTTTTATGAATATTTCCGAAACCGATCACTCGCTCTATCTGAAATTTAGCATCAAATTGTAGAATCATGACCTTTATACGAATGTGAAGTTTTGTATTGACCAGGTTACCGCAAAGTGTCAAAAAAAAATTTCAAAATTTAAAAAAAAAATTCTACAATAACTCTCGAACGGAATGACCTAGGAAGTTGAAATCTTCAGAGTAGGTTAGGGAGATGAATATCTCGGTCAAGTTCGTTATTGGGCAAAATAGGCCAGATGGTTTCGGAGTAACGAAAAAAAAAAATTTTTTTTAACCAACAAATTTCAAATTCAATTTTTATTTAAGATGCAGTTTCACCATTTAAATCCATCGATATCATTTTCAACTCCAGCGAGCTAGTACTTTCGGAGATATGATTTTTCTAAATTTCAATAATGAATCGTATATAATTGTTTCAATAATGAATCGTACGTAATGTTTTCACAGAATGCTATAATTATTCTATCTAAGCTTTATTATATGATCTGTGTTCATACTCGTACATGTCATCCTGTTCTATAAGAGAGAGTCAAATTCATTTCAGCTATTTTAATTTGATTTCTTCCATGGTGCAGTTCTCATTCTCAGGTTGCTCATTTAATCTTGATAAATAAACTATTATTTGAATTTAATTTCCTTTATGATGCAGTTTTATCATAAGAATACATTGATATAATTCCCAAAACCAAAACTTTCGGAGATATAATTTGTCTGTTTGAACTAGAGCGCCAGAAAGCTCCTGTCCACAGGGCTTGAACCCATTTTGAGTTTCTAGTCATACAATCCTCACGAAATTTGGATAAGTCTTCGTGTCAGTGTTTATCAACTGACTACCGAGCTTTAATTCGATCAGATCATTATATTTCGATTTATTTGGAGAACAAAATTTGAGATGGAAAATGGGTTTTTTTTTTCGACTAATGCTATATTGCATGATGTAAATAAAATGAAATATAATAAAATTAAAATTTGCTCAATGGAATTTGAAGTTATGGCTACTCACTTTAACTATTTGTGATTACGGGTGTCCCTTTACAAAGTTCAAAGTCCTTTTCATCGAAAAGCTGATTAAGTTCAGGCAGCTGATCCAATGTGAAATGTGTGTTAACGGAATAAGATTCTTTAAGTTGCTTGGGCTGTATAAGGATGACTGCATGGGTGAATTCAAGTGAGTTTTTGCGCGCATGTTCTGGGAAAAGCGTGCTAACATTTTGCCCAAATGTCTGTTATGTTCGGATTTTTTGCCAAAAAGGGTCTCAAACGATTTGGTTCGACTCACTGATGAAGAATTCGAGGTTGAATTTAATTATGTCCGGCCGGCCGGCCGTTGCCACAATAACTTGAGTACGGAATGAGCTAGCGACTTTGAATGTTCAGGTAGGTGGCACGTCCAAATGCGATGGACAATTTCATCAATGGGCATAAACCCAAATTTTGATTTGAACCAATACAAATCCGATCGAATTGAAACTTGGTTCCAAGTTATAGAATACCGACATAAAAACGTATGTGAAGTTTTGTAAGAATCGTATCACCAGAAATTAAAAAAAAATATTATTTATCTGTGGATTACTTGAGAACGGAAGAAGAAGCCACTTTTTTAGGTTAGGTTGCGCATCCAAATGCGACATTTGAGTTTGTTAAGAGGCATAATCGGCGAAACTGTTTTGTAGTTATACCTATATGAAATTTAGGTATCTCCTTAATAACTCAGAAAATACAAAATCGCTCCAATTAAAAGAAGGTTATTAGTTGTAGAATGCAGTCGCGCAAATTTTTGAAAAATTTCGTGAGGATCGTATCACTAGAAAATTTTAAAAAAATCATTGTAGTTCATTAACAACATTCTATATATCAGAAACTATTCGTTCGACATCGCTGAAATTTTGCGAGAACCTTAAAAACCTAACCTTACAGCCAAGTTGAACACGATCGGATCTATATTGTTGGAGACCCAACCAGCCGTGTGTGAGTTCATTAGCTGGATTGGTAACTGTTGCCACGAGAACTTTCGAACGAGAAGAGATAGCCATTTTCAGGGTACGTTGGGCATCCGAATGGGACAGTTGAGTTGGTTGTTGGGCATAATCGACCCAACGGTTTCGGAGTTATTGCCCATCTAGAATATTATTCCCGACAACTCAATATATATGTTAAATTTTGTGAGGATCGTTTCACTAGAAAATTTTTAAAAAATTATGAAAAAATATTATGTATCTCACGATAACTTGAGAACGAAAAGAGATAGCGACTAGCAAATTTTAAAGGTAGGTTGCACATCTGAATGCGACATTTGAGTTAGTTAATAGGCACAATCGGCCTAACGGGTTTATATATATCTGAAATTTTGTTGTTATTTCCTCTATAACTAAAAATATTTACAAATCTGATCCAAATAAAACTCTATAATTACTTGTAGAATGCCGACGCGCAAATTTTCGTGGAATTTCGAGAATATCGCCTCCTGAAATTACTTGGGACGTAAGTTTTTTCGTATATTATTGGTTATTTTTTGGAATTTCAATTCCGATAGAAGACATAAGTCAGAATATTAAATTCGGTGATATTAGGCGATTCTCTCATTACTCAAGTCTGTTATTAAAATTGTACGAAAAGTATTAATATCTTATAAAAGCTGAGAAAACGGTCTATATCAATGGTAAATTCAATTAAGAGTGTCCAATAGAGGTGAATAGATGATAGAACATGCGCAAAAAAGCTCCTGACTTCACGTCAGTGCTTGAACAAATTTTGGAAGTTGAAGATATGGCCACTCAAGTTTGCCTTTACCTAATTGTTATTATGATTATTATTATCACTTTACAAAGTTCGAAATCCTTTTCACCGAAAAGCTGGTTAAATTCAGGCAGCCGGTCCAAAGTGAAATGTTTCTTTATCGAATGAGCTTTTACAGTTGCTTGAGCTGTATAAGGATAATTTCATGAGTGAATTCAAGTGAGTTTTTGAACTTTAGTATTTTCCAGTATAGGCCAACTTGGTGAAACGGTCTATTTTTAGTACTATCTACATGTTGAAAAAAGTTTAATCATTTAAAACATCCTGTATATACATAAAACCCGAACGGGTCGGAAGAATTGCCTTCTGCTTGTAAAAAATCAATCCATCGATAACGCCTCTGATTTCTGGTAGACTTTGAGCTGTTTGAATTTTTCATGATTTTTTACTACCATGTTTTAGTATGGGAGGTCTAGACTCTATAATGATCCAAGAATGACCCTTGTGGGAATTCATGTTCTACGTAATCAATATTATCAGAGAAATCAAGCATGAATGCCACCTCCTTTGTGTAAGAATCTGTTAGCAGTTAGTACATATTCATCAAAAGACATTATCAGTCATCGAATCGGCTGGTGTAGGGGAATAAATACATCCTTAATGCCCTCAAAGTTATGCTAATACTATTTCGTAGACCTGGACACATAAAGACCTGCTAAGTTCGATCTGATAACGTACCGTATCGGTACAAAATAAATATATTCGATGGTTGTTTGGAATAATGTTCGAGACCGAAATATTTAAATATGAAAATGTAAGGTAAGATTCATATTAAAAGCAATTCGTTTCATTTTGATAACAGTCGGGACAATAAATTATTGGGATTAGAATAGATATTGAAAGACTTAAAAGCAACATGTGTGACTGAGTGACTGAGAAATGAGAATGTTTCCACTGGAAATGATTTCGATCATTTTTGGCGCTCTTGTTCCTGGGAACAGAGTGGTTATCAATTTGCCCAAATGTCTGTAATTTTCGAATTTTTGGATGAAAATGGTCTTAAACGATTTGGTTCGACTCACTGATCAATAATCAGTGGTAAAAATCGATTCTATTTGGTCGGTCCGGCTGTTGATATTTGGCGCGCTGTTCAGGTGAACAGACTGCCTATCAATTCGTCCAAATGTCTGTAATTTTTCGAAATGTTATTTTTTTCTCAAAAACAAAAAATACTTGTTACAAAAAGCGACCCTTATACCCCCGGCCCTCATAAAGTCAATTGCCAAAATTTCGAAAAAACCTCATTGGCTGAGATGTTAGATATTTCCAAAAATACAGATGCGATCGAATTAAAATCTAGTCCTCGGTTGAAAAAAGACGGCTTTAATATTCATACAGTATTTTGTGCTTGAGGTGTGAATAAATATTAGACCATGCGAGCAAAAACTCCTGACTTCATGTCAGTGCTTTTCTCGATTTTTTTTTTATTTTTTAAAATTTTCTAGTCATACGATCCTCACGAAATTTTGAATAAGACTTCGTGTTGATACCTATTTTCCAATTAACTACCGAGGTTCAATTCGATCAGATCAGTAGTTTTCGAGTTGTTGGGAAAACAAAATTCAGATAACTATAACTCTGAAAGTATTAATGAACTCGTTCGAGAGTTATCGTGCCCACGGTCGGCCGGACAGAATTAAGTTTGGCCTCGGATTCTACATCAGTTAGTATAACTGATGTGGGAGTAATTTTCGATGGGAGTAATTTTCGGTGAACAATTGAACTTTACAGAACACATCATCCTTGTGTCAGTTAATTCATCGAAAATGTTGGGATTCGTATTACGTAACTGCAAAGAATTTTCTGTAAATTCTATTAAATCTGTTTATACTCCGCTAGTCAGGGCGAAACTCGAATATGGATCAATGATATGGTCTCCATTTTATGGAAAACATGGTAGAACTTTAGAAAAGGTCCAAAATAGATTTTTGAGAGTATGTTCATTCAAAGCCAATATAATTTGGATACTCTAGAAAAAAGAAGATTATATGGAGATATTATTTTTGTATTCAAGCTTCTGAATGGAATGGCCTGTTGTCCGGAATTACTCAAAAATATTAACTTAAATGTTCCCAGCAGAGTTTTGAGATATTCTTGTACATTTCATATTCCACACCACTCAACCAACTATGGTATCAATTCTCCACTAGATAGAACACTGAAAAGAATAAATGAATTGAATTTGAATATATGGGTATCTGTTCAGGGGCTCAAGAGTTCATTGAAGCTCGCAGTATTGTAAATGTCTGTGCATCTTGAATCTAGTGGAACATTGTAACTATCACTTTAATTGAAACGTTTGTATACCTTCTTCAGTATTGTTATATGTAATTCCACCCTAATAATTTTAGTCTTAGTTTTGGTAAAATTATAAGTTTTAATATTTTTATGTGAACATTTTCTATTATAGGGGATAGTAGTACAAAATGATCCCGCGGGATAAAATGATTACCCCCTATTTCTAAAAAACTAGTAGCGCCTTCTCTCAATTAAATACTTATAATTATATATATCGTGCCGCTCATTTGCCTGACGAAGTTTCATGGCGTCGTGATTTCTCCATGCTGTTTTGTGAGGAAAATATTGAAATTGACGTGTTCTATCTTAAATAAGCCTATTTGTAACAGAGATTTTTTTTGTATGTCGATATTTATGTTCTAGTTATTTCCTTCCGCAATATTAATGATTAATAGCGGTTGATCTTATAATATTTTGATTTCAAGTTAGGAATATTTGTGAACAATAATTCGAAATTTTCCAGAATGAATGCATTTGGGGTAAAATGATCCTACGCGAGGTGTACTAAATGATCCCGCGAGATCATTTTACCCACATGTTAAAGGATCTAGGGATTACCACCAACGTTCATTTTCAAAAGAATTAGAATGAAAATTGAATTAATGGACCGGACACCTCCTGGTTCATCTTACGCTCTTTTAATTTTAGACGGCCATCGATCGCACACAAAAAATTCTGATGTGATACTGAAAGCAAGGGAACATTACACTACAATTTTATGCCTACCCACCCACTGTTCACATAAATTGCAACCCCTTGATGTTGTAATGTCTCCACTTAGCGTATATGCATTCGCAAAAAGTAGCATACATACTTTTAACTCAGATGTTCTTCCAGATAGCAATTTTATTGCGGGAGAAACAACAAAAACAGAGCACAATACCGAAATATCTTCATCGCAGGTTCAAAGAGAATCGCCTAATGCTGATCCTGAGGAAAGAAGTAGTTCACCAAGTATCCTCAACTGCCAAAACGTTGTCATTGCTGCACATAGAGAAAAGCTGCAAACAACAACTCAATCTTTTTTGCAAACTAAGTCGAGATCGGCAGCACTTTCTCCTCCTCAAACTGTATGATCCCCGGGATCATTTGCCCCCTCACCGTGGGATCATTTAGGACACAGTGGTGTCGAAAATGATCCTTTAGCAGTCTTTTTTAAAAATGCCAAGAAATATATTCGTTTATCAGAAAATGGCGAAATTGATGCATGAATAGTTCAGCAGATATATTTTCTTAACAAAACGTGTTTTATTACTTTTCATGTATCCATTGTATAGAATCTGATAAGATTTTTTCTTAGGGGGATCATTTTGGGCTACTTTCCCCTAGTAATGGGGCTTTCCCGTATTTGTATAAATAAATAAATAAAATAAACGACCATTTTCGGCCAAAAACTCGAAAATTGCAGACACTCCGTTCAGAGGAATAAGCGTACTCGTTCATTTAAAGAAATAGATAATGACTCAATGATTTTTGGCGCTCTTGTTCCTAGGAACAGAGTGCTCATCAATTTGCCCAAACGTATATAATTTTCGAATTTTTGGCTGAAAATGGTTTCAAACGCTTTGATTCGACTCACTGATCAAGAATCCGTGGTCAAAATTGATTCTGTCCGGCCGTCCAGCGGTTAACACGATAACTCTCGAATGGAATGGGCTAAAGGGTTGACAATTTCAGAGTACGTTTGGGAAATAAATATAGCGGTTGAGTTCGTTATTGGTTGAGTTCGTTACTCTAACAAACTAATACTTTTTCGAAAGTTCAATAATTAATCGTAGTTTTATGATTTCATAGAATGCTCTAATTATAATTTGCTTATGTATGTAGGTAAATCCAACATATGAGGTGAGTCATAGACCTACGTTTTCAATTAGATTTTTTATGATGCAGTTCTATCATAAGAATGTATTCATATGTTTCCCAACTCTAAATAACCAATACTTTCGGAGATATGATTTGTCATAGTATGAATAATTACTCGCTAGATAGTTTGACAAGAACGCCAAAGCACCTGTTCACAGAGCTTTCCCACTTTTTCAACAATACCAGTTGAAATCTATGATTTTTAGAGATCCATATGAAGAATACAAAATCTCGAACATGCATATACTGAAAATTGATCTTAGTCATAATCATACAGGTAAATACGCAATTTTTTTTTTTTAAATGGTTCAATCCCTTTGGACAGGAGCGTTGGCGCTCTTGTTCAAATTTTGACAAATCAAATCTCCGAAATTATTGGTCTCTGGGAAAGATATAAATGGATTCTTACAATAGAACTGCATTATGAAAGAAATTAAATTCGAACATATATACCAATTCTCCCCAATAACGAACTTATCCTAGATATTCATTCCTCAAATCTACTCTGAAAATTATATGATATATATTGAAACACAATAGTGCAGTTTTGTTTTTACTGGAGATATTCCGAACCCAATTTGATTATGTATCTTACCAAAGAATATATTTCCATCATCATATGGATTATCCACGGGCATTATATTATCACCTTAAAAGTGTAATATCATATAAGTATTCCTCATAATTCTACGATAGCTGAGGTTATTTCATTGGTCATTCTGCATTCAATCATACTTTATTTTCTAGAACAGGAGGTGTATTTTATATCAAGAATAACGAACCAAAAATAATTTGGACATTTATCTCTCATAGAAAAATAAGATGACATGTAAGAACACATCATATAATAATTCATAGATAGAATAATTAAGTACAGCATTCTGTGAAAACAAAGTATGATTCACCATTCACTGTTGGGTCAAAAAATTAACAGTGCTGTGCCTAAGGTGGCGTAATGACACAGTAACAAAGCCTAAACAGAACACAACTGGTTTTCCTTACTCGCTCAAGCTCTTCGAGAGCTTATGAGGGGTCTCCTTGGGGAAGACCTAAGAGGATCAGTATAATAATAGACAATAATATACAATATACAATAATTATTGAAATTTCAAAAAATCATATCTCCGAAAGTATTAGGTTATAAGAGTTGAAAATAATATCAATGGGTTTTTATGGTGAAACTGCATCTTAAAAAAATTGAGTTTGAAATGTGTAATGCAAAAAAAAATTTTTTTTCGTTACACCGAAACCATCTGGCCGATTTTGCCCAATAACGAACTTAACCGAAATATTTATCTCTCAAACCTACACTGAAAATTTCAACTGCCTAGCTCATTCTGTTCGAGAATTAATGTAGAAACAAAGATTTTATTTTTTTTTACACTTTACGGCAACCCGATCAATACATAACGTCGCATACATATAAAGGTCATTATTCTACAATTTGATGCTAAATTTCAGACAGATCGAGTGATCTATTTCGGAAATATTCATAAAACAGTTTTTACTAAAAACGGCCATAACTCTGAAACCGCTTGGTGGATCTCGCTCGTTAACGAACTCGTCCGAGATATTTACGCTCCAAACCTACCCTGCAGATTTCAATCCTCTAACTCCTTTCATTCGAGAGTTATCGTGTTAACGGCTGGACGGACGGCCGGACAGAATCGATTTCGACCGCGGATTCTTGATCAGTGAGACGAACCAAATCGTTTAAGACCATTTTCAGCCAAAATTTCGAAAATTACAGACATTTGGGCAAATTGATAAGCACTCTGTTCCGAGGAACAAGAGCGCCAAAAACTATGCAAATCCTATGAATTTTTGTTCCAGTCCTAGTTCAAACTTACCTCTGTCCGTCCGGCCGTGAGCATGATAACTTTCGAAAAAAAATGAGTTAGAGAGTTGAAATTTTCAGGGTAGGTTTGGAGCATCAATTAAGTTTGTTAATGGACAGAATCTGCCAAGTGCTTTCATAGTCATATCCATCTGATTTACCAATATATGGAAAAATACGGCACTTATCGAAGAAGACTTACAACTCTATTGGACACTCTCAATCGAATTTAACATCGATATAGACAGTTTTCTCAGCTTTTTAATATATAAATAGTAAATACATTTCGTGCCATTTTAATGACAGACTTGAGTAATGAGAGATCACAGAATTTTTAATTCTGACATATATGCATTCTATCGGATTTGAAATTATTTAAATATCCAATCATATACGAAAAAACTCAAGTCTCAAGTAATTTTATTAAATGATCGACTCAAATTCAGTAGATATAATATTCATCAAAGTTATTATTTCGATAGAAATGAAAAAAAAATGG
Organism: Halyzia sedecimguttata; assembly: GCA_937662695.2. Lineage (NCBI taxonomy): Eukaryota > Metazoa > Arthropoda > Insecta > Coleoptera > Coccinellidae > Halyzia > Halyzia sedecimguttata. The sequence continues at coordinate 65,140,021 of OW569413.2, read as the reverse complement.
TTTAAGCACTAACGTGAAGTCAGACCCTTTTGCGCGCATGATCAATTGTCTATTCACCTCTATTGAACACTCTTAATCGAATTTACCATCGATATAGATCGTTTTCTCAGGTTTCATAAGATATGAGTACATTTCGTACCATTTGACAGACTTGAATAGTGGGAGAATCGTCTAAGATCACAGAATTTTTAATTCTGTTTTATCGGATTTGAATTCGTTAAATATCTAATATTATACCAAAAAATTTACTTCTGAAGTAATTTTATGATACGATAACACGAAATTCCGCGAAAATTAGCGCATCGGCATTCTACAAGTAATTACCGAGTAATTGGATCGGATTTGTATATTTTGAATTATAGCGGAAATAACAACAAAATTTCAGATGAGTATAACTCCAAAGCCGTTTGGCCGATTATACATATTAACAAACTTAAATGTCGCATTCGGATGCGCAACCTACCCGAAAAATTGCAAGTCGCTATGTCTTTCCGTTCACAAGTTATCGTGAGATAATAATATTTTTTCATTTTTTCATAATTTTTTTAAAACTTTCTAATGGTTCAATCCTCAAACAATTTCACATACCTACGTCTTCATGTCGATACTCTTAAACTAGTTACCAAGTTTCTATTCAATCGGATCTGTATTTTTTGACTTATCGAGAAAATAATATTCCAGACGGATATAACTCCGATTATACCCAACAACTAATTTAACTCTCCCATTCGGATGTGCAACCTACCCTGAAAATTGCAAATCCCTATCTGTTTCCGCTCGAAAGTTATCGTGGCAACAGTCACCCATCCAGCTACTGAACTCAGCCAAGGCTACTCGGATCTCCAACAAATCCAACAATATAGATCCGCGATCGTGTTAAAACTTGGAACTTGGCTGTAGAATTAGGTTTTATAGGCTCTCGCATAATTTCAGCGATGTCGGACGAATAGTTTCCATATACAGAAAATTTTTCAATGATTTTTTTAAATTTTCTATTATGTAATACGATTCTCACGAAATTCCGCAAAAACTTGCCAGTCAGCCTTCTACAACTAATTACCATGTTTGAATTCAATCGGATTAGTATTTTTTGGGTTGCTATCTCTTTTCGTTTTTGAAATTACCGTGAGATGAATCATATTTTTTAATAATTTTTTTATAAATTTCTAGTATTACGATCCTCACAAAATTTCACATACGTCTTTATGTCGGTATTCCATAGAATCAAATTTGACCTCGGATTCTTCATCAGTGAGTCGAACCTAATCGTTTGAGAGCATTTTCGCCAAAAAATTTGAATCTTACAGACATATTTTGTGCAAAATGAAGCCGGATGTTCCCCAGAACATGCGAGCAAAAATTGTGAATCTCAAAAACTTTCCGTCAGAAATTGCTGAAATTTTGCGAGAGCCTTCAAAACCATGTCATAGATCTACACTTGATTGGATTTGTGTTGTTGGAATTATTGGGAAAATATATTTTTTTCCTGGAAGCCTTGAGCGGATGGGTGGCCCGGGTGGCCGCTCTGGCCATGCATTTAAACAAGCAAGCCAAAGCAGACTTTTCAAAATGGGAATTTTTTGGAAAAATAAATTTAAAAAAAAAGGTCCCAAATTAAGAAGTAGACTAATTCTTAGTTTAGTTGACGAGTTAAAAATAAACTACTAGGTATTAATCAAGGGAATAGGATTTTAACACAAGGTCCATTATAATACTTTCATTTGATATTTTTAATTGACAACAAATTTAGTTAGGTGCTGCAAATAAACAAGCAAACAATAATTATAATAAGCATATCAGCTACCCCTAGGTACTCCCCTGCAAAACATGCATATTCTTTCAATACCTTATTCAGAAAGAATATTCTTTTTAACTAGTGGAATGGCCGAAATACCAGTGACCATATATTTAGCATTGATGGGGGTGAAACTTTGAATAAAGAACTTTGTATTGAAAGGGGTGAACGTGAACGGTGAAAGTCCAATTATTGACTTTAGGTTAGGGCATGGTCAGGGTTAGGGAGTTTTGATGGAACTTTAGGGAATTTCGAGAACAGGACAGGAAGCCTTTTCAAGGTTATTTTATTATCACTAGAAAGCCATTGTTTTGTCAAGAATGTGAAATTCTGTTGCTTCTTTATTGTGTTGTTTATTTATTTTCACAATTTTTTTGAAGAATTTCAGGGGTTCTGAAGGAAAGAGATTACTTCATTTAATTTCTGAGATCGAGACATGTATCATTCAAGTAAACATTTTCAGATTATAAATTTGTGAGGAAGTCTCTTAGTTGTAGGGGTGAATATTAGTGTATCTAGTTATTATAGGTACCTACGTAAAATATACATAATGTTTTACTCGGAAAAATTCGATCTTGAGAATGAAACTGTAATGGAAGCTTTAATTTCTGGAAATGGAGTCGTTATTGAAGAAGTGCTATCCCAATTCCAGGGTAGGTATTCAATTCAAGATTTTTTTTAACACTACTCCTTATAATTATTTCCAGTTGTAAATTATACTCCCCAAAAAAGATCATAAATTTGTACTGCAAGTGTAGGTATATGTTTGTATCTGGTCATAATAATGAATTATTTGGCAATTCAGATATGAATAATATAATATATGTACTTACCTACATTCTGAATAATAGGTGGCACTCTTACTTTAATTATTGTCGATTCATCAGCTTTTTAAAAATCCCTAATTTTCTAATCAGATTATGGAATATTTTAGATTCACATTCAAGAAAACATGAATAAAATTTTATAAATATTGAATACATATATTGATAAACAGCCTCCATTATTAATTACCTAACACACTTGTGAACATCGCATATTGATAACATTAATGAACTGATGAATTTTACAATCTCAGTACCTACGTTAAAAATTAAAATCTCATGGAACACTTTTACAGGACTGGATGTACATAAAGTTTGTCGAAATGGCACTACTTTGGCATGTGCTGCTGTGAAAACTGGCAATTTAGACATTCTAAAAATGGTATTAGGGGACCCAAGCATGAATACAGAGAGCCAAAGATCTCAAAAACGATTGAGGACTACTGAGTTTAACGTTGAGTTTGCAGATTCTTCAAATTTCGGATGTTATTATCGGACCAATATTGACACTGATAGAAATTCATTTTATACTTACGACACATCTGGAAAAATTTTTCATTTGGATAAGTTTGGAAAAAATGTTCTACATTATGCTTTACTATCGAATGGTGTTGAAATGGTTGAATATCTCCTAACAACATTCAAAGAATTGAGAAGTGATCAATTTGATATAAGCCTCAACAGCCCTTTGCATATAGCAGTGGGTAGAGATAACGTGAATATGGTAAAACTATTGCTGAGTTTTGGTGCCTCGGTGGATTTAAAAGATTGTGAAGGTAAAACACCACTTCATATTGCTTCTGAGAGGGGTGCAACTGATATAATAACAACGCTTTTGGAAGCAAATGCAGATATAAACGCGTTAGATCATAGGGGCCAAAGCACATTGATGTTGGCAACCAATTACAACCATTGTTCTGCCGTAGAAATTCTCATCAAGAGAGGGGTAAGGGTAAATTATGAAGATGACCAGGGATTTACAGCTCTCAAAAGAGCCGTTTTTGTGAAAAACTCCAAGGTGACTAAAATTTTAGTAACAAATGGAGCCAGGATATGCGAAAGTTTGAATTTGTTACATTATGCAGCTGTATATAATCAGTTTGATATTGCGAAAGCTCTGTTAGATGGTGGGGCAAGATTGGAATCGCAAAACGTCAATGGATTCACACCTCTCATGGTCGCAGTAGAGCATAAAAACTTCGAAATGACAAAATTTTTATTAGAGAAAGGTAAATCTCCAGAATTCTTAGCGATTTGTGTTTACCTAAAATAATGAGCATGCAAAGGAAGCAAGTTAAGTAGTTGTTGAATGTATCTTTCCATCTGAAAATTCATAGGTATTAATTAATTAGCCCAGTACTGAAACTACCAGGTCTTCTGAGGAGACCCCTCATAAGCTTGTGGCAGTTAGGAGAATCAGTTGTGTTCTGTGTATCTTTTGTTACCGTGTCCCTGTGCCACCTCAGGCACAGTATTGTGAATAGTGGTTCCTAATCCAATGAGCTACCCGTGTTCATCAGTAGTTTTGTTAGGGTCTATGGAAAATAGTTAGCTTTTCTAATTGATAACGAGTAGTTGAATATATTGAATTGGTACGTTATAATGTGCCAATTATAATGTGATTCCTGAATCGAAATTTATCATTTTACTAACGGTTATTTGGACCCATAATTTTTGGTTCTTTATTGATAGGTCAGCCTTTGTAAAGTAGTGATTCTATCCATAAATTTTGTAGAATAAAATAAAGGAGATTGTATTGTAATGGTCCAATGAAAGTTACAAATGAGCCTAGTATTGAATTTACAGGTGCTAATCCTAATACTTTCAACTGGATATCTGGCACAACATCTCTTCACCTAAGTATGTTTGATATTATGGAACATGGAGTTATAGAACAATATTTAGACGAATTAGTGAAGCATGGAGCTGATCTGTACGTAAAATGTCGATATGGATTCGACGCTCTGTATTATGCCTTACTACATAAAAATGACGTTGCCGCATGCCATCTGATAAAACTGGGCATGGATGTGAATTTCAGGCACAAAAATGCCACTTGTGATTATTTAACATCGTCTATGAGACACGCATCAACTGCTGCGCCCACTAGAATGATTTTGATTGCAGGGTTTGATTTAAGAAAATTCGAGGGGATAAAGCAATGCAATCATACCGAGGTGGATAAAATGAATGACAAGGAGAAATGTTTGTATGACTACCTTCGTAAATCTTTAACCTTGAAGGAATATTGCAGAGCTCATATCCGAAGGATTTGTAAACATGAAGACATTGCCAAATTACCTGTACCTAGTACTCTCCACAAATTCTTGCGATTGGAAAACGTCGATTTGTCTAAGTTATAAAGCATAATTATATTTGTTAATTTATGTAGTAATACCCTGAAGCATATCATACCTTGATTAACTGTAATTGTCTATGCAAACAATAGTGTTATGTGGAAGTCCAGAGATATAGCAAACTTACTGTGAGTTTCACAAAAATTTTAGTTTGTAATCTCAATATATACGAGGTATTTCTTAATTATAATTCTGAATGTAAAACTTTGTATGAACATAATCCTGAAGCTGTTAACTTTGGAACTACATGGTGCTAAAGTTTAAAGAAAAAATTTGTTTTGTGGCATGCTTGTTTTATGTTAATTTGGGTATGACCGTATATATTGTTGTAGGGGGTAACGTTGCACTGCGACCTTAACTTGTAATTAGTTAATCCGCAAAACTTGAATTTAATTTAAGTTTTCCACTTAATATAAAGGACAACAGTGCAAATTAATCAAGTTTAGATGGGGTATTACAATGCATTTACATACAGTGAGAGTACAAAAAACTAACTGAAAAACATAAAAGAATATAACAAGTATCAAAACTACCTCTCAATAATGAACTGTAACAAACAAGAATAATAATGATGCAATAAACAAAAATTTCATTATTATTGAGATGATAGTTTCCTAAATTTGTTTTTAATCAAGATGCACGCAGCACTATTCAGATATAAGTTATTCAGGGAAATATTCAATAAGGTATAGGGGATACTTGCTAGATTCTGAAGAATTGATGAAATTTTTCAATGAACTGATAATCAAATTTCAAATTGTTATAAAATATAACTTTCAGGTAATCCAGGCTGTTTTTCCAATACTTCCATATTTTATTCCGTATATAGGTACTAGGTTGAATTGTAAAGTGAATACTATGTTTATCTCACTTCAATACTACAGGGAAAATGCAATTTCAAGACTATGGAAGGTTTTGCAACAATTACGATATTAAAGACTGGTTGGTCGACTTAAATCTTTCTGAAATAATTTGTTTTGTGAATAAACTACTGAGCAGTTGATTCTCGAAAGTACTGTTAATTATAAATAAATCTTATATATAATGGATTATTATTTCTTCAATACTTCCTTTCTTTTAGCGCACTGGTAGCAGGGCACTATCATATTCGAATTTTGTTCCCAAACGATCCACTTAGCTTACTCTGATTATGACTATAAGAATCCGTAGTCAAATTCGATTCTATTCATCCGTAAACACGAAAACTTTAGAAAAGAGAAGCTTAGTGAATTGAAATTTGCAGGAATGTCGAAATGTGCCAATCAATTTCGTGAACGGGAAAAATTCTCCCATGGTCTCGTAGATATATTAATTTGAAATTTTTCTTTCACAATATTTCCAAAACTTGTTTAATTTTCACAATTATTGTCTTCTTAATCTTTAAGAACTATGTAAGATTAATGATGGATTCACTGTTATACCTAATACGAGTATAAATAGAGTATTTCCAAAATATTACGGATCAGGGGTAGATGTTCAAAAGTGAAATGTCACCCAAATCCTTAAAAATAATGCTAAACAAATGAAGGAAGTCGATACTTATAAGGTATTTGGAATTAACGGTGGATAGATGTTTAAACTGGAGTGCTCATATAGATGAAATCATGACAAAGCTAAGTGGTCTTGTTGGTGCAACTAAACACATAAATAATATCTTAACAATGAAAAAAAGCGCTTTATGACTCTTGTATACATTCAGTACAAACGTATATGGGCTAGTGCTTTGAAATCAAACAAAAGAAGATTACAAACCTAACAAAATCGGACAGTGAAAAATATATTCAATCTTCCATATGAGACAGGTGCCACACATTCTCATAAGAAAATTTTAAAATATTACTAATCCATAAATTAATGACATACGAACAGTGTAAATACTGGCTTATAAGATATGTAACAATCTTGTAAAATAAAAACCCAGCCAATGTCTGACAAACATTCGCATAATGCTAGATATGGAAAAAATTTTAATGTCCACTTCAGAGTAAAATCGAGGCTGAATCTGACTTGCAGCAGTAAAGGAATTTAATGAAATACCCCAAGATTGAAATTGGATATGACTCGTTTAAAGAAAAATTGAAAAAATAAATATTACCATTAGCTGTCTGGAGTATGGGACAGTTTTCTTTGTTTTTGGTCATTTTCTTGGCGGAATTGGCAGAGGAATCTCTTATTGGCGCTCTTGTTCCCCGGAACAGAGTGCTTATCAATTTGCCCAAATGTCTGTAATTTTCGAATTTTTGGCTGTAAAAGGTCTCAAACGATTTGGTTCGATTCCGGGGCCGTAGCTAGGGGAGGGGCATAATGGGGCAATGCCCTACCTTTAATTTCCAATGCCCTACCTTAAAAAATAGTAACAATTTAAATAATATGCTAAGGAAAATGTGTTTTCATAATGTGACGTGAGGAAAAAAAATTATTACTCGCAAAGCAATTCCGAATTAACCACACGCTACATTTTCAGAAGCACCTCATGTACTAATTCCTACCCTGAAAATTGCAAGTCCCTATCTCCTCTCGTTCGAATGTTATCGAGGCAACGGTCACCCATCCAGCTACTGAACTCACACAAGGCTGCTCGGATCTCCAACAATATAGATCCGATCATATTCAAACTTGGAACTTGGCAGTACGGTTAGGTTCTGAGGCGCTCGAAAAATTTCAGCGATGTCGGACGAATAGTTTTTGATATATATAGAATTCTTTTCAATGATTTTTTAAAAATGTTGTTGTGATACGATCCTCACGAAATTTCGCAAGAATTTTTGCGCTGGCATTCTACAACTGAGAACCATGTGTGAATTGGATCGCTTTTGTATAGATGGGTATGACTCCAAAACCGTTTGGCTAATTATGCCTATGAACAAACCTCAAATGTCCCATTTAGATGCACAACCTAACCCGAAAGTTTCAAGTCGCTATCTCTTTCTGTTCTCAGTTTATCCTGACATAAATAATATTTTTTAATAAATTTTTTAAAATTTTTTAGTGATACGATTCTCACAAAATTTCACGAGCGTCCGTAGGTTTGTATTCTACAACTACTCACCAAGTTTCAATTCGATCGGATTTGTATTGGTTGAAAACAAAATTATTACTCGGAAACCATTGGGCTGATTATGCCCATTAACGAACTTGTCCGTCGTATTGGGATGCGCCACCTATACTGAAAATCTCAAGTCGCTATCTCTTTCCGTTCTCAAGTTACCAACGGACGGCCGGCCGGCCGGACAGAATCAAATTTGAACTCGAATTCTTCATCAGGGAGTCGAACCCAATCGTTTCAGACCAGTTTCAGCAAAAAATTCGAAAATTACAGACATTTGGGCAAAATGATAACGCGATGTTCCCCAGAACATACGCGCAAAAATAAGATTATCGTTAAGTGTCTGACGAAAGAGTCTGATATAGACTCCGAAACGTTACGAAATAGTTGTTTCATCGTTGTTGTTTTCGTTATTGTTTGTTAGGCAACCTGGTTCGATTGATTGCTTCTGACAAATATCTTGTGTTTCTTACGCAGAAGCATTTCACAAAATTATTTTTTTTTATTTTATGGATAGGTACTTTCAGAGTTTTGGAGAGAAAACCCAGAAAGAAACCATTTAATAATGAATATACCTCCCACAGTCTCATTTAATTATTATGGTATTTCTGGCCTTTGAAAAGAGAAGAACTGATTCAGTTGATCTGAATGAAGTCCTTCGCATATTTAATAATATGGCAAATCGAAGGATTCAGGGGTTTTGGGGAAGATTTTTATCAACATTATATTAATCACAATATGTTAAAAGGAATAAAATAAACCTGAAGAAATAAGTATTTTAATATTAACTACCTATTTCATTCAAAAGTAGGTACGATGAAAATTGATTCTTCAGATCACATCAAGTAAATTTTTTTACTTCTGCCCTACCCGTAACCTCCATTGCCCTACCTTAAATTCATCTCTAGTTACGGCCCTGTTCGATTCACTGATCAAGAATCCGTGGTCGAAATCGATTCTGTCCGGCCGGCCGTCTGTTAACACGATAACTCTCGAAAGAAAGGAGTTAGAGGATTTAAATTTGCAGAGTAGGTTTGGAGCGTAAACATCTCGGACGAGTTCGTTAACGGGCGAAATCCACCGAACGGTTTCGGATTTATGGCCGTTTTTAGTAAAAACATTTTTTATGGATATTTCCGAAACCGATCGCTCAATCGGTCTGAAATTCAGCATCAAATTGTAGAATAATAACCTTTATATGCATGCGAAGTTTTGTATTGATCGGGTTGCCGTAAAGTGTCAAAAAAAAATTTTTCAAATTTTGTTTCTACAATAATTCGAACAGAATGAGCTAGGCAGTTGAAATTTTCAGAGTTATTGGGCAAAATAGGTCAGATGGTTTCGGAGTAACGAAAAAAAAATTTGTTTTATCTTACAAATTTCAAATTAAATTTTTTTGATGATGATGCAGTTTCACCATAAAAATCCACTGATATCAATATAAACTATAACAAGCTAATACTTTTGGAGATAATACTTTCCGAAATTTCAATAATGAATCGTACTTCTATGTTTTCACAGAATGCTTTAATTATTCTATCTATGAATTATTATATGATCAGTGTTCATACTCTTACATGTCATATCCTGTTCTATAAGAGAGAGTCAAATTCATTTAAGCTATTTTAATTTGATTTCTTCCATGGTGCAGTTCTCATTCTCAGATTGCTCATTTAATCTTGATAAATACTATTATTTGAATTGAATTTCCTTTATGATGCAGTTTTATCACAAGAATACATTGATATCATTCCCAACTATGAGAAACCAATACTTGCGGAGATATGATGTGTCAAAGTTCGAACAAGAGCGCCAAAGTTCCTGTCCACAGGGCTTGAACCAATTTTTATTGTTTATATTGAGTTTCAGATATCTTGGAGAAACCTCTCTGCTGGTTGAAGGAAGAATCGATAGTAAAGAAAAAGATGCCCTTCAATTTTTAAGCATTTTTTGTTGACAATTTCAATTTTCATAAATCACAACACTAACGGGGACACAGGGTTTTTTGCTGAAGTTTTTTGCCTAAGCTCTAGTATCATACATCGAATTCTATATTACCCTGTTACACTAACACTTTTTTTATACACATGCTTTATTGTTAGATGATGAAATGTAATGCTCGATGTTCAAAAGAATATATATACAGTAAACTCCTGTTTATCCGAAACCCAATTATGCTAAATCCGCATTATCCGAAAAGACCTATGAACCGGATTATCCGAAATGATTCTTACAATACCTCCGCATTATCCGAAATTGTAATATTTTTCCTTCAACTCATAAAAATTAATACAAAAAAATGTTAAAATGTATGTAGAATGCAAGCAGTTATTTAATTTTTACTTGTCATGTTATATTACGTTTTGTTAGAATTTATCAATCTATGAAAGCATAGTTACTTTTTCCAATTCATACATATTTAAGTTAATACTTATGAACTTATATATTTGTTTTGTTGTTTATTATTTAAATGAAAATTTAATAAATCTCCGCATTATTCGAAATTTCAATTATCCGGTCCACCATATTTCAGATATTCGAGGGTATACTGTAAACAGGGTGATTCACAAAGACCGTTCGTTAGAATATTTAAAAGAAAGACTCGAAATAATCACTTGAAATTTTATATTCAAGCTTTGTTAGGAGGGATGAATTCTTGGAAAAAATTTCAGATTCGTTCGACGTCCGGTTTCACCGGAAATAAATCCAACTTTCCGTTTTTTTTAAATGTAATACCCAGTTTTTTCATTGATACTCTGATTACTCATTGAATTCTACATTGTTTTAATGTGTCACTTACATATTATTATTCTCAGAAAATTCGTGTGAAATCTAAAAAAAACCCTTCAAATTTTCTCAAATAGGGGTTCATTTAAATGTTAATAACTTATAGATTCTTGCATGAAAATTCCTAATTTTGTTGACAATTTCAATTTTCATAAATCACAACACTAACGGGGAGACAGGGTTTTTTGCTGAAGTTTTTTGCCTAAGCTCTAGTATCATTCATCGAATTCTATATTACCCTGTTACACTAACACTTTTTATACACATACTTTATTGTTAGATGATGAAATGTAATGCTCGATGTTCAAAAGAATATATATACAGTAAACTCCTGTTTATCCGAAACCCAATTATGCTAAATCCGCATTATCCGAAAAGACCTATGAACCGGATTATCCGAAATGATTCTTACAATACCTCCGCATTATCCGAAATTGTAATATTTTTCCTTCAACTCATAAAAATGAATACAAAAAAATGTTAAAATGTATGTAGAATGCAAGCAGTTATTTAATTTTTACTTGTCATGTTATATTACGTTTTGTTAGAATTTATCAATCTATGAAAACATAGTTACTTTTTCCAATTCATACATATTTAAGTTAATACTTATGAACTTATATATTTGTTTTGTTGTTTATTATTTAAATGAAAATTTAATAAATCTCCGCATTATTCGAAATTTCAATTATCCGGTCCACCTTATTTCAGATAATCGTGGGTATACTGTAAACAGGGTGATTCACAAAGACCGTTTGTTAGAATATTTAAAAGAAAGACTCGAAATAATCACTTGAAATTTTATATTCAAGCTTTGTTAGGAGGGATGAATTCTTGGAAAAAATTTCAGATTCGCTCGACGTCCGGTTTCACCGGAAATAAAACCAACTTTCCTTTTTTTTTTAAATGTAATACCCAGTTTTTTCATTGATACTCTGATTACTCATTGAATTCTACATTGTTTTAATGTGTCACTTACATATTATTATTCTCAGAAAATTCGTGTGAAATCTAAAAAAAACCCTTCAAATTTTCTCAAATAGGGGTTCATTTAAATGTTAATAACTTATAGATTCTTGCATGAAAATTCCTAATTTTCTAGCTTCTATCAGAAGACATACCAATGCTTCTTCTTCGTTAATTAAAAATTCAATTGAACATACAGGGTGTTTCTATTTCAATGTCAAAGTCAGTCAGGACTGCTCTACAATGCTTATTTCCCAAGATATTCGGTAAGTAAAGCAGTAGTATGTATTATAAAAACTACACTATTTTTAACGTAAATTCCAGCTGACCAATAAAGAAAACCGAGGTTAACAATAATAGCGCGCTAAAGGTTCTCCCCTCCCCCTCATCAGTACTTCTATAAATATTTTTCTTACTATGGCTCCTCTGCTAAATCTTGTCTGCAGATTTTGTCAGCTATATCATCAACCATAAAGATTTATTGTTGTATGATTTGAAGGAATGAATAAAAAGGTCAATGTTGATAAGAAATAAAAGAATTTAATTAAAACAATAAATAATGGCCCAGCTAAAGACACTCCTTTATCTCTATACATTAATAAAATTGTAACTGCTTCATTTCACTTTTCATGTGTGGCATGGGCAGGATAATAAGTACCTACAATTTCAGACAATTTACATTTGAGAATAATGCAGTCAAAAGCCTCAGAAAGAGTCAATGAATTATGTTAAAATAATGAAGGACACCTAAAACTAATTATCGAAATATGATGTGATGGTATTTTTACAAGCGGAAATTAAATATAAAATACATACCATATACAAATTCTTCAACTATATAACAATGATGGGGAAACACAAAATAACAAACTTATGTCTGAAATCATTGATTGTTCCTAGTCTTCACTGAATACTTTCAGCATTGGTATCATATGTAACAAAGCAAATATTTGGTTGTTCTGATACAAGGATATCATTTTCAGATTTGTCTATATTATCATTCAAGAACGTCATATTTCCATCTAAAAGCAGGTGCGACACACTGGTCTCTTCTTCAACGTGGTCCACGAGGCTCTGTAATAAATTATAAACAATAATTAGCGCGGCACTAAAAATGTGTTTAGATATGAAATTATAGTTTATATTTTTGGAGAACAATGGGCCAGAAGGCCTCAGTTCAGCCTGAGACGGCACCGCGGTAGAAGAATCGTATTAAACAGTGGTGTTTCACGTTAATTTTCACGTTAACTGAGGTTGCGATTCAAATTCATGCTCAACTGAGAACCTCAGTTAGGACTTAACAGAGATTGAATGCTTGGTGAATATGTCAGATAATGGAAAATATCTGAAATTATATTATCAGAACTAACTTTATCACTAATTGAATATTATAAGTGAAGTGTGGACAAATTGCGAGTATTATTTCTGCCTCTTCACTCATGCAAGCAGAAATTCTTCAGAGAATGGTTTCTATTATTTATCAATTTATGCCTGAGGAGAAGATTGATTTTAGGATCCTCTTATCATCACGAATATTCACTGAGAATGAGGTCAGGGGAATAAGTAGGGCACTCTGATTCTATCACACCCTCAGTCTCCATGGTATGTTTTCTTTAGCGATCCTGCTAGCATGCACTGTGACATTATCCTGCATAAATAGAAGAGCAGACAATGTCTGCTTGTGCTCCCAACCTTAATTCCATTAATCATTTGTTGGATTAGGAGAAAAAAGTAAGGAGCTGGTCGAAAACAACAAAACAACCCAAGAAACACAGAACTGTCTCAATCAGAGCACTGATGCAAACAGAAGCTAACTGCTGCATTGTTATATAGTCTTTACTAGCTAGCTCCAACTCCAACTCAAACTCAAACTCCAACTCCAACTCCAACTCCAACTCCAACTCCAACTCCAACTCCAACTTCAACTCCAACTCCAACTCCAACTCCAACTCCAACTCCAACTCCAACTCCAACCCCAACCCCAACCCCAACCCCAACTCCAACGTCAATGCAAACCTCAACGCCAACGACAACTCCAACCCTAACGCCAACTCCAACTCTGATTAATTACTAAAATGGCTATGAAAAAACAGGGGTTGGTGATAAAAAAGTAAAAATTTAGGGTTGTATGTATTTTTTAATGCCACATTATAAAAAAATAAAAACAAAAAATTTCGTCTAAAAATTAGAAAAAAAAATTTTGGGGTGGACTACCCCTAACATTTAGGGGGATGAAAAATAGATGTTGGCCGATTCTCATAGATACCGGATAAGCACTAAAAATTTCATTAAAATCGGTCAAGCCGTTTCGGAGGAGTTCGATTACAAACATTATGACACGAGAATTTTATATATTAGATTTTATTTCAGCACATAGGGAGTACAAACAGGCACAATGCCCACTACAGTATCCACAAGCTAATGATTAAATTGATATAACACCCTTATACCTTATTCTATAACAAAGACAATGACGATGATTAAAAAGAAAAAAATCTAACAAAATTAAATTTTGGACGTTCGCGAATTTAAACCTAGATATTTCTCTTCAAACTATAAACAACCTGACTTTGTGACATCGACAAAAAAATCAATGTTTTCAGAGGACAAATAACCCAACAACAAACATAAACAACCAAAGATATTCTGCACTAGGTCCAGTTGTGAAGCAAAATTCAATCTGCTCCGGACGAATGCAATGAAAATAACTTTAAGAGGCAACATTTCTGAATGTTCCACGCTTTCTTATTTATAACCCAGCATGACGAGTTCACACCTGAGTTGACGTGAAGATTAAAATTGAGTTTGGGATTGAATATGACTCCCAAGAATATCACCGAACTTCTTCAAAGGATCTCTCTCGATATAATAGGTATGCGATATAGGATTAGGGTTTCTAGATACAGTCATTGTTGAGCATTTAGAGAAATTCAGGAATAACCCGTTTCACCTACAAAAGCCAATGGGACAATCCAAAACACCCTGCAACCGCTCATAGTCCTGATCTTTGAGGAGAGTAAAATGATCTTCAATTATCTGCATATAACAGAAATCTACTATAATAAAAACAGGTTGCCATCTCATTCATGTATACAATGAACAGCAAAGGTCCACGGTGCGATCCCTGAGGCACACCTGATGTTGTATTAAAGCATCCAGAGCGGTATCCCCAAACTGAGCAAAGATATTGTGACAAATATTATCAAACTACTTGCTGAAGTCGATGCAGATGACGTCAACCAGAACAACTCTATCTATGGAAGCATGAACGTGCTCCGCGAAAATGAACAAAATGAAACACATGTTGCCGGAAATTATGATATTTTTTACAAAACTCAATAGATGATCATAGACAAGTTTTTCAAAAACCTTTGCTACAATAGATATTTTCCTTATTGACCTATAGTTCTCGATATTATCCTTTCCTTCTACTGAACCGGTAATTCGCCCAATCTCATTGACATATTGAAAATTAAGGCAAGTGGTAGAGAAAGAAAACAAACTATAACAAAAAAATAAGAAGGGCAAAGGGAGATTCCTGGAGGTTCTGAGGAGAAGTCAAGTCTACCCCGGAGAGTACCAGACTTCACAGAATCCTCTCGAGAGAACCGTCAAAAGATCTGGGATCTATTTAGACCTGATGGCCTTGTTACATACTCTGGAAAAGAGACGTCAGCTATCCTTGCGGGGACACACTTTCCGGATTGTCGCCTATTTGCTGAGTCGGATGGCGTTTCGACTACGTTTCCCAGGGGCGGCACGGTAGGTGTAAGGTGATGACGGGAGAACTGTGGATGGCGTCTTTCCTGCTCTGATCCAACAGGGAAAAGATGACCTCCTCCCGTACCTGATTAGACTTTTCCGAGCCAGTATTGCCTGGAATTATGTCCCGACAAGCTGGAGCAAGCTTAGGGTTGTGTACATTCCTAAAGTGGGCAAAGTCTGCTCACAACCTAACTCATACCCTCGCGAATATAATGGATCGCTAGATCAGGGGAAATGTTCTATCACTGAATCCTCTTGAGTGTGCACTAGTACGCCTTCCAGAGTGGTAAATCAACTGATCTGGCCCTGAACAACTTGGTTGGAAGCCTAAAGCATTCTCTGGACCACAAGAAGACTGCTCTGTTGGCCTTCCTGGACATTGATTAATGCACCGCTCGCGCATTCGCTCTGTGGAGCGGCTTGGGCCAGAGGAGTACCAGACCTTGTTGTGGAATGGATAAGATCCATGTTGAAAAACACACTCATCACCACATCCCAATGTGGTGATGTAGTGAGATTCGTGGCCTGGAGGGGATGTCTACAGGGAGCTATACTATGCTATGATCTCTCCTGGCGGACGATCTACTGGCCATAATAGACACGCAGGATATTTATCCCAAGCTTACGCCACCGACAAAGTCATTATGGCCACAGGCCGGGATGATTCAATAATCCCTGGTCGAGAGCCTCTCAGAGGCTCAAACATCAACACAAGGCTGGTGTAAGGGGGGAAAGTTAAATGTGAACCCTCATAAGACCTTGATTGTGCCATTCACTAGGAAGAGGAAGCTTAACATGCCCTTACTATTAATGGAGTTTACATCCCTTTTGCGGACGTGCAAGATATCTAGTGTCTTTCTGGATAGAAAGCTGAATTGGAATTCGCATCCA
Organism: Halyzia sedecimguttata; assembly: GCA_937662695.2. Taxonomy (NCBI): domain Eukaryota; kingdom Metazoa; phylum Arthropoda; class Insecta; order Coleoptera; family Coccinellidae; genus Halyzia; species Halyzia sedecimguttata. Next base: position 65,123,590 of record OW569413.2, on the reverse strand, counting down.
TAAAGGGTGATCCACAAGGGTAGGCACTCCCTCTGGGCACTTGTGTAAAGAGGTGGGGACTGGCTCTGAAACAGCTCCACTGGCTGTATGTGATGGTGGTGAGACCACAAATCACTTACGGCAGCATTTCTTGGTGGGATTGCACTATAAAAATACAGTCTCAACTCAAGCTTGGGAAAATCCAGAGATCTGCGTGCTTGATAGTGACTGGAGCCTTTCGTCCATACCTCGACAATATATTAATATTAATATCTTGATGAAAATAAGATCTGAAATGGGGAATGCATATTGTATTTTGAAAAATGATTTCTTACCTTCATATTCCCAACTTTGGAATCCTGTAAATCCAGAGCTACCAGAGTACCATCTGGTAGTAATCCCTGTAACTTTTCCTGACCATTAGTTATACTTGTAACCACATTTATTTGCTGCCCATCTTGAGTATTCAAGCTCAACGGATTTCCTTCTTGGTCAATGAGTTGTTGAATATGCATGCAGTCTCCTTTGAAATTCAGAACGTCTTGGTCAGAACTGATGACCACTTCTGACTGAGCCTGTTCTGAATCCACTATAGGTACTTCGATATTTTGATCTTTGGGTGTTTCATAATAAACGTAAAGTAAATTATCAGGTTCTGTATTGAGCAGAGACATATTTTGATTTTCCTTTGATTTATGTTCATGTATTCGTCTATGTTTTGCCAGATTTGACAGATCAGAAAAACCTGAAAATTAAATTATTTCCAACTCTCAAAATTAATCAATGGGATCAAAAAGCTAGGGGTACCATGCCAGTGATATACTAAGATTTTTTGCAGCAAGTTTCATGAATTTACCTGTAACTAACTGAAACGTTTATGCTATAACATATCGATTTCAAAATAACGAGTATAAAATATCAGTTATAATATAACAACGATTTTTATTACTGATTTTTAAAACAGATTAAGAAATCATTGCTATTTTATAACTAATATGTTGTAAATGTTATTTTATAACCGACATTTTATAACTATCGTCACAATTACAGGGAAATTCATGAAACTTGTTGCAAACAATGTTATTTTGGATTGACATCTTGTAACTGTTATTTTGTATGTTGTTTCATAACTGTTATTTTGTGAGCGTTATTTAAATTATTAAATAACGGTTATGAAATAATAGTTATAAAACAACAATTACAAAATATTTCGAATTTTTAAACCTTCATTTTATTATATAACGTAGTTATATTTTTTTATTCCATACTGATGTATTATGAGGAAATAAACCCTTAGTTACCGTAACTATAAACATGGTTATAACTCCCTTGGGAGTTATACTCCCATACTAAGCAGTTATAGATCTTCAACTCCCTCTAATGAAGCAAATCGACAATTGTCAAATTTTCAAACTATCATATTTTCAATTGTTAAATTTTACTTCATTCATTATGAAATAAAATTAATTATCTATCACGTGAGTTATTGGATGATAACAACCTCGGGCAACTTAACAATCTGTTGCCCTCTGTAGTTAACATCCTCATAACTCCCTTGATACATAAATAACTATAGCTTATAAAATATCTGTTATAAATTAACTGATATTATAACTGTTAAAAAACTATGCTTTATATATGTGTTGTAAAATAACCGTCATAAAAATCAGTTTCAAAGAACTGTTATTTTGAAACAAAAGTCCCATTAGTTTGCTTCGACTCAGGAATTCAATTTTAATCTGGCCATTACACAAATTGTGAATTTTTTACTCACCTTTCAAGCAAATATCGCAAGCATGTGGTTTCTCTCCAGTGTGAAATCTCATATGCTTCTTTAAACAATACATAGCGGTGAATGACTTGTTGCATAACTCACATTTAAATGGTCTGTCGTTCATATGTCTTCTACAATGTTCTTTCCAACTGTCTTTATGCAGAAATGTTTTAGTACAAAATTCACATTTCCACGGGCGCTCTCCTGTATGTCGTTTAGTGTGCAATTTTAACTGAGAGGATGTTGTGAAATTACGGCCACAAATCTCGCAACAGAAAGGTTTTTCTCCTAAAATCGTAAAAACCATTCAGAGGTTTTAAGCAAACCCAGAGTATAGTGAAGATTTAAGGAACGAGCGCGCTAAAGACGCTCCTGACGCCACATCAGTGCTTTCATAATTTATAAGTTTAATGAATTCATATAAGTACACTTATTTGAGGGGAAAATTTACAGTCAAATATTTCATTGAAATTGTCACTTCTACATACTAGGCACATAAACTAAATGTGTATTCCGAACTATGATCTACCGTACAAAGTGTGAAATTGTGTACCCAATTCACTGCTCACGCTTAAAAAGGAACACGTTCATCTTACATTCTGCTCACTATATTTTAAGGTTACATGTTATTGTTTTGTCAAAAGTCTTTGCTCGGTGATGGATCAAGCAAAGGCATACATTTTTCAAGATATTCTTTTAACGAGCAGCTCTTTGTCTGATGAATCATCGGAAAATAATGGAAGAGGTCCCTTAAGTCAGTATATTAGCTCAATTTTAAATTTTGTAGGTTATAATTTTCACTCTCGCTATTAAGTGGAGAAGTAAGCCTGACGCAAAGCAGTCTCACTTCGCTCAGATCTCTTATTTCGTGTTCGGTACCAAATAATAAGAATCTTCTGAGAAATTTGTGGGCAAAACCTATTTTGGAACAAGCTTCTGAGATTTTTCTCACTTCGCTCACATTTCGGAATACACATTTAGAATTTCAAGGGACATATCTTTTTCACAGCACAATAAATAAGGCAATGAATATAAAGTTTCATTTTATTTTACTTACCAGTGTGTATCCTCATATGTTCCATCAAATTACCCTTCTGTGAAAATCTCTTCTTGCATATCTCACAAGTAAATGGTTTTTCTCCAAGATGCCATCTCATGTGGAGATTCAATGAAGTTTTATGAGCAAAACTCTGTCCACATCTTGAGCAGATATAATTTTTTTCTCCTGTATGGATAGAATTATGACTGATGAGATTTGTTTTTGTTTTGAATGCTGAGGAACATATATCACATATATATGGCCTTTCTTCTGTGTGAACCAACTGATGTCGAGCCAACAACTGACGGTGTTTAAAAGTTTTGTTGCATTTATTACACACAAACCGCTTGCCGTTATTGTGTTCTGCATTACGATGGTAGATCAGGCTGCTAGCATGGTTGAATTTTTTCTGACATACCTGGAAAAGAAGAGAAATTTTCAGTAAATGTTGTTGTATTTCCTCTTCAAAACATGATATTTCATGTCATGTTTAAACCAATCTTTAGCAGTTTGGGTTATTCATAATATTTCCAGTTAGTGAAAACTTTATTTAATTTTCGCAGAAATCCTAATCAAACAAAATGGGTTCAATTAAAGAAATTACTGGTGGTTTTTCGAACCGATTGTTCTTACGGAATAAATGCAAAAAGAAGTATCATATTTGAGAAATTGATAAACCAAAATTAAATTTATGAACTTTATCCTATCCTTAAGTGAGTTCGCATCACAGCGCTATAAATGCGTCAGACAAGCTCTAGAATGGGCTAAATCTCACATATGCCCATTTAAAATGTTACTGTTCCAATAATTCCAAAATCATAGATCTGATCAAGTTAAAATTTGGTATTTAGGTGGAATATCGACTTAACAATGCATGTGAAGTTTTATGAGAATCGTATCCCTAGAAACGAAAACAAAATCTTGAGAAAAATCCAATATCTAGAAACTTATCCCCAAATTTAATTAATTAATAAATATAATGTAGGTTTTCTGGAAACAACATAATTGAATGAATATGATTTTCTATTAAACTCTTTTCGGGTCACTGAGAAATATCAATATATGATGGTAGGTACCTTACAAGATTCACCAAACTGCATAAAAATCTGCGAAAAGTACCGTTCTTTAAATATTCAATGGATTTGCGTATTGAATCTAAGGCACATTATTAATAATTACCAGAATATGTCGATTCGAAATTTTGTTAAAACGGATCTCTAGTAACCATACAGTTCAGTAGTGTACATTGTAGCGACGAAATATGGTCTCTAATGCGCTCTTTGTACGATCAGTTGCCAAATAAATTAAATGTAGGTCGGCAAGAAAACTGTAATCTCCATATCTCTCATTTACTATCATGAAACAACAACATTCTTATTTATCAATGAAACCACAAACCATACCAAAGTAACATAATTGTCAATAGCGCTGTGGTTTTTATCAGAAATGATTACTGCAGATATCTTGGATAAAATATCTTCACATGGTTGATATAAATAAACATGTGAAATACGGCATTCCATTCTGACAAGGTTAGAACGCTACGTCTCATGATATTTCTAGAATACCTACAGATTGAATATGTCAAAAACGAATGAAAAATTCTTATATTTTGCTTATGGTAGCAATTTGCTAGAACAGAGGATCCATATAAAAAATCCAAGTGCTGTAAGGGCGGGTATCGGCAAACTCAAGAATTACGCGTTGGATTTCAACACTTACTCCAACAGATGGAAAGGGGCAGCAGCTACGATTACTGAGAAGGAGGGTTCCCACGTCTGGGGTGCACTTTGGACATTGAATAAAGAGCACATGGAAACTTTAGGTATGTAAACTATTTTTAAAGATTGAAATTTAAAGAACTCTAAGAGCATATCTAGACAGTCCCAAAAGTAACCGACCTAATAAAGAATATACAACAGAATTGGTTGTATAGTGTTGTATATATTGGAAAAATATTATATTTCTGAATAACTTCTTGAAGGATACTTTGGGAGATGAATTAATTTTCTATGGTTTTTTTTTTGGTTTTCTCTCCCAAACACTGAAAAAATATCTATAATAAAAAATTGGCTCAAGCACTGACGTGAAGTCAGGAGCTTTGGCGCGTATGTTCTATTGTCCATTCTCCTGTATTGGACACCCTTATTCGAATTTACCATGGTAAATTATGTTGTCCATTCTCCTGTATTGGACACTCTTCATTCGAATTTACCATGGTAAATTCGAATTAAGTTTCCAATAGAGGAGAATGGACAACATAATTGACCATGGTATATTCGATTAAGGGTGTCCAATACAGGAGAATGGACAATAGAACATACGCGCCAAAGCTCCTGACTTCACGTCAGTGCTTGAACCAATTTTTTTGAAATGTTCTAGGGGTACGGTTCTTACAAAATTTTTTTTTCGTAATTTTTTTCAAATTTTCTAGGGGTACGGTTCTTAAGAAAATATTAAACACGTCTTTATGTTGATTTTTTACTAATAGTTACCAAGCTTCAATTAGATCGAATCTTTATTTTTTGAGTTATCGAGGAAATAATATTCCAGGTGGGTATAACTCGGAAACCGTTAAACGGATTATGCCCAAAAATGAACTTAACACTTCCATTCGGATACGCAACCTTCCCTGAAAATTGCAAGTCCCTATCTCCTTTTGTTCGAAAGTTATCGAGGCAACGGTCACCCATCTACTGAACTCACACAAGGCTGCTCAAATCTCCAACAATATTTAACCGATCGAGTTAAAACTTGAAACTTGGAGTAGAGTTGGGTTCTAAAGGCTCTTGCGAAATTTCAGCAATTTCAGACGAATAGTTACTGATATATAGAATTTTTTTTTTTTAATTTTCAATGATTTCTGAAAATTTTCTACAAATACTATCCTCACGAAATTTTGCAAGATTTTTCGCGTTGGCATTCTACAACTAATAACCATGTTTCAATTCAATCGGTTTAGTATTCTTCGAGTTAATGAGGAGAAAAAAACAACCAAATTTCAGATGGCTATAACTCTAAAACCGTTTGGCCGATTATGCTTATAAACAAACTGAAATGTCGCGTTCGTATGCACATCCTAACCTGAAAATTTCAAGCCGCTATCTCATTCCGTTCTCAAGTTATCGTGACAACAAAATTATTTTTTAATAATTTTCTAGCCATACGATTCGCACAAAATTTCACAAACGTGCTTAGGTTCATATTCTACAACTACTCACCAAGTTTCAATTCGATCGGATTTATATTGGTTGAAAACAAAATTATTACTCGGAAACCATTGGGCCGATTATGCCCATTAACGAACTTGTCCGTCGTATTGGGATGCGCCACCTACCCTGAAAATTTCAAGTCGCTAGCTCTTTCCGTTCTTAAGTTATCTTGGCAACGGCCGGACGGCCGGACAGAATCAAATTTGACCTCGAATTAATCATTGGGGAGTCGAACTAAATCGTTTGAGACCGTTTTCGTCAAAAAATTCGAAAGTTACAGACATTTGGGCAAAATGATAACGCGATGTTCCCCAGAACATACGCGCAAAAAGTGGGAAAGCTCCGTGGTCAGGGGCTTTGGCGCTCTTGTCAAACTACTAGCCAGTAATTATTCAAGCTTTGACAAATCATCCGCCGTATTCACAAAGCATTAAATCTCCTTCAAGTCCTAACTGAGTTCGTCAGTTAAGGATAAATACGAATTACATCCTCAGTTAACGTATTCAACGGTGGTGAAACAGGCCTGTTTCACATTAATTTTCACGTTAACTGAGGTTGCGATTATTATTCATCCTTAACTGAGGACCTCAGTCAGGACTTAACGAAGTTGAATGCTTTGTGAATACGGCGGCATATCTCCGAAAGTATTGCTTTCTCATGGTGTGTTTCTTGAAGCTTCGATTAGCTTAATTGTGGATTTAATTCGGTGGTTGCATCAAAAATGGACTGGAAATTGACATAGAATCACACTGATTTGGCAATGAAGAGCTGTCAAAACTTTGTGAAACCCACCGTAATAGTTAGGAATGATATCAATTGATTCTTATGATAGAACTGCATCATACAAAATTAAATTCAAAACATAGGGGCCTATGAGTCACCTCATATGTTGGATTTACATACATCAGCAAATTATAATTAGAGCATTCTATGAAATCATAAAATTACGATTAATAATTGGAATTTCGAAAAATCATTTATCCGAAAGTATTAGTTTGTTAAAGTTGAAAATGATATCAATGCATTGTTATGATAAAACTGCAGCCAGAAAAAAAATTCAATCTCTACCTCATTCCGTTCGAGAGTTATCGTGTTAACGGACGGGCGGACGGACAGAATCGATTTTGACCACGGATACTTGATCAGTGAGTCGAACCAAAACGTTTAAGACCATTTTCAGCCAAAAATTTGAAAATTACAGAGATTTGGGCAAATTGATAAGCACTCTGGTCCGAGTAACAAGAGCACCAAAAACAATTTTAATTATTTTTAAATTACTTCTGGGTTAGAAACAGAAATTTTGTCAGAAGCAATTTATGGCAGAATATTGCCTAATAAACAGTAACAAAACAACGATAAAATAACTTTTTGTTTCATTTCACAGCCTAAATCAGACTCCTTCAGAAACTTTGCGAAATCTTCAGAATTATTTGTTGTTGAACACTTGCCGGCCTCAAACAGGCAGACTATCTGTCTCTCTGAATTCATATCCTCAACTCATAATCTGAATTATGGAACCGTACCTCACACATGTCTTAAAAATTCAGATTCACCTATTCTGCCATGCTTAGTAAAAAAGGCAGCAATGTGCATAAATGTAATAGCGAGTTCCATTGGTAGAACTCGTGCGCACTGAGTGCATGAATCGTATTCCATTGGAGAATTCCGTCGAGCATTTTGACGTCCAGTGCAACATTTATTGCACTCAGTGCACCACTGGTTTTGCCAATGAAATTCGCCATAAGTTACAAGATATTCATGTTTTAGTATTGGGTCTCTTCTCCCTCGGAACAGAGTGCTTATCAATTTGCCAAAATGTCCCGAATTTTTGGCTGAAAATGGTCTTGAACGATTTGGTTCGACTTACTGATCAATAAACAGTGGTCGAAATCCATTCTGTCCGGCCCGCCGGCCGTCCCTTAACACGATAACCTTCGAACGGAATGATCTAGACAGTTGAAATTTTTCAGAGTAGATGTGGGAGATAAATATCTCGGTTAAGTTCGTTATTGGGCAAAATCGGCCGGATAGTTTCCGAAGAACGTAAACATATTTTTTTTTTACATTACAAATTTCGAATTAATTTTTTTTTAATTTGCAGTCTCATCATAAGAATCCATTGATATCATTGCCAACTCTAATAAGCTGATGCTTTCGGAGATATGATTTTTCAAAATTTCAATAATACATTGTACTTCTATGTTTTCACTGTCTGTGTTCTATGTGTGTTCACTGTTCATACATGTAATCTTATCCGCCTATAAGAGACAATGAGACATGTCAAATGTATTTCTGTTCTCAAACAAATTTTGATTGAATGCAAAATGACCAATTATAGGATATTATAATTACCCCTACCCTATATGCTCTTGGATAATCCATATGACGATGGAAATATATAATTTGGTAAGTTTATCAAATTGGGTTCAGAATATCTTCAGTGAAAACAAAACTGGAATATTGGCTAAGTTTCAATTGATGTAATATAATTTTCAGAGTAGATTTGAGGAATGATTATCTCGGATAAGTTCGTTATTTAATTTTAATTTAGTTTCTTTTATGATGTAGTTCTATTATAAGACTTCATTGATATTCCCAACTTTCAGAAACCAATAATTTCGGAGATGAATTGTCAAAATTTTTTTACTCGCATTTTTCCTCAGTGTAATGTTGATCCGAAGTTATTGTACTTGGTGTTTACTAGTTTACTATAAAGAACATTTCATTTTTTCGTCGACATTTTATCTCTATTAACAGGTAACAAAATATGACTTTTGGCCCAAATGCCTGTAATTTTCTAATTTTTAAACGAAAATGTTCTCAAACGATTAGGTTCGACTCACTGTTAAGGAATTCGAAGTCAAACTTTCGAACGCAAAGAGATAGCGACTTGCAATTTTCAGGGTGGGTTGCGAATCCAAATGTCATTTAAACTAATTAATGGGCATAATCGGCCAAACGAATTCAAGTTATACCCATCTGAATTTTTTTTTATTTCTTCAATTACTCAGAAAATATGAATCCGATCCAAATCAAACATGGCAATTAGTTGTAGAATGCCGACGGGCAATTTTTCTTGAAATTTCGTGAGGATCGTAACACTAGAAATTTTTTAAAAAAATCATTGAAAATAATACCATAACCTAACTTTGCAACAAAGTTCCAAATTTGAACACGATCGGAACTATATTGTTGGAGATCCGAGCACCCTTGGGTGAGTGGTACCACGATAATTTTCGAACGGAAAGAGATAGCGACTTGCAATTTTCTGGGTAGGTTGCGCATCCGAATGGGACAGTTAAGTTCGTTGTTGTGCATAATCGACGAAACGGTTTCGGAGTTATGCCCATCTCGAATATTATTTTCTCGATAACTCTAATAATACAGATCCGCTTGATTTGAAACTTGGTAACTAGTTTTAGAAATTTTGTGAGGATCTAACCACTAGAATATTTTAAAAAAATCATGAAAAATATTATGTATCTCACGATAACTTGAGAACGGAAAGAGATAGCGACTTTCAATTTTCAGGTTAGGTTGCGCATCCGTATGCGACATTAAGCTCGATTATGGTCAAACGGTTTTGGAGATATACTCATTTGAAATGTTATTTCCTATATAACTCAAAATATACAAATCTGATCCAATTAAAACTCGGTAATTACTTGTAGAATGCCAATGTCCTAATTTTCGAGGAAATTGATGAATATCGTATCATGAACTTACTTGAGGCTTAAGTTTTTTCATATTTTATTAGATATCAAACGAATTTCAATTCCGATAGAATTCTTATGTCAGAATAAAAAATTCTGTGATCGACGATTCTCTCATTAGTCAAGTCTGTCCTTAAAATGATACGAAATATATTCATATCTTATAAAAGCTGATAAAATGGTATACATCGATGGTAAATTTGATAAAGATTGTCCAATAGAGGTGAATAGACAAAAGAACATGCGCGCAAAAACTCCAGACTTCAAGTCAGTACTTGAACCAATTTTTATCTGTGTAATCTGTAGTCCTAATTGCCAAATGGTGAAATAGAAATGAAGCTATTTGAATTTTAAGTCCCCATCCCCATCGTTTTACAATTTTTTTTGGCGCTCTTGTTCCTCGGAACAGAGTGCTTATCAATTTGCCCAAATGTCTGTAATTTTCGAATTTAAGTGGTCTTAAACGATTCGGTTCGACTCACTGATCAAGAATCCGTGGTCGAAATCGATTCTGTCCGGCCGGCCGTTAACACGATAACTCTCGAACGAAAGGAGTTAGGATATTGAAATTTGCAGGGTAGGTTTGGAGCGTAAATACCTCAAACGAGTTCGTTAACGGGCGAAATCCACCAAGCGGTTTCGGAGTTATGACGTTTTTAGTAAAAACATTTTTTATGAATATTTCCAAAACCGATCACTCGATCTATATGAAATTCAGCATCCAATTGTAGAATTATGACCGTTATATGCTTACGAAGTTTTGTATTGATCAGATTGCCGTAAAGTGGCAAAAAACTACGGCCGGCCTGTCCAGCCCGCCGTAGGCTCGATAACTCTCGGACGGAATGAGCTACACAGTTGAAATTTCCAGAGTAGGTTTGAGAGATAAATATCTCGGTAGAGTACGTTATTGGGATAAATCGGCCCAATGGTTTCGGAGTAACGAAAAAAAAAACATTTTTTTTTTACATTACAAATTTCAATTAAATTTTTTTTAAGGTGCAGTTCCATCATAAGAATCCATTGATGTAATTTTCAACTAAAACAAGCTAATACTTTCAGAGGTATGAATTTTCAAAATTTCAATAATACATCGTACTTCTATGTTTTCACAGAATGCGAGTTCTATCTGTCTGTGTTCTATCTGCGTTTACTGTTCATTCATGTCATCTTATTTGTTTATATAATTCGTTCTTTGAAAATATGTTGTGTAGGAAAACAAGGTTCCACATCTCTAATTTGTGAATATATACAAATACAAGACTGTTTTGATTCCAAATATAATATTGACTTGTTGCATATTGAATAATTTATGTGCAAATATTGGGGATGATGTTTCGGAAGATATAGAATTGAATCATTTTAATGATGTAGTTTATGAAGGCAATAGGAAATAACAACATAATGGAATCATCAAAAGAAATTACTGTTCGTTGACCACCGAGGTCAATAATGGTCGCATTCAGCGGACGAAACAGTTGCGCAACCGTTACCAAAACGTTCGGTGGCTCATTCCCTACGAACTCAACACGTTGTGGAGCGGAGGCTATTTTATGGAGCACATTTGATTTGTGCTAGGTAGCGGTAGCGTAAAGTGGCTGAGCGCTTCGTCCGCTGAATGCGACCATTACCTTTCACTTCCTTGTAGTGAGACACTGAGACATGTTCCTATATACAGTATTTTCATAACGTTGCTAGCAAAAAAATGCTGAAATATTGATCTACATTTGTGTGTCAAATATTCTTTCTTGAGTTAAATTTCTGGTATCTATTAAATTATGAATAGAGGATTGTATTTTATTGATATATTTTGAACTATTAAGATAATTCGTTTGTCAGTCTATACCTATTCAAATATCAGGAATAGATGGACAATCTGCTATGATTGTCTCCAGCCTTGCTCCAGCTAGACATTGCGATGATACTTTGCTTAGGGTTTTCGAGTTGTGAGAACTATGCACCGAGTGTAAGTTGCAACAACCCATTCCACGAGGTTAAATCATTGCAGATTGCTCATTTAATCTTGATAAATAAACTATTATTAATTATTAATTTCTTTTATGGTGCAGTTCTATTATAAGAATCCATTGATATCATTTCCAACTCTGAGAAACCAATACTTTTGGAGATAGGGTTTGTCAAAAATTGAACAAGAGCGCCAAAGCTGAAGGAAAATTCCCCATTATATGCTTCGAACACCGATTATAAACTGATACTGGTGTGTCAATGCATAAAAGTGATCTACCCCAAATTAAAATTCCTGTGATTCGATTCTATATTTTTTCCGCGAACTCGCAATTGCGCATCTAATAATTGAATTTCTTTTATCAGACAAACAGGAAGGCGTTCCTGAACTATACACCCCAGTAATGGTCGATGTAGAAACCCCCAGCGGCGAGATTAAGTCTTCTCGAGTATACATCCAAACAAACAATCCACAAGCAGTGGAAAGGATTGAAGATTTGCCGCAGGATCGACAACCTTCTTACGTTTACCTAAAAACAATTCTGGAAGGTGCAAAAGAATCCAATTTGCCCGATGATTACAAGTCATTTTTGGATAAAATCCCCCACAACGGATACAAGGGAAAAGTTGAAATACCAATAAATTTCATTAAGATTAATTAGTGTGTACATTTTTTGAAATTAAATTTGTATATCTATTTAGAGCACTAGTGACTCTTTGATGTTCTTTCTTTGTTATCCTTAAAAGTGGGACAAAATTCTGAATTAATTTGTAATTTGGCTAGTGGAATTACGTTAAATACTCAAATCATTACATACTGATGAATTTCATCATTACTACTGATGAATTTCATCTTAATACGTATCGTATTTTTAATGATTTCAATTTATTATGGTTATGATTAATTGGGTTTATCTGAAATATTAGCCTTATAGCTTCTAGGTGGAAAGAAGTTGTCCTGATTCTAAATTTAAATCAAAACTTGACGTTTTTGAGTTTCACAGTTGTCTTCTTTACCTTTTGGAACTATGTAATTTTGTTTACTTCCATTGAGCCTGCGTTTGTTATAACATTTAAATCAAGCATTACCCAGAATATTTGCTCGGTGGGGTCGAAATTAAAAAAATTCGGGACTGACGTGAAGTCAGGAGGTGTTACACGTAAGTTCTATTGTCTATTCACGCCTCACACACCCTCACGAAATACTGCATGAGCCTACATGTCGTATTTTTATCGATAACACGTGAAAAATGCATTGGGTATCACCTGTTACTATTCTGAGATTTACAAGATTTGAAATTTCAGAAGAAGTAGATACCAGTTCGAAATTTCATTTTTAAAATAATTCCTAAAATACAAAGCCGACGTACCATCACAAAAATTAAACACCTTGGGAACAGACTTCACAATGCAACCAATGCATTATTGTGCCAGGTAACTAAAGTACAACCAACACAAGAACGGCTTAAAAAGCCCAATAAAAAGTTTTAACTCAAACACTTAAAAAACTGAGAGGACGTTCTGGAATTACTCCAATGTGAACAGATAACACATGCCGCCAGAAAGTACCCATCAAAATCATTGATTCTAACATTGGAAGAAGAAGAGAGGACTCAGATAGCAAACCTAATTATATTGGTTTTTAATATACAGGGTGCTGCAACAAAAACTTGACACCTCGGACTTTAAAATGAAAATGTGGAAAATATATCGGATCCGTCAATTTCTGGTTCGAGTGGGAAGAACTTTTCCGCTTTTTTCATCCCCGTAACTTCAAACCCCTAACGGGGGCTAGCACAACCCCTAGATTTTGAATAGGGATAAGCGGCGTTGCGATAACTAATTTTGATGATCGTATCGAGTACTATCTGACCCTAAAATTTCGCTTCAAAATATCCATCGGTAATGAAATAACAGCGAAAATAGTGAAAAAGGCAATGTGCAATTTATTTCGAGCATATTATTCGTATCCGACACATTTCAAAGGTATGTAGTAGTTACGTTTTCAAGTTTTTGACCAAAAAAGTAGACGGACCATGTTTTAGATATAACTTCGTCTATCGTGAAGTTGTAATAACGTTACAAGTGTATCAAAGCGATTGTAAATTTGTAGTAGAATTAAAATGGTGTATCCGTAGAAGTGTGGAAACAATAAAATTATTTTTTAGGAATAGCGACTCTGCGCGAACAACAGCGGCTTTATTTAACGAAAAACGAACGACATCCTGGAAAAAATGTATCCGCTGCTTACGTTGTGTAAGTGGTTGCCAAATTTGACGCTACTGGTTCAGTCGGAAACAAAAAGAGGGTGCATGAAAGTGACGAAGCGAGGGACGTGGCTGTCTTAGGTCATGTAGCAATGGATCCGACCTTGAGTACTAGAAAATTGTTCGATGTATCTGGTGTTTCACGCACAATAATCGTGACAATCCTGAAACAACATAAATTCCATCCTTATAAGATACGATTGGTTCAGGAACTGAATGAGGATGATACCGATCGCCCGCTCCAGTTCTGTGAAGTGGTCAGTGAAATGGTTAACGATAATCAAAACTACTTGTTCGATATCTGTTTTTCGGACGAGTGTTCCTTTTACCTTAACGGCATTGTAAACCGGCATAACTGTCGTTATTGGTCAGATGAAAATCCTAGATTATTTCGTGAGGTGCATACTCAGCGTCCCCAAAAATTAAATGTTTGGGCGGGTATTTATGGAAATCACATAATCGGCCCTTTTTTCATACCTGGTAATCTCACTGACCAAATGTATTTAGATCTATTGGAGAACGCTATTTATCCAGCCCTCGTGCAAGTATTGGAGAATGCAGAAGACCATCAAACGATCATTTTCCAACAAGATGGCGCACCACCTCAATTCGTTTTACAGTTGCGTCAGTGGCCACCCAGATCACCTGATCTGGATCCACTAGACTTTTTTCTATGGAGTCACCTGAAACACAAGATTTGCGCTTCCCAGCCTGAGTACACCAGAAATCTTGAGTAATGTACGTGAACGTTTTCAGTAAAACTTATTTTACTGCATGGAAGTGAATAGTTAAAAAACTAATCACAAAAGTAAGTAATGCTCCACTATTTCACCTGTCATTTCGATATCGATGGAAATTTTGAAGCGAAATTTCAGGATCAGTAAGTACTCGATAAGATCTTCAAAATGAGGTATCGCAACGCCCCTCATCCCTATTCAAAATCGAGGGGTTGTGCTCAACCCTGTTAGGGGGTTGCAATTACTGGGATGCAAAGAGCGGAAAAATTGTTTCTCCTCGAATCAGAAATTGACCGGTCCGATCGATTTTCCACATTTTCATTTTAAAGCCGGAAAATCGAGGTGTTAAGTTTTCGTTAGACCACACTGTATACTATTGTTATTTTTTTTTTATTTTAATTTATAGTTATTTTTGAACACAAACAGGCTGAAGGACCAAGGTCCATGACCTATTGCGGGAGCAATAAATTCCTGTTATTATTAATATTATTACAAAGCCGATCGAGCTGAAATTCGGTAGGTACTCGATTATGAAATGGGGTGGTTGAGATAAATATTAAATACATACCAAATTATGTTGTATATATGTCAGTATACAGGGTGTCCCAGAAGTCGACGTCAAGCCGGAAGCGCATGATAGTTCAAGTCATGATAGTTATCAGAAAAATATAAAAAAAATTAGGTAATGTAATTTCAAAATTATAGACATTTGAAGAAAATCGAGAAAATCTACACCTTGTGATGGTTTTCCAATTCACATTTCTACAAAACTTACTATTTTGACAATTTTATTTATATATATATATATATATTTGCTACGTGATCCTGAATAATGTGTGTGTATATTATTGCCCAAAACGTCACGACCTTTGCCCCTCTTTGGAGCAAAATGTTACTTTTTGCCCCACTAAATATTCAAAGCTCATATTTCATCAAATTTTAACTGTCTGTACTGAAAAAAAAATGTACAACGCTAGTTCGGCAAGTAACTCTTAAAGTTGGCGCATTTATTGAGGATTCCAAAATGCTATAACACTTGCTACTTATTTTGCAAATTTCTCGTCTGAGAATTTTGTCTGCAGAGAAACCCATTTACGAAACAATTTTTCCGACTAACTCTAAATGATTCTAGTGCACTAAAGGTGGTTACTTAAAAAAGGTGGTTCTTAATTGAAACAGATGAAGATAGTTAAAAAAGCCCACGGTATCTAAAAGTACTGCACACAGGATATTAAACGATTTAGTTCGACTCACTGATCAAGAATCCGTGGTCGAAATTCATTCTGTCCGGCCGGCCGTAGGCACGATAACTCTCGAACGGAATGAGCTAGACAGTTTAAATTTTCAGAGTAGGTTTGGGAGATAAATATCTCGGCTAAGTTACATTATTGGGCAAAATCGGACAGATGGTTTCGGAGAAACAAAAAAAAAAAATTTTTTTTACAAAGCAAATTCCAAATTAAATTTTTTTCAATAAGCAGTTTTACCATAAGAATCCAATGATATCGTTTTTAATTCTAACAAGCTAATACGTTCGGAGATATGATTTTTCAAAATTTCAATAATAAATCGTATTTCAACGTTGTCGCTGAATGATATAATTATTCTATGTATGAATTGTCATAATGTCAACTCATTTTCCTGAGACATGTCATTATCTTATCAATCGAAGAATTGTGAGCGAAGTGAGAAAAATCTCAGTTGTTTGCTCCGAAATTAGTTTTTCTCAGAAAAGTCTTACATTTCGGAAAGAAACATGTAGTAAGAGATCTGAGAGTAGTGAGACTGCTTTTCATCCATAGACATAGATATAACTCTCGAACGGAATGAGCTAGGTAGTTGAAATTTTCAGAGTAGGTTAGGGAATTGAATATCTCGGTTAAGTTCGTTATTGGGCAAAATTGCCCAGATTTAATTTGATTTCTCCCATGGTGCAGTTCTCATTCTCATGATTGCTCATTTAATCTTGATAAATAAACTATTATTTGAATTGAATTTCCTTTATGATGCAGTTCTGTCGAAATTTACAGACATTTGGGCAAATTGATAAGCACTCAGTTCCGAAGAACTAGAGCGCCAAAAACCGGTTACACACGTATCACATTCAGGGGGTACAAACTCTACAACCCCGAGATTACCTCCCAAGAGTTGCATTTTGGCAAATGATGATTCAAATAAACCGGGATGATCCACGATTCTTGGAGAATGTTTTATGGTCCGATGAGTCGACATTCAGTAATGACGGTTACATGGATCTACACAACCTACATGAATGGCAGCTAGAAAATCCACATTTAATGAGGGAAGATAGATACAGCATCGGTTTAAAATGAACATGTGGACCGGAAGTTTGAATGGAAAAATAATTGGCCCATTTAAGCTGCCAGAGATAATTCTGGAAAAATCTATCACCGAATTTATTAGAAGACGTGCCCCTAAGCATACGTAGAAATATGTGGTTCCAGCAAGATGGCTGCCCCGCGCACTATTTCCCCTCAGTTCGAGAACATCTTAATGAAGTATACCCGGGCAGGTAGATAGGGCGGTCTGACACTATCTCATGTCCAGCCCGTTCACCTGATTCAAATCCATTAAATTTTTTTTCACTAGGGAGCGGTGAAAGAAAAAGTTTACTCAAGATCTATAGAAAATGTATCTGAGCTACGGCGAAGAAGAATGAGAGCCGTTCATCGTGTGCTTCTGTTTGATTATTTTTTTTTTGTTTCTCATCAATACTGTTTATCACTGAGTGACTTAATTTTAAGCATTTTACAGTTAAAATGTATATTTTTTTGAGCCCCTATAGGTATTAGCCTTGGCTCTTATTAATTGAATAATAATCATGTCAATAACGGTGGATTCTCCAGTCTGATACTCCGATCCTTTTTACGACGATGTCGAACGTGTATTGCGGCTGAAGCGAGACAGTTTGAACATTTCTTTAATATTTATGTTGTTGTGATGTTTATCAAAAAAGTTTTATGAATCAGAAAATTCAATTATGAACATAAAACAGAAAAAAAAAGATTCAGACAACCTGGAAACAGTAGAAGAGCGACTTTTATCTGGCGATTTTATCTACATCGCTCACACGAAGTAGAATTATTAGCTATCTCTCTAATTCAACCAGAAAGCTTACAGTAACGGCCACAATTAAAAGCTTGGGTACACTAGAATCAATTGAAGTTTTAGGAAAAATTTGTTCGAAAATGGGTTTCTCAGCAGAAAAAATTATTTCCGAAAAACTTGCAGAATTACCAGCAATTGTTATACCATTTTGGAATCCTCATTAAATGCACCAACTTTTACAGTTACTTGCCGAACTAGCATAGTACATTTTTTTTTCAGTACAGGCAGTTGAAATTGGACGAAACATGAGCTTTGAATATTTAGTGGGAACAAAAGTAACATTTTGGTCCAAACAGGGGCAAAAGTCATGAAGTTTTGGGTAACAATATACAGACGCATTATTCAGAATGATATAACGAAAAAAAATTTGCAAAAATCAAGATTTGTAAAAGTGAGAACTGAATAACCATCACAAAGTATAGATTTTGTCGATTTTCTTTAAATGCCTATAATTTTGAAATTACATCACCTAATTTTTTTTAAATATTTTTCTGATAACTTTCATGACTTGTAATATCACCCGCTTCCCGCTTGACTTCGACTTCTGGGACACCCTGTATAGTTCCAATAAAATTCTAATTATGTAAAGCCATTTGCTGAACCCGCTAATAGCCAATGTTTGAGCTCCAACGTGTCAGGTCGGCTAGTCTAAATATTAATCTGTAAGTATGTCTGTCGTTGAATTCCTCCTAAAAGACGTGACCGGTTTTGTTGAAATTCTGTGTTTTGAGTGGGCCCCTGGATGGTTTAGAGTCGCAATCAGGTTATAGAATATTTGTTTTGTTTTTAGTACGAAATAACGGATGCGCTGATACAGTTCTCAGATCTTAGAAACCTGTAGATGTCACTTTGACATTCGTTATTAATTTTAAGTCCAGTTAATATTACACTGTTTTCAAAAATAAGGATTAAGACGTTTATATTAAAGTGTAATTAATGTATGAAGGGTTTTCAATTGTTATTAAAAACTATACAGTGTGTAGGTAGATAAAGTAAGGAACAAAATTCATAACTGCGTTACTGAATGTTTTCAAGCAAAACGCTCGGAAAGGCCAATTTTAGTTTTTTACTAACCACCTTATGGCATAAAAATTTTACATATGACGTCATTCATTTTTTCAGAGTGACGTCATATATTTTTTTTAATGAATATCCCAATTTTTTTTTGCTGCTTCATTACACGGTGTTACCGCATAACAATTTTTTTGAGAATAAATGTGTTATTTCCTGAAAGAATATTGTTACCTACGGTACCAATTTTTACACCATTATTTAGGTAACATAACTAATAACGCAGAAAAAAAAATTTGGGGTAGTCATTTAAAAAACTAAAATTGACCTGTTCGATCGTTTTGCTTGAACACATTAACGCAGTTATGAATTTTGTTCCTTACTTTATCCACATACTGTACATTGTGGCAGCAGTTGCTGCAGTAGTGCAGTAAGTATTTCACATCGTTATTAACTCAAAGAAATAACTTATATTTATGTGATCTACAACCACATTATTATTTTCACCACTAACCACACGAAAAATACAGGCTCTTCTGCCAAATGACACAATTTCAAGCACCAATCATCGTCCAGACATGACACTAGAATAGGTCTCTTGCATGTATTTTTTGGCGCTCTTGTTCATCGGAACAGAGTGCTTATCAATTTGCCAAATGTCTGTAATTTTCTGGAATCTTTTGATGAAAATGTTCTTAAACGATTTGGTTCGACTCACTGATCAAGAATCCGTGGTCAGAATCGATTCTGTCCGGCCAACCGTAGACACGATAACTGTCGAACGGAATGAGCGAGACAGTTGAAGTTTTCAGAGTAGGTTGGGGAGATAAATATCTCAGCTATTGGGCAAAATCGGCCGAATGGTTTCGGAGTAACGAGAAAAAAAAAATTTTACATTACAAATTTTGAATTCAATTTTTTTAAGATGAAGTTTTATCATAAGAATCCATTGACACCATTTTCAACTCGAACAAATCAATACGGAGATATGATTTTTCAACATTTCAATATTAAATCGTAACTTTATGATTTCACAGAATGCTGTATAGAAAATTAACGTCCGTATCTATGAATCTCATCTTTGTTCAGACATGTCAAACAAAGTATGATTGAATATAAAATGACCAATGGATTAACCTCAGTTATCGTAGATAGCTCTTGGATAATCCATCTGATGATGATGATGATGATCAAATTGAGTTCAGAATACTCCACTAAAATCAAAACTGGAATATTGGTTTCAATTAATATAATATAAGTTTCATAGTATATTTGAGGAATTAATATCTCGGATAAAAGTTCGTTATTGGGTAGAATTGGTCTATTGGTTTTGGATTAATAATTTTTGGCACTCTTGTTGAATTTAAATTAGTTTATGATGTTTGAATTTAATTTATTTTATGATGAAGTTCTATTATAAGAATCCATTGATATAATTCCCAACTCTTGCCAATACACAGGGCTTTCCCACTTTTTTATTATTGGAATCGATTATTATATCCATAAGAATACTGAAAAAGCTCAACCGCCGAAAAAAATTTCAATTTTCAACGGGAAAATGATCATTCAAATTTGGTTGCATATAATGGCTGTACAAACGATAGGCGCTTATCCATGACGTAACTCGTCATATCTACTCTTTCTCTCTTCTCTTGTCCGTTTCACTCTTTGTTTCGCTGAAACAAGCAGATGGACTCGCCTGCCGGCTCAGGTGGTGCAGTGGGTATAAAGACCTGCTGTGGTGCCGGGGTCGCGGGTTCGAATCCCGCTCAGGGCATGGATGAGGTGTTGGGTTGTGTGAATGTCCAAAAATAGATTTGACAGAGTTTGCGATATATAAGGTTATAACTGTGTAGATGGCCTACAGTTGCCTAGCACATAAAAAGATAGAAAAAAAAAAAAAAAAGATTCTAACAATCAGAAGCGGTTCACCTCATTAGAATTAGCTTCTTGATTTTCCGATCTTCAATACCGAAATATTGAAATTTTATAAATTTTGAAAGTGGATGAGATGATGATCTGATATTGAACTGAATTAAGAAAAACATGCAAGAGACCTATTGATCAGCGAAAAGATTGAATAAGTGTAGTATATCAAAAATTCGAATATTGAAAAAAACATTAGATGATAACGCTAGAGCAGGCAATCCAATCTCTCGATCAGGACATTGTCTGTCCGGTCTGCTAGTATTATATGAAAGAAAGCACAACAATCATTCGAGAAGATCCACTAGAACTATCCCTTTTTGATTCTACATAGGCTGCAGATGACTTTCTAATTTAATTATAAGCTTAAACAAGACACACGGTGAAATACCTATTGATTGTAACCATCAACAAATATTTCAGGTGGCCCGGCTAGATCACCTCATCGCTCAGTGTTTCCCAAAGAGGAATGTATCATTTAGGGGCAGACACAAACCCAGGATTTCATGGTTATTACCAATCATCAGTGTGACTTAGCCGAACACTGAATGTACTGACGGCGTTCTAGGAAACTTATATCCATCGGTCGAGAACTGGTAGGGAAAGAATCCCACCAGCGCCACCTATGGAGAATCCTTACGAACTCCGACCCTCTGCGATGAAGAAACCTTGAGCGATGTTCAGCGACGTTCATTCTTTGCCGTAAGAGGGTCAAGGAATGGTAACGCCTGTGAAGCGACCTTTACGGACTTAAGGGCTGGTTTCTCAATTGCGAGTTAACTCGAGGTTGCGAGTTAACTAGAGGTTGCGAGTTAACTCGTGGTTGCGATGTATTTAGCGATATTCATGAACGCGTAACACTCGGTTTACCCGCAACCTTGAGTAAACTCGCAATTGAGAAACCGACTCTCAGTGTGGTTAAATATACCACAAACCAGTGAACATTGAATGAGGTGAACTGTGGCTAATTGCCAATAACTAAAACAAGACATGGTGATCTAGCCCAGCCACGCGAAATATTTGTTGATAGTTAAAATCAATAGGTATTTCACCGTGTGTCTTGTTTTAGTTATTGGCAATTAGCCACAGTTCACCTCATTCAATAATTTGAAGCATAACCAGTGTCATAAGTCCATTAAACTTCCTCCCAGATTAAAAAAATATAAGATAGTATCTCACCTCACAAGTAAAGATACCCTTTTTGTGCCTCTGTAAGTGCATTTCAAATGTTTTGGCATACGAAAAAATCCTGTTGCATTCTGGACACATAAAATGTTTTCCATTTTGATGTTTGCTTTCCAAATGCATTGTCAAATCTGCCTCATTCTTGAAGATGTCTTTACACTGATCACAATTGAAAATGTTCTCATCATCACCAGTTTCCTCAGGATTCTCATTAATAGTTTCCAATTTCGTTTTAGGGAACGTATCCAATAAATTGGATGATGAATTATCTTTGATTTCATTTGTTTCTTGCAGTTCCTTGGATTCAAGTGCTTCATTAGTGCTATTTAGGATTTCTTTAGATTCGTCACCTGTATGAATCTCGTGGACATGCATTTTCAGTCTTGGATAGTTTTTAAACTCCTCTGAACATTTATCACATTTAAATTTTCTCCTTCGCTTTCTCTTTGGAATAGCTTGAAAAGATGGAATGAATATTTCAGAATTGACCCTCTAATATTTGTTTCCCCAGCTCTATCAAAATTATTTTGTGAAGAATACTTACCATTTCTTCTACATCTACCTCCATTCAAGACCCTCGTGACAACAACAGCTTCTTCCAACTCCTCTCCATCTTGATTTTCCACCCTACCTATGACCTCTTTATCTAATTTTACTGCAACCTCAGAGCCTAGAGTATAATCTTCCTCAACGATACCCTCATTACGTAAGATTTCATCTAGCTCTTTCCCCTGTAAATTAGAGTTGACCATTACAGATTTTAATTGAAAAAAAAATAATTTTAAATATTTATGGATATGAGAAACCGGTTTACTTACCTGCACTGTTTCAGAGAATCTAGCAGGTACTTTACGGTGTCTTTTTCCATCCTCTACAGATTCAATGTGACTGAAATTATTTTTATTACTCTCTTCCTCATTTTTTGAGGATTCTATTGAATCTTCTTTTTTCTCTATATCTATAAGTTCTTTATTGGGCCGCTGTTGTTTTTTGGGCCTCCCTCGTTTTTTCTTTTCTTTTTGTAATACGTTCATATTTGCCAACATTTCATGGTCAACTGAGTATAAAGGTCCATCGGCTGATGTGTTCTCTATGACTGAAAATAATTTCTTATGAAAATATCTTCATTATAGCATGTAAATGTTTATTCTGTTTTAAATTTCATCAAATTTTCAGTCATGAAATTGTGGATAAGTTACAACAAAGAACTAGGTTATATTATTCAGATAACATCAACAATATTGGATCATATGATGTAAATATACTGGGTGGGCCACGGTCGATGGTACCCTGGACTTTTTCAGAGAACGGGACGTACGACTTTATTGAAAATTTGGTTCCTTGGCTAGGAACCACTGCTCCATCGATCTAGACCTGGAATATTTTCAGCGCTGTGGTGTTGCCACTTATATCAAAAAGTACCAACAACTTTGATATTTCAAATGGAACACCTATATATTATTGCTTTTTTCGATCCACCGTAGCCTCCTGATTAATTCAGTATCAACTTCATCATCCCCATCTCTAGCGGTTTTTGAGTAATGAATTGATTTACTCCCTTTTTTGTGCAAAACAGCTTCAATTCAACAATCATTAGCTCGTTACTTGGAATCCTAGAAAGCCGAAAATTCTGGTGTGGACTAACAATATCCCGTGCATCATTTATGTATAATGACATACGTCCTGAATCATACAGGGTTGATCAAAATCCGAGGCTTTTCCAAGACTTACTTAAACGATAAATAGTGCGTTTTTGCAAATAGAATGACCTGTATATCATAAGATCTATTGAAAGAGAATTGAATTTCCTTTCAAACGATATAACATATTCCTATAGGTACCTAAATTGTAAGATTTTCTAATTAAAAGCAAGTTTTCATGCCAATCGGAATATTGAGCTACATTTTGTAATAGCTATCCATGAAATGTCATATGGAAGATGTAAATTATGATAATTTAAAAATAGGCATCGATTGTAAACTATTGTTGAATTTATTAACGGAGATTCTATAGAAAAATAAAGGCAATAATTATTCATATGAAGTTTGGTTTAAATTGTTTATTCTTCACGGTTAATGCGATCAAATTGTAGCAAGATCATGCAGAATGTTATGGTTAGGCCTAAATCTTATTCTGCACTTCTGGTGAAAGCATGAGGATTTGAGTTAAAATAAGTTAATCCATTTAAAATGATATCTTCTTTTGAAGTTATAAGCTTCGGCATTGTTCGTCCCACTTTAAGTTTTGATCCATTACACTGCATGGAACCTAATACAAAATGTACCATAATATTCCCATTGGCATGAAAACTTGCTTTTAATTCGAAAACCTTACAATTTAGGTACAGGAACATGTTATATCTTTTGATTGATTCTCTTTCAATACATCTTTAAGATATACAGATCATACCATTTGAAAAAAACACACTTTTTATCGTTTTATTATTTATTTAGCCTCGGATTTTGAGCAACCCGGTATGATTAGAGACGTCTCTCATAAAACGTAAATGATACACGGGATATTGATAACCCATACCCGACATTTCAGGTCTCTAGGAATCCAAGTACCGAAGTAATGAATGTTTAATTGAAACTATATTTTGCCCAAAAAAAGAAATAAATGAATCAATTACTCGAAAACTGCTAGAGATAGGGATGATCGAAAAAAGCAATAATACACAAGGTGTTCCATTTGAAATATCAAAATTGTTTATACTTTTTGATATGAGCGGCAACACGGCAGCACTGAAAATATTCTAGATGGAGCAGTGGTGCCTAGCAAAGGGTACCATTGTCCGTAGCCCACCCTGTATGTTGAGCTACTCAATCCTACCCATTGCAAATTATTCTGTTCTTGGTGGGGTATTCATTGTAAAACCCAGAATGAATATCTATATACAGTACAGATTAGATAATCCGAACAGAAAGTTTGTCTAATATAAATTGTACACACATCTTTAAGTCGATAATCTACAACTAGTTACCAAGCTTCAATTTGATCGAGTCTATATTTTTTGAGTTATAAAGGAAATAATATTCCAGATGGGTATAAGGGGGCGTCCATAAATTACGTGAGATGTTTAAGGGGGGGAGGGGGTCGAGTCAAATCTCATCTAATCTTACGTTGGAGAGAGGGGGGGTCTCGGCAAATATCACGCAATTTTTTTTCTGATTGAAACAAAAAAAAATTATACTATTTTGGTCCATTTAATCCAGATTACACATGCTTAAGATTTAATCTTAAGCGTATATGGCAATACGATTAAGATCATTACTAATTCGTTGGAAAGAAAATAATTTCATTCATACTTTGACGTTATACATCTACTGACTGTCAAACCACCATATTTGTTTTATACCAAATAGCTCAATTTAATCTGAATTTACGGTCCAGTATTGGTTCTAATAGTCTCTCTTGAGACCGCGCATAATTCTCCATGGACTGAATTAAAGTAGATATTCTTTTTTTTTCATCACAGTAGTCACGATTTAAGTATTCTATTGTTAAATTTTTATTACACTCTTAACTCTCAGCAATATTGATTACTAGTTGTAAATAAAAGTACGAAGTAATTTTTTTTTTCTTTTTACAATAACAATCCAACGCGTTTACATAAGAAACCCACATTTTGAAAAATCTCACGTGAGATTAGGGGATGGGGGATGGGGTTGAATAAAATTTCACGACATCTCACCAGGGGGGGAGGGAGGTACAGAAAATTTAAAAAAACACCTCACGTAATTTATGGACGCCCCCTAACTCCGAAACCGTTGGGCCGATTATGCCCAAAAACGAACTCAACTCTCCCATTCGTATGCGCAACGCACCCTGAAAATTGCAAGTTCCTCTCTCCTTTCGTTTGAAAGTTATCGAGACAACAGTCACCCGCCCGCTACTGAACTCACACAAGGCTGCTTGGATCTCTGACAATATGGATCCGATCGTCTTCAAACTTGGAACTTGGCAGTAGAGTTAGGTTCTGAAGGCTCTCATAAAACTTCCGGGATGTCGGACGAATAGTTTGTGATACATAGAACTTTTTTCAATGATTTTTATAAAATTTTCTAGTGATACGATCCTTACGAAATTTTGCATGAATTTTTGGGTCCGCATTTTACAACTAATTACCACGTTTGAACTGAATCGGTTTCGAAATTTTTTGAGTTGGAGACAGAGAAATCAACTTTATTGATCTTGCAATCAATTGGCTATCGACTGCAGTCTTCCAGCCAGTTATCTACAGTTTGTATAAAAAAGAATTAAAATACAACTTTTTTCGAGTTATTGAGGAAATAACAACCAAATTTCAGATGGGTATAACTCCAAATCCGTTCGACCGATTAAGCCTACTAACAAAATCAAATGTCCCTTTCAGATACACAACTGAACCTTGCAAAAAAATCGAAAATTACAGATATTTGGGCAAAATGATAACGCGATGTTCCCCAGAACATACGCGAAAAAAGCACGCAAACGTCCCTGAATTCAAGTCAGTGCTTTTCTCAAATTTTTTATAGATACTATCTGATGAAATCGAAATTAGACAGAAATAATGCTTCCTGTGAATAATTAATAATTAAAGGATACTGTGGGAGGTATACTCATTATTGAAAGGTTTTTTTCTGGGTTTTCTCTCCCAAACTCTGAAAAATAACTATCAACAAAATAATTCTAACGATTTTCATTAAGCGTCTGACGAAGGAGTCTGATATAGACTCCGAAACGTTACGATATAGTTGTTTCTTCGTTGATGCTGTTTCGTTGTTGTTTGTTAGGCAACATTGTTCAATTGATTGCTTCTGACAAATATCCTGTGTTTCTCACGCAGAAGCAAATCACAAAATAATTAATTTTTATTTTATATGTCGAATCGTTCGATTTTATTCATGATTATTTATCAACCAAACTTCCAAGAATTACTTTCAATAACTAATGATTCGTTATTTTGGCCGACGCATCCGTCGATCACGCTCGTTTCTCTCTCAAAAACTAACTGCCACCTTCAACTTAAAAACTGTCTCTCCACATTATTCCCATCATTCCCATACTCTCCCTTTTCCTCTCCTTCATCAATAAATCTTGATCAAATGACTTTTTCAAGCGGACCGACGGCTACGTAAGGCATAACACTACGTGTCGCCTGGGCCAAACAAATCAAATAGTCGACTTAAACACTAATTCTCCGACATATAGATATTTTTCAGAGTTTGGGAGAGAAAACCCAGAAAAAAACCTTTCAATCCTGTGAATTAATATTTGAATTGTCATTCAAAAAGATACATATACCAAAGATAGTGTTTAAAAGGTGAGGAATGTCACTAACCAAAACATGAATACTTAATTATTACAATACTTCATTGTCCAGTATCTGGAACTGAAAGAATGATCAATAATTTTCAAATGATCACCAAATCAAGTACAATGAACTGTCATTGACGTATATAACTACCTCATTCTTTATTCACTCACTCTGAATGAAATATTTCTCCCCAGTCTCAATGGAATGTACTTCTAACGTTCCAGTCTTGGTTATATTTTGTAGATCTTCTAATTGTAATATTTGAGAATTTTTGAATCCATCATATGCCGACTTCAACTGATTCTGTCCATCGATTATCAAATCAAAAAACAATTTTGTTGCCTCCAATTGGATTTCACATCCAGGGCATATTTTATCGGGATATTTACCATCATTCTCAACCTAAAAGAAAACAATGTTACTTCATTGACTCTACATATAACTATTCTTCAAACCTTCAAGGGAAGATATTTATTGATCAAGTTACTCAGATTCTGTTCAACGTCTTCCGAGAAAATAAAAGTTCCATTTTGATTTACATTAGCACAGAGTCTACATAAAGATGTCTCGGTTGCTTGATCGTTTTCACTAGTTTCTGACATCTTAGACAATTAGAACCATTACAACACCTCATATAAATTAAAGTCGTAAATAGCTACCAATGTTTTTGGAAAAATCTGGAACACATGAAAAAACATTTTCTAATTTCTTAGGTTCTAGGTTGACAATTTACTTGTCAATCACCCCGCTCCCGTCAAATTTCAAATAAGATTCGTTCCACCATTGTATATATACAATTTACAATGGTTCCACAGAAGTCACAGAACATTTATGTCACAGAACATATAATTACAGATTAGTTAATCTGTGATAATTCCATGGAGGTAGAAGGAAGTGGAGGGGGCATAAAGATCGAAACTTGGGGTCAATTCTCGAGATCGATCGCTCGTTGAACGTATACGTTCATGAGCGAGTGAAATCGAACGTGTAGTTCGGGTCAATTCAATTCTCGAGCATATCTTCAACTACTCGTTCCAAGGAAAGCATAGACGTTCATTTCCAACGAAGAATAAACTTGGCATCGTGGAAGAATTTATTGAAGAGCGTGTGTTCTTATCGCCTAGATCTCATATAATACCTTGTTTTTGGTGTTGATATTGGCGTGGCGCTTCATCGTTGAATTTAAATTTTGAAATAGAATAAGTAAATCACGCGTAAATTCAGAATTTTAGATATGTCAAATGTTGTTTCTTTATTATTTGTAAACACAGACATAATGAATGAGGCACCACCGAAAGTGTTCAGAGATATGCACCAGTTGCAATTCTCGGGGAACGAAAACACGAGCTAATCGTTCCAAATCATCGCTCAAATGTTCGTTCGACAACGAGTGCTCTATATCACACGCTCGTCGAGATGAACGCTTGTTTTGACGGTTTCATTCATAGATTTAATAATATTAATAAACTAAAGGGGTTTATGGTTTTGATTGCTGCAAATATTCTTCAAATAAACTCTTCTCGAGAACTAATTCTTTTTTGGCGCTCTTGTTCCTCGGAACAGAGAGTGCTTATCAATTTGCCCAAATGTCTGTAATTTTCAGATTTTTGGCTGAAAATCGTTTCAAACGTGGTTCGACTCACTGATCAAGAATCCGTGGTCAAAATTGATTATGTCCGGCCGGCCGTTGACATGATAACTCTCGAACAGAATGAGCTATAATATAGGACGTAGGTACAGTTGAAATTTTTTTACTTTCAGAGATATGATTTCTCAAAGTTTGAATACTCGCTGCGGTAGTTTGACAAGAGCGCCAAAGCCCCTGTCCGCAGAGCTTTCCCACATTTTTGTACAACTCACTGATGAATAATAATAATTCAAGGTCAAACCAATTCTGTCCTGCCGTAAGCACGATGACCCTCGAACGAAATGAGTTTGAGAGTTTGAATTTGCAGGGTAGGTTTGGGGCACAAATATTTCGGTTGAGTTTGTTAATCTGAGATCTGAATCCACCCAGTAGTTTTGGTCAAGTGTTGGCCATTTTTAGTTGAAGCATTATTTCCATTTATGTATTTCCGAAACCACTCACACAATCTATCTGAAATTTAGCATCAAATTTTAGAATGACAACCTTTATAAGCACGCGAAGTTTTGGATGGATCGAATGACTACGTACACTAAAAAAAAAATCTTACATTTGCAAGTTTTGTCTTCCCAATAACTCGAAAAATATACTGATCTGATCGTATCGAAACTAGGTAGTTAGTTGCAGACTACCGAAACGAAGACTTATGCCAAATTTCATGATGATCACATTAATAGAACAAAAATATTCAACTATTGTAATAGATAGAGTGAGCCGGAGATCTTATATAGTCAGACGGTATATTAGCTTAATGGGTCAAAAAATTAACAGTGATGTGCGTAAGGATACAGTAACAAAGCCACACAGAACAAACACAACTAGTCTCCTATCTCGCAAAAGAACCTAGGAGCATCTGAGGGATCTCCTTGCGGAAGACCTAGGAGGGTCAGTATAATCATGTCATTAGTAAGCACGCCGATGCTGATTAACTTCAATTTGAAAGAAGTAAAAAACCACTGATGCGGGTTCTATCTGCTTTGGCGCTCTTGCTAATGACATGATTACACTGCCCCCCCTAGGCCCCCCAAGGAAATCCCTCAGAAGCTCCTATAGGAGCTTGTGCGAGTTACGATAGGCAGTTGTGTTTGTTTCTGTGTAGGCTTTGTTACTGTATCTCTAGGCCAGCTTGAGCACAGCACTGTTAATTTTTGACCCAACAGTGAACCATAATCTAACTAGATCTCTGGCTCGCACTATCCACTGAGCATGAAATACTCATCATTCAATTCACATTGGTCAATGTGAATCATCCACGCCAAAGAGAACTGACTTCACGTCAGTGCTTTTTTATATTTCAATTATAAACGCTATTGAACATTATTGTTAAATAACATATTCCTGTTATTTGCCAGAATATGTTTCACGTAAAAGGACTGTCAGACATTCTTGAGTGAAAATATCGAAAACGTGAAACAATTTACATACTACTTTTATTTTCTTGTCATCTAATATTGAGATTACTAGAAATTATTCAATTAATATTATAGTATGGTCTAAAAAATAAAGGTAATTCCTAGACAATACATCTTTTTTCTTCATCAAAATTTATTATTTGACAAATTAAACAGTTAACATCGGTTAAATATTATCTTAGTATAGGTATACATATAAGCACTGCACACTACATTGATACATATTTTTGATTGAAAGATTTCAAGTGAGGGTGAGATTCTCTATAGACAATAAACAATGGTCATGAGCACTTTGTCAATTCAAATTTTTTTTTGTACCTTCCCTCTCCATTTTTAAAATATTTTTTTTCCAATGCATTAATCTAATTGATGTTCTGATTCTGAACATGCATAATATTATTTCATAAGAAAATTAAGCAGCAATATCGTGATAATTTTATTTATTGCAATCTGCAAGATTATTGAGTATAAGTATGTTTCCTATGGGAAAAAAAAAGATTGTGGATTAAAACACATTACTTGGATGAAGTAAGTTCGCCTGAGATAGGCATTCAATCCAATCTGCAATCAGAAGGCCTAAATGCAATGTTGGATATTCCTGCTTAAATCGAGGCAATATATCCAGCTATTGCTGGATTGGTGTGGAAAAGAAGGATTCATGGGCGCCTAATATGAATTGGGCAGGAACATCAAAATTCATTGACGTATAGTCAGATGGTAATCATTTATCTTATGGTCAATTTTTGAATCATCTTTAGATGGCTAAAATTTTCATAATAAAGGCATGCACCCTCGTTGTTTGATTCAGAGGTGTAATGGGGTCCTGAAGATGCTCTTCAGGTGCTGTATTACTAGTGTTGTGAGTGTGGAAAATGTCTTAAATACTCCTCTGATAAATACTGAAAAATGTCCGAAAATTATCATTACTTCTAAAAACAGTCGACATTTAGAGTTTTTTAGTATTTATCGAAATTATCGAAAATGTCTGGATAAATATCATAAATTTCTTTTCTACTTAAACATTTTTTGAAAATTTTCATTTTGTCCGATATTTATTCTTCTTTTCTACTTGGATCGAAGATGCTTAACGATCTGAGATGCCAATTTTACAAAAATTTTTAAAGAAGTTTATTTTTTTCTACTTGGATCGACGATGCTTCACGATTTGTAATGCCATTATACAGAGTTTTTTCTTAAGCAGTTTATTCTTTTCTACTTGGATCGAAGGTTCTTAACGATTTGTGAACCAATTGGAAAATTATACAAAGTTTTTTTTAAACAAGTTTATTTTTATTATTTAACAGTCAAATTAAATCGATTTTTCTAATACTAATTCTTAATTCAGAACCTGGCTCCGGTCCTTTATCACTGATACTCAATAAAATAACACGATATTAACTCATTCAATGAAAAGTTATTTGTTATTTCCAATTGACCATGAAAAATATCTTAAAATGCCTCAAATTGTCCTGATATTTAAATTAACATGTGACGATTGTCATATTTTTCCCGATTTTTCCGCAATGTCCGTAAATACTTAAATACTCAAAATGCTCGACCTTGGGTGAAAGTTTCGGACATTTTTCCAGGACATGTATCCTAAACTTAAAAACTCGAGTATTTCACATCACTATGTATTACACACAGTAATATTCCTGGAACTGACCCAGATATAGGTTATGAACTTATTGATTATTAGGGATGGGCGTTTTTGGATTTTTACACAAACCGATATATAACCGTTTTCAGATTTTGAAAACGGTTTTGAAAACCGTTTTTTAAAAACCGTTTTCTGGGGAATAATTGGAATAAAGGACATCAAGGACTTCTTCGGTCCGGGGGGGGGGGGGGGGGGTTACTACTAACAGTACTACTAAATTGAATAGGTACAGGACACAGGTAGTATTTAAGGGAGGATTATCTTTTCCATCCAATATCCATAGGTATTCTAATTTCTATTACATTATCAGGATCGCTTAACTTGAGGTGACTAATGAGATTTTAATTCATATCTTGTTCCAATATTGAGAATGCTATCGGTAATGGGGGTGTTATTTAAACCATATTATTGAACATTTTTAAGATCGGAACGCAAATAAATTTGTTAAAAACAAATTAACGCAATAAAAGATTCGTGTCCTCAGAGATTTCTATCTTGCAACACTTGCAGTCGTTAAAACAACAAATCATTTTGTGCCATAGTTGTGAGGGTAATTATTCAAATAGCAATTTACTTTACTTAAGGAAAGACTGAGTAAAATGATTTCAAGGAAGCATGTGATTGAAGCTGTGGAAGATGGACAAATATTAGAAATAATACATAAACCACTAATTTCGATCGAACTCATGATTATTTGAATTTCATCAGAACACCCTCTTGATTATTTGAAAATTATTTTGAACTCTCGATAATTTGAACTTTTTTGCTGGTCCCTGGGTCGAGTTTCAAGTTAACGAGAGTCGACTGTATGTCGTTTATTTTCAATAGATACATTTTTTTTCAGGTTTTCACATTCCAATAGGTATATCATTATAACATAATGATCGGTGGGACCCCTGTATACAAATACATAAATACAGTATAATGTAAATGTATTTATTGGATTGTTGGTTCATTCGTAATCGTGCCTACGTACTATTAGTACAAGTAACACATATACGCAAATATATAATTTGTACCATAATTTTCCCTAAAATTCCATAATTCTAGCATCATCTCCGGGCCGCGCCATTTAATTCCCTAAATTTCCATAATTCTACCATCGTCGCGCCTTAATTTCATATTTGACGACTTCCCGTATGTAACCTCTCGATATCGAGTGTAGCGAAATTCGCATCACAGCTGCCGGCTCTACCTTCCCGCAAAACGTAAAAACCATAGAGAAATAGAAGGAAGAGAGAGTTCGATTGCCTACTAAACAGGGGCGGCAAGGAATCCAGCTGGGTTTGGTGTAATTTTTATTTATTTGTATACCGTGGTGATATTACGAAGGGCGCATGCGGGCATATACCCGCGCTCTTTAAATTTATTAGTAGTGTGATACTGATTCAACTGATTTCATTTACATAAATCACTTCGTTCAGTACTGATTCAACGGATTTTAGTTACATAAATCACAAAGTGATTTATATAACTTCAGTTGAATCAGTACTGAACGAAGTGATTTATGTAAATAAAATTAGTTGAATCAGTACGAAAGAAAATTGTTATTGAGTCTCTGAAAAAAAGGAAGGAGAAGAGGAAAAAAAAGTACTTTTATCAATTTGTTTATATTTGAACAATTGTTCGATAACATAATAAATAAAATATGAATCTTATATAATTTTTCATTGAGGTATAAAATAGTCAATGACTGAAATAATTTTGATGCATGACAGTATTAGAATTAAATAATCAATTCATTAAAATATATTGTGTAAATAAATTCACTTGGCAATGCTCCGAAGGACAGGGATGTTTCCATCATATCTGCAACAGTTTGACTTAAAGTTTTGGCAGCAATAGATACTTTCATTTCATATCCAGGATATTGTTTCAAATTGATATATTCTTTATGTATTTAGGGTGCCAAATAAAATTTTCTTGTTTAATCTAAATCTAAATATTGTTAAACATGGTTATCAAACTGAATATTATATTTGAGGAAAGTATTTCTTGTTGATTTTAGCAGATGAGGGGGATCGAATAAGCGAAAAAATTATCATTTAGGCTAAAGTTATAATCAGTTCTACCTGTTTGAGTATTACAAAGTTGTCTGATTGCTGCTCGATTAGTTGTCCCCTGATCGTAAACAGTCCCCATTACCTCCAACCTAATGCTTTGGACAATTTAAGCTATTTCAAACAATAAATGCTTCAGATCTGCTGTCTGTACCTCTGGTAAAATAAAAACCCAGAGGTTGGTTGGATAAATCTTTCCTACGTCCCAGGGAACCCAAATCAACCAATCCAACAATTTTATCAGTTACTCGATCCAGCACATCTTGCTTTAAGAAAGTTATTCCATCAAAATCAACTGTACAGCATTTGTTCTAAGCACCAAGTTTGATGTAAGTTTAACAAGGTTTATTAATATCTGTTTATTCAAACCCACATCAATAGGAGTGCCTTGCAAAACTTTTTGTATAGTGTTAGATTGTTATATAGTTAGATTTTGACAGAAACAATGATTTTCTAAGTTTACCTCTAATTTTCTGATGGGATCTACACACATTATACAACTTACTTTTCCTAGGTGTAAGATTCTTCATCCTACTTTCACCTATATGCCCTAGAATGCTAGTCCTTCCTCTGACCTGAAAGTACCTCGTATGAAGGACCAGCAAGACTTTCTTCTACGCTTGTGGTTTCAGAAGTAGCAGCACATTCAGATTCATCAGTTTCAGATTCATCTTTTACGTTTACTGGCAGAGCAAATTTTGTCAGCCTACCTATTGTTGTAGAAGTAAAAGCAGATTCCTCGAAGTGATCTTCACATAAGTATTGCCTCGCATTGGTTTCTGATAAATTCATGATGGCAAACAACTGCTGTCTTCTTGGTGGGCATTTCTCAGGGAATTTAGTTTGTTATTTCCTATTATTAATATTATAATATCAATCTTCACTAGTTTTGGCATTGATCTGAAAGAAACATTTAATCAACAAGCATATAAAATTGTTCTTCAGTGAAGTTATACTAATAACAGTATTAAACATACACTAGGGGGTCTATAAACAATTACCAACAATTATAATATCACATAAGGTGTTAAATTCTTATAAAATTATGCTTGATCTCATATTTTGTATACAATTATTAAATTTGTAGCATAATTTTCGAAATATATTTTCATCATTGAACACTTCACAGGAATACGTGAAATTACTTACGACTCC
This sequence comes from Halyzia sedecimguttata, assembly GCA_937662695.2. Lineage (NCBI taxonomy): Eukaryota > Metazoa > Arthropoda > Insecta > Coleoptera > Coccinellidae > Halyzia > Halyzia sedecimguttata. The sequence continues at coordinate 65,088,422 of OW569413.2, read as the reverse complement.
AAAATGTAAAAACGGTGAATTCAGTTCTCTATCATTATATCAATCTTCACTAGTTTTAGCATATTAGGTATATCTGAAAAAAATTATTTAATCAACAACAATACAAAATTGATCATCCTTTTACAGGGAAGTTATAGTATACTATATGTCAGTATAAAATTTAGAAAGGTAGTCTTTATCCATATCCAATGTATAATATAAACAAAAACGAGAACGTTTTTGAACAAACTTACCCAGAGTCTCAGAGATATCTTCTGTTCGAAAGCATAACCTGCATAACAAGAACCAAACACAAACGCCATTTTAAATAATACATTTCAAGTTCCCGTTCTATTGATTAACGGAGAAAGAGAGGAGATATTCTCCTCTCTGTTGGAAACCGGCTGGATTCTTCGCATTCCACAAACTTGCCGCCTGGAATGCGGGCTATCTGGCGGTCTCTCTATTCTATTGTCTCTGGTAAAAACGTTTGCTTCGTTTCGGCTTGGATATCGAGATGGAGTGTAATGAAATTCGCACCATCTCTGTCATACCGCTTAACGCTTCCGTGTCTCAGATAGAGACGAAGCGAATTTCGATATCGAGTCTGGCGAAAACTGAAAACTGAAATTCGCACCATCTCTGTCATACCGCTTAAGCTTTCGTGTTTCAGATAGAGATGAAGCGAATTTCAATATCGATTGTAGTAAAAACCGAAAACTGAAATTCGCATCATCTCTGTCATACCGCTAACCGCTTGCGTTAGTTAGAGAGAGACGAAGCGGTTTGTGTTTGAAGTTTTCGGTTTTGTGTTACGTTTTCAGTTTTCACCGTTTTTAGTTTTGGTTTTGGATATATGGCGGTTACCGTTTTCGTTTGCCGTTTCGATATTTCGCCGCTACGATGGTTTTGTGAAAACGGTTTTTGTAGTTTGGGATATCGATACGAACCGATGTCTGACTGAAAACGGTTTTTAGTTACGTTTTGATATATCGGACTCATCCCTATTGATTATGGAATATATGCTGTTGGAAATAAAAATGAAGTGATTGGAGCCATGGTCTGAATATCATGCGAACCCTGGAAAAAATTACATTATTGGTAACTATACAAAATATAAAGCAAGGATCTCTTTTATATACCTCCACTCATTGTTTGCACACGGGGTTACATTTAATTATTCGTTATATCCTTCCATATTGAGTCCTGTCTGGTGAAATTAATTAGATGTAGAAGCGAGACTTATTTCTCTGTCCATGTTTGACCACAAGAAACAATTGATATTCAAAAGAAAAATAGAATGTTATTCACAGCAAATGTGATCTGATTTTACGAATCTTTCAAATTGCTCCCTAATCAAAACATATTACCCTAACCTTAGATAAGTTGATAAGATGCAAGATCATAAACATTAGATTTCTATGATTAGCACATTCTTCGATGAATTTTGCCACGATGCCAAGTTTATATTCTTCGTTCGAAATGAGCGTACACTTTCGATGGTCGCATTCAGCGGACGAAACAGTTGCGCAACCGTTACCAAAACGTTCGGTGACACATGCTCTACGAACTCAACACGTTGTGGAGCAGAGGCTATTTTTGGAGCACATTTGATTTGTGCTAGGTAGCGGTAGCGTAAAGTGGCTGAGCGCTTCGTCCGCTGAATGCGACCGATGTAGCGAGGGGGGTGAAACTTCGCCTTCTGTGGTCCTTTGCAACCCAAGATGGCGGCTTCCTTCGGCATAAACCGAAGATATCCGATTGAATCCGATTCAACTGTTATGTTATGAAGGTAAACAATTAACATTCAGCGGTTCAGCCATTTTGCAAATAGAATATTTTTGGGAGATTTCGAGAAAGATATCTGGAATTATTGAAAATCTAAAGGTGGGTTTGTTGATATAAGTTGTATATTCTATTCATTTCATTCTTCTGTTATGCGCTGCCATTTTTTAAATACTTCTTTCTAATTAGTGATAAATTTATTTTCAATTAGAAAAATGATTTTCAGGTGCCATGAGAATCCACTAGATAAGGAGAAGCTATCATATTTCTGTTGTTTCGTGTAATTGGGTGAGTACAACCGATATTGCTCATTGTTTTTTCCTATTCCTTCTATTTTACATATAAAATATCAAAAGATACAGTTGTATCTCCATGTTCTAGGATTGTCGCCTATTCTGGCAGGTCTTCCCTATGAGAAAATGCATAATCATTCCGATGTTTCTGTAGGTTTCAGAAGAAATCTTATTGATTTCCAGTGGATACTTCCCGATCAGCTGCTTGGAAGCGAGTTTGCTCTATCAGTTCAACAAACAGCTCTAAAAGTTATTGTTTTAAATAATTTCACCTCTCCTATTTTGAAATAATAATGTGCAAACCATTTCTGTCAAGATATAGGTAATTTTGGGTATTTTATTCAAAAATTTGCAATAACTAATGACAACATCGTAGCTGAAGATTTCACTTGTTTCCCTGATATCATTGATGATGGAGATGATATGACCGAGATGAATTATACCATTCCTAATATAGAATTGTTAACACATTCTAATGTTTTGCTCTTTATGAATTCTGACACTGCTTTTTTTTCAAGAACTCTTTGGATGAGACTAGGACCTGTGCTAGGACTGGACAATGCCTGATTGCAACAAACACTGTGATATTAGTTATTGTTGTATGTATATATACTCTATATATGAATGAAAATGATTATTATTATTGAATTAGAAAATTAATAAATACATTCTTGAAATTTATTATTCCATTTTTGCACATCTAATTCCTATTCAGTTTATGTATCATCAATGTAATTTTCTTACAATTATTCATGGATATACTGAGTTGATCAGATTTTATAAAACAGAGGTCTGAATTTACATTGAAGATGAATAAATACAATGCCCCAGAAAATGCAATTGTATGGTATAAGGTATCTTGAGGACATGCATATATTCAAAATTCCCGCCGTTTGAATTATCCTGCAACCCATAATGGCGGCGGCTTTGACGCCATCTTTGTTGCCTCGGATTAGTACTAAGCTTTCACTTCTTATATATTATGGCGATTTCCATTGACACGCTCGGATCACTCGGAGCTGTCACTCTGTCATATTTGACACATAATCAGACCTATTCTGTTTGCGTATTGCTATAAACATTGCTATTCAAGTCATATTGCTATCCTCCTAATTTTTAACAATATGACTATGGTATTACGTATTCTGTTCGGACTGTTATAGCAATGTTGGTTATCAATTTTCTTCCAGCAATATTGCTATCAAGTAGGTCAAAATTCATTGATTTTAGAGCTGACAACACTGTATTTCATGACTTTTATGTGAAATAGAAGAAGAATTTAACCTTAATTGATAAACATTTCGTCCGTTTTTCGGTGGTTATCCGTAATTCCTAACCAAATTAATAAAATCAGACCTATTCTGTTCGCGCATAGCAATATTGCTAAGAAAAAGATATTGCTACCACAGCAAGATCCGAAATATTGCTATTCTGATCATCGTTTTTGAGCAATATGATCTGTCATTTTGATAATCATATTGTTATCCACATTGCTATCTCAGCAACCTCAAAATAGTACTTGCTAAGAGCATAACAAGATTTGGAATATGGCTGAGAACCACTTTTATGTTCCAAGAAATCGAAAATATTGAAAATAGGTAGGTACTTTGATAAATATAGGTATATACATAATCGTATATATTTATTAAAGGTACTTTAAAATACTTAATTTCAAGGGAATTTCTAAGACTTAGGTTTAACACTAACAACCCCTTCTATTCGTAAACAGAAAAGTTCATAAACTATTCAACATCAATAAGAGGCTGAGAGAATTTTATTCATATATTTATTAGTTCATGAGCAAACTAGTATAGATACTGTTTCTTTTATGTTAGAGGCATTCGAAGACTGATCGACTGGATGAAATATATAAAATAAACTATTAATTCAGCCTTAGTAAAAAGATGACTGCCTTTGATTTCATTGAAGAGACGAGGGTATTTTATTCATTCATTTATGTGTTCATCAGCAATCTATGAGATTTACTGCTTCTTTTAAGCTAGACATGCATTCGAAGAATGACCGACTGGATGAAATAAATTAGATAAACTATTAATTCAGCCTTAGTAAAAATATGACTGCCTTTGATTTCATTGCAGAGCCAAGGGTATTTATTTGTTCATGAGCAAACTATAAGATATACTGCTTCTTTTAAGTTAGATATGCATTCGAAGACTGACTGACTGGATGAAAAAAATTAAATAAACTATTAATTCAGTCTTACTACGAAGATGACTTCTTTTGATTCAGTTGAAGAACTGAGGGAATTTTTTCAGGAGAAAACTAGGAGACATACTATTCCGTTTAACTTGTGCATTCGAAGTCTGACTGAAGACAGGAAAAAATGTAAATTTAATATTTGTTTGGGTGTTTACAAGTCTTCAATTTTTCGGTCATGGTAGCGGTTACCAAAATTCGATGTGTTTCCTGAAAATGTGAAAATTGATCAATAACTCCATCTTGTTAGTTTCATGAATAAAATACAGTTTGTTTTTGGCTTTCGTGAAATTTATATATTTTTGGTTAGGAATTAAGAATAACCACCGAAAAACGGACGAAATGTTTATCAATTAAGGTTAGATTCTTCTTCTAATTCACATAAAAGTCATGAAATACAGTGTTGTCAGCTCTAAAATCAATGAATTTTGACCTACTTCATAGCAATATTGCTGGGAGAAAATTGATAACCAACATTGCTATAACAGTCCGAACAGAATACGTAATACGATAGTCATATTGTTAAAAATTAGGAGGATAGCAATATGACTTGAATAGCAATGTTTATAGCAATACGCAAACAGAATAGGTCTGAATGTCACGAAAGCGAAAAACGAACTATTTTATTTATGAAACTAACAAGATGTAGTTATTGATCAATTTTCAGGAAACACATCGAATATTGGTAACCGCTACCATGACCGAAGCAAACACCTAAACAAATATTAAATTTTGATTTTTTCTGTCTTCATTCATACTTAGAATGCACGGAATGAACGGAACAGTATGTCTCCTAATTTTGTCCTGAACAAATTCCCTCAGTTCTTCAATTGAATCAAAAGAAGTCATCTTCGTATTAAGGCTGAATTAATAGTTTATTTAACTTTTTTCACCCAGTAAGTCAGTCTTCGAATGCATATCTAACAAAAGAAGCAGTACCTATAACTCATAGTGTGCTCATGAACAAGTAAATATATGAATAAAATACCCTCGGCTCTTCAATGAAATCAAAGAAAGGCAGTCATCTTTTTAATAAGACTGAATTATTAGTTTATTTAATTTGTTTCATCCAGTCGGTCAGTCTTCGAATGCATATCTCTAACTTAAAAGAAACAGTATATATCCTAGTTTGCTCATGAACTAATAAATATATGAATAAAATTCTCTCAGCCTCTTATTATTGAGGTTGAATAGTTTATGAACTCTTCTGTTCACAAATAGAAGGGATTGTTAGTGTCAGATCTAAGTCTTAGCAATTCCCTTGAAATTAAGTATTTTAAAGTACATTTAATAAATATATACGATTATTTATACCTATATTTATCAAAGTACCTACCTATTTTCAATATTTTCGGTTTCTTGGAAGAGAAAAGTGGTTCTTAGCCATATTCCAAATCTTGTTATGCTCTTAGCAAGTACTATTTTGAGGTTGCTGAGATAGCAATGTGGATAACAATCGGACCTATTCTGTTCGCGCATAGCAATATTGCTAAGAAAAAGATATTGCTACCACAGCAAGATCCGAAATATTGCTATTCTGATCATCGATTTTGAGCAATATGATCTGTCATTTTTACAAACATATTGTTATCCACATTGCTATCTCAGCAACCTCAAAATAGTACTTGCTAAGAGCATAACAAGATTTGGAATATGGCTAAGAACCACTTTTCTCTTCCAAGAAACCGAAAATATTGAAAATAGGTAGGTACTTTGATAAATATAGGTATAAATAATCGTATATATTTATTAAAGGTACTTAAAATACTTAATTTCAAGGGAATTGCTAAGACTTAGATCTGACACTAACAATCCCTTCTATTTGTGAACAGAAAAGATCATAAACTATTCAACATTCAACCTCAATAATAAGAGGCTGAGAGAATTTTATTCATATATTTATTAGTTCATGAGCAAACTAGGATATATACTGTTTCTTTTAAGTTAGAGATATGCATTCGAAGACTGACCGACTGGATGAAACAAATTAAATAAACTAATAATTCAGTCTTAGTAAAAAGATGACTGCCTTTGATTTCATTGAAGAGCCGAGGGTATTTTATTCATATATTTACTTGTTCATGAGCACACTATGAGATATAGGTACTGCTTCTTTTGTTAGATATGCATTCGAAGACTGACTGACTGGGTGAAAAAAGTTAAATAAACTATTAATTCAGCCTTAATACGAAGATGACTTCTTTTGATTCAATTGAAGAACTGAGGGAATTTGTTCAGGACAAAACTAGGAGACATACTGTTCCGTTTAACTTGTGCATTCGAAGTATGAATGAAGACAGAAAAAATCAAAATTTAATATTTGTTTAGGTGTTTGCAAGTCTTCAATTTTTCGGTCATGGTAGCGGTTACCAATATTCGATGTGTTTCCTGAAAATTTATCAATAACTGCATCTTGTTAGTTTCATAAATAAAATAGTTCGTTTTTCGCTTTCGTGACATTTTATTAATTTGGTTAGGAATTACGTATAACCACCGAAAAACGGACGAAATGTTTATCAATTAAGGTTAAATTCTTCTTCTATTTCACATAAAAGTCATGAAATACAGTGTTGTCAGCTCTAAAATCAATGAATTTTGACCTACTTGATAGCAATATTGCTGGGAGAAAATTGATAACCAACATTGCTATAACAGTCCGAACAGAATACGTAATACCATAGTCATATTGTTAAAAATTAGGAGGATAGCAATATGACTTGAATAGCAATGTTTATAGCAATACGCAAACAGAATAGGTCTGATTATGTTTGTAAAAATGACAGATCATATTGCTCAAAATCGATGATCAGAATAGCAATATTTCGGATCTTGCTGTGGTAGCAATATCTTTTTCTTAGCAATATTGCTATGAGCGAACAGAATAGGTCTGATTTTCGGTTCAATTGGACAGATGCATGACAGATGAGATCGATTTCGAGTGCTCCGAGCGGGTCAATGGAAATCGCCATTAGTGTTCTGTGGAGCGAGTAGTTGAAGTTGAAGATTTGCTCGAGAATTGACTCAAAACGAACTATACGTTCCATTGCACTCGTTTATGAGCGTATTCGCTCAACGAACGATCGATCCATAGAATTATTCAATTATTTAAATATGAATTGGGCAAGAAGGAGGAATATAAAAATTCTTTTAATTGTTATGCTACAGCTTTTATAATGTGGAATAATAAAACATTGGGAAACAATTCCCAATGAAGGATGGAAATACATTGCTTATCCAACATATTGAATATTCAGCATTGAATTAAGGCATACCAAAAAGGATGTTAAAGTAGGTACAAAACCTGCAGGTTGAATTTAATGCCTTTTACTACCTCAAGTATTATTTGAGTTGGCCAGAGCTTGAAATGGAGTTTTAATAAGGAAACATTATTATGTAATAAAGTCGCAGGACCGCGTTCGTTAAACAAAATCATCCAGATATTGCTGGTAAATTTCCTTATGAAATATTATGTATGTGCAGAACGAGAACATATATTCGATTAAAGCGTTTAACATGAAATAATTCAGACAGAAGTAATTTCAGAAAATATGTAGGTACCTATTAATGAAGTGTGTCCTTATATTATTATGTTATATTTAACCGATATTAGCTGTTTGTTATAATTAATTTGAAATAAATTTTAATGAAAAATAAAGATGTATTGACTTATATAGTATTTTATGTATATTATTTCTTTATCAAAATGTTTCTATTATGGAACCATATAACGATCTTGTTACTATTATTTGATGAATTTGTTTCTGAGAAAATATTTCTTTTTTCAATTATTTACTTGTTGTATTCAATGAGTAAGGGCAGATATATTCACTGTAAACTTTCAAGTAGCCTTACCGAAAGGAAAGTATTCTATAATTGTTTATTCATCTCTGTTATACGAAGTGATCTGCAAATATATGGAACATCTGTGAAATATGAATAGATTTTATTACTTTAAAGGGTGTCGGTTAATTTAACGAGCACATAGTTAACAAATACTTTACGGAGAGGTTGAATAAATCGGCCCTAAAGAATGTGGGATGTCATCGTTTTGAAATCATTATACAATGGAATAAATACTAAAACAAAGTGCAGATATATTTATTTCATTACTTCATGTATTCTTAAAATAATTCATCACTATATTTCTTTCCTCTACTAATTCAGGATTCATGCCATTCTTGCCATAGCTCCTCCCACGTTGTTTTCATTGCCAATAGCATTTATTCCATAATCTAGAAGATCATCACCTATGTCTGGGTCAGGCATAAAATGTTCGATACATATGTTGTGAAGCATAACGCATGCACTTATTAATTTTACTGCCTTTTCTGGTGTGTAATGTAACACCCTATGTTCCAATAAGCACCTGAAGGGCATCTCAGTAGACCATTACACCTATCAATCAAAGGAGTGTGCTTTAGGTGTTGATTGAATTCGAATTGATGTGTACCTGGTTCTGGTTTACCATCAGAATGAAAATCCAGGTTCTCAGTGGATATCCAGAGTCACCTGAAATACAATTCTGAATAAAGTAAACAAAAAAAACACTTTGCACTGAAGATTTTCATAAATGGAGGGTTTATATCAGGTGGAACAGATACTTTCCACTCGATGCTGTTTAGCAAAACACGTGTTGTGGTTCTATAGACCCTCCTTTCCTGAAATTCTTCAGTGCAAGTGTTTTTTCTTTACTCTAGTAATGGACTTTCATTGATTATAAGCTGCTTCTTTAATATATAATTTATATATACAGTTTACCCAGTAAGTAGAAAGATCTTCTTGTTCTCAAATAAAGATTACAAAGGGCATCTTGGCATCTAGATTGATTCCAAATGAATGAATCATGAGTTGCTCCTGGAAAACATGCATTCACGTCCATTATCCTGAAATTACTGCTGCATATCCTAAAAAAGTAAATACATATATATATATAAAATGAACAATTTCACATAGGATAGAAATTATTACCATCAGTTGTACACTCAATGAGTGGTATTTTTTTCTGTTAACATACAGATATTCTCCACTATCTCCAGAAGGGGGTAAAATGCCTACATTACGACAATCGATTACAGCAGGAAACCCAAATTTCCGAGTGAAACTGTAAAATATAAAAATGATCTTATGATGAAGAAGTTGAGCCTATGAAAATAGTATAGTGCCATTATACGAGACTTTCAATTAAAAATTTCAGTAAAAGTTCACTTCGCCTATCCGTTTGTCTTGGAAAGGGATGTAGTGAATGACTTATATTTAGAGGTACTCAAAGGACTTATCAAATGATTCAGTTCCTATGTTAATGATAAAAAATAATATAAACACCTAATATCACTTCTGAGAAAAACAGTCTCACCTTTGTTTCCTTATATCCACATCATGAAGTCTTCTAGGAGGAATGATAAAAGGATTCATCTTTTCTATCAAATCACGAACCAATTCATTGTTTAAACGAAATAAACGCATAAACATATCATCTGATAAATGGGTTTGACTAAATTGCTCATTACAATGCCTCTCGCTACGTTCTTGTACTAACATTTTCAGCCACAATATTAATTATATTATTCATATTATCCCAAAAAAGAACCTCCTAAGTTCATTTTAAACAATTCATATCTTAAATTCTGCTTAAATCTGAATGATATGTTGTCTATGATCTGAATGGAATAACATTTGACAGTTGAGCAGCGATGTTTTCTAACGGAACGAGTAGCTCATGTATTCGCTCATTATTCGTTCCCCGAGAATAGCAATTTCCAGAAATCTACGCTCATGACGTGACGAACGTATACGTTCGACGAACGAATGGTCTCGAGAATCGACCCCCTTGTCACATACTCCGCCATATTGGTGTGTCCCAATTTTCTATAGGAATCCGGAATTCCAACCATAGAAAACTCACAATTTCATGTTTATAACAAAGGATTTGCCCATACCAATATGGCCGATTTTATGTGACACTTTCGTTACAAGGGAAATATAGCACATGCTCCCAGGGGGGTGAAGCGACAGTGGGAAAAGCGGCAACAAACAAGACATACGTTTCCACTTATTTTGACATTTATTTTGAAGTATGTCGTATGTCGTAGATAGGTTCAAATGGATGAATGACATGACAATAGACCACATTAGTTAGGTTAGGCGGGAAATTTGAATTACGATCCATCCGTGGATCCACGCACTGAATTCCCCATGCATTTCTTATGGACCTGAAATTTACGCGAATTTCTCGCCTGTCTTTAGATACTTTGGCTAATTTCTTAAGGTTTATTTTGGTTGAAATAGATTCTGTGAACCTTTCTCAGCCATCTAGAATCAAGTTTTCATAACAAAATTGTATATTTCCGAAATAATTAATAAATATAAAAGTGTTCACCAAATCCGATTGACGTATGTCTTAGCTCACTCGAAATCAGTCAAAAATAATAACATAACCCTAAATCGGCCTTGTAATGACGCACAACAGAAGTCATCTACGACATACGGAAATCTTTCGAACTAGAATGGTTTCAATTTTGATTTAAGAATAAATAGAAGTAGATTTTAATGTGGAAATAACATGAAAACATGCACCAATGATGAAGGTACCCAATAATTGATGTCTCTGTACTAACATTCTCTTTTAAATAGGGTGGTTTCATCTCAAAGTTGAAATTCCTTGTTAAAAAATTTGAATATGGATCTCCCGCCAAGCGAATGATTCTAACCTAACTAATGTGGTCTATTGACCATGAAAAATTTCTTAAAATGCCTCAAATTGTCCTGATATTTTAACTTAAAATGTAACAATTGTCATATTTTTCCCGATTTTTCCGCAATGTCCGTAAATACTTAAATACTCAAAATGCTCGACCTTGGGAGAAACAAAAGTGGCAAAGCTGTTTGTTGACAAGATCATGGACAAGATGTACGTGAGATTTTCTAGTTTGTGCGTTTGTTTTTGTTGCAAATGGCAATAATTTTCGTTTTAGCAGAACACGAATGTATTGTTATACTAAGAATAAATATATCGCCCATGTGAAGATAAGTTTCAGTTTCAGCTGCTCATTGTTCCGTGAAGATGGTAAGTATTCTTGTTAATATCTTTCTTGCAAAAATTCATAGATCAGCAATTGAGCTCCTGTTTGCAAAAAATCTTCCACAAAGACCTCTCCATCCAGAAAACTTGGAATGATATTCGTAAAATATTTCCTAGCCAACATATTACTATTTTCGCTTATGTGTTGATCATTTTTCAGTATCGGATTTCAAATATAACGCTCTCTGTCTATAGGATCATCTGAACAAAAAGGCAGTGCCTCAATCATCTCAAGTGATTCATTCATACAATGAGCATGACTATGTCAGGAAATTCCAGCTTTAAAATCAACCATCACCATCTAATAATTCTCAGATGATGAACTCACACAATGACGATGTCTGGCGATTCCAGCCTAAAATTCACTGTGATATTATGATATTAATTATAGCACACAACAGTCGAATTTAAGCAAGTAATTGGAACAGAGCGTGTAGGACCAATCCCTTGCTATTATAACCGATCGGTTATGTTTAGGAAGAAATATGTCTTAACCGCTCTGCTCCAGTTACTCGCTTAAATTCGACTATTGTAAATAACGTGAATAGTTTACTGAGGAGCATTTTTTTAGGAACGATAAGGGATATACCAGGATTATACATTAACTTAATTCTGATAGAACCAACCTATTAAGATCTTCCTGACCAAATTGATCAGAAATATTTATATTTCAAAACTCATCTTCTATTACTTGATATGTAAAAATGATACTTGTTTCTTTTTTCAGTAAAGTGTGATATTGACGGTCATATCCTGCATTGATGGATTCTACCTGATTTTGACTGTCTATTGTGACCGTGGATGCCTCTTCCCCTCCTTAGATGAATCAGTGTTATTGTGATTTAGTGAAGTGACAATTCTGATCATAATGATATTTGAAAGACCGTTGTGAATGAGTGTTGACACACAAATATTTTTTTATCTTTAATTCATAAACATCAAACTGTAATAGACATTTGATTCAGATAATTGTTGGGGAATTTGGTAGTTATATCTCCAAGAACTTGAAATAACGTAAATCAAATTCCAATTTGTATTCTAATTTTGGAATAATCTAAGACTTGTGGTTGGTCAAAAATTTTGTTTGTTTCATTGCATTGTGTCATGGATTTTAGTTTCTCTATAAGCAAATTGTACTTACAGTAGAAACCAGTTATAACGACTAAAGGGTAAGGTCCTGGTGAGATCCCTACACCTACATAGTACATTGCTTATAACGACTATCGGATATAGCGTCCTAAACATGCAGTACTTTCGATGTCGCTATAACTGATTTCTACTGAATTTGTTCTAGAAAACTGCTACCTAAATTATATTCACATTCGCATTTATGTACTTGTTTTATTCTTTAATGGAATATTTAATACATATGCAATTGTAAAAATTATTTTAATAAAGAAATTATTGTTTATAAAGCTTTGTTTCATTTTGAAGATTATTTCTTTTCGAACACAGAATAATATAAATTCCGAAAATTCAAAAATCGAACCACAGAGCACCATTCTAATTCTTTTGTAAAATGAAATGACATATACTTCAACAAGCGGACACCCCCTAGTACTATAATGGAATAACCACAGTATATTCTGTGGTAGTGACATTTATACAATAGATTAGAGAGAGACAAAATAAGTGGAAGTTATTCCCACAGAATATACCCTAGGTACCCTAAGGTATATTCTGTGGTCACTACTGTTGCGCACAGTTTACAAGGCAGGTAGCACTTGTTATCATAGACAAAGTAACTTACAGAGATATTTTGTCTATGCTTGTTATATTATATGTTCTGTGGTTTCTGTTTTCAGTACATTCGAGAAACGAATTTTGAGGTTGTGTTGTGGTCATTAGTGTACTTAAAATTAATAATATGACTTCCAAAATGTCGAAAAATACAAGAAAACGCAAACATCAAGATCCAATTGAGTGTGAAATTGATGAGCCCAAACAAAAACATCGACCATATGATGAAGTAGCTCAAGCCGAAGATGAACAACTCGATAAAATTCTATTTGGGGGCTCTTCAACTTTCCTTAAAAGTTTGGAGGAGGCTGAAAACGAGGAAATGAAAGCACAACCAGATTCCGGACTAGGTGAAACGGATAGTGATCACGAGATGGAACATGCACCTGCATGGAGTGATGATGATGATAAAGTAGATGTCGGGCAAGCATTAGATTCTCAAGGGAGAAGGTTACCAGAAGGTGGGGTTAATGATAGATCTAATAAATACAAAAATTTACTGCAACACAAATTCGAATCAATCAATGGAGTCCCAAGATGGGCAAGGTTAGACAGACCTGAAGAAGATTCAGATGAAGATGATGAAATTTTGCAAACTTGTGGTTTCACTAAAAAACAGCAATCAATTTATTTACCTCGCTCTGTTCTGGAATATAAAAAGATGAGAGATTTAAATTGTGAAACATATAATGAAGGTCCTTATATAAATGTTATTGAATTTTTACAAGAAAGCACTGTAGCGCTAGTTGCAGGTCAGTGTGGAAACGCTACTCTTTATGCAGTTAATGGCAAAAAGAACACAAAGTTGCACAGTATAAATTTACAAAATTTTCCGATTTTATCTGCTAAAGTTGTGGAAAATAATCATGAAGTATTTTTTGGATCTCGTCATCCATTTATCCATTGTTTTGATCTCATATCTTCTAAATCTACAAGGGTCAGCCTTCCCCCAGGTCTAACAACATGTAAAAAATTCAATGTGTCATCAGATCAAAGTCTATTTGCCATAGTAGGAAAATGGGGAGAAATTCATCTGCTATCTACAAGAACTAAAGAGAGGATTGGAGTGTTAAAACAGAATAGTGATGTTACTGCACTTTCTTTTGGTTTTGGGAACGACTTATTATATGCACATAGTAACACTGGAGAAATAACGATATTTGATGTGGGCATGAGAATGGTAAAACATAAATTCATTGACGAAGGATGTTTACAGGGAACAACTTTGGCTATTTCACCTTCAAATAGATTTTTAGCTGCAGGCTCAGCACAGGGTGTGGTCAACGTCTATGATACCAATTGTATATACCAAAATGAAAACCCCAAACCTGAAAAAGCATTGATGAACTTGACGACAAAAATTTCAGCATTAGCATTCAATTCTACCTCAGAAATGTTGGGATATGCTTCAGCTGATATTCCAAATTCGGTTAAGTTATATCATCTTGCATCGCATAACACATTCAAGAATTTCCCTTCATTCCAAACCAAACTTGGAAATGTAAATGTTCTCAATTTCTCCCCTAACAGTGGATATATTGCATTTGGAAACAATAAATCTACAGTTTCATTGTTTAGACTTAACCATTATAAAAATTACTAAAGATATACAATATATTCCTTGTTTTGTTTAAATTGATTGTTTCAATTCAACCTGGCACTCTTTAATAGTTTGTCTACAAGTATAACAAAATATTCCACACCTTATCTTCAGGACCCTCATTCGTTAAAATTTATATTTAAATCTGTAATAGTAATAACAAACATAATTTTGAATGGACAAAGAGGGATTATTTTTGCCTAGCAAATGTAAAGAATGCTGCAATGCATACTAGGGTGCTATTTTGCCCAAAAGTCTGTAATTTTTGCGCGTATTTTCTGGAGAACATCGCGTTATCATTTTGCACAAATGTCTAATTTTCGAATTTTTTGATGAAAACTGTCTCAAAGGATTGGATTTGACTCCCTGATGAAGAATTCAAGGTCCAATTTGTGTCCGGTCGTTGCCACGATAACTTGAGAAAAGAAAGAGATAGCACCTTGAAATTTTCAGGTTAGATGGCGCGTCCCAATACGACGGATAAGTTCGTTAATTGGCATAACCCAACCGACCCAACGGTTTCCGAGTAATAATTTTGTTTTCACCAATACAAATCGAATTGAAACTTGGTGAGTAGTAGTAGAATACATACTTAAAGACTTTTGTGAGAATCGTATCACTAGAAAATTTAAAAAAAATTATCAAAAAATATTATTCATCTCACGATAACTTGAGAATGGAAAGAGATAGCGACTTACAATTTCCAGGGTAGGTTGCAACATTTAAGTTCGTTAATAAGCATTAATCGGCCAAACAGTTCTGGGGTTATAACTGCCTGAATTTTTTTTTATTTACTCCTATACTCAAAAGATATGGAAGATAGAACCAATTTAATTCAATCATAGTAATTAGTTGTTGAATGCCGATTGCCGACCCGCAAATTTTTACAAAATTTCCTGATGATCGTATCACTAGAAAATTTCTAAAAAATCTTTGAAAGAAATTTTTTCTCGTAAACTATATATCCGTCTGATGATATCACGTAAATTATGCGGAAGGCTTCAAAGCCTAACTTTACAGCCAAGTTCCAAATTTGAACCCGATCGGATTAATATTGTTGAACGGAGTTGGCAAATTTTCAAAGCATTGGAAAAATTTCGAAGCAGTAAACTTTAACCCACTAACGGGGGTGAGCACAACACCTTGATTTTGAATAGGGATGAGGGGTGTTGCGATATCCAATTTTGAAGATCGTATCGAGTACTATCTTACCCTAAAAATGTCGCTTCAAAAGATCCATCTATAATGAAAAGAGTGGAAGAAGCAATGTGGAATTTATCCCGAGCATATTAGGGATATTCTTTCGAACTGATGTTAGTTACATAAAATCACTTCGTTCAGTACTGATTCAACTGATCTTAGTTACATAAATCACTTTGTTCAGTACGAAAGAACATGCATATGCATATTATTCGTATCCGACACATTTCAAAGGTATAGAGCGGAAAAGTTGTTCCCACTCAAATCAGAAATTGACGGGTCCGAGCGATTTTCCACATTTTCATTTTAAAGCCGGAAAATCGAGGTGTTAAGTTTTCGTTGGACCATACTGTATATTATTAGTTGACTTTTAAATATTCAATTTATCATTAATGGAATATACAGGGTGAGTCTTTGACCACTGCATTAATTTTAACCAAAGATTCCTCTCATCAAATGAAACACTTTTTTCATTTAACATTTTTCCAAATTCAGCTCAGGTAAAAAGATACAGGCTGATGAAATTTTGAAAAAAAAACAGTTTTTATTTTGTAGCTTTGACATCCTTTTTTCGAATAAAATGAATGTTGGCGTGAAGTTTCTTATAACTATGATACATATTTTCCAAATATTAGTTATTTTCTACTTCTACTGGTTTTCTAGTTATGGACTCGTGGATTCATAAAACTAAACGAAATTAGCATAAAGAAAGCATATAAAGTTTTTCTTGAGTCATTTCAAGAATATTCCATCGTTTTAGAACATTATATTATTCTTCATCATTTCTCCTTAAACGCACCGTTTTCGAGATATTCTTCATTGAATGTTTTAAAATGGAAAACTCCAGAAATTTCACTACTTTTATGGATCCGTCCCTGAGCGTTGGAATCGCGAATCAAGCTATAAACCACGTTACCATGCCTTATTCTCGTCCGCCAACAATGTCATAGATAATTTATATGCGGGAGTGTATTAGCACATTGTGAAATCTTTAAACGCTTGTAACTTTTTACCTGAGCCGAATCTGGAAAAATGGTAAATGAAAAAAGTGTTTCATTTGATGAGAGAAATCTTTGGTTAAAATTAATGTATAATTTATCAATTATAATTAAATTAATAATATGATAAAATTATTTATCATGATGGAATCTTTATATTCAGGAATATTAAATTTATAGCAACTCTTCAACTATACACGTCAGTATACAGCGGTCAGCATTTCGCTTTTGGCTGGAAATTCAAATTTATTTATTTATTGGTCTCGCGCAGACCTTTTATGGAATAAAACGAAGTATGAGATCGACTTACTCTCCCAATATTATGTGTAAGTGAACGTTTTATTATCAAATTTTCATTTTCTAGTAATTATCTTTTTGGACTTCTGGATTCTGCTTGTAGGCCCACGATATACAGTGCGCGTCAAAATTATGGAACAATTTCATTTTTTCAGAAGAAAAATATTTGGCAACAAAATCCTGTAACAGGTCAATTTTTGTTTCACTTTTACCAAATTTTTATGTATTTTTGAAGGATTTTTGCTGCACCCTGTGCCTTAGGGTTGCCAACTCCGAGCTATTTTTTTTATTTATATCTTCGAATGATTTAAAATTGCAAAATACATTTGCCGTCCTTTGACACCTTTCAAAAGGACAAAGGACATATTTTTAAAATAAAGGACGGTTGGCAACCCTATACCTGTGCCATTCCCATCAACCCTCTAAATTGTTTGATTAGGGAAAGTGCAGGGTCATGTGGTACTTGTTTGGCAAGGTGTTTGTATCTTCTTTACAGACGTGCAGAAATTTTCAAGAAAAAAGTTTTCTTTTTTGAAAAATAGTTGATAGTTCAAAGAGGTTTTCAGTATGTGCACTTTATCATGGCTCATTTACTTTGAGACGATGGTACCTGATGAAATTTGTCACCGAATGAAAGTCGACCATAACAGTTTTTTTCATGCACAACTTTCAACCCCTACGAACCCTTTAATGGAAAAAAAATGGGGGGGGGGCGTGAGGGGGTTGAAAGTTGTGCATGAACAAAACTGTAATGGTCGACTTTCATACGGTGACAAATTTCATCAGGTACCATCGTCTCAAAGTAAAGGAGCCATGACAAAGTGCACATACTGAAATCCTCGACTCTGAACTATTTTTCAAAAAAGAAAAAATTTTTCTTGAAAATTTCTGCACGCCTGTGTAAAGAAGATACAAAGACCTTGCCAAAAAAGTACCACACATGACCCACTTTCCCTATTCAAAAAATTTAGAGGGTTGATGGGGATGGCACAGGGTGCAACAAAAATCCTTCAAACATACATAAAAATTTGGTAAAAGTGAAACAAAAATTGACCTGTTTCAGGATTTTGTTGCCAAATATTTTTCTTCTGAGAAAATGAATTTGTTCCATAATTAATAAAACTTCAAACACTCAAAAATTATTTTTGGCGCTCTAGTTCCTCGGAACTGAGTGCTTATCAATTTACCAAAATGTCTGTAATTTTCGAATTTTTCGATGAAAATGGTCTTAAACGATTTGGTTCGACTCACTGATCAAGAATCCGTGGTCGAAATTCATTCTGTCCGGCCGGTCCGGCCGTCCGGCCGGTCCGGCCGGCCGGCCATAGGCACGATAACTCTCGAACGGAATGAGCTAGAGAGTTGAAATTTTCAGAGTAGGTTTGGGGGATAAATATCTCGGATAAGTTCGTAATTGGGCAAAATCGGACAGATGGTTTCGGAGTAACAAAAAAAAAATTTTTTTTTTACGAAACAAATTCCAAATTAAATTTTTTTTAATAAGAAGTGTTATCATAAGAATCCATTCATATCATTTTTAACTCTAACAAGCTAATACTTTCGGAGACATGATTCTTCAAAATATCAATGTAAATCGAATTTCACACACTGATATAATTATTCTATGTATGAATTGTCATAATGTCAACTTGACAGAAGGGAATATTGTAACTTCAAAAATATTGGGGTTGAAATACTCGTATTTTAGCGATGCAACGGGGACCTCACCCGAAAATGTTTGAAAATATTACGTAAATATTGAAAGCATAATTCTGTAGTTCGAGAGAGGAGAAAATTTGGTGAACGTAGATCAGGAAATTTTTGATCGATTACAAGGTACATATTTATTTATTACTCATCTTCTTTCATATTATTACTCATCTTCTTTCATACATGTTTTATGGAATACCTACTATTTGTAGGTACTTTAAACCTGTTTTGGGCAATTGTCATACGAAACTTGTTTTTTTGGCGCTCTAGTTCCTCGGAACAGAGTGCTTATCAATTTGCCCAAGTGTCTGTAATTTTGGAATTTTTGGCTGAAAATGGTCTCAAACGATTTGGTTCGACTCGCTGATCAAGAATCCGAGTGCGAAATCGATTCTGTCCGACCGGCCGTAGGCACGATAACTCTCGAACGAAAGGAGTTAGCGGATTGAAAATTGCAAGGTGGTTTTGGAGCGTAAATATCTCGGACAAGTTCGTTCGATCTATCTGAAATTTAGCATCAAATTGTAGAATCATGACCTTTATACGCATGTGAAGTTTTGTATTGACCAGATTACCGCAAAGTGTAAAAAAAAATTTTGAAAATTTAAAAAAAGTTTTTCCACAATAACTCTCGAACGGAATGAGCTAGGTAGTTGAAATTTTCAGAGTAGGTTAGGGAGATGAATATCTCGGTTAAGTTCGTTATCGGGCAAAATGGGCCAGATTTTATTCGATTTCTTCCATGGTGCAGTTCTCATTCTCATGATTGCTCATTTAATCTTGATAAATAAACTATTATTTGAATTGAATTTCCTTTATGATGCAGCTCTATCATATGTATACATTGATATAATTCCCAACTACGAGAAACCAATACTTTCGGAGATATAATTTGTCTGTTTGAACTAGAGCGGCAGAAAGCTCCTGTGCACAGGGCTTGAACCCATTTTTAAGTTTTATTTTTGGCGCTCTAGTTCCTCGGAACTGAGTGCTTATCAATTTGCCTAAATGTCTGTAATTTTCGAATTTTTCGATGAAAATGGTCTTAAACGATTTGGTTCGACTCACTGATCAAGAATCCGTGGTTGAAAATCATTCTGTCCGGCCGGCCGGCCGTAGGCACGATAACTC
This sequence comes from Halyzia sedecimguttata, assembly GCA_937662695.2. Classification (NCBI taxonomy): domain Eukaryota; kingdom Metazoa; phylum Arthropoda; class Insecta; order Coleoptera; family Coccinellidae; genus Halyzia; species Halyzia sedecimguttata. Next base: position 65,068,394 of record OW569413.2, on the reverse strand, counting down.
TCGAACGGAATGAGCTAGACAGTTGAAATTTTCAGAGTAGGTTTGGGAGATAAATATCTCGGCTAAGTTCGTTATTGGGCAAAATCAGACAGATGGTTTCGGAGTAACAAAAAAAAAATTTTTTTTTACAAAACAAATTCAAAATTAAATTTTTTTCAATAAGCAGTTTTACCATAAGAATCCAATGATATCATTTTTAACTTCTTCCATGGTGCATTTCTCATTCTCATGATTGCTCATTTAATCTTGATAAATAAACTATCATTTGAATTGAACTTCCTTTATGATGCAGTTCTATCATATGAATACATTGATATAATTCCCAACTCTGAGAAACCAATACTTTCGGAGATATAATTTGTCTGTTTGAACTAGAGCGCCAGAAAGCTTCTGTCCACAGGGCTTGAACCCATTTTTTTTGTGTACAATTCATAACACAAAACTATAGGTAAAACTTTCGCACATGGCCAGTAACCGATGTGCGAAAGTGCAGCCCAAAACTATTTCACCCAAATCCACATGTGAGCCGAGGGAGCATGTGCTATATTTCCCTTGTAACGAAAGTGTCACATAAAATCGGCCATATTGGTATGGGCAAATCCTTTGTTATATACATGAAATTGTGAGTTTTCTATGGTTGGAATTCCGAATTCCTATAGAAAATTGGGACACACCAATATGGTGGTTTACGTGACAAATTTCTATATTTATGACCCCTCCACTTCCTTCTACCTCCATGGTTCTAACCACAGATTAATCTGTGGTTCTAACGGTATAAAACAGCAGAAGCCTGTTACGCTCTATTCGTAGTTATGCAGCCCGTGATGCATTGATCGTGAATTGATGGTAGCGTTATAGTTTAAAATCGTTGTTATTGATTTTGAGCCTAAATTGGCGATTCAAGTCGATCTCCGAGCCACCTGGTGGCGAATTTTGAAGCGTCGTGTATGGGTAATGGAGTTTGTTTTGCTTTGAGATGGTATCATAGATTAGAGTTGTGTAGATTGGCAACTCCAGTGCTATCAGCGGGAACAATGTTTTGGCGACATCTAACAGCTTGGAAGGAAGTAATACATGTGTTTAAATATATTGTCAATAGATGTCGCTAGAGAAAAAAAACAAAAGTAGAAGAATCTTTGTGAAATGGAGTATATGTCTATGCGAATTGTAAACGTTAACTAAAACATTGAATTTCAATTTAAAATTATATTTCCTTGTTGATGAAGTTAGAAGCAGTGTGAGTTAAGGTGAGTGAAATTTTCTTGACTCTACAGAGATTGGTTCAACAGGTATGTTACTTTTCATTTATCTATTTTCATAAATAATAATAATAAAGTCCTTCAGCATTGTACATTTCACACAACTTACAAAAAAAGAAAGTTTATAATGTTAGATATTATATTTGTATTATTTTAATGCAGTCCCATTAGGTTATCATTAAATAAATTATATTTTCAATTTTGTTCAAGCATGGAATGATTGCATTTCAATAATTGGTCTTTATTATTGATGGTATTCAATTAAAACAAAACATATCAAAATTGTTTAGTATCTACTCCTCAAATATCTAATGATGCAACATAATAAACAAGATATCACAAGATTTACTAATAGCCAATCACTGATTTATTGATTTAATTAAATCAATAAACATTTTTAGGAAATTACTGGGACAGAAGATTCAAACGAAAAATATTCACCTGTGCCTAAAGACCTTCAAACTAGGCAAATACCACTGGAGAGAAAGATACTTAAATATATTTCTGGATTTTGCTGAGGAAAAATAAAAAAAATAACATATAGCAAATTGCTACTGCACAAAAATATTTCTCCTCAGGGAAAGTGCTTCAGACTATGCAGATGATGAGCACATCAAAGAAAAAGAATACAATAAATTCAAAAACAGATTGTATTATGTGAACAATGAATTTTTAAACAAAATGTCTAGGGCCTATATATGCCATCATAAAGTATGTTCTAAGTGTGGATCTACATAAAAAAAATGTTCTCAAGCATTTATTGAATTTATTGCGAACAAACTTTCACTTAACAAGCTGTGAACATAATTATTTAATATCTACAACAATATTTAAATATTTCATCAATATAAAAATATCTTGTAATGTAATGAAAGGACGTTGTAAAAATATTCATAAGAATTGTTCTAAATATTTTAGGTCTGCTAAAAAAATTGATGAAAAATATTGCAAATATAAGAGGTAATTAAAGCAAACATGATTTCTTATTTTCCATTTTCCCATAGCATCAATAACTGAAATAGGTTTTTGACTTTGAAATGTATGTAAATGGAAGAATATTACTTTGGTTTATTATTCATCATTAAAATAAATAACCAATACTTTGGTATTTAATTTATGATACTAAATAATTACTAAGTGATGTTCTCACATTTACATGAACGTTTCAAGTTCCCGCAATACGTTGAGATTCGTCACAATAAGCGACGATCCTAAATCTACCCGAGCTTCCTTCCAGGCCGGCAGAGGTCGCGGAAACGCTGTTCCAAAAAATCTTGCGAGTTTCCAATCTACACAACTCTAATCTATGGATGGTATATTTCTTACCGCATTAACTGTTGTTTGTGAGGATTGAATGCTTAAAATTTATTTTTCTGCATTTCTTTTATATATTAGACTATTGAGGTTAATGATAAATTACTTCAAATGTCCAAATCAAAAGTGTTTTGTTGTGTTTATGGATGTAATAGTTTGGCCAACAGGGATAAAGTGTTCTGACATGGAATCTGGTTCCCAAAGTAGAGGAAATAATGATAATTATGTTGTGCTGTGGTGAACTTATCAAACCCTATTTTTTTCCGAACGTAGTTTTTTATTTTTGAGGCCTAATGTACTTTTCTTTCTATTTATTATTTTGTATTGCTCCATAATACGTCAATATTGCCCAAATGTATTTATTGCTCATTTGGTATAAATTTCACATTATATTATCTGAATCCCATTGTGTAGTGCTTTGAAAAACCTCACCCTTACCACCTTGTACCTACATAATTTTATCAAGGTATTATTTAAGACCTTCAGGATAAGTTAATGAAAGTTTCATGGAACGTCACACATATTTAATTTATATATTATATATTTTTATTTATATATACATAAATAAAGAAACGAAACAGAGTATAAGACATTCAATGTCAAAGTACTTATGAGCCAATCAGAGGAAAACTGGTATAACTCACAAATTTCGAATTGTTGAGTTGATACTCATATTTTGGTACCTAAGATTGTATTTCATTCCCTGAATGAATGGTATAAGTCGAAACAATTTTGTGACCGAGTTAGAGCCTGTTGATGTTTTACCTCTCAACGAAATGCCTTGATTTTTTGAATCCATTGTAAGGTAAAACCTTAAATTCCCAACAAATCACAAATGGAGTTATACCACTTTTCCTCTGAGCCGCTCTTATATCTCCAGTGATGTAAGTATGTGAGTAAGTACCTATGTAAACACTCGCATGTTGTATCATTAGATACAATCCTATTTGACTGTATTCATTCAAATTGATATTATATATTCTTTTGAATCAAGATCAATTCGTTTAACAATAAAGCATATGTATGACAGTAAAAGAAGTGTTCTCAGGGGGGGAACGGATTTATATTTGGTGCTCGTCTCATTTTTTTTTATTTTTCCACAAGCGCTTGAGGTCAGTCCTGAAACAAAAGGAAAAGCAAAATATCTAAAAATTATATTGTGTATATATTATTCTCAAATTGCAAGTCCTGATTCAGACATAAAATGCATCGAATTTATACAACCTGGTGCAATATAAAAAAAGAGCTGAGATGTGTTTACATCTTCTTGCTAAACCAGCCTTGCACCAAGAGTTGAATGCAGATATTATGGCTGCTCCTTCATCTATGAAAATTTTTCCTCTAATTTCATGTGGATGTGCTGAGAGGGCCGATGTTTGTAAACACAAACCAAAAACTTCTAAAACTCTGCAAATGTTTTTGGTATACCATGTTTTTTCCCAAATTTCCACATAGTATTAAGTGGCCAGCATTTAAAACTGCTTCTCCTAAAATGTTTGGTCCATGAAAATATTCAATAATTTTTATGAACTCACCTTCCAATATATTTCTACTATTGGGAATGGAATCTAAATCTCTAAAATATTCGCTCAGACTGAGGAAAACACTATTTTCATCTTTGCCCATCATTTTTCCCTAAATAAAATGTGAAAACTAAACAAATATCCTTGTATTTACACTTATTATACCCACACAGGAAGCTTCCTGAAACTTAATGTTTATAGAGGGCGCAACCTACCCTTGAATCGCGAATTAGAAATATTTTGTCTTGGGAATCCGTTATGACTTTTCACATTTAATATATTATAGAAATTATTTCTGTTAAATCTGGCAACGTCTTCCCTATCGGCAACTTTGCAAACCTCTAGATCTCGGGGGTTCGGCTGGTGCCGGTAGATTGAGAGGGGAGAAAAGAGTGGGGGTAATGGATTAAAATAGGCGGAATCGGACAGAGAAGGGTAGTCTCGGCAGTTCTCGAGTGGCTCTCAGGGAGTTCTTAGGTAGTTCGGGTAGTTCTTTCGAATCTCTGCGACGTGTGACCAAAACGAGTAAGTACCATTGTGAAATAGATTGTGTTGTGAATAAAATTCTAGACTGTGTTTGTGTGTGGTTCTCTTATTTCGCTAACACGTTTAAATTTACCTCCGAAAACGAAAATTTCGATAAGTCCTTAATTCTAAATTCAACATTTTCCGTATAATTTTGTTCAATACCGTGAATTTATCGTTTCAATTCTGCGTGACCAGAATTTTCAGTGGTCATACGATTGATGGGTATAGCAAGCTCTCGGGGATTTATTCGTTCATTTGCGTTCGAACCTTGGTTCTGGAGCCATTCACTTCTTGGAACGCTTCTCATGAGATCCCTTTGTTATGTATCAATAGTAGAGATGAAAGAAATGGTGGTCTGAACATTTTGTGTGATTATTTGTAAATATATACGTCCAAGCTGACGGTCAGTAATATTTAAATCTATTTTTGTGGTGTTGAAATCGGTTTTGGTAAATTACGTATGTGATGATTTCAGATTGAAATTAGTTCATATAGTTTTGCACGCCATTTTTGTTCGAATATAATGTGGAGTACTTTTTTATTTGAATTCCTACAAATTTTTCAAGTACATATATGTGAATTTAGTATTTATGTTGTTCTGAATGAATCAGGGGAGAGTTTCTTCAATTTTCGAGATATTGGATGCCTCGTGTTTTTTTAGGCTTTATAGAATTCCGATGAATAAAGTTTGTGTACTGTTAATTTATATCCCCAGATTCGTACAGAGAAAAAATGTATTTTGCAAAGTAGTATGTATAACAGTGGTTTCATTTTTTTAGTTTTTGACCGGGACCTAATTTTTGTCTGGGGCGAGAAAACTCGCTGTTTTTTTTTTAGGCTGCATGCATAATGCGTAACAGATGTTAAGTTGAAGCTATTGTTGGATTGAGGTGAAAATCAACCTTACTAAACCCTTTGAAGATCTTGACGTTTGATGTTGAACTGGGACTGATCCCTACATTACCTACATCGTGTCTAGAGAGATTGTGATGGCGTATTCCATTGGCAGCACCAGTGCTGCACTGAGCACGCACTGAGTGCAAAAAATGTTGCACTGGACGTCAAAATGTGTCAAAATGCTTGACGAAATTCCCCAATGGAATACGATTCATGCACGGAATACGATTCAGTGCGCACGAGTTCTACCAATGGAATACGCCATGAGTTCCAGTTAGAAGAACCCATTAACATCGCCTAGTACAATCATGATCATCCATCAGGAAGAAATGCCTTAAATTTTCCCTGGAAAATCTAAGCTAAGTGTTTTCTTTGTGATCAAAGGAATTTATTATTATTAAACCTATAAAAAACCAGTTGTATCAATTATCACTCTATATACCAGGAAGCATAAGTGTATCGCTGACCTACCAGCTAGTCAGGCAGACATATAAAGAGGGTTAGCGTTACAATTTATACCCACAATGCTCTCTCTGTCTATGGGAAAGAAAGTTTCTTCTTAGCTGCTTCAGTAAAAACTCAAATATCATCGCCCAGATTTGATGAAATGAATAACATTTGAGGTAAGATATTATGGTGATAAGTTGAAAAAGAAAAATTATAATAAAATGTTGAAAAATGCAAAACTGGAGTACCTATCCAGAAGTTTATTGAATGAATTGTGAATAATATGACATCTAGAAATATTAATTCAAAGACACCGCACAGGCTCAGTATACTTGAGGGTCCCTGCTGGTTCACAGATGGCTCCGTTACCACCCATGGGGTGGGAGCGGGAGTCAGTGGTTGCAAAATTGCTGATGGTGCATCCATCAGCCTGGGTAGTTTTGCGAATGTCTTTCAAGCAGAAATTTTGGCCACTGATCATTGTGCATTGTGATCATTGTGGGTCCATTACCACCCATGGGGTGGGAGCGGGAGTCAGTGGTTGCAAAATTGCTGATGGTGCATCCATCAGCTGATGGATGCAAAAATGTCTGCTTGAAAGACAGTCGCAAAACTACCCAGGCTAGCCTGGGTAGTTTTGCGACTGTCTTTCAAGCAGAAATTTTGGCCACTGAACATTGTGCAAAGGTTATAATTAAGAAAGGATGGGTTCGCAGATCAATTAAGATCCTATCGGATAGCGGGATAGCCTAGCCACCTTGAAGGTCTTGACTTCATACAACTGCAAGTCTCTGTTGTGCAGGACTACCGGACCACACTTGCTAAACTGGGAGAGCGCTGCAAGCTGCAGCTGATCTGGATTCCAGGCCACTTGGGCCTAGAATGTAATGAAGGGACGGACTCATTGGCGGCACAAGGGGTTTCCACTGGGCTCATTGAACCGGAATCGACCTGTGACATCTCTCTCAAGGCAGCAGGGTGGGAGAACAACAGATGGTTGGACAAAAAGGTCTAGGAAATCTGGAAAAGCATACACGCTTGCGCAATCATTATTGGCCAATCAGTTGAACGAGCCAGACAATGGCAAATATTCTATAGACCACATTAGTTAGGTTAGAATCATTCGCTTGGCGGGAGATCCATATTCAAATTTTTTAACAAGGAATTTCAACTTTGAGATGAAACCACCCTATTTAAAAGAGAATGTTAGTAAAGAGACAACAAGTATTGGGTACCTTCATCATTAGTCCATGTTTTCATGTTATTTCCACATTAAAATCTACTTCTATTTATTCTTAAATCAAAATTGAAACCATTCGAGTTCGAAAGATTTCCGTATGTCGTAGATGACTTCTGTTGTGCGTCATTACACGGCCGATTTAGGGTTATGTTATTATTTTTGACTGATTTCGAGTGAGCTAAGACATACGTCAATCGAATTTGGTGAACACTTTTATATTTATTAATTATTTTGGAAATATACAATTTTGTTATGAAAACTTGATTCTATATGGTTGAGAAAGGTTCACAGAATCTATTTCAACCAAAATAAACCTTAAGAAATTAGCCAAAGTATCTAAAAACAGGCGAGAAATTCGCGTAAATTTTAGGTCCATGAGAAATGCATGGGGAATTCAGTGCTCAGATCCACGGATGGATCGTAATTCAAATTTCCCGCCTAACCTAACTAATGTGTGGTCTATAGACCACATTAGTTAGGTTAGAATCATTCGCTTGGCGGGAGATCCATATTCAAATTTTTTAACAAGGAATTTCAACTTTGAGAGGAAACCACCCTAATTAAAAGAGACTGTTAGTACAGAGACAACAAGTATTGGGTACCTTCATCATTAGTGCATGTTTTCATGTTATTTCCACATTAAAATCTACCTCTATTTATCCTTAAATACAAATTGAAACCATTCTAGTTCGAAAGATTTCCGTATGTCGTAGATGACTTTTGTTGTGCGTCATCACAAGGCCGATTTAGGGTTATGTTATTATTTTTGACTGATTTCGAGTGAGCTAAGACATACGTCAATCGAATTTAGTGAACACTTTTATATTTATTAATTATTTTGGAAATATATAATTTTGTTATGAAAACTTGATTCTAGATGGTTGAGAAAGGTTCACAGAATCTATTTCAACCAAAATAAACCTTAAGAAATTAGCCAAAGTATCTAAAAAGAGGCGAGAAATTCGCGTAAATTTTAGGTCCATACTAAATGCATGGGGAATTCAGTGCTCGGATCCACGGATGGATCGTAATTCAAATTTCCCGCCTAACCTAACTAATGTGGTCTATAGGTTAGACCTGAGAATCTTACAAGCTGTGTACACGAGTAACTGTGGACTCAGGAAACACCTAAATAAGTTGGAGCTGGCCGAGGACTCTGAGTGTAGACTATACCTGGATGACGACTAGTCTACTGAACATAACATGTGTGACTGCGCCGTTGGGGATCAGAATTGAGGAACTAGATTTGAGTCTGCAAACTGAGACTGAGGGAACTGAACAAGTTCTCGCCCACCAGACTCATCTCCCTTATCAAAAGGTCTGAGCTTGTGGGTGAAATACAGTTCGAGGAGTGCAAAATAGACCCGACCAGTCGGTCTATTGCAAACTTACTGATCTGATCTAGTTTACTTATTAATCTGAGGGCTCATTACACAACTAAAATGAAAATTAAAGTGCACATATTTAATACTCTCAAAATCGAAAATAGCTGGATAAAATAATATTAATTAGTAATTTATAATACTTCAATTTATTCACTCAACAACGTCTGATACATATATGCGACAATTTCAGATATTAGATAGTCATTAAACAGCATCTATGAATATTTTTTTCAGTTGCTTTTCAAATAAAAAATTATTCAATGCAGGGTTCCAACCATCAGCTTATCAAGTCTATTCAAAACATTCTTGAAATCAAAATTGTCATTATTACTTTTTGATAAATAACTTTTTCGGGAATGTTCTTTTTCAGGTACAACATTTTTGTTATTGGCAATCAATCTCAAATCTATATTTATTTCTTCAGTCTTTGGATTATAACCAAATAACAAAACAGGCAATGCATGTCCAAAATGGCCTACAGCTATCATATTATTTTTTGGATTAAACTGTAAAGCATGAATTGTAATCCCTTTATTTTTGTAAGGAACTAAACTTCCCACATATTTTCCAGTTTTAACTTTCCAAATATTCACACAAGAATTTTCACTCCCAGCTATAACATACTTTCCACATGGCGAAACTGAACAAGAAGTGTGAAATCTTGTATTCAATCCTCCTTGTAACCAATGCATAACAATTGAAGATTCCAAATCCATTATTCTCAAGATGTTATCTCTAGAATGGACAAGAAGTCGTTTTTCTTTAAAAATAAATTCGAGTTGATTGATTATAATCCCTTCAAGACCTAAAATATTAATTTTTTTGTGCAACATCCATGTATTTGTTTGTTGATACCATTCTATTATGACTCCAAGAGAATCAGATGATAAAATGGTGTTGTAACCCTTTTTGAACAATAAACTTGTAATATATCCATTGTGGCCATCTAGTTCTTGACTTAGCATGTAATTTGACAAATGGCCTTCCATTTGCCAAATTCTCAATTTTGTATCAAAACAACCAGTGGCAATTGAATTGCTGCTTATATCATTAGCATATACGAAGTTAGGGTGAGGTAGAATTTGTAGAAAAGACACCTTAATTATGTCCCATACTGAAACTGAACAATCTGCAGAAGAAGCAATGATCATTGAATCATCAGTGGACCAGCGTATGGAATAAATAAGATCTTGGTGTCCCGGCAAGTAACAAACTTGTTCAAAAGAATCTATTGAATAAATTACTATGCAATATACATTGTTAGATTTTAATCCACATGCTAAAAGAGAACCACTGTTACTGAATCTAAGAGTGAAACATCCTTCCTTTTCTGTTTCAAATTGAGCTAAGCATTCATTTGGTAATTTAGATATGTTTTCACCAGTTCCTCGCAATTCCTTATTTTTACCAATTGTATTCTTTAATGAGAAAACTATATTATTTTTCAGTTCATCTCTTTCTAGATTTTTTCCATTCGAAATTTCTGAATTTTCACATGTTTCTTTTTCCATTGGCCCTGAAGATCTTAAACCAATTGATATTTTATCCTTAACTGTACTATTTGTAATCGAGACATACAGACTTGAAGGATATTTAGCAAGCTTGCTTTTACTCCATGTTTCCCAAATAGAACACCGTCTATTATCTTCTTTTTTGAGAGAACAGTAATATAATTGAAGTCTCATCTTTTTATTCAAATTCAATACGTTATTCTTTCCAGATATCTTCAAAAATGCATATGCTATTTTATGCCATCCTTTTGATTTATAGTCAATAATTGGGACTGAAACAAAATCCAGTATCTCAAAAAACATAATTATATTATTTTTTTGTTCAATAATATAATCATATTCTTCGTTAATTAAAATTGTTTCTTCCCACAAAGGTATCAATGATCTTTTCTCTTGTAAATCATATGGAGATGTCATCACTGGAGCTATATAATCTAAATTATCTTCATAATAGTATACAACAGACCTTTCCTTAATTTTTTTAGAATAGTAGTTTCCAGTATGCATATCTACTATGTGAATTTTCACAACAGGATGGATAACAAGAGAATTAAGCAATAATCTATCTGTTCTATGAATTGTTATACTCATAATTTCATTCAATTGCCTTCCTTCTAAGAACTTTTCAGTGTTACTAACTATTTTTAGATCCTCATCTCCAATAATCTCATTCAATTTTCTTTCAATACTGTCTTTACCTTTTGCAATATTTTCATTTCCAGATGAGTTTGATATATGTTCATATGATGGGTCTTTTATATTAGATATTTCTGATTCACTTTTAATTTGAATATCAACTATTTTAGAGATACTGTCTTTCTCATGTATGATAATATCCCCAATTTTTGGTACTTCATTTTTAGATATCCTAAATGTTCTTTGGCTTGATAAATCATCTTGAACATTCAACACTTTTGGGGAAGATACTTTATATGTGTTTGTACTAGATTCAGAAGAAGCATTGCTTTGAATATTGATGTTTTTGACAGGTATTTCTTTTGGTGTACTGACTTTAAAAGTTTCACTGCTTGAAAGTGGTGATAAACTTACATTTTTGAGATTGTTTGGTTTTAATTTAGTTCTTGGTTTAGGTACTGGCTTCACCTCTTCCACTCTATGAACAGAATTACTTGTTTCAAAAAATTTGTTAAGGATAAACTCCTTATTTTCTTCCTCGCTAGGATCGTTATTCACACTCACAGGAAGGGACATCCTTGACGTTCTGGGTTTCGTTTTCATTTCTTCTGGACTTGTCTGCAATGTTTGCTGTAATGCTGTTTTCAAGAAACTATCAAATTTCTTTTTAGTTTCTTTTATCACACTATTCTGTAAAAATTGTTCTTGTGGAGAACTCATCTTCATAAAATTTCCATTTTAATTTTATACCATTGGAGGACAACATTATTGTTTATATACAAATATCCATGGTAACAAGGTACTAATCGTCGTAATTATCGAACATATTGGTAGCTTACCTGTATAATTGAAAAATAAAACTTCTCCGGAGTAGATTATAATTATTGATTTCCGAAATAAAAACAAAACATTCTACCGGAATAATTTATTTTAACCACCACTAAAAAAATATTTAAACTATATTTTTAGTTATTTACATATGTGAAGTTCGTGAAGTTAGCCATGGATTAGGGATGGGACATCATCATCGATGTTTTTCAAACATCGATGTTTAGTCGAATATATTTAATATAATTTCAATGACAAATAACATCGACATAAACATCGATGTTGGAACCAAAAAAACCAACATCGGTAGGTATCGAAAAAGCTGATTACAGAATTGATATTTAAAACTCAAGATCTAATTGTCAGGTTGATCGAATACTTTGTAATTTGTATGCATTACAGTGACTATATTCCCATACGGAAATAATAATAATAATAATAATAATAACACACTTTATTAGTTAAAACAACTAGTTACAACAGTATTAAACATGAGTATGATATACAAATTAATAATTCTCCTTCACATAATAATTTATTATTTAATTTATTATTTCTACAATATGTAGAAAGAGCTACTTGTAACTTATATTTTCTCATAATTTTTGCGATTTCTCTGTATTTTTTCATTTGATGTTATTTTTATTTCATGAGTATTTGAGTTTTCATTTCATGTTCATGTTAGTTGTATTTTTCTTCGAAATGTGTCAATTTCTAATAGCAATTGAATACATGAATGAAATATATGAGTATTAAAAATTCACTATCATTGGTAATTTGAAAATATCGATGTTCACAAACATCGATGTTCAATTATCGATGTTCACCTAACAATCGATGTGTGACATCGATGGTGAGCTATCGATGTCCCATCCCTAATACTAGCCATGTGTATTGCATTGCCACCATAGAATATAAAATGTGGTTCTTTATTCTGAGATTGCCACATGCCACAGATCAGTATTGCGTTATGACGTGCGGAGCATAGAGGCGAATTGTCGAACGGCATTGCCAAACCTCCTTATATTCTTAAATTTGTGTTATTGAGTAGTTCATTTATTCATAAAAAACATAAAATTAATATCTCGGAGAATAATTATTGCACACATTTCTTCCATCGAGAGAACTGAATATATCGGAAAATAGTTAGGTACTGCTCGTTAATAATTCTTTTAATGGAATGTTCTTATTAATAAAATGCTTCAAAACAGTCATCTCTCAGGGCCAGTTTCTCAATTGCGGGTTAACTCAAGGTTTGCGAGTTACGCATGTATTTAGCGATATTAGGACCGGTTTCTCAATTGCGAGTTAACCCGAGGTTGCGAGTTACGCATGTATTTAGCGATATTCATGAACGCGTAACACTCGGGTTACCCGCAACATTGAGTTAACTCGCAATTGAGAATTCGGCCCTGCATGAACGCGTAACACAAGTTAACTCGCAATTGAGGAGCCGCCCCCCGACGAATTCATAATAAATAAGTCCACCGTCCGGAATATGTGATATCCACAAAACCGCTCAACCACGGATTTCTTCCACCGAAAAAATTGAAAATATTTACTGCTCTATAATAATTATTCCACTGAAACTTACTTATTAAAATGCTTCAAAACAGTAATATCTCAGATGAATAAAGGCCTCCGTCCGGCATTTTACGAGATATTAAATTATTTCGATGGAAAAAATCCGTGGCTGAACGGGTTTTTACATATCCCGAATTTCGAATGGCGGCCTTAATTCGTCTGAGAAATGATTGTGCTGATGCATTTCAATAAGTACATTTCTTTGAAAGAAATATTATAGAGTAGTATTCAGGTATTTCCCGAGATATTCTCTTGTTTCGATGGAAAAAATCCGTATTCCGGATGGCGGCCTTAATTCGATTAGGAGGTTATTTTTTTGAAGCATTTTAATAAGAACATTCCAGTGAAATGATTATTATAGAGCAGTACCTATTTTCCGAAATATTAAATTTTTTCTATGGAAGAAATCCGTGGCTGAGCAGTTTTCTCGATATGACGGCCGCCATAGTTCGTCTGAGATTAATTTGTTTTGGACCATTTCAATAAGAACATTCCGGGGAAAGAATTAATATAGAGTAGTAACTCCGAGATTTTCAAATTTTTCGATGGAAGAAATCCGTGGCTGAGCGGTCTTTTTTTTTTCAGGATATTATCCTGAATTCCGAGGTTTGGCAACGCCGTTCGACAATTCTCCTCTATCCCGTCGTCGATGCTCCACACGTCATAACGAATGGTTGGACTTGGAAAACCATGGCTAACTTCACATATTTAAGCAGTTTTCAATTGTCAATCGTCATTGTCATTGTCATTTGTCAATGTCAACTCAAGTCAACACAGAATATACAAAATATACAGTATATTCTGTGCAAGTCAACGTCAATTTGAATGAAGTGTTTTTGTTTTTAAAATATACTAGTTTCTTTTACTACTCAAGCTCTCGACGGAAGATATTTGTATCAATGAAAACTAATCCTCTAAATTGCAGAAGTTAATTCTTATAAGTCTTAGAATATGGCAGATTCAATACCGTCTCCTCAAAATACTGGTATGCAGCAGCCGACCTCCTCAGTTACTATTGTTGAAACTGAAGCCGATCAGGTATTTTGACAATTTCATATCTTCACTTTATCAAAAATAACCTTTATTTGCATAAAATTATCATCTTAATGCTTATCATTCCTTTCTATCGCATTTTATATCCATATTGTTTTCACTATATCATCGCATCTTCGCAATGAATTACCTTAGAGAATTGGCTATTAATCAGCTATGTAATTTGAGAAAATCACCTAGAATATTGATGGGAGGACGAAGATTTTATGGTAATTCTTCCAATAATATTTTAGAGGGTGTGAGAGTTATAGATATGACGCGAATCATAGCTGGACCATTTTGCACAATGATATTGAGTGATCTAGGTGCAGAGGTAATTAAAATTGAGAAGCCAGGTTCTGGTGACGAGGCAAGAAAATGGGGACCACCATTTGTCAATAATACTTCAGAGAGTTGTTATTTTGTGGCCGTCAACAGAAATAAAAAAAGTGTGTGTGTTGATCTAAAATCCGACGAAGGAAAAGAAATCATTCATCAGTTAGCAAGAAGTGCTGATGTCCTTGTAGAAAATTATGTTCCAGGCACATTAGACAACTTAAAGCTAGGCTATCATGATTTAAAAATTGATTGTCCTCGTCTTATTTATTGTTCTATAAGTGGTTATGGTTCTGAAGGACCTTACATGAAGAGACCAGGATATGATGTTATCGCACAATCTGTTGGGGGACTTTTGAATATCACTGGACCTATTTGTGGGGAACCTGTGAAAGTTGGTGTTGCAGTTACTGATTTGGCAACTGGATTATATGCACATGGAGCCATTTTAGCAGCTTTGATTCATAGATCTAAGACAGGACAGGGTCAAAAAATTGATTGCGATCTTCTATCTACACAAGTTGCAAGTTTGATTAATATAGGATCTAATTATTTGAACTGCGGTAAAGATGCCCAAAGATGGGGAACTGCTCATGAAAGTTTGGTACCATACCAGACATTCAAGACCATAGATGGGTATTTAACTTTGGGAGCAGGATCAGATCTACAATTCAAAGATCTTTGTGAAAAAATCGAAAGAAATGATCTGAGGGATGATCCTAAATTTGAGACAAATGTTCTCCGTGTTCAGAATCGGGTGGAATTAACGCAAATCTTAGAAAGCATACTTGGTACGAAAACTAATGAAGAGTGGATGGAAATATTCAATAGCAGTTCGTTTCCTTGTGGGCCAGTAAACAAACTGAAGGAAGTCTTCTCAGATCCTCATGTGAAAGCTATTGATTTAGTCAAAACTGTTGAACATCCCAAAACTGGAAAAATTAAAATTGTTGGACCACCAGTTAAATATAGTGATAGTTCAAATCAAGTTAGATCCCCTCCTCCCTTGTTAGGTGAACATACGCAAGAAGTTTTGAAGAATTGTTTAGAATATGATGAAGATAAGATTAATGAATTAAGAAGTAAAAAAGTAATACAATAATTACGATCTTTGATGATATATTATATGAGTATATTTTTGAGAAATGTATATCTATAATAATTACATGGAAAACTTGAATTTGAATGGTTAACTCAACAACAAAAATATTTATTTCATGTTTAATTGCAGTGTCAGTTATCTTTGTTCTGACATTTTAAAGTAGCTATACAATTTTTCTTTATTAATATCTTATAACTAGTCTCAAGTGGAAGAGTTCACTTTTATAAATGTATCCATATTATTTTATATAGCCTATTAAATTGAAGAATATGATTTGAAAATTATTTCTGTTGATAGATAATAAATCCATGGTAACCATATTGAGCAGTAGTGTGCCTTGAAATTTGGAAGAAGGGAAGCAATATTTAAAAACTCACCTATTTATAGTGTGAATGGATACTTGTACCTTATGTTAATCATTTAAGTCGTCAAAACTACTCTGATTCCATAAACCTTTGCCATTGACGAATAGTAAGCAAGGCCAACACAGGGGCGTTACTCCAAAACCATCTGTCCGATTTCACCCAATAACGAACTTATCCGAGATATTTATCCCCCAAACCTACTCTGAAAATTTCAACTGTCTAGCTCATTCCGTTCGAGAGTAATCGTGCCTACGGCCGGCCGGACCGGCCGGACAGAATTGATTTCGAACACGGATTCTTGATCAGAGAGTCGAACCAAATCGTTTAAGACCATTTTCATCGAAAAATTAGAAAATTACAGACATTTGGGCAAATTGATAAGCACTCAGTTCCGAGGAACTAGAGCGCCAAAAATACGAATTACCGTATGAAACTTCAAGCCGTCTTTTTGGCGCTCTAGTTCCTCGGAACTGAGTGCTTATCAATTTGCCCAAATGTCTGTAATTTTCGAATTTTTCGATGAAAATGGTCTTAAACGATTTGGTTCGACTCACTGATCAAGAATCCGTGGTCGAAATTCATTCTGTCCGGCCGGCCGTAGGCACGATAACTCTCGAACGGAATGAGCTAGACAGTTGAAATTTCCAGAGTAGGTTTGGGAGATAAATATCTCGGCTAAGTTCGTTATTGGGCAAAATCGGACAGATGGTTTCGGAGTAACAAAAAAAATTTTTTTTTTACACAACAAATTCCAAATAAAATTTTTTTCAATAAGCAGTTTTACCATAAGAATCCAATGCATTTTTAACTCTAACAAACTAATACTTTCGGAGGTATGATTTTTCAAAATTTCAATAATAAATTAGTATTTATACGTTTTCACATAATTATATTATTATTCTATGTATGAATTGTCATAATGTCAACTTATTTTCCTGAGACATGACATTGTCTAATTCCTTGCTAATAGTTGGTTCGAGAAACGTCAAAATCGACTTAGAGAGACGGGGTCTGAAAACGGCCGTTCTAGGCAGTTTTCGGGCCTGAAAGTTGACGAAAAGCGAAGATAAGGGTAAAAAACCGTCAAATAAACCCCCATGTGGCGATTTTATGTCGAAAAGTGAAAATTAAGAATATATATCCCAGGTAAGTACCGACGTTTTATTCTAATAACGGAGATCGACAAGATCGTACGAGGAGCCCGATAGCCCGGGGGTCTAATCCGTCGAGTTTTCGGTTTCGGAACGAGAGAAGCCGGGCTCAAACCCCGAAAAGGGAATTATACTTTTTGGCGCTCTAGCTCTGAGTGCTTATCAATTTGCCCAAATGTCTGAAATTTTTATTTAAGATGCTGTTTCACCATTAAAATCCATCGATATCATTTTCAACTCCAACAAGCTAATACTTTCGGAGATATGATTTTTCTAAATTTCAATAATGAATCGTACGTACTTCTATGTTTTCACAGAATGCTATAATTATTCTATCTAAGCTTTATTATATGATCTGTGTTCATACTAGTACATTTCATCCTGTTCTATAAGAAAGAGTCAAATTCATTTCAGCTATTTTAATTTGATTTCTTCCATGGTGCAGTTCTCATTCTCAGATTGCTCATTTAATCTTGATAAATAAACTATTATTTGAATTGAATTTCCTTTATGATGCAGTTCTATCATAAGAATACATTGATATAATTCCCAACTCTGAGAAACCAATACTTTCGTAGATATAATTTGTCTGTTTGAACTAGAGCGCCAGAAAGCTCCTGTCCACAGGGCTTGAACCCATGGTTTCAATCGAGTACATACTAGATCTCAAATCCATCGGATTTATTTTTGGAAATATTGGAAAATAAAATGCGGCTTGAAGGTTTGTGAGGAATTTCAGCGGAATCTGACTGATAATTTATGAATTAAACAATATTTCAAGACAAATTTTCCTTTGTTCTCAGAAAAATTTTTATTTTGTGATACGATCCTCACGAAATTAGGCAAAAAATACGTCAACATTCTAAAACTAACTACCAAGTTTCAATTCGTTGGAATCTGAGTTATTGGATAATAACAACAAAATTTCAGATTGGTGTAACTCCGAAACCGTTTGGCCGATTATGCTCGTTAAGGATCTCAACCGTCGTATTCGGATGCACAATCTAACCTGAAAATTGAAAATCGCTATCTTTTTCCGTTCGAAAGTTATCGTGGCAACGGACGGTCGGCGTTTGGGCAAAATGCACGTAGATGTCTAGAACATGCGCGCAAAAAACTTAATGAATTATATGAGTGTTTCTCTTAATTTTGCAGATATCGAAGAAAATTATTGAAAAAGTTGCCAATAAACATTATAAATATTTAACAAAGTTTATATTGACAAATTCATTAGTGTTCATAATTTAAAAAAAAAATTTTGTATTCCTAATGCATATGGTGTTAGTCTATGGTTTACGTAACAGAAGTGGGAATAATACAGCACAAATATTTGAAGAGTTGATTTTGGGGACATTGTAAAATATTGAATTGTACGTTGCGTTCCATAATATTTTATTCATTTTCTTTGATAAATCATTAATCCACGTTTCTTAACACTGAGTTCGATACGGTGAATATGAAATGGAAATACTTTATGACCTTCATGTACATGATGATATTTGACTTAACAATCTGGTGCAACAATAAGCTGTTTCAAAACTTGTTGATGGCATTTAATTTTTTTTTACAACACGACGAATTTTCATTTTGTTTTTTGAAGTTGGTTGATACTCATGGATATGAGTACATCGATAAGTATAAAAAAAATGATCCTGATTATTTATTTATTTATAAGGAGTGAATACAAACATGTTTTTAACCCAATATATTATATTCTAAAACAAGTTGTAGAATGGGGTGATATTCAAACATGAATGGGAAGTGTTGGAATTGCATTCTGTAACGAGTATTAGACGATATTTTCTCTATTTCAGGCAAGTTTTGTAAAATACTGTTGAAATTAAATTAAAAATTAGGATTATACTACATCCTAGTGACTTTTGTATTGTATCTTGGCAGTTGGTGTAACTGTTATGAAAGTTGACAGATCACGGAATTTGAATTGTACGTAGAACATGGAGATCAGATTCAACAGTTTCCTAATATCATGAATGATTCAAAATTAGCAAGAAGGAAATCTCTAGTACCTTATTTTTTGATGAAAATAAGACCTTTCCTCTCAACAATTATTTCACCTTATCCGGATCATCTTATATTAACAATAATTGACGTGTGTCGAAATTTCATAGGATCGAATGTCAGTGCTGACTATCACAAAACGAAAAATATAACTAGAAACAATGCGGGAATGAGTTCATTCCAGCACTAAAAACAGTGCTGGAATGAACTCATTACGATACTGAGAAAGAGAAAATAGTATTCCCAGTTTAATTATTATTATACCGTGCATATAACAAAATAAAATATAACAGAGCTCCCGAGAAAATGATATAAACCAACTTGAGTAAGAAAAGGATTAAAATAGTATATTCTAAAACAAGTTGCAGAATGGGCTCCTATTAAAACACGAATGCGAAATTCGAAAACGAGTGACGAAGGAGCGAGTTTTCGAAGGCATGAGTGTTGGTATTGCCTTCTGCGACGAGTATTAGACGATATTTTCACTATTTCAGACCAAGTTTTGTAAAATACTGTTGAAATTTAATGAAGAATTCGGATTATACATCCTAGTGACTTTTGTATTGTATCTTGGCAATAAATTGGTGTAACTGTTACGAAAGTTGACAGATTGCGGAATTTGAATTTGAAACGTACGTAGGACATGGAGATCAGATTTAAAACAGTTTCCTAATAGCATGAATGATTCAAAATTAGCAAGAAGGAAATCTGTAGTACCACATTCTTTAATGAAAATAAAACTTTTCCTCAACAATTATTTCACTATATCCTAATTATATTGTATTGTCAATTGACGTGTGTTGAAATTTGATAGGATCGAATGTCAGTGCTGACTACCACAAAACGATAAATATAACTAGAAAAAATGCGGGAATGAGTTCATTCCAGCACTGTTTTTAGTGCTGCAATGGACTCATTACGATACCGAAATAGAGAATGGTATATTGTAAAACAAGTTGCAGAATGGGCTGATATTTAAACACGAATGCGAAATTCGAAAACGAGCGACGAAGGAGCGAGTTTTCGTACGCATGAGTGTTGGAATTGCCTTGTGCAACGAGTATTAAAAGATATTTTCTCTATTTCAGGCAAGATTTGTAAAATACTGATGAAATTCAATGAAAAATTAGGATTATACATCCTAGTGACTTTTGTATTGTATCTTGACAGTTGGTGTGACTGTTACGAAAGTAATTTGAATTGTACGTAGAGCATGGAGATCAGATTGAACAGTTTCCTAATATCATGAATGATTCAAAATTAGCAAGAAGGAAATCTCTAGTAACTTATTTTTTTATGAAAATAAAACCTTTCCTCTCAACAATTATTTCATATATATTGACAATAATTGGCGTGTGTTGAAATTTGATAGGATCGAATGTTAGTGCTGACTACCACAAAACGAAAATTATAACTAGAAACAATGCGGGAATGAGTTCATTCCAGCACTGTTTTTAGTACTGGAATGAACTCATTACGATACTGAAATAGAGAAAATCTATTCCCCCATCAAGAAGTTAACCCTCATCATTGTAAGGTGAACATCCCGAAAATAGTTCACCAGTAGTACCCAAATTCATCACCGGGAACTTAAAGAGGGCGCGTCGGCAGACGCGCGCACGCCACCGGCAACATCAACCCTTTTGTGCCCTTAAAAGAGGGTACCCAAAGATTAAAGAATAGAAAGATAGGAAACGCCCTTGTATTCGGAGTGCTAAAAACCGACTAACTTTTCGGCCGAAGTTATTACTAGTGAGGCAAGAGATGGCACTGAAATGATATAGATTGTAGAGAAATCTACAACTTTAGGTGCGAATTTCAAACCTAGCCACAGCGTTTCTGATGGAGGATCTAATTATTATATAGGATGTCATCAAAAATTAGATAGAATCTTAATTCTATCTAAATTTGGATGACGTTCCACTAGATAGAAAAAATAATTGAAATAAATTATGTTTTTATTCATGGATATAGCTTTCTTTGTAATTGAGGAATATGACAGTAAAATGTTTTCAAAATTGTAAAATTTATAATATCTTTTATTACTGATGAAAACAAATATGATGATAGTAATAATGAATATAAAACTAGAATTCAATTATTCTAACCAGATGACTGTACTACTTGTACTAGTGAGGCAAGAGATGGCGCTCGCGTCAAGTTAGTCGCTTCGTTTCCTATCTTTCTTCTCTTTAATCTTTGAGGGTATCGGTTCTAAAAAATCAAAGTTCCACAAGCTCACAGCTCAACACCAACTCACTTCCGCTGCGGAACAAGCCTGGTGGACTGAGATACTCTACTATCCCCGAGATCCAAAACCGATCGCCTCCGTTTGCGGAGCAACCTGGTAGGATTCAAGTTTCCGAACCGACGTACCCTTCGCTAGTGCGTGAAAATACAGGGCCGCTGTGTCGTGGAAAAGTGCGCGAAAAGCTCGAAGAAACTTTCTCTTGATTGTATATCTTGTAAAAAAGTGTAAGGATGTAAATAAAATGGTCCAAGCGACTTCGTCTACATAAAACCATCCCTTACATAATCTTATTTTTTGTATTTTAGCCTGACCTCCAATCTCTTCCTTTTTGCTTCATTGTTAATACTTTACTTTCAAAACATATTAGGAATAATAATTGAATAATCCAATAATTAACACATACACACAAACTTCATTCCACAATTTCCTTGTATATAGAAGCACAGAAGTAATCTTTCTTTTTGGCGCTCTTGTTCCTCTGAACAGAGTGCTTATCAATTTGCCCAAAGGTCTGTAATTTTCGAAGTTTTGGCTGAAAATGGTTTCAAACGTTTTGGTTCTACTTACTGATCAAGAATCCGTGATCCAAATCGATTATGTCCGGTCGGCCTTTAACACGATAACTCTCGAACGGAATGACCTGGACAGTTGAAATTTTTAGAGTAGGTTTGGGAGATAAATATCTCGGTGAAATTCGTTATTGGGCAAAATCGACCTGGTAATTTCGTAGTAACGAAAACAATTTTTTTTTACATTACAAAATTCAAATTCGGAGATATGATTTTTCAAAATTTCAATAATTAATCGTAATTTTATGAGTTGGAATGCTCCAATTATAATTGGTGTATGTAAATCTAACATGTGAGTTTTGAATTCAGTTTTTTATGATGCAGTTCTATCATAAGAATCCATTGATATCATTCAACTCCAACCAATAATACATATTTTGACATATTACTGAGAGTAGAAAAAAAAATTGAGAATTGATATAATCTTTTGAATTACCATTCGATTCAAAAGAAATTTTCATTTCGCTGCCCCAATATTACAAAGTTGAATGTAATAATTTTAAAGTTTTAAGGACACAATTCGAATCGTTCTACAGGGAAGAAACGTTTAATATTGGCGGCACTTCTTCGACTGTAGCATCCGAGGAAGAAGAAAGCGGAAGCAAACAGCTATCAAATAAAAAACGCAGGAAAAAAAAACACACGACAAGCCACCAAGAAAAAAAATGAAAACAAATCTCCGGACATCGTTTTCAAACAACCGTTATCAATGGGAAATAACAATGAAAATATTACGAGCCAAATGGAAATTGACAACACGAACGAGCCAACAACATCTGCTATACCCACAAAAAATAATCGGTTCAAGCACTGACGTGAAGTCAGAAGCTTTTGCGCGTATGTTCTATTGTTCACTTAATTCGAATTTACCATGGTAAATTTACCATGGTAAATTCGAATTAAGAGTGTCCAATACAGGAGAATGGACAACATAATATACCATGGTAAATTCGATTAAGGGTGTCCAATACAGAAGAATGGACCATAGAACATACGCGCAAAAGCTTCTGACTTCACGTCAGTGCTTGAACCAATTTTTTTTTTCGTGATTTTTAAAAATTTTCTAGGGTACGGTTCTTAAAATTTTTTTTTTTCATCATTTTTTTCAAATTTTCTATGGGTACGGTTCTTACGAAATTTTAAACACGTCTTTATGTTGATTTTCTACTACTAGTTACCAAGCTTCAATTCGATCGAATATTTATTTTTTGAGTTATCAAGGAAATAATATTCCAGGTGGGTATAACTCGGAAACCGTTAGACCGATTATGCCCAAAAACGAAATCAATTCTCCCTTTCGGATACTCAACCTACCCTGAAAATTGCAAGTCCCTATCTCCTTTCGTTCGAAAGTTATCGAGGCAACGGTCACCCATCTACTGAACTCGCACAAGAATGCTCGAATCTCCAACAATATTTAACCGATCATATTAAAACTTGAAATTTTGCAGTAGAGTTAGGTTATGAAGGCTCTTGCAAAATTTCAGCAATTTCAAACGAATAGTTACTGATATATAGAATGTTTTTTTTTTTATTTTCAATGATTTATTAAAAATTTTCTACAAATGCTATCCTCACCAAATTTTGCAAACATTTTCGCGTTGGCATTCTACAACTAATAACCATGTTTGAATTCAATCGGTTCAGTATTTTTCGAGTTAATGAGGAACAAAAACCACTGAATTTCAGAAAATTTCAGATGGCTATAACTCTAAAACCATTTGGCCGATTATACTCATAAACAAACTGAAATGTCGCGTTCTGGTGCACATCCTAACCTGAAAATTTCAAGCCGCTATCTCATTCCGTTCTCAAGTTATCGTGACAACAAAAATATTTTTTAATAATTTTTTTAAAATTTTCTAGCCATACGATTCGCACAAAATTTCACAAACGTGCTTAGGTTCATATTCTACAACTACCCACCAAGTTTCAATTCGATCGGATTTATATTGGTTGAAAACAAAATTATTACTCGGAAACCACTGGGCCGATTATGCCCATTAACGAACTTGTCCGTCGTATTGGGATGCGCCACCTACCCTGAAAATTTCAAGTCGCTAGCTCTTTTCGTTCTCAAGTTATCGTGGCAACGGCCGGACGGACAGAATCAAATTTGACCTCGAATTCTTCATTGGGGAGTCGAACTTAATCGTTTGAGACCATTTTCGTCAAAAAATTCGAAAGTTACAGACATTTGGGCAAAACTATAACGCGATGTTCCCCAGAACATACGCGCAAAAAGACTTGAATAGATATAATAAAAGTATACATAGAATGATTCAACAATACAGAGAGAGCAACTGGATAACTGCTTGCAACAATATAAATGACTCCAAAGGTAAAAAATTCTATAATGAGGTGAATGAATTATCCAAATATAAGCAATATTTTTCGGTACCCACAATAATCAAGAATTACATAATTATAAATCTGACCAAGAAAAGTCCCAACTATTTGCTGAGCACTACAAATCAAGATATAAATTCAGCAATGACAACCACTTTGATAGGAGCAATAGAGCACATATAGATGAATGATATGACAGCTATTCCAGAAGACAGGATGACATTGTGGAACCGATATCAATAGAAGAAGTGGGCTACTACCAATTACTCCATAGCTCACAAAATAGTACTCCTGGCGATGACAATATCCCGTGGATTGTGCTGAAGAAATTGGATGATACAATACATAAACATCTGATAAAAATTTACGAATTCTGTCTAAATAACTGCATATTTCCGGAGATATGGAAAACAGGACACATAATAAATATTCCCAAGGCCAATTTGGACAACAGAAAGTTGGAAACTACAGACCTATAACCATATTACCTGTGCTGGGAAAACTATATGAAAAGGTTATCAAAGCAATTATTTCTACTTTCATCGAACAACATATAGAGAATGCAACACTCAAAAAGTTCAAGTCTGCAGTGTTAAGCCTGGACATTCAAAAAGCCTTCGACTGTATGTGGCATAGAGGATTATATAAGATGAATAAAATAGGACTTCCATCTCAACTGATCAGACTTATCAAGTGTTTCCTACAGAACAGAAAGTTAGCAATAAAAGTCGGAGGAAGTTTATCAGATTACTTTTGCCCTGAACAGGGCACTCCACAAGGATCCCCACTTTCAACTGTACTCTTCAATTTTTTCTGTCATAACATCATTGCAGAAACTTCAAACAACCTTTACATCTTACAGTTTGCAGATGACACAACACTGGTAGCTCATGACAAAAATCCTAATAAGTGTATACAAAATCTTCAGTCTTTGCTTGAAGAGGTCTCCAGTTGGTTCAAAAAATGGAGAATGAAGATAAATCCAGATAAATCACAATATGTGATATTCGACCACAGAATCTCCCCCGCATCACCATCATTACACATCAATGGTAAAACTGTTAGGCCAGCACCTGCAATGAGATATCTTGGAGTAAGCATTAATAACAAACTAAACTTCAATCTCCACACAAAAACTATGAAGAAGAAGACCATCTCAAGTGCAAGACACTTTTGCAAACTGGCCTATAAAAAAATGGGTTCAAGCCCTGTGGACAGGAGCTTTCTGGCGCTCTAGTTCAAACATTCAAATTATATCTGGTATTGGTTTCTCAGAGTTGGGAATTATATCAATGTATTCATATGATATCACTGCATCATAAAGGAAATTTAATTCAAATAATAGTTTATTAGATAAGTAATAATAAATTACCTTGTAATCGATCAAAAATTTCCTGATCTACGTTCATCAAATTTTCTCCTCTCTCGAACTACAGAATTATGCTTTCAATATTTACGTAATATTTTCAAACATTTTCGGGTGAGGTCCCCGTTGCATCGCTAAAATACGAGTATTTCAACCCCAATATTCTTGAAGTTACAATATTCCCTTCTGTCAAGTTGACTTTATGACAATTCATACAAAGAATATACATAGAATAATTATATCAATCTGTGAAATACGATTTACATTGAAATTTTGAAAAATCATATCTCCGAAAGTATTAGCTTGTTAGAGTTAAAAATGATATGAATGGATTCTTAAGATAAAACTGCTTATTAAAAAAAATTTAATTTGGAATTTGTTTTGTAAAAAAAAAAATTTTTTTTTATTACTCCGAAACCTTCTGTTCGATTTTGCCCAGTAACGAACTTAGCCGAGATATTCATCCCCCAAACCTATTCTGAAAATTTCAACTCTCTAGCTCATTCCGTTCGAGAGTTATCGTGCCTACGGCTGGACCGGCCGGACAGAATGAATTTCGATCACGGATTCTTGATCAGTGAGTCAAACCAAATCGTTTAAGACCATTTTCATCGAAATATTCGAAAATTACAGACATTTGGGCAAATTGATAAGCACTCAGTTCCGAGGAACTAGAGCGCCAAAAACAAGGACTGAACATTAAAAATGCAGCAAAAATTTATAAGAGCATTTGCCGCCCACTGTTAGAATATGCCCACCCAATCTACGCCAACTGTAGGGAACCAGCAATTAAAAATCTAGAAGTAGCAGAGACAACAGCGCTGAGAATAATTACTAGAATGAGGCACCCTAATAATATACTCCACAACCCACCCAACCAACTTCTATATTCAAGAACTAATGTGGAACCAATAAGGACAACACTAAATACCCTCAACGCCAGGTTTATTAACAAGCTCAAAGAAATGAACGACATATTACCACTTTATCAAGTTGACGATGTACACACCTCAACTAGAAAACACCCAACAAATACTATATTTGAAGTTCTAATGAATGGATAGCTGTATTTTTTTTGTGCAACTAATTTAATTTAAGCGAATATATCATGATAATTATAGAAATTATAATGACTGTGCAATGTAAGAGGCAGGAGCAGCCAAGGTAGATGGCCATTTGCGATAGCAATACATAACTGTTATTATTATTAAAGTTTTAAGTTTAGTCTATTAAAAATAATTGTATGCCTTTTCTTCTTTGCTTTTGAGAAATTAAACACATGTCAAATATGTAGTGAGGAAGCTTATACCGGCTCATTCTTTCTTAACTTCATTCAAAATTATACGGAGAACTACTGAAGATATATTAATGAATTTCATTTTGAGAGTGTTATCCGGGATGCCGAGAAAATCTAAAAAAAATTCATTTATTATTTTGAAATTGCTTCTGTTGCCTAATAAACAGTAACGTATCAACATCAACGATAAAATAACTATTTTGTAACGTTTCGGAGAGTAAATCAGACTCATTAATCAGAAACGAAGCAAAATAGTATATTCTAAAACAAGTTGCAGAATGGGCTCCTATTAAAACACGAATGGGAAATTCGAAAACGAGCGACGAAGGAAGGAGTTTTCGAACGCATGAGTGTTGGAATTGCCTTCTGCAACGAATGTTAGTGCTGACTACCACAAAACGAAAAATAACTAGAAACAATGCGGGAATGAGTTCATTCCAGCACTGTTTTCAGTGCTGGAATAGACTCATTACGATACTGAAATAGGGAAATTATTTTTTGTTGGCAGTTATTCTGAAATTCGAAATTTGTCACAATGACAGTCTTTCAAAAAAAAACATAGGAACACAATTTCACTTCACATAGAAATTTCCAAGTTCCAACTTCTTCTAGATATCGAAATTTCGTCTTCAGCTTTCGCTTCTAACCTTTCCAAAGTTTCGGTCGAGAGCTGTGACCGCCCTCGAAACGTCCCTTATATTTTACAATAAATTCACAAAATTCCCGATTTACTTAGTAAAAGTACGTCATTTTCGGAAATTTTTTTGAATTATATGAATTTCTTTCCCAGATCGCCACTA
The DNA here is from genome assembly GCA_937662695.2 of Halyzia sedecimguttata. Lineage (NCBI taxonomy): Eukaryota > Metazoa > Arthropoda > Insecta > Coleoptera > Coccinellidae > Halyzia > Halyzia sedecimguttata. The sequence goes on along the minus strand of OW569413.2, from coordinate 65,040,605 downwards.
TAGCCTTAGCGGCAATTTCAACTATCCCTTTTCCCCCCGTAACCTCAAAATCCCCTCTTTTTCCACCTTTTTCCCTCGAGAGGTCCCCTCATTTACACAAGTTTTCCCTAAGTAAAATTCCAAACGTCCTTTGCCAGATACTGAATTCGCCCAACGATTCTCGGTTTCCAGTATTTACTCTATAACTCCTACAGTATAGATCGTGTTCAAATTTGAAACATGATACTTTAGAATTAGGATTTGAAGGCTCTTGCAAAATTTCGGCAATATCAGACGGATAGTTTCTGAGATACCTAATATTTTTACACGAATGTTGACTAGTTTTTAAAAAAATTGCTAGTGATACGATCCGCACGAAATTCCGCACAAATATTTGTGATGGCATTCTACAACTAATTACCAAGATTTACTTCGATCGGTTTTGTATTGTTCGAAAACAAACTTTGTACTCGTTAGGCCGATTATGTCCATTAACGAACTTGTCCGTCACATTTGGATGCGCAACCTACCCTGAAAATTTCAAGTCGCTATCTCTTTCCGGACGGCGTTTGCGCAAAATGATAGCACTCCGTTCCTAGAACTTGCGCGCATAAAACACATCCCTCAAGTGTTCCTATGTTACCATTTGAAGCTCCATCATAAATATGAATATCAAGAATTGTGTGATTTTTGATTGCACAAAAAACATTGAAACTCCAGGACTCGAAAGACACACTGAAAATGAATTTCATGAAAATATCTTGAGTAGTTCTCCGAATGAATTTCGTAAAATATCAACTTATCTATTCACATTTTCCATAATTTCTTTCAGAACCAAGAAGTAGCAACATTACGTTTACGTTTGAAGAAAGCAGCGACTGATAAAAAAGTTCAATGGTCAACGGAAACTGTAGACAATGAGCATATGAACAAGAAAAAATCCAAATGTGAGTTGTTTCAAATCTGCTATTTTTCATGTTTAAAATTCAGTGATCATATTAATGTGAATTTCTCATACTTAATTGATGTTAATGAATCAAATAACATGTTTCATTGAAATCTTCTTCGCATGTAACAGATTTTTGGCGCTCTTGTTCCTCGGAACAGAGTGCTTATCAATTTGCCCAAATGTCTGTAATTTTCGAATTTTTGGCTGAAAATGGTCTTGAACGATTTGGTTTGAGTCACTGATCAAGAATCCGTGTTGTCGATTCTGTCCGGCCGGCCGTCCGTCCGACCGTTAACACGATAACTCCCGAACGGAATGAGCTATACAGTTGAAATTTTCAGAGTAGGTTTATCGGTCTAATAGTTTCGGAGAAACGAAAAAAAAAAATTTTTACATTACAACTTTTGGATTCAAATTTTATTAAGATGCAGTATCATCATAATAATCCATTATTATCATTTTCAACTCTAACAAGCTAATACTTTCGGAGATATGATGTTTCAAAGTTCCAATAATACATCGTAAGTTCTATGTATTCACAGAATGTGAACACAGAATCAGTCTGTGATCACTATTCATAAATGTCATCTTTTCTAGCTATTAGAGATTGTCAATTCATAGTTGTTATTTTCTCTTGGCAAGCAAGTATTCGATTCTTGAATTTGTGAATATATACAAGACTGTTTTGATGTAGTTTATGGAGGCAATAGGAAAGAAGAATATAATGGAATCATCAAAAGAAATTACTGTTCGTTGACCACTGAGGTTAATATTACCTTTTACTTCCTTAAGTAGTGAGACATGTTCCTATATACAGTATTTTCATAATGTTGCTAGCAGAAAAAATACTGAAATACGGATCTACATTTGTGTATCAATAATTTTTTCTTGAGTTAAGGTTCATAATACAGAAAAGAATGTGTTAGTGGTATGAACTATTGAGTTTTAAATTATGAAAAGAGGATAGTATTTTATTAATATATTTTGAACTATTAAAATAATTTGTTCGTAATCCACTACCTACTCAAATATCAGGAATAAATGGACAATCTGCTATGATTGTCTCCAGCCTTGCTCTAGACATTTCGATGATACTTTCCTTAGGTATTTCGAGTTGTGAAAACTATGCACCGAGTGTAAGTTACAACAACCCATTCCACGAGGTTGAATCATTGCAGATTGTTCATTTAATCTTGATTAATAAATTTAATGACAATTTTTGAAGCATTAAGGCATTGAAGCATTGTAGATCGCTCTTTTTTTCATAAGATAATTTTTGAAGCATTTTTTTTAAACGACACTTTTTTTAAATTTAATATCTTTCATGATGCATTTCTATCATAGGAATCCATTGATATAATTCCCAACTCTGAGAAACCAATACTTTCGGAGATATAATTTGTCTGTTTGAACAAGAGCGCCAAAAAGCTCCTGTCCACAGGGCTTGAACCAATTTTTAATTAACGTTTAAAATAGATTCGTCTTATTGCAAGGTGCTTTATGGGGTACAAACGAAAGAGTCGTTATCCATGAACAAAAGTCAGAAAGTCAATAGTAAAAAACGAGAGCAACTCTTTAAGGCCACGTCCGGACAGGCAGGTGGCTTGCTTAGCGCCTAGAGCCTAGCGGCTTGCATTCTGGTTAAGGCCTGGTTTCGCTAGTGCGTCGGATGCATGCAGTGACTGCGTGCAGCGAATGCTTGCGTCCGCTGCGTCGTCGGAGTGGTTTCATTAGGTGCGGCGAAACTACTGCAGCCGGCTTTATTATTTGTGTTCCGTGCGTCGTCAGTGATAATTCGTTAGCAATGGAGTATGTACTTGCGCTTCATATTTTGGAAGAAGTGCAGGATGAATTGATTTTGAAATATCTAAAGCAAAAAAATTAAAAAGGTGACCTGTGCATTTAATGTATAAAAACGAAATAAAAATTTGTTTAAAATATAACTTTACTTTACCTGTTTTTCCCTCCATTTCTGTCCCGATCATTTTCCATATGTTATCTTTAACATACCTCGGTTACCTCGGAGACATACTGCGTGGAGAACGCTACCACTTCCAGGGTAAAATTGAGGGAGGAAGAAGAGGAATAGGCAGAAGAAAGTTATCATGGCTTAGAAATATCCGTCAATGGACGGGGATGAAAGATTTCCAAACATTGCAGAATGCTGCGTTCAATAGAAACATATGATGGGAATAGATAAGGATGAACGTCTACGCAGGAATCTGCACGGCACTAAAAGAAGAAGATATTTAGCATTATTAGTTATATAATTATCATGAGATGCATCATATATGCATCTATTTTGCGAAACTAATTCAATGAGATTCATTTCTTCGTCCCTTGTGAATTTATCGATACTCATTTTCTCTTGTTTACGCTGCAGCGACGTCGCACAGACTGGTACCCCAAGCAGTCAGCCGTTTGGCTGTTGCAGCGCTGTTGCGTCGGACGCAGAAGCGAATCCACTTCTTCGTAGTTCCGAGGTAGCAGTATATTCGAAAGACGGTGCAGCCACTTTCTGCAGTCACTGCATGCAGCCGACGCACTAGCGAAACCAGGCCTTTACTTGCTAGGATACACGGTGGCCGCACTGAAGGTGGTTTGCGTGGTGGGTCGCTAGGTGGCTTGGTGATTTGCTTGTCGGCACGTTGACGAGATATCACAAAAATCGGTCTGAAATTGTTAATTACTGAAAATTCATCTTAAAATATAACATTTCACGGCGTCATCCATCATGTTGGGTTCATGACATAAATAAGACAAGCTCAAATCATGTGCATTTTAGTGTTCTGTATAAACAATTACTTAATTTTGACGAAACATTTCAAGAATATTTGCGTATGACCAGAGAAACATTTGATCTACTCCTCACTACAGCTCATTACAAACTATAGAGACATTTTGTTGAATTATTTCAACGGAATTGGAGCGATAACCTGGCAGAATAACACAATATATGTCTGAAAACATAATCGTACGCCATAATATAAATTCGCACCATTAACGCATCATTATAAAAAAATTAAATCACTTTTTAGTACATAAAATCTTTTTCTACTTCGACTGCTACCTCTTCCCGTGGTTTCGTTAATGCCACTGCATTTTTATGGAGTTCGTTAGTTGGATTCTCAGAGGTTCTCTTTTGAAAACTGATAAATTAATATGTCATCCATTTTTGACATCTAAAATGCCTCGCGCCTAGTGTCAAAAAATCAACACGTTTGTGTACATCGATACACGCTAAGTGACTAGCTATGCGCTAAGCGTGCAGTGCGGCCGGTCGCGAAATTTCTAGTACTTACGTTCGTTTTTGTAGTTACTCGCTAGGCTCTAGGCGCTAAGCAAGCCGCTTGTCTGTGCGGACGTGACCTAATACGCATTTACTAGCCAGACAATATGCTTATAACAAATAAAATGATTTGCGCACTGAAGTGCAACACAGAATCTCGCACATTTGATCGTTTGTCTTCTAAATTAAACTGCTCATCAGAAGTTAAGGATATTGAATTAATTTGTGATTTCTGCTCAGAAAAAACCTATTTCATTTTGAAATACAGTGTAACCTCTTTAATCCGGACAGTTTATGGCAAGGTAGTTGTCCGGATTTTCGATTTGTCCGGATTATAGACAAACAGAATTTTTCTTATAGGTTGTTTATTAAATAGAATAATGTATTCACAAAAGTAACAGAAAACATTAAATTGATTTGAATTCTTAACTAAAAGAGAAATAGAAAAAATACTATTCATTATTTTTGTAATTTGTTTATTAAAAATTTGTTTATGAAATAAAATATATCATTCAAAAAGGTAACAGAGAACATAAATTTAATTAAAATTTTCATAAACAAGATATCACATTTGAATTTATCTATTTATTATTATTTTCAACTTTAAGGTAATATGAGTTTTTTGTTTGAACTTCAGAGTCTGCTTCATTTTTGGCGCTCTAGTTCCTCGGAACTGAGTGCTTATCAATTTGCCCAAATATCTGTAATTTTCGAATTTTTCGCTGAAAATGGTCTCAAACGATTTGGTTCTACTCACTGATCAAGAATCCGAGGTCGAAATCGATTCTGTCCGACCGGTCCGGCCGGCCGTAGGCACGATTACTCTCGAACGAAGGGAGTTAGAGGATTGAAATTTGCAAGGTGGGTTTGGAGTGTAAATATCTCGGTTAAGTTCGTTAATGGGCAAAATCCATCGAGCGGTTTCGGAGTTATGGCCGATTTTATTAAAAACATTTTTTATGAATATTTCCGAAACCGATCACTCGATCTATCTGAAATTTAGCATCAAATTGAAGAATCATGACCTTCATACGTATGTGAAGTTTTGTATTGACCAGGTTTCCGCAAAGTGTAAAAAAAATTTTTTTGAAAATTAAAAAATATTTTTTTCACAATAACTCTCGAACGGAATGAGCTAGGCAGTTGAAATTTTCAGAGTAAGTTAGGGAGATGAATATCTCGGTTAAGTTCGTTATTGGGCAAAATAGGCCAGATGGTTTCGGAGTAACGAAAAAAAAATTTTTTTTTAAGTAACAAATTTCAAATTCGATTTTTATTTAAGATGCAGTTTCGCCATAAAAATCCATTGATATCATTTTCAACTCCAACAAGCTAATACTTTCGGAGATATGATTTTTCGAAATTTCAATAATGAATCGTACTTCTATGTTTTCACAGAATGTTATCATTATTCTATCTAAGCTTTATTATATGATCTGTGTTCATACTCGTACATGTCATCCTGTTCTATAAGAGAGAGTCAGATTCATTTCAGCTATTTTAATTTGATTTCTTCCATGGTGCAGTTCTCATTCTCAGATTCCTCATTTAATCTTGATAAATAAACTATTATTTGAATTGAATTTCCTTTATGATGCAGTTCTATCATAAGAATACATTGATATAATTCCCAACTCTGAGGAACCAATACTTTCGGAGATATAATTTGTCTGTTTGAACTAGAGCGCCAGAAAGCTCCTGTCCTCAGTGCTTGAACCCATTTTTCACTACTATATTTTTCATTTCGAACAGCATTTTCGAACGTTGTGTGCTTTCATTGGGCATTTTTGGACAACAATCCTTGCGAACTGCACGCGAAACAAATATAAAAACAATCTAAACGTACGCTGGTATACTAGCGCACCCCAACAATATTCTTTATCGTGCTTCAACTCGTAAATTTCAGACGCGGTGGCTTGTGTGCGTCCGGATTATATAAAAGTATAACGGGTAATTCCGTTTTAATAAACTTATCCGCGTTATCCTATTTTCTTATTATATATATATATATATATATATACAGGGCGTCCCGGGAAGATTGTACAAATGGATACCATGAATTTATGTCATCAGACTTGACTCGTATCAATAGGTTTTAATCCCCTGAGTGCCTTCGTTTGAGATATACTAGGTGATGTTCATCTTATGAGTGAAATTTCACAGTTCAATAACTCTTGTACTAACCGACCGAATGATTTTAAATTTTGAAGTTGATATCGGTTGAGCTGTGTACTGATGTGTATAGGATATCTGTTATATACAGGGTGTTTCATATATCATGTATATCATGTTCGAAAATTAATTTTATTGAAAAGTGAGTTATAACTATGACAAGTAAACTAAAAAAAAAATTGAGTTATTCGCTCCCAGGAGCTGATAACTGTGTACAGCTGTTACAGATTAATATTCCCATTCTAACTCATTATAAAAGTTTACTCCGAAGAAATCATGGAGCAACTGATTAATCTTATTCAAGCTTCATGTGCGGAGATTCGAAATCGTCCACAAATTATAAAGACAGCTGTAGCGCATTTGATCACAAACGCTAGAAAATTTTTAGAAGAAAGAGGGTTTTTTTCGAAAACAAAGTTATGATTTTGTTATCATTCAATGTCAATTGTTTTTAGTTTAATATTTGTAAGATACATTTTATTCGTAAGTCCATTTTATAATAGTCCAATTAAATTTCCAATGTTGTTTCGAGTCTCAGTTGCGAAATATCGGTCTAAGCTACCAAAACACACCAACTATTCCTTCACACTTCTATCCATACTTAATTCGAGTTTTCGGTTCTTTGGCATAAAATCTTCAATTATGCTAACATCTGTGTTTCAATTATTCGAAAAAAGAATTTTCAAAGATGAATAATTCGAAAATGAGTATTTCTATCATTTATATTTTCAGGTAGATAGGTAATCAAATTGGAACTCATAAATTCAATTAAGTGATGTTACTGAGAATTTCAATTGATTCAATATGAATTAAGAATTAACGCATATTCGGAGATTCACGGGTCACGTGTTTATTATAATTTGAAAATTCCAAATATTCAATGGTTCATAAAATGTTGATACGAAGTGTGCCACTATTGCCAATAGGTTTGTTTGAAAGAGTATTTATTGCAGATTCTGAGAAAAATACCACTTCTTGAAAGTTTGATGTACTTGATGGTGTCTTACAAGATGTGGAATGAAGAAAATCATTTTTTCAGTCCGGAACTGCGCTACCAACAAGTCATTATGAGCGAATATTAGGCATAGGCCTATTTTCAATCCTTGAAATTGTCATGGAGATCGATGCAGGCGTTCAAGAGTTATGTCGATTGAAAGTTTTTGATAAAATACATAAAACATCCTGTATCTCTTAAACGAATATAGCTATGACATATTTCGAACCCTGATTTAGACTCACCAAAATGTCCTGCATTTTCACTGAAATCCTGTACAATCATTCGTGAAACACCTTGTATATTTCAATTATATCATCTAATCTAATAATGTTAGATCTCTTGACTTTGATTGATTTTTTTTACTGTTTATGCTGTTTTGAGATGTGAGAACCAGTAGTACTACTAGCTTTATTGTGAGCTTTTCAAAACTCAGCGACCAGCATCCCTAAAGGGCACAGTGCTTCTAAAGGGCCAACACCTGGCTTGGGTCTCGGGTTTAATTGTATCTTAATTGTAATCTTCGAAAGTAAGGACGACATGTGAACACTCAGAAACCTTGAAATAATTTCCTTTTAAAAATTGAGCAGCATAACGAGAGTTGATTATGCGTGTTTATATAAGCATGCGATGCCCATCATAGAATTCTATTTATAAAAATTGAATCAATTTATTTTCGAGGAGCTACAAATATCAACATGGTCACAACATTTCCACCATTTTGAATAAGTGGAATTATATTGTTTTCGAAACGCAACTTAGACAAGCGATAATCAAGCCTGTCAATTGTTTTGGGACTACTTTCAACGAGAAAATCTTCCTGTGAATTTTACTCTATCCAGGATAAGGCTTTTCAATAATGGGTGAGCTTTTATGGAAGCAGAGGGCAGTGAAACGAACGATTTGAGAGACCGTTGTATGTTGTAAATGTGGCTAATAGTCTCAAATAATATGAGACCTTTTTGCCCTGCCTGCGTAAGAATTATAATGGATCTTAGTAGCCAGATGGGAGTCGCAGTTGGGCGGGATTACTGATAAGTGTTTGCAAGATTTCAAACATTACGCGCGATAAGGATTACTACTTGTTTGATATCCAGGACGTGGCTATCGAAGTATAATTGCGTTGAACCGTTTGATCTTATTGAAAACAATAATAATTGGAAATGGCGATACCGTTGTTAATGAATCAACAAGTCCAGAGCGTTCCGCCAATAGGTTCTACATTATGGCTTCGTATAATTAATATCCTAGCATATATTTCACAAGTCAAAAAAACCCCAGGGGATTTCATTAATTTGAGCATTGAAGCTTGAAGCAAGAGCAGACGTGTTTCTGGCTTCTCGGTCTTCATAAGTACTATGTAGCTTCCCAACAAATTTAACTAAACTGAACCGTGTTAAGCCTCTCACAGCCGGCTTGAGCGGTTATACATAAACGCTCACGGCACCTATGAGACAAAACAAGAAATTCAGTCTTTCCCACCAGTGAAAATTTGAAGTGCGAAATCATATGCCACCATTCGCTCGATTTTAATCGAGAAACGACTGTCTGAGAGCTCAGACAGTATATTCCTATGATGGTTCACAGATGGCTCTGTAACGACTACAGGGACAGGTGCAGGCATTGTGGGACCTCGAGTGAGCATGTCCATCCCTCTCGGGAAGAACTGCTCGATAATACAGGCAGAACTATACGCTGTTCTTGTCTGCGCGCTGGAAAACATCCGACTAGGATACTCTGGCAAGTACATATATATATGTTGTGACAGTCAAGGAACGTTAAAATCCCTATCTGATGTTAAGATAAACTCCTACTTAGTAGGCGAATGCAGGAAGGCTCTGCGAAGGCTGGGCGCTGGTAACGTTGTAAAACTCATCTGGTGTCCGGCTCACTCGGAGATTTCAGGTAATGTTAAGGCAGATAAGCTGGCGAAGCAGGGGGCTCGGATACCATATATAGGTCCTGAGCCTTCACTTCCAGTATGTCGTACCTCTGTTAAAACATTCTTCAAGAATCGTTTGGACAAGAATTTCTCCAGTGTATGGAACATGGGAGTAGGACTCAGGCAGTCAAGGCTTCTCATTAAGAAACCATCGTCAAAGTCTGAAGTAAAGAAAATTCTTTCACTCGAAAGAAGAGAACTGAGCCTGGTGACTGGATTACTAACTGGTCACCAGTTCAACAAACATCTGAATAGGATGGGATTGGCCGATAGCGCTCTGTGTCGCTGGTGCAAGAGCATGGAAGAAACAGCTGAACATATTCTGTTCCACTGTAACAACCTTAAAGAATTGAGGGTCATACACCTAGGCAACCCAACACCTACGATTCCTATGGTGAGAGGGACTTCTCCTTTTAAACTCGCGGCATTCCTGTCAGCGTGTTTTTTGGAATGAGTCTCACGAGTTTATCAAGCGGGAGAACAATGGGCCAGAAGGCCTCAGTTCAGCCTGAGACGGCACCGCGGTAGAAGAAGAAGAAGATATTCCTATGATCATGAACGCTGTTTAGCGTTTTCAAAAATAAAAGAGTACTGATGAAGTCCAAGAAGCCAGTTACGCTTCTGCTCTTGCTTCTCGACAAATCAATGAAATCCCCTGGGGTTTATTTGTCTTGTGAAATATATGCATAAGTATATGAATTATACGAAGCCATTATGTGAGCCCTATTGTCATGAACGCTCTGGACTTGTTGACTTATTGAAAACGAAAGGACTGGAGAGAAAATCGGTAGAATGTGCTTTTTTGACACCAAAATTTCTGGACCAAAAATGATATCCTTAATTAATTTATATTATTATACGTTTTTAATAACTGTATGAAAAAAATGAATGTAAGTTGATATCCTATTTGGTATTTGCAGGTTGTTGTATATACACAAAACCACGTAGCATAGATGAAGATCATTCTAGCAGCTCGTCATCGGATTCAGATGATGAATGTGAACATTGTAAAGGGCATATAAAGAAGAAGAAAACAGGTCATCATCATCATAATCATGACAATCTAGAAAATGAACAGCAACATAATCACGAGAATGATAGCGGTCCCTCTTTTTCAGTTGGTAATGCAGGAACTTCTGAAAATTGAATGTCGATTATTTTTATTGTTATTCATTTATTGTGATAGGTGTTTATTTTTATCAAAGATTGATTTTAAAACCAATTTTATAGTCGTCAAAGAGCTAGACATTATTGAAGAAATAATTTGAAGGATGGATTTTATGATTTGAATGAATTTGTTGAAGTGAAGAAACTATTTGATAAGAGTAAAACGAAATTTATAAAATAACTTTTAATGTTGAACCCCGCTTGGAGAATTATTTATTGTATTTTTGTTATTGTTATATTGCTGGCCAGGGTTAAAAATAAATATTCATGATTGATTACGCAGAAGACAAATATTCTTGATTCAAAAAAATATGTTGAATGATATATATGTGTAATATTTCGTCTTTATCATCTAAGATTTTCTTTACTCAAGAAGTAATTTGTGACTCAATATTCATATTCAATATTCATATTTGTTTACCACTTTTCCTCTTTTGAAAATGTATAATATTTCAATCATGTAGTTATAAATACGCCATATAAGCAAAAATTTGCATTTGTATTGTAAATATGCATAAGCACAAGTTATTGTCACACTTTGTTTTAAAATAAAATTATTGAGATGCTCTATTTTCTGGAATTTCCTATTGTATAATCGAAAAAGGTAAGAATTCAATTTTTCTCCAACTCAAAGAGATATTTATCCCGAATCAACTCATATAATATCGTCTCTTGAAAAATCCTTAGGAAACAGAAACTCAAAACTGCAACTGTTGTAAAATAAGTGTCACTACAGAATCCAGATCTGTAGAAACATTTACCGCTATCCAACCGGGTCGTCGAGAATGCAATTTGTATGGCTTGGCACATACCTATTTAAAGAAAAATCAGTGAAAAGAAGAAACCAACAGAGAAGCACTCTTGAAGATTTGCCAGACACTACAAAAGTATAACTACTCTCAAGTCCACTCCAAATTTTGTCGTCGGACATGTTTCGGAAAGATGTTTCCAGCTTCAGAGGCGAAGCGTTACTAAAGCATGCTATCAATTTCTCACTCAAGTATTTATACAACGATTGGTGAGAATAATGAGTCGTTAATAGGGGTTATTAGTTGTTAATACGGATATTATTGAGTAATATATATATTTTCTCTTATTCATTTCGACCCCTTCAAGTGTTCCTAAGTACAATTTATTGGAATTTTTCAACAATTTGACGGAATTTTCTGAAATTGTGTGGCCAGGTGTTAAAACGTGATTTACAACTGCTGATTTATCGATGATCTTGTTCCGAATGTGTCCCGTCGTATACTCTTTATACTGTGTGAAAATGTTTCTAGTCGTAAGCCGGAAGTAGCACTTGTGGCAAATAGCCGTCCTTTTCCATTTCAAAGGTGAACTTAATAGATGGGTATTTACTGTTTAAGATACTCGGTAAATTCGTTAATATCAAAATTTTCATCAACAATTGCAAATATGTCATCGACGTATCTACCCAAAATTTTGGAAAATATTTGTGTATTTTTTATTATAAGTTCTAATATGCTGAGGAACAAATCAGCTGAAAAACGGGGAAAGGGGGTTTCCCATCAAGGCCATACCGACAGATTGTTTATAATATTTGTTGTTAAAAGAAAAGTTATTTTGCTCCATGCAAAAAGAGATAAACATCAAGTTCTCAATAATTTCTATCTAAACTAGAAAGCTAGTCTTTCAAATGTTCTATTGCGATTTCAACAGGGGTGTTATAAATAATGAAATGGTCTTTATCATTGATTTTGAAATTTTACAACTAATTCGATAGGTACGAATTTTATATTATCAATGTCTGAGGAGTTTGGAAGCTAGCTGCTGAATCTATTCAAGGGCATAGCCGGGGTGGTTTGGGGGTTCAAACCACCCCCGAAATGTTATTTTTGTCTTAAAAATAACGTCACGTAGGTAATCTGTTTTCGAGATGATAACAATTGAACTGACTTTGTCTGATTTCAAATAAAAGCTTGGTTTGCGTTTGTGCGATTTAATAAATTTGTGGTGGTAATGGGATTTTTGAAGGTTTTAGCTTTCAAGGAATGCACAAACGAATTGCATATTCTGCTCAAACCAAATCGTTTCTTTATTTCTTGAAATCTAAACCTACATAGGAATAACACTTGAAGGTATCGAAATGTATAAAAGAAAAGATAATAAGTTTATGCCTAAGAGTATAATGTCAACCCATTTATGAGTGTAGAAATTGATAGCATGCTTTAATAATAATTTGTAGTGGACAAGGGTATTGAATTACTTTTTTAGTGTTCGTAATCTGCCCACAGAGTGAACTCAAACTAGAAGATTTTCCAGGTTTGGAGCACTCCAAAAAGTTCCTCCATAACTTAAGTAAAGAGAAATCAAACACTTCTCTTGATCCCATCAATAATACAGGGTCATTCTTTCTTATAATCTCACCCAAAATTATATGGAGAACTACTCAAGATATTTTCCTGAATTTCATTATGAGTGTGTTAGCCAGATGCCCAGAAAATTTGAAATATTTTCTTGTTTTTGTCAATTCCGGTTATACTGGAAGTAGCTATGATCAATAAATTATCACAGTTCTGATTTTCCCATCGAATTTTACTGTGACTTTGATCATATGACACTGAAGGGTATTTGAGCTTGTATACGAATATTTTCTATTAGGGATGATCACAAAGATGGTCACAGCTCACAGCTATACATACCTTTAACGTTAGAAAGATGAATTTTCAGGAAATATCACTGTAGCCATGTTGTACGGTCTTTTAGATGTCTCCTCGACTAGATGAGAGACCAATGATGCACATATGCTTCCTCTGGGATGATTTTCACCTCAATCCAACAATAGCTTCAACTTAACATGTGTTATGCATGCAGCCTCGAAAAAAAAACATAACAGCGAGTTTCTCGCCCCAGCTAAAAACTACAAACGATGAAACCAGTGCAAGGGCGTAGCCAGGAATTAATTTCGGGGGGGGTTTTGAAATAGGAATTCATTTCGGGGGGGTTTTGGGGGTATAAGGGTCACTTTCTGCAGCAAAAAATTTTTTTTTAAGAGAAAAATAACATTTCGGGGAGGGGGGGGGGGTGGGGGGAACAGCAATAATAATCCTAGTAGTAGACTTGGTTGTGTACATTGTTACCAGACCACCTAACACTTGTGCCGCTGATACATCCCGCTTATCCTCAAAGAGTGATATCTTGAACAGTGACAGTGCTTTGAAAAGTTTCACAGGCATAAACAATTTTGATATTTTCAATTGAATAGAAGAGATGGTCATCAAAACTCTTGGAAACAAAACAAAAATAAGCAACTTTATTATACCTCAAACATTACATTTATTGTTCATAATTATTTTCACATAATATATATGTATCATATCTTGAAAAATTCATTTTAATTATTGATAACTGTTTCACCAAAGCTTTATCTGGATCAATTAGACACTATATATCCTAAGTAATCATTAAAGGATACTGTGGGAGGTGTACTCATTATTGAAAGGTTTTTTTCTGGGTTTTCTCTCCCAAACTCTGAAAAATATCTATAAAATAAAAATTAATTATTTTGCGATTTGCTTCTGCGTAAGAAACACAGGATATTTGTCAGAAGCAAGGGGGGGGGGGGGGTTTAGTTGAACAGCAATAATAATCCTAGTAGTAGACTTGGTTGTGTACATTGTTACCAGACCACCTAACACTTGTGCCGCTGATACATCCCGCTTATCCTCAAAGAGTGATATCTTGAACAGTGACAGTGCTTTGAAAAGTTTCACAGGCATAAACAATTTTGATATTTTCAATTGAATAGAAGAGATGGTCATCAAAACTCTTGGAAACAAAACAAAAATAAGCAACTTTATTATACCTCAAACATTACATTTATTGTTCATAATTATTTTCACATAATATATATGTATCATATCTTGAAAAATTCATTTTAATTATTGATAACTGTTTCACCAAAGCTTTATCTGGATCAATTAGACACTATATATCCTAAGTAATCATTAAAGGATACTGTGGGAGGTGTACTCATTATTGAAAGGTTTTTTTCTGGGTTTTTCTCTCCCAAACTCTGAAAAATATCTATAAAATAAAAATTAATTATTTTGCGATTTGCTTCTGCGTAAGAAACACAGGATATTTGTCAGAAGCAAGGGGGGGGGGTTTAGTTGAACAGCAATAATAATCCTAGTAGTAGACTTGGTTGTGTACATTGTTACCAGACCACCTAACACTTGTGCCGCTGATACATCCCGCTTATCCTCAAAGAGTGATATCTTGAACAGTGACAGTGCTTTGAAAAGTTTCACAGGCATAAACAATTTTGATATATTCAATTGAATAGAAGAGATGGTCATCAAAACTCTTGGAAACAAAACAAAAATAAGCAACTTTATTATACCTCAAACATTACATTTATTGTTCATAATTATTTTCACATAATATATATGTATCATATCTTGAAAAATTCATTTTAATTATTGATAACTGTTTCACCAAAGCTTTATCTGGATCAATTAGACACTATATATCCTAAGTAATCATTAAAGGATACTGTGGGAGGTGTACTCATTATTGAAAGGTTTTTTTCTGGGTTTTCTCTCCCAAACTCTGAAAAATATCTATAAAATAAAAATTAATTATTTTGCGATTTGCTTCTGCGTAAGAAACACAGGATATTTGTCAGAAGCAATCAATTGAACAATGTTGCCTAACAAACAACAACGAAACAACTATATCGTAACGTTTCAATTGATTGCTTCTGACAAATATCCTATGTTTATTACGCAGAAGCAAATCACAAAATAATTAATTTTTATTTTATAGATATTTTTCAGAGTTTGGAAGAGAAAACCCGGAAAAAAACCTTTCAATAATACTATATATCCTCATAAATGAACTAGAACAGCATGCACCTGAAGTTGAATTAAAACATCAGTATAATATGTTTACACCTGCTCCATGCCCCGACTTTACAAGAATATACCATACTTTTTATTTTAAGTTTACCATTCTCCACATTAAAATGGGCCATCAATTTTATGTGCAGGTTCTGAATTAAGGGCACTAATTTGAAACATAAGAACAATAAATGTCTATAAAACTGGGACCACAATTTGTTTTGTCACACATGATTACATGATCTACATTTAGAACCTCTTCTCCTTCTACAAGGATTCTAGAATTAGGAGTTGAAGCTCCTATGTACTCCAGAAATTGCATCGTCTTGGAAGTTCCCAATTGTTTCTCTTTTGTGATTTAATACATTTATATAATTATTAGAGATAACTGTAGTATTTTAGTAACTCCTTTTGTACTTAACCCTTAACTGGCGTGGCCAGAAATTTTTAAGCTCCGTTCGTGGCGGAGTCCCCTGGGACTCCGCCGGAGTTTTTGAAGGAATTTTTTATGTTCTAAATGGCGAATTGGTTCCTGTTTTGCTGAGAAAATAATTAAAGACATACAATGGAATATGATTCAATACATAAATGAACATATCATCTTATAGCAACTCAGTAAATATGATAAACAAAAAAATCTCAAAAAAACTCTAGGGAAATTAACGTTAGGATTTTTCTCTTGATTCATTAATGGACAAGAGTGAAATGGAAGTTTTTCTTCATGTAGAATATGTTACATAGATACTGTAGTATAGAAAATATGAGAATTTGAGGTCCTATTCATAAAGAACAAAATACTGACAATGGTCCAAATCTCATTGAAAAAAAAATTGGAAATTACCACTCATTTAGCGTTTCAAATACAATTTTTTTTGCTACATAGCAAACCAATCGATGTTTTGCATTTCACACATAAATATGCAGTTTTTATCTTCAATTTTGGATCACATTTAGAACAATATTTTCTCTGATTCCTGGGCAAAACATCTCCTACTTGTGCTATTGCCTGGGTTGCAATATTCCAATATTCGGACTATTAAAATAGTCCTAATTTCAGTTCTCTCGATAAATTGGTTTTCTGGGATCTCTCGACGGAAGAGTTGTTTGGCCACAGCTTCAAAAAGTCTAATCGTTCAAGTCGTTTTGTGACGGAACAAGACTGGTGGATGAATTGAAAAATTACACTAAGTGCGTAGCGGAGTCCGATGGATTCTAAGCTGCTCAGAATAAGTTCTACTTGTGAGAATTCACCCACAGACAAGGGTTAGTTGTCTGTGAATTCACCGAATTCCACTGAGCTATCGATGAGTTATCCCACCACAGGAAGGTACTCAGACGCGCGAATCCTTCGACCAATAAAAACGAAGATTACACGATTATTTAAACATGCACGGTCCCTGGGATTCCGAAACGCCGGTTAAGGGTTAAATATGTATTTAGTTGTAATATTTAAATTCAATTAGGTTATGTTTCTATGTCAGTTCAAAATATGCTGGTCTCCGATTTCGTCGTTCCATGAAATATATGGAAAGGGAAATTTTGAACGACAGTCGTTGCTTTTGAACGACAAAATCGTGGAAATTTTGAACGACAGCGTCGTTGCTTTTGGACGACAAAGTCGTCTCATGAAATTTCGCCTTTAAGGTTGAATTCTTCTTCTATTTCACATAAAAGTCATGAAATACAGTGTTGTCAGCTCTGAAATCAATGCATTTTGACCTACATGATAGCAATATATATTGCTAGGAGAAAATTGATAACCAACATTGCTATATACAACAGTCCGAATAGAATACTTATAATAGCATAGCCGTATTGTTAAAAATTAGGAGGATAGCAATACGCAAACAGAATTGGTCTGCATGATTATCTCGAAATTTAAGAAACTCTCTCCTTATTCGTTCCGAAGAACATCAATACCAAATTCACATATGCCAGAAAAATTAGTAGGAATCGAAATAATCAAATACATTATTTAACTATATTAACTAATTTCAATCTGAAATCATCACGTAAGTTAATTTAACAAAACCAATTTCAACATCACAATAACATATTCAAACATTACTCACCGTCATCAACTTGACGTATGCATTATATAATCACACAAACTTTAGACCACCATTTCTTTCATCTCAACTACTGAGAATTACGAGGAACGTTTTTAGAGAAATATCTCGCTCGAAAGCTTCAAACGAATAAATCCCCGGGAACTTGCGATACCCCTCACTCGTATGACCAAAAAAAATTGCGGTAGCACATAATTGAAACGATAAATTCACGGTATTGAACAAAATTTTACTGAAATGATTTCTAAAATATATTGAAATATTAAATGTGTAAAATCAATACGGTTTCATAAGACAAAACTTTTCGAATTTAGACTCAAAATAAAACAACCAATTCAAACCATAATGCGACCATCAATTCACGTTCAACGCATCACGGGTTACATAACTACGAAAACAGCGTAACGGGGTTTTATACCGTTAGATACAGTGTTCACAAAACATGCAGATTTCGATTCGAGTTTCCATAAAAAAAGTTCCTTATTTCAAATGGGAACTCATATTTTTTATCGAATTTTGATTATACCTATCCCTAAAAGCAAATATATAATACCCTATCAACCATAAGCGTAAAATTCACTATTTTCGAGATATTGAAGAAATAACACGTTTCCAATGTAGCTAACGCATTTAACCATACCTACCAAAGTCACAGCTAGTTGCATTTCTACGAGTAAAACACAAAAATTATTCCAGTGACGGTGATTGAGATCTAAGGAATAAATAGGGTAATTTATCTAAAGGAGATGTTCACAGTTCTGTTCGTTCATGTCAAGACATTTGCTCAGGCGTCTCAGAAATGCTTCATGCATTGCTATATATAATCAGGATGAAAATAATCATTTTCATTATAAGATATATAAATATTTATTTTCGTACGTATAACAAATATAAATTTCGATTTTATTAAATCTAAGTACAAAAAATTCTACAAAATGAGAGGATGTGTATACATTTCAACAAAATGCTATATTTCCGTACAATATCAATTGTATACTTCCCAAACAAACATGGGATAATATATCAATAAACTTTAAGACGACTCCGAATATTGGAAAACAAGGTTATCATGGTAACAATTTTCTCATTTTCTGTCCAGTAGGTACTCATATATGTCCATAATCTTCTAGAAGGGACTCTCCATAATGGGTAACAACATAGTCGTGATAGTACATCATTATACAAAGTGGCTGTCCGAGAATAAGAGAAGACCATACAATGAGGTTTCCGCATCGTGGTCCAAACCTTTTCTCTATTTTGTTGGCAAAGGATGAGAGTGGTATCTGGGCCATCATACCAGTAAACGCCCAAATTTTGTATGTTTTTAGAGGGACACTCACCTGGAAAGTAAGGAGTAATTCCTATAATGCATATACAATGTGCAAAAGTCAATTGGAATAAATTCATTATCGTAGTTACTGTACAATTTTATGTAAAATCCCGAAACACGTCACGACACATTTTAAGGTGTCATTCTTCTTCGTAAAAATGCGAACCCTACCTTCAACCCCCTTCGAAAGACAGGTACAAGCCCCAATTTTTCAAACAGGAAGTATATCGTTTGAAAGGTTTCGTCATTCTCTATTCAGAAATGTTATCACTTTCATGTTTATTGAAAAAATGAAATGAAGTGATTAGCGAAATTTGCTGCAATATCAAAAACAAAAATGTAATACCAAATTTAGCAAAAAAATTATGAATGTTAATGGAGCTGATCTTCAAAGTGTTCACCACGAACTACTTAGCAACATCCTAACCTCAAATACAAATTTCTTCCAACATATTATTCAACATCTCAGGAGTGATCGACCTAATCGCAAGCGTTATTCGATCATTTAGGTCATTCAAATCAAGGGGTTTGTACACAGTGCTTTTCACATATCCCCATAAAAAGAAATCAAATAGGTTAAAATCAGGGGATCGCGCTGGCCATTCGATCGTTCCTCGCCTTCCTATACACCGATTTGGAAATATTGCTTCGAGGTACTGCCGGACATTGCGTTGCTAATGTGGTGGTGCATCCTTTTGGATCCGTATCGCATTCCTTGGCCAGGATATACAAATTTGCCGAATTTGGAGCGAAATCGTTTTGAATTAGTGCTAAATAATTATCGCCATTCGAACTGCTCTCAATGAAAAAGGGGCCTATGATATGTTTTCGAATATTTCCTTCCCAAAGATGAACCTTTTGAGGGAATTGCATATGTTTCTCTCTCATCCAGTGAGGATTTTCGGTAGATCAGTAGCGGTAATTTTGACGATTAGCATGGCCGTTGAGAGAAAAAGTGCAGTCATCAGAAAACAATACTTCTACTAATTATTGGATAATATTGTTATCCAACATGTCCATCCCTTGTTCTAAAAAATAAGTTCTCCTATAAAAATTCTTCCAAGAGCTCCTGCTAGGCATCAAGAATCTGGGTAGGTATAGAATCGGTGTATGATGGCTGACATTGAATATTGTGGAGGCATATCTACTAGATTTATGTGTATTTTCCTCAAAGTCAATCATCTCATCTAATTTCACATCCTCACACAGTGTATTAGCAGCTGCTTTTTTAATCTGCCTTATATGCCCAAATTCGCGAAACTGCTTTCTCTATTTTACTTATTGTCCCTTGGGTTATAGCCGGCAAATTTCTTTTGTGTTCACTCTTTAAGTGTTCGGGTTTTGTTTCCGTAACCAATGAATTGTAAAATTGTTATTTTGTGCATTTCCGTTAATCGAACCTTTATTCAAAATTGAAGTAGATAAATAAAATTCAAACACAAATTAGAAAATTTATAAACTACAACTTATCAGCGCAAAACAATTTGCGAAGGCGTTCTGAAGAAACTATAACAATGCCACAGAAACTGTTTTCATGATACTATCTGGAAAACACAATGTTATGGTGTTTTTTCATTTTCTTGAAGGCAAAAAAGTTTAGTATTATTGTAGTAAGATTTGGGAATATTCGAGGGAATATTATAATGAATTTCAGTAATCACAAGATTTAATTTTTTTCTATTTTGAGTTTTGCAATAACAATAACAATAAACATGGATGTGAGAAAATTTCTGAATAGAGAATGACGCGACCTTTCAAACGGTGTATCACAAGCTCATACTTTCCATTTGAAAAATTGGGGATTGTACCTGTCTTTCTAAGGGAGTTGAAGGTAGGGTTCGCATTTCTACGAAGAAGAATGACAATTTAAACATTTGAATATGACTTATTTCGGGATTTTCCATAAATATGTACTGTAACCAAGGCAATGAATTTATTCGATCATGCATAGAGTTCACAGTTCCATTTAGATTTAACACATAGTTTAATTGATTTGCCGGAAGCAAGAACTTACACGTGTTTCGGAGGGTCAGTGTTTTGCGTCTCCGACAAATATTCTCAACTAAACGAACCCAATTCATGAGATCCTTTTGGTAGAGTGCTCAGGTATTGTTGATTTATTTAAGTAGTCAAGTTTTTATGTGAGATATTTATTATTTTCGATTTTTCAACAAAATTCTGAGAACTGAACTGTTTGTCTATCAAAAAACTCAATGACACAAATGTACAGTCCTTATAGCTGATACATCTCTTGACTAAAATGTGAATATTATGTCTACCATAATTCAATACGAATTACAAATCAAAACAGACTATCAGTGAAAACGTCCCGTTGATGCATATATTGAATACACATAACTGCTTATTTGGCGTAAAGCGCTCGGAACAGCATAACCTTATCTACTTTCCTATTTAACGTTCACAATTTTGTATATTAGCGAAGAAGCACAGTCCTCTATAGAGATAGCCTGGAACACAGTCTGACAACACCACAATTTATCGTCTCTTAGAGGCATACTTCTTCAATGCGGTAGCGCTGGATATCGTATATTTCCAATTTAAAACTCTAGTGAACTGATAGGTTTTCTTGCTTGGAATCCCTATTATATAAGACTAATAAGGTAGGCTAATGAAAATTGTGATAATCATCTTAGAGTTGGTCTTGTTTTGGTTCTTTACTATATAATAGTGAATTTCTACTATATCCACAAATGTTTCTGTTTATTTCCCATTCGGGGACAATAACATTTTAATTCGTATTTTCTATAATGAATGAAGTGAATTTTACGATGGCGTATTGGGGCCAATGTAAAAATAAAAAATCTGTCAATTAGCCTAATTGACAGATTTAATCTGTCAAGTAGACTAATTGACAGATTTAATCTGTCAATTATACTAATTGACAGATTTCTAATTGACAGATTTAATCTGTCAATTAGTCTAATTGACAGATTAAATCTGTCAATTAGTCTAATTGACAGATTAAATATGTCAATTAGTATAATTGACAGATTAAATCTGTCAATTAGTATAATTGACAGATTAAATCTGTCAATTAGTATAATTGACAGATTTAATCTGTCAATTAGTCTAATTGACAGATTTAATCTGTCAATTAGTCTAGTTGACAGATTTAATCTGTCAATTAGATTTTTTATTTTTACATTGGCCCTCTTACGCCATCGTAGAATTTAGAATGATTTACGAATGTAAACAACAATTACAAGTCTCTGTGAATTCAGAATATCAATTCAAGGCTACAAAGAGTAAATTAACATAAAATTATTTTTTGATCTGAACTGTGTAAAAATGTTGATAAAACAAATTGTTAAATTCCGCATCTGAATCCCCATTAATAATTATATTTCTGTAGCGGGAAAGCAGATTAGTAAGTTGAGACCATCTGCTCGGGGTAAGATCGAAAGGAAGAATCCATTTCAAATCACTGCAGGAAATCTGAACATTCTCAATGAATAATTTAAGATGTATAAGGTCCTTATTTATTTCAACTTAAGCATCTACAGATTCAGAGTTTTGGAAATTGAATACATATATAAAAATAAATAGATTCTTTGAGCTTCTTCATCTCCCAACCAGATGTATCAATTTTTTATTTATTTATTTATTTTTATTTATTTAGAACTACCCGCTCGAGCAGCCTTAGCCAATTATAGAGTGAGAAAAATACAAAAAAAGTATACGAACTGGGTATATAAAAATAGTAACGAAAAATATTACGGAACATAGGAAATGATGTAACTATGTGAGCAAACCAAAACAAAAAAACTCGTTGTAGAGAAAAAATAAAGAGCTCACTTACAAAGCCACACCAAAAGCTTACATCCAAACCGCAGTCAGAGAATAGCCCGTCTGATTTCACCGGGCCCGCATGCAAATATGTCAATGACTTCATGAAAAATCTCGAAATCACCACAAATTCTATGAAGTGGAGGAAAGGCAAGTACATTAGTACGGGCCAGAGGTGGATAAAAAAAATTGGTTCAAGCACTGACGTGAAGTCAGTTGCCACGATAACTTGAGAACGAAAAAAGCCAGCGACTTGAAATTTTCAGGGTGGGTTGCGCATCCCAATACGACGGACAAGTTCGTTAATGGGCATAATCGGCCCAGTGGTTTCCGAGTAATCATTTTGTTTTCAACCAATATAAATCCGATCGAATTGAAACTTGGTGGGTAGTTGTAGAATATGAACCTAAGCACGTTCGTGATGTTTTGTGCGAATCGTATGGCTAGAAAATTTTAAAAAAATTATTAAAAAATATTTTTGTTGTCACGATAACTTGAGAACGGAATGAGATAGCGGCTTGAAATTTTCAGGTTAGGATGTGCACCAGAACGTGACATTTCAGTTTGTTTATGAGCATAATCGGCCAAACGGTTTTAGAGTTATAGCCATCTGAAATTTTCTGAAATTTGGTGGTTTTTTGTTCCTCATTAACTCGAAAAATACTGAACCGATTGAATTCAAACATGGTTATTAGTTGTAGAATGCCAACGCGAAAATGTTTGCAAAATTTGGTGAGGATAGCATTAGTAGAAAATTTTTAATAAATCATAGAAAATAAAAAAAAATTCTATATATCAGTAACTATTCGTTCGAAATTGCTGAAATTTTGCAAGAGCCTTCATAACCTAACTCTACTGCCAAGTTTCAAGTTTTAATACGTTCGGTTAAATATTGTTGGAGATTCGAGCATTCTTGTGTGAGTTCAGTAGAGAAGTGAGAAATTTTGCGGGTCTTCAAATCCTAATTCCGAGTTTGAATTCGATCGGATCTATATTGTTGGAGATCCGAGCAGCCTTCGGCGAGTCGGTAGCTGGATGGGTGACCGTTGTCTCGATAACTTTCGAACAAAAGGAGATAGGGACTTGCAATTTTCAGGGTAGGTTGCGTATCCGAAAGGGAGAGTTGAGTTTGTTTTTGGGCATAATCGGTCTAACGGTTTCCGAGTTATACCCACCTGGAATATTATTTCCTTAATAACTCAAAAAATAAATATTCGATCGAAATGGCGCTTTGTAACAAGTAGTAGAAAATCAACATAAAGACGTGTTTAAAATTTTGTAAGAACCATACCCCTAGAAAATTTGAAAAAAATTACGAAAAAAAAAATTTTAAGAATCATACCCCTAGAAAATTTTAAAAAAATCACGAAAAAAAAAATTGGTTCAAGCACTGACGTGAAGTCAGAAGCTTTTGCGCGTATGTTCTATTGTCCATTCTTCTGTATTGGACACCCTTAATCGAATTTACCATGGTAAATTATGTTGTCCATTCTCCTTGAAATTGTCTAGGGGTACGGTTCTTAAAATTTTTTTTTTCGTCATTTTTTTCAAATTTTCTAGGGGTACAGTTTTTACAAAATTTTAAACACGTCTTTATGTTGATTTTCTACTACTAGTTACCAAACTTCAATTCGATCGAATATTTATTTTTTGAGTTATCAAGGAAATAATATTCCAGGTGGGTATAACTCGGAAACCATTAAAACCGATTATGCCCAAAATCGAACACAACTCTCCCTTTCGGATACGCAACCTACCCTGAAAATTGCAAGTCCCTATCTCCTTTCGTTCGAAAGTTATCGAGGCAACGGTCACCCATCTACTGAACTCACACAAGAATGCTCGAATCTCCAACAATATTTAACCGATCGTATTAAAACTTGAAAATTGGTAGTAGAGTTAGGTTATGATGGCTCTTGCAAAATTTCAGCAATTTCAAACGATCAGTTACTGATATATAGAATTATTTTTTTTTATTTTCAATGATTTATTCAAAATTTTCTACAAATGCTATCCTCACCAAATTTTGCGAACATTTCCGCGTTGGCATTCTACAACTAATAACCATGTTTGAATTCAATCGGTTCAGTATTTTTCGAGTTAATGAGGAACAAAAAACCACAAAATTTCAGAAAATTTTAGATGGCTATAACTCTAAAACCGTTTGGCCGATTAGGCTCATAATCAAACTGAAATGTCGCGTTCTGGTGCAGATCCTAACCTGAAATCTTCAAGCCGCTATCTCTTTCCGTTCTCAAGTTATCGTGACAACAAAAATATTTTTTAATAATTTTTTAATAATTTTCTAGCCATACGATTCGCACTAAATTTCACAAACGTGCTTAGGTTCATATTCTACAACTACTCACCAAGTTTCAATTCGATCGGATTTATATTGGTTGAAAACAAAATTATTCCTCTGAAACCGCTGGGCCGATTATGCCCATTAACGAACTTGTCCGTCGTATTGGGATGCTCCACCTACCCTGAAAATTTCAAGTCGCTAGCTCTTTTCGTTCTCAAGTTATCGTGGCAACGGCCGGACAGAATCAAATTTGACCTCGAATTCTTCATTGGGGTGTCGAACTTAATCATTTGAGACCATTTTTTTCAAAAAATTCGAAAGTTACAGACATTTGGGCAAAACTATAACGCGATGTTCCCCAGAACATACGCGCAAAAACATTCATATCTCGACTGGGTAATCTTGGAACGTGCAAATTTATGAGGGAAAGTAGAAAGGAACAATCAATTGAGTAGCTAAGCAGTTTATATAAAAATATAGTTCCCAAATATTTTCTTCGAGTTTTCAGTAGTGGCACATTAAATCTAGTACGAAGCAATTCATGTGATATACCTCGTTCCGGAAAAACTCCATCAAAACAAAACCATAAATATTTTAGAAAACGTCTCTGCACCGATTCAAAAATTTTTATATAAGACGCGTATCCCGGATTCCAAACTACGCTGGCATATTCTACTTTTGACCGTACTAAGGTATTGTACAAGATCATTGTTGTTTCAGTTTGAAAAAGCCATTTGGAATTTCTAATTACAAAACCTTAAGTTTTTTAAGAACTGGAAACAATGTTATTATTTTTTTTTTCATTTTTTCATCAAAAGTCACACCCAAATCCCTAAACTCAGTGCATCTGTCGACTGTATTATTATCTATGTTATAATCGAAATCAATTAAGTTCTTCTTACGAGCAAAATACATTATGTTGCACTTAGAAAAATTCAGTGTTAAAAGATTTTTTTCACACCACTGACTCAAATTTGAGATATATTCTTGAAGAATGTAGCAATCACTTGCTGTTGTAATCTTACTAAATAATTTACAGTCATTTTTGTTGAAAAATTATCAGAAAGGTCATCAAAATATTTTATAAAATCGGAAGAAATGAAAGTTCTATTTCACTCATATTTCTAGTCCATACTGTTGTCTATAGTCTCAACTGAAATGTACTCATCTCCAAGTAGATATAATCCAAAGGAAATTTCACTATTTACACACTGCAGTTTAATCCCAGAACATAGTATCAAATATCCGACCATATTTATCACTGCATTGCATTAATTGACATTTGACACCGTTATACACAAAAATACCACGAGAGACAATAATGGTTAACCCCCAGAATCAAAAGTAATCGTCCATTTACAATAACAAACGTTTGACTGAATCGCCTGGCGTACTCAGAGCGGTGTTGCCATTTTATTATCTTCCAGGCTAGTAGATATAGTGGGCTGTGGAAGGAGCAACTGGGGATCACAGAACACAAATAATATGGGGATAGTAGGCTGCATTGCATATTGCTATTTGTAAGACAAATACCTCCTTTCTTGATAGAAATGCATACGCTTACGTTGAGCCAATGTTTACTATTTTATAGAGATTTGTGTCATCTTTAATGAATTGAAAAAAATAATATTACCATTTTTCAAAACTTCCGATGCTATTATTTTTGTTCGGTTGATAATTTTATGGAAAGTAATGCTTCCATGGTCCGCACATCCTTGTCTTCGGGCATACAGATGATTCCATCGAAGCCTATTCTAAATACAACCAATGCTCTTATCCCGTATGGATTACAAATTTCCAGTTGAATTTAGTGAATTGTTCTTGTGATTCATCAAAGTTATTTATTTTTCGTTTCTCTGAATAATCTCGAATGAAAAAAGTTAAGAATCAGTACTCACCATGTATTCGTGAAAAAATGCGCTCAAAAAGAACACTGAGACACCAGCGAGTGTCTTGTTGAATCCCATTTCAACAGCGGGCAGATATAAATGTCTAACAGCCCATCTGTGCACTGGCAAGTTCCAACTTCTCCAGAATGTATCAATATTATTTGCATTCCACCAATCTGAGTAAAAATTTCTATCTCCAAATTGCAACAGCTCACCAACAAGATTCAAATATGAATGAAATGTTATGTAGAAGAAAATAAGCCACGTAAGATGATTGGGTATCTGAAAATAAAGGGTCAAACTTTCTATTCATAATAATAGGACTGTAAGATGTGAAGGAAATGGACAGCTCGGTCGAGATTTCAGAAGAGAATTATGTTGCGTAGAAAACATATGAATGTTTATTGTTATATAAATAAAAATTACCAACAATATTTGAGATGATAAATAAAATAAAAATTGTTTGGAAAAACCCTTCAAATTCACCCATCAATTTTGTGAATTACGACTTTTTGCAGTAAATTCGCAGTGTACAAAATGTGTCCATTATTATTATTTCTTATTAAGAATAAGTCCCGATGATCTATTCTGCCTTTTGCCTCATCTTTCTTGGGGTGGTTGAGGTGTACATCCTGAGGTACAGCTACGAATTAAGTTCTATTTAACTCCAGTAGGAGAGAGAAGGAGAATATGTCTCTATTATTTATTAATTCATTGCCAACTTTAGTTCTTATTCTTATTTTATCTTATTTCGAGTTTAAACGCTCCCATATAGAAATGTATATGTTTAACTTCCTTATTTTATTTTAATTTATTTCTTATTTTATTTCATCTTATTTTATTTGCTGTATAAACCCGCCTTTAGTCTTTGATTCTCTCATCGCCTGGTCATCTAAATACCTATTCTAAAGCTAGTTTTACACGGCGAAGAAATTCATGAATTTCTTCGCGAAGTTCTTCATGAAGAAATTCTCCGTGTCAAGCTAGTTTTACACGGTGAAGAAGTTCATGAATTTCTTCGCGAAGTTCTTCATGAATTTAATCATGAATTTCTCCATGAAGTGTGTGGTTTTACACGTACGAAGAAATTCATCAAGATAAATGTCAAATAACAGTAATACCAACTGTAAACTTCAAACCTA
Source organism: Halyzia sedecimguttata (assembly GCA_937662695.2). NCBI lineage: Eukaryota > Metazoa > Arthropoda > Insecta > Coleoptera > Coccinellidae > Halyzia > Halyzia sedecimguttata. Next base: position 65,012,706 of record OW569413.2, on the reverse strand, counting down.
GCAAATATCCAGACGACAACAAAAGCAACTGTGGCTCGATTCTGAACTTGACTCCTTTTCTACCTCAAAACACAACTGGAGCTTCCAAACAACAACCTCAACGACCACCAGTTTATGTTTTACAGCTTTTCCGATAATTTATGGCCTGAAACAGATGTTGGTACCCTGACTTCATACATGAAACTTGTTGATAAAATAGAACAAATTGCTATTTCGTGAAGTTGTTCATGAAGTTTTACGTGAAGAAACGTCACATCAAGTTTATTCATATGAAGTAACTTCATGAAGAACTTCGCGAAGAAATTCATGAATTTCTTCGCCGTGTAAAACTAGCTTTGAACACAAACTTGATGTGAAGTTTCTTAACGTAAAGCTTCAACTTCAAGAAATTAGAACTTGTTATATTTTATCAACAAGTTTCGCGTGAAGTCAGGGGTACCAACATCTGTTTCATGCCATAAATTATCGTAAAAGCTGCAAAACATAAACTGGTGGTCGTTGAGGTTGTGGTTTGGAAATTCTAGTTGTGTTTTGAGGTAGAAAACGAGGCAAGTTCAGATCGAGCCACAGCTGATTTTGTTGTCATCTGGATATTTGCTAGTTTTGAAGTTTACATTTGGTATTATTGTTCTTTGACATCTATCTTCATGAATTTCTTCGCATGTGTATAACCACACACTTCATGAAGTAATTCGTGAATAAATTCATGAATCCTTGTAAAACTAGCTTAAGAGTGGTCTTACCACGCGGAGAGAGGTTAGATATCTGATGAACTCTAGCTTCGTTGAAGATTAATGTGCTGGAGCTGGAGATCCTACAGCATTATATTTAAAAGAAGGAGCATATCTATTTTCTCCCTACAATTTACAAATAGGATGGCAATATAGTTGTCATAGTAACATCAGTACAAAAAGTCGGTGGAAAAAAGCTAGCATCTCGCATACGGACCTCAGATACACTCGAAGCGACCTTGGTAAGCCCTTGACCTTCAGAAATACTCCTGCAATGTGGTATCAAGTGGAAACCAATCAAGGGGCCAAACATTCCGTTTGTGGATGTAGCATGATTCTACCTGAGTTAGTGACAGGCAAAATCAGGGTATCAAAAGGAACCATAGTAGTTATACAGGGTGTTTCAAAAACAGGTGGTGCCGGTGCTAGGAGAGGTAGAAAGTGGGGTTTTGCTTAGTAAAACACAATCATAATGGCATCCGAAGTCAAGATATAGGGTGTTAAAAAGGCTGTTCATACATATTTTTACTATATTATGTCGAATATACCGGCAACATTGTAATAAAATGTTGTATGAATATGTTTCGGAAGCTGACACATCTCATGAATTTTTTATTATATAGGTCTCTCATAGATGGCGCTAGTTGCACGGTCAGTACCGAGTAGTTTCAAACGTAACTTTTTTTAATCCAAATTTCAACTGGAACTTAAACACCAGTCAATTCTACACCACAAAGGTACTCTGGGTAAGAAACGCAAGAAGAAAATTTCATTACAATGTCGTCAGTAGTTTCGACATAATCGTTAGAAAAATGTGTACGAAAAGTTATTTTGTAACACCTACATCTTGAATACGGAGGCGTTACGAAATTTTTTTCATAAGCAAGCCCCACTAATTTTTCAGTATTCTACCTCTCCTAACAACGGCGCCACCTTTTTGGCGCTCTAGTTCCTCGGAACTGAGTGCTTATCAATTTGCCCAAATGTCTGTAATTTTCGAATTTTTCGATGAAAATGGTCTTAAACGATTTGGTTCGGCTCACCGTGGTCGAAATTCATTCTGTCCGGCCGGCCGTAGGCACGAAAACTCTCGAACGGAATGAGCTAGAGAGTTGACATTTTCAGAGTAGGTTTGGGAGATAAATATCTCGGCTAAGTTCGTTATTGGGCAAAATCGGACAGATGGTTTCGGAGTAACAGAAAATTTTTTTTTTTTCGTAACAAATTCCAAATTAAATTTTTTTCAATAAGGAGTTTTACCATAAGAATCCAATGATATCATTTTTAACTCTAACAAGCTAACACTTTCGGAGATATGATTTTTCAAAATTTCAATAATAAATCGTATTTGTACGTTTTCACAGAATTATATAATTATTCTATGTATGAATTGTGATAATGTCAACTTATTTTCCTGAGACCTGTCAGTTTTCTGGCCTGAAAGTTGACGAAAAGCGAATATAAGGGTAAAAAACAGTCAAATAAATCCCCATGTGGCGATCTTATGTCGAAAAGTGAAAATTAAAAATATATATCCCAGGTAAGTACCGACGTTTTATTCCAATACCGGAGATCGATGAGATCGTTCGAGGAGCCCGATAGCCGGTCGGTCTGACCCGTCGGGTTTCGGAACGAGAGAAGACGGGCTCAAATCCCGGAAAGGGAATTACACTTTTTGGCGCTCTAGTTCCTTGGATCTGAGTGCATATGAATTTTTATTTAAGATGCAGTTTCACCATTAAATTCCATCGATATCATTTTCAACTCCAACAAGCTAATACTTTCGGAGATATGACTTTTCTAAATTTCAATAATGAATCGTACTTACTTCTTAGTTTTCACAGAATGCTATAATTATTCTATCTAAGCTTTATTCTATGATCTGTGTTCATACTCCTATATTTCATCCTGTTCTATAAGAAAGACTCAAATTCATTTCAGCTATTTCAATTTGATTTCATCCATGGTGCAGTTCTCATTCTCAGATTGCTCATTTAATCTTGATAAATAAAATGTTATTTGAATTGAATTTCCTTCATGATGCAGTTCTATCATAAGAATACATTGATTTAATTCCCAACTCTGAGAAACCAATACTTTCGGAGATATAATTTGTCTGTTTGAACTAGAGCGCCAGAAAGCTCCTGTCCACAGGGCTTGAACCCATTTTTTTGGAAAAACATACTGTATATGCATAAGTATCAGTGTTGTTTGAGCGATAAATTTTTTCGACACGCAAACAGATATGGTCAAACGTTTGCTGAAAAATTGGTTCAAGCCCTGTGGACAGGAGCTTTCGCGCTCTTGTTCAAACTTTGAAGACCAATAGACCAATTCTACCCAACAAAGAACTCTTCCTAGATATTCGTTCCTCAATCCTATGATGAACGATATATTTTTTCCTCAAATCCACGCTGAAAATTATATTCGGTATGTCAATTGAAACTTTAGCCAATATTTCAGTTTTGTTTTTACTGGAGATAATCTGAACTGAATATTATTAACTTACCATTACCATTCCCATCATCATATGGATTAACCATGGGCATTAAATATCAGAATTTGACATATCATGTCTCAGGAAAATAAGTTGACATGTATCAACACAGATCATATTATAATAATTCAAAGATAGAATAATTATCGCACAGAAGTACGAATTATTATTGAAATTTTGAAAAATCATATCTCCGAAAGTATTAGCTTCTTAGAGTTAAAAATGACATCAATGGATTCCTATGGTGGAACTACATCATGAGAAAAACTTATTTTTAAATTTGTAATTAAAAAAAAAAATTTTTTTTGTTACTCCGAAACCATCTGACCGATTTTGCCCAATAACGAACTTAGCCGAGATATTTATGTGCCAAACCTATTCTGAAAATTTCAACTGTCTAGCCCATTCCTTTCGAGAGCTATCGTGTTAACGCCCGGCCAGCCGGACAGAATCGATTTCGACCACGTATTCTTGATCAGTGAGTCGAACCAAATCGTTTAAGACCATTTTCAGCCAAAAATTCGAAAATTACAGAGATTTGGGCAAATTGATAAGCACTCTGTTCCGAGGAACAAGAGCGCCAAAAACATTTAATTATGTACCATTATCTATGATACTAGATGAAGCTGCTGCTACTAAAATATTGTATGCATAAAACTTGCGATTATTAAGTCGCAACTACATGCACTTGTTATTGAAGAAAATTATCGGAAAATTTGCAGGTAGAGCTTAAATTTGATGGTGATAGGGACAAAGGGTAAAACTTTCCATCTATGTACGAAACGAAAGTCAACCGTTTCAACTTCAACAATCAATATTGAGTAGTATTTGTTATTTCTTTGACTAAATATGAAGATAATTAAATATGCAATATCCTGGCAAACATGCCCACATCTGTATCTATATTCTTCAGCTTACCGCCAGTTTCAAGAGCCTCTCTGTTGTTTGTGTGATATCCATATTACTAAATGGTATCAAGGAATTTATAATGGATGGTATCATGTACTGCTGAATTACACAAACTACTATTTGGGTACCTGCTACTACTTCGAATATTCGTTTAATGAGGAACCTTTTCCTTATTCTTTGGGTTCTCGGAAAATTGAGCTCATAACATAGCGTTGGTGCACATAAGAAGTAGAATATATCTCTTAGATTGAGGTTGTCAGGGTATTGAACCAACAGTCTCCCCTTGGTTTCTATCGAGTCCGAAGAAGAATCCAAACTATTATCTGCAGCTGAAAAAAGATCATAGGATACATTAGCTTAGATAAAAATTATATTTCTATTTGCATTGAGTAAATTTGTTCAATTAGGCACATTTAAATATCACTATAGTAATGCCGAACTTCGGTAAATATAGCATAAGATGACTGTCGTTTCGACAGCCTTCTGCGTTATTGAATTGATTTATTGACTTGTGATGTACCCCGCTAGGGTAGGTTCGCTCAATCGTTATACAGTAGAGGGATGGCGAATAATACACAGCAGACTCATCGAAGGGTGTTTATTTCTTAAGCCATACTGAACGGATCACAAAAGACTCGACTACTATGATGTAAGTTTTAATAATCAATGAAGTATCAATCAATACTGAATTCATCTTCTTCCAGCCAAATGTTATGTATATATTTATAATATTGTTTGCTTATTGTATTGATAAACATGAACGACAATGGTTACAAACAAACGTGTCTTCTCAATATCACTTGGATCTATCTGAGGCACGTTTTTAAGATGATGTAAGGTTATACATCTTACGTATGAAAATATACAGCTTGTTCCTACTGATACATACTACACCTTCCCTCCTTGAGAGAAAAAAAAAAAATTTCTACACAATTATAATTTTTTTTTTTTGACTTATCTATCATATACTTAATATCACAGAATCACTTAAGCCTATACATATATACAATTAATTGTCTCTATTTAGAAAACTAAAATTAAAATAAATTCACTACATTCCTTAATTCTAAGCACTGTTAAGAGTTATAAATTTTCACCCTATTTTTATGAACCGTTTTCAGTTTACGGTTGTCTAGTTTCACGACCACGTTTGGATTGTCCACTTTCACTATTTCGTAGGGACCGTGAAACAAAGGGTCCAGTTTACTTTCACTATTTTTATTGTCCATAAGTACCTTATCTCCTACTTTATAGTCACTCTTAACACATTTTTTATCAAAAGTATCTTTCCTTTTGCATTTATTCTTTTCCAAATTTTCTCTTGCGTCTTGCCATGCTCTTTGCAATCTATATTTTAATTCTATAGGATAGTTGTCGAAATTGTAAATAGGATCGATCTGTTTCTGAATATTTTGGGGAATTCTACTGGGCATACCAAAAACAAGTTCATAAGGAGTATAGCGAGTTGAAGAATTTACGGTATTATTGTATGAAAAACACCAGTACGGAACCCAATTACTCCAACTGTTACTTTCCTTAGCTGCGTGCATACGAAGAAAAGCTCCCAAATGTTTATGAGAATTTTCAAGTGCACCTAGTGTTTCGTGATGATAAGCGGTTGAATTGAAATGATTAATTTTGAGCAGATCACACGATTCACTAAATATTTTTGATAAAAATTCGGTGCCTTGGTCGGTAACAATTTCAGAAGGTATACCATACCTTAATACAAAATTTTGAACAAAAGCTTTAGCGACTGTTTCGGCTTCTTTATTCGGCAGAGCATATCCCTCGACAAATTTGGAAAGATCACATTGAATTGTGAGTATGTATTTATTTTCTTGGATATCGACAGGTAAAGGACCTACTAGATCTAAAAAAATTCTTTGAAAAGCAAAAGAAGCGGTTGTAGTGATTGTCATCGGTTCTTTCCGCGGTAAAGAATGTTTATGCCTTTGACAATCATCACATTTCTTGACGAATTTTTGAACGTCTGCTTTCAAATTGTTCCAGAAATATTCTCTTTTAATATTATTATACATGCGTTCTATACCCGCATGTCCACCTGTAGGTAACATGTGGAAATCATTAAGAATAATTTGTCTCAATTCCTTATCTTCTATATGTCTTGCGTCTCTAACAACGTTTATCTTCAATGATTTTCCTAAAATTTCATTTTTATATTTCATCAACACGTTCAGAAATTCAATATTGCTAGCTAGCTTCATTAAATATACTTCTTTTATATCATTTTCTGTGCACAAGTTTTCCAGAGTCCTCAACGTTATACCTAAGTCGTGCGCCGATCGGATTGTCTGGTTAATAAAAATGATTTGTGAATTCACATCGTATATCATATTATTATTATACTGAACTGTGTGTTGATTCGTTTTTAAATTGGAAAATTCTATTTCATGAAGTGGCCTCAACTCAACACTTTCTGTTGGACGTTTCAACACTTCGACAACTACAGGGTGATCAATCCTCTTGCTATCGGAGGTATTCGTCTCGTGTTGTTGGGAACCTACCTCGGTTTTTGCTCGAGACCGCGTTAGAACGTTAATTTTTCCTACATGATTTTTCATCTCTTTTAGTTCGTCAGATTCTAACCTAATACGCGATAAGGCATCCGCTGTAACGTTTTCTGAACCTTTCACATAATGAACAGTGAAATCATATTCTTCCAAAATCAAGCGAAACTTAGTTAATCTACTAGATGGATTTGTCATACTGAACAAGTAAATGAGTGGGCGATGGTCTGTTAGGATTTTAAATTTTCTTCCATATAAGTATGGTCTAAAATGCTTAACTGACCACACTATGGCCAAAAGCTCTTTCTCTATGGTGCAATAATTCTTTTCTGCAGGATTCAAACTTCGCGAGGCAAAGGCTACTGGATGGTCATTAGCATTGGATAAAACTGAACCTAAGGCAAAACCACTCGCATCTGTTCTAAGAATGAATTCGTTATTCTCTGCGAAATCTGGATACTGAAGAACAGGTGCCTTCAGCAGAACTTGCCTCAAGGTTTGAAATGCATTTTCACAATCCTCGGTCCAATGAAAAACTTTTCCTTTACGAGACAAATTGTTCAAAGGCTGAGCGATTGCTGCAAAATTCCTAATGAATTTTCTGTAATAGTTAGCTAATGCCACAAACCGTTTTACTTCCTCCGAATTTGTTGGAACTGGATATCGCGAAATAGCGTCTATTTTCGCTGGATCAGGTGAAATGCCTTTATCCGAAATTACATGGCCTAAATACAAAATTTCCTTTTTGAGGAATTCACACTTGCTAGGGTTCAATTTCAAATTTACTTCTCTCAGGCGTTGTAACACTTTCAAAAGATTTTGGTTATGATTTTGCAACGAATGTCCAAATACTATCAAATCATCTAAATATATGAAACACGAATCGTAGTTTAAGCCTGACATAGCTATTGTCATGAGCCTTGAGAATGCACTAGGACTTGTTTTCATCCCCATTCCTAATCTTTTCAGTTGATATTGACCTCTATCTGTGGTGAATGCCGTATATGGTCGGCTATCTGGATGCAATTCTAACTGATAATATCCCTGCGCTAAATCAAGATGTGAAAAGTAAATTGCTCCTGACAATGAGTCTAGTATTTCCGTTATGTTCGGCAACGGAAATTTATCGCCCCTAATCTGCTTGTTCAGTAACCGATAATCTAGTACCACTCGAAATTTCTTTACTCCATTTTGATCTGGTTTCTTTGGTACAATTAATAAAGGTGAAGACCATTCAGATTTAGCTTCCTCTATTATTCCATCTTGAAGCATTTTATCTACTTGTTTATGAATTTCATTTTTCTGTGAGTGTGGTAATCTGTATGGCTTCACGAAAACCGGTTGCGCTTCTGATTTTAGTAGAATCTTCTGTTTATATAAGTTAGTTACAGTTAAAGGATCACCTTCGAGATGAAATACATCTGCATATTTGGCACAAATTTTCTGTACAGAATTTCTTTCCTCTTTGTTTAGTGATTCCATATTGACTGAATCTAATACATTATCTACCCTCTGAACAGATATACCATTCCTATTATAATTTATTATTTCAAATTGGGAAAGATTCTCGAGTTTTGGAAGAAAGTTTTTGAGCTTTATTTCTCTATCGTTAATGTTCAATAATCTAACTGGAATTTTATTCTCCATCGGTTTTACAATCATCCCTGCAATAATAACTCCTTCGCATATTTGTTCGTTCAAGATGATACATTCTTCTGTTTCCTCAGTATGGCAATAATGAATTATTTCGCATCTAGGCGGTATGATTGTGTAATTTTCAACTTTCGATTTCAGTGGGACACTGATCTGTTCGTTATTATTATTATGCAATATTAGTTTAAAATTTTCATAATCTATAACTGCTTTATGCTTTTTGAAAAAATCCGATCCGAGTACACCATGTATGCTCGAATCGAAGGAATTAATTATAGCAAAATTATGAGAGAACTGTGTATTTTTTAAAACTAATGTAATGATTGCGGAACCCAGCGAAGATGTGGATCCGGCTATACCTTTAATTCTTATTTTTTCTTTAGTATTCACATGTTCTCTTTTTGTTAGATATTCAGGAAATATGCAACTAATACTAGCGCCTGAATCAATCAGAAAATTCAATTCATTCTTGCCATACCTCACTGAAACGTAATTTAAAGCATTTATATTGAAGTTTACATGATTATTGGCCACGAAAAAATTTTTCAGGCTGGGGATTTTGTTCCTCGACCGAGTTTGAAAAATTTTCGGCGAAATAAGCTCTACGCGAGTTCGAATAATTGTTGTTATTATTTATGGGACCTCGATTGAATGGACGAGCGCGACCTTGACCATGATTTCTTTCTGCTGAATTGAAATATTGTTTGTTATTCGGATTTCCTTTGTGGTAACGACCTCGATTTGGATAGCTGAACTTTTTCCCACGACTAAATGATTTATGATTTTGATTATTATTTTTCATGTGAAACATTTTCTGGCTAGTTGGTTGGGCTGAATTTTTCATGAGTTCCTCTTCTTTAGCTGATGCTACAGCATCTTTGAGGTTGTTAAAATTCCTTGCCTTGATTATTGTTCTGATTTCCGCATTCCGTAATCCATTGGAAAATGCGCCTAGAGCAATTCTTTCGTTCACCTTTGTTAAAACAGGTAATGCTTCTGGTGCATTATCTGCTTGAGCGATCGTCAAATCAAGAGACAACTGTTCAACTAGTTTAGCAAAATCTTCTATTGTTTTATTCTCTTGCCTTAAGTTATGGAGTTGGGTTGATAAGGATTCTGGTGACTTTTTAGTTATGAGGGTTCTTTTCATATCTAGTACCAAATCTTCAACTTTCTGATACTCTTTCCTCAATCTTAATTTCGCATTTGGAGTCAATTTGATTTTTAGAACATACTTAATCAGAGAATTCCTACCTTGCTCATCGAGCATATCTTTGTATAACTCTATGGCATCAATTAATTGCAACACCGATTCCTCTTCGTTAGTGATAGATGGTAATAAAGAGGATGCTGTCCTCAGATCAAATTTTTCCGTCATTGTTAATTTTTTAGAATTACGTTTTTCTTCAATTAATTTATATCTATCGTGAAGCAATTTACTAGCTTCTGTAAGTGAATTCTCTATAACTGTTTGGTGAGGACTTGACGCTTCGAGAAAATTTGGATCCGAATTGACAATTTCATTTAGCTTGTTGAATTTATATTCTAACTTGACTAGTTCATTTAGAAATTTGTTGACTCTATCCTCCCGTTCCCTACGTTCTCGCGGCTCTTTTCTTATATTTTCCAAGAATTTCAGGGACACACTACTCAACTCACTTAACTCTGCAATTAGTTCATCACTTTCCATGGACAATCATACATAACAAGAAAGAGGCAAAATTCTTACGGTTTCATACCAAATCCTGGTGGCTTCTCCTGACCTCGAGCTGCACCTTCTTCTCGATTGCCTTCTTGATCCTCCAATACAAATATATGCAGGCTCCAACACATACTAGCAGAAATGCTACTATTCCCAGGATTTCCGGTATTGATAGGGACCTTGTTGCAACTGATGAAGTGGCTGCACTATTCCCTGTCTGGCAATGATCACCTCTTCTTGCTTGGATTGCCCTGATCCCATCTTGGCTTGGCGGTCGAACTTTGAACTTCAAGTGGAATCACATACCCATACTCAGATGAAACCCCTCTGGACCTCTAACTGCATAGGACTGGCAGGATCGCCATGTGATGTACCCCGCTAGGGTAGGTTCGCTCAATCGTTATACAGTAGAGGGATGGCGAATAATACACAGCAGACTCATCGAAGGGTGTTTATTTCTTAAGCCATACTGAACGGATCACAAAAGACTCGACTACTATGATGTAAGTTTTAATAATCAATGAAGTATCAATCAATACTGAATTCATCTTCTTCCAGCCAAATGTTATGTATATATTTATAATATTGTTTGCTTATTGTATTGATAAACATGAACGACAATGGTTACAAACAAACGTGTCTTCTCAATATCACTTGGATCTATCTGAGGCACGTTTTTAAGATGATGTAAGGTTATACATCTTACGTATGAAAATATACAGCTTGTTCCTACTGATACATACTACAGACTGAATAATGAGTGGTTCTCAGTCCCAAGACTGCATAGTGCATATCCCCGAAGGAGGTTCAGTATCCCTAATCCAGGATTAGTTTGAGCACAGGATTTTTCTCTGAACTCCAAGAGTCTGTTAATTCTTCTGTGAAAATAAGTCATAATCGTCAACAAAGCCGAATATGTCTAATACCAGATAAAGTCTCGTTATTGAAGAGGATATGGCTGGCTGTTTCGTCCTCCATGCCACATTATCTGCATTGAGAGGAGTCCCAATCACCTTCAAGTGCTTCCTCAGATTACAGTGACCGGTAGGGAGGCCAACCACATTTCTGAGTTAAGTTCTGTTCAAGCGTAGCAAGCTTGTCGCGAGCAGTTTAAATGGTCCTACCACCATGATGCCATTAAAATTGCCTTAGGCATCGTTCCAGGTTTAGAGGTGATGGCTCTGAATCTATCCTTCAATATCTTGCCGGACTTTCCTTAAGGATAGCCCACAAGCGGGTTCAGTGCATATTAGAGGAGATCCACTCCCGCTTTGGCAAGGATATATTCGTCAGCCTTCTCCTATCCACTCCTGGACGAAGGCCTCTTTCATGTCCTCAATGCTGTTCTGCCCTGACCTAGGATATCTGCTTTATCATTGCCCCGTATTCCCCAGGGAGCTGGCACCCACATACCTGTGACCTGATTGCAATCTCCGAGCTTATTGGGTACGTTATGACAGTCCAAAAGAAGGCTGAGAGAATATAGATTGGCTCCCTCGCACATGCCGCAATAGCTATAATTCCTACCTGACATACTGTTTCGTGCAACCCCATGGTTAGCTTCAAGGCTTTCCTAGGTCTGCCCCCATATATTAAATTTCCGACACACGCAGCTGACACAGAGTAATCTGTAAACCAGAGTAGGGCCCCACTCCAGCCTCGGAATCTCTTTGACAGTCTTCTCCCTGTCCTCGATGGAGGTATGGAATGCTTTTTCAAAAAAAAAATCCGAAGATAATCGCCGTCTATGACCTTTGTGAGCATGTTCAAGTTGAGACACTCCCCACTGCTCGACTGCCTGTAATCTTGATGCCTCAACTTGCCGCTTCCATTATAAATACGTACAATGGTGGAAGGTTCAAGATAACAACAAGTATAGCTGTGGAGGTTGTAGACATTGCTCTCGTCGCACTAAGCGTAGCTAGACTTGCAGACTAGCAAGTTTGTCTCTTGCTGTCGTTTGTCCAATTTTAGGCCACCACGTCAATGCCCCGTACTTTAGTTCAGGTCTAAAGGCGACCGGCCTTTAGACCTGAACTAAAGTACGGGGCAGTGCAACGTTTTGCACAACCTTTTACCTGAGCAGTCTTAAGACGGAATGAAAACGTAGCAATTTTTAGTGCGTCCACACGATGCAGAGATATCTGTATATTTCGCACCGTTTTAGCGATATCGTCATGGAGGAGGTACTACTCTTGTCAATTTTGGCATGCTGTTACCACAGATACCGTCCACATGCAGCGACAAATCCGCGCAGATCACGGATATATATGCTGTCTAGCTCAGTTTTCGCTGCAACTGCAACGTCTCCGCGACGTTTTCAAAACTGCGCAATTTTGCTGTCCACACGCAACGTTTTACCTGCAACGTGTTGGAACTGCGCAGGTAAAAGGTAGTGCAAAACGTAGCGTATGGACCGGCCTTAATGACAGCAGTGTATATCCATGTAGATTTTCCTTAGGTTCTAAACACCAAGTGTTACCGAGAGAGCGTCCAACCATGGTCAGAGATTCCAGCTCTATAGAGTATTGTCCAGATGGGAATTCCAGTTCAGTTTAGCATCCAGGGCTAACTCCACATACTTTACTTCCCCAGCCATCTGAATTTCATCAATAAATAAAAAGCTCTGACGTTAAGTCAGTACTCTTTGGTGCGCTTGTTCACGCTGGCTAATTTGAATTGAATGATGAGTACTTCAAGCTCAGTGGATAGAGCGAGCCAGAGATCTACCCAAATGATAGTGGACACCATTCACTGTCGGTTCAAAAATTAACAGTGCTGTATCTAAGCTGCCATAAGGATAGAGTAACAAAGTTGAAAAAGAACACAACTGACTATCCTTAGTCGCACAAGCTCCTAGAAGATTCTGAGGGATCTCCTTGGGAAATACTTGGGAGGGTCAGTATAATCATAATCATGTTTATAGCACGCGCGCCAAAGCAGATTGACCCCACGTCAATACTTTTTTACACTTTTTCTTTCATTGTTAAGTCAATCTGCATTTGGCGAGCGTGCAATAAACATGATTATGATTATTCTGACCCAAGTCTTTCCCAAGGAGATCCCTCAGAATCTTCTAGGAGCTTGTGCGACTAAGGAGATTCAGTTGTATTCTTTTTCAACTTTGTTACTCTATCCTTATGGCAGCTTAGATACAGCACTGTTAATTTTTGAACCGACAGTGAATGGTGTCCACTATCCTTAGGGTAGATCTCTTGCTCGCTCTATCCACTGAGCTTGAAGTACTCATCATTCAATTCAAATTAGCCACCCTGAACACGCGCGCCAAAGAGTACTGACTTCACGTCAGTGCTTTTTTTTATTTTTTCAAGTTCCTTTAAGAAATATGGCTATCAATACAGTTTGGCTGTTAGTTTTACCGTAGATCGAAAAAAAATTGCTGTTATGGGACCTCCGTTAGGAACGCAATTGCCTCTTCTCCAAATCTGAACGTAATTTGATATAGATCTACCGAATATAGTTATTTATAAATTCGCCCCAGGGCCACGATAGAGACATTTCATCTCGGAAACAACGCTATTTCCCCGAAACTGACTTGTCCGTGCACAGAATAGCCATGGAATTTCTCTTAAAACCGTAAAATGACGGCTCAGCACCAAATCCATCACCGCTAAACTCAAACCACTCCCAACATGAGCCATTCAATCCAAACGTCTCCTCTGCGCATACGCAATCTACTCGTGGCTTAAAGTCCCCTGAAAATAACACTTCACATAAAATTATGATTTTTCAACACCATTTGTTGAAGAGATATCACTGCTCCAAACCACGCATGCGCAGACACTTCCAAGGGGATTCTATGGAGGAATAGCATCCAGTACCTGAGAACTTCAATCATCTCAGACGAAAACTCCAGCAGTTAAATCACTTCTTGTCTGCTGATGCATGAAACGAAATATCTCCGAAAGGGGCTACATGAATTTCTAAATAGGAACGCAATTTCTTCGCCTATTCTCCAAATACGAAAGTAATTTTAAATTGATCTTCCAAATATAGTTATTTATAAAATGGCCCCAGGGCCACGACACCGACACATCAACTCGAAAACAACGCTATTTCCTCGAAACTGACTGGTTCGTTCATAGAATTGTCTTGAATTTTCTTTTAAAACCTCACAATATTGGCTTAGCACAAAATCCATGACCGCTAGACGTAAACCGCACCCAACATAAGCCCTACAACCCAAAAAGAGCCACGTCACCTCTGCGCATGCGCAATCTACTCGTGTCTGAAAGTCCTCTCAAAATCACACACCACACACAAATCTCTGATTCTTCAAAACCATCGGTTCAGGAGAGATCGCACCTTCCATCCACGAATGCGTGGCTACTCCCAAGGGGATTCTGTTAAATAATAGCATCCTGCACCTCAAATCCCCAATCCTCTCAAATGAATAGTCCAGCAGTTAATTCACTTATCGTCTGCTCATGCGCATAACGAAAAATACCCGTAAGGGGTAACATCAATTTCAAAATTAGCCCCAGGGCCACGGTACGCACACATCAATTCTGAAACAACGCTATTTCCCCCAAACTGACTTGTGTCCGTGCACTGAATTGATATGAATATTCTTTTAAAACCTCACAATATCGGATCACTACTCCCAACATAACCCATACAACCCAAAAACAGTCATCCCTATTCTGCGCATGCGCAACCTACTCGCGGCTGAAAGTCCTCCTAAAATCACACACCTTACTAAAAACTCTGATTCTCCAACACTAGTGGTTCCCCAGATACCAAAGGTTCGTCCTATGGATGTCCGATGGATATCCGTAGCGGATATTCCGGACATCCATAGGATATCCTCGGAGGTTATTGGATATCCTATGGATGTCCTAAAGATATCTGTTGGCCACCAAATCGGACATCTATAGGATATCCGTTACCGACGTCCATAAGATATCTGTTACAGGCATCCATAAGACATCTGTTATGGATACCCATGAGATGTCCGTTACCGATATATATGCTCATGAGATATCCTTTGTAAATTAAACTAGATTCGATATTCTCCAACTGATAAGATTTTAACATTTTTATCACAAGAAACGCCAAAAATGACTTTCCTTTTGATAACAATATTTGAATCTTATCAGTTGAAGAATATCGAATCTAGTTTAATAATTAAAGTGACAAAATTTTTTTACTTTAATCGTTACTATAATATTCATATTGAAAGTGCAATGAAAACCACTTGAAATGAAAAAAAAAAAAAAAAAAGCACTGACGTGTAGTCTACGGTAAAACTAACAGCCAAACTGTATTGATAGCCATATTTCTTAAAGGAACTTGAAAAAATAAAAAAAAGCACTGACGTGAAGTCAGTACTCTTTGGCGCGCGTGTTCACGGTGGCTAATTTGAATTGAATGATGAGTACTTCAAGCTCAGTAGATAGAGCGAGCCGAAGATCTACCCAAAGGATAGTGGACACCATTCACTGTCGGTTCAAAAATTAACTGTGCTGTATCTAAGCTGCCATCAGGATAGATTAACAAAGTTGGAAAAGAACACAAGTGACTCTCCTTAGTCGCACAAGCTCCTAGAAGATTTGGGAGGGTCAGTATAATCCTAATCATGTTAATCGCACGCGCGCCAAAGCAGATTGACTTTTTACACTTTTTCTTTCATTGTTAAGTCAATCTGCTTTTGCGCGCGTGCGATTAACATGATTAGGATTATACTTACCCTCCCAAATCTTCTAGGAGCTTGTGCGACTAAGGAGAGTCACTTGTGTTCTTTTCCAACTTTGTTAATCTATCCTGATGGCAGCTTAGATACAGCACTGTTAATTTTTGAACCGACAGTGAATGGTGTCCACTATCCTTTGGGTAGATCTTCGGCTCGCTCTATCTACTGAGCTTGAAGTACTCATCATTCAATTCAAATTAGCCACCGTGAACCCGCGCGCCAAAGAGTACTGACTACACGTCAGTGCTTTTTTTTTTTTTTCAAGTTCCTTCAACAAATATAGCTATCAATACAGTTTGGCTGTTAGCTTTACCGTAGATCGAAAAAAAATGCGGTTGTGGGACCTCCGTTTGGAACGCAATTGCCTCTTCTCCAAATCCGAACGTATTTTAATATAGATCTACCGAATATAGTTTTTTATAAATTCACCTCAGGGCCACCATACAGACATTTCAACTCGGAAACAACGCTATTTCCCCCAAACTGACTTGTGTCCGTGCACTGAATTGACATGAATATTCTTTTAAAACCTCACAATATCGGCTAATTGCTTCCAACATAACCCAAACAACCCAAAACCATTCACTTCTCATCTGCGCAAGCGCAATATACTCATGCCTGCAAGTCCTCCCAAAATTACACACCTCACAAAAAACTCCGATTCTCCAACACTAGTGGTTCAGGAGATATCGCTTCTTGAATCCACGCATGCGCAGACCCTCACCAGGGGATTCTATAGAGGAATAGCATCCGCCACCACAAAATCCCAATCCTCTCTGACGAAAGCACCAGCAGTTAAATCACTGATGGTCTGCTCATGCGCATAACGAAAAATGCCCGTAAGGAGTAACATCAATTTCGAAATTAGCCCCAGGGCCACGATACGGACACTTTAACTCGGAAACAACGCTACATCCCCCAATCTGACTTGTCCTTACACTGAATTGCCATGAATATTCTTTTAAAACCTCACAATATCGGGTCAGCACTCCCAACATAACCCATACAACCCAAAAACAGTCACTTCTCTTCTGCGCATTCGCAATCTACTTGCGGCTGAAAGTCCTCCCAAAATCACACACCATACAGAAAACTCCGATTCTCCAACACTAGTGGTTCAGGAGATATCGCCTCTTGAATCCACGCATGCGCAGACCCTCACCAGGGGATTCTGTAGAGGAATAGCATCCGCCACCCCAAAACCCCAATCCTCTCTGACGAAAAATTCAGCAGTTAAATCACTGATGGTCTGCTCATGCGCATAACGAAAAATGCCCGTAAGGAGTAACATCAATTTCAAAATTGGCCCCAGTGCCACGGTATGCACACTTCAACTCGGAAACAACGGTATTTCCCCCAAACTGACTAGTCTCCGAGCACTGAATTGCTATGAATATTCTTTTAAAACCTCACAATATCGACTCAGCACTCCCAACATAACCCATCCAACCCAAAAACAGTCACTTCTCTTCTGCGCATGCGCAATCTACTCGCGGCTTAAAGTCCTTTCAAAATAACACACCTTACAAAAAACTCCGATTCTCCAACACTAGTGGTTCGGAAGATATCGCATCTTTAATCTACGCATGCGCAGACCCTCATCAGGGATCTGGATTCTATGGAGGAATAGCATCCGCCACCCCAAAACCCCAATCCTCTCTGACGAAAACTACAGCAGTTAAATGACTTCTCATCTGCGCATGCGCACAACGAAAAATGTACGGAAAGGGCAGCATGAACATCAAAAAAATAGGTTTCGGCATTTTAAGCAAAGTATTTCGCAAAATAGTAGTAATTTTTTTATTTTTTTCATGTCACGTGATCTTCACGAAATTTTGCAAAAGTGTTTGCATTGGTCTTTTGCATCTAACTACTGAGTTTCAATTTAATCAGATCAGTATTTTTCGAGTTATCCTGAAAACAAAATTTTAAAATTTTTGAAATTTTTTTTTGCTACTTTAGGGCCGTCCGATCAAAACAAAACTTCGCAGGCATATAAAGGTCATGATTCTACAATTTGCTGCCAAATTTCAGAAAGATCGAGTGATTGGTTCCGGAAATATTCATTAAAAACGTTTTGACTAAAAACGGCCTTAACTCCGAAACCGCTCGGTGGATTTCGCGAACTTGTCCGAGATATTTACGTTACAGAACTACCCTGCAAATTTCAACGCTCTAAGTCGTTCCGTTCGAGAGTTATCGTGCTAACGGCCGGCCGGCCGGACCAGACGGACAGAATTGAATTTGACCTCGAATTCTTCATCAGGAAGTCGAACCTAATCGTTTGAGACCATTTTCGAAAAAAAATTCGAGAAATTCAGACATTGTGACGAAATGATAGCACGCTGATCCTTGCGGAACACGCGCGCAAAAATATATCTTTCTTTTGATTACAAGATCTAAATCTTGAAAATGGAACATATATGTCTTAGAAACAATTTGTTAAATAATCAAATAAATTTAGTTTAATTCACAGAAGAATTCCCTGAATATCATTACTTGGAAAGAAAACAGAGTGTACTTGAAAATAATTTATAACTGAAAAATAAAATTCTAACCAATGAACATAACACAAAAAAGTATACTTATTTGAAAATTTTAAAGAATCCACTTCAGAGTACTGCGTTCTTTTCGCAGTACAAGGTCCTCTTCTTAGCCCTTCTGCGCCAATCCTATGTTGATACTTCAGTAGCCTTCTTTCCCGAAGATGGGTGGTTTTTATCTGCGGTCACTAAAGAATACAAAAAAATCAGGAAACTTTGAAACCCTTTTGAGTAAAATTTGTGAAAAATGATTACTAGAAATGTCAGAAGAATGGAGCCTTTACCATTCTTTAGTATAATGCACTGGTATAAATTATATACTGCACACCTCTTATATAGTAACATTAATGTATCATGCAGATTCTAATAACAATGAGATTTTTCTATCTAATTGTTCCCGAAACATATTTGAAAGGTTCCTTCATGTAGTCAGAAACCTACAAGTGAATAATCTAATGTAGGAATTTTGAATACACAATAGTCGAATTTAAGTGAGTAATCAGAGCAGAGCGGTTAAGACCAATATCTCTTGCTAAACATAACCGATCGGTTATAATAGCAAGGGATCGGTCTTAACCGTTCTGGTCCAGCTACTCGCTTAAATTCGACAAATTATTTAATGCTTACAAATGACTTTCACTGATATGAATTTACAAAACCACAACACATATTATTTCACTATACAAAGTCAAGATTTTAAACACAAATATAAGTGGTGTAGTTTTTTGCGCTAGGTACTTGAATTGTATGTTGAAAAGCTCACCCATCAATAGTTCAGCCAGTTGTGTCGAAACCAAACATTTTTTTCTTCTTGGCTCCCAACCAGCAATAATAACTTCTTTAAGAAGTCATATAAGAAACTCCTTCCCATCTTGTAAAATTCCTTAACCTAAAATATTCATGATTCAGTTTGGCAAATGAGTGACTACATTTTATACTTACAATAGAACATTTGTTTGTCATTCATTAGTGTTTTGAACTACTTCATTTGTTAATCAGGAAATTATCAACTAATAGAAAGATTGAATCAATTTCTCATTCGTCCTTATTTGAAACAGGCATCACATTAATTTCTTTCATTTCCTCCAAAACATCGGTGAGTATATTCCACAGAACCATAATCTGAAAAAACAAATATAATAGCGAGCTTCAACAAGTTGCTATTTATGAAATTTATCTCAACTTTTCAGTACTTACCCAAGAAAAACACTGAATAGCGCCGATTGTCGAATATCGGAGGCGTACGGTGAACGTTTCATGTCTACCATACCATAACCCTAATAATGATATGACATATCATATATTTGATTCCGATTTCCGAATCCACAACAGGAACGTAAAAAATCAATTAATTTTAACTACTGAAATATCTATTGGGCACATTGTTCATTTTGTATTGATTTTCAACCTTATTTGAGAGATCTACTATGGATCTACCTTTAACGGATAAATTGACAATGACAACTGACAACCAATTATCTTATGGACCTCCATAGGAGATCCGTCATTGTGAGAAAAGGATATCCATTTACTGTCGCCAATGGATATTCTATGGACATCCATAGGATATCCAGTGTCGAATATTCATTTAATATCTGCTGAAGGATATCTTATGGATATCCATTCTATGTACGAAGATATCCCGACCTGAAATGGACTTGAAACGGATATCCATAGGATATCGTGTGCTATCTGGGTCAGGAGATATAGCATCTTTAATCCACGCATGCGCAGACCCTCACCAGGGGATTCTATGGAGGAATAGCATCCGCCACTCCAAAACCACAATCCTCTCTGACGAAAACACCAGCAGTTGAATCACTGATGGTCTGCTCCTGCGCATAACGAAAATTGCCCGTAAGGGGTAACATCAATTTCAAAATTAGCCCCAAGGCCACGGTACGGACACTTCAACTCGGAAACAACGATACATCCCACAAACTGACTTGTCCTTGCACTGAATTGCCATAAATATTAATTTAAAAACTCACAATATCGCTCAGCACTCCCAACATAACCCATACAACCCAAAAACAGTCACTTCTCTTCTGCGCATGCGCAATCTACTCGCGGCTGAAAGTCCTCTCAAAATCACACACCTTAAAAAAACTCCGATTCTCCAACACTAGTGGTTCAGGAGATATCACATCTTTAATCCACGCATGCGCAGACCCTGACCAGGGGATTATATGGAGTAATAGCATCCGCCACCCCAAAACCCCAATCCTCTCTGACGAAAACTACAGCAGTTAAATGACTTCTCTTATGCGCATGCGCATAACGAAGAATGCCCGGAAAGGGCAGCATGAACTTCAAGAAAATAGGTTTCGGAATTTCAAGCAAAATATTCCACAAAATAGTAGTAATTTTTTGAATTTTTTCATATCCCGTGATCTTCACGAAATTTTGCAAAAGTGTTTGCTTTGGTCTTTTGCATCTAACTACTGAGTTTCTATTCAATTAGATTAGTATTTTTCGAGTTATCGTGGAAACAAAATTTTAAAATTTTTGAAAATTTTTTTTGTCACTTTATGGCCATCCGGTCAGTCACAAAAAACTCCGATTCTCCAACACTAGTTGTTCAGGAGATATCGCATCTTGAATCCACGCATGCGCAGACCCGCACCGGGAGGAATAGCATCCTCTACCCCAGAACCCCAATCTTCTCAGAAGAAAACTCGAGCAGTTAAATTATTTCTCGTCTGCTTATCCGAATAACAAAAAAATGCCCAAAAGAGGCAGTTACACAACCATGTGTTCACCGTTCAGACAAATTTTGAAAACCAATTTAAAATTCCACATATCGTTTACGCATTAATTAATTGTGGTCCATATTTTAATCAGTTGCCCTCATACATATCGACTTGATTCAGATAAACGCGCAAAAAATACTTCGGAATGAAATCTGATCAGCAGATGGTACAGATATTCCATGTAGGAATTCGAAATGAACTAGTTTGTCGAGTTTGGGAGTTAAAAATTATTAATTTTTATTTTAGGATCCTAGTGGTCTATTCTCAGTGAAATTTTGCACACCCCAAGAGGTCATAATTCGTCACCGAAGTACCATAACTGAACTCAATCCGATATTTTGTTTCGGAATTTGAAGCAAAATATTCCGCTAATAGTTACAATTTTTTTAAATTTTTCTACTCATGCTATCCCTACGAAATTTTGCACAAGTGTTTCCATTGGTACTTCGCAACTAACTACTGAGCTTCAATTCAATCGGATCAGTATTTTTCGAGTTATACTGAAAACAAAATTTCAATTTAATTTTCGAATATTTGACTTTTTTTTCTAGTTTAGAGCCATCCGATCAATACAAAACTTCGCAGGCATATAAAGGTCATGATTCTACAATTTGATACTGAATTTCAGATAGATCGAATGATCGGTTTCGGAAATATTCTTGAAAAACTTTTTAACTAAAAATGGCCGTAACTCCGAAACGGCTGAATGGATTTTGCCCATTAACGAACTTGTCCGAGATATTTACGCTCCAACCATGCCCTGCAAATTTCAACGCTCTAACTCGTTCCGTTCGAGAGTTATTGTGCTAACGGCCGGACCGGCCGGACGGACGGACATAATTGAATTTGACCTCGAATTCTTCGTCAGGGAGTCGAACCTAATCGTTTGAGACCATTTTCGAAAAAAAAATCGAAAAATACAGAGATTGTGACGAAATGATAGCACGCTGTTCCTTGCAGAACACGCGCGCAAAAAGACGAAGGATTCGATAAGACCCCAAGATTCTCTTTTTGGTGAATGGTACTACTACTAAAGATTTTTGGGGATGCAACCGAAGATAGTTTGGAAAAACGCCTAAATATTGGACTCGGATCAATCTGTAAAATTTAGAATTGGCACACTTCTAACGAATTTCCCGATAAATCTAGTCAATTGTCTTTGAAAGCTATTATGCTAAAGTACAGATAACGAACGGAACGATCAAATATATATGACTTGAAAATGAGGAATCTGTGAAATCATTACTAATAAGGTATGAGTCAGTGAACTACCAAATTATACAAACATTTAGATATAGTGCTGAAAGATGCTGAAGATCTCCTTAAAGTATTCCTTTTCTTCTGATGGGCAGTTCGACACCACATATTCACTTGAATGTAAGACCACATCTTCAAAAATAATACCGTGTAAAACGATGTTACAACAGATGCCCCAACTGAAAATTATAAGGATAGTAATACAACCAAATCTACAACTAGAATATTTTTTACCCAAACTGAAGTCATCCTTAACATGTATGACTGCCATGGGTAGCAAAATTAGAACTATTAAATTCAAGATATGGGTAAGTACTCCTACTATATTGGGAATGATTTCCTGAAAAAGGACAACTTTGATTATTCTAGGTTTAAATCCATTTACTGCTAGGTTCTTCTCAAATTTTTATTTTTAGTAACAAGGTTGTGTGATTAAGTCTATAATTATCTTTAAATAAATGTATTCTTAAACTAGCTGGGAAAGCACTGAGGCTAGGTGATTTGGCGCGCTTGTTCAAATTTATAGCCAGAGCGATTACCAATCCAGGTACGGAACTCGCAAAGTATAGATTGGCTTCCAGGAAAAAAAAAATTCACAATGCTCCCAACAATATAGATCCGATCGAGTTTAAATCTAGAAGTTGGGTACAAAGTAAGGTTTTGAAGACAACTGTGCAGTCCAATATCCTATTGGTGATAATGTTAAATTAAATCTAATTTGTGTATATAGATCTAATCATCCTACTCTAAGTGATGTGGACTTATTCTTCGAGAAGATGACAGCCCTGCTTGATATTCTCACCAGAGAGAAAAAGAGCAAATATATAATAATTGGGGATTTCAATGTTGATTTTCTCGAACCGCAAGTTAATGTCTGTCAAAATTTATTGAATGTTTTAGGAGCATTTGGAGCCGAGGTCATATTTCATCAACCTACTCGTGTAACTCACAATTCTTCTTCCTGTTTGGATAATGTTTTCACTAATATAGTAGATGGGAGGGGGGAAATATTTCAACCCCATCTCTCAGATCACAAAGCCATCTCATTTAATTTCAGTGTGCATGGATCCATTAACAATTGTCCAAGAAGAGTTGTAAAGCACCGTAATTTTAGTCAATGTAATATTGGGAAATTTGTTGCTTTGCTTTCTGATATGGATTGGTCTGCATTGTACTCATTTGACAGGGATGAGATTAAAGATATGTGGAACTATTTTTTTCATAATTTTGAAATACTGTTTAAGAATTCGTTTCCTAAAGTTCTGAATAGATATAGGAAATCAGTTGGGACCCTTCGGAATGATCCCCAACTTTTGAAGATCAAAAATGAGTTGGATATCTTGTATACCATGTCTAGAACGAACGCGCAACACTTACTGCTCTATAGATCAAAAAAACATGAATATGACAAACTAATAACTAAACTTAAACAAGGACATTATGGTAATTTAATCTCAACCTCTACAAATAAATCTAAGACTACTTGGTCACTGATAAGAGAACTTAACGGTGGTGGAGGCGCTAAGGTATCAAAGTTTCCTACTGGCAATCCTAAAATATTAACTGACAAATTTAACAACTACTTTGTTAATGCTGGAAGCATATCTGTCACGCCGATCAATGATGATACTTTTCATGTTTTGACCAGGTGCCCAAGGTCATTCTTCATGTTTGAAGTAACTCCTTCTGAATTATTGAATATTGTGTCAAAACTAAATAACTCGTTATCTCACGGTTATGATGAAATTCCTATGAAGATCCTGAAAAAGTGTATACATGAAATTGCTGAGCCCTTAAGTTTCATAATAAACAATTCATTCACATCAGGCTTATTTCCCGATTCGCTGAAAATATCAATAGTGAAACCAATTTATAAAAAAGGATCTCATGAACAATTGGAAAATTACCGTCCTATTACCTTGTTAACATCGTTCTCTAAAATTTTTGAAAAGGTTTTATCTGTTCGACTGATCTCTTTCTTTTCTAGGTTTGAAATATTCAGTAAATGTCAGCATGGGTTCATACCACACAAATCCACTGAGACAGCCATATTTGAAGC
The DNA here is from genome assembly GCA_937662695.2 of Halyzia sedecimguttata. NCBI lineage: Eukaryota > Metazoa > Arthropoda > Insecta > Coleoptera > Coccinellidae > Halyzia > Halyzia sedecimguttata. The sequence goes on along the minus strand of OW569413.2, from coordinate 64,988,358 downwards.
GATAAATGAAATTCTTATAGCCTTTGAAAACGGAAATATTCCCATAGGAATGTTTCTTGACCTATCGAAGGCCTTTGACAGTATCAATCATGAAAGACTGCTGTCAAAATTGGAGGCATGCGGCATTCGTGATAATCAGCTCAAACTCATCCAGAGCTATTTGAGTGGTCGCAAGCAGAGAGTTGAATTGGTGAGGGATGGCGATGTCTTCTACTCTGAGGACCTCTTAGTTTTGATGGGCATTCCGCAGGGTAGCATCTTGGGGCCCCTGCTCTTTTTAGTTTATATTAACGACATGCCAGATCTGATCAGTCTTCTTTTCAGGATTATTCTCTTTGCAGATGATACTAATGTCATTGTCTCTGATCCTTCCATAGCTACAGTCATTCAAAAAGTAAACATTGCGTTCGAATCCATTACCTCTTGGTGTAATAATAACCATCTCCGATTGAACGTGAACAAGACCGACCTAGTTTTCTTCCACACTGATCGATCACGCCTCTCATTCCCAGAGTCGATCAGAGTCGGTAACACTGCCCTTTCCGTGGGTGAATCAACCAAGTTCTTAGGTATCTACCTGGATGCCTCCCTAAAATGGGAACTTCAGGTAGAATATTTGAGTAAGAAATTACTCTCCGTGCTGTATTCCATAAATGTTTTGAAACGTCAGGTAACAATCGACGTTTTGAAGGTAGTTTACTTTGCAAATTTCGAAACATTAATCTCATATGGTATTATCTTTTGGGGAAGCAGCCCACATGCACGACGTCTTTTCATCATCCAGAAAATGACTTTAAGATCCATCTTACGACTTCCTTACAGAGAATCGTGTAGAGGTTTATTCAGAAAGAACAACATCCTGACACTGCCAGGTTTGTTTGTATTTAGGACATTGTGTTTTAATCGCAAGAATCCTGATCTCTTTGCACGGTTCTCTAATTCCAACAATACGAGAAGGATGATGCCTTACCTCCTACCCAAATGCTCACTTACTCTTACGCAGCAAAGTTGCCAATATAGCTGTATGAGATTTTTTAATGCTCTACCGAGATCACTTCAACAGACCAACAATATGCGGTTATTTAAAATAAAGGTACGCAAGTTTATACTTAATATGGAACCCTACAGTGTAGAGGAATTTTATAATTATTGTCGGTCAACTAGTGACTAATGAATCGGTTTGACTTGTTTCATTTTCATCACTGTATTATGTATATGTATATATGTGATAATTTTTGAAATAAATGTGTGTTATTATATTATTATTATTATATAAGTAAGTCAAAAAATTTCAAGAAAATTCTATGAAATTATTGAAATCGGGAATCTTCTATAAATGGTGCAGGTTATTATTTAATTCAACCTTAGAACATAGAACTTTATATATGTACTGAATACCGAAAATATTCTTCCCAATTCATTAGAATACGTCCAATTAATATAACCTATATTTTACGTGTTCTGAGCAGTACTGCGTTCAGATATCGATTTCAAATCAGTTTAACAAATAAAACCTTCATTCAGTAAAGAATATCTGTTTTAATTAAAGGAAAAAGATACGTCCAATATATCATATTTGATTATTCAAATTCATATCATCATTGATAATATCACGTGGACTTGAAAATCGAAAATATTTCAGGGCTGAATACAACTGTTTTGGAGATAAAGGGTGATTAAACTGTTTCTGTTGATAATACACTTGTCGATAAATTCTATTTGCGATATTATTTTTCAATAAAATTTTGTACAGGTGGTCAACACTATGTACTGACACGATCGTGAATAGATGTTAAAAAAATTGCAGGCACGTATTGAGAAAAATTGGATTTTCTTGCTTAGTTGAAAATGTTAACCCTCTATCTATATATTTCTGAAAACAAATTTATTGGGTTGACGCCTGCATGATATCTCATTATCATAACAATAATTTTAAAATTCGGCACACCAAAGCGAAACAATTTACGCTAAGATATGTTTAGGCGAATTAAATTCTGAATAAATTTACCTAATACGACTATGATAATACTGGGGGTATAGGAATTTTTTTGAATGAATTTTATTTGAAATTGATGTAGTACCTACAGACATCTTATTTCGTGTTCAGTCGAATAAACTACAAATTAAGAGAAATGTCAGGGGATTCAGCACTATAATCACAATTTCCTCATAAAGAAAAAAATAGAACAAGGTTCCACAATTACAGTTATTCAAGAGAATCCTTGAATGAAGATGAAATATTTAAGGAGATATATGAGATGGAAACATTTCTGATGTATTGATACTTATTTTTATTCAAAGTATGGAAATATAAACAAACAGCAGCAATAATTCAAAATAAAACAAATTGATTAACAGAATATGTTCGAAATGTCACCAACTTCAATACATTCACGCGAACGTATCAACAAGTGGTTCGTCTTCGTCAAGTTTTTAAAAATATGTATGTTCATCATTACGAAATCGGTTACAAGCATTTTCTATTCTCTCTTAGCTCATCTTGATTCTCGAGTTGTCACTTTTAGTAGGGGAGCCCAAGCGGGGATTTTGGGATTTACTACAGCGCGGCAGATTAATATATAGGGGGATACCTTGTACCTGGTTAAGTTTTTCCACCAAACATGAGCCATATATATATGGCCGCCCGTCAAGGATAAAGCATCAGATTAGTGCAAAAAAGTTGATCATCGGAAATTCTCGAGCGCGTCAGATTAAGGTAGGGTGAGTTAGTCACATGCTAAAAAGTGTATATTCCATTAATCTGACAATTTGAGAGTGACGTAAAGAAGGGGGAGGGTTACAAAGTTGTAAAAAAAAACGACATCTTGACATTCTCGAGCGTGGTAATTTTTTTTTTATTTTGAAGGGAATAATGCAAGAATTACGAAAAATATATAATCTGACGATTTTCACAAGCCGAAGTAATAAAAATTGATCGATAAAGTTGAATGCGTGCAGCTATGCCATGCCTATATTCCCCTCTACGTGTTTCTATTCTCCTCTCACTCTTTCTCTATCTATTGCTCTCTCACTCCGTCCCACTCCGGTTTCTGTTGCCAATGCCATGACGCCATAACAGCTGGTCACGCAGAATCGTTCGCGGTATGATCTTGTTTACAACGTATTTCCAACGTATTAGGTTATTTTGCGATTTTAATAAAATTTATGTGAATTAAAGTTAATAAATAATTACTATGAGTGATTGAGTGATATTAATATGAATTGTGTATTTTGTGGTGAAAGTACTTTACAAAACACAATCAAATTTTCATTAGAAACTTTACAAAAATGTATCATTACTTTAGAATATCGTCGGAGCAAACCGATTCTTCGAAAATCACGAAAAAATTTAAAATTAAATGTATAATTATTATTTGTAAAATATTCTCCTCAAAACAACATAAGCTTCTTCATTTGCACGCTATTTCCTGAGTTTTTCGATTAATTAAGTTCAATGATTTAAAAAAAAAAAAAATTTTTATTGTCAGATTTAGCGAATCCCTCCAGACAATCGTCAGATTAGGAGACAGCACGTCTAGGCCATATTGATGAACCACATATATCTTAATCTGACGCGCTTGAGTATTTCTAAATGGCGATTTTTTTTTGCATATTCTAATAATGACCACGAGTTTGCGTTACATCCCAATCGTCAGATTATTATACAAGAGCATCTTTTAAGGTTCACTTAACACCCCCTGACGAGCTCGACATTTTTTAAATTACGTAGGACACAGATGCTATCAATATCTGACGCGCTCGAGTATGTCCACGTAACGGTTTTTTTTTACATTTTTGAAAATTTATATCTGCTCACCCCACCGATGAACAGGTATATATTATATAACATTTTTTTCTTCTTATCATCTAAGCTTGACAACCCAATAGCTCTCTATGACGCTCGAGTAAATCCCGAATTAGCTACGTGGGCTCCCCTACTATTTGGAGACATATACAATTTGTTTCAGATTATCCCAGAGGAATTAGGTCATGGGTATTAAGTCGGTCGATCTCGGTGGCCATAGAATCGGGCTATTATTTTCTATCCACCTATTACGGTGTATATCGTTCTAGTACTGTACCACCTGTCTTGAACGATGTGGTCCTGCGCCATCGTGTTAAAACCATAAACCCGCACATTTACGTTCTTCAGTTTTGGTTGGCGAAATGTTCTCCCAAAAGTTCAAGTAGTTCATCATATCTATGCAGACTTCAACTCAATAAATTTGTTTTCAAAAATTCATATACAGGGTGAATATTCTCAACTCAACTGTGTAAGGGTCACTTTCTGCAGCAAAAAATTTTTTTTAACAGCAAAATAACATTTCGGGGGGTTTTGAACCCCCACACCCACCCCCCTGGCTACGCCCTTGACATGAATAATTATAGACCGATTACATTGATATCCAATATTGCTAAAATCATGGAAAAGATCATCAGGATGAGGATTGCGAAATTTCTGGATAAAAATATATTATTTGTGAAAACCAGTTCGGGTTTAGAGAGGGAATGTCCACGAATGATGCTATCCTGGGGCTGACCACTGAATTGTACGAAGCACTTGATAATACATTAAAAGCACTGTATATATTTGTTGACCTGTCAAAGGCATTTGACACATTTTGTCATAAAAAATTGTTGGAGAGGCTAGAAGACTGAGGCATTAGAGGAAACGCTCACCGATTGATGGAAAGTGACCTATCTGGCAGAACACAAGTTGTGGACATAGATGGATATAGGTGATCAAAAAACTGTGCGGTTTGGTGTTCCACAGGGAACGGTTCTGGATCCTTTACTTTTGTCATTTACATGAACAATCCTATCCACCAAAACACCGTCGGAAAAATTGTAAGCTTTGCGGATGATACTGCTATACTCTACAACTCTGGTCGCTGGGAATCCCTAAGATCAAGAGCTGAAAATGATTTCGCGGAAATAGTATTTTGGTTTAAAAAGAGCCCACTCACCCTGAACTGTTCCAAGACGAAATATCTTGCTTTCACTTCCTATGCCAGCAATTTGCCTGATGATGAAGCACCTCTCAACATAGGACCGTATATTCAGATACCATCGGCTGAACATATAAAATATATTGGTATTACAATCGATAGGCATCTCAGATGGGATCAACACGTTAAAAATTTGAAAAGAGAGATGAGAGGATTAATACAGAAGCTAAGGTATTTGAAATACTTTTTGGGCCTGGAACATAAGAAGATCCTTTACTATGCGTGAGTACAGGCACAACTTTCCTACGGAATATGTGCATGGGAGGAGTGCACGACTGTCATTTGCAAAGCTTGAAAGTACTTCAGAGATGGATCATTAAAATAATTTATGAGATCATGTTTTCATCTGAACAATTGTATAGACAGACCAACATCTATGATATAAGACTATAGCTTTTCGCTATGAGTCTATTGATGAATGTGAGTAGAAATAAAATCCCAATCGACCGTATTGATCATCAACATAATAAAGGGTTTTCCAATAAGAGGTGTTATTTTGATATTCGAAGAAAAATACAATTTTTCAATATAAATGATCGGATGTTTATTTCATTATAAAGAAGAAGCTATGCCGTTAATAGTGGAAAATAACATCAGGCAAATGACCACCACGACCACGCTTACAGGACCATATCTTTTAATGAAATTTTCCATAACCAAATCGCAAAGTGGCAGCCCTATGTCCTCGATAGCCTCACGAAATCCATCTTTTAGGTCTTGAATCGACGCTGGGCTTCTCTTTCACAAGATCTCGGTGGCCAATTGTGATCTCCTCTTCGAGAGATGACATGGTCCGGAAACTTTTCCCGCAAAAGATCAATGGTTTCGTTGCTTGTGTGGCACGTAGCGCCGTCTTGTTGAAAGTAAACGTTGTCCGGATCAATCCCATCCAATTCCGGCCATAAAAAATCATTAATCATCTCTCGATAGCGCAATCCATTCACCGTAACTGTTGCTCCAGCCTCATTTTCGAAAAAGTAAGGTCCAATGACTACGTCGGACCATAAACCGCACCAAACAGTCACACGTTGAGGATAGAGAGGCTTTTCAACAATAACTCTTGGGTTTTCCGAGCCCCAGATGCCACAATTTTGCTTGCTGACGAAGCCACCGAGGTGGAAATGGGCCTCATCACACAAGATGATTTTTCGATGGAATTCCGGATCATTTTCATGCATTTCAACGACCCAATCAGCAAAGACACGACGTTGTTGATGATAGGCCGGCTTGAGTTCTTGTGTTAACTGAACTTTATAGGCCTTAAGACCCAAATCTTTATGCAAAATACGGTGTCATGACGTTTGTGGAATGCCTAATTCCAAAGAACGACGAGGAATGGACAAACCTGGGTTTTCTTCAACACTTTCGGCTGCAGCAGCAATATTCTCGGCTGTTCTTGAGCGATGTGCACGGGTTTTATTCTTCACATAACTAACTTGTCCCAACAGCTCGAATTTTTCTTCTCTTCTCTTTATTGCGGTCCGACAAGGTGCTTCACGACGACGATGTTCGTGTTTACGAACCGTCTCTGCCAAATTTTCACCATTTTTATAGTGAATTTTAATAATTTCAATGCGTTCTTGAAGCGTGTATCGTTCGTTTTTATTAATGGCGTAGTTTCTACTTGTCAAATGTCAAAAAATGACAGCTTTAAAAGTGACATCTACCGAAATAGTGGGCTATTCAAAATAACACCTCTTATTGGAAAACCCTTTACAAGACTCAAAACGGCGGGTGTTTCGGTTCCTAGGAATTATAAAACTGTGGGACAGAGATCGGCTCGGTCTTTTGCTCCGAAACTTTTCAATATGTTACCGAATGAAGAGAAGCTTCTTGTGAATCGTAGAAGCTTCAAGTTTCGAATAAAAAAAAGGCTGAACGTCACAGAAAGAAAAAACATTCGTGATGTGATAAATAATGTTTGATATTTGGAGTCTATCATCGTATTGATTGTCTGCCTGTTGAAGGAAAGTTGTCACATACAAGTAGCTATGCTACTTCTGTGACTTTTGTTTCGCGAAGAAGAAATCTTATGTTTTGTGTTATACATGATGTTTTTTTTTTTGGTGAAATAAACTATATTATTATTATGTCTACAAAATTTGATTGAACAATATTAACTCAATCAGAAGTTTTCAACAAGTGTATAATCTGTGGAAACAGTTTAATCACCCAGTATCTCCAAAATTGTCTACTGAAATATTTTCGGTCCACGAGATAGCTCCTTCGCATCAGTGGACTATGGGTGACTAATTGCGGGACACTCTGTAGAACATTTCCGATTTCGGCAAATCCTCGAATCTTGGGTATCCGGATGCATATATTCATTAATTACCATATTTAACTCGTCTCGACCAGCGATAGTTATCAAATAAATGTCGATTTGAAATCATATTATTTTCAATAAATCGCTCTTCCCTTATAAAAGTGACATGGCCACACACATGATATTTCTAATTCTATCAATTCAAAATGTATCATGAAATTCGCGTTAAAAATCAAAAACCGTTAACAAGTTTGTTGTTCGAGTGTAATACAGTAGACATTACACTGTTTACTCGTAATAATATATAATTTAACAATATCTCCAACAATATAGATCCATTCGTGTTCAAATTTAGAACTTTGCTGTAAAATTAGGTTCTGAAGGCCTCCGAAATCACTGGGCCGACAGAATTAAGTTTGACCTAGGATTCTTCATCAGTGAGTCGAAACTAATCATTTGTAACCATTCTCGGTCAAAAATCAGAAAATAAAAGACATTTGGGAAAATTGATAGGTACTATTTTCAGGTAAAAAAACGTGCCAAAATATTAGATCGATTTCGTTGTAAATGTTCGAAACGCATAATGAGAGCTCAGCATACTTACCACTGACAAACCTTTTTCGACTAGAAGACATGTTGTGATAGGAACTAATGAATCTGCAAAATGAAAACTAGTTCATTTTATGGAGAAATAAGGTAGTTTAATTCAATATTTACAAAGTATCAAAACAATTGCGGGATGCCCACTGCCCCCATCGTTCAGGCCGGTAACTACATAAAACCATTGCAGAGGGTCCACCCTAATACCATATCTGGAAAGAAAATGTATAAGAACATTAGGCTCAATTTCAGAATTCGATACTCACTTGATGAAATTTTCTAGTAACAGCCTTACACTTCCCATGGTTAGTAGGAGGAAAGCCCAGTTCACAAATCCTGTGAAATTGTTGAATTCTGACGTCCACGAGAACAAGGAATCTCTTGGTTTGTGGCATCTGAAACGAAAGCTTTGATCTTGTAGATTACTGCTTATTCTGACTCGACTACATGTTTTTCATACCATGCACAGAGGTGTTCCATATGAAATTATGAAGTAAACCTGTTGTTTGCGAGGGGTAACCGTTTTATAATTCATCGGCTGATCAGTTGCCGGTTGACACAAAGATGACGCCGCAAAAACAGTATTGAGGAATTCTTCAATAAATACTAACCTTCAAAAGCTAGCTGTCAAAATTGTATGACGATCCGACGTTTGGTTCAAAAATTGAAGTGGATTTAGTGGAACAATGGGAAGGTATTCTTAAAAATGGGTTCAAGCCCTGTGGACAGGAGCTTTCTGGCGCTCTAGTTCAAACAGACAAATTATATCTCCGAAATTATTGGTTTCTCAGAGTTGGGAATTATATCAATGTATTCTTATGATAGAACTGCATCATAAAGGAAATTCAATTCAAATAATAGTTTATTTATCAAGATTGAATGAGCAATGTGAGAATGAGAACTGCACCATGGAAGAAATCAAATTAAAATAGCTGAAACGAATTTGACTCTCTCTTAGAGAACAGGATGACATGTACAAGTATGAGCACAGATCATATAATAAAACTTAGATAGAATAATTATAACATTCTGTGAAAACATAGAAGTACGATTCATTATTGAAATTTCGAAAAATCATATCTCCGAAAGTATTAGCTTGTTGGAGTTGAAAATTATATCAATGGATTTTTTTGGTGAAACTGAATCTTAAATAAAAATTGAATTTGAAATTTGTTACTTAAAAGAATTTTTTTTTTGTTGCTCAATAACAAACTTAAACGAGATATTCATCTCCCTAACCTACTCTGAAAATTTCAACTGCCTAGCTCATTCCGTTCGAAAGTTATTGTAGAAATTTTTTTTTATAATTTTCAAATTTTTTTTTTACACTTGCACTATCCTGGTCAATACAAAAATTCACATGCGTATAAAGGTCATGATTCTGCAATTTGATGCTAAATTTCAGATAGATCGAGTGATCGGTTTCGGAAATATTCATAAAAAATGTTTTTACTAAAATTGGCCATAACTCCGAAATCGCTTTATGGATTTCGCCCATTAACGAACTTGTCCGAGATATTTACGCTCCAAACCCACCTTGAAAATTTCAATCCTCTAACTCCTGTCGTTCGAGAGTTATTGTGCCTACGGCCGGCCGGCTGGCCGGACAGAATCGATTTCGACCTCGGATTCTTGATCAGTGAGTCGAACCAAATCGTTTGAGGCCATTTTCAGCCGAAAATTACAGACATTTGAGCAAATTGATAAGCACTCAGTTCCGAGGAACTAGAGCGCCAAAAAGCACTGACGTGAAGCCTTTTGCGCGCATGTTCTTTCGTCTACTCACGCCTCACACAGCCTCACGAAATACTGCATGAACCTTAAAGTCGTCTTTTTGGGCGCATGTTCTAGGGGAACATCGTCCTATCATTTCGTCCAAATGTCTGTAATTTTCGAATTTCGAGCTGAAAATTGGCTATTAGACTAATTCGGACTCCCTGATCACGAATCCGGTGTCAGGTTTTTGGGTGCCGTCCGGCCGGCCGTACTTCCGGCCGTAGGCACGATAACAGGAGCACCGAAGGTCCTATCGACTTCAAACTTTCAGGGTAGGTTTCTGATCAAAATGCGACGGTTAAGTTCGTTAACGGGCAAAATCGGCCGGACGGTTTAGGAGTTATAGACATTTAAAATTTTGAGGTTATTTCCCTGATATTTCAGGAACTAAAGAAGATGTTGAATCGAAACTTGGTAGTCAGTTCGAGGATATAAACGCGTAACTTTTGGCAAAATTCTGTTATGATCGAAATGTTGGTAATTTTTAAAAAAATATTTCTTTTAATTTTTTCGAAAAAAAAATTTTTTTTTCGTGAACTATTCCTCAGATTGCAACAAAAACTTGTACTAACGTCAATTGTAGTATTTTGCAACGTTGTGCAAAATTTTGGCTCTATACGATTTCAATTTCTGGAGATATAAGACAAAATGTGTCAAATTTCCTGGGTCTCTCTCAGTATTTTCATCGATTATTCTATGAACTCTTTGAATTCCACCGAAAACAAATTCAAAGACATAAACATAAAGAATCAAGTCATAGTTTAGACGTCGAAAGAAGGACGATGTTGATCGACTTGAAAAGGTACCTATTTCAAGAAATGCAATAATGAAATGCTGAATTTATGGATATAATATTATCTAAGTATTGTTGGGATCGGGCAGTTGGAAAATTTTTTAATAAAAAAATTTGTACCGACGTTAAATCAAGCATTCTACACGAGTGTGCAAAATTTCAGTTCGATACGATCTCAATTCCAGAAGATATTGCTTAAAATTCACATTCCAGCGTGTTTTGACGTTCTATGGTCACAGAAAATCGTCACAAAAATCTATTTACCTCATTTGACGGCTGTTTGTCAAATCAATTAATTCCAATAATTGATGTCAGATTTCCTACATACCAAGTTCAAACACATTTTATTATATGGAAAACACTTATTATGATCACGTTCTACAGGAATTGATACTAAATAGAAGATGAAGATTATTGTAATGGAAAATTTGTGTTCCAGAATAATATTAAGGTATTCAACATGATACTGCTTTTTTTCTTTACTGGTCAGTACGGGCCACAAGGAAGATGAACATGCGCCCAATAGCTCCTGTCCACAGGGCTTGAACCAATTTTTTTAACGAGTACTAGATTTCAATTCGATAAGAACTGTGTTTTTGGAAATATTGGAAAAATAAAATGCAGCTCGAAGGTTTGTGGGGAATTTCAGCGGATTCTGATTGAAAGTTTCTGAAATAAAAAACTTGTATTTTCTTTCGTAGTGCTAGGATTTTCACAAAATTTGGCAAAAATTTGCGAGTCCGCATTCTGCAACGAATTACCAAAATTCAATATTATCGAATCTGTATTTTTTCATTTATTGAGTTAATAACAAAAAAAAATAACCGCTTGGCCGATTATGCCCATAACGATAACCTACCCTGAAAACTGCAAGTCGCCATCTATTTTCGTTCGACAGTTATCGCTGCAACGGACGGCCAGCCTTCCGAGCAGAATGGAATTTGACCTCGAATTCTTCATCAGTTATTGACTGGTTCACTGAATTTAAACGTTGTCGTATGAACACCGATTCACTACGATGCTCGGTAGGAAAAAAGACTGGGACAGGGAATCCACCACCCAAGTTCTTAAAAAATTGCCAATAAATGGTACACAGACAGACAGATTCAAAAACTGATAGAAGAGCTGGCGCTGGAGTATATAGGGCAGGCACAATATGCTCACTATCGCTAGGCGGCTCCTATCCGAGCGTCTTTCAGGCAGAAATACTTTCAATCGAAAGATGCGTGGAAATGAACCTACAACTACAACTTAATGAAGTATGCAAGAACAACAGGGTCTGCTTGGTCTGGGTTCCTGCATGGTTCCTGCACGCGGGAATTAAAGGAAATGAGGAGCCAATACACTTGCCAAGAAAAGAGCACAAACCCCTTTTATTGGCCCAGAACCCTACTGTGGGGTTGGTAGATAAACCTACAAAAGTTAATTTCGGATGAAAGAAGAAACTAATTGAGGTACATACTCTGGAGATCTCACCCCGGAATGTATCACTCCAAAAAGTTTCTCCGGAACTTTGACACTGTCAGATTCAAGAAATATATGGACCTCAGTAAAAACACGCTGCACGTCCACACTGCTTTCTTCGAAGGGCACTGCGGCCTTAGGAAGCATATGATGAGATTAGGGCTAGCAGAAACTGACGAGTCAGATTCTTTGGTGAGCAGGATTAAACTCCTGTTCACCTGATTACGGAATGCGTCGCCATCTCAAACCAACGCAAGGAATCCTTTGGGCAAGAAATCTGCAGGAGTGAAGACGTAGCATCCCTGAAGCCATCCCAGATACTGGAGTTCATCAGAACTCTGGAACACGAAGCTCTCCTGGTGATGACATCAACAGCTCTGACTGTAGACCTTAAGGTCGCAGTGCAACGTTATCCCCAACAATATAAAATGAACACCGATGATTCCCCACGTTCTGCTCGTCCAAAAGAGGTGGTTAAACAGAAAAACATAAAATCCACAAAGTAATTTTGGCAAAACGCAAAGTGGAGTTACTGGGTGCCAGGGCACTGTGTGGTATTGAAGGAAATAGGAAAGCCGATGAACTTACGAAAAGGGCTTCAAGGTGACATCTGCCGCTGGACCAGAACCCTGATGGCGCAGTGGGAGCTGAATAACAGAACAGAGCTACTCTAGGACTTACAGACTCGTGGATTTCTCACCATCCTATACCAGAAAGCTCCTGGTAGCTGCTAAGAGCTGAGCTTCGGGTAATGGTGGGACTGCTGACTGAGCACTGCCGGTAAAATTTTTACCGCATGGGCAAGCCAGCAGACGAAACATGCAGGACCTGCGGATCGAACAAACATATAGTTTGCAAATGTCCAGAGAAGGCCAGCCTAAGAATTTTACATAGGGGTGAGCCAGCTTTAAATCCTCACGATAAGTTAGAAGTGAAGTTGCAGGAGAAAACTGATACTCTAAATATATCAAAGGAATTTTTTTGCATGAACATTTGTTCAGAAAGTTCTGAACTTGTTGATAAATATCGAAAAATAGCTGATACCTTTGTTAATAAATGAACAAGTTCAGATGGCTTTCACACATTAATTACACTTCAATATAATTTGTCTTAATTTTTTTTTAAATAAACAGCGTAATACTGACTGAACTTAATATTAATAACGAATGCCAAAGTGACAATTCCAGGTCTCTGAGATCTGAGAAGAGTCGATGTTCTAATAACTGGGTCGGCGCATCCGCCATTTATTACTAAAAAACAAAACGAATGTTCTATAACCTTATTGCGGCGCTCCTACCTTATTGCGACTCTAAACTGTACAGGAACCCACTCAAAAACACAGAATTTCATCAAAATCAGCCGCGTCGTTTAGGAGGATTTCAACGACATACACACTTACAGTATTAAGGGTTAGGGCTATGCAAATGGGTATTCGAAAATTCATACGCTTACTGACAAATCTACCTGCTACTAATGATCGACTAATTTCACTTGACTCATCTGTAGATAAAAATTTCGTTGTTAAGGTTATTTTACAATTTTTGAAAATGGGATATAACCAGAATTATAATAATATCAACAAAATATAATTAATTTATTATGAAATAAGCCAAGTTGATTTCTTTGCTTCAATAATTTTTCGAAAATTGATATACGAGAACTAACTATCCATGTGAAAATAATGCTTCTAGATCTAGAGTATCGAATTTTAAAGGCCGTTTATTTTCGATATTTATTTTCTTCTGGATTAGCACAACATGCAACCAACATAGCACGAGAGCATACTTCAAGTTGCTACCAAACTGATGAATAAGATAAGTTCGTCCGGTAATATAAAATTCAGATACGAACTGTAGGTTAATGGTTAATACCAAAACTATTGAGATGCATCATGCTCATGCATCACATTTTGGAAAGAAATATCACATTGATAAAATGAATCTTTCTCGCTGAAGGACGGTTAGTGTTAATTTTAATGAAGAATGAATTTTATTTACCTATATTCTTCAAATAAAATATAAACGAAGAAGAAATATAAAATTAACTATTAATTATCTCTTCTATAATGTGTGTATTGTTTAAATTGGGTTTTGATTCAACAATGGAGAAATGAATTTCTTCATTCTTACATCATTTTTGCACAAAATAATTTTGTACTTATGTGGGAACCAAAACCGCTCTTGTTTTTAATAAGGTCTTTTGTATTACTCACGGCTTATCAGGTTGTGAATATCTAACTTTTTTTTCAACTGCCCGTATTTCCTCCGCACGTGTTACACTTTGAGCTCTCCTGGACCTTACTCCTTCTTGTTCTCTCGTCATTTTTTGTTTTTGTTTTCAAATGGCACGTATTAAACACATAACGGAACCAAAGGCGCTCATGGCTGTCGTAGTACTGTTCAAGTGTTCAATGTTTATACGATTCACGATTGGAGCGTAGAGTGTAGTTAAGCCGAATTAGTGGGAGTTTGTACGGGGGGCATATTGAAAGAAAATTGCGTGGAATTTGAGTTGATTTTAATGTATTATGAGAAATTAATTTCTGTAACACATTATTGAATACATTAACCATTTTTCAAGAGAGGGTTCTTTGCGTGATGATTGATTGATATTCAGCCATTTTACTATTGTATTATTATATTTATTGACAGTTCTTCAATCTCTAAATGAATCTCTGACGTCAACAATATCTGATTGATCAACGATAACTAATAATAGCAAAGTCCTAAAATTAACTCTATGTCTATGAGAATGTGAATGTGTAGGTATTCAAATTCCCTAAAAAATGTCCCCAAAAAAATGTAACTTATCTCCCATCCTGGTGCCTAATGCAAAATTCGGCATTTTGTTTTTCTGATCGTATCATGTTACAAGGGCGTAGCGCGTAGCCTGGAATCAATTTCGGGGGGGGTTTTGAAATAGGAATTAATTTCGGGGTGGGTTTTGAAATGTTGGCAATTAACTTTATAAGGAAAGGGGGTGTAAGGGTCGCTTTCTGTAGCAAGTATTTGTTTGTTTCAAGAAAAAAATATATCAGGGGGGGGGGTTGAACTCCCCCCCCCCGGGTACGCCCTTGTCATCTTAGTTATTCTTCGATAAATTAAAAATATTTACCATTTACCACGAAAAAAATTGAAAACACCCGAAATTATCATCTTCCAGAATATTTCCATTTTTTTCACCTTTCACTCAAATTGTTTCAAACAAATTCCAACCAACTCAACTTGAAAATGTTTCTTGCGCTCTCTCAGTGGTTTGGATGAGTTTTGATTTCAATATTGATTAAGGAAGACTTCTACTTCATAATTAATTTCACGAAGAACACTTATAAGGTTAATACTTTAAGCAAATTATTTTATCTTTGCACACTATAGGTACATGATGTTTTATTGGTAAACGGAATAGGCGAGTAGAGGGTGCCCAAGTGGTTCTAGATATGTATACCCAATTATTGGCTCTGACTGTCTTTGTTACCGATATACTAGGTGTTTTATGAATTTTGATTATTTCTGCCTGGGGTGATAACAAGTGAACCACCCTGTATATTTTTTTTATATTTGGCATACATTTTTCTCATTTAAAGCTGAAATGAATCATTCACAAACCACAAGGAAAATAAAATCCAGATCCAGGTTGCAAAAAATTATAAAACGGTTGTATCCTTAAAATAACATCCTGTATATCGAAATTTTGAAAATCCGTTTGTACATTTGGAAAGAGCACAAAAATCTAAACTGAAACGTGTGCTTTACATTTTTGCTCACACAGTTTTAATGCACAAATTTTTAACTTAATTGAAAGTGAAGTTTTTAAGAACTTGATTATCAAGAAGTTTAATAATAAGACTTTTAATAATAAAAATTAACGCCCTGTAGGTAAATACTTCAAAATATACAATGTGGTTTGCTCGTTATCACCCCAGGAATGAATGAGTAAAAATTCATAAAACACCCTATATCTCGGTTACAAAGACAGTCAGAGCCTATAAGTGTGGTATATCTAGAACCACCTAGTCCGGGAGGTGGCGTTGCAAATACAAAAGTCATAGTAAGCCGACTAATATTAACATCGACAGTTGACCTGATATGACTAAGTGTGGATTCAAGCAGCACAAATTAACGAGTATCGAGTAACAATTAACAATTACAAATAGTGAGTATAAGTTGAACTTCATATATCTCAATGAGAGTGTTCATGCAGTCAAGTAACAATTATTATCAATCAACAAATAACAAGTAGAAGTTCGCCAACTTTTAACTTTCTACTTTAATTGAACGAGATTTTGTACTTGTACGCAACTCGTGCGCAGCTGAACGCAGATTAGACAGTCCGATGATGTAAACATAACCTCACTTTGTAAAATATTTAATTTATTTGGTGTGTGGGTTTCGTGTTAATTGTGAAATTGAATTTCAAACACTTGTTTTCAAATATAGGGGGAACAGAGGTTATTTTAAAAATTAATACCTTGGATCTTTGGACTTGTGGGTTTTATTTCTTAATTCTTAATTTGAGTGCATGAATGCTGCATTTTTGTACTTGGTAATTCATAATTGTTATTTGATACTTTTTACTTGATAACTGTTATTTGATGCTGCATGAATCCACACTAACTAGTCAACCGATCGTCAGCTGCTCAAGTAACGGTGGGTGCGGGTGTGGGAGGCTGCGAAAGAGGTAAAAAAAAATGAAAACTAAGTACCAGTACGCTGGCTGAAACTATTTTTTAAATAATTGACGTCATACTGAGCAAAAAAAAATCGTCAGCTGCATCGTAGAGGGGGGATTATGCGTCACCTGCTCACATGAACTTGTACAAACAATCCTAAAATAAAGTCATATCACGCCGAATGAAATTCAACTACGTGATTCTTCAAATAATTAAAAGCTTAAAAACAACAAACAACTGCTTGTGTAGCGGTGGAAAGACCGTCAGCTAACGCAGTCAAGATTTAAAATTCTGGAGCATGCTGCTTCCTTTTAAACACATATTTCGAGATAGATTCTTGCCTTGCTTTAACCCTTAACCTTCGTGCTCCCTAAGCCTCCCCCCCCCCAAAATTTCAAAGCAGCATCTGCTTGTCCGTATGGATCTTTGTCGTACACAAAGAGTTTCGGTTCTCATCGTGGATCGAACGGACGCAAGTCCAAATATGTCCGCGGTTCATCCGTGTTGTGTGTTCTGTGGCAAAAAAAACGAAAAATTAATCCTTTTTTCTGAAAAAACTCTAGAAAAATGTGCTCCCAATTGCAAAATCAAATGTCACATGCAGATGCAGAACCTAACCTGAAAATTTCGAATGGCTATCTCTTTCCGTTCTCAAGTTATCGTGACATAAATAATATTTTTTAGAAATTTTTTTAAATTTTATAGCTATACGATTCTCACGAAATTTCACAAACGTGCTCAGTTTTATATTATACAATTATTCACCAAGTTTCAATTCGATCGGATTTATATTGGTTGAAAACAAAATGTTACTCGGAAACAATTGTCCGATTATGCCCATTAACGAACTTGTCCGTCGTATTGGGATGCGCCCGCTATCCTGAAAATTTCAAGTCGCTATCTTTTTCCGTTCTCAAGTTATCGTGGCAACGGCCGGCCGGACGGACAGAATCAAATTTGACCTCGAATTCTTCATCAGGGAGTCGTACTCAATCGTTCGAGACCATTTTAGGAAATAATCGAAAATTACAGACATTTGGGCAAAACGATAACGCGATGTTCACCAGAACATATACGCGCAAAAATTATGTACCTCAGAAATTATCTGTCAGATATCGCTGAAAATTTGCAATATTTGGTGATAAAATTCAAAGAGTACAGAACAAATCTATTACGTTTATTTATAACTTGGACTTCTACACACCAACAGCTTAGCTGTATTATGTTACTGCAATACTGAATACAAATAGATTAAAGAAACTGGAACTAACAAAATTGATTTATAAAATAAAGAATAATTTATTGAGAACTCAAACTACTTTATGCTTAGTTAACGAAAAACAATAAATACAAATACAATTACTACAATAGTAGAAATAAAAATGAGTTAAGAAAAAAATTTGTGCGAGAACATGTGTCTGTCAGAATTATGCAATATATCAGGGTTTCGATGTCTTTAATTGTGTACCATTCGAAATGGGTTGTAGCAAGAATATTAGAAAAATGTGCCATGACCTCAAAAAGTATATTAAATCTTAAAAAAAAGTAATTTGTGTTTCTTACGCAGAAGCAAATCACAAAATAATTAATTTTCATTTTATAGATATTTTTCAGAGTTTGGGAGAGAAAACCCAGAAAAAACCTTTCAATAATGAGTATACCTCCCACAGTATCCTTTAATGATTACTTAATTTATTTCTGTATTTAGAATTCGTGGCGAAGTAACCGATACGCTTAGTACGCGATAGTAACCGATATGCTTAGTAGCGTAAGACCCCAAGGCCCACAGGGACCCCCGGTCCGATCTTGTCAATATTTTTCAGAATAAAAATTCGGCTTGTAAGTGAAAATAAAAAAATCTCTTTGCCTCCTTAGACTGCTATATTGTATAAGCAGCGATACCATGTAAATTGTTACAGTCACTACGCAATTGAATAACAAACAAAAGATATAAAGCAAAATCATCAGAGGTTCCTCATATTTTTCTGCCTTCAATAAATTCCGGCAACGTTGGCTACCGAGTACCGATTCGAGATTTCCAATGTTTACAAATTCGTCACAATACAATAAATCTGTAGGCATTCCCCATGATACTACAATAGTTTTTTAGATATCATGGGCATCCCCTTGGGAGTCTAGTACCGCCGAAATCCGAATGGATGTTGAGTAGAGAGGAGTGTAAAGAACAAAACACTTATTCTACATATATTTCGTATCATATTTGGTAACAATGATAACCCAAAGAAAGATTGCAAGTGGTGATAGTATGGTACGAGTAAAGTTTATTCTTCCTTCTAATTGCATTTCATTTGATATATAGTACGTCTAGAAAGTATCCGGAATTTATTATTTTTCATAATTTTAATATATTTCTTTTTTGTAACATTCTAAGACAAGAATAATGTATAAAATAGGTTGTGCAGATAGTCGGCTATGGCCAAAGTTGCATGGCAACACTATTTGTCAAATATTGTTGATTGTCAACAGGTATACAATTTATGAAATAATGGCACAACTAGAAAGGAGAAAACATGTAGTATATTTGTATAGAAAAGGTTTTAAAAACTTTAGAAAATTGGTGCAATTGGCTGAATATTGCAGTAGTATATGAAACAATAAAGGAGATAAAAAAATTGGTTCAAGCACTGACGTGAAGTCAGAAGCTTTTGCGCGTATGTTCTATTGTCCATTCTTCTGTATTGGACACCCTTAATCGAATTTACCATGGTAAATTATGTTGTCCATTCTCCTGTATTGGACACTTAATTCGAATTTACCATGGTAAATTCGAATTAAACACGTCTTTATGATGATTTTCTACTACTAGTTACCAAGCTTCAATTCGATCGAATATTTATTTTTTGAGTTATCAAGGAAATAATATTCCAGGTGGGTATAACTCGGAAACCGTTAAACCGATTATGCCCAAAAACGAACTCAACTCTCCCTTTCGGATACGCAACCTACCCTGAAAATTGCAAGTCCCTATCTCCTTTCGTTCAAAAGTTATCGAGGCAACGGTCACCCATCTACTGAACTCACACAAGAATGCTCGAATCTCCAACAATATTCAACCGATCGTGTTAAAACTTGAAACTTGGCAGTAGAGTTAGGTTATGAAGGCTCTTGCAAAATTTCAGCAATTTCAAACGAATAGTTACTGATATATAGAATTTTTTTTTCAATTTTCAATGATTTTTTAAAAATTTTTTACAAATACTATCCTCACGAAATTTTGCAAGAATTTTCGCGTTGGCATTCTACGACTAACTACCATGTTTGAATTCAATCAGTTTAGAATTTTTCGAGTTAATGCGGAACAAAAAACAACCAAATTTCAGATGGCTATAACTCTAAAACCGTTTGGCCGATTATGCTCATAAACAAACTGAAATGTCGCGTTCTGGTGCACATCCTAACCTGAAAACTTCAAGCTGCTATCTCTTTCCGTTCTCAAGTTATCGTGACAACAAAAATATTTTTTAATAATTTTTTTAATTTTCTAGCCATACGATTCGAACAAAATTTCACAAACGTGCTTAGGTTTATATTCTACAACTACTCACCAAGTTTCAATTCGATCGGATTTATATTGGTTGAAAACAAAATTATTACTCGGAAACCACTGGGCCGATTATGCCCATTAACGAACTTGTCTGTCGTATTGAGATGCGCCACCCACCCTGAAAATTTCAAGTCGCTAGCTCTTTTCGTTCTCAAGTTATCGTGGCAATGGCCGGACGAACGGACGGCCGGACGGACAGAATCAAATTTGACCTCGAATTCTTCCAGGAGTCTTCCGGAGTCCAACCAAATCGTTTGAGACCATTTTCGTCAAAAAATTCGAAAGTTACAGACATTTGGGCAAAACTATAACGCGATGTTCCCCAGAACATACGCGCAAAAATGGCATAGATACGAGGCATAGACCAGTTCAGGAAGAACGCTTAAGATTAAAGGAAACCATTTAAACGCTTTACTGGCCTTAGAACGACACAATCCGCGCCTAGGATTTCGCAGGAAAATCAACAAAATATAAAAGTATGTCCAGAAAACGCCCGTAAGTCACTGAAAAGAAAAGGCTACATATCAAGGAAACCAAAAAATCCCTATGACACCATTAAAAAAGTAACGAAAGATAGATTTTTGTCAACGTTTTCAAGAAGATAATTTTAATAATGTCTTTATATCTGATGAAAGTTGTTTCCTCCTTGGTGGAAATCACTTAAGAATCCTATCAAAACCTGTTACCACTCAAATTCCCAAATTTCTCACCAAAACAATGGTTTGGGGAGCAATATCTCAGCGTGGTGTTACAGCTCTCTGTATAGTTGATGGTGCCATTAATAGTGAAAAGTATTGTGGCATTCTAAACGATTTTCTCCTTGAAATGGCGCATGCTTTATATCCAGAGGTGAGAGGGGCTGCGTTTTCAGCAGGATAATGCAAGATGCCATACTTCGGCCTATACTCAAGCTTGGATGCAAGAACACCAAATGACAACCATTCCATGGCCAGCAGCTTCACCAGACTTTAGTCACATTGAAAACATATGTGGACTAATGAAGATTGCAGTTGAACGAACATCTCCACTAAATAAAGATGATTTAATTCAGTCAGTTTTACAGTCCTGGACTACCATCATCGAAAATTATGGAGGTGTATCTCGACGTTTAGTCAAGTGTTTACATTTAAATGGAGGTTGTATAAGTAAATAAGATGAATAATTTGTTATAATTTTCTAATTCAAGAATTAAAATGAATACTAAATAATTACAATTGAGCTTTGTTTTTCCCGGATACTTTCTAGACGGATTATATTATTGTCGAAAACTCAAAAGTGTTGGAGTAATTGATTATTTATGTTGGTATTTAACTTCCAATCTGACCTAGTCTCATTGAACGATAAAAGGTAAGGTTTACAGTATCAGTTTCATATTTTCGGAATAACATACTTTCAACATTCCGGCATTGACTCATTGAGTAGGTACCACAAATTGAGCAATGATAGGACAGACTGCGGTCAAATTAATGCTTTGAATAAGGCACCCCAGATAATATTGTTGTACAGTTTTTAGGAATACTTTATATTTTCAATGGAAAGTAATATAACGAACAGTCCGAAATATGATGCTAAAATGAAAGAATTTGCAGACATGAAAATAAAGTAATGTTTTCTCTCGTGAATCAATTTTTCTGTATTCTGTTTCGATTTTTCAATAAATTTTAATGTTATTTTATCTTTATTTAGTTTCTTTTTTTTTGTAGAAAGAATTTTTGTTTGTATTTTCTACCCGATTTACCATTGTTGAAAAATTTTCCACTTTGTTATTGATTTTCATAAATTCTTATATTTTTGCTTTGTTTTGATATATCTTATGTATTATTATTTAATAAACTCCAAATTTGTTGTGAAAAATCTGAGTTACCATTGAAAATTTGTTTCGAAATAAATTAAAAAAGACGAAAAAGTTGGGGGAGGGGCCCCCAAAGTTTTCTAGCCTAGGGCCCCGGAAATTTTTGATCCGCAACTGTTAATATTAATATATTACTTTTGTTTGGTGGATTGTATTGTTGTTAGAAACCTATTGTGTAAATTTAGACTCTGTTAACAGCACATTTTACAATATATGTATAAATAATATAATATACTTGTTAAGTTGAGTTCCCAGAACAGTTCTATGTTCTAAGGTTGAATTAAACAATAACCTGCATCCATTTATTAAAGATTCACGATTTCATTGAATTTTCTTGACATTTTTTGACATATCAAAGTTCAGATATCGGTGAAATTCTACAAGAGCCTTCAATACCTTATTTTACAGCCAAGTTCTAAATTCCAACTCGATCAGATTTATATTGTTGGAAGCATTATTGTGAAAATATTTTTTTTCCCTGGAATTCAAGCCATTGAACTACCTAGCCATTAATGTACTAGTTCTTAATGCACATATCCATTAATATTCCTAGCCATTAATCCGCCAAGCTATTAATCTACCTAGACATTTATCTACCTAGCTATTAATCCGCCTGGCCTGCTGGATCCTATTCTGATCCTGAGGCCCACCCCAACCCACAGACAAAATTTCATCGAAATCGATCAGGCCATTTTGGAGTTCTTATGAACCGATTGCAGTGCCATCTACCGGACCCAGTTGGGAACCCGAGACTCACTCAAACACTCACACAAAGTTTCACTAAAATCGGTGATGCCGTTTTCGAGTTTCTATAAACCGATTGCAGCGCCCCCTACTGGCTCCAGTTTTGAACCTGAGAGTTCTGAGACCCACTCAGACACATACAAGGACTACTCAAACACACACAAAAGGTTTAATCGAAATCTGTGAAGCCGTTTTTGAGTCCCTATAAACCAATTATTACAAGCTCGGATGAGTCGAAACTAAACGTTTGTGACCATTTTCGAAAATTACAGACGTTAGGGGAACAAGCGTGCTCAAAAAATAAACATATTGCTTTATTTCCATGAATAAATATATATTATCCCTCCATTGAAATTTGGAAGATAATTCGGTTTCAACTGATACGAATTAGGATTCTATATTTCCAAATATAAATGTACAGGGTGTTCCTAAATAACTGTATCAACGGTCAACTGTAGATTTCTCATGAAAAAATAATAAGTTTTTTTCTATTCCATTTTTCCCTCCGGGTTTTCGTTTCAGAGATACAATGTGTCAAAATTTTATATTTTTTTCAGTTTTTTGCTAATATCTCAGGAACCATTTGAATTACAGAATTGAGTTTTTGTACACACATTGTCACTAATAATAGCTATTTCCCTGCACTTTACTCGTTGTTATTAGACGTGCCAGTGGCGGAGTTATTGAATTTGCACGAAGGTTTTACCACCCAACGTTTACACCACTGGACAAATTTGCATTTGCACAGCAAATCCTGATGCGCCAATGTGTTTTACATAAAAAAGGTACTCCGGGTTCATTGCTCTAAAGTGAAACGTTTTTGAGAAAACTGGCATTTTATGATCAAAAATTAAATCAAAGCAGTATGACAACTAGCACAGTTTCCATTTTTCCAATTAAAAGAAATTTACAATGCGTTAGCAAATTGTTTTTGATCATAAAATGCCAGTTTACTCGAAAACGGCTCACTTTAGAGCAATAAACCAAGAGTACCTTTTTTATGTAAAACACATTGGTAATGCAAAATTGTCCAGTGGTGTAAAAGTTGGGGGGTTAAACCTTAGTGCAAATTCAATATCTCCGCCACTAGCACGTCTACTAAAACCGAGTAAAGTGCAATAAAGTAGCTATTATTAGTGAAAATGTGTGTAAAAAACTCAATTCTGTAATTGAAACGTTTCCTGAGATATTGCAGAAAACTGAAAAAAATATGAATTTTTGACACCCTGTATCTCTGAAAGGAAGGCCTGGAGGAAAAAATGGAAGAGAAAAAAAATTATATTTTTTCATGAGAAATCTACAGTTGACCGTTGATACACTTATTTAGGAACACCCTGTAGATTAGAGTCTGGAAGATAATTCGGTTTCAACTGATATGAAGTAGGATTCTATATTTCCAGACTCTAATCTACATTCTGGTGTTCCCTGGTATAGGTATAGATTTTTACACTCCAACGTTATCATAATAGCTTCATCTTCTTTTATCTCCTAGTCAGAAATCAATACGTACTCGAATAATAATAATCTAGTGAAATTATGATCGATAACCGTGATTTCTTGAACTATCAAACATTTCTTCAAAATGAAATACGCTCTAAATTTCAAATAACGGAATATTATTTTTACAGGTTGTTCACCGGGAGTGCCCATTAGAAGTTCACGAAGAAATATTTATTGCAGCTGTTTGTAATTTTTGCGCATATGTTCTGAGGAACATCACGTTATCATTTTGCCCAAATGTCTGTAATTTTCGAACTTCTCGCCGAAAATGGTCTCAAACGATTGGGTTCGACTCCCTGATCAAGAATTCGAGGTCAAATTTCATTATGTCCGTCCGACCGGCCGTCCGTTGCCACGATAACTTTAGAACGGAAAGAGCTAGCGACTTGAAATTTTCAGGGTAGGTGGCGCATCCCAATATGACGGACAAGTTCCTTAATGGGCATAATCGGCCCAACGCCTTCCGAGTAATAATTTTGTTTTCCACCAATACTAGTCCGATCGAATTGAAACTTGGTGAGTAGTTGTAGCATGCAAAACTAAGGACGCTTCTGAAATTTTGTGAGAATCGTATCTCTAGAAAATTTAAAAAAAATTCCCAAAAAATATTATTTATGTCACCATAACCTAAAAATGGAATGAGATAGCGACTTGAAATTTTCGGGTAAGGTTGTGCATCTGAATGGGACATTTGAGTTTGTTTATAGGTATAAACCAAACGGTTTTGGAGTTATGCCCATCTGAAATTTGGTTGTTATTTCCTCAATAACTCGAAAAATATAACACCGATCCAATTCAAACATGGTTGTCAGTTGTAGAATGCCAAGGCGAAAATTTTTCCCAAAATTTCGTGAAAATTTTTAAAAAAACATTGAAAAAAATTCTATATATCAGAAACTATTCGTCCGCCAGCGCTGAAATGTTGCGAGAGCCTTCAAAACCCTTAAACTATTTCTATAGTCTAAGTCAAAACCTAACTGTACTGCCAAGTTTCAAGTTTGAACACGATCGGATCTATATTGTTGGAGATCCGAGCAGTCTTGTGTGAGTTCAGTAGCTGGATGGGTGACCGTTGTCTCGATACCTTTCGAACGAAAGGAGATAGGGGTGTCTTTTTACAAAGACATTAGGCGAGTTAAGCATCTTATGTGAAAAATTTATATTATACTGGAAACGGATATTATATATACTCGCTTATTTCAAATGGGGCACCCTATGTATATTATTACATTTTCAAATGAAATAATATTCAATTAAATATTGTATATATTGTATACAATATACAATATTTAATAAACAAACGAATTTTTTGTGGAAAATTCTCAAGATAGGTTGGCGGTAACACAATCACCTATTTTCTGCCACGACTAAGGAACACCCTTTCTTGACTTAAACACATATTGCCAACTTCTCAAATTTTTTTCCTGAAAAAATTTAACAGCCTCTTCGGGTACATTTCGGGGCATCATTATAATCAGATCCATCCACTATAACATTTTCTGCACACATCGATCGGGCTATCAGGCAAAACTGCCGCATTAGGAAATCACTAAATCAGTTAATTTGTGTAGTGACTCATTGCTGTGAGCCTCATTGACTATATCACTGACTTCAAAATCTGACCCACCACAGGTCAAAGGCAGCTCATGTTATCGCGAAAACATCAACTGTCTCTGAATTATGATTGGTCATACAACTTTGGTGTTTTCAACAACTCAACCATGGATACGGACGGTTTGACAAATGATAAATATAAATTACAGGCGTCAACATGAGTCACTTTGTTCGTGAAATAGTCTAATAAAATACCACTCGTGACTGAATTTATCTCATAAGTCTGTCTTTTATTTCATAACTCTACTGAGTTGCTTAGAGAAAACACCATTCGTTCTTCGGACTAGTGGTGTTTTCAAGCAACTCAGTTCCATTAAGAAATAAGTCGACAGACTTATCGCGAAAATTCGATCACTAGTGAAAATATAATCAAGAATGAAAACCTTTGATGTCTCAAAACAGATAACGTCATCTACAATTCATTCCGAAAGTTGCTTAATATGGGATTTTGGGGGCATAATTGTAGAATAAGATTATAATAAAAATCTTCATGAAAACTCGGATTTTTCCGGAGATATTTCAAGTAACATGTTTATTTGACCAGTAACTTATGGAGTACATCAAACGAAAAGATTCAGAATAAAAATAAATTTACTAAAAACTTATTTGCATGTTACACAAAAATAAAATAATATAAAATAAAATTATCATACATACATTATGTGGACAGAGAAATTAAAAAATGAATCCCTGAACATTTGGACGGTTTCAAATAAGGCTAAAAAAATATATAAACAACATTTAAAATAAGCATTGTCTTAAAATTAGAATAATATATATTTATATAAAATGAACATAATAAGTGATGCGATCCTTATAGAACTACATGTATGTAAAGCTGTAGCAAAAAATCAATATACAAATTGGGTTCTAAAACTAAGCAATTCTCAGTTTCTTTTTACAATATTTATAGAGAACAAGGCATTTTCATATAACATTCATGTAATTGACACACTTTTTAATTTGAAATAGCATATAGGCCTATTGATAATTACATTCGAAAAATAATTCAATGAATTAATATCAAAGATATTAAATTCACTAATCCTAATGTAGAAAAAATTATATGTTCGCTTTTAGATTTAAGATTCAAGAATATATGGCTTGATTTGCGCCGCTAGCTGATCTAATATTACTTAGGCTCAAATTGAATATTTTGGTGATAACAAAGAAGATAAAGAACCAAAAAGTAAAATATTTTTAGAATTTCATTTCATTTGAAATCTAGATATTGTGCGAATAATATACTTTGTGGATATATTTTTCAACTAACTATAACTTAATTCTATATAGTAGCACCAAATATTTCTGAAATTTGGTGATCTACTGTAACTACTTCATAGTACGGCTTTTTTCCTCGCAATTGAATATTTACTCTTGGTAAAGTGAAATATTCAATATAACAACATAAAATACAACAAAAAATGAACATTATAATAGAAAATATGTTAAACATTATCATAATAAACAATTATAGGGAAAGTTTTCGATGTAATAATTTGTACTATGTTGGAGAAACTGGTAAGAATATTCAATTTAATTTATATCAATTAAAATTTCCGGGAAAAGTTATGACTTGAAACATGAAATCAATCGGATACCCTAAACCTGAAAACCTTAAACAATATTCAACATTAAATCTACTATGTACAATTATATTCGAAAAATCTTCTTGGAGATTCTCAAATACGATATTTAGCTGCTTTGTCAGTATTTCTATTTGTTTTGGAATAGTTAATATATACACATTCTATTCCATTCAATTTACAACTTAAAATTAATCAAACTTAGAGTAGGTACATATACAAAAATATTTCCTTATAATTATGTTATGTTATGCTTCTGAATTTAATTAATGTGTGCTTCGATCGTTATGAAATTGAATCATAATTTCAGGTTTTATTTACCAAAAAGAAATGTGACATTTGAAGTGCCACTTGAAGTCAAACAATATCATAACGCAAATATGTCCACTTCAATTCAAACAATATCATTAAGTCAAATATTTTCCGAACGAAGGGACAATTTCATTCTGCATGCACCTATTGGTTTATAATTCATTAGCTTTTCAACTCCAACTCTATACAGGGTGTAAGAGAAGTCGGTGTTTTTTTCATATATAATACTAGAGATAAAATTTTACCTGGAATAATTTTATCTCGAGTTTCAACTAACTAAATATCATACGAGTGAAAGAATCACCGAAATTCGTTGATGTCCCAATTCCTCTAGAATTTTCTTTTCGTTTTTTTCTGAATCCTGCAACTTGTTTCTAGGTCATCGTGAAAAAAGAATTTTCAGAATTATGATAGCTGCTTCGATTAGGAGGAATTTTGAACCCCCGCACAAATATCTCTATTCGTTCGGTGAATAAATGACTTCAAAGTAGACCTCAAAAATTGATTTGTTCCCCTTCAAGCGGAGAGCAGATTAGTTGAGCATTGTAGCTCATTACTTAACTCATGATATCTTAAATCAAATGACTAATGAGGTCAAAATCGTGCGATTGTAGATACAATCCATGTCTTAACTAAGACGTGCTATTTTTTATGTTTTCATCAATATTAGAAATAATACAATTGTGAGTAAATGAATATAAATATTATTTACCAACAAGCTGCTGCTATTATAATACTTTCTAGATTAATTATTATTGTAATGGTTGCTTTATCCTCAGACGATTTTTTCATCGGAATTGATCATTTAAAATGCCGGTATTGAGTTCTATGAGGTTAGATCATTTTATAAGAAAAATCGATTATCTGAAATATGAAATCTTATCTTTAATACATCATTTAGAGAATGGCTATACATTACACGCACTTGAGCATGATTACCATTATGCATTAAAGTTCGTGTAATATACAAAAGTTTACCGACGATGGCGGAAGAAATGATCAATTTTAACTTTGAATTAGTTGTCGCAAATATAGGTTTAGCCACGTTATGACTTCATTACACAACTAACTAGAGTGACAATAAAGCTCATAACAGCCATAACATAACTTATACAGTTAAATCAGATATGCAAGGAGACCAATATCAGACGATCATAGATGAAATATTAACGATTCTGACCTTATTTGACTTTTCATCAAAATTGATATAAAACAATAATGACTTGACACATTGAACAATATATAAATTCACTTTCCTACTAAAACTTTGCGTGATGTGCCTGTAAACTTTATATTTAGTATATCTTTTTTTGTACATAAATATGTTGATAGTATTTAAATTCGGGTAAAATAGTTTATATTCATTTGATGCCATTGGTGACTTATCCTTAGATGATTTGGGGGGGGGTTGATATCAGGATATCAACATGAATACCAGCATTCAGGTATTAATTTTTAAATTTTGAGATGTATGTTCAAGTTGGAAGGAATAAAAAACTTCAATAATTTTCTATCATCTAAGAATAAGTTCGTTGATTTTCAATATATCTTTTATCTTATTTACAACAATTTCGTGAATTTATAAGGCAGTATATTGAATACATAGTACATATATGCATGAAAATACGAATCTAGAAACGTAAGTATTGAAAATTCAATAGCAAAATTTTATGTTATAATATACTTATATCCTTCCTAGCCAGCAAGCAATACGTAAAGGCAAGCCTGCACTTCTGCCTAAGGCAAACCGTGATATAATTCATGAGATTAGTTACTAGGCCAGATGCACTTTGGCAACTTATTGAATATGCGAATTTACGCAAAACTAAAATGGGAAATTAGATATCGAATGAGGTATCTTTCCAGGAGTGTAAATTTAACTCGCTATTTCAGTAAGTAATTATTGCAAAAAATTCATCAATATATCCAATTAACTGGAACCCATTGATGTTCAGTCGTTAAGGTATCCAGAGCTTCCACAATCTGACGGAATGAAATGTCAAAATCATTATTGACAATCACTTGATTGATGTATTTATCGTATGTCCTCTGCATACTCGCACTTTCTTCTAGAGATCTTCTCAAGTCTTCTTCCTGGAAAATTTAATTATATACCATTATACCTTATACCACACATACATAATGAGAAAAACTATTCTTGCAGACGTTTTCAATAAAAATTCGATTCTGGGAGATAATCCCGGTAATATTTGATTGATTTAGTATTTAATTGATGGAAATTCATTTTCAATGAATAATTAAGAAATAATATTAAAAATGGGTTCAAGCCCTGTGGACAGGAGCTTCCTGGCGCTCCAGTTCAAACAGACAAATTATATCTCCGAAAGTATTGGTTTCTCAGAGTTGGGAATTAAATCAATGTATTCTTATGAGAGAACTGCATCATAAAGGAAATTAAATTCAAATAATAGTTCATTTTTTTTTACCTTGTAATCGATCAAAAATTTCCTGATCTACGTTCACCAAATTTTCTCCTCTCTCGAACTACAGAATTATGCTTTCAATATTTACGTAATATTTTCAAACATTTTCGGGTGAGGTCCCCGTTGCATCGCTAAAATACGAGTATTTCAACCCCAATATTCTTGAAGTTACAATATTCCCTTCTGTCAAGTTGACTTTATGACAATTCATACATAGAATATACATAGAATAATTATATCAATCTGTCAAATACGATTTACATTGAAATTTTGAAAAATCATATCTCCGAAAGTATTAGCTTGTTAGAGTTAAAAATGATATGAATGGATTCTTATGATAAAACTGCTTATTAAAAAAAAATTTATTTGGAATTTGTTTTGTAAAAAAAAATTTTTTTTTTTATTACTCCGAAACCTTCTGTCCGATTTTGCCCAGTAACGAACTCAGCCGAGATATTCATCCCCCAAACCTACTCTGAAAATTTCAACTCTCTAGCTCATTCCGTTCGAGAGTTATCGTGCCTACGGCCGGACGGCCGGACCGGCCGGACAGAATGAATTTCGACCACGGATTCTTGATCAGTGAGTCGAACCAAATCGTTTAAGACTATTTTCATCGAAATATTCGAAAATTACAGACATTTGGGCAAATTGATAAGCACTCAGTTCCGAGGAACTAGAGCGCCAAAAATTGGTTCAAGCACTGACGTGAAGTCAGAAGATGCACGCATGTTCTATTGTCTACTCTCCTCTACTACTAATTTAGCATCGATATACCGTTTTCTCCATGGAGGTAGAAGGAAGTGGAGGGGGCATAAAGATCGAAACTTGTCACATACTCCGCCATATTGGTGTGTCCCAATTTTCTATAGGAATCCGGAATTCCAACCATAGAAAACTCACAATTTCATGTTTATCACAAGGATTTGCCCATACCAATATGGCCGATTTTATGTGACCCTTTCGTTACAAGGGAAATATAGCACATGCTCCCTCCACTTCCTCCTACCTCCATGGTTTTCTCAGCCTTTATAATAACGTGCGTTCAAAAACATTCGTGGTCAAGTAGGCTATGGAATTTTAAAGGTTAATTTCCTATGACTGGACTGAACTACGTTCAGATGCAGAATATTGACGTTCAAAATTCCATAGCCTACTTGACCACGAATTTTTTTGAACGCACGTTATATGAATACATTTCATACCATTCAGTGACGTCTATGATCACAGAATTTTTAATTCTATTGGAATTGAAATACGAAAAAACTTACGCCTCCAGGATACGAAATTCCGCGAAAGTTAGCGTGCCGGCATTCTACAAGTAATCACCGAGTTTTAGTTGGATCAGTTTCGTATATTTTGAGTTATAGATGAAATAGCAACAAAATTTCAGGTGAGTATAACTCCAAAACAGTTCAGCCGATTATGCCAAGCAACAAACTTAAATGTTGCATTCGGATGCGCAAACTACCCTGAAAATTGCAAGTCGCTATCTCTTTCTGTTCTCAAGGTATAGTGAGATGAATAATATTTTTTCATAATTTTTTAAAAATTATCTAGTGGTACGGTCATCACAAAATTTTACACACGTCTTTATGTCGATGTTCTACAACTAGTTACCAAGCTTCAATTCGATCGAGTATATATTTTTTGAGTTATCGAGGAAATAATATTCCAGATGGGTATAACAACGAACTTTACTCTGCCATTCGGATGCGCAACCTACCCTGAAAATTACAAGTCTCTATTTCCTTTCGTTCGAAAGTTATCGAGGCAATGGTCACCCATCCAGCTACTGAACTCACACAACGCTGCTCAGATCTCCAACAATATAGCCGTGTTCAAACTAAGAACTTGGCAGTAGAGTTAGGTTTTGAAGGCTCTCGCAAAATTATAGCAATGACGAGCAAATAGTTTCTGATATATATAATTTTTTCCAATGATTTTTTAAAGATTTTCTAGTGATACGATCCTCACGAAATTTCGCAAGAATTTTCGAATTGGCATTCTACAACTTATTACCATGTTTGAATTGGATTCGGTTATTGAGGAAATAACAATCAAATTTCAGATGAGTAAAACTCCAAAACCGTTCGGCCGATTATGTCTATAAACAAACTCAAATGTCGGATTCAGATGCACAATCTAACCTAAAAATTTCAAGTCGCTATCTCTTCAGCACCTGGAAGCGTAACCTCTCTGGTTATGAATTTGAAGTGCTTTTTCAACTTTTTTTTATCTCGTAAATTAAACACAAATTTTTCGAATGAAACTTACCTCGTATAATGACGCAAGCGATTCCAATGTTCTAGCTCTTCTTGAACTATATCGTATTGAGGATTGTCGATCAAACTATGAAAGAATACAAAACTATTAGTATTAGTTAGAAGAGAGTGCTTATTGGTTTTAAACAATCATTCAAAATACATTGTAAGACAAGCTTTTTTTCACATTAATTTTCTAAACATTTCCACTTTAAGTAGCGTAACTTTATACCACAATACCGTCATTCTCTTCGGCATATTCGTAAAAGCCATGTTAAGCTACAGTTGTTTCAAGAATGTGAAAAATAATACAGTACGTTTGTAGGAAGTGAGAGATTATAAGGTAATTTTTTGTTAATTTACGTACCGCTAAATTCCTTGAGGATAAATTTCTAGTGGACAGGTTTCGACTAGAATGTCTTAAGTTGTTGGTACTTCTTCCTATAGTAGCTGCGTCGTAAAGCGTTTTCAATTGTTCCATTCCAGGAGCAGCGATGAAAATTACATAAGGTAGAAATTCTGAACTGTTGTGCAGAATTTTTAAAGCGAGAGGACTACAATCAAGAATGCACATTCTTCCCTGAAAAAGAAGTAATTAAAAGATCGGAGATTACATTATGGTTTGCTTAGGCATTAAGTATATCGGATTCTGATATAAATAGCAATCCGAAGTAAATGCATGTGGAATCAGTAGCAATAAAGAAAGAAGGAAAATAAATAACAAACAAAGAAGAAGAAAAATAATAATAAAAATTGCCAACAAGCTCACCTGTTTGATAATATCTCTTATTGAATCCAAATGAGTTCCGTACCAATGACCGTTGTATTCACCGTATTCCAAAAATTTGTTGTTTTTAATATCTTCTTCCATCGTTTCTCTATCTAGGAACCAATAGCTCTGGCCGTTTTCTTCCAAAACTCTTGGCGGTCTTGATGTATCTAACAAAAAATGAGAACATTATCGAAGGAATTCCCCAAAATTCTAGGATAGTAAGTTTAGAAAAATAGTCATATTATGATTAGTTCAATTCTTAACATCCTAAATCAAGTCTCCATGAAATAATATGAATTGGCAACACCGCATCGCGCAAGTATATGTCGTGAAATCAAGAAGAGACAAGAGACAACACATAACTCAATCTTTGTCATACGAATAAAATTTCACTACGTTCGACTATCAGCGTATGGCTTTACGCGAGCCACATTCCGTTCCCAGCTTCGATAAGCAAGATCTCCAGTTGCTTCTCTATCCATATACAACATCAGGTATAAAAACCCAAATATCGCCGAAATGCCACCTTGGCATTCAATGCTAAACTGACGTTATCAAATCATCTTATGAGCCAAAAAGTGAGAGTGTCTGAGATCAGATATGCTTCTCCAGAGTTCTTGGACGTTTTGGTCCAATCATCTGTTGTTCTCCCACATTGCTACCTTGAGAGAGATATCCACAGGCCAGTTCAGGTCCAATGAGTTCAATGGGAAAGCCTTCCGCCACCTCATTACAAGTGTAGTCCGCCAGTCCTGCACAAGCAGGGGCGTGAAATTGTAGGAATTCGAGACCTTCAGAGTGGCTTGGCTAGCCGAAAGGATCTTAATTGATCGGCGAATCCATCCTTCCCACATATGAGCTTCGCGCAGTGATCAATGGCGAAAATTTCTGCTTGAAATACAGTCAAATCTAAATATGTGAACCAACAGGAAAACTTAAGCAGTGGGGCCACAGAGATAATCCATCGTTCCTGCTGCAAAAAAAAACGGTACACTCTGTATAGGTTATGGTTCAAGTTCTCGTTGCCTCCAATTCAGCCTGTAGAGAACCGGGTATGAACCTGATCGTATTAGGCTCATTGCGAGACATATGCAGAAATCCGTATGTCCCCATCAGGGCCACGTTCCTGATCACTAGGTGAAGAGAGGCGAGGTCTAGTAGGCGTTCAATAGCTGCCCCACGGGTGGAGCGAAAGGCTCCCGTCACCATCATGCACGCAGATCTATGAATTTTTGCAAGCTTGAGTTGAGACTGCACTATTGAAGTGCAATCCCACCAAGCAATACTGCCGTTAGTGATTTGTGGTCACCACCATCACCTACAGCTAGTGTAACTATTTCGGAGCCATTCCCCATATCTTTCCACAAGTCTGCTATTCCAGTATACTTTATAGCCAAAGTTCTACCATTAGTTGTTTTTTGCTATCGATCGAATAAAATGTTACAAATAACTAATACAATGAATGAGATGAAATGTATATGGCAACATGGATTAATCTATTAATATATATAAAAAAATCTATATGCGTAGATATTTTCTCTATGGACTACAAAACGGCTTCACTGATTTTGATGAAATTTTCAGGTAAAAAAGAAAATAGGATAACTCGGATAAGTATATTTAAATGGAAAAGTATAACGGGTAATTCCGCCAAAAGGAGCAGAGAAAATCATTCTGCTGGTACCTGCCGACACGTGTTTCTGCTAGTTGGCTTCTTCAGGATAGGGCAACCACAGGTGTCAGTGCCTGTTTTCAGTTATCGTTCCACCTGTCCTTGGTTTCTTGGTTGCCCTGTCCTGAAGAAGCCAACTAGTGGAAAAACGTGTGGGCAGGTAACAGCAGAATAATTTTCTCTGCTCCTTTTGCGGTATTATCCGTTATACTTTTCTATTTTTCAGGTAATGTTCAGATTATCCGGCGGGTAATCTTGTGATGTTTGGTAGCGATACACACGACATAATTTTTTTCCTGTATTATTTACTGCTACCCATGTGAAATGGTGGATGCGCAGACCCATTTCTGGTTAGTTTGAAAGAATATCGTCTAATGGTAAGACCTCGTCTGCCGGGTGTAGCTAGTTACACTGTAAATGGTTGAATATTTGAAATGCGCTTTCCTTATTTAAAATTTCAACGCATACCGCTAATACACTATTTCTGAAGGACAATTCATCCCTTGTAACTTCTGAACAGCGCTAACTACAGGAAAGAAAATGAAAGATGTTCCGGAGAATGGAAAAACAAAATTGAATCAGTGCATACAATAGTTTAAAGACATCTTAGCCAAAGCTAATCCAAAGTCTCAATTTATAACTGTCAAAATTTATTTTTTGTATAACAACCGTAACTAGCCATCATGTTTACGTGTTTCATAGGGGACACCCGGAGATGAATATCAAGATTATTGCGTATTTAATGCAAAATTTTGGTAAATAATATTGATTCAAATTTACAATTTCCACAAATTTCTAAATCCTAAAACTGAATTAGTTGAAATGCACAACCTGAAGTGAGGCGAAATTAAAAACATGAATCATTTTTTACCGAAAATGAAATTCCGTCAAGTAAAGTCCGAATCAATCAAATAACTGGAAAATTTGAAGAAAATAGCATATTTCATATGGGGGAAAAGTGACTTTTAATGGATGGCCTTCTATTACTCAGGTGCGTCATGAAAAACCGCACTTCTCCTCTGCATGAAATGATATACTATAATTATAATCATCAGTTCTAGAGTCATAAAAATCTATTAATGGGTACAGGAAATTGCATACGTTGGTTATTGCCGAAAAGGCGATATTCTCAACGCAAGATCGAATTTTAACTTTTATTACGTTCTGACTTCCGCCGTATTGAGGAGACGTTAATTTTGTTGATAAATAAAGGGCGTGTGTATTATTCTGAATACGTTTCGTTCATTCGAGTTATCAATGGAAATTTAGTATGCAATAAAATCAAGAGTGATTAACAACTTACGAGGTATAACGCCACCGAATTTTTCAGGATCACTATTTATGAGTCTATTTTTCAATGTCCTTTTCCCCACGCCTTGTGCGCCGATCAAACACAACGTTTTTCTTTTAAACGGAGGCATCCGCGTCACTTCCTCATACAACAACAGATCTGCCTTGTCGAAATCGCCGTTACTCTTCGATTTATAAATGATTTTTTTCTTTCTTCTGGATATCCTCGCGCCACAGATGCTGATTTTATGAACGAAATCCGCCTCCGGAGGAACGAAAGCTTTTCTCCTTTCTTCCAACTCCAATGAGGGTATGAGGCCAGTCGATCCATCACCTCCAACTTTCTTTGCCTGCCACCAGTTGGGATCCCTCTGGTCTACGATCTGCAATATGTCCCCTCTGTCGAAAGGAAGGCCTATTTCTTTGCATGGTAGTAGAGTGTCTTCCTGAGGGTCGTATTCGAAAAGGGACCTCATAAAACACTGGAAAGTAAAACTCATTTCGTTAGAAAGCTCCTAATAAGGTTTGCATATGTTATCAAAGGATTGAACAGGAATCCGTGTTGAATATAGTACATGAGATAGGGAATGCAATCTCGACTCAAGATCGCAAATTCGAGATCTCACGAGATTAGAAATTACACGCTCGCGAGATCCCGGCATTTTCGATATCTCGGATAGTTTTCAAAACATTTAAAAAGCGATGAAAACTAGGGAATGCAACCTAGACTCGAGATAGCAAATTCGACATCTCACGAGATTAGAAATTACACTCTCGCGAGATCCCGGCATTTTAGAGATCTCGGATCGTTTTCAAAAAATTTAAAAAGCGATGAAAACTAGGGAATGCAATCTCGACCGAGATAGCAAATTCAACATTTCACGAGATTAGAAATTACACTCTCGCGAGATCCCGGCATTTTCGAAATCTCGGATAGTTTTTTAAAAAATTTGAAAAGCGATGAATACAGGGAATGCAATCTCGACTCGAGATAGCAAATTCGACATCTCACGAGATTAGAAATTACACTCTCGAGAAATCCCGCCATTTTCGAGATCTCGGATAGTTTTCAAAAAATTTAAAAAGCGATGAAAACTAGGGAATTCAATCTCGGCTCTAGATCGCAAATTCGAGATCGCACGAGATTAGAAATTACAATCTTGTGAGATCCCGGCATTTTCGAGATCTCGGATAGTTTTCAAAAAATATAAAAAGCGATGAAAACTTCTTGTTTGTGAACTTGTAATCATGAGGTCAATTAAGATAAAATATTGATTAAAAGAAAAAAAAACAAATGCGGCCTACTTTCTGATTCTGGAAAAAACTTCTTAACAAACAAAGATTAATGAGGGTGCTGTAGGATAATCAACATCTTATATCAGTTGCTATGTATCCATCAGCAGCTGAAAGTGCCCCCTATGATTTCACACTGGTTTGCACCAGAGTGAGTCAGATCCTCCATACTCATAGGTCCATTTTCTTCTTCTGAACTGTATGTGGATATATGTAAAAAAAGACTTATTGGGGCATTCAGAGTCTCTTATAATTCCTCTAGAAGAGTCGTGTTAATTTTTGCAGGATGTGAATTCAAATCCTTTGCAATTACTGAAGGGTGCTCTACGTTTGCTGCGGTTGTTCTCACCAAAAATTGAAGCTTTGGTTAGAGTTTCTGGTTGTTTACAATATAATCGCTTGATTATATTTTATTTTTATTTTTTTTCTATAGTTACAGTCGCATGTCAGCATTCTACAACTAATTACCAAGATTCAATTCGATCAGATCTGTGTTTTTTGATTTATAGAGGAATTAACAACAAAATTTCAGATGGCTCCCAAACAGTTTGGCCGATTATGCCCATTAACAAACATGACCGTTGTATTCGGAAGCACAAGGAAACTTGAAAGTCGCTATCTATTTCCGATTGAGAGTGATCGTGACAACGGTCGGACAGAATTGAATTTGACCTCCAATACTACATTAGTGAGTCGGACCTAATCCTATTTCCGGCAAAAAAAATCGAAAATTACAGGCATTTGGACAAAATGTTCAATAGAACACGCGGGCAAAAATTTTCAATTAGATATTCCACAAAAAAACTTCAAAGAGTTTGTATGAAATATTTATATGCTTCGAATAGTTATTATCACTTTATTCATTATTAATTGTAAATGTATTATTAGGGCAGTTATTTGACACAATTTTTGGAAATTTCGAACCAGCATTCCCAAGAGAAAGGTTGACATTATTTTCTAAATTATTTGATATCGATGTCATTTATTTTATTTGAATTTGCATTGTCGTCGTTGCTAAGTCAAACCTGTACACAATACGCTTTTTCCACCATGGAGATTGAACCACAATGAAGATGTGTAGATAATGATATAAAACAATGCACAATCTTCCGATTTCACTATTGAACGTGGAATAAAGGCCGTTTTTCTGTGACGAGATAGTCGACATTTTATCTCTATTAACAAGTAGCAAAATATAACTTTCTGCCCAAATGTCTGTTATCTTCGAATTTTTTGCTGTAAATGAAGCCAAACGTTTAGGTTCGACTCACTGATGAAAAATTCGAGGTCAAATTCGATTCTATTCATCATAATAATCCATTTATATAAGTTTCAACTCTAACAAATTCACTCTATAATTTCACAGAATGCTGTAATCGAAAATAACGTCCGTATCTATGAATTTCATGATTTGTGTTCATATATGTCATCATTGACATGTCATCTACAGATAACAGACATGTCAAACAAAGTATGATTGAATGCAAAATGAACAATGGTATAACCTCGTTTGTCGTATATAGGATCTTGGATAATCCATATGATGATGGAAATAAACAGGATGTCCCACTAGTGCCGCAGCGGACGATATAAGCGTAACGGTCGAAGTTTGGCACAATTATTGATGCAAACTTAAATTACTCCAAGAATAGGACAACCTAAACATATTTTCGAATATATCGGGTGTCCCACAAAAGAGGAATAGAGGATGACTTTGATTTTTCAAATGGGACACACTATATTCAGTAGTGTTTTTCAATTCTCTGGAACTTCTTCCGTGCTCTTTTATACTTTTCACATATTTTTGTACAACAGTTTTCGAAATATTTGTCATTTCGACAAAAAAATTATCTAATCTTATCTAATTATATTTCACAAACCCTTGCGCATACCAATAACAGCTTCACATAGATTGAAAGACAAGACTTCAAAGTATCATAGCCAGCTATAATAAAGCATCTCCAGCATATGAAGTGTCCACGAAAGACAACATGACGAATTTCAAATCGATTTATCTTCATTGTTTCAAATGCATTTTCATCTTTGTAATCACTATTCACTTTACTTCACTTTTTGATGTCACAATGATGAAAAAAAATTATATGCATTGAGATTGAAA
The DNA here is from genome assembly GCA_937662695.2 of Halyzia sedecimguttata. Taxonomy (NCBI): domain Eukaryota; kingdom Metazoa; phylum Arthropoda; class Insecta; order Coleoptera; family Coccinellidae; genus Halyzia; species Halyzia sedecimguttata. The sequence continues at coordinate 64,948,754 of OW569413.2, read as the reverse complement.
AAATGAAAATAAATCGATTTGAAATTCGTCATGTTGATAGTCTTTTTGTGGACACTTCATATGCTGGAGATGCTTCATTATAGCTGGCTATTACTACAGTGACTATATTCTCATATATATAGTCACTGTAGCTATTACTACGTTTACATGCATCTTCTCGATCCGTATTGAACTAATGCGCATGTTTTGATGCGAATTAGATGAAATATGGTTTGAGAGTTTATAATATGCCTCATCTGAAACTAGTTTTCTGTAATTCGGATTTATTCTAAACTCTCGTAGCCAACATGGGAAGATTGAAAAAAATTAAGAATAGAAATTAAGAAGAGAAAATTATTCTAAAATTCTTAAAATAATGATGGAGAACACCATAATTTCGAGAAGAATTAACCTACTCTGGGTGTTCCCAACGAGTGAAAGAGCAAATCGTGAAAAAATAATCCAGAAAATTAGAAGAAAACGATTAAAGGTAATGGAAAAAGTTACCTCGAACAATATATGATATCACTATTATCTCAAGAGATTTATTTCGATCTTCCAGCTTAGGCGTAACCTCAAAACAGGTTGGTTAGTTTATCAGATTTGTGAAACTAATAAATTTGGTGTTGGTGCTTCTGCAATTTGTTTCTCTTAAATCTACTGTCAATGCGTATTTGGTGTATACATGCACATTTAATCGATTTGGAAGAACTCAATCCACCTTTTCAAATCGCATTTACTAATTCGTATTTGAGTATTCAATTCGAATTGAAAAAATGTTTACATGCATTTTCAATGCGCATTACGGAATACCCATTGGCTTAAAACGGTTCGAGAGGATGCATGTAAACGTAGTATGATACTTTGAAGTATTGTCTTTCAATCCATATAAAGCTGTTATTGGTATATGCAAGGGTTCGTGAAATATAATTAGATAACATAGCCCCTACAACAAAAATATGTGAAAAGTATAAAAGAGCACGCAGGAAGTTCCAGCAAATTGAAAAACACTATACTGACCCCCGGTTTCTGAAAGGCAGGTCGAAGTTAACAGAACTGTTAATGTCAAATCAGTCCGAGTTTTTGCGCTTTGTGCAACGACGAGGGTTAACAAGAGATTGATCACTGATTAGTTAACATTTGAGTTGATCAGCCTTTCAGAAACCGGGGATGAATATAGTGTGTCCCATCTGAAAAATCAAATACACCCTCTATTCCTCTTTTGTGGGACAGCCAATATATTCGAAAATATTTTTAGGTTGTGCAATTCTTGGTGTAATTCAAGTCTGCATCAAAAAATTTTGCCAAACTTTGACCTTTACGCTTATATCGTCCACTGTGGAACTAGTGGGACACCCTATATACTTTGGCAAGATAATCAAATTGGGTTCAGAATATCCCGAATAAAAACGAACTGGAATATTGGCCAAGTTTCAATTGATATATTATAATTATTTTCTTAATAGATTGGAGGAAGGAATATCTCGTATAAGTTCGTTATTGGGTAGAATCGGTCTGGTGGTTTCGGATCAATAGTTTTTGGTACTAATGTCGAATTCAATTTTTTTTTATGATGCTGTTCATAAGAATACATTGATATCATTCCCAACTCTGAGAATCCAATACTATATGATATAAAGATATGATTTGTCAAAGTTTTTTCTAATATTTTTGCGCGTATATTCTGGGGAACATCGCGTTATCATTTTGCCCAAATGTCTGTAACTTTCGAATTTTTTTACGAAAATGGTCTCAAACGATTTGGTTCGACTCCCCAATGAAGAATTCGAGGTCAAATTTGATTCTGTCCAGCCGGCCGTCCGGCCGTTGCCACGATAACTTGACAACGGAAAGAGCTAGCCACTTGAAATTTTCACAGCGGGTGGCGCATCTCAATACGACGGACAAGTTCGTTAATGGGCATAATCGGCCCAATGGTTTCCAATAATAATTTTGTTTTCAACCAATATAGATCCGATCGAATTGAAACTTGGTGAATAGTTGTAGAATATAAACACGTTTGTGAAATTTTGTGACACCCTGATCGCTAGAAAATTATTAAAAATACCGTCCGGCCGTTGTCAAGATAACCTGAGAACGGAAAGAGATAGCGGCTTGAAGATTCCAGGTTAGGTTGTGCATCTGAATGCGACATTTGTGTTTGTTTATTTGTATAATCGGCTAAACGGTTTTAGAGTTATAGTCATCTGAAATTTGGTTGTTTTTTGTTCCTCATCAACTCGAAAAATACTTAACCGATTGAATTCAAACATGGTTATTAGTTGTAGAATGCCAACGCGAAAATTCTTGCGAAATTTCGTGAGGATTATATTTGTAGAAACTTTTAAAAAAATCATTGAAAATTGAAAAAAAAATTCTATATATACGTAACTATTCGTCTGAAACTGCTGAAATTTTGCAAGGGCCTTTAGAACCTAACTCTACTGCCAAGTTTTAACACGATCGGTTAAATATTGTTGGAGATTCGAGCAGCCATGTGTGAGTTCAGTAGATGGGTGACCGTTGCCTCGATAACTTTCGAACGAAAGGAGATAGGGACTTGTAATTTTTCAGGGTAGATTGCGTATCAGAATGGGAGAGTTGAGTTCGTTTTTGGGCATAATCGGTCTAACGGTTTCCGAGTTATACCCACCTGGAATATTATTTCCTTGATAACTCAAAAAATAATAATTCGATCGAATTGAAGCTTGGTAACTAGTAGTAGAAAATCAACATAAAGACGTGTTTAAAATTTTGTAAGAACCGTACCCCTAGAAAATTAAAAAAATGACGAAAAAAAAAATTTTAAGAACCGTACCCGTAGAAAATTTCAAAAAAATAACGAAAAAAAAAATGGTTTAAGCACTGACGATAAGTCAGAAGCTTTTGCGCGAATGTTCTATTGTCCATTCTTCTGTATTGGACACCCTTAATCGAATTTACCATGGTAAATTATGTTGTCTATTCTCCTGTATTGGACACTCTTAATTCGAATTTACCATGGTAAATTCGAATTACAAGGGGCGCCGGATAAGACGGGGGCCGGATTACCGGGGGTCCACTGTACTTAGTTCCAGTTCGTAATCCGTGTGTAAGTGTCGTATCAGGGTTTTTCCAAAATGAAAAAAATAATAATAGTTGTATAAAAAATTACATACCGTAGATCTTTTCAATGTTCCATTCTTGTATCCGTTCGAATTTACCAAGGCAGCGTGAGTTTCAGGACTGCTCTGACCAACTTTCAACGTAACGGAGTCGTTGCATTTGGCTATTTCGCTCTGTAGATCTTCGGGAGTTTTTATAGGGATTCCATTCACTTCTAAAATTACGTCTCCGACATGTAGTAGTCCTTGTTTTTCTATCATACCTCCTTCTATTATCCTTGCTATTATGAGGTTCTCATTTTCGTTCACCTGTATCTGAAAAAGCGGGAAAATTTGCGGTGTTTTCAATATTATACTGGGATTCTAAAGAGATGAGAATATTTTTATGATATTTATATGAATGCAACTATTACAGTTCATTCACAAAATGTATTCAATCTATTGTTTGATTGAATGAAATTTTAAACATGATTTTACCGGGTGTCCCGGCTCGTTGTTTTTTATACATTATCGATATATGTATAAACAACAGGGTGTCCCACGATGAACTTTATATACTCCTACCTTATAGGGTCTATCATCAACATCACGAAATGGCTAATTCGACATGCCCTAAGTACATCCTTCCTTACTAATATATTATAGTTATAATATACAATAGTATATTTATTAATTCTCAAAATTTCTCCCGTTTAATTTTCTGGTATAGTAGTTCAGAATGATTTTTCCGAATTTGTTACAGCAGTCAAATGATATTTACTTGAAGACACATTTCCATGGCCGCACTTGCCATAGCTCAGAACGTTTTATAATGATTATACACATTTCGAAGAAGAAATTAAATTAATTAATTCGTTGTCAATGTAATTCCTTCATGAAATCACAAAGATATTCCCTATTGAATTCGTACTCTTAAGACATTAATTTTTTTCGCTCAACGGAAGAATTTCAATTTGAAAAATCAGCTACTTTTGAAATTTTTAAGAATAATCTATTTTTTATCAATTAGGTATACTACTGTAACAATTACAAGCGTACTAGAATTTCTAAGACTTCGATTAATATTCATTTTATTAATTTTAAGCAATTTTGTTACGATTTCAAACTGAGAAAGAAATAAATATGAATTGTCAAATTCGTACAACCAAATATAAAGGGTGCCTTGATAGTTTGACATGAATGTACATTCGTTTTTGGGGCTCTTCTTCCTCAGAACAGAGTGCTTAGGTATCAATTTGCCAAAGTCTGTAATTTTCGACTTTTTACATGAAAATGATCTTTAACCTTTTGCTTCGACTCACTGATCAAGAATACGTGGTCAAAATCGATTCTGTCCAGCCGGTCCGTCCAGCCAGCCGTAGTCACGATAACTCTCGAACGGAATGAGATAAAAATTTTCAGAGAAAATTCGGGAGATAAATATTTTGGCTAAGTTCGTTATTGGGAAAAATCAGGCGGATGGTTTCAGAGTAACGAAAAAAAAATTTTTTTTTACATTACAAATTTCGAATTCAATTTTTTTTCAGATGTAGTTTGATTATTAGAATCCATTGATATCATTTTCAACTCTAAAAAATTAATACTTTCGGAGATATTGAATCGTAACTCTATGATTTCACAGAATGCTGTATCGAAAATTAACGTCCATATATATGAATTGTCATCTCATCTACAGATAAGAGACAGGTCAAACAAAGTATGATTGAATGCAAAATGTCCAATGAAATAACCTCAGCTATCGTAGATATCTCTTGGATAATCTATATGATGATGATAATCCATATGATGATGTGCAAATATATACTTTGGTAAGTTAATTCAATAGGGTTCAGAATATCTCCAGTAAAAACAAATCTGGAATATTGGCTAAGTTTCAATTGATATAACATAATTTTCATAGCAGATTTGAGGAATGAATATCTCGGATAAGTTCGTTATTGGGTAGAATAGGATGGTGGTTTCGGATTAATGATTTTTGGTGTTTGGCACTCTTGTTGAATTTAGTTTCTTTTATGATGTTTGAATTTAATTTATTTTATGATGGGGTTCATGAGATCATAAGAATCCATTGATATCATTCCCAATTCTGAGAAACCAATACTTTCGGAGATATGATTTATCAGAGTTTGAACAAGAGCGCCAAAGTTCCTGTCTACAGTACTTTCCCACTGTTTATTGTTGCGGGTTGCTTGTTCTTGATTATCGTGTAAATACTGTTTTGTTCACCACCAAAATGATCTAATTCTGAATAATAAGCGGACATGATTTTTTTATTAAATAAGTTTTCTGAGCCGTAGAAGTCTAAATCATCCGACGTTTGTATCTGTGTGCAATTGGTGCATTTCCTAAGGGACAATCATAAAGGCAGGTTGACAAACTTCTTGAATAAGACATTTTGAATAGTGTGCCGGCGGATCCTAACAGGAGTTGGTGCACAATTGGATATTCATCGATCAAATGTACATAGGGTGTTGAGAAGAAATAAACAACATCCATACCACATACAACTAGTCCAGCGATTGCATCCTGGAGATGATGTTCAACGAATAAATTTTTGTAAATGGTGAAGAAATAATAGACCGTTAATTTACCGCCCACTTTCCTCAGACAAGCGCAATTTACGAGATATGGTATAAATAAAACTGGCAATTCACATGAATGGATTGAAGGAAATGTACAAGCTATTCGGAAGCGCAACTCCCAGCAAAGATTTTCTGTTAACACATGGATTGATGTAATTAATGATCACCTAATTGGATCTAATTTATTCAATGGTCCACTTACCGCAGAATCATATTTTAGTATTTATTTTCAGCATGGCCGAGCACCACAACCTTTCCCTATCCAGGTGAAGAATCACTTAAATGTTCTATATGGAAAGTGTTCGATAAGAAATGGTGGCCATATTGCATGACCCCTGCTATCTCCACACCTAAACCCCTTGGACTATTTCATTTGGGAACATTAGTAACAAATGGTTTATTCTATGAACATATATAGTTTATCACAACTACCGAAATTCAAGTGATAAACAACGGATTCATCTTCATTATTGCTTTTTGATTTATTTTTACTAGTGAGTTTTGCCAGTTTTTTTGTCCGGAACTGTTGGTTTTGAAGAAACCTTTTGATTTGGTGATTCGGTTTGCCAAAATATGTTAAGCTATTGCATATTTGATTTGTATCCTTAATTTCTGGAAATATCAAACCAATTATTTTAATGAATTGTTTTTCTTCAACAATTTTAAATAAATAATTATAAATCATATACGGGTTTCAAATACGAGTCTTTCTTTAACGGAAGGTAGAGCTCATCAAAATAAATTATTTCGCCAAAAATCGCATATATAAAATATGCATGATAGGGCTGCTATCCACCTACGAAGTCGTATGCGATTATTCGAATTTTCAAGTACGGCTCTGTCTCCCCTCGCTTTCAACCATTGTAAACGTGTAATCCTAAGGTCGCATACAAATTAGCAATGCTTATCTTTGCAGAAACCTATAACGTTGTACGTCCAGGAACAGGTGTTCCTGTTTCCACAGTTTCTGCACGGTTTGTGCACATATAAGCATTGCTAATTTTTTGTTACCGACCTTGAGATTACACCTTTACAATGGTTGAAAGGGGAGACAGAGCCGTACTCGAATATTCGTGGAATCACATGCGACTTCGGGGGTGAATATTAACCCTATCATACATATTTTATATATGCGATTTTTGGTGAAATTATTTATTTTGATGAGTTCTACCTTCTGTTAAGAAAAAGACACACCCGGTATAATTTTTCATTTGAGTTAATATGGATTTGTATTAAGTAAAAGCCACTAGTCTTCAATTGTTATTACACAATCAATTCAAATTAACTTACGGTCAGGCCAAGGGGCTCGTTCCCCTTTTTCCTGATTCCTACCATTCGCATCATTTCGCCCGTTATTTCTTTGATTTCCGAGGGTGTTTCAACTTTAATATCCTCCGGTTCCTTCTTTTTGTTATTCTTCTCGGTATCTGATGCGCATTTTGCTACTTCATCATGTATTTCCAAGAGAGCTTTGAAGTGGGGTTTAGTAAGGATAGAAGATAACTCTCTAGCTTCTCGAGTTCTGGAAATATTACATCGGATCAGGAGCTCTTTGAAGAGTTCCTTTGTGGCTGTTATCACTGGTTTTGGAAGACAAGGGGGATCCTCGAGACGATCTTGTACCTGGAACAATATTTAATTATTTAGGTCGAAATAATTAGAGTAATACTATGGATACGCCATTCAAACAAATATTAATGAATGATTATACTTGAATATTCATTGAATATTTTGGGTTTACCTTATTTAGGGATATTCGTGCATTTCGGAATATGCATGTATTGAAAGATTCATATCTACTAAATTGTTCATTTCTGAGGTTTCTCTACCAAACCATGAAAATCCATCTATAAAATAAAAAAATTATTATTTTGAAATTTCTTCTGCCTTAGAACAATGTCGCCTAATAAACAGTAACGAAACAACATCAACGATAAAAGAACTATTTTGTAACGTTTCGGAGATCATCCTCCTTCATTAGACACCGAGCAAATAATTTTTTGCTGACAATTTCTGAAATTCAAAATTTGATGAGGGGATTTGCTCTAGTCTCCGAAACGTTACAAAATAGTTATTTTCTCGTTGATGTTGTTTCGTTACTGTTTATTAGGCAACATTGTTCTATATATTGGTTCTAAGAAATATCTTGTGTTTCTAACGCAGAAGCAATTTTCAAAATAATAATATTTGTTTTCATAGATATTTTCAGGGTTTGGGAGAGAAAACTCTCGATTGAACCATTTAGTGATGAATTTACCTCCGAAAGTATCCTTTAATGATTACTTAGGGGTCTCACCCCTGGTCTCTGAAAGGCTGATCAACACAAATGTTAACTAATCAGACATCAATCTCTTGTTAACCATCATTTGAGTTGCGCAAAGCGCAAAAACTGAGACTGATTTGACATTAACAGTTCAGTTAGTTGATCAACACTTTGACCAGCCTTTTAAAACCGGGTGTTAGTATAAATAATAATATGTAGTTGCATAGTGCGGTTGGCTCAGTGGTAGAGTAATTGACTTGGGAGCGGAAGCCCCAAGTTCAATTCCGAGGCTAGGAAAGAAATTTTCTAGTCACGGTAATCGCCACCATTCGCTGTTGGGTCAAAAATTAACAGTGCTGTGCCTAAGGTGGCGTAAGGACACAGTAACAAAGCCTACACAGAACACAACTGGTTCTCCTAACTCGGTCAAGCTCTTAGAGCTTATGAGGGGTCTCCTTGTGGAAGACCCAGGAGGATCAGTATAATAATAATAATATAATATAATAATATAATATATTCAATCATGAGTTACAAATACATGTCTAAATAATCATTTGAATAACTATTCATGCGTAAATACTTCGAATGAACATAATATACTGATTATAGTTTTGTCATTCATTATTTCAATGGACTGCAGAATCCATAATATAATGTAGTAATAATAATTTTTAAATTGGAAATAATCTTGGAATAATGAATGAAAAAACTGATGAAATGTGTAATTTTAAAATATTTAACGCTTTCAAATGATACTAAATTGCGCAATTCAGTAAATAAATACTATGCGGAGTTAATATTCGAACGCAACACAGAACGCGCAAAATTACCGAGTATTATAACCTTCAATATTTTGTTACCACTCTTGGTACACTGAACATACCTACATAAAAAAGCCCGTATCATGTATTAAGTCTTCAGATGCCTGAAGATTAAAAAAAAGCCGAAACTGCAGTAACAACATATAAAATTTACATAATGTGAACATCAAAAAATTTGGTGATATTAAAACATTGTAATTTACTGAAAATAGTTTTAATTATTCCTGAAAAGTCAGTTGAATGATTCAATGTTTTTTTGTCTGGGTGCTCCATGGAATAATGATTAAAACATCAATAAGTCGATGGAATGTTTTTTTTGTGCGTATGTTCTGGGGAACATAAATCATTCATAATTTTGCCCAAATGTCTGTAATTTTCGAATTTTTTTCCGAAAATGGTCGAAACGATTGGGTTCGACTCCCTGATTAAGAATTCCAGGTAAAATTTCATTGTCCGGCCGGCCGTCAATGCCACGATAACTTGACAACGGAAAGAGATAGCGACTTGAAATTTTTAGGTTAGGTGGCGCATCCCAATACGACGGACAAGTTCGTTAATGGGCATAATCGGCACGATGGTTTCCGAGTAATAATTTTGTTTTCAACGAATACAAGTCCGATCGAATTGAAACTTGGTGAGTAGTTGTAGAATGCTAAACTAAGGACGTTTGAGAAATTTTGTGAGAATCGTATCAGTAGAAAATTCTAAAAAAATTATCAAAAAATATTATTTGTGCCACGATAACCTGAGAATGGAAATTGATAGCGATTTGAAATTATTTCTGATACCTACACCTCCTGTTCTAGTTTTTTAAAGATAATTTTTGAAGCATTTTTTTTTAAACGACACTTTTTTAAATTTAATTTATTTCATGATGCATTTCTATCATAGGAATCCATTGATATAATTCCCAACTCTGAGAAACCAATACTTTCGGAGATATGGTTTGTCAAAAATTCAACAAGAGCACCAAAGCTCCTGCCACAGGGCTTACCCCCTTTTTTACTTTTAAGATAAACTACTCTGTATGAAAATTCAATATATATGTCATAACGAACAACTGCCGCCGAGTTTTACAATAATGTCTTCTACGTCACATTTTGTTATGCACTAGTTAACTTTTTCACTCGATTAGGTTATAAGAAATGGATGTAATATAAATACGATGACCTACATTATCCATTGCTTAGTAGTATTAGTCATTTCAGAGAAGTGACCTTAGGTACGAGGTACTCGGGGACATTGAACGCAAGAAAATCGAGTACGACTAGTACGAGTAGGTACATCATTTATTTTCCTCTTCAAAATCTATCAGTTCTGTCTCATTTCTGCTGAGTCTTCAGAATTATTCCAAATAAACGTTCTCATAACTCGAGAACATCTAAATGTTGAATATTACGTTGAAGAAAATTAGAATCATTTGATTGGATATCGAGAATTAATTTTTGGCGCTCGTAACAGGGTGCTATTATTTCGCCCAAATGTCCATTATTTTGGAATTTTTGGCCAAAAATGTTCTCAGCGGTTCCATTTCAATTTCTGAGGAAGAATCCGGTGTGACATTCGATCATGTCCATCCGTTCGTGAACGACTTTCGGAAGAATTAACTCAGAGACTTGAAATTTGCAGGGTAGATTTATTCTCTAAATGTTCCGTTCGAGTGCGAGAATGGGCAAAATCCGCACAATGGTTTCGGAAATAAACAAATTCAAAATTGTATGTTGAAGAGATCTACTTCATCTCTATCCACTTCTCTTATTTTTTTTAATTTAATGGTAAAAATCATTAAATAATTAAATTTTATTTAATGCTCTTTCTTTTTTTTTATCGGAAACCGCTCGTCGGACGAATACGAATCAGGGTATAAAATTCACCCTTAGATGAATAGGGATTTCAATTTTTTTTAATTTGAAATAATTTTTATTTTAAGTAAAAGCAGTGGCGGCCAGAATATTTTTCCAAAAATATCAAATCCACATAAGGTAATTAAGAAATCTTCCACATGACAAAAAAACTAATAGGGCGTAATCCAGATTTCATAAAAATATCGTTGAAGTTATTAAGTAAAGATATGATAGAAAGAACTCTACTTTCAGGAAACTTTATCACCATGTAGCTCCAAAGTTGAGAGTTTTATGACATAGGTTAATTAGAACTATTCTTCTTGAAATCACCTAAGGACTCAGACTTTAAAGAGGAGCATCTTATTCTGAAACACCCTGTATACATTTTTATTTGAGTTAAGTCAATTTGAATAACAATAAAAGTTGTTTTCTTTACTAAAAAACAAAACTGTCTGACTTTCTGGAACGAACAAATTTCAGAAGCGTTTTACTCAAAACTTATGTTGATGGGATCAGACCCATTCACATCCAAGGTGACGATATGTACTCTATCGGAATTGAAATATTCATTAAATATTCAATAATATACGAAAAAAAATATATCTCCAGTAATTTCAGGATAAGATATTCACGAAATTCCGCGAAAATGAGCGCGTCGCCATTCTACAAGTAATAACCGAGTTTTAATTGGATCTAATTTGTATACTTAGTGTTGTAGAGGAAATAACAACAAAAATTCAGATGTTTGTAACTCCAAAACCATTATGCCTATTAACGAACTCAAATGTCGCATTCAGATGCGCACCCTACCCTGAAAATTGCAAGTCGCTCTGAAGTTATCGTGAGATACATAATATTTTTTCATAATTTTTTTAGAAATTTCATAATCCTAAAATTTCACATACGTCTTTATATCGGTATTCCACAACTAGTAACCAAGTTTCAATTCGATCGGCATCCAGCTACTGAACTCACCCAAGGCTGCTCGGATCTTCTACATCCGATCGTGTTCAAATTTGGAACTTGGCTGTAATTTTAGGTTTTGAAGTCTCTCGCAAAATTTCAGCAATGTTGGACGAGTTCTGATATATTTGTTTCAATGATTTTTTTAAAATTTTCTAGTGATACGATTCTTATGAAATTTCCCAAAAATTTGCGGGTCGGCATTCTACAACATGTTTGAATTGGATCGGTTTCGTATTTTTAGAGTTATTTAGGAAATAACAACAAAATTTGAGATAGGTATAACTCTGAAACCGTTTGGCCGATTATGCTTATTAACACACTCAAATGTCGCATTCGGATGCGCAACCTACCCTAAAAATTGTAAATAGCTATCTCTTTCCTTTCGTGGAATGAAAAAAAATTTTTATATATTTTACGTCGGTATTCTACAACTAGTTACCAAAATAAACGAACTTGTCCGTCGCATTAGGACGCGCCACCTACCCTGAAAATTTCAAGTCGCTATTTTTTTCTCTTCTCAAGTTATTATGGTAGCGACCTTGAATTCATCATCTGTAAGTCGAACATAATCGTTTGAGACCATTTTCGGCAAAAAATTCAAACTTGCCTTTCCCACTAGAATGAAGATAAGATTTTGGGGTAGTTTCATAATTTTTTTCGTGGGAAACTGCGAAGTCTTTTTTCATACAATCCATCCATTTTTCGGAAAATGTCTATTGGGAGTGCAGCGAAAAGTTTCAAAGGATTTAGTGTTTGGTTGAGCATAGCTAAGGGAAAGAATTCTTCTATTTCATTACATTTTTGGCGCTCTTGTTCCTCGGAACAGAGTACTCATCAATTTGCTCAAATGTCTGTAATTTTCGAATTTTTGGCTGAAAATGGTCTTGAACGATTTGGTTTGGCTCACTGATCAAGAATCCGTGGTCGAAATCGATTCTGTCCGGCCAGCCGTTAACACGATAACTCTCGAATGGAATGAGCTAGACAGTTGAAATTTGCAGAGTAGGTTTGCGGGATAAATATCTCGGTTAAGTTCGTTATTGGGCAAAATCGGTCTAATAGTTTCGGAGTAACGACAAAACATATTTTTTTTTACATTACAACTTTTGAATTCAAATTTTTTTAAGATGCAACTTCATCATAAGAATCCTTTCGGAGATATGATGTTTCAAAGTTCTATGTATTCACAGAATTTGTCTGTGATCACTATTCATAAATGTCATCTTTTCTATCTATTAGAGATTGTCAATTCATAGTTGTTATTTTCTCTTGGACAGCAAGTATTCGATTCTTGAATTTCTGAAAATATGCAAGACTGTTTTGATATAGTTTATGGAGGCAATAGGAAAGAAGAACATAATGGAATCATCAAAAGAAATTTCTGTTCGTCGACCACTGAGGTTAATATTACCTTTCACTTCCTTAAGTAGTGAGACATGTTCCTATATACAGTATTTTAATAATGTTGCTAGCAAAAAAATACTGAAATATGGATCTACATTTGTGTATCAATCATTTTTTCTTGAGTTAAGGTTCATAATACAGAAAAGAATGTGTTAGTGGTATGGACTATTAAATTTTAAATTATGAAAAGAGGATAGTATTTTATTAATATATTTTGAACTATTAAAATAATTTGATCGTAATCCAATACCTACTCAAATATCAGGAATAAATAGACAATCTGCTATGATTGTTTCCAGCCTTGCTCTAGACATTTCGATGATACTTTCCTTAGGTATTTCGAGTTGTGAAAACTATGCACCGAGTCTAAGTTGCAACAACCCATTCCACGAGGTCGAATCATTGCAGATTGCTCATTTAATCTTGATAAATAAATTTAATGACAATTTTTGAAGCATTAAGGCATTGAAGGATTGTAGATTGCTCTTTTTTTATAAGATAATTTTTGAACCTTTTTTTTAAACGACCCTTTTTTTAAATTTAATTTCTTTCATTATGCGTTTTTATCATAGGAATCCATTGATATAATTCCCAACTCTGAGAAACCAATACTTTCGGAGATATAATTTGTCTGTTTGAACAAGACCGCCAAAAAGCTCCTGTCCACAGGGCTTGAACCTTCTAGATATGGTAGACATTGAACGTGAAAAGCAACGTAGTTTGAATGTTCAATGGCTCATTTGAAATTTTGTTTTGTTGATATAATGGATCTCTACTAATAACCATACATTTCAGCAGTGTAGGACGTCAAAAATATGAAATCAGTGATATTTATTGATAATTAAATCGGGCACTATATAGCTCCTGATCCCACGTCAGTAGTTCCATAATTTTTGTTTAACGAACAGATGACGAATTATAAGAATGTATTCAGAAAAATAAATCCTGATAAAAATAAACAAACTGATTGATTTTATCGCTGAAACTGATTTAATATTTTATGTTGGATTATTTATTTTCAAAAAGCTAGAGGCCAAAATGTTCATCTGTTTAGATTACAAGTAATTTAAGTGGGTACATATTTATTGCTTGGCGAGTGAGAAAAATATAGAAATATCACAAATCACAACGGTTGCTGTGTATTGGTCCACTTTATTACAGTCGAAATTCATGATGATATAATTAGAAATGTCATGTCTGTCTGTAGTAATATCATTATTGCCCAAATGTCTGTAATTTTTTGACGAAAATGGTCTCTAACGATTAGGTTCGACTCACTGATGAAGACGAGGAGAAATAACTTTCAAACGGAAACGGAACTTTTCAGGTTAAGTTGCGCATAAGTTGCGCCGGATAAGTTCGTTAATGGGCATAATCGGCAAAACGGTTCCGGTCATAGAAATAATATCATACTTATATAGTCTAAGGTTCTGGTGTTATATACCCATCTGAAATGTGTTTTCCTCAATAACTCAAAAAATACAGATCCTATAGAATTGAAACTTGGTAATTAGTTGTAGAATGCCAACGCTCAGTGTCTTCTTCAAATATTTTATATTTCAGAAACTATCAGTCAAATTCAGCACAGACCTTCAAGCTGCCATTCTACAATCCAGTACCCGATTTCAGCTCGATCGGTTCTGTACTTCTGAATTTCAGCAATTATTATGACAATAGAATTCTGAACTAGTATCTGCTTCCGAAATATCAAATGATGTAAATCTCAGTTTACTAATAACGCTAAGACTGCATAGAGGTTGGTCTACCTTCCTGTCCATGCTCAGTAAGTTCACTATTTTATTTATTTTAACATTTGAATTAAGTTGATGCCCAATACATTTTTTTACGTGTTAACGTAAAAAAGACGGCTTGAAGTTTAATTTTTGGCGCTCTTGTTCCTCGGAACAGAGTGCTTATAAATTTGCCCAAATATGTATCTGTAATTTTCGAATTTTTTACTGAAAATGGTCTCAAACTTTTTGGTTCGATTCTGTCCGTCCGGTCGTACGTCCGTTATCACGATAACTCACGAAGCTAGAAAATTGAAATTTTCAAAGTAGGTTCGGGAGATAAATATCTTGCTTATGTTCGTTATTGGGCAAAATCAGCCTGGTGGTTTGGGAGTAACGAAAAAAAAAATTTTTTTTCATTAAAAATTTCGAATTGAATTTTTTTTAAGATGCACTTTCATTACAAGAATCTATTCATATCATTCTCAACTCTCACAAACTAATACTTTCGGAGATACGATTTTTCAAAATTCCAATAATTAATCGTAATTTTATGATTTCATAGAATGCTCTAATTATAATTTGCTGATATACGTAAATCCAACATATCAGGTGAGTCATAGACCTACGTTTTGAAATTAATTTTTATGCTGCAGTTCTATAATAAGAATCCTTTGATGACATTCCAAACTCTGAGAAACCAATACTTTCGGAGATATGATTTGTCAAAGTTTGAATAATTACGCCAAAGCCCCTGTCTACTGAGCTTTCTCACTTTTTTCTATTCGATCGTGCAAAATGTTCTCTAGTGTACCAAAACTTGAACTTGATTATTCTGTGGAACAGCGTGTTATCATTTTGCCCAAATATCTGTAATGTTAGAATATTTTGCCGAAAATGGTCTCAAACGTTTAGGTTCGGCTCAATGATGAATTCATCATCAAATTCAATTCTATCCGACCAGCCATCCATTGCCACGATAACTTTCGAACGGAAAGAGATAAACCGCCGTATTCACAAAGCATTCAATCTCCGTTAAGTCCTAATATAACTGAGATCCTCAGTTAAAGATAAATACGAATCGCAACCTCAGCTAACGTGAAAATTAACATGAAACAGGACTGATGCACCACCGTTAAATAAGTTAGCTGAGGTTGCGGTTCATATTTATTCTTAATTGAGGATCTCAGTTAGGACTTAACGGAGATTGAATGCTTTGTGAATACGGCGGAAAGACTTTCAATTTTCAGGGTAGGTTACGCATCCGAATGCGACGGTTAGGTTCGTTAATGGGCATAATCGGCAAACGCTTTCGGAATTATACACATCTGAAATGTTGTTGCTATTTCCTCAATAACTTGAAAAATACACATCCGATTGAATTGAAACTTGGTAATTAATTGTAGGATGCCGACGCACAAATTATTTTGAGGATCGTATCACATAAAAAAAATAAAAATTTTTCTTCACAAAAATGAAGAAAATTCTTCAAAAAAAAATAGAAAGTTTTCTGCAAAAAAAATAAAAAGGATTCTTCAAAAATTTTATGTCAGAAACTATCATTCAGATTCTGCTGAAACTCCGCACTATCCTTCGAGCTGAGTTTTATTTTCCCAATATTTTCGCAAAATACAGATTCGGTCGAATTGAAATCTATTATTCGGTTGAATAAAATGGCTTGAAGATTTATGTAGTATTTCGTGAGTTTGGGGGAGGCGTGAATAGACAAAATAACATGCGCGCACAGCTCCTGACTTCAAGTCTGTGCTTTTTAAGGATTTTCACGTTAAAATTCGCAGAAATCTACTGAAAACACGAATGAACGAATATTAGAATACAGTATAACCTCTCTAATTCGGACACATATGAGTCCGGACATCCAGTACTCCGGATACCTGATTTCAAAACCCATAGTCCGGACGTATCTCTATAATCCGGACGCACACAAGCCACCGCGTTTGAAATGTACGAGTTGAGTCACGATTCAGAAAATTGTTGGGGTGCGCTAGTGTACCAGTAGACCAGTAAGAACGTACGTTTAGTTGCTTGTTAGTTGTAGTCCAAAAATGCCGAAGAGAATTCACATACCGTTCGAAGAAGCTGTTGGAATGGAAAAATGAAGCTAAATCTAAAGTTAGTTAGGCTAAATGGTTTCGGAGTAAAAAAAAAAAATTTTCTCACTTACAAATTTCAAATTTGATTTTTGGTGCTCTTGTTTTTAAGATGCAGTTTCAGCATGAAAATTCATTGATATTATTTTCAACTCTAACAAGCTAATACTTTAGGAGATATGATTTTTCGAAATTTCAATAATGAATCGTACTTCTATGTCTTCACTGAATGCTATGTTTATTCTATCTATGAATTATTATATGGTCTGTGTACTCGTACATGTCATCCTGTTCGATAAGAGAGAGTCAAATTCATTTCAGCTATTTTAATTTGATTTCTTCCATGGTGCAGTTCTCATTCTCAGATTGCTCATTTAATCTTGATAAATAAACTATTATTTGAATTGAATTTCCTTTATGATGCAGTCACTATCATAAGAAAACATGTATACCATTCCCAACTCTGAGAAACCAATACTTTCGAAGATATGATGTGTCAAAGTTTGAACAAGAGCGCCAAAGCTCCTGTCCACAGGGCTTGAACCAATTTTTTGAATAATATATTTTGTTTAACAAACAAATTTTTAATAAAAAAAACTACAAGAGTAATGAATAGCTAAGTTCTATTTATCTTGTAGTTGAGAATATAAATCAATTAGATGTTTTCTGTCACTTTTATGAATAAATCATGTTATTTAAAAAACAGAATAATTCTGTTTTTCTATAATCCGGACAAATTGAAAATCCGGACAACTACCTTGTCATCAACTGTCCGGATTAAACAGGTTACGCTGTATTTAAATATCCTAATATTTGAATAGAAAGTTAAATAGGCAAAAATTCGAATTGCCGAAACTTTTCACTGGACATTACTTCAAAGTAAGGCTCAGAATTTTTAAAATAAAGTCGAATAGTCGAATATTTCAATATCCGATTTCCTATAATTTATCATTCGAAGATTCGAAGAGTCGAATTTAAAATAGACAAATATTTGAAATATTCGAATACAATTCTGATGCCTAGTAGAGAAATACTCGAGGTCTGAAAACTTGCTGCGTATTTATATTAGAGTATTAAATCTAAATTCAACTTCATGCGTTCACTGTACCCGCGTGCCTGAGGTATTTGCGGAATTTTGTATTAATTGGTAGGCTTGGCCACATTCCGACTTTCATTCAACTCCAATCGTTATGTTTTAAGAAATATTTATTTCAAATTTCAACTACCATATTTTCATCCCTGCGAATCAGAACTTCAGAGAATCGTCTCAAGGACCTATTCCAGTAGTTTGGGAGACTAACCCAGACCGTACAGTGGACGGTCGAATTTTTTCAACACAATTACATTAATGGGGTTCCATGTTAATAACTAAATCACTATAATCGGAATTTTTCCACTTTTTTCTAATTTAATGATTACAAATCTGGGAACATTCAATTGAATTGGCCATTGTAAAAAGTTTCCCATAGGAAAATTTCATTTCGATTAGAATCGTATCGTGTTACTGACTTTAACTCCCGAATCAAATACATGAATTAGTCATCGAGTATACCTGATGTGGGAATCCAGACTAGGACAACAAACGAAAAGTGCTTCGTTATCAAATAAAATAATAACAAACATTCGCAAAGACAATGCTGACTTATCATAACATAACCTTGGAAGTTCAGCGAAATGACATATTATCCAATTATTCAGAACGAACCATGAACAACTTCTATTGTCATTTCCAAAAATCCGTTTCATATTTCAATCATTATGATATCCGAAATCAATAGACAACAGAATTATTGATGACTTTCACTGAGAACGAAATGCAAAGTGTGGAAAATATTAGATTTAGATGAAACCCAATTTGTTGAAGGTATATGCTGCTGAATTTCACTAATCCATCGATTAATTATCTCATTCGACTCATTCAATGTTAGATAAGTCAATGGATTAATTTTGAAAAGAAACCAGAGAAAAAATGTGATTACATAATTTATACAGCAAATTAAAAAAGAATTATGAAATAATATTATGTATCTCTCGATAACTTGAGAACGGAAAGAGGAGTTTTAGATTAAACCCAATTTCTTGTATCTGCTGCTGAATTTCCCTAATCCAACGATTAATTATCTCATTAGATGATAGAGAAGTTATCGTATTCATTTTGAAAATTTTTTGACAGTTTCAACAACCAATCAAATTTCCTCATTTTGTATCATATGAACAATTTCACCCAATCATGTCAACATTT
Organism: Halyzia sedecimguttata; assembly: GCA_937662695.2. Classification (NCBI taxonomy): domain Eukaryota; kingdom Metazoa; phylum Arthropoda; class Insecta; order Coleoptera; family Coccinellidae; genus Halyzia; species Halyzia sedecimguttata. The sequence continues at coordinate 64,929,708 of OW569413.2, read as the reverse complement.
TCACGTTGCTATGAACATATATTAGTCGAATTTAAGCGAGTAACCGGAGCAGAGCGGTTAAGACCAATCCCTTGCTATTATAACCGATCGGTTATGATTAGCAAGGGATTGGTCTTAACCGCTCTGCTCCGGTTACTCGCTTAAATTCGACTTTAGATTTATTTCGATTATGAAGTTTCAAATATTTAATATTTCGAAATGTCACGATTTGGTTGTAATACTGACGAGAATATTAATGAAATTATTGAATCGAATATACCCAAAAACACCGTTTACAGTAAGAAATTTGTATGGAAAGCATTTATGGACTTCTGCAACGATAGAAAGTATCAATTAGATGGAAATCGGACGGCGGAAGAATTGGCGTTGATTTTAAAGGATTGGGCTGTGAACTTGAGGAAAAAAGATGGTACAGAGTTCAAAGAAAGTACGGTCAAAACCATGTGGAATATAACAAGTAAGCTGTTACAAGAAAAATATTATAAAGAAATGAAAGTTATTATTGACCCATTCAAAAGTGTTTTATTTCAACAAGCGCGAGCTGCCCGCGATTCTGTACGACGAAATCTGCAAAAAATCATCTTGTAAAAGGAAACAAAGTTCGGCAGCATTAAGTTCTGTAGAAATAACGAAAATGGTAAATTTATGGAATGAAAATACTCCCGAAGGGCTTCAACGGAAATTCTATCACATAGCCGCGGTAGAATTAGCTTGGCGAGATGGGGAAGCTGCTGCTTGCTTGACTGATTTTTTTTTCTATCGAATCAAACAACGATGGTTCTGTAACAAATCGAGTTGAATATAACCCTGTATTCAGCAAGACCTGCCAGGGTGGTTCAAGAATGTGTACTGGAAGCAAATTTTTAATAAAAAACAACGACAGCAACGTTTGTCCTGTCCGATTATTCAAAAAATTGATGTCGAAAAGGGGCCCAAATATTAAAACCAATAGATTATTCCTTAGACCAAATCGTCAATGGAAATCCGAAAATGATCACTGGTATGATAATATGCCCATTGGAAAAAATACGATTCAAAATTGGACAAGATCGTCTGCCGAAGCGATTGGCTTGAATACAAAAGAAAAAAGAATTACTAATCATTCCAATAGATCGACCGCGGTTAGTCGATTGGCCAAAATTGGTGTACAAGAACAACAGCTTATAAAAATTACGGGTCACAACAATGCCAACTCAATAAAACCCTACTTGAATATTGACGAAGAACATCATTATCAAATTATTAACAGCATGCGTAGTGGAAATACATCCTCATCAGTTATAGAAACTAACACGTCTGGATCTTCATTGAACTTTTCTAATTGCTCCTTTGTTAATTGCACGTTTAAATAAATTGTTTTGGCTCCGCATTTTTTCTATAACTAGCAAAAAATTTTCTATCCGAATAACCCTCGGACATTGATAAATGCTCAAAAATGTTATGACAACTTTCTCAAGCTTGTTGCTTGTAGGCAACAGATCTCCGCCTACGGCGTCGATCTGTTTCCAAGCAACAAGCTTTCGAAATCTGTCATAAAATTTTTTCGAACAATTATCAATGTCCTTGGGTTATTACTACTGAAAAGAAACCAGGGAAAAAAATGTGATCACATGATTTATACAGCGAACTGTACTCTCCAAATCGGGGAATCAAATGAACACTGAAAATGTTATGGAATAATCCCGTTGTTTCACGTGGTGTGCATGTGTGGGACCGTCCTGTTGAAACAACATGGCTTCATACCATCCTTTTTGGCCATGAAGGGTATGAAATCTCGATACCGTTAAGGTATTCTCAGCAAGAAAAATCCTATCCTGTCTTCTCAAATTGTACGATTTTTCTCATTTCGGATGAAGCGCGAAGTTGAACTTCTCTTCTACAGTATCCAAATTAAATCGCATCCAGACAACTGGCCTCCCAAATTTTATACTAGCACTTGAACTATCTTTGGTGCTCTTGTTCCTCTCAACAGACAGCTTATCAATTTGCCCAAATGTCTGTAATTTTCGAAATTGTGGATGAAAATGGTCTTAAACGATTTGGTTCAACTCACCGTTAACACGATAACTCTCGAACTGAATGAGCTAGACAGTTGAAATTTTCAGAGTAGGTTTGGGAGATAAATATCTCGGTTAAGTTCATTATTGGGCTTGGGCAAAATCGGCCTGATGATTTCGGAGCAAACGAAACGTAAATCACAAATTTCAAATTAAATTTTTTTCAAGGTGCAGTTTCATCATAAGAATCCATTGATATTATTTTCAACTCTAAGAAGCTAATACTTTCGGGAATATAATTTTTCAAAATTTCAATAATAAACCGTAGATACCTCTATGTTTTCACAGAATGCTGTAATTATTCTATCTATGAATTATTATGATCTGTGTTTATAAATGTCATCTTATTTTCCTATAAGAGACATGTCAAATTTATTTCTGGTTCGTTACTCATGATATAAAAACCCCTCTTGTTCTAGAAAACAAAGTATGATTGAATGCAAAATGACCAATTGAATAATCTCAGGTATCATATAGAATTATGAGGATTATATGATATCATACTTTTTGGGTGATAACATAATGCCCATGGATAATCCATATGATGATGGAAATATATATATATATACATACTTTGGTAAGTTAATCAAGTTTAGTTGAGAATATCTCCAGTAAAAACAAAACTGGAATATTGGCTAAGTTTCAATTGATATAATATAATTTGCAGAGTAGATTTGAGGAATGATTATCTCGGATAAGTTCATTATTGGTTAGAATCGGTCTGGAGGTTTCGGATTAATAATATTTGGCACTCATGTTTTTTTCCAAATGACCCTTTTTTTAATTTAATTTTTTTCATGATGCAGTTCTATCATAAGAATCCATTGGTATCATTCCCAACTCTGAGAAACCATTAATTTCGGAGATATGATTTGTCAAAGTTTGAAAAAGAACGCAGGGCTTTTCCACTTTTTTTTGGCTATCAATTTGCCCAAATGTTGTAATTTTCGATCCGAAAATGATCTGAGACCATTAATTTCAACTTACTGAAGAAAAATCTGAGGTCGAACTTAATTCTATCCGTCCGTGCGGCCGGCCGCCAGTACTATTACTCTCGAACGCCATGAGTTAAAGAGTTTAAATTTGCAGGGTAATTTCGGAGTTCAAACGCGCCAGTTAAACTCGTTAATAGGCAAAGTCCGCTGAGTGGTTTCGGAGTTATAGCCATCTGAAATTTTGTTTTCCCAAAAACTCGAAGAATACTGATCGAATTAAAGCTAGGTAGTTGGTTCAAAAATACCGACACAAAGACTTAATCAAAATATCACGAGGATCGTATTACTAGAAAATAAAAAAATGGTTCAAGCACTGACGTGAAGTCAGGAGCTTTTGCGCGTATGTTCTATTGTCCATTCTCCTGTAATGGACACTCTTAATCGAATTTACGATGGTAAATTCGAATTCTAGTATTCCATATTTTTTGAGTTATTGAGGAAATAATATTCCAGATAAGTATAACTCCGAAACCGTTTGGCCTATTATGCCAACAGCGAACTTAACTCTCCCATTCAGATGTGCAACCTACCCTGAAAATTGCAAGGTCCTATCTCCTTTCGTTCGAGAGTTATCAAGGCAACGGTCACCCATCCAGCTACTGAACTCACACAAGGCTGCTCGGATCTCCAACAATATAGATCGGATCGTGTTCAAACTTGGAACTTGTCAGTGGAGTTAGGTTCTGAAGGCTCTGGCAATTTCAACGATGTTGGACGAATAGTTTCTGATACATACATATATAGAATTTTTTTTTTAATGATTTTCAATGATTTTTTGAAAATTTTCTAGTGATACGATCCTCACGAAATTTTGCAAGAATTTTCGCGTTGACATTCTACAAGTAATAACCATGTTTGAATTGGATCGGTTTCGTAATTTTCGAGTTATTGAGGAAATAAGAACCAAATTTCAGATGGGTATAACTCCAAAACCGTTTTGCCGATTATGCCTATAAACAAAATCAAATGTCGAATTTAGATTCAAAAACTAACCTGGAAATTCCAAGTCGCTATCTCCTTCCGTTCTTAGGTTATCGTGACAAAAAAAATATTTTAAAGTTTTTTTTTTTATTTTATAGTGTTACGACTCTAACAGAAAATTTCACAAACGTGCTTAGGTTTATATCCTACAACTATTCACCAAGATTCAATGCGATTGGATCCATATTGGTTAAAAACAAAATTATTACTCGGAAACCATTGGACCTATTATGCCCATTAACGAACTTGTCCATCGTATGGAGATGCGTCACCTACATTGAAAATTTCAAGTCGCTATCTCTTTTCGTTCTCAAGTTATCGTGGCAACGTCCGTCCGGACAGAATCAAATTTGACCTCGAATTCTTCATCAGGGAGTCGAACCCAATCGTTTGAGACCATTTTCGGCGAAAAAATCGAAAATTACAGACATTTGGGCAAAATGATAACGCGATGTTCCCCGGAACATACGCACAAAAAACTATATTAAAAAAATTGGTTCAAGCCCTGTGGACAGGAGCTTTCTGGCGCTCTTGTTCAAACAGACAAATTATATCTCCGAAAGTATTGCTTTTTCAGAGTTGAGAATTATATCAATGTATTCTTATGATAGAACTGCATCATAAAGCAAAGTCAATTCAAATAATAGTTTATTTATCAAGATTAAATGAGCAATCTGAGAATGAGAACTGCACCATGGAAGAAATCAAATTAAAATAGCTAAAATGAATTTGACCCTCTCTTATAGAACAGGATGACATGTACGAGTATGAACACAGATCATATAATAAATCATAGATAGAATAATTATAGCATTCTGTGAAAACATAGAAGTACGATTCATTATTGAAATTTCGAAAAATCATATCTCCGAAAGTATTAGCTTGTTGGAGTTGAAAATGATATCAATGGATTTTAATGGTGAAACTGCATCTTGAAAAATAATTTATTTTGAAATTTGTAATTTAAAACAAAATTTTTTTTTCATTACTCCGAAACCATCTGGCCTATTTTGCCCAATAGCAAACTCAACCGAGATATTTATCTCCCTAACCTACTCTAAAAATTTCAACTGCCTAGCTCATTCCGTTCGAGAGTTATAGTAGAAACAAATTTAAATTTTCAAATTTTTTTTTTACACTTTACGTTAACCCGATCAATACAAAACTTTACATGCGTCTAAAGGTCAAGGTTCTACAATTGATGCTAAATTGCAGATAGATCGAGTGATCTTTTTCGGAAATATTCATAAAAAATGTTTTTACCAAAAGCGGCCATAGCCCCGAAACCACTCGATGGATTTTGCTGGTTAACGAGCTCGCCCGAGATATTTACGCTCCAAACCTACCCTGCAAATTTCAATCCTCTAACTCCTTTTGTTCGAGAGTTATCGTGTTAACGGACGGACGGCCGGACAGAATCGATTTCGACCACGGATTCTTGATCAGTCGTACCAAATCGTTTGATACCATTTTCAGCCAAAAATTCGAAAATTACAGACATTTGGGCAAATTGATAAGCACTCTGTTCCGAGGAACAAGAGCGTCAAAAAGTTCTGTATCTTAGAAACTAGTCACCAGATACCGCCAAAATTTTGCAACAGCCTTAAAAACCTAATTTTACAACGAAGTTCTAGATTTGAACTCGAACGGATCTATATATTGTTGGAGATATTGGCAAAATGTCGAAATATTACAACGATTCCAGTGTACTGGTTAACTGTATTAACAACAAACTTGTCGACGGTTTTCGATATTTGAAGCGAAGTCGAATGAATTTCATGATGATTAAATTAGAAGTGTCATGTCTGTGGTCATGTCATTTTTATAACGGAAGAGCAATTTGTTTAAAAGATAATTGATATTTAAAACCTATCGGGTATTGGGTCCCATACATTTAGGTTTGATTGAAAGTTAAATGATATTTTTAACCAGATTATAGGGTACCCAAGAATCGAGTGTTTGCGAAATCGGAAATATACGTAATATAAAACAACAAAAAATGAAAAAGCGTAAGTAACTTATAAACTAATTTTCCAGATTATCACATTTGTTTTCCATACGAAAAAATCATTTGGAAAATTATCAAATGTCAGTTTCGGAGGAGTTTTGAAAACAGTTATTTAGATGCATTTATGTCGATATTCAAAACCATTCGTTGGTCAAAAAGAATCAAATATGGTATATTGTACGTATTTTCATAAATTGAAAGAGATATTTTCAGATCAAAGATGCTGAAGCTTTTAAGTTCTCTACTGAATGACAGATTTATTTGTGAAATTTATTTGAAATCGATATCTGAACGTAATACTGGCTCGAAATGCGTAAAATAGGGTATATTGGAAGTATTCTAATGAATTGGAAATAATATTTTCGGAATTCAGTATATGGAACATGATAATTGATTAGTTAAATCCTTAGAACAGTTCTATGATCTAAGCTTGACTTGAATAATAATAGCCTGCACCATTCATAGAAGTTTCACCAATGCTTTCAAAGAATTTTTTTGATATTTTTTTAATTATATCACAGACCAGCTATCATTGAAATTTTGCAAGAGCCTTCAAGACCCTCTTTAGCAGCCAAGTTCTAGATTTGATCTCGATCGGATCTATAATGGAACTATTGTGAAAATATTGTTTTTTTTTTCCTGGAAGCCAAGCTTTCTTGGGCGAGTTCACTACCTGGATGGGTGACCGCTCTGGCTATAAAGTTGAGCAAGCGCACCAAACCTCATTACCTCAGTGCTTTTCCAACTAGTTTGATAGGAAATTAAAGTCAATTTGAAAAGACAAATGCGTAGATCTGCCAACGTATAATCTACAAAGTATAAAGGATTGTTCTTGCCAGAATTAAATGTGAGGAAATTATCCATGAAAGAATGAATGAGTAGTTGACGTTGTATAGAAGTTAATTGAAGTTGCGATTACCGAGAAAGATTAAAATTACTACTTCCTGTGATTGAATAAGTGCAATAAGGGTAGGCGCCCACATGCTAAAATATAGAGCAACTCAGTATCGTAATTTCAATGAAAGTCGTTATTTTGACCAATTGTATTAACGTAAAGAACTATTAGTAGGTGGTCAGATGAAAGAAAAATCTCTTCAACTCACAGTCGACAATCGACTGTGAACTAAAAAGATTAAAGATATTATACAGACCGAAAAACAGAGCAATCGAAATACAGACGAAAAAACCGCAAAGACAAAAATCAAAATATTACAACAAGAAGCTATATCAAGTCGCAGGTGTTTAAACATTTAAACTCAGTGAAATGTATGGATCCCACAATGACGACCGCGCTAAAGATCCTGACGCCACGTCCGTACTTTTATAATTTTGTATAAATTCGGCTCAAAAGCTTCAGGACAGAAGGATATTTGATATGAAATTTCATTACTTTGGTATTTCTACGAATGATTCAAATCATACTCTATTAATGAGAAATATTATGAGACTTCAACTTACAATATATCGACAGATGCACACAGCGAGAGCAATTCAGTTGGTCCACTGTAGTCGCCCATTAATTGAAACAAATGAGTCAGAATGAATGAACTCAAGCTTCGTACGTGTAGAGGTGAAGCAAATAGCTATTAGGACACGTAAGACAGTACTTGAACCCCAATTAACACTAATTATTGAATTTCTAGTTCCTCAAAAATCTATTAGTGCAAGGGGGAATCTGAAAGTGCCTTGATATTTGTAGAAATGAATTTAACAAAAATATGTGATATTCTGAGGCTGCACATAATACCTTTTGATTTTTTTATTAGTTTCAGATTCAACATTATCATCAATGTAAATTCTTAAATTGTATTTCTAAACCAAGACAATTTTTTTATAGGCTGGAAAATAATTCAATAAGTGACTTATGATTAATGATCAATATGCTGCTTTGTTGGACGAAATAGCAGAAAAACGCAAATGAAGATTAAACATTTATATTTTCTTTCTCGTGATTTATCTCTCCAAATCCTTCATTGCGCACATGTTCTAGAGCAGGGGTCACCAATTAGTTTCATTGGAGGTCCGTTCACAAAATCTGTATATCTGTCGCGGTACGTTTGATAGCATTATGGTGGCATAAGAACTTGACTAGCAGTTAATCTGAATCCAATATCAATAATTAGTAAATAAAACGAAAAGTTATCTGAATTTTTTTTTATTACGAATACATGTTTTCTGGAAAAAGGTACGCAAAAAAAAGGTTCGCGGTCCGCATCCGGACCGCGGTCCGCCATTTGGTGACCCCTGTTCTAGGGAATAGCGTGCTATCATTTTGTCCAAATGTCTGCACTTTTCGATTTTTTTGCTACAAATAGTCAAACGATTAGGTTCGACTCACTGATATAGAATTTTAGGTCAAATTTGATTCAGTACGGCCATGCGGCCTACTTTTGCCACGATAACTTTCGAACGGAAGGAGATAGCGATAAGAAATTTTCAGGGTAGCTTGCACATCCGAATGCGACGGTTAAGTTCGTTAATGGGCATAATAACTCAAACAACACATATCCGATCGAATTGAAACTTGGTGACTAGTTGTAGAATGTCGAAACAAAGATTTCTGCGAAATTTCGTGGGGATCGTATCGCTAGGAAATTTTGAAAAAATATTCTGTATCTCAGAAACTAACAGTCTCTTGAAAAGTTGAAGTTATTGAAAAAATACTGGAAGTTCCAGCTGCTCAGTTGAGCAGCGTTGGGCGAGTTCAGTATCTGGGTAGGTAACCGATACTACGATAACTTTTGAATGGAAGGAGATAGCAACTTGCAATTTTTAGGGTAGGTTGTGCATCCGAATGCGATAGTTCATTTCGTTAATAAACATAATCGGTCAAACGGTTTTAGAGTTATAGCCATCTCAAATTTTGTCCTTATTTCTTCATTAACTCAAAAAGTACAAATCCGATCCTATTTTAACTTGGTAATTGGTTGTAGAATGCTGACGCACACATTTTTCCGAAATTTCGAGAGGATCATCTCACTAAAAAAGAAATCATTCTGTATCTCAGAAACTATTTGTCCGATATCGCTGAAATTTTGCGAGAGCCTTCGAATCCTAACTTCACAGCCAAGTCACAAATTTGAACACCATTGGATCTATATTATTGGAGATATTGAAATAAAATATTGCAAGTCGAGGAGCCTTAGGATCGAAACACTAGAAAATTTTTAAAAAATTTCAAATAATTTTATGTATCTCACTATAACTTTCGAACGGAAACAGATAGCGACTTGCAATTTTTAGGGTAGGTTGTGCACCCAAATGCGACATTTGAAGTTTGTTAATAGGCATAATCGGCCAAACGGTTTGGGAGTTATACCCGTCTCAAATTTTGTTGTTATTCCATCTATAACTCAAAATATACAAATCCGATCCAATTAAAACTTGGTAATTACTTGTAGAATGCAAACACGCTAATTTCCGCAAAATTTCGTGAATATCGTATCTCTAGAATTTTTTTTTTCCTTAAAAAATTTCATATTTAAGAAACTATACTTCTGAATCAGCTGCAATTCCGCACTTCGAACAACCATTTTGATATTTTACAATTGAGTACCTAATTTCTCGATCGACAATGGAACATGCGCGAAAATGCTCTTTAAGAAGTTTTTTTACAACATTCTTCCATAAACTGCTTCTGACAAGTATCAAGTGTACAAGTTCGATTTGTGACGATGAAGCAATTTCAAATCTTTTATTTTTCAGAGTTTGGCAGAGAAAAGACGGAAAATCTACCATTGAATGATGAATTAACCTCCCAAGCTATCCTTTAATGATTACAAATCAGTGTATACTATGTTGATCATCACACGAACGAGCTCGCTAAAACTCCTGAAGCGACGTCAACGCAAAATTTTCATTGAATTAAGTGATTTTCGCAAAGCATTGAAAAGTCATAAAGATGAGTCTTGAATGCCGATCACTTATTAGGAATAGGTGATTGACAGGAAGTTTCATCTAGAAATTTATATCCGAAAATAGTCAATATCAGATGAATCGATAATAACAAACTTTCTAAAGAATATCGCTCGGCTAAGTTAAATTTCCAATGAAATGAATTGATAGTGAATATAACTTTACAAACATCTATTATTATCAGGTATTTTAAAGAAATAATTCTTCAGAGAAAAACTTATGTTGAATATTTTTCCCCATTTTTCGTTTCTTGGAGATATTCTTTGAGCGAAACTTCATGAAAAAGGATCAGTTCCACAAAATTTTTCGTTTAGGAATTGTAATCTGTTTTGGGGTTGATCCACAAAAGTATTTCTCTGAATAACAATTATTTCTTTGAAATACTTGATGATAATAGAAATTTGTAGAGCTAAATCAACAACCAATTTCATTTCTTTGGGAATTTAACTGAGTCGTGCGATATTCGTAAGAAAATTTGTTATTATTGAATCATCTGATATTGATTATTTTCTGATATAAATTTCTATATGAAACTTCCTATCAATCACCTATTCCTCATAAGTGATCGGCATTGAAAAGTCTTCTTAATAAGTTTTCAATACCAAAAATCACTGAATTCATTAAAAATTTATCACTGACGTCGTGCCAGGAATTTTGTCGAGCTGATAATATAAATTAATTGATTAAATTTCCAAAGAATTTATTTTTATTTATTTAGGATTTTTTTTTTTTTTCATTTATGAAAAATAGGAATACATACAGGTCAATCCTAGAAATGGTATTCGTTTAGATAAAAAAATATTCGTTATATTCATGCAAGAAATAACTTCACAAGTTCCCAGATAATGAAATAGAACCGAAAAATTATATTTGTTCATAATAATAATAACAATAAAGTTGAATCAAATAACCATTCGATTAATAATTCAAATAAACCCTAGAAAACCCACGTCAAACATTTACCTCTGTTATGAGAGCATTCTTCAGCAATCTTTTGAGCGTCGAAAATTTAGCGTCAAAGAGGTCCCAGCCATCGAACAATACCATATAGGTATCCCTTATACGATTAAGTGGAGAATTTTGTGAGTAATTTAGACTTGAAATGTAAAATAAATTATTACAACGGAGTCATATATCAGTAACTTTAAAAGGAATCATCTCCAAAGTGCGTGGTATGGATAGTATATTATTAACTATTTTAAAGAGTAATAAAACTTCGGTAATATTTCGTCGATTTGAAATGAATTGATTGTGAATTTAACTTCACATATTTCTATTGTTATTAGGTATTTTAAAGAAATAATTGATCTTCAGAAAAATGCTTTTGCTAAAACAACCCTTAAAAAATTTACAATTCCCAAATGAACATACTTTTGTTGAATTGATCCTTTTTCTTTTTCATGTAGAAGTTTCGTTCATATAATGCTTTCAAGAAACGAAAAATGCGGAAAAAATTTAAAACACGCTATTTGTAGTCATCATGGAACTCCATCACCAACACCTTACAGGTGTGGCCCGCTGCAGGAACCCATGAATCACAGGAACGCGAACGTGGAAAATAATCTTATCTGACGAAACTCAATTCAAAAAATAGAAAGACAAGAAAAATATATATTCACCTGTTCGAAAAGGTAACGCCAAATTTAAATCTCCAAAATGGAAATCGATCAGAAATGACGTCACTCCAACAACATTCACAGGTTGACAATACAACAACTCGGCAACACTTGGATTGATCACAAATTGAAACTAACGGGTTGAATGGGACACCGAACCGTCCAGTTCTAAAGGGTTTCGCTAATTCTCGATCGATGGACTCGAAAAGGTTTCGTTACAAACAAAAGGTCCGCCTTAAGCTTCAAACAGACGTGATTAAGTTTGATACGTACGTTTCAACGGTTGCTTGCACCAATGGTTCTAGAATTGTGATGTGTGAAAGGTGGAAACTGGAAACAAAGGTACTGATGGTAGGGGGGCGAGTAGGTAGTGACTTTAAAGTTGGAATAGATAGCGGGTCAGGTACGACCCGCGTCTGGTGTGGGCTTTTGTCGCGACAGGTGTATCAATGACCATCCCCAACTGGAGTCAGTGTTATCTTCTAAGTTTTCTCTTCACGAAGTGGATGAAGATTGAAAAGGAATGTACGGAATTTTTCATTTTGTTGTAACTACGACATATTGATCATACGCAATGAAAAACAGGCACTGAAGTGATGTCAGGAGCTTTTGCGCGTATGTTTTATTGTCACTTTCGAATTTACCATGGTAAATTCGACTAAGAGTGTTCAATACAGGAGAACAGACAATAGAATTCACCATGGTAAATTCGATTAAGAGTGTCCAATACAGGATAATGAACAATGGAACATACGCGCAAAAGCTCCTGACTTCACGTCAGTACTTGAACCAATTTTTTTTTTTCGTAAATTTTTTAAAAATTTTCTAGTGGTAACGGTCCTCACAAAATTTTATGTCTTCATGTCGATATTCTTCAACTAGTTACCATGCTTCAATCCGATGGAGTCTATTTTTTGGCGCTCTAGTTCCTCGGAACTGAGTGATTTATCAATTTGCCCAAATGTCTGTAATTTTCGAATTTTTCGATGAAAATGGTCTTAAACAATTTGGTTCGACTCACTGATCAATAATCCGTGGTCGAAATTCATTCTGTCCGGCCGGCCGTAGGCACGATAACTCTCGAACGGAATGAGCTAGACAGTTGAAATTTTCAGAGTAGGTTTGGCAGATAGATAGCTCGGCTAAGTTCGTTACTGGGCAAAATCGGACAGATGGTTTCAGAGTAACAAAAAAAATTTTTTTTTTTTACAAAACAAATTCCAAATTAAATTTTTTTCAATAAGCAGTTTTACCATAAGAATCCAATGATATCATTTTTAACTCTAACAAGCTAATACTTTCGGAGATATGATTTTTCATAATTTCAATAATAAATCGTATTTCACAGATTGATATAATTATTCTATTTATGAATTGTCATAATGTCAACTTATTTTCCTGAGACATGAAATTATCTAATCAATCGAAGAATTATGAGAATAAAGTGTATTCCGAAATGTGAGCGAAGTGAGAAAAATCGCAGTTGTTTGCTCCGAAATTAGTTTTTCTCAGAAAAGTCTTACATTTCGGAACGGAACATGAAGTAAGAGATCTGAGAGTAGTGAGACTGTTTTTCATCCATAGACATAGAATGCAAATAGAATGTAAATATTGAAAGCATAATTCTGCAGTTCGAGAGAGGAGAAAATTTGGTGAACGTAGATCAGGAAATTTTTGATCGATTACAAGGTAATTTTTTTCATTATTACTCTTCTTCCATACATGTTTTATGAAAAATCTACTATTTTTAGGTACTTCAAACCTGTTTTGGGCAATTGTCATACGAAACTTGTTGGCGCTCTAGTTCCTCGGAACTGAGTGCTTATCAATTTGCCCAAATGTCTGTAATTTTCGGATTTTTCGATGAAAATGGTCTTAAACGATTTGGTTCGACTCACTGATCAAGAATCCGAGGTCGAAATCAATTCTGTCCGGCCGGCTGGCCGTAGGCACGATAACTCTCGAACAAAAGGTGTTAGCGGATTGAAATTTGCAATGTGGGTTTGGAGCGTAAATATCTCGTACGAGCTCGTTAATGGGCGAAATCCATCGAGCGGTTTCAGAGTAATGGCCGATTTTACTAAAAATATTTTTTATGAATATTTCCGAAACCGATCACTCGATCTATCTAAAATTTAGCATCAAATTGTAGAATCATGACCTTTATATGCATGTGGAGTTTTGTATTGACCAGATTACCGCAAAGTGTCAAAAAAAATCTTGAAAATTAAAAAAAAGTTTTTCTACAATAACTCTCGAACGGAATGAGCTAGGTAGTTGAAATTTTCAGAGTACGTTAGGGAGATGAATATCTCGGCAGAGTTCATAATTGGGAAAAATTGGCCAGATTTAATTCGATTTCTTCCATGGTGCAGTTCTCATTCTCAGATTGCTCATTTAATCTTGATAAATAAACTATTATTTGAATTTCCTTTATGATGCAGTTCTATCATAAGAATACATTGATATAATTCCTGAGAAACCAATACTTTCAGAGATATAATTTGTCTGTTTGAACTAGAGCGCCAGAAAGCTCCTGTCCACAGGGCTTGAACCCATTTTTTTTTGAGTTATTGAGGAAATAATATTCCAGGTGGGTATAACTCCGAAACCGTTAGACCGATTATGCTCAAAAACGAACTTAACATTCCCATTCGGATGCGCAACCTACCCTGAAAATTGCAAGTCCCTATATTCTTTCGTTCGAAAGTAATCGAGGCAACGGCCCGCTCCTCCAGCTACTGAACTCACACAAGGCTGCTCAGATCTCCAAAAATATAGATCCGATCGTGTTCAAACTTGGAACGTGGTAGAAGAGTTAGGTTCTGAAGGCTCTTGCAAAATTTTAGTGATGTCGGACGAATAGTTACTGAGATATATAATTTTTTTCAATGATTTTTTAAAAATAATAGATAACCTTTCAAAAGTCCCCTCTCACAAATATACTCTGTAGCCGCAAGGATCTCTTGAAGAAGAATCGCTTCTGCTAGTTTTCAAAGATGTTCACTCTTGTTCTTGTAAATCCCTTCAATATTTGATTTCAAAAAGGAAAATTTCGTAGCTCATAAGTCCAGAAGGGTCTCTTTCAAAACCAGGTCTGGCCAATCCTAACGATGATTATTCAGAACTTCAGATGTTCGAAGGCCATCATCTCCCATAGATACATGCTTCACTTTCTATTGTGTTATGAAAAAATGAGCCCGAAAATTTATGTTATGCATAATTTAATATCTCATCATGACATTCATGATTTTGAAGATGCTCGCAGAATTTCAGCGATGTCGGACAAATTCTTTCTGATATATAATTTGTTTTTCAACGATTCAAATTTTCCAATATTACGATCTTCACGAAATTTTGTAATAATTTTTGCGTCGGCATTCTAGAACTAATTACGATGTTTGAATTGAATCGGCATCGTATTTTTTGGGTTATTGAAGAAATAATAACCAAATTTCACATTGATATAACTCCAAAACCATTCGGCCGATTACTCTAATTAACGAACATAAATGTCGCATTCGGATGCGCAATCTACCCTGAAAACGTCAAGTCGCTATTTCTTTCCATTCTGAAGGTATCGTGAGATACATAATATTTTTTCGTAATTCTTTAAAAATTTTCTAGTGGTACGGTCCTCACAAAATTTTACGCACGTCTTCACTTCGATATTCTACAACTAGTTAGCGAGCTTCAATTCGATCGAGTCTAAATTTTTTGAGTTATCGAGGAAATGATATTTCCGATGGGTATAACTCCGAAACCGTTGGACCGATTATGGCCAACAGCGAACTTAACTCTCCCATTCAGATGCGCAGACAATTGAAATTTTCAGAGTAGGTTTGGGACATAAATATCTCGGTCAAGTTCGTTATTGGGCAAAATCGGACTAATGGTTTCGGAGTAACGAAAAAAAAAATTTTTTCACATTATAACTTTTGAATTAATTTTTTTTAAGGTGCAGTTTCATCATAAGAATCCATTGATATCATTTTCAACTCTAACAAGCTAATACTTTCGGAGATATGATTTTTATATATTTCAATAATACATATCGTATAGTTCTATGTATTCACAGAATGCGAATTCTAACTGTCTGTGTTCACTGTTCACAAATGTCATCTTTAATTTTTTTTTTACACTTTACGGCAACCCGATCAATACAAAACTTAGCATGCATATGAAGGTCATTATTCTACAATTTTACGCTAAATTTCAGATATATCGAGGTATCGGTTTCGGAAATATTCATAAAAAATGTTTTTACTAAAAAAAGGCCATAACTCCGAAACCGCTGGGTGGATTTCGCCCGTTAACGAACTCGTCCGAGATATTTACGCTCCAAACCTACCCTACAAATTTCAATCCTCTAACTCCTTTCGTTCGAGAGTTATCGTGTTAACGGCCGGACAGAATCCATTTCGACCACGGATTCTTGATCAGTGAGTCGAACCAAATCGTTTAAGACCATTTTCAGCCAAAAAATCGAGAATTACAGACAGTTGGGCAAGTTGATAACCACTCTGTTCCGAGGAACAGGACAGCCAAAAATTGAAAATTGAATAACATTTTCGAGAGCACTTCACGAATATGTATCTTAATGAGAATAGTGTGAAATATATACAAAGTTATGTTTTTAATACCTGATCGTCAAAACAAAGGCTCAGATGCGGTCCTGTCTTCTACATTGAAATTATGTTTTAGCACCTTATTCATAATCACAGTTTTTATTGAAATTAGTCGATTATTTCCAGAATTATAGGGATTATTTTCTCGTTTGTAGCTTTACACCGTAGAAGAAATTTGTGCGATTTGAATGGATTATTGATTTCCAAAGCATTTTGTCTTCTCTGCGCGAAACGGATATCAAAAATGTTTTTCTCAAGGACCTTCAAAGTGATGTTTTGGGAACCAGACGTAAAAAAATAATGTTCTAGTACGGTCCTGTTTCTTTTTTTTAATTTTGTCTTTCGGATTCTTTTAAGTGTCTCAAAGACAATAAGCTTGCAAAAATTATCAAAATCGACTAAACAGTTTTGAATTTATTGGGGTTTCAAAATTCTATGATTTTCTGTATCTCAGAAAATAGTAGGCATAAGAGATCAAAATTGAATTAATTGCCTAGGCAAATTTGATTTGCCATCCAACCCAAATCATTTGTTATTGCAATTACAGTATATCCTGATCTGCCTGGAATGTTGAGAGTTTGTGCTTTAATGCATACATATTTCTGTATTTAACGATTGCGATCGATAATTCTTGCTCAAAATCAATTCTGTCAGTCCATCCGGGCGTTTTTAACGTGAAAAATCTCCCGGAATCCTAGGATTAGAAATGGTTGCTCGAATTAATAATTTCAATACAGTTAGCCTGTATCTATATATCTGTATATAATCTGCCTAGAATATATCATTTGTGAATATATTTCTCGTTGTACTCACTTTTATCAGATTCTTCAATATTGGACTGTCCATCAGTCCTTTCAAAAATATCAGGTCAGTCTCAGCCATTCCATCTGTACAGTTTATCTCTCCCAAATCTTTTCTCACGTGGATCAGGGCATCTGAAAACATAAATGTTACTTAGGAGCCTGTTTTAAACTTTGCTGTATAAACTATGTGTCCAAAAAATTGTCGCTACAGAAATACAGGATGTGCGATATAAGTTTCCATCTTCTGAGACGAAGCGTTACTCCAATAGCACCGTTGTTAATACTTGCCGTTTGTAATGAAATCTTGTCAAATAATATAGTTTCTGATTGTTGTCTTATCAGTGTGAGTGCATGAGCTCAGATGCAACTTATTGCTGCATCAGGATCTAAATATTACTCAGGAGATATTTGAAATTATTATATTATTTTCGGCGCTTCACACGTGAGCGAGATTTTTCTTGTCCCGTCTCGTTCTCGTCTCGGAAAAGCGAGAAGAGACGAGACGAGACGAGACGTCTTGTTTTATTATAGGCGATACCTAGACCACATATACAGCGCAACTCGACCGTCTAGTTTTTGGTCCCTTTAAAATTTTTTAATGAAGTTTTTATTCGAAGGAGGTCTACATAGAGAAAAATATATTTTACAAACTATCAACTCTTGTGACTATCTGTGAAATATTATATTGTAAACTAAAATGATTTTCTCACATTTTTATTTCAACTTGTTAACTGTTCTTATAGTAACGTATCTCTTATCATAAATATTTATCCTTGAAGATTTTATATTTAAGTTTTGAATGTGTTTTTTTCAAGATCGATTTTTTGCTCTCGGTTGAGTATATGTGTATACAAACTACTGAGGAATGAACGTGTATACTATTGAAAGGGTTTCTTTGGCTCGAAATTCTCTACCTGGAAGATCGTCTTATTTACTACAGATTCATATAGTAAACTTTTCTTATATACCACTCGACCTTTTTCAACACCCACCGAAAACAATTGATTTTCCACTATAATTACCAATATATTTTGTCTGTATTATATATCGATCGTTCTAGAAATATACGATTTTTTAAAAAATTATTAATTATTATGTTTGTTATGACCTTGCGATAATTGAGATTTTTTTTCGAGAAAAAATAGAATTCACATCCATAAAAACTGATCCCATTATGAATTCAATACGTTTAGTATTTAATTCATAATGGGAACAGTTTTTTCAATAAAAGTTTAAGTTGCCCCTAAATCTCAATGCTTTTCGTCTTTATTTGAACTTCTGGAGAAATTTATTGTTTTTTCTTGTGCTTCTTGTAGTGAAGATGTGAACAATTATTGTATACATCTGTGGAAGTACATATAATAAAACTGGTAAAGAAATGAAGCTATTCCATGTTTCGAAAAGTATTATAAGGAATACGCCAAGAACACCCTCAATGATCTACCTAATGGGAAGGTATTTATTGAAAACTATACCAATTTGTCCAATTCCATTAAAAAATGTATCGACATCGAATACATCGATAGCCTCTTTAAAACCTTCGAAACGTTGGAAAGCTGAGTTTGAAGAATATTTGCTGTTAGAAAGAGCAAATAGGAATCAAAATATTTTACAGTGATGGAAAGTGATGAAAAAGTTCTTCTACACTTACCAAGATGGCCGATGATTTATTAATGGCTACATCCGTACCTGTTGAAAGATTATTTTCCACAGCAGGTATGGTCGAGGCAAAAACACTTACATCATTGAAAGATGATGTTATTATGTTTGAATTCTTGGTCATCGAGTAATTTAAAAGATGAAATTAATAGTGTTTGAATTTATAAAAATTATGTACATATACAAATATTTTTGTATAAAAACGTAATAAATATAGCTTTACAAAATTATTCTTTATTATCTACCATTTCTTTTATATATTATAATATTTATTATCGTTATTCAGAATTAAGCGAAACGAGACGAGACCGATGCTTAAACGAGACTTAATTTTTTGGGTATTGGCGATACCGAGACGAGATTTTTTATACTCTCGCCTACTCTCGTCTCGTGTGAGCTCTAATTATTTTGCTGTGTTATATTTTCACTTTTGTTATTTTTTTATATTTTCAATGTTAATTCTTTGCGTGTAATTATACCAATTAGGTGTTTGTAGAGTGAAAAATGAATAAATAAAAATAATATACATATTTCAGAAAAACCTGAGTTCCATTGAATTAGTTTATTAAAATGTCTTAAGTAGAAATGACATATTATTCTAGGAATTCATAATTTACTTTCTTCGCCGAATCTGCGAGTACCAAAATAGAATATGCATGCATTCTGACGAAACGTATCAACCACCATAGCAAGTTTTATCGGACTTAATACATATCCAGGAATAAATTGATTTCAGTAAGTATTTAAATAAACCACCTTTGATAGGTGGGAAATAAATCAGTCAGTGGAGCATCTAGATACTTTCAATTGACGTCATGGGTAATTTACGGCGGATGAGGTTGGATGTTATTACATCATGATGGGGGAGCGACGGTCAATTATTTAAATGCATTCTCCGGAAACTTTCATCCGAATTACCGTAACGATATTCCCTAAAAACTCGTTTGGTTTTGGTTGAATTTTAATAACAAGGCGTCTCGAGAAGATCGTCGGATCTGAAAGTGAAATTACGAAGTTCACAAAAATAAATATTCCATCAAAAGGTACCGATACGGTGTAGTGAATGAATTGCTTTTGCTATTGGCAGATTTAATCGATTCATAAACTCTTGCTTTCAAGAGTTTGAAATTGAAATTGTCGTACATGTGCCGTCTTTAATCAAGTCATAAGTATCAGAAGATATCCGGTAAATCCCAAATCTATTCCTGTATACTATATCTCGAAATGTAAGCATCACAGAGCTACATTAACATAAACATAATTCTCAAAATCATCCGAAAATTATGACCTATCACCCATAAAAGCACCCTGTATTTTTAATACATAAACGCCGCTTCGAATTTCACCATTTTCGAAGTTGTAGTGATATTCATTAAATGCCTCTATGACTACGTATAGTTAGTAAAATAGGAAAAATTTTAGTCCGCAAGCCAGGAACAGATTTTCATGACCAATTCCCTCCTCCGTAAAACGTTTCAGAGAGTTGTATCATGAAGCCTCGTGAACGTCAGCTGCTCCATGGGTAGGTCGAGGAACGGTAGCCTCCCACACACGTAGGAATTAAAATAACTTTCAACTATTTCCTCCCGATAGAAAATTCATTAAATAATTATATCCAAGCCAATATATTGAAGAAAAAAAGGTCGGCTGGTCATAGAGTCGTGGATTATACGTTAGCTGGTCACACGAACATGAAAAAAAATATATATGTTCAGTATTCTCAAGTGGAAATTCATCAGGTGACGGTTCATATGCTATTATTAAGAAATAAAAACGCCAGCTGGCTGTATGACGGTGGAAAAATTGTCAGCATTTTAATATGTTAAGAATCGATGTATGGCTGACATTGAATGCTGTGGAGCCATCTCTACTCGATTTATATGGATTTTCTTCGAAGTCAAGCATCAAATCTAATTTCACATCCTCACACAGTGCATTAGCAGCTGCTTTTTAAATCTGACCTACATGCCCAATTGCCCAAACTCGCGAAACGGCATCTCTCTTTTACTTATTGGGTTATAGGCGGCAAATTCGGAAATTTCTCATGAAACAAGCGACTTAATTTTTTTTGTGTTCGTGTGTTATCTCCGTAACCAATGATTTGTAAAATTCAAAATTGAAGTTAATAAAATTTAAACACAAACTAGACAATTTATAAACTACAACTTATCAGCACAAAACAATTTGCGAAGGCGTTCTAAAGATACTAACATTGCCCCAGAAAGTGTTTTACGTAGTTTACATGGTACCATCTGGAAAATACAGTGTTATGGCTTTTATATTTATTTGAGAGATATTAAGACATAAAGGATTGCAAAAAATTGTATATTATATTTATTTTGATATAAGAGAAATTTTTTCGTTCATTATATTTTCTTTCTGTATGGGTATGGTAGAAATTATACGTAAGAAATGACGTTCTTTGAATGCTCAATGGCAGCTTTGATATATCGATTTCTTGATTTAACTATAACTAATAACCATTCTTTTCAGTAGTCTATTTGTTACGGCGGTACAAAGCAGTGAAATGTACAAGGTGATTCTGAAACAAGTGGTCAAAATTTGAGAGCATATGGAGCAATTAAAAATATTACGAAAATTTTAATAATTTTTTTTTCTAAAGTTGTCCCCAAGAAATATAGAGCCCCTCAACGAGTGTTCCTACAAAATGGTTTGATCTACCCTTTGATAGCGTAAGGACACAGTAACAAAGCCTACACAGAACACAACTGGTTCTCCTTACTCGCTCAAGCTCTTTGAGAGCTTATGAGGTCTCCTTGGGGAGACCTAGGAGGATCAGTATAATAATATACAATAATGAAATCTGAAAAGTAATACATTGACTAGTTATTTAATACTAGATGAAATGAAATGAAAATCATCCCTAAATTCAATTCAGGGGTGTATCAAAATAGGGTGGAACGGGTTAAAAATATCCCTAACTTTTTTGTACATTATATTTAGGTACTCCCCCGACATGAAATCACGAAAGTTCAGGATATTTTACATACAAAACGAACTCTTGTTCAAATTGGATAAGATGCATCATTTTCTAGTAAAATCAATTTTTAGATTCTCCAGAAACCGGTTGTAAGATATTCGTTAAAGAGTTCCTCGGAACAGAGTACTTATTATCAATTTGCACAAAATCTCTAATTTTCGGATGAAAATGGTCTTAAACGATTTGGTTCGACTCACCGATCAAGAATCCGTGGTCGAAATCAATTAGGTCCGGCCGGTCCGGCCGGCCGTAGGCTCGATAACTCTCGGGCGAAAGGAGTTAGAGGATTGAAATTTGCAAGGTAGGTTTGCAGTGTAAATATCTCGGACGAGTTTGTTAACGGGTGAAATCCACCAAGCGGTGTCGGAGTTATGGCCATTTCTAGTAAAAATATTTTTTATGAATATTTCCGGAACCGTTCACTCGATCTATCTGAAATTTGCATTGAAATTGTAGGATCAAGACCTTTATATGCGTGCGAAGTTTTGTATTGATCGGATTGCCGTAAAGTGACAAAAAAAATTACAAAATTTTTAAATTTTGTTTCTACACTAACTCTCGAACAGAATGAGTTCTCGGCTAAGTTCATTATTGGGCAAAATCGGACTGATGGTTTCGGGATAACGAAAATAAAATTTTTTCTTTGCATTACTAATTTCAAATTCAATTTTTTAACGATGCTGTTTCACCATAAAAATCCATTGATGTAATTTTCCACTATAAAAAGCTAATACTTTCGGAGATATGATTTTTCAAAATATCAAAAATAAATCGTACTTCTATATTTTCACAGAATGCTAGAATTATTCTATCTATGAATTATTATATGATCTGTGCTCATACTCGTACATGTCATCTTGTTTTCATATAAGACAGAGTCAAATTCGTTTTAGCTGTCGTAGAATTATGAGGATTATAATATGATATTATACTTATTGTTGATATTTTAATGCCCGTGGATAATCCATATGATGATGGAAATATATACTTTGGTTAGTTTATCAGAATGGGTTCAGAATAGCTCCAGTAAAAACAAAACTCAAATATTGGCTACGTTTCAATTGATATAATATAATTTTCAGAGTGGATTTGAGGAGTAAATATCTCGGGTAAGTTTGTGGTTTTTAGCAATCTTGTTTGAATTTTATTTCATTCATGATGCATTTGTACCATATTTGAATTAAATTTCTTTCATGATGCAGTTCTATCATAAGAATCCATTGAAATCGAAAGATCGAACAAGAGCGCCAAAGCTATACTGCCACACTGCCATACTTTCCCCCTTTTTGGCGCTCTAGTTCCTCGGAACTGAGTGCTTATCAATTTGCCCAAATGTCTGTAATTTTGGAATATTTCGATGAAAATGGTCTTAAACGATTTGGTTCGACTCACTGATCAAGAATCCGTGGTCGGAATTCATTCTGTCCGGCCGGTCCGGCCGGCTGGCCGGCCGGCCGGCCGGCCGTAAGCACGATAACTCTCGAACGAAATGAGCTAGAGAGTTGAAATTTTCAGAGTAGGTTTGGGGGATGAATATCTCGGCTAAGTTCGTTATTGGGCAAAATCGGACAGATGGTTTCGGAGTAACAAAAAAAAAAATTTTTTTTTACGAAACAAATTCCAAATCAAATTTTTTTTAATAAGCAGTTTTATCATAAGAATCCATTCATATCATTTTCAACTCTAACAAGCTAACACTTTCGGAGATATGATTTTTCAAAATTTCAATAATAAATCGTATTTCAACGTTGTCACAGAATGATATTATTCTATGTATGAATATGAATTGTCATAATGTCAAATGATGTTCCTGAGACATTATCTAATCAGTCGAAGAATTGTGAGCGAAGTGAGAAAAATCTCAGTTGTTTGCTCCCAAATTAGTTTTTCTCAGAAAATTCTTACATTTCGGAACTGAACATGAAGTAAGAGATCTGAGAGTAGTGAGACTGCTTTTCATCCATAGACATAGATATAACTCTCGAACGGAATGAGGTAGGTAGTTGAAATTTTCAGAGTAGTTTAGGGAGATGAATATCTCGGTTAAGTTCGTTATTGGGCAAAATTGGCCAGATTTAATTTGATTTCTTCCATGGTGCTTTTCTCATTCTCATGATTGCTCATTTAATCTTGATAAATAAACTATTATTTGAATTGAATTTCCTTTAGGATGCAGTTCTATTATATGAATACATTGATATAATTCCCAACTCTGAGAAACCAATACTTTCGGAGATACAATTTGTCTGTTTGAACTAGAGCGCCAGAAAGCTCCTGTCCACAGGGCTTGAACCCATTTTTATTTATTAATAAATATTATATAATAATAGATAAATATCTTGGAGCCATGTTGGAGCAATTATATATCATGTATGAATAAAAAGTTCAAGACGCACAACTCACAGATCAAGGTATATGGTTCAATTTGCTCTTTAATTAGATTAAGGAATTCCTAATTTGGTGTAGCTCGTTATATTCAGGTTTACCTCCTCAGGTATCATTACAGTAGTGGCGGCTTAACAGTACCAAATTTTTGCTACTTGCAACTGACGAATTCCTGTGACGATCCAGTGATATCAATTACAAGTTTATAGATCTAACATTGCTGTGACTTTCTTCATAGGAGATCATAATGTTTACATTTCAAAAACTCTTTACTATTGATATGAAAGCAAATTGACTAAAATATTCACATATCCTAAATGTATGAATATGCATATTAATGATTTTCCTCAGATAATTTTTATGGTGTTGAGAGTGAAAGACATTATTATTCACATGTACTAATGCTCCATACTAATCAGGTTTATTCAATCAAAATACACACTTTTACCACGAGTTTGACAATTTCAAACAGGATTATAATAATAATCTTCTAAATTTCAATAGGAAGGGCATTAGTTTAGCAGATGGCATTTTTATTGGAAAGGTACATATATGACCCGTATCCATTCATGAAATACCCCTAGACAACTTTAGTATGAATGAAAGAGTAATATTATCATTATAAGTGTACATGCCTTTGTTTCTTATACTATAGCAATAAAAATATCTTTAGAGCTATGTATTCATTTATGTAAACAATCCTGAAATGTCGTAATTTCATTTCGATTAGTAAATATTTAATGTACAAAAAAGTTATTTTTACCACGTACCACCCAATTTTGATAACACCCTGAATTGAATTTAGTGGTGATTTTGATTTCATTTCATCTACTAGCAAATAACTAGTGAATGTTCTTCTTTTCAACTTTTTATTATCATATTATTGAAGATAATATAGATCAAAACATTTTTTTGAAGACATCATTGGGGGACTCTATCTTTCTTGGGGGTCACTTTAGAGAAAAAGATTATTAAGGTTTCAGTTTTTAATTGCTCTATATGCTCTCAAATTTTCACCACCTATTTCAGAATCACCTTGTATATTGGTCATTACATGAACAAGCGCGCTAACGTCCCTGACCTCAGGATCAGTGCTTTTATAATTTTTATCAATGAATCAATCGAACAGTTCGGTAGTTACAGTCACATACATTAATTTACAACGCATTTTGTTTGTTATATTATTTCAAAATCAGTAGGTAGATAGTCAAAAAAAAAATGATTGGGTGCGAGTACATTTGAACAGGAAATACCGAATAATCTTACTCACAGGTGCATTTTGAAAATCAAGGATTTCATCATTTGTGCTATTGATTCAACATATCCCTGTGGTGTTCAGTATATATAGATAAATCTAGCAATACTGAACATCACAGAACTGTTATTTTTGGTTTTCGGTGTAACTCACCGTCTTCCAATTCATTTTGACATAAACTATTCTCATCTTTGTTATCCAACAACTTCCCTTTCTCGCCCGAAACATCTTCCTTACTGATCCACCCCATGCCACAAGCCAACACCAAATCACTACCACTAGATAATCTAGATGAGGAGCATGCCGCTAGATTGGATATTTGTTTTAAGGGCGATCGATGTTGGCTAACAGACGTCGCGACGTCTCTAGGTGGCGTCTCCCGACATGACTGAACAAATTCTGCCTCTCCTTGTTTCGTTGCTATAGATACAGGTGTTCCAGATTTGAAGTTCTTGCTTTGATCCCATTGGATCGACGGCTTGCGTCGCGACGTCGACAACGCCAATTCACGCAAAGTGCAGCTTTTTGTGACGTCATTGACGTATATGCATTATGCGACTTTTTGGCGATCTTGTTCCTGATCAGAGTGCATTTCAATTTGCGCTAATGTCTGTAATTTTCGATTTTTTGGCTGAAATTAGCTTAAAACGATTTGGTTCGAATCACTGATCAAGAACCTGTGGTCGAAATCGATTCTGTCCCGCCGACCTCTCGAACGGAATGAGCTAGACAGTTGAAATTTTTAAAGTAGGTTTGGGAGATAAATATCTCCTTTAATTTCGTTACTGGGAAAAATCGGCCGGATGGTTTCGGAGTAATGAAAAAAAATTTTCTTTCAAATTACAAATTTTGAATTCAATTTTTGCCGCTCTTGTTCCTCGGAACAGAGTGCTTATCAATTTGTCCAAATGTCTGTAATTTTCGAATTTTTGGCTGAAAATGGTCTTAAACGATTTGGTTCGACTCACCGATCAAGAATCCGTGGTCGAAATCAATTCTGTCCGACTGAGTCGGCCGGCCGTAGGCACGATAACGCTCGAACGAAAGGAATTAGAGGATTGAAATTTGCAGAGTAGGTTTGTAGCGTAAATATCTCGGACGAGTTCGTTAACGGGCAACATCCACCAAGCGGTTTCGGAGTTATGGCCCTTTTTAGTAAAAACATTTTTTATGAATATTTCCGAAACCGATCACTCGATCTATCTGAAATTTAGCATCAAATTGTAGAATAATGACTTCTATATGTATACGAAGTTTTGTTTTGACTGGGTTGCAATAAGGTATCAAAAAAAAATTTTTTTAATTTTCCAATTTCGTATCCACAATAACTCTCGAACAGAATGAGCTAGGCAGTTGAAATTTTCAGAGTAGGTTTGAGAGATAATTATCTCGGTTGAGTTTGATACTGGGCAAAATTGTCCTGATGGTTTCGGAGAAACGAAAAAACAATTTTTTTTTTAAACACAAATTTCAAATTTAATTCCTTTTTAAAATGTAGTTTCACCATAAAAATCCATTGATATCATTTTCAACTCTAACAAGCTAATACTTTCGGAGATATGATTTTTCGAAATTTCAATAATGAATCGTACTTCTGTTTTCATAGAATGCTATACTATCTATGAATTATTATATGATCTGTGTTCTTACATGTGATCTTATTTTCCTATGAGAGATAAATGTCAAAATTATTTCTGGTGCACCTCTTTTTCTAGTGTTTTATAAGATAATTTTTGAAGCATTTTTTTTCATGACACTTTTTTTAAATTTAATTTCTTTCATGGTGCATTTCTATCATAGGAATCCATTGATATAATTCCCAACTCTGAGAAACCAATACTTTCGCAGATATAATTTGTCTGTTTGAACAAGAGCGCCAAAAAGCTCCTGTCCACATGGCTTGAACCAATTTTTTTTAAGATGCAGTTTCATCATACGAATCCGCTGATATCATTTTCAACTCTAACAAGCTTATACTTTCGGATATATGTTTTTCAAAATTTCAATAATACATCGTACTTCTATGTTTTCACAGAATGCGAATTCTATCTGTCTTTGTTCTATATGTGCTCACTGTTCATACATCAAATCTTATCTACCTATAACAGACATGTCAAATTTATTTCTGTTCTAACAAACGAAGTATGATTGCATGCAAAATGACCAATTATAGGATATTATAATTACCCCTACCCTATATGCCCTTGGATAATCCATATGATGATGGAAATATATAATTTGGTAAGTTTATCCAAATTAGATTCAGCATATCTCCAATAAAAACAACACAGAACTGGAATATTGGCTAAGTTTCAATTGATATAATATAATTTTCAGTATAGATTTGAGGAATGAATATCTCGGATAAGAAAATTGGGTTCAGAATATGTTCAGTGAAAACAAAACTGGAATATATTGGTCAAGTTTCAATTGATTTAATATAATTATATATATTATATAGTATATTTGAGGAATGATAAGTTCTTTATTTCATTTGAATTTAGTGTCTTTTGTGATGCAGTTCTATTATAAGAATCCATTGATATCAGTCCCAACTTCGAGAAACCAATAATTTCAGAGATGAATTGTCAAAGTTTGAACAAGAGGGCCAAAGCTCCTGTCCACAGGGCTTTTCCACTTTTTCAACCGAGTAGTAGATTTTATTTCGATTGGATTTGAATTTTTAGAAATATCTAACATATCTCAACCATGTCATGTTGTTACTATTCGAAATTATATTTTCATAATAATTCCTAGAATACAAAGCAGATCGAGCTAAAATTCGGTAATCGATTGTAAAATGGTGGCTTGAAGGTTTGTACAGAATTCCAGCGGAATTTGACAGAAAGTTTCTGAGTTGTAAAATTTAAAATAGGTATAACTTCGAAACCGCTTGGCCGATTATGCCAATTAACGAATTTAAGGACAGAGACAAACTGAGCCCACGTACGCAACGTAAGCAACGCATTATGACGTCTAGACTATTGAATTTGCATTAAAACAGACTTATCATACGCAACCTAACCTGAAAATTGTAGTTAGCTATCTCTTTCTGTTCGAAAGTTATCGTGGCAACAGCTGGCCGTAAAGAATCGAATTTAACCAGACATTTGGGCTAAATGATGATACACTGTTCCCTTGATATGCGCACAAAAATGCTTAATAACCCCCCTGAAAATGGGGCTTGAATCCCCCTTTTAGGGTCCGAACCTTTCTTACGCTTAGGGAAGCTTAGGGAGAAATGAGGAACCATCAGAGAAGTACTCTGGTGTGATTTTCCAGGTTTGGAGCACTCCAAAAAGGTCCGCGAGAACAGCAGCACTGCCAAAAGCTTATCTTAATCTCAGCAAAAATATACTACATCTCCCCATGGGATTCCTTACGGGGTATATCAACTCATGAAGTACCTAGTGAGATCAGGCTTAGCAGAAAATGACGAATGCTCTTTTAGTGGTTTTTCTAGTACATATTGCCCCGCCATTGAAACCCACGTAAAGAGTGTTTGGGCCATGAAATCATAAAAGAAGGAGCCCTTCAATGAATTCACCTACCTATTCCCTTTCTTCTATATTCCGTATCCTCTGAAAACGCCACCTTTTTTATCAGCCAATTTTTACGACATGTGCACATTATACAATATAATCAATTAAATTATACTTTTACCAACTTAAAACATAACTATAAACCTATATTTTTGAACTCTTTACCCGCATAATTCTGTCGGAATATCAAACATTCATACTCTAACCAAAAAATTCATTATTTATTGTTTCTCTAGGTTAAGAAAATAATCGATTTGAACATATTTATAGAACCTGTTGGGTAGATATACAGAGAGGGTGGGAATGAAAGTAAACTTATTGATTGCATGTGCAACAAATGAAATTCGAAAAAAACACTGACGTGGAGTCAGGAGCTTTTGCCCGCAAAATTTGTTTTTTCAAGTAATACCATCATCACGAAATTTTGCAAAAATTTGCACGTCAGCAATTAATTACCAACGAATTACCACGTTCCAATTCGATCGGATCTGTATTGTTTGAGTTAATGAGCAAACAATATTGCAGATGGGTATAACTCTGAAACCGTTTGGCCCATTATACCCATTAACTAACTTAACCGTCGCATGCGGATGAACAACCTACCGACCTACCCTGAAAATTACTATCTCATTCCGTTCGAAAATTATCGTGGCAATGGACGGCTGGCCGTCCAGAATCGAATTTGACCTCGAATTCTTCATCAGTGAGTCGAACCTAATTGTTTGAGAGTATTTTCAGCAAAAAAATTGAAAATGACAAACATATGGGCAAAATGATAGCACGCTGATGTTCTCTACAACATGCGCTCAAAAAAGAAAACATCGACGTGACTGCTAGTGTTTTTGATGCAATAATGCATCTACATATCTAATTATTCTTTTAACATATTTGTAGTTGCTTCTATTTCAAACGGAAAATGAAATAATGATAAACAACAATTCTTCTCTCGTCTATGAAATTGTGGGTTTCGGGACGTGATACGTTGTTACGACCCACAACCTCTTGGCCGCCCCAGCTCTCACTGATGAACTTATTAATACGGCTGATTTAGTGAGAGCCTGCCGTAGACGCTTTTGAATTCAGAACGAAGGTGCAGAAATAATGTCTCCACTGTGGTGGCGGTTCGGTTGTGACAGGTGTTTGTCAAGAGGAGGCGACATCTACTGGCGAAAACGGCGAAGAGGCAGAAGAATCGGAGCAAAGAATGTAGTTCCCTCCAAATTGAAAATTTCTGAACAATTTGATCATAGACAAGCGATATATCACAGATTAACTGTAATCTGTGTGTATATTTGCATTAGATCCTTTCATTAGATGTCGTTCCATTCTGTGGTCTGTGCTCTATTCACCTAAATCACCACAGATGACAGCTGGCATTTGTTTGATATGTGGCCTTTTCGGAAATTGTGATCGGATTAAATCGATCAGTCCGTTCACCAATCAGCGCGTTCCATAGATTAGAATGGAACGCGCTGATTGGTGAACGGACTGATCGAGTTAACCCGATCCACAGATTAACTGTGCCCGATCGCACTTTCCGAAAAGCCCTTATGCTGACATTAAACATATTCCGAAATGTGAGTGAAGTGAGAAAAATCTCAGATGCTTGTTTCGAAATTGGTTTATCTCACCAATTTCTCAGATGATTCTTATAACGTGCGTTCAGAAAAATTCTTGGTCAAGTAGGCTATGGAATTTTAAAACTTGCAATGTCTGAACTACGTTCAGACGCAGGATATGGTGATATGGACATTCAAATTTCCATACCTACGATTTTTTTGAACGCACGTTATTTCGGTACAAAACATTAGTTTCTCGAACGGTGATTTGATCACTGATATTACCTGTGAGATTACCTAGTCACACTTGCTGAGCCCTAATATAGCGTGACGCGTGACGAGATCACAGCATATCACCAAATAATTTAAAAATTGTTGGAAGCCATAGAATTAATAATAAAGCAATTATGTGATTCTGAATTTTAAACATAATGGTCCTATGGCCTAGCCGAATAATTTCTCCCCCTCTAAGGGGAACATGAAGGAAGAAGATTATATAAAATTGTGTTCTGTGGTTATAATTTATAAATAAGTGAGGTTATACTGGAAAACGGCGTATTTGGTATTTCAAAAATTGTTATATTTGTTGATTGTTCGCTGTCTTGATTATTTGCTACTTCCTCTTGAAATAACGATGTCCGATTTTTCCGAACTTCTGCAAGACGCAGAAAAACTGACAACAAATTTAGAAGGCACTAGTGAATTGCCTAAGGTTGAGAGATCACTAAGACAAGTTTTAGAAGCATCTAATGAACTTTATAGCAGAGTAGCACAAACTGGAGCTAAGGATATTCAAGCGTAATTCAAGTACACTGAAAAATGGAATTAAAATTATCTTTATATTTTTTTAGAAATTTATTGTTGGGATCTAAAGGTATTGACTTACCAAAAATTGTACAGAAGTTAGAATCTATAAGCACTAAAAGAACTTTTGAGCCTATCGAACCAGTTGAAGACTTGGACTTGAGTAGTTTACTGGAAAATGAAGTTCGAAATTGTATTTTGAACGTTGTTGAGTCTGGTTACAGTTCAGTATGTAGGATTTTCTCGGGAATTTATATGTATTAATACAAATGTTTATTTTTAAAGTGTTTAAAATCTGTATATGAAAATGCTTGGGAGCATCAAGCTGGTGAGTGGAAACAGGAAAAGCGCAAAATATTACATTCCATGATTGCCCCATCTGGATCGTTCTTAGAGCTTGGAAGCAATAAAAGTATATTTATGGAAGCGGCCCCACCTACTACTCCATTTTTAGGTACCAGCGAAACTTTATATGCTTCCAAAATAATCGAATACAACAACAATGTGACTAAGAATTCACCGCAACAAGACTTGGTTTCTGTTTTCACAAATATATCGCAAGAATTTAAAGATGCGGTAAGTTCAGCAACTTTTTATTTTCCGAAATTTCCTGTTTTAATCACAAACAATTTTAGAAGGTAAAGGATATGTGGGAGATGTTGAAATACATGATTGATCTGCCACCATTTCCCCATTCTGATGATCCAGTTAAATACAGATATTCTAAACCTGTAATAAATGCTTTAGTGAACAGGGGAAAGAAATATTTAGAAGATAGGTAAGTGTGTTATATTGTTGAATTTTGAAAGATAATAGGGCTACTTGGAAAGTGTGATCGGGTTAACTCGATCAGTCCGTTCACCAATCAGCTTGTTCTATAGATTCGAGTGGAACGGGCTGATTGAGTTAACCCAGTCACACTTTCCGAAAAGCCCTAGTGTCTAATCAAGTTCTTTATTTGGCTGAACTTCCAATCGGAATTTTTGGAGATGACTGATATAGAACAATAGACCCCATATCTTAGAGAATGTCTTACATTCCTTTCATACCTTGAATTGTCCAAAGCTTCCTTTTTAAATTTTCATATGGAGTACTTCTATTGTAATTTTCAGATACAAGACTTACATGAATAACATTATCAATGAAAATTTGACTATGGCTCTTCGAGGAGGAATACCTGGTACATACCATTTAGTTAAGAGTTTTGTTGGTATTCGTCTACAAGGTGAATATTATGGTCTAAATGATGGTACAATTGAAGATCGACCAATCTGGCCAATGGTTTATTATTGTCTTAGAGCAGGAGACTTTAATGCAGCTATTTATTGTTTGAAAAAACACAATTCAGATTTCAGAGAAATCATCAATATATTAAACGCCAAAATCAATAATGCACCTCTTGCAGACTATGCGAAATTGGAAAGCATTGTGAGGTGAGTTGAATGTTGAAATATAATGCTGTCCTTTCAGTTGTTTTGGCGGTACCTCGGTCATATTTGCCAATAATGAAGTTGGATTTAAAATGTCATCCTTTGAAATACAAAATTTGAGATGAAATGATTTGATATAAAAAATTTATATAAGCAATTTGCAATGTTTTGTTGTATTTAAAACTATTTCAGATTTTCTTATCGGAGAACAGTACGCAATGAAACAGATCCCTTCAAAAGAATAATTTGGTCTGTTTTGGGATGTTGTGACATCGTTGATGAACATTCTGAAGTTGCTAGAACTGCAGATGATTACCTCTGGCTCAAGCTGAGTCTTGTCAGAACTGATTATGACAAAGAAGATCATATAAAATATGAGGAATTACAGGTGAAATGATGCATTGTAATAGTTTGTTGCCTTGGCTGTTGAATACAGCATGAACAATTTTGAAGATCGTTAGATTTACTATGTTCTATGGTAGATTATTTACCATATTAGAAATATTTGATTTTGAGTAGGCCATGAAATATTCATACTTATTACCTATTCTATGTGATTTTTATTAAATCTGCTATACTTTCAGAGGATGATACTGGAAGAATATGGCGAATCACATTATGATGCCTATAACCAACCACATCTATATTTCCAAGTTCTTCTACTCACCGGACAATTTGAAGCAGCCCTCGAATTTTTAGCTAGAATTGAAAGATTTAAAGTGCATAGTGTACATATGGCTATTGCCCTCAAAGAGTTGTATCTATTAGGTGGTCCCTATGATCCAAGTGCCCCACTTAGTAAGTACTCGAAGTATTGATCGGTATAACCTCAAAAATATTTCCATACAGTTTGTTGGTTGAATGGTGGGACATTCGGTATTCCTATAGGGCTTCTTAAGTTCTAATAATTTATGATTTATTTATAGTAAGCATCGATCCAATGGACCCAAAACCTGCTCGCCGCTTGAATATAGCCCGCTTAATTCTCATCTATGTGAAAAAATTTGAAATGATTTGTCTTAATGAAGCCCTACATTATTTCTTCATCTTAAGAAATATAAATGACTCCGAAGGAATCAATCTATTCAAGATATGTACCAAAGATTTGGCCCTGGAAACAAAGTCATATGAACAAATCCTTGGGAAGGTTCAAAGGAATGGAATAAGGAGCAAAGGTCTGGTGGATCAATTCAATTCTTCAGCTATAACAGCTGAGAATATAGCTGAAATTACTGCAGATGCTCTGTGCAAAAAAGGGTTGTTTGAGGATGCGATAGAACTCTACGATGTGGCAAATGTGAGCTTGTTTGTTGATCCTAATTTTCAACCTATTAGTATATTTATCGTTTTGTAATTTTTTTACCCGGTGTGACGTGAATTATTGAATTCATAGTGCCGAATATGTGGATATCTGCTTTCTGAATACATTATTTTTACAAGAATCAACCGATACGTACCGAGTTTCAACTCGATAGGATCTGTATTTTTTGAGTTATTGTGGAAATAATATTTCAGATGGATGTAACTCCGAAACCGTTTAGCGGATTATTCCCATTAACGAACTTAACTATCGCATTCCGATGAGCAACCTACCCTGAAAATTGCAAGTCGCTGTCTCTTTCTGTTCTCAAGTTATCGTGAGATACATAATATTTATTCATAATTTTTTAAAAATTTTCTAGTAATACGATCCTCACAAAATTCCACATATACTCCATTCACTTTTATAAAGTCTCCCGGTTGGACATGAAATTCTGGCACATTTCACCGTGTATATTTTAAAAATGTTAGGTTATGCTCATTTTCCTGTCAGATAACTACGCCACGTTGTCCTCTCTACATAGAAGTCGTAAATACATATTTTTCACAATGTGAATTTTCTTGGGAAAAAGAAGAAATTGAGAGATATCATGTGAATTCAACAATTCCGAAGACCTGGCGACTGTTGAAGAAAATTTTTCATCTGTTACTATGGAAATATTTCACGTATATAAACTGGTTGGAAGATTCAGTTATGCTATTTTCTTGTATGGAAACCAAGAATCAAGTGTTGAAATTTTAATGAAAAATAATGGATACAGTAGTCTGTTACTTTATGCTAGTTTTGAAAAAAGAATAAAAGTACCTGAATAGCCCGGCAGGAAAACTTCTGAATATGGAATTATATGGAAACCAAGAATCAAGTGTTGAAATTTTAATGAAAAATAATGGATACAGTAGTCTGTTACTTTATGCTAGTTTTGAAAAAAGAATAAAAGTACCTGAATAGCCCGGCAGGAAAACTTCTGAATATGGAATTATATATGGAATTCCCCACTTTTCGAAATTCCCAAGAAATAAGCCTACAGAAGATATTTGAAAACCTTGTTGCACAACTTGAAATACACCAGTTTCAAAATGTACTAGTACTACGAAACCCGAGTGACTGTTAAACCTTAATAAAATATAGTGATAGGATAGGAAACTCAGTAATTTCATTCGAGAGTTCAACATGTCCTGAGACAGAATGAAGTTTTCCTATTGCAGATTTCAGTTCCGTATAGCACTTCCTGATACTTTGTCTCTGCCTCAAAACTGCTTTCGAAATTTTCAATTTCAAAGCTAAGAATTCTTTATTATTCGAAGATAATGATGTGTGATAATATCTTGTCTAAGATGGAACATTATGTTGATTGTTGAGAGTAGAAATTGGCAACGTCTCAGAGAATTCTTTTGACACTGACGATATTTCAGAAGTGCCAACCTGCCTTTGTTTTAGCTACAAAAACGTGATAGACCTAAATCATGGTAAACCGGGAGGCTTTATAAAAGTGAATGGAGTATACGTCTTTATGTCGGTATTCCACAACTAATTACCAAGTTTCAATTCTATCGGATCTGTATTTTTTTCAGTTATCGAGAAAATAATATTCCAGATGGGTATAACTCCAATACCGTTGGGCCGATTATCGTGGTCTTTGTGAAAGTCAATTCTAATGATTATCAATTTGCTGTATCTATTGGGCAGGGAATAAGATTTGATTTAATTTTGAATAACTGCCTCTTAAAATTCTGAATTGTTCATTTCAGATGCAGGAAATGACTTTGAATCTGCTATGTTCCTTACTTTCACAAGTGGTCCAATTATCGCCTCAGGCAGGTTCATTGAGGGACAGGCTTCAGCAGATATCAAATGAATTGGCAGAGCGCTATGACAGGGAAGGATATAGGAGCTCTACAAATATTGTTATTTCTTTTCTTAAGCTCAAAGATCTGCTTACTTTCTTCAATTATTATCATTCGAAACAATATAATTTAGCATTAAAGGTGAGTCTGATTGATATGAACATCATAATTATTCACAATTTTTTGATAATTTTGAGCCCATTTCTTCTCCTTATTGATTATTTATCATCAATTTATTTCAAAGACATTATTATTTATTATGGAACGATGCAGAATGATGACCAGGGAATTTCTAATGTATTGCCTATTTTCCAGACATTAGGTGACATTCAGCTGATTCCCTTGCAGTCCCATGAATTTGAAGAACGGGTAAAAGGATTCGACAGACTCAGCATAGAACTTTGCAAAGTTATACCAGATGTTGTATTAGCCACCATGAATATGCTTTTCGCTCAATATCAAAAGCTGAAAGGAAATGAATACTTACCTTCGAAATTCAAAAATGATGCTACAGAAAATGTAAGTTTTTAATTCTTTCAATTTTTTAAGTAAAACAGTATAGATTAAACATTTCGTACTAAAAACAAAAGAAATATTCTATAACCTGATTGCGGTGGCTTCTACTATGTCCGATTGTGACTCTAAACCATACAGGGACCCGCTCAAAAACACACATGTGGGAAAATTCGATGGACGTTTGTCTAAACTAGCTTGAAATAATTACAAATTAATTAGAACATAACCTTAAATTGGACATGCAATGAAGCACAAAACAATAATTAGATCTATGACGTGGAAATCCTTCGACCAACACTGATCTCATTATCTCTAATTTTCGAATATTTTGAACGAAAATGGTCACTCTGATGAAGAATTTGATGTCAAATTCTATTCTGTCCGGCCGTCCATTGTCACGTTATCTTTCGATCAGAAGGAGATAGCGACTTGCAATTATCCGTGTAGGTTGCGCATCACAATATGAATGTTAGGTTTGTTCATTTTTGGATTTATTTTATTATAAAATTTGAATTAAGGTGATGCCCAATGCATTTTTTCACGTGTTAATGTTAACGCCTCTATTCATACTCAACTTCATGCAGTATTTCGTGATTTCGCCAAAATAGAACAAGTGCGAAAAAGCCCCTGACTTTTCTCGAATTTTTTATGATGCTGGGAATTCGGTCACATTGAATGGCGAGCGCTAACGCGTAATGTTACAAAATTGGGCCTAGCAATGACGTGAAGTCGGGAGCTTTTGCGCGCATGTTCTATTGTCTATTCACCCCAAATTATGTTCAGTTTATTCTGACTCATAGTTTCTGAATTATAAAATTTTTGAAGAAAAATTTGTTTTCATTTGATTACTAGTGATCCGATTCACGAAAATTAGCACGTCGGCATTCTACAAGTAATTACCGAGTTTAATTGGATCTGATTTGTATATTTTGAGTCCTAGAGGAAATAACAACATTTCAGATGGGTATAACTCCAAAAGTGTTGGGCTGATTATGACTATGAAAAAACTTAAATGTCGCATTCGAATGCCCAACCTAACTGGAAATCACAAGTCGCTGTCTCGTTCCGTTCTCCAGTTATCGTGAGTTATACAATATTTTTTCATAATTTTTTTCAAATTTTCTAGTGATATGATCCTCACAAAATTTCACATGTCTTTGCGCCGGTATTCTACAACTAGTTACCAAGGTTTAATTCGATAGAATCTATATTGGCGCTCTAGTTCCTCGGAACTGAGTGCTTATCAATTTGCCCAAATGTCTGTAATTTTCGAATATTTCGATGAAAATGGTCTTAAACGATTTGGTTCGACTCACTGATCAAGAATCCGTGGTCGAAATTCATTCTGTCCGGCCGGTCCGGCTGGCCGTAGGCACGATAACTCTCGAACGGAATAAGCTAGAGAGTTGAAATTTTCAGAGTAGGTTTGGGGGATAAATATCTCGGCTAAGTTCGTTATTGGGCAAAATCGGACAGATGGTTTCGGAGTAACAAAAAAAAAATTTTTTTTTTACGAAACAAATTCCAAATTAAATTTTTTTTAATAAGAAGTTTTATCATAAGAATCCATTCATATCATTTTGAACTCTAACAAGCTAATACTTTCGGAGATATGATTTTTCAAAATTCCAATAATAAATCGTATTTCAACGTTGTCACAGAATGATATTATTCTATGAATTGTCATAATGTCAAATGATGTTCCTGAGACATTAGCCTAATCAATCGAAGAATTGTGAGCGAAGTGAGAAAAATCTCAGTTGTTTGCTCCGAAATTAGTTTTTCTCAGAAAATTCTTACATTTCGGAACTGAACATGAAGTAAGAGATCTGAGAGTAGTGAGACTGCTTTTCATCCATAGACATAGATATAACTCTCGAACGGAATGAGGTAGGTAGTTGAAATTTTCAGAGTAGTTTAGGGAGATGAATATCTCGGTTAAGTTCGTTATTGGGCAAAATTGGCCAGATTTAATTTGATTTCTTCCATGGTGCAGTTCTCATTCTCATGATTGCTCATTTAATCTTGATAAATAAACTATTATTTGAATTGAATTTCCTTTAGGATGCAGTTCTATCATATGAATACATTGATATAATTCCCAACTCTGAGAAACCAATACTTTTGGAGATATAATTTGTCTGTTTGAACTAGAGCGCCAGAAAGCTCCTGTCCACAGGGCTTGAACCCATTTTTTTTTGAAGTATCGAGACAAAAATATTCCCGATGGGTATAACTCCGAAACCAATTGGCTGATTATGCCCACTAACAAACTTCACTGTTCCATTCGGATGCGCAACCTACCTTGAAAATTCCAAGTCGCTGTCTATTTCCGTTCGAAAGTTATCGCCACTGAACTCGTCCAAGACTACTCGGATTTCCAACAATATAGATCCGATCGTGTCCAAATTTGGAACTTGGTAGAAGAGTTAGGTTCTGAAGGCTCTTGCAAAATTTTAGCGATGTCGGACGAATAGTTACTGAGACAGAATTACTCGAATTCTTCATCAGTGAGTCGAACCTAATCGTTTGGGACCATTTTCAGCGCAAAATTCGAACATTACAGACATTTGGGCAAAATGATAGCACGCTGTTGCCCAGAACAACGCGCAAAAAACCTTTTGTGGTCAATATTGGAAGATTATGTCATCTCGATATGTGGTTTCAACAAAATGGCGCCGCATGCCGCAAAGCCCACGCCACAGTGGTTCTCCTAAAGGAGAAGATTCCTGGGCGCATAATCTCCCAAAATAGTGAAATAACTTGGCCCTCGAGATTTTGCGATTCGACACGGTTGCCAAAAATTAGTGGGGATAGAAAATAAAAAAAAAATTTTTTCAGACTGTCCGATAGGACTCGATAGGATCTGTAGATTTGGAAATATTATGACAAATTTTTTTTTATGATGAGCAACAACGTTTAGCGAGTTCAGTAACTGGATGGGTGACCGCTTTGGCCACTAATTTGAACTAGCGCGCTAAACCAGACTGACCTCACATCGGAACTTGTGGTGAACTTGATTACTCAAAAAAGGGGAAAGTCCTGTGGCAGGAGCTTTGGCGCTATTGTCCAATTTTTGACAAATCACAAATACATATCTCCGAAAGTATTGGTTTCTCAGAGTTGGGAATGATGTCAATGAATTATTATGATAGAACTACATCATGAAAGAAATTAAAATCCTTTTGCATCTTATCTTTATATGACGGTCCAATTTTGGCTACAAGTTTTTCAAAACAGAAGTCATCATCAGAAGACATTCTGGAAAATTGAGTAAATGAACTTGCCAGTTTAATTTATGAAACAAATCTAATGTAATCAGTCCAGAGAGAACTCAAACCAGAATACTTATGTAGGAAATCTTAAATAGAGTTACTAAGGAATAACTACCTGTACATTAGTAGGAAATCCCGTTCTAAATCTTCCATTATTAGGGAATGACCCGTAAATTATGCTCGATTTCCTTTCATCTTTCATTTTCTACTCACTAACCAGAAAACTCAGCCTTTGAACTTAGCGAATCCAAATTTCAAATTGTCTACATGCTTACATCAACCAAACTCTCCAGAAATACACTTTCAGTTTCGTTTGACATTAATGACGTTTATCTTTCAAACTGGACCAAACGCCAGCTACCGCAAACAGATAGAACACAGACAGATAGAATTTGCAAGTATTAGCTTGTTAGAGTTGAGGATAATATCAGTGGATTCTTATTAGAAACTGCATCTTAAAAAAAAATTATTTCGAAACTTGTAACGTAAAAGAAATTATTTTTTTTTTACTCCGAAACCATCCGGCCGATTTTGCCCAATAACGAACTTAACCGAGATATTTATGTCCCAAACCTAACTGAAAATTTCAAATGTCTAGCTCATTCCGTTCGAGAGTTATCGTGTTAACGGATTCTTGATCAGTGAGTTGAACCAAATCGTTTAAGGCCATTTTCAGCCAAAAATTCGAAAATTACAGACATTTGGGCAAATTGATAAGCACTCTGTTCCGAGGAACAAGAGCGCCAAAAACTATACACTGGCTAATGAATGTTTGTATTTAAGGAAGACACTATTATAGTCTTGGCATTCAAGGTTCATTTTGTGTATGAGATGTGATTTTTTTCAAGAACTATTAACCTATTTTCATTATTCTTTCAATCATCATTCGTAGTATCTGAAAGGGTAACATTTTTTATCATAGAAAATGTTTTCTGTAATATACTTTCATTCATACTTTCTATTTGTATTGCAGCAATTGACCTATCTGAGGCAACAAGCTAAGATTCTTACCGATTTCACAGGATTATTGCCGTATAGAATGCCAGGAGATACTAATAGCAGATTGGTACAAATGGAAATTTTAATGCATTGAATGGAATAAAGTAATTTGAAAT
Organism: Halyzia sedecimguttata; assembly: GCA_937662695.2. NCBI lineage: Eukaryota > Metazoa > Arthropoda > Insecta > Coleoptera > Coccinellidae > Halyzia > Halyzia sedecimguttata. The sequence goes on along the minus strand of OW569413.2, from coordinate 64,888,999 downwards.
TAATGTAATAATCAAAGCACTACAGCATCTTCAGTTTCCATTTCTATCATATATTTTTTGATAGAGATGTCCTTGGAAAAATCGACCGAGTAGCCCATTTTCATCTAAAAATGATCAATTTTGTAAAAACTGATTACCACGTGCTTAACTTACCTACATTTCGATAATCTAAGAACATACTTTTGAAAGCCTCAAAACTAGAGAAAGTGTCTAATATTTCGAATATTTGTCCATCCAATTCATTTCCTCTTCTCCTGTGAATATTTTTACTTGATTAATTAAATAAATAATAAAATTAAAATCTGTGGATTTTTAAAATATGTTATAAATAATATTATTAAAATCGTTATGTCAAGAAATCAAAATTTCAAATGTGCTCATGAACATTCAGAGAACGCAACATTTCACGTTTAATTTCTACCATATCTAGAGAAGAATATACAGGGTGATTGGAAATTCGACATGATCCATCAAAGCGGTTATACTAGAGGTTGTTTTCAACAAATTGAGTCAGAACTATGACGACTTTTTGAAAATATTCCGCCATGTTACCGAAAACAATTAATTATGTAAAAACTAGTATGATGACTTTTTGAAAGCTGAAAAGAGACTGATCAGTTTTGAAAAAAAAAGATTGCCTAAAACTCACATCATCTCATAAATAAATGCTCTTAAGTGGCATTAATTTTTCTTTTATTTCTATGACGTAATTGAGTATTTTTCGAAAAAAAATGTAGTTATTCAACGTACAAACTAAAGACATTAGTCCTTGTTTCATAAATATCCTGCATGCCTATCTTCCACTCGTGGCCAAAGCATCTTCGGGACAGTTCGTGGCCACGGTCGAAATCACTCACAAACCTCCCAGTTAGTTGCATATAACTGGTGCGGAGAAACAACTCACAGTAGGTATTTAATATAAAAGATAATATCGTTCTTAATGGACTAAAAGTATGTTTAATTCTTTTTAATAACGAAAAGCTTTTTAAACACGAAAGCTCAGCTACCTAAGTTCCTCTCGACGTCACGAGTTTAGGCCAAGATATTTATCGTGGGTCGGCAGATTACCATCTGCCGACCCACGATAAATATTCACGAGCCACCACTGATTCTCTAAGATTCTTCTTTCGAAAGTTATCCTGTTTTAGGACGCGAACGAATTTGGGTAAAATAATAGTGGTCTAAACCGATCGTGCAATAGGTGAGTACGATGTGTAACAACCGCAACATCACCATATACAGGGTGATTCACGAAGGCCGTTCGTTAGATTATTTCAACCCGAGATAAACACTTCAAATTTTATAGTTAAGCTTAAGTAAGTTTTAATGTGTCTCTTACATATTTTTCACAGAAAATTCGTGTGAATTCTGAAACCCTTTAAATTTTCTCAGATAAGGCTTCATTCCAATGTTAATAACTTGTAGATTTTTGCGTGTAAATTCCTACTTTTGTAGCTTCTATCGGGAGGCATGTCAATGCTTCTCCTTCGTTAATTAACAATTCAATTGAACTTGTTCTCATTTGAAGAAAATGAGTTTTAAGGTTTTTGTCATGACTGACTTTGACATTGAAATGGAAACACCCTGTACGTTCAATTGAATTTTTAATTAACGATTAATTACACTGGTATGTCTCCTGATATAAGCTTGAAAATTAGGAATTTTCATTCAAAAATGTATGTATGTAAAAAGTTATTTACATTAGAATGAAGCCCTATTTGAGAAAATTTAAAGGGTTTTTTCAGATTTCACACGAAATTTCTGAGAATAATATGTAAGTGACACATTAAAACAATGTAGAATTCAATGGGTAATCTTATTATCAATGAAAAAACTGGGTATGACATTCAAAACATTGGTTCAAGCCCTGTGGACAGAAGATTTCTGGCGCTCTTGTTCAAACAGACAAATTATATCTCCGAAAGTATTGGTTTCTCAGAGTTGGGAATTATATCGATGGATTCTTATGAAAGAACTTCATCTTAGTAGAAATTGAATTCAAACATCATCAAAGAATTTAAATTCAACAAGAGTGCCAAAAATTATCTATCCAAAACCAATAGACAAATTCTGCCCAACAACGAACTCATCCGAGGTATTCATTCCTCAATTCTATGATGAACGATAATATATATTCTTTCCTCAAATCCAGTCCAATACACCAATATTCCAGTTTTGTTTTTACTGGAGATATTCTGAACACAATATTATTAACTTACCATTACCATCATCATATGGATTGACCATCGGCATGAAAATATCAACCAACAAAAAGTATGATATCATATTATAATTCTCATAATTCTACGATTGCTAAAATGAATTAGACAATGTCATGTCTCAGGAAAATAAGTTGATATTATAACAATTCATACATAGAATAATTATATCATTCTTTGAAAACGTAGAAATACGATTTATTATTGAAATTTTGAAAAATCATATCTCCGAAAGTATTAGCTTGTTAGCAGGGGAGCATCTACGTATGGGCACTATGGGCTCCAGCCCAGGGCCCCGTGGATACAAAGGGCCCACCGGCCATATTGAAAATAATTAAAATCAAATTGTAAAGAATATATATCTAACATATATCTAAAATCAAAAATATATTCCAATCACATGGTTAGCAAGTCTGAAATAAATTAAACCATTTGCGCGTCTATCAAACAGAACAGGGAATTTCGCGTCACTTGTTTTCTTGTCTCTATGGTCTAAGGCCAAAATAACACGCTGACAGCGTCATTGTTATCATTTTACCCAAATGTATCTAATTTTCGATTTTTTGTCAAAAATTGTCTCAAATGATTGGGTTCAACTTGCTGATTAAAAATTCAAGAACAAATTTGATTCTGTCGGGCCGGCCGGCTGTTGGCACGATAACTTGAGAACGGAAAGGGATAGCGACTTGAAAGGTGGCGCGTACCAATATATGTACCACGGACAAGTTCGTTAATGGGCATAATCGGCCCAATGCTTTCCGAAAATGAGATAGTGCAATTCTAATTATTTCTCGGGAAGAAGTTTGGTAGATATTTAATTTATTTAATAAAAATCAAACAAGTACTGACGTGAAGTCAGAACTTTTTCAGCGTATGTTCTATTGTCTATTCTCCTGTATTGGACACTCTTTAATCGAATTTACCATGGTGAATTCTATTGTCCGTTCTCATGAGAACGGACACATCGATATTCTACAACTAGTTGGCAAGCTTCAATTCGATCGAGTCTATATTTTTTGAGTTATCGAGGAAATAATATTCCAGGTGGGTTTAACTCCGTTGAGCCGAATGTAGCCAACAGCGAACTTAAGTCTCCCATTCTCTGAAATTGCAAGTCCCTATTTCCTATTATTCGAAAGTTATCGAGGCAACGGTTACCCATACAGCTACTGAACTCACACGAGGCTGCTCAGATCTCCAACAATATAGATCTGATCGTGTTCAAACTTGGAACTTGGTAGTAGGTTAGGTTCTGAAAGGACCTCGCGAAATTTCAGCCATGTCGGATGAATAGTTTCTGATTTATAGACTTTTTTCAATGAATTTTCAAAAATTTTCTAGATAGTGATACGACCCTCACGAAATTTTGCAAAAATTTTCGCGTTGGCATTCTACAACTATAATAACCTTGTTTGAATTGGATTGATTTTGAATTTTTCGAGTTATTGAGGCAACAACAACCAAATATCAGAATATCAAAACCGTTTGGCCGATTTATGCCTATAAATAAACTCAAATGTCGCATTCAAATGCACAACCTAACCTGAGAATTTCAAGTTGCTTTCTATTTCCGTTTTCAGGTTATCGTGGCATAAATAATATTTTTTAATAATTTTTATAAAATTTTCTAGCGATACAATTCACACAAAATTTCACAAACATCCTTAGGTTTGTATTCTTAAACCACTCACCAAGTTTCAATTCGATGAGATTAGTAATGGTTGAAAACAAAATTATTACTCAGAAACCGTTAGACGATTATGCCCATTTAACCAACTTGTCCGTCGTATTGGAAAGAGCCACCTATCCTGACAATTTCAAGTCGCTATCGCTTTCCATTCTCAAGTTATCGTGGTAAACAGCCGGCCGGACATAATCAAATCTGACCTCAAATCCTTCATCAGTTAGTTGAACCTAATTGTTTGAGACCATTCCCGGCAAAAAATTCGAAAATTACAGACATTTGGATAAAATGATTACGCGATATATGTTCCCCAGAACATACGCGCAAAAAATACATCGCCCTGATTTAGATATTTGTGAAGGCACTAAATTAATTCTGTCATTAAAAGAGTTCGTGAACAACATACACCAATTCGATCAGAAGCTAAAGGAATACGAAGAAAAAGCTACAAAACAGGACTGGTGTAGGAACAGGCTAAAGTGAAATGAACAAAAGACGCATAACTTCAACATTTTCAGATAAGTCCACAGATAAAATCTCAGTATATGGCGCTGAAAACATTATGAGACACGCTAAACGTTGCGTTAGAAAGCTGATTATGGATTTAAATAAAAGAAGCCTAGTCTATGAGACATAAAAAAACAAAGTTTTAATGGATTCGCAAGACAAGCATTTGGAAAGCATAGATCTGGAAAGTGTACGTAAAATTATTGATTGTTATCCAGATGTCGTAGCCGAACATTCAGTGAATGAGAGTATTCAGTTATCAGTTGAAAACTCACTTAATTACTACAGTACACACTACTGTCTGAGCCAGAGTCTTACACCTCTTGCTGTGAAATTATTATGCCAATTTATGAAAAGAAACTTGTTGATGGGAATTGTTTCCCAAATTGTTATACGACATTTAAGATTTTTTTAACGTTGCCTATAACTAGCTGTGAAGCAGAGCGCTCTTTTTCCATGAGATCTTACTTAGAGAACAAATATGTCCTATATTTGTTCTCGTCGAACTAGCGATTGAATTATTTAACAGTTCTTTCCATAAATTCTAATTTAACAAAGGAATTACTATGTGATAAGTAGATTTAGGATTATGCAGCACAAAAATGCCGAAAAATTATTTTATAATTTACATGATATTACTACACATAGCCTGTTAATTTCTTTTGTAATACAGTTGCTGTTTGCGTACACAATAAGTCATATTAAATTAATAAAATATTTTATTGTGCTATTTCATTTCTATACAGTACTCAAGAATACAGTTTTTTGAGGGCCCCTAAGGAGTATTAGCCTAGGGCCCCTCGAATTCACGATCCGCCCCTGCTTGTTATAGTTAAAAAGGATATCAATGGATTCTTTTATGGTAAAACTGCTTATTGACAAAAATTTAAACCGGAATTTGTCATGTAAAAAAAAATTTTTTTTTTGTTACTCCGAAACCATCTGTCCGATTTTGCCCAATAACGAACTTAGCCGAGATATTTATCTCCCAAACCTACTCTGAAAATCTCAACTGTCTAGCTCATTCCGTTCGAGAGTTATCGTGCCTACGGCCGGCCGGACAGAATGAATTTCGACCACGGATTCTTGATCAGTGAGTCGAACCAAATCGTTTAAGACCATTTTCATCGAAAATTACAGTAGTGCGATTGGCTCAGTGGTAGAGTAATTGACTTGGGAGCGGAAGCCCCAAGTTCAATTCCGAGGCTAGGAAAGAAATTTTCTAGTCACGGTAATTGCCACCATTCGCTGTTGGGTCAAAAATTAACAGTGCTGTGCCTAAGGTGGCGTAAGGACACAGTAACAAAGCCTACACAGAACACAACTGGTTCTCCTAACTCAGGGCAAGCAGCTTATGAGGGGTCTCCTTGTGGAAGACCCAGGAGGATCAGTATAATAATAATAATAATAATTTGGGCAAATTGATAAGCACTACTCTGTTCCGAGGAACAAGAGCGCCAAAAACGTTGGTATAATTTCTGGTGAAACCTGGAAGTCGAACGAATTTGAAATGTTTTCCAAGAATTCATCTGTCCTAACAGCTTAACTATAAAATTTCAAGTCTTTATCTCGAGTCTCTTGGAAATATTTTAACGAAAAGTCTTCGTAAATCACCCTCAGCAGTTTACTAAGATACCATTGAGATTTCCATTGACACGCTCGGATCACTCGGAGCTGTCACTCTGTCATATTTGGCACATATTTTCGGTTCAATTGGACAGATATGCATGACAAATGAGATCGATTTCGAGTGCGCCGAGCGGGTCAATAAATCGCCATAGTGTCCAGAAATAATAGATTTATCTTTATGGTAAAAATGTAGCATATTTTTTGGGGATTTCCTATTCATATTATATATTATACAAAATATTTTCAGCTGAGTCTTGTGAATTGTTCTCGAAATATCGAAACATTTCTAAAATTATAGTTTCTATATGATTCTAATGATATAATCTTCCCGAAATTCGATATAAAATATACATATTGAAATCGATTCACAGTTGTTTTTTAAGATCTTGTATATATTAGTGTTCTGTGGATAACATCACTATAAAAACCTGGTTTTCCAATAGCAAGTTACCGTAACACTCGTGTTACTTGCAATTGAGTGAATGAGTTGTTTCCTTCGAAGATTTTCGTATTCAAAACGGCCGGCCAGCAAATCAAATTTGGCGAAGAATTAAGTCGCTTTTGAGACGATTTTCAGTTGATTCAAGAAAACAGATATTAAGGCGGAATTAATTTGACAATGATATATGAATAAAATTCAAAAGAGAGCATGTTAGAATACCCACCTGAGCTCGTTTTCAAAGGAGGTCATATTAAACCCATCGATTTTTTGCCTCAACTTTTCTTCTATATATTTCTCGATCGTTTCCAAATATTCCTTGAATATGTCGGTATAAATCAATTTATTTTCTTCAGCCTCCTCAAATTCTCCCCAATATTTATCCATGAAACTCGTCAATAATTTTGAAAAGTCGTCTTCCAAAATAATATCTTCAATATTGCCTATAACTGTGGCAAAATATCCGTCACTGTCATTTTCGAGGCTCAAATGAGAAAGCTCCAGATCTTCGATTTGTTTCTCTATTTTCCCTGAAAATGTGCCTTTTATGAGTCGTTTGCTTTTGGAGCTTTTGGAATATCATACTTTTAGTTTCATTCATTGTGAAAATATTATCGGAGCTTCTTCAACTTTAATTTTGCATTTCCGAATATTTAGGTTGTTGTTTTGGAAACGGTTGCTATGAACGCTTTTGAAACATTACAAATCGGTATTGATCAATAAATACTGACATGCATATGCGCGAAAACTCATAACAAAGATTTTCCCAATTTGTTTTGCTATTTGCCGTTACAAATAAGTAGAATTTATACCTGAACCATGAAAATAGTTTTATTGAAATTCTTAGAAAGCACTAGCGTGAAGTCAAGAACTTTAGCGCACATGTTATTTTGTCTGTTCACGCCTCACACACCCTCTCGAAATATTGCATGAACCCTTGCATGACCAAATCGTTAATTTAGGGCTAGCCAGACCAACGCGTTCAGCTCGTGTCAGCTCTGTCTCAATTCGAACATTTATTCTGAATGCAACAAAATTAACGAGGGAAAAGGAAAAACATTTTATCGACAGGCTAAAAACTTTCGAATTACAAACAATTCCATAACATTCCTACGCTCAAAGACAGCAATAAAGAATATAAGTCAGACGAAGAGAAAGTAGAAAAGTTTGCGGACTACTTCAGAGGCGCATTTCAATATGATAAGAATAACAAATTAATATGACTACAGTGACTACACCCAAGAAACAAAAGTTAACGCCTGGTATGAAAGTTTGTTCAAGAATGCTGACGGTACACCCGAAAACGAAAACATAAAAATCGAGGAAGATGAATACTATGACGTTCTTTCTAAAAGTAAGAACAGTGCCCCGGGATCAGACACTATTCCATGGAGTATCGTTGGAAGATTAGACAACGAAATACAGATTAAAATAATTCAGATGTATGAATATTGAATATACTGTTTGAGGTCCGGAGTTTTCCCAAAAATATGGAAAAAGGCACCATAATAACCATTCCAAAACACGGTACAGACTATCATAAAGTACAAAATTATAGATCCATCACACTCTGCCTGTTATGGGAAACCTTTTTGAAAAAATCATTAAAAGAAGAAAATGCCAATTTGGGTTCCGCCCAAAAAAATCAACAATCCATCCTCTCACCATATTTGTATCCAACAAACATAATGCCCAAAGAACCCGGAAAAAAACATCTGCTATTACATAGTTTGGATATCAAAAGAAGGCATTCGACAGTGTGTGGCATAATTGCCTGCTTTTCAAATTACACAAACTCGATACCACTCCGAATTACTTGATGAAGATGGTGAAAAGTTTTCTGGAAGAAAGGAAACTCTATAAAAATCAATGAGACAACATCCACCTCATTCTCTCCAGAACAGGGTACACCACAGAGGGTTCTCCCCATTTCGTCTACAATATTTTCTGCTATGAAATAACAGTTGACAATAACAAGGAACAGTATCTCCTGCTGTATGCCGATGACACCATTATAATATCTCATATCTCATGGAAAAACCGAAGTTAAGTGCATGAAGGAATTACATCATTACGTGGACAGACTGATAACCTGGTTTTATAAATGGCGGATACGCCCCAACCCTGAAAAACCTAAGCTCATAGTATTCAATCACAAGATAAGACCAAGCTCTCATATGGTACAAATAGACAGTAGAAATATAATACCATCTCCCTAAATAAAATACCTTGGCATACAAATCGACAGCGAAGCAAATAGGAAGCTTTAATCAAACCTCTCAAAGAAAAATGAACGTCAGTGCTTGAACCAATTTTTTTTTCGTGATTTTTTTTTAATTTTCTGGAGGCACGGTTCTTAAAATTTTTTTTTTCGTCATTTTTTTCAAATTTTCTAGGAGTAAGGTTCTTACAGAATTTATACACGTCTTTGTGTTGATTTTCTACTACTAGTTACCAAGCTTCAATTCAATCGAATATTTATATTTTGAGTTATCAAGGAAACAATATTCCAGGTGGATATAACTCGGAAACCGTTAAACCGATTATGCCCAAAAACGAACTCAACTCTCCCTTTCGGATACGCAACCTACCCTGAAAATTGCAAGTCCCTATCTCCTTTGGTTCGAAAGTTATCGAGGCAACGGTCACCCATCTACTGAACTCACACAAGAATGCTCGAATCTCCAACAATATTCAACCGATCGTGTTAAAACTTGAAACTTGGCAGTAGAGTTAGGTAATGAACGCTCTTGCAAAATTTCAGCAATTTCAAACGTACAGTTACTGATATATAGATTTTTTTTTTTTTTTTTCAATGATTTATTAAAAATTTTCTACAAATGCTATCCTCACCAAATTTCGCAAACATTTTCGCGTTGGCATTCTACAACTAATAACCATGTTTGAATTCAATCGGTTCAGTATTTTTCGAGTTAATGAGGAACAAAAAAACACCAAATTTCAGATGGCTATAACTCTGAAACCGTTTGGTCGATTATGCTCATAAACAAACTCAAATGTGGCATTCATATGCACAACATAACCTGAAATTTTCAAGCCGCTATCTCTTTCCGTTCTCAGGTTATCGTGACAAAACAAATATTTTTTAATAATTTTTTAAAAATTTTCTAGCCATACGATTCGCCCAAAATTGCACAAACGTGCTTAGGTTCATATTCTACAACTACTCACCAAGTTTCAATTCGATCGGATTTATATTGGTTGAAAACAAAATTATTACTCGGAAACCACTGGGCCGATTATGCCCATTAACGAACTTGTCCGTCGTAATGCGATGCGCCACCCACCCTGAAAATTTCAAGTCGCTAGCTCTCTTCGTTCTCAAATTATCGTGGCAACGGACGGCCGGCCGGACAGAATCAAATTTGACCTCGAATTCTTCATCGGGGAGTCGAACTAAATCGTTTGAGACCAATTTCGTCAAAAAATTCGAAAGTTACAGACATTTGGGCAAAACTATAACGCGATGTTCCCCAGAACATACGCGCAAAAAGCAATTGCAAGATCAAAACACTTCAAATGTCTCACCTACAAGAACAAAAGGATAAGTATTGAAAATGCCTCGAAAATGTACAAAACAATCTGCAGACCAATTCTTGAGTATGGACTTACACTATATATTATGCAAATGCCACAAATTGGGTATAAAAAAATGGGTTCAAGCCCTGTGGACAGGAGCTTTCTGGCGCTCTGGTTCAAACAGACAAATTATATCTCCGAAAGTATTGGTTTCTCAGAGTTGGGAATTATATCAATGTATTCATATGATAGAACTGCATCATAAAGAAAGTTCCCCAGTAAACATGATATATCACAGAAACATTTCATATGAGATATGGGTGAAGCATTTTGAAACATTGCAAAGTTATGTTTCATGAACATCTCGCAAATGTTTATATGGAACATCGCTTCGCATCATCAGTGATATATCACAGTGACATGAAATATGAGACATATAATATAGGTATATTATGTGGGCATTAGAAAACATTCCAGTAATCTAACGGAAATGTTTGAATGTAACACGGCCTCTAAAAAAAAGCAATATCGGTGAAATATGTATATTAAATTATTTATTCAAGTATAGGTACATTAGCCTTTCCAACATTTTTTTTTTCAGTTTTCCGTCAAACGACAATGATACGTATAAATATATATCATTATCTCTTCAAGAATATATATTCAAGAATAAATCTTGTCTGAAAGATTTAATAAGCCTAATTTCAAATGTCAAATAATGAATGCTGATTGCTGATTCTGATTGGTTGGCGGTAGACGGATGCGGGCAGCCATTGGTGTTCTGAGGGACAGCGGACAGACCCATGGATCACAGATTACGCGTGGTTAGAAGTGTAGGTTATGTCTGTTGATGATCATTTAATTTGGTGGAAAGTAGAAGTTTTGGCAGTTTTTAAGTTTCATTCATCATTGTGCGATAGGATAAATTAGTTCATACTCTTTGAAACTAATAAGTGATTAATAAATATATGGTTTCATCCAGCGGTGATAAGGAAGGAGGTGAATTCTTTATAATATCATACTTACTTGATTTTTTTTTTTTTTGATAACTTTTCTAATAATATATTTATATTATATCATGGATTAGCAACGACGAAAGAATAAGTTGTTTTCATTTTATTAAATTTTTGTGCTATATAATATATTTTTATTTAATATTTCGATTCCAGGTTTTGTTGTACACCTTTGCATAAATGATGAATAAAAACTCGATTTGATAACATTTGTTTAATATATTGACTAGAACCTTCGATAGTATTCTTGTTGACACCAAGGATTTAAGTGTAATGTTGTATATTTACTCTTTACGATAGGTTTGTTCCAAATCAAGAGATTATCGTACAATGCAGCGTCATGATTCGGAGCAGTAGGTAGAAAAGTCACATTTTTTATACTGCTCCGAATCCTGACGATGCATTCTCCGATAATTTCTTGATTTGGTACAAACCTAATGAAACACCTGAAGATTGAAGTAGAATCAAGAATGTTTTTGTTCCAGTAAAAAATCGGTCTGTAACATATCCTTGGTATATTGCAATGAGACCAAATTAACGTTAAAAGTAACGTAGATAATATCTACGTTACATTTCATTCATAGGGGTAGAGATGTTTCAGAAACATCTACGAGATCGTTAATGTCCAAGGACATTTATGCTTCAGTGGAAACATATCTCAGAAAACGTCTCAGTAACATATCATTGAAACATATATTATATGTTTCAATGATATGTTACTGAGACGTTTTCTGAGATATGTTTCCACTGAAGCATAAATGTCCTTGGACATTAACGATCTCGTAGATGTTTCTGAAACATCTCTACCCCTATGAATGAAATGTTTCATGTTACACGTGAAATGTTTCAGCTATATTACTGAGATGCATCAATGTTTACTGGGTCAATTCAAATGATAGTTTATTTATCAAGATTAAATGAGCAATCATGAGAATGAGAACTGCACCATGGAAGAAATCAAATTAAATCTGGCCAATTTTGCCCTATAACGAACTTAACCGAGATATTCATCTCCCTAACCTACTCTGAAAATTTCACCTACCTAGCTCATTCCGTTCGAGAGTTTTATATCTATATCTATGGATGAAAAGCAGTCTCACTACTCTCAGATGTCTTACTTCATGTTCCGTTCCGAAATGTAAGACATTTCTGAGAAAAACTAATTTCGGAGCAAACAACTGAGATTTTTCTCACTTCGCTCATAATTCTTCGATTGATTAGATAATGACATGTCTCAGGAAAATAAACTGACATTATGTCAATTCATACATAGAATAATTATATCATTGTGTAACAACGTTGAAATAGGTACGATTTATTATTGAAAATTTGAAAAATCATATCTCCGAAAGTATTAGCTTGTTAGAGTTAAAAATAATATCATTGGATTCTTATAGTCAAACTGCTTATTGAAAAAAAATTAATTTTGAATTTGTTTTGTAAAAAAAATTTTTTTTTTGTTACTCCGAAACCATCTGTCCGATTTTGCCCAATAACGAACTTAGCCGAGATATTTATCTCCCAAACCTACTCTGAAAATTTCAACTGTCTAGCTCATTCCGTTCGAGAGTTATCGTGCCTACGGCCGGACGGCCGGACAGAATGATTTTCGACCACGGATTCTTGATCAGTGAGTCGAACCAAATCGTTTAAGACCATTTTCATCGAAAAATTCGAAAATTACAGACATGTGGGCAAATTGATAAGCACTCAGTTCCGAGGAACTAGAGCGCCAAAAATCTAGAGTTAGGAGAGAGAACATCACTGAGAGCAATAACATGAATATAATAATAATAATAATGTTTATTTAGAAACAAATATGGTTCAACAAACATGCATACAGTTATAACCAATGGAATTCTTCATAAACAATCTTTCTCACAAAAGTGATGCCACTTGTGCGTGAGTTTTTTTTCCCACTTTGAATTTTTGAATCCGATGTCCCTATTTATACTATTACATATATCCCATATCGAAAAATAAACAACTTTTAATCCTTCAAAGACAACAATAAACAAAAGACAACATCTTAAATATATAGTGATTTCGATTAAAGAACTTGTTCCACTTTATCTTTCGAATTATTTTTAATCCAGCTCTTGATTTTCCTTTTATAGCTTCTAGTGTTTGTGTCTCCTGCCTTACTTCTGTCGGTAGTTTGCTATACAACAGAGGTGCCAGGTAAGTAAAGACCCTCAGTCCAATTGTCTTATTAGCTCTGGGCAGTGCAAATGATATATTCCTAAGTATGTATGTTCGTTCTTTTCCAGGTACTTCTGACTTCTGATTGTGCTGATGCATCAGAAGTGAGCGAGCATAGAGTTGTCGTACTGTTAAAACATTTGCTGTTTCATATAGCTCGAAGGATGGGTAAGTAAGTGTTGTTCTATATATTATCTTTAACACGTTCGCGACATCGAGTGATTCACAGAGGGACCCGTGTGGACGTTCAAATTCTTGACCATTTTCCGTCGTGTCCCACCGGTGGGTCACGACGTTCCCAAGTTATAATTGTCTCTCATAGTCGTCGTGTCCCACCGGTGGGTCACACAGGGCTTATATTAGCTCTGTGTGAACCAGCGGTCATTTGAGCACGCTAACATATGTTGGACTTTTTTTGTTTCAGATAATTGAAAAATGAGTTCAAGAGCTCGAAAAATAGTTTCATTAGCAGTGAAATCTTTGAACGAGGAAGATTCCCAACAGGCAACATCGTCTGCTAATCCAGACCCATCATCGCAGGAATCACCCTCCACCCGAAATTCTCCCTTACTTCCACAAGCAGCAGGTTCAAATCAAAGAAGCAGGGCATATATTATATCGTCTTCAGAATCTGAACCATTTGAGAGTTCTGAAGATTCATACAGACCTTCAGATGACGAGGTTGAAACTCCCAACGTGTTGTCAGAAAGTGAAGTATCAAGTGAAGTATCAAGTGATGACGACAAAAATGATAATGGCAACGTTGCGGAAACAGACGATTTGGACAGGTGGCGACCTTGTACGGAACTGCCAGTCACTTTCCAATTCACTAGGCAAAGTGGTTTGAAAAAAGATAGCTTGGATTTGAATAAACCATTTGATATATATCAACAGTTTATAACAAATGAAATTATTGATCTTATTGTTTCGGAAACTAACAGATATGCATCGCAACTGAAGTCCAAACCACTTCGACCTCGATCATTATTGCACAAATGGGTAGACACAAACAGAGAAGAGATGCAAAGATTCTTGGCTGTTCTACTGATTATGGGCATCAATGAACTTCCAAAAATGCGCTTATATTGGTCAAACGACGAAATGTATGGAAACGATCTGATCAAGAAAACCATGACACGGAACCGATTTGATATGATGTTGAGGTGTTTACATTTTACAGATAACACTGATCCCGAAGCCAATGCCGACAGGCTCTCTAAAATAAAAACTGTCGTTGAGCTAATTTGTCGCCAATTCCAAGAGACACTTACACCAAACGAAGAGGTCGTGATAGATGAAAGTATGGTGCCTTGGAGAGGCAGGTTAGTATTCCGGCAGTACCTTCCTGCGAAATCACATAAATATGGTGTGAAAATATATAAAGTGTGTACAACAGAAGGGTACACCTATGACTTGCGAATCTACGCCGGAAAAAACATTTCAACTGGTGTCACAGCACAAAATGGGAAGGGACACACATATAACATCTGTATGGACTTACTGAAAGACCTCAAACATGAGGGACGCATATTATATATTGATAACTTTTACACCAGTGTGCAACTGTGTCGCGATCTTCTGCAATCTCACACATATGTGTGTGGAACTCTACGCAGTAATCGAAAGGGAAATCCGAAAACAGTGTGCACGAAAAAACTGAAGAGGGGAGAAGTTTATGGCGAACAGAATCAAGATGGAATTCGTGTATTGAAGTGGGTAGATAAACGACCTGTTTTGATGATTAGTTCTGTTCCGGCTCATGCAGCTTGCCTAGTACCAACGGGTAGGAAAAACCGAAATGGAGATGATATAGTCAAACCACCTGCAATTATTGCTTATAACAAAGCAAAAAAAGGTGTTGATGTTTCGGACCAGATGTCCTCTTACTACACTTGTCTGAGAAAAAGCCTAAAATGGTATAAGAAAGTTATATTTGAGATTATGCTCGGAACATGTATTGTGAATGCTTGGGTTTTACACAACAATTACAACAAAGGTGGAAAAAAAATGGACATGCTTAGGTTCAGAGAAAACGTTATTCATGGGTTGCTGAACCAAGGAGATGCAACTACTAGTGCAGATATACAAGGTGGAGGCGATGGACCCATGAATGAGAATTTGGAGCACTCAAGAAAGAGAAAGCGGTCGAAGTCGCAACATAAGATTGGGAAGTATGAAGGGAGTGCAAGAAAAAACAGAAGAAGGTGCAGTTCTTGCTACAAACGTATCCAACAAGAGATGGGTTCCAAAGAGGCGAGAGTAAAAGCAAAAAAAGTGCTTACATATTGTGTTGATTGTGATGAAAAACCAACTCTCTGTATCTCTTGTTTCAATGAACTACACAAATAGATGCAGATTATTTTCATTTTCACGTAAAAAATTATTGAGTTTTGAGAAAAATAATTATGTTTTTATAATTTTTATATGTTATATGTTATGAAACAATGATGTTACTTTTATTTTTGTTAAATATATTATGCTTTCGTCTGTTGTTCCAGAAATAAAACATTTTTTGGCATTATGTCCTTATTTTTTATCCAAATTTCACAATTCCAAAACCACACTGCACACAGCTTCATGTACTTCACCTGCAGCCGTAGCTACAATTTCAAAGATCTACCTAGAAAATGCAGAGATATATTTGGCTAAATAAACTGAACACAGCGTGACCCACCGGTGGGTCACGCACGGCCAATAGTAATAACCAGTGTGACCCACCGGTGGGTCACGACGTCGCGAACGTGTTAATATCCATTTCTGTGTTACTTTTATCCTCTTTTGGTAAATGTCACTTACTCCTCCCCATCCCAGTATTCCATATATGTCAAGTGTGGTTCAACCAATGCATGGTATAGCTTTTTTAGCTCCTGTATAGTGCATATTTCCCTTAACGACTTGAACTTATTTATTAACAGTCTAATTCTCTCTGTAACTATATCTGCATGGAGGTCCCATCTTAGATGTGCATCTATCATCAACCCTAAGTACTTTATACTGTCTGTTTTTTTATCCCTACATGTGAGTCATCTTTGATTATCGTTAATTCAGTATAGTTTGGCAGGTTGTTTCTATAACTGGTAAACGTCATGAACTTTGTTTTTTCAAGATTGACAGTCAATTTTCTTGTTCTAAAGAATTCAAACACTTGGGATAGTCCTTTCTGTGCTATCTCCTTTAATATTTCCCAAGTTGGTGCTTTGAAGAAGATGGCAGTGTCATCTGCAAAGCTGATTATTTCTCCTTTTATAGTATATTGAAAAAGGTCGTTGACATATAACAAGAATAATATTGGACCAAGCACTGTTCCCTGTGGCACTCCATATTTAATATTGCATTCTATACTTTTTTCATTTCCTATTTTTACAATTTGGGAACGTCCTGTTAAATAGCTTTCCATAAGTTCGAGTGCTGGCCCTCTACATCCTATTGACTCCAGTATTCTGAGTAATTCCATGTGTTCTACTGTGTCAAACGCCTTTGCCAGATCTATGAAAACACACAAGGCCGGTATTTTTTTATCAATAGCATCAGATATGTTGTCGACAAGCCTAGCTATAGCATCTTGAGTTGATTTGTTCTTCTGGAATCCAAACTGTCTATCAGACAAAATTTTATATTTTTTCAAAAATTCACAGAGCCTTTGTTTCAAAATTTTCTCATATACTTTGGTCAATGTGGAAGTTAAAGATACCGGTCTATAATTTGTGAGTTTTTTCCTATTGCCTGATTTGTATATAGGTACTACCACTGATGTCTTTAATATTTCTGGATATATACCACTATTAATGCTCTTATTTATGAGCTTTGCTAAAGGACTTGCGATACTGTCGCCAATATTTCTTATTGTTGTTGTTGTTATTGAATAACCTCAATAGATTGCACAACCCACCCAATGAACTACTCTACAGAAAGACCAAGTTGCAGCCAATAACAGAAAGACTGAAAATCCTAAATTTCAGATTTTTTAATCGGGTCAAAGAACTGGAGGATATATCGTCGTTGCGCCTTCAAAGTGCGACATGTGAATTTTGATAAATTGTGCATGCATACACTTTGCGTGTTTGCAGGAGCATATTTTCGATTTCGTACTTGTCGCTTTTCGATCAAATCCAACTGGAACCGAAACTAGTGTGATTATCACATGGCAGCTTTTAACGAAATATCCATCTTGCGCAGTTCTTAATCGAAATATACACTTAACGCATTTTGCACAATATATGCACATGTCGCGTTTTGAAGGCGCAACGACGATATATGACATCCACAGGGATACAGAGACCAACCCACCCAGGAAATTTCCAGCCCAAACTGTCATGGGCAGCCTCACGTCCATGGCCAATCAGATCAGCGACTCAACTCTATTTTGCACAAAATAGATTGTTAATTTTTTTTTTTACTACATTGAAGTAATTAGATGTACAAAGCTGAAGGAGTTTGGTTGATGGCCTTTGACTGTAGTCAATAAATGACAGTTATTATTATTTTATTTTGAAGGATTTCCTAGTATTTTGGTACACAATAAAATGAGACGACCAGAAGAGGCTACTCGTTTTATTGCCAAACTAGCGATCGTAGAAACTCAAGTCAGACATTTCTGAAAAGGAATTTCGAAGATTTTTAAAATGATGTGTCACTCAACCCCTGTTCCATATATATTCGAACTCTTGGGGTTGTAATGCCACCATCGTACTATTCACCATAAAATCAGCACTCATGAACCTTCATATACTGCTTGAAATAATAACAAATTAAATAGAAACTACCGATTACTTTTGGTTTTTTGAATTCGCAGATTTTTAAAGTGTGTAAAAACAAATCGGGGGTGGCTCCTATTCATTGGGACACACTGTATATGCATTCTGCGAGGTTGAATAAACAGTCAGCGACAGATCAACAATGAGATATTGTGGCTTTCTCATACACAGTGAAGTGAATGCTCCTGATGTCATCGGTAAACAACCTGCGGTCTGTACTAATCTGATCTTTAAGAACAGAAGAAGTGATTATACAAAAATGAAATACTGAATCACGATCTCAAATTTCATACTTCAAGCGCGATTCTAATGATGATGTTTCTGATTTGAATCCAAACGATCAGCATAATCCTTATTGTCCAACTTAATGATGGAACCTACATTTAAAACGCCAGCAGACTGTACAATATGCATTATCAGACCATAACATCGTCGGAACCTATTTTTTCAGACATTTTTGAGGTAGGTCAATATAGAGGAGAGCAGATCATATCAGCGAATGATTAATGATCTTTTTTCTTTCACTTAATTGTGGTTTCAGCACCTTAAAATGGAGTTCATGAAATGCTAACAGGTATAATCCAAAAAATGTTTTATCGAAAATTTATAAATACAAAAGTTAGTTTTGATAGATCAATGAATGAAATTGGAATCACCTGAACATTTATTATTATTTCTAATTCTTAAGGCAGCAGTACACCCAACCTTACAAAGCTATACTCTTCAATCTATAATACAAGTATCAATAATCTATTTTCGTTGAGTAACAATCAAAAATTTATAAATGAAAATATCTTGTCATCAACTCTTCCCTGTGCAACATATTTCGAAAAGGCACACATTTTTAAATGAAAAGAAGAAACCTTTTGTGCAAATGTAATAGATAATAGTTACTGAACGAAATTCATCACATGAATATCACCACACTCGTCACTTTCATCATTTAATGTCGAATTCACGCTATCACAGGCAATATGAAAGTTCACAATATATTCAGCATTAGTTCTTTGCACTGAGATTGCAAACGGATCCGTCGGATGAAAAGTAAATGCTACTAATCTGCGAGTTGAGGGTAGTAAACTGCGTCCCATAGTACCAGCATATATCCTGAACTTGAGGAATCCTGAATCCCTTGCATAAAATCTGTAAAACGAGAAACCAATATGATGAAATGTATAGGTCTGGCAAGAGTTGTTATGGGGACAGCGATTTGCATGTATCAGAAAGAAATACAGATATACTCAGGTTGAAGAGAGAACAACAAATATTAATAAATGTAATAAATGAACAAGTCTGAGCATTGTGCCCATAGGGTCTTATGTAATGGGTTAGTAAAATCTATACATACATAGAGTTCACAGCCTGAATTAACAAACGGCAGATTTCATTGATTTGCCGAGAGTAAGAAAAGACGCCTTCCACAGTGTTCTGTAGCATTCATCAGTGTTCTGTAGCTCTTGAAAAATTCAACTAAACTGAGCCGTGTTAACCTTCTCATAAATGAAATCTCCTGTTTGTTAATTCGAGTCACGAGATTTTTGGAAAGTTGAAAAACTGTCATAGCTCAGTAGTACCCTGGTTAACTGGACCTAATTTCCTGCAAATGACCCCTTTGAACGATCACATCTAATTTCCAATCACCCTTTATATGTGACAAGAATGATAAATCAAATGTTGAAGCCCCTTACCTTATTGGATGTTCTCCCCATGCTTTTGGTCGTTCCAATACAGATACCCATTTATCGTCATAACTAAATAACGAGAAATCAAGATATGGGGATGAACTATAAGACTGTGCACTTATAGGTAATTGAGCTAGGATTCTTTTTGTAGCTTCGTTTTTCCCACCGAACTTTGCATTTATGATGGTCTGCTTGAATCTGAAATGCAGTATGAGTTAGGAATACAATGCTCAATTTTGTTTGCTCGGCAGGTCGCTGTCATTTTGCCCAAATGTCTATGATTCTCATTAATTGCATGATGATTATTTTGCCATCCTTTCCTATTAATTTTTTGATCCGAAAATTGTACAGAAACGCTTTTACACTACTGCGCAGGTAGACCGTTCCCTGTACAGTTGCGGCCGCTGTAAGAACAAAGCTATCATTATGCTGACCCTCGTAGGTCTTCCCCAAGGCGTAGACTTTGTTACTGTGACATCACCGTTAATTTTTACCCGACAATGGCCGTTCCTATGCCTAAAAAATCTCTTTCCTAGCCTCCGAATTGAACTTGGTATCTCCAGCTCTTGAGAGTCAAACGCTCCAATCACTGAGGTTGAGTTTCGGGTACCTTGGAGAAACCTCCGTTTTGTGACCAAGGAATCCATATTGAAGAAAGAAATGCCCATCAATATTTTAAATTTCAGCTATTTTGTAAACAAATTCCAATTTTGGCGCTCTTGTTCCTCGGAACAGAGTGCTTAACAATTTGCCCAATGTCTGTAATTTTTAAATTTTTGGCTGAAAATGGTCTTTAACGATTTGGTTCGACTCACCGATCAAGAATCCGTGGTCGAAATCAATTCTATCCGGCTGGCCGGCCGTAGGCACGATAACTCTCGAACGTATTGTATTACGGGTTGCCTTAAGGTATCAAACACATATTTTTTTAATTTTTAAATTTTGTTTCTACAATAACTCTTGAGCAGAATGAGCTAGACAATTGAAATTTTCGGAGTAGGTTTGAGAGATAAATGTCTCGGTTAAGTTCGTTACTGGGTAAAATTGGCCTGATGATTTCGGAGAAACGAAAAAAAAAATTTTTTTTTAGATCACAAATTTCAAATTCAATTTTTTTTTATGATGCAGTTTCACCATGAAAATCCATTGATATCATTTTCAACTCTAGCAAGATAATACTTTCGGGGATATGATTTTTCGAAATTTCAATAATGAATCGTACTTCTGTTTTCACAGAATGCAGTACTTAATTATTGTATCTATGAATTATTATATGATCTATGTTCTTACATGTCATCTTATTTTTCCTATGAGAGAAAAATGTCAAAATTATTTCTGGTTCGTTATTCTTGATATAAAATATGTACACCTTTTGTTCTAGAAAACAAAGTCCGCCGTATTCACAGAGCATTCAATCTCCGTTAAGTCCTAACTGAGGTCCTCAGTTAAGGATAAATAAGAATCGCAACCTCAGTTAACGTGAAAATTAACGTGAAACAGACCTGTTTCAGCATAGTTACATACGTTAACTGAGGTTGCGATTCTTATTTATCCTTAACTGAGGACCTCAGTTAGGACTTAACGGAGATTGAATGCTATATGAATACGGCGAAAGTATGATTGAATGCAAAATGACCAACGAAATAACCTCAGGTATCGTAGAATTATGAGGATTATATGATATTATACTTTTAAGGTGATAATATAATGCCCGTGGATAATCCATTATAAATAGTAAAATACATCATCAAATTGGGTTCAGAATATCTCCATTAAAAACAAAACTGCAATATTGTCTAAGTTATATTTGATATAATATAATTTTCAGAGTAAATTTGAGGAATGAATATCTCGGATAAGTTCGTTATTGGGGAGGATCGGTCTGTTTGAATTTAATGTCTTTCATGATGCAATTCTATCGTAAGAATCAATTTATATCATTCCCAGAGACCAATAATTTTGGAGATAATATGATTTGTCAAAGTTTGAACAAGAGCGCTAAAGCTCCTGTCCACGGGGCTTGAACCAATTTTACAAATCACAAAACTCACGAGGAGACAGGGTTTTTTGCTGAGGTTTTTCCCTAAGATCTTATATCATACATCAAATAGTATGGTACCCTGTTACACTAATTATTATTATTATTATACTGATCCTCCTGGGTCTTCCACAAGGAGACCCCTCATAAGCTTTAAGAGCTTGCCCTGAGTTAGGAGAACCAGTTGTGTTCTGTGTAGGCTTTGTTACTGTGTCCTTACGCCACCTTAGGCACAGCACTGTTAATTTTTGACCCAACAGCGAATGGTGGCGAACACCGTGACTAGAAAATTTCTTTCCTAGCCTCGGAATTGAACTTGGGGCTTCCGCTCCCAAGTCAATTACTCTACCACTGAGCTAATCGCACTGCCAACACATCTAAAGCTCTCACAATCAAAAGAATAATGAGCTAATGGCGTTGCATTTAATTCAAATGACACTAGTCAATATACTGTAAGAAATTAATTTTCAATAAATATGCAACTCACCTTTGCTGCAGAAGTTTTGCATAAAGATTGTTTGAAGGGCTACAAGTGAAATGAGTATCACAGTAAACGTTGATATTTCTAAAAGAGTCACAGAAATCCTCAAAAAGTTGTAACAACCTCCTTGACGTATTCTCATAAATGGCAATTACTTTACACTCCATAATATTAAACACAACAAAGAAAGCCGGTTGACTGTTTCCATCAGCAATTTTCATGGTAACTGCATCCTCAGTAGTATACTTTAACATTAAGTGTTTTTCATCCAGAAGTTGCATCTTCCAAATTCTCAAAGAATTGATAATATCGAAAAAATAAAAAAATCTTCTCAGTTCACTGGGACCTTGTGATTTAGCTTGATTATAGAGGAAAGTATGCATTCTGTGTTTCAAGGAATTCAAGGAGGTCTCTCGAAATGCCCTTTCATGAGGATAAACAGATGAGTATATATAATGGTCATCTTCAAAACAGAAACGGCCAATTGTCTTTATATTGACAAACATTCCTTCCAGAATTTGAAAAATATGAATACTTTGGTGCTGCACAGAAAGTACTGCTAAAGTATCTTTGTACAAGTAAAGTCCTTGATTGTGGGATAGATAAATTTTGTCAACTTTAAACTGTCTAGTATCACATAGTTTTCCAGTATGTAAATCTATCAGATATAAAGTGTAGTCTTCTAGGGGTGATCTGAAGAAAAATTAATTTGATCAATAAATTCATCATGAATAAAAAAAAAAGATTTTTCAGCCCTAAGGCACATAGTCATACTTAAGATTTGGAGTGATAGCTTCATTGTTTGTATATATTTCATAAAAATGTGGTCTTATTTCTTCAGGTATGAATGCTGCAGAGCCAATAATAACATATCTACCATCTTCACTAAATAAACTGCATTCCCTATTGAGTTGTTCACTTCCATGAGAAACGCAAATACTATATTTCAACTGCAAAAAATGCTGTACTGGTGAAATGTATCCATTATCCCAATATATTATAGAATACCTTGAAGAATCTGTCAAATATTTGACTCTTAATCTCTGAAATCTTTTGGTAAGTCCTATTTTCATTAACATACTGAAGCAGATCTGAAGCTGCTGCAGCTCCTCGATAAGTATAAACTTCCAAATATGTTTGATCAGCGGAAAAAGCAATGCAATATTTTCCATCTGGACTAAACTTACGAAGAAAACAAGGTGGTTTTTCGACATTAATTATAGTGAAATTGGGAAATATATTCTGATAGAATTGCCTTGCCGTATGAAAATGGGTTCCTGGTTTTCTGGAACCAAAAACTTGTCTATTAGCTAAACGAATCACTATATTTTGAGGAGGAATTTTCTTTGCTTTTAGAAAATATTCCATGACTAAGATAACTAATCATTTTGCTATGCTACCGATCCGATTATGCTAATTAAGAAATCAAAACAAAAACAATTCGGATTACAGGAGCCGGAAGAAAGCATCATTCAGCCACAGAATATTCTGTTCTCTGTGGAATAATGGTGCAATCAAGATGCATAGAATAAGAATAACAAGGTGTCGACCTCGTGTTGACACTGCCTGCTAATCATAGAGAAATAGACAGTGCTGCCAGAGTGTTTCAAACTAGAGTAACAGATGATCATCGAAAATAGTAACAGATCCAAGAAAAAGGTAACAGAATTATGATTAACCTAAAAATGAATAAATTTGACTCTGTGGTGATTATTACTATTAGTTTTCTGTGGCTGAGAAGCTATGTTGTATTCTGTGGTTGTAAGAAGAATAAACGTAACCTAAAAAATTGAAACTTCATTTATTGAAATTTGAAATAATATATTATAAATTATTAGTGTTATGTGGAAATAATTCTGAACATTCAAAAATAAACAAAAATATACTCAAATATTAACAAAATGAATAAAGGATGGAGGCAAGGCGTCGGACAACATCGTAAGACGTTTTAAAACCGGCATATATATATCTCATCTGTTTCAATATTTAATAGGTCTGTGAATCAATCTTTCTGAAGGCTCCCAGGAATAACACGACTGGTTATTTAACAGTTCCTTTACATGCAAAATACTATCTAAAGTTTCAATATCGATACGATTCCGGAGTTTTGTTTTCAATAAGGACACTTGCGAAAAACTTCTTTCAGCAGCTGCTGAGGAGTGTGGTAAAGATAAGAGACCATTGATTAGTTTTCCTAGAATCGGGAACATTTTTTCATTCAGATTATTTTTCATGTTGAAAATTTTTGACCAAAATGATTCTACATCTGACAAATCAAATTTTTTCAGTTCTGATAAATCAGATAGCATTCTCCACTCAGTATTTAGAGTTTCTACATCATCTACCAATTGTGGAAAATATTTTATCGCTGGTGCAACAATACTGTTAACATCACCCGACACAGCCACTTCTGGGTTCAAAATTTTTAGGTAATGCAGAACTGGATCTGCAAAGTTGAATCTTTTTCGGATCTGACTAGTAAGTTCTATATAAAATTCCAATGCTCTCAATCTGAAGTTATGAATATCTACTGCATCCAGATTTGCATTTAATATTAAAATTTCTGTTTGTGCTCCTGTATATAACTCCTCTAGTAGTAAGAAATTTCTTGGATTGCTGATGTCAATTAATTGCAGATCAGTGTTTTCAAAAGACTCTTTTTTCATAAAATTTTTCAATATTCCTCTAAATAGATCACTCACTCTGACATCAAGATTAAACAGTTTTGGTTTTTCAGCCTGAAACTCTTGATTGAGTTTATTTACCATATTTAAAATGTATGAAAGGAAGTAGAGGTATAATTTGAAAACATTATTTTCTAATGAGTCTAAAATTGTTCTGTTGGACTTCAGCTTTTCTTCAAAATTCTCATTTCTGAAGTATAAAGTTAAAGGATCCCAGTTTTCCAAGATTCTATCGATGGCAGCCTGCAATAGACAATTTAGAAACTTACTATAAATACAAATTGCTTACCTGTAAAGAGAGCCAACGAGTTTGGGAAGGATGGAGTAATTTGCGTGGTTTTGAATTAACAAATTTTTGAAATTCTTCTAATGCCTCTTTGCGTTTACTACTATGAGCAAAATGATTATAAATATTCCTAATGAAATCTTCTATCTCCTGTGGAATTTTCTTTGTAGCAGCTGATGCACAGAGATGCATACTGTGGCATACACAACCTAATACATAAATATTTGGTAACTGCTCTCTGAACAAAGCTTGAACACCTGCAATGTTCCCCATCATCACAGTTGCGTTATCTGCTGCAAAGCCCAAAAGATTTCCAATTGGAATCTTAAATTTCAACAATTGGAAACATATTGAATCAAAAATTGACTGAGCATTACATTCCCTGAGTCTTATTAATCCAATAAATAAATCTCGACATCTGTTTTGCATATTATCAAAAAACCTAGCTATTAAAACCAATGATTTTTGTGAACTTACATCAGTAGTTTCATCAATAATTATTGAGAAATATTTATTCTGAAGGTACTTAGTAATATTTTCAGTTTGCTCGTCAGATAAAATGCTATTTGTCAAGGCAGTAGCTTTTGTTCTATTACATTTAAGACCCTTTGCAATTCCTGAATCAGGAAATATTGATATCAGTAGTAATATTAGGTGGTCCATCAATAAGAACGATAGATTATGTTCATGTAAAAAAGCCACAAGTTTAATTTCTGCTCGTTTTATAGCCTTTTCATTTTTGACACGTGTCTCCGAAATTTTGCAAAACTCATCCAATTTCATGGAGTTTTTAGACCTCGAGTAATTTTGTTTGTGAGAGTGCGTATTTTCGTGGCGTTGAAAATGTGTGACACCTCCTTTTAAATTCAGTTTGCAGGGAACACAAAAGGCAATATTGTCTTCATTAACATCCAGCCATTTGAATGATGTTTTCCAGTCATTGCGGAACATTTGTTTGTATATTTTTTTCTTTTTGATTTTTGGTTCTTCGAAATTTTCTACATCTGATGAACTCTCGACTGGATTAGGAAAATCTATGTTTTGCTCGGCGTTTCGGATAGGAGATTCAACACTCCTGGAACTGGACGGTTTTGATATATGTATTACGAACCTAAAAGTATAATTAAATTGTTACCGTAAGCAAGATACGAGGTTTTTCATTATTACTTATCCATTTTTCTTTCCAAATATATTATATATTATTCTTTTCATGAAATGGCGTCTGGGTCTGCGTTTTCACTTTTCGCGGTTCCCGGAGTTCCCCGAATTTCGCACATAGAACCATGCACGCACGGAATTAAAAATTCATAATGAATTGTTAATTGCAAGGAACTTCTCTTAATTCCTTGAGGAAGGAATTGAAAGTGAGGCTGTTTGTGAACCAGTCGTAGTTTTGGATTTGATATATATTTTTTTTTTGTACATATATTCAGTTCAGTTCACTGTATATTTCATTAATTTTGTTTATTTGTGTTGATATTTTCTATATTTTCTCTTCTTCATATGTTTTTTAATTTTTATTTGTTTTTTCTTATTTTATTTTGTCAGGGGTTTAGTGGGGTAGCTGAAGCTAGACTTCGCCCCAAGTGTATTTTTGTTCTGGTATGCTAATAAAGACACTATTATTATTATTATTATTATTATTATTATTATTAATGAATAGTTCACCCCACATATAATAATTGAATATATATGTGTTTCCCATGATAGGGGTTTCCATCAGATTTCTCAAATATACTCAAGTTAAATATTATATGTAGAACACTATATTATATTAATATGGTTGAAATTAAAATTCAAAAATGATGATACTCTCATTCAATATTTTTAATTTATATGAAGACTTGAAAAACCGACAAGCAAAGAAATGAATTTTAAGATATAGAATGCATTTCAGTCAGAACTTTCAAGTTGAAATTTTCCTGAAATTGTATCTTGAAACGAAAATTGAGAAGCGCTGTAGCTTCCATAAATAAAACAGAAATTGAATAGTATGGGTGCGTTTTTATTTTGATCGATATGTCTAATCAATTAATCGT
The DNA here is from genome assembly GCA_937662695.2 of Halyzia sedecimguttata. NCBI lineage: Eukaryota > Metazoa > Arthropoda > Insecta > Coleoptera > Coccinellidae > Halyzia > Halyzia sedecimguttata. The sequence continues at coordinate 64,861,802 of OW569413.2, read as the reverse complement.
AAAAGAATCGGTGTGTTTATATTTTCGCGAAGTGAATATTCCCTTGAAAATAAAAATACACCGAATCATTTACGATTAATTAATTAGACATTTCGATTAAAATAACGCACCATATATTTCAAATGTTCCCGCCATAGGAAATACGTAGTTCCAATTCTGATCAATGTTGTTGCTAGCGCTGCGATCACACCACAGTATACGATTATTTCTTATACTTCTCCTGCCTCACCAGTACATGGCCTCTGAATTGTTTCCATCGATTAGTAGGCAGTTAGCATTTCTTATAATTCTTATATATTTGTATTCTGTGGTTCACTCTATCTGATAGAACTAATTAGTCTGATAGAACTAACTAGTGGCCAGCAGTCCATATTTTGGGATTCAGATGAGCCAGCAGATCTACCTAGCAATAGATCCACATTTTTCTGGGAGATCTACATTTTTACGGTAGATCTACATTTTTCCGGTAGATCTGCATTTTTCCGGTAGATCTACATTTTCTCGGTAGATCTACATTTTTCCAGTAGATCTACATTTTTTCGGTAGATCTACATTTTTCCGGTAGATCTACTTTTTTCCGGTAGATCTGCATTTTTCCAGTAGATCTAAATTTTTTTGGTAGATCAATATAATCGGTAGATAAATATAATCGGTAGATCAATTGAACCGGTAGTTCAATGCCATCTAACGGGTCCTGTTGTGATTCTGAGAATCATTCATACCCGAAAGTACCATCGAAATTTGTCAGGAGTTTTTGAGTTGCTAAAAACCGAATATAGCGTTACATACAGAATCGTATTGTGAACCTTTGTGCCTTCCGAAATACAATCACAAAGATTCATCAAAAACGGTATAGCCATTTTTGAGTTCCTGTAAACCGATTATAGTGTCACCTACCGGGGAATATTGTGGATCTGGAACTTTGTCAGATACACGCACAAAGTTTCATCGAAATCGGTCCAGTCGTTCTTGAGTTGTTATAAACCGAATGCAGCACCACCTAACGGGTTTCTATTGTGACACTGAGAGCCACTCAAACACGTACACAATGTTTCATCAAAATCGGTCTAGGCATTTCTGAGTTTCTACAGACCGATAGCAGCGCCACCTACCGGGGTATATTGCGGACCTGACGCATACTCAGATACACACACAAAGTTTCATCGAAATCGGTTCAGCCGTTCGTGAGTTTCTATAAACCGAATACAGAGGTTTCGGAGTTGACATTTTTTTAAAAACACCCCGTATAGCAGCGGTTATCATTTCGTAATGGTTTTACAGTGTTGAGAATTCTCTTTACGATAGATCTTTAGGGGTGACATTTTACTTGAAACACCCTGTATAGTTAATTTTCTGCTTAATGTTTGAATATTTTGAGTAATTTTAATGCAAAAATCCGTCCGATCGAACGGATATTCATTATAGATTTCGTAAATTACCGAAAATATCCAAATCCCAAGATACGTTTACTGGAGTACGCTCCTCTTTGGGTAAAAATGAGAGAATACTAAGAAAAAGCTATTTCGGACGCTCGGAGATTCGATCCCGCCGCTCCGCGAGGCTCGGGAGCTAGAAATCTATTTACCGACTCCTTAGACCGCTCGGCCATGCCAGCTTCTTGAATCATATTCGATATTCTGGCAGATAAACATTTTATAGTACTGGGACGATTTCCGTCTTTCGTTTTTCAGAATATCGTCAATCCTGTCAAGCGATCGATCGAAATCGGTTACTCGTTCATATTTCTCACGGTTTTTCTAGACGATTCCAAGATTTTCGAGTGATTCCGTTCGAAATTCAAATTCGATTGACATTTATCGTGGCTCGTTCGGACCGAAAACGTCGACCTCGAAAGAGCCGCGTTGAAATTCGCCACAGAAATACGTGAAACGTCAGAATTTTGTCGATTTTCGCGAAAAAGTCACATTTTCCTATCGTTCTTCCGGGAAAACGAAAGAGAGAATCGAAAAAAGGGCCGTGTTACGGACTAATTTCGAATCTCGTCTTCGCGTTCCCGCAAATACCTTCGTTCCGAACGCCACCGTTTCTCCGGATGCCTCCACACAATTTTGCACTTTTTGCCAAAATCGGCGTTTTTGCGATTTTTTTTAAAATACACCCCCGTCTTTTCGCTCCTAAAACGCGAAACCCTACGAAACTTCCGTATTTTTCCTCGATAAAACCCCTGGAAATTTCCCCCTAACCCCCCTCCTAACATCCAAAAAAACGTCACGTTTATAGTAATATTTTCAAAAAAGTTTTTTTGTTCCTTTTCTATGAAACCCATCTTCATTTTAGTATTGGGACCAGCAGATCTACCTAGCCAGTAGATCTACATTTTTCTGTAGATCTACATTTTTCTGGTAGATCTACATTTTTCCAGTAGATCTACATTTTTCTGGTAGATCTACATTTTTCCGGTAGATCTGCATTTTCCAGTAGATCTACATTTTTTTAGTAGATCAATATATAATCGGTAGATACATTGAAGCGGTAGATCAATTGAACCGGTAGTTCAATGCCATCTAACGGGTCCTGTTGTGATTCTGAGAATCATTCACACACGAAGGTCCCATCGCAATATGTTAGAAGTTTTTGAGTTACTAAAAACCGAATATAGCGTCACGTAGCGAATCGTATTGTGAACCAAAGGCCCTCCGAAACACAATCACAAAGATTCATCAAAATCGGTATGGCCATTTTTGGGTTCCTGTGAACCGATTATAGTGCCACCTACCAGGGAATATTGTGGATCTGAAACCTACTCTCAGATACACACACAAAGTTTCATCGAAATCGTTCGAGTCGTTTTTGAGTTGTTGTAAACCGAATTCAGCGCCACCTAACGGGTGCACACAAAGTTTCATCAAAATGGGTAAAGCCGTTTCGGAGTTGACATTTATTTAAAAACACCCTGTATAACAGCGGTTATCTTTTCGTAACGGTTTTACAATGATGAGAATTGTCTTCACGATAAATCTCTTGCGGTGATATCTCACTTAAGACCCTGTGTAGCAATGGTTTTTCATTTTCGACCGTTAATTTTCTACTTAAATGGTTGAATATTTTGTGTTATTTCAATGCAAAACATTCAAAATTATACGTTCATTTTTGGATCAAAAATAATCAAGGCTGTGTCCTTGGTTGCGTAAGACACCTATTCATATACATACATTCACGGTTGGATAAAAAATAAACAATGCATTGAACGCGGTGGCGTAGGTTCATATTCAAATACATACCTTCACAATTGGATCAAAAATATTCAATGCTGTGTCTTTGGTTAAGTAAGGTCCTTGTTCAAATACATACAGACACTCACAGTTGGATAAAAAATAAACAATGCAATGAACGCGGTGGCGTAGGTTCCTATTCAAAAACATACAAAAATCCGTCTGATTGAATCATTGATTATAGATATCGTAACTTGACGTATAGATCAATATACATTTCGTAATTTGACGAAAAGATCAATAGCCCATGATGAGTTTACACGGGAATAACACACTCAGAAGTTTTCATTCTATAAAAATGAAGAAAAGTTATAACGTCAACGATTGCCGGCCACTCCGAGATTCGATCCGGCTGCCCCGCGATGGTGACCGTTGCGTCCTAGGACGCGTGAGGGAAGCGTCCTAGGACGCTTCCCTCCCGGCCACTTTCGCTATAGATAAAAGTAGGAATTATGCGCTATATAAAGGTTTTATAGCACTGGGATGATTTCCGTCCTTCGATTTCCAGAATATCGTCAATTCTGTCAAGCGATCGCTCGAAATTGGCGAATTGTTCATATTTCTCGCAATTTTTCTTGACGATTTCGAGATTTTCGACTTATTCCGTTGGAAGCTTGAATTCTATTTGACAATTCGACCCTCATTCGGACTGAAAACTATGACGTTGAAGGAATCGCGAAAAGATTTCGCACAGAATTACGATACGATTTCTACAACGATATCATTCGAAAATACTCACGTTTCGTAAAAGAATCCAAAATTCGACGGAAAGATTAAATTCAGGCGATATCCCATCATACTTCATACACCTGTCAACAACTAAAAAATGTTTCCTTAGGATACATTCGGTTGAATTTTGAATTCGTATATAAATGCCTGCAAGTATAAATCGGTAATATCTTCAAAATTGTAGATCGATATTTACCTTATTTTACGTTCTCCACTTTCGGACCGTTTCATCAAAATTCTTTCCTCGAAGATACCTATCAGTCATTTCAACTTAGAATTTGATAGAACACATTATTTCTCAAATATCGAAAATTCTGCCATGCGATCGCTCCAAATCGGCGACTCTATCATATTTCTTCTTATTTCTAGCAATGTATCTTCACGATTCGAGATTTTCGACAAATTCCGTTCGAAATTTTAATTCTATTTGACACTTATCGCAACTCATTCACGATAAATTCAAACTGACAGAAGTTTCTTTCATCTGTGATCGAAGTAAAACATCCACGTTTCAACTTCTATAGCAGGACCCGAAGTCGGTCGAGCGAAGCCGAACCGGTCTAAACGTCACATTTCACCGAGGTTTTCAAAATATGTCAAAGTTTGCGATCTTTTCACGGAAAAAGAGAAGGTTTCATCGAAAATCGAGATCCGTTACGGACTACCAACGAATCTCGTCTTTCGGACCCCGACGAAATACCTTTTCGAGCGTCGCGTCCTCGCCAGATCTCTCCCATACCGATTCGCACATTTAGCCGAGAAGGCCGTTTTCGCCCGAATTTACGATTTATTTAAAAATACTCCCCACGTTTTCTCTCGTCGAAGACGGATACCCGGAGAAAATTTCGTCTTTTCTCGTTCCCTTTTCCACCTCGAATCCCCCCTCGCCCCTCGAATAACCTACGAAAAAATCGAAAATATCGACCTCCTCGAGAAAAAAATCTTTTTTGACCTCTCTCTGTGATCCCGAGATCTTGGCGTTAGTAATATAACTAGTGCCAGCAGATCTACCTAGCCAGTAGATCTACATTTTTCTGGTAGATCTACATTTTTCCAGTAGATCTACATTTTTCTGGTAGATCTACATTTTTCCGGTAGATCTGCATTTTCCAGTAGATCTACATTTTTTTAGTAGATCAATATATAATCGGTAGATACATTGAAGCGGTAGATCAATTGAACCGGTAGTTCAATGCCATCTAACGGGTCCTGTTGTGATTCTGAGAATCATTCACACACGAAGGTCCCATCGCAATATGTTAGAAGTTTTTGAGTTACTAAAAACCGAATATAGCGTCACGTAGCGAATCGTATTGTGAACCAAAGGCCCTCCGAAACACAATCACAAAGATTCATCAAAATCGGTATGGCCATTTTTGGGTTCCTGTGAACCGATTATAGTGCCACCTACCAGGGAATATTGTGGATCTGAAACCTACTCTCAGATACACACACAAAGTTTCATCGAAATCGTTCGAGTCGTTTTTGAGTTGTTGTAAACCGAATTCAGCGCCACCTAACGGGTGCACACAAAGTTTCATCAAAATGGGTAAAGCCGTTTCGGAGTTGACATTTATTTAAAAACACCCTGTATAACAGCGGTTATCTTTTCGTAACGGTTTTACAATGATGAGAATTGTCTTCACGATAAATCTCTTGCGGTGATATCTCACTTAAGACCCTGTGTAGCAATGGTTTTTCATTTTCGACCGTTAATTTTCTACTTAAATGGTTGAATATTTTGTGTTATTTCAATGCAAAACATTCAAAATTATACGTTCATTTTTGGATCAAAAATAATCAAGGCTGTGTCCTTGGTTGCGTAAGGTACCTATTCATATACATACATTTACGGTTGGATAAAAAATAAACAATGCATTGAACGCGGTGGCGTAGGTTCATATTCAAATACATACCTTCACAATTGGATCAAAAATATTCAATGCTGTGTCTTTGGTTAAGTAAGGTCCTTGTTCAAATACATACAGACACTCACAGTTGGATAAAAAATAAACAATGCAATGAACGCGGTGGCGTAGGTTCCTATTCAAAAACATACAAAAATCCGTCTGATTGAATCATTGATTATAGATATCGTAACTTGACGTATAGATCAATATACATTTCGTAATTTGACGAAAAGATCAATAGCCCATGATGAGTTTACACGGGAATAACACACTCAGAAGTTTTCATTCTATAAAAATGAAGAAAAGTTATAACGTCAACGATTGCCGGCCACTCCGAGATTCGATCCGGCTGCCCCGCGATGGTGACCGTTGCGTCCTAGGACACGTGAGGGAAGCGTCCTAGGACGCTTCCCTCCCGGCCACTTTCGCTATAGATAAAAGTAGGAATTATGCGCTATATAAAGGTTTTATAGCACTGGGATGATTTCCGTCCTTCGATTTCCAGAATATCGTCAATTCTGTCAAGCGATCGCTCGAAATTGGCGAATTGTTCATATTTCTCGCAATTTTTCTTGACGATTTCGAGATTTTCGACTTATTCCGTTGGAAGCTTGAATTCTATTTGACAATTCGACCCTCATTCGGACTGAAAACTATGACGTTGAAGGAATCGCGAAAAGATTTCGCACAGAATTACGATACGATTTCTACAACGATATCATTCGAAAATACTCACGTTTCGTAAAAGAATCCAAAATTCGACGGAAAGATTAAATTCAGGCGATATCCCATCATACTTCATACACCTGTCAACAACTAAAAAATGTTTCCTTAGGATACATTCGGTTGAATTTTGAATTCGTATATAAATGCCTGCAAGTATAAATCGGTAATATCTTCAAAATTGTAGATCGATATTTACCTTATTTTACGTTCTCCACTTTCGGACCGTTTCATCAAAATTCTTTCCTCGAAGATACCTATCAGTCATTTCAACTTAGAATTTGATAGAACACATTATTTCTCAAATATCGAAAATTCTGCCATGCGATCGCTCCAAATCGGCGACTCTATCATATTTCTTCTTATTTCTAGCAATGTATCTTCACGATTCGAGATTTTCGACAAATTCCGTTCGAAATTTTAATTCTATTTGACACTTATCGCAACTCATTCACGATAAATTCAAACTGACAGAAGTTTCTTTCATCTGTGATCGAAGTAAAACATCCACGTTTCATCTTCTATAGCAGGACCCGAAGTCGGTCGAGCGAAGCCGAACCGGTCTAAACGTCACATTTCACCGAGGTTTTCAAAATATGTCAAAGTTTGCGATCTTTTCACGGAAAAAGAGAAGGTTTCATCGAAAATCGAGATCCGTTACGGACTACCAACGAATCTCGTCTTTCGGACCCCGACGAAATACCTTTTCGAGCGTCGCGTCCTCGCCAGATCTCTCCCATACCGATTCGCACATTTAGCCGAGAAGGCCGTTTTCGCCCGAATTTACGATTTATTTAAAAATACTCCCCACGTTTTCTCTCGTCGAAGACGGATACCCGGAGAAAATTTCGTCTTTTCTCGTTCCCTTTTCCACCTCGAATCCCCCCTCGCCCCTCGAATAACCTACGAAAAAATCGAAAATATCGACCTCCTCGAGAAAAAAATCTTTTTTGACCTCTCTCTGTGATCCCGAGATCTTGGCGTTAGTAATATAATGTAATTAGATATCGATCTACTGTATCGATCTACTATCTGTATCGAACCACAGAATATAAAGATTCTTTTATTGTGCTTGGCAGCAGGGCCATAAATATAATGATATATAATATAACGATATATTCTGTGTATGGAACTATTTCGAAGTAAAACTAATACTTGATTTGTTATCAATTGTGTGGAGTCTTCTTCTTTAATATTCTTCACATACAAGTTTTCTATTCTATTATTATGCTTCATTTCGTCTGAAGGAAAATCCGATTCGCTTCAAATAGTAACAGATTTCTGCTCTGAGTAACAGGGTAACAGATTTCTTTCGATGGTAACAGATCTGTTACAATTGTAACAGATTGGCAACGCTGGAAATAGAAGGAAGAGAGAGTTCGATTGCCTACTAAACAGGGGCGGCAAGGAATCCAGCTGGGTTTGGTGTAATTTTTATTTATTTGTATACCGTGGTGGTATTGCGAAGGGCGCATGCGGGCATTTACCCGCGCTCTTTGAATTTATTAGTAGTGTGATACTGATTCAACTGATTTCATTTACATAAATCACTTCGTTCAGTACTGATTCAACTGTTTTTAGTTACATAAATCACAAAGTGATTTATATAACTTCAGTTGAATCAGTACTGAACGAAGTGATTTATGTAAATAAAATTAGTTGAATCAGTACGAAAGAAAATTGTTATTGAGCCTCTGAAAAAAAGGAAGGAGAAGAGGAAAAAAAAGTACTTTGATCAATTTGTTTATATTTGAACAATTGTTCGATAACATAATAAATAAAATATAAATCTTATATAATTTTTCATTGAGGTATAAAATAGTCAATGATTATTATATTAATTATACAATAATTTTTATGCATAACAGTATAATTATTAAACAATCAATTCATTAAAATATATTGTGTAAATAAATTCACTTGGCAATGCTCCGAAGGACAGGGATTTTTCCATCATATCTGCAACAGTTTGACTTAAAGTTTTGGCAGCAATAGATACTTTCATTTCATATCCAGGATATTGTTTCAAATTGATATATTCTTTACGTATTTTGGGTGCCAAATAAAATTTTCTTGTTTAATCTAAATCTAAATATTGTTCAACGTAACATGATTTTGCAATTTCATGGTTATCAAACTGAATATTATATTTGAGGAAAGTATTTCTTGTTGATTTTAGCAGATGAGGGGGATTGAATAAGCGAACAAATTATCATTTAGGCTAAAGTAATAATCAGTTCTACCTGTTTGAGTATTACAAAGATGTCTGATTGCTGCTCGATTAGTTGTCCCCTGGTCATAAACAGTCCCCATTACCTCCAACCTAATGCTTTGGATAATTTCAACTATTTCGAACAATAAATGCTTCAGATCTGCTGTCTGTACCTCTGGTAAAATAAAAACCCAGAGGTTGGTTGGCCAAATCGTTCCTATGTCCCAGGGAACCCAAATCAACCAATCCAACAATTTTATCAGTTACCCGACCCAGCACATCTTGCTTTAAGAAAGTTATTCCATCAAAATCAACTGTACAGCATTTGTTCTAAGCACCAAGTTTGATGTAAGTTTAACAAGGTTTATTAATATCTATTTATTCAAACCCACAACAATAGGACTGCCTTGCAAAACTTTTTGTATAGTGTTAGATTGTTATATTGTAGTTAGATTTTGACAGAAACAATGATTTTCTAAGTTTACCTCTAATTTTCTGTTAGGATCTACACACATTATACAACTTACTTTTCCTAGGTGTAAGATTCTTCATCCTACTTTCACCTAGATGCCCTAGAATGCTAGTCCTTCCTCTGACCTGAAAGTACCTCGTATGAAGGACCAGCAAGACTTTCTCCTACGCTTGCGGTTTCAGAAGTAGCAGCACATTCAGATTCATCAGTTTCAGATTCATCTTTTACGTTTACTGGCAGAGCAAATTTTGTCAGCCTACCTATTGTTGTAGAAGTAAAAGCAGATTCCTCAAAGTGATCCTCACATAAGTATTGCCTCGCGTTGGTTTCTGATAAATTCATGATGGCAAACAACTGCTGTCTTCTTGGTGGGCATTTCTCAGGAAATTTAGTTGGATAGTTCCTATTATTAATATTATAATATCAATCTTCACTAGTTTTGGCATTGATCTGAAAGAAACATTTAATCAACAAGCATATAAAATTGTTCTTCAGTGAAGTTATACTAATAACAGTACTAATACATACACTAGGGGGTCTGTAAACAATTATAATATCACATAAGGTGTTAAATTATTATAAAACTATGCTTGATCTCATATTTTGTATACAATTATTAAATTTGTAGCATAATTTTCGAAATATATTTTCATCATTGAACACTTCACAGGAATACGTGAAATTACTTACCACTTCAAAATGTAAAAATGGTGAATTCAGTTCTCTATCATTATATCAATCTTCACTAGTTTTAGCATTTATATCTGAAAAAAATGATTTAATCAACAATACAAAATTGATCTTCCTTTTACAGGGAAGTTATAGTATACTATATGTCAGTATAAAATTTAGAAAGGGAGTCTTTATCCATATCCAATGTATAATATAAACAAAAACGAGAACGTTTTTGAACAAACTTACCCAGAGTCTCAGAGATATCTTCTGTTCGAAAGCACAACCTCCATAACAAAAACAAACGCCATTTTAAATAATACATTATACATTTCAAGTTCCCGTTCTATTGATTAACGGAGAAAGAGAGGAGATATTCTCCTCTCTGTTGGAAACCAGCTGGATTCTTCGCATTCCACAAACTTGCCGCCTGGAATGCGGGCTATCTGGCGGTCTCTCTATTCTATTGTCTCTGCTGCTAATTCCTGTTAAAATTTTCGGCCGAAAAATGGACCTAGAACTGTCAATTCACGTACTTTATGTACTACTTCACTTTATTGACGATGGTGCCGCTAGAGTCGAATTCGAAGATTCTGACAAGCACGATACACCTGTGCGATACACTAACACCGGTCGGTATGCCAGGTTTGATTCTTAAACTCGTCGAAATCGCGCAGCTCGCAAATACGTCACGTATTTACGAGCCGCACCGCGAAATGCCGAAATTCGAATAACTGTCAGTGGTTTCATTTGAGGTTAATCTGCTTTCCACGTGTTTGTTGTGTTCCATGCTATCGTGGTGTTAGGTTTATTTCATCTTTCATCCAAGAGTTACGAATTGTTATTCATTATAGCTTAAATCATGCCTAATTGTGCAGTTTCCGGATGTCCTAATAATAATAGGAATACGAAAACTACAGGCATAAAGTATTATAGATTTCCAAAATCTGAATTTTCTCATCAATGGGTAGCAGCTTGTGCAAACCAGAAGACAATTAATTTGAAAAATGGTGAGTACTGAAACAATTATATACCTATGATCTTTATGATTCAGAATTTATTTTTTTTCAGCTTGTGTTTGTTCCGTTCATTTTGATAGTGATTGCTTTGAGGACATATCGATCAAGCAGAAGTATGCTTATTATACAGGCAAAAATGTCAGGGATTTAAAGCCTGATGCTATTCCAACGTTGAATTTACCCAATGAGAAAAATTCTACTGATGATTCGGAAGGGTCAGCTGAATATGCCAAAAGAATACGATTGATGGATAATAACTCAACAAGTTCCTCTGTTAATTATCCAACTGGGAATATTGATAATGATAGCCGGATTACCTCTACTTCATCCATTAATGAACATTCTAATATGGAAATTGTATTTAATCAGCATAGGTAGTTCTTAAATATGGTATTCTTGCGAACTTGTATTGAACAATGATTTATATTTCAGTGATAATGAAGAGACCCATGTGGAAATTCCTCAAACTACAGAAACACGAGAAATATCAAATTTATCCAATCAGCCTAGGTAGTTCTTATACGTGTTATTCTTGTGACCATGTATTAAACAATGATTTCTATTTCAGTGATAATGAAGAGATCCATGTGGAAATTTCTCAAACTACAGAAATATCAGATGCATCCAATCAGCCAAGGTAATTTATAAATGTACTAATCTAGGGAACACGTATTAAACAATGATTTCCATTTCAGTGATAATGAAGAACTGATACTACAGTTGAGAAACCAAATCACTGCTCTGCAAGAAGAAAATGTGCAACTCAAGCAAGCATATGAAAAAATAAGGTGCGAATGGAACGATGCCCAAACAAAGCTGAACAAAATTTTTTCTCCTGGTCAAATCAACAGGATTTTAAATAGCGGACAAAAGTGCTTCAGATGGTCACCAGAGGATATTGCGGAATTGAGGGAACATTTCGAATCCCGGGCGAAAATTAGTAAGGAATCTCTAAAATATATAGCTGGATATGTTGCTTACAAATTCAAAAATAGATATAGTAATATGGGGCACACTTCACACGAATTATTATCTCATGGCAAAGATGATTGGATTCAATTTATTTCAAGAGGGGGTTTATTGCATCCTAGCAAAGATTTATTTGAAGCAGCTGAGATATTGGATGCTGAATTTTATTCCATGCATGGAGCATCATTATCAAGAAACAAGAAAGATATTTTCAGAGCATTGGCGGATAAAACTATGGAAAGACTGGAGAAAGGTATACCCTATGAAGTCATTCTTTGCTTGAGTAGAACACGTACCTACATAAGGTTGAGAGAGTTGAATAAGCAAATAAGCTTTCAAAACTTGAGGAAGAGAATGGATAAGAAACTTTCAAAATTTTCAAATACCCCTGGAACATCGAGATAGGAGGAAGCTGATTTTTATTTTGCAATTTCCGCTTGCTTTAATTAAAAAGTAACTGTCTCATAATTTTTTTTTTTTGACAAGTCTTGTGATTATTAATGTCGAATATACTTATATTATGCTTGATTTTTTGGCGCTCTAGTTCCTCGGAACTGAGTGCTTATCAATTTGCCCAAATGTCTGTAATTTTCGAATATTTCGATGAAAATGGTCTTAAACGATTTGGTTCGACTCACTGATCAAGAATCCGTGGTCGAAATTCATTCTGTCCGGCCGGCCGGTCCGGCCGGTCCGGCCGGCCGGTCCGGCCGGCCGTAGGCACGATAACTCTCGAACGGAATGAGCTAGAGAGTTGAAATTTTCAGAGTAGGTTTGGGGGATAAATATCTCGGCTAAGTTCGTTATTGGGCAAAATCGGACAGACGGTTTCGGAGTAACAAAAAAAAAAAAATTTTTTTACGAAACAAATTCCAAATCAAATTTTTTTTAATAAGCAGTTTTATCATAAGAATCCATTCATATCATTTTCAACTCTAACAAGCTAATACTTTCGGAGATATGATTTTTTAAAATTTCAATGTAGATCGTATTTCACAGATTGATATAATTATTATTCTATGTATGAATTCTCATAATGTCAACTAAATCGATACAAGTTCTCGAAGTTCCGACCTCGGGAATTTTCCTTGCTAAAAGTCTGTCTGAGAAACGTCAAAATGAATCCGTTAGACGGGGTGCGGGAAATTTTTCGCAACGAAATGGCCGTTCTAGGCAGTTTTCGGGACTGAACGTTGACGAGAAGCGAAGATAAGGGTAAAAAACGGTCAAATAAACCTCCATGTGGCGATTTTATGTCGAAAAGTGAAAATTAAGAATATCTATCCGCGGTTAGTACCGACGTTTTATTCTAATACCGGAGATCGAGAGGATCCTTCGAGGAGTCCGATAGTGTAGATGTATAGATAGTGGATATCTCGGTTTCGGACGAGGGAAGGCGGGTTCGAAGCCCATCAAGGGAATTATACTTTTTCGTGTTTTTTTTTCAATTTTTATCGCAATATTAACTTCGAATAACGGTATATCTGCCGACTTTAAGTAAGGGTGTTTTCCTTTTTTTTTTCTGAGCATATATCGCTGAAAATAAACCATTACTATACGGGGTGTTCTTTTTTTCACGGCACAATTTGCCACGATTGAATTGATTCGTGCCACAAACAAACCGTTATCTAAATAGGAACCTTGGATGGATTCTTATAATGTATTTTTCGGAAATCTCTATACAGGGTGTTTTTCTTTTAATGTCAATTGCAGATTGCTGTTTTTAACGCTATGAACATACCATTTCATTCATTCGTGTTGGAAAATATACTTTCGAGGCATACATCGTTGGAAATAAACCATTACTATACAGGGTGTTCATTTCCTCGCGGCATCGATTATTTTCAAATGCAAGCGTTTTAAGTAAAATGTCACTTCGAGATTTCTATCGCGAGGAGAATTCTCAACTTTGTAAAACCGTTGCGAAATGATAACCGCTGCTATACAGGGTGTCTTAAGAAATATGTCAACTCCGAAACTTTACGTGTATGTATTTCAGTGGAACCCAAGGCGGCTCAGATTCACAATTGGACCCTGTAGGGGGCGCTAAAATCGATGTATAGGAACTCGGAAACAGGCGGATCGATTTTGATGAAACTCTGTGATTTTCTTTCGGCGTATCTCTGATTCACAATAGCATCCTGTAGGGGCGCCCCGATCGATCTATAGGGAACGGCTCGAACGATTTCGATTAAACTTTGTGTGCGTATTTGAATGGGCCTCAGAGTCACAATAGGAACTCGGTAGATAGCACTGTGTTCGGTTTATAGACTCTCGAGAACGACCGGACCGATTTCGTTGAAACTTTCTGTGTGTGTGTGTCTGAGGAAGTCTCGGAAAAATGTAGATCTACCGGAAAATGTAGATCTATCGGAAAAATGTAAATCTACCGGAAAAATGTAGATCTGCCGGAAAAATGTAGATCTACCGGAAAAATGTAGGTCTACTGGCTAGGTAGATCTGCGGGCCCACTAGTTATTATTCTATCTATGAATTCTCATAATGTCAACTTGACAGAAGGGAATATTGTAACTTCAAAAATATTGGGGTTGAAATACTCGTATTTTAGCGATGCAACGGGGACCTCAACCGAAAATGTTTGAAAATATTACGTAAATATTGAAAGCATAATTCTGTAGTTTGGTGAACGTAGATCAGGAAATTTTTGATCGATTACAAGGTAATTTATTATTACTTATCTAATAAACCATTATTTGAATTGAATTTCCTTTATGATGCAGTGATATCATATGAATACATTGATATAATTCACAACTCTGAGAAACCAATACCAGATATAATTTGTCTGTTTGAACTAGAGCGCCAGAAAGCTCCTGTCCACAGGGCTTGAACCCATTTTTTTTACATGACTTGTAGATTATTGATGTCGAATATACTTATACTTATACTATACTTAATTTTTTTTTAACATGACTTGTAGATTATTTATGTTGAATGTACTTATACTTATACTATACTTAATTTTTTTTTGTCATGACTTTTAGATTATTGATGTCGAATATACTTATACTATACTTATACATGATATTAATTTAATCTAGTAATATTGAGATAGGCAATTGATTTTTTTTGTTGTTCAATACAATAAATTTGTACATTCCCATTGTATCTTTTATGCTCAAAATTAAAATAAATATTTAATCAACTCTCATTTTAATGAAAAATTAACACTGCTATATTCATTATATTTCCCTTCTACATTTTTCAAATTCAACAATAAATCAAGCAATATCGATACAGGAAATTGTATTATTTTATTCAAGTCAGTAAACTGGTACATCTTTAAGTATATAGGTACATATCATGCCCATAGTTATAAACAATAATTAATCAACTCGCATTTTAATTATGAATTAACTGATGATATTCAACACCCATATTTTACAAATTCAATGATAAATCAAGTATTAACGATATAGGAAACTATTTCATTTTGTACAATTCAATAAATTAGCACACCTTCAATTGTATAGTTGCATTATGTTCATAATTATAAACGATAATTAAACGGTAATTGCCACCATTCACTTTTGGGTCAAAAATTAACATTGCTGTGCCTAAGGTGTCGTAAGGACACAGTAACAAAGCCAACACAGAACACAACTGGTTTTCCTTACTCGCTCAAGCTCTTTGAGAGCTTATGGGGAAGACCTAGGAGGATCAGTATAATAATATACAATTAGACAACTCGAACTTTAATTAAAAAGTAACTGTCTCATTCATGATTTTTAACTTCTATAATTAAAATGTAACGCTATGATTCATGATATTTCACTACAATATTTTCCAAATTAAAAAATAATCAAGTAATATCCAGATCGGAAAAATATTTTTTTTATTCAAGTAATTAAATTTGTACGTCTTCATTGCATCGATTATGATCATAATAAACTCACCGTTTGTCGTTTTTATAAGAAATATCTCTTATTCGTCCTTATTATACTTAATTTTTATTTCCACTTAAACCCTACCCGTGGACCCGCCTATGGTGCTCGCAGTGACGTCACGAGCAAGATGCGCGTCAGCATACCGGTGTTAGTGTATCGTGCTGACAAGGGAATAAATGAAAACTGACAACTGACATTATATGTTCTGTGACTGACAAGAGACAAAGTTCACTTTCCACCGTTGCTAGTTCGTAAATCCAAATTAAAAACAGAAGCTTTTGCGCGTATGTTCTATTGTCCATTCTTCTGTATTCTGTAAACATAATTTGGTAATTATGTGCTTTAGGCAACATTGCTCTATTTCGCTAAAAAAATCACCACTTACTAATTTCGTGGTGCAGATTACGAATCCTAAGTTTCAAAGCCCGCTCGTTTGTAGTTTTTCAGAAAAAAAATCGAAATTATTACTCCATTGACATCACTCAATTTCGTTTTCACACCACGTATTTCACAGTTTTCTTGATAGATAATAGTATTGAATTAATTTTCCATCATTCTTCTAGCTTTCTCATCAGTAAATACGCTTCATTAAGCCAAAAGTAGATAATTTTCATGATAAATATTGACGTCCATTATAGTAGTAGTATCCTATCGACATATTCCAACCACAGACAACTGAAGCACGAAGCACATTCATATTGCGCTGTTGCCAGGTTTAACATCTTTCGGATATACCAAAGGATAAAAAATTCCAGTAAGAAGAAAATTAGCTGTAGATGCATTTTTATTTCATTATATGAAAAAAATGAATTTTTTTCGAATTCGCACAAGTCTATACAGGAAATTTGCCGGTTCGTTGCATTTGGTTAGTCAGATTCAAGCAACAACTCGAACGAGAAATGAAATGGGGCTCACATACGGTTGTAGATTGGATTAGGTTAGGCTAGGTTAGGTTAGGTTAGGACAGTGGCATATCCGAAATATGTTGATATAACATATTTCGGATATGCCACTGTCCTAACCTAATCTAACCTAGCCTAACCTAATCCAATCTACAACCGTTAGGTTAGGTTAGGACAGTGGCATATCCGAAATATGTTGATATAACATATTTCGGATATGCCACTGTCCTAACCTGATCTAACCTAACCTAACCTAGCCTAACCTAATCCAATCTACAACCGTTAGGTTAGGTTAGGACAGTGGCATATCCGAAATATGTTGACATAACATATTTCGGATATGCCACTGTCCTAACCTAATCTAACCTAACCTAACCTAATCCAATCTACAACCGTATGTGAACCCCATTTCATTTCTCGTTCGAGTTGTTGCTTGAATCCGACTAACCAAAAAGCAACGAACCGGCAAATTTCCTGTATAGACTTGTGCGAATTCGAAAAATTTTTATTTATTTCATATAATGAAATAAAAATGCATCTACAGCTAATTTTCTTTTTACTGGAATTTTTTATCCTTTGGTATATCCGAAAGATGTTAAATCTGGCAACAGCGCAATATGAATTTGCTTCAATTGTCTGTGGTTGGAATATATCGATAGGATACTACTGTAATGGACGTCAATATTTATCATGAAAATTATCTACTTTTGGCTTAATGAAGCGTATTTACTGATGAAAAAGCTAGAAGAATGATGGAAAATTAATTCGATACTATTATCTATCAAGAAAACAGTGAAATACGTGGTGTGAAAACGAAATTGAGTGATGTCGATGGAGTAATAAATTCGATTTTTTTTCTGAAAAACTACAAACGAGCGGGCTTTGAAACTTAGGATTCGTAATCTACACCTCGAAATTAGTAAGTGGTGATTTTTTTAGCGAAATAGAGCAATGTTGCCTAAAGCACATAATTACCCATAATTTACCATGGTAAATTCGATTAAGGGTGTCCAATACAGAAGAATGGACAATAAAACATACGCGCAAAAGCTTCTGACTTCACGTCAGTGCTTGAACCAATTTTTTTTTTCGTGATTTTTTTGAAATTTTCTAGGGGTACGGTTCTTAAAATTTTTTTTTTCGTCATTTTTTTCAAATTTTCTAGGGGTACGGTTCTTACAATATTTTAAACACGTCTTTATGTTGATTTTCTACTACTAGTTACCAAGCTTCAATTCGATCGAATATTTATTTTTTGAGTTATTAAGGAAATAATATTACAGGTGGGTATATCTCGGAAACCGTTAGACCGATTATGCCCAAACTCAACTGTCCCTTTCGAATACGAAACCTACCCTGAAAATTGCAAGTCCCTATCTCCTTTCGTTCGAAAGTTATCGAGGCAAAGGTCACCCATTTACTGAACTCAAGAATGCTCGAATCTCCAACAATATTCAACCGATCGTGTTATTGTGTTAAAACTTGAAACTTGGCAGTAGAGTTAGGTTATGAAGGCTCTTGCAAAATTTCAGCAATTCGTTTATATACTATAATATTTATTATCGTTATTCAGAATTAAGCAAGACGAGACGAGACAACTGATAACGAGACGAGAACGAGACTTAAGTTTTTGGGAATTGGCGAGAGCGAGACGAGATTTCTTATACCCTCGCCTACTCTCGCCTCATATGAAGTGCTAAAATTTTCTTTATGTTGGTATTCTACAACTAGTTAGCAAGTTTCAATCCGATCGGATCTGTATTGGTTGAAAAAAAATTAGTACTCGGAAACCGTTGGTCTGATTATGCCGATTAACGAACTTGTCTGTCGCATTTGGACGCGTCACCTACCCTGAAAATTTCTAGTTGCTATCTCTTTCCGTTGGAAAGTCATCGTGGCAACGGCCTGCCGGCCGGGCAGAATTAAATTTGATCTCGAATTCTTCATCAGTGAATCGAACCTAATCGTTTGAGACCATTTTCGGCCAAAAATTCGAACATTACAGACATTTCGGCAAACTTAAAGCAAGCTGTTCCCCAGAACAAGCGCGCAAAAATAAGATGAACGGCAATCTGTAATATGTTTTTCGAAGGATATATCCAATTAAAAAAAATGGGTTCAAGCCCTGTGGACAGGAGCTTTCTGGCACTCTAGTTCAAACAGACAAATTATATCTGGTATTGGTTTCTCAGAGTTGGGAATTATATCAATGTATTCATATGATATCACTGCATCATAAAGGAAATTCAATTCAAATAATAGTTTATTAGATAAGTAATTATAAATTACCTTGTAATCGATCAAAAATTTCCTGATCTACGTTCACCAAACTACAGAATTATGCTTTCAATATTTACGTAATATTTTCAAACATTTTCGGGTGAGGTCCCCGTTGCATCGCTAAAATACGAGTATTTCAACCCCAATATTTTTGAAGTTACAATATTCCCTTCTGTGAAGTTGACATTATGAGAATTCATACATAGAATAATAATTATATCAATCTGTGAAATACGACTTACATTGAAATTTAAAAAAATCATATCTCCGAAAGTACTAGCTTGTTAGAGTTGAAAATGATATGAATGGATTCTTATGATAAAACTGCTTATTAAAAAAAATTTGATTTGGAATTTGTTTCGTAAAAAAAATTTTTTTTTTTTGTTACTCCGGAACCATCTGTCCGATTTTGCCCAATAACGAACTTAGCCGAGATATTCATCCCCCAAACCTACTCTGAAAATTTCAACTCTCTAGCTCATTCCGTTCGAGAGTTATCGTGCTTACGGACGGCCGGCCGGACCGGCCGGACAGAATGAATTCCGACCACGGATTCTTGATCAGTGAGTCGAACCAAATCGTTTAAGACCATTTTCATCGAAATATTCCAAAATTACAGACATTTGAGCAAATTGATAAGCACTCAGTTCCGAGGAACTAGAGCGCCAAAAATAACATAGTAAGTATATTAATGCGAATCATTGCATTTTTGCATGACTCTCGGTAGAGACAAAACAAAGCGCAGTCTAAATTCAATTACCACAAATTATTATACAAGTATATTCTTTAAATTCTTCTGGGTCCGTCAAAATAGTTCGGCAGTCCGGATCCAGACCGACGTCCGCCATTTGGTGAAACCTGGTCTATGAACACTCTTTAATTGAGGATAAGACAGCCAAAAGTCGAGAAGATATCATGACTGAAGACCACTAAAAATTAAATATTATATTCTACTTCAGTCTTTGTCGTCTGACATATGTTTCGGAAACAAAGTTTCCATCTTCAAAGACGAAACGTTTACAGCATGCTATCAATTTCTACACCCAAGTATGGGTTGACATTATACCCTTAGTCATACACCGACACCGATTAGTGAGAATAATGAGTTGTTAATAGGGGTTAGATCATTATGGAGTAAAATATATTTTCTCTTATACATTTCGATACCTTCAAGTGTTCTTATAAGTACAATTTATTGGAATTTTTCAACAATTTGACGGAGTTTTCTGAAATTGAGTGGCCGCAGTTGTTATGTTGTTAACACGTAATTTGCAACAGCAGATTTATCGATGTTGATGTTCCGAATGTGTCCCGTACGCTCTTTATAGTCTTTATACCGTGTGAGAATGTTTCTCGTTGTTTGCCCGACGTAGTACCTACTTGTTTTACAATCTAAACATTTAATTTATTCCGTTAATAGGGTTACCTATATGTTACTGGAGACATTTTTGGCGCTCTTGTTCCTCGGAACAGAGTGCTTATCAATTTGCCCAAATGTCTGTAATTTTCGAATTTTTGGCTGAAAATAGTCTCAAACGATTTGGTTCGACTCACTGATTAAGAATCCGTGGTCGAAATCGATTCTGTCCAGCCGGCCGGCCGTCCGCCCGTTAACACGATAACTCTCGAACGAAAGGAGTTAGAGGATTGAAATTTGCAGGGTAGGTTTGGAGCGTAAATATCTCGGACGAGTTCGTTAACAGGCGAAATCCATCAAGCGGTTTCGGAGTTATGGGCGTTTTTATTTTAGTAAAAACGTTTGAATATTTCCGAAACCGAACACTCGATCTATATGAAATTCAGCATCAAATTGTAGAACCTTTATAGGCATGTGAAGTTTTGTATTGATCGAGTTGCCGTAAAATGTAAAAAAAAAATTTGAAAATTTTTAAATTTTGTTTCTACAATAACTCTCGAACGGAATGAGCTAGGCAGTTGAAATTTTCAGAGTAGGTTAGGTAGATAAATATCTCGGTGAACTTCGTTATTGGGCAAAATGGGCCAGATGGTTTCAGTGTAACGAAAAAAAATTTTACAAATTCAATTTTTTTTAAGATGCAGTTTCAACATAAAAATCCATTGATATCATTTTCAACTCCAACAAGCTAATACTTTCGGAGATATGATTTTTCGAAATTTCAATAATGAATCGTACTTCTATGTTTTCACAGAATGCTATAATTATTCTATCTATGATTTATTATATGATCTGTGTTCATACTCGTACATGTCATCCTGTTCTATAATAGTCTAAGAGCCCACGACGGTCAGACCTTCGTTATTTTATAAAAGCTGAAAATTTGTATGTGCATGCCCCCTATACAGGTAAGAACGGCCAGCGACTATAGAGTTTGGGTTGCGGTTACTTTGGCAGGTAACAGGTAGTAAAGGTGTAAAAAATAGTACCTTACTTTCGTTAAAGTATAAAGCTCAATTTTTTCATATTTCCTTCGGGATAACGTTAGAAATCTCATCATCCATTGCCGGACACCGGACGGTTGCTACACCCTGCCAGACAACCCTAAACTTTAATAAATTATACATTATTATACTTTCGTCATAGTATAAAAGCTGAATTTTATATATGTTACTTGGGGACCTATAAAAAAATGTTACCTCAATAGTTGTACAGTTTTAATGGTTTTTACATCTTGCCAGACATATTGAAAGTCCGCTGTAGGTGCGAGCGGGAGTGCTTAGTCGATTGCGCTGGGACCACCGTCTGGCCGTCGTGGGCTGTTGCTCTATATGAGAAAGTCTAATTCATTTCAGCTATTTTAATTTGATTTCTTCCATGGTGCAGTTCTCATTCTCAGATTGCTCTTTTAATCTTGATAAATAAACTATTATTTGAATTGAATTTCCTTTATGATGCAGTTCTATCATAAGAATACATTGATATCATTCCCAACTCTGAGAAACCAATACTTTCGGAGATATGATGTGTCAAAGCTTGATCAAGAGCGCCAAAGCCCACGTCCACAGGGCTTGAACCAATTTTTATCTTTATGTTTGTTGATAATTTTCTGAACTAGTAAATGACTAAATTTGGAAAATCATTTTTGCGCGTATGTTCTGGGGAACATTATCATTTTGCCCAAATGTCTGTAATTTTCGAATTTTTCGCCGAAAATGGTCTCAAACGATTGGGTTCGACTCCCTGATGAGTTGCCACTATAACTTGAGAACGGAAATACCTAGCGACTTGAAATTTTCAGGGTAGGTGGCCCATCGCAATACGACGAACAAGTTCGTTAATGGACAATTTTGTTTTCAATCAATATAAATCAGATCGAATTGAAACTTGGTGAATAGTTGTAGAATATAAACCTAAGCACGTTTGTGAAATTTTGTGAGAATCGTACCACTAGAAAATTAAAAAAAAATATTAAAAAATGAACCTGAGAACGGAAAGAGATAGCGACTTGAAATTTTCAGGTTAGGTTGTGCATCTGAATGTGACATTTGAGTTGGTTTATAAGCATAATCGGCCAAACCGTTTCGGAGTTATCGCCATCTGAAATTTGGTTGTTATTTCCTTAATAACTCGACAAATACTAAACCGATCCAATTTAAATAGTGTTATTAGTTGAAATATGCCAACACGGAAATTCTTGCAAAATTTTGTGAGGATCGTATTACTAGAAATTTCAGTAGTTCAGTAGCTGGATGGGTGACCGTTACCTCGATAACTCCCGAACGAAAGGAGATAGGGACTTGCAACTTTCAGGGTAGGTTGCGCATCTAAATGGGAGAGTGAAGTTCGCTGTTGGCCATAATCGGCCCAACGGTTTCGGAGTTATACCCATCTGGAATATTATTTCATCGATGACTCAAAAAATATAGACCCGATGAAATTGTAGCTTGCTAACTAGTTGTAGAATATCGACGTAAAGACCTTGGTGAAATTTTGTGAGAACCGTACCGCTAGAAAATTAAAAGAAAAAAATTACGAAAAAAATATTGGTTCAAGCACTGACGTGAAGTCAGGAGCTTTTGCGCGTATGTTCTATTGTCGATTCTCCTTTATTGGACACTCTTAATCAAATATACCATGGTGAATTATATTGTCCGTTCTCCTGTATTGGACACTCTTAATCGAAGTTACCATGGTAAATTCGATTAAGAGTGTCCAATACAGGAGAATGGACAATAGAACATACGCGCAAAAGCTCCTGATTCACGTCAGTGCTTGAACCAATTTTTTTTTTAATTTTACATAGATTAGATATAACATTATGCTATATTGTTGAAAGGTTTTTTTCAAGCAAGCTTCGCTTTTTGCGCGTATGTTCTGGGGAAGATCGCGTTATCATTTTGCCCAAATGTCTGTAACTTTCGAATTTTTTGACGAAAATGGTCTCAAACGATTAAGTTCGACTCCCCAATGAAGAATTCGAGGTCAAATTTGATTCTGTCCGTCCGGCCGTACGGCCGTCCGTTGCCACGATAACTTGAGAACGAAAAGAGCTAGCGACTTGAAATTTTCAGGGTGGGTGGCGGATCCCAATACGACGGACAAGTTCGTTAATGGGCATAATCGGCCCAGTGGTTTCCGAGTAATAATTTTGTTTTCAACCAATGTAAATCCGATCGAATTGAAACTTGGTGGGTAGTTGTAGAATATGAACCTAAGCACGTTTGTGAAATTTTGTACGAATCGTATGACTAGAAAATTTTAAAAAAATTATTAAAAAATATTTTTGTTGTCACGATAACTCGAGAACGGAATGAGATAGCGGCTTGAAGTTTTCAGGTTAGGATGTGCACCAGAACGCGAAATTTCAGTTTGTTTATGAGCATAATCGGCCAAACGGTTTCAGAGTTATAGACATCTGAAATTTTCTGAAATTTGGTGGTTTTTTGTTCCTCATTAACTCGAAAAATACTGAACCGATTGAATTCAAGCATGGTTATTAGTTGTAGAATGCCAACGCGAAAATGTTTGCAAAATTTGGCGAGGATAGCATTCGTAGAAAATTTTTAATAAATCATTGAAAATAAAAAAAAAAAATTTTATATATCAGTAACTATTCGTTTGAAATTGCTGAAGTTTTGCAAGAGCCTTCATAACCTAACTCTACTGCCAAGTTTCAAGTTTTAATAGGATCGGTTAAATATTGTTGGAGATTCGAGCATTCTTGTGCGAGTTCAGTAGATGGGTGACCCTTGCCTCGATAACTTTCGAACGAAAGAAGATAGGAACTTGCAATTTTCAGGGTAGGTTGCGTATCCGAAAGGGAGAGTTGAGTTCGTTTGGGCATAATCGGTCTAACGGTTTCCGAGTTATACCCACCTGGAATATTATTTCCTCGATAACTTGAAAAATATAGACTCGATCGAATTGAAGCTTGCCAATTAGTTGTAGAATATCGACTTGAAGACGTGTGTAGAATTTTGTGTGAACCGTATCGCTAGAAAATTAAAAAAAATATTTTTTATGTCACGATAACCTGAGAAAGGAAAGAGATAGCGATTTGAAATTTTCAGGTTAGGTTGTGCATCTGAATGCGACATTTGAGTTTGTTCATGAGCATAATCGGTCAAACGGTTTTGGAGTTATATTCATCTGAAATTTGATTGTTATTTTCTCAATAACTCGAAAAATATAGAACTAATCCAATTCAAACTTAGTTATTAGTTGTAGAATGCCAACGCGAAAGTTCTTGCATAATTTTGTGAGGATCGTATCACTAGAAAATTTTTAAGAAATCATTTGAAAAAAATTCTAGATATCAGAAACTATTCATCCGACATGGCTGACATTTTGCGAGAGCCTTCAGAACATAATTCTACTACCAAGTTCCAAGTTTGAATACGATAGGATCTATATATGTATATGAAATTTATTCCATTTTTTTTTATTAAATATTTAAAACTCTAATTAGTTCTTTAAAATACCATTGAATGAAGAAATTCTTGTAAGTTGACAAAATATCTTTATTTGAACAATAAAAATTGGTTCAAGCACTGACGTGAAGTCAGAAGCTTTTGCGCGTATGTTCTATTGTCCATACTTCTGTATTGGACACCCTTAATCGAATTTACCACGGTAAATTCGAATTAAGAGTGTCCAATACAGGAGAATGGACAACATAATTTACCATGGTAAATTCGATTAAGGGTGTCCAATACAGAAGTATGGACAATAGAACATACGCGCAAAAGCTTCTGACTTCACGTCAGTGCTTGAACCAATTTTTAAATAATTACCTAAATATTTTTGATTGTTGTATTCAACCGTATGAATGTGTTGTTTTGAGAAATATTTTCATATTTGTAGAGTACATTACAAACAATAAATTAATTGCTGAATTTCACCGTTTTGCTGACTTTCCCCTTCTCTAATTTATTAATTTTTATTGTAAACTAGCGGCCCGGTACGTGCTTCGACACGTATAAAGTGAAATAATAAAAAAATGCAATTGGAACATCAAATTCATTTATTCAACCAAAAAAATATGTTATTAATTGCTAGCTATTTTGAAACTTAATCCAAAACAGTGTTTTTGTTTTTCCATTTTGAGTATGAATAAACAAACGGCTGCGGGTTTTTCATTTTCGACCGTTAATTTTCTGCTTAATGTTTGAATATTATTGAGTAATTTTAATGCAAAAATCCGTCTGATCGAACGGATATTCATTATAGGTTTCGTAACTTAACGAAAAGATCCAAATCCCAAGATACGTTCAATGGAGTAACGCTCCTTTAAGTTTTTCATTGGGTAAAAATGAAAAAAAAAGAAGAGAAAGCTATTTCGGACGCTCCGAGATTCGATCACGCTGCCCCGCGATGCTCGGAAGGTTCGGGAGCTATAAATTCCCAATTCAACGCCTCAGCTAACTCGGCCACGTTGCCTACGTGAATCAACTCCGATTATCGTCGGCGACACCGCAAAACCCAGTAACTGCAAAAACCAACATTTTCAGAAGGCACTAAAAACTTCATCATTTTGGATTGATGAATTAGTTTAAATTCAAAATAGTTACAAACCACTTGATATTGATTATCTCAGGGTCTGTTTACTCTTTGAAAAGAATTTGCACACCTGTCCTTACAAATACAATTAAATAATTACCGCCGAGATCTCATTTTTGAATTTTTATTAGTTACTTGGTTTTGCGGTGTCGCCGACGTTATGTACCGAAAAAAGATTTTTAGTTCTCGGATGATTTCCGTCTTTCGATTTTCAGAGTTGCGTTCGAAAATTAACTCCGTAGAGTAATATTTACTCCATTGCGTCCGAAAACGGAAGAGTTGAGTAAATTTTACTCTGTGACTGTCGTCCGAAAAGTCGCAGTATTCGACTCGGAGTTCATTTACTCCTGTCAAAATTGACATAACTCATGGGAAGGAAAATCAAGTATCTTTGTCTAACTGTTTTATGAATGTTTTGTGAGGTAATTTAATAGTTTTTATACTGCTCACAATATATATTTATGATTAGAGTTACATATATGTGAAGAAAACAATAATAATAGGATCTTTCTTAAACCAACATAACCTATTTTCCGATATTGGCACCTTCTGTCACTGTCAGTGTCAGTGTCAGAGTAACTCTAGAGTAAATCTGTCAAACCTTCAAAAACTCTACTCTACTCCGTGGAGTTAATTTTCGAACACAACTCAGAATATCAATCAAGAGATCGATCGAAATCGGTTACTCATAGGTTACTTCATATTTTTCGCAGTTTTTCTAGACGATTCCAAAATTTTCGAGTAATTCCGTTCGAAATTTAAATTGGATTTGACATTTCTCGTCGCTCTTTCAGACCAAAAACGTCGAGCTTGAAGGAGCCGCGTTAATATTCACCACAGAAATACGTGAAACGTCGATTTTCGCGAAAAGTCACATTTTCCTATCGTTCTTCCGGGAAAACGAAAGAGAGGATCGAAAAAAGGGCTCCGTTATGGACTTATTTTGAATCTCGTCTTCGCAATACCATCGTTTCGAACGTCACCGTTCCGAACGCCACCGTTCCGAACGCCACTGTTCCTCCGAATTCCTTTCCACAATCTTGCTTCTCTTGCCAAAATCGGCGTTTTTTCGACTTTTTGCGATTTTTTTAAAATACACCCCCATCTTTTCGCTTCGAAAACGCGAAACTCTACGAAACTTCCGTATTTTTCCTCGATAAACCCCTTCGAAATTTCCCCCAAATTCCCCTCCTAACATCCAGAAAAACATCACGTTTATAGTAACATTTTCGAAAAGTTTCCTTTGATAAATGACGAACCGCTCGACCGATTTTGTGCAAACTTCACCTAAACCACTAAATAATCCGAACAAAGCCTAAACATTTCGTTTGGATAGGTGAGCCCGTTCTTGAGTTATA
This sequence comes from Halyzia sedecimguttata, assembly GCA_937662695.2. NCBI lineage: Eukaryota > Metazoa > Arthropoda > Insecta > Coleoptera > Coccinellidae > Halyzia > Halyzia sedecimguttata. The sequence goes on along the minus strand of OW569413.2, from coordinate 64,834,436 downwards.
AAATTACAACGAAAAGTGGCATTGATTTTTATATATTTAGATATGGCATTCAATTTTCAATCATAAATTCTGTTTGCAGAATCAGGATTTATAATATAAGCTGTAAATTTACAATGAAGGTGAATACACAAAAAGTACGTGCAGCTTGAATACATATCGCACGTGTATTTCAAAAGTGACACAAGTCAAAAAATGAGGATTCTGAGATATTTGCTGTGATCATCTCAGAAAGTGAGAATTTGTGTTCTCAGTTCACCGCTCACCGCTCACTTTGAGATGAAAGTGTTCCTTTTTAAAAGTGAGCGGTGAACTGAGAACACAAATTCTCACTTTCTGAGATGATCACAAAACGGAATACAGCGAAAATCTCTGAATCCTCATTTTTTGACTTATGTCACTTTTGAAATACACGTGCGATATGTAAATTCAACATTCCCGCCGTTCGATCATTTACCACAACCTAACATGGCGACTGTATAATTCTGTGGTATATTGGTTGCCTAAGTTATCCGCGTTATCCTATTTTCTTATTGGTTAGGAGTTTTCATTTCTTATTTAATATTCTATGGTATCATTAGGGTTCTGCCATGGAGGTAGAAGGAAGTGGAGGGGGCATAAAGATCGAAACTTGACACATACTCCGCCATATTGGTGTGACCCAATTTTCTATAGCAATCCGGAATTCCAACCATAGAAAACTCACAATTTCATGTTTATAACAAAGGATTTGCCCATACCAATATGGCCGATTTTATGTGACGTTACAAGGAAAATATAGCACATGCTCCCTCCACTTCCTCCTACCTCCATGGGTTCTGCAGTGAACTCATTTCACTGGTGTTCTGTGAAGGTATTCTACTTAGAACATAGGATATAGTAGTTTTATAACAGATTACAGATTAATCTGTGCCGGCCCCGGTGGTCCAGTGGGTATAATGACCTGCTGTGGTGCCGGAGGTCGCGGGTTCGAATCCCGCTCAGGGCATGGATGTGGTGTTGGGTGGTGGTGCATGTCCTAAAAATTAATTTAAAGAGTCTTCGGAAAAATATTGAACTGTGTAGATGGCCCTAGTTGCCTGGCACAATAAAGGATAAAAAAAAAAAAAAAGATTAATCTGTGGTTTTATGTTCGAAGGCATGGTGGTAGAAGGAAGTGGAGGGGGCATAAATATCGAAACTTGCATGGAGGTAGTAGGAAGTGGAGGGAGCATAGCATGTGCTATATTTCCCTTGTAACGAAAGTGTCACATAAAATCGGCCATATTGGTATGGGCAAATCCTTTGTTATAAACATGAAATTGTGACTTTTCTATGGTTGGAATTCCGGATTCCTATAGAAAATTGTGACAAGTTTCGATCTTTATGCCCCCTCCACTTCCTTCTACCTCCATGGAAACTTGTCACATACTCCGCCATATTGGTGTGTCCCAATTTTCTATAGGAATCCGAAATTCCAACCATAGAAAACTCTCAATTTCATGTTTATAGACCACATTAGTTAGGTTAGAATCATTCGCTTGGCGGGAGATCCATATTCAAATTTTTTAACAAGGAATTTCAACTTTGAGATGAAACCACCCTATTTAAAAGAGACTGTTAGTACAGAGACAACAAGTATTGGGTACCTTCATCATTAGTGCATGTTTTCATGTTATTTCCACATTAAAATCTACTTCTATTTATTCTTAAATCAAAATTGAAACCATTCTAGTTCGAAAGATTTCCGTATGTCGTAGATGACTTCTGTTGTGCGTCATTACAAGGCCGATTTAGGGTTATGTTATTATTTTTGACTGATTTCGAGTGAACTAAGACATACGTCAATCGAATTTGGTGAACACTTTTATATTTATTAATTATTTTGGAAATATACAATTTTGTTATGAAAACTTGATTCTAGATGGATGAGAAAGGTTCACAGAATCTATTTCAACCAAAATAAACCTTAAGAAATTAGTAAAGTATCTAAAAACAGGCGAGAAATTCCCATAAATTTTAGGTCCATACTAAATGCATGGGGAATTCAGTGCTCGGATCCACGGATGGATCGTAATTCAAATTTCCCGCCTAACCTAACTAATGTGGTCTATAACAAAGGATTTGCCCATACCAAGATGGCCGATTTTATGTGACACTTTCGTTACAAGGGAAATATAGCACATGCTACCTCCCATGGAGGTAGAAAGAAGTGGAGGGGGCATAAAGATCGAAACTTGTCACATACTCCGCCATATTGGTGTGTCACAATTTTCTATAGGAATCCGGAATTCCAACCATAGAAAACTAACAATTTCATGTTTATAACAAAGGATTTGCCCATACCAAGATGGCCGATTTTATGTGACACTTTCGTTACAAGGGAAATATAGCACATGCTCCCTCCACTTCCTCCTACCTCCATGCTACCTCCACTTCCTCCTACCTCCATGTTCGAAGGTATTCTATGATAATGTAAGGTTAGGTTAGGTCGATCATAGAATTTATAGACACTGACCATAATGACATTGACATTCAGACATAGATTAGATTTAATTATGTCTATGGAGTTGATAAATAAATAAATTTTAAAAAATCGTTCATTAGAAAACAAACAATGTCTATTCCGAATCCATCCGGAAATCCAAATACTGAAGATGATGAGCTGACTTTACCCCGTGCTAGCATTAATAAAATGATAAAAGAATTAGTACCCTCTGTGAGAATTGCTAATGAGGCTAGAGAGCTGATTCTCAACTGCTGTACAGAATTTATTCATCTCTTGAGCTCAGAAGCTAACGAAATATGTAATCACCTACATAAAAAGACGATTAATGCAAAACATGTGTTAATGGGTATGTTATGTTTAGTTTTCAGTACATTTGGGTTATATTAGAATTGTGGTTTTGTTTTCATCCTCTTGAATCATTAAGTGATTGCTTCCAATCGTCATTCAATTTTTTTTAGTTAGTACCTGTGAATTAATGTCAATTTTTTAAGCTTTGGAAAAATTGGGATTTTCCGACTACCAGGCTGAAGCAGAAGCAGTTTTAAAAGATTGTAAAGCGGTAGCTGCCAAAAGAAGAAGACAGAGTACTAGACTGGAAAATTTAGGTATACCAGAAGAAGAATTGTTGCGACAACAGCAAGAGTTGTTCGCTAAAGCTCGTCAAGAACAGGCATTTGCTGAACAACAACAATGGGAACAGATTCAAGCCGCTGCTGCCGCTCAACAAGTTGGCTCCATATTAACAATGGACGACGATACAGATGATTACTCTTAACATCATCTGCACACTCAAGTCCACAATAAAACTTTCCAATATTAGAAATGTAAATTTGTAATCCCTTGTTTCTAATAGGTCCAACACATATCAGTTATTTTTTTAAAATAATTTTCAAACTGTTCTTTTGAAATATGCAGTATATATTTTTTATTAACTTGCGTTCTTTTTTGCTGTCCATTGAGTAATATGCAGAAATTTTTCTCAACAGAATTCAATAAAATATGTTACAATTCAATAATTAAAGACATGAATTCTGCATAATGAAATGTAAGTTAGTTGTTAGTTTTATGAGTAAAATAGTTTGGTATTCAATATATAAATTTTTCAAAAACTGTTGGTTTCTAAGTATATAATAGAACAATATCCTTCACATAGTTACAATTATCTACACATATTTATGGATTATTTCTTCTATCTTTCTCTTAATCCCATTTCGATTTTTTCTTAATAAATTCTTCTTTACCATCATCACCAACCGCAGAATAATAACCCATGGATTCATATTTCTGCCTCATATAAGCGATATATCCAAGACATCCAGTAAAGGCTACTAAACCTATTCCCATAATGGCTAGGTTCTACAACGAAAAATTTCGTTGTTAAGTTGTTAAACTTTCCTTAGAGGCTACATACTGGTTTCACGTAAAGTTCGAAATTAAAAGCTCTAAAGAGACCGGTACTTCTAACTGATCGCAACCCGTCTCCAGGAGCTGGCTGATTCTTTGAATCTCTATTTTCCGTCATAGTAAATAATTATTTAGAAGAAATGAATTATTTATCATTTAATTAATACTCAAACATTCTAATTTCTAATTATATTTTGAAAATATTTATATACAGCCATAAAACCACAGAATATTTATAAAAAGGGATTAGGTTAGGTTATGTCACAGAAGCCATGCTAAATGTTCTGTCACAGAATATTAGTGTTGTGAGTGTGGAAAATGTCTTAAATACTCCTCTGATAAATACTGAAAAATGTCCGAAAATTATCATTACTTCTAAAAACAGTCGACATTTAGAGTTTTTTAGTATTTATGGAAATTATCGAAAATGTCTGGATAAATATCATAAATTTCTTTTCTACTTAAACATTTTTTGAAAATTTTCATTTTGTCCGAAATTTATTCTTCTTTTCTACTTGGATCGAAGATGCTCAACGATCTGAGATGCCAATTTTACAAAAATTTTTAAAGAAGTTTGTTTTTTTCTACTTGGATCGACGATGCTTAACGATTTGTGTTGCCATTATACAGAGTTTTTTCTTAAGCAGTTTATTCTTTTCTACTTGGATCGAAGGTTCTTAACGATCTGTGAACCAATTGGAAAATTATACAAAGTTTTTTTTAAACAAGTTTATTTTTATTATTTTACAGTCTAATTAAATCGATTTTTCTAATACTAATTCTTAATTCAGAACCTGGCTCCGGTCCTTTATCACTGATACTCAATAAAATAACACGATAATAACTCATTCAATGATAAGTTATTTGTTATTTCCAATTGACCATGAAAAATTTCTTAAAATGCCTCAAATTATCCTGATATTTTAACTTAACATGTGAAAATTGTCATATTTTTCCCGATTTTTCCGCAATGTTCGTAAATACTTAAATACTCAAAATGCTCGACCTTGGGGGAAAGTTTCGGACATTTTTCCAGGATATTTGTCCTTAACTTAAAAACTCGAGTATTTCACATCACTACAGAATATACCCTAGTGCCGTGTTCCGATATTCCTGAACAGTACTGAGCAGTAATGCCAGCAATTTCGGAACGCAAGGTGGGTATATTCTGTGTGTTCTGTGGCATATATTAAGTTATCTGTGATTCTACTGATTCTATGTCTAATGCTATGTCTAATATATTATATGTTCTGTGGTCTAATGTCTGTGTCAATTCGTTAGTCAGAGAATTGAGAATTGTACCTTGCTGTTTGGTATCGAAAAATATAAACAAATTTAAATTCTTGGAAATGGCAACTATTGATGATTTGCCTGATGAGATTCTGGAATATATATTATTCTTGGTTTCGCCCTATGAGGATCTACATTCTTGTATGTCTGTTTCTAAACGTTGGAGAAAATATGTTAAAAGTAAGGAAAGCCTAACCTACCTTATTTGCCCAAATGTGGAACAATATGCATAATTTTAGCATTTATGGGTTGGAATATGTGAAATATGAGTATGTAATGTTTCTTTATTTTTCAAGATTTAATCAAAATACGAAAGAGGAATCTAAATAAATCTATCGCTAATTTCAATGTCAAATGGAATACTTATGAACCCTCTGAAAGCGACAGATGCATTGGAAGGAGATATTCTCATGCGGCCACATTTTTCGATAATTCAATGTATATATTTGGAGGATGTACCTGCTCAAACACAACATATAATGACTTGTGGAAGTATGATTTGTCAAAAAGGGAATGGGTAAGGCCTCTAGCTACTGGGACCTATCCTTTTCCCAAAGCTTGTAGCTCTTTGGTCAATTATAATAACACATTAAGTAAGTAATACCACTCTTAAGGAAAAATTTACCTAAGTGTTTTTAAAGAAACTACTGCCTCATTAGCCAATTCATTATATTTGTTGAAGAATAAAAACCATATCCACTTGATATTTTCTTTTGTAGTTCTCTTTGGAGGTTGGACATACCCCCCTTCATATCCTCTATATCAAAGTTGCCATCTATTCAACGAACTTCATGTTTATGATATTCAGAATAATCACTGGAATGTTGTTGATACATCTCTAAAACCTCCACCTATGGCTGGACATTCTGTATCTGTTGTAGATAATAATATGATAGTATTTGGAGGTCTTATGAAAAATCACAATAGTGTAGAATGTGTGAAATCAAATGATGTGTGGAGATTAAATATGGACAATTGGACTTGGGTCAAACAAGAAGTAGATGGTAAGATGATTAAGATTTGATTGACAACGTGATTGTTTTATTTTGATTACCTCATATTATATTTGATCCTCTATGACAGGGTTTTTCAAACTTTTGGCTCCACGAACCCCTGGTTGACAGCGAACCCCTTGACTAACTAATTAAGTATAATGCGCATTGCACCATGTGTGCCGTGCTATTACGTAAATCTTGTCATGAACCCCCTACCACTGAAAGGCGAACCCCTAGGTGTTTGCATACCTCACTTTGAGAAACCCTGCTCTATGAATTCATCTTTCCTTCTTGCCATTGTTGAACTGAACAAAGTTCATTCAAAATCAAAGACTTCAGCTAATTATTATCAATGTGAAATCGCTACCTAAATTGTTTTGTGCTAACTTCATAAATTCATTGCCTTAATTTATTAAAATTTGTAGTCAGTGAACTTGCACCTGAATTTCAAGCCTATCGTTGTTTATTTAGTTTCTTATAAAATTATTGTGTTCAGGTCAAAAAAAACCAGAGGGTCGATTTGGTCAAACCCAGGTGGTTATAAATAGTAAGAATATATTAATTCTTGGAGGTTCTGGTGGAACCCAAGTGGATTTTTGGGATGCCTGGCTGTTGAATATGTCCAATGAAAATGATTGGAAATGGATCCCAGTAGAGATCAAGGGCAAGGCAAATAAACCGAAAAATATTTGGAGCAATCCTGGCTGTAAGGTAAAGTTTGTCTATAAATTCATGATCAGGAAATACACATAAGTTCACAATTTGAAATTTTCTAGGTTGAGGATAAAGTTGTCGTTCTTAATAGGTTGCAGACTGATACAATTTTTCCATTGAATAGTTGTAGAAGTCACCCGGAATACAATAAAGAAAGTATTCCCAGTGCAAGCTCATCATCTAATAAGCAGCCTGATTTAGATGACAATGTTAATGGTAAATGGGGCACTTTGAGATTTCCCACCCCTAATGAAGTACCATTTCCCGCGGTAAGAATTATTATCGTATAATACAGTGTGTCCAAGATATGTATGGGATAGTATTAGGATCTAGGAAATGGTAAGAGATACAGGGTCGACTTAATTAGAGAAAAGCTACATATTTTATAACTAAAAATAGTAAAAATATGCTGTTTAGATATTATGGAAGCGTTCACTGCCAATTCGGAATGAAGTTTAAAAGATACCTGAAACAAATTGAAACCTAATTGTGCGAGCACAATATCTCCTAATTCAGAATTAAAATGACTTGATTTTATTATAAAAATATGTCTTATAAAATAATTAAGCTGATGATGCTGCTTGAGGATGAAACAAAAATATTTACGCCATAGGATATGGAGAAAAAATTGCCATTATAAATGAGCAATTTATTTGTAAATAAATAAAATACATGAGACAAAATTAAACTATTTTGAAAAATTCCAGGATTACACAGCATATTTAAACTTTGTAAACGGTATATTGATAGGTACAAAAAACACATCTATTCTCTAATTTAACCCTATGCTTTACCGTTTCCTAGATCCTAAGGAAGGGTTGATTTCCACTAACAAATAGAGAGAAGATTTTCAATAATTATTAATAAATTTTATCATTATTCATTTCCTGAGTACATAGTGTTAATAAAAATTAGTAATATGAAATTGGATTATTTTCCAGTTGAATCGTGGAAATCCAAGAGCTGCGGTTGAGCGTAAGGCCAGTGGAACAGCACCATTAGATAATAGTGTTCTCAATAAGTTATTTCCAAATGAAAAATTGTTTCGTGCAGAATTGGATCGAAGAAAAATATATTATACACAAAGACAAACTGAATCCAAAAGGAAGCAGAACCGATCCAAGCATTTCCTTGGACTTTATGTTCTAGATTTGGAACATGTGACTGATGAAAAACCCTATGTGACATGGTTGACACCTAAAAGTTTCAACAGAGGGCCACAAGAAACCATATTGTATACTTTCATTGAAGGAAATTCTGAATTGATCATGTTTGGAGGTATAGAGAGTGATACAGCAAATATAGGAGTAGTTAATACTCCCATTACAAATTCTATACATGTGATGTCCTGCAATATTGATGTAATATGATTTGCTTCAATCTGAAACATGATTAATTATATTCTGACTATTTCCATAATTATTCCTCAAATATATATAGTGATGAAATTCATATACATTAAAACCAAACAGCGGTATAATATTTGAGTATTTGTTCTCTGTCTACCATAATATCTATTTTTCATTGGTAAATGTTGACGTTGATATCTGTGGTACAGCATCAAATATATCTAGTTCTAAAATAAATTTGCGAATGAATCAATTGAAACAGTGCATTTGTTCAATAAAGATATCTTATTTTATCCAATATACTATTTTTGTGGGATGCATGTGTCCTCATATTGGCAGGAAGGTTACGACTTGTTATCAACCGATATTTGAAAATAGAGTAACACTACATATCTCTATAGAGAATAGAGATGTTGTGTTCGCCTATGTTGATACAACTGACGTTTCACCGATACATTTCTTCTTGCACAGGCTCATTTAATTAATTGAATAAATTAAATAATAATATAATGATTTTGTTTTCAATGAAGTTTCAATAGTTTAAGTAGCATGTTGTAAGTTATCAATCCATTGACTAAGAAATTAACGATTGTAGTTTTTACGGACTATGTATATATTTTTGGCGCTCTTGTTCCTCGGAACAGAGTGCTTATCAATTTGACCAAATGTCTGTAATTTACGAATTTTTGGCTGAAAATGATTTGGTTCGACCCACTGATCAAGAATCCGTGTTCGAAATCGATTCTGTCCGGCCGGTCGTCCATTAACACGATAACTCTCGAACGGAATGAGCTAGATAGTTTGAAATTTTCAGAGTAGGTTTGGTAGATAAATATCTTGGTTAGGTTCGGCTGGATGGTTTCGGAGTAACAAAAAAATTTTTTTTTACATTACAAATTTCGAATTCAATTTTTTTTTTATGAAGTTTCATTATAAGAATCCATTGATACCATTTTCAACTCTATTAAACTAACACTTTTGAGAGGGCCCATTCGTATTGATATAGATGCATAGAATGCATAGATGTTATTCTATGCATCTTGGTATTGATGCTAATGGCGGTAATTGCTGTATATTTGCGCAGTCATTCATAGATGGCGCTCATAATCGTCGAATGTTCCGCTTGTGTAGTACCGGTAATCTTTATAAAATGCTTTAACTTTAACTCCTCTACATCTGCAATAATAAAAAAAATAATGGATTGTCTATCGGGTAGATTCGCTACTTTGTTAGTGAAATTCAATTGTCAGGTTACTTTCGTGAGGGTATAATTATCAAATTCGTTAAAAAACTTCCATTTGACATAACTGTAACAAATAGGTATAAATATTCTCGATCTCGACCCAGTGAACATCTACCGGCGTTTAATATATACAATATAATTATGATAGAAATTGGAGGAATTTCCTTAACGGAGTATGCATTTTCAAATGAAAACAAGAAAATGGGAATAAAAAAAAAACCTGACAAAACGAACGTATTTAGCACTTCTGAAAGTTCCATTTCAAATTCATAGATGACTCTGATTAAGATTCACTGAAATTTTATTGAATCAGTTTTTTCATGCAATTGTCAATAATATAATTCCAATCATTTCTTATATTACTGTAATTCTATTTGTTTGTTATTTTATTTTCAGCAATATAAATAAAAGGACGTGAAAGATAATAGAAATATATTCTAGTTTCACAAGAAGCACTGAATTGTTTCATATGCGTGCGCAAGCATCAAAGTTTTAAAATGGCGAGTGATTTGATTTGGGTGTTCTGTCATTTTTAAATCTACGAAAATCAACTTGTATAAATGGCGTAAATAATTCACACTACAGATATTGTACATTGTAAATAGTTTATTGTATAGTTAGTGGTAATATTTTGTGTTGTGAATACGAATTCTTCAGTTGATTGGTGATTTATGATTTGTTTCGCCGTATAAGAGGATTTCCATTAATATCGGCGGCTGACTCTTGGATCTCGAAATTCTGAAATCGGAGTAATTACCCCGTGTTTAAGTCTATAACGTGACTGAAACTTATAAAGGTAGGTACGGTTCCTCATTTTTAGTAAAATGTAATTGTAGTGATTATTATTTAGGTAGTATTTCTTTGTGTATTATTAGTTTTCTTCGCCATTGCCAGTTTGTTTGTGACCGGGAATATGAAATGTCATTGTTGTAAACAAATGTCATATATTACTATTCATTTATGACCAAAAGGTTTCATGAATTCATTAAAAATATCCCTCTTAGCGATCAAAAGTTAATATAATTCAGATTAACAAAGCCTTCCCCCAAATGTCACAAACATCATTCAGAGTAATTATATGAAATGTCTCATTTCGGGAATTGACACCCGCGTCGAAGCTTTGTTGAGATGGACTGTTTGATTTTTTATGCAAAATCCGGATACGAATCATAATAATCCAGTGTTAATTTGGGTGTTTTTTATTTGAAGGACCCAAATGAAGTGGTTGGGTAGTGGTGAAGGAGATGAAGTTTTAAAATTAGAAATGGAAAGAGGACCTCAAAGAACTCAAGATGATGCTTCAGTTGGCTATGTTTTTCAACGTCCTCATGATCCGGAATTTCCAACATTTGCACCAAAACAACTACGTTGGGCAAACATGGCTGGAGACGACAGTATAATAGATGTTAGTTATTAATTTTTATTAATACTTGTAGTTGAACTAACAGTTGCATTCATGTTTGATCTGTAGTGGATGTATTTCAGAATGTTGCGAATGCTGTTGTAGATTAGGTTGCTTCTAACCATCTTGAACATGTTTGAATGAGTATGAAGATGATCACAGTTATATTTTGCGATATGACATGTATTGTAGTCCTTTCAGTAGCATATTGTTGGATATCGGTAGAATTCAAGTGGATGGTATTAATCAAAGGAAATTAGCATTTTCAAGATTTAGTTAAAATTTTATTTTTTATTTCACAATGGCAGTAGTTGGATGTCCATACATTGCGACCTATGATGCTTATTTCTCAAGGACCACATGTGTAGAATTGTGAAGCTATCGAATTTTATTGAAAATTACAATAAATATATGGTTTTAAAATCAAATGAACTTTCAAACATAAAATCAATTCTTCACTTATAAATTGGAACGCAATATTAATTAATCCTCAATCATATTATGAGATGGAATTACCACAGATCCCAAAAATAACAGACATAAGTCGAATTTTAAACAGAGTGGTTAAGACCAATCCCTCTGTATCATAACCGATCGGTCATGATAGAAACGGATTGGTCTTAACTGCTCTGTTTTGGTTACTCGCTTAAATTCGACAATAGTTTAGTGGGCAGTTTTTGCTGGACATACATACCAATTATCTCTTCACACTTTACATGATTCAGATTAATTTTTTTGAAATTTCATAAAAGATATTATGAATTTTGCTTGATTGTAAGAGATATATTTGAATCAGTACGAAGTATTCTGCGAAGCTAATATTATTTGAACGCAGAGGTATTATGAGCACTTCACAAGAATTATATTCCAATGACATTTCAACAAATCTTCCCAATATTATTGATGAGTCACCTGAGTACACACATTGAACTACTAAGGGGTAATTCGGAATATTGTGAAAAATTATAAAAGCATTACTGAAAAAATTAGGGATTGCAGACAAGAAATACAGGGAATCGGAAAATTTTGATGGGAAATAATAAATCAAAATTTGCAATGACGTTTTAAAATGGTTTAGTCAGCACTAAAAGCTTATAATATCAATGACTGGCGATAATTGATTTTTTAATCAAGTCTCATCAATTTATCTCCGGCAGTTTTGGAGGAAAGTTTTCTTATGGCAGACAGACAGAAATCTGGGGTATGATAAGCCCAGAACAAATGTATAACACGGGTTAAGAAATTTTTAGTTAGGTTTCGAAGAGGGTGGTGAACTGAAGATTATTAGTGGATGTATGTTTTTTATGTACATACTTTATATCATCAATATCAATATACACCGGGATATGTATGCAGTTTTGGCAAGATTCGTTAGAGGTAGATAAATATGAATGAGAGGAAAAATGATGGCACTGCCATAGCAAACTGCTTACATAAAATAAATTCGGGGCTGTTGAGGGATAAATTATCTTTGATCGTCCTCCTAACTTAGTGCAATAAGTAGAATCATGGTGGTTGTGGTCTTACTCTGATCTGAAAGTTCAGTATGAAGTAATCCTAGGCCGAGTGTATATCATTGGGGTGGGCTTCTCTTTTTCACTACCTTCCCGTATTTCAGCTGCATTAATAACTGTTGTATTAAGAAATACAACAGCAATCTGAAAGATATTATATTTTTAAAAGCCTTGAGTCTAGGAATAAAATGAAAACCAGTATTCTGAAAGCATTCAACTCACAAACATTTGCAAAAATTCATGAAATATAATAAAAGACATTCTGAAGTGATTATATCAAGTACTCAAAAAGCTTTCCCACTTCAGCCTCTCTCGCAATTTCAGATCAGATTTCTATCATGCATGGACAAAAGGCTGAATAAAAAATCATTAATGGAAATCATCCGATCTCCTACAGATGTCACAGCAGTATTGGGTAGGCAAGGAGGGGAATGTGTTGTTTTCTCTTCAACCCATGTATCTCTGAAATACATTTCTTTCCAATAAATCGCTCTCCATAGAACCAATCTTTCTAGACCTGTATAAAAAAAATATATATAATATTTTTCAGTCAAACAGGAAGTATTTTTGTGCGATTTTTAATGATGGCAAACAAAAAATATTCATTTAACTTTGAAAAATATTTTACAGAAGAAAATTGAAATCCAATGTGTTCGGAGCGCATCCACCATAATTATCCCTTGAAACTAGTTCAATATTCAAAAATAATCATAAAAACCGCAATAAGGGGATTGATCAATTTTTCATTTCAGAATGAACCTTGTTTTAATTCATTTTATATTGTTAATAATTGTACAAAAAGAGTCCCAAACATGAATCTCAAAAAATGTATTATGAATTCATATAAGTTTGTGGTCAAAATTAATTCCATCCATCCCTTGCACATATTCTGTTTTCTGTTTTATCATTTGCTACTTTATTACCCTTTTCACCTACATCAAGTAGGTGAATATTTTGGAATTAAAGCAAGAAGATATTACACGATGATTTTATTTCCATACAACGTTTGGATGGAATTCCATTGAATCTACTCCATTGTTATTACAATAATGGATCAAAACATACCAAAAATTACATTTGTAATTTTTGCATTAAAAGGATTTTACTGAATGAAGAAACAAATGTTAATGAAATGAACAAACAGATGTTGACTGATCCCCCCGGACTAAACATCTTCAAGTAGTTAGGAAATACCAGTGACAATTTCCAATTCCGTTTATTATCTTATTATATCTTGATATTCATGTTCTTGTTGTAATCATGTATAGTTTTCCTAATGCTTGTTTGAAATATCTTAGACTCGTACTTCAATCATTTTCTATGACTTTTTAAGTTGAATTTTATTTTCAGAATCCAGATAAGTGGAAATATCCTGTAAATTCGAAGGTGTCCACTCCCTCCAACGTTGGTCCTTACATGGGTTCGAGTGGGATGTCCGCAGGTTTATACGATTTTGAGCAGAGCAAGAATATTCCTCAGGAGCATCTGGTATACATGTCTAATATTTCCAACATCAACCAAATGCAGAGTGGCATGTCCCTCCATCCTCCGCAGTATTTGCCGCAGAGTTTGGCACAGCAGTTGCCTTTCAGGCAGCTTCCACAGCAGGTGAGTTTTCCCAAACTGTTTGAATGGATTAGAAATAGTAAGGGTGTCCTAACAAGAGCTCAAAATCTTAATTTATACAATGAGTATTAATGTCTGTCCTGTAAGTATTCTTTACGAAAATATTTTGGTAGGTTGTGCTCAGCTGTGTAATAGTTTATGAATCATTAAACTTAATTTGAATTTGGTTTCGATCAATGACTGAATTTTTTAAGGTATACCAGCGATATGAGAGTGAACGCTTGTTAGAATTGGATTGCATCAAATACAAATAGTGTCAATTCAGTTTATGTGTTGCATAAACATTTTTTTTTCAACCCATTCAAGGTTTGTTCTTAGAGTGGACTCTTATAGTTTGTGTATGCAGCAAATTTTTATCATTTCTTGAACAATCCCTGTAAAGGGTTGCAAAAATATATTAATTAAAACTCATTGATGTACAAAAATGAAGATTTCCTCAATGAAACATGTTATTTGATCTATTACAATTGAGTGTGAAAGATAATGTTTGCCAAATGTACGCCACATCTCGACATACTTGCTTCTCAATATCATCAATGCGCTTTGAAATCTCGTCTTTGAGTTGCTGGATGGTGTTTGGCTTTTGGACATAGACTTAACCTTTCTGTCTGTTTCTGGACATAGAGGGTGCATTCAATAATACTGCATTTGGAGCTATGCACAATGCACTAACCAAACATGGGGTTCCTTTTGCAGTTTGTCGATGGGCAGGATCCCTTTTAAGGGACCGCAGCATAGTGGCTCGTCTAGGCAGCTCAACCATTAGGGGAACACCAGGCAGGGGATGCCCACAGGGTGGTGTTCTATCACCTCTCCTGTGGAATCTGGTCCTGGATGGGCTCCTGGTTGAGCTGGCGGGGGCTGGCCTAATGGTTGTAGCCTATGCAGACAATCTCGTGATACTAATCAGAGGTAAACATCCAAATGTCATCGCTGATCTTATGCAGGATGCTCTGTGTAGGATTGAGCGATGGTGCTTGAATAACGATCTTACGGTTAATCCTGAAAAAACAGAGATGGTTCTCTATGACAGAAAGAGGGGGCCCTGTAACATGAGACTACCAAGTCTGTTTGGTACTCCAAACAGACTTGGTAGTCTCATGTTATCTGTTAGATTGAGCCCTACTGGGCTCAATCTAACAGAGCAAGTAACAGAGCAAGGCCTAATGGTTGTAGCCTATGCAGACGATCTCGTGACACTAATCAGAGGTAAACATCCAAATGTCATCGCTGATCTTATGCAGGATGCTCTGTGTAGGATTGAGTGATGGTGCTTGAATAACGATCTTACGGTTAATCCTGAAAAAACAGAGATGGTTCTCATTGATAGAAAGAGGGGGCCCTGTAACAGTGTAACATGAGACTACCAAGTCTGTTTGGTACTCCAAACAGACTTGGTAGTCTCATGTTATCTGTTAGATTGAGCCCTACTGGGCTCAATCTAACAGAGCTCAATCTAACAGAGCAAGTTCGATATCTGGGTGTGATACTGGACCACAAACTACTGTGGAACAAACACATTGAGGAACAAAAGAAAAAGGCCGAGATGATCTTTTGGTCTACTCAGAGAGTAGTGGGAAATGGATGGGGCTTCAAACCACACATTATTCACTGGTTGTATACTGTGGTGGTGAGGCCTATCCTAACCTACGCATCATTGGTGTGGTGGACTTCTTTGGAGAAGTCATATATCCGCAACAAATTGACAAGATCTCAGAGAAAAGCTTGTTTAAGCATCACAGGTGCTCTGAGATCTACTCCAACAGCAGCTATGGAGTGCCTGCTGGGGCTACCTCCCCTGCATCTTGTAGTTGAGGAGGGGGCTATGAAGACAGCTTTAAGAATCTGGGAACAGGGACAGTGGCGTGACAGCGGAATGTTTAGGGGACACGCGAGGGCACTCAAGAAGGTGGAGGATGATGATGCATCTCTCCTCCGGAGGAGTGACCGTGCGGGCTCCTTATTCTGCTTTAACGAACCCTATAGGGTGATTGTTCCTGATAGAGACCAATGGGATACAAGGAGTGATCTCCTTAGACCGGAGGGGCCCACATGGTTCACAGATGGCTCTGTAACGACTACAGGGACAGGTGCAGGCATTGTGGGACCTCGAGTGAGCATGTCCATCCCTCTCGGGAAGAACTGCTCGATAATACAGGCAGAACTATATGCTGTTCTTGTCTGCGCGCTGGAAAACATCCGATTAGGATACTCTGGCAAGTACATATATATATGTTGTGACAGTCAAGGAACGTTAAAATCCCTATCTGATGTGAAAATAAACTCCTACCTAGTAGGCGAATGCAGGAAGGCTCTGCGAAGGCTGGGCGCTGGTAAATTTGTAAAACTCATCTGGTGTCCGGCTCACTCGGAGATTTCAGGTAATGTTAAGGCAGATAAGCTGGCGAAGCAGGGGGCTCGGATACCATAGAAAAATAGAAAAAAATAGAAAATAGAAAATATTTATTCACCATCACAGTCACTGCTATGTAAAAATACAAACAATAAAAGGAAAGTACGTCAAAAATAAACCTTTACTCTTCTTCTCTCTCCAAAAACTCCTTTACTGTATATGGTTCACCGTTTATAATCATCCTGTAGTCATCCATATATAGGTCCTGAGCCCTCGCTTCCAGTATGTCGTACCTCTGTTAAAACATTCTTCAAGAATCGTTTGGACAGGAATTTCTCCAGTGTATGGAACATGGGAGTAGGACTCAGGCAGTCAAGGCTTCTCATTAAGAAACCATGGTCAAAGTCTGAGGTAAAGAAACTTCTTTCACTCGAAAGAAGAGAATTGAGCCTGGTGACTGGATTACTAACTGGTCACCAGTTCAACAAACATCTGAATAGGATGGGATTGGCCGATAGCGCTCTGTATCGCTGGTGAAAGAGCATGGAAGAAACAGCTGAACATATTCTGTTCGACTGTAACAACCTTAAGGAATTGAGGGTCATACACCTAGGCAACCCAACACCTACGATTCCTACGGTGAGAGGGACTTCTCCTTTTAAGCTCGCGGTATTCCTGTCAGCGTGCTTTTTGGACTGAGTCTCACGAGTTTGGCAAGCGGGAGAACAATGGGCCTGAAGGCCTCAGTTCAGCCTGGGACGGCACCGCGGTAGAAGAAGAAGAAGAAGAGAACCCTTCTGTCAAAATGAAGTCTAAGGGTCTCCAATCGCATAATTTCGGTGGCGAAGTGACACTACACTTTTTCAGGAGATTATGTTCTCAGTAAACTTCTCCTGTAAAAGAGCCATTGTGGCGTGTGCTGTGTGGCATGTGGTGCTATCTTTCTGGACCCCATATCAGGGATGTCATAATCTTGCAATATCGGCCACAAAAAGTTGTTTAACATTGCATGGTAGTTCTTGGCATTCACTGTGACCGAATTTCCAGTCACTTTTTGTGGATGTATTGGTGTTTTGACAATTGCCATTGGTTTTCCATCAGCACATATTCCGCAATTATCCTTGGTGAAGTAGCCATTGAGATGAAAATGGGCTCCGTCGGTGAAGAGGATTTTGGTGGAATATTCTTTATTTGTGTGTCTTTGTTCCTTTATCGAATCAGCAAATAAACGGTGCTTTAAAAGGTTCGTCGGCTTAAGTTCTTGCGTATATTAAATTTTGTATGCGTGCAACAACAGATCTTTCGTCAATATTCTGCAATATCTGGCAAAGTGGCCATGGATAAGTACAATTCCTCTGCTTTATGTTGAATAGAGTTGTTTGGATTCTCAACCACTTTTTCCTGCAGTTCCGGTTTCTTGAAATTTCATCACAATTTTTATGAAAGCACTCCCGGTGCTTCAATTTGTAAATGACTGAAGATGTCAAAACAAAAAACGAAGCTCAATAAACAATTTCCTTCAAATATAATATCTGTCCAAAGTATCCTTTATCTTTATCATTATCACTATTGCTATCTTATTGGGTCAGTTATCAAATAATGTTAATTGTGTAATTCCAAGTGCAGGTCCCTGGTGACTTGAAACTGCTTGTTTGGACACCTTTATATTGTAAACAATGATGGATAACTGTTGTGACACAGTATTTTAGGTTTGAATGTCAATGGAAATATTGTTCTTGCCAATCAGGCATATCAACGATATGCATCTTGCAAATTTGAAAATTGTAGCACTGTTTTCCTCAACTTCTTTGCTCGAATAAAAATATTATGTTATCAATTTTGAATGAGGAATAACTTACATTCCTTAGCACAGAAGATAATACCACTCGCAACATCTAACATATTCTCAGTTGGTAATTCGTTGTGTGGAAAAAAAAACTCATTACAGGATTATACTATTTTGTCGTAACGGACCTAAACTTATCATTTTCATCAGCATAGGTTTTGAAATGTCTCTTTTTTGGCGCTCTTGTTCCTCGGAACAGAGTGCTTGTCCATTTGACCAAATGACTGTAATTTTCGAATTTTTGAATGAAAATTGTCTTAAACGATTTGGTTCGACTCACTGATCAAGAATCCGTGGTCAAAATCAATTCTGTCCGGCCGTAGACACGATAACTCTCGAACGGAATGTGCTAGACAGTTGAAATTTTCAGAGTAGGTTTGGGAGATAAATATCTCGGTTAATTCGTTATTGGGCAAAATCAGCCGGATGGTTTCGGTGTAACGAAAAAAAAAATTTTTTACATTACAAATTTCGAATTAATTTTTTTTTAAGATGCAGTTTCATCATAAGAATCCATTGATATCATTTTCAACTCGTAACAAATTATTAATAAATTTCAATATTAAATCGCAACTCTATGATTTCACAGAATATTGTATCAAAAATTAGCGTCCGTATCTATGAATTTCATATGTGTTCATACATTTCATTATTGTTATCTCATCTAAAGATAAGAGACATGTCAAACAAAAGTCAAACATAACTGATTGGTTATGATATCAAGGGATTGGTCTTAACCTCTGTTCTGGTTACTCGCTTAAATTCGACTAAAGTATGATTGAATGCAAAATGTACAATTGAATAACCTCAGCTATCGTAGCTCTTGGATTATCCATATGATGATGATGATGATGATGTAAATATATACAAATTGGGGACAGAATATCTCCAGTATAAAAACAGAACTGCAATATTGGCTAAGTTTCAATTGATATAATATAATCTTCAGAGTAGATTTGAGGAATGAATATCACAGATAAGTTCATTATTGGGTAGAATTGTTCTGTTGGTTTTGAATTAATAATTTTTTGCACTCTTGTTGAATTCTTTTATGATGTTTGAATTTAATTTATGTTATGAAGTTCTATCATAAGAATCCATTTATATCATTCCCAACTCTGAGAAACCAATACTTTCGGAGATATGATTTGTCAAAGTACCCACTTTTTCATCATCAGACCAGCAAGTTACGGCGAAAATATGTTATTTTATGATTCGATAAATAACTAGTCGATCAGAGTGTGATTTAGGCGGCGAAAACAATGAAAATTCCAAACAAAGATAAGTAACTGAAAGACACACGGAGGCATATTCCGTCGATTAAACGTCAACAAATATTTTCTCGTGATCAGAGTTAGATACGTCATCCTTGTTGATGGTTCATCGACGAATATTATTCCGTGTGTGCTTTAGTTATTAGCAATTAGCTACAGTAACCTTCTGTGTTCTACTGGTTCGCGGTCTTCTCTAACCACAGTAAACCGAGTGTTTCCAGGTTGTAATGTTGTCATATAGGTATTCTACATCGCAGTCTCTGAATCCCTCTTGCGACAAAAGGATGAAAGTCATGAACATCGCTCAAGGTTTCCGCATCACAGAGGGTTGGAGCTCATGATTGGTAATAACCTTGAAACCGGTACGTATCTTCCCTGAATTATACTTTCCTCTTTTGGGGACGTTAAGCGATGACGTGGCTAACAAGGGAACACAAGGGAGTATTTGTTGATGGTTAATGGACGAATAATTCGCCGCCTGTATTTTAGATGATTTATCAATGTTAAGACGGGCTCCGCGCATCCGCCATTTCGCATTATCAAATTTTTTTGCGCGCATTTTCTATAGAACAGCATGATGTCATTTTGCCCACATGTCTGTAATTTTCGATATTTTTTTGCCGAAAATGGTCTCAAACGATTAGGTTCGACTCATCGATGAAGAATTCTAGGGCAAATTTGATTCTGTCCGGCCGGCCGGTCGTTGCCTCGATAACTTGATAACGGAAAGAGATAGCGACATGAAATTTTCAGAGTAGGTTGCGCAACCGAATGCTACGGTTGGGCATAATCGGCCAAACGGTTTCGGAGTTACCCATCTTAAATTTTGTTGTTATTTCCTAAAGAACTCAAAATTTACATATCCGATCTAATTAAAACTTGGCAATTACTCCTAGAATGCCGTCGCCCTCATTTTCGCGAAATGTCGGGAGTATCGTATCACCAGAAACAAAATTAAATTTTTTTTGACATACCATAAGTTGAGTTGCAGGAGATTTCTGACACTCTGATGGTGGGTTTCACGAAGCTAAACCACTAACTAAACATCTTACCACGATTAATTCAAAATAATATACAGGGTCTTTATAAATCATCGCAGTTGGCTTTGAATTATTCTTTGCCGCTCTTCGCTGGGGATCCTGACTATTTAACAGGCCTTTGAAATGGTCAGCTTTGGTAATTGTATATTGTCAGAAAATAAATTATGTGAATGGAATCGCGAATGTGGACAGTATGAAGCGGCAAAATGAGAATATTTCAAAGACAACTGCGATGTTACAATCATTTATAAAGAGCCTGTATAATATATAGAAAATTACGAAGTGCTGAATGTAATAATCTTTCATCATTCATTTTATTCATCCATTCGAAAGTAATATGATCAATCCAAGTGACCAATCAGAATTTTTCTCATAAATGAGTATATGTACGTTGTCTATAACGTTTTTTTTTATTAGCAGTTTTCACGGATTATGAGATTCAATAACGCAAAGCGCGCCATGTTGTGCGGGATTCCGAAGGTTAATCATCCGAGCTAATAAAACAAAACACTGAGTTACTTTTCGCTGATAAGTTACATGACCTACATAGCTAAATGAAAAATGGGGATATACAGTTTTTGCACCAATCAAATATCTACTATTAAAATTATAAAATATGCAGTTGGTGATAATTTATAATATTTGTTTTGGGAGAAATGGCCATATGACTTCGAATTATAGGGCGGCCAACTGAAAACGAAACAGCCATTTTTAGGAACTTCGTCAATACTTTAGAAAAATGCTAATAGCTGTCAAATTTTGAGAGCTCTTTCAATAGTCTTCAAATTTTAAAATTTCGCCCAAAACATACTAAGGAATTTAGGTTTTAAAATAGAATCTCATCTGCACAATCACTTACGGTAATAAATAATAGTTTAAAAAAACCCGATTTAATGATAAATTGAACTAAAAAATATAAAATAATTTTTGAGCATTTGAACAAAATTATAGAAGAAAAATGTTAGTATTATTTAGAGAAAAGAGTGGGGTGCTCTGTGCCATATTTTATATGCCTTTCGCATGACTTTTTTATTGATATTTTATGAATCGCGCACTTTTGGATTTCTTAACTATTTTTCCACTGATAGTATCGATCGAATATTTTCAAGAACTGACATTATTGAGCATCCCACGCTTTCTCTAAATAATACTTACATTTCTCGTCCATCATTCTGTTTAAATGCTCAAAAATTATTTTATACTTTTTAGTTCAATTTTTCATGAAAGCGTATTATTTAGTTTTTTTTAAACTACATATTATTTATTTTCTCGTTTTTACTTCGATGTATCGAATGTGCAGATCGCGCGCTATCTCTTACTCTCATGCAGTGATCCCTAACGAAATTTATTAATCCTGGCGTTCCTAGTCAGGATAATGGGATACTTTAATCAAATTATTGTAATGTCTCGACTCTGAAGAGTCTGCAAAGTTTAAATGATCGTCTAAAGTGGGTCCAAATCGCGTTCAAAGAAGTCGGTTAAAAACAAAAAAACAAGCAAGCAAGCAAACATACAGTTGAAGCTTATAAAAGCGTGTTAATGAAATTACAAATAATTCGTGAGAGAACAATTTCGTATATATGTATTACAAAATGGCGAAGGTGTTGGTACCATGAAATCCCTAATGAAATTTATTAATCCAGGCGATCCTAGTCAGGATAATGGGATACTCTTACCAAATGATTGTAATGTCATCGGCTCCTGACAAGTCTGCAAAGTTTAAATAAAATCTGATTGTCAAAAATGGGTCAAAATCGTGTTCAAGTAAGTCGCTTACAAACGAACAAGCAAAAATACAGGTGAAGCTGTTAAAAAGGACCTTCAATTCGGAGGCCTTAGAGCTGAAGGCACTAATTGGTTGCTCGCTCCTGTTGTGGTATCACCTATTTTCAGTTTTATATCCATATTTTCCTTGGTTGCCCTTTCCTGGAGAAGCCAATTAGCAGAAACACGTGTCGGCAGGTACCAGCAGAATGATATCTCTCTGCACCTTACGCGGAATCACCCACTAAATCTTCCCATTTAAATATACCTCTCCGCACTATCCATATTTTTATATTTGAAGTGATTTTGTTCAAATTATTATTCCCATTAGTCTAAAGTAAATAAATTTACCTATTCTTTAGATTTATAGTGATTTATTTCTCGTTTTTACAAATTATTTCGTCCAAACTTAGTATGTAAGAATTCGAAATAACAAGATCTTTTAAAATCTGCTTGCAAAGTTTCATAAGTATCATCCTTTTCGTTTTAAAGATATTTAATCGGCATACTTTATCCCAACCCTGCGTAGTCAGAAATACAGTGTCCCTATTTAATCAACCTGTTAGGGCGTTTTTCTAAAATGTTGACGCAGTTCCTGAAATAGCCCCGTTTCGTTTTCAGTTGGCCAGCCTGTATCGTACCGTTTCATAGTAATACTCTGGAAATACCACACTCATATCACCATAGACGTTCTTATAGCGAATTGCGATAACCGAATATTTTTCCAGTTGTGGTTCCCGGGAATATGTTCTTATGACGCATTCGCTTCTATTGATTAGGTTGCATACATATAAATTTGGGACCAATGATTTTGCCAAAGATGTATTGTTTCATGCATGTGACGGTATTTCGTTGGCAACGTTTTGTTCAGCCTTCAATGCTTCGGTGGTGGCGTGCTTGTTGGTGGAAGGTGTTAAATCGTTAGGGCCGGTCCATACGCTACGTTTTGCACAACCTTTTACCTGCATAGTTCAACATGTTGCAGGTACCACGTTGCCTGTAGATAGGAAAATTTCGCAGTTTTGAAAACTGCGCGGTGACGTTGAAGCGATAACTGAGCTAGAAAGCATAGATACCTGTGAATTGGATTTGTCGCTGCATGTAGACGGTAACTGTGGTAACAGCATGCCAAAATTGACAAGAGTAGTACCTCCTTCATGGCGATATCCGATATCACTCAAACTGTGCGAAATATACAGATATCTCTGCATTGTGTGGACGCACTAAAAATTGCTACGTTTTCCTTCCGACTTGAGACTGCGCAAAAGGTTGTGCAAAACTGCCCAAGTCCAAACGCTACGTTTTGCACAACCTTTTGTCTGCGCAGTCTCAAGACGTAATTAAAACGGATTAATTTTTAGTGCATCCACACGATGCAGAGATATCTTTATATTTCGCACAGTTTCAGTGATATCTTCATGGAGGAGGTACTACTCTTGTCAATTTTGGCACGCTGTTTCCACAGATACCGTCTACATGCAGCGACAAATCCATGCATTTCACGGATATCTGTGCTCTCTAGCTCAGTTATCGCTGCAACTGCAACGTTTTACCTGCAACATGTTGAACTATGTAGGCAAAAGGTTGTGCAAAACTTAGCGTATGGACCGGCCTTAAGAGCTTAACTAATCGAGGACACCAAATCGAGATATGACACGACCAGGGGCAAATTCTTGCAAGACTGTCAATGTTTCATATGTGGCATGACATGTGGCACCGCCCTACTCAAACCACATGACGTCAATACCATTATCTTCCAATTATTGAGACTCAAAAACTGGGTTTTCATATCACGATAACGTTGCCCCGTATTCAGAGAAAGATTATTATCTAATGTTTCTTCCAGACCACATTCCACGCCAAATGGTGACAAGTTTTGTATGTGCGACTTTTTTCTACGCTCCAAATGAGGCTTGGTTAGCCTATTGACGGAGTTCTAGTGCCTCATCACTAAAAAAGAATTTAGGCATACCCCTTTTGGCTCCAGTATCCAATATTGAATATTGAAATTTTTGACGGCGACTGATTTTTTTCAGTATTCTTATGGATTTAATAATATATTCCAATAATAAAAAAAATACTTGCAACAGACCTATTGATGCAATCGCTACGCTATGCACTGTCTGTTGGCAGGAGTTGTTGAGTCAATTGGACTTTGTAGGCGAAGAGATGCAAGTCTTGAGAGAATACGCTGAAGAGTGTATACTCGAATGTTTGTGTCAATGTTTGATTTGGCATTCTGGAAATGATTGTAGCAAAACTGTTCGACAATTCTAACTTGCTTATCAGTTTATCCACCACAAAATATCCTTTTCGTTTTCGGTTGTGGTACTGTCTTGTTTTCTGATCATACATCGAAATCCTTCTCCTCCTTCCACTAAATCGATAAGATTCTTCAGAATCCATGGGTTGTGAGATTAGCGAAGAAAGGAATATTTTCTAGCTAGCATCCATTTACCATGTTGAGAAAACTCAACAATGATGTATTTTTGCCACAGTGGATATAGAAAATAGAAATAGATGATTGCGATCAGAAAAAAAAATTATAGAAGTACCGACGCCGAGTCAGGAGCTTTAGAGCACTCGTTCGTGTATTCGAAATATTAAACAAATTTGTAACAACCTATTATTAAAAGGTTTTTTTTCTGGGTTTTCTCTCCCAAACTCTGAAAAATATCTATAAAATAAAAATTAATTATTTTGTCATTTGCTTCTGCGTAAGAAACACAAGATATTTGTCAGAAGCAATCAATTGAACAATGTTGCCTAACAAACAACAACGAAACAACATCAACGAAAAAACAACTCTATCGTAACCTTTCGGAGTCTATATCAGACTCATTCGTCAGGCGATCAACGAAAATCTTCAGAATTATTTTATTGATAGTTATTCTGAAATTCAAGAATTGTCACATTGACAGTATTTGAAAATCATAGCTAACATACTTTTACTTTGCATAGAAATTTTCAAGTTCCAACCCCTTTTTCAATAAATTTAGCCAAATATGGTCAATACCAATTGAGCAATTTGCAAAATTGCATTCTCTGTTCAATAAAATACAAGTTGACTCCTTAAGTTTCCTTTTAATTTTATTGAACAGAGAATGCAATTTTGCAAATGGCTCAATTGGTATTGACCATATTTGGCTAAATTTATTGAAAAAGGAGTTGAAACTTGGAAATTTCTATGCAAAGTAAAACTATGATAGCTATGATTTTCAAATACTGTCAATGTTACAATTCTTGAATTTGACAATAACTATCAACAAAATAATTCTTAAGATTTTCATTAAGCGTCTGACGAAGGAGTCTGATATAGACTCCGAAACGATAAGATATAGTTGTTTCTTCGTTGATGTTGTTTCGTTGTTGTTTGTTAGGCAACATTGTTCAATTGATTGCTTCTGACAAATATTTTGTGTTTCTTACGCAGAAGCAAATCACAAAATAATTGATTTTTATTTTATAGATATTTTTCAGAGTTTGGGAGAGAAAACCCAGAAAAAAACCTTTTAATAGATCATAAATAGTTAGGAATTTACTATGATGTAGTCTGAAGAAGTCGGTGTTTAATAATGAGTATACCTCCCACAGTATCCTTTAATGATTACTTGTAACAACCTACACTACGGAAATTTATAGGTACTAGAGATCCGTTATATAAAGAAAACAAAATATCAAATTGACCATTGAATATTCAAAGAAGCTCGATGAAAATTCATAGATTTGTGTTCCAGTTCATAGATGTTCAATTTCTTCGAAGAAAATAATATATAATGAACGGGAAAATGTAATGAAATGTCAAAGCAACTCTGTGATTCTTAGCATTCATGCAAAAACGTCTTTTTTTTTTATTGATCCGTTCCTGAATTAGAGGAATCTTTTTGGGGATTAAGACTGCCAGACGCACGATTAGACATTTTGATTTTTTTTGAGATCGTATAAAAAAAATCCTTTTTTCGCCTTTGCTCATCCAGAGACTGAAATCCACTTTTGACTTTCCTCCGTAAAACGACATATCCGCGAAATATGCGTTTTTTTGCGCGTATGTTCTGGGGAACATCGCGTTATAGTTTTGCCCAAATGTCTGTAACTTTCGAATTTTTTGACGAAAATGGTCTCAAACGATTCAGTTCGACTCCCCAATGAAGAATTCGAGGTCAAATTTGATTCTGTCCGTCCGGCCGTTGCCACGATAACTTGAGAACGAAAAGAGCTAGCAACTTGAATTCGAATTTACCATAGTAAATTCGAATTAAGAGTGTCCAATACAGGAGAATGGACAACATAATTTACCATGGTAAATTCGATTAAGGGTGTCTAATACAGAAGAATGGACAATAGAACATACGCGCAAAAGCTTCTGACTTCACGTCAGTGCTTGAACCAATTTTTTTTAAATGCACTTATTACCACGGAAAAAACTCAAACCACTCGAAAATTCCATCTGTGTTCTTCCTTCCCGAATATTTTAATTTCTCCTATCTTGAATCCAAAATATCTTAAATAAATTTATATAAACGATGACATATGGCTCGAATTCAAAACAAATTGACAGTGGTCAATGGCTATCCGGAGTGTCAATGACAGGCCACAGAGCGAGTCCAGAGTGGAATTAAAGCGCTGTACAGGATCTTCACAAATGATTGTAACATCGCGGTTGGCTTTGAATTATTCTTTGCTGCTCTCCGTTAAGGAACCTGACTATTTTACAGGCCTTTGAAATTGTCAGCCTTGATAATTGGATTGTCAGAAAATAAATTGTGTGGATAGAATCGCAAATGTGAACAGTATATATGACAAGCGGCAAAATAAGAATATTTCAAAGCCAACTGCGATGTTACAATTATTTATAAAGACTGTATGAAATTCTATACGACATAGTTCCTTTCAAATATGCCTTGGCGGTAATAACTGTAATATGTTAAATTAAATCAAAATTCAGAACTCAAGTTAATTGTATTTAAAAATACATATAAATAAAAAAAAAGCACTGACGTGAAGTCAGTACTCTTTGGCGCGCGTGTTCACGGTGGCTAATTTGAATTGAATGATTCAAAAATTAACAGTGCTGTATCTAAGCTGCCATCAGGATAGAGTAACAAAGTTGGAAAAGAACACAAGTGACTCTCCTTATTCGCACAAGCTCCTAGAAGATTTGGGAGGGTCAGTATAATCCTAATCATGTTTATAGCACGCGCGCCAAAGCAGATTGACTTTTTACACTTTTTCTTTCATTGTTAAGTCAATCTGCTTTTGCGCGCGTGCTATAAACATGATTAGGATTATACTGACCCTCCCAAATCTTCTAGGAGCTTGTGCGAATAAGGAGAGTCACTTGTGTTCTTTTCCAACTTTGTTACTCTATCCTGATGGCAGCTTAGATACAGCACTGTTAATTTTTGAATCATTCAATTCAAATTAGCCACCGTGAACACGCGCGCCAAAGAGTACCGACTTCACGTCAGTGCTTTTTTTTTTTTTTTCAAGTTCCTTTAACAAATATAGCTATCAATACAGTTTGGCTGTTAGTTTTACCGTAGATCAGAAAAAAATTCGGTTGTGGGTCCTCCGTTAGGGACGAAATTGCATCTTCTCCAAATCCGAACGCATTTTAATATAGATGTACCGAATATAGTTATTTATAAATTCGCCTCAGGGCCACCATACAGACCATTCAAATCGGAAACAACGCTATTTCCCCCAAACTGACTTGTGTCCGTGCACAGAATTGACATGAATATTCTTTTAAAACCTCACAATATCGGCTCATCACTCCCAACATAACCCAAACAACCCAAAACCATTCACTTCTCGTCTGCGCAAGCGCAGTATACTCGTGGCTGCAAGTCCTCCCAAAATTACACACCTCACAAAAAACTCCGATTCTCCAACACTAGTGGTTCAGGAGATATCGCTTCTTGAATCCACGCATGCGCAGACCCTCACCAGGGGATTCTATAGCGGAAAAGCACCCGCCACCCCAAAACCCCAATCCTCTCTGACGAAAGCACCACCAGTTAAATCACTGATGGTCTGCTCATGCGCATAACGAAAAATGCCCGTAAGGGGTTACATCCATTTCGAAATTAGCCCCAGGGCCACGGTACGGACACTTTAACTCTGAAACAACGCTACAGCCCCCAAACTGACTTGTCCTTGCACTGAATTGCTATGAATATTCTTTTAAAACCTCATAATATCGTCTCAGCACTCCCAACATAACCCATCCAACCCAAAAACAGTCACTTCTCTTCTGCGCATGCGCAATCTACTCGCGGCTTAAAGTCCTCTCAAAATAACACACCTTACAAAAAACTCCGATTCTCCAACACTAGTGGTTCAGGAGATATCACATCTTTAATCCACGCATGCGCAGACCCTCAACAGGGGATTCTATGGAGGAATAGCATCCGCCACCCCAAAACCCTAATCCTCTCAGACGAAAACACCACCAGTTAAATCACTGATGATCTGCTCATGCGCATAACGAAAAATGCCTGTAAGGGGTAACATCAATTTCAAAATTAGCCCCAGGGCCACGGTACGGACACTTTAACTCGGAAACAACGCTACATCCCCCAAACTGACTTGTCCTTGCACTGAATTGCTATGAATATTCTTTTAAAACCTCATAATATCGACTCAGCACTCCCAACATAACCCATCCAACCCTAAAAAACAGTCACTTCTCTTCTGCGCATGCGCAATCTACTCGCGGCTAAAAGTCCTCTCAAAATAACACACCTTACAAAAAACTCCGATTCTCCAACACTAGTGGTTCAGGAGATATCACATCTTTAATCCACGCATGCGCAGACCCTCAACAAGGGATTCTATGGAGGAATAGCATCCGCCACCCCAAAACCCTAATCCTCTCAGACGAAAACACCACCAGTTAAATCACTGATGATCTGCTCATGCGCATAACGAAAAATGCCTGTAAGCGGTAACATCAATTTCAAAATTAGCCCCAGGGCCACGGTACGGACACTTTAACTCGGAAACAACGCTACATCCCCCAAACTGACTTGTCCTTGCACTGAATTGCTATGAATATTCTTTTAAAACCTCATAATATCGACTCAGCACTCCCAACATAACCCATCCAACCCTAAAAAACAGTCACTTCTCTTCTGCGCATGCGCAATCTACTCGCGGCTAAAAGTCCTCTCAAAATAACACACCTTACAAAAAACTCCGATTCTCCAACACTAGTGGTTCAGGAGATATCACATCTTTAATCCACGCATGCGCAGACCCTCAACAGGGGATTCTATGGAGGAATAGCATCCGCCACCCCAAAACCCTAATCCTCTCAGACGAAAACACCACCAGTTAAATCACTGATGATCTGCTCATGCGCATAACGAAAAATGCCTGTAAGCGGTAACATCAATTTCAAAATTAGCCCCAGGGCCACGGTACGGACACTTTAACTCGGAAACAACGCTACATCCCCCAAACTGACTTGTCCTTGCACTGAATTGCTATGAATATTCTTTTAAAACCTCATAATATCGACTCAGCCCTCCCAACATAACCCATCCAACCCAAAAACAGTCACTTCTCTTCTACGCATGCGCAATCTACTCGCGGCTAAAAGTCCTCTCAAAATAACACACCTTACAAAAAACTCCGATTCTCCAACACTAGTGGTTCAGGAGATATCACATCTTTAATCCACGCATGCGCAGACCCTCAACGAGGGATTCTATAGAGGAATAGCATCCGCCACCCCAAAACCCTAATCCTCTCTGATGAAAACACCACCAGTTAAATCACTGATGGTCTGCTCATGCGCATAACGAAAAATGCCTGTAAGGGGTAACATCAATTTCAAAATTAGCCCCAGGGCCACGGTACGGACACTTTAACTCGGAAACAACGCTACATCCCCCAAACTGACTTGTCCTTGCACTGAATTGCTATGAATATTCTTTCAAAACCTCATAATATCGACTCAGCACTCCCAACATAACCCATCCAACCCAAAAATAGTCACTTCTCTTCTGCGCATGCGCAATCTACTGGCGGCTAAAAGTCCTCTCAAAATAACACACCTTACAAAAAACTCCGATTCTCCAACACTAGTGGTTCGGAAGATATCGCATCTTTAATCTACGCATGCGCAGACCCTCATCAGGGATCTGAATTCTATGGAGGAATAGCATACGCCACCCCAAAACCCCAATCCTCTCTGACGAAAACTACAGCAGTTAAAGGACTTCTCATCTGCGCATGCGCAATACGGAAAATGCCCGGAAAGGGCAGCATGAACCTCAAAAACATATGTTTCGGCATTAAAAGCAAAGTATTCCGCAAAATAGTAGTAATTTTTTTATTTTTTTCATGTCACGTGATCTTCACGAAATTTTGCAAAAGTGTTTGCTTTGGTCTTTTGCATCTAACTACTGAGTTTCAATTTAATCAGATCAGTATTTTTCGAGTTATCGTGAAAACAAAATTTTCAAATTTTCAATTTTTTTTTTTGCCACTTTAGGGCCGTCCGTTCAACACAAAACTTCGCAGGCATATAAAGGTCATGATTCTACAATCTGATGCCAAATTTCAAAAAGATCGAGTGATCGGTTCCGGAAATATTCATAAAAAACGTTTTTATTAAAAACGGCCTTAACTCCGAAATCGCTCGGTCGATTTCGCCCGTTAACGAACTTGTCCGAGATATTTACGCTACGAAACTACCCTGCAAATTTCAACGCTCTAAGTCGTTCCGTTCGAGAGTTATCGTGCTAACGGCCGGACCGGCCGGACCGGACGGACAGAATTGAATTTGACCTCGAATTCTTCATCAGGGAGTCGAACCCAATCGTTTGAGACCATTTTCGAAAAAAAATTCGAAAAATACAGACATTGTGACGAAATGATAGCACGCTGTTCCTTGCGGAACACGCGCGCAAAAAAGTGGGTGCCCTGTGAACTTTGGCAAATCATATCTCCGAAAGTATTGATTTCTCATAGTTGGGAATTATATCAATGGATTCTTATCATAAAAGAAATTAGATTCAAACATCATAAAACAATTTAAATTCAACAAGAATGCCACAAATTATTAATCCAAAACCAACAGACCAATTCTACCCAATAACGAATTTATCCGAGATATTCATTCCTCAAATCTACTATGAAAATTATATTATATTAATTGAAACTATGCCTTAGTTTTGTTTTTATTGCAGATATTGTGAACACAATTTGCTAAAGTATACAGAGTAAGTCTTTGACCAATGCATGAATTTTAACCAAAGATTCCTCTCATCAAATGAAACACTTTTTTCATTTAACATTTTTCCAAATTCAGCTCAGGTAAAAAGATACAGGCTGTTGAAATTTTGAAAAAAAATCAGTTTTTATTTTGTAGCTTTGACATCCTTTTTTGAATAAAATGAATGTTGGCGTAAAGTTTCCTATAACTATGATACATATTTTCCAAATATTAGTTATTTTCTACTTCTACTGGTTTTCTAGTTATGGACTCGTGGATTCATAAAACTAAACGAAATTAGCATAAAGAAAGCATATAAAGTTTTTCTTGATTCATTTCAAGAATATTCCATCGTTTTAGAACATTATATTATTCTTCATCATTTCTCCTTGAACGCACCGTTTTCGAGATTTCTTCATTGAATGTTTTAAAATGGAAAACTCCAGAAATTTCACTACTTTTATGGATCCGTCCCTGAGCGTTAGAATCCAGAATCAAGCTGTAAACCACGTTACCATGCTTTATTCTCGTCCGCCAACAATGTCATAGATAATTTATATGCGGGAGTGTATTAGCACATTGTGAAATCTTTAAACGCTTGTAACTTTTTACGTGAGCCGAATCTGGAAAAATGGTGAATGAAAAAATGGGTTCAAGCCCTGTGGACAGGAGCTTTCTGGCGCTCTAGTTCAAACAGACAAATTATATCTCCGAAAGTATTGGTTTCTCAGAGTTGAGTATTATATCAATTTATTCTTATGATAGAACTGCATCATAAAGGAAATACAATTCAAATAATAGTTTAATTATCAAGATTAAATGAGCAATCTGAGAATAAGAACTGCACCATGGAAGAAACCAAATTAAAATAGCTGAAATGAATTTGACTCTCTCTTATAGAACAGGATGAAATGTACGAGTATGAACACAGATCATATAATAAAGCTTAGATAGAATAATTATAGCATTCTGTGAAAACATAGAAGTACGATTCATTATTGAAATTTAGAACTTCATCTTAGCAGAAATTGAATTCAAACATCATAGAAGAATTTAAATTCAACAAGAGTGCCAAAAATTATCAATCCAAAACCAATAGACGAATCCTACCCAACAACGAACTCATCCGAGATATTCATTCCTCAATTCTATGATGAACGATAATATATATCTTTCCTCAAATCTACTCCAATACACCAATATTCCAGTTTTGTTTTTAGTGGAGATATTCTGAGCTCAATATTATTAACTTACCATTACCATTCCCATCATCATATGGATTGACCATCGGCATGAAAATATCAACCAACAAAAAGTATGATATTATATTATCATTCTCATATTTATACGATTGCTGGAATGAATGACAATGAGACAACGTCATGTCTCAGGAAAATAAGTTGACATTATAGCAATTCATAGAATACCCACAGAATAATTCTATCATTCTGTGAAAACGTATAGAAATACGATTTACATTGAAATTTTGAAAAATCATATCTCCGAAAGTATTAGCTTGTTAAAGTTAAAAATGATATGAATGGATTCTTATGATAAAACTGCTTATTGAAAAAAATTTAATTTGGAATTTGTTTTGTAAAAAAAAATTTTTTTTTGGTACTCCGAAACCATCTGTCCGATTTTGCCCAATAACGAACTTAGCCGAGATATTTATCCCCCAAACCTACTTTGAAAATTTCAACTATCTAGCTCATTCCGTTCGAGAGTTATCGTGCCTACGGCCGGACAGAATGAATTTCGACCACGGATTCTTGATCAGTAAATCGAACCAAATCGTTAGAGACCATTTTCATCGAAAAATTCGAAAATTACAGACATTTGGGCAAATTGATAAGCACTCAGTTCCGAGGAACTAGAGCGCCAAAAAGTGTTTCATTTGATGAGAGGAATCTTTGGTTAAAATTAATGCAGTGGTCAAAGAATCACCCTGTATATTTCCATCATCATCATCATATGGATTGTCATCATCAAATGGATTGTCATCATCATATTATGGGTTATCATCATATGGATTGTCATCATCATATTATGGGTTATCCAACAGCTATCTACGATAGCTGTGGTTAATCCATTGGTCATTTTGCATTCAATCATACTTTGTTTGGCATGTCTCTTATCTGTAGATAAGATGACAATGATGAAATGTATGAACGCAGATGAAATTCATAGATACGGACGTAAATTTTCGATACTGCATTCTGTGAAATCAGAGTTACGATTTAATATTGAAATTTTGAAAAATCATATCTCCCAAAGTATTAATTTGTTACAGTTGAAAATTATATCAATGGATTATTATGATGAAACTGCATCATAAAAAAAATTGAATTCGAAATTTGTAATTTAAAAAAACATTTATTTTTCCTTTACTCCGAAACCGTTCGGCCGATTTTGCCCAATAACGAACTTAGCTGAGATATTTATCTCCCACGGATTATTGATGAGTGAGTCGAACCAAATCGTTTAAGACCATTTTCAGCCAAAAAATATAAAATCACAGACATTTGAGAAAATTGATAAGCCGAGGAACAAGAGCGCCAAGAATTGAGACCTAATTTTTCATCAACTAAATTATCCGTATGTTTTCCCCCATTTATTTCCACCAATTCCCAATAGATTAAGTACCTGAATTATTGCAAATAGGTGGAAATAAAGAGGGAAAAAATACGAGTAATTTAGTTAATGACCAATTAGATCTCAATTTTTTTTCAAATTTAAATAGAGAATGAATTTATGAAAGCGGTAATACGGAATTCAACTACATTTGGGTTATTGGAACTTTGAACTTAATGAGTTTCATTTATAATGTATATAGCTATCTTTGTTTACCTACGGAACTAATTTGTTATCCTTTTTGCGCGCATGTTATAGGGAACAACGTGATATCAATTCGCCCAAATGTCTGTCATTTTCGAATTTTCGAAAATTCTTAATTAATCGTGAGATAAATAATATTTTTTTTACAATTTTCTAGTGATACGATCCTTACAATATGGATCCATATCGTTGGAGATCGTGTAACGATCGTGTTCAAATTTGGAACTTGTCTTTAAAGTTAGGTTTTGAAGACTTCCGCAAAATTTCAGCGATATCAGACCGATAGTTACTGAGATACAGAATTTTAATCAAAGATTTTCATAATGATTTTTTTAAATTTTCAATTACCATGTTTGAATTGGATTGGTTTCATGTTTATTGATTTGAGGCAATACAATTAAAATTTCAGTTAGGTATAACTCAAGAAGAAGAAGATAATGTGTATTTACGAACTCACCTGTTGCATTGGGATGCTCAACCTACCCTGAAAATTGCAAGTCGCTTTTCCGCTCCCAAGTTATCGTGAGATGAATATTATTTTTCTAATTTTCTAGTAATAGTAGTCGTAGTTTCTTCCATGGTGCAGTTCTCATTCTCAGATTGCTCATTTAATCTTGATAAATGCGATTCTCACAAAATTGCACATACGTCTTTAAGTCTGTATGCTACAACTAGTCACCAAGTTTCAATTCTATCGGATTGAAAACAAAATCATTACTCGGTAATCTTTGGGCCGATTATGCCCATTAACGAACTTGTCCGTCGTATTGGGACGTGCCACCCACCCTGACAATTTCAAGGCGCTCTTTCCGTTCTCAAGTTATCGTGGCAACAGTCGAACCCAATCGTTTGAAAGCATTTTCGGCAAAAAAATCGAAAATTACAGACATTTGGGCAAAATGATAACGCGATGTTCCCCAGAACATGCACGCAAAAAGTGTATATGCAAAGCAGATTATTTTTTTCAAGCAATGGAATCCGATCTAGAATTTCAGGCCCCAAGTATATTATTATTAACGCGCAACACACAATTTTCTTTTTTTGTTAGCAATCATAATTGGAGCTGCTGTGATTGTTTCTCTTTTGCGATTTAATGCATTCATACAGGGTGAGTCTTAAAGTTGGGCATTAATTTTAACCATAGATTCCTCTCATCAAATAAAATACTTTTTTCGTTTACCATTTTTTCAAATTCGGCGCAGGAAGAAAGATACTGGCCTTTGAAATTTGAAAAAATATCAGTTTTCCTTTTGTAGTTTTGACATGGTTACTCAGAATGAAATGAAGTTTGGTGTGAATTTTTCCATAACTATAACACATAGTCTCCAATTAACAGTTTTTTTTACTTCTACTGGTTTCCTCGTTACAGACTCGCGAATTCATAAAACTATCAGAAATTACCATAATGAAAGCAGATGATGGTTATCTCGAGTCATTTAAAGAATACTCAACTATTTTGGAAAATTGAAATACTCTTCATTAATTCTCCTAAAACATACCGTTTTCGAGATATTCAATATTGAATGACATAAAATATGATAAAAATTCCAGAAATTTAACTGTTTTTATCAACCCGGACCTGGAATAGGATAACATAATATTATCTGTGCTCGAATAAAGACAGACTGAGTATTGATCTCAAAGCTGACACTTATAGAAAGAGGTATAGCTAATATCACCTCTATAACTCACATAATATGTTTATTAATTACCATTCAATCATAATAAAATCCATAAACAAAACCAATAATTATTCAAACAATTTAAATCGCAGGGTAACTTATCTTACCATGATCTGTATTAATCTTTGAATTTCTCTCTATTTATCCCCAATAGTGAATATAAAACGAATTTCTTCATAGTTTCAAAAATGTTTAATATCAATTATAAGTATCATTCCACATATCCATCCCAATTATTATTGAAGGTTAGGTTAGGACCGAACGATATATTCTGTGGCTAACCTAATGTATTACATTTCTGTGCCTGCTTCTGTCACAGTATTAAAAATATTATTTTACTATGTTTATAGCAGGTTGTCACTTGTCTGGTTGTTTCCAGAATTCGACAGTTTTCATCAAGGTTTTCTTATCTAAGAAACTCGGGTTTTGATATACTTAGGGCCGGTTTCTCAATTGCGAGTTAACCCGAGGTTGCGGGTAACCCGAGTGTTGCGCATTCATGAATATCGCTAAATACATGCGTCAACTCGCAACCTCGAGTTAACTCGCAATTCAGAAACCGGCCCTTAGGGCCGGTGTTTCAATTGCGAGTTAACTCGAGGTTGCGAGTTGACGCATGTATTTAGCGATATTCATGAATGCGCAACACTCGGGTTACCCGCAACCTCGGGTTAACCATTGAGAAACCGGGCCTTAGTTGTCTGTGGATATAATCGAAAAGCTTTACGAAACCGAAGTCCTTTAACCTGCTTGCTAAATATGACAGAGAAATTAGTTAATCGTGAACTGAACGTATCTTCGTGAAACACATGTTCAGATTCTATGCTATCTGTAGGCCATAGACTGATAGATGTTAGGTTATAATAATATAAATTGGTTAAATGATTTATAATATAAAGTAATTTATATGATGCAAATTAAAATATTTAATGAATGACAGAATAGGCGATGAAGATATTGTGGATATTCAATGAAAACTAAGTTGGAGTCAGTGTTTTAATATTCAGGAAGAATTTTTTTCAAAAATGCAGCATAAAGATTATTTAAAACCTTTTCATCAGTCTTGAGTGAGTAAATGAGTTATCTTAAACAATTTCATTGAATTTCGAGCAGCAGATAATAAAGCTTTCATAGAATTATGCGATATTGAATACCAGTGTTTCTGTGTTCAACAGTTCAAGACCGGTCAGGGATGAATTAGCACAATGTAAAATCTTTAAACGCTTATAACTTTTTACCTGAGCCGAATCTGGAAAAATGGTAAATAAAAAAGGTGTTCCATTTGATGAGAGGACTACATGGTTAAATTAATGCACAACTTAAAGACTCACCCTGTATAATTATTAGAGATAACTGTAGTACTTTGCGCTACTGATAATATTTTAAATAACAGTTTCTATACCCCAACATATATTCGTTGAAATAATTATTATAATCTCTCATTTTGTTTTTTATTTAGTTGTAATATCAATTAACATTCAATTGAATTTGTTTGATAAAGCTGTCGTTGCCATATCGTCGCTCCCTGAAAAGGATAAGGGGGTCATTTTTAACGACAACATCGTTGCGGCAACATTGTCACGTGACCACTCGTCGTTGCGATTTGATCGTTTCACGAATTTTCGCCTTTATTACGAAACAATTAACCGATCGCCGAAACACCAAACGTGCGGCGTTTTCCGCAGCATCTCCTTTCCAGTGATCCGGCAACGCCGCCCCGGAATCCCCGGATATTTTCCGTCGGCAGACACAACCCAACCGGCCGTAAACACGCCGATCCCCTCGTCGTTCATCGGCCTTCGTTTGCGCCGTGCACCTTCGTCGAAGTCGAACCCACCTCGCAACCGGGCGCACGCGCAGTACCCCTCCGTTCCTTTGTTCCTCGCCGACGTTCAGTTGGACGCAGTACTTTGTGCTGTTTGTTACGTTTAGTGGTCGAACAAAAATTTATACGGATTTAAATTATAGTTCGCGATAAGCTACAGTGACGCCGGACGAGACACGATTGAATCGCAGTTTTAGTGCACATCAGGATTAAGAGTTACAAGTTTTTGTTATGTTAAACAAACCGCACTGAATAGTATGAAAGATATGGGTCCGGATATGGTAACTATACACTTGTTTTAACCATATATCAGTCGAAAAATTAGTTTTTTTAATTCTTTACCGAGCACATGTTCCAAGTGTATTATTTTTATTTTCTAGTCATTTTGCCATTAGTACTTTTCGTAAATGCAACAGGTTTTGTGCCTTTGTTGTGGCTGTGTTTACAACGTCCAGGTAGCCATAGTAGCCTATTGGGTAGGGGTTCATTAATGCCTCAGTCCACAGTCGACCGGTTGTGCCCTAGCACCGTTGTTTCCCGTCTGTTTATTCACCCGCTTTTACTGAAGCGTCGATTAGACGAAGCTACGCACTTCAACCACCGTGACTAGACCCAATTTTTGACCTGGTGCCACCGCACTCTCGAAATAAACACACGCGATATTTATATTTTTCTAGAAAAAATTGTCGTAGCTGTTTACGTGAATTTAACGAGGACGTATCTAAACAAATCGAAATCTGTTTATCGCAAACACAGATAACGATTGTTTGGTTAGGTTAGGTAAGGTTAGGATAGTGAAAGTTTCGTATAAAAACATTACTCGCAAAATAAACAACGGCTGGAATATCGTGTAGTTTTGGTATTTTTCGGGTCAAGTTTAATCAAATGTCGGCTTAATTAGTATTTTTACTGGTCAAGATTCGGTAGCGCAATAATAACAACATTATGCGGAGTGACACATTGCACGTGGTTTGCTTTCATTCGAAGTCTATTTATTTATTTTCTTTGGGGTACAAACGAGACGAACCCAAAGCAGTATGCACAAATTTATTAAAAAATCATGAAAAAATAAATATCGCATAGTAGTTAACCAAAAAGTCACTAGAATCGAATTTCAACCAACCAACACTAAAAAAATATCTGGCACATTCTAGTTGGAAAAACACTGAGGTCAGAACTTTAGGCGCACTCACCCAAGGCAGTTTGGCTTAATTGTAAATAATATTTTTACAACACAAATTTACATTTCAAAGAATATCAATAAAAATCTATGAAATCGTGAATCTTCTATGAATAGTGGAGGTTATTATTTATTAATTCGACCTTAGAACATAGAACTCTAGGAATTCAACTAAACAGTTACCATATTCCATATACGAAATTATTCTTTCCAATTCCTTTAGAATATTGTCAATATACCTACCTTAATGTGCGCATTCAGAGCCAGTATTGGGTTTAGATATCGATTTCAAATCAATTTTACTAACAAAACCTTCATTCAGTAGATGAATACAAAAATTTACTTCGGCATCGCTGATCTAAAAATATCTGTTTCAATTCATCAAAATAGTCATACCGTATTTGGTTCTCTTTGACCAACGAATGGTTTTAAAAATCGTAATAAATGCATGTAAATAATTGTTTTGTATTTTAAAATATGTATGTGAGGAAGCCCTGTTGATAGGAGCTTTGGCGCTCTTGTTCAAACTTTGACAAATCATATCTCCGAAAGTATTGGTTTCTCAGAGTTGGGAATGATATCAATATAGATTCTTATGATAGAGCTCCATCATACAAGAAATTAAATTAAAAAAAGTGTCAACAAAAAATACAACAGTGCCAAAAATTATAAATCCGAAACCACCAGACCAATTCTACCCAATAACGAACTTTCCGAGATATTCATTCCTCCAATCAGCTATGAAAATAATTCTATTAAATCAATTGAAACTTACGCAATTTTCCAGTTTTGTTTTTACTGAAGATATTCTGAACCCAATTTGTTTTAATAATAAATAATAAATATATATACAGGATGGTCCAGATCTTAACCAAGAAATTTTAACCACGTATTCTACGTCAAAAATAAACCTTGGTTTGTCATATAAACATATGTCGAAAAATGCTTCCTCTCCGAGATACAGGGTGTTGAAATTATAGAAAAAAAAAGGTTTTTAATTAATAACTTTTATAGATCTTGAAATATTTCTATGAAATTTGGGACATAGGTTTTAAGGATCAAGGAGCACTTTTTGAATGAAATAATTTTTTTTTATTCTACCAGTGGCGTCCGTACTGCATCGAGACTGAATATTTTTATAAAACAAAATGATACGCCAGTGCTTTTTCCAATAATAAAAATTACTCTCGAAATCCTTATTCAATTCAAATCAAATTCATTCTCTCGACTTTTTGACGTACGAGGCACCGTTTCCAAGTAAAAAAATTGAACACATTCTCATGCATGAGGAAATCTCTCAAATTTGATATGGTACATACTAATAATAAGACTATCTTTGTAAACGAAACGTGTAATTACGAAAAAAAATAAGCGTTAACAGCTACACTCAAATACGAATTTAAAGAAGATGTTCGAACTAAAAGAAAAAAAGAAAATTTTCTAATAATTTTAACATCCTGTATCTAAAAGAGGGAGCATTTCACGATATATGTTTATATGACAAACTAGGGCTTATTTTTGACCTAGAATACGTGGTTAAAATTTCTTGGCTAAGATCTGGATCACCCTGTATAATAATAATAATATATAAATAAAAAAATATTATTTTGTGAATTGCTTCTGCGAGAAACACAAGATTTGTCAGAAGCAATAAATCGAACAATGTTGCTTAACTGACATCTGAATATCAGGATTCTGATTTAGACTGCGAAACGTTACGAAATAGTTGTTTCATCGTTGATGTTGTTTCGTTATTGTTTGTAAAGCAACATTGTTTTCGATTTATTGCTTCTGACAAATATCTTATGTTTCTTACGCAGAAGCAATTCACAAAATGATAAATTTTTATTTAATAGATATTTTTCAGAGTTTGGGAGAGAAAACCCAGAAAAAAACATTTAATAATTTCAATCATACTTTGTTTGACATGTCTCTTATCTGTTGATGAGATGATAATTTGTTAGAGTTGAAAATGGTATCAATGGATTCTTATGATGAAACTGCATCTTAAAAAAAATTGAATTTGAAATTTGTAAGGTAAAGAAAAAATTATTTTTTGTTCATCGAAACCATTTTGCCCAATAACGAACTTAATCGAGACATTAATCTTCCATCCTACTCTGAAAATTTCAACTGTCTAGCTCATTCCATTCAAGAGTTATCGTGAGAACGGACGGACGGCCGGATAGAATCGAGTTCAACCACATATTATTGATCAGTGAGTCGGACCAAAATGATTGAGACCATTTTCAGTCAATCACTCGATAATTACAGGCATTTGGGCAAATTGATAAACACTATGTTCCGAATAACACGAGCGCCGAACATACCTACATTTTTCAATTGATAGTCTCAGTAGATATCCCTCAACAGTTTTCGCAAAGAGTGTCGCGAAAACATACGAATACAGATTTTTTCGGAATTTGATTATGTTTATGCTGTCTGAAGCATATATTTCTTCAATATATTGGGCGATCAGAAACTAATTTAGCAGTTGAAAATAGTTCTGTTTCGTGAGCTGCAAACGGTAGCCAAATGCAATTTGTTGAGTTAGTTTGTTATGAATAACAACAATAAGTTCAGCCCCAAAATTTTATATTAATCATCTGATAATGCTATAAATATATCAGGGTAACCAAACAATGAATCAGGGTTCGGAAATATCATGATATTTATATAAATATCAAAATATCGGATATATATCGATATATATCCGATATATATCAATTTCCTGATATTTATTTTTGAAAACAATTTTTACAGTTTTTTCTTAGTTAAAATCAATAAATCAAACGCATTAAAATGGTGATTTACCAAATTTATTAAAAAAATTAAACAAGATTCTTAAGAACGAAGAAAATAACAAAAATAAAAAAAGTTAATTAGTTAAAAAATGTATCAAAGGTATCAGAACGAATCTCCTGTGCAGACACAGTGGCCTCATCTCTTATACATTCTATATTGCTACTATTGCAAGCTTTAGATGTAGACGCATACTCTCTGTTTAGATATTTGAACAAAAAAACAAGTTTGGCTGTTTTGGCACGCTTTCTTAATTTTGATTGTACCAAGCCAATGCTGAAAAATACGATTCCGCGGCGAAATTTTAAAATCACCATCTAAAGCTATACGGGGATTCCCCGAAAATGCGTTGCTAAATACCGGTTTTCAGCTGTTGGCTGTGACCCTTTGACGTGGGCTCAGACGTGCTCTTATATCGCGATAGATTATGAATTTTTTAAGCAGCGTCGCACATTTTTGTGAATTTATAAATATCCGTGATGTATATCACTGCTTATAAATATCGATATATATCGTGATATATATCATGATAAATATCGGCGATATATATCGGTCGAACCCTGCAATGAATAATACAATATCTGCATATGTTATTAATTGTATGGTTACTCTGGTATATTTATTCCATTGAAACATCACCAGAAGAGAACAAATTCTTCCATATATTGTTACACATTGTATCTATTTAACCCAGGTGAAAGATATAATAATAGTTTTCTGGAAATGTTTGTGACAACGATGAACAATTTTGGCTTTTATCATTTCTTCACTAATTAAATTTCATTACTACTTAAGTAACCGAAGTTGATATCTGCTAGTATTTAATGGCCAATTATCCAGAAATACCATTCATTTGAGGCAAATAATAAAACCTTGAGGAAATAAGGACATTAGGTAGAAGTATTTTTTCAAATAAATAGCATCCTCTGTACCTGTATCTGACTTTCACCAAGGATGTTGTCCTGTTTCATTGAATTGAATATGAGTAGTAGAATATTAATTACTTCCCTGTAAACCTACTACCAGTCATAAATTGTCATATTCGCTGATGTCAAACACATATATTGAATTCCTGATGAGAGTACGTGGTATATTCCCCCATTTTTCACTTAGACCTAATGGAAATTTTAGCCTTGTATTGTTGTGAACGTGTACTTTGATGATATTGATTGATATCTTCCAGAAATTTTGCTCCCCTTGATCCACAATACTTCACAGACCGTTACAGTGGAATATCTCCCAAAGCATTGCAATAATGTTCTCAGAAAGGTATCATTTATCTGTTTCACATTATCATAAAAATCATTTTTCAAAAATTAATCAGTGTGGTTTTTGGTTTTTGTTCATCGTAATAGAGTCCTTATCAATTTGCCCAAATGTCTGCAATTTTTGGATTTTTGGCCGAAAATAGTCTTAAACGTTTTGGTTCGACCCACTGATCAAGAATCCGTGGTCAAAATCGATTCTGTCCGTCCGTAACGACGATAACTCGCGAACAGAATGAGCTACACAGTTGAAATTTTCAGAATAGGTTTGGGAGATAATATCTCGGTTAGGTTCGTTATTGGGTGGTTTCGGAGTAACGGAAAATTTGTTTTTTACATTATAAATTTCAAATTAAATATTTTTTAATATGTAGTTTCATCATAAGAATCCATTGATATAATTCTCAACTCTAACAAACTAATAATTTCGGAGATATGATTTTAATAATTTTAATTTGGAAAATTCTTGAAAATTGACGCACAGAAGCCAAATTGAAAGAATGTTCAGTGTTCGAACGGTATCTAGCATATTCCGTTTGGTATGGCCGCGAACAATATTTCGTCGCAGCTGGCCGGTTTTTGAGGAATATCACATGTGGTTTATCTTCAGTTTGACTG
The DNA here is from genome assembly GCA_937662695.2 of Halyzia sedecimguttata. Classification (NCBI taxonomy): domain Eukaryota; kingdom Metazoa; phylum Arthropoda; class Insecta; order Coleoptera; family Coccinellidae; genus Halyzia; species Halyzia sedecimguttata. The sequence goes on along the minus strand of OW569413.2, from coordinate 64,790,701 downwards.
TCCAATTCAATAGAATTCAGAGGATAAACTGAATAAAATACATTCATTTGTCCTCAGACCTGCCCTTATTCGACTAAGTGACTAGTGAGCGTTATTCGCCGAACAGATTTTTCAACAAATAACTATTGGCCACTTTATTAGGAGGTGGAAAAACCGGCCCTTACTCTGCAATTATATTTATGATGCAGTTCTATTATGCAAGATTGCGAAATGTTCCTATCACATCCGAAAATGTCAAACAAAATTATTCGAGAATTCAAAAGAATGTCGTAATTATTTCCGAAATTAGTATCGCACAATTTAAAATTAATTTCTAGGACATGTACATCATCTGAAGATTCTTAAGAGATATGGTGATGTGGTTTGGACAGTCCTGTGCTAATTTTGTATGAAACGAATAATTACATTACAAATTTCAAATTAATTTTTTTTCAGATGAAGTTTGATCATAAGAATCCACTGATATCATTATCAACTCTAGCAAACTGATACTTTGGGAAATATGATTTTTCAAACTTTCAATAATTAATCCATTGATATCATTCCCAACTCTGAGAAACCGATACTTTCGGAGATATGATTTGTCAAATAATGATAATAATAATAATTTATTTGCAGATATTATACAAGTACAGCGCCAAAGCTCCTATGCACAGGGCTTTCACACATTTTTTTCACTTAAATTACAAATCTTCAATCCTTAAATTCCGGTACGCATATTATCTATTTCCTCCTCAACACATTATTTCTTCTTGTTTGATAATCTACTGTAACTTCCCTGATTAGATCTTTCATTATAAACTCGCAATATCACATGGTAATAAATCTTAAACAAATAACCAAGTGACAAGTCCCAGGTTAGATTAGTTCAAATGTAAGGCGCGCAATATTATCAACCGCAAACCGTCAGATTAGATGATCGTTCCTCTTTCCGTATTTGATCCTAGCAAACAAGTTTGAACCACAGATTAATATTGATCCGAAGTTTGAACTATACGGGCCTTGGTCCGGCTGACCATCGATATATCATGTTATTGTCATGCACGAGCATAGAAATCTTTAATACACCTGTCAATGTGCTTGTGATTCTCAGACCATTAATCCGATTAAGCACTGAATTTACTGTCGCGAAAATCCAAAAATCACCGAAAGCGTCTATATTGTTCTCGTGATATCCTTTTTTATTTTTTTAACAACATTAAATTTTAATTATGCCACTAATTTCCACGATACTTATTTATAAAATACCGCTTCGAATTTCAAGTTCATTAGTGAAGTTTCCATTGTTTATACAACAGTCCAAATCTATTATTGGATGTTCAGGATTGTGTTTCGAGTGCATTCATCATTTCTTAATTCTCATATTAACAATGGATAAAAGTGTTCCCCTTAAAGACTTTGACATGGATTCTTGTTTTTAGGACTCTCTATTAAACTTGCTACCCAAAATAAATAACTAACTCATCTAGAATAGTGAGAAAACCAATTTGAAAATGGGTTGGATTTGTAATTTTTTAATAGCTATTATGAAAATAGAATTATAAATGGTAGGTAGTATTTCTGAACCCAATAGAATGTGAAAAAATCAGTAGTATACACATACAGGGTAATTCTTTTAAATGGACAATTAGCCTTATATGGGAAAGTAAAAATGAAACGCTCATATAAATTCACACGCAGTGGTTCTCGAAAAACTACTTTCTTTAAATATTCACAGTATTCTACCACTTCCGGTTATACCGGAAGTGGTTATCAACTTCCTTATTTTAAATGGCAACCCCCATTTTATATTTCACATTTAGATTCCTGTTCAAGAATTAAGGTCTGTGTATTCAACAATATACAGGATGTTTCTTTAAGTGTACATTAAATTTAATAACCATGGATTCCTCCCATCAAATAAAACACTATTTTCATTTACCATTTTTCCAAATTCGTGTGAATGATTTCGGCCAGGACCACTTTCAATAAACGACTGTGACTACTTTGAACGATTCTAGGACCGTCCATATTGCCAACCAAAACAAGCCTATAGAGAACATAATAATACTCACAGAATCACAGATTGTTTTTCTCGATTCTGTAGATTAGAGGTTATAATAAATAATAAATGTTGTAAGTTGGATATTGATATTTGATATTATATTCATATTCAATTAAAATATGTAAGGAATGTGAAAATAGGCAAAGAAGATAATTTGGATAATCTTATAGTGGATATTCAATGAAAATCAAGTTGGAGTCAGTTTTAATATCCAGAAAGAGTTTTTTTCGAAAATGCAGCATAAAGATAATTTAAAATCATTTTAAAAGACTTCAGTGAGTAAATAAGATTTCTCAGACAATTTCGTTGAATTTCGAGGATCAGATGATAAAGCTTTCATATAATTATGAGATATTGATATTGTTCAGGGCTGGCTTTGCACACTATAAAATTTTTAAACGCTTATAACTTTTTACCTGAGCCGAATCTGGAAAAATGGCAAAGGAAAAAGTTGTTCTATTTGGTGAGAGGAACCCATGGTTAAAATGAATGTACAACTTGAAGACTCACCCTGTATATGGCCAACTAGGATCGTTTTGGAGATACATATTATTTGCATTTTAAGAAAAATTTTGACTTTGATGCCCTGTATCTTTTCGGTTACTGTTAGACGTAAAACGATAAAACTTTGGGTACTATGTAGTTTTTTCCAGATAACGGAATGCCACTTTTTGTTCTGGGGAACATCGCGTTATTTTTATTTCAGATAGTAATTCTAGACAAAGTTTTCTTTCGATTGACATGTCATTGAATTATGTAAAAAAGGGAAATGACTTGAAAACGATCAATTTTAGATATGGGACAATGCCACGTCAATTGTAAATTTTGGTTGTCTACTTAGGTCTCTAAATTGTTCTTAAAATGCAAATATCTCCAAAACGATCAAAGATAGCAAATTAGTTCAAGGTGAGAACCGTGTGTGAATTTTTATGAGCTTATCATAAGTATGGTGATTCAAAATTTGAAGAGCTTCGTTTCTATTTTACCATTTGGCAATATCGACTCCAGATTTCACAGAAAAAAGGTAGTTCGTCAATCCTAGTACGAGTAGTAGGCGTTGTTGCCAGTTTGTTAACTAGAAACAAAGTAGGTTAAACTTGAAAACCTCAAAATTTCAAAACCTCCATAAAGTTTGCAGAGCACAATGAAACCTATTGTATTAATAATCGTTGAGAATTTGTCGCGCGCTTAGTTTTCTTTTTATATGGGGTGGCTCTGCTAACTTAATATTAAGTTAGCAGAGCCACTTGCAAGAATTTCAATGAAACGCCTATTGCATTAATTGTCGAATCATTTTCGAGAATTTGTCGTGACAGAAAAAAAACTGTCGCGTGCTTAGTTTTTTTTTTGTACATAGGCTAACTTAATATTAGGTTAGGAGAGCCACACACAAATAATGTAACTTGGCTAATTGTATTTTATTTCAACCAGAAATTAACTGAATAATTGTCGAACGACCAACGCGTATTTGTCTCGACAGAAAAAAATTGTCGCGCCCTTAGTTTTTTGTTTTTATATGGTGTCTCTGCTAACTTAATATAAAGATAGCAAAAACTAAGAGTGCGACAAATTTTTTTCTGTCACGAAAAATACGTTTTGGTCGTTCGACAATTATTCAGTTCATTTCTAGTTTAAATAAAATACAATTAGACAAATTACATGATTTGTGTGTGGCTCTGCTTAATATTAAGTCTGCCCATATAAAAAAAATTGAGCGCGCATAAATTTTCTTTCCTTCACGACAAATTCTCGACGATTAAACAACTATTAATGCAATAGGTTTCGCTGAAACTCTTGCAAGTGTCGCTGCTAACTTAAAATTAAGTTAGCAGAGCCATCCCATATAAAAATTAAAGTAAGCGCTCGGCAAACTTTTTTCTTCATTGAAATTTGAACGCTAACATTATGGAGGTAATTTGAAAAATGAAGTAATTTCTGTAGCGAATCTGGAAAAAATGTATACGAAACACAATCTTAAACTTGAATTTGCACTAATAACGTACATCGAGGTAAGAATTAAACAAATCAAAGAAATAATCATTAGATATATTTCATAAATATTGAATTTGATAAAAACCCGTAGCTTTCTCACAACTACACTTCGCACAAATCGAATCCTCAACAAAATTGAGTACGCATCTCAAATCTGGGGCGAAATGGCATGCTACGTATAAAAATTTATTGACGTAATAGAGAATCCAGGTGAACTTGCTGCAATATAAATCGACTTTGATATTTTTATTTCAGAATCTAATAAGTATTTCTTTATTTTTTCAACATTTCATCGGCTAGCTCGTCGAATTTGATTCAAGAGCAATTTGTTTTTATATCGATGATTTCATTTGATTTTTTTACTGTTTCTCCGTGCTATTACAACGTTAGAGTATAATTTTTTTGGCTTCGTTTACAATCATGCGAATACTCGATTGATGATATTTTGATTTGATTTTCGTGGCAGTTCTTTAATTGGATTCATTATGAATATCCGGCTTTAAAATGAAAATGTGGAAAATCGCTCAGATCCGTCAATTTCTGTTTCGAGGGGGAACAACTTTTCCGCTATTTGCATCCCCGTAACTGCAACCCCTTAACGGGGGTGAGCACAACCCTTTGATTTTGAATAGGGATGAGGGGTGTTGCCATACCTCATTTTGAAGATCTTATCGAGTAGGTACTATCTGATCCTGAAATTTCGCTTCAAAATTTCAATCGATAACGAATGACAGGTAAAATATTGGAGGAGTACTTTTGTGATTCGCTTATTAAATGCCGGCAATGGACACCATTCATTTCCATGCAGTACCTAATATAAGTTTGGCTGAAAACGTTCACGTACATTACTCAAGATTTCTGGTGTAATTTGGCGGCATTCATTAATAATCCGAGTTCGCAAACAATCCAGTGACTCAGGCTGGGTAGCGTAAATCTTGGATTTCAGGTGACCCCATAGAAAAAAAGTCCAGTGGAGCCAGATCAGGAGATCTGAGTAGCCACTCAATATGTTCCCTTCTTCCAATCCAGGCGTGAGGAAAATTTTCATCTAAGAACGGGGCTGGATAAATAGCGTTCTCCAATAGATCTGAATAAATTGGGTCAGTGAGATTACCGGGTATAAAAAAGGGCCGGTTATGTGATTTCCATAAATATCAGGCGTCTCATGATTGAAGTGCGTGAACACCAGATACATCGGACAATTTTCTAGTGCTCAAGGTCCGATCCATTGCTACATGACCTAAGACAGCCACGTCCCTCGCTTCGTCTCATTCAGGCACCCTCTTTTTCCGACTGAATCAGTAGCACAACGTAAGTTGCGGATACATTTTTTCCAGGCTGTAGTTCGTTAAATAAAGCAGCTGTTGTTCGCGCAGTCGTTATTCATAAAGAATAATTTTATCATTTCCACCGTTTCTTCTACGGAATACACCATTTTAATTCTACTACAAATTTACAATCGCTTTGACACACTTTTAACGTTCTTAAACATTCACGATATTCTAAGTTAAATAAAAAATATGGTCCGTCTACTTTTTTTGGACAAGAAATGAATACTTTTTTGGACAAAAACTTAACAACATAACTACTACATACCTTTAAAATGTGTCGGATAAGAATAATATGCTCGAGATAAATTCGACATTGCCTCTTTCACTATTTTCGCTGTTAATTATCGATGGATATTTTGAAGCGAAATTTTAGGGTCAGATCGTACTCTGTACGATCTTCAAAATTAGTTGTCACAAACACCGCTCATCCCTATTCAAAATCCAGGGGTTGTGCTATCCCCCGTAAGGGGGTTGAAGTTACGGGAATGAAAAAAGCGGAAAAGTTCTTCCCTCTCGAATCAGAAATTGACGGGTCCGAGCGATTACCCACATTTTCATTTTAAAGTCGGAAAATCGAGGTGTTAAGTTTTTCGTTGTACCTCCCTGTATACGGAATTTTTCGACGATTCGAATAAAATACCAAACGACTATTCGAATACTAATACTACATATTTATTTTGGCCCAACAGCCAAACGACCTACTGTGTTGATCAAAATCGATCATTACGAAACTATTTCAATGTAGGTGTAGAATAATAGTCTCGGCTTTTCATCGAACGTAAATGTCGTGCACAAGAATTTTTGGAAAAACATTATTGCCATCTTCCTGGTAAACAATCGGACTGTAGTTCATGTAGAACGAAAAAATATCGGAACATATGAGATGTTTTAGTATGCTATTGGGGAAACTCTGGCAGTTGAGGCCATGGTACAATGATGGAGTACAAGATGCTCTCCAAGTGAAGCGAAGAACCGGGACAACTAGACGACCATGAAATCGGTTGAGTGAACTCCGGTAATTTTGCCTACGTCGCGCTCAAGGACGTCGTTCTCCATCCCGGTGAGGTATTTCGAATTTGCGATTATATCGATCGCAATTATCCTTATCTGCCGGAATCGCAACAGTGCATGGTAACTTATGGTGGGGGACCATCTTAAAGTAAATCCTTATATTCGTACACGATTCGAAATAATTTCGTTTGTATATTATTTCCAAATATTCGACCTCACGACGATTAGCGAGTTCAAAAAATTATATAAAAGAGCTAACGTGACGTCAGGATATTCATAGCGTCATCGTACAGTTGAATAAATTACGATTTATTGCACAACGCCAGTTGAAGTTGAATCGATAAAAAACCCGAGCGAAATAATATTCAGATCAATTTTTAACATATATGCAGATGGATAAGTCAACCTTTTGTAAAGGGTTTTCTTTACAATTCCAAAAAAATACGTTTAAATTTGCAATAACAATCAAATTAAATAATTAGGCCTCTTTCGTAATGCTTTTTTCTTTTCCAGAATATGTTGAGACGGGAATAAAGGGTTCTGGAATTTGTTGTCAGTCTAGCAATGTGAAGGCAACAATATATTGTTAAGTATTAATAATAGTGTCCGACCGAAACTGGTATTTCAGCCGAAACCGAAACCGAACTTTCGGCCAGGGTCTCAGTTTCGGCCGAAACCGAAACCGAAACTTTATATTTCATACTTTTATCTACTGTATTTTTTACAATTTTAGTCGCATATACATAAAAATACTTAAGGAGTGTCAAATAAATTATAAAGACATTTTATTTGAGATCTTTATTTATTATTTTGGTATTACCAGGTTATCAAAATAATCAGTCCAAGTATACAGGGTGATTCCAAATCAGACGTGAACCTTAGAGGAGGTGTTAGTATGGATCATTTGCTGTGGTTTGAGCCATTTTTATTGAGGACCAAAAATCAACGGTTCCCGAGATATTTGAGTACTGGTTCTGTTGAAAAAGAATTAGTATGATTTGAAAGGGGGTATTAAACGCAAATAGAGGAAAATAACGAATTCAATATTTTTTTGTTGCAACTAAGCTCGAAATTACATTAGAAAATGTATTCATAAATTATGTTCCACCATTCCATTGGCTAGTACGTGCCGTCTTTCTGATGTCTTCAGTTGTTATTTTCCGCCTGAAATTTACTCACGCTCTCTTTTGATACACATTCACTATTTTAAATGCCGGACATTCAAAAGGTTGCTTATAAAAATCTGCTGAAACGAAACTAGTTAAGCAATCTAACGAAATCTTTTAGAGAATGAAGAAGGAATTTGGCAAGTTTTTAAAATAATTTTGGCATACAAAATTGTGAAATTCAAAAGTTGCAGACAAATTGATATTAGTAATTGATTTTTCATTTATTCATATACCTCTACCACATTTCAAATCATACTAATTCTTTATCAACCTCTTATACAGCATAGTAGTGCTTTTTTCGTACATATCATATTCTTTTCTGATGAAAATAAACCAAAATTATCGCCAAATTTGGTCAACGTAGAAAAAATTGACGAAATATGTACTATAAGTTCAGGAATCTTTTAAAAATCAATCGAACTCCAATAACCGTTGATTTTCGGTTATTAATAAATATGGATTAAACAACAGCTAATGAGTCATACTCCAAGTTTCACGTCTTATTTGGAATCACCCTATGTAGTCTAATTAATAATCATTAAAGTGAATTCTCATGAATTCTCAGTCATAACAAAGATAGACCACAATAACTCGTACGACAATTATGTATACCTACTTATAACTCCTGGCCAAACTACCAGGATAATTCACGAACATTCAAGTTTCGGCCCGGCCGAAAGTTTCGGCCATTTTGGGCCGAAACCGAAACTAAGGCCGAAACTAGAATTCTTGGCCGAAACTGGCCGAAACCGAAACCGAAACCGAAATTTCGGTCGGTCACTAATTAATAATACGCAAATATTGCAAAATGTATTCATGCAAACGTATTCAATTCAAATTGAAAATCAAACTTAAAAAAAAAACCAATTTTACTATAACTTAAATAACCTGAAGAAACGTACTTTTTACAACAAATTGAGCTGGCAGGCAGGCAGTAATAAGAGCTAGAGGTGCTAATACAAAATAACATGCTGAAGTTGTTATAAAAAGTTGGTTTCTTCAGGCTATTTAAGTTACAGTTGAATTGGTTTGTTTTTATGTTTGATTTTTAATTTGAATTAATAAGTTTGCATAAATAAATTTTGCAATACTTGTTTATTATTATAACTGAACAATATATTGTTGCCTTCTCATTGCTAGCTCATAAACTGAGCTGCCAAACTGACATTATGGTACAATGATCAAAGCCATCTCGCAAAAAAAAAAATCTTAAAAAAAAACAAACTGTTGGAAAGGAATAGTTCGTAACAAAAAATAGTATTTTGAAAGAATTTGACCACGAAATTATTTTACTGGATGATTTAAAATTTGGTTATAACAACAAACTTCTAATTAACCCTATACAATGACTACTAAAAATGAAAAACAATGAGACCTCAAATCTTATCAAATATTAGGTTGGTGCGTTTTTTTGCATATGAGTGTATATACAGTATGGTGCAAATGAAAGGAATTAATTCGTTATTTCGTAAACCGGTGACTTTAAGGAAAAATCCTGAAACCCGTCGATTTTTATTCTTAAACGGACTATTCATAAGGATACGTTTTCATTTTTGACGTCATCTATGTGAACGTGATGACGTCACCGCTAAAATTTTCAGATGGAAAGGTGGGTGTTGTAATACATTATTTGAAAGGTCTTTTAAATACCTATTCAGCCATATCAATAATGTACAAAAAATGATTTCATTATTATTATTTAATATGACGTCAAAAATAAAATGGTTTCCTTACGAATAGCCTGTTTAAGAATAAAAATCGATGGGTTTCGGGATTTTTCCTTAAAGTCGCCGGTTTAAGAAATAACGAATTTATTCCTTTCAATTGCACCATACTGTAATTAGAATTATTCTAACCATATATTATTAGAAGGACATGAGTTTAATCCGGATTTCAATATTCTACACAATATGACTGAAGGTGCACAACTAAATTATAAAGAAATGGTGGAAATGAATAGAGACAAACATACGGGTAATTCAAGTTGATGAACATTTTAGTCTAAATTCTTCTCCGATATATTATCTATTTAAAAGGAGAATAAATTTACAAAAGCAGTGGAAATTAATGACATATTTCAATTCTGTGCAAAGAACTTGTTGTGTAAAAATGTGTAACCATTCTTAATTATTTATATAGGTAAAGAGATCATAAATCATCATTAAACGATACTGTGGGAGGTATACTTATTATCAAAAGGTTTCTTTCTGAGTTTTCTCTCCCAAACTCTGAAAAATATGTATAAAATAAAAATTAATAATTTTGTGATTTGCTTCTGCGTAAGAAACACAAGATATAATGTGACAATTCTTGGAATTCAGAATAACTTTCAACAAAATAATTGTAAAGATTTTCGTTAAGCGTCTGACGAAGGAGTCTGATATAGACTCCGAAATGTTACGATATGGTTGCTTCTTCGTTGATGTTGTTTCGTTGTTGTTTGTTAGGCAACATTGTTCAATTGATTGCTTCTGATAAATATCTTGTGATTCTTACGCAGAAGCAATTCACAAAATAATAATATTTTTATTTTATAGATATTTTTCAGAGTTTGGGAGAGAAAACCCAGAAAGAAATAACCAGTTAGTAATATACAGGGTGGTCCAACGAAAATATTCAATGAACAGGTGTAAATTATACAAAAAAAGCGATGTTCTCAGTTTTCGTGGATTGATTTAACATTTTTGTTGCAGATCGCTCCAGCAGCTAAAAAGCTATGGGGCATCGAAGGAAAGGACGCAAAATCGTTAGCTCTGAATCATCTCAATCATCATGATGGGGGTGTGTGGAGAGACCCCACTTGGGCAGCACCAGGTGAGTTTCAACCGTTTTTTCTAAACTTTTTCTCAAATTGCAGCAATAAAAGTTTTGGACATTGTTAATCGACCTAATGAAAATAGAGTTGATATGAACTACATATAGCCGCACTCGCTCATAATTTATTTTTGGGAGGAATACAGAAACAAAAATTACCAAATTACTATCGCAATTCGAGTATTACGCCCTGAGTTAGGATTTGGAATTATATTCGAATATTCGACTATTCTAAATTCGAATTTTGGGTTAAACAATACATTCGACTATTCGAATTTGTTCACTCACAAAAATATCGAATTTAAAACAGTCGCTAAACATTTTTAGCCTTACATAGACTGATAGGTGGAAATGTTAACGCAAGCAAGTGGAGGTGGGCTTATACACCAAATAAAACAAATTAAAATAAAATACGAGAGTTCAACATGCACATTTCAATGAGAACGATTATACACGAAATAAGATAAAATAAGAAGAACTAAGGCGGGTTTATACTGCATATAAAGTAAAATAAGAAACAAATTAAAATAAAATAAGAAACTATTTAAAATAAAATAAAAAAGGTGAACATGCATATTTCAATGATAGCGTTTGTACACGAAATAAGATAAAATAAGAAAAACAACTAGAGTTGACCAACTTTCATCATTATTTCTTTTTTTATTTTGTATACAAAATGTACTTGCATTAAATTGTCAAAAAGCTGCGATTTGATTGGTTCATTCTTATTTCTTATTTTATTTTAATTCGTTTCTTCTTTTATTTTATTTGCTGTATAAACCGGCCTCTAAAGATGACCAACATCATCTTATTTCTTATTTTAATTTAATGGAAAATGACAATGCGCATGTTCAGAGAGTGAAATTCACAGAACTTGCATAAAACACAGAAGTAATTGTCAAAAAGTTGCGATTTGATTGGTTCATTCTCATTTCTTATTTTGTTTTAGGTCATCTGTATAGACATCAACCGTTGGCCAACTTTAATTCTTATTCTTATTTCTTATTTTTCGTGTATAAACGCTCTCATAGAAATGTACATGTTTAACCTTCTTATTTTATTTTAATTTATTTGTTATTTTATTTTATCTTATCTTATTTGCTGTATAAACCCGCCTTTAGTATTAGGGCTCGAAATTATGTTCGAACATTCGATAATTCTAAATTAGAATTTTGTGTTAGGCAAAAAGTTCGATTATCCAAATATTCGACATATTCGAATATGTATATTTAAAAACTACCGAGCCTTACGCGCGAAAATTCTACTCTATAATCGCGGAACATGTATGAGGCGATTTCAAACACCCCTTTATAAGAGGTGTGATTCTCTACTACAGATTCTTGCCGTTCGCGGATAAGTGACGTGAGACTTACATCAAAAGAGCCGATGGGTGGCGGCGGCTTCTTTTGTACCCCTGTGTTGGGCCGGTTTCTCAATTGCAGGCTAACTAGAGGTTGCGGGTAACCCGAGTGATACGCGTTCATGAATATCGCTAAATTCATGCGTAACTCGCAACCTCGAGTTACCTCGTAATTGAGAAACCGACCCTTGATGAGGATACGTTGGTCGCGGCGGAAGGATTTACAATGTTTTTTGACATCGATCATCCACTATTCCAAATTGTAGAGTTGAGCACGATTTATAAACTCTGTCGTTCCGTGCAGTGCAGTTCAGTTCGCAGTTGCCGATGGGTGCAGTTCGTTCGTTTGTCGCTGTTCGGCGTCGTTGCCGACATGGAGGTGCGCCTAAACTTTCTGGGTTATTTCAATGAGGGCTGCAACTCAAATTACAATCAGCTGATACTTGTCATCATAGCTCTTCCTCACGTGACAAAATACAAGATCATCATGATACTACAACACACAAGGTAAACCCACGCGCATATCAGCCTTCTATCTCTCTCAGATCGAATACGTCATCGGGTGACCGATAAATTAGCAAGCAATGTTGAGTTGAGTGATGAAGCCAAACACTTATTTTCTCTATTTCAGTATCGTAATGAGTTCATTACAGCACTAAAAACAGTGCTGTAATGAACTCATTCCCGCATTGTTCCTAGTTATATTTTTCGTTTGGTGGTAGTCAGCACTGACATTCGTTACTATCAAATTTCAACACACGTCAATTGTCAATATAATATAATCTGGATATAGTGAAATAATTGTTGAGAGGAAAATTTTTATTTTCCTTAAAAAATAGGGAAGGTACTAGATATTTACTTCTTGCTAATTTTGAATCATTCTATTAGGAAACTGTTGTAAATCTGATCTCCATGCCCTGCGTACGATTTGAATTCAAATTCCGTAAACTGTCAACTTTCGTAACAGTCACACCAACTGCCAAGATACAATACAAAAGTGACTAGCATGCATAATCCGAATTTTTCATTAATTTTAAATAGCATTTTACAAAACTTGCCAGAAATATAGAAAATATCGTCTAATACTCGTTGCAGAAGACAATTCCAACACTCATGCGTACGAAAACTCGCTCTTTCGTCGCTCGTTTTCGAATTTCGCATTCGTGTTTAAATTTAAAAGTTACAGTTGAATTGGTTTGTTTTTGGCGCTGTAGTTCCTCGGAACTGAGTGCTTATCAATTTGGCCAAATGTCTGTAATTTTCGAAGTTTTGGCTGAAAATTGTCTCAAACGATTTGGTTCGACTCAAGAATCCGAGGTCGAAATCGATTCTGTCCGGCCGGTCCGGCCGGCCGTAGGCACGATAACTCTCGAACGAAAGGAGTTAGAGGATTGAAATTTGCAAGGTGGGTTTGGAGCGTAAATATCTCGGTTAAGATCGTTAATGGGCGAAATTCATCAAGCGGTTTCGGAGTTATGGCCGATTTTAGTAAAACACATTTTTTATGAATATTTCCGAAACTGATCACTCGATCTATTTGAAATTTAGCATAAAATTGTAGAATCATGACCTTTATACGCATGTGAAGTTTTGTATTGACCAGGTTACCTCAAAGTGTCAAAAAGAATTTCAAAATAATAAAAAAAAATTTCTACAATAACTCTCGAACGGAATGAGCTAGGCAGTTGAAATTTTCAGAGTAGGTTAGGGAGATGAATATCTCGGTGAAGTTCGTTATTGGGCAAAATAGGCCAGATGGTTTCGGAGTAACGAAAAAAAAATTTTTTTTAAGCAACAAATTTCAAATTCAATTTTTATTTAAGATGCAGTTTCACCATTAAAATCCATCGATATAATTTTCAACTCCAACAAGCTAATACTTTCAGAGATAACATTTTTCTAAATTTCAATAATGAATCGTACTTTATGTTATCACAGAATGCTATAATTAATCTATCTAAGCTTTATTATATGATCTGTGTTCATACTCGTACATTTCATCCTGTTCTATAAGAGAGAGTCAAATTCATTTCAGCTACTTTAATTTGATTTCTTCCATGGTGCAGTTCTCATTCTCAGATTGCTCATTTAATCTTGATAAATAAACTATTATTCGAATTGAATTTCCTTTATGATGCAGTTCTGTCATAAGAATACATTGATATAATTCCCAACTCTGAGATACCAATACTTTCGGAGATATAATTTGTCTGTTTGAACTAGAGCGCCAGAAAGCTCCTGTCCACAGGGATTGAACCCATTTTTTGGGCGCATGTTCTAGGGGAACATCGTCCTATCATTTCGTCCAAATGTCTGTAATTTTCGAATTTCGAGCTGAAAATTGGCTAATAGACTAATTCGGACTCCCTGATCACGAATCCGGTGTCAGATTTTTTGATGCCGTAGGCACGATAACAGGAGCACCGAAGGTTCTATCGACTTCAAACTTTCAGGGTAGGTTTCTGATCAAAATGCGACGGTTAAGTTCGTTAACGGGCAAAATCGGCCGGACATTTCAAATTTTGAGGTTATTTCCCTGATATTTCAGGAACTAAAGAAGATGTTGAATCGAAACTTGGTAGTCAGTTCGAGGATATAAACGCGCAACTTTTGGCAAAATTCTGTTATGATCGAAATGTTGGTAACTTTTAAAAAAATATTTCTTTTAATTTTTTCGAAAAAAAAATTTTTTTTTCGTGAACTATTCATCAGATTGCAACAAAAACTTGTACTAACGTCAATTGTAGTATTTTGCAACATTGTGCAAAATTTTGGCTCTATACGATTTCAATTTCTGGAGATATAAGACAAAATGTGTCAAATTTCCTGGGTCTCTCTCAGTATTTTCATCGATTATTCTATGAACTCTTTGAATTCCACCGAAAACAAATTCAAAGACATAAACATAAAGAATCAAGTCATAGTTTAGACGTCGAAAGAAGGACGATGTTGATCGACTTGAAAAGGTACCTATTTCAAGAAATGCAATAATGAAATGCTTAATTTATGGATATAATATTATCTAAGTATTGTTGGGATCGGGCAGTTGGAAAATTTTTTAATAAAAAAATTTATACCGACGTTAAATCAAGCATTCTACACGAGTGTGCAAAATTTCAGTTCGATACGATCTCAATTCCAGAAGATATTGCTTAAAATTCACATTCCAGCGTGTTTTGACGTTCTATGGTCACAGAAAATCGTCACAAAAATCTATTTACCTCATTTGACGGCTGTTTGTCAAATCAATTAATTCCAATAATTGATGTCAGATTTCCTACATACCAAGTTCAAACACATTTTATTATATGGAAAACACTTATTATGATCACGTTCTACAGGAATTGATACTAAATAGAAGCTAGATGAAGATTATTGTAATGGAAAATTTGTGTTCCAGAATAATATTAAGGTATTCAACATGATACTGCTTTTTTTCTTTATTTTTATCTAATATGGTATTTTTTGCAATATCTTAATATAGAAGTTATATTTACGCAATAATTACGCCGAAGTTACTCATCCGAGTAAACGACGTTTGTAAATAAGCGCTACTTGTCTCTAGGTGACGTCAAGCGCGAAGTGGTTCAAAACTCTGTCCTCAAGTGATTGTACCTTGGTTGTCTTAGTATCATGCAACATCATGATTGACCAACAAACGAACAGTGAACGTACCTGAACGAAGAACATTAAACATGGACATCCTTTGAATAGCAGTCGACAACGTCCAACGGCGACCAAGTTTATAAATTGCTAAGTTTGAATACGTTGGTTCATGTTGAACTGAACTGCACGGAACGACAGAGTTTATGAATTGGCCTTTATTGTTAATTCCTTGAAAATTGCTTTTCGTCTTTTGCCGAATATGGTGTCAAACGATTAGGTTCGACTCACTGATGAAGAATTCGAGGTCAAATTCCAATCTGTCCTGCCGACCATCAGTTGCCACTATTACTTTCGGAACGGAAACAGAGAGCAAATTGAAATGTTCAGGGTAGGTGGCGCATCCGAATGCGATGGTTGTCTTGGTTAATGGGAATTGTCGGCCAAACGGTTTCGGAGTTAAAACCACCTGAAATATTGTTTCCTCAATAACTCATTAAATGCATATCCGAACGAATTGAAACTTGGTAATTAGTTGGAGAATGCCGAATCGCGATATTTCGTTAGGATCTTGTAGCTAGAAGAACAAATTTTAATTATTTTAAAATTTGAATTCAGTTGATGCCGAGGTTGATGCCCGTTGTATTTTTCACATACGGCTTGAAGGTTCATGCAGTATTTCACGAGTCGAAATTTTGCGATAGCCTTCAGAACGTAATTTTACAGTTTTACGTAGATTTAAACTCGATCGGATCTATACATCTATTGTTGAAAATAATGGACGATCTTGTCTTTTTGCGCGTATGTTCTGGGGAACATCGCGTTATAGTTTTGCCCAAATGTCTGAAACTTTCGAATTTTTTGACGAAAATGGTCTCAAACGATTTAGTTCGACTCCCCAATGAAGAATTCGAGGTCAAATTTGATTCTGCCCGTCCGGCCGTTGCCACGATAACTTGAGAACGAAAAGAGCTAGCGACTTGAAATTTTCAGGGTGGGTTGCGCATCTCAATACGACGGACAAGTTCGTTAATGGGCATAATCGGCCGAGTGGTTTCCGAGTAATAATTTTGTTTGCATCCAATATAAATCCGATCGAATTGAAACTTGCTGTGTAGTTGTAGAATATGAACCTAAGCACGTTTGTGAAATTTTGTGCGAATCGTATTGCTAGAAAATTAAAAAAAAATTATTTACCACCATGGTAAATTTTATTGAGGGTGTCCAATACAGAAGAATGGACAATAGAACATACGCGCAAAAGCTTCTGACTTCACGTCAGTGCTTGAACCAATTTTTTTTTCGTGATTTTTTTGAAATTTTCTAGGGGTGCGGTTCTTAAAAATGTTTTTTCGTCATTTTTTTCGAATTTTCTAGGGGTACGGTTCTTACAAAATTTTAAACACGTCTTTATGATGATTTTCTACTACTAGTTACCAAGCTTCAATTCGATCGAATATTTATTTTTTGAGTTATCAAGGAAATAATATTCCAGGTGGGTATAACTCGGAAACTGTTCGACCGAATATGCCCAAAAACGAACTCAACTCTCCCTTTCGGATACGCAACCTACCCTGAAAATTGCAAGTCCCTATCTCCTTTCGTTCGAAAGTTATCGAGGCAACGGTCACCCATCTACTGAACTCACAAGAATGCTCGTATCTCCAACAATATTCAACCGATCGTGTTAAAACTTGAAACTTGGCAGTAGAGTTAGGTTATGAAGGCTCTTGCAAAATTTCAGCAATTTCAAACGAATAGTTACTGCTATATAGAATTTTTTTTTTCAGTTTCAATGATTTTTGCGCGTATGTTCTGGGGAACATCGCGTTATAGTTTTGCCCAAATGTCTGTAACTTTCGAATTTTTTGACGAAATTGGTCTCAAACGATCAAGTTTGACTCCCCGATGAAGAATCCGAGGTCAAATTTGATTCTGTCCGTCCGGCCGGCCGTCCGGCCGTCCGTTGCCACGATAATTTGAGAACGAAAAGAGCTAGCGACTTGAAATTTTCAGGGTGGGTGGCGCATCGCAATACGACGGACAAGTTCGTTAATGGGCATAATCGGCCCAGTGGTTTCCGAGTAATAATTTTGTTTTCAACCAATATAAATCCGATCGAATTGAAACTTGGTGAGTAGTTGTAGAATATGAACCTAAGCACGTTTGTGAAATTTTGGGCGAATCGTATGGCTAGAAAATTTTAAAAAAATTATTAAAAAATATTTTTTTTGTCACGATAACCTGAGAACGGAAAGAGATAGCGGCTTGAAAATTTCAGGTTATGTTGTGCATATGAATGCCACATTTGAGTTTGTTTATGAGCATAATCGACCAAACGGTTTCAGAGTTATAGCCATCTGAAATTTTCTGAAATTTGGTGGTTTTTTGTTCCTCATTTACTCGAAAAATACTGAACCGATTGAATTCAAACATGGTTATTAGATGTAGAATGCCAACGCGAAAATGTTTGCGAAATTTGGTGAGGATAGCATCTGTAGAAAATTTTTAATAAATCATTGAAAATAAAAAAAAAATTCTATATATCAGTAACTATACGTTTGAAATTGCTGAAATTTTGCAAGAGCGTTCATTACCTAACTCTACTGCCAAGTTTCAAGTTTCAATACGATCGGTTGAATATTGTTGGAGATTCGAGCATTCTTGTGTGAGTTCAGTAGATGGGTGACCGTTGCCTCGATAACTTTCGAACCAAAGGAGATAGGGACTTGCAATTTTCAGGGTAGGTTGCGTATCCGAAAGGGAGAGTTGAGTTCGTTTTTGGGCATAATCGGTTAAACGGTTTCCGAGTTATATTCACCTGGAATATTGTTTCCTTGATAACTCAAAATATAAATATTCGATTGAATTGAAGCTTGGTAACTAGTAGTAGAAAATCAACACAAAGACGTGTTTAAAATTCTGTAAGAACCGTACTCCTAGAAAATTTGAAAAAAATGACGAAAAAAAAAATTTTAGGAACCGCGCCTCCAGAAAATTAAAAAAAAATCACGAAAAAAAAATTGGTTCAAGCATTGACGTGAAGTCAGAAGCTTTTGCGCGTATGTTCTATTGTCCATTCTTCTGTATTGGACACCCTTAATCGAATTTACCATGGTAAATTATGTTGTCCATTCTCCTGTATTGGACACTCTTACTTCGAATTTACCACGGTAAATTCGAATTAAGTGTCCAATACAGGAGAATGGACGACATAATTAACCATGGTAAATTCGATTAAGGGTGTCCAATACAGAAGAATGGACAATAGAACATACGCGCAAAAGCTTCTGACTTCACGTCAATGCTTGAACCAATTTTTTAAATTTTTTTATTTAATTTTTTTATTTCGACCGACGGCAAAACTAAGAGTAGACCAGACTGTCGTAATAAACAGAAATGTTAAAAAAAAGTTAAAAAGCACTGCCGTTGAGTCAGTCTGATTTTGCGCGCTTGTTCATGACATCATTCAGTTCAGATTGATCAACATGGACAAGCCCGCCAAAGCAGACTGACCTCACTCGCCGAAATGAATTACTCCAATTTTGATAAATTCGTTCCATTCTTCTGAGACCTACTGTCCATCTAGAACAAAGGGATTTGGTATGTAAAACAGTCCTTTGATATGGAACCTCATCCGATTTGGTTTGCATGCCTCTACAATTCATCAACAAATTCCAATCATATTTTCTTCGTCCAATCGTATTAATTCAGAGCGTACGAATTGTATGACTCTTTCAGCATATTATGTCGGTTTCATTTTGGATTATTCTTTGAAATACCTACGTTGGATTTCAGAAAGTTTTGATTCATCCATCACGCACGAGATTTTCAAAACTATTTTAATATATCTTTGAAGCAAATTGATCGGATATACTAGGTGATTCACGAAGACCTTTTGGTAGAATTTTTCAAAGAAAGGCTCAAGATAAACACTTGAAATTTTATAGTCAAGCTTTGTTAGGTTAGATGAATTCTCGGAAAAAATTTCAGATTCGTTCGACTTCCGGTTTCATCGAAAAATTATACCAACTTTCGTTCTTTAAATGTAATAATGTAGTTTTTGCGCGCGTGTTCCGCAAGTAACAGCGTGCTATCATTTCGTCACAATGTCTGTATTTTTCGAATTTTTTTTCGAAAATGGTCTCAAACGATTGGGTTCGACTCCCTGATGAAGAATTCGAGGTCAAATTCAATTCTGTCCGTCCGGTCCGGCCGGCCGGCCGTTAGCACGATAACTCTCGAACGGAACGACTTAGACCGTTGAAATTTGCAGGGTAGTTTTGTAGCGCAAATATCTCGGTAAGTTCGTTAACGGGCGAAATCCACCGAGCGGTTTCGGAGTTAAGGCCGTTTTTAGTCAAAACGTTTTTTATGAATATTTCCGGAACCGATCACTCGATCTTTCTGAAATTTGGCATCAAATTGTAGAATCATGACCTTTATATGCCTGCGAAGTTTTGTTATGACCAGACGGCCCTAAAGTGGCAAAATAAATTTCAAAAATTTTAAAATTTTGTTTTAACTCGAAAAATACTGATCTGATTAAATTGAATCTCAGTAGTTAGATGCAAAAGACCAATGCAAACACTTTTGCAAAATTTCGTGAAGATCACGTGACATGAAAAAAATCAAAAAATTACTACTATTTTGCGGAATATTTGCCGAAACCTATTTTTTTGAGGTTCATGCTGCCTTTTCCGGGCATTTTTCGTTGTTCGCATGCGCAGATGAGAAGTCATTTAACTGCTGTAGTTTTCGTCAGAGAGGATTGGGGTTTTGGGGTGGCGGATGCTATTCCTCCATAGAATCCAGATCCCTGGTGATGGTCTGCGCATGCGTAGATTAAAGATGCGATATCTCCCGAACCACTAGTGTTGGAGAATCGGAGTTTTTTGTAAGGTGTGTTATTTTGAGAGGACTTTTAGCCGCGAGTAGATTGCGCATGCGCAGAAGAGAAGTGACTGTTTTTGGATTGGATGGGTTATGTTGGGAGTGCTGAGTCGATATTGTGAGGTTTTAAAAGAATATTCATAGCAATTCAGTTCAAGGACAAGTCAGTTTGGGGGATGTAGCGTTGTTTCCGAGTTAATGTGTTCGTACCGTGGCCCTGGGGCTAATTTTGAAATTGATGTTACCCCTTACAGGCATTTTTCGTTATGCGCATGAGCAGACCATCAGTGATTTAACTGGTGGTGTTTTCGTCAGAGAGGATTGGGGTTTTGGGGTGGCGGATGCTATTCCTCCATAGAATCCCCTGTTGAGGGTCTGCGCATGCGTGGATTAAAGATGTGATATCTCCTGAACCACTAGTGTTGGAGAATCGGAGTTTTTTGTAAGGTGTGTGATTTCGAGAGGACTTTTAGGTGCAAGTAGATTGCGCATGCGCAGAAGAGAAGTGACTGTTTTTGGGTTGTATGGGTTACGTTGGGAGTGCTGAGCCGATATTGTGAGGTTTCAAAAGAATATTCATTGCAATTCAGTGCAAGGACAAGTCAGTTTGGGGGATGTAGCGTTGTTTCCGAGTTAAAGTGTCCGTACCGTGGCCCTGGGGCTAATTTCGAAATTGATGTTACCCCTTACGGGAATTTTTCGTTATGCGTATGAGCAGACCATCAGTGATTTAACTGCAGGTGCTTTCGTCAGAGAGGATTGGGATTTTGGGGTGGCGGATGCTATTCCTCTATAGAATCCCCTGGTGAGAGTCTGCGCATGCGTGGATTCAAGAAGCGATATCTCCTGAACCACTAGTGTTGGAGAATTGGAGTTTTTTGTGAGGTGTGTAATTTTTGGAGGACTTGCAGCCACGAGTATATTGCGCATGCGCAGACGAGAAGTGAATGGTTTTGGGTTGTTTGGGTTATGTTGGGAGTAATGAGCCGATATTGTGAGGTTTTAAAGGAATATTCATGTCAATTCAGTGCACGGACACAAGTCAGTTTGGGGGAAATAGCGTTGTTTCTGAGTTGAAATGTCTGTATGGTAGCCCTGAGGCGAATTTATAAATAACTATATTCGGTAGATCTATATTAAAATACGTTCGGATTTGGAGAAGAGGCAATTGCTTTCCTATCGGAGGTCCCACAACCGCAATTTTTTTTGATCTACGGTAAAGCTAACAGCCAAACTGTATTGATAGCTACATTTGTTAAAGGAACTTGAAAAAAAAAGCACTGACGTGAAGTCAGTACTCTTTGGCGCGCGTGTTCACGGTGGCTAATTTGAATTGAATGATGAGTACATCAAGCTCAGTGGATAGAGCGAGCCGAAGATCTACCCAAAGGATAGTGGACACCATTCACTGTCGGTTCAAAAATTAACAGTGCTGTATCTAAGCTGCCATCAGGAAAGAGTAACAAAGTTGGAAAAGAACACAACTGACCCTCCTTAGTCGCACAAGCTCCTAGAAGATTTGGGAGGGTCAGTATAATCCTAATCATGTTTATAGCACGCGCGCAAAAGCAGATTGACTTAACAATGAAAGAAAAATGTAAAAAGTCAATCTGCTTTGGCGCGCGTGCTATAAACATGATTAGGATTATACTGACCCTCCCAAATCTTCTAGGAGCTTGTGCGACTTTTTCTATGTAACATGAAACATCAAGCAGTGACAAAGCGTAAGTAACTTAAAATGTTTAAAAATAATTATCACAATTTTGACCCAAGAAATCATTTTGAAAATTCGAGGAAGTTGGAAAATACTTATCGGGATACGTAAATATTTTCCAAGATATCTTTTTGGCGATTTTGTCCCTCGGAACAGAGTGCTTATCAATTTGCTCAAATGTCTGTAATTTTCAAATTCTTGGCTGAAAATGGTCTTAAACGATTTGGTTCGACTTACTGATCAAGAATCCGTGGTCGAAATTGATTCTGTCCGGCCGTCCGTCCGTGCGTTTATACTATAAGTCTCGAAAGAAAGGAGTTGGAGGATCGAAAGTTGCAGGGTAGGTTTGAAGCGTAAATATCTCGGACGAGTTCGTTAACGGGCGAAATCCACCAAGCGGTTTCGGAGTTATGGCCGTTTTTAGTAAAAACATTTTTTTATGAATATTTACGAAACCGATCACTTGATCTGTCTGAAATTTAGCATTAAATTGTAGAATTATGACCTTTATATGCATGCGAAGTTTTGTATTGATCGGGTTGCCGTAAATTGCCAAAAAAATCAAAATTTTACTAATTTTGTGTCTACAGTCACATTCAACCAGAATGAGCTAGGTAGTTGAAATTTTCAGAGTGGATTTTGGAAATATTATATCCCGGTTGAGTTCGGAAAGATGGTTTCTACATTGCAAATTTCAAATTCAATTTTTTTTAAGGTGTATTTGTGTTTAAGGTGTATTTTTTGAAAATTATATCAATGGATGTTTATAGAAACATCCATTGATATAATTTTCAACTCTAACAAGTTAATACTTTCGGAGATATGATTTTTCGAAATAATGAACCGTACTTCTATGTTTTCACAGAATGCGGTACTTAGTTATTCTATCTATGAATTATTATATGATCTGTGTTCTCACATGTCATCTTATTTTCCCATAAGAGATGAATGTCAAAATTATTTCAGGTTCGTTATTCTTGATATAAAATACACCTCTTGTACTAGAAAACAAAGTATGATTGAAAGCAAAATTATCAGCTATGGTAGAATTATGATGATGATAAGATATTATACTTTTAAGGTGATAATATAATGCCCGTTGATAATCCGTGGATGATGATGGAAATATCTCCAGTAAAAACAAAACTGCAATATTGTTTAATAAATTATTATAATATAATTTTCAGAGTAGATTTGAGGAATGAATATCTCGGATAAGTTCGTTATTGGGGAGAATCGGTCTGTTTGAATTTAATTTCTTTCATGATGCAGTTCTATCGTAAGAATCCATTTATATCATTCCCAGAGACCAATAATTTCGGAGATATGATTTGTCAAAGTTTGAACAAGAGCGCTAAAGCTCCAGTCCACAGGGCTTGAACCAATTTTCAAATCTGCTTCAATTCCCGATACATAAAGGACGATCGTCCCAATAATAGCAGATTAGACCGTAAGATGATCAAAGAAGTGGTACAATCGTCTGCCGAAGTGGAGATCGGCAACTTTTTTTTCTTACTTCGTAGGGTGCGATGTAAACATGCGAGGAGACAAATTGATCGGGAATCATAATAATCCCCGAGAAGTTCGCGCCGTGTCGTTGACAGCGACCGTTCTCGTCGGGGTAGTTGCCCGGGCAACAGACGCCGGCGTCATCCGGCCGAACGATGCCGACGCCCGGCACGCCCATCTGCAGAGCGGTAAAATCCCGCTTCGAGCTGTCGCCGTGTTCTTTTTTCACGCCGTCGTCGCTGCTGCCGTTGTCGGATGGCCGTAAACGGATTGGCGTATTTTGTACCTGGAAGATGAGGATGTCTTCTGGGTTTCGTTAACGTACAAGGGTTTGAAGTGCCTTTCGTTCATCCACTATTTGTTTTCTTTTTGCCTGCACCACAAGAGCCGATGCAGAACACGAAATACAGACAAGCCAGATTCTCTCGTATCGTGTGATAAGTAATTGTCATATCACATGGTATCATTCCGCCCAAATGTCTGTAATTTTCGATTTTTTTTTTCCGAAAATGGACTCAAGCGATTAGGTTCGATACACTGATGAATAATTCGAGCTCAAATTCTTTTCTGGCAGGTCGTACGTCTTTTGACACGGTAATTTTCGAATGAAAGTGATAGCGACTAGAGGTTCTCAGGGTAGGTTGCGCATCCAAATGCGACGGTCAAGTTCTTCGTTAATTCGAATCTGCCATGGTAAATTCGAATTAAGAGTGTCCAATACAGGAGAATGGACAATATGATTTACCATGGTAAATTTGATTAAGAGTGTCCAATACAGGGAGAATGGACAATAGAACATACGCGCAAAAGCTCCTGACCTCACGTCAGTGTTGAACCAATTTTTTTTTCAAAGATTTTTTGAATATTTTCTAGTGCTATGATCCTCACGAAATTTCGCAAGAATTTTCGCGTTGGCATTCTACAACTAATAACCATATTTGAATTAGATCGGTTTTGTATTTTTTGAGTTATTGTGGAAATAACAACCAAATTTCAGATTGATATAACTCCAAAACCATGTGGCCGATTATGCTAATTTAAGTATCGAACTGTAATGTCGAATTCAGATGCGCAATCTACCCTGAAAAAAGCAAGTCGCTATTTCTTTCCGTTCTCAAGGAATCATGAGATACATAATATTTTTTCGTAATTTTTTAAAAAATTTCTAGTGGTACGGTCCTCACAAAATTTTACACACGACTAGTTACCAAGCTTCAATTCGATCAAGTCTATATTTTTTGAGTTATCTAGGAAATAATTTTCCAGATGGGTATAACTCCGAATCCGTTGGACCGATTATGACCAACAGCGAACTTAACTCTTCCATTCAGATGTGCAACCTATCCTGAAAATTGCAAGTCCCTATCTCCTTTCGTTCGAGAGTTATCTAGGCAACGGTCACCAATCCAGCTACTGAACTCACACAAGACTGCTCGGATCTCCAACAATATCTGATCGTGTTCAAACTTGGAACTTGGTAGTAGAGTTAGGTTCTGAAGGCTCTCGCAAAATTTCAACGATGTCGAACGAATGATATATAGAATTTTTTTCAATAATTATTTATGATTTTTTTTAAATTTTCTAGTGATATGATCCTCACGAAATTTTGCAAGAATTTTCGCGTTGCTATTCTACAACTAATAACCATGTTTGAATTGGATCGATTTTGTATTTTTCGAGTTATTGAGGAAATAACAACCA
Source organism: Halyzia sedecimguttata (assembly GCA_937662695.2). Classification (NCBI taxonomy): domain Eukaryota; kingdom Metazoa; phylum Arthropoda; class Insecta; order Coleoptera; family Coccinellidae; genus Halyzia; species Halyzia sedecimguttata. The sequence goes on along the minus strand of OW569413.2, from coordinate 64,765,560 downwards.
TATTTCAGATGGGGCTAACTCTAAACCGTTTTGCCGATTATGCCTATAAACAAACTCAAATGCCGCATTCAGATTCACAACCTAACCTGAAAATTTCAAGTCGCTATCTCTTTCCGTTCTTAGGTTATCGTGACATAAATAATATTTTTTAATAATTTTTTAAAAATTTTCTAGCGACACGATAACTCTTGAACGGGTAGGTTTTGGAGAAGAATATCTCGGTTAAGTTCGTTATTGGGTGGTTTCGGAGTACACAAAAAAAACTCTTTACTTTTCAAATTTCCAATTTAATTTTTTCAAGATGCAGTTCCATCATAAGAATCTATTTATATCATTCTCAACTGTGACAAACTCATGCTTTCGGAGATATGATTTTTCAAAATTTCATTACTTGATCGTAATTTTATGATTTCATAGAATGCTCAAATTATAATTTGCAGTTCTATCATAAGAATCCATTGATATCATTCCCAACTATGTGAAACCAATACACAGATATGATTTGTCGAAGTTTGAACAAGAGCGCCAAAGCTCCTGTCCACAGGGCTTTCCCACTTTTTTTATAATAATAATGAATAAAACATTTCAGAGCTTCTACTTTTATGTTTTATTTGAAATGTAAAATTAATTTAAAGCAATACACTGCACTAGTTTTTTGGTGAGGTACAAATGCACCCCCCTTCGGTAAAGACGTATAACTTCCTGAGTTCCGGAGTAGAAAGGTTAAAATTGGTCGCACTTATTCACCAACACTCTGTATATTCATCATATTATGAAAACTGCGATGAAAATATTATTTTGCGTGTAAAAATTCCAGTATTTTGCTGTTTTCGAGTTATTGTATGCAATTTTTATCAGAAATACACGGCGGATTTTTCCTATTAACGAACTTACCCGAGACATTCATGCCCCAAGCCTACCCTGAAAATTTCAACTCTGAATCCTTTCATTCGAGAGGTGTCGTGTCCACTGACGGCCGGCCGGACAGAATTAAGTTTAGCCTAGGATTCTTCATCAGTGAGTAGGAACTAAACGTTTAAGACTAAATTCTAAAAATACAGACATTTGAACACAATGATAGGCTGTTCAGGAGAACACGTGTGCCAATAACTACAAATAATGCAAATGTCGCATATACATAATATGTATATTGACTTCATAGAACTGCTAATTGTGGGGTAAGACGATCGGTGATCATACCTATATCCCGAAAATTTTGTATAGCCTGTCTAAGAAATATTGATGTCGAAGTGGGTAGAATTTACTGTGCTTGAACATATAAATCAATTATTAGTATAACCTTGAATGTTATCAATGCTATCTCCTATTTGAAATTAATGAAGACCATTAAATTATAAATGCATTATTGATGTACCTTGGAAATTCAAGCCACTGAGCCCCGAATCTTTTTCATCCTGAGATATTGGAAGGATAATTTTATAAGATAAGTTCAACTGCAGTAGACGTTGAAACAAAAATAAATATGAAGGTGATACCCAGAAACCAATTAAAGGAATTGGAAAAATCATTATTTATAATAGAAAAGAATAAAAATTGGATAGCCTTTTTAATGCAGGATGAAGAACTTTTTGACATAACAATCATGGGCATCTCAATATATCTTAGAACTTAGGTTCCTTATTTAAAGCCATTGGTGAATCAATAGGGTGCACTTTTTGGCTAGTTCAAAAATGACATCCAAACTGATATACTCGTTGCTTTTGATTTTACTGAAAATGATATCATTTAATGTCTCTTTAAATGTATTATGTATAGTCGTATATCGCAGCTCTTCCAAAACTGCTGCCAGGTTTTAATGATATGCCTTCTTCTTTTTTCCTAAGAATTCTTCGAACAGTATTTGAAGAAATCTGCAATATTATGGCCAATGTAATAATCAGAATACACATTCAGTGGTTGAATAACAATTTACCTGGAAGACTAGAGTCTCTGAAGAATTCACAGTAACATCTATTTTCTATATACTGCTTCGCGGTCCCTTTTTGTTGGGCGAGAGGTATCGTAATCAATTCCAGACATTTTTAATAGCACAAGGCTGCGGAAATACTCAAACTCAGTACGATTAATTATAAACAAATCCCAAATGGTTCGAATTTCGTTATATGGATGATTCTGTTCTAACTGTGATATTCAATGTCCTGTATTGTTTGTTCTCATAGGTCATTAATTAATAATCAATTTATTAAATTTTTGTGCTTATTGGAAAATTATGAACATATTTCAATTTCAACATTATTTTCATATATTATAACTTGCCACTTACAGAAAACTTACAATATATCACTTGAATCTCAGTACCGTGTCATGTCCATTTCTAGAATTTATTTATAAATTGTTAGTTTTTTTTGTCGTAATAAATGATTTAAACTAATTACCTCATAAATTCTAATGTTTATGATCAAACTGAACAAAATTGACACATTTTTTGTTTAATGTATTAAGTTAACATTGAATTCCGGTTCAATAACTTTTGTCTTTAAAGCTTAACGAATTTTTGAATTTGGACTTGTGCGACTCGAGCGCCATCTTCATTGAGATTTATGAAACGTCTAGGTCAAGTTCCACTAGGCGATCGCAACGTTCGTAGAGTCGTCTGCGCAGTTCTGCGAACGTGCGCGTGATCGTTGTGAGACCTTAGTGGAACGCGCCCCTAGTGAACCACCTTGAAAGTACGTCACCTGAGTAATATTTACAAACGAGGAGTTGAAGAAATAGTGCCAAGAGTTTGTGTCAAACAATTTCTACCGAATTTATTTTATGTCAGTACCATGGATAAATGAGTCAGTACCGTGGAACGTAAAATTTGAAATTTGTTTCTCGTTCTTGATGCTCCGAAGTTGTAGTTAAATCCTCTCAGATTTTTATTTTGACAGTGAAATAGATAAATAATACGCATAAAAAAATTGAAAAAGTATAATTCCAAATTCTTAAAATTTTTAATCAAATAAATCACAGTTAGAACAGAATCACCCATATCGAGATTATCAAGAAATAAATAATAAATGACAGTTCATGAGCTGTTATTCAGATGGTAATTTTCAATGCGAACAACCTAAATTATGCGACTTGAAATATAACTAGATCGGCCGTTGCCAACCGAATTTTGATTTTCCATAGGCATCCTTGATGTCAATATATCTTAAACGGACTATATATATATATATATATATATATATATATATATATATATATGGAGAAGCAACTGGAGATCTTGCTTATCGCAACTAGGAACGAGATATGGGCCTCGACGAACGATACGTTGATAGGTATTCTTATATTACAAAGATTCGTATAACAAAGATACATACTACTACATATTCTTGGATTTAATTTGAACCGGTGCGGTATTGCCAATGTTTTATAATTTTATGGAGATTTGAGGATTGATTTTTATATTGTTCAGGATGTTACAAACTGATTTAAATAATATGACGATGTTTAAAAATTACGATGTTTGAATTCTGGCTTCCACAGACCGCCAGTTGGGAGTTTATTTCTCACATGATTACACAAAAATGTAGTCGCTGCTGAATGAACATCGTCTCGGTATCAAATACTGCAAACGCTCCAAAACACGTGGAAGAAAATAACTATAGTTTACGATCATGAATCAAGTTCAATATATCCATTGTCTGTACGATTTCAGCGCGAACAGCGTGCCGCCGCTATTTACTATTACTCAACAGACTGCTCGGATCTTATCAATCGCGAATGAGGTATGAGGTTATCTCTTCACTGGTGACTCATCAAATTGTATCTTCCGTATTATCATACACTGTTCTTATTCTTTTTGATGTCGTTTTTGTGTTTCCTTCGGGAACAAAAATCGATAGATAATATCTTCGCAGTTTTACACAATGGTTCATTATTATATTACATGTAGGTAGGTCACTGTCCTACCTTCCCTATGTGTGTCCTGTTACAATCGATATTCTAATATGGATCACCAATTCCATAGAGTGCATGGAATACGTGATGCTCAATGAATTTTCGTCCGATAAATTAAAAATTTTGGGACTAGCCCTGAGGACAGGAGCTTTCTGGCGCTCTAGTTCAAACAGACATTATATCTCCGAAAGTATTGGTTTCTCAGAGTTGGGAATTATATCAATGTATTCTTATGATAGAACTTCATCATAAAGGAAATTCAATTCAAATAACAGTTTATTTATCAAGATAAATGAGCAATCTGAGAATGAGAACTGCACCATGGAAGAAATCAAATTAAAATAGCTGAAATGAATTTGACTCTATCTTATAGAACAGGTAGACATGTACGAGTATGAACACAGAGCATATAATAAAGCTTAGATAGAATAATTATAGCATTCTGTGAAAACATAGATAAAGTACGATTCATTATTGAAATTTCGAAAAATCATATCTCCGAAAGTATTAGCTTGTTGGAGTTAAAAATGACATCAATGGATTTTTATGGTGAAACTACATCTTAAATGAAAATTGAATATGAAATTTGTTACTTAAAAAAAAAAAATTTTTTTTCGTTACTCCGAAACTAACTGGCCTATTTTGCCAATAACGAACTTAACCGAGATATTCATCTCCCTAACCTACTCTGAAAATTTCAACTGCCTAGATCATTCCGTTCGTGAGTTATTGTAGACATTTTTTTTTTAAATTTTCAAAATTTTTTTTTGACACTTTGCGGTAACCTTGTCAATACAAAACTTCACATGCGTATAAAGGTCATGATTCTACAATTTGATGATAAATTTCAGGTAGATCGAATGATCGGTTTCAGAAATATTCATTAAAAATGTTTTTACTAAAATCGGCCATAACTCAAAAACCGCTTGATGGATTTTGCCCATTTACGAACTTGTCCCGAGTTATTTACGCTCCAAACCCACCTCTCAAATTTCAATCCTCCTTTCGTTCGAGAGTTATTCGGATTCTTGATCAGTGAGTCGAACCAAATCGTTTGAGACCATTTTCAGACAAAAATTTGAAAATTACAGACATTTGGGCAAATTGATAATAAGCACTATGTTCCGAGGAACTAGAGCGCGAAAAGAGCACTGACGTGAAGTCAGTCTGCTTTGGCGCGCTTGTTGATGTGAACTGAATGTCATAAACAAGCGCGCAAAAGCAGACTGAGTTAAGAGTAACTGAACGTGAGACAATCGATGAATTCAGTATATTGCTTCAGAAGAAAAAAGACGCATCCAATGAGCTTACAATGTAATACATTATTTCATTAGAATCATTATTTGGAAATCGTGTCAAATCGAAAGTCTTCCATTGATACGGGATGTTTCATCAATAATTTTCCATATAACGGGGGCCTCTCAATGGGAACGCCCCATTTTCAAATTGATATTACTCACGCACGGCAGCTATTTTTTATTTGTGACATTGACAGTTGTATTTGTCAAAATCAACCATTCACCCCCGGTTTCTGATAGGCTCATCAACACAAATGTTAACTAATCAGTGATCATTCTCTTGTTAACCCTCATCTGAGTTGCGCAAAGCGCAAACACTCGGACTGATTTGACATTAACAGTTCTGTTAACTTTGACCAGCCTTTCAGAAACCGGGGGTTAATCATGGAAAGGTACACGCTTCAACAACGTTTACATATAATCCAAATTCATTATGAATAGCGAACTTATCCGTGATAAATATTCATTCCTCAATTCCAATCTGAAAATTATATTATATCAATTGAAACTTAACCAATATTCCCGTTTTGTTTTTATAGGAGATCGCAATTTGATAAACTTACCAAAGTATGTATTTCCATCATCATATGGATTATCCAAGGGCATTATATTATCACCCAAAAATTATATACTCCGAAACAATAATTTCGCCCAATAACGAACTTAGCCGAAATATTTCTCTCAAACCAACAACAAGAGTGCCAAAATCGCGAAGTTACTCTAACTTTACGTGCTTTAACTCCAACATAGAAATATGGATCATGCGGAGTAATATCAATAAGTGGAAAAGTTTAACGGGTAATTCGTCAGGTACCAGCAGAATTATTTTTAATCTGCTTCTTTTGCGGAATTACCCGTTAAACTTTAACTCCAACTTTTGTCGTTATAATCGTCCGGATAAGAGAACAATTGAACGTTTACTTCATGATGTAACAGTGCCAGTGAGAGAAATGCAAGAAGTTTATATGGCTGCCGTACGTGAAAGTCTTCGTGAAGACCAAATTTTATCGATTTCTTGTCGTTCACAAGAACTAGGCATCTCCCTGACGTCTTTGTGGCGAATTTTACGAAAAGACCTTGGTTTGCATCCATATAAAATTGTTTTAACCCAAGAACTGAAACCATCTGATCATTTAAAGCGTCGTGTATTCAGTAATTGATGCTTAAAAAAATCGGAAATGAAGCAGATGCATAAGAAAATCATTTTCAGCGATAAGTCTCATTTCTGGTTAAAAGGCAGAATTGCCGTATCTGGAGTGGTGATAAACATGAAGAGTATCAAGAACTGCCATTACATTCTGATAAACTTACTGTTTGGTGAGGATTTTATGCTGGAGAAGTCATTGGATCTTATTTCTTTTTCAAAGAAGCTCAAAGACGGTAACTGTCAATGCAAATCGTTATCGTTCAATGTTGACTGATTTTGTATGGCCTGAATTGCTTGGTATTGATTTGATGAACACGTGATTTCAACAGGACGGTGTTACTTGTCATACTGCCAATGACACAATGACTTTATTGAAAACAAAATTCGGTAATTCGATTATTTTAAGAAATGGACCGATAAATTATCCGCCTCGTTCCTGTGATTTAACTCCATTGGACTTCTTCCTTTGCGGTTAAATTAAGTCATTGGTTTACAGCAATCATCCAGCAAATTTAGACGATTCACATATCTATATTGAACGAGTAATTGCTAACAATCGACCTGATCTGTGTGAGAGTCGTGGAAAATTGGGTTCAACGACTTCACTCCTGCCAGCGTTTCCGTGGTGGACATTTAAATGATGTTTTGTTTCATAACTAATGGCATTGTACTTTATAATGAAATAAAAATTTCAATAATCTTTAAATTAATAATATTTTTTATTTACCTAACAGTTTACACATATACAGGGTGTTCCTTAAAGACATGCTAATATTTAAGGGGGTGATTCTTTGACTCATTTTAAGGATAAAACTTCCTAGGAACGTATGTCCTAAAAGTCTTGACTTTTGAGATACAGGGTGATACAATTTTGGTTCTGCGATATGAAGCAATTTTAATTTAATTATTTTAATCGAGACTAGAGCATCTGAGAAGAAAACATATTTTTTTGGAATCTCATTCATTGGAACAAATGTGATCTCTTAATTTGCTTTCAGTCGATGCACAAACACTTCCACACCGCATCAGATTTCAGAATCGATCCTGAAGTGAAACGATTTTCATTTTTTAACCGGAAACCGTGCGTCGGACAAATAAAACCCATGAGATCAAAATTCAACAATGAATGAGGATCTCAAATAGTTATTTTTGTATCTAGTGCGCGAAATGCTACTTTGGTGATCGAGAACTGATTTTTTTAACGAGGCGCAGCCGAGTTAAAAAAATAGTCGAGATCACCAAAGTATTTCGCGCATGAGATGCAAACAAAATTTTTTCTACAAACGCCAAAAATATTGTTCTAAAATAAGTAACATGCATAGCTTAATATGAAAAATAGTATTGAACTGGCTTAAAATGTTTTTCCAAATCAAGTAAATACTGTAACTATGAAAATAAAATGGCATTTGTTTGTTTGATTGAGGAACATAAAGGTTAAAATATAAAAACTCCTTATAGTTTACATGCAGTGTGCGAAGTAAGTACTTCGCACACTACTTCGCGCACGGTGTCATGGTAACGAAGGAAAATGAAAAAAAGGGTCACTTCGCATATTGTTTTCAATGCGCGAACCTTGTCATTTTTTGACGTTTGTAGAAAAAGTAATTTTTATTTCGAAAGAAAGCAGTGGCGTAGTATTTCTTTCTCCAAAAATATTCAATGCAAAACCCGTATGGACGCTACTGGTGGAGAAAATAAAAATTTTTGTACATCAAAAAATGCACCTTGATGTATAGAAGACATATACCAAATTTTATAAAGATAACTACGATATTATCTGAGTTATTATTAAAAAAACTGATTTTATTTTCAAAATTTCATCACCCCGTATCTCAAAAGTTAAGACTTTTAGGACATACGTTCATAGGAAGTTTTTTTCATGAAATGAGTAGAAGAATCACCCCCTGAATATAAGCACGTGTTTAAGGAACACCCTGTATATTAGGATACTTAAATTAGTGTTAAGGGATAGTTTTCCCGCTATTACCAGTGACGTGCAGTAGGATCAAAAAGTTCATATATACAGGGTGTTAAAATTTATTGATATTTCGTTAACATTATTAACTAGTATTTCATTGGTCTTCATCCAGAAATCGATTTTGTTATTCTAGTTGTTTTTCATTTCAATAAGAATTGTTAAAAGTCCTGCACTCGTAAAATTGTAAATTTTTTTCGTATGGTACGGTATTTACTATTTATACATGCAAGTAGCCCCTTATTTTTTCACTCGAAGACAGTCCAAAAAATGGGTTCAAGCCCTGTGGACAGGAGCTTTCTGGCGCTCTAGTTCAAACAGACAAATTATATCTCCGAAAGTATTGGTTTCTCAGAGTTGAGAATTATATCAATGTATTCTTATGATAGAACTGCATCATAAAGGAAATTCAATTCAAATAATAGTTTATTTGTCAAGATTAAATGAGCAATCTGAGAACTGCACCATGGAAGAAACCAAATTAAAATAGCTGAAATGAATTTGACTCTCTCTTATAGAACAGGATGAAATGTACGAGTATGAACACAGATCATATAATAAAGCTTATTTAGAATAATTATAGCATTCTGTGAAAACAGAAGTACGATTCATTATTGAAATTTAGAACTTCATCTTAGCAGAAATTGAATTCAAACATCAAAGAAGAATTTAAATTCAACAAGAGTGCCAAAAATTATCAATCCAAAACCAATAGACGAATTATACCCAACAACGAACTCATCCGAGATATTTATTCCTCAATTCCAGTTTTGTTTTTAGTGGAGATATTCTGAACTCAATATTATTAACTTACCATTACCATTCCCATCATCATATGGATTGACCATCGGCATGTAAATATCAACCAACAAAAGTATGATAATATTCTTATTCTCATATTGATACCATTACTGGAATGAATTACAATGAGACAACGTCAAAGTTGACATTATAACAATTCATAGAATAGCCACAGAATAATTCTATCATTGAAATTTTGAAAAATCATATCTCCGAAAGTATTAGTTTGTTAGAGTTAAAAATGATATGAATGGATTCTTATGGTAAAACTGCTTATTGAAAAAAATTTAATTTGGAATTTGTTCTGTGAAAAAAAAAATTTTTTTTTGTTACTCCGAAACCATCTGTCCGATTTTGCCCAATAACGAACTTAGCCGAGATACAAACATACTCTGAAAATTTCAACTGTCTAGCTCATTCCGTTCGAGAGTTATCGTGCCTACGGCCGGACCGGCCGGCCGGACCGGCCGGCCGGATGGCCGGACAGAATGAATTTCGACCACGGATTCTTGATCAGTGAGTCGAACCAAATCGTTTAAGACCATTTTCATCGAAAAATTCGAAAATTACAGACATTTGGGCAAATTGATAAGCACTCAGTTCCGAAGAACTAGAGCGCCAAAAACGAATGTTTCTCAAGAGATCATTATGATATGAATAATCATCTATGAAATATTTTTATTTGAGAATCCAATGGCGAATCATTTTTTTGTATTGAAAATAACATCAACATTAGCAGGTTAGTTGGGGCGCCACTGACTAAAACTGAAAATGAATTTTCTTCGCGAATGGTAGGTATGTCACTACACTTATTATTGCCTCACCGAGTTTTATGATATCTAATATAGTGCTGGAGTTATTCGAAAATATGGTGAAACCGTTTATATGAACCTTTCGACTTAATATAGCCAACGCGCGAATATTAAATCAAATTTGAAAGAATGATATTGCGATGCATATCTTATGATAGATATTCAGCTGATGGAAATTCCGGAAAAATGATCTTTGTCGATGTTCTTAAATATGAATACCAAGATTTCTATCTGAGCTTATTATGTTTTCCATTACTAGTAACTTGAATAAATTAATTTCCAAATACGCCATGGACCGGTTTCGGTTTTTTCACGCTACTTTAATAAGCTGTGATCAATTCGGAGATCGAAATTCCTTATCGTTCCTATCCGCAAATATTGTAAATTCCAATCCTATTCAAGATCCCGAGGAATAAGCCGAGCCTGTTTTCGAAAGTCACTAATAGGTCTCTTGCATTAATTTTTTTTATTATTGGAATCGATTATGATATCCATAAGAATACTGAAAAAGTTCGTCCGCCGTCAAAAATTTCAATTTTCAACGAGAAAACGATCATTCAAATTTGGTTGCACATAATGCCTATTCGAACGATCGTAACTAGGCACCCCCTCGTGACGTAACCCGTCATATCTACTCTCACTCTCTTCTCGTGTTCGTTTCACTCCTTATTCCAGTGTAACACAGCTCCCTATAAAGGGCTCGTACTCAGCATTGGCTGTAACAAGCAGATGGTGAATTTTGATTACGTCATCCGTCATAGCAATGATTCAGAAGCGCTTCACCTCATTTGAATTTGCTTCTTGATATACCGATTTTCAACATCGAAATATTCAAATTTTATAAATTATGAAAGTGGATGAGGGGATACACGATGATCTGGTATTTAAGTAGATTCAGAAAAACATAAACATATGGTATTTTGTGTTACATGCAAGAGACCTATTCTCACCGTGGTTGGAATAAAGTTATGCATTTATTCAACACCTAATTAAACTTTTTAACGTATTATTTCCCGATAATTGTCGTCGGATATTAAAGTGAAGTTTCATGTTCTATTATGGTTTAGGAATAAATGGGTCTGATGAATTTGAACGTCTTAATACGTATGTAATAATAAGTACTGCTCGCTCAGTAGATGAATTCCGATTGTAACACATCAGTCAATAATATGCCAATCTAATAAAGAAAACACAACTTATTCAATGGTTCTTTTCTGGGGTTTCTCTCCCAAACTCTGGAAAATATCTATAAAAAAAATTTCTTATTTTCTGAATTGCTTCTGCGTTAGAAACACAAGCTATTTGTCAGAAGTAATCTATCGAACAATGTTGCCTAACAAACAATAACGAAACAACATCAACTATAAAACAACTATTCCGTAACGTTTCGGACACTATATCAGACTCCTTCGTCAGACACCCAAACGAAAATCTTCAGAATTATTTTTTGTTGATAGCTATTCTGAAATTCGAAAATTATCATTGACAGTCTTTGAAGATCATAGTAACATGGTTTCACTTTGCATATACATTTCTAGCTCTTTTTCAACAAATTCAACCAAATATGGTCAATTCCAATTGAGCAATTTGCAAATCATCATTCTCTGTCATCAGAATATTTGTTTTACTCCAATCCATCTTGTGATCTCCATGGATTGTACATACATGTTGTGCCACAAATACAAGGAATATTATATACACAGTTTTCGAATTTTTTTTTTCATTAATGGTTTTTGTCTTTGTTAATAAAGATCTAAGATCATTTTGTGTCTTGAAAACGGTTCTTTAATTGAACTTAAAACCGATTCTCCTGATATTTTCCGGAAGGCCTCGAAAGGATCACATTCAACAGTTTGGGTTGTTATTCTTGTTGGTCATTCTGTTGTACTTGATTAATTGTTATTTTATTACAAGCTATTCTATCTAAATTCATGATTGATGTATTTATGAATTGCCTGGAATATCCATTATCTGCAAGACATTTTTTGATTAAATCAATGTCATTATTTCGAATTTCGAGAGTAGAACAAATTAGATTAGCTCTATCGTAAAGTGTTTCAATATAACACCACTTTCCACACTAATTCGAGGGTTTGAATAGAAATTCAATGATCTATTTGTATGTGTCTGCTTCCTGAAGACACCTTCGATTTATGAAATCGAAAAATGTGCTCTTCTCTACCATGTTGCCAAATTACAAATATATCGCCACGTAGCTTTTGTTTTCAACAAATGAATTCAAAAATTTGTCTTCAAAAATTTTCCATGAATATAGTACTCATGACAGGTGTTATAGGAGAACGTATTGCTATTCCAAAATTTCGTCGATGCAAAACATCTCCTAGTTGGAAATATGTGGTATTCAAATATACATCAAGCATTTCCATAATACCAATATTGAATTTTGATTCTTTAATCACCGAGTCATCATTTTCTTATTCGTTCGTTTTAATTTCTTGTGTTTGCGTCTTTGAGGCACCATTTATTATTTTTAGAATGAATAGGAATTACTATGAATTGTTTGAATACCGATCAAATTTAAAAAATTTTTTTTGAAGGAGTTATTTGTTTCACAGTTGAGCACCCAATGTCGGCGTCGCTTATCAACCGTCGGGGAGGTTTTCCCGGCGGCGACACGGGCAGCATACTGTCGCCCCGCGGATCTGATAATGGAGCTGGTTTGGGAGTGAAGATGGTGGAATACGTCCTGGGTACTTCCCCAACCAATAAGGACATGAGTGGTCTGGAGCCTCGAATGAGGGCACTGCATTTGGACGAAAAGGACAAGGATAAACCTCAGAGTCCGAAAGAAGTAGAAGTGAATGGACAAGTATTACAGAACGGACAGATGTCTGAAGAAGAAAAAGGATTCAAGTAAGTCTACACTATTTATTACTTCTTGAAATTATACAGTGAGCTTCAAAAGTATGGAATAATGGATTTATTTCATTCCTTTTTAGGATTAGTGAAAATTGGTTTGACAGATAAAATTTATTCTTTTTTTGAAGGATTCTTATTGTTCTACCATTTCCTGTTACTAAGCAGTTACGTCATTGATATTTTTTTTAAATTGCAAGCTCCTTTTTTTTCTGGCCATTGATAGATCATGAAATTTCGAATTCAATAATGCACATGTATTGGGTCGATAGTTCTCGATATTTGAAATGAAAAGTCTTCATTATTGCAAAATCGATACTTGAATGTGTCATAACTTTCAAAAATAGCCTTCAAAATCTTATTTTACAGCTAAGTTTTGACGCGAAGTCGAACGAATTTCATGATTTGATGTTTGAACTGTTAGAATTAGAAAGTTCATGTCTCGGGTCATGTATTTAAATAAGGAAAGAGCAATTTTTTTGTAAACTAAGACCTTATAAAAGGTCTTAGTAAGGTCTTAGTATGACTCATTTGCTGTCGTTTGAGCCATATTATTTGATAACCGAAAATCAACCGAGATATTTGAGTTCTGGGGATTTTTAAAAGATTTCGCACCGTAGTTAATTTTTCTTCAGTTTTTTCTACGTTGACCAAATTTGATAATAATTTTGGATTGTATTTATCAGAAAAGGATATGATATGAAGAATTAGTGTGATTTGAAAGGTGGCTCCATATATCCCCTATATGAAGCATACACGAAAAATTAACGAATTAAAATTTTTTTATTTAAACCAAACTCGAAATTTCATTGGAAAATTTATTGTTAAAATTACAATTTATTGTTAAACTTACAAACTCGTGCCTTCTTCCTAATTTCTTCAGTTGTTACTTTCTGCCTGAAATTTACTCCAGCTGCCTTTTGATTACTCATTCACTATTTTATGACGGACATTCAAAATGTTCCTTATAAATAAATCTGCTGAAACGAAACTAGTGAATGCATTCTAACGAAAACTTTTTTAGGGAATAAAGAAGGAATTTGGCAAGTTTTTAAAATAATTTTGGCATACATAAATTGTGGAAGTCGAAAGTTACATGTAAATTAATGTTTCTTTTCTTCATATACCACCTCTCAATATTAATTCTTTTTAAACATCTAATACAGCATAGTTTGGCTTTTTCATTCATATCATATCTTTTTCTGATAAAAATAACCCAAAATTATAAACAAATTTGATCAACATAGAAAAAATTGACGAAAACTGAACTAATGTGAGAAATCTTTTGAAAATCAACTCAAATATCTCGGGAACTGTTGATTTTAAGGTATCACTAAATATGCCTCAAACAATAGCAAGTGAGTCATACTAACTCCTCCTCCAAGGTTCAGGTCTAATTTGGAATCATCCTGTATGATAGTGTACCCAAGATGCCGAAATCGGAAAACTGGTATATAATATAAAACAAGAAGCAATTCACACAATTAATAACGCGATGTTCCCCAGAACATACGCGTAAAAAGCGTAGGTAACTCATAATCTTCAAGAATTATCCAAATTATCATAATTTTGTACCCATCCAATACGAATAAATCATTGTGAAAATTCTCAAATGTCAGTTTCAGAGAAGGTTGGAAAAACGTTATTCGTATGCATTTATTTATATGTATCTATATTTATTCTTTGGTCAAACAGAATCAAATATGGTATATTGAACGTAATTTGATGAATTAAAACTTGCAGAAATAGATTTTTCTTATTCGTAAAATGTATATGAAATCGATATCTAAACTCATTACTGGCTCGAAATGGTTGAAATAAGGTATTCAATGAGGTGAACAGTGCTAATTGCCAATAACTAAAAAAATAGACACGGTGAAATATTTTTTGTGGCCGAGCTAGATCACCTCATCGCTCAGTGTTCCCGAAAGAGGAGAGCGTCATACAAGGACAGACACAAACCCAGGGATTCATGGTTATTACGAATCATCCACTCAAATCCATCGGTCGCGAACTGGTAGGGAAAGAATCCCACCAGCGGGCACCTATGGAGATCATTGAGCGATGATCTAGCCCGGCCACGTGGAATATTTGTTTATGGTTGAAATCAATAAGTATTTCACGGTGTGTCTTTTTTTAGTTATTGGCAATTAGCACAGTTCACCTCATTGAATGTCCTGTGGTTGGTGGTTTATCTAACCACACTAAACCGGCAGTTTTCAGTCCGTGAAGGTCGTAATTGTATAGGTAGATGGCATTGCCATCCCTGACCCTCTTACGGCAAAAGAATGAACGTCGCTGAACCATCGCTCAATATTTCTTCATCGAAGAGGGTCGGAATTCGTAAGAATCGTTCCCTAACAGTTCACAACTAAGTCACACTGATGATTGGTAATAAACACGAAACCCTGGGTTTGTGTCTGTCCTTGAATGACGCTTTCTTCTTTGGGAAACAAAAGGCGATGAGCTGATCTAGCCCGGCCACGCGGAATATTTGTTGATTAAAATCAATAAATATTTCACCGTTTGTTTTTTTTTTTTAAATAAGTTATATTAGACGTATTCTAATGAATTGGAAAACATATTTTTGGAATTCAGTATATGGAATATGATAATTGAAAATTCCTACAACAGTTCTATGTTCTAAGGTTGAATTAAATAATAACCTGTACCATTCATAGAATATTCACGATTTCAATGATTTCATAGAATTTTCTTTGCTTGTTATTTAGTCTTGTGTCACAATACAGGTATCGCTGTAATTTTGCAAGAGCCTTGAAACCCTATTGGCGCTCTAGTTCCTCGGAACTGAGTGCTTATCAATTTGCCCAAATGTCTGTAATTTTCGAATTTTTCGATGAAAATGGTCTTAAACGATTTGGTTCGACTCACTGATCAAGAATCCGTGGTCGAAATTCATTCGGTCCGGCCGTCCGGCCGGCCATAGGCACGATAACTCTCGAACGGAATGAGCTAGAGAGTTGAAATTTTCAGAGTAGGTTTGGGGGATAAATATCTCGGCTAAGTTCGTTATTGGGCAAAATCGGACAGATGGTTTCGGAGTAACAAAAAAAAAATTTTTTTTTACCAAACAAATTCCAAATACATTTTTTTTAATCAGGTGTTTTATCATAAGAATCCATCCATATCATTTTTAACTCTAACAAGCTAATACTTTCGGAGATATGATTTTTCAAAATTTCAATAATAAATCGTATTTCAACGTTGTCACAGAATGATATAATTCTATGTATGAATTGTCCTAATGTCAACTTATGTTCCTGTGACATGACATTATCTAATCAATCGAAGAATTGTGAGCGAAGTGAGAAAAATCTCAGTTGTTTGCTCCGAAATTAGTTTTTCTCAGAAAAGTCTTACATTTCGGAACGGAACATGAAGTTAGTAAGAGATCTGATAGTAGTGAGACTGCTTTTCATCCATAGACATAGATATAACTCTCGAACGGAATGAGGTAGGTAGTTGAAATTTTCAGAGTAGATTAGGGAGATGAATATCTCGGTTAGGTTCGATATTGGGCAAAATTGGCCAGATTTAATTTGATTTATTCCATGGTGCAGTTCTCATTCTCATGATTGCTCATTTAATCTTGATAAATAAAGTATCATTTGAATTGAATTTCCTTTATGGTTCGGTTATATCATATGAATACATTGATATAATTCCCAACTCTGAGAAACCAATACTTTCGGAGATATTATTTGTCTGTTTGAACTAGA
This sequence comes from Halyzia sedecimguttata, assembly GCA_937662695.2. Classification (NCBI taxonomy): domain Eukaryota; kingdom Metazoa; phylum Arthropoda; class Insecta; order Coleoptera; family Coccinellidae; genus Halyzia; species Halyzia sedecimguttata. The sequence goes on along the minus strand of OW569413.2, from coordinate 64,749,001 downwards.
GCGCCAGAAAGCTCCTGTCCACAGGGCTTGATCCCATTTATTTTACATCCAAGATTTAGATTTAAACTCGATCGGATCTATATTGTTGGAAGTATTGTGAAAATACTATATTTACCAGTTCAGTACCTGGATGGGAGACCGCTCTGAATATAAATTTTTACAAGCACGCGAGAGCTCCTGAAGTCGGTGCTTGTCCAACTAGATTCACGTTTTAGAATTATTAGGATGTAGTTCATACGTAACGTCATCAAGTTGATGTTAAATCAGCGTGGAAATTACTACTATCGTGTTGATCGCCACTCCCATTTCTAGTTAGTTAATTCGATCGTACGAATTGATGAAAAAACTTTCAGGACCTCTATTGGTGTGGAACCAATTACCCGCACAAGTCAAACTCGCGAAGCCATGGGTACGGAATGATCCATAAATTATTGTGTTCTTTCTGGAGTTGTAACGACCTTTGAAAAATTTAATTGTGCTTACGATCCAGGCAGCTTGCAAGCAAAGAACATGCGGATAGGTTGACGTACAATAAATTACACGTCATTTTTTATTCCGCATAAATTATTCTTTCCATCGTCCGCGTTTTCGATTTAGACGATTCGAGTCTGGCACATAATGTGAGGATGCTTGTTAGTCTCGGCGCGGGTATTACGATATTTTCGGGATTTCGCCATCGGATCCTCTCCTCTCAAAGTCGTGGCATTGATGCGTTCAGCCGGTTGCTCTCGTTCGGTCTTGACAGACGGCCTCGACCTTGGCCCTCTGTGCATTTACACACGATTTTCCACCTTGAACGGCTTTTATTCCAGTCGTGTACGATAAAAATCGTTATTGTTACGAAATTATTTTTATTTTGGGTGTATTAACCGAGGCGAGCTCCGAATAATGTCTGTATACAGGGTGATTCACGAAGACAGTTCGTTAGGATATTTCAAGGAAAAACACTTTGAAATATTATAGTTAAGCTTTGTTAGGAGAGATGAATTCATGGAAAAAATTTCAGATTAGTTCGACTTCCGGTTTCACTGGAAATGATACCAACTTTCGTTTTTTAAATTTAATAGTGAGTTTTTCATTGTTAATCAGATTATCCATTGAATTCTACATTGTTTTATTGTGTCACTTACATATTATTCTCAGAAGATTCGTGTGAAATTTGGAAAAACCCTTTGAATTTTCTCAAATAGGGCTTAACTCCAATGTTAATAACTTGTAGTTTTTTGCATGAAAATTGCAAATTTATCAGCTTCCATCAGAAGAAATCCCAATGCTGCTCCTTCTTTAATTAAAAATTCAATTGAACATACAGAGTGTTTCTATTTCAACGTCAAAGTCAGTCATGAAAAAACCTCAAAACTCATTTTTTCAAATGAGAACTCATTTTTTATTGGTCAGCTGGAATCTTACTATTATAATACATACTACTGCTTTACTCGCCGAATATCTCGGGAAATAAGCATTATGAAAAAATACACTATTTTTAGCGTCGATTCCAGCTGACCAATAAAAAAATGGGTTCACATTTGAAAAAAATGCGTTTTGAGGTTTTTGTCATGACCGACTTTGACATTGAAATAGAAACACCCTGTATGTTCAATTGAATTTTTAATTAACGAAGGAGAAGCATTGGTATGTCTTCTGATAGAAATTACAAAATTAGGAATTATCATGCAAAAAATTATTAATTAACATTGGAATGAAGCCCTATTTGAGAATATTTAAAGGGATTTTTCAGATTTCACACGAATTTTCTGAAACGTAAGGAGGTTAAGCGCACTCTTTCATGTGATGATGAATACTTTTCAATAATTTGCATGGTACAAAACTGGAATTTATGTATATTACAGATCCGATATTCATATTAATTAAAGCTAGTTGGAAGAGCAGTAGAGTTCAGTAGATCCAGGCAGCTTGCCTCCCAGGAAAAAAATATATTTCCACAACACTTCCGACAAAATAGATCCGATCGAGTTTAAATCTACAAATTGGGTGTAAAATAAGGTTTTGAAGGCTCTTGCAAAATTTCAAAGGTATTTGAAATGTCAAAAATATCAAGAAAATGTTATGAAATCGTGAATCTTCCATGAATGGTTCTGGTTATTATTTAATTCAACCTTAGAACATAGAAAACACTTCAAGGAATTCAACTAATCAGAGTCATCATATTCCATATGCTGAATTTTGACAATATTCGCATTTCGAGCCAGTATTGCGTGTGGATATCTAAATAATTTTGCGAATAAAATCTTCATTCGGTAGAGAAAACATTCACTTCAATATCTCTGATCTGAAAATATCTTTTTCAATTCATCAAATTACGTCCAATATACCTTTGCCTTACATTTCGTTCAACCAACTGGTTGTTAGTGCTAACTGTGGTTTGGTGCAGTTTGACACATAAATCTTACATTTGATGTCAAACAGACGCAAACAGTTTGCAATCGAAAGTTATCCTCATACTTGATTATCTTTGGCGAACGAATGTAATATCGATATAAATGCATCTTAATAACTTTTTTCCATTTTTCATCGATTTTTGTTTTATATTATACAATTTTTTTTTAATATTTCAAAAATCAGTATTTTTCGAGTTATTTGGAAAGCGAAAATTCAGATTGCTATAACTCCAAAACCACTCGCCGGATGTTGCCCCTTTAACGAACTCAACCGCCCCATTTGGACATACCCCGAGAATTTCAACTCCCTAACCTAACCCATTGAGTTCGGGGGAACTGGTGCTGACCGTCGGAAATAATTAAATTTGACCTCGGATTCTTCATTAGTGAATCGAAATTAATCGTTTGAGACTATTTGAAAATCAGATACAATTGGGCAAATATTTTAGCCACCAAGCGCGCCAAATACGAAAGAATAAATGTTGATCAAGATTTGTGAAACCAATCATTAAACTATTATTGATAATGAAGCGAATTGATGGCAACGTACACATTCTTTGCTAAGATACTATCATTGAGTTCATTTAGTTTCAAGAATAAACTTATTTTCTGATTTGATGACCTTCGCCCTTCAGGTATATGGGTGATTCCGTTCTAACTGTGATATTCAATGTCCTGTATTGTTTGTTCTCATAGGTCATTAATTAATAATCAATTTATGAAATTTTTGTGCCTATTGGAAAATTATGAACATATTTCAACATTATTTTCATATAATATAACTTGCCACTTACAGAAAACTTACAATTTATCAGTTAAATGTCAGTACCATGTCCATTTCTAGAATTTATTTATTAAATGTCAGTACCGTGTCATGTCCATTTCTAGAATTTATTCATAAAAAGTTAGTTTTTTTTGTCGTAATCAATGATTTAAACTAATTACCTCATAAATTCTAATGTTTATGATCAAACTGAACAAAATTGACACATTTTTTGTTTAATGTATTAAGTTAACATTGAATTCCGGTTCAATAACTTTTGTCTTTAAAGCTTAAAAGCTTTACTTAATACATTAAATGAAAAATGTGTCAATTTTGTTCAGTTTGATCATAAATTATGAGGTAATTAGTTTAAATCATTTATTACGACAAAAAAACTAACAATTTATAAATAAATTCTAGAAATGGACATGGTACTGACATTTAAGTGATATATTGTAAGTTTTCTGTAAGTGGCAAGTTATATTATATGAAAATAATGTTGAAATATGTTCATAATTTTCCAATAAGCACAAAAATTTCATAAATTGATCATTAATTAATGACCTATGAGAACAAACAATCAGGACATTGAATATCACAGTTAGAACGGAATCACCCATATACAAAATTCCTGCCAGTTCGATAATTTTCCGAGATATGAAATCGTTATTCTACAAATAAATACCAAATTTCACCCAGATACGCGCCTAAAAACAGTGAAAATTTACACAAAGATTCATACATTTTTTTTCACGGTAATCGCCACCATTCACGGTTGGGTCAAAAATTAACAGTGCAGTGCTGTTCTGTAAGGACACAATAACAAAACCTACACATAACTACTGATTCCCTTTACTCGCTCGAGAAGGGGTCTAATTGGGGAAGACCTAGGAGGATCAGTATAATAATATAATAAATTACGCTGTTTGTAAAAATAAAGTTCAAGACATATTATATCAAAGTGTGATTCAAAAGTGTGAAGGGTTTTGAAATCTAATTAAAAACCGTACCTACAATGTGGGAATCTTTAGCTGCAATATTGAGTGTTTCACATGGGAATCAACGATTTAGCTTTGGGCAACAGCAAATAGCACAATGAAAATGTCTAAACGAAGAGATTGAAATGTCTCTCTTATGTCAAATGTCACTTAGAATATAGTATATCTAAAATTCGAATATTGAAAAAAAGGTCGGCTGATTTCGCTGATAGCAGACAATCCAACCTTCGAGCAGGCCAATGTCAGTCCGGTCCGCTAGTGTAGATATAAAGATAATTAATTGGTTTGGCACATTCGGAATTGGGAGTAAATAAACCTTTGTGTGAAATTCGCAGTTTTTTGTTTCTCAATACTTTGAAAAGGGGCATCATTAAATGTTACACTACAGGATGAAGATTGTACCATTTGTACCGGACGATTGCGATTCCATCGCAGATAATCGATCAACCTATTTGTTGATTAACAATTATTGTTCTTCGATTTAGCGTGAACGCAATGATCACTGTCGAAACAGTGAAATATTGGAAACGATATCCAATGATACATTCAAGGTTTGTTGCGAATTTACAATGAAAATTGGAAAATATGCAATTTTATAGCCTCGAAAAATCGTTATTACTGAATTGATTTAAATTTTCGCTCGCTTTCGATGGTGCAGTGGCTCAATAAGTAGCTGAATATCGTGATATAGGTAAATATCATTGTCAAAATACGCAAATGATTATTTTTACTTGTTAAACTGTAGCAATTTGTTGTATCTAGTGTCCACTGTTCGTTGTGAGTTTGACACAAGTCAATTGACAGGGTATTCTAGTTTGAGCTCACTGTGGACTTATTATGAACACCACAAAAGTTATTACACTCTTGTCCTCTGCAGTTTTTGTCGTCTGACATCTTTCTGGGACAAAGTTTCCATCTTCAAAGACGAAGCGTTACTAAAGCATGCAAACAATTTCTACAATCTAGTATGGGTTGACCCACCTTTAGTCATAAACTGATTAGTGAGAATAATGAATTGTTAATAGGGGTTAGATCATTATTGAGTAAAATATCTTTTCTCTTGTAAATTTCGATTCCTTTAAGGCCCAATTTCACCGAGAAATCATTAATCTCAGATCTAACAAACCCGGTTTAACCTAAACGGAGATCTAAATCTCGGTTTAGAGAATGCCGATTTCTCCATACATAATTGAAGGGCGTTCGGGGAATCCGAGTTTGAAGCTCAAGAATAATGGCAACGTCGCAAAATAATCCAATTTGACAGTAGTTTTTACCTGAGTATTTACGAATTAAGCCTACACTGAAAAAAAAGTTTTTCATAATATTAACGAATGGCGTTCATAGACTACGAATTCATCATTACAACGAAATTTTCATTATACCAATGTATAATACATCAATTATTATATTTCATTAGTCAAAGATCGAAAACATTGTAACTACGAAACTGAATTCATCAAAAATCGATTTCTACATTTTCATAAAACGACTTGAGTATAGAACAGTTTAATGAATATCATATGTATTTCATGATTCCAGTTCATAAAATGAATGAACATAATCATCAGTACCGCAGCATTTCTCCAAAATCAGTAAATCAATAAGATTTAGATTTCTCACCAGCATCTATGAAATTTTTGAATGTCATTGAAATTTTTTTCGACTAGGTACCTTCATCAATCATTCCCGAAGGTTTAAGTTTTATGTGAAATTCATGAGATTGAGTACAAAAAAATTCAACAGATTTAATTCAATTTCTATGAGGGATGATTATGTTTATCCAATGAGCAACAAATATCTATATAAAAACATTATGCATTTTCACTCAATAATTTAATTAGAGCAATCAAAGGACATTCCTTGAAGTAATTATTTCAAACTTTCATTTTAAATATAATTAATTTTGTTGTTTTCAATATTATGTAGGCATCTGGAATGGTATACAAGCTAACTAGATGATATGAAATAATAAAGTTTATATTTGTATTCTTAATATTTTAAACACAATCTACGAAATAAGCGCAGCAAAAAGTGTCAAGAATCCTCAATTTCAAATATTGACAAATGTCAAACCGCGTAAAGTCGGTTTCTGTTTATTGCAACACCAAAAATGGCCAGTTAACGTAAAACGCGGTTTACCCCTTGAACCAGCATGGTGAATTCCGACATTGTCTCAAACGGAGTTTACATCAACATTGATCTCAGTTTAGAGCTTGGTGAAATTGACCCTAAGTGTTCCTAAGTACAATTTATTGGAAAACAATATGACGGAATTTTCCGAAATTGAGTGGCCAGTTGTTGAAACGTGATTTGCAACAGCAGATTTATCGACGTTGTTGTTCCGAATGTGTCCCGTATGTTCTTTATACCGTGTTAGAATGTTTCTGGTTGTTTGCCCGAAGTAGTACTTGTTACAATCTGAATATTTAATTTTATATATACCCGATTTTTACTTGTCCGGAGTTTTATCGAATGTATTTCATAGAAGTTGCATAATATTCGTGAAAGTTTTGAAAGCCAGTTTTATATTAACCTTTTTAAAAATATTCTGGAGTCTGTTGTTGTTGTTAGTTGATAACTATACCCCTTTCTTTCGTCAATTTGGAAAATCATTTTTCTTTCTTTCTTTCTTGAACTCTACATTGTGCTTGGCGGAATATTAAATAACCGGTTGACGAGGAAATGTAAGCTGATTGTTTTATGTGACCAGGGAGCTACCGAATGGGAAGAAATGTAACTATCCGAATTGGTAGGTTTTCTAAAAATGTCAAAACTGATTGAATTCGAGTTATCTCTCGATAATTTCAAATCTAAGAATGGCAAGAAACCGTCATTTTCCATTTCGAAGGTGAACTTAATATATGGGTATTTACTGTTTAAGCCGGTGGTAAATTCCTTTCCTCCCGTCCTCCCTTTCCCCCATTTAATAACAATATTTTTGAAAATGTTAATATAAAACTAAACACTTCCACGAAAATTAGACAACTTCTAGGAAATTCATTCGATAAAACTCCGGACATGTTAAAATCGGGTATATATGAAATTAAATGTTCAGATTGTAACAAGTGCCTACGTCGGGCAAACAACCAGAAACATTCTCACACGGTATAAAGATCATACGGGACACATTAGGAACGAAAACATCGATAAATCTGTTGTTGCAAATCACGTTATAACAACTGGCTACTCAATTTCAGAAAATTCTGTCAAATTGTTGAAAAATTCCAATAAATTGTACTTAGGAACACTTGAATGAATCGAAATGTATAAGAGAAAAGATATTCTACTCAATAATGATCTAACCCCTATTAACAATTCATTATTCTCACTAATCGGTTTATGACTAAGGGTGGGTATAATGTCAACCCATAATAGATTGTAGAAATTGTTTGCATGCTTTAGTAACGCTTCGTCTTTGAAGATGCAAACTTTAGTAGAATTGACAGGAGAATATTTTAGTTGAAAAATTCGCGAATGTTCATACTGTTGGTACAAAGATATACCTCTAGATATGAGTGATATGATTAAATAACGGGATGAACACGATAGAACGAAAGCCTTATACAGGGTGTTTAAAACCAAATGCGAAAGATTTCAGGAGGTGATTTCTTAGCCAAAAATAGAACTAGTTTGTATTATAAAACTTTGAAACTTGAAAGGATGGATTGATATTTCAGTTTTCTATGTTTATCTACCGAACCAAAATACACGCATTGTCTTCGTTCCAAGAAACTTATTCAGAGAATCTGACTTATTTGTTTGATGTGCGGATGGGCCTTAACAGAGCACATGATAAAGGATTGAAGAAGAAGAAGAAGAATAAATACGCGCTCATAGATTTTGAAAAGTTGTAATAAACCATACGTGGTACATGTAATTTTTTCAACCCCTTACGATATCTATATATTTCCTCCGAAACTACTGAAGCTACAGGAGATGAAAAATGTTAACAAATATTACCTACAGAGAACGAGACAAGTAGTGCATTATAAAATTCTGTATACAATTTGATCCTCGTCCGAATCGGTTGTTATCTGTGTTCCAAATCATACAGGATTGAAATCGATTAATCTATCCCTACATATCCTTCGCAGAACTGACCAACCATCAATACAGACGGCTACCGACGCGGTTTTTCGTCTTAAGCAGCGAGTCCCTGGCTCTACCATTTCGTTTCCGCTCTTTGACATCGTTTCAAGGTCTTGTCAGCCACCTTGGACGGAGTCATTGACATGGCGCATTGTATCTCTCGTAAAGTGGTGGAGCAGTGTTGGTTGCCAAGGTGACGGACCCCCCCTCCAATGACCTACGAATACACGTTGTTTATTCTCGGTCGTCTAGCGTGGTGCCATCTGTTATGAATCAAACGATTTCGTGTTGGGATAGGTCGAGGAGGAGGCAACAATCTCTACGTTTCGATCGAAGCGCTACCTTTGAAGTGTTTAGCGAACTACAAAGGTTTCTGTAATGTTGCACTGTTGTCTTTATCTAGCGTCGAATCGCTTCCGAGAGATGTCTCTTGGCGTGAGTTTTCAAGCAATGAAATGATGGTACACAAGTAAATTAGAGCCTTCGCTTCGCGTCCCAATTGAGAATGCTTATGGTTTAATAGATGATGAAGTTTCAGTCCGAATAAAATTTATTGAATATTGAATTTGAAGTGAATTTGAAAGGGGTCGAATTATTGGTCTATGGAAGGCGGGGTTATCATTTCGAGAAATAGATAACTGTACGAACAGAAATCCAACTACTGTTATGAGATGTTGTCAAGCGTGGTTTGATAATGCCCAAAATCGAAGAAGAGTAGGCACCGGACGTCGAAGGGGCACAAATGAAGTTCAAGATCGACTTCTGAGACTTATAGCTATTAGAGACCGATTTGCGACAACTCGATCTTTGGCTGATGAGTGGTTAGGAGAACAAGGCCATGCTGTAATTGTCCGAAAGGTTTACCGCCGGATAAGGTCTTTTTTGGACTGCAGCATTATCGACCCCCTCTTGTATTACCTCTGACGGTTGAGCATCGCCGGCAACGATTACAGTGGTACAGAGAACGTCAACATTGGAATGTGGAATGGCATCAGGTCGTCTTTTCTAATGAATCTTGATTCTCCTTGGGTGCACATGATGACCGAAGAAAGGTTTAACGACGTCGGGGAGAAAGACGTGAACCTCAGTTTGATAGTGAGCGTCATGTACACCGGACAGTAGGCGTTATGGTATGGGGTGCTGTTGCACATGCAAGTAGGTCACATGACAGCGCTGCGTTACCTTCAAGAAATAGTGGAGCCATATGTTCTCCCTTACCTCAACCGGCTAGATAATCCAATATTTCAGCAAGATAATGCTCGACCTCATTTTGTCAGAATTAGTTTAAACTTTTTTGAAGCGACCCATGTGAATCTTTTGCCATGGCCGCCCAGATTCCCGACCTTTCGCCCATAGAGCATGTTTGGGACATCATGGGCAGAAGACTTGGAAATTTACCCCCAGCCGTCACGGACTTTGGCTGCTCTGATACATGAACTACAGGTAGCTCTTATTGCATCAATGCCAAGACGTGTTGGGGAGTGTATAGATAATCGCGGTGGACTAACACAAATTTATTAAAAAAAATTGTAAACCCTTCGTTTTTTTTTTCAAATTTCAATCATTTATTCCTTGCTATACTGTCTATGCTTTACCAAAAAAATAAATAAAATTTAAACAGCTACTTCTTTAACACATACAATTTATTAATTTTAATGAGGATGAAACGTTCTCAACCACTAAAATTTTGTCTATAAGAATTATTCTAATCTGTAATAGATCTTCGTATTGCAGCAGGACGCCCGGAAGTAGACAGCCATCCCCAGCCGAAGAAGAATTAAGCAAGAACAGTATATTGGACCCGAGCATCGTTGTTATGAAACCTCAGGAGCAATTACCGCAGCACATGGCGCACCATTTACCTCCACACATGACGCCTCATCTGGGAGTCACGCTCGCCGAATCTGTCAATCAACAGTTCGAGCATTTCACGGAGCAGCCTCCGCCAAACAGTTATGATCAGCAACAGCACCAGGGCTACCCACCACCGCAGAATCACCAGGTGGATAACGCAGTGCTTCAGCAGCAACAACAGCAACACAACTTTGATGTACAGGTTAGTCTGACGTGCTTTACAGAGTGGCAATTTTTAGTTTTTGCGACATCATCATTCGTTGATCGAGTAATTGGTGAGATGTATATGTCGAATAGTTCTTTTCACTCATGATTAATTATTGAGAAAACTACAAGAAATATTTACCTAGAACAATAACAATTCGTTACTTTGGCCGACATGTCTTTGTGCCTTCCCATTTTTCGTTTCTGTCCTCTCTTCATACTTTGTAAACAGGGGATTCGCTCAATATCAATTAAGAATCTCTAATCCGGATCCACAGACATGTCAGGCAACACACAATGCGTGGCCTTGCCAAGCAAATAGTCAACACTAATTTTCCGTCATATAGGTATTAGCATTAGAGAAGGCAGAAATATGTCACGCTAGTTGCAATCAATGCTTCCTGTCACATTGAGGCTAGGTTAATTTGTGCGAGTGAAGATACCGTTCATTAAGAAGATAAAGATTACATTATTGAGGTTTGGCGAAAAGTTCAACTTATTACACCTAACTTCGTTTGTTTATCTTTAATGTTCGATTTTTAAGTGCTGATTAAAATAAACTTACTGATGGGGAATTCGTTATGACATTTAATTATGTCTGTCTGTAAGCATGATTACTTTTGAAGGGATTAACTTGGATACCTCAGGGATATTTTTTTGAGAGCTTGAGAATTTCAAGTTGTAATATAACATGAAAGAATTTATTGAATGTGTATTTAAATATTTATGGTGTTCTTGTTCGTCGGAACAGATTGTTTAACAATTTGCCCAAATGTCTGTAATTATCGAATTTTTGGCTGAAAATGTTCTTAAACGTTTTGGTTCGACTCACTGATCAAGAATCCGTGGTCAAAATCGATTCTGTCCGGCTGTCCGTCCGTTAACACGATAACTCTCGGGCGGACTAAGCTATACAGTTGAAAATTTCAGAGTAGGTTTGAGAGAAATATCTCGGTTAAGTTCGTTATTGGGCAACAAACTCGGGGCTTTGGCGCTCTTGTCAAACTACTGGCGGGTAATTATTCACACTTCGACAAATCATATCTCCGAAAGTATTGGTTTCTCAGTGTTGGGAATGATATACATTGATTCTTATCATAAAAAATTACATTCAAAACGTAGTTCTATGACTGACCTCATATGTTGGATTTACATACACCAGCAAATTAAAATTACAGCATTCTTTGTAAACATAAAACTACGATTAATTATTGAAATTATAATGGAACTGTACTTAAAAAAAAATAAATTTGAAATTTGCAATGTAAAAACAAATATTTTTTCGTTACTACGAAACCACTAGGCCGATTTGGCCCAATATCGAACTACCGAGATATTTATCTCCTAAACCTATTTTGAAAGTTTCAACTGTCTAGCTCAATCCGTTCGAAAGTTATCGTGTTAAAGGACGGCCGGATAGAATCGGTTTTGACCACGGATTCTTGATCAGTGAGTCGAACCAAAACATTTGAGACCATTTTTTGCCAAAAATTTCGAAAATTACAGACATTTGTGCTAACTGATAAGCAGTCTGTTCCGAGGAACTAGAGTGCCAAAAAGCAGACCCCCTCAACAAGTTCAGAGCGCTCTGCAGGAATGCTCTGGACTTGTTGATTCATTAACAACGGTATCGTTATTTTTCTTTATTATTTTTGAAAACGCGAACATTGTTCATGGCCATTGGAAGATATTGTCTGAGCTCTGCGGGAGTAGTTTCTCGATTAAAATCGAGCGAATAGTGGCATATGATTTCACGCTTTAATTTTTCACTGGTGGGTTTTGTCTCATAGGTGTCGTGGGCGTTTATATATAACCGTTCAGGACGGCTGTAAGAGGCTTAACACGGTTCAGTTTAGTTGAATTTGTTGGGAAGCTACAGATTTCTGATGAAAGCCAAGAAGCCAGAAACGCGTCTGCTCTTGCTTTTCGGCAAATCAATGAAATCCCCTGGGGTTTATTTGACTTGTGAAATATATGCATAAGTTTACTAATTGTACGAAGCCATTATGTAGACCCGATTGGTTGAAACGCTCTGGAAACAGGAAAATATTACGAAATGGTACCTTTCTGGGCTTTCTTCATTTAATTCAATTCAATTTCTAACTCATTTAATAATGAGTATACCTACCAAAGTATCCATTAATGATTAGAAAAATATGATGTGGTTTAATATTAAAATTACATAAGCGACTTGGTTCAGTTTATATTGTTTTATTGTTCTTCCCTCTAACCTCCATAGCTTCGTTATTGACTAGTTGAACATAAGCGGAGAACCGAGGACCTACGGCGGAAAGAAAGATAGCGAACTGACATTGTAGACAATTACGCCGCTATTTGTCCGGATATCAAATTCTGAAGTGAAGATATCGGAAATTTATGTTCAATTGTTCGATCTTCCTTTAGCCAAGATGCGGCCACTTTTCTTGACTGTTGATTGTTCTTGTATTTTCAATGTTCCCAACTATTCTCCGATTCGCCGGAGCACCCCTATTCATCATTCCCTACAAATTGGAATGTTCATTTCTGAGAGTGAAATACTTCGGGACTTGGGGCCTAGAGTATAGGAGGGGGCTAGGGATGTTTCAATTAAGTGCGGATGCAAAGAAAATAAATTAATTTGGCGTCGTCGGGACGCGGCGATAAACTGACAGATTGACGCCTTCGGATCGATATCTTGTAATTATATCGGCTCACCTCGTTTATATAACCCTCGCCTGTGTAACTAGGGGGCTTTTTCCAATTAATCTCATGTTGTTAGGCGCAGTATAATAGAGTGATGACGACGCGTCGTGGTTCGGTTGGAGTCGTGGAATGCTCTATGGCAGGGGTCTCCAAACTTTTCAGGTTTAGCTCCAATTTCACCAAGCTCTAAACCAAGATTAATATTGATGTAAACTCCGTTTGCGACAATGTCGGAATTCATCATGCTGGTTCAAGGGGTAAACCGAGTTTTACGTTAACTGGCCATTTTTGGTGTTGCAATTACAAAAACCGAGTTTACGCGGTTTGACAATTTGTCAATATTTGAATTTGAGCATTGTTGGCTCTTTTTGCCCTGTTTATTTCGTAGATTGTGGTTTAGTAATTAAGAATAGGAATATAAACTTATTGTTTCATATTATCTAGTTAGCTTGTACCATTCCTGATGCCTACATAATATTGAAAACAACAAAATCAATTATATTTAAAATGAAAATTTGAATACTTCTATCGTTATTTGTATCTCTGATTCAACAATTTGAAATTATGTAGGGAATTGTTTTAGGCTTTTGAAGGAATAAAAAAGATAAATCAAAGGTCATTTATCCATCATAAATAACGAATACCTACAAAATATTGCTGAAACACATAACTTGGTTTACGAGTACCTACTGTAAACGACATTATAATTCATCTTTCTTTGGCATTCCCCATTCAGGATTGCAGTTTTGAATATTTCTTGTTTCTTGTTTCTATTTTTCCATTTCTTGATCGGCTTGAAAATAAGCGGTGAGGAAGAGTTGAATTCTTCTGCGATTTTTTTCAGTTCACCAAATACTTTTTCAAATAAATTAACCTCTTCACGGTAACAATTCTCAAATTCGAATGAATGTTCGCTTACTTCGTAAATACTCAGGTAAAAACTACTGTCAACTTGGTGTATTTTATGACGTTGACATTATTCTTTTGCTTCAAACTCGGTTTACTCAAACGCCCTTCAAATATGTATGGAGAAATCGGCATTCTCTACACCGAGATTTAGATCTCCGTTTAGGTTAAACCGAGTTTGTTAGAACTGAGATTAACGATTTCTCGGTGAAATTGGCCCTTAGGGTGGAACTCTAGTGAGTCCGAAGGGCCAAAACCGTTTGAATTTTCTGGCTAGTACGTAAAACCGGTCGGATCTTTACAGGGTGATTCATGAAGACCGTTCGTTAAAATATTTCAAAGAAAGACTCGAGATAAACACAGTTGAGTTTTGTTAGGAGAGATGAATTCTTGGAAGAAGTTTCAGATTCATTCGACTTCCGGTCTCACCGGAAATGATACCAACTTTCGTTTTTTAAATGTAATTCTCAGTTTTTTCATTGATAATCAGATTACCCATTGAATTCTACATTGTTTTGATGTGTCACTTACATATTATTCTCAGAAAATTCGTGTGAAATCTGACAACACCCTCAAATTTTTTCAAATAAGGCTTCATTCCAATATTAATAACTTGTTGATTTTTGTATCAAAATTCCTAATTTTCTTGCTTCAATCAGAAGCCATACATACCAATCCTTCTCTTTCGTTAATTAAAAATTCAATTGAACATACAGGGTGTTTCTATTTTAATGTCAGTTAGTCATGACAAAAACTTCAAAACTCATTTTTTTTTCAAATGAGAACCCATTTTTTTTATTGGTCAGCTGGAATCTACGTTGAAAAAAGTGTATTTTTTATAATATATACTACTGCTTTACTTACCGAATATCTCGGCAAATAATCATTTTAGGGCAGTAGTGAAATATTCTAACGAACGGTCTTCATGAATCACCCTGTATTATTGTAATTGTGAAAATATTATTTTTTCCTGGAAGCCAAGCAGCCTTGGTATAATTTCAAAAAGCGCGCCAAAGCAGACTGATATGACGTCAGTGCTTTCACAATTGTTTATTATACTAATCAGAGCAACAATTACAACAAAAATCCATTAGATATCGCGTGCCAATAGCTGCCCTTGTCGGATCGTAGTTTGGAGACCCCCGCTTTACGAGGTTATGCTGGATGATGAGGTAGTTCATTAAGTGTCACAAAACTAATGGGCATCATATGTCGAGACTGGTTCATTTGTGGATTTCGTTGATTTGCCATTGAGCATTTTTGCATTTTTAACTCCTGAGCGTTATTGTTTTGCCCAAATGTCTGTATGTCTGAAAATGGTCTCGAAAATGATAATTGGACTTCTATTTTGAGAATTTGAATATTTGTGGCTTTTACTCGATGCAATTCCATATTAACTCAAATGATAAATATTCGTTTTACAATCATTTATTACTAGCTGCCCGCCCCGACTTCGCACGGTTGAAATGCTGATACTAAATATACTACAGAATTTCTTTATATACATCGTTCACAGCATTTTTGTCGTTAGACCAAACATGCTTCCTTTAGAGGTTACTCTCGAAAGAGCGACATATAATTGGCCATGTGAAAAACACTCAACGCTCAAATATAAGCCTGTAGCGTTGAAAGCTGGACCCTGCGATTTATTAATGGTCATTGCAAAAAATATCAATAGCGGAAATTGTAGGCGTTTGGATCAGTAAATACGATGGTATCAGAGGAATTCGGGGAATCAATACGTCTATCCTGTCTGAGGCGAGCCTCACGCTCTACATATGGTTCTCTGGCTCTCTGTATTCGATTTCTATCCCTATCCTGGCTGTGCCGCCCCACCGGTCGGTACCACCGCAACCGCTATGTCCCTGCATTTTAAATCTGCAATATCTTCGAAAATATTCCTTTAAATTACATGTTTTAAAGGGCCATATTGATCAATATTAAATGCACAATGCATTTAAGGTACTTAATTGGATAAGGATCAATGCTGTATTGCTTAAAATAGCTTCGTAATCAAGCCATCATTTCTCGTAGAATGTAAAGGATAAAAAATGGTTATTGTGGGTTATCCTTAAGAGATAGACATAATATACCATCGCGGACTTTTTTGTAGACCTTTTTAAGGTGTACCATACTGTACTACATGATTTTGACCTATCTCGTAGGGTTCAGCCAGCGTTTGCAATGTAAGCGCAAAAAATGTGTTTATTTACGATATATATTATGCATGTAAAATACATATAAACCTTCCTATTGACTCACTCTATCTATTAAAAAAAACTGCATCAAAATCATTCACGTAGTTTTAAAGATCTAAGCATACATAGGGACAGACAGACAGCGGGAAGCGACTTTGTTTTATACTATTTAAGGAAGTATTGTGACGCGTTTCGTCGACACAGCGACGGAAAAACAAGTGTTTTATATAATACCACTGAAGATAAAATTTTGCCGGCAAAATTTTTCGATAGTGATATGAAAGTTTGTTGCTTGGCAATTCCGCCATTGATGTGCATCAAAATAACGAGGCGTCAGGCGAGTCATTTTGGATTATTGACAATAGTGAAATTATTAAATGGTTACTTTCTGGGTTTTCTCTCCCAAACTCTGAAAAATATCTATAAAATAAAAAATTAATTATTTAATGATTCGCTTCTGCCTAAAAAATAAGAGATTTGTCAGAAGCAATCAATCGAACAATGATGCCTAACGAACAATAACTTTAATGTAACAAGAGATAAATTTCACCTGGAATAATTTTATCTCGAGTGGTATTCGACACGACTATTTCACGAGAATGCATATGGAAAAACGACACACTCTCATGCGTACAATGCAATCAGGATACATTGACCAACGAGAAGTAATATATGTTGGTTTGACAAAATAAATATTTAATTTTTGTGCTACCTTGAATTTGTGAAATGTAAAAATTTTATCGCTGACAAACCATGTTGTTGGTTTTGCCGGGATACATATTTTATCGCTGTAAGAACACCGTCGCTATGCATGGGAACTTCCTAACTAATAACAATTTCCATTGACACGCTCGTAGTACTCAGAATCATATTTGACAGATATTTTCATTTTCCATTGGTCAGATGAGATCGATGATTCATATTCCATTGACAAATCAGAGCAAATCTGTTTGCTCTCAAAGCAATTCTTTTCGTCCGCGTTTTAAAGCTGGAGTCAGGGAAAGAGTAATTCAAAATATTAGGTTATGTTTATTTGTTTTGAAATAATACGATCTTATAGATATGGCTGAGCAAATGCAAATTCGATCACTTGGTGCCTTATTGGATATTATGGAGAGCAGACTGTAAACTAAGGGAATTATTTATTATATCTTCTACACTTCGGTACAAAATCAAATTCAAAACTAAAAAAAGGAGAATCATTTTCCATTGAGGTTGCTCTGATAGAGGTTTTTGAACGATCTCAGTCGGAGTCGGTTAACTCTCTTCGAGTGCTCAGAGCGTGTCAATGGAAATCGCTATAAATATTGAATGACGCCCGCGCCTTCGCCATTTTGCACATAACGGTACTTTGCTTCAAAACGGAAAATATATTTTCTGTGGGACGGTTTAACGCAGAAATATGAATTCATTACCTCTTCGCGTATGTTCTATGGCACAGCGTGCCCAAATGTCTGTAATTTCCGAATTTTTTGCCGAAAATGATCTCAAACGATTAGCACCGACTCACTGATGAAGAATTCGAGGTCAGTACCGAAGTTACGATAACTTCTGAACGTAAAAAGAGATCAACTTGTAATTTTCGGTGTACGTTGCGTATCCGAATGCGACGGTTAAGTTCGTTCATGGGAATAATCGGCCAAACGGTTTTGGAGTTATCTGAATTATTGTTTCCAAAAGAACTCAAGAAATACATATCCGATCGAATTGATAATTAGTTGTAGAATGCCGACGCACTACTTTTCGCAGTTCTCAAAAAGATCGTTTCACTAAAAAAAAAAAAATGTCTTAAAAAATGTATATTTCAGAAACTATCTGTCAGATTCTGCATAAACCTGCAAGCAACCATTTTACGATCGAGTAACAGGTTTCAGCTCGGTAGACTTTGAATTTTAGCAATTTTTGCGAAAATAAAATTTCGAACTGATATATTGTGAACTGAAAAAAATACATATCCGATCGAAATTAAATTTGGTAATTAGTTGTAGATTGCCGAATCGCAAGATCTTCGAAAGTATAGGTTTCTCAGAGTTGAGAATGATATCAATCGATTCTTGTGATAGAACTGCTTCACAATTGACAAGCACTCTGTTTCGAGGAACAAGAGCGCCAAAAATTAAATTCAAAACGTAGGTCTATGATTCACCCCATATACTGCATTTACATAAATCAGCAAATTAAAGTTAGGCGGAGGTTACACGGTCAATCTGGCATAAATCCGGATCATCAGTCTACGCGTATACAATAAGTTTCCCGTCAATCTGACATAAATCCATGATTGTCCATGTCAAACTGAACCAGTAGGTAGTCTCCGTCATGCATTCTATGAAATCATGAAATTACGATTAATTATTGAAATTGAAAAATCATTAAAAGTAGGTATTAGTTTGTTAGAGTTAAGAATGATATCAATGGATTGATGAATGATGAAACTGGATCTTAAAAAAATTGAATTTGAATTTTCTAATGTAAAAAGATTTTTTTTTCGTTACTCCGAAACCAACAAGCCGATGTTGTCCGATAACGAACTTAACCGAGATATTTATCTCCCAAACGTAAATTTCAACCGTCTAGCTCATTCCGTTCGAGAGTTATCTTGTTAACGGACGGACGGCCGGGCAGAATCGATTTTGACCACGGATTCTTGATCAGTGAGTCGAACCAAATCGTTTAAGACCATTTTCTACCAGAAATTTCAAAATTACGGACATTTGGGCAACCAAATGTCCGTAATTGATAAGCTAAGCACTCTGTTCCGAGGAACAAGAGCGCCAAAAATGAGATTGGATAGATGTTAACATGCCTGTGCAAGCTACAAGTTTTCAACGCGAAGTCGAGCTTCAATGATTGAATTCCGACGTCCCTAAAATGAAGCATGGAATTAATTTCGCTTTTGTTCGTTGGACATGGAAAGGGGAACAAAAACAGATGAATTAGCACATACTTCAATATTTCGGCGTCGAACGTTGACACGGAACGCATTCATTTTATGTCCCGTAAAAATTGCCGTATGCAGTTATTTCGATCGGACATGTTGGTTAACTTCGCATCGGGCTGAAATGTTAATGCAGATATTTCATAATTCGTCCAGTCCAGCAACCGAGATAAAGTTTTCGGACGGTGTATACAGGGTGATCAAAAATGTGTACCGAGCTTTCTGGGGGTGATAGCACTTTGAAAAGTAAGTGTAGTTTGATATGGATAAACTTATGGCCCAAAATGCATATTAAGGGAGTTATATCCTTCCAAAGTTGATAAAATTGAAAAAAAATTCTCCGCATAACTTCTAAACGGTGAATGCCACCAGATTCAAATTCCCTGCATAAATTTATGTTGTTAAAATAATTTTTTTTACACTTCTACATTTCTGATATTGTTATGAAGGGTGTTTTCAGAAGGTGAGTCAGAATTGTTCATGGCCTGCTAAAATATCGTTACCGATAAATCTCGCGATGAGTTAATCCGCTGACATCATGCGACTACAAAAACACAAATATCTCGGAAACGGAATAAATTATTTAGATAAGAGTACTTTTTTCATGTAATTTTCTTCGCTCCATCGAATGCTTCTATTTTTTTTTTCACCAAAACGAATACGACGATAAGAGTTGACCCAAAAAAATAATGACTTACCATCTAAAAACACCCTTTATAACAATATCAGAAATGTAGAAGTGTAATAAAACAAATATTTCAATAACATATATTTATGCACGAAATTTCAATCTGGTGGCATTCACCGTTTAGAAGTTATGCGGAGAATTTTATTAAATTTTATCAACTTTGGAAGGATATCTCCCTTAGTATGCATTTTGGGCCATTAGTTTATAAATCCATCAAACTATACTTATTTTTCTATGTGCTATCACCACCAGAAAGCTCGGTACACAATTTTAACTCACCCTGTATACGGGGTGTTTCCAAATTGTTGCAAAAGTGAAACTTCGACGAGAATTAAGGGGGATCTTTCATATAATCTTGTGTTCTAAGTCCCTTCTCCGCCAAGTTATTGCAACTTGAAAACCCCCTGGATATTATAGAAATTTGAACAATAAAAATATAGAAGACATAAGATCTTATTTAATACTAGCGTTTTTGATATTAATTTATATTTCTAAATAATATTTTATTTTTTTGTCGTCAAGCTAACACTTTCAGGAGAAAAAGTCATGTTACAAAAAATTGCATATTGTCTCCTTGAATACATTTTCTTATTTGAAAAGTGTTGGAGCATAGAAGATATTCAATAAAAAATGTGGGGACAGAAGCTTTGGCGCTCTTGTTCAAACTTTGAGAAATCATATCTCCAAAAGTGGTTTCTTAGAGTTGTATATCGATGGATTCTTATTATAGAACTTCATCATAAAATGAAATAAATTAAACAACAATCCATTATATCATTCCCAAATCTGAAAAATCAATACTTTCGGAGTTTGAACAAGATCTCCAAAGCTGCTGTCCACACGGCTTTCCCACTTTTCAATTTGGCTTCTGTGCGTCAGTTTTCAAGAATTTTCGTAATTAAATTCAAAACTTAGGTCTAATAATCATCTCATGCTGGAACATCAGCAAATTTTAATTATAATTGAGAATAATTATTGAAATTTTGAAAAATCATATCGCCGAAAGTCTTAGTTTGTTAGAGTTGAGAATGATATCAATGGATTCTTATGATAAAACTGCATCTAATAAAAAATAAATTTAAAATTTGTAATGTGAAAAATTTTTTTTTTCTGTTACTCCGAAACCACCTGGCCGATTTTGCCCAAAAAACGAATTTAACCGAGATATTTATCTCCCACACCTACTCTGATAATTTCAACTGTCTAGCTCATTCCGTTCTAGAGTTATCGTGTTAACGACCGGACGGACGGCCGGACAGAATCGATTTTGGCCATGGATTCTCGATCAGTGAGTCGAACCCAATCATTTAAGACTATTTGAGTATTGATATTCATTAAATACGCATGAACCATACCGTGAGTTATGGTCCAAACTTCAATGCACTGAAACAGCGATCCGCATTTTAATGAGTTCTTGAATGAGGTTTAATGCTCTATCTAGAAAATTTTACTGCAATATTTAGGATCAGTAGTTATGAGCGATGATAATACAGTGGTCACATCTACACACAAATAAATCGCTCGGTATAATTTGAATGGGCAATAATATATCTTCTTGTTGAATTTATATTGATTTTTGGTGTATTTTTTACTTTAACAAATATCGCGAATAGAAAAATTGTTCTCACTCTTTTGAAATAATTAACTGTGTGGAAAAGCCAAATTGAATGAATTCATTATCTTGTTTACTGTACATATTTATGGAAAATCCCGAAATAAGTCAAATTTTAATTTTATATTGTCATTCTTCTTCGTAAAAATGCGAACCCTTCGAAAGACAGGTACGACCCCGAATTTTTCAAATAGGAAGTATGGGCTTCTGATATATCGTTTGAAAGGTCGCGTTATTCTCTATTTAGAAATGTTATCACTTTCATGTTTATTGCAAAACTCAAAATAGAAAAAAAAACAAAGTCATGCGATTACCCAAATTCATTATCCGCCGTATTCACAAAGCATTCAATCTCCGTTAAGCCCTAACTGAGGCCCTCAGTTAAGGATAAGTTAGAATCGCAACCTCAGTTCAAGTGAAAATTAACGTGAAACAGGCCTGTTTCAGCACCGTCATATACGTTAACTGACGTTGCGATTCTTATTTATCCTTAACTGAGGACCTCAGTTAGGAATTAATGGAGATTGAATGCTTCGTGAATACGGCGGCATAACATTCACTCGAATATTATATATGTCAAGAGCATTGTTTACAAAACTAAACCCCTTGATTTGAATGACTTGAAAGATCGAATAACGCTTGCGATTAGGTCAATCACTCCTGAGATGTTGAATAATGATGGAAGAAATTTTTATTTTTGGTTAGCATGTTGCCATGGCGTTCGTGGTAAACACTTTGAACATCTGCTTCATTAACATTCATAATTTGTTCACTACATTTTAGTTTTTGATATTTTACCAAATTTCGTTAATCACTTGAAATTATTTTTTTTCGTATTTGATTGTTGCAATAAACATAAAAGTGAAAACATTTCTGAAAAGAGAATGACGAGACCTCTTTCAAACTATATATCACAAGCTCATATTTCCTATTTGAAAAATTGGGAGTAGTATATGTCTTTCGAAGGGCGTTGAGGGTAAGGTTCGGGATTTTCCATTAATATGTACAGTAAACCAAGATAATGAATTTACGCCATTTGGCTTCTCCACACTGTATAAATATTTAACTAATAATATTATTATCCTTGAATCCGTTCATCATCTTTGATATTATAATATTTCAACAGATTAAAATCGTCGTTTCTTCCGAGTAATACTTTAATTAACCTGTAACGGTAGATGCAATAAGAGTGACTCTTGGAACGTGTCTACTGCTATACTTGGATTCATTAAACTGAACCAGGTTGTTAACCTATGCTGATGAATATGAATTATTATGATATAGGTACAATTGCTACGAGTAGTTGATTTTTATACCGAGGAAAGGATGCTACTATTTATGAAGTTTCGGAACACAGTTTTTGAGCTGTCCATGTTCCTGAGCGTGTTTCAAGTACCAGATTTCTTTATACTTATTATTTCCATCAACCTTCGTAATATTTTAATATTGAAAATTGACTGGACATAATGAAGTATCGAAAAGAAAACATTCTAGATAGTGAGTAAAAAGTAACGCACACAATTCATATCTTCAGTATTTACTATTTTGTAGGAAAATACTGGAACGGGTCAATTTTTCTTTGTCTTCAAATTACGCATACATTTTCATGTATACTTGATAACTTCGTCAGGCACCCTCTATGCTATGGTTGGTGGAGGGTAGTTGTGTTTTTTTAGATGGCAATCCCAACTTTTTGAGACAGAAATGTATAGACCTTTTGTGGCTGACGATGATTCGGTCACTGATAGGGTTTTCATCAACCCTTTTATCATTATAGGGATGTCATTGTGATTTTTAGTTCAGATATTTCATCAATTACTACCCTACGAAAAAGGCATGTTTTCGATAATACTTATTAATTAAAAAAATGTGGGAAAGCCCTGTGGACAGATGCGTTGGCGCTCTTGTCAAACTACTAGCGAGTAATTATTCAAACTTTGATAAATTATATCTCCGGAAGTATTGGTTCCTCAGATTTGGGAATGATATCAATGGATTCTAATGGTAGAACTGCATCATAAAAATTTAAATTCAAACCTCAGGTCTATGCATCATCTCTACATACCTCAGCATATTATTATTAGGAGAAGGTTACACGGTCAATCTGGCATCAATTTGACATCAATATTGCCTTCAGTCCATCAGTCTACGCGTATACAATCAGTTTCCCGTCCTGACATCAATCCATGATTGATGTCAAACTGTACCAGATTGACCGTGTAACCTCCGTCATAGAGCATTCTATGAAATCATAAAATTACGATAAATTATTGACATTTTGAAAAATCATCTCCGAAAGTATTAGTTTGTTAGTGTTGAGAATGATATAAATGGATTCTTATGATGAAACTCCATCTTAAAAAAAATTGAATTTGAAATTTGTAATGTACGTTACTCCAAAACCACCAGAACTTTGCCAATAACGAACATGACCGAGATATATATCTCCCAAGTCTACTCTGAAAATTTCAACTTTCTAACTCATTCCGTTCGAGAATTATCGTGTTAATGGTCGGACAGAATCGATTTTCACCACGAATTCTCATCAAAAACTAATATCAATAAAAGCCGTCTTTGTAAGAATACAAGGTGTGTTCTTGCGCATATCTATACCCACATACGCTACCAGCTTGACGTCATCATTGAATCGTTGGGAACGTTTAAGGGCCGATTTCTCAATTGCGAGTTAACTCGAGGTTGCGAGTTACGCATGTATTTAGAGATATTCATGAACACTCGGGTTATCCGCAACCTCGAGTTAATTCGCAATTGAGAAACCGGCCCTTAATTGCACTTCTTTGCTTCTAAAGTGACGTCATGCGCCAGCACGGACGAAAATAAGCTTCGTTTGTAGCACACCATGTCTTCTTCCACCATGGTCTTTCCTATGAATCAGAATATAACAACTAAGTGGAACTATAGCAGTTGGAGGAACTCATATTATTAAAGTTTTACTGTACCTACCTGTGTCATTTTGAGTGCATGTTCTGGGGAACAGCGTGCTATAATTTTGCCCAAATGTCTGTAAATTTCAAATTTTTTGCCGTTGGAGAATTCGAGGTCAAATTTGATTTCGTACGGAGAAATTTCGTGAGGAACGAATCACTAGGAAATTTTAAAAATATCATTGAAAAAAATTGTGTCTCTTAAAAACTATCCGTCCGATATCGCTAAAATTTCGAGCATTAAAAACCCAACTTTACAGCGGAAAGATAGCGACTTGCAATTTTCAGGGTATATGGCGCATCCGAATGGGACAGTTGAATTCGTAGTTGGGCATAATCGACCAAACGGTTTCTGCTTCATACCCATCTTAAATGTTGTTGTTATTTCCTCAATATGTCAAAATATACAAAATCCGATCTAACTAAAACTTCTAATTACTTCTAGAATGCCTACGCGCAAATGTTAGCGAGATTTCGTGGCTATCGTATACAAATTTTGTTCATCAAAATTTTTTTATTTCAGAAGCAACTGAAATTCCGCACATACGAGTATCCACTTTACAATCGAGTACCGAATTTCAGTTCGATTGACTTAGTATAGGGCGTGAATAGGCAATAGAACATGCGCGCAAAAGCTCCTCGCTTCACGTCAGTGAAGTGATTGATATTTAATAAATTCACATTCCTCAGTCTCTTCTCAATATGGTGATAATTTCACCTGCTATTAATATTAATAATAATAATGACTTTATTCCAACTAAATTAAGTAATACAGATGATATTACAAGACAAAGAGAAAAAAAAAGGAAAAAAATCGCTGGGGCGGAGTTCAGATTTTGATAGCCACTCAAACCCTGGTGAAGTGACAATGTGAAATTGTATACATCACGAGAAATTAACACATGAACAAAAAAGAGAAAAAGTTAATTGAGAAAAAATACAAAATAATATATGTTCTTGAGAATGAAAAAAAAAAACATATATATTTCGAGTGCTACATTGGATCCAAAGGAAATAAAACAGAAACCTCTTACCGACGTGACTGGCATTGATCAAGAATCGATGTGCTATTCATTCGATAGCAACAGGGAAATAAATTAATTGTCGAGAGATATGTTTCTGAACTGTTCATATAATTTGAAGTAAACTTCCCGTGACAGTAAAGTGAAAAGATACTAGGTACTGCTCGCTTCATTCCAGATATTCCACGCAATCCTAATTGCCTTGAATTATGACCGGATTTAATTTCACGAATCACAAATTTAATGTTTTCTGACGTTCATTGTTCTCACGTTTGAATTAACGGTAATTTGCCCTAATGGCCAACTAAAATGTGAAATTCAGTTGAACGTTGGTAGATATGAGCCAATCTCATACGAAACACTCATAAGCTGTCGTCCCGTTTCGAAAAGAAAATAATTAACGCCTGCTTTATAGATGAACTTAAATATCGTGGTGTTGGTGAAAAAACAACGTTGAAACTAAAGCTTGGCTTGATAAGTGTTTTCCTGAATCTGCACCGTGAAAATCGATCATTTTGACTAATTTGCTTGAATTAAATGTCTTCGCACGAATACCGATGATGCGCCAATCTCTGAGATTATACCGAAAAACGACAGAAAAAAAAACCACAAAATGGTTTGGGATACCGTAAAGTGAAGTAACTATAGCTGCTGACACCTCAAATGTATCAAACGAAACTGTTGGCTTTATTTTGTATGACCATTCTAACGTCTTAGATGATAAAACAAGACACAGGTTGAAATATTTCACGTTGAAATATTTATTGATTTTAACCATCAACAAATATTCCGCGTGGCTGGGCTAGACCACCTCACGCGGAATATTTGTTGATGGTTAAAATCAATAAATATTTCACCGTGTGTGTTGTTTTAGTTATTGGCAATTAGCCACAGTTCCCCTCATCTAATGTTCACTGATTTGTAGTTTATCTAACCAAACTGAACCGGGCGTTTTCAGTCCGTAAAGGTCGCTTCTAAGGTAGATGGCGTCGCCATTCTTTGACACTCTTACGGCAAAAGAAAGAACGTCGCTGAACTTCGCTCAAGGTTTCTTCATCACAGAGGGTCGGGTTCGTAAGGATTCTCCATTGGTGGCGCTGATGGGGTTCTTTCACTACCAGTTCTCTACCGATGGATATAAGTTTCCTAGAACGTCGTCAGTTTTCATTCACTGTTTGGCTAAGTCACACTGATAATTGGTCAAAACTATGAAACCCTGGGTTTGTGTCTGCCCTTGAATGATACTTTCCTCTTTGGGGAACACTGAGCGATGAGGTGGTCTAGCCTGGCCACGCGGAATATTTGTTGATGGTTAAAATCAATAAATATTTCACCGTGTGTCTGATTCTAGTTATTGGGAATTAGCCGTGGTTCACCTCATTTAATGTCTAAGATAATGTTAGTTCTGAAGTGGATTCCGCGTGTGATCTTTCACCAAGACAATGCACCGTGTCACAAGTCTATGGCCACGATGGCAAGATTGCACTAATTGCACTTGTGATTGCTTCAGCATCCACCTATTCTCCAGATTTTGCTGATGCAAAGATATGCAGCTACTCATTCTGTGCCGAACTGTCGCGGTTGCGAGAACAAAAGAAAGTTCAATTACCGTTTTTAACATGAAAGTACGGGTCGTTAAGTGGTACTTTTGGGGGAAACAACGGCAAAAAAGATGTGAAATACCTGTAGTCCGACAGATTACATTGAATAAATGATTCAGTTTATTTTTTTTGGGCGCATGTTCTAGGGGAACATCGTCCTATCATTTCGTCCAAATGTCTGTAATTTTCGAATTTCGAGCTGAAAATTGGCTAATAGACTAATTCGGACTCCCTGATCACGAATCCGGTGTCAGATTTTTGGGTGCCGTCCGGCCGGCCGGCCTTCCGGCCGTAGGCACGATAACAGGAGCACCGAAGGTCCTATCGACTTCAAACTTTCAGGGTAGGTTTCTGATCAAAATACGACGGTTAAGTTCGTTAACGGGCAAAATCGGCCGGACGGTTTAGAAGTTATAGACATTTCAAATTTTGAGGTTATTTCCCTGATATTTCAGGAACTAAAGAAGATGTTGAATCGAAACTTGGTAGTCAGTTCGAGGATATAAACGCGCAACTTTTGGCAAAATTCTGTTATGATCGAAATGTTGGTAACTTTTAAAAAAAATATTTCTTTTAATTTTTTCGAAAAAAAAATTTTTTTTTCGTGAACTATTCATCAGATTGCAACAAAAACTTGTACTAACGTCAATTGTAGTATTTTGCAACATTGTGCAAAATTTTGGGTCTATACGATTTCAATTTCTGGAGATATAAGACAAAATGTGTCAAATTTCCTGGGTCTCTCTCAGTATTTTCATCGATTATTCTATGAAATCTTTGAATTCCACCGAAAACAAATTCAAAGACATAAACATAAAGAATCAAGTCATAGTTTAGACGTCGAAAGAAGGACGATGTTGATCGACTTGAAAAGGTACCTATTTCAAGAAATGCAATAATGAAATGCTTAATTTATGGATATAATATTATCTAAGTATTGTTGGGATCGGGCAGTTGGAAAATTTTTTAATAAAAAAATTTGTACCGACGTTAAATCAAGCATTCTACACGAGTGTGCAAAATTTCAGTTCGATACGATCTCAATTCCAGAAGATATTGCTTAAAATTCACATTCCAGCGTGTTTTGACGTTCTATGGTCACAGAAAATCGTCACAAAAATCTATTTACCTCATTTGACGGCTGTTTGTCAAATCAATTAATTCCAATAATTGATGTCAGATTTCCTACATACCAAGTTCAAACACATTTTATTATATGGAAAACACTTATTATGATCACGTTCTACAGGAATTGATACTAAATAGAAGCTAGATGAAGATTATTGTAATGGAAAATTTGTGTTCCAGAATAATATTAATGATGTATCAATATCAGCAGTATCAACATGATACTGCTTTTTTTCTTTACTGGTCAGTACGGCCCACAAGGAAGATGAACATGCGCCCAATAGCTCCTGTCCACAGGGCTTGAACCAATTTTTTTAATATCTGATGTGAAATTATCGTAAATATTTTTTATTAATTGCTGTTAGCGCGCTGTCACCTGACGGGTGTTGATATGATCTCGAAGTAATGATCAAAGTGTTAACCAGTTACACTGAGTACAGCCTCCGAAACTTGTTTTGCTTCGCAGGAGGAGCGTTTCTGCGGTTCGATATCCACTCTTCGCGCTATTCGAGGAGAAATTGTAATGCTCTCTCAATATTTAGCAAGCTCTTCTTCACGCTCTCATCATATCACAATACCTTAGATATATTGTTTCCAATACTGTATAACTCTCAAATACAGTCATAATGTCAACTAATTCTGCTAATCATCTTATATCCGAGATTCATCATATGAGGAACACAAAATTTCAAATGGGCATGTCGGTAAGATTATTTGTGAAATATTTAATATAAGTGTTGCATGTGACTGAACTTCTCCTAAGCGACGTGACCGATTTTCATGAAATTTTGTGTGTGGTTTTGAGTGGGTCACTGGATGGTTTAGAGTCGCAATCGGACCCAGTAGGAGGCGCAGCAATCAGGTTATAGAATATTTGTTTTCTTCTTTAGTACTGTATGGCGAATTGCGCCGACGCAGATACTACTTTTGTTTGAAAGAACGTCCACAAAGAATGTTACTTCGACATTCATTATTGATTAGTATTACATTAAAGTGTTATTAATGCGTGAAGGGTTTTGAAATTTGATTACAAGCTCACTATGCGATTCGTTAGCTGCAGTATTGAAGTGAGTATTTCACATAGTTATTAACTATTACCAACTATAACCACATTATTATAATTACTCGAGAAGTATTCTTGAATTCGGTATCTCGGAAACTAACCGTCCGATATCGCTAAATTTACCACCAACCTGCATAGCATTGTTCTAGAGCCAAGTACCAAATTTCAACTCGATCGAATCTGCAGAATTGGAAATCTTATGAAATTTTGTTTTAAGCCATGCAACAACGTTGAGCTTAAGTTCAGTAACGGGATGGGTGATTGCTCTGGCTACATCATAATTGGAACATGCGCGCCGAAGCAGGCTGACTTCACGCCGGTCAGCTTTTCGAATTTTCTATGGATGTGAGCGGATTTGACTTGATATCAATTTATACCAAATTAAATCAAACATGGTATGTCGATTTATACTAATTTATTACATTATAGCTACGCCTTTCGTTGACGTTGGAACTCTTGAAGACAATCAGTCTGTTCTATGTAGGTCCGAGATACTAGTGGATGTTGAGAGGCTTCAGTTTGACGCGTGACTCAACAATCAAGCTACGAAGTGCGTTGTTTTGTTCTAATTGTGATGTCTTGAGCAAATAGTGTTTGGCGAGAGGGATGATATTGTTATTTGCTATGTAATTCAATTTGATATACGTACCTGTCTAGTCTGTGTATCTGTTTATTTTTGCGAGTTTAATCGAATGTTGAATTTTATTCGATAATTCATATGATATTTGGATTCGATGCCGTCGTTCTCGACAAACTTCATTCTGGGTGGCCCAATGCTGTTTTTGGCGACCCGAACACAGTGCTCAAATTTCTGTAATTTTCGAATTTTTGGCCGACAATGGTCTCAAACGATTTGTTTCAACTCACTGATGCAGAATTCAGGTCAAACTTAAACCTGTCCTGCCGTGTAAAGGATTAGGTTTGGAATCCAAATGCGCCGGTTAAGTTCGTTAATGGGCGGAATCCCCGAGTGGTTTCGGAGTTTTAGCCATCATGACTAGAAAATATTTGAAGAATCTCCGAAAATATCCTTCAGATATCGTTAAATTTTTGCGAAGGTCTTCAAAACCTTATTTTACAGCCAAGTTCTAGATTTATTCTCGATCACGAATATGCTGTCCTTCCCAGCAAGAGTATATCTATAATATATCTATATATTTCCGAGTTTTGTTTCCTACAAGAAATTGGTGCATCAAAAATAATACAAATTTCGGACAACTGCGGCATATTTTAATAAAAATGTCGATTATCTCGAAAAATTCCAACTTTTTGTATAAAACGCTGTAAGTAAACTTATTTGAAATTACAATTCAGATCAATGTGCCAAAATTCAGGTCACAAAATCATATGACTTCTTGTTTTGCATATAACCCTTGAAAATTGAATAATTACCTTACGGATTTTTTTTTGGGTACCTACTAGACAATATTCGTGTCAGCATTAAATGATTGTAATTAGTAAATTTCTTTGAACTTGGTTTCTGGAGATTTGTTCGAATTTTCACAAACTGTGAAAATAGAAAATAATTGACTGGTGTTTAAAGTTTAAATTGAATGAACGATGGATATTCATGAACAAATTCTATTTCAATCATTTAGCTCTAAATTGGCATTTTTGCAGCAAGATTTGCATTCTTCGGATTCTCAGTTGTGAATTGAATAATAAATTGAAAGATTTTAATTGCGAAAATAAGAATAGGATCAACTTTGCACCATAAGGAAATTTTCTAGTTAAGGCTGGTTTATGCTGGCTGGTAACTTTAACTTATCCCTTAACTTAAAAATTGAAATATAGATTTCTAGGAATATTGTTTATACTGAGACTAAAGAATCCGTTTACTTATTAATAATAATAATAATTAATAAGTTAACGGATTCTTTAGTCTGATTATAAGCCATAACACTAAAAATCTATGTCTATATACAGGGTGGTCCAGATTGTAACCACGAAACTTTAACCACGTATTCTACGTCAAAAATAAGCCCTAGTTTGTCATATAAATATATGTCGAGAAATGCCTTCTCTACGAGATACAGGTTGTTGAAATTATAGAAAAAAAAAATGTTTTTTATCAATAACTTTTACACTTCTTAAAATATTTGTTTGAAATTTGGGACAGAGGTTTTAAGGATCAAGAGGCTCTTTTTGAATACAATATTTTTTTTTTTAATTTCACCAAAGGTGTCCGTACTGTATCGAGACTGAATATTTTTGGACAAAAAAATGATACGCCACTGTTTTTTCCAACAATAAAATTTATTCTTGAAATCCTTATTTAATTTGAAGCAAATTCATTCTCCTGACTTTTTGACGTACGAGGCACCGTTTCCGAGTAAAAAAATTAAACACTCTCATGCATGACCAAATCGCTGAAATTTGATATGGTACATAAAAATAATACTCGTAATAATGAGACTATCTTTGTAAAAAATGTGTAATTACGTAAAAATAAGCGTTAATATCCACACTCAAATACGAATTTAAAGAAGATGTCCGAAGTAAAGGAAAAAAAAAACATATTTTTTTCTAATAATTTTAACACCCTGTATCTCGGAGAGGAAGCATTTCTCGACATATGTTTATATGACAAACTAGGGCTTATTTTTGATGTAGAATACGTGGTTAAAATTTCTTGGTTAAGATCTGGACCACCCTGTATATTATATATACAGGGTGAGTCTTTGAACCCTGCATTAATTTTAACCAAAGATTCCTATCATCAAATGAAACACATTTTTCATTTACCATTTTTCCAGATTCGGCTCAGGTAAAAAGTTACAAGCGTTTCAAGATTGCACAATGTGCTAATACCCTCCCGCATATAAATTATCTACGACGAGAATAAGGCATGGTAACGTGGTTTACAGCTTGATTCGGGATTCCAACGCTCAGGGACGGATCCATAAAAGTAGTGAAATTTCTGGAGTTTTCCATTTTAAAACATTCAATGAAGAATATCTCGAAAACGGTGCGTTTAAGGAGAAATGATGAAGAATAATATAATGTTCCAAATCGATGAAATATTCTTGAAATGACTCAAGAAAAACTTTATATGCTTTCTTTATGCTAATTTCGTTCAGTTTTATGAATCCACGAGTCCATAACTAGAAAACCAGTAGAAGTAGAAAATAACTAATATTTGGAAAATATGTATCATAGTTATAGGAAACTTTACGCCAACATTCATTTTATTCGAAAGAAGGATGTCGAGTTCAACATTTTTGTTTAAAAATGGCAATTTCTGCTCAGACCGGAAGTCGTAGTTGGTCAAGTTCTATTTCGTTTTTTTTAACATTTTTGATGCGCCAACCTTTTTATGTAAGAAATAAAATTAAGAATTTTGAATTGAAAAGATAAGTCCCTCTTGGTGTATATTGCTGGCGATATTGGCAAAATATTATCACGATTACAGTGTACCGTTCCACTGTCTCGACCAGCAAACCTGTTCACGGTATTTGAATTGATAGAATTAGAAATGTCTGGTCTGTGGTCATATCATTTTTATGCGGGAAGAACAATTTGTTTGAAAGATTATTTCAAATCGATATTTAATACCTATTGCGGGTCGAGACGAATTGAATATGGTATTTATGGGCTTATCTTGAAGAACTGGGACCCATATATTCAGTTGCAGCGGAGTTCGGAAAACAGTGATTTAGATGTTCTTATATCGATATATAATTGCGATTCATCATAATACGTTCAATATACCATATTTGACTCTCTTTGACCAACGAATGGTTTTAACATTCGTTGGTCAAAGAGATTCAAATATGGTATATTGAACGTATTATGATGAATCGCAACATATATTTTCAGATCAGGGATGCTGAAGTTATTCTTTTTCTTCTCTAATGAATAAAGGTTTTATTTATAGAAAAGATTTGATATCGATAATGAATTGTAAAGAATATTTTCGGAATTCTGTATATGGAATATGATAAATGATTTGGTGAATTCTTAGAACAGTTCCATGTTCTGAGGTTGAATGAATTAATAACCTGCACCATTCATAGGAGATTCATAATTTTAATTAATTTATAGAATAATTCAATGAGGTAAACTGTGG
Source organism: Halyzia sedecimguttata (assembly GCA_937662695.2). Lineage (NCBI taxonomy): Eukaryota > Metazoa > Arthropoda > Insecta > Coleoptera > Coccinellidae > Halyzia > Halyzia sedecimguttata. The sequence continues at coordinate 64,715,845 of OW569413.2, read as the reverse complement.
CTAATTGCCAATAACTAAAGAAGACGCACGGTGAAATATTCATTGATGTTCCTCCAAAGAGGAAAGCATCATTCAAGGGTAGACACGAACCGCGGTTTCATGGTTGTTACCAATCATCAACGTGACTTAACACCCTGAATGAACAACCGAAGGAGTTCTAGGAAACTTAATTCCTTCAGTTGCGAGTTGGTAGGGAGATAATCCCACCAGCGGCTGATGATTGGTAACAACTATGAAACCGCGGTTCGTGTTTGTCCTTGAAAGACGCTTTCCTCTTTGCAGGAACACTGTGCGATGGGGAACCTAGCTCGGCTAACGCGGAATATTTGTTGATGGTTAAAATCAATGAATATTTCACCGTTTGACTTTAATTTTTTTAATATTTTTCTAGTTATATCACAGTTCTGATATCGATGAAATTGATTATTGCTGGTTTATTGGGATGTGCCAGTGACTTCACACAAGCAATAATCGCATGACCATGGAATTCAATAGACCCATCAAATACTCGTTAAAATTTGACAACCAATACATTCCGCAAATTTGTTTGTTTGACGAGTACGAGGAGGTTATTAACCGTCAAAATATTGTTGACTAAAATGTATTTGAATTAAACAATCATCAAATAATGTAATATATCAGTAACATATATTGTTTATTTCTTTCATCATATATCAAAATCGGAAGCTGGAAAAGTATAAGTGAAAAAAAGCAACCTTGAAGAAAAGCAGCGGAGCAAGGAGCGAAAAAGCAGATCTAATAACAATGAAACAAAGTTCGTTGAACGATTTCTGTTTCGGTTCACGGCCTGCGTTCAGTAAAGTTTGTACTGTAAATCATCATACGATGAGGGAATTCACTACTGGGAAAATAATGTTAGGATAATTTAATGCGATTACTTGTTCACAATAGTAAAGCGATTTAATCAGTTACTACTGCTAGTCTGGAAGCGTTGGCTTGTTTTTTCGTGGAATTGTTTGAGGATTTTATTATTTTGACTCATTATTTGAAAATATATTAAACTAACTATGCGATTGAATGCAAAAATTCATCAATTTTCAAATGATCACTGGCGATCTAAAACAAAAACAACCAGAGTTTAGAATTATGTGGTTTCTCATTATTGAATGAAAACATTCTGTCTGTACTTCGTCCCGTAATTCTATTTTGCGCGCTTGTTCGCCTGAACAGAGTGCCTATTAATTTGCCCAAAACTCTAAAACGATTAGTTTCGTCCCACTTATGAAGAATCCTAGGTCAAACTTTATTCTGTCCGTAAGTCGGCGAGATTACTCTCCAACGCATTGAGTTGGACAGTTGAAATTTCCATGGTAGGTCATAATTGGAAAAACAAATCTTATTTATCCAATAACTCGAAAAATACTGATCTGATCGAATTAAAACTCTATAGATAGTTGAAAAATACCGACAAAATTACAGAGGATCGCATGACTAGAAAATTAAAAAAATATACCTATATATTTGAAACAATTTCTTTGTCTCGACAAACTATCCTTCAGATATCGTTGAAATTGTGCGAGATCCTTCAAAACCTAATGTTGCAGCAAAGTTCTATATTTAAACCCCAAAGGATCTATATTGTTGGAGATATTGGCAAAATTTCGAAATATTACAACGATTACAGTGTAGAATGAAATCGGTATATATGGAATAGTCGAATAAATGGAACTTAAAATAATTTTTAATCAGGTGGCCCTATCTCTTCAATAAAGGGGCTATTAGAAAAGTCGTTATATCTATGGAATTCTGCTGTAAAACCAAATTGGCTCTAAACCCTACCGACGCTGGAAATATGAGGTTATGATTTCGATGTCTTTTAAAGTTTGTGCATGGAGCCAGTTAATATTGTTTTGTGACTACCGTTATTGAAAATAAATTTGTTTGAGAGCACGATAAATTTGCTTAGATATCAGGTAGTAGGTACAATTCTTCTTATTAGCTCTTTTCCATATTGCCCCATATGACCATTCCATATTACCCGCCATATTTTTTGGCGCTCTAGTTCCTCGGAACTGAGTGCTTATCAATTTGCCCAAATGTCTGTAATTTTCGAATATTTCGATGAAAATGGTCTTAAACGATTTGGTTCGACTCACTGATCAAGAATCCGTGGTTGAAATTCATTCTGTCCGGCCGGCCGGCCGTAGGCACGATAACTCTCGAACGGAATGAGCTAGAGAGTTGAAATTTTCAGAGTAGGTTTGGGGGATACATATCTCGGCTAAGTTCGTTATTGGGCAAAATCGGACAAATGGTTTCGGAGTAACAAAAAAAAACTTTTTTTTTTACGAAACAAATTCCAAATTAAATTTTTTTTAATAAGAAGTTTTATCATGAGAATCCAATCATATCATTTTTAACTCTAACAAGCTAATACTTCCGGAGATATGATTTTTCAAAATTTCAATAATAAATCGTATTTCAACGTTGTCACAGAATAATATTATTCTATGTATGAATATGAATTGTCATAATGTCAAATGATGTTCCTGAGACTAATCAATCATAGTATATCTTGTCTATGCTAATCAATCGAAGAATTGTGAGCGAAGTGAGAAAAATCTCAGATATGATTTTTCAAAATTTCAATAATAAATCGTATTTCAACGTTGTCACAGAATGATATTATTCTATGTATGAATATGAATTGTCATAATGTCAAATGATGTTCCTGATCCTGAGACTAATCAATCGAAGAATTGTGAGCGAAGTGAGTTAAATCTCAGTTGTTTGCTCCGATATTAGTTTTTCTCAGAAAATTCTTACATTTCGGAACTGAACATGAAGTAAGAGATCTGAGAGTAGTGAGACTGCTTTTCATCCATAGACATAGATATAACTCTCGAACGGAATGAGGTAGGTAGTTGAAATTTTCAGAGTAGTTTAGGGAGATGAATATCTCGGTTAAGTTCGTTATTGGGCAAAATTGGCCAGATTTAATTTGATTTCTTCCATGGTGCTTTTCTCATTCTCATGATTGCTCATTTAATCTTGATAAATAAACTATTATTTGAATTGAATTTCCTTTAGGATGCAGTTCTTTTATATGAATACATTAATATAATTCCCAACTCTGAGAAACCAATACTTTCGGAGATATAATTTGTCTGTTTTTAATCGAACAAATATTCTATTTTGAAAAATAAATTTTTGGAATTACCGAATACAATTTTATATTCAATTTGGTATCTGATACTATTTGGATATATGTACATACTTTTTTACGAAATTTCGCTAATCACTTGATTTTATTTATTTTAAAATTTTATTTTCGCAATAAACATGAAAGTGAAACATTTCTGGATGGAGAATGAAGAGACCTTTCAAAGGTCATACCTCCTATTCGAAAAATTGGGGGTTGTACCTGTCTTTCGAAGGGGGTTGAAGGTAGGGTTCACATTTTTACGAAGAAGAATGACAATTTAAATTTGACGTGTTCCGGGATTATCCATAAATATGTACGGCAATCAAGATAATGAATTTATTGCATTTGGCTTTTCCACACTGTATAATAACCTGTACTATTTATAGAAGATTTACGATTTTAATGACTCAGTAGAATTCAATTAATTTGAACAATCGCGCCGAAGTTCCTGATCCCAGTGCTTTTCCAACTAGTTTTTCGACCACATTTCCCTTTGGTCGTGGGGTCAAGTCAAATTCTCATGAAGTTTTTTTATGCGGTCCACTATTGCCCTTGAAACTTTAGTAATCGATGCTATCTTCCTGTTGTAACAGTCAGTTCATTATTACAGTTTTTATATGTACTGATTACTTTGGCTTTTCCCATCATAAAAAAGCGTTTCTTCCCATACGCTTGATGTAACAAAAACGAAATGCGAATTATACAAAAATATAGCACACGAATCAGAGAGTCCATAGAGAGTAATAAAAGAAGTAGCTTATATACAGGCTCTTTACAAATGATTGTAAGATCGCAGTTGGCTTTGGATTTTCATTTGCAACTCCTCACTACTTGTGTACTGTTTATATCATAGAATTTCTAAACTGACAGCCAATATTGAATTATTGTCAAGATTCTTTTTAAAATTCGTGAAAATGCAGTTTCAAAATTATTTAAATCTGCAAAGACTGCTTCTGTAAGTCGAGGACTCCAGCCTTACTTTCCAACACGCTCTCCTGACTTGACTCCCCTGGACTTTAGCAATTTTGCATATCTGAAAGATGAGGTTTTCAAAAGACAATACGATAATATTGATGACCTCCAATCATCAATAAAAATGTGCCGACAAAATGTTTGCCCACAAATGTTGAAAAATATATTTGACAATAAAAGAAGAAGAATTTATTTATTATTATTATATGCCTTGAGAATAATGGAGCACATTTTGAACATTTGTCGTGAACTCATTGTTAGAATTCTTACAAATGGCCAAACTCCCAAAGTTGGAGTTACCTTAGAGTTATTCAATGTATTCTGTCCATTTGTATTGATTTATTACCTGCATTCGAATATTAAAATTAGTACAACAGTATGCGATCAGTTATCAGTACTTACATCTCAAAAATTCTAAATTTAATTTCAAAAATTCTAAAATTCTTCCATTCAAACAAAATTGAACATATTATTCATATCTGTTCAATAGCTAAGATGATATATCTTGAAAATAATTAAGGAGAATAGAATCTCAACTATGAATGAATGATTCACTCTCGATTCCTTCACCTTGATATTTTCTGAAAGAAAACTTCTTAAAACAGAGTAAAATTCTATTATCTTTCATCATTCTTTCAATCAAATTACCCTGCTCTGGTCATCACAAGGTCTTTCGTAAAAACAGAGTTAGGCTCAGCAATTCTGCTATGTATCCAAAATCACGTGTAATAAAAACCCTCAGAATCTCAGAAATATTCTCCGAAAATTTGAAGTAAATCCGACAAATACTTTTAGAGTTATTCGATAATTAGAAAAGGGCGCTCTAGGCGAGAGCAGGTAGCTAGCAGCTAGCGTGCTAACGACAGCACTCCAGAAGGTAGAATGCTACATAGACAACTTCAAATAGATATTTTGGAAGCTGCCACAACTGCTAAAGAACTATTATATGGCCCAGGACTCTGCAAGTAATTAAATAATTCGCAAATTGAGTGTTAAACTTCAAATGCGTTTTTCCCAAAACTGTGTTCTTTGAACTGGTGACCACTGTAGCTCGAAAACCTCTCGGTAGATTTTGATGAAATTTATACAGCTTTTCGAGAACATGAAAAACTAGTGCCTGATCGAAGGATTTCTTTTTTTTTTATTTCGATTCTTTATAAACAATTAACTGTTGTTCTTTTCCCGAAAATACGTAAAAAATTTTTCCGGTGGCTGCCATTTCGTTAATTTAACTTCCCTTAACTGGAAAACGAAAACCTCGAATATAACTGGTGGTGTGAGTTGAATTGGAGTAGAAAAGGACCTTTTTATATCGGAAGCGCCTGTACTAATTACGTCGTGTCGAAATTGAAACTCGTATTTTGAATATTCCCCTCGGTGTGACACCCTGAAAAATAGCGAATGATATATTTTAATTAATGGCCTAATGTTCGGGACGGAGCGAAGAGACCCCGGTCACGTCATATCGCGTGTATCGTAGCCACTACCGCCGTGGGCTGCACCCGCCAACTGTACCGCACCCCGAGATAAGGAGCGGCGTAAATCCAACACCGCCACATCGTCGGAACGGATGCCTTCCTGGAAAACGTCTCCGAATTCAGCCGTCGAACGAGGGAGGGTTTTCATGAAAGGGTGGAGATTCGAAAAAAATTGATTTCCCCCTATTTTCGCACCTCGTCTATATTCCGACACCTCGCATTCTGGGTATATATTGTGGCCGGATGGGAGGGTTATGGTATGAATGATAGGGGCGATAAACATTCGGACGATTTCGATGTAAGTCGGAGAAAATCCTGAAGGTTCGATATAGACCACAGAATGTATTGTATATCGAAATATTATCTCGCGGCCCAACTAGGTTACTTTTTCCGAGAAAATGCAGGATACTTTGAAATCAAATATATTCCGGACGAAACAAATATTTTTTTGAGAAGTTTTTGGTATTTTTTGGTCAATTTTATTCTATATGCTCCTATTGGATCATAATTTCTGAATTTTTCAACTCTATGTATGTGGGATGTGGAACAGAGTCTTTTTCCCCGAAATTCGCCCCCATTTGCTCCAAAAATTTTTACTTTCCCAGAATTAATTCGATATCTGCCTCATTTTAGGAGATTTAAAAACGTCTACTAAAAAAAAACAACTCCAAACCACGTCCAATCTCATTCTTCGACAGTTGAACAAAACAAATAAAATAATTTTTTATACAGTCCCTCACTTTGAAATTTGGAAAAGCACTGCTGTAAGTTCAGTCAGTTGTTTGTTCAAATTCATATCCCATCCAGGTATCGAACTCGCCCAAGACAGCTTGGCTTCAGGAAAAAAATTGTATTTGTACGATACGTCCAAGATTATAGATCCGATGGAGTTTAAATCTAGAACTTGGCTGTAAAATAAGGTTTTGAAGGCTCTTGCAAAATTTCAGCGATATCTGAACTGTGATATAAGCAAAAAAATATCAAAAAATCCTATGAAATCATTGAATACATGAATCTTCTATGAAGGGTGCATGTTATTATTTAATTCAATCTTAGAGCATAGAATATTCTGCCCAATTCATTATAATACCAATATACCACATTATACTCATTTCGAGCCAGTATTGCATTTTGATCTTTATTTCTAATCAGTTTTACAAATAAAACATTCATTCAATACGTCCAGTATACCAAATTTCTCTTTGACCAACCAATTGTTTTAAATATTGATATGAATGCATTTAAATAACTGTTTTGTAACCTACTCTGAAACGGACATTTGCGCATTTTGTGGAAGATTTTTGTTCCTATATTATGTATCTGGTCCATAAGTACCATATGTAACTAGTCTCGATTAAATATATAGATTTTAAATAATCTTTTAAACAACTTGCTCATTCCTTATTAAAATGACATGACGACATATGCGAAATTTCTAATTCTATCTATTCGAACTGCTTCATAAAATTAGCTTCAAAAAATGTATCACCGTTAACAAGTCTGCTGGTCGGTTGTAACTCAGTGGACCAGTACACTGTAATCGTTATAATATTTCGATATTTTGCCAATGTCTCCAACAATATAGATATAATCGATATCAAATACTCGCAATATTTCAACGATATCCGACGGGTTTCATTCCAATGTTGATAACTTGTAGATTTCTGCATGAAAATTCCTAATTTTCTAGCTTATATCAGAAGACATACCAATGCTTCTCCTTCGTTAATTAAAAATTCAATTGAACATACAGGGTCTTTCTATTTCAATATCGAATGTTGGGGTCATGACGAAAACCTCAACACATTTTTTTCAAATGAGAACCCATTTTTTTTTATTGTTCAGTTGGAATATAAAAAATAGTGCACTTTTTATAATACATACTACTGCTCTAAAGCAGTAGTGTGTATTATAAAAAATACACTATTTTTCAACGTAGATTCTAGCTGACCGATAACAAAAAATAGGTTCCCATTCGGAACAAAATAGTTTTGAGGTTTTGTCATGACTGAATTTGACATCGAAGTAGAAACACCCTGTATGCTCAATTGAATTTTCAATTAAGGAAGGAGAAGCATTGGTATGTCTTTTGATAGAAGCTAGAAAATTAAGAATTTTCATGCAAAAATCTACAATTTATCAACATTGAAATGAAGCCCTATTTAAGACTAATTTAAAGGGTTTTTTTCAGATCTCACACGAATTTTCTGAGAATAATATGTAAGTGACACATGAAAAACTGAAATTTTTTCCAAGAATTCATCTCTCCTAAGAAAGCTTAACTATAAAATTTGAAGTGTTTATCTCGAGTCTTTCTTTAAAATATTCCAACGAACGGTCTTCATGAATCACCCTGTATAAAGTGCTACGTTCAGTATTGGAATACTTATGAATTGGGTATAAATATTAATAAATTCTTCTTGGTAAATTCCTGTTTTTGTAAACTCCAAAATAATGGAAACGTTTTCGCAAAAATAATAAGGTTCTGTAGATATACAAATCTGTGACTGTTAAAATACTATTTACTTTGAAGAAGCTTCTGTAATATCTGAATTTAATATTGAACATTGTTCTGACTACATGTTTTTGGGCTATAAGAATGTGATCAACTTGTGAACCAGAGCCACAAAATGTAATACCGTAGGATAAAATTGATTGAAAGTTAGCGTAGTAAATGGTCTTCATATTCAGACCCAGCGAAGAATGTATGTCTATGAATGAAAAGAAATGATCAAATATCGACCGTATACCTACTTCCAAATCATTCCTTCTGGGATATGCAGGGCCCTCCATGGGGATGATGCATAACCGTGTTGAAAAATTCCTCAAATTGACGGACTCGTATTTGAGAGGGAAATACGGTGGATCCTTCGAGATTTATGACTTCGCGTTTCCAATAAATAGAGGTATTCAGATCGACATTGCTCTTCAGGGAAAAATGACTTATAGATGGATTAGTTTCCTCTGAGAGAATTGAAAAATGGGTTTTAAACGAGACGTACTAGATTTTCATCTGAAACCTAATGCAGGGCGGATTTAAAAGTGAGTCTTTTTCGTAACCAAGAAGTAGAACTCTTGAATAGGATCATTTTATGCAAACATTTAAAAAAGCACGGACGTGAGGTTAAATCCTCACGAAATTGTGCAAAAATTTGCGCGTTGACATTCTACAACTAGTTACCAAGTTTCAATTCGATCGGATCTGTTTTTTTTTTTAATTATTGAAGAAACAATATTTTAGAAAAATAGATACCACTTCGAAATGTTATTCTTACAATGATTGCTAAAATACGATGCTGATCGAGCTGTATATATTCTCTTGATTGAGAGCTTTAGATGTGTTAGCAGAGGTTAGTGTAACGGCGTATCATACAATTCGACGTATGATACACGAGCTTAGGGAATACCTCAGCAAGAAACCTAGTCTCCCCGTGAGTATTCTGATTTGTAAAAATTGTATTTGTTAAAAAATGCAGCTGAAATTTAAAATATTGATGGGCATTTCTTCAATATGGAATCCTTGATCAAAAAACGGAAAGGTTTCCCCAAGGTACTCGAAACTCAACATGAAAAATGAATAGACAAGAGGAGAAAAACGAACATATTAAAAATACTATATAACCTTTCAAAAGTCCCCTCTCACAAATTACTCATCTGTAGCCGCATGAATCTCTTGAAGAAGAATCGCCTCCGCTAGTTTTCAAGGATATTCACTCTCGTTCTTAGAAATCCCTTCGAATTTGAATTCCAAAGGGAAATTGTCGTTGCTCGTAAGGTCAGGAGGATCTCTCTCAAAATCAGACCTGGCCAATCCAAGCGATGATTATTCAGAACTTCAGATGTTCGAAGACCGCAACCGGGCCTTTATATAGGGTTATCATCTCCCATAGACACATGGTTTACTTTCTATTGTATAAAATAATGAAAAAATGAACCGGAAAATTTACGTTATAATTTAATAACATGTGTAGAACCGTTTTATCTCGGCCAAAGATAGATTTTATGGAAATCATTCATTCATTCATTCAGATGTAACTTTTACGCCTATGTTGCATAAATATTTAACTATTTTCGCTGATCGATCCCAAAAGTATATTGTTTGGAAATATGAAACCATACGTCCAGAAAGGATTCCTTTCGTAATTCTCAATATTCCCGATTTCTTTTATCGCCCCAATGAAATCCCCTTGTTTTCCAGTGAAACCACACAAGGGCCGATAGAGGAGCAACATAATAGTAAAGGTAGGAACAGACTATGCCCACGTACGCCACGTACGCGACGCCACGCGATATCTGGACCCTTGAATTTATTTGTCAAGAAACACACTACACCGACGCTATCATACGCAACGCTATCCCACGCGGCCTACGCAACGCGATATCCGCCGATCCAGATCGACGGGGGAAGGTGTAGGGGATCGTAGATGCCAAGGTGGCGTAATAAAGTGCGTTTCTATAGAAATATACATTCGAAACGCGTCAGTTAGATTTTGTAAAGATGGCAGACGAACAATTCATCGATTTAATTATGAATTACGAGGTAATTTACAATATTAAATCCGCGGAATATCGCGATGCTACATTGAGAAATGCGGCATGGGAAGAAATAGCACAGAAAATTGGCAAACCTGGTAAGTATACCTACCTACCTGATACTATAATTTTCTAAAACATATTCGTACTGTAAAACAATCGGTGTACGGGAATTGTAGATGCCGAGGTGGCGTAGATTAGTGCGTTTCTATAGAAATATACATTCGAAGCGCGTCGGTTAGATTTTGTAAAGATGGCAGACGAACAATTCATCGATTTAATTAAGAATTACGAGGTGATTTACAATATTAAATCCGCGGAATATCGCGATGCTACATTGAGAAATGCGGCATGGGAAGAAATAGCACAGAAAATTGGCAAACCTGGCAAGTACTTACCTGATACTATAATTTTCTAAAACATATTTGTACTGTAAAGCAATTGGCTACCATATTGGCACGTTTTATACTGAATAATTGAATATGTGTGGGTATTTCTGTAGCAACTACCTATACATGCTACTAAATTCGTACTGTATGAATTCGAATTGGGTAGGTTATGTAAGTATATATACACAGTATAGGTAGGTACGTTTAATACTGAATAAATGAATATGTGGGGTATTTCTGTATAATTCACTCTAAAAAAAGGAGTTAAAATACGACCCGTATATATTTATATAGATCTAATAGTCCTTCTATATAAATATGATTGTATTACATTTTCATAACGTAGGTAGGTAGGTGGTACCTATACTTGTGTATGATATATTTGCACGTATTTCTCAATTACCTATTGGATTTTCATATTCCTTTTTTGTTTGCTTATTTATTTATGATATTAACGATTGGTAAAAGTTTATCAAAATGCATTCGTTACTTTTTTAGCAAATCACCAAAATAAATGATGCGAATTTAGCCTGTTGTCTTTTAACTCGAAATGACATGAGTATTTATTTGTAGTCAGAGTTGTAGTCTCTCTAAAGTCATTAGGTACATACTTGCTTCTTATGTACTAGTTGATGTTTCATAAGTCATACACATAATGTTAATAAAAAAACATTTCATTTATTTATTAATACATTTTATTTTTATAGTAGGTAGAAATAATCCATGAACTAATCATTTTCGTTGGGTGGTGGATTTTGTAATCCTCTTCTCACCAAATTTAATTGCCATGGCACTGAACCCTCGCTTGAGATGAAATATTGTTTGAATTTTTCTCTGATATTATATGCATATTTCGTGTGATTCCTTCTAAGACCATCCAATTTATGGAATGATTGTTGTGGTGTAGGTTCTGTTCCTCTTTCATCCTGCTGCTCAAAAGTGGTGCCCAAATAGTTATGGAGGCAGCATGCTGCTAGAACTATTTTGTCCACCATTTCTGGTTGTACCTGAACAGGCCCTTGAAATACCCGCCACCTTGCTCTCAATATCCCAAATGCGTTTTCCACGATTCTTCTGGCCCTAGACAATCGATAATTGAAAATTTTATTCGATTCATTATTGAGCAAAGCATTTTTGCTGTAAGGTCTCAGTAAATATTGTTTAAGGGGAAATGCTTCATCGCCGACTATAATATACGGCAATGGTTCTGATCCTGGCATTAGAGGTCGATCTTCTGGTATGTTCAATTTCTTTTGATCCAATAGTTTACCCAGTGTTGATTTTTCGAAAATTCCCCCGTCACTATTTCTTCCGTAGGAGCCCACGTCTATCACTACAAATTTGTAATGGGCATCTACCAAAGCAAGAAGAACTATGGAATTTTGACCTTTGTAGTTCCAATAATCTGAGCCGCCTTTAATTGGACATTTTATGTTCACGTGTTTACCATCTAGAGCTCCTATGCAGTTTGGAAAATTCCAAAAGCGGGTGAAATCATTTGCTATTCGTTTCCACATTTCCGCTGTGGGTTGCGGCATCACGATAGGTCCAAGATGTTTCCAAATCGTTTCACAAACCTCCTGCACAATTATACGTATAGTAGAAAAACCCATGCGATAACTGAATCCAATGCTCCGAAATGAATTACCCGTAGCTAGGAATCTGTAAAATAAATAATACAAATTTTTAAAAATTAGGTATGTTTAGGGCTAGATGATGCTGTGTGAATAGTAAATAACACAGTGAATATTTCCATATGGGAATATAGGGCTTCTTTTGGTTTGCAATTGAGACGGTCCAAGAACCGTTCAAAGTAGTCACACAGTCGTTTATTGTAATTGGACCTGGGTGATACCTTTCATACGCTGCGTTTGTTCCACTATTTGGAACCCATTCGGTACCTACTGTCCTTACTACGAACCAAAACTTAGGCCTACAGTCACTATAATTTCAGCATTATCGACTTTGTAAGAGGCTCGTATAGACAATGGTACATGTGCGCAAAAGCTACTGACTTTTTAAGAATTTTTATTATTATTGTTGCAGTTGAAATTTGTAGAGAAAATTGGGCTAAGTTGCGAAATTGCTTCAACAATGCCATGAAACGACGCAAGAAAAAAAGTGGACAAGCAGGGAAAATTATTGCGCCTTGGCGGTACGAGGAACGGATGTCGTTTTTGAAGCCATATTTAGATGGCCGTCGCACTACCGGAAACCTGGGAGCTGCTGTTTCTGATGCTAATTCCCCTCTTCCTTCTCCAGACACCGTTCCCCTCGAAGAAATCCATTTATTGTCCTCTGATAGCACTCCATCCCACACCAACACTCCCACATCCAATCAATCAATCAATCAATCAATCAAAAGAAAGGCCAGTTCTAGTAGGGACAATAACTTGGCCGATCTGGTGGAAATGATGAAAAACTCGCACGCAAGAAGAAGTAAAAAACAGGAAATGGACGATTTAGACACATTCTTCTTAAGTATGAGTAAAACGGTGAAGAAGCTCTCAAAGCAAGATCAAATTCCGATTAAAATGAATTTGCTCAAAGCTGTAAGTGCTGCAGAGCTCAAACAAGCAGAGTTGCAACGGAATATATTGAGAGCACCAGTTACTATCGAGGATCAGATAATCAGCCAAAACCAAGAAAATATAAATTCTTCTTCTGAAAATTTCTCACAAGCCTACACATCATATTCTTCCCCATCATATTTAGTTGAAATGCCTAAGACTCAAATTTCCGATGATACTAATCTGGTAAAAAATATTCAACTTTATTACGAAAATATACATTTTGAATAAAATTCGAACGATTTTGAAGCCATATTTAGAAGGCCGTCGCACTACCGGAAACCTGGGAGCTGCTGTTTCTGATGCTAATTCCCCTCTTCCTTCTCCAGACACCGTTCCCCTCGAAGAAATCCATTTATTGTCCTCTGATAGCACTCCATCCCACACCAACACTCCCACATCCAATCAATCAATCAATCAAAAGAAAGGCCAGTTCTAGTAGGGACAATAACTTGGCCGATCTGGTGGAAATGATGAAAAACTCGCACGCAAGAAGAAGTAAAAAACAGGAAATGGACGATTTAGACACATATTCTTCTTAAGTATGAGTAAAACGGTAAAGAAGCTCTCAAAGCAGGTTCAAATTCCAATTAAAATGAATTTGCTTAAAGCTGTAAGTGAAGCAGAGCTCAAACAAGCACAGTTGCAACGAAATATATTGAGAGCACCAGTTACTACCGAGGATCAGATAATCAGCCGAAACCAAGAAAATATAAATTCTTCTTCTGGAAATTTTTCACAAGCCTACCCATCATATTCTTCCCCATCATATTTAGTTGAAATGCCTAAGACTCAAATTTCCGATGATATTAATCTTGTAAAAAATATTCAACTTTATTACGAAAATATACATTTTGAATAAAATTTTCCTAAACAATTTCTATATTTATTGTTTATAATATATTTCATGAGCAGACGAAACATTCAGGCTCTGTGGATCGAAAAAGTAAACTGCCGAACATATATAGTTTGCGGAGGCTCAAAGACGGCCAACCTAAGAATTTTACAAATGGGTGAGCCATTTCTGAATATTCACGAAGTGATAACCAAGCTCCTAGTACGCATCAGATATATTAACACCACTTGGGCAAAACTATAACGCGATTTTCCCAGAACATACGCGCAAAATGATAATTTATACTTACCTTAGACAAACCGCTACTCTTTCTCTGCTACTTATCGGCTTCCGAAGATGTGTATTCTCTTTTTGTATATCGGATTCGATCATACCATGAATCTCCTCAAACTGTACTTTAGACATGCGGAAGTACATAAAAAATCGGTCTTCGTCAGATTCTAGTCTCCGCATCAATGTATGATATTCTCCATTTTTCTCTCTGTCTTTATTTATATTGTGTATCCAACATCTTCTCTTCTTAATTCTTTTTTTTTTCTTGAGGCACGGACATATTCATGTACAAACAACAAACTCAATGAATCTTCCTCAAATTCACTATCTGAATCAGAAAACATCGTACTACTGACAAATGAAAACGACTGATGTCAGTATGCGTTGCGTACGTGGGTCAAGTGTGCACGCTAGCTTTCCCACGTTGCGTCGCGTACGTGGCGTACGTGGGCATAGTCTGTTTCTACCTTAAGTGTTCTCGTCAAGGATAACGGTACTATACGGACGATTGCTTCCAATCGTCTCCTAATGCGTTTTTGCACTCACTCCGTAAGCCATAAACGATGTATTACATGCAATCCGTTTTACGGCTCACCTACTTTCCGGGAAACTCTCTGAAAATCCTCTGAATGGAAAATAGCGGATCAAATTCCGGGCGCCACTGTCAGTATGTCTGCGAGGGAACGTGATATTCGGTGAAGCTTGATTCCATAATTTCATGCGAAGAGGAAAGTGAATTTTTCTTCTTCTGTCGAATTTTGTGTACCGAGGAATGAAAACAAGTCATTCTATAGGAATTTTTTCTTTTTCGAACATTTTTATGTTCTTTAGCATAATTACTTAGTTGGAGTTTGGAGTGATTGTACCGCTCCTAGTAAAGTTCATCTTTTCAAGATTTTACATAAGTGTAGGTACTCGTGTAGTGAATAAGTACACTAGTATACATAAAATTAATAGGTATGATATTTCCTTCAGCCGAAAGATAGTATGTGGGCTAACGTTTAATAGTCTGATAGGATAACTCACGCAATGTAAGGTCTTACAACTGTAAATGAACCGATTGTCTACCAATACACTCCAAGGGCTCTAGGGGAAAAATTCTTCGTCGACACTTTTGGGCCAGAGGGTACCAAACACTCTTTAAACATTCAGGTATTAGGCTCTCGACAACTTATACGATGGAGATGATGGAAACTCCTTACTTTCTCTGATCAAGTTCTCCGTGGGGTTAAGCTCGATTACCAACGATGAATCAATCCTTCGATATTTCTCATTCCAACGGATAGACAATTGACATCTATCAGCGAACAATATTGTTCAAAAGGACACCATCCTAAAAGACCGTGAAAAAGTCGTCGAAGCATCTCAAAAATCCGCTTGTTAGCGAGTGACAGTTCCAGGAACGATAATCAATCAACAAAAACCTAAATATTTCGTATACTCAATTCACTTTTATAAAGTCTCCCAGTTGGCTATCGTTTAGGTCTATCACGTTTTTATAACTAAAACTGAGTCAAGTCTGCACTCCTGAAATATCGTCAACGTTGCCAATTTCTACTCTCAACATAATGCTTCATCTTGAGACAAGATATTATCACAGACCATTCTGACCATTATATTCGAATAATAAAGAACTCTTCGCTTCGAAATTGAAAATTCCGAAAGCAGTTTTGAAGAAATCGAGACAATTAGGAAGTGCTATACAGAACTGAAATCTGCAATGGGAAAACTTCAATCTGTCTTAGGACATGTTGAACTCTCGAATGATATTACTTAGTTTCCTATCCTATCATTATATTTTATTAAGGTTTAACAGTGACTCCGGTTTCGTAGTACTACTACGATTTGACACTGGTGTATTTCAAGTTGTGCAACAAGGTATTCAAATGTCTTCTGTAGGCTTATTTCTTGAGAATTTCGAAATGTGGTATATTCCATATATATGTCTGTCCGTTTAAAAGTTTCCCTGCCGGATTATTCAGGTACTTTTACCTTTTTTCAAATGAACTATCAAAAAGTAACGGACTACTGTATCCATTATTTTTCATAGAAATTTCAATACTTGATTCTTGAATTCCGTACGAGAAAATAGCATGACTGAATCTTCCAACTAGTTATATACGTGAACATTTTTCTTCAACGGTCGCCAGGTCTTTGGAATTGTTGAATTCACATATCTTCTCAAATTCATTTATTTTCCGAAGGAAATTCACATTGCTTAGTTATCTGACGGGAAAATTACTGTAACCTAACATTTTCAACATATATATTCTACATGGTGAAATTTGTCAAACTTTCATGGCCGACCGGGAGACTTTATAAAAGTGAATGGGGTATACCTCTACTTGATAATACAGTGTGATTCACGAAGACCGTTCGTTAGAATATTTCTAATAAAGACTCGTGATAAACACTTGAAATTTTATAGTTAAGCTTTGTTAGGAGAGATGAATTCTTGAAAAAAATTTCAGATTCGTTCGATTAAACCGGAAACCATAACAACTTTCGTTCATTAAATGTAATACTCAGTTTTTTCATTGATAATCAGATTATACCCATTGAATTCTACATTGTTTTAATGTGTCACACATTATTCTTAGAAAATTCGTGTGAAATCTGAAAAAACCCTTTGAATTTTCTCAAATAGGGCTTCATTCCAATGTTAATAACTTGTAGATTTTTGCATGAAAAGTTCTAATTTTCTAGCTTCTATCAGAAGACATACCAATGCTTCTCCTTCGTTAATTAGAAATTCAATTGAACGTACAGGCTGTTTCTATTTCAATGTCAAATTCAGTCATGACAAAAACCTCAAAACTCGTTTTTTTTTCAAATGAGAACCCATTTATTTTATTGGTCAGCTGGAATCTACGTAAAAAATAATGTGTTTTTTATAATACATGCTACTGCTTTACTTATCACCGAATATTTCGGGAAATGAGCATTTTAGAGAAGTAGTAGGTATTAAAAAAATAAAATATTTTTCCTTGAAAAATTTAATATTTCAAAAACTATCCGTCAGAATCCGCTGACATTCCGCACATATGTCGATTTACTATCGAGTATTGAATTTCAGCTCGATCGACTTTGTATGAGGCATGTCAAGACAATGGAACTTGCACGCTCAAAAGCATATCATTGAATTTTTTCATTGAACGTACTTCAAAACGTAACCTTTGAAAATATAAGGGGGTAGTGTCAGATATGCTCTATTCATATCGCTATATTGAAAATTATCTGCTCTGTTATGCCGTAAATAGTGCTCCAAATATCTGCGCGTATTTCAACCTCGTTAGTCGGTTTTACAAAGAATTACACTGCAACACATAAGATGTTTTAATTAACCCTAACCAGCTTGCCTGAAGTCTTCTACCTAATGAGTTAATAACTCATTATTCCGAAAGAGGAGGTGTTCAGAATTAGGGCACGTACTGAAAACATTAATAAACAAAATGTCCTTCGCAACTCACTGCGTAACACAATCCATCCCTTAATTAAATTTCTGAGATGAATGTGAATCATTTCTGTTGGATAACTACCTCTCGATGTAAATATTTCATTTTAGGTGTTTTATATTACATTGCGAATAATCATGAATCCAGATTATGAATAATTACATAATAAAAAAGTCCGCCAAAAAAGATTATCAGAGAGATCCAATGAAAAATCGAGACTTGGCAACGCGCATTCGCCATTTTGCACCAGCACTTATAAAAATCAAAGCTTCCTCTATACCTATCAGTATTTCCACTGTTATAGTTCAACCGGTATATAACAATCGGATAATAATTTATATCACGTGCTATACAGGGTGAATCTTCAAACTGTGCATTAATTTTAACCATTGATTCCTCTCGTCAAATGAAACACTTTTCATTTTACCTACCATTTTTCCAAATTCGGCTCAGGTAAAAAGAACAGGCTGTTGAAATTTCAAAAATATATTAGTTTTTATTGTGTTGCTTCGACATGGTTTTTTCTGAATGAAATTAATATTGGTGGGAGGTTTCTTAAAAATATGACACATAATTCTCCAATTCTGATTTTTTCCTAGCTCCACTGGTTTCCTAGTTAAAGACTTGATTGTTCATAAATCTAAATGAAATCTGCATAAAGAAAGCATATGGAGTTCATCATAAGTAATTTCAAGAATATTCTCAATCATTTTAGAATATTTAATTATTCCTATCATTTCTTAACTTTTATGTATGGTCCGCCCCTGAGCTTCGGAACCTCGAATCAAATTCTAAGCCACGCTGCCGTACCGTGTTGTCTTTCCCTATCACAGTCATAGATAATTTATATACAGAAGTGTATTAGCACTTTGTGAAATCTTTAAATGCTTGTATTTTTTATCTGAGCCGAATCTGGAAAAATACTAAATGAAAAAAGTGTTTTATTACATGGGAGGAATCTATGGTTAAAATAAATGCACAACTTCAAGATTAACCCTGTATATCCAGCCTCCCGCTCGAGAGAGTAGGTAATTTGGATTATTTTAAAATGGTTTGCTATAAATTCGATATATTATATAAAGTACAATTATTGTTTCCTTTTGAAAATATATCCGTCTTATTTCTTGCACCTCTATTCTTCCACTTTTTTGCATTATTTTTTTATATATTCCTGACCTTGGACCCAGCATGAAACAGATTGCGTATACTGTGTAACTTATGTGTACACTTATGTGTAACTCATGAAATTATATATATATTTATGCATAAAATAATTTTTCGTCGACCTCTATGAATGTTACAACTCTAATTTTCGACGGAAAAATCGACTGTTTTTACAGTAGTAGTGGAGTAAGTTTTGGGTCGCAAAATAACTTTTTCGTCCGCTGTGGTCTCCATAGATACGGAATGATAGATACGGTTCAATACAAATATAAGTGTCTGTGAGAATAACAGTCATTTGCTGTTGTAAAATTATTTAAGAAGTCCGCAATTCAAGTATTTAGAGGTCGACTAAAAAATGTAGTATGCTCCTTGGCGAAAAACTTTCTATTGTCTCGGCTGCTTGCTATTCTCGGCTTTGCCTCGGATAGCATACAGGTAACATTGATTTGAAACTGATATCTGAATGCAATACTGGCTCAATCAATTGGAAATAATTTCCGGGATGGAGTATATGGAATATGATAACTGAATTACTGAAAGTTCGGTTCTGAAGTGGAATTAAATAATAACCTGCTCTTAGAAGATTCACGATTTCAATGATTTCATAGATATTTCTTGTTGTTTATTCACCTTTTTCTCAGTTCAGATATCGTTGAAATTTTGCAAGAGCCTTCACAAAACCTTATTTCACAATTTGTTGGAAGTATTGTGAAAATATGATTCAATTTTCTGGAAGACAAGATTCCTTGGGCGAGGTCAGTGAATTTGAACAAGCGCGCCAAAGTAGATTGACCTGACTTCAGTGCTTTCCCAACTCTTTGTATGAATTTTCCTGAAGTCGAAATTTGTTTGTTTTATTTCCCAAAATTCAATAGTCCAGACTAGATATATGGTAACAAGTTATTGATAATTTTGGAATACTAAGAATGCGTTGGGCGAAGTGCACTTGTTTTCTAACGATGCGCAAAATATTCCGTTTGCCCAGATATCGAAAAATCCCCTACGAATATTTAAGTCGCAATAAGCTAACAAGCGATCGGGTCAATAACTGGCAATTTCAGGGAATTCCAAACCGGGTCCCGCTGAAAATTCAGCCTCGTTATTCCCGTTTATCTTTTCACGACCCCCTCCATTAGTTCCGCGATGAGTAACTACGCGATGTTTACTCCGACTGGCAAGCAACATAAGGACGCGAACAATCGCTTTCAGATCTATTTTTCCTATAATTGGCGTGGAGCAACGATTGATGATGGACCCTATTTCCATGGGAATCGTATAGGAGCAGCGTGAAAAATCTGACCTTCTTGACATTTACGATTCTTCATTAAATGATTTGTTTCTGGGTTTTCTCTCCCAAACCCATAAAAATATCTATAAAATAAAAAAATAATTATTTTGTGTTTCTGCTTAAGAAACACAAGATATTTGTCAGAAGCAATCAATCGAACAATGTTGCCTAACAAACAATAACGAAACAACATCAACGAAGAAACAACTATATCGTAACGTTTCGGAGTCTATATCAGACTCCTTAAGTTTCCTTTTAATATAATCAGGTTCTGTCATTAGAATCTTTGTATTACAATCCAGGGAGATCACATGATGTATTGGAGTAATACAAAGATTCTAATGACAGAACCTGATTATATCAAAAGGAAACTTAAGGAGTCAACTTGTATTTTATTGCACAGAGAATACAATTTTGCAAATTGCTCATTTGGTATTGACCATATTTGGCTAAATTCATTGAAAAAGGAGTTGGAACTTGGAAATGTCTATGCAAAGTAAAACTATGTTAGCTATGATTTTCACATACTGCCAATGCGACAATGCTAGAATTTCAAAATAACTAACAAAATAATTCTGAAGATTTTCGTGAAGCGTCTGACGAAGGAGTCTGATATAGACTCAGAAACGTTACGATATAGTTGTTTCTTCGTGGATGTTGTTTCGTTGTTGTTTGTTAGGCAACATTGTTCAATTGATTGCTTCTGAAAAATATCTTGTGTTTCTTACGCAGAAGCAAATCACAAAATAATAAATTTTTTATTTTATATAGCATGAATATACCTCCCATAGTATCCTTTAATGATTATCTATGATTCTTATCATGTGAACGAAGGATTAATTTTCATACGTCTTTATTGCGAATTTTTTTAAAATGGAGTTAGCAATTCACTATCTTGTCCTAATTTTTTATTGTTTAGACGGTAAGAATCAAATTTCTCGCTTGTTTTGAATATAAGAGTAAAATCATCTTTCTTGAAGATTCAAACCATGCAGTGTTCACTTTCTTGTAAGGCCTCTTTCGCTTCACTGCACATGGTTACTCATTTCGACACCAAACTCAACTATAGTATCTTTGTTTTGTATTATAGTCGATCAAGTACTTTGTAGAATATCATATTCTTGGCAAATAATCTTTCGGTTGACACAATCTTCTACTTTCTTCAAAAATTTCAGATTAGTGTTATGATGTTTCATTCAAGGTTTTTCACACATACTTAGGGGAATTCCCTAAAAAAGCGGTAACACTCGCATCGAATCAAGCCGCGCTTAGTTCCACCTTGTGACTATAGACGTCAAAACTCTGATTTGATTGTTTTTGAATGTTCGACTTAAATATACCTTTACTTTGGCCGGATGCAGCATTGAGTTCGAGCTGAAGAGGTGTTTGAGTTATAAAACTTCGAGTTAGAGGTCAAAATACAGGGAATTCATGAGAATGTGAAGGGCTGCGAAGGTTCGAGTTCTAGAGGTTCGACTGTACTTCCAACAATATTGATCTGATCGTGTTTAAATCTAGAACTTGCCTGTAAAATGATGTTCTGAAGGTTCTTGCAAAATTTCAGGGAAATCTAAACTGTGATATAAGTCAAAAAATATCAAGGAAGTTCTATGAAATAATTGAGATCGTGAATCTTCTATGAATGGTGCAGGTTATTATTTGATTAAACCTTCTAATATAATAATATACCCTGTTGTACGCATGTCGAGCCAGTTTTACGGTTATATATCGATTTTAAATAAATTTTTCAAATGAAATATTCATCCAGTAGAGAACAAGAAAATCTATTTCAGCATCTCTGATCTGTAAATATCTGCTTCAATTCATGCAATTAGTCCAATATACCATATGTTGCGTCCCATGACTTCACATTTTGGGAAACGCAGATTCGTTTTTCTCAACAAATGAGCTCGCTGTAAAACTTAAATGTTTTGGGTTAACTGGTTTAGTTTACCATGTGTGGTCTCACCCTTGAAATTAATATTTTCACGAAAAGATAACTGCAAGTGGAATATCTTGTTGAGCTTCGAACCTTGTTGAGCGATATATTTGGCTTTGAAACGTATCAGTTTCTAGACGCATTGCCCAGTCTGTTATTCTTTTTGTCTAGACAATTTGAAAACACCTAGTCTGTGAAAACTTATCTATCATCTTTCGTTGATAGATTATATGCAGAAAACGAGTGAAGTTTGGTCCCGATAGGGGAAGAAATTCGAGATTTCGAATTCCTAAGAATAAAACGCGCTAGAAGTTCACTGATTGGTGCTGACATCGGGAATCTAGTAGTCTCCCACTATTTTTCGTAAACGACAAATGAGAGTATGGTTGTCACATCTTATAGGGCGGTTTTACGATTGAAACCCCAATCATTGCTAATATTACCCCCGTTTCTACCCAGATGAAGGAACCTCCTATTTTCCTTCTATCTGGGATTTTATATTCATTTTACACTGAAATAATTCACTACTACTAAAAATACCATTGTAACTACTACTACAAATACCTCTGTAACTACCACATCTCTTAGTGCAAGATACATCATATATTTTGTACAGAGATGTGTCGGATCATTGAATGTATGAATCCGCGGATGCGGATACGGATACGGAATACCAGTTTCTAGATCCGCGAATACGAATACGGATACGGATCTAGACTCTCTTACGCATTCGATCTCTGTTTTTTAAGTTTAATTCACCATTGCTCAATTTCTATTACGGTTTATAATATTTTTGAGCTGCTGTAGTTATGTGTGATATTTTATCCATACAACGATAACTTACTATGGAGATTGAATGCTGTTAAGTTTGAGAATTTAATTTTTGTTATTATTCCAAATATCAGAGATAGCTTTGAGTTTTTATCTAATTAGGAAGACTTCCAAGTAGTCATATTCTCATGACTACCAGAGTTAGTAGAAAGGTTGTTTATTTATTTGATTTTTACAATTCAAATGTGCAAAATATAAGTAGATATCTTTTGAAAAAAAAACATATTTTGAATAGTATTTCGTTGCTAGATATTCACCCTCACTCACAATTTCGAAAGTCTAATAACATATAAAACTTAATCAGATCCGTTCGAGATCCGCCAAAAAAATGACGGATACAGATACGGATACAGATCTTTTTTATTTCTTCGGATATCCGCGAATACGGATATGATACGGATATCCGGAACATCACTAATTTTGTGCGGTCGCGAAACTAATACTCATTTAGTTCTCCTTCCAGCTAAGTAGTCACTTCTGCCTTTTTCATATAGAAGGAAGATTTTAAATTGTATCAATATTACATTGTACAATTACTTCTGCTTGATATCGAAGTATCGGTAACAAGGAATTACATTTTGTTGTTGTGTTAAAAGTGCGTTCGAATATTTCACCACTTCCTATCCTCGTAATTGTTATCTTATTGCAAGTAACAACTTACGCAGTAATCAACGAGATTACTACTGGGTGCTTAAAGTTAAGTATACCCCCTTACTCATCCCCCTGATTAAACAATCAGGGTGTATAATTCTGGTCCTTCGAAATTCAACATAATATCCTGATAAAAGAATCAGGACTTAACATATGATTCGAAACTATAACATCCTGATAAACCAATCAGGATTCAACACAATATTTTATTGTATTTGACCAACGCGAATGGTCTTACATAAATATCGATACAAATGCTAGTTTGAGTGAAACAGTTCATTCCAAAGGGTTCCTCCTCCTTTTAAATAATAAAAGTGGGAACGCCCTGTGGACAGGAGCTTTGGCGCTCTTGTTCAAACTTTGACAAATCATATCTCTGAAAGTATTGGTTTCTTAGAGTTGGGAATGATATAAATGGATTGAAATGATAGAACTTCATCATAAAAGAAATCAAATTCAAACATCATACAAAAATTTAAATTCAACAAGAGTGCCAAAAAAATATTCATTCCTCAAATCTACTATGAAAATTATATCAGGTATATCAATTGAAACATAGCCAATATCTAGTTTTCTTTTTACTGGAGATAATCTGAACCCAATTCAATCATACTTTGTTTGACATAATATCTCATATCTGTAGATGAGATGACAATGATGAAATTCATAAAAACAGATGACATTCTTAGATTCGGACGTTATATTTCGATACAGAATTCTGCGAAATCATAGAGTTACGATTTAATATTGAAATTTTGAAAAATTATATCGAAAGTATTAATTTGTTAGAGTTGAAAATGATATCAATGGATTCTTATGATGAAACTGCATCTTGAAAAAAATTGAATTCAAAAGTTGTAATGACAAAAAAAAAATATTTTTTTTCGTTACTCCGAAACCATGCCGATTTTGCCCAATAACGAACTTAACCGAGATATTTATCTCCCAAACCTACTCTGGAAATTCCAACTATCTAGAGCTCATTCCGTTCGAGAGTTATCGTGTCTACGGTCGAATCGACCGGATATCAGAATCGATTCTGACCACGGATTCTTGTTTAGTGAGTGGAACCAAATCGTTTAAAACCATTTTCATCAAAAAATTAGAAAATTACCGACATTTGGGCAAGTTGATAAGCACTCTGTTCCGAGGAACACGAGCGCCAAAAAGGCCATCACCCTTCTATGCATTTGCAACATTAATTTATTATACACAGATAATTCCATTGTCAAGATAAGCAGACCAATTACTAGCAGAACTTAAATCAGAAACGTTGGATATAGGGAGAAAGATATTCATGTTATATTCAGGAGGAGAAATAATAAATATTTGTCTGCAATTTGCCGAATTTTCTGTGTATTCTACGGGTATAATAACCACTTCACGATGTCAATATTTCGATAGGATTTTATTAATAAAAGGCAGTGTCATCGTATTATCGGCGAACATATGGCAGACCGTTTATCTGTGTGAAGAAATTTCGAAAAGTTTGCGATACCATATGCGGTACTGGATAAGCGACGAGTTGTATGTACACAGACCGCTTATCTTTATATTGAACGAACAAAATGATGTAGGTACGCGTGTTTCTTTTGGTTAAATATATCATTGATGACCTCAGATAGCAACAACAAAGGTGCATGTGTGGTTCGTTACATCCGGGATGTATTGCATAAAACATACAAAAATCATCTTACGCCAAAATAATTTTCTTTCCGGATTGCTTCAAGAGCCATCGAAGCAATTAAATAATTTTCGTTAATCCCAGCTTCACAATTATTCGTAATTCAATCATCCGAATGACATTTGCATCAATCATGATCCATTCATAGAAAAATTGGGTGTTTTGGCGCTCTCGTTCTTCGGAACCGAGCCCAAATTTCTGTAATTTTCGAATTTTTGGCCGAAAATGGTCTTAAACGACACGATAACTTTCGAACGGAATGAGCTAGACAGATTTTCAGAGTTGGTTTGGGAGATAAATATCTCGGTTAAGTTCGTTATTGGACAAAATCGGCCGGATGGTTTCGAAGTAACGAAAAATAAAAATTTTTATTTACATTACAAATTCGAATTCATTTTTTTCAAATGCCGTTTCATCATAAGAATCCATTGATATCATTCTCAAATCTAACAAGCTAATACTTTCGGAGATATGATTTTTCAAAATAAATACATCGTACTTCTATGTTCTCACAGAATGCGAATTCTATCTGTCTGTGTTCTATTTGTTTACGGTAGCTGTCGTTTGGTCCAGTTTGAAAGATAAACGTCATTAAGGTCAAACGAAACTGCAAGTGTATTTCTGGAGAGTCTGATTGATGTAAGCATGTAAACAATTTGAAATTTGGATTCGCTTAGTTCATAGGCAGAGTTTTTTTGGTTAGTGAGACGAAAATGAATGATGCAAGGAAGTCGAGCATAATTCACGAGTCATTCTCTAATTAGGGAAGATTTAGAACGGGATATACAACTAATGTACAGGTTGTTATTCCTTAGTAGCACTATTTAAGATTTCCTACATAAGTATTCTAGTTTAAGTTCTCTCAGGACTGATTACATTAAATTTGTTTCATAAATAAAACTGGCGATTTCATTTACTAAATTTTTCAGAATGACTTCCGATAGTTATGTAACATTTGTAGCCAGAATTGGACCGTCATATAAAGATAAGATGCAAAGGGATTTTAATTCTTTTCATTATGTGGTTATATCATAATCCATTGTTCTCATTCCCAACTCTGAGAAACTGATAAACTGAGAACTGAGAAAATACTTTCGGAGATATGATTTGTCAAAGATTGGGCAAGAACTCCATATTTCCTGTCCACAGGGCTTTCCCACTTTTTTAGTGCCACGGAAAATTTTGATAGCAATATCTGTTGAATGATGGTTGCTAAATTGATTGTTCTTGTACTTTTGTGATCAGAAAGGTTTACCATCATAGTCATTATTAGAATAAGACTTGGACAACGCTACCAAATTGTGTAAATTTATTTTCGAAATCTGAGTTCACTTCGCGATACTTATATTGCTCCTTGTTCATTTTATGTTCGACATATTCGTCCTGAGCAGGCTATTCATGCTGTGCCGGAAATTTTGGTTTCCAAATTCCAAGAATTGAACATCAAAAATTCCCATAATATAATATTCGTTGATGCGAAGAATACTGCCCGAAATAGGCAGTTACGGATTAATGACGATGCTGGGCATGCACTACTGCAGTTAGACCCGAGTGCAATTCGATATTTTATCGGAAGTACGCCCTGTCATATACTTTATTATCTGGCCTAATAAATAACGGTCCGATTTTGATTGAAATGCGATACGATGGCGTTTGACCGGCTTGCAAAGGTTTGATGACTGTTTTTAGCACCTGATTAATTCCAGCTGATTATTGGATACATTTTTGTGTTCGTCCTGCAGCGAAATCACTTTGTTCACCTTGTTATTTATTTACTGCCGAATAACTCTATTTCTATCCAATCAAAGGAGTGTTTGTTCGAAACGGGACGAATATAATCGTTATTTAATTGATTGATTTTTTTATTTTTATTAATAAATTATTATTTTAAATAATGATTCGAATTTCCACAAATTTTATAATTCAAGAACAGATGTCCCGCCATACTGTTGCTTCTTCGGGTTCTACAATATGAGGAACACTCACAAGATGTTAGAAGTACGTATTGAAGAAATCAAGACTTGCTGGTATTTTCTAACTACTTGTAGATGGTCAGTAAAGTTTATCTCTGTCAACATCTGTTCGTCATTTCGAATTAATTTTCCTGGAAGTAAATCTATTGATTTCTAGAAAATTTCAGAGGTTTCGATAATGTAGAACAATAATTATTCAAAATACTTAACACTGACATCTACTGTCATGATGCAATCGTTGCTCTGTGTCACTAACATTGGGTTTCACAAAGCTTTGACAGCTCTTAATTGCCGAATTAGTGCGATTCTATATAAATTTTTTGTTTATTTTTCATACAACCATCGAATCAAATCCACGATTAAGCTAATCGAAGCTTCGTGAAACCCAACATAAAGGAAATAAAAAATGATTCATCTCAGCTACAGACAAGAAATATCTCAGCGCACCGTAAAACTTTTCACGGTGTGGCCACACGGATAAAGGGTCAAGGTCGATACTCTAAATCGACATGTTTTCAGAGGAGTGTAACGAAAAATATAAACCGAACCACCAGACCCAAATGCCCAAACCCCACCAAGTTGGTAGGTTGTAATTAGTCGATAAATATTTCTCCTGGGGTTTCGTTATTCTTAAATCTCCTAACGTAAAAACATATGAAAGTAGATATCCATTACGAACACACCGAAATTGAGTCTGATGGACACAGAATTGTACTGAATATTTTCGTTAATTAAACTAGGAGAAATTAGCTTAGCGAAAGTAGATGAAGGTTATCTTGAGTCATTTTTGAAATACTCCATCCTTTTAGAAAATTAAATTATTCCTCATCATTTCTCCTAAAACGTACCGTTTCCGAGATATTCTTCATTGAATGTCATAAAATATGAAAAAATTTTACCTGCTTTTATCAATACGAACCTGGAATATAATCACAGATGATCTGCTCGAATAAATGCATATACTGAGTATTGATTTCAAAGTTGACACTTATAGAAATTCAATCTCGCTTGTTCCCAAACTGTTTGGTTATAATTACCAGAGTAAGAGTAGAGGTTATCTTATAATTGTTATTAGTTGGATATTGATATTATATTCATTTATATGATGCGAATTAAAATATGTAAGGGATGTGAACATTGACGAAGAAAATATTGTGGATAAACTTATAGTGGATATTCAATGAAAATAAAGTTGGAGTCAGTGTTGTAACATTAAGGGTTTTTTTTAATGCACAATATAGATTATTTAAAACCATTTCATAAGACTTCAGTGAGTGAATAAGATTTCTCAGACAATTTCGTTTAATTTCGAGCATCAGATGATAAAGCTTTCATACAATTATGCGATTTTGAATCCAGTAAGTGTTTCTGTGTTCAACACTTAAAGACAGTTCAGGGGTGGCTTTGAATATTGTAAAATCTTTAAACGCCTGTAACTTTTTACCTGAGCCGAATCTGGAAAAATGGTAGACGAAAAAGATGTTTCATTTGATGAGAGGAATCCATGGTTAAAATTAATGTACAACTTTAACCCCCGGTTTCTGAAAGGCTGGTCAAAGTTAACAGAACTGTTAATGTCGA
The DNA here is from genome assembly GCA_937662695.2 of Halyzia sedecimguttata. Taxonomy (NCBI): domain Eukaryota; kingdom Metazoa; phylum Arthropoda; class Insecta; order Coleoptera; family Coccinellidae; genus Halyzia; species Halyzia sedecimguttata. Next base: position 64,687,042 of record OW569413.2, on the reverse strand, counting down.
ATCAGTCCGAGTTTTTGCGCTTTGCGCAACTCAGATGAGGGTTAACAAGAGATTGATCACTGATTAGTTAACATTTGTGTTGATCAGCCTTTCAGAAACCAGGGGTAAGACTTCAATTATTTTGAATGAACAAACAGATATTGACTGACCACCCCTACTGAACATCTTCAAGCAGTTCCTTTTATTACCTCAGCATGTCCGGATTTCTTAAATACCTACTCTCAATATCTTGTGAGAGTACTCCTCATGTTGAGTCAGTTCAAATGTCGAACCGAAGAAGCGAAACAATTGTCGTTCTTGAATGAAAAAGTTTCAGGAAATTTAATGGTTACATCATTATTGATGGAATACAATCGGTGTCGGGAAACGGCGTCGAATACTGTTAGTCGAGGAGCGATTACCCAATCTCGAACTTCGCTACCTTACATATTTAACTGATGACCGTCAAATTCGGGGAACTCGATTGATACCTCAGTAGTATTATGGCCGATACGTCTTGCCGAAGAAGAAGAGGTGGATGACTCTTCATTATAATGGAGCGGTGACCGGAGCGGTCTTCTTCGCTGGCTCGTTCAACAACAGCAATGAACTCTACGCGCGGAAGGGGGGAGATCTTTCGGAGATCGCTGAAGACTGATGTTTATGATGGTCTAAGATCTGATGGATTCGATGTTTTCATTCTCATGGTTATTCCTTTCCAACGAGTCTTACCCACGCTCACATCTTTCTGATTGGGTGATATACTTTAGTTTTCAGTTTTATAGCGATTCAGGTTTTACTTTTCATTTTGGGTTTATTGAGACCTTTCGGAATCGATCTTTCAATAAAACACCCGCGCAAAAATTCCTCGTTTCCCCCCTCTAAAATTTACTGTAATATATTTCTACATTTAATATTAAAAAATTTGAAAATCAAATATTTCTGTGTTAACCTTAATCACTGATATATCAATTTTATTGTTTCGTTCTTCACTTCACGAAAATGGAAATTCATCTTCATATAGATTGAAGCAAAACACTTTTTTTCCTCTAATATTATTTATTGAAATCACACAACTGTTTCATCATTTACATTTTGACCACAAATAACACTTTACATCATGCGAGTAGAAAGCGCCCCACACTTATTTGCTGCAACTAAACTTAATTTTCGTTTCATCAAAGTACAGAATACCAATTTTTCAAAATGGCGAAGGCGCCAGTGTCAGCTAATTCTAAGAAGATAATCGCAAAATTTCTTAAGTATTTAAATTTATTATTATATGAAGTTGATTTTTTATTCAGAAATTTAATTGAGTATGGTGGGTGTACCATAACTAACTCATTTCATGTAACCATATTTCTATATACATATACACGATATTTCATTGATAATTGTCCATATACAGGATGATTTACGAAGACCGTTCGTTAGAATATTTCAAAGAAAGACTCGAGATAAACACTTGAAATTTTCTTGTTGAGATTTGTTAGGAGAGATGAATTCTTGGAAAAAAATTTAGATTAGTGGATACCAACCTTCGTTTTCTTAAATGTAATACCCAGTTTTTCCATTGATAATCAGATTACCCATTGAAATCTACATTGTTTTAATGTGTCACTTACATATTATTCAAAGAAAATTCGTGGGAAATCTGAAAAAACCCTTTAAATTTTCTCAAATAGAGCCTCCAATGTTAATAACTTAGATTTTTGCATGAAAATTCCTAATTTTCTAGCTTCTATCCGAAAACATACTAATGCTTCTCCATCGTTAATTAAAAATTCCATTGAACATACAGTGTGTTTCTATTTCGATGTCAGTCATGACAAAAAACACAAAGCAATTTGACATATAATATCAAAGGATATTGAAAGGTTTCAAAACATTAGCATAAAATCATTTTTGGCTATTTAAAATAAAACGTCCTCTATATTTTATTTGAATGTTTTAGAATATATCTTCATACTTCGTGCTAACGATTGGCCAGATACTATATGAAACAACCTTGTATCTCCTGTTGAAGTTACTTTAGGCATTTAGATAATGAGGGTATTGAAAAATTAAATATGTCATAATACAGGCTGATCCGATGTTAAACAAACACTTATTCAGAATTGAACTCAGCTTTCCAACAAGCCCGCACATTTGAAAAACAAAAGTTGGGTAGGGTTGCATTTGTTCCATACTATCGCCCGACCCTTGTATGAAGTCGAAATGTCGAATTTTTTTACTGTCAACATTCGCAGAGCTCGGAATTTTTAAAATACAGGGGGATTCTAAATTAGACGTGAACCTTGGATGAGGAGTTAGTACGACTCATTTGCTGTCGTTTTAATTTATTTACTGTTCACCGAAAATCAACAAATTCCGAAATTTTTGAGTTCTTGTGATTTTCAAAAGATTTCTCACCTTTGTTCATTTTTCGTCAATTTTTTCTACATTGACCAACTACGATTATAAGTTTTGATTGTTTTTATCAGAAAAGGATATTATATGTATGAAAAATGCAAAACTATGCTGTATTAGATGTTGAAAAAGAAATAGTATGATTTGAAAGTGGATATATGAAGCAAAGAAAAATAACGAATTAATAGTTATTTATGGTACTAGTGTGTTATGTTGAAAATAAGTCACGCGAGAAAATTTATTTCAGGAGGGTGTCAGACCGAGTGGTATAAATTCTCAAGTCACTTACGAAACAACACGCGAGTGGCATATAATGTTTTATCCAACAAGTGCAAGAAATCGTTTTTTATGGGATAATAATTAATAAGCCTTGTGATCAAATCAAAGCTACTTGCGTCTCAATGCCCTATAAATGTCAGAATGACTTGACACTGACATTTTTACATTAAGTCAAAGAAAAATTACAAGGTTATAATGTGTCGGCTTCTTCCAGCACTATCAGCAGCTGTACCGATATGGGAGCGTTTGGTTCCAACGAATTTTACAATGAATTCAAATTCGAATAAATCGTTAGCGTTTTCCTTATAATGACAGTCATAACTGTCATGTGTTGGATAAATATTTTTTTAATGCAACTAAACTCGAAACTTCATTAAAAAATGTATTCATAAATTATGTTAGAGATGACCTCCATCGCTGCTTCTTCTATTCTCTCCACAAGTTTCGCACGTGTATTTATTGCTCTTTTTTATACCATTTCTTTAAACTGCCCCAAACATAAAAATCTGAAGGTGTTAATCCGGACTTCTCGCTGGTCACGAAATAGGTCCTCCCCTACCTAACCACCGATTAGGAAACAATTCGTTTAAAAAGATGATACTATGATGAAAAATCTTTTAAAAAACTTCAGAACTCAAGTATCTTGAAAACTGTTGATTTTCGGTTATCAATAAATATGGCTCAAACGACAACAAATCCGACCTATTCTGTTTACGCATAGCAATATTGCTAAGAAAAAGATATGGCTTCCACAGCAAGATTCGAAATATTGCTATTCTGATCATCGATTTTGAGCCATAGGATCTGTCATTTTCAGAAACATATTGCTATCCACATTGCTATCTCAGCAACCTCATAATAGTACTTGCTTAGAGGATAACAAGATTTGGAATATGGCTTTCTTCCAAGAATTTGAAAATATTGAAAATAGGTAGGTCCTTCAATAAATAGGCATACTTATATATTTGTTAAAGGTATTTTAAAATACTTAAGTCAGACGCTTAATGAAAATCTTTAGAATTATTTTGTTGATAGTTATTGTGAAATTCAAGAATTTACACATTGACAGTATTTGAAAGTCATAGCTAACATGGTTACTTTGCATAAAAATTTCCAAGTTCCAACTCCTTTTTCAATAAATTTAGCCAAATATGGTCAATACCAATTGAGCAATTTGCAAAAATGCATTCTCTGTTCAATAAAATACAAGTTGACTCCTTAAGTTTCCTTTTAATATAGTCAGGGTCTGTCATTAGAATCTTTGTATTGCTCCAATCCATCATGTGATCTCCTAGGATTGTACATACCTTTTCTGCTATTTTTTATTTCTGTATGTCTCTATTTCTCAAGTCATTCTTATGCTCTGACTTTCTTACTTCTAGTGGTCTGATGTTTCTCCTGTGTATAATTTACCACAAATACAAGGAATATTATGTACACAGTTTTTTTATTTTTGTTTTCCATTTATGGGTTTTGTTTTCTTTAATAAAGACCTAAGATCATTTTGTGTTTTGAAGACGGTTCTTATATTGAACCGATTCTTCTAATTTTTTCAGAAAGGCCACGAACATAAGGGATCACATTCAACAGATTGGGTTGCTATTCTTGTTGATTATTCTGTTGTACTTGTTGATTATTTTGTTGTTCTTGATTATTTGCTCTTCTATCTAAATTCATGATACATGTATTTATGAATTGCCTCGGATATCCATTTTCTTCAAGAAATTTTTAGATGAAATCAATTTCCTTATTTCGAAGAGTAGAACAAATTAGGTTAGCTCTATCATAAAGTGTTTTAATAACACCTCTTTTCACACTAAGCTGATGGTTTGAATAGAAATTTAAATATCTATTTGTATGTGTCTGCTTCCTGAAGACACTCGTTTCGAAATGGTTTGGATACTTAATTATCGAAGCATCCAGAAAAGAAAGCTGATTATTTTTCTCTATTTCCAAAGTGAATTTTATTGTAGGTTCCTTTGAATTTATGAAATCGAAAAGTCTTCTCTACCATGTTGCCAAATTACAAATATATCGTCAACATATCGTCACCAAGCTTTTGGTTTCAACAAATATGTATCCACAAATTTCAATAATTGAGTCGTCATTTTCTACTTTGGTTCGAACTATTTGAAGCGACTTATCGACAGGAACATTGGGGAACAAACTGACAACATCAAAGCTCACTAGAATGTCATTTCTGTTCAAATTTGAATTTTGTAGTTTTTCAAGAAAGTGTTTGCTGTTCTTCAAAAAACTTTCTTTCTTTCCTGTTAATGGGTTTAAAAATTGAAGTAAATATTTCGCTAAATTTTGACATGGAGATCCAATAGAACTTACTATTGGTCTCAGTGGAATTAGAGTTTAGTGTATTTTTGGAAGACCATGTAAATGTGGTGGTTTACTGTAAGATGGCATGAGTTCTTTTTTCTCTCTATACGTTTTAATAAAATGTTTTTGACTTTTCTTTCTGTTATAGAAGTGGGATCTTTATTGAGTTTGGTATATTTGTTCTTATCGTTAACAATATCCAAAAGTTTATTATGATATTCATTTTAATTCAAAATGACAGATTTTAATATTGTTCCCTTTTTTAAGTGAGTTAATAGCTTGTTTTTCCATATAACTTAGGTTTGAAGTTGTTTTGATAGGCTTCTCTTAACATTTTATTCAAAACTCTGAATTCGTTTGACTTTTTAGTTGGAAGTTTTTGAGCTGTTTTCTCAATAGATGTAATAGTGTCTAGTATGGGGACATTTCTTGTTGTCACTGCAAAATTTAGTCCCTTTGATAAGATTCTTTTTTCACTTCCATTCAAACTTCTTGGAGATAAATTCATAACCGTTTTATTGATTGCTTCTGACAAATATCTTGTGTTGCTTACGAAGAAGCAAATCACAAAATAATTAATATTTATTTTATAGATATTTTTCAGAGTTTGGGAGAGAAAACCCTGAAAAAAACCTTTTAATAGGCGTTTGGTATTTTATTCGAATATTCCAATAATTTATTAGTCGAATATTCGAATTATTCCAATACAATTCCGAGTCGTAGTACGAACAGAAACTGCCAGTCTCGACTGGGGTAACGGGACAGGATCGCGAGAAACACTCCGTCTGTAATGAACTCGCGCAGACGTGTTTTCGATGGATGAGTTTCTGACTTTACGTTCCGTTGCGACGTCGAGCTTTCAGTTATCCGGCAGCGGTATTGTCTTCGCTTCCGCGGTGGTTCTCCCGTGTTACTCCGGCGTACGTTGTTTTTCCTATATTTTTCTTGTTTTTCGTTGTGTTCGTATATAGACAAGGTCGTCGGACGTCGCGGCGCTTTTTTTATGTGTAAAGGGCGAGAAGCGTCGATGTGACCGTGGGGGAGTGATGTTTGTTTTTATGTTTCCTTCGGATCTGTGATTTTTTTTGCCTCGAATTGGATTTATGTAAGATCGAATTCTGCTTGTTTCTTCGACTGAGGAAATAGTTTATAGAATTATAGTATCTGATGAATGGATTTTAATGCTGGAGGTATTTCTGAAGGAGCAGAATTTCAAAAACGGAGGAAAATACGGATTTAAATCCTTTAAAGTATGAATATGAATATATTCGTATTTATGCATAAAATGTAAAAAAAAATTGAATTTGATCAAAAACGATGACATTTTCAAATTATGCTGAAAATGGTATTCCATGTAAAAGAAAAAAAAATATGGTTATAGAGGCATTTGACGAAAAATGAAGCAGTCTCAGTCTGGTCCTTTCAGTTAAAACCGAATACTTTAACTTTGATTTTACTGAACAATTTCTAATGGAATTTTCAGTTGGTTTCTATGATATTTTCTTCGAAAACAACGTGGGGAAATCGGTTTCAGTCAACTATTTATTTGTTGCGGGAATTATATGGAACCAGTGATCAAATTGAGCCGTTTTTCCATTTATTTTATTCCATGAAATTGGACGTAATTTCAGATCGTTCGAATTCGTCGAAAATGGTGGGCAAAAACTATTTAGGTCGGAACTTTTCAATACACGCCATTTATGGCTAATAAGAGGGATCGCTAATATCAAATCTGCATAGTTTGTAGTAAGAATTTCATTCAAAATTGTTTTTCCATCATTTTTCATCTACAGAAACCCATTACGTTAATCTCCTGGACCCGTATAAATTTCGCATCGCCTTTGAAGCAATTAATTCAAGAATATATCATTTTTTTTCATTCTCGGTTGTAAGTGTGGGAGCGCAATAAAAAATACACTCTTTTACTCCCCGAACGCATCAACAGGTATCACTCTTATTTCCCGATACTAATGGGATCGTTCTTTTAATCATCTGATGGATTGCTAGTGCTTCACAAATTAGTTTCATCTGCAACAAGTCTTTTTAGATTTTACCGCATTTTAAATTGATTAGACTGCTATAACCTTGTCGATAGTTTAAATGGACTCTTTGACATTTCTATCTGATCGGATGATTTTGACAATTTTCCGTAAGATTGCAGTTTTCAGTACGGTGAAGATCTGTTTATTGAAAGCCCACGAGCCGGAATTAAGACTTTCCATGCCCCTGGAACATGAACCCTCTGTCATTCAGGCAGAAATTTTGGCAGTCCATGCATTAGTTCAAGAGCGCCTGAAAAGGGACCTCCGGGTAGGCTGAGAAAATTGTAATGAAATACCCAGGCTTCTCGGCTGTCCTGGGAATGCATGAAGAAACTCGCTAGAGGCATAAAAGTGACGACTATCCTTTGGATGGCGAGACATCGTGGTAGTGAAGGAAATGTGCATTAAGGGTCACAGCTGTTGGACCTGAAACCTCTGGACTCCGGAATGGCCGTCCAGAGGACAGCCATCCAGCAATAGGAGTTTTTAAAAAGAATGTACCTTTTAGAGTATGAGACCAGGACATGTGAAGGCGAAATGATTAATATAATTAAAAGAAGCTTCTGCATCTGTCGCAGACTTAGAGCTTCGGATCATTGTAGGTCTGCTGATAGGGCACTGTCGGTACAAATATCTTTTGTACCTAATGGGTACCCTTTGCAACGTTCACAAGAGACCGTCTGAGTGCGGTGGACCTCGTTAATTGATTGGACAAAAAGTCATCCATTTGGTTACGGATCAAAATCAGATAAGAGCAGAGGTATATGGGCCAAAACTGAGGCTAGATGCAACAAGTTGACTCTGCTATGGGTCTCAGGGCACTGTGGTATTGAAGGAAATGAGAAAGCCAAGGAACTTGCAAAAAGTGCCTCCAGAAAACACCTGCTGGATCAGATCTGAGCTTTGGGTAAGGGTGCGACTACGGATGGGGCCCTGCCGGTACATATACCACTTGTACCACATGGGAATTTCACATGCAGGGTGTCCCAACGAATACTTCACCCAGCCCCTTCCTCTCCCCCTAAGAAACGAAGAATTTTCGAAATTTGAAAATAACAGGCCAACTTCTATTTTGAGGAGGACGAATTTCCATCATGAGTTTGTTCCGATAAAAACACCACCATGAAGGTGGCATCAACCCCAATAGGGAAGAGATGTCGAGTGTTGGTTAGTTTGAAAGTTATTTATGTTCCGTACACAATCCAGTTAAAATTTTCAAAATCGGTTCATTATTCACGAAATAATGTAATAATGGAACTTACCTTCAAAAGGTGATGTTGAACATACAGTTGAACCGCCAAACTCAAAAAGAGTTTCGAAGAATTCAAAAATAATTTTCAAGTAATACAGATTAGGGAGAAATAATTCCTATGACAACATTGTTCCGAAAAAACACCTGAGGATGGCAACAACCCCCAACATTTATTGAATAGGGAGGAGATGTTGGATGTGGTTTAGTTTTTTCTGTTCCTTAAACATCGCAGTTGAAATTTTCAATTTTTTTTTATTTAATGGTGGAGCAATTTGAATTTTTGAAAGTATTTACTTTGAAAACATTAGATTTTCTTATCGTTCATGATCGGAAAATGTGTGAGACAATTCATTATAATATAATATCTTTTTGAAGATTGTTTGTGTTTCATTCTTTCGTTTCTGCAATATAATTCGGTCATAATTCAAGTTTTCGTTGGAACAGCCTGTATGGGTGGGCCAGCTCTTAATCCTCACGGCTTGATAGCCAAGGCTCCTAAAGACGTCTTAAGATATGTTTACGCCATTGACAATGACCTTAAGATTGAATAACTAGGGTAATAAAACGGAAGGTCGTATCGTTCGCAGTTCTGAAGGGCTGAACCAAGCCACACGATCCAGTTCTGATAATAATAGGGCTGATTGATCAGGCTACAAGAACGAAAGATAAAAATGGTCCTAATTCTAAAAGGATGGTCCCTAGTTGTTTCCAAATCGGTATCCCTTTATGAAACCACCGTCAATTTAAATCGCAAAATCTGTATGTCTCCTTTGTCCCTTGTATCATAACTTTCGCTCTGAAAGCCCATGTTTCAATTAGCGTGTTCGAAATAATTTGCCCGATTTTTCGGCGTTTGAAATATGTCAAGAGTGTCGTATGCAGTTAATCTACATTTACTACCATTGTGGGTGACGAACAGATCATTCAGCCCTTTTGACAACGGCTTTCTAACTTGAACGGATTATCATGTTACCCCCGGAATTTCGGTCCGAAAATAGCCGGGTTGAAAAGCGAATGAAAATTCATCAATATCCAGCCGAATGAACGTACTCCCTGAACCGAGTAATTTATTAATCCTTTGTTTGAACGTCGGAGGCGATGCTAACCATTGACGGTCGAAAAGAAGCGCCCGAATTCTTTCGTAACAATTAAACACTCATTAACGACGTAATGAACTCCGTTCGTGTTCTCTGAAATTAGTAATCATTAACTGTTGTTCTTTTGGACGGCGAAAATTGAGTGACCTGTTCGTTCTTCGTTAGATTTGTTTCATTTTTGGAAAATTCTCAGTTGGCCGCGTGTAATTAAAATCTAAAATGCCAGGTATTTTCGAAATTATTCATATTTATGTTGATCAATATTGAAAATGAAATAATTTATTTATATAGGGTGACCCATAATTAGACCGACAAAGTTCTAGTTTTTGGCGCTCTAGTTCCTCGGAACTGAGTGCTTATCAATTTGCCCAAATGTCTGTAATTTTCGAATATTTCGATGAAAATGGTCTTAAACGATTTGGTTCGACTCACTGATCAAGAATCCGTGGTCGAAATTCATTCTGTCCGGCCGGCCGGTCCGGCCGGTCCGGCCGGCCGGTCCGGCCGGCCGTAGGCACGATAACTCTCGAACGGAATGAGCTAGAGAGTTGAAATTTTCAGAGTAGGTTTGGGGGATAAATATCTCGGCTAAGTTCGTTATTGGGCAAAATCGGACAAATGGTTTCGGAGTAACAAAAAAAAAATTTTTTTTTTACGGAACAAATTCCAAATTAAATTTTTTTTAATAAAAAGTTTTATCATGAGAATCCAATCATATCATTTTTAACTCTAACAAGCTAATACTTTCGGAGATATGATTTTTCAAAATTTCAATAATAAATCGTATTTCAACGTTGTCACAGAATAATATTATTCTATGTATGAATATGAATTGTCATAATGTCAAATGATGTTCAATTGAAGAATTGTGAGCGAAGTGAGAAAAATCTCAGATATGATTTTTCAAAATTTCAATAATAAATCGTATTTCAACGTTGTCACAGAATGATATTATTCTATGTATGAATATGAATTGTCATAATGTCAAATGATGTTCCTGAGAATTGTGAGCGAAGTGAGTTAAATCTCAGTTGTTTGCTCCGATATTAGTTTTTCTCAGAAAATTCTTACATTTCGGAACTGAACATGAAATAAGAGATCTGAGAGTAGTGAGACTGCTTTTCATCCATAGACATAGATATAACTCTCGAACGGAATGAGGTAGGTAGTTGAAATTTTCAGAGTAGTTTAGGGAGATGAATATCTCGGTTGAGTTCGTTATTGGGCAAAATTGACCAGATTTAATTTGATTTCTTCCATGGTGCTTTTCTCATTCTCATGATTGCTCATTTAATCTTGATAAATAAACTATTATTTGAATTGAATTTCCTTTAGGATGCAGTTCTATTATATGAATACATTGATATAATTCCCAACTCTGAGAAACCAATACTTTCGGAGATATAATTTGTCTGTTTGAACTAGAGCGCCAGAAAGCTCCTGTCCACAGGGCTTGAACCCATTTTTAGATATTATTTTAGACACTTTCGAGCTAAATCATAAAATGCAAATATGCTTGGTTAAGGAGCTTGAGCCCTCTGAAGATGACGTCCGGGCAACACTTTTTGTATTTCGTATCAATTGTTTTACAAGGGAAGCTTTTATGAAATAATTGAAATCAAATACAAGAAATTGATATTTCACTTACTTTATTATGATTCTTTAGAAAAGGAGCATTGAGTAGTGAACGGACAGAAAATTTCAATTAAATTTTTCTGAAAACCGGTGCAACTGGGCGATATCACACAAGAGCACCTTTTTTCAAGAAAAAGTATCAGAGTTTATGAATTTGATGTATAACTTGTAAAATACGGAAAAATAAAAGAGTTACTACTAAAAGTACCCTTCGCCTCTGCTTATGTTTGACATGAAAAAAAATGAACTCGAACCATTCGGCGCGTATTTTTGATATTAGCCATTGTGTAAAATTTCAACACTTTAGGTGAAGCCGTTTTGGAGATATGTCGCAAAGAGTGTTGCCTGGACTTCATCTTAAGAGGACCCAAGCTCCTTAACGAAACATTTTTGCATTATATGATTTGGCACGAGAGTGTCTAAAAAAATGTCTAGAAAATCCACTAGAAGCTTGTCGGTCTAATGATGGGAAACCCTGTATTATTAGATATTTTTTTAAATGAATTGTTTTTATTGTCTGTAAATTCCTAAACTTCAAAATGGGCTATCGACTAGAGGACTAGACTATAACGCTTCAGTATTGATTTAAATCTAAATCATATCATTGAAATTCGAACTTGAAATTTTGATTCAATTAATTAATGATGAACTCTTACACCCGGTTTCTGAAAGGCTGGTCAAAGTTAACAGAACCGTTCATGTCAAATCAGTCCGAGTTTTTGCGCTTTGCGCAACTCAGATGAGGGTTAACAAGAGATTGATGAGTGATTAGTTAACATTTGTGTTAATCAGCCTTTCAGAAACAAGGGGTTATTCTATTTAATAAAAGATTAAAAGAACTAGGAAATTTCGAGAGAATGATCCAATATGCAAACAAGTGATGTTTCACCTATACCATAAATTTGGCCAAAAAATTGTTCATTAGACCGGAAACTTATCAGTCTATATGTCACCTGTTAAACATTTCATCGTTCTGGTGGTTTGAGACGGATATAACTGCTCCTCAGGAATGTCTTCACAAAATTTTTGTGTACAGCAGGCAAATACATTTTCGCTTGTCGAAGATGCGAACCGATTAGTCACAATTTCCACGGGTATTTGCTCAGTGATTTCATTTCAGTTGCGAACACGTACTCTACGCAGGTACACGTACATAAAGTCAATGAAGTCAATTTATATCGTCACGCTCAAGAAAACACAATAAGTTCTTATACGCGCTACGGATATTCGGTAATATTATTTTATATATTGACTGTTTTTCTCTGAATAGTGAACTTAAGTGCGTAGAATTAAAGAATTTAATGAGAAATCACTGCATATATTGCGCAAAGGTTTCTTTGATTTCGTATTCAGTTGTACCGATTATATACCGATTTATACAGGGTGATTCTAAATTAGACGTGAACCTTGGAGGAGGTGTTAGTATGATAGATATTTGAGTTCGGGTGATTTTTAAAAGATTTCTCACCGTAGTTCATTTTTCGTAACTTTTTTTCTACGTTGACCGAATTTGATTATAATTTTGGAATATTTTTATCAGAAAAGGATATGATATTTATGAAAAAAGCAATGCTATATAAGATGTTGAAAAAGAATAGTATGATTTGAAATGTGGTATATTAATAAAAGAAAAATCAATTTCTAATATCAATTTGACTGCAAGTTTTGAATTCAACAATTTGTGTAGGTATACCAAGATTATTTTAAAAGCTTTCCAAATTCCTTATTAAATGGTTTCTTTCTGGGTTTTCTTTCCAAAACTCGGAAAAAAAACCTATAAAATGAAAAAATTATTATTTTGTGATTTTCTTCTGCGTAAGAAACTCAAGATATTTGTCAGAAGAAGCCAATCGAACAATTTTGTCTAACAAACAACAACGAAACAATATCAACGATGTCATGCAACATTGTTCGATTGATTGCTTCTGACAAATATCTGGAGTTTCTTACGCAGAAGCAAATCAGTAAATAATAATTTTCTTATTTTATGGATTTTTTTCAGAGTTTGGGAGAGAAAACCCAGAAAGAAACCATTTAATAATGAACATACCTTCCACAGTATCCTTTAATGATTATTTCTTCTTTTTAGAATGCATATAACTAGTTCCGTTTCAGCAGATTTTTTATAGGCAACCTTTTGAATGCCCGGCATAAAAAATTGTGAATGTGTCATCAAAAGCCAGCGAGAGTATATTTCAGGCGGAAAATAGCAACTGAAGAAATTAGAAAGAGGGCAAATGCTTGTATAAAGGCGGGTTTATACAGCAAATAAAATAAGAAACAAATTTAAATAAAACAAGAAAGTTGACCATGTACATTTCTATAAGAGTGTTTATACATGAAATAAGTTAAAAAAAGAATTAAGAATAATAAGTTCGCCAACTCTTATCTTTATTTCTTATTTTATTTAGTTCGGAAAATGAAATTGCTCATGCTACAAGAGTGAAATTCACGAAACTTGCTTAAAATGCAATTTGATTAGTTCATTCTTATTTCATATTTTGTTTAAGATCGTCTATGTAAACCGATCCTTTCAGCTCTTAATTCTTATTTTATTTTATTTACTATATAAATCCGCCTTAAGGAATTGTGGAGGTTATTTCGAACATTATTTATGAATACATTTTCTAATGAAATTTCAAGTTTAGTTGCTATAAAAAATATTCAATGGTTGTTTTTATTTCTTTGCTTCTTATATCCCCTTTCAAATCATACTAATTATTTTTCAACATGTAATACGCACTGGAATTTAATTCCAATAAAGGGTGTTTTGTAAGAGTTCAAATTCAATGTCATTTATCAGACGAACAGTATTTCTGACATGTCACCACTTTTCCCATTTATTGTTTGCTTATTTTATCAATGGCTGCTCAATATTGTTCTCCAATGCTTACAGAGTTGTTTATTTGTCAGCAATTGAATAGAATAATGAGTCTCACAATCTTGGAAACAAAAATTCTATTTCAGTACGAATTGCCTGCTGAGAAGAACGAATATGTCGTGCGTTAATCTATTCATGATTAAAATGGCAAAGAACTTTGATAAACATCAACCGAAAGTTATTCCTATCGAGAGTTATCATGCAGGTAAAAAGAAACCCAATTTTTGGAAGATTATTTGTCCAAGAATTTTTCTTAAGAAATAAGAGGCAATCAAGTTCTTAGGGAAGTGATATAGCGGTAATCTCCAAAAATACCCTCTTACCAATCGTGGATTCATCCGAAGCCGGGGAGAAAACGAATTTTTCGTATGCTTTCCGGCGATTATCTCCTTCCGAAGCATCTCGTGGTGTTGTACGTATTGAAATTGGAAAAAACTCCCTTCGAAACGACCAAATTCCGTGATCGTATAATTCCACGTCATATATTGGAATCTTTATAATATCCTTTTTATTCTTTATCGGTCTCGACATAATATATTGTCTCTTACATTCTCCGATGTTCCACTTCACCCCCCGAACAAAAAAATCGAAGCGTTCGTGCCACCTCCGAATTTCCATCCGGCCACGCTAAACTCGCTGTTAGTTAAAACAAGTTTTCGGCCGCTGTATATCCGCGGATTTAAATTGCAAATTGTCTTTTGCCATTCAACGAAAACCCATTTGACGTCTTCTGGCTGGAGGTGTATGAACAGACACGTCAGGCAAAAAGTTCCAAAGGACTGCAAAACTGGATATTACTGTCGGGGTTGCATGAAAATTTGCCTAAAGGGTGGATTACACGACTGGGCGATTCAGTAGGAACGCGAGTTTGCACATGGCGGAATTCGCGAAAGCCGCTTTTGCAATTATAGGATTTCGGTTTGAATCATGGTGTTTTTTTCAGCTGCATGAGATCTTTCGTTGGGGATATTAACTTATGTGAACGAGGTTTCCCAAAGTGATAGTTCCTCGATATTTGTGTTCAGGGAGGTTTGACTTTTTTATCACGAATAGCTCAACACTTGAACAGCGTTACCAAATTGTGGAAATTCATTTTCAAAATCAGAGTTACATTCGCGAATCTTACAAAGCTCCATTTTAGGGTCGGCATATCTGAGCAGGCTATTCGTGCTGTAAATGGAAATCTTTGTTTCCAAACATCCAAGAGTTTTAAACCTATGGTTCTATCAGGATGGTGCCACACAGTCAACGAAATTATCGATTTATTAAAGGGATAAATTGTTAAAAACATTAATCCAAGAAAATAATTTATTCGATACCTAGTCAAATATCAGGAATAAATACGACTATAATGAGGAGCCTAGTTTAGTTGAACGTCTTAGCTTCAAGTCCCTGACGATGGACCAATAAATCTCTGGACATTACGATGATTTATTCTGTAGGTGTTATTGCTCTTTTATTCCAAAAAAAATTTATTCAAGAAATGGTCTTGTCAATCGGCCAAGATCGTGGGATCCAATCATTTTTTTTTGGGGTGTTGTTAAATCCATGGTTCATCCTTCGAATGAACCACCAACTCTTGGAAGCATTGACGAAATAAGCCACAATTATTGGAAAAAGTGGTCAAAGTTTGTGCTCTTCGTAACGATAAATCCTGGTGATCACATGCCAGAAATCATTTTCAAATCATAAAGGACATTGAGTTACTTAAAAAAAACATTCCATAAATGTTTTGCGCGTATATTCTGGGGAGTACTTATCGCGCTATCATATTACCCAAATGTAATTTTTAATTTTTTGCGGAAAATGGTCTCAAACGATTGGGTTCGACTCAATGGTGAATGATTCGAGGTCAAATTTGATTCTGTCGGGCCGGCCGTTGCCACGATAACTTGAGAACGGAAAGAGATAGCCAAAATACGACGGACAAGTTGGTTAATGGGCATAATAATCGACCCAACGTTCTCCGAGTAATAATTTTTCCGATCGAATTGAAACTGCATCCGAATGCGATAGTGAGTTTGTCCATAGGCACAATCGGCCAAACGATTTTAGAGTTATACTCATATGAAATTTGGTTGTTCCTCAATAACTCGAAAAATACGAATCGGAACCAATTCAAACATGGTTTTTATATGAAGAATGTCGACGCAAAATTTCTTGAGGATCCCATCAATAGAAAATTTTAAAAACATCATTGAAAATAATACTATATATCAGAAACTATTCGTCCGACATCGCTGAAATTTTGCAAGAGCTTTCAAAACCTAACTATACCGCCAAGTTCCAGGTTTGAACACGATAGGATCTATATTGTTGGAGATCTGAGCAGCCTTGGGGGAGTTCAGTATCTGGGTAGGTGACCGTTGCCTCGATAACTTATTACTTGTAAAATGTCCACCCACTAATTTTTGCGGAATTTCGTGAATATCGTATCCTAGAGTTAATTGAGCCGAAAGTTTTTTCCTATTTAAATTCCAATAGAATACAAATGTAAGAATCAAAAACTCTGTGATCACAGAAGATTCTCTACTGAAGTCTGTCATTGAAATGGTATGAAATGTATTCATATATTTTATAAACGCTGTGAAAACGGTATATATCTATGCTAAACTCGTAGTAGAGTGTCCAATGAAGGTGAGTAGACAATAGAACATACTCGCAAAAGCTCCTGACTTCACATCAATGCTTGTTTAATGTTTTATTTCACTTTGAAGTTCACAAGCATTTGAACCACTCTTTACAAAGCGGAATAATTGCATTCTATAATATGTTAAGTGCAGTTTTATTGTAACTTGTCAATATTCATTTAGGTAGGTCCTTTTATATTTGAACTGAGAAATGTTGATCCGCATCTTTTCAACAAGTCCAATTTTCAAAATAGTAGGTAATCATTTGACATACATACTGTCATAAATTTACCGGCAATTTAACATCTAAAACGCTCGCTTCAAGCCAATATCTGTGGCTAAGTTGATATAACTGTGCTCTATGTTCGCGCAGAGTTTGAGCGTCATCTGGCATTTAGTTTGTTCGCAGTGTTCCATTTTGTCAGTTCATCTGAAGTATGTTTTGCGAATTCAACAATTGATGAAAATATCAAACAAAGATTTTTTCTTAAATGTTTCGTTGTGTATTGAGATTATTTTGCTCGTTCTTTTCTGACTCTATAAAATGAATGGGAGACTCTTGTGAAGCCCTAGCTGTTCTGCAATGGCTGGAAGCAAACATTTCCCATTTAATAATCCGTAGGAATTAATCGATTTGGTTCGAACTTACCAGTATTAAACTGATTGGTGCAAAACCAAACGATTCGTGTGAACCTATCCTTAGGTTCGGCGCGGTGGCGTATTTAGGTACGATTGTACAATTCGCGTTTTATTGCGCTCCTGCTGAAATTAGTATGGTTTGGAATCACGGACAGGTGCAAAAGAACGATAGATGCTTTCGGTTATTTCCCTCCTGGGGTTCGGATAAAATTAGACCGAACTAGGTATTGCTGGTGTAAACCTCAAATTCTATTTAAATTCATTCAATATTTCATATGGTTGCGGTTTTTTTCGAAGGGGGTCAATCCGGAGGATTGTGCGGTGAAACACCCTTAAGCAATCAATTATTGCTATCCCCTGCGATCATTTGTCTTTGATGTAGGCAGGGGCGAGGTTGAAGCTCGACCTACGTAAACACGCGGGATCAGGTGTGAAGTTTCTGTTCCTATCAAATTGTCCTCAATTTATTTTCTTGTTATTGTTCTTGGTTCTTTTATCTAATCTAAAGCTGAACTCGTTTGTTTGCTGCTGGACAAAGCAACACATTTTGAAATTGGACAAGAATCCCATCTGGAGGGAATGTTGTTTTGGAGAAATGATTATCACGTACTCGTTCGACAGAGAGATAATGAAATTCTTGTGAGATTTGCTTTTTTAAGGTTCTGAATGAAGGTTTTTTTATTGGAACTTGCGTTGGAATTGTGTTCCAATTGGAATGAATCATCAAATGGGATGGAAAGTTTTTTCAAGCATGTTCAATGTGATTCTGAACTCCAATTTAGAAAGTGAATTTCCACAAGTTCAAGTGTTCTATTCATGATTTCTGAACACAAAATGGAAATAAATTTCTACAATTTGGTTGCGTTGTTCTCAAAATTATCCATATCGAAAGATCTCATGCTGCTAAAAACAACAACCTATTGAATTTCATTTCGAATCGCTCGAAAAGTTTATCGAATTCTCAACGACTATATTTTCATTTTCCACTGAACCTTCGAATAATAACGGCTCATACTTCACGGTATAGATTCCACGAAACTTCGGCAAACTCGACGATTCGTTACTCTAGATTAGGGCTGTCCAAACCACGACCTTCGGCTTAAATTCGGTCGACCCGTGTTATGTTTTTAAGCTACCACAAATAAACATACTTTATTACTTCTACTAAATCAATTTCGTAGAAAATTATTTTATTGTTATAGCATCCACATAAATGATTAATTATGTATTCGCGGGTCAGCAGTTTTTGTTGTCAGTATAATATAGTAATACCCGCCTTAACGTCAATTATAGTGCTTAAAATCTGTTCTCTATTTCAGTATACTAATGAGTTTATTAAAGCACTAAAAACAGTTCTGTAATGAACTCATCCCCGCATTGTTTCTTGTTATATTTTTGGGTTTGTGGTAGTCAGCACTGACATTCGATGCTATCAAATTTCAACACCCGTCAATTGTCAATATAATATAATCTGGATATAGTGAAATAATTGTTGAGAAGAAAAGTTTTATTTTCTTAAAAAAATAAGGCAGTAGAGATTTCCTTCTTGCTAATTTTAAATCATTCATTTTATTAGGAAACTATTTTAAATTTGCTCTCCACGCCCTACGTACGATTCAAATTCCGTAACAGTCACACCAACTGCCAAGATATAATACAAAAGTCACTAGGATGTATAATCCGAATTTTTCATTAAATTTCAACAGTTTTTTACAAAACATAGAAATAGAGAAAGTATCGTCTAATGCTCGTTGCAGAAGGCAATTCCAACACTCATACGTTCGAAAACTCGCTCCTTTGTCGCTCGTTTTCGAATTTCGCATTCGTGTTTGAATAGGAGCCCATTCTGAAACTTGTTTTACAATATACTATTCAGTATTTGTTTTCATTTGGTAGTTTTTATTGGTTCTGATCGTACCTGGTTTGGACAGGTCTGCTCTTGATCAAATTCGGTGGAGGAATCAGTATTCATCGCGCTCCTCAACATCTCGAAATGTGTTTACTGCGACCAGCGAGTATATAAAATGCCCGAGAGTTGAATGTCAGCATGAAGTGACCACCGAAAATTGGATCATTTCGACGCTATTAAAATTTGCAATCTCTGCAATGGAGTTCCGGACGAACTGAATAAGTCACCATTCCAACAATAAAATAATAAATTTCATATTCATTGCGGAACGATTCCATTTATAGGAAGATATACGACTTGCGTAATCGTTGGCGTGTTTTTCCTTCAACTTCCTCTTTGTCGACCACAACATGAGGTTTTATGAGGAAAGTCTTCTCTCACATCACAAGGATGAGAGATAAGATATTAACAGGCGTTTTTATTTTCCGCAAATGATAAAGGAGAACTACGAAATATTATGACATCAAATGAATTAATGATAATTAATTGCAAAATTCAAATTGAGAAAGAACTATGGTCAGGAGCTTTCGCTTGTTCAAATTGATAGCCAGAGCGATCACCCATCCCAGTACTGAAGGCACCAAAGGCAGCTTGTATTCCAGCATAAAAATAAAATTTTCAAAATACTTTCACACAATATAGATTTGATCGAGTTCAAATCTCAAACTTGGCTATTAAAAAAGGTTTTGGACGGCTCTTGCAAATTTTCTTCGATATCTGGACTATGATATACAGGGTGATTCACGAAGACTGTTCGTTTGAATATTTCAAAGAAAGACTCAAGATAAACACTCGAAATTTAATAATTAAGCTTTGTTAGGATTCAGATTCGTCCGACTTCCGGTTTCACCGGAAATGATACCAATTTTCGTTTTTTAAATGTAATACCCAGCTTTTTCATTGATAATCATATTACCCATTGAATTCTACATAGTTTTAATGTGTCACTTATATATTATTCTCAGAAAATTCGTGTGAAATCTGAAAAAAACCTTTTAAATTATCTCAAATAGGCCTTCATTCCAATGTTAATAACTTGTTGATTTTTGTATGAAAATTCCTAATTTTCTTACTTCAATCAGAATACATACCAATGCTTCTCCTTCGTTAATTAAAACTTCAATTGAGCATACAGGGTGTTTCTATTTCAATGTCGTAGTGAGTGATGACAAAAACCTTAAAACTAATTCTTTTCAAATGAGAACCCATTTTTTATTGGTCAGCTGGAGCTTCCGTTAAAAAATAGTGTATTTTTATAATACATACAACTTCTTTACTTACAGTTACAGAATATCTCGGGAAATAAGGTTTTCAGAGCAGTAGTATGTGTTATGACAAATATACTACTTTTTAACGTAGATTCCAGCTGAGGAATAAAAAAAATTGGTTCTCATTTGAAAAAATGAGTTTAGAGGTTTTTTGTCGTTCGAAGGATATCGTACTTCCAGACGGCCGGACATTTAACAATTATTTTTGACCTCGGATTCTTCATGAGTGGAAACTAATCGTTGGAGACCATTCTCGGTCAAATGATTGATTTTCACGTGAACAAGTGCGCCAAAAAGGGAATAAATAAAACATTCCATCAATTCGTCCTCACGCAAAACACTAACAATGAGTTTGTCTCGCTACATTTTCGCATCGCAATTGGAGTTCAATTAATTCTGCTTGAATTTGATGTTTAGTGTATGGCTCCACCATTGCGCATGAAATATGAATTGACTTCATCGACACTAATTTGGCTTCGGTCGTAATTCAACAATATCACAAATGATTGCCTTAATTTCGGATCATTTTTTTATTGCCGAATCAGCAACAATTCAGTTTTCACTTACCCACAAGAGTACGTGTTACGACTGGCTAACAGGTATACCCGATTATATCAGCCTCATTTGTTTTCAGCTCCAACGCCTGCTAGACGTTTTGAATTTCACACGAAGTGTCTTGTGATTATTGTCGTAATTGTTGATATAAGCGGTTTTTGCTTCAATAAAACCGCGCTAATTGGACGCCTCTGTTTGTCGCGGAAAGCTGGCCTAACGTATGTCTGAAAAGTGCCTTATTAAGAAGGAATATGAGCGTCTGAGCTCATGAAAAAATTCTTGAGATATATTTTTTTCATCTGACAAAGGTGGTTTGTCAAGTAATAAAACTGCATCAGATCGAGTGAACAATTGATAGCTGTTATTTTTCGAACGTGACCTTTGGATTCGTTCAGTGAAATGTGTTGACATTTTCTTCGTGAAGTTCTATATTGTGCGGTAACTGAATTGAAAATGGTGGTGCTTCAAGAGACAGGGTCGCCTATACAGGCCCCTGCCGCCATTTTGGACTATCATCATCAAACGAGTCACTGTCTGAAGATCATCCCAAAGAGATATATTAATATTCATCAGTGGCTATCACCAATCTGTACGAAGGACCTCAAAGCCCAAATTGTAAGTGTTTGTATTCATTTTCAGTGAATGAGTTCCATGATTTGGATATTCAGAAGCTCCATCTATCTAATTGAGCTGATATGCACCCTGTGCGTTATTTATATGGATTTGAGTTGACTGCATAGCTGAATCAACAACGTTATACAAATAATCCGTTAGATTCTACAAGCAGAGTCACACATAACTGTGATATTATTCATTATTGAATGGTTCCTTTCTAAGTTTTCTCTCCCAAACTCTGAGAAGTGTATCTATAAAATAAAAAAAAATATTAGTTTGTGAATTGCTTCTGATATTTGTCAGAAGGAATGTATAGAGAACAATGTTGCCTAGCAAACAATTACGAAACAACATCAGCGATAAAACAACTATTTCCTAACTTTTCGGAGACTAGATCAGACCCCTTCATCAGAGACCAAGTGAAAATCATCAGAATTATTTTTTGTTGATTTCTGCAATCCGAAAATAATAAGATTTTCGCTTGGTATCTGACGAAGGAGTCTGATCTAGTTTCCGAAACTTAACGAAAGAGTTGTTTTACCGTGGATTTTCGCTTGGTATCTGACGAAGGAGTCTGATCTAGTTTCCGAAACTTTACGAAAGAGTTGTTTTATCGTTGATGTTATTTCGTTATTGTTTGCTAGGCAACATTGTTCTCTATACATTCCTTTTGACAAATATCAGAAGCAATGCACAAAATAGTACATTTTTTATTTTATAGTTTTTTTTTCAGAGTTTGGGAGAGAAAACCCAGAAAGGAGCAATTTAATAATGAATGTACCTCCCAAAATATCCTCTTATGATTATTTGTGATATTATTCATTTAGAATTAGAATATTCATCTTTATGATGATTTAGAAAAAAACTTATCTTTGGCGTTATACAGCGTGTCCTGAGAGTAACTGTACATACTCTTCCAGATGTAGAGTAGGACTTGGTTAGTACGGATTGACTGTGAAAAATTAATTTCTGGCTTTCTGTAGAAATCTACAGGGTGATTTTTGGTATTTTAGGCCCGGACTCACCAATTAAAAGTGTTCAGTGTAAACAAATCACCTTATATGTCGAATTTTCAAATTTTGTTCATCTGTAATATTGTTATCTCAAGAATTAAAAAATACAGACCAAATCGAATTAAAACTTGGTGTTTAGTTGTAGAATGCCGACACGCAAATGTTCGCACAATTTCGTGAGATATCACTAAAAAAAATTGTATATTTCAGCCATTATTTGTCGGATTCCGCTGGAATTCCGTTTAACCCTTAAGCCGAATTTAATTCTCCCAATATTTCAAAATTACAAATGCGAAATTTCGTGAGAATCGTATCACTAGAAATTTTCTTTCAAATATTAAGCTAATAGTGTTTTTCAAATAGGTTGACAAATTTTTGTATTGCACCAAAAATTTAATATATGGAAATATAAACGTAATACAAGAAATATTCGGCAAAAATATAGTTCTTTCATTGAAAAATTCTCTACAATTAATCCCATTCCAAAATCCTGTATTATCTAACAATTCCACTGAACGATGTATTTCTCTGGGTTTTCTCTCCCGGTTCTAAGTTCAAAATAAGAACCATTTTCAAAACTCAAAATGTTATAACGTCTTTATTAAGTAGGTAATTATTAATAAAAAATAAAAATGCAACAACTGTGAATACAGTATTCCTTGTATTTGTGGTAAATCGTTTACAGGAGAAATAAAATATCGGAACCACTAGAAGAAAGAAAGAAACTTGAGAGCAACTCAAGGAATAGACAAATACAAAAATAAAAAATTGCAGGACATGCATGTACAACCAATGGGGATCTCATGATAGATTAGAGTGAAACAAAGATTCTGATGACAATAAAAGGAAACTTAAGAAGTCGACTTGTATTTTGTTGAATACAGAACAATTTTGCAAATTTGACCATTGAAAAATTATCGGGTATGTATTCGCAATTCAATAGTTGATTAAATCCTCTTTATTCGTTGGAATTGACCATATTTTTCTAAATTCTTTAAAAAAAAAGTTAGAACTTGGAAATCTCTGTGTTAAGTGAAACCATCGTACTAAGTTTTTCAAAGACCAAGACAAAATGGACAAATTTCCGAATAATATTCAGCAACAAATAACGTTACTAAAAAGTTGTTTAATATTTGGTGTTATTTCGTTACTGTTAATTAGACAACAGTCTTCCAAATATTGCTTCATACAAATACCTAGTGTTTATAACGCAGAAGCAATTTCAAAACAGTTCAAAATTTTTATTTCATAGATATTATTCAGTGTTTGGGAGACAAAACCCATAAAAAAAAAACATTGAACGATGAATGCATCTCCCAAAATATCCATGATTAATTCCACTGAACATTGCATTGCGTATTCTAATTCGCTTTATTCGTATTAATGCATTCAAGTTTGTAACACGAAGTTCTCCGCTTCTTTCCGGTTAAGTGATCTTCAACAAAATCTGCTCCGTGGAGGAACAGAAGGAGCTTTCCTACAAAATCTGCCTAACGTTCCGATCCTGCTGTATCAACACTTAATTGATATTGATGAAGTTTGCTTTGTTTTGCAATATTCAACAGATGTAAATAAGACGCTGATCCATGCAAATCCGGGAGTGCTTCGTAAACCGCGCAAGCTGTTCCGGCCATATTCTCGATAACAAATAACATCAATTCATCGTCGATCATTTCATCGACATGAAACCGTAATCAGAGCTCTTGTGGCTTGCGAGTATAACACGTGAATCTTCTCCTTCCCGTTGCGTACGTAACCAACATCTCTGACCTTTTATTGAAACGATTCATGCGAGGTTCTTTAAAATATGCCAAATCCATGCGGAATTGTACAAGCATTGAAATTCAAATAAACGTGAAGACGCATGGATGGAGTCACGTTACGTATCGACAGGAAACGACGTGGACATGTAAATAGATGATGTCGAGAAATACGACGAAACGATAAATAATATGAATAGGAGATTTGAATTGGATTTACATTGGAAACATTTTCGACGTTCTGCTTACTTCGATACGACTCCTAGAAACTTTTGAAACCTGAGAAAGATGGAATAGGAAATAGATTTTGGAATTGAACAGACCAATCCGCTGATTGGGTTTTTCTGTTGAGGGTCCAGTTCTAATAAAAAAAAACTAGTTGAAAAGTATCGGGATCAGCAGTTATTGAACGCGCCGAAAGCAGCTTGGCTTCCGGGAATTTTTTTTTCAATATTTCCAACAATGTAAATCCGATCGAGTTTAAATCTAGAACTTGGCTTCGGCATGAGGTTTTGTGAAGGCTCTTGCAACATTTCAGCGATATCTGAACTCTAATATAATTCAAAAAATATCAAGAGAAATCTATGAAATTAATATTTTGAAATCGTAAATCTTCCAAGAACGATGCAGGTTATTATTTAATTCAACCTTAGAACATAGAAGGAATACAACTTATCATTTATCATATTCAAGGAATTGAATGCCCAAAATATTTTGAATTCATTAAAATATGTCAAATATACCCTTTTTACTTATTTCGAGCTTCATCCAGTAGAGAATAAAAAAATCTATTTCAGCATCTTTGATCTGTTTTGATTCATCAAAATACGTCCAATATACAATATTTAATTCTATTTGGCCAACGAATGGATTTAAATATCGATTTAAATGCATCTAAAAAACTATCGGTAAAAATTTGTGAATCTGTGAAATTGTTAAGGATTTTATGTTGCTTAATGCATTTTCATTGTCCATTGTATTATTGCTGAAAAAAAATCGATTAGGTTTGACTCACTGATGAAGAATTCGAGGCCAAACTTGATTCTGTCCGGTCGGCCGTTTCCACTATAACTTGAGAACGGAAAAAGACTTGAAGTTTTCAGGGTCCAAAATACGACGGACAAGTTCGTTAATGGGCATAATCGGCTGAACGGTTTCCGAGCAATAATTTTGTCATCAATCAATACAGATACGATCGAATTGAAACTTGGTAGCTAGTTGCAGAATACTGATACAAGGATGTTTGTGTAGGTTGTGCATCTGAATGCGACATTTGAGTTTTTTAACAGGTACAAGCGGACAAACGGTTTTGGAGTTATACGCACCTGAAATTAGGTCGTTATTTCCTCAATAACTCGAAAAATACGAATCCGATCCAAATCAAACATGGTTATTATGCCGACGCAAAACTTTGGAACGAAAAGAGGTAGGGAGTTGAAATTTTCAGACTTGGTAGAGCATCCGAATGGGAGAGTTAAGTTCGTTGTTGGGCATAATTGGTCCAACGGTTTCGGAGTTATACCCACTGGAATATTATTTTCTCGATAACTCAAAAAGTGCAGATCCGATGGAATTGAAACTTGGTAACTAGTTGTAGAATAACGATGTTAAGACGTGTATGAAATTTTGTAAAGATCTTATCACTAGAAAATAAAAAAAAATATGAAAAAATATTATGTATTTTACGATAACTTGCGAACAGAAAGAGGAATAGCCACTTACAATTTTCAGAGTAGGTTGGGCATTAATGAGACATTTGATTTCGTTTATAGGCTTAATTCGCCAAATGGTTTTGGAGTTATACACATCTGAATTTTTGTTGTTATTTCCTTTATAACTCAAAATATACTAATCCGATCCAATTAAAACTTGGTAATTACTTGTAGAATGCCGATTTTGTGAAAATAGTATCCTGAAATGACTTGAGGAGTAAGTTTTTTCGTATATTATTAGATATTTGAATAATTTCAATTCCACTAGAATACATTCTTATGTCAGAATGAAAAATTCTGTGATCATAAACGATTCTCTCATTACTCAAGTCTGTTATTAAAATGGTACGAAATTTATTCGTATCTTATTAAAGCCGAGAAAACGGTCTAAATCGATCAAGAGTGTCCAATAGAGGTGAATAAAACATTATTAACAGTAATTTTGTAATTTTTCGTAAGTTGGTCCACTAAAACCATTGTATCTTTTGAATGAAATGCAATTTTGGCAGCTACCTTTAAGAGGTTAGTAATTATGAAAGTATACATTAATTCTGTATTTGTGGTGCCGTCGGTCCGTCTGACCGGGAACTTATCAGCCGATGTTATATGTTGAGGACGAGAAAAATATTCGAATCATTTCATTCGCTTCCGAACTGCAACTCTGATTCGTTCGGTCATTTGAAATGACTACGCGGAAAGTACGTGGAGGAATGAACAAAATACTCCATCCAATGTATAACGACCGACTTAACAAATCCTGGAGGAAAATTGAATCAGCCGCTTCAGGCTGCGATGAGTGGTTTCACAGCAGCGTCCTCGCCTTTCCGAAGCGATAAATAAGAGAAATGCAGAGAAAGAGGACGCGATCCAAACGCTGAGTTGAAGCAGACGTACATAATTTTTTTTGAGCTTCAACGACTTTGCATCCTATTCAATGGGAAAATACGAAACTTGGATTCCTTTTATATTCCGGAACCAATAAGGTTGAAAATTTGATTGTCACCTAAATATCTCGCAGTATTTTTTCCCAATTCTTCCGATTTTCTATACGGATGAGCAACGTTACTTCGAAGGCTCGAAAAGTTGGCAACTTTTTCGGAACTTTCGTCGGATGAACAAGGTTCTCCTCTTCAGTTTTCGTAATATTTCAACGTTGATATTGATTATGACCGCCTTCAAGAGCGATAGCGAGGCATCTGTCAGTCTATTTCTGAAGATATAACGTATATGATATAATTAAAAAGAATGTATACGGTGTGTTTTTAGCTCCATGAGATCTTTAGATAGGGATAGGAACTTTCGAATGACGTTCGTCGAAGTTAAAGTTCTTTGACATTTTGTGTTCAGAAAGATTTGCCATTTTGAAACTTTATAGTTTAATAATTAAATGCTTCCTTTCTGGGTTTTCTCTACCAAACCCTGAAGAATATCTATAAAATAAAAATTTGTTAATTGCTTCTGTGTTAGAAACACAAGATATTTGTCAGAAGCAATGTATAGAACAGTGTTACATAACAAACATTCAGACTTATTCTGTTTGCTCATAGCAATGTTGCTATATAAGAAGAAGATATTGCTTCCACAGCAAGATTCGAAATATTGCTATTCTGATCATCGATTTTGAGCAATATGATCTGTCATTTTTAGAAACATTGCTATCTCAGCAACCTCATAATAGTACTTGCTAAGAGGATAACAAGATTTGGATATGGCTGAGAACCACTTTTTTCTTCCAAGAATTCGAAAATATTCAAACTAGGTAGGTCCTTCAATGAATATAGGTATACATAATCGTTTATATTTGTTTAAGGTACTTAGAATACTTAATTTTGAGAACATTTCTAACACTTAGTTCTAACACTGACAATCCCTTCTATTTGTAAACAGAAAAGTTCACAAACTATTCAGCCTTAATAATAAGATTGATGCTTTTGATTTAATTTAAGAGCTGAGGGAATTTTATTCATTTACTTATTTGTTCAGGATCAAACTAGGAGAGACCCTGCTTCTTTTAAGTTAGAGATATGCATTCGAAGACTGACTGGATGAACTAAAATAAATAAACCATTAATTCTGCCTTGATACAAAGATGACTTCTTTTGATTTAATTGAAGAATTGAGGGAATTTGTTGAGGAGAAAACTAGGAGAGATACTGTTCCGTTAAACTTGAAGTGGTTCTTCGAAGTCTGACGGCAGGAAAAAATTTTAATTTAATATTTGTTCAGGTGATTGCAAGTCCTCAATTTTTCGCTCATGGTAGCGGTTATCAATATTCGGTTTCCTGAAAATTGATCAATAACTTCATCTTGTTAGTTTCATAAATAACATAGTTAGTTTTTCGCCTTTTATAACACATAAAAGTCATGAAATACAGTGTTGTCAGCTCTAAAATAAATTAATTTTGACCTACTTGATAGCAATATTGCTGGAAGAAAATTGATAACTAACATTGCTGTAACAGTTCGAACAGAATACTTGATATCATAACCATATTGTTAAAAATTAGGAGGATAGCAATATGACTTGAATAGCAATGTTTATAGCAATACGCAAACAGAATAGGTCTGATTAACGAAGCAATATCAACGATAAAACAATTCCGTAACGTTTCGGAGACTATGGGTCGGTTTTTGACGCATTTGAATCTTCAGTTTATCTATTGCATTCTACTGAATTGGAAAGATAAACGGAAGATAAACCACTTGTTATATTCCCCAGAAACCGGCCCTAGATCAGACTCATTCGTCAGACACTAAGCGAATATCTTCAGAATTATTTTTTGGTGACGGATATTGTAAAATTCCAAATGTCTGTAATTTTCGAATTTTTGGATGAAAATGGTCGATTTGGTTCGATTCACTGATCAGGAATCCGTGGTCAAAATCGATTCTGTCCGGCCGGCCGTTAACACGATAAGTCTCGAACGGAATGAGCTAGACAGTTGAAATTTTCAGAGTAGGTTGGGGAGATTAATATCTCGGTTAAGTTCGTTATTGGGCAAAATCTGGTGTGGTGGTTTCGGAGTAACGAAAAATAATTTTTTTCTACAATGCAAATTTCAAATTCAAAATCAAATTTTTTTTTATGCAATTTCATTATAAGAATACATTGATATCATTCTCAACTCTAACAAGCTTATACTTTCGGAGACATTATTTTTAAAAATTCCTATAATAATCGTAATTTCATGATTTCAGAGAATGCTTTTATCGAAAATTAATGTTTGTATCTATGAATTTCATGGTCTGTGTTCATACATGTCATCTTATCTACCGATAAGAGACATGTCATTTTTAATTCTGGTTCTATTTAGAATACGTTACCCATGATATAAAATACCCCTTGTTCTAGAAAACAAAGTATGATGCAAAATGACCAATGAAATAACCTTAGCTATCGTAGAATTATGGGGATTATAGGATATTATAATTTTTGGGTTATAATATAATGCTCCTATCCATATGATAATGAAATATATACTTTGGTAAGTTAATCAAATTGGGTATAGAATATCTCCAGTAAAAACCAAACGTGAATATTGGCCGAGTTTCAATTGTTATATATATATAATATAATTTTCAGAGTAGAGCGGTCAGTGGTTTCGGATTAATAAATTTTTGTACTCTGAATTCTTTAAAAATTTTATTCGTGTCATTATACTTTAAAATTTAATTTCGCAACTCTCCATCCGGAGACAATTCGATTCGCGGTTTTTGTATAGTATCGTTCCAAAGAATATCTGAAATTTAGCTTAGGCATGATCCGCTTTGAATCATGTCGGCGGTTTTAATTCAATTCTTCCGCTTTGTTGTCCGTTCGAATTCTAGGAGCTGGAAAATGCCGCGATACGTCTGAGTTGGCGGCGGCAAACATTCCTGAGAGCTGCCGCCTGTGGCGGCATTTTCCAAAGGTCAATTGGCAGAATGGCATTTGGATCAACATATAAGAGGGACCGTGATATTTCGTACCCTGGGGAGGCTTTCACGCCGTTTCGCTCCAGGAGCGAATTCGATAGTCGGGGGTTTGATCATCCCGATCGCGTATCGACCTCAGGCGACTGCTTGTCTTTTATTTTCATCGGAACGCAGCAGAATCGTTGGTTTGTGTGAAAGTTTGGATCCAACAGCTGGGTATACGTGTCACCTTCAGTGCGATCCTCAATACAGCGACTATCTCGATTTAACGAAATTCCCTTGAATTTTTCGATACAAATAATTAGAAACCTCTTCAGAACTATACTAGTAAGTTATTAATCAGCCAAGCTATTAATCAACCTAGCCATAAGTGCGCCTACTCTGGTGGGTCCTGAGATCCTGAGACACACCCAAACGCATACACAAAGTATCGCCAAAATCAGTGAAGCCGGTTTTGAGTTTATACTAACCGGTATGATTTTGGCGAAACTTTGTGTATGCGTTTGGGTGGGTATAACGATCTAAGGACCCTGCAGAGTAGGCGGACTAATGGCTAGTTAGATTAATAGCTTGGCGGATTCATGGCTTACTGGTATAGTTCTAAAGAGGTTTTTGATTGAAAGGTATTGTGAAATTTAAGGGGATTTCGTTAAATCGAGATTATCGCTGTATTGAGGATCGCACGTATACCCAGCTCTTGGATCCAAACTTTCCCACAAACCAACGATTCTGCTGCTGCTGCTTGCAATCGCGATTGCAGAGCTACCTACCGGGTCCAGTTGCGTACCTGAGACCCACTCGAACACATATACAAAGTTCCATCGAATTCGGTCAGGCTATGAGTTCCTAGAAACCGATTGCAGCGCCGCCTTCGAGGTGCAGTTGTGAACCTGAGACTGACCCAAACACTCACACAAAGGATATATGCCATGAGGAAACAGGCAGGACCTTTGGTGTTCATCGGAGGCAATATGACCGCCGTGCGTTACAACCCTGAGGTGGTGAAACCATATATACGGGCGCTAATCAACCCACTTTTCCAACGAGATAATGCTCTACCGCTTATATTTAGAATTACGTTGGCCATTTTGAAGAACATCAAGTCGGTTTATTGCCCGCTAGATCTCCCGATCTTTCACACTTTCACATTTTGTTTTTACTGGAGATATTCTGAACCCAATCAATTCGATTATTTAACTTAACAAAGTATATTATTTCCGTTATCATATGGATTATCCACAGACATTATATTATCACCTTAAATATAATATCCTCATCATTCTACGTTACCTGAGGTTATTTCATTGGTCATTTTGAATTCAATCATACTTTGTTTTCTAGAACAGGAGGGGTATTTTATATCAAGAATAACGAACCAGAAATAAATTTGCCATGTCTCTTGTAGAAAAATATGATGTCATGTAAGAACACACATCATATAATATTTCATAGATATGATAATTAAGTACAGCATTCTGTTAAAACATAGAAGTACGATTTATTATTAAAATATCATATCTTCGAAAGTATTAGCTTGCTAGAGTTGAAAATTTTATCAATGGATTCTTATGGTGAAATTGTATTTGACATTTGTAATGTAAAAAAAAATATTTCTTCTGCTACCTCGAAACCATAAGGCCAATTTTGATCAATAACGAACTTAACCGAGATATTTCTTTTCTAAACCTACTCTGAAAATTTCAACTGTCTAGCTCATTCCGTTCGAGAGTTATCGTGTTAACGGAGGACAGGCCGGTCGGCCGGACAGAATCGATTTCCACCACGGATTCTTTATCAGTGAGTCGAACAAAATCGTTTAAGACCATTTTTATTGAAAACTTTGAAAATTACAGACATTTGGGCAAATTGATTAGCACTCTGTTCCGAGGAACAAGAGCACCAAAAATGTAATGAATTAATTATTACTACTGTTCTTTTTTTAAGTCACTAAGTACATCTTTTCATCAGAACATATAAAAGAAAATATAAAACATTCTAGTTAACGATTTTTGTCATCCTATGACCTTTACCTGAGGTATCATAACAATTCATCTAACAAGAATTGATGTCCTGACAGGTTCAGACACGTTTAATTTATCGTGAAAATGTACGAGTTCAGTTTTTCAAATGGGAAAAACTATGTCAATCTTTCATAATAAATACGAGTAAGTGTTGCCGTTGCAATGTGCCGAAACGAATCTTATACAACCTCAACCTCTTTATAACATTCCTCAGTTTAACGAACTACTTGGTATGACGAATATTTTTGTAATCTCTCTTGAAATCTTTTATAGCGAGATTACACTGTATTTGTTTTTCCGAAGAAATTGAGTTATTGATCTCAAATATATATATATATACATGGCCAAAATTCTTGGATCCCCTCATGTTTGACAAAATGAATCATAATATTTCAAGAGAAAATATGAACTATGACCCATGCTCAATAAAATCAAAAATATACCTAAACGATGACCAATGCTCAATAAAATGATTACCAGAATTTGAAATCTCGAAGAAAACCAATTCAGAGAGGAATACAAAAATGTATTAATCTTATTTATGTCTGCGAGTTCTGTAAGTAAGGTGTTTACTAGACTTTGCATGGAAACAAGGGCGTTAATGATATTCTCTTCCATTCTTCTTAGGCCGCGAGTGTAAGATCCTGGAGGGTACTAGGTGGATTAATCTCTGGAGAATTTGTTGGCAGCGGGTATCCACTCTTCTATTGCGATGGGGCCTAGCGTTGTTATTCATAAAAATGACATTGTCTGCAATTTCAGTTTGGAGAGGATTAATAATGGTTCAATAATGTTTCTAACATATCTATCTCTTGTCATAGTGTCTGCAATGGGACTGAACTGCGCACGACGATCATGCGTTATACCGCTCCAAAACACTACTGGTCCTTCGTTCTTGGTCATTTCCAATTCCAATTGGTATGGACGATAACCAACGACATCGTTTTGCCTCTAGCGGTAATAGCGGCTTCATTTTCTGTTAAATACTTATCTTTCACTATTAGCGTGATTTCCCTTATCTTAGGCGGCAACTTACCAACTATTTCAATATTTACATTTGCGGCCTCATTCGTTTGTTTTTGACTATTGAATATTCAACAAGTAACGAAAGAAGATTGCATCAAATATTATATTTAAAGTATTCTCATAAATAAAACAGAATAAAAAACCTACTGAAGGGGACATTGAACTCATAGCCTACTATCTCTAGAGTTACTATAAAAAAAAATTCTAATTTTTTTTATTTCAAGAATTTGTTTGTCAGTCGACAAATCATCAGTAACGATCCCTTTTTGGCGCTCTAGTTCCTCGGAACTGAGTGCTTATCAATTTGCCCAAATGTCTGTAATTTTCGAATTTTTCGATGAAAATGGTCTTAAACGATTTGGTTCGACTCACTGATCAAGAATCCGTGGTCGAAATTCATTCTGTCCGGCCGGCCGGTCCGGCCGTAGGCACGATAACTCTCGAACGGAATGAGCTGGACAGTTGAAATTTTCAGAGTATGTTTGAGGGATAAATATCTCGGCTAAGTTCGTTATTGGGCAAAATCGGACAGATGGTTTCGGAGTAACAAAAAAAAATTTTTTTTTTTACAGAACAAATTCCAAATTAAATTTTTTTCAATAAGCAGTTTTACCATAAGAATCCATTCATATCATTTTTAACTCTAACAAACTAATACTTTCGGAGATATGATTTTTCAAAATTTCAATGATAGATTTATTCTGTGGCTATTCTATCAATTGTTATAATGTCAACTTTGACGTTGTCTCATTGTAATTCATTCCAGTAATGGTATCAATGAGATCAATGAGAATTAGAATATTATCATACTTTTGTTGGTTGATATTTTCATGCCGATGGTCAATCCATATGATGATGGGAATGGTAATGGTAAGTTAATAATATTGAGTTCAGAATATCTCCACTAAAAACAAAACTGGAATTGAGGAATGAATATCTCGGATGAGTTCGTTGTTGGGTAGAATTCGTCTATTGGTTTTGGATTGATAATTTTTGGCACTCTTGTTGAATTTAAATTCTTCTATGATGTTTGAATTCAATTTCTGCTAAGATGAAGTTCTATAAATTTCAATAATGAATCATACTTCTGTTTTCACAGAATGCTATAATTATTCTATCTAAGCTTTATTATATGATCTGCGTTCATACTCGTACATTTCATCCTGTTCTATAAGAGAGAGTCAAATTCATTTCAGCTATTTTAATTTGGTTTCTTCCATGGTGCAGTTCTCAGATTGCTCATTTAATCTTGATAAATAAACTATTATTTGAATTGAATTTCCTTTATGATGCAGTTCTATCATAAGAATACATTGATTTAATTCTCAACTCTGAGAAACCAATACTTTCGGAGATATAATTTGTCTGTTTGAACTAGAGCGCCAGAAAGCTCCTGTCCACAGGGCTTGAACCAATTTTTTGATCCTTAGTTTACAACACCTTTTCCAATTGCAATTCAGAAATCGTAAAATTTATTTAGAAAAGCAAATTGAATTTCAGAATATGTAAATTGTAATTCAGAATAGTAAGTTGATATTCAGAATAGGGAATTTGAATTTCAGAATAAGAACATTATATTCAGAGACGGTAAATTGAATTTCAGAATAGTAATATGTAATTCAGAAAGGGTAAAATTTATTTCAGAAAATATAAATATATTGGTGATTTGAAATTCAGAAATAGGAAATTGTAATTCAGAATTGAATACATGTACTTAATAAAGAATTAAATAATAAAAAGGAATTTTCATATCTATGTATAACTAATGTTTAAATCAAATTTAGACACGATTTCCGTCAAAATGGGTGGCGAAAAGTATTATTGATTCTCGTGAGCATTGCTGATTCTCTGAAGTTACTTCGTAGATATATCCACGGTTAAGACCACATAATCATAGATACCTATCTATGTTGCATATCACTTGATACTTTTCTGAATTACACATTACATTATCTGAAATTAAATTGATAATTTCTGAAATATAATTTGCTTTTTCTGAATTACAACTGTGTTTTTCTGAATTTCAACATTTTTCTGAATTTAAATTAACTATTCTCAAATCCAATTCCTCTTTTCTGAATTACAAATTCTCATTCTGAAATACATATTCACTTTTCTGAAATTGAACTTTGATTTTCTGAATTACAACTGGAAAAGATGAAGATTTAATTTGTTGCAAACGTCCTCTACTATAGCCCCTTTAAAGCCTAGAACCTAGAATTTTCAATCACCCTGTACAGTGGAATTATTTAATTACGAAGAACCTATTCGTTCGACCCTTTTTCACCCCGTTAATCTTCATGGACTTTCGGGATGAAGATAAATCTAAACACCTCATTCCGTTTGATTGAGTGCCCAAACTTTCTGTTACATTTCAGTCTGCGACTATCCTTCTCTATTCAATTTCCTGAGGTTTCTCAATTCTCCAGCATATACTCGCCCGCCCGTTCGTTCGTTAACCAAGCGTCGAAAAAACCTCAGCCGATTTCGTTATCGTGAAATATGAAATTCGCCCTTCCCATAGCGCTGATGAGACTCGATCGATATTGTGGACGTGAAAATTAAACTGGAAGGCAATTTACAAATAGCAAAGGGCAGGAAATAGCACCTCGCTCGTCTAAATATAGCTTCCACTCCAATATATGCCGTTCTTTTCCCGTGTTTTACCTACGGCGATCAGAAGATGGCCCTCGGACGAACGATCAGTGGTAGAGGATAACTAAATTGAGTTCAATTGTTTCCTAAATGTAGTTCGAACTTTCGGAATTGCCCGCATGAGGCAGGGGCACGATTCGCCCTTCAATTGAATGAATATTCGTCGAACGAGACGGCGGTGCTAATCAAATCGGTCGCAACGGTGCTGCCCTGGGGCCCTATTCTCGACCATTCGCAATTTGCACGATCGTGCGCATCTCTATAGAAATATAAAGCATATGCGACCGATCGTTAAAATTGCGAATGGTCGAGAATAGACCCCCAGGCCGGCAGCAAAAAGCCGCTGTATGGCAGAATACATACATCGTCGATATTCTTGGATTCTATGATTGATTTTTTGTACATTCAATCCTTGTTTATTTCACCGTTGCTAGACATTTAATGATTTTCTCAAAAGTAATTCGTCGTAATCTGTCTCCATTGCACTTACATGTAAGTAAATGTAGCCTGTTGGATGCGACAAGAATTTCTCGTGGGGGGAATTTTCAACCTGATAACTGATAGAACATATGAGGTTACTGGACCAACTGGAGTCAAACCTCTTGGCCAAGTCCTCAGATGTAATGCCAACCATATTTGATTTAGAAGAAACACCCTTTGCAACGGTCACAAGAGACTGTCTGAGTGCGGTGGGTCTCGTGAATTGATTGGACAAAGTCATTCATTTGGTATACGAATGGAACAAAATCATATATGGGCGCAGGAATTGAGACAAACTATCATTCGCCAGAGTAGTCGTTCTATACCAGGATTAGAAATGTTTTGGGGAGTCATAATGCATGGTCGTCGTACGCATTTTTAGTCGCATTGCTCCGAAATGGAATTGGAGACAATTTCATCTTCATGCTTGTTGGACAAGCAATCTCTAACATATAAACATAATTAGTCCATAATTAGTAGCAGGCTCAAGAAGAATATAACAACATACCATTAACACCTTCAATATTTCCATTCACAAGGGAGTTCGCACCTTACTACAGAACAGGGCAAGAATTTCTTTATTCCTCTTTATTGGTTTCCTTCCATATTTCACACTCTAGTAATCATTTTCAGAAGCAGTATTTCTTATGTGTATTTTTTTTTCTTGTTCCCTCAAAATTTAAATTAGCCAATCTGCATTGGGTGTACGTTAGTTTTAATCATCGGTCCCACTCATCCAATAAAATACTTCTTATATTTACTATTATTCCAGATTCGACAATCTTCACAATGTGCTAATACACTCCTGAACATTGTTGATCCATAGAAAACCGATACTGAAGTAGTTATTGTTGAAAAAGATAAAAATAAATGATGCTTATTTACTCACCAAATGGTTGAATGTACACCTTTAATAGTATATTCTAAAACAAGTTGCAGAATGGGCTCCTATTAAAACACGAATGCGAAATTCGAAAACGAGCGACGAAGGAGCGAGTTTTCGAATGCATGAGTGTTGGAATTGCCTTCTGCAACGAGTATTAGACGATATTTTCTCTATTTCAGGCAAGTTTTGTAAAATACTGTTGAAATTTAATGAAAAATTCGGATTATACGTCCTAGTGACTTTTGTATTGTATCTTGGTAGTTGGTGTGACTGTTACGAAAGTTGACAGATTACGGAATTTGAATTTGAAACGTACGTAGGGCATGGAGATCAGATTTAAAACAGTTTCCTAATAGCATGAATGATTCAAAATTAGCAAGAAGGAAATCTCTAGTACCACAGAACATCTACTTTTAAAAGAAGTTTTAGCTATAATATTTGTAAGCTGTACAATGGTATTCCTGATCATTTGAAGGTCTTGAATCAAAATATGTTCAAGAAAAAGATCAAGACTTATCTTCTCGATTCCTTATCAGCATAGTTTCTCTGTCGTCTCTGTGAATTTTTGTTTGTTAAAATGCTTGTACTTTATATTTTTCTCTTGTTGACTTTTTTACAATTTTCTCTTTGATTTCAAAATTGGATTTAGATATTTTCAAATGTGTATTTTATATATAACAAGGGTTCAGTGGTAGAACACCTTCGGGTGAACTTCCCCTTGAGATTTCTTGTGAAATAAAGACCTTATTAGTATTATTATTATTATTTTTGAAAATAAAGCTTTTCCTCAACAATTATTTCACTATATCCAGAATATATTGTATGGTCAATTGACGTGTGTTGAAATTTGATAGGATCGAATGTCAGTGCTGACTACCACAAAACGAAAAATATAACTAGAAACAGTGCGGGAATGAGTTCATTCCAGCACTGTTTTCAGTGCTGGAATGGACTCATTACGATACTGAAATAGAGAAAAAACATTTCACTATTAAAACATTGAAATTCAAATTAATTTTCATCCAATATCCATCAATTCTTTCCACTATAAGATTTTATAAATAATTTGATCATCGTCCATTCTCACAGTGAAAGTTCCATAAATAGCCATGAATACAATTAATCCATGGTCAAGAAAATCTCTATAGTATCATAGACTTTATTTCTATGCCTTCGTTCCCGTATTCATGCGGCATTGTCAAACTGTGTACCAGGCTTGGTTATATTATGGCAACTGAGGAGTATGATTTATCTATATCTTGTGAAATCTAGCCATCTATCCTAGGCCATGAGCAGATCAACCAAAATAAGACAAATTATCAGATTTTATAACATTCAACGTTGAATATCTCAAAACGATGCGTTTTAGGAGAGATTATGAAGAATAATTCAATTTTCTAAAACGATTGAAGATTTCTCTTAATGACTGAAGATAAACTTCATCTGCTTCCCTTATGCTAATTTCATTTAGTTTTAAGAATCCGCAAGTTTATAACTATGAAACCAGTGGAAGTAGAGAAATCTGTTAGTTGGAGAACATGTGTCATATTTATAGAAAACTGCGCACAATGTCAGAGCTACAAAAGAGTGTTTACCTGAGCCGAATTGGGAAAAATGGTGAATGGAAAACGTGTTTTATTTAATATAATCTGTCAGATTATCCATGTTGGATTTTTACTATTAATGAGAGGGGTGAGAATGTCTTTCGTTTCTTTTTCGTTTTATTTGTTTGAATCTATGCCTAAAATTAATGTACGACTTACAGACTTTGTATAACCAAACTGATTGAATTTTGTGATACTTTTCTTTACTTGAAAAATTATTATTTCATTCTGACAAACATAAAGGGGTCCAAGAATTTTGGCGATATGTGTAGTTGGGGGATATTCGATCCCAAACTATACCCGCGCGTGGACCCACCCGAACGCAGTAATTTAATTGTTTCTAATAATAATTGACGGAGGCCAGCCAGGCGAACCCTCATTCTATGAGAATTAATTGATCTCTGAATCATTCGAGAATGAGCAATACCATTCTGTCACGTCGTTATAGCACTATGAACAGAAAGTTTTTCATTTTACGGCTTTGGACAGTTCTACGCTTTTATTTCGCCTAAATGTCTGTGTTTCTCGAATATTGGACCGAGAAAGGTCCTGAACGATTACAATGTTTCAATACATCGTCAAATTTGGTTCACAGTAACAAATCCTAAGTAAATCATAATTCATTTTCCTAACTCGCACAAGCTCTTGGGGTCTCCTTGGAAGCCCCAGGAGTGTCAATAATCAAATAAATTATTTTATCCCATTTTGACGTTTAAAGACGACAATATTCAACCCATGGTAACAAGGGTAAGTTGACGTTTATCCACTGAGTGAATTAAAAATTTTTTAATTCACTAGTGGAATAAAATGTCCACCACTCACTTTCTGGAAATTATTCTTTCCACATTCAAACTCCTCTCTTGTGAATACCTTCGACTTCTTTACTACGTATCCCTTGGAATGTTGCTTCAAAAAGGCGGTGACTTGGTGAAATCTGCCGATGTCTATTTTTTCTTTCAGAGCCAACATTTTCTTAAGTTGCGAATAGTAGGACCATAAAGACGACGACTTAACTTTCTTGGATTGTTCGGAAATATACGCCAAAATAATTTTTTCGTTGACACCTTTGGCTTTTTTATTATTTCTCCAGGCACAAAATGCCGTATATTGCTTTTCGTACAATATTTTTGATTTTAATGGAATTACTGCTTCCGCTGCCTCATTTGCTTCTTGTATAATGCACTCAGGAACTACAACCTCGTCGTCACCACTCAACATTTTCTCGAAATAAAAATTCTGTGACGGTTCTATAATTTTCATTGACACTTGCAAACAATTAATTACATAGTGCCCTAGCAACCATCGATCGAAGGGAAATCTCGTTATGAATTTGAATTATACCTAATATTTCCTCTAAAAAGTATTCATTATTTGAAATTTCATCAAAATGGGATAAAATTTTGTATACGACACGTGAGTTAAAAATGTTTATTCGCTCGAAGAAATTAACCCACTCGCCCTACGGGCTCGTGGGTTAAACTTTCTTCTCATGAATAAACATTCATTTAACTCACTTGTTGTATAAATAACTATTAATGTTTGTATAAAATGTGAATATCATCTTAGTCTAGTCAACAAGTTCTTATTAGGTCAAAATTTGAGCGTATTCTCCGAAAATTTTTATTGGGGTGTCATTCGATTCGGAATAACATGTAGATAGTTTTTGAGAAAATGCTAAGGCCGCTGGCAAAAATTGCAATAGTTATAAACAATTAAGTGAAAAAATAATGAGGGGTTTTGCTCTTCACCAATATCTCAAACACTATGTGAGATAATTCAAATTTGAAGAGAGATTCGCCCGAAAACGGGTACTCCGGCGTGCGCAAGCCTCGCCCCCTTCGTACCTACGATGAATAAATATTTTTTTAACTTATTAATTATGAAAAAAAAATTGAAAAAGTTAAGGCGTGAACCAAAAATGTTTATCGCGATTTAACAATTAGTCATCCATTACCTAGTTGCTTAACAATTTTTTGTAGCACGAACATAAACATTGTAAGTAGGATAATTGGTAAACTATTACTCTGAGAATTGTTTCCTTTCGTGGAGCTATTTTGCAAAGATTCCTATTGCAAAATTTCAAAAAGGGTTTATTTTCGTTTTGTTATGAATAATTCACTTAATTGAAGCTTCAATTTATAATATTACTATTGATCCCTTTTCTTATGATCAAAAACTACTTTAAAATGATTTTTTATAATTATCATCTCCTATTGTTTAAACAATTGTTATGAACCAATGCGTTGTTTATGAGATAATTTAAAATTTTCTTTTGAAAACAAAATTGAAGCTTTATAATTTTTACTTAAGTAAATTGTTCATAACAACACGAAAATTAACAATTATTCAAATTTTCCATGAAAATCTATTCCCAGAGCTTCGAAAGGAAAAAATCCTCGAAAAAATCCTCAGACAATTATAGCACATGCAATGTTCATGTTCATGCTACAAAAAATTGTTAATTAACTAATGGATAACTAATTGAAAAGTCGCGATAAACATTTTTGGACCACCGATCCTGCAGACGCCTGAATTTCCAATGTTTTATTTTCATATTTAATAAGTTTAAATAATATTTACTCATGAAAAGTCTGAAGGTGGCGAGGCTTACGCAAGCCGGAGTACCCGTTTCCGGAAGTATTTTCAACCCTATGGGAAAATTATAAATATTGGTCCTAGTTCCGGTAGTTGGAACTTTTTTTCAGGAACTTTTCTCCTCTTCTTGAATCTTTTTTCAAATTTGAATCATCTCAGATTGTTTTTGAGATATTGGCGAAAAACCAAACCCCCTTATTATTTTTTCCCCTAATTGTTTATAACTATTGCAATTTTTGCGAGCGGCCTTAGCAT
The DNA here is from genome assembly GCA_937662695.2 of Halyzia sedecimguttata. Classification (NCBI taxonomy): domain Eukaryota; kingdom Metazoa; phylum Arthropoda; class Insecta; order Coleoptera; family Coccinellidae; genus Halyzia; species Halyzia sedecimguttata. The sequence goes on along the minus strand of OW569413.2, from coordinate 64,645,599 downwards.
TTTCTCAAAAACTATCTACATGCCATTCCGAATCGAATGACACCTCAATCATAATTTTCGGAGAAAAATTTTTAATTAAAAAGCACTTGTTGACTAGACTATCTGAACGTTAAGCGGTGTGAGTGAGCGCAAATTCCACGAAAAAGACCAGATTTGTGAAAATAAAACTCTTGGATTTTGAAACACGACAATGTAAAAACAACATAAGGCATTTGCATTAAGGCATTTTTAACTAATTTCTATCCAAAATCTCAACCAATCATATCGAAAAACCACCGTCAGTACTTTTATGATCACTTATGGTATTTTTCTCACTTATGAGATGTATCTCGTATTTATCGGCTAATGATTCAATATTTTCAAAACTCACTTCTGTTCGGAACTGCTCAGCATTTTTGTTCCATATTCCAACATATTAAAACTGGAACGTGAATTTCCTAACATCTTGTCTCGGAAGAATTGTTGAAAATGAATATATAAAGTTGTATATCCTACTCCTTTGATCTGCAGTATTCGAACTCGGAATTATCGAGTAAGCAGTTGGTGAAACATGAAAAATAATTGCTAGCGGGATTTACTATTACTCAGTAGTTTATTATTGCTCACTGAAGTTCTTTGGAATCGAACATCTGAAGGAATTAAAAAAAAATGGGTTCAAGCCCTGTGGACAGGAGCTTTTGGGCGCATGTTCCTTGTGGCCCGTACTGACCAGTAAAGAAAAAAAGCAGTATCATGTTGAATACCTTAATATTATTCTGGAACACAAATTTTCCATTACAATAATCTTCATCTAGCTTCTATTTAGTATCAATTCCTGTAGAACGTGATCATAATAAGTGTTTTCCATATAATAAAATGTGTTTGAACTTGGTATGTAGGAAATCTGACATCAGTGATTGGAATTAATTGATTTGACAAACAGCCGTCAAATGAGGTAAATAGATTTTTGTGACGATTTTCTGTGACCATAAAAAAAATTAAGCATTTCATTATTGCATTTCTTGAAATAGGTACCTTTTCAAGTCGATCAACATCGTCCTTCTTTCGACGTCTAAACTATGACTTGATTCTTTATGTTTATGTCTTTGAATTTGTTTTCGGTGGAATTCAAAGAGTTCATAGAATAATCGATGAAAATACTGAGAGAGACCCAGGAAATTTGACACATTTTGTCTTATATCTCCAGAAATTGAAATCGTATAGAGCCAAAATTTTGCACAATGTTGCAAAATACTACAATTGACGTTAGTACAAGTTTTTGTTGCAATCTGATGAATAGTTCACGAAAAAAAAATTTTTTTTTCGAAAAAATTAAAAGAAATATTTTTTTAAAAATTACCAACATTTTGATCATAACAGAATTTTGCCAAAAGTTGCGCGTTTATATCCTCGAACTGACTACCAAGTTTCGATTCAACATCTTCTTTAGTTCCTGAAATATCAGGGAAATAACCTCAAAATTTTAAATGTCTATAACTCCTAAACCGTCCGGCCGATTTTGCTCGTTAACGAACTTAACCGTCGCATTTTGATCAGAAACCTACCCTGAAAGTTTGAAGTCGATAGGACCTTCGGTGATCCTGTTATCGTGCCTACGGCCGGCCGGCCGGCCATACGGCACCCAAAAATCTGACACCGGATTCGTAATCAGGGAGTCCGAATTAGTCTATTAGCCAATTTTCAGCTCGAAATTCGAAAATTACAGACATTTGGACGAAATGATAGGACGATGTTCCCCTAGAACATACGCCCAAAAATGAATTCCGAGAGTATATACGTCGTTTTCTCTGAAAAAAGTTCAATTGAGTTTCAAGCTTTTACTTATTTCAGATTTATTCTAAGGGACGAAATTTAGGCTTTGAAATAGGTACAGACCAAAACAAAAGTTCGAGAGCTTTTATTTTCACCGCGAAGCATGTATTTTTGCGCGCATGTTCTGGGGAAATTCGCGTTATAGTTTTGCCCAAATGTCTGTAACTTTCGAATTTTTTGGCGAAAATGGTCTCAAACGATTTAGTTCGACTCCCCAATGAAGAATTCGAGGTCAAATTTGATTCTGTCCGGCCGTTGCCACGATAACTTGAGAACGAAAAGAGCTAGCGACTTGAAATTTTCAGGGTGGGTGGCGCATCCCAATACGACGGACAAGCGTTAATGGGCATAATCGGCCCTGTGGTTTCCGAGTAAGAATTTTGTTTTCAACCGATATAAATCCGATCGAATCGAAACTTGGTGAATAGTTGTAGAATATGAACCTAAGCACGTTTGTGAAATTTGGTGCGAATCGTATGGCTAGAAAATTAAAAAAAAATTATTAAAAAATATTTTTGTTGTCACGATAACCTGAGAACGGAAAGAGATAGCGGCTTGAAGTTTTCAGGTTAGGATGTGCACCAGAACGCGACATTTCAGATCGTTTATGAGCATAATCGGCCAAACGGTTTTAGAGTTATAGCCATCTGAAATTTGGTTGTTTTTTGTTCCTCATTAACTCGAAAAATACTAAACCGATTGAATTCAAACATGGTAATTAGTTGTAGAATGCCAACGCGAAAATTCTTGCAAAATTTCGTGAGGATAGTATTTGTAAAAAATTAAAAAAAAAATCATTGAAAATTGAAAAAAAAATCTATATATCAGTAACTATTCGTTTGAAATTGCTGAAATTATGCAAAAGCCTTCATAACCTAACTCTACTGCCAAGTTTCAAGTTTTAACACGATCGGTTGGATATTGTTGGAGATTCGAGCATTCTTGTGTGAGTTCAGTAGATGGGTGACCGTTGCCTCGATAACTTTCGAACGAAAGGAGATAGGGACTTGCAATTTTCAGGGTAGGTTGCGTATCCGAATGGAAGAGTTAAGTTCGTTTTTGGGCATAATCGGTTAAACGGTTTCCGAGTTATACCCACCTAGAATATTATTTCCCTGATAACTCAAAAAATAAATATTCGATCGAATTGAAGCTTGGTAACTAGTAGTAGAAAATCATCATAAAGACGTGTTTAAAATTTCGTAAGAACCGTACCCCTACAAAATTTGTAAAACATGACGAAAAAAAAAATTTTAAGAACCGCACCCCTAGAAAATTTAAAAAACAAACACGAAAACTAAATTGACGTGAAGTCAGAAGCTTTTGCGCGTATGTTCTATTGTCCATTCTTCTGTATTGAACACCCTTAATCGAATTTACCATGGTAAATTATGTTGTCCATTCTACTGTATTGGACACTCTTCATTCGAATTTACCATGGTAAATTCGAATTAAGGGTGTCCAATACAGAAGAATGGACAATAGAACATACGCGCAAAAGCTTCTGACTTCACGTCAGTGCTTGAACCAATTTTTTTGTTATTAGGTATTGGTTTTATATATCTGGATAATATTCATGATATTGTTCGTGTCAGGTTCCTATGCGAATATTCATAACAAATAGCAAGGAATTATAACCATGTTTGAACTATCTTATAACTAAAGTAATCAATCAATGTCATATTTCATCAATCTCCGGCTTCGAAAATGCCCTAATTCAATGACAAGTTAAACCTCTAAGAAATAGATAGGTTGTTTTTGTATAGGGCATTTTAGCGATATAAAAGGTGTTCTAATAATTAAAGTAATGTATTTTTTATGTGCAAAAGCACATTTCAAAGTATAATATATTGGATGTTTTATACGTATATACCGACTTTTACGTATATACCGACTTTCTGATACCTTCGAGGCGAATTTGCTTCAATTCTTTCTTCGTTCATTTCAGATGACTAACTTGATTCCCATATGATGAAATTAATGCATTAGGTATCCAGGGAGTCATTGACTTCTAAAATTCGTTATTTCCGTACAGTTATTCAAAAACCGTTACCTTGACCTCTGATTCTTTGACGACTGTGAGAATAAAACGGTACCTAAAATGATATGGATCATGAAATGTTTCGTCATCGTCAAGAATTTTGACCCTTCTCTCAAATTCTAAGGCCCATGACATTGGTACAAGAAGTCATTAACCACCTTATGTGTAGATAAAACATAAAATAAATATGACAACATATGTATGTCATCGTTATTCGATCCACATGTTCATTCCCTGATGGTGTGAAAATACGGTTGATCTCCATATGCGGTTCTGAATTCGTGTTATTATAAAAGTGTTTAAAGTTCAGTTCTAACTGCGTCATTGTTTGATTCTTGTTGGGAAATTTCTAAGAATCTGTACTATAATGTACTGAACTTGGTCCACTTACATGGGACATTTTATGATAATGAAAATAGATCAAATTATGTCAGGTTCCTCGCCAATAAATCACATGAATATTATATTCTAGGAATTAATTTTCCAGTGGTCTCGATATTTCGCGGTTGTTAAGCTCACTTGTTCTTCTCATGTTACAGAATGCACAGATAATTCTATTCGTATAGATAATTCCAAATCCCAAAAATGTTGAATCTCTTACGCTTCCCAATTTTGGTTCAAATGTAAAAAATAAAATTCCCTTCTTAAACATTTTTATAATTCTTTCCTCACATTGAGTATAAATTTCAGAAGATGCTGAGACGCCCATTTTTCGCGCTCTTGTTCCTCGGAACAGAGTGCTTATCATTTCGACCTGTCTGTAATTTTCGAATTTTTGGTTAAAAATGGTCTCAAACGTTTTGGTTCGACTTACTGATCAAAATTCCGTGGTCAAAATCGATTCAGTCCGACCGTCCGTTAACACGATAACTCTCGAACGGAATGAGCTAGACAGTTGAAATTTTTAGAGTAGATTTGGGAGATAAATATCTCACATACATCGTTGGTTTCGGAATAACGAAAAAAAATTTTTTACATTACAAATTTCAAATTCAATTTTTTTAAAGATGCAGTTTCATCATAACAATCCATTGATATCATTCTCAACTGTAACAAATTAATACTTTTGGAGATATGATTTTTCAATTTCAATAATTAATCGTAATTTTATGATTTCATAGAGTACTCTGATTATAATTCTCTGACAGCAGTTAATAAATTGCTTGAATGAACAAATAGGACTTTACTCTTCATATACTTATATTACACAATAATGTGAAAATTAATTTCAAATGAACCATTCTTGCGGGCATGTTCTAGGGACATTTTTGCGTTTTAGAATGCGTACTCGGAAATTTATGGCTGAATTTTGCGAGGACCGTATCACTAAAATAGAAAATTATAATTTTTCTTTCAAAATTTTATATTTCAGAAATTATTTGTCAGATTTTGCAGAAATTCCGCAGAATCCTTCAAGCCGCATTTTCTTTTTTCAATATTTCGATAAATACAGGTTCGATATTATTGAAATCTAGTACTCTGTTGATACAGTATTTCTGAATTCACGTCAGTGCTTTTCAAAAATATTTTAGTTTTAAGTTATTTGTTCCTCTTATCTATTATGCCAAAAATACGTAATAATATATATTTGTTGATTTTTTTATAGTCATATCAAATAAAATAATTCGAAATTCATATCAATCGGAACAATTATATTCATATCTAAAAAGGAATATATAAACATACTACCGACATAGTAAATAATCATTAAAGGATACTGTGGGAGGTATATTCATTATTAAATGGTTTCTTTCTGGGTTTTCTCTCCCAAACTCTGAAGAATATCTATTAAATAAAAATTTATTATTTTGTGAATTGCTACTGCGTAAGAAACACAAGATATTTGTCTGAAGCAATCAATCGAACAATGTTGCCTAATAAACAATAACGAAATAACATGAACGATGAAACAACTGAATTTCGTAACGTTTCGGAGTCTACATCAGACTCCTTCGTCAGACACTAACGAAAATCTTCAGAATTACTTTTTGTTGATATAGCTATTCTGAAATTCGAGAATTGTCAACAAAAAATAATTCTGAAGATTATCGTTATTTTCTGACGAAGGAGCCTGCTTCAGACTCCGAAACGTTACGAAATTTTGTTGTTTCATCGTTGATGTTGTTCCGTTATTGTTTGTTAGGCAACATTGTTCGATTGATTGCTCCTGAAATATCTCATGTGTTTCTTACGCTGAAGCAATTCACAAAATAATAAATTTATATTTAAAAGTTATTTTTCAGAGTTTGGGAGAGAAAACCCACGAAGAAAACAATTTAATAATAGTACATAGTAATTTTATGAATAAAAACATCAAAATTCATTCTTGATTTTGAAAATCATGTAATAATGCAGTAACTAAAAAGTATTAGTTACTGCATTATTACATGATTTTCTGAATACGAAAATTCATCTTCAATTTATTACGATCAAATATTCGTTTTCTTGATTCTTTTCTCATTAGTTCGCATTCCGGGCTTATGCACACATCCGGCCATGAAAATTATTGCAGCATGGACTGTATCCTACTGGTAACTTCGAAACTCTTGGAAAACTTATGTATATTTTTATGACTCTGAGGTGGAGATGACCCGTGGGAATATTGCACAGTACGGTTTGCGAGAATTACGAAATTTATTTCGAGACCAAGTGTCTTTAATGTATTCAAGGAAAATTGTTTTGAAATAACTAGTTAAATGTATACAAGGACCGGAATTTCGTTACGTTCAAGAAAAACATTTTCGTGGCATGGAACGATTTCGAACTATGAATATATCTATTTTAAAATTATATTTACCCATATCTAAATTCAGGAAGTTCATTTGAAAGCTAGTCTGGAATTACCGGTTGTTGATTTGCCAACACATCAACCTTAAGAAGATCTGATATGGAATAACCCTTCCGATTAAGTCTACCCAACTAATTTAATTTCCCGGAAAACCAGAATAACTAAATACATGAATAATTCTTAAGCCGCTATTTGCTGTCAAATCTGGAATATTGTTTCAACAATAGAATTTCTGTCTTTTGTCCTGGAAGTGGTGTTTGCGGAAAGATTATATTTAATGACACAACAATCCGTTATTCGTGTTCAAGACGCCGATAAAAGGCTAATCGGAGGAAGATTGATCATTTTCCCCTTTCATTCCACCTTCTGGAGCGAATAAAGTGAGGTGTATCAATCAATAAATTATATTTTCGCAAGAACCACGAAACTGTCATCGCGCATTTCGATCTTCACTCTTCGATAGCTCCTGAAAGTTAATTTACGGTTGCATGAATTTATTATCTCATTTTACGACCAATCGTGAATTCACCTTTTATTATTACCATTATCATTGACGTGATAATTATTATCTCAGTGTCAAATTGCCACTCTGTTTAATTTGTGATTTAGTTACTATCATTTAATTGAATCTGATTCCGACCTGACTTGTTCCACTTCAATTTTAATGTCTTCCTAAAGCACACTACTAATTTTTCTTTTTATTCCAGGTGAGTTGATGCCCTACTTGAACTAAATTGCTGAATGGGTAATGTATACAAAGCTGCTAATTGGTAACATGCTGTAGATTATTATTAATTTAACTTCTTAATTATCAATCGAGATTGCAATATATTAATCATAATCAATTGACAAAATATCAATAAACCATTTATCTTCTCAAATACCCTACAACAAATTAGTCCCATAAGTAAAACTAATTTGTTTCTATATACATACCTGTTTTTCCGAAATAAAATTAAATATTATTAAAGCACTGACGTGATGTGGAGAGCTTTAACGCTCAGGTTCATTGAATAATCAATAGATTAATAACACCATACGCTACTGAAATTTATGCAGCGGTTGTGACATGTACGCATTTGTTAAAATGATGGTAATCTGTTACGAGCTCCATTTAGGAAGAAGATAATATTTTGGGGATGAGCCTTACCGGTTTGGAATATCACCCTGGCAATATGGGATTTAGAATGCTTAAGAGAGTGCTAATCATTCAGTCGACCATTGCTAGATAAAAAATTGGTTCAAGCCCTGTGGACAGGAGCTTTTTGGGGATCTTGTTCAAACAGACAAATTATATCTCCGAAAGTATTTGTTTCTCAGAGTTGGGAATTATATCTATGGATTCTTATGATAGAACTGCATCATGAAAGAAATTAAATTAAAAAAAAAGTGTTTTAAAAAATCCTTCAAAAATTATAATTAAAAAAAAAGAGCAATCTGCGATGCTTTAATGCTTCAAAAATTATCATTCAAATTATTGATCAAGATTATATTGATCAAGATTAAATGAGATATCTGCAATGATTCAACCTCGTGAAATGCGTTGTTGCATCTTACTCTCGGTGCATAGTTTTCACTACTCGAAATACCCAAGGAAAATATCATCGGGATGTCTTGAGCGAGGCTGGAGTCAATCATAGCAGATTGTCCATTTATTCCTGATATTTGAGTAGGTAGAGGCTGACGACAAATTATTTTAATAGTTCAAAATATATTAATAAAATTCTATCCCCTTTTCATAATTTAAAATTTAGTAGTTCATACCGCTTACACATTCTTTTCTGTATTATGGAACTTAACCTTAACTTAATGAAAAATGTTTGATACACAAATGTACATCCATATTTCAACATTTTTTTGCCAGCAACATTATGAAAATACTGTACATAAACAACATAACGAAATAAAAGGTAATATTAACCTCAGTGGTCAACGAACAGTAATTTCTTTTGATGATTCCATCATGTTCTTCTTTCCTATTGCCTTCATAAACTGCATCATTAAAATGATCCTTTTCTAAATCTTCTAAAACATCATCCCCAATATTTATACATAAATTATTCAATATGTAAAGAGTCAATACATATTATTTTGGGTTTCAAGATAGTCTTGTATATATTCAAAAATGCGAATATCGGATACTTGTTTTCCAACAGAAAATATTTTCAAACTATGAATTAACAAGTCTCTAATAGCTAGATAAGATGACATTTATGAACAGTGAACACAGACAGATTCTGTGTACATAGAACTACGATGTATTATTGAAATTTTGCAAAATCATATCTCCGAAAGTATTAGCTTGCTAGAGTTGAAAATGATAACAATGGATTCTTATGATAAAACTGTAACTTACAAAAAATTGAATTTGAAATTTGTAATGTGAAAAAAAATTTTTTTTTTCTCGTTACTCCGAAACCATCATGCTGATTCTACCCAATAGCGAACATAAGCGAGATATTTATACCCAAACCTACTCTGAAAATTTCAACTGCCGTGCTCTATCTGTTCGAGAGTTATTGTAGAAACAAAATTAAAAAATTTCACACTTTACGGCAACCCCAGCAATACAAGACTTCGCATGCATATAAAGGTCATTATTCTACAATTTAATGCTAAATTTCAGATAAATCGAGTGTTCAGTTTCGGAAATATTCATAAAAAAACCGTTTTTACTAAAAACAGCCATAACTCTGAAACCGCTTGGTGGATTTCGCCCGTAAATGAACTCGTCCGAGATATTTACGCTCCAAACCTACCATGCACGTTTCACTCCTCTAACTCCTTTCGTTCGATTTTGCCCAATTACGAACTTAGCCGAGATATATATCTCCCAAACCTATTCTGAAAATTTCAACTGTCTAGCTCATTCCGTTCGAGTGTTGTTGTGTTAATGGAAGGCCGGCCGGACAGAATCGTTTTCGTCCACGGATTCTTGATCAGTGAGTCGAACCAAATCGTTTAAGACCATTTTCAGCCAAAAATTCGAAAATTACAGACATTCCGGCAAATTGATAAGCACTCTGTTCCGAGGAACAAGAGCGCCAAAAATAGCCAAGTCAAGGATGGACGATAACAGTAAAAAATGAAATAAATTTGGTCGTGTACGATGTGTAGAATTTAATTCATTTTCAGAAAGGACCCAAGTTCTTATTTTAGGAAGATACATTATTTGTTTCTTTTATTGTCGCAAAAAAATTCCTCACGTGCAATGGACTAGGGAATGTCGTCGAGTTTCTTTACTTATAAGTCAAAAAAAAAAAAATGTTTATTTGTCTAAACAGGAAGTACTCCCAATTACAAGACAAAATTATAGTACAAAGTCGATAGGAAATCAATATTTTATATAATTCTAGGTTAAATCAAAATAAAGCACCAAAATCAACACGAATATTTGCTAATGGCGTCCCTGCTGGAGATACAGAAACTCTCTGAGCCTCATCTTGAAAGTCCTAACACCCACATCAGAAACACTAACATTATTGTATATGCTATTGAATTGTCGACACATAGCATAAACTGGTGACTTCACAAGTATATTAGTCCTTGGCTTAGGAAGGTACAGAAATTGCTCTAGTCTGCTACCGAGACAAATGTGCCCCAATGCCTTATATTTCATAATGACGCAGAGTGCAGGGCGAGCTCTGTTCGAGAGACCCTGAACGACGGTCCTCCCCACACCATCGCACCTCCAATAGGGTGGAACGAAAATGGTCAAAAAATTTTTTTTAAATATCATTTTGTAATAGTGCGGGAAAGTTGCCTTTCGGGATCATCTAATATAGACCAAAATATTGACGATATCAAACAAAATCTTCCACTGCCCATACTGCCTGAAATTTGAAAAAATAATTGGATTGTTTACGTAATGCTACTCTACAACTGCTACAACTGTTTCAAAATACAATATCCTAGAGCTCATCGCGAGGAGGTAGTTGGATTTCGAGCTCCACCCATTCCAAGCCGCCCTTCATATGTTTTACTCTTTGGCTGCATAATGTGACTTGGTATTAAATTTTGGCCTAATCTTTCGACATTCTAATCGGATGCGAATAGCTGGCCATACACGGACGTTCTTTCGCGCGGTTTATCATGGCGCGTTGTAACGTGGCGGTTATCATGCCGAAAAGAACGGCGTGGCGAATCATTTGAAAGGATAAACCGGGTGTGTATGGCCGGAAAACGTCGAAAAAAGAGTCATTTAGAACGGCATTCAGTCATCTTGAAATTTCCAAGATAATAAACTGAGTTCTTGGCGATTCCGCTACACGAAGGCGTTGTTTCACCATCCAGTTCAATTTAGTTAGTTGAATATTTTCGTGTTCTCCGAAAGTATTAGTTTCTTAGAGTTGATAATGATATCAATGGATTCTTATGATGAAACTAAAAAAAATTGAATTTGAAATTTGTAATGTAAGAAAAAAAAATTTGTTTTCGTTACTTCGAAACCACCAGACCGATTTTGCCCGATAACGAACTTAACCGAGATATTTATCTCCCAAACCTACTGTGGAAATTTGAACTGTCTAGCTCATTCAGTTCGAGAGTTATCGTGTTAACGGACGGCCGGACATCGATTTCATTCGACCACGGATTCTTTATTAGTAAGTCGAACCAAAACGTTTGAGATCATTTTCAGCCAAAAATTCGAGAATTACTGACCCTTGGGCAAATTGATAAGCACTCTGTTCCGAGGAACAAAGAGCGCCATGGCAGAAAAGTTGGCTGGCTGACAAAGAAAAATATTGTCACTTTTAAGGGAATTAAAAGATAATAATCCCGATTACTTTAAAAATTATTTAAGGATGGACGCAAAGATATTTGATTCCCGACCGCTCGATCATCTGCGTGTATGGCGATGAAACGCCATTCCAGAGGAAAGGACGTGAGAAATCCCTTAAAGCTCTATGGCGTGCTGCAATGCTCACTCACGCAAGGGATTTTCCACATGATTTTGTAGATAAAACGCGAAAGAACGTCCGTGTATGGCCAGCTATTGAATCCATCTCTGGAATCGTGTCCACAAACTGCTGAAGAAGCTTCTTTCTGTAACTAGCTTAAGGGGTTAGGTGTAGTCAGAGGCGTGAAAACATGACAATTTTGTGTATTTTTTTGGCAGTAAATTATTTTATTCAATAGAACTAAAAATATAGCTTCATTAAAAATAAGGTTTAGACTTGATTTGACAGAAATTTCAGGAAAAAAAATTATAATTTCAAAAGTAATGGCTGTTTGTGTTGGTCCAGTTCCAACCGAAGCTCCTTGGAGATTTATCAATAATCAATCGGACAAAAACAAAATTAGTTTTATTAATATATAACCTACTGTCTGATAGAACCTTTTTTTTCTTTTAAATTAACAAAATGGCAGCCTCAGGAAAATTTTTCCATATTTTCGGGAAAAAACCAACAGTTAATTGTTCATAAAAAATCGAAATTAAAAAGAAAAAGAAAATCCTTCGATCAGGGACTAGTTTTCGAAAACCTGTATACATTTCATTAAAATTTACCGAGCGGGTTTCGACTACAGTGGTCACCAGTTCAAAGAACATAGTTTTGAGAAAAACGCATTTGAAGTTTTACACTCAATTTACGTATTATTTAATTACTTACAGAGTCATCTATCCCTGGGCCATATAATAGTTCTTCAGCTGTTGTGACAGCTTCCGAAATATCTATTTAATGTTGTCTACGTAGCATTCTACCTTCTGGAGTGTTGTCGATATCACGCCAGCTGCTAGGTACCTGCTATTAGCTAACTGCTCTCGTCCAGAGCCGAGAGCCCTTTGCTAATTATCAAATAACTCGAAAAGTATTTGTGGGATTAACTTCAAATGTTCAGAGATATTTCTGAGATATTATGCTCTAAGAAAATGCAAAGAAAAGTTTTTTTGAAAAGCTGACTACACCTAACCCATTAATTATAATCCATTCTCATCATTGCGCGTTATATCTTGCAATGGTCGACTGACTGATTAGCGCTCTTTTTCTTATGCATTCTAAATCCCATACCTGCATGTTATATTCCATACCGGTATTTCTATACTCATTAGAGGAAGCTGGATCTGATTATATGGATATTCTCGTTCTTAATCACGACGCCGGAAAGTTGGGAGCTCAAAATCTTATATCTAGCAACTGAACTGTAACTGATTATTGGGGTACGTTCCAACACATGGGTTCACATGGAGGGGTTATCCTGATGATTTAATTATTCATTCCGATAGACCTAATCAAGTATCGCTCGAGCTAGAGAACAAATGAGGCGAAAACTTTTAATAGAGGAATGAAAAATCTTTTTCATTACACCTCCCCTAGAACCCTATCATAACATGTCGATTTAGGCTCGCTTTACATCAACACGACACGGTTTTATGTACGGCAAAGACACAAACGCTCGAGCTTTCCCACAGCCTCGCTACACAGTCGTGTAAACGAGACCGGTATCCGATTATTGGGTGAAGGCTTGAATGATAGCTTTCACAGCTATCCGGCCGAGTCGTGGTCGTGCGAACGACACACGGCTGCCGTGCACGACTCTAGGATGTCCGGCAGTCCCCTCGAGCCGTGCGAGGCAGCCGTGTGTCGTTCACACCGCCACGACTCGGCCGGATAGCTGTGAAAGCTATCATTCAAGCCTTCACCAAAGAATCGGATGCCGATGTCGTTTATACGACTGTGAAGCGAGGCTGTGGGAAATCTCGAGCATTTGTGCCGTTGCCGTACATAAAACCGTGTCGTGTTGATGCGAAGCGAGCCTTATGGTGGGTTTTACGGAGCTTCGATTAGCTTAATTGTGGATTTAATTCGATGGTTGTACCAAAAATGAATTGAAAATCGACATAGAATCGCACTAATTCGGCGATTAAGAGCTGTCAATGCTTGGTGAAACCCACCGTTAGAGTATCGAAATTGTACCGTAAAAAGTTTTACGGTGCGCTGAGATACATTTTGTCTATGGCTGAGATGAATTATTGTTTATTTCCTTTAGAAACACAGAGCAACGATTACATAATGACAGTAGATGTCAGTGTTTTGAATAATTATTGTTCTACAATATCGAAATGCTTTCTCCTGAAGCACAAATAATGGTATAATGAAAAATATCGTTCATTACACGTCCAGAAACGCTTTTTCTTTGCTTGCACGAGTTCCCGTGTTCGGCTTGGCCTCACACGGGAACTCATTGCGCGCGCACGGAAAAAGCATATTCTCTGGACTGGAATGAAATATACTATTGCTATTCGATGCAAATGAAAGATTTCTTTTGGAATAGCCCGCAATTTTTGCAGCTATCATTTTTGACATATGACAACACAAAGCTATGCCATTAATTAAAATGGAACGATATTTTTTTTTCTAGAAGAAAGTTATCTCCTCCTTCTGGCAGAACGTTGAACATACGAAAATGGTGGATAGGTGCGGTCATCTGCTACTTACTCAGCCCTAATTTATTTGGCCCTGGCCCCCTGGATATTTAAAAAAAAGAAAATTTCTTTCGTCTGGTTTAACCACTTTCTTAACTTTAAATTGTAATTTGTAATGGGTAAAACAGGCAATATTTTTTTTAATTTTTAATGTTAACAGATTCTTATAAAATCATTGCTTTATTCAGATTTTAGACAGAAAAGTTATGAGTCCTCAAACTTACAGAAAGGTGTAAAGAATACTTAAATCTTAACTTCAACTTGCATTAAATAACAAACAAAAAATGATTGATGAGTTCCAATTCTAGCAAAATATCCCTACTGTGTGACCTTTCTAATGGTATGTAATTTGCTTTTATAAAAACAAACCTTCAAGAGTTATTTCATAATTTTATCAAGTAGAAAATTTTCGACGAAACTCTACCTTTACGGAAAATGAAAAATTTTTGCGAAATTCAATACTGCAAGGTTGGTGAAAATTAAATGATCGATTGAAAGTATGTAAGTTCTTGAATTGAGTACAAAGACAATAGCTGTACCAGTAATAATTTCTACATGCTTTGTCTAACCATCCCAAGGGAATAGTGAATGTCAATTTTCACCACTGCTACTGGCAAGCCGTAGACCATTTAGTTTTTAGTTTTTACCAACCTTGCAGTATTAAATTTCGCAAAACTTTTCACTTTCCGTAAAGGTTTCGTCGAAAATTTCCTACATTATGAAATAACTCTCATAATTTTTTATAAAAGCAAATTACGTACCATTAGAAAGGTTACACACCAGGGATGTTTTGCTAGAATTTGAACTCCTCAATGAATTTTTGCTTTAATGCAAGTTGAAGTTAAGATTTAAGTTTTTTTTTACATCTTTCTGTATATATAAATATTGCCTGTTTTATCAATTTTTAATAAAAATTACACTTGAAAGTTAAGAAAGTGGTGAAACTAGAAGAAAGCAAAAATAATATTTGTTTAAATATCCAGGGGGCCAGGGCCAAATAAATTAGGGCTGAGTGAGTAGCAGATGACCCCACCTGTCCACCATTTTCGTATGTTCAACGTTCTGCCAAACACCCTGTATATTGAATTAATTAATATTATTATTTCCACGGAACAAAAACTTTTTTTTCACAAAAAATAAAACCGTTTTTCCTATAAATCGAAATAAAACCTGTAATTGGAAAATCCGGTATGCCACAAAAGCAGAAACGTCATTCTTTGAATTGGAGTGTACACCGTGCCTCGAATTAAATTTCGAACAAATTCAGTTCAGCGGCGAAATAGCATCAATAAATATTTGCAGTTCTGTATAAATTCGATATAGGTATGTAATATTCAATGAACGTACTGATATTATTTATGTACCAAAACTAACGATGTACGTTCCTAATGGATACTTTCGATATAAAATTCAATTCTATTCGAATCGTTCCAATGAAAATTGTATGTGCGTAATAACAGTCTCTCTGATTAGCTGAATGAGGTTTAAATGAATCAATTATTGACGAACGAAAAGTTTCAATGGACGATTCTGAAGTTTGAAATGAGTATTCCTTTTTGGGAGCTTGCTAATAGACAATTCGTGGTTGAATTTAATTATGTCTGAACTCTGAACGGTTTATGGCACGCTTGTTCACCTGAACAGAAGGCCTATCAATTTGCCAGAATGACTGTAATTTTTGAGTTTTGGCCGAGAATGGTGTCCAACGATCGATATATTGGAGATATTGACAAAATATCGAAATATTATAACGATTAACACTTTGAAGCATGGAGAATATATATATATATATATATACCCTACCTGCACGAGTATATTTTTCATCAAAAACTTTCAACAAAAATGGCACAATTATCTTTAATATGGTTACAAGTAGGTAATGAAAATATTTAACAGTTAAATTAAATTAAAATTAAATAACGAACTTATCCGAGATGTTCATTCCTCAAATCTACACTGAAAATTATATTATATCGATTGAAACTTTTCCAATATTCCACTTTAGTTTTCACTGGAGATATTCTGAACCCAATATGATTAACTTACCAAAGTATATATTTCCATCATGATATGGATCATCCAAGGGCATATAGGGTATATAATATACATAGGTACGTAATATCCTATAATTGGTCAGTTTGCATTCAATCATACTTTGTCTTCTAGAACAGAAATAAATTTGATATGTCTGGTAGATAAGATGACATGGATGAACGGTGAACACATAAAGAACACAGACAGATAGAAATCGCATTCTGTAAAAACATAGTAGGTACTATGTATTATTGAAATTTTGAAAAATCATATCTCCGAAAGTATTAGCTTGTTAGAGTTGAAAATTATATCAATGGATTCTTACGGTGAAATTACATTTAAACAAATTTTTTTCGTTTCTTGCCCAAGAACGACCTTAACCGAGATATTTATGTCCCAAACTTACTCTGAAAATTTCAACTGTCCAGCTCATTTCGAACATGCCGGACAGAAACGAGCTTGACCGAGTCGAACCTAATCGTTTAAGACCATTTTCATCCAAAAATTCGAAAATTATAGACATCTGGGCAAATTGATAAGCACTCTGTTCCGAGGAACAAGAGCTTCAAAAATGGTAGAGGACTCGCTATGCAGTTGAGAAACTTCATTATGTTTATGCTGAATTCATTGGGGGCTGGTTTGTTATTCGAAACATCAATTTATACTTTTATGATAACAAAATGAGATTTTTTTGCATTTCACTTCAAATAGCACTGTAGCTCTGAAATATTTTAGCCAAAGATTCGAACGAAAAAGGACGTTTTCTAATGAGATGATAGTTGAATGGATTTATTATCCTTATATTCATTATAATCAACTTTCGTGATATGACCATTTGAAGTTATGTATTCTAAATATGGATATCTCAGATATCCATACTGCAAGGTGTTACAATTCAATGGATATTTATCATTGAATGAGCACGTGTCCTGCAGTTATGGAGAATTATTGTGTAACTCCATGAAACTGTGAACATCATATTTTTTCAATTTATTATTCAAAATGGACATGTTTTCTGACAACCATTCCATTTATGAAACTGGCCTTTATCTCAATATTTGCTGAACTTCCTCCTAGTATTTATACAATATATAAGAGAAATATTGCAGAATACTTGTACGGAATAACATTCTACAAACCGTGCTGTACTCGGTATAATTTTCGTCGACTTTGAAATGCAGAGACGCGATTACACAAAGGAGCAGCGCTCTTGATCAATTTCGTTGAGCTTGCTGAACGTATGCTTGCTGTATGTAGAAATTGGGGCAACAGCCAGCGAACCATTGTTCTCAGTTTACCTAATCGAAGACATTTATCCTAGAAGTGCATCGGCATTAATTGTGTAGAAATGTACGAGCATGAATTGTGCGTGGCTTCCCAATGTTTACTGTGCTTTTCACTTACCACAATTATGTAGTTCCAGTACTTATTTGTATGCGTTTAGTATTGCACCAGTGATCCCAACCACAATGCAATCTTCTCCATTTTGACTCGTACCCCGCATTCATTTCGTTCGAATGTTAAGATTACATTAATAATACTTATACTGATTAAGAACTGGTGGCCAAATTTTGTTTTTCAAATAACTCGAACAATACTGATCCGATAGAATTAAAGCTCGGTAGTTGAAAAATACCGACACGAAAACTTATGCAAAATTTCGTATAACGAGAAAATTTAAATTAAATTCTGTATCTCATAACCTATCCGTCAGATATCGCTGAAAGTTTGCAAGAACCTTGAAAACCTTATTTTACAGCAAAGTTCTAGTTTTGAATTCTAACGGATCTACAGGGTGTCCCAAAAATACCACGCGAAAGTGACACTGGAGATAGATTGGCATTAGGTCTATCGGATAGCATCAACATGACCTCAGTAAAAGTCCGCTGGTTTTCGAGATATCACCACTTTTGTGTATTTTTTAAAAATCTCCAGTTTTCGGTCTTTTATCGCCTAGCATTGCCAGAAATTACTTCAAATTCATGTTTTTTCACCTAGGCTATCCTGAATAGTTGCTTTAAGCAATGAAGTAATAACTTCACCGACAACTACAACAAAATCCTTCAAAAAATGTCTTACTTGTCGTATTTTATTCCGAAGTTAAAACGTTAACTTAAGTTTGACTGACTGCTGTGAAAAAAAATTATATCAGACTGAATTGACAAATAATCGCAAAAACTGGTCCATTTCATGGGTTTTGGTTTTTTTTAATAAGTAGCAATTCTGGTTCTGATTAAAAAAAATTGGTAGTGTTGTATCATTTTGAAAAGGGCATGAAATGGACCAGTTTTTGCGATTATTTGTCAATTCAGTCTGATATAATTTTTTTCATAGCAGTCAGTCAAACTTAAGTTAACGTTTTAACTTCGGCATAAAATACAACAAGTTAGACATTTTTTGAAGCATTTTGTTCTAGTTGTCGGTGAAGTTATTACTTCATTGTTTAAAGCAACTATTCAGGATAGCCTAGTTAAAAAAAACATGAGTCTGAAGTAATTTCTAGGAATCCTAGGCGATAAAAGACCGAAAACTGGAGATTTTTAAAAAATACACAAAAGTGGTGATATCTCGAAAACCAGCGGACTTTTACTGAGGTCATGTTGATGAGATAGACCTAATGCCAATCTATCTCCAGTGTCACTTTCGCGTGGTATTTTTGGGACACCCTGTATATTGTTTGAGATATAAGCACAATATCGAAATACTATAACGATACAGTGTACTGGTCCACTGTTTTACACTCGACCAGCTAACGTGATACATTTTTGAAGCGAAGTCGAACGAATTTCATTCGCCTAGTTTTGAGAAGATTTTGGCTTGGCAAGTTTTCGAATTGACAACGTGTACTGTTTTCTCAAATATGCATTGTCATAATAGATTCTCCGAAACCGTGTGGCCGATTATGCCCAACAATGAACTTAACTGTCCCATTTGGATGCGCAGCCTACCCTGAAAAAACTGTAACTCGTCCAGCTACTCAACTCACCCAAGGCTGCTCGGATCTCCAACAATATAGTCCGATCGTGTTCACATTTGGGACTGGCTGTAAAATTAGGTTTTGAAGACTCTGGCAAAATTTCAGCGATATCAGGCGGATAGTTCCTTTTTTTTTTAATTATTTTTTTTTAAGTTTCTAGTGAAACGGTCCTCACGAAATTCTGCAAAAATTTACGCGTCGGTATTCTACAACTAATGACCATGTTTGAATCGTATCGGGTTTGTATTTTTTGAGTTATTGAGGAAATAACAAAATTTCAGATGGGTTTAACTCCAAAACCGTTCTGGCCGATTATGCCTATTAAAGAACTCAAATATCACATTCGGATGCGCAACCTACTCAAAAAAAATGCAAGTCGATGTCTATTTCTGTTCTCGAATTATCGTAAGATACGTAATATTTTTTAAAATTCTTTAGTGATCCCCACGAAATTTGACATACGTTATTGTGTCGGTATTCTACAACTAGTTAGGGGGCGTCCATAAATTACATTTATGTTTAAGGGGGGGAGGGGCTCGAGTCGAATTTTCCATGGTAAATTCGAATTAAGAGTGTCCAATACAGGAGAATGGACAACATAATTTACCATGGTAAATTCGATTAAGGGTGTCCAATACAGGAGAATGGTCAATAGAACATACGCGCAAAAGCTCCTGACTTCACGCCAGTGCTTGAACCAATTTTTTATTTGTTTATCTCAAAACTTACGAAGCAGCCCACGTAAGATACTATTTTCTGACAGTGTTTGTCTTGCTCAACTCCATCAGTTTTTCACCGCAATATTGTGGTATTATGATGTGAATCGAAGCAAGTCGAACATTTTTCCACTTTGGTTATTGAATATCAATTACAGTAAACTTAACCAGAACACTACCTACTTATATAACAAGCGAAGGTTCGACAAAGCATCTGGTGGTTTACAGACGTAGAATACTGTCCTGAAGAGAATAACAAGTAGCCAAAGTTTCAATTTAATCCCGCATTATGACAATGCGTCAATTATGACGACATCTTGAACACGGCGAACAATCGCTACTGTCTTGTCGTGTTGATGAACTAAGTCTTTGTCTGGAAGAAAACGGAAGAGAAATAAGTTTTCCCGAATGAAAACCGTCCCCCGCCCGATCCCGCAACAATCGCAAACTTGAAAATCGTCGGCAGCAACGAAATCCTGCAGGAGCACCACCATTCCTATTGGCATAGTCTCAGAATTTCGAGGAAGCCATCTGTCAAACTAGCGCGGTTAATCTGCTGACCGTTACAAAGATACCTCTCTCATCTGTCTCTCTTTCTCGCCGAGTGGGTTATTATTGAATTTATTTCGAACTTTCCGAACCGTTCAAACGACTTCGGACGGATCAATTGAAAAATGGTGAAATATTCGCCGAGAACAAACAAATCTAGAGGAATTTTAATTTCATGCAATCTCGCCGCCTCCTCCGTTCAGGTGCTTTTGGAACGTCCCAAGTTTCGGGCATAAATCGTCTCGCTTCCGAGTATTAATGTTTCGCCGGTTTCACGGTATTGGGTATTTTTTCGCAGTTATTCTCGGCGGTTCTTATTCGCTCCGCTGTATATCGTATCTTCATTGTTTTTCGCTTTGGAATACAATTCGTTTTGATTTCGTGTCATCTTACAGCAGGGTTCGACCGATATTTATCATCATATATATCACGATATATATCGATATTTATAAGCAGTGATATATATCATGGATATTTATAAATGTGTGAATGTGCGACGCTGCATAAAAAATTCAAAATCAATCGTGATAGAAGAGCACTTCTAAGCCCACCGCCCACGTCAATGGGCCACTGCAAACAGCTGAAAACGGGTATTTATCATTTTCGGGGAATCCCAACTTGGTATAGCTTTAGATCAGGGGTGGCCAACCGGTCGATCGCAGCGAGGCAGACAGCATCGAATTTCATTTAAAATTTCTTCAATCATAGATCGATATATCTATATTGGTAGATCGCGCAGAGTTTTGTCACCAAATAGTAGATCTTGGGTCCCATCAAGTTGGCCACCCCTGCTTTAGATGGTGATTTTATAACTTCGCCGCGCAATCGTATTTTTCAACATTCGGATTGGTACAATCAAAATTAATAAATCGTTTAGAGCGTGACAAAACAGCCAAACTTGTTTTTTGTTTAAATATGTAAACAGAGAGCATGCGTATACATCTAAAGCTTGCAATAATAGCAATATAGAATGTATATTTGATGAGGCCACTGCGTCTGCACAGGAGATTCCTTCTGATACCTTTGGTAAATTTTTTAACTACATAATTAACTTGTTTATTTTTTTTATTTTTTTTTTATAAATTTAGTAAATCACCATTTTAATGCGTTCAATTTATTGATTTTAGCTAAGAAAAAAACTTGAAAATTGTTTATAAAAATATATACCACGAAATTGATAAATATAAATTTGATATTTAAACATATAAATATCATGTTTTTTTCGAACCCTGTCTTACAGAATTTCAGATTGTTATAACTATGAAACCAATCGGCGGATTTTGCCCATTGCCCAAGATTGACCTCGGATTCTTCATCCCTGAGACGAAACTAATCGTTTGGACCATTCTCGGTCAAAAATTCGAAAACTAAAGATATTTGGGAAAATTGATAGGCACTCTGTTCAGGTGCACAAGGGTGCCAAAAAATGAATAATAATTATTAGATTTGAACGCGAAAATTACAGTTAATATTCGAAAATATAATACCATTCATACTATCGCAAAATTGCAAAATAAAGTTCGCCTTACATCATATTAAAAAAACTGTTGATTTTGCACACATTTAAGTTATTCATTCAGTTATTTTTCTAAATGTTTCAAAATTTAATAACAATTATTAATATTTTTGACAATATTTTCGACATTTCCCTCAAAAAATTTCACAAATCACTTAGGGCCGGAAGGCCGGAACCAATAGGTGCTTTAGGTGAATATTTTTGTGAAGTTTTAAACCATCGAAAACAATCGGGATGAACAAAAAGATTTTATTTATTTAAATTACAGTTTGTATTATTTCTGCCCAACAATTATAATTGAGTGAAATTTTTTTCGGTAAATAGTCCTTCATACACCATACGAGCTTGCCAAATTATCGAATATTTTCCTTGCAGTCGGTAAAATATTCGAGTATTTGACAGGCACTCGGGGATTATATCTTCTAAACGAGACCCGATCTCGCAAAAAATGGTTCTTTGTTTTATGCTAATATAGATATATATTCTTTTGAATTTCGATCATTTCATTTTGTGCAAATTCAATTTCACATATGGTATGTCACTTTGACACTCTAGTTAGCGAACAGCCTGTATAGCGAGTAACTGACTCATGTCTACTGAAAATTGTGTCGCCTGACATAATGTTTCCTATCTTCTGAGATGAAACGTTAAAGTATGCTATGTATCTATTACTCTACTTAATTATAGGCTGTCATAATAATAATATTTTATAAAAGAGGACCTATTGTTAAAATACACTGTGTACAAGGGCGTAGCCAGGAGGGGATGGTTGAACCCCCCCGAAATGTAATTTTTTTTCTTGATAACAAAAAATATTTGCTACAGAAAGCGACTCTTCCATCCCCTACCCTTATAAAGTCAATTGCCAAAATTTCAAAACCCCCCGAATATAATTCCTGGCTACGCACTTCACTGTATATGAATTGCAAGCTAGATGGAAGTAAGTACATAAAGCTTTCAAATCAGCAAGAGGAAACCTTCGTCAAGTTTCAACAAACAATTTGATTGCAAAGGCACAAAAGTGGTGGCAACCCAGACGGTCAGAAAGTAAATCTGCAAACATTTGCTATCCTAAATTGGGATCCCGATTTTGCATTGTGTTCCGGGAGATATAACGCCACCAAATTAGATCATAAACACAAATTCTGATTTAAATAATAACAATTCTGGAGATACCTGGAATTATCAATTTCCAGATAATCAGGAGGAACAATAATTTGTTTCATATTTTAGAGAACCGTAATAATAATAACTTCATTGAAAATAGTTTAGACAAGACAAAATCAGCAAAGCGAAATCCAGAATCCTGAAAGGATCAGGTTCTGCTTATTATAACCCCTTAATTTTTCAAGGTAATAACTATTCTATGTAAATTAAACGAAATGATTATACAGGGTGTCATATTAGACGTGAACCTTGGAGGTGGTGTTAGTATGGATCATTTGATGTCGTCTGAGCCATATTTATCTATAACCGGAAATCAACATTCAACACGAGATATTTGTGTTCTCGTGATTTTTAAAAGATTTCTCACCTTAGTTATTTTCCGTAATTTTTTTAAAGTTGACCAAATTTGATTATAATTTTGGATTATTTCTTATCAGAAAAGAATATATGTGTGAAAAAAGCAAAACTGTACAAGATGTTGAAAAAGAATTACTATGATTTGAAAGTGGATATAAGAAGCAAAGAAAGAAAAATAACGAATTAAATATTTTTTATTGCAACTAAACACGAAATTTCATAAGAGAATGTATTCATAAATTATGTTTGAATTGACCTCCACCATTCCTTATACAAGCACGAGCCCTCTTTCTAATGTCTTCAGTTGTTATTTTCCGCCTGAAATTTACTCTCGCTGCCTTTTGATTACACATTCACTATTTTTTATACCGGACGTTCAAAAAACTAGTGAATACATTCTAACAAAATTTTTTTAGAGACTAAAGAAGGAATTTGGCAAATTTTTAAAATAATTTTGGCATAAATTAATTGTGGAATTCGAAACTAGCAGGCAAATTGATATTAGAAACTGATTTTTCTTTTATTCATATACCACATTTCAAATCATACTAATTCTTTCTCATCATCGGATACAGCATAGTTTTGCTCTTTTCATACATATCATATCCTTTTCTGATAAAAATATCCCAAAATTATAATCAAATTTGTTCAACGTAAAAAAAATTGACGAAAAATGGGGGTTTAGTTTTTCGTCAATATCTCAAAAACTACTTGAGATAATTTAAAGTGAAAATAGATCCAAGAAGAGGAGTAAATTTCCAAAAAAAAAAAAATAGTCCCAACTCCCGGAACTGTGGGACCAATATTTATAATTTTCCCAGGAGGTTGAAAATATGCCCGAAAACGGATACTCCAGCTTGCAAAAGCCTTGCCATCTTCGGACCTTTAATGAATAAATATTATTTCAAGAAATTGAACGATAATCCGTGGTCCAAAAATTTTTATTGTTATTATTTAGTTAATTAACAATTTTTTATAGCACGATCATTAACATTGCAAGTGCGATTATTATTAAACTATTAATCTGAGAATTTTTTCCTTTCGTGGAGCTAATTTTCAAAGGTCTCAGAATATATTCCCGTGGGAAAAATTCAAAAATTGTTAATTTTCGTTTTGTTATCGACAATTTACTTGAGTGAGAAATAATAAAGCTTCATTGAACATTGAAATCGGATCAATAGATCCGATTTCTTATTATCTCTTATGATCAGAAGCTACTCAAAAAAATTGTATCTCCTATTGTTATTTGTTATAAACAAATGCGTAGTTTATGAGATAGTTTAAAATTTTGTTTGATGAAATAATCCTTGATGATTATTATGATTTGAAAAAAAATCGTTTCTTAAAAAAAAATGTCGTTGTTTGAAAACGCACTTGTTAAATAACAATTTTGTTTACCACTTGTTACGAAAATTAAGGAACCATTTTTTTTAAATCATTATTTTCTTTGTTTCAAAAAAAACCCATTATTATTTAAATTTTGTTTGTTTTATAAACAATTCGTTATAAAAAATGAATTGTCTCTGCATATTTTTCTTTTTCTATTTAAAAAACAAGAACAACCCTGTATTTTTTTTTATTTATTGAATGAAAGTTCAATAAAAAATATAAATACATTTTTCTTCATTTTAATAATACATTGTGTTTTTTGTTTTTTTCAAATTTAAATTATCTCAAATAGCTTTTAAGATATTGGAGAAAAACCAAACCCGCTCACTCACTCAATTGTGTATAACTATTGCAATTTTTGCGAGCGGCCTCAGCATTTTCTCAAAAAGCACTTGTATAACTAGACCAATATAGAGGAGTCGACATGCCAAGTAGACTATCGACAAAATAACGGTATAAATAATATATCGATTCATTATAAAAGTTCCTCCGTTAGATCGTCGACCAAGCCGATGACATTAACCAATTTTGACGTCGATCCAACTGTGTCGGCCATTACTCAAATTTCTTTCGCCCTGAACGGTTCTTCATTAAACGCGGCGACATTAAGAGAACGTTAAATCATCCATTTTGGCTTGTTTGTCTTATTTATTACGTATTACCTGGCTCGCACCACCGCTCCCACAAATCAAACGAGCCACTAAATCTCTGCAAGATCTGGGGAAATATTATGTACCAACAAAATTACTATTTCAAGTCGATAAAACCAAGATGACACGCAAGTGCAAGAATGTTTGCGTCCTTAGGTGAAATCGAGGAGATAAATTGCCCAGCACCTACTTCGGGGTTGGTTATACAAAGAATAATCCGGAACCTCGGGATTGCACGCTACACAATCGCTTCTGGAAATAATCGAGTCACATATTGTAATATAATTTGACAGAGTTAGGGATATACGCGATTTAAAAAAATCTACGAGCTCCAGAGAGAGATTTATACTCCATGATTCATCACAGCTGCATGAAACACACTTTTAAGTACATTATTTGGCTTTACCTCTCGTACAAGGACGTTTATAGACGTGATCCTTAAGGCGATTACGAGTTCACAACATTTCTGTGATGGATTTTCAGAAAAGTTCATCTACAGCTCCTGGCCTTCCAGATTTAATGCATTTCCAACAAAAGTTCCGGAATATTCAGGACGCGGCAGCCTTACTTCCAATTTGAAAAATTTAATTAAACCCATTGTGTGAATCCGAAAATTTATATTCATTTTCTATAATATAGGCACATTCCTAAAGTTTTGTTTTACTTATAGTTTTGGAAGATCAAATCAGGTAGGAGACGTCCCCCATTTTCCGTACCCTGAGTAAACCGATTTCAGGCGTTTGTTATGACTCTTGCCAGCATATCAGGCGTTATGTTGCGATCACAGAATATCCGCTCGATAAATAGACCTCAACGCCAAACGCACGCTTCTTATTGTTCCAACGCATGACGGGGACCTTTACACACATACACGCTGTGAAGGAAAGCGTGTATGTGTAAAGGGTGTATTGGAGTAGGGGATTGCGTTTGCTATTTCGTGCAGGAAAGCTCGTGCAGTCTCAACTTTGTAGATTTTAATTCGATCGGATCTATATTGTAGAAGATATCAGGGAAGTGTATAAAGATCACAAAGAAATTATAAATTTAATATTCGTTCATAATCCACATTTCACCGCAGATCCGTACAGATCTAATATGTTGGTTGAAGCATCGGACTCATAGTCATAGACAGAGGTTACCGGTATCGAGTCTCCTGAGCCGAAATTGATCTTTTTCGTTTCTATTGAAATAATAATCCGAGGAGACAGTTATCGAACGAATTCAGGTGGATTAAAATTAAGTGAAGTGAAACCTGAGTATTTTCGTATATTATTGGATATTAAAATTACTGGTATAGATGATGTATTTTGTGAATTGTCAACTCATCGTTTCTCATGGCACAACCGTACGATTGGACTGATTTGTTTCATAGAGATTAATCTCGGAATACACTATTGAAAATAAACCACCGCTATACAATGAGTTTTCTTCTCATGGTACAATTGTATGATTGAATTGATTTGTGTCCTTACGCCACCACAAACAAAGCACTGTTTATTTTCGACCCAACAGTAAATGTATATATTCGAATTGGTCGTTACGCCACCACTGACACATTACCGTGTATTTTCGACCCAACAGTAAAATTTGAACAGAGAGCTTACGCCACCACAAATAGCATTGTTCATTTTCGAACAAGGAATGTTTTAATTCGAATGGGACCCTACGCCACCGCAGACAGAGCACTCTTCATTTTTGAACCAACTGTGAATGTATGAATTTGAATTGGTCCTTACGCCATCGTTTATAACCATTCTCTCGGCCACAAAGTGGACCAGTTTTTTTGGACGCTAGTTTTTACAGTCGAATTTATATTCTTGGAAATATTGGGAATATTATTTTTTCCTGGATCCAAGCAGCCTTGGCCGAGTTGCATGGGTGACCAGTCTGGCTATAAATTTTAACAAGCGCGCCAAAGCTCCTGGCCATAGTTGCTTTTCCAACTTGTTCCTCTGTCAATCCTATCCCAATACGACGTTTTTACGCACATTGGCCGGTTATAGCTCAGAAACTGAGCGTACAAATCCATTTAAACTCACTTTTTGGCCTTCTCGTTCCTCAACAGATTGATTATCATTTTGGTCAAATGTCTGTAATTTTCGATTTTTTTTATGAAAATGGTCTTAAACGATTTGGTTTGACTCACTGATGAAAAATCCGTGGTCAAAATCGATTCTGTCCTACTGGTCCTCCGTTAACACGATAACTCTCGAACGGAATGAGCTGGACAGTTGAAATTTTCAGTTTAGGAGATAAATAACTCGGTTAAGTTCGTTATTGGGCAGAATCGGCCTGATGGTTTTGAACGAAAAAAAAAATTTTTCTTTTACATTACAAATTTCAAATTCTTTTTTTTTTAAGATTCAGTTTCACCATAAGAATTCATCGGTATCGTTTTCAACTCGAATAAGCTAATACTTTCGGTGATATATGTTTTTTTAAATACATATTTTAATCATAAATCGTACTTCCTTGTTTTTACAGAATGTTGTTCTTAATTATTCTATCTATGAATTATTATATGATTAAGTTCATTCATGTCACCTTATTTTCTTATAAGGGACATGTCGTCTAATTTTGCTTTGAGGGACATTTCAAATTTATGTCTGGTTCGTCATTCTTGATATAAAATACCCCTCCTGTTCTAGAAAACAAAGTATGATTGAAAGCAAAATGACCAATGAAAATAAGCTCAGCTATCGTAGAATTAAGAGGATGATGTGATATTATACTTTTAAGATGATAATATAATGGCCGTGGATAATCCATATGAGGATGGAAATATATACTTTGGTAAGTAAATGGGGTTCAGAATATCTCCAGTATAAACAAAAGAGGAATATTGGTTGAGTTTCAATAGGTCTCTTGCATGCTTTTTTTTATTGGAATCGATTATTATATCCATAAGAATACTGAAAAAGTTCAACCGCTCTCAAAAAATTTCAATTTTCAACGTGAAAACGATCACTCAAATTTGATTGAACATAATGCTTGTTCAAACGATCGAAACTCCGTGACGTAACCCGTCTCTCACTCTCATCTCGTGTCGGTTTCACTCTTTATTCCAGTGTAACACAGCCCCCTATAAAGGGCTCGTAGCCAGCATTGGCTGTAACAAGCACATGGTAAATTTTGATTACGTCATCCGTCATAGCAGCGATTCAGAAGCTCTTCACCTCATTTGAAATTGCTTCTTGATTTACTGATTTTCAATACCGAAATATTCAAATTTTATAAATTATGAAAGTGTATATTATATTATTATTATATTATGTTATTATTATTATACTGATCCTCCTGGGTCTTCCACAAGGAGACCCCTCTAAGCTCTATGATGGCATACATGATGATCTGACATTGAAGTAGATTCAGAAAAACATAAACATATGATATTTCGTGTTACATGCAAGTGACCTATTGATGTAATATAATTTTCATAGTAGATCTGAGGAATGAATATCTCGAAGTTCGTTATTGGGTAAAATTGGTATGTTGGTTTTGTATTCATGATTTTTGGCGCTTTTGTTGAATTTAAATTCTTTTATGATGTTTGATTTTAATTTCTCCTATGTTGAAGTTCTATCAAAAGAATGCATTGATATCATTCCCAACTCTGAGAAACCAATAGTTTCAGAGATATGATTTGTCAAAGTTTGAACAAGAGCGCCAAAGCTCCTGCCCACAGGGCTTTCCCACTTTTTCCTAACGATCCCCACTACAACTTCAGCCATTTCGACCGAGAAGCAGTTTCCCGTATATCTTCGTACGGGGGTCTTCCACATATCGATATACTACTACAGTGCAACACCAAATATGTATTATTCATCCAAATGTATTGTTTAGCTGGACCCTTTCCGAAACAATGCACTTAGGGCCACGAATAATCCAATCATCTAAGCATTTTCAGGAGTCGACTTCAGTTCTCGCCGGTTTTTTTTTTATTTTATGTCTTCTATCGATTGAACCCAAAGATTGGGGTATCTGTAGTATTAAAATATGAAACAGATTACTCTTCTTCTTGTTTATTCGGAGATTGTACAGAAATCAAAAGGGCCGGACTTGTTATTTAAATGACAATTTGGGTTCATGGGCTGATTCGTTGGCGGATAATAATGCAAAATCGGGATCCCAATTTGGGATCGCAAATGTTTGCACATTTACTTTCTGATCATCCCGATTGACATCGGTGATTCACTTTGTAAGGAAAGTTGTCTACTCGGGCCCTGGGTTGCCTGCCACTACTTTCCTGCCTTACCAATGGAATTGCTTGTTGAAACTTGACGAAAGTTTTCCCTTGTTGATTAATACAGGTTTTATGGACATACTTCCCGCTTGTTTGTAATTCATAAACGGGCTATTTTATCAATAAGATATTTTTTCATTTATTTGCTACAGTGTCAGATTCTGCCAATGAAACGCATGCATATGTAGATATTATTTGTCGGATTTAATTGTATCCGCCATCGTAGTAGGCCGCTTACCAAATGATACATTTTTTAATTATCCTTTATTTTCTTCTATAGAGTTTTGAAAAGAGAAATAAGTCAGCCGAACTCATATCAGGGAAATACGGTGGCTGTTCGATAACATCTGTTTGGTTTTTGGCCAGAAATTCGTCCGCAATGATGGCCTTGTGAGATGGTGCAGAAACCACCCATTTTCATTCCATAAATCTGATCTTATTCGACGGATTTGCTCTCTCAAACGGCTCATAACTCTTGGATTAAATTAGGTGTCTAATACCCTCATTACACTATGCCTTTTTCGTGCCTATTTGTCAGCCTGACTGACTGCGCCTGAAATTTTGAAGAAATACGCATGCGCGGGGACTATTTTGTAGACTGTTTTAGGCTTGAAAATAAATAGAACTGGTTCTATTTGTTCCCCCTGAATCGTGGGGATTTCAAGCCTTTTTGTCGAAATCTCATGTCTACCAACACAATATTTATCTGTCTGAATTGACGTCTTAACATAACCTAGTTTATTCTATCCTTTAAATCGCAGCCTTCGTAAATTCAATAATAAATTTATGTTTATTACTCTGAACAAACTTTCGAATGCCAGATAATCTGTAATGGCTATCCCCGAGTGTTATGAAGTTTTCACCAGTAGCCTAGTACCGCAAAGTAATTATTAATTTCGTTTTTGGAGAAATGCCTTCTTGGAATTACAGCGTCTTTTTTGGCGCTCTAGGGGCCGGTTTCTGAGGAATATAACATCTGGTTTATCTTCCGTTTAACTGTCCAATTCAATAGAATTCGGTAGATAAACTGAAGATAAACTCCATTCAAATGTGTCAGAAACCGGCCCTAGTTCCTCGGAACTGAGTGCTTATCAATTTGCCCAAATGTCTGTAATTTTCGAATATTTCGATGAAAATGGTCTTAAACGATTTGGTTCGACTCACTGATCAAGAATCCGTGGTCGAAATTCATTCTGTCCGGCCGGTCCGGCCGGCCGTAGGCACGATAACTCTCGAACGGAATGAGCTAGAGAGTTGAAATTTTCAGAGTAGGTTTGGGGGATAAATATCTCGGCTAAGTTCGTTATTGGGCAAAATCGGACAGATGGTTTCGGAGTAACAAAAAAAAATTTTTTTTTTACGAAACAAATTCCAAATTAAATTTTTTTTAATAAAAAGTTTTATCATGAGAATCCAATCATATCATTTTTAACTCTAACAAGCTAATACTTTCGGAGATATGATTTTTCAAATTTCAATAATAAATCGTATTTCAACGTTGTCACAGAATAATATTATTCTATGTATGAATATGAATTGTCATAATGTCAAATGATGTTCCTGAGACTAATCAATCGAAGAATTGTGAGCGAAGTGAGAAAAATCTCAGATATGATTTTTCAAAATTTCAATAATAAATCGTATTTCAACGTTGTCACAGAATGATATTATTCTATGTATGAATATGAATTGTCATAATGTCAAATGATGTTCCTGAGACTATTGGCGATTTCCATTGACACGCTCGGAGCACTCGAAATCGATCTCATCTGTCATGCATCTGTCCAATTGAACCGAAAATATCTGTCAAATATATCAGTGTGACAGCTCCGAGTGTTCCGAGCGTGTCAATGGAAATCGCCATAATCAATCGAAGAATTGTGAGCGAAGTGAGTTAAATCTCAGTTGTTTGCTCCGATATTAGTTTTTCTCAGAAAATTCTTACATTTCGGAACTGAACATGAAGTAAGAGATCTGAGAGTAGTGAGACTGCTTTTCATCCATAGACATAGATATAACTCTCGAACGGAATGAGGTAGGTAGTTGAAATTTTCAGAGTAGTTTAGGGAGATGAATATCTCGGTTAAGTTCGTTATTGGGCAAAATTGGCCAGATTTAATTTGATTTCTTCCATGGTGCTTTTCTCATTCTCATGATTGCTCATTTAATCTTGATAAATAAACTATTATTTGAATTGAATTTGCTTTAGGATGCAGTTCTATTATATGAATACATTGATATAATTCCCAACTCTGAGAAACCAATACTTTCGGAGATATAATTTGTCTGTTTGAACTAGAGCGCCAGAAAGCTCCTGTCCACAGGGCTTGAACCCATTTTTTCTGTATGTGAATTTGCACTCTATGTAGTAGCAGATATATTGAACGTTTCTTCAGACGTTCCTTAAAACACTATGGTATTGTTTTAAAAATATACGAACAAAACAAGAACTTGAGATAATTATGTCAATTTCTTGCAGTTTGCAGTTCTGAAATTACTGCCTGAAACAAGCGCGAAAAAATCGCGGTGTAATAGTGCCACTCATTTGGACGGAAATTCAACCAACGAATAGCCATGAAAACAGGCGCAAATATAGACAGGAAAAAGGCATAGTGTAATAAGGGTATTATGTAACGTTGTCAACGCTTCCGCACACGAAATTCCATTTGCAATGCAAATTTTAAGGCAGATTCTTCATTCGATATTCGTATCCATTGTAAAATTTCAAAACATACGTGAAAGGAACTGACAGAATTGAGCCCTGTAAACAAACCAGATGAAAGATGTTGCTCGACCTCCCCATGAATATAGAGGACAATTGTGTCAACTTAAAAACTATTTCGACAATCCCTTTGAGCCTGTATTTCAGGCCAGGTTGCGTATTGTGATAAAATATTCAACCTCTTCTCTTCGTTGATCAATATCTGATGAAAAGGAAAAATGGTTTGAGCTAGCTTTTCAAAAAACTAGTTGAAAAAGTACTCAGGTCAGTATCTTTGCCTCGCTTGTTCAAATTTATAGTCAGAGTGGTCACTCGTTCGGGTACTGAATTCTCTCAAGACACTTGGCTTCCAGGAAAAACAATAATTATTTTCGCAATGCTTCCAGCAATATAGATCCGATACAGTTTAAATCTAGAACTTGGCTATGAAATGAGGTTTTGAAGGCTCTGGCAAAATTGCAGCGATCTCTGTCAAAAAATATCAAGGAAATTTTCTAATATCATTGAAATCGCGAATCAGGTTATTGTTCAACCTAAGAATATACAGAGCGTCCCTCTAGTGCCGCAGCGGACGATATAAGCGTAACGGTCAAAGTTTGGCAATTTTTTTTATGCAAACTTGAATTACTCCAGGAATAGCACAACCTAGAAATATTATCGAATATATCGGGTGTCCCACAAAAGAGGAATAGAGGGTGACTTTGATTTTTCAAATCGGACACACTATATTCAGTAGTGTGTTTCAATTTTCTGAAACTTCATGCATGCTCTTTCATACTTTTCACATATTTTTGTTCAACAGTTTTCGAAATAGTTGTCATTTTGACAAAAAATGAAATATAATCAGATAACATAGCCCCTACAAGTATCATTTTTTCTTTGTCAAAATGACAAATATTCCTAAAACTGTTGAACAAAAATATGTGAAAAGTATAAAAGAGTATGCAGGAAGTTCCAGAAAATTGAAAATCACTACTGAATATAGTGTGTCCCATTTGAAAAATCAAAGTCACCCTCTATTCCTCTTTTGTGGGACACCCGATATATTCGAAAATATTTTTAGTTTGTGCTATTCTTGGAGTAATTCAAGTTTGCATTGAAAAATTTTGCCAAACTTTGACCGTTACGCTTATATACTCCGCTGCGGCACTAGTGGGACACCATGTAGAACTGTTCTAGGGATTCAACTAATCTGTTATCATATTCCACATACTGAATTCTAAAAATATACTTTCCAATTAATTCAAATACGTCCAATATACCCCATTTTACTTATATCGATTTCAAATCAATTTTGCTCGTGAAACATTCATTCATCAGAGAACAAAAAAAAATCTACCTCAGCATCTCCGATCTGAAAATAAATGTTTCAATTCATCAAAATACGTCCAAAATACAATATTTGATTCTCTTCGACCAACTAATGGTTTTAAATATCGATATAAATACATCTAAATAACTGTTTACAACCTCCTCCAAAAATGACTCTGAGAATTTTCATAATGATTTTTTCTTATCGAATTGGTACAAAATCGTTCCTTATTTGGCACTGCTTGATTTTGAAAAATCTTCAAGATGCATTTTGGTTTATGGATATCTCGACCTCAATGTAAAATTTTAAATATGAACCTGTATTTTGAATTGTTTCCTAAACATTTTTTTTTACTCATGCGGAAGGTTAGGTATGTACGAGTATATCTTCCTTCGGCAAACCTTCGCTTTAAAAGTCTACTATGACATTCTTTCCTAAATAGAGTGATATCAACCCCAAGATTTGGAATGTACAGAGGAAACACCCTGTATTCGGTAAATGAGACCAAGGATTTTCCAATTTCAGTCCGATTTGCGTTGGGATTTTGTATAGGTGCTAATCCAATAAAAGTCTGCCGACCACCATTTTACCGTCTCATTAATCTATCGTCAAATGATTATTTTACTCATTCAATTGAGTAACATCTATAGCAAATACCTCCGCCTACGTTCAATTTCAAGGTAGAAAAGTGATCCAAATTAACCAGCGACAAGACAAGGCTGCTCCTTCTGCGTCTTCCCACGTCTTGTAATAATAAAACCGATTTTATAATATCTCTTCTATGTAATAGTCGAGTACTATGGATTTATTTTTCAAGTTGGAAATCGGAATAGATCTTGTTCATTTGCATTTATTCTTAGGTTTGTTTATGCGTGGATGTCGATTGTTGTGAAACACAGAGAAGGAATTAACTTTCCTGTAGAATATCAAGGGATCGAAATGAAGGTAATTTTGATAAGTTTGAAATACTTGATGATAGGAAATGACCTTGCTGTCTTTTGGCTACAAGTTTTGGTACACTATAGATAGTGCAAACAGTAGTAGCATTTTGCACGATCGTATAAGACAATGTGGGAAATCCCTGTGGACAGGAGCTTTGGCGCTCTTTAACAAATCATATCTCCGAAAGTATGGGTTTCACAGAGTTGGGAATTATATCAATGGATTCTTATGATAGAACTGCATAGAAATTAAATTCAGAAAAACATGAAATTACGATTAATTATTTAAATTTTGAAAAATTATATCTCCTAAAGTATTAGTTTGTTAGAGTTGAAAATGATATCAATGGATTCATATGATGAAACTGCATCCTAAAAAAATAATTTGAAATTTTAATGTAAAAAAAAATATTTTTTTCGTTACTCCGAAACTATGTCCGATTTTGTTTCAATAACGAACTCAACCCAGATATCCAGATATTTATCTCTCAAAGTTATTCTGAGAATTTCAACTGTCTAGCTCATTCCGTTCGAGAGTTATCGTGGTTACGTCCGATCGGACAGAATCGATTTTGACCACGGATTCTTGATCAGTGAGTCTAACCAAAACATTTGGGCAAATTGATGAGCACTCTGTTCCGAGGAACAAGAGCGCGAAAAATGAACTTCAAGCCGTCTTTTTAGCGTTAACACGAAAAATAATGCATTGAGCTTTAACTGAATTCAAATAATAGAGTGAACAAAATAATGAACTTACCCAGTGGATCCTTTGATGCATTTTCGAAATAATTTATTTACGTCCGAAATTAAATCATCACAGGATTTGAAAAGTGTGGCATAATTCTTCCCAATAGGTGTCTGTGAAGGTCGAATTTGTGCTTGCATGAGACAAAAATTATTTATTACTCCTCAGGTTTTACTTCGCACCATATTTTATGGCATCTGACGTTTAGAGTGGGCAATGTGTCAGAAACATGAGAATTCCTCTTGTATTTTAAATGTCGAGGTCGCAATAGTATCCATCGCCTCATTCAGGTGTTATCATATTTTTTCGTTGTTATTGAATACCTGTGAACGTGGGAGTGAATGTGTATCCATCGCGAAAAAAAATTCTCATCTAGATTGATCGATCTGATTCGTGAAACTTGATTACTCTTATATCTCATGTGGAGTACGTGGGTTGTTCGATATTTTTCAGCGCTAAGAAAAACAGATATTTTAAGGAGTTTAGTTTAATATTTCCAAACGATGAAAATTATCTGTACAATTTACTGTATAAGGCCTTTCTCTACAAGCCCGTATTCTACAAATCCTACATCTTGGTCGAATAATATGGCTTGGTTGTTTCATAGAACAAGTGCATGACACAAAATAAGAGAGCAGCAACTTAATTTCGGACACTATAAAAGTATTGAAAGGTTTTTCTCTCCCAAACTCTGAAAAATATCTATAAAATAAAAATTATTATCTATAAAAGTACACTGGTATGTGTCGTGAGATGGATGCAAAACAGACCAAGATGTAAGATTTGTAGAATTTGGGACCGGTGTGGAGTTTTCCACATCCACAAATACACTCGAAGACCAAAAAATGTTCAAAAGGAAATATTATTCGATAAATTCTTGGTGAATAATGATGAAATTTGAGAGTGTCGAAAAATGCCATAATTCGGCAAATACGAAGTGTTCCAAGATGAACTTTGAAATAGTTCATCAGAAGGGCGTTAAGAATGATATGTAGTATGTCACATAGTTTGTGCGGCCGTAGGGAGGCGGCATTTCGAAAAAACGCTATAAGCCGGAAAATATTGAGTGTTCCACGATGAGCTCTCGATATGTTGTCGAGAATGGCGTAAATACGAAGATGTAGTATGTCCCATAGTTTGTGCGGCAATTGGGGGCAGCATATCGAAAAACGCCTTAGGCTGGTTTTCCTGTCACGCTGACGGTCGGCGCTGACGGTCAGCGCTGATCGGTCAGCTCGTATCCTTTTAGCATTACGCTGATCACATTGAGAAATAGAAGGATGCTATTGTCTCTGGCTCACTGAATGTGGAGGCTTGTCGGCGCCAGCTAGTCAGCGGCGCCGACGCGCTGGCGCGTACGTGCGCGTATATAGCTCAGCGCTGACGGCCGTCAGCACCGCGTGACTCGAAAACGCTACCTATAGCTACATACATATTGACCCATCAGCGCCGACCGTCAGCGTGACAGGAAAACCAGCCTTAATAAACCAAAATTGAGTCGTATTACGTTGGTTATATCGGTTGTCCAAAGTTTGCCATGATGTGTTCGAATTTCATTTGTGAGTTTTGAATATTTATGACCCACTATCATTTTAAC
This sequence comes from Halyzia sedecimguttata, assembly GCA_937662695.2. Classification (NCBI taxonomy): domain Eukaryota; kingdom Metazoa; phylum Arthropoda; class Insecta; order Coleoptera; family Coccinellidae; genus Halyzia; species Halyzia sedecimguttata. Next base: position 64,608,617 of record OW569413.2, on the reverse strand, counting down.
ATTGTTTCATGCTCATTATAATTCTTTCATATAGAATCTGACCTACAAAAAAATTAAATTCCGTCGTATAAGTAGACTGTCAAAATTTTTATCGAATCGACATTTAGTATTCATAGGAGCAAGCCATCTAGTTGTTTTCCTCTATTAAAATTTGCCAGAATCTCATCAGAATATGTCGGATATTTTATCCACCAGCCTTTTCCGTTGATCCACCAATTTTTCCAGATTCTGTTACGGAGCGCATATATTTCGCTAATCTGTGAATTAGAAAGCAAAGCACAGTCGAAGAATGGACACACTCGAATGCCCATTTATATTCTGCAGGGAATATTTGCGGGGGAAAGTGTTCGTTTGAAAGTCCAGAGCAGCGATGCGAGCGAACTAGTTTGGATGAAACTCATAAATCCATTAGTACAGAGATTATTTGTGAATAAAATCGAGTTATGGTCCGACGCTGATGGGCGGTTACAGATTAATCTGTTATCTCAGTTTTTATGATTCGAGATCTAATGTTATTTTAACTGTACTCACGGAAGATTTGCTTCGACGGTTTCTGTTTGGGCATGAAAAATTCGTTCACCTATCGCTAGAAATTCCTGATTGCTCAACGATTGTTCGATTCAAGTTCATTCGTTTTCATCGGCGAGAAAGCCACCCAACACCAGGCCAGTATCTCGAATGACCGGATAAATTATCATCAGGGATATACGAGAATATTTATATTGTATATTGTTGTAGGGGGTAACGTTGCACTGTGACCTTAAGTTGTATAGTGCCCCCCCATCAGCTGTCGATATCACCACCTTTACAGCTCGCCTTCCTGTTTCCGTGTTCTGATGAACTCCAGTATCTGAGATGGCTTCAAGGAGGCTACGTCTTCGCTCCTGCAGATTTCTAGCCCAAAACATTCCCTGCGTTAGTTTGAGATGGCGAGGCATTCCGTAATCAGGTGATCAGGAGTTTTATCCTCCTCCCCACAGAATCGACACTCGTCAGTTTCTGCCCTAATCTCATCATATGCTTCCTAAGACATCAGTGCCCTGTGAGGAAATCACTGAGGATGTGCAGCGTGTTTTTAATGAGATCCATATACTTATTGGATCTGACAGTGTCAAAGTTCCAGAGGAACTTTTTGGAGTGATACATTCCTGGCAGAGATCTCCACAGTATTCCTCTTTCAGTTTCTTCTTTCATCCGAAATTCACTTTTGTAGGGGTATATACCTACCACACAGTAGGGTTCCGGGCCAATAAAAGGGGTTTGTGCCCCTTTCTTTCCTTTAATACCCGAGTGACCAGGAACCCAGGCCAAGTAGACCCTGTTGTTCTTGCCTACTTCATCAAGTTTCCTTCGGCACTCCGATATTAGCTTAAAATCGATAACATGGGAGCTCAGAGCTTTAACAGCAGCTTGACTGTCTGAATGGATGGCTATATCACACCTCTGATAGTTTCTTTCTAGGTTAATTTCCACGCATGTTTCGATTGCAATTATTTCTACCTGAAAGACGCTTGTCCCATATATTCGAGCACCAGCTCCTATATTGGTTTTTGAACCGTCTGTGTACCATTTAATGGCATTTCTTTTAAGAACTTGGGTGGAGGATTCCCTGTCCCGGTCTTTTTCCTACCAAGCATCGCAGTGAAGTTCTTTTCGATGCTTACTTTCTTGATCATTTCGTCACTAGGAAGATTGGCTGTTTAAATATACCTGGTAAGAGAGGACCAGGCTTTCTGGTTTGTAATACTCTCAATACCTGTTCCTTCCCTAGATATTCTGAAAATGGCTTCATAGGCCAAAGGGCCCATGTCTATCACTAGATCTGGGCTTCCCAAACTTATCTTTACTGTGACACCCTTAGGACATTGCCATTTTTTTACGACGCCACGTAACTCAGTCCCCAAAGATATTTACCAATTTTAGTACTGCCTAGTAGTAGGTTATCAGCTCACTCGACTCCGTCCCATCGTCATGCGACGCCCCTGGGACAATGTCGCGACGCACAGTTTGGAAAGCCCTGCACTAGATGAAGGGGTGTGAGATTTGTGATAATCTCAAGTGCCTTGGTCGGACCGGTTCCCATAGCTCTAGTGATACACTCATATGCAATCCTTTTCCACCATGTTCGCCAATACAACATTTCATTGAGCACGTCTGGGCGAAATTGTCGAGGCAATCTAAACCTTCTCCAAGATCCACCACAAACTTTAGATGCTCCGCACACGGACACACCGAATTGACGCCATTCCATTCTCCCGAGTCACTTTCCTACACTCGGTTTCCATGGAGGCATGCACGTACCATTATAATTCCAGGAGGCACGATTCAGGCGATCGGAGTGGAAGCTGAAACTTCATGACGTCAGCGACGTACGAAACGCAGGAACCACTCGATCTTCCTGCTTCCACTTCGATCGCGTGCATCGTGGAGACACTGAAATTACAATCGTATGGAAATCGAGTGAAGGAAAGATATTGAAGAGATCAGAATCGTGTCTATTTGATGTGTCCGTGTGCGGTTTTACTTAACCGAGTGATAGCATTGAGACGCAGCAGCTTAGGCTCACCAGCTTTTCCCAAATGGTGGGCCGCGACACGGCATTGGGTCGCACTTCGTCTCATTGTTTACATTGTGTTGCATTTGTGTCAACGCGAACGTTCCCTCACACATTGTAATATGTTTTTATTAGGGTTAGAAAACTTGTGGTGGGTCACGATGGGAAAACATTGAAATAACTGTGCCAGGGCATAATAAAGTTTGGAGAACGCTGTCCTACGCGATATTAAAAAAGTTGTTGAGGCATCGCGAATTTTGTGGCTTTTCGTATATTGTCACTCACCTTCAGTCTTGACCATTTCCTTAAATTATTCAAGGCTTTAATATGCAGCGTGGAAAAGCCAAATGGAATAAATTCATTATACATATTGGTTACTGTACATATTTATGGAAAATTACAAAGCACGTCTAATTTAAATTTTAAATTGTCATTCTCCTTCGTAAAAATGCGAATCCTCCCTTCAACCTCCTCGAAAGACAGGTACAACCCCCAATTTTTCAAATAGGAAGTATGGGCTTGTGATAAATCGTTTGAAAGGTCGCATCATACTCTATTCAGAAATATTATCACTTTCATGTTTATCGCAAAAATGAAATCATGTGATTACCGAAATTCATTATAATATTCCCCCGAATATTCCCAAATCTTATTACAAAGATTTGATACTAAACTTATTTGCCTTCAAGATGTGATAGAAAAAAAAAGAAATTAAAAAAAAATTATATTGTGTTTTCCAGATAGTATCATGAAAACCTCATAAAACACTTTCTGTGGCAATGTTAGTTTCTTTAGAACATACGTTGTAGTTTATAAATTGTGTAATTTGTGTTTGAATTAATTAACTTCAATTTTGATGGTTCGTTTAACGGAAATGTTCAAAATAACAATTTTACAAATGATTGCTTACGGAGATAACATTATTAAAAGGTTTCTTTCTGGGTTTTCTCTCCCAAATTCTGAAAAGTATCTATAAAATAAATATTAATTATTTTGTGATTTGCTTCTGCGTAAGAAACACAAGATATTTGTCAGGAGCAATCATTGAACAATGTTTGCCTAAAAAACAACAACGAAACAACATCAACGAAGGAACAACTATATCGTAACGTTTCGGAGTCTATATCAGACTCCTTCGTGAGACGCTTAACGAAAATCTTTAGAATTATTTTCGTTAAGCGTCTGACGAAGGAGTCTGACATAGACTCCGAAACGTTACGATATAGTTGTTCCTTCGTTGATGTTGTTTCGTTGTTGAAAGAGAAAAAAAACCCAGAAAGAAACCTTTTAATAATGAGTATACCTCCCACAGTATCCTTTAATGATTACTTACGGAGATAACAGCCGATCACAAGTAAGTCGCTTGTTTCAAAAAACCACATAAATCGAGTAGAGATGCCTCCACAACATTCAGTGTCAGCCATACATCGATTCTTAACAAATTGAAACATAATAAAATGCATCCCTATAAAATGATATCTACCCGGGAGCTGTTGGAAGACGCTTTTATAGGAGAACTTATTTTTGTGAACAAATGATTGACATGTTGGATAACAATATTATCCAATTAGTAGACGTTTTGTTTTCTGATGAGTGCACTTTTTCTCTCAACGGCCATGTCAATCGACAAAATTGCCGGTCTACCGAAAATCCTCACTGGAAGAGAGAGGAACACACGTAATTCTCTCAAAAGGTTCGTGTTTGGGCAGGAAATATTCAAAACCATACCATAGGCCCCTTTTTCATTGAGGGCAATTTGTAGGGCGATAAATATTTAGCAATACTTCAAAATGATGTCGTTCCAACTTTGGCAAATTTATATCCTGATCAAGGAAATCGTCAAGTTCCACGGAATACGATATGGTTCCAACAGGATGGCGAACCATCACAGTACGAATGAAATGTCCGGCAGTACCTCGACTCAATATTTGCAAATCGGTGCATCCACCTATCCTATCGGATAGGCGAGGAACGATCGAATGGCCGGCGCGATCCCCTGATCTCGACCCATTAGATTTTTGTTTTTGGGGATATGTGAAGAGCATTGTGTACAAAAATAATCCCCTTGATTTGAATGACCGAAAAGATCGAACAACGCTTGCGATTAGGTCGATCAATCCTGAGATGTTAAATAATGTTGGTAGAAATTTTTATTTGAGGTTAGTATGTTCCCAAAGCGTGAACAAAGGAGAACATTTCGAACCTCTACTTCATTAACATTCATAATTTTTTCGCTACATTTTCATTTACATTTTTCGAATGGGGTTGAAGGTCGGGTTCGCAGAAGAACGACAATTTGAAATTTAAATTTGACGTGTTTCGGGATTTTCCATGAACATGTACAGTAACCAAGATGATGAATTTATTCTATTTGGCTTTTCCGCACTGGGAGGCTTAACAGGGCTCGTTTTAGTTCAAGTTGTGGAGAGCTACAGAATACTGATTGATGATTCTTGCTTCTCGGCGATTCAATGTAATCTCTTAAGGTCGATTTGTTTTGTGAACTATATGCATAAGTGTATTAATTATACGAATTCCGAGACCCTATTGGCAGAACGCTCTGGACTTGTTGAAAAGATTTTAAGTAAAATATACAAATTTTCATCGGAGTCAGTATCTTCCACTTTTTAATTTTTTTAATTTATCGGAATCATTTTCATTGTATCCGGTAAACGAAAACTGACAGAAATAGTATATCTAGTAAATAAATATGAATATTCAGTAAATTTAAAGGAAAAAATGAATTTTCCCATTCATTCGCCGTATTTTGGCAGGCCGTGGGAGACATTTATTATTCACTAAGTTGGATGACGCAAAATTTCAGAACCTAATTTCAATGAAGATTTTATTCCATCATTCGCCAGATGAAAATCCGCCGCATTAAGACAATCCTTGTCTAGAACTCATCCCGGATTTTTCATCTCAATTTTGCGCGGTTTTTACGACTGCGGTTTTCCCGTTCGTCGCACCCTCAGCGTCGACCGGCGTGGGTTCATCATCGCCGGCGTCGTGTCACGGGCGACGTCGTCATACCACCGGGCCTCGCCTGTTATGGGCGCCGCCATCGCCGTCGCTCCCTCTCCGACCCCCCCCTAATCGCCTCATTACATTTGAATAATCAACCCCTCTTCGACTGACGGACGGCCAAAAAATCAAACTTGGGAATTTCGTTCTGGCGCTCGTCTTTTTATGAGGTTCCCGGAATGGGTGGGTGGGTCTGCACTGTATCGTTGATTATCCAGATAGCATCAAAATTGCGAGTTGTTGAGCTAAATGGCTCGGACGATGCGACTCGATGTACTGCGAAGGTGCTTGAGATTTGTATAGAAATAAGGGATTGGAATTTTATTCTCATTATTCGACTATTCTTTCGTTCGGATTTCGTGTTAGTCAGAAAATTGGTATATTGACTCTCTTTGACCAACGAATGTTCTTACATATCGTTATAAATGCATCTAAATAACTGTTATCCAACCTCCTCCTCTGAAACTCACATTTAAGAATTTCATAATAATTTTTTAGTATTGAATCGGTAAAAATTTTTATAATCTGGAAAATTCTTGAAGATTATAAGGTCTCACGCTTTTTCATTGTTTGTTGTTTTATATTATACAGGGTGAGTCTTTAAGTTGTACATTAATTTTAACCATGAATTCCTCTCATCATATGAAACACCTTTTTCATTTACCATTTTTACAGATTCGGCTCAGGTAAAAAGTTATAAGCGTTTAAAGTTTTTACAATATGCAAACCCACCCCTGAACTGTTTTCAAGTGTTGAATACAGAAACACTTACTGGATTCAATATCGCATAATTATATGAAAGATTCATGATCAGATGCTTGAAATTCAACGAAATTGCCTGAGAAATCTTATTTACTCATTGAAGTCTTATGAAAGGGTTTTAAATTATCTTTATGCTGCATTTTTGACAAAAAACTTCCTGAATATTAGAACACTGACTCCATCTTGATTTTCATTGAAAATTTACTATAAGATTATCCACAATATCTTCCTCGCCTATTTCCACATTCCTTACATATTCATATAAATGGATATAATATCAATATCCAACTAACGACAATTTATTATTATAAACTCTACTCTACTGAATCGAGAAAAACATTCTGTGATTATAATGTTGTCTATGCAAGTGGCAACCTCGACCACAGTATAATAATATTTGATTATACTGTGACAGAAGGCACATAACTGTAATAATTATTAGAATATTAGGTTACCCACAGAATACTGTTACTTGGAGATTATGTGTCATAGTTATAGAAAACTTCATACCAAAATTCATTCAATTCTGAATAACCAAGTCAAAGCTAGAAAAGAAAAACTGATTTTTTTTTTCAAATTTTAAAAGCCTATATCTTTTTTCTTGTGCCGAATCTGGAAAAATGGTAAATGAAAAAGGTCTTTTATTTGAGGAGAGGAATCTTTGGTTAAATTTAATGTACAACTTAACGACTCACCCTGTAATGTTATAGACCGGTAGATATATTCTTACTACCTTACAACCCTGTATAAATAATGTTAAGAATGTTTAACGATCCTTTGGTGATGTGTAGTTATGTTTTTTGGGAGTGAAGGATCAATAATACGAGAACTTTTTTTGCTCTTAAGCCGTCGTTTCGTTTTATCTAAAAGTTTCCCGGAAGCACTGGAAAGATCAAAACGAAAATCACAAGATGGTAGTTCTAAGCATATATCATTGAAAACTTGAACATTATGGAATGCTAAAATAACTCATAATATTTGCCAAGTTTAATTAAACATATTATCCTTTATTTATTAATAAATTAGAAGAAAAAAGATCAACAAGAAAGAAAACGAAAAAGACAATCACAGGATGGTATAGGAATGATCCTATGATTGACTAGATAAAAATTAATTTTCAACACGAATACAGCAGATTATCAATTAACATCTGATGGTACATAGTTCATTTGCGGGGAAAGACATAAATGTTCTACAAATAACATAACTGAAAATATACACTATTCGGTAATTTGAACCCAAAATATTCATTCATTTCATTGCCTTTCCTCTTTTTACAAGGAAAATTTAATCCGAGAATAATATCTACACCCAAGTCACCTCACAACGGAAGTGGTAACGTCCTTCCACGTTGTTGTTCATATCAACAGAAAATTGGATTTACTACCGTCTGCATTAAAAGGCCCCCGTCAGAGTTTTCCTTTTAACGGCTCGATTTTCCTAGAAGCGAAAGGAAATTGTAGGAATTGTATTTCAAACACGTCGGGGGTATGGTGGAACTGAGGACAAACTGAAATATTGGACAATAAAGTGTTCCTAAAATACTTTACGGGTTGTGTCAGACCCATGGAAATAGAGGTGGAAGTTTTCACATTTATCAGGTGCTTGAATCATTAAATCGATCATTAGTCATGTTCAGATTCTGATGTGTGAATTCATCGCTCATTCCACTTTTTTCAATCGGAGTTCATTCTCTTGATTAAAGGCCGATTTCATAATCAATTTCATAGTGTCTCACCCGATTTCAGCGAAAAAAATTATTCATTTATATCTATTCAAATTTTCAGAGAGAAATTAACAAAATTACAAAGAATAACAAAATGCATAAATTTTACATGGGGAGTCAATACTATTTATTATAGAAGAAGAATCACGCTGTAGGTAAGCTAACCTAATTCCTTTCATCGCTGAATTTAGAATATTACTAATAAAATAAATTATTAATAATAAAATACACCAAATAAACACACATATAGTCAAAATTGTAAACAACTTAACTTTTAGTTTAATAATCAACTAGGCTTGGGATTGAATTTTCAAAAGGTTTATTCCTACTTGCTGTTTCAAAATTAAGTAGAATCAGAAAATTGAATAAAATGATGCCCTATCCAGTTTTGATCTCTCGACATTGTAAATAGTGAATATTAAAGTTTTAGTCTTAAAAATGAAGACAATATTTTTTTTTAATTTTGCATATTTTCTTATTTTGATCTGATGCTAATGAGGAAATCGTTTGGTATTTTATTCGAATAGTCGAATATTCCAATAATCGATAACCTATAAATATTGGAAGTCGCATATTCGATTAAATTTCATGTTATCGCTTTCTTATGAATCTTATCGCTCGCCTATGAATTCGGTCACATGTGCTTGATTTATTGTTATTAATAATTTGCTTCAATATAAATTCGTTCTTTTAAATTTTCCGATCCAATGACTACAAACAAACCACATTGATAGATTCGTTACAGATCATAACCTCCATTACACACAATGGGAATAATTTGCCATGTCTATTCTGATGCTTAAAGATTTAAATATTTATAACAGAAATATTTTGGGATCTTTTTGCGCGCATGTTCTAGGGAGCAGTGTGCTCTCATTTTGCCCAAATGACTGTTATTTTCGAATTTTTCGACGAAAATGGTCTGAAACGTTCAGGCTTGACTCACTGGTGAAGAACTCGAGGTCTAATTCAATTCTGTCCGGCTGGTCGTCCGTTCCACGATAATTTTTCGAACAGATAGATATAGCGACTTAAAATTATCAGGGAAGGTTGCGCTTCCGAATGCAACGGTTAAGTTAGTTAATGGGCTTTTAATCGGCCAAACTATTCCGGAGTTATACATAATTTCGTGAATAGGATCACTAGAAAAAAAATACAAATTTTTCTTCAGTAACTATGGAGCAGATTCGGCTAAAATACGGCAAAAACCTTCGAGCAGCCATTTTACAATCGACTACCGAATTTAAGCTCGATCAGCTTTGTATTTCTGAATTTCGAATTAAAATTGAATTCAATTAACATCAGAACATGCGCGCCTAAGCTCCTGACTTCACGTCATTGGTTTTTGAATATTTTGTTTTATTGATTCAAATATCGATTTAGTCAATCTAATTATTTTTCAATGGACCAAATATTTTCAAATTCCCTAGGTATTTTAATTATGTATTATTTTTAATAATTTTTTTATCTTATATATTAATAATATATTTATATTATAATTGAATAAGGAACTAAAATTTCTTTTTTTTCCAGGTGAGTTCTCAATTGGTGTTTATTCCAGAGAGGGTAATGTATTGGAGATTTATCTTTAATTATCTGAATATTAACCTACATATTTTGAGTGTTGCACGTGATATAAATTTGGACAAAAAAAATACCTACTGGTGTTTATTATCATAAGTTGGAAGTTTGAACCACAAATATATCATTTCTAAAAATCGGAAATTGTTGAATGTTCGCATAATTCCAAAAGAATAGTTACCGCTTTTCAAAATTTTGACATAAATGAAATAGGTAAAGAGTGTTTTTTAACAGCTTGAGAACTTCAAATTGAAATAAAAATGACGAACCATGGTATATCGAATAACGACATTCAAAAGTTATCCCTCTGTTATGATCCCATGCAGCTAAATAACACCCTAGTATCGAATAAATTCAACAAGATTGCCAAAAATTATTAATTTAAAACCAACAGACCACTTCTACCCAATAACGAACTTATCCGAGATATTGATTCCTCAAATCTACTCTGAAAATTATATTATATCACCTTAAACTTAGCCAATATTCCAGTTTTGTTTTTTTCTGGAGATATTCTGAACCCAATTTGATTAACTTGCCAAAGTATATATTTCCATCATCATCATCATCATATAGATAACGAGATGGATTATCCAAGAGCTATCTACGATAGCTGAGGCTATCTATCCCATTGGTCATTTTGCATTCAATCTTACTTGACATGTCTCTTATCTGTAGATGAGATGGCCATTGCCATCTGTGCTCATACATTTCATCATTATGAAATGTATGGACACAAATGAAATTCATAGAAACGGGCGTTAATTTTCGATACAGCATTCCGTGGAATCAGTTACGATTGAATTTTGTTTTTAATTCTTGAAAAATCCTATCCCTCGAAAGTATTAATTTATTAGATTTGAAAATGACATCAATGGATTCTTATGATGAAAGTGGACCTCACAAAAAATTGAATTTTAAATTAATAATGTTAAAAAATTTTTTTACGTTACTCCCAAACCATCATGATGATTTTGCCCAATAACGAACATAACCGAGATATTTATCTCACAAAACTACTCTGAAAATTTCAACTGTCTAACTCATTCCGTTCGAGAGTTCTCGTGCCTACGGGTGGCCGGTCGGACATAATCGATTTTGACCACGAATTCTTGACCAGTGAGTCGAACCAACTCGTTTAAGACCATTTTCTTTCAAAAATTACAGATATTTGGCCAAATTGATAAGCACTCTGTTCCGAGGAACAAGAGCGCCAAAAATGGCGCTCGTCACTGAGGACAATTAAAAAATGGTCCGAAAGTGTATTTATTGAGTTCTACCGAGTTATAATTCGATCAAATCAAAAATTTTTGAGTCATTTGGAAAACAAAATGTCACATGGGTATAAGTCCGAAACCACATCGCCCTTAAATGCATGATTTTTATTTTTTCGTTTAAAAATTATTTAACGTTATGAAATAACACCAGGAACACGCGAAAAATATTCAAAAAAATTGGACATCGAAAACAAAATTTTAATTGAAATAATTGGGTATGTTGCAGAAATGCAACACTATTCATTGTTTGATTCATAAATCTCATTGGTGGAATAACTTAAAACAATTGTTTTCCTTATTGAAACATAAAATAACACCACATTTTTCACATTTTATATCTGTTATGCCTGAACATTTGGGAAATTTGCATCTGGTTCTTGTTTCGTTGAATATTGGCCAGTGTCCAACTTGATCAGTTCGTACATCTTGTGGTGGTACATGCTGAGTGTTTCCCCGATGCCTCTTAGCTTCAATTTCATGCTCGAGTGAGCCTCCTGGTCTGCCCCTTCTTGAAGCATTCCTCATCTCAATATTGCACAAACCATTGGCGACCTCACTCCTGAATTTGGATTGTGACAATATTCATTTCTGCAACCCCTTTTGGGTTAAAACTCTTTTGTAAAGAAGCCACGCATTTGCCATGGATAAATCTAGTAGGTGGTAAAAAATGCGTAGATACCATTTCCTGCTTTTTAGTGTAATGGGATACCTTCCGATCAAGCTGTCCATAAGATCAACGCCACCCATATGCTGGTTGTAATAGCTGATAATGGCTGGACATTCTATATCAATGGAAGCTTTTTGTTTTTGCGCGTATGTTCTGGGGAACATCGCGTTATAGTTTTGCCCAAATGTCTGTAACTTTCGAATTTTTTGACGAAAATGGTCTCAAACGATTTAGTTGAACTCCCCGATGAAGAATTCGAGGTCAAATTTGATTCTGTCCGTCCGGCCGTAAGGCCGTACGGCCGTCCGTTGCCACGATAATTTGAGAAGGAAAAGAGCTGGCGACTTGAAATTTTCAGGGTGGGTGGCGCATCGCAATACGACGGACAAATTCGTTAATGGGCATAATCGGCCCAGTGGTTTCCGAGTAATAATTTTGTTTTCAACCAATATAAATCCGATCAAATTGAAACTTGGTGAGTAGTTGTAGAATATGAACCTTAGCACGTTTGTGAAATTTTGGTCGAATCGTATGGCTAGAAAATTTTAAAAAAATTATTAAAAAATATTTTTTTTGTCACGATAACCTGAGAACGGAAAGAGATAGCGGCTTGAAAATTTCAGGTTATGTTGTGCATATGAATGCCACATTTGAGTTTGTTTATGAGCATAATCGACCAAACGGTTTCAGAGATATAGCCATCTGAAATTTTCTGAAATTTGGTGGTTTTTTGTTCCTCATTAACTCGAAAAATACTGAACCGATTGAATTCAAACATGGTTATTAGTTGTAGAATGCCAACGCGAAAATGTTTGCGAAATTTGGTGAGGATAGCATTTGTAGAAAATTTTTAATAAATCATTGAAAATAAAAAAAAAAAATCTATATATCAGAAACTATACGTTTGAAATTGCTGAAATTTTGCAAGAGCGTTCATTACCTAACTCTACTGCCAAGTTTCAAGTTTAAACACGATCGGTTGAATATTGTTGGAGATTCGAGCATTCTTGTGTGAGTTCAGTAGATGGGTGACCGTTGCCTCGATAACTTTCGAACCAAAGGAGATAGGGACTTGCAATTTTCAGGGTAGGTTGCGTATCCGAAAGGGAGAGTTGAGTTCGTTTTTGGGCATAATCGGTTTAACGGTTTCCGAGTTATATCCACCTGGAATATTGTTTCCTTGATAACTCAAAAAATAAATATTCGATTGAATTGAAGCTTGGTAACTAGTAGTAGAAAATCAACACAAAGACGTGTTTAAAATTCTGTAATACCGTACTCCTAGAAAATTTGAAAAAAATGACGAAAAAAAAATTTTAAGAACCGCGCCTCCAGAAAATTAAAAAAAAAACACGAAAAAAAAATTGGTTCAAGCTCGTGTTTTTTTTTTAATTTTCTGGAGGCGCGGTTCTTAAAATTTTTTTTTTCGTCATTTTTTTCAAATTTTCTAGGAGTACGGTTCTTACAGAATTTTTTATCGAAACGTTTAGCATGAGTCAAAGGATTTTTTCCTGCATATGTGGATAAAAGTGTGACGTATTTATTATCTTTCCATATAACGGAAGTCACGTCAACGCCATCTTTTATGGTCACATACTCGTCTGAAAAACCCCTTTCTTTTCGACAGAGTCCTTTTCCGTTGGTATCTTGCTTTTGGGAATTCTATCTCGCCTGACTACCTAGAGAAAAAATCCCCCTCTTTGCAAGATATACCATCAGATCTAGGGAAGTATAGTAGTTATCGAAATATAATCTGTAATTCTCCATAGATGGAATAATTCGGGATAAACGTACTACAACATGAGCAGATGCTCCAAGATCTGGTGTACCATCAGGCCTTGTAAGCATATTTTCTTGTCCTGAATAAATTTCGAACTGATACGCAAATCCGGATACTCCAGCTATTACAAAAAGCTTGAATCCCCATTTATGAGGCTTTTTAGGTAAATACTGTTTCATGAAATGCCTTATTTTAGTTGAGCATATTTGCTCATCAACTGAGAGATTGGATTCCAATGGGACTCCCCTGAACCTTTCATTCAAATGCTGGGTAATTGGGCGAATTTTATGCAATCTATCATGGTTGAGATTATCACGTGGAAGATGTGAGTCATTATTGTTGAAATGGAGGTAGCGTCTAATTTCCTCAAATCTGTTTACTGTCATAGCCCAAATCAACGCTCTAATATGATCTTACACTAGGCATATGAACTATTGACATATAATAACCGATTCCGATAAATAGTTTGATATCTGAAGCACAAAACGATGGAGGATGATTTATTTTTTTCTGTGTAGCGTACAAATTTCGTACGGATTTCGTTTGTGAAAATATATCTGAAAAAACTGTAAGGACTTCGTGAAGCCAAAAGTTCAGGTGGCAGGTCGGTAGTGCCATGAAACTGTAACTGATCATCATTTAGTATTTAGTTGAATACCTCGATGTTTCCATACAATATGTTCATTTTTGGCGCTCTAGTTCCTCGGAACTGAGTGCTTATCAATTTGCCCAAATGTCTGTAATTTTCGAATTTTTGGCTGAAAATGGTCTCAAACGATTTGGTTCGACTCACTGATCAAGAATCCGAGGTCGAAATCGATTCTGTCCGGTCGGCCGTAGGCACGATTACTCTCGAACGAAAGGAGTTAGAGGATTGAAATTTGCAAGGTGGGTTTGGAGCGTAAATATCTCGGACAAGTTCGTTAATGGGCAAAATCCATCAAGCGGTTTCGGAGTTATGGCCGATTTTAGTAAAACACATTTTTTATGAATATTTCCGAAACCGATCACTCGATCTATCTGAAATTTAGCATCAAATTGTAGAATCATGACCTTTATAAGCATGTGAAGTTTTGTATTGACCAGGTTACCGCAAAGTGTAAAAAAAAAATTTCAAAATTTTAAATTTTTTTTTCTACAATAACTCTCGAACGGAAAGAGCTAGGAAGTTGAAATTTTCAGAGTAGGTTAGGGAGATGAATATCTCGGTTAAGTTCGTTATTGGGCGAAATAGGCCAGATGGTTTCGGAGGAACGAAAAATAGTAATTTACGTAACAAGTCCGGAAAATAGGGTTTTTTTGGACGAATAGACAAAATTCTAGGACGAGCGTAAGCGAGTCCTAGAAGTCTATGAGTCCAAAAAAACCTTTTTCGGGCGTGTTGCGTACAATATTTTTTCGGCAACCGTGTAGAATAACAAATCAATGAGACGACACACTTCTTTTTTATATATTTTGATTCTTATTCAAATTAAACAGAACAGAAAATATCACATGTGCAAATTGTTGACAACTAATTTTATATGAACTGTCAGCCGTTTTCTCAGTGCTATATGGTAACTTCATTTATTAAAAATATACCTACCAAGATTTTCATATTTACAATGACCAAATCGACGTGCTTTTTCCGGCCTAGTCCGGGAAGTACGTACTTCCCGGACTAGGCCGGGAAATGCTTCTTTCTCAAAGAAAAAGCGTCCGGGAAGTGGGCACTTCCCGGACGGTTGCCGAAAAAAATATTTTTTTTAAGCAAAAAATTTCAATTTTGATTTAAGATGCAGTTTCACCATTAAAATCCATCGATATCATTTTCAACTCCAACAAGCTAATACTTTCGGAGATATCATTTTTCTAAATTTCAATAATGAATCGTTCTTTTATGTTTTCACAGAATGCTATAATTATTCTATCTATGATTTATTATATGATCTGTGTTCATACTCGTATATGTCATCCTGTTCCATAAGAGAGAGTCAAATTCATTTAAGGTATTTTAATTTGATTTCTTCCATGGTGCAGTTCTCATTCTCAGATTGCTCATTTAATCTTGATAAATAAAATATTTATTATTTGAATTGAATTTCCTTTATGATGCAGTTCTATCTTATGAATACATTGATATAATTCCCAACTCTGAGAAACCAATACTTTCGGAGATATAATTTGTCTGTTTGAACTAGAGCGCCAGAAAGCTCCTGTCCACAGGACTTGAACCCATTTTTCTTCTTAGATTTTACCACTGTAGTTGGTTTTTCTTCACTTCTTTTATTCAGAGTAGTGCAAGAGCTTTGTTCGATAACATCTTCATTCTGTTCTTTATTAGCAGTACTAGGTACTTGTTTCTCAATCCCTTTTTCATTTACCACTGCATCTTGAATTTCTTCATGAACTTCAGGAATTTCAATATCTTCTTCCATAACATCAACACTCGGTACAAAATTTTGATCAGGAATACTATCGATATCTGAGAAATCAAGCCCATCCTCACTTTCCCAAAGATTTTCAGCTATATCTAACAATTCCCTCTCGGAAAGAGGACGTCGGCGGTCTCTTTTGGAAGACATGACTTGATCCGCAAGAGAAGAAGGTTCTGTATGAAGTTGTAAATCTGCAACAACCAATCATTCGTTCATTTTGGTCTCATTTTTGAAATATTTTCCTATTTTCCGTGATATATCTATAGATAATAAACTTACCAAACTAGTTTTATTTTTCTCCAATAGTATCACCAAAAATTCAAAAGTGTTTAGATAGTTTATTTTATGGTAATATGGAGCGCACCAGAATCACTGTTTCACATCGATATGTCAACAACTGTAATGAACGATTCCCGTGCCGAATGTTTTTATCTGAAATAATAAGTTGCCGATGTATTAAACATTGCGTTGTATATCTGCAACACGATCCAATTTCGCCTATATTAAGATAACAAGCCAGAAAAATATATTGTTGCAAAATTGCAACACCATAAAGGGTTCGAACTTAACTGGCGCAATTGGACTTTGCTGAATCGAAACTAATCGTTTGAGATCATTCTCGGCCAAAAATTCCAAAATTACAAAGATTTGGGCGAATTGATAGGCACTCTGATCAGGTGAACAAGCGCGCCAAAAGCCACTTTTTGGGATTCTTTATCTGCCTAGCTCCCTTTAAGCGAGGAAAGAAATTCACCTCTGGCACCAGGCGTCAAACTTCAAACTTAATCTATGTAAGTTTGGACAGTTTGGTGCATAAACCACACTTTATAATACGAAATATGTCGAAACCAATACAAGAACAATGCCTGGAACATGAATACAATTTCAGACGACTCTTGGTGCCCCAACTGCACGATATTTTCAGAAACGACCCTATGTTACATTCGAATCTCCTCCATTCGATTGCTTCGAATCGAACGAGAGTAAATACATTGATGGGCCCTTGTAGCGAACGTCGTTTTCCCGAATTACGGAGTGATCGACGTTATTCGGGTGGTCGTCCTGGATTCTGTGGAACTTACAAACGCTGGATGACGACGTCCTCTCGTTCGAAATACGCAAATCCTCCCACTTAATCCTGCATGACATATCTGCCACATGGGAGATTGGACGTTTGAATGGCAGTATGACAATAGAATAATATCGCTGTTGAATCCAGGGTTCGAAAAATCGCCTGCCGGAAATATGTGTACAACATTCTATTGATATTTATTTTTCGATTTTCGGTTCATAACAAGCGTTTCAATGTAACGAAATCGAAGTAATCCTGACTAGTGCAGCTTCATCTGGAATTCAATGTCCGTATACATCTGTGAAATCCGTAGAAATCTGCTGGAATTTGACGGGCATATTCATTCCGTATGCATGCATCCATCGTTTCATAAATTCTTTGCTTTTTGGCGCTCTTGTTCCTGGGTACAGAGTGCTTATCAATTTGCCGAATGTCTGCAATTTTCGAATTTTTGGATGAAAATGGTCCTAAGCGATTTGGTTCGACTGACTGATCAAGAAACCGTGGTCAAAATCGATTATGTCCGGTCGGCTGTAGACACGACAACTCTCGAACGAAATGAGCTAAACAGTTGAAATTTTCAGAGTAGGTTTGGGAGATAAATAACTCGGTTTAGTTCGTCATTGAGCAAAACCTGATGGTTTCGGAGTAACGAAAATAAAATTCTTTTTACATTGCAAATTTCAAATTACGATGCAGTTTTATCATAAGAACCCATTAGGTCATTTTTAACTCTAACAAGCTAATACTTTCGGAGATATGATTTTTCAAAATTTCAATCGTAAACAGTTGCTGTGTCTATGAATTATTATATGATCTGTGTTCATACATGTTATCTTATTTTCCTATAAGGGACATGTCAAATTTATTTCTGGTTCTTTGCTCATGACATAAAATATCCCTCCTGTTCTAGAAAACAAAGCATGATTGCATGCAAAATGTCCAATAAAATATCCTCAGCTATCGTAGAATTATGAGGATTATAATATTATACTTTTTTGGTGAAAATATAATGCCCTTAGATAATCCATATTATGATGAAAATAAAAACTTTGGTAAGTTAATCAAATTGGGTTCAGAATATCTCCTGTAAAAACAAAACTGGAATATTGGCTAATATTGATATAATATAATTATTTTCATAGTAGATTGGAGGAATGAATATCTCGGATAAGTTCGTTATTGGGTAGAATAAGTCTGGTGGTTTCGGATTAATAATTTTTGGCATGTATTTTGGTGAGTTAATCAAATTGGGTTCTGAATATCTCCAGTAAAAACAAAGCTGGAATATTGGCTAAGTTTCAATTGATATAATATAATTTTCATAGTAGATTCTAGGAATGAATATCTCGGATAAGTTCGATATTGGGGTGGTGGTTTCGGATTAATAATTTTTGGTACTCTTGTTTTTTTTTTAAATTACACTTTTTTTAATTTATTTTCTTTCATGATGCAGTTCTATCATATTTTGATTTCACGCAATGAATCGTCACTATTCTAATAATGAGATCCATCTCATTATTAGAATATACAGGGTGAGTCTTTGACCACCGCATTAATTTTAACCAAAGATTCCTCTCATCAAATGAAACACTTTT
The DNA here is from genome assembly GCA_937662695.2 of Halyzia sedecimguttata. NCBI lineage: Eukaryota > Metazoa > Arthropoda > Insecta > Coleoptera > Coccinellidae > Halyzia > Halyzia sedecimguttata. The sequence goes on along the minus strand of OW569413.2, from coordinate 64,590,159 downwards.
TTCATTTAACATTTTTCCAAATTCAGCTCAGGTAAAAAGATACAGGCTGTTGAACTTTTGAAAAAAAATCAGTTTTTATTTTGTAGCTTTGACATCCTTTTTTCGAATAAAATGAATGTTGGCGTAAAGTTTCCTATAACTATGATACATATTTTCCAAATATTAGTTATTTTCTACTTCTACTGGTTTTCTAGTTATGGACTCGTGGATTCATAAAACTAAACGAAATTAGCATAAAGAAAGCATATAAAGTTTTTCTTGAGTCATTTCAAGAATATTCCATCGTTTTAGAACATAATAGTATTCTTCATCATTTCTCCTTAAACGCACCGTTTTCGAGATATTCTTCATTGAATGTTTTAAAATGGGAAAACTCCAGAAATTTCACTACTTTCATGGATCCGTCCCTGAGCGTTGGAATCCCGAATCAAGCTGTAAACCATGTTACCATGCCTTATTCTCGTTGTGAAATCTTTAAACGCTTGTAACTTTTTACCTGAGCCGAATCTGGAAAAATGGTAAATGAAAAAAGTGTTTCATTTGATGAGAGGAACCTTTGGTTAAAATTAATGCAGTGGTCAAAGACTCACCCTGTATATTAGATTCATCTCATGAATTCAAAAAATTTGCTAACGATTTATAATTAGACCTGTCGGTCACTTGTGAATAATTAATGGGATGATTTATCTTCTATGGTCACAGAATATCCTTATGAAACAGATTCGGAAAGTTTGACTCCACGTACACCATAAATCCAGAAAATCTCAAATAACTCAGAAATTATTGAATTTGGGAGCAAAATCATTATTTTTCACCGCAGAATCCAACGCAATCATAAAAAATAGGGTTCTAATTTGAAAAACAGAAGTTATGGCCAATATTTGATCACAAAATTTGAAACATCCTGTGATGATATTTCTGAAATTCAAAACATGCATGACCTTTCCACATTGTTCCTCTTCGATGTTGTAAAAACGGTTCACGCTGGTGACACCGAAATAACGTTCACGCTCAGGATGTTTAAAACAAGAATAATGGACATAATACTGACTAAACACATTTGACTTTTATTTCGATATTTTGAAAACTATTCGAATGAATACAATAGTTTTAACAGAAATGTATTCAGCATTGAATATTTGATCATAAGAGGAATGCAAAACTTGAAAAAATAAATTTTTCATCAAATTTATTTTCACTCCCTGTATAACCGGAAGCGCTTGGGCTTCGAAAATTTTTGAGCTCTGTATGAGAATTTGAAGCAATATCATAATCCCAATTTTCAGATTTTAAATATGCACAGTTCTCAGAAACGTCTAATAGGCACTCGAACTTGAGACACCCGTACATTCCCAACTCTGAGAAACCAATACTTTCGGAGATATTTGTTTGAACAAGAGTGCCAAAGCTCCTGCCCACAGGGCTTTCCTACTTTTTAACTCTCAATCTATACAGGGTGTAAAAGTAGTCTTTGTTTTGGCGCGCTTGTTCCCATGAACAGAGTGCGTATCAATTTTGCCAAAATGTCTGTAATTTTCGAATTTTTAGCCGACAATGTTTTCTAATTATTAGTTTTGACTCACTGATGAAGAATTCGAAGTAAAACTTTATGCTCCGACCGGCCGTCAGCACGATTACTCTAGAACGCCATGAGTAAGAGAGTTTAAATTTTTGAGGGTATGTTTGGAGATTATATGCGCCGGTTAAGTTCGTTAATGAGCAAAATCAGCCGAATGGTTTCGGATATCTAGCCATCTGAAATCTATTTCCGAACAAGAAAAGACGACCTGATGCCATTCCACATTCCAATGTTGACGTGAAGACTTATTCGAAAATTCGTGAGAATCCTATGACTAGAATATTCAAAGAAACTTATTTACAAATGTCTGTATATTATAAACTATCCGTCAGATATCGCTGAAATTTTGCAAGATCATTCGAAATCTAATTTTACAGCAAACTTCTAGATTCAATCTCGATCGGATCAATATTATTGGAGATGTTGGTATCGTAATATTATGACGATTACAGTGTAGGTACTAACTAACTAGTACACTTACACTCTATCAATAAAGTTGTCAACGGTTTTTTATTTTTGACGTGAAATCGTACGAATTTCATAAAGCAGTTTGAATTTATGGAATTAGAAATATCATTTATTAGTCTAGTCAACAAGTGCTTTTTACGTAAAAATTTTTGCGTATTCTCCGAAAATTAAGATTGAGGTGTCATTCGATTCGGAATGGCATGTAGATAGTTTTTGAGAAAATGCTAAGGCCGCTCGCAAAAATGCAATAGTTATAAACAATTAAGTGAAAAAAAAGAAGCGGGTTTGGTTTTGCGCAGATATCACTAAAACTATCGGAGATAAGTCAAATTTGAAATAAGATTCAATAAGAGGATGAAATTTCCTAAAAAATAAGTCGCGGAACTAGGACCTATATTCATAATTTTCTCAGAGGGTTGAAAATACTCCCGAAAACGGGTACTCCGGCTTGCATAAGCCTTGCCCCCTTCGGACCTTTCATGAATAAATATTATTTAAACTTATCAAATATGAAAATAAAAAATCAAAAAAATTCAGGCGTTTGCAGGGTAGATCAATGAACAATAATCCGTTGTCCAAAAAGGTTTATCGCGACTTTTCAATTAGTTATCTATTAGTTAATTAACAATTTTTGTAGCACGAACATTAACATTGCAAGTGCGATAATTGTTAAATTATTAATCTGAGAATTTTTTCCTTTTGTGGAGGTATTTTTCAAAGGCCTTTGAATAGATTCGTGTTGGAAATTTTGAAAAATAGTTAATTTTCGTTTTGTTATTAACAATTTACTCAAGTGAAAAATTATAAAGCTTCATTTATGTTTTCAAATTAAAATTTTAAATTGTCTCATAAACAACAATTGGTTTAACAATTTTTTAAACAAAAGGAGATAATAATTATTAAGAATCATTTTCAAGTAGTTTCTGATCATAAGAAAACGGATCAAGAGGAATATGTATTATACATTGAAGCTTTTTAATTTTTCTCTCAAGTAAATTGTTCATAACAAAACGAAAATTAACAATTTTTAAAATTTTCCAATAGGAATCTATTCTAAGACCTTTGAAAAATACCTCCACAAAAGGAAAAATTCTCAGAGTAATAGTTTAACAATGATCGTACTTGCAATGTTAATGTTCGTGCTACAAAAAATTGGTCAATGGATAACTAATTGAAAAATCACGATAAACATTTTTACCACGAATTATTGTTCATTGATCTATCCTGCAGGCGCCTGATTTTTTTCAATTTATTATTTTCATATTTAATATGTTTAAATAATATTTATTCATCAAAGGTACGAAGGGGGGCGAGGCTTGCGCAACCCGAAGTAACCGTTTTCGCGCGTATTTTCAACCCTCTAGGTAAATTATAAATATTGGTTCTCCAATTCCGACAGTTAGAACTTTTTTTAGGAAATTTCCTCCTCTATTTGAATCTTTTTTCAAATTTGAATTATCTCGTATAGGTTTTGAGATATTGGCGAAAACCAACTAATATTTAGTCATGTCATTTTTGTAAGGACAGAGCAATTTGTTTAAAAGAGGATTTCAAATCGATATTTAATACCTGTTGCGGTTCGATAAATGCGAATTTGGTACAAATTAACAACGAATTCTTTCAATCGAAAATCGACTTTTCCGTCATGCCTGTTCTCGTTCATCAGGTTTTGTATCCCACAGACAGGCTGAATTCATCCCGACCGGGTTCTGTTCGATTGGATTAAAAACTTCCAAATTGGGAGGTATATATGAACTCCGGAGCATTCGGATGTTATCATGAAGTTTCAGGGTTTCTGCCCAAGTCTGAGGAAATAGATATTTGGGCCTGTTAGGTTTATAAATTGAAGCTGCGGAAATGTTAGTGGGGTCTGCTAAAATCTTCCTTCCGGTCCAACGTCCTGAAGAGCAGCTTGAATTTTTCGGTGAGCAACCTTATGATCCGATTGATTTTTATTGATTTCAAATACTGCTGTTGAGTCTCGTCGTCTTCTACAGACATTGTAATCCCATTTATCAGCTAGTCTCGAATTCTAGAACATATCACATTTGACGTAGTGTTCCATTCAATTCGCCTAATTTAAGGGAATATTTTTCGTTCAGTGTATTCTCCCTCTATATATGGTAGAATATCATTCGGGGCAGATACGTACCGGTTGCATGATTGTTACCAATCATGGGAGAAACTTAACCACGGAATCACATATGAAGGAGCTCTAGAAACTTCAACCCTATGGAGGCGAAGTACCGGAAAGAAAATCATACCAGTGCCACCTAGGAAGATCCTTACAAACTTAAATCCTCTGTGATGCGGAAACCTTAAGCATTCCTGAATGACGTTCATTATTTTATCGCAAGAGGGACTCGCTGACTGCGATGCAGACTGCCCATATGACCATTGCGACGTGAAACCACGCTCTGTTTAGTGTGGTTAGAGAAGACCACAAATAGTTTGTCTTTCGGTTTTTTGGAATAAGCTACTGTCAACTCCTATGTTCACTGGTTTGTGGTCTTCTCTAACCACATAAAACCGAGATTTTTGACGTCGCCATGGTGTCATAGTAGTAGGTAGTCGGAGGGTTTGAGTTCGTAAAGATCTTCCTAGGTGGCACTAGTAAGATTTTTCTTTCTGGTACTTGGCCACCATAGGCGTCACGTTTCTTTGAGCTACCATGAAACTGGTATGTATCTGACCTAAGTCGCTTTGAAGGGACACTGAGCGGATAACGTGGATATCCCGAATTACGAGGATATTGTAATATTTTTTTATGGTTAAAATCGACGAATATGTGTCTTTTAGATATGGTAGTATTTTAGTATAAAAAGTTACGTTCTTTGAACCCATTGGAAATTTTGTTTCTCTAATATCATTATTGTACGGTGTTACAAATCAGTGGAATACAGGGCGATTCACGAAGACCGTTCGTTAGAATATTTCGAAGAAAGACTCGAGATAAACTCTTGAAATTTTATAGTTAAGCTTTGCTAGGAGAGATGAATTCTTGGAAAAAATTTCAGATCCGTTCGACCGAAAATAATACCAACTTTAGTTTTTTAAAACTAATACCCAGTTTTTTCATTGATAATCAGATGACCAATTGAATTCTACATTGTTTTAATGTGTCACTTACGTATTATTCTCAGAAAATTCGTGAGAAATCTGAAAAAACCCTTTAACTTTTTTCAAATAGGCCTTCATTCCAATTTTAATAACTTGTAGATTTTTGCATGAAAATTCCTATTTTTCTAGCTTCTATCCGAAGACATACCAATGCTTCTCCTTCGATAATTAATAATCAATTGAACATACAGGGTGTTTCTATTTAAATGTCAGAGTCAGTCATGACAAAGACCTCAAAACATCAGCTGGAATCTACGATAAAAAATAGTGAATTTTTTATCATATATACTAGTGCTTTACTTACCGAATATCTCGGGAAATAAGCATTTTAGAGCAGTAGTATGTATTATAAAAAAACACTATTTTTTAACGTAGATTCCAGCTGACCAATAAAAAAATGAGATCTCATTTAAAAAAAATGAGTTTAGAGGTTTTGTCATCACTGACTTTGACATTGAAATAGAAACACCCTGTATGTTCAATTGAATTTTTAATTAACGAAGGAGAAGCATTGGTATGTCTTCTGATAGAAGCATGCAAAAATCTAGAAGTTACTAACATTAGAACGAAGCCATATTTGATAAAATTCAAAGAGTTTTTCAGATTTCACACGAATTTTCTGAGAATTATATGTAAGTGACACATTAAAACAATGAAGAATTCAATGGGTAATCTGATTATCCATGAAAAACCCGGGTATTAAATTCAAAAAAACGAAAGTTGGTATCAGTTTCGGTGAAACCGGAAGTCGAACGAATCTGAAATTTTTCAAAGAATTCATTATCTTCCAGCAAAGCTTAACTATAAAATTTCAAGAGTTTGTCTCGAGTCGTTCTTTGAAATATTCTAGCGAACGGTCTTCGTGAATTACACTGTATATTGACCATTACATGAACGAGCGCGCTAAATCTCCTGATCCTGCTTTTGTAATTTTCCATGTATGCGTTGTAATATAGAGATTTTTGGACCATTTCGTAAAACAATAACAGGAAATCACACTCTTGAACAGATCAGGTTTATCAAGCCGGTAACACGAATACAAACATTGTCAGTGTTGAAATCCACGACGTCGTGAACTTTCATCGTCATCCGTTCCTTCTACGCGAAGAAACGCTTGTATTGTATTTCAATACGAAACAAAAACATTGATTATCGCCGCAAATAAGTTTGGAGCTACTCGAGAGTGGCTTCAACAATCTGCGTATTGTTTTTTGACCTTATGTGGAAGGGAAGTGTGCTTTCTAGAAGTAGATCATTTAACGGTATGGTCTGAGGAACGTTGTCGACCAGGTCGATGCACCAGGTGTATTTGTTCATCAATTCTTCCAGGGAGTTCATCGGAGTTCAGTATCGGCTCTGTACTTTACTTTTGGTTCAAAATTTGCGCATCAGAATGGGAGAGTTAAGTTTGTTTTTGGGCAAAGTCGGCCCAACGGTTTCGGAGTTATACCGATCTAGAGTACTATTTCCTCGATAACTCAAAAAATATAGACTCGATCGAATTAAAACTTGGTAACTAGTTGTAGAATATCGACATAAAGACGAGTGTAAAATCTTGTGAGGACCGTACCACTAAAAAATTTCAAAAAAATTACTACAAAATATTATGTATTTCACGATAACTTTTTTCGCGGAATTTCGCGAATATCGAGTTACTTGAGGCGTAAGTGTTTTCGTATTTCAATTTCAATGGAATTAAAAATTCTGTGATCATAGACGTCACTGAAATCTGTCTTTAAAATGGTATGAAATGTATTCATATATTATAAAAACTAAGAACACGGTATATATCGATGCTAAATTCGTAGTAGTGCCCAATAGAGCCGAGTAGACAATAGAACATGCGCGCAAAAGTTTCACGTCAGTGCTTGTACCAATTTTATTATTTTTGATGCTCCAATTTTTTGTAAGAAACAAAATTCGGAAATATTAATAGGTATTAATAGGCATGATTTTTTTATTATTGGAATCGATTTTTATATCCATAAGAATACTGAAAAAGTTCAACCGCCGTCAAAAATCTCAATTTTCAACGAGAAAACGATCATTCAAATTTGGTTGCACCTAATGCCTGTTCAAACGATCGAAACTTGGCGCCAGGTCGTGACGTAACCCGTCATATCTACTCTCACTCTCTTCTCATGTCCATTTCACTCTTTATTCCAGTGTAACACAACACCCTATAAAGGGCTCGTAGTCCGTATTGGCTGTAACAAGCAGAGGGTACATTTTGATTACGTCATCCGTCATAGCAACGATTCTGAAGCGTTTCGCCTCATTTGAAATTGCTTCTTGATTTTGCGATTTTCAATAGAGAAATATTTAAATTTCATAAATTATATATTATATAATATCTGGTATTGAAGTAGATTCAGAAAAACATAAACATATGATATTTCGTGTTACATGCAAGAGACCTATCGAAAATTATAGTCCCTCTTGGTGAGGAGTTGTTAGGAAGCTCTGTAGGTTGAACCGGGTACTGTATGGGCTTTCCATCGGCAACATTCACGGTCTGAAATAATGCGAGTTTAATGCCTCTACGCGTCCGTCTTGCGGTCGCAATTTTTCGAATTATCGCCACCTGAGAGTCTACCCGTGATGGCACATTGTCTCGGCATCGTAACCCACTATCTCAAGTTCGTACGTCGCAACTCGCCATAAGACACGATTTATGTGCGGGGAATCGCGATGTGCACCTGTGGCTTACCGGTTTCAACAGCGATTTGGCGTTCGTAAGACTTATAGCTCACGTTAAGCCCCCTTCTGCGAGTTTGAATTGGTACTAGATGCTTCTGGGACTTTGGAAGCATCGAAAATATTGTTTTCGTGTATACGTAAAACGATTCACAATCATCTTGTCGAAGTCAAGTCGAGGCATACTTTAGTTTGTTAGTGACGGGCATCTGAATAGGATGATGGTTATTGTTATCGCACAACAATAGAAAATTGATCATCGTGCTGCGATGAAATAATTTTGAGAAAGAAATTCCATTATGAGCTTGAACTGGAACAAAAGGGTTTCCGTTAGGGCTCTCCATCTTCTTTCTGAACCATAAAATAATGTAAGATGACTGTATACTGCATTCACTTCTATAAAATCTCCCGGTTGGCCATGAAATTTTGACACATTTCACCGTGTATATTTTGAAAATGTTAGGTCGTGCTCATTTTTCTGTCAGATAACTAAGCACCGTTGTCCTCTTGACATAGAAGTCGTAGTAATTACGTATTTTTCAGAATGTGAATTTTCCTGGGAAAAATAATAAATTCGAGAAGATATTATGTGAATTCAACAATTCCAAGGACCTGGCGACTGTTGAAGAAAATTTTTCCTCTGTTGTTACTATGGAAATATTTCACTCTATTTTAATGTGCTGAAATCTATAATCAAGTGTTGAAATTTTAATGAAAAATAATGGATAGAGTAGTCCGTTACTTTATGATAGTTAATTTGAAAAAAGAATAAAAGTACCTGAATAACCTTGTTTTTCAACACAAAATATTTTCAAAGTACGAATTATAAACAAATAAAAAATAAGGTCAACTGCCGCGTTCGGAAACGGTGATCGAGAAGGCGATTCTTTGCAAGAACTTGCAAACAGCTGATGCGATCCAGGGTTACGCAATATACAATTGATAGTTGTATATGGGTTACACTTTCCGAAATGCCCTAAGGTGGCAAGTATGAACACAGATCATTCAATATTCATAGATACGATCACAGTCAGATACAATCATAGAACAACGATTCAATATTGAAATTTTGAAAAATCATATCTCCGAAAGTATTAGCTTGTTAGAGTATAAAATAGTATAAATAGATTCTTATGATGAAACTGCATCTTAAAAAAAATTTAAATTAAATGTATAATGAAAAAAACACGTTTGTTCGTTACTCCGAAAGCACCAATTGCCCAATAACGAACTTAATCGAGATATTTATCTCCCAAACCTACTCAGAAACGGACAGCCGACCGGACAGAATCGATTTTGAATACGGATGCTTGATCAAAAATTCGAAAATTACAGACATTAGGGCAAATTGATAAGCACACTGTTCCGAGGAACAAGAGTGCCATAAACGAAATAGTGAGTTCGGCGTAAGGCAGGTCCGTCCAAGTTCCAGAGCTTTCCTGCAGAATTACTGAGGGAAATTGATGAAATTAGAATAAAAATTCGAAATTAACCAAATTATAACAATTACCAAAAACCTGAAAACACTGAAGGGGCGAGAAAAGCTTTAAACATAATTAAATGTTCCGGAATTATGCAGGCGGGACAAACGTAACGTAAACTGTATTTAGTATTGGTCTCTCTGAAATATTTTCATTTTAAGCACTTTCATATTCCGTAATATTCGTCAGATCCCCCCCAGCAAAATTCAGAAACGTTTTAATAAATGTTTAGGGCTTGTTTCGCCCCTTTCAGTGAATAATTTTTGCAGCAGTCGTTTTTTTTTTTGTAATATTTATAATTTGGTTTATTTATTGAAGCGGATGGGAATGATTCGAGTAGCATTGATCTATCACATTACATACCTATTAGATGTGTAATTTCTTGTTCGGCTGCAGTGGTTTGTTTCGCAATATTCCGAAGTCTAATCGCATTGCGACTTTGTTGTGAAAATTAGATATTCTGGCTCGCGGCATTAAATATCACTCAATTCAACAAAGTGAACTTCTTCGAAGTCCACTTCCCCTTTGAAATTCGCAATCGAAACTAGAATTTCACGGAATTACGAAGGACTCGAAAAATCAAACATACTTACTGTCCAAAATTACCGATTTGATTAAATGTCGGTGCGCGCGTAATCACAAACGGCATAACCTTCCACAGTGTGCACTTCATCAAACGCAATCAGCGCAATGTCCATTTTTGTTCGTCTTTTATTTGTGGCATGTATCAGAGCTGACGTTGTGTACGGATTTGAATTTTCTTTATAAATATTTTTTTCATTATTGCTTCCGATACTTCACCAACCCAAGGCTATGAAAATCGATCCAGTGATTCTTGAGTTAGTAGTGTAACTAACCCGACTCTGTTTTGTATAAAGAGATTGTAAACATGTCTTATAAATTTTAAAATATCTGAACGTATCTCAATGTTCCCCTAAATAACGTGTAGAAAAATATCATCCTATGTGGAATCGGCAAAATGTCCGAAGGTATGTTTCCATCTTCATGAACTTTGAATACAAAGAAGAAACTGGGCGGACTCAAGTTTGACATGAATGTTTTGCCCTCACAATATTTTCCTATCATACATTATATAGGTATATTAGGTATTATCGAGTAACATGGAATAACATGTTCAGTTATTCCGTGCATTCATGCTCAAAATGAGCTACAACAACTTCCCAGCTAATTGCTCCCTTCTACTTCACCATCTGTCTGTATTCAATTCTGAATGTGTTCCTCTCCCATTTTCTCTTCATCTCCATATATTGTTATATGATGCTATTATTCAGCGGCTTCTCCCTCCCAATTTTTATTGGTATGTATTTATTATTCATGCACACCGAAAATGTGTGCATGAATGATGGCGCTATTCTGTTATCCTTTTCTGCGATGCCATCAATCTCATGTTTTGACGATTTTGCAAGCTAACGAAACTATAAAAATTTTATTGAAACATTAAATGTCGGAATGATGGAATATGGCAACGGCTCAAATTCAGTCGTCTTTTACGAGTGATTCTTTATTCCTTGTACAGCGAATATATCGTCCATTTTTAAGATGTATAATAGGGTGCAGAAATTTAAATGAATAATATGAATCTATATTCAAAACCGCCTGAGAGACGAAGTGTTAGTAACTATGTGCCAAGTATGAGATGTTGGTAATTGAGGGTTAAATATCGATATAAATAACCGTAATAACCGTTTTCCAACCTCCTCGGAAATTGACATTTGATAATTTTCAAAATGAAGGAAAGTGTGATAATGTGGAAAATAATTAGTTACTTACGCTTTTTCATTGTTTTTGTTTTATATTATTTAGAATATTTACAAATTCCAGTAATCAAAAATTCAATTTAACATACAGGATATTTCTAATTCAATGTCAAAGTCAGTCATGACAAAAACCTCAAAACTCATTTTTTTCAAATGAGAACCCATTTTTTTATTGGTCAGCTGGAATGTACGTTCAAAAATAGTGTATTTGTTATAATACATTCTACTACTCTAAAATGCTCACATTTTAGAGTAGTAAAATGTATTATAACAAATACACTACTCCCGAGATATTCGATAAGTAAAGCAGTAGTATATGTATTACAAAAAATACACTATTTTTTAACGTAGATTCCAGCTGACCAATAAAAATATGGGTTCTCATTTGAAAAAAATTAGTTTTGAGGTTTTTGTCATGACTTTAACATTTAATTGAAAACATCCTGTATGTTTTTAATTAACGAAGGAGAAGCATTGATATGTCTACTGATAGAAGCTAGGAAATAAGGAATTTTCATGCAAAATTCTACAAGTTATTAACATTGGAATGAAGCCCTATTTGAGAAAATTTAAAGGGTTTTTTCAGATTTCTCACGAATTTTCTGAGAATAATATGTAAGTGACACATTAAAACAATGTAGAATTCTATGGGTGATCTGATTATCAATGAAAAAACTGGGTATTACATTTAAAAAACGATAGTTGGTATCATTTCCGGTGAAACCGGAAGTCGAACAAATCAGAAATATTCTCCTTACAAGGTTCAACTATACAATTTCAAGTGTTTATCTCGAGTCTTTCTTTGAAATATTCTAACGAACGGTCTTGTGAACCACCCTGTATAAGTGTATACCATCTTCTCAGATTTTCCAAGATATGAAAACATTTCATAACATATTAATGATGACTTGAGTAATGAGAAAAATCGTCTTTGATCACAGAATTTTGAATTAATATGTATGACATATGTATTATATTGGAATTGAAATTCGTTGAATATCTAATAATATACAAAAAACTTACGCCTCAAGTAACTTCATCAGATTCAGGATACGATATTCATGAAATTCCGCGAAAATCTGGGCGTCGGCATTCTACAAGTAGTAGTAGTGGGTACAATTACCCAGTTTTAATTGGATAAGATGAGTAGATTTTGAGTTATAGAGGAAATAACAACAAAATATCCATCCCCGAAATGTTCAAAATATTATATTAATATAGTATTGAAATAACGAGAGGCGAATTTTTCAACATAAATAATAAATAAAAGTAATATTTTTGTTTCATTTTCTGGACGGTTATGCCCAACAACAAACTTAACTCTCGCATTTGGGTGCGCAACCTACCCTGAAAATTGCAATTCCCTATCTCTTTCCATTCTCAAGTGATCGTGGCAACGGCCGGCCGGAATCAAATTTGGCCTGGAATTCTTCATCAGTGAGTCGATCCTAATCGTTTGAGACCATTTTTGGCAAAACATTCGAAAGTTACAGAATTTCGGACAAAACGATATTCCCCAGAACATGCGCGCAAGAAAGATTCCATCAATTTTTTGGAGCGTTTATTCCGTTGTCGTTTTTGGTTGATGAGTCTGTAGTAACTTGTCACCAGCAGAACAAGAGACTGCGTCACTATTATTCTTCATTCCCATGTGATCTTTTATTATATTTCCCGCCGCTCGCATTGTTTAGAGTTCCATTTTTTCAAACCGTGAAATTGAGAAACACATGCGACACTGTGATGTCTGAAGTGTCCATGACCGAAGCTCGTATTTCACTCCGACCGAGACGCCTCGAAGTATTGTCTGTCGCGGTTTAGGGCCGACCCAAATAGTATGGAGACTGATGGTTTTTATGTGGAAAGGTACATACATACGTACAAATCGAGCGCCAGATTAAACGTCGCGACATTTTAACGTTTCGCGTTGGGGACCGTCGAGTCTTTCACATATTGTGTCATTTTTTGCAGAGGAGGATCGCTGAATTATCATTGAATGGACAGGGAAATGTTTCTGCAACACATTATATTCATAGTCGTCTCCTCTGATCTCTTCTAAATGTACTATTCGTAATCGTATTATTCTTATGTCTTAACTATCTATGATTATACTATCAATGATTTGGGAAATGAATCTTTATTCTATTCTATTCTTGTGTGCTCATATCAGGTCGCTATCGTTTCATCCAAATGTATATTTTTCGAATTTCTAATCGTGTGTATGTGTTTGAACTCTTCCTGAACGACTTGACCGAATTCGTTGAAATTTTGTATGTTTATTAGAGTGGGTCCCTGCATGGTTTAGATTCTCAACAGGACCCAATAGGAGACGCCGTAATCAGGTTATTTCAGACTATTTGTGTTTTGTTTTTTTGTACGAAATGGCGAAAGCGCTGGTCCAATTATTAGAACACCTACTTTATAAAATGTATACATATTATATTAAAGTGTAATCAATGTGTGAATGGTTTCGAAATATAATTAAAACCTATATATTGTGGGATTCGTTAGCTGCAGTATTGAAGTGAGTATTTCACATAGATATTAACTTAAAGAAGATCACATATATGTGATCTGCAGCCACTTTATTATACTCAACACCAATCACACTAAAAATACAGGCTCTCCTAACAATAAGCCAATTTCAAGCTCCAAATATCTTGAATAATCATCAAAGGATACTGTGGTAGGTATATTCATTATTAAATGGCTTCTTATCTATTAAATAAAAATGTATTATTTTGTTAATTGCTTCTGCGTAAGAAACATAAGATATTTGTCAGAATCAATAAATCGAACAATGTTGCCTAACAAACAATAACGAAGCAACATCAACGACGAAACAACTATTTCGTAACGTTTCGGAGTCTAAGAGTCTAAATCAGACTCCTTCGTCAGACAATTAGCGAGAGTCTTCAGAATTATGTTTTTTTGATATAGCTATTCTGAAATTTGAGAATTGTCACTTGACGGTATTTGGAAATCATAGTTTTACTTAGCATAGAAATTTACGCGCATGTCCCGGGGAACATCGCGTTATCATTTTGCCCAAATGTCTGTAATTTTCGAATTTTTTGCCGAAAACGGTCTCAAACGATTGAGTTCGACTTCCTGATGAAGAATTCTAGGACAAATTTGATTCTGTCCAGCCGGCCGTCCGTTGCCTCGATAACTTGAGAACGGAAAGAGATAGCGACTTGAAATGTTCAGGGTAGGTGGCACGTCCCAATACGACGGACAACTTCGTTAATTGGTATAATAGGCCCAATGGTTTCCGAGTATTAATTTTGTTTTCAACCAATAATATAAATCCGATCGAATTTAAACTTGGCGAGTAGTTGTGGAATACAAACCTAAGGACGCTTGTGAAATTTTGTGAGAATCTTATCACTACGAAATTAAAAAAAAATTATTAAAAATACATATTATTTATGTCACGATAACCTCAGAACGGAAAGAAATAGCGACTTGAAATTTTCAGGTTAGGTGGTGCATCTGAATGCAACATTTGAGTTTGTTTATAGGCATAATCGGCCAAACGGTTTCGGAGTTATACCCATCTGAAATTTGGTTGATATTTCCTCAATAACCCGAAAAATACAAAACCGATCCAATTCAAACATGGTTATCAGTTGTGGAATGCCAACGCGAAAATTCTTGCGAAGTTTTGTGAGGATTGTGTCGCTAGAAAATTTTTGAATAATCAGAAAATTCTATATATCAGAAACTATTCGTCCGACTTCGCTGAAATTTTGCGGGAGCCTTCAGAACCTATCTCTACTGCCAAGTTTCCTAGATTGAACACCATCGGATCTATATTGTTGGAGATCCGAGCAGCCTTGTGTGAGTTCAGTAGCTGGATGGATGAACTGACGTGAAGTCAGGAGCCTTTGCGCGCATGTTCTAGAATGGACAATAGAATATACGCGCAAAAGCTCCTGACACTTCACATCAGTGTTTGAACCAATTTTTTATAAACTCGGCAAAATATGGTCAATTCCAATTGAGCAGTTTTCAAAATTGCATTCTCCGTTCTACAAAATAGCCTTCAGTCTCTGAAGAAGATAACTTGGTTATCGAAACGCGCGTAAGATAGTGAAATGTGTTAGTGTTGTTGTTGTGGTAGTGGAAACTGTGTTCAGTAATTTTTTTATTTTAAATTTATCAATCTCTTGATGATTAAAATGGCAAACTTTTCAGTTTACAAATGTCAAATAACTGACACTTTTTCGACAAACGTCATTCGAAAGTTATCCCTATAGAAAGATCTCATGCAGCTAAAGAAACGCCCGATATTTATATCGTTTAAAATGAAAATTTTCCCTGCCGATAAAACCGAAAAAAATCGAATTAACCTAGATTGAACACTACATTTAAACAGTTAATAGAAAAACATTCCAATCGAGACCGACATCTTGGTACAATTCAAATTGGCGAAACACACATTAACCGAGAGTGACGATTACGCGTTACTTAATAATCTCGCATATAAATTCTTCTGAATCAACTTGCGGAATCCAATCTTCGATATTACGTTACAGTGCAGTTGTTACACGCAGAAACGACCTCTATTTCAAGATCAAGGTGCCTCCAACTGAGTGAACTTTATGGAAGCGACAATATTCCATTCACCTGGATTTACTCGAGACCGGTCTCTTGTTGTTCTTTCTGCGCCAGAGAGGAAATATCTGCAGGTTGTTGACTCCCTACGGAAGCCTACTTCTAAATTGACAATCATGAAAATATGCGTTCAATTCGAAAGAACTAATTTGTTGAATATGTTTGAATTACCTATTGTGAGCATATGAGGAACTCTTGGAATGTCTAAAGAAATATATTTTCGATGTACGATGATTTTGATATTATATGCTGTGATATATTGAAAGTTAGGAAAGCACTGACGTGAAGTCAGTGAAAGCACTGACGTGGAGTCAGTGTGCTTTGATGTGCTTGTTCAAATTTCATCACCCATCCACATTTTGAACTCGCCGAAGGCTTCCCGGAGAAAAAATCATATTTTCACGACATTTCCAGCAATATAGATCTGATCGAGTTAAAATCAAGGGCTTGGCTGTAAATTGAAGTTTTGAAGACCCTTGCAGCAGAATCTCAGCGATATCTGATATAATTTGAAAAAACTGGGAAAGCCATGTGGACAGGAGCTGAATCTCTGAAATTATCGGTTTCTTAGAGTTGGGAATGATATCAATGGATTCTTATGATAGAACTGCATCATTACAGAAAATAAATTCAAAAATGTGTGTTTTGAAAAATTACGAGAGTGCCAAAAAATTATTAACCCGAAACGACCAGACCGATTCTACCAAATAACGAACTTATCCGAAATATTCATTCCTCAAATCTACTCTGAAAATTATATTATATCAATTGAAACTTAGCCAATGTTTGAGTTTTGTTTTTACTAGAGATTTTCTGAACCCAATTTGATTAAATTAAACTTATCAAAGTATATATTTCCATCATCCATGGATTATCCAAGGGCATTATATTATCACCGAAAAACTATAATCCTCATAATTCTGCTATAGCTGAGGTTATTTCATTGACCATTTTGTATTCAATCATACTTTGTTTTCTGAGCAGGGGGTTTTTTATATCATGAGTAACGAATTTTGAATATAACCAGGAATAATTATGACATGTTTCTTATCGGTAGATAAGATGACATGTATGAACACAGATCATGAAATTCATGGACGTTAATTTTCGATTACAGCATTCTGTGAAATCATGAAATTACGATTAATTATAGAAATTTTGTAAAATCATATATCCCAAAGTATTAGCTTGTTATAAATTATATCAATAGATTCTTATGAACTTTAAAATATTCAATTTGAAATTTTTAATGTAAAAACAAATTTTTTTCGTTATTCCGAAACCATCAGGACAATAACGAACTCAACCAAGATATTTATCTCCCAAACCTACTCTGAAAATTTCAACTGTCTAACTCATTCCGTTCGAGTGTTATGGTGTTAACATTTGGGCAAATTGATAAGCACTCTGTGCCGAGGAACAAGGGCGCCAAAAACTACACTCATTCATTTTTCAAAAATGATTTTCATGATAATGTGAGGGGTTCAAGAAAATGAAACAAAGATATGACTTATATATTTACCATATTTGATTATTTTTGGCCAACGAATGGTTTTAAATATCGATATAAAAAACCGTTTAACAACCTCCTGACTTTTTCAAAAATTTCAAAATATGTAATTTCTTCGTAATGATATAAATTGTGAAATTCTTAAAGATTAGTAACTTGCGTTGTTTCATGATTTGTATTTCCGATTTCGGGAAATCCTCTAATCTTGGGTACCCTATATTATATTTGGGTGAAAATCTGACGGATAGTTTCTGAGATAAATTTTTTTTTTTTTCCAAATTTCTAGTCACTCAATTCTAACAATTTGGCATAAGTATCTGTGTCAGTATTTTTGAACTAACTACCGAGCTTTAATTCAATCATTTCAGTATTTTTCTAGTTTTTTGGAAAACAAAATTTCAGTTGGCAATAACTCCGAATTTAACCGGCTTAAGTTCGAAAATTTCTGACATTTGAGCAAATTGATAGGCACTCTGTTCCGAGGAACATTCCAATCTTATGTTTTATCAAAAATAAAAACGTACACTTTTCATCATAAATTTGCAAAAAAATTACGTATTCAGATGACTTTAAGTAAATATGGAAATCCGGAACGGCAATAAAGATTTACTAGAATAGTATATTCTAAAACAAGTTGCAGAATGAGCTCCTATTCTGCAACGAGTATTAGACGATATTTTCTCTATTTAAGACAAGCTTTGTGAAATACTGTTGGAATTTAATGAAAAATTCGGATTATACATCCTATAGTGACTTTTGTATTATATCTTGGCAGTTGGTGTGACTGTTACGAAAGTTGACCGATTACGGAATTTGAATTTGAATCGTACGTAGGGCATGAAGATCAGATTTAAAAAAGTTTCCTAATAGCATGAATGATTCAAAATTAGCAAGATGGAAATCTCCAGTACCTTTTTTAATGAAAATTTACTTTTCCTCTCAATAATTATTTCACTATATCCAGATTATATTATATTAGCAATTGTCGTGTGTTGAAATTTGATAGGATCGAATGTCAGTGCTGACTACCACAAAACGAAAAAGATAACTGGAAACAATGCGGGAATAAGTGCATTACAGCACTGTTTTTAGTGCTGTAATGAACTCATTACGATACTGAATTGGAGAAATAATTAAAATCCCTTGTGTAAACTCTGCATCGTTCCGTATAGATAAGATATACGGGTGTTTTTATGGAATCGAATATTTTCATTAGCCATGCATTGCGGTCACTAGTCGAATCTGCGATCTCAAACGGTGTATTATCAATGCACATTATACTTTTAAACAGGGCCGTCGCTACCGGGGGGGGAGGGAGGGGAGCCTCCCCCCCCGGATCATATCTCAAAGGGCGCCAAATTGAACGCGGTTATTTGAAAAACTATAGCAAAATGACATAATGAAAACAGATTTTTTTTGAACTACTACTTGCATAAGATGATTATTATTATACATTAAGTACAGTGACTGTATCGAATGATTGCCTACCCTACTATCAACTCAATTTATTTGTACTAGACCGACAGCATTGTAGAAAGCTTTGTTGCGGTTAGAGACTAGATGGCAGGAGTGGGGAATTCCCAGCCTTCCCCGGCTATACATAAAAATCGTTCAATAGAAAGAAACATAACCTACTTCTTCTTATATAAATTATTCGTGACTTGTGAATATGAATATTGATTGAAATTTAAAATCGAAAACCGAATATGGATATGGATCCTTGCCAAAATAACAAACCGTCTGGAGCGGAATTCAGAAGGACAGCCCAGAAAAGAAAATTTGAAACGGAAAAAGGCGCAACTGTCATGAATACATGGCTAAGGGCGAGTTGATCAAGCACTGACGCAAAGTCAGGAGCTTTTGGCGCATGTTCTATTGTCCATTCTCCCTAATCGAATTCACCGATTAAGAACCAATTTTTTTTTAATTTCTACGGTTCTCACTAAATTTTACACAATTCTTTATGTTGATATTCCGCAACTAGTCCAAGCTTCAATTCGATCAGGTCTATATTTTTTGAGATATCGAGGAAATAATATTCCAGGTGGTTATAACTCCGAAACCGTTGTGCCGATTATGCCCAAAAACGAACTTAACCCCCCATTCGGATTCGCAATCTACCCTGAAAATTGCAAGTGCCTATCTCCTTTCGTTCCAAAGTTATCGAGGCAACAGTCAGCCATCCATCTACTGAACTCACAAGGCTGCTCGAATATCCAACAATATCTATCTGATCATTTTCAAACTTGGAACTTGGCAGTAGAGTTAAGTTCTGAAGGCTCTCGCAAAATTTCAGCGATATCGAACGAATAGTTTAGGGAATATAGAATTTTTTTCAATGATTTTTTAAAACATCTCTAGTGATACGATCCTCACGAAATTTCGCAAGATTTCGCGTTGGCATTCTACAACTAATAACCACGTTTGAATTGGATCGGTTTTGTATTTTTCGAGTTATTGAGGAAATAACAACCAAATTTTAGATGGGTATACCTATCAACAAACTAGCATTAAGATGCACAACCTACCCTGAAAATTTCAAGGCGCTATCTCTTTCCGTTCTCAAGTTATCGTGGCAACGGCCGGCCGATCGGACAGAATCAAATTTGACCTCGAATTCTTCATTAGAGAGTTGAACCAAATGGATTGCGACAATTTTTGGCAAAAAATTCGAAAATTACCGACATTTGGGCAAAATGATAACGTGTGATGTAACCCAGAACATGCGCGCTAAAAATAGGACTGTATTGTCGAATAGAGCGAAAAGAGTTAGTTTTGGCCATGGCTGAGATTTTAAGGGAAGTAGCACCTTGTGAATCCTCATCCAACAACTGCACTGACAGAGGTTGATTCTCAGTGTCTATAAAACATAACATTTTTCTTTTCGTGATATTTCGGTAAAATATTCGATTGAGTGACATCGAAGATTTTATTTTCTATATGCATACTAAAAAATTTTCAGGGTGATGAGTCCAAAAATATTGCTTAAATTCAGGAATTACAAAAAACTCATTCAATATTCCAAATAACAGATATTTTCGAAGAATTGTTGGAACATTCCACTCTAGATAGCAGGGTATCATGAAATTATTGTTTATCATTTTTCGAAAGTTGCCTTTTTAATATTTATAAAATCTTCAGATTATTGTTATCATCTCGAAAGCTTGATATTTATATTTATTTTTGTCAAATACAATTCTTTTTTGGCCCTGGATCTTTTGAGAGATGCAAACAATTTTTTTCACTCAAAAACACAAATTCAGAACGCGGTGTTCTTTGTAAAATAATTTTCATTCATAGTTACATTAATTTATAATTCATTCTTTATTAAGAAACTATGTAGTATTCATCAATATATGTACACTTTATCTATATGTGTGTTTTTCGATTTTTGTCTATTTTTTCAAATTAGGGGCGCCAAAAGACGTTTCTCCCCCCCCTCGGGATAGCTCTTAGCTACGGCCCTGCTTTTAAATTAGAATGCAGATCTCGTTGACGATACATGTCGAAGTGGCTCCATTGAGCCGTAAAGTGCTGAGTAACCTCGTTTTGAGTACAAAGTGAAAAAGGTGAACTGTGCGTGGTGGCCATCCACGAAGTAGGACTCGGTGTCAATGATCTTGGCTCTTGGTTGCGCCGTCGAAGAAAGAATTTCTTCGCGGACAAGATACCGTTATCATAAAGTAATACGACCATATATTTCGTTTCTGGTTGACTAGGAATGGTACACCAAGACGTGACCAAACGTTATACCGGTTGATTTTCGTTCATAGTCATAGCTTCGCCTCAAACCACTCAAAGTCTACGTCTAAGTGTTTGAAAGATTTTCCAATTATTTTGATTTATAGGACAAGTTGGAAAAGCACTGTCTCCAAGAGCTTTGGCGCGGTGTTCAAATGTATAGCGAGAGCGGTCAACTATCCAGGTACTGAACTCGTCAAAGGGTGCTTAGCTCCAGGAAAAAAATAATATTCCCAATATTTCAAAAAATATAAATCGGACTGTAAACAGAAGCGTCCAAAAAAAAACTGGTCCACCTTTAAGCCGAGAATGGCCTCAAGCGATTAGTTTCGCCTCAAATACATACATTCACTGTTGAGCCGAAAATAAACAGTGCCGTGTCTGTGGTGGCGTAATTCAAATACGTAAATTCACTGTTAGTTCGAAGAGGAACAGTGCTGTGTCTGCGGGGGCGTAAGGTCCCTTTCGAATACATATATTCACTGTTGGTTCGAAAATGAACAGTGCTGTGTTTCTGGCGGCGTTAGGACACGAATCAGTTCAATTGTGCAATTGCGTCATGAGATAAAAAAACCTGTATAGCGATGGTTTGCGTACATTCTAGAGATTAACATTAAATGTTAATCTCTAGAATGTACGCACTAAATTGATAGAACTTTCATTCCTTTACATATTTTGATTTTTGATCGCATATTCTAGGGAATAGCGTGCTATCATTTTGCCCCAAGGTCAAATATTCGATTTGTTTGCCGAAGATTGTCCCAAACGATTAGCTTCGACTGATGAAGAATTCGAAGTCAAATTCAATTCTGTCCGGCCGGCTGTTTCGTTGTCGAGATAACTTTCGAACAGAAAGAGACAGCCACTTGCAATTTTCAGGGTTGGTTGCGTATCCGAATGTGACGATTGAGTTTGTTAATGGGCATTATCGGCCAAAGGGTTTCGGAGTTATACCTTTATGAAATTTTGCCGTTATTTCCTCAATAACTCAATTAATATAGATCTGTTTAAATTGGAACCTCGTGATTAGTTGTAGAATGCCGACAGGCAAATTTTTGACGAATTTCGTATACTAACTAAGAAAAAAAAATTTCTTCTCAAAAAAAAATTATATTTCTGATACGATTCGCTAAAATTTCGCACAAACATTAAAGCCGCATTTAATTTTCCCAATATTTCCAAAAATGCAGATCCCATTGAAATGAAATTTATACTCGGTGTTAAAAAAACTTAAAGGCTCATGCAGTATTTCGTGAAGGTGTGTGTGGCTTGAATAAACAAAAGTACGTGCGCGCAAAACCTCATGATTTCACGTTAGTACCTTTTAAGAATTATTTACACTTTCACTCATATTTATCTGAGATTCCTACGATTGGGAGAATGAAATATCTGAAGTATTTTTCACTTCGATTTAGCTACTCTAGTTGATACCATTCACATTTGCTAGTTTGTATTTGCTGTGCCTTTTTAAGAGCGTGGTGCATTCTCCAGGAATCAGATGTGATTAAAGATATGGTCATTTCTCACAAGCTTACCAGAGTATGTCATTATTAGTACTTATAACTGGCGCGTGCAATAATGCTGCTATATCTTAAAAAAATGACAATGGAAAAACGCAAACATCGTTCTCACTGTTCATTAATATACTAACTGACAAAGAAACTGCAACACCCAGACGGAGCTGTTTAAATTTTAAATTTCTTTTGGTAAAACATAGATTTTCCGCCGTATTCACAAGCATTGTTAAGTGTTCAAATCACCGTTAAGTCCTAACTGAGGTCCTCAGTTAAGGATAAATTTGCATCGCAACTTCATTTAACGTATTTAACGGTGGTGAAATAGGCCTGTTTTACCACCTTTATCCCTTCTTGTCCCTTATTATCCCTAATTTATCCTTAACTGAGGACCTCAGTTAGGAGATCGAATGCTTTGTGAAATGACTAAATGTAAATGATTGAAATTTGGAGAAAAAAACCTTGAAGATTTTTTCATGTAACCATTTTTTACTTACACATTACTTACATATTGTAGTCGTTTTTTGCAAATTTTTTAAATTTAACTACAAACCAGCTGTTCGAGGAGATCCAAAGTCGATGTTTAGTTGTTGTTAAAATGCCTAGAGCACGTGTTCGCGGAATGTACAATGAATTTGAAAGAGGTCGAATTATTGGTCTACGGGAGGCGGGGTTGTCATTTCGAGGAATCGCTAACCGTACGAACAGAAATCCAACAACTGTTATGATATGTTGTCAAGCGTGGTTTGATAATGCCCAAAATCGAAGAAGAGTAGGAACCCGACGTCGAAGGGGCACAAATGAAGTTCAAGATCGACGTCTAAGACTTATGGCTATTGAGACCGATTTGCGACAACTCGATCTTTGACTGATGAGTGGTTAGGAGAACAAGGCCATCCTGTAACTGTCGGAACGGTTTACCGCCGGATAAGGTCTTTTGTACTGCAGTATTATCGACCCCATCTTGTGTTACTTCTGACGGTTGAGCATCGCTGGCAACGATTACAGTGGTGCAGAGAACGTCATCATTGGAATGTGGAATGGCATCCGGTCGTCTTTTCTGATGAATCTCGATTCACCTTGGGTGCACATGATGGCCGAAGAAGGGTTAGACGACGTCGGGAAGAAAGACGTGAACCTCAGTTTGATATTGAGCGTCATGTACACCGGACAGTAGGCGTTATGGTATGGGGTGCTATTGCACATGCAAATAGGTCATCTTTAGTATTTATTCGAGGTAACATAACTGCGCTGCGTTACCTTCAAGAAATAGTGGAGCCATATGTTCTCCCTTACCTTAACCGGCTCTAGAATCAAATATTTCAGCAAGATAATGCTCGACCTCATATTGCCAGAGTTAGTTTAAACTTTTTTGAAGCGACCCATGTGAATCTTTTGCCATGGCCGCCCATATCCCCCGATCTTTTGCCCATAGAGCATGTTTAGGACATCATGGGTAAAAGGCTTTTAAATTTAACCCAGCGCCCACGGACTTTGGCGGCTCTGATACATGAACTACAGGTAGCTTGGGATAGTATCCCTCAAGAAGAAATAGACCATCTTATTGCTTCAATGCCAAGACGTGTTGGGGAGTGTATAGATAATCGCGGTGGACGAACACATTATTAACAAATTTATTAAAAAAAATTGTAAACCCTTCGTTTTTGGCGCTCTAGTTCCTCGGAACTGAGTGCTTATCAATTTGCCCAAATGTCTGTAATTTTGGAATATTTCGATGAAAATGGTCTTCAACGATTTGGTTCGACTCACTGATCAAGAATCCGTGGTCGGAATTCATTCTGTCCGGCCGGCCGGCCGTCCGTAAGCACGATAACTCTCGAACGGAATGAGCTAGAGAGTTGAAATTTTCAGAGTAGGTTTGGGGGATGAATATCTCGGCTAAGTTCGTTATTGGGCAAAATCGGACAGATGGTTTCGGAGTAACAAAAAAAAATTTTTTTTTACGGAACAAATTCCAAATCAAATTTTTTTTAATAAGTAGTTTCATCATAAGAATCCATTAATATCATTTTCAACTCTAACAAGCTAATACTTTCGGAGATATGATTTTTTAAAATTTCAATGTAAATCGTATTTCACAGATTGATATAATTATTATTCTATGTATGAATTCTCATAATGTCAACTTGACAGAAGAAATATTGTAACTTCAAAAATATTGGGGTTGAAATACTCGTATTTTAGCGATGCAACGGGGACCTCACCCGAAAATGTTTGAAAATATTACGTAAATATTGAAAGCATAATTCTGTAGTTTGGTGAACGTAGATCAGGAAATTTTTGATCGATTACAAGGTAATTTATTATTACTTATCTAATAAACTATTATTTGAATTAAATTTCCTTTATGATGCAGTGATATCATATGAATACATTGATATAATTCCCAACTCTGAGAAACCAATACCAGATATAATTTGTCTGTTTGAACTAGAGCGCCAGAAAGCTCCTGTCCACAGGGCTTGAACCCATTTTTTTTTTCTTCAAATTTCAATCATTTACTCCTTGCTATACTATCTATGTTTCACAAAAAAATTAAATTTAAACAGCTCCTTCTGGGTGTTGCAGTTTCTTTGTCAGTCAGTATATAATCATGTCAGTCTGTGTACTCGTTTTAGTTACCATCTTGTGATCGTTGAGATAATCGTTTTAAACTGGAGTAAAGCTATAAAATCGGATTGATTCGTTTTATAATTTGTTGATTCTATGTCTGATTATGCAGAAAGTAATATTCTTCATACCTCTACTCAGGTTAATTATTAATATTAATAATAATACATACTTGTTATATCATTCGATGTTACATATTTAATTTCCTTTCTGGTATAAGGTGTGTTCCCTCAATATATGCGTTCTTGTAGTGTAGAAAACAGCACTATCCCATTGCAGGATATCTTTCATATATTTTTGATATTTTTTTCATAAAAAAGATATCAGCAAAATGACGAGAAATTACGTAATAATATGAAATAGTGTCATTATTCCTGACCATTTTTGGCGCTCTTGTTCCTCGGAACAGAGTGCTTATCAATTTGCCCAAATGTCTGTAATTTTCGAAATTTTGTAAGAAAATTTTCTTAAACGAATGGTTCGACCCACTAATCAAAAATCCGTGGTCAAAATCGATTCTGTCCGGCAGGCCGGCCGTTAACACGATAACTCTCGAACGGAATGAGCTAGGCAGTTGAAATTTTCAGAGAAGATTCGGGAGATAAATATCTCGGTTAAGTTCTTTATTGGGCCAGATGGTTTCGGAGTACGAAAAAAAAAATTTGTTTGCATTAGAAATTTCGAATTCATTTTTTTCAAGTTGCAGTTTCATCTTAAGAATCCGTTGATATCATTATCAACTCTAACAAGCTAATACTTTCGGAGATACTATTTTTCTAAATTTCATTAATGAATCCTAATTCTGTGATTTCACAGAATGCTGTAATCGAAAATTAACGTCCGTATTTTCATCTATGAATTTCATGATCTGTGTTCATACATACTTCATGTGTTCATGTCATACTTGAGACTATAGAAAGTCTACCGATAAATGAGATATGTCAAATTTATTTCAGGTTCTATTCAAAATGCATACCTCCTGCTCTAGAAAACAATGTATGATTGAATGCAAAATGACAAATGAAATAACCTCAGCTATCGTACAATTATGAGAATTATAGGATATTATGATTTTTGGGTGATCATATAATGCCCTTGGATAATAATATGATGATGGAAATATATAATTTAGTAAGTTAATCGAATTGGGTTCAGATTATCTCCAGTGAAGACAAAACTGAAATATTGGCTGAGTTTCAATTGAAATAATGGAATTTTGAGAGTAAGATTTGAGGAAAGAATATCTCGGATAAATTCGTTATTGGGTAGAACCGGTCTGGTGGTTACGGATTGATCATTTGTGGCGCTCTTGTTTTTTTTTTTAATTTAATTTCTTATTAGAATTCCCAACTCTGAGAAACCAATACTTTCGGAGATATGATTTGTCAAAGTTTTTTCACTTCGTAGGTGACATCATTTGAAACGCTAGATATTAATTCAAGTACCATGTTTGCATCTTATTATAAAGTGTTATGAAATATTCAGGTACTGTTACAAAATATGCTTCAATTTGAGTGTGTGACAAAGCAGAACGATACTACGAATTTTATGTTACATCGATTAAATAATGTTCTTGTTTTAACACTCTGTTATTTTTCGGACCGATGCGATCGAATTGTGTTGTGCTGATGTCGAAAAAATTACATTCGTCATATTGCAAATAATTAATTCGTACGAGGTTCAACAATCTGAATGAATGATAGTAGATGAACATTTCTTCCAATAACACAGGGGGGGTCAAAAATACAGTTTGACGGAAGCGGTGATAGGCCAAGTCATAACAGTTTTAAGTAAAATATAAAAAAAATTAACTTATAGGCATTTCAAAAAAATCGAGAAAATCTTCAATCTGTGACGATAGTGTTTGACTCCCGCTACTACAAATCCATATTTTAATTTCAATTTGATTGCGCGCTTGTTTATGTATCATGAATATTACTTCTCTAAATTGGTGACTAATATTTTCAACCAACTGGCCCAGCTCGGCAAGTAACTTTAAAAGTTGGTGCATTCAATAAGGATTTCGAAATGGTATAACGCTTGCTAGTAAGTTTCTTGCATATTTTTTGTTAAAGGTACCCAATTTCGAACAAATTTTTCTTGCCGCTTCCCCGCTTCCGGCTTGATGTCGACTTCTTGGACAGCATGTATATACAACTCCATTGAACTCTCAAATACCGTAATCTCGATGTTTAGTGTAAATAATATCAATGTCATTAATGGTAAATCAAATTCATAGCGAAGAATTAATCGTTTACTTAGATACAAACATTCAAGTTTGTATTTTCGAGAGAAACCAAATTTTCTGTTCTGATATAAAAGCTATAGGTATAGCTGATATTATATAGATATTCGCTGATAGTAGTGGAGTAGAGATCCATTTTTTCCTGTTAAAATGGATTTCAACAGTCACTTAGACACGGTGAAAGTAGAAAATTGTGTATCAAACCATTTTATCACGTACTACTTCTCACCTAATGCTCGAGAAGCAGCTCGCTCAATTATGCGTTTCTGTAAAACTGGGTGAGACGTGAGATGCTGAGATATCTTCGTTCTCCTTCTACAATAATGTTCTCCAACCCACTAACCAACTAACAATAAGTTGTAAGTCGCATGAATTATTATCATTGCGTTAGTTCGGACTTCCCCTTCATGGAATTTCATACAAAAATTCAAAGAATATTACACGAAAATTAAGTTTCCTTTTTATATAATCAGACTCTCTGTCATCAGAATCTTTGTTTTACTCCACTCCATCATGTGATCTCCATGGGATTGTACATACATGTATGCCTCTATTTCTTAAGTTGTTCTTATGTTCCGACTTTCTTACTTCTAGTGGTCTCGATGTTTCTCCTGTACACGATTCACTACAAGTAGAAGAAATATTATATACAGTTTTTGGGTTTTTGTTTTTCATTGATCGTTTTTGTCTTACTTAATAAAGACCTAAGAATCCTACGATCATTTTGTGTATTGAAAATGGTTCCTATTAGGGATGGAACGAATCGGTCATTTTTGACCGGACCGGATTTCAGGATTTGGCCGGACCGGATCAGTAATATGGCCGAATCTTTGGCCGAGTTACCGGCCGGAACGCTTGATATAGTTCAACTCACGTCATAGGTGCTACCTGCCCCTTCGATTTTCTTAAACGCAAATGCATCATCCCAACAGTAATATTCGAAGGTTTCTCCCAAGTCTCCACGTGTTCACTGCCAATTCCTCATATATAATGTCTAGTAAAATGTAGACCTATTTCTTCATTGACAAAACCAATCCAAAATTTGCGACTTGTAAAATTTGCAATACGAATAATATATCGAGAGGGGATGAAGGAGTCCCTTACTAAGCCACTTCATTCAGAGCACGTCAAATTGTTTTGAACAAGAAGTCGTGGATTATTTGCGATTGCCATTGATCGCTAGTGTATCTTCACCTGTTGGGTGGTGGAAAAACCAGAACATAAATTATCCACCGCTAGCCAAACAAGCTTGCAAATTTCTTTGTAGTCCCAACATCAGTGTAAGTGGCGAGATACTATTCTCAGAAATGACATATATACTGACTGCAGATCGAGACTGTCAACAGAAGTAGCAGAAAAAATTCTGTGTATACACAGAAATTCCAAATAATTGTTGGATACTCATTTGGATTGATTTGAACACACTGTATTTAGTTAGTTCAATATTTTAAGTTTTTACTTTTTTTTTTTCATTAGTTATTTTCAGTTTGCGAGTTCATTTTATTTTATATTTATTTACGTATAAATGGTTTTTACTGTGTATGCTATCATATTTATTCACACTATTCCGGCAGAACCGGATTCCGGTTAATTTGGCCGGATCAGCCGGATTCAATAATCCGGTTCCGGTCCGGTTCCATCCCTTTCCTATATTGAACTTAAAACCGATTCTCCTGATTTTTTCCGAAAGGCCACGAATATAAGGGATCAAATTCAATAGATTGGGTTGTTCTTGTTGGTTATTCTGTTGAACTTGGTTAATTGTTATTTAATTATAATTAGAATCTATTCGTTCTAAATTCATGATAAAGGAATTTATCAACTGCCTGGGATATCCATTATCTTCAAGAAATTTTTGGATGAAATCAATTTCATTATTTCGAATTTCAAGAGTAGATGTTGATCTTGGCTAGTTAATGATTGTTAGACAACGTTGTTTTAAATATTGCTTCTGACAAATATCATGTGTTTCTAACGCAGAAGCAATTATCAAAATAATGATTTTCTTATATTATAGGAAGGAATATTTTTGTGAATTATTATTTCCATATATTTTCGATAGTTCTATATTAATTTCATAAATTCTTCGAAATATTGAACTCCAATTGATTTTATTAATTTTTTGTTCCAGCAATTGTTCAGATCTCAACAAACACAAGCAGCAACACCGAGTGCGGCTCAGTTACAATTGCAATTACAACAGCAACAACAGCAATATTTGGCACAGCAGCAGCAAGCTGCGTTTCCACAGCCACCCTACGTGTTGAATCCGCAACAGGATCAGCCCTATTTGATCACAACAGGGGTTCCACAGTATTACGGTGTGGGTCCATGGGTGTATCCCGCTCCAGCCAATTTGATTCAACAAGGAGCTAGCAATGGGCCAAGGAGACCAATCACCCCTAATGGAACCGCCGAGGCTCAGCAACAAGTACAGGTAGGTCAGACAAATTCCGTATGTTTAGATTTTTTATACTGGTTGTAAATCCATATCACAACATATTATATTCATTTACATTGTTTATTGTGAACACTTTCCTGATTCTTAACAAGTGTGCTCTGTGGAGGGAATGGATTGCCCCTATGTTCTTCTTCTTACTTATGAACTATCGATTTTATTTTTACATTCTTGAAAACTCATTCTATACACTTGAGGTAATTCATTCCTAAATAGACGATATATCGTGTAATTGTTATGTAAATTGATGTTCTTGCATAGTTCTGCTATCAATACATGGTGTACCAACGAAAATTTGGCATCTCCCAGAACTCAGAAACGAAGAATTTTCGAAGATTTAAAAAAACAGGTCAACTTCTGTTTTGAGGGAGACGAATTTACGTCATGAGTTTGTTCCGAAAAAAGCTACCTCCATGAAGGTGGCATCAACCACAGGAAAGAGAGGTCGAGTAATGGTTATTTTGAAAGTTATGTATGTTCTGTATACAACCCAGTTAAAATTTTCAAAATCGGTTCATTATTCACGAAATAATGTAATAATTGAACTTACTGTCAGAAGGTGATGTTGAACAGAAAATTGAACCGCCAAACTTAAGAACCTAAGAGTTTTGACGAATCCCAAAATAATTTTCAAGTTCTGTATAAGGGAGAAAGAATTCCAATGACGACGTTGTTCCGAAAAAAAACACCTGAGGATGGAAACAACCCCAACATTTTTTGAATAGAGAGGAGAGGTTGGATGTGGTTTACTTATGAAGGTTTTCTGTTCTCTAAACATCGCAGTTGAAATTTTCAAATTTTTTTGATGGGAAAATGGACAATTCATTACATTATACTATTTTTTTAAGATTCTTTCTCAAATGTGTTTCAGTCTTTCGTTTCTGCATCATACTTCAGTTTGAGACTGATTTACGTGGGCAAAAATATTCTATTCTATGGAAGAAAGAATAGAAAATTCTCAAATTATACTGTCGGAATGACGAAAATGCTAGATTAACTGCAAGGAAATTCAATAACTATCATCCAGAAAGAAAAAATATAAGTCACCAATATTTTAAGCATTTGAAGAATAAAGTCAAAAATCTTAGGTTTTTGAGTTTGGGTTGTTGAACAGTCTGTTCAAAATCAAATTTTGACGGAAAGTTCAATTATTACATTATTTCGTAAATAATGAACCGATTTTGAAAATTTTAACTTCGTTGTGTACAGAACATAAATAACTTCCAAACTAACCAACCCTCGACATCTCTTCCCTATTCAAAACATATTGGGGGTCATGCCACCTTCATGGGTGTGTTTTTTTCGGAACAAACTCATGATGGAAGTTCGTCCCCCTCAAAACAGAAATTGACCTGTTTTTTTTTTAATCTTCGAAAATTCTTTGTTTCTGATTTCAAGGGGGGTCAAATTTTCGTTGGGACACCCTGTATAAATTTGTAATAATCATTTTGGGTAACATTAACAAAAGTTATATGTACAGCCAGTCAAACATTTGTACAGAATCCTTCATGTATAATGTATCATATAATTCCAAATTGTAATTTGATATTTAACTCTCTAATTCATGTTGTGCCGCTTTGTAAATGCAGATGAGAATTTCTCGAAAGCACAGTTGAATATCAGTGTAAAAATCATCAAGTTTGTACATATTATCGTTTTTACAGCCACAAGTACCTGGCGGTTACATTCTTCCTTACTACGATCAGAATACACCTATTATCATGGCACAAGGGGCGGCTATGCGTAATGGCACTCCTATGCGTTTAGTGAGTCCTGCTCCAGTGTTGGTGCAACCACAGGCTAACAGACAAACCCCAGCAGGAGCTTCGCTCTATTCAAACACACCTCAGAGCCTTTACAATGCCAATGTCAATACTTCTGTTAATGGTGGTACTCTAGGAGGTAAGCTTAGTTATTTGACCTCTTTTATATACCCCGTGGGATAAATATGGTGTAGATTTCAAAGGTGAGTCAAAATAATCCATTTTGACATTTTTCGTATAAATGTTTCGAGATGACGAAATATATTAGTATCTCTAAAAGATTCCATGATATGAGGAGTACGGGTCTGTTAGGCTCGAATTAAAACAAAACATTCCATTATAAATCGCTTAGGAAAGGTTGTTTTAGTGCGATCGTTCATGTAATGACCAATATATTTCATATATTGTACACTTCTGAAATTAATAGTTATAAGTTATAGGAGATTTGTTGATTTAACGAATCTCTCATAACTTATTACCATTTCAAACCAAAATTTCAAATGGGCCAATGAACATTTAAGGAAGTTCACTTTTCACCATATGTAACTGGTCTTTCATTAAGAGCGCCCCATTTTGTTTTGTAAATAAAACAGATCATATGTTAGCAATTACTCGTTCAATATTGATCCGTAAATCGTCTAAATTTGCTGGATGATTGCTGTAAACCAATGACTTAACGTAATCACAAAGAAATAAGTCTAATGGATCTAAATCGCAGGAACGAGGCGGATATATCGGTCCATTTCTTGAAATTATCGAATCACCGAATTTTGTTTTCAATAAAGTCATTGTGTCATTGGCAGTATGACAAGTGGCATCATCCTGTTGAAACCTCATGTTCTGCAAATCATGACGAACCAATTCAGGCCTTAAAAATCAGTCAACATTGAACGACAACGATTTCCATTGACAGTTACCGCCTTCGTTGAAAAAAAAATGGGTTCAAGCCCTGTGGACAGGAGCTTTCTGGCGCTCTAGTTCAAACAGACAAATTATATCTGGTATTGGTTTCTCAGAGTTGGGAATTATATCAATGTATTCATATGATATCACTGCATCATAAAGGAAATTCAATTCAAATAATAGTTTATTAGATAAGTAATAATAAATTACCTTGTAATCGATCAAAAATTTCCTGATCTACGTTCACCAAACTACAGAATTATGCTTTCAATATTTACGTAATATTTTCAAACATTTTCGGGTGAGGTCCCCGTTGCATCGCTAAAATACGAGTATTTCAACCCCAATATTTTTGAAGTTACAATATTCCCTTCTGTCAAGTTGACATTATGAGAATTCATACATAGAATAATAATTATATCAATCTGTGAAATACGATTTACATTGAAATTTAAAAAAATCATATCTCCGAAAGTATTGGCTTGTTAGAGTTGAAAATGATATGAATGGATTCTTATGATAAAACTGCTTATTAAAAAAAAATTGATTTGGAATTTGTTTCGTAAAAAAAAATTTTTTTTTTGTTACTCTGAAACCATCTGTCCGATTTTGCCCAATAACGAACTTAGCCGAGATATTCATCCCCCAAACCTACTCTGAAAATTTCAACTCTCTAGCTCATTCCGTTCGAGAGTTATCGTGCTTATGGCCGGCCGGAACGGCCGGTCGAACAGAATGAATTTCGACCACGGATTCTTGATCAGTGAGTCGAACCAAATCGTTTAAGACCATTTTCATCGAAATATTCCAAAATTACAGACATTTGGGCAAATTGTTAAGCACTCAGTTCCGAGGAACTAGAGCGCCAAAAAATTACATTGACTCCTCCAGCATAAAATCCGCACCAAACATTTATTAGGATGTAATAGCAGTTCGTGATATTCTTCAGGTTTATCACCACTCCAGATACGGCAATTCAGCGTGTTAACATAACCGATTAACCAAAAATGAGCCAGATCGCTTAGAATGATTTTCTTATGAAAATCTGCATCATTTCCGATGTTTTCTAAGCTCCAATTACTGAATACGCTTTAAATGATCACTTGGTTTGAGTTCTTGGGTTACAACAATTTTGTATGGATGTATTTTTGCATTTCGTTGTCTCACTGGCACTATAACATCATGAAGTGTAAGATTGGTTTAAAACTTATTCACTTAACGTTCAATTGTTCTTTTATCCGGACGATTATATAACTACCAAAAATTGAAGTAATTGCACGTAATTCAGAGTAACAGATCGCGATTTTTCATAATAAATTTGGATTATTTATTAACGTTTGTAAAA
Organism: Halyzia sedecimguttata; assembly: GCA_937662695.2. Lineage (NCBI taxonomy): Eukaryota > Metazoa > Arthropoda > Insecta > Coleoptera > Coccinellidae > Halyzia > Halyzia sedecimguttata. The sequence continues at coordinate 64,556,309 of OW569413.2, read as the reverse complement.
GCGTGTACCTTTCCATGATAAATGGTAGACATTGACAAATATAACTGTCAATTTCGTACACCATGAAAAACTCTCAGATATATTAAATCACCTTGGAGGCAGGGGTGCTATACCGAGCTCTGCATTCTATATTTAGGAAATATTTTCAAACATTCATGTGTGTGACCGTTTCAACGCCAAAATGCGAGTTTTTCAAAACCAAACAAAATATTTATGAAAGATGTGCACCGCATAAGATACCATTGGGCATACTTTGCTCATTCACGAACTCTACCGGCGAATTTCAAACAATTTCAACAATTGCTTTTAATATTGCCTTTTTTTTGAGAAATTGTTTATTCTGAGTTCTACCTCCTGATGAAGATTGGAAGACCCACCTTCGAAAACACTCCATATTTAAACCAAATCAAATTTGTACACATTTATGACATTATCATTTATTCATTTTGGTAATGATGATAGTTACCTTTATAAGCATTTTGGACAAGAAAGAGGATTGTAGTGAACAATAATGGAAAATAGTGTTAAAAAGCACATAGATACTAATAACCAAAGTTTATGATAAACAGATCTTGTATATACGAGGGGTTGTTTTGAAGTTCGCACAATGAAGAATAAGGATTATTATTATATTACATATTATTCTTTTTCAATATATTCACCTGCAGTCTTAATACACTTCCCAGATCTATCAATTAATTTGTTTATACCTTCATAAAAAAAATTTTGACTTCTGCTAAGCTAAAATTGCTTCTCTCACTTTTTCATTGCTTGTCAATTTCTTCCCACTTTTTTTAGTTTGGGGAACAGGTAATAAGTAATAATCGCTTGGGGCCAGGTCTGGACTATAGGGTCGCTGATTTATAATATCAAAGCTCACTTTGTGCAGGATAGCCAACGCAAGAGGACTCTTGTGAACTGGAGCATAGTCATGCAGGCGACCATGTAGATAAGATTGGACCATTTCTGGGCACACACTGCTTGAGGGTCCCTGTTGCTTCACAGATGGCTCCGCTTCCACCCAAGGGGTGGGAGCGGGAGTCAGCGGTTTGCAAAATTGCTGATGGTGAGTTCATCAGTTTGGGTGGTTTTGCGACTGTGTTTTAAGCAAAAATTTTCGCCATTGATTACTGCGCGAAACTCATACTTGAGAAAGGATGGGTTCGCAGATCAATCAAGATCCTATCGGAGAGCCAAGCCGCCTTAAGGGCCTTCACTTCATACAACTGGGAGAGCGCTGCAGGCTGCAGCTCGTCTGGGTTCCGGGCTACTCGAGCATAGAAGGTAATGAGGTGGTGGACTCATTGGCGGCACGAGGGGCTTCCACGGGGCTCATTGGACCTGAATCAGCCTGTGGCATCTCTCTAAAATCATCAGGGTGGAAAAACGACAGATGGTTGGACCAAAAGGTCCAGGAAATCTGGAGCAGTCTACCAAGTTGCGCAGACATGCTCGCTTAACAATTATTGGCCCATCAGCTGAAAGAACCAGACAATGGCTCAAATTATCTGGGTTAGATCTGAGGATCTTAACAGCCGTGTACACGGGTGATTGTGGTATCAGAAAACACCTGAGTACGGTGGGGTTGCCTGAGGACTCTAAGTGCAGACAATGCCTGGAGGACGACGAGTCTATTAAACACTGCCCCGCTGGGGGCAGGATCAGATTTGAGGAACTGGGAGACTGAGGGATCCGGACAAGTTCTCAACTCACCAGACTCATCTCACTTATCAAAAGGCTAGAGCTTGTGGGAGAAGTATAAATTTAGGTGTGCCACAATAAACTGACTGGTCGCAGTGGCGGGGCGGGGTCCGTCAGCCCGACACAACACAACATATAATTATATGTTGATAATTAGGTCATAAACAGTCTTAGGATTTGTGTTTTTTTTTTGATGCACTGATATTTGGAGATCTTCCGCTGTATTCACAAAGCATTCAATCTCCGTTAAGACCTAACTGAGGTCCTCAGTTAAGGATAAATAAGAGTCGCAACCTCAGTTAACGTATGTAACGGTGGTGAAACAAGCCTGTTTCACTTTAATTTTCACCTTAACTGAGGTTGCGATTCTTATTTATCCTTAACTGAGGACCTCAGTTAGGACTTAACGGAGATTGAATGCTTTGTGAATACGGCGGCTTATTATCTTATGATTTTTTTTTGTATAAATCCTCATAGTTTTGTATTTCGTGCAATATTAGATTTTTGTAGTCATGGAATATTTGAATTTGAGTTAAGATACCTTTTTTTGTGAAATATTGTATGTAATGACAATAAACTATTATATTAGTGGTATGCGAGTAGGCCGCCCCATCCGTGGGTCGTCTACTAGCGATTCTCTGTCTTGCTTAAAAAGCCCACGCCACTTGTAAATCATTGTTTTTCCAGGCCAAGATTCTCCGTAGACTAATGACTTACCTTCGATAATGTTCTGAACAGACTTTCCTTGTTTCGTCAGGAACTTTATAACGGCGCGATGTTCGATTTTCTCCATGTATCCAGTTTTCTTCCCGATTTAGTTCGTTGATTGGCGATAATTCAAAGAGTAACGACCCAATAGCTGGCCATACACGGACTTTCTTTCGCGCGGTTTATCGTGTTATCTACGAAATCATGTGGAAAATCCCTTGCGTGAGTGAGCATTGCAGCACGCCATGATAAAGCTTTGAGGGATTTCTCACGTCCTTTCCTCTGGAATGGCGTTTCAGCGCCATACACACAGATGATCGAGCGGTCGGGGATCAAACGTCTTTGCGTCCACCTTTAATACTATTTCAAGTAATCGGGATTATTATTATCTTTTAATTGCCGTAAAAGCGACATGTGACAATATTTTTCTTTGTCAGCCAGCCAACTTTTCTGCCATGGCGCTCTTGTTCCTCAGAACAGAGTGCTTATCAATTTGCCCAAGTGTATGTAATTTTCGAATTTTTGGCTGAAAATGGTCTCAAACGTTTTGGTTCGACTTACTAATCAAGAATCCGTGATCAAAATAGATTATGTCCTACCGTCCGTTAACACGATAACTCTCGAAGAGAATGAGCAAGACAGCTCAAATTTCCAGAGTAGTTTGGGGAGATAAATATCTCAGTTATGTTCGTTATTGGCCCTGGTGGTTTTGGAGTAAGCAAAAAAAAATGTTTTTTACCTTACAAATTTCAAATACAATTTTTTTTATTTAATCATAAGAATCTATTGATATCATTATCAACTCTAACAAACTAATACTTTCGGAGAACACGAAAATATTCAACTAACTAAATTGAACTGGATGGTGAACGACGCCTTCGTGTAGCGGAATCGCCAAGAATTCAGTTCATCATCTTGAAAATTCGAAGATGACTGAATGCCGTTCCAAATGACACTTTTTCCGACGTTTTTCGGCCATACACACACGGTTGATCCTTTCAAATGATTCGCTACGAACCATCACGTGCAAAATCATCTGAATAATTCACAACGTGTATGGGCAACGACGGTTTTTTCGCCATGCCGTTCTTTTTGGCATGATAACCGCCACGTTACGACGCGCCATGATGAACAGCGCGAAAGGACGTACGTGTATGGCCAGCTATTTAAGAGGAAACTTGGTATTCATACTAATAATATAATACGTCGCGACTAAAAACGTACCCTTGTAAATAATGAACTTTCATTGTTCCCCTGTGTGTTCTGAAGTAAACAGCATCGTGAAGACTACACAATTGGTTGAAACTTAAAATAAGAGGTTACACAGATCTTGAAAATGTTAACCAAACAAACAATTCTGAACTTACTGACTTTCGACAAATTCAACAAATATTCAAAAATTTGTGATTTGATATAGGCCTGCAGCCACGTTAAAAGTGTTCTTCAAGGCTTTCAAGTTGATGTAACTGATGAATCTTTGACAAAAAGTTTATCTTCTAGTATACATAATTCGTTTTGATTAACACATGCATGTTTGTAGCAATATACTTTTTCTTGTACATATGATATCCATTTTCGTTTTATTCACAACTGGTATTATAACAAAATTTACAAGTGTATGTATTTTACTAACTCTTATGTTGGTTGGCGGGCAGGTGTGGCACAGGGTGTCGGTTCCGGGCTTTTCCCAGGTCTTCACGCAGCACCCCCCTCTGCTGCCTTTGGCAGTTCCTCGCTTGGGAACTTGGGATCAACAGCTACAACTTCTTCTCTGCACTCAGGTAGGGTAGCTTTCTTTGGCACTAATACTATGACTCGTTAATATTGTTTTGTGTGAAAACTCATTATCTAAATTATTTCTAGCACCCCAGGAAGCAGTGTCTTTGAATAGTAATTTACATTTCAAATACATTAATTTATCGTTCAACAAGAACCAACTAGAAGGTATAGGGTCATCTTTTGCCACAGAATTAGGTATACAGAACTTACTTCACCTACGTAATTATAAAAAGAAAGTAAATTCAAAAAGTAGGATCATCTAGAAAATTTTAGATCGGAATGTAGAATCCGTTTCAAATGAACTGGACATTTTTTTTATATCAATCTCTTTTATTTGAATTTCACAGCTGAATGTTTTCACTGACAAGAACTAAAGCTTTCAGGTACTGCTTCAGATTCTTGGGGATTTAAATAGGAAAATAGATTAGATTATCTTTTCCTAATTTCATACTATTGAATATCAGTTTTTAAAAGGTTTTCTCGTCAGATAGTTGATGTCTTATGAAATCAGAGCTGAAAAAACCCTTGATTTCGGTATTATTTCCTTGAAAGGTTTTTTAGTTATTTAGATAAACACTCACTTGCTACGAATGTAGCGCAACACATTTGTAACACTTGGACATGCTTGGAAAAGGTTTGGGGCAACATATTGCACTACAGATACTTCAAGTCTGTGACCAAGTTAATCGAGCCTTACACTACTTGCACTGCTGTCGATATAGTACATTCTTGTAAAAATAAGACCTGAAGCGTTACAAGGTGTAACATGTTACCCTACATTTGCTTTACGAGTGTATACAGAATTAGGTTACATTTATGGCAAGTGTTTGTTAAGCCTTATTATGATACCTTAATAGTTTGATGTATATATACTTCGTTCATTCGTGAACATGAAAATTAACATTAACTTCTCTCTTCACTACAATAATTGATTCCTCTAGCAGAAACTAACACTAGTCACTTGGATAGATTCCTTGTCAATGAAAATACTTCTTGATAACTAATTTTTTTTTTCTATAATTTCAGGTTTGGGTTTGAACACATCATCCTCCGGTAGGCGGGATTCCTTTGATCGCAACACATCAGCCTTCTCACCATCCTTAGACTACAGACAAAAATGGCCCACGTCCTACAACATTGGGAGCAGCCCAAGTCCTCTTACCGGAAGCCTGACCCCACCACCGGCCCCCTCTTTACAGCTGGGAGGTCTGGTAGCATCGAGGGTGCTATCCGCTGCCCCTGGGGCTGAGGCGAAATATAGAAATTCTGTTGCAGCAGGTTTGACTGCAAATGCTATGTTTGGGTCCACAAGCTCATTATTCACAAAGATTAATAATTCTTTGGCTACAGTCCCAAGTACATTAGATAAGGGGCCACAGGGAAGATCACGACTTCTTGAAGATTTTAGGAACAATCGATATCCTAATTTACAATTACGGTATGTATATATTGCAAACTTCTGTTCATAGAGGGCGTGTCATTTTGTACATATTTCTATGTCGCAGATGGAACTGATACCAGAAAAGAACTGACGTGAAGTCAGGAGCTTTTGCGGCATATTATATGGTTTATTCACGCCTCACACACCCTCTTGAAATACTGCATGAACCTTCAAGCCGTCTTTTTGGCGCTCTTGTTCCTCGGAGCTGAGTGCTTATCAATTTGCCCAAATGTCTGTTCGAATTTTTGAATGAATATGGTCCTAAACGATTTGGTCCGACTCACTGATCAAGAATCCGTGGTCAAAATCGATTCTATCCGGCCGGCCGTTACCACGATAACTCTCGATCGGAATGAGCTAGACAGTTGAAATTTTCAGAATAGGTTTGGGAGATAAATATCGCGGTTAAGTTTCTTATTGGGCAAAATCCCTGATGGTTTCGGAGTAACGAAAACAACATTTTTATTTAAATTACAAATTTCAAATTTAATTATTTTCGATATGCAGTTTCATCATAAGGATCCAGTGATATCATTATCAACTATAACAAGCTAATACTTTCGGAGATATGATTTTTCAAAATTTCAATAATAAATCTTCTATGTTTTCACAGAATGCTGTAATTATTGTATCTATGAATTATTATATGATGTGTTCATATATGTCATCTCAATATCTACCTATAACAGACATGTCAAATTGATTTCTGGTTCGATACTCATGACATAAAATACCCCTCCTATTCTAGAGACCAAAGTATGACTGAATGCAAAATGACCCATTGGTCATTTTCATAATATATTGCCAATGGACAATGCATATGATGATGGAAATATATTCTCACTGGCGGAGGTCAAATTCGATTCTGTCCTGCCGGCCGGCCGTCCGCTGCCTCGATAATCTTCAAACGGTTCCGCTGAATTCCGCACAAACCTTCAACTCGCCATTTTACAATCGAGTACCGGTTTTCAGCTCGATCGGCTTTGTATTTCAGCAATTATTGTGAAAATAAAATTTCGAATTGGTATCTAGGTACTTCTGAAATTTCAAATTCAAATCGTGTAAATCTCAGAATTGTAACAACATCAACCAAATTTTTAATTCAGTTGATGCCCAATGCATTTCTTCACGTATTCACGCTAAAAACAATACTTGAAGCTTCATACAGTATGTCATGAGGCGTGATTAGGCAATGGAACATGCGCGCAAAAACTTCTTGACTTCACGTCATTGCTTTTCTTGATTTTCTTGGAACACTTTTATGTTCATAAATTTGACTTAATTGAAAGAATCCCGTTTTGCATTGTCAACAAACAAGGAGTAACTACCAGATCACAGTATTGAAATCATGTCGAATTCTTTGAATGTAAATATCGTTTTCTTTTACAGAGACTTGGCCAATCACATCGTTGAATTCTCCCAAGATCAACATGGTTCTCGTTTCATCCAGCAGAAACTGGAGAGAGCGACAGCTGCTGAGAAGCAAATGGTCTTCAATGAGATTCTATCAGCAGCTTACAACCTTATGACTGACGTATTCGGGAATTATGTAATTCAAAAGTTCTTTGAATTTGGCACTCAGGAACAGAAGACAACATTGGCTCAGAAAGTGAGGGGACACGTCCTTCCCCTCGCTCTACAAATGTACGGCTGCAGAGTGATACAGAAAGCATTGGAATCCATACCGCCCGAGCAACAACAAGAGATCGTAAGGGAGCTGGACGGACATGTGCTAAAATGCGTGAAGGATCAGAACGGAAATCACGTTGTTCAAAAATGTATCGAATGTGTGGATCCTAATGCATTACAGGTGAGTTGCAAGAGCATTCAATTTATTGGTGCAACTAGCATCCTCTTTGTGAGTCCGATATAAAAACAAATTCATGCGATGTGTTAGCTTCCAAAACATAATCTCACAAAATTTGATTAAAATGTTGCCAGTAATTTCGACATAATCGTAACAATATGTATGAACAGTATTTTTTAACACAATATATATCTTGCATATGGATGCCCTTAGTGATCAAACTTCACTTATATTTCAGTGTTCTACCTCTCCTAGCAACTGTGCCACCTTTTTTTGAAACGAACCTGGATGTTCTCCTGTCCGAACATTATCAAAATTTCATTTAAATCATTACATATATTACTGCGATTGACCAGATAATTCCCTTTAAGTCTCTGGTTAGTCGTAGTCGTTGATAAAAAAGTCCTAGAACACAACTGCAACGCTTCCTATTGGGGCCAGATGTAAATCTAAACCATCCGGGGCCCCATCCGCACAAACGAAATTTCATTAATCAGTCCAGCCGTTAAGGAGTTCAGTCACAAAAACACGCACATATCCTCGTTGTAACCATTGTGTAACTATCCAAATTTTTGAAAACCGATAAATGTTATTAAATGACCTATTAGATTGCTTCCCCTAACCCTTCTGTACCGAACTGTAAACTGTAACGTTGTACTGAGACCTTACATTACATTACATTTCAAACGTTTGTTCGCATCTTTTACATCTGAAATAGCATTTGTTATTAGCAGATTTATGTTGGGTTTCACGAAGCTTTGATTAGCTTAATCGGGAATTTATTTCGATGGTTGTATCAAAAATGAACTGAAAATCGACATAGAATCGCACTAATTTGGCAATTAAGAGCTGTCAAAGCTTCGTGAAACCCAACAGTAATCTTTCAAATTACATTTTTCACATCTAGATTCGAAATGAGATGTAACCAATTAAATTGTCAAAGTCATCATATGTTTTTGTTTACATCTAATAACTGTCATGAGTGTTTGTTTAAAACATTCTATGATCACATCTGTGTGACGTAACAAAAAGTTTGGAGACTCCCAAGATATATCTGATGTGATTAAACAAACGCAGCATCTTAATGTGTTATTTGTTAATATAGCTATCTTTGTTTACCTAATTGACTGAACCGATTTGTTGTCCCTTTTTATCTATGTAATATGCAGTCAGCATTGCCAAATGGCAAAATAGAAGCGAAGCTCTTTAAATTTTAAATCCCCATATTTGTTTTTCGGTTCAAGTACTTAAAATATTTATTTTGGGAAAAGGGAACTGTAAGTTTTAAATGTGACAAGATACTTCATAAATAATACTCATTTTCGTCTGAAGGAGAATTCCCCATTACAAACCAATGCAAATAAAAATTTCTGCTGTTTAAAGATACTGTTCAAATGCTTATATGCCTTGAACTGGACACATAAGTTTAGGTCATGTGTTGAAAAAGTGAGAGAATGTATCAATGTCCATATATCAGGAATGAGTTACAACTATTGATAATAGTTTTTTCAGTTCATCATCCAATCTTTCTCTGGACAAGTTTACACTCTATCTACCCATCCTTATGGTTGCCGCGTGATACAGCGTATCTTGGAACATTGCACCCAAGAGCAGACCGCTCCTATCCTGGCTGAATTGCATCAGCACACAGAACAGCTGATTCAGGATCAATTTGGCAACTATGTGATACAACATGTATTAGGTATGTGGGAAATCGTTGAAATTTTTTATTTAGGAAAATGTAACGCCTTTTGTTTGTTTCAGAACACGGCAAACCAGAGGATAAATCACAGCTGATAACGAGTGTTAGAGGCAAAGTACTGATGTTGAGTCAGCATAAATTTGCAAGTAATGTTGTCGAGAAATGCGTTACACATGCTACAAGAGCAGAGAGAGCTCTTCTCATAGAAGAAGTTTGCGGCTTCAATGATAAGTAAGTAGAACAAGTGAGAATTATTAAATGAGTAAGCATGTTCCCATATGGTATGTACACGGCCAGTGTGGTATATACAGGGCGAGTCTTTGACCACTGCATTAATTTTAACCAAAGATTCCTCTGATCAAATGAAACACTTTTTTCGTTTAACATTTTTCCAAATTCGGCTCAGGTAAAAAGATACAGGCTGTTGAAATTTTGAAAAAAAATCAGTTTTTATTTTGTAGCTTTGACATCCTTTTTTCGAATAAAATGAATGTTGGCGTGAAGTTTCCTATAACTATGATACATATTTTCCAAATATTAGTTATTTTCTACTTCTACTGGTTTTCTAGTTATGGACTCGTGGATTCATAAAACTAAACGAAATTAGCATAAAGAAAGCATATAAAGTTTTTCTTGAGTCATTTCAAGAATATTCCATCGTTTTAGAACATTATATTATTCTTCATAATTTCTCCTTAAAGGCACCGTTTTCGAGATATTCTTCATTGAATGTTTTGAAATGGAAAACTCCAGAAATTTCACTACTTTTATGGATCCGTTCCTGAGCGTTGGAATCCCGAATCAAGCTGTAAACCACGTAACCATGCCTTATTCTCGTCCGCCAACAATGTTATAGATAATTTATATGCGGGAGTGTATTAGCACATTGTGAAATCTTTAAACGCTTGTAACTTTTTACCTGAGCCGAATCTGGAAAAATGGTAAATGAAAAAAGTGTTTCATTTGATGAGAGGAATCTTTGGTTAAAATTAATGCAGTGGTCAAAGACTCACCCTGTATAGATATTTCAGATACCATTATCTTATCATTGCCCTTTCAGCGAATTCTTATCGAGACATTGGAGATTTCTCAAAAAAATAGTTCCACTTCTAATCATACGATCCTCATAAAATTTTGCATAGACCTTTGGAATTGGTATTCTTCACCTGAGTACCAATTTTCAACTCGGATCAGATTTGTAGGTTTGGAAATATTGGGAAATGAAATCTATATAAAAGCACTAGGCGGATTTTCATATCAAGTGAAGCTCGTCTGAATTTAATTGTTTACTTAACGATAACTTTTGAAGGTTACAAAAAATAAGGTTATGATCTCTTTTTAGCGCTCTCCATGTTATGATGAAGGATCAATATGCCAACTATGTAGTGCAAAAGATGATCGACGTAAGCGAACCTACTCAGAGGAAGGTACTGATGCACAAGATAAGACCACATTTGAATTCTTTGAAGAAGTATACTTATGGCAAGCATATAATTGCCAAGTTGGAAAAATACTTCATGAAAGCCCCAGGGTCGATGGGCTCTATCGGAGGAGAACTCGGCCCCATCGGTCCCCCCACCAATGGAGTTCTTTAAACTTCATTGATTCAATTTCCTCACTTTGTTCAATAATATTTTTGATAGTTTCCAATTCCCAAAAATCATGTGTCATGTAATTATGCTTTTTTTACACAGATTTTTCAGTATTTTTTTCATTTTATTTCTTTCATTTTCATATTTAAATAATTTCATAATGATTTTACTGTATGAAGAATACTGTTAAGTTTAGTTTATTCGATGAAATATCCTGTACACATTAGTGAATAGTTTTTTTTGTATTATAGTTGTAATTTATATGATTTTGTGATGAAGAATGCACATTTCTTGACTTTGGTTCGTTCATATATTCATTCCCCCAGATTCGATATTTTTGGCAGATGCAGTCAATTCAACACTATTGTTTCTTGAAAAATTTATAATGAAGACCTTATTCCTGGGAATGACGATATACCTAGCAAAATTTGAGATTTGTGCAATATTTCTTTATTCATCATCAAGGTTGTAAAAAATTTTTAAGTTATGAATCTCATCGGATTCATTTCCAATCGATCCTATTTTTTTCAATCTGGTGCCGTATAATTTCCAAATTCATATTATTCAGGAATTGTACATATAAACAAGCTAACAAATGATTTAACTACGGAGGATCTGACTTTACTGTCATCTTCTCTGATGATTCCGTTTCTCTTTCACAGTTTTGTGATAGTACTCAGGAAGTGACGATAAATTTTTTCAAAATCAAAATTTTCTACAACATTTTGAAGATTCAATAGACTCTGATCTTAAAAAAATTTGATCCAATTCCTAATCGTTTTACTGTCATCTACAAAATGAAAACACAAATAACTTTGCCCAGAAAAAAAGTTGGAGATTTTCGGAGCTAATTAAATTTCGCTTTCTAATTTGTCTCTTGCATTTAAACTTGAAAGTTGCATTTAACTACGTAGTTTAGATATTTTTCCAAATATTTAGACACCGTTATTTATTCTCAGTTTACAACAAGCTTCCTTTCCTCTTTTCTGAAAGTTTAATTTTTTTGTTTTCGAATTATCGATGTTTATTTTTTTTGGACATGTGGTAAACTGAGTCGTAGAAATTTCAATTTTAACTTTAATCAATATGTCAATATATGCCCTAAATGTTGAAATCATTAGTATAGAAACTCTGTCAATGGGTGTTCTCTTTTCAAGGTTTATATGACAATTTTCTTGTATTTCTGGGTATTTTTTAGGTGAAAGGAATCGAATTTTATTTCTTCATATGGGAAACCTTTTTCATGTAAACAGAAACAGATCGGTAACGTAATACAGTGCGTCCAAGTTATGGATTGGATATCATTAAGATCAAGGAATCGGTAAGTGATACATAGTCGGTTAAATTATAGAAAGGTTGCGATTTTTTATACCAAACAATATGCTTTCAGAAAAATTTTGCGAGACCGAGTTATTTATTTCTGGATTAATTCGAAGACGTATTATGTATCGTATGGCGTCAACATTTTTGAAATCCGACGATTCGTCCTTCAAAAATTTTAAAAGATAGCTATATCAAGATTTAAGCCATAACAAAAATTATATAATCCAATTCAGAATTAAATTTAATTTTTAAATAAAATAAATTGATAATAATGACTTCAATTTCTATCATAAGAATAGCAGGGTCTTGTTCAAAAAAATTGAGTTGTCCCCTTGATGACGAACGTAGGATTTCAAAAATGTTGACGCCAATGGATATAGCGGAAAAAGTGGCAATGTAGAAGTGCAATTCATTTTGAAATTCGTTTTCAAATAAAGCCAGGAAAAAAATGATCGATTTTGCCTAAACTTTTTCCGGAATTTTAAATTATTCTTAACGACATATTGTTTGGTATAAAATATCACAACTTTTCTCTGGTTAAACGAACCCAGTATCTTATACCATTTCCTAGATCCTAATGCTATCACATCCTTATCTTGGACGCACATGTATGCAGAGTGTCCAAAATTTGTTTTCACGCAGGTCCAGAAACTTGATGATCGGAATTTTTTAAATCGCAGCACTTTTCCTGATGCTTTAAGGCATATACTGATCGCATAAAATTTTTCTCGATATTTAGCTGAACATTAGACGAAAAAATATTGGAATGATTATTCTTAGTGAATTTATAAATAAATGTAGAATTTGAAAGAGCACCTTTTTTATTGGGTCTAGTATTAAAATTGTAAAATGTAATTGTATTGTAATAATTGTACAGTTCTCTCATAAATTCCAATCGTAACGATTAACCATAAATTGATTGATTAGTTATTCAACGCATTTATAACTGTATGTGATGTGTTTATAATTTCACTAATCATGTTATATGTGTTTTGAAATTTATTCCCTGACAAACATCTGTAATATCTCTCTCTATCTCAACTAGATACACAACAATTAATGAGTGTAACAGTTCACCCAATTGCTTTCTCTAATATGGCTTAGGTCGGTCACTTGAAAAATAGGTGAATTGCAAGATCAGAATGAGGTTTTCCTCTTATAGTTCCAAATACACCGTCTGAAAGTCTCGTACATACTTTATAATATTTCTTTCATTTGAAAATTTTTAAAATATTCTCTGCTAGGATATCACAAGCGTTTAGGGATAGAGAGTTGGTTAAGGCGAAATAATTTTCTAAAATACTATCAGAACAATTTTTTTAATATCCAAGTAAAACTTTTTGATGGATGTATCTCACGAGGTCCGCAACAGTTATGTGCTACGACGTTTATAATTATTTATATAATAGATCGGGGCCATGCTTGAAATATTCAGTTGATAAAGGCCCAAAGAAGAACCAACATCGTGACACGAAACTGTCGAGCTTATCTTAAGAAAAGTTCAGAAATATTTATTTTTTGCCCATAACCACAAAATTTGACCGTAATTTGACACTCTCGTATCTCTTTTCTCCTGTTACCTGGTACAACAAATTCTTATTGAACTCATTTATAAATTTGATAAATAATTTCGGAGCTAGTAAAGTATTTTTGGTGGAGATCAATAATTCAAATTACAAACGGAAAATTTTCAATTCTCATTGACCCAACCTGTGTTATCGATTTTTTTCGAATGTTTTGCCGTTTACAACTTAAAATATGTTGGGTGGATTGATTAAATTAGGACACCTCTCCAGTCATCTTTGGTAAGTGTAAATAGAACAAGCAGGTTTTGTATTATATGTAATATAGTTTCGTTTATAAATTTTCCAAAACAGCTATTCGCATGATAACTTGAAACATTTTTGCACTTATTAGAGATAACTGATAATGCCGTTTCTCCTGAACCGCTTAGGTGATATGTGTATATATTTGTTGAATTCTTTTTTACAAACAAATTGGAAACAGTGTTTAATAGTGTAATAATGTAAAATAATTCTTTTGTACTTAGAAAAATTGTTATACATTTCTCTTATAAGAACATTTATAAGGTTCCGTAACATTGGTTTTTCGTAATAACATCGACGATGATTTATCCAAAGCAGATTAGATTTTATTGAAAATATAATTGTATATAAATTTGAACAAAATATGATGGTGCCATTAATCTTTGAATTCAAGATTATTGAAAATATATTCTAAATTTTTGTAAAAAGCAAAAATACTTATCAGAACTTGTACAAAAGATATAATTTTAAAATGAGAAAGCTTGTAATTATTTCCTGATTAGTATTAGATGCAACCTTTTATCAGTATGTGCAGCAAAAATATAATTTAACATAAAAAATGTTGATTATGAATACAATTTACTGTAATTAATTTTAAATAAATTTTCGTGTATAAAAGATTAAACATATTGATATGGTTAACAGAATTATGGAAAATCAATATATGGAACCTTTTTATAAGCGGTGACGGGGAATATGGTAGCTAACCTAAAATTGGCCGATCGGATCAAGATGGCAAAGTGGCCTCAGACTGATGTAAAGATACTAAAACTGTTGTAAAGTGTAAATTCCTTTTGGTTATATCACCTTTGTATACTGTAAAATACATGTGTAAAAAAATCTGTATAATGAGCCGTTTTATTTTTCTTTAATCCTTTGAAAAATGTAAAATTGTAAAGTATGTATTTTATTAAATTTTGAATTGGAACAAGCATAATTCCGATCGTTTCATCATTTGTACTTTAATGGTGGCATATTTGTTGCCTCTTTGTAGTGGTAGCTGGACGGGGATCACTTAAGTTGTTCACAATAGATGGCTCTCTGTGGATTTACGGCTGTATATTTATATTTATTATTCGATCTGTTTTATGGATGTGTATATTTAATTGATTATTAAATACATGTTAGGTTTATTGGATATATCAAAATGTATAATAATGTATTTCGATTTTATTATTTTTTACCACAGTAGTATAAATAAATGATAATTCTAAATGGAATTTTTCTATTCTTAACTTTTCCGTCCATGCCTAATCCTACACAACCACATCCCTGTTTTGAGAGGCTGCACAGACGAAGCCCACAAATAAAGGGTGTGGCAGTCAAACCAGCATTATTGAAAAGGCTGTGGAAGTACAGAAAGTAGGTGGGGCTGTTGTATTCAGATTCACCACCATATAAAGCGATTCAGTTGCCATGGAGCATTGGTCATTAGTTAAAGCATGGTGTATTGTTACACCCTTAGACTCTTTATAGTCTAAGGATACACCATGGGCCAAAGCAAGGTTTGCCGTGAAAGCGCTTTGCTTAAAACGCTTTCACGGCATGAGAGCATGGTAGCTGAATAGGCGCCGCAAATGTCTATAATGTTCGATTTTTTTCCAAAAATCGTCTCGAACGATTAGGTTCAGATTCTGCACAAACCTTCAAGCCGCTATTTTACAATCGAGTACCGGATTTCAGCTCGATTGGCCTTGTATTTTAGGAATTATTGTAAAAATAAAATTTCGAATAATTTAAATCCCATAATTGTAACAACACCTCGATGACCGAAATGCTAGCGCGATCGACTGTCGCGCAGGAGATTCTGGCAGCGGACGGGCATAATTAAAATTGAACTCGAATTCTTCATGAGTGAGTCGAACCTAATCGTTTCAGTACATTTTCGACAAACAATTAAAAAATTACTGATATTTGCGCGTAAAAACGAGATAGTGTACATAATAACAAATCAAGGAATCAAACTTAAAATATATGAAAGAATTATGGTTTTCTACAACATCGAAAAATGTTCATATCAATAAGAGTGTGAACTGTATAGGCAACAAATGCAATATAAAATATTTCGTGTTCGATCTGCTGTTTTCGATAACAAAATCTAAGGTCATAGACAAGATATACTAAGGTGACTAAGGTGGCTTAGAAAATATAACGCCGAACGACAAATGTCATCAGTTTCTCACAATTTGTGCATTACAAAATAATGTCGTAGTTAATGGCTTGGAAGTTATTTCATAGTTCTTCTTAATTGGTTGGGCACAGCTGTGCAGGCTCTGCTAATAATTTCATATTTTCAAAGCAGTAAATAAAATATTTTTATATTTACTTATATCTATTTTTATAGCTATCTTTGTCGTAGAAAAAGTATATTACGCATCTCGCACAAAAAAGCAACTTTGCACTCGTTTGAATTGAAACTTTCAAACTCGGTCAAAATGTGCATCATTTTGTGCTTGTTATAACGTGCGTTCAAAAAAAATTCGTGGTCAAGTAGGCTATGGAATTATGAACGTCAATTTTCTGCGTCTGAACGTAGTTCAGAAGATTAACCTTTAAAATTCCATAGCCTACTTGACCACGATTTTTTTTTAACGCACGTTACTATTTCACCTCAGCATTCAAAAGTATCAACCTAAAGCGATATAAGCGGGTGTTTCTTTGAATATGTATAAATCAGAGATACATCAACCTTACTATAGATATTATTATGAGCATAGTCCCAGTAGACGTTTCTCGACTTCTAGAAAAAATGTAATTCTGATATATTTGGCACACCTCCGTTTCTTGATGCGAGTTTTCTTGTAAAAAAATCTCAACAAAATTGCCTATTAGTCTTCTTGATATCTTACTATTTGTTCCACCATGCCATTATAATCCTTTACCCCATGTATAAATATCGGTGGGGGTTCAGTACTTTTGTGTTTTCTGTTTTACCATTGTTTGTGTCTTCTAGCTGTCTCTCTGGATAGTATTTCGAATCGATTGTTCATTTCAGTTGCATTTGCATTGGTATTTTGTTTATTGTTCTATATTCATTATGTGGCACTTCATTAGGCGGAGGTTACACGGTCAATCTCGCATCATTTCAGTCCGTGACCTTGATAACGATGGGACTGATGCGGAATGATGGACTGACAAAGCACATAACATGCATGTTCTTTCGTGCTGAACAAAGTGATTTATGTAACTAAAATCAGGGTAATCAGTACTGAACGAAGGGATTTTATGTAACTAAAATCAATTGGTTCAGTTCGAAAGAATATCCCTATTATTCTATCAATCCGGACCATCAATCCATCAGTTTCCCATCAATCTGATATCAATCCATGAGTGATGTGATGCGAAACTGATGTCAGATTGATCCTGTAAAGGTGAAAATTCATGAGACTCTGCTGTCGTTAAAAAGCAACGACGCTGTCTTTAAAAATTTGCCTTCCTATCCCTTTTCATGGAACGACGAAATCGTACGACAGCTTCTGAACTGATTTAAAAACATAATCTAATTGAATGTTAATATTATAACTAAATATAAACAAAATGAGTGATTATAATCATTATTTCAATTAGTGGTATAGAAACGGTTATTTAAAATATTATCAGTAGTACATGCAAAGTACTACAGTTATCTCTAATAATTATATAAATGCATTAAATCGCAAAAGACAAACAATCACAGCAGCTCCAATTATGATTGCTAACAAAAAAATGGGTCCAAGCCCTGTGGATAGGAGCATTCTGGCGCTCTAGTTCAAACAGACAAATTATATCTCCGAAAGTATTGGTTTCTCAGAATTGGGAATTATATCATTGTATTCATATGATAGAACTGCATCATAAAGGGAATTCAATTCAAATAGTAGTTTATTTATCAAGATTAAATGAGCAATCTGAGAGTGAGAACTGCACCATGGAAGAAATCAAATTAAATCTGGCCAATTTTGCCCAATAACGAACTTAACCGAGATATTCATCTCCCTAACCTACTCTGAACATTTCAACTACCTAGCTCATTCCGTTCGAGAGTTATTGTAGAAAAACTTTTTTCAAATTTTCAAAAATTTTTTTTGACACTTTGCGGTAATCTGGTCAATACAAAACTTCACATGCGTAAAGGTCATGATTCTACAATTTGATGCTAAATTTCAGATAGATCGAGTGATCGGTTTCGGAAATATTCATAAAAAATATTTTTACTAAAATCGGCCATAACTCCGAAATCGCTTGATGGATTTCGCCCATTAACGAACTCGTCCGAGATATTTACGCTCCAAACCCACTTTGCAAATTTAAATCCGCTAACTCCTTTCCTTCGAGAGTTATCGTGCCTATGGCTGGCCGGCCGGCCGGACAGAATCGATTTCGACCTCGGATTCTTGATCAGCGAGTCGAACCAAATCGTTTGAGACCATTTTCAGCCAAAAATTCGAAAATTACAGACATTTGGGCAAATTGCCCAACTAGCAAAAATAATTTTATAAAGGTTGTAAGAACTGCTATACAGCATATCTTATAGAAACGTGAAAATCTTATAATGTGGATATAAACCACTTTACAATGTCTTTACAACCAAAAAGGGCCCCACTTTACACAACTGTTCAGTTCTTTTAGGACATCCTTTAGTAAACTACACAACCGTTTTAGGATGTCTATATAACTATTGTATAGCAGTACTCTTATTCTGCGGTTTAAGAGTATTTAACGGACACATATAGCATAGAACTACTAAGAAAGTATTTTATAAGTATTTTATAATGCAGACAGAATAGCTAATACAATAATTTTGGTTTCTACCGTTGAAATTCGGAATAGAATTATCACAAGAATATTTTATTAGGTATGTGTAAACGTTCGTGTTTGACAGAGGAGTAAGATCCAATATCAGGAGATGGAGATGGGACCTGTTAATCATATTGAAAATATTGAAGACCTATATCGCTACTGTGGAGGCCAAATTTATTTGCGCAGCTAACTTTTCTGACAATATATATATATTTTGTTGGTAAAAAATTACAGCGCCTCAGTTTAGCGTACATTTTATTGGTATTATTGAAAAATTAAAAATAAAAAAAAATGTTTTATTTGTTGAATTTTCAACTTAAAACAAAGCATGTATTGTGGCTGTTGTAAAAGCGGAAAAAATCTCATATTTCTTTAAAAAATCTATTTTTATTTTACCCCTTTTTCGTTTCTATATGATTTTTTCACAATGGCGGCGGTTTCTGAACAGCCGAACGTTTAATAAATATGGCGTATATGGTAGAATACAAATTAGATACCTTATACAATGATTCTGTTTTCTTCTGAGCTGTATACGATATTAAAGTTTTATTATGTTGTTTAATGCAGCGCCATAAAATTGTTTTTAACAGTCTCAGGAATCATGGTGCAGTTTGATTCTTGACCACTTTTAACTGTTGCCAGATTTAATAATATATTCAAAATATTTTCCCACAGCATTTTGTTTATTACAGAAATAATAGGTAGATATTTATATAAAGGATGAGGATTGGACCAAGAGTATAGTGAGTGGTCCAACACATTGTGTGCAAAAAGTACACGTCACTGTTTTGCATAAAGTGTAGGCTACACAAGATTTTTTTGTGATAATTATTCAGTTATTATTTAAAAAAAAGTTGTTTTCTTAGTAAAAATAAAGGGATCTATCGCAATATTGTGTTTGTTTATATGACGAAACTCTCTTTAGCACAAGATTACTGTTAAAAGTTACAATGAACCCTTATGACAATCCGTGTCAAATATATATATGACTTTTCATGATTGAATTGCAAAACATACATTGTAGGTGCATTAAGAACATCTTGAACTACAAGATGTATCATAATAAAATAAAAAGTCTGCCTATTTATTGCTACTGATTTTATGTATGTCGGAAAAACTACTAACTGCCAAGCTAGCAACACTGTACGTTAGATTTCCGTGTTATCCTTTAGCGCGTTGGCAAGCTACATAATAGAACAGAAGTATCGCTTAACATGCGTTCGGTGCGACACTAAACAATTATTTAGTTATATTGTGTTTTGAATAATTTCTTTATACAGATTCTTTCCAAGCGTGAACTAACCTCAAATTATTGGATTTAAATATACCGGTATTCATATATTTGAAAGATGTTCAAGATAGTAGAAACCGAGGAACATAATAGAAAAGAGTTGACGATTGTTCCCACAAACTGGGAAACGAATCAGACGTTTCCACTCAGATATTGCCAAATTCATTTCGTAACCGAAAACTGCTAGAAAACCCGCGTAATTTTTCTATTACTATTGGGTTATGTTTATATGTTTGTAGGTAAATGTAGATAATTTTATAACGTAGAACATGAGATAAATTTATTCCTATCCACATTTTTATTCTATAAGGTCTTCATAAGAGAGAATAATGTTTTAGTTATAAGATGATTATAAAATAGTTTTATATCTATTGTGTAGTGTTCCACTTCTGCGTAAAGCAACAATCTTATTACTTTTCTTAAAGAACTCTAATACAACTATTCATACAGCTTCCTTTATAACCATCTTTTAACGTCGCTATTATAAGTAATACAATAGCTATGCAACCGTATTCTAATCTGTATAAATCTGTTTTAAAATTATTTTATAGGAATTTTATAGTACGTTATGCAACTGTTATAAAATTTGTCGTATGATATGAGTTGTGAGAACGTATATACAACAGCATTATAGAAATCCATCTATTTTATGATCAAATTGTCGTATTGAGACGCTTAAAAAAATAATGTTATCCTTTCAAGCGGCGCTATCCGACAGTTATGAAACCATTTCGTTCTTTAAGGGGTCTATTTTGCTAGTTGGGTGATAAGCACTCTGTTCCGAGGAACTAGAGCGCCAAAAAAACAAGTTTCGTATGACAATTGCCCAAAACAGGTTTAAAGTACCTACAAATAGTAGATATTCCATAAAACATGTATGAAAGAAGAGAAGTAATAATGAAAAATTACCTTGTAATCGATCAAAAATTTCCTGATCTACGTTCACCAAATTTTCTCCTCTCTCGAACTACAGAATTATGCTTTCAATATTTACGTAATATTTTCAAACATTTTTGGGTGAGGTCCCCGTTGCATCGCTAAAATACGAGTATTTCAACCCCAATATTTTTGAAGTTATAATATTCCCTTCCGTCAGTCCCGTCATAAATTGAGAGAACTGAGCATTCTATGTCTATGGATGAAAAGCAGTCTCACTACTCTCAGATCTCTTACTTCATGTTCCGTTCCGAAATGTAAGACTTTTCTGAGAAAAACTAATTTCGGGGCAAACAACTGAGATTTTTCTCACTTCGCTCACATTTCGGAATACTCTTTATTCTCATAATTCTTCGATTGATTAGATAATGTCATGTCTCAGGAAAATAAGTTGACATTATGACAATTCATACATAGAATAATTATATCATTCTGTGAAAACGTAGAAATACGATTAATTATTGAAATTTTGAAAAATCATATCTCCGAAAGTATTA
This sequence comes from Halyzia sedecimguttata, assembly GCA_937662695.2. Lineage (NCBI taxonomy): Eukaryota > Metazoa > Arthropoda > Insecta > Coleoptera > Coccinellidae > Halyzia > Halyzia sedecimguttata. The sequence goes on along the minus strand of OW569413.2, from coordinate 64,534,927 downwards.
GCTTTAGTTAAAAATGATATCATTAGATTCTTATGGTAAAACTGCTTATTGAAAACAATTTAAATTGGAATTTGCTTTGTTAAAAAAAAATTTTTTTTTGTTACTCCGAAACCATCTGTCCGATTTTGCCCAATAACGAACTTAGCCGAGATATTTATCTCCCAAACCTACTCTGAAAATTTCAACTGTCTAGCTCATTCCGTTCGAGAGTTAACGTGCCTACGGCCGGCCGGACCGGCCGGACAGAATGAATTTCGACCACGGATTCTTGATCAGTGAGTCGAACCAAATCGTTTAAGACCATTTTCATCGAAAAATTCGAAAATTACAGACATTTGGGCAAATTGATAAGCACTCAGTTCCAAGGAACTAGAGCGCCAAAAAGAAAATGTAATAAAAAGAAAATGTTGAGTTGCGTGTTAAATAATATACTTGCGGGCTGAAATTCTGGATCGGATTCCATTGCTTGAAAAAAACCTGCATGCTGTGCACATCCTACTTTCTGCGCGCATATTCTAGGGGACACATTGCATTATCATTTTGCTGAGCTGCGCCGAGCGGGACCTATAATATGAATCGGTGTTCAATAGAGATGAATGGGCAATAGAATATGCGCGCAAAAGCTCCTGACTTCACGTCAGTGCTTGAACCAATTTTAATTTTTGCGCCTGTCGGAGGAAAGTTAAAATCCAGCATAACATCGGCGTCGCCCAAATGACTAAACGAACGGCGGGAACTTGTCGTTGAGATTTCATCGTCTCATGAATTTTCGCCTTAAGATGCATTAATATTCCATCAATCCATCAGTTTTCCGTGAATCTGATATCAATCCACGATTGATGTGATGCGAGACTGATAACCAGACTGACACGTCTAAGACGAAGGCTACACGGTCAATCTGATGGTATCAGTCTCGCATCAGATCAATCATGGATTGATGTCAGATTGACGGGAAATTTGTTCTATATGAGTAGACTGATGGAATGATGATCCGGATTGATGGTAAGATTGATGTTAGATTGATGCCAGAGCCAGATTGATACCAGATTGACCGTGTAACCTTCTATATAACCTACGCCTTACCTGCCATCAGTCATGCTTGCTATATTGTTCTGCGATTCTTCTTCATCCTCGCTTGTTGATGTCATTCTTTGAACTTGTTGACTGCCATTTTCATTCCTTATGTAAACTGTTTTTCCTTTTGTAGTTTGTTCAGTAGTCCGCGAGAAAAATAATATCATTATCGGTCTATCGAAACTATTCATAATAGGGAAATAAACAAATTACCTGACAATAACGCACGGGTTTGAAATTTTGGCTATTGACTTTATAAGGGCAGGGGGTGTAATGGTCGCTTTCTGTAGCAAGTATTTTTTGTTTTCAAGGAAAAAATAAATCGCCTGCAGAGATTGCATTAATTGGAAAGGACATATTAGCGATGTTATTTTTGAACAATGAATGTGTGGGAAATAACTGCCAGTATTTTTTTCAGATTTTCTAGGTCTTTGCCAGATCTTCTAGGATTTTTCCACATCCCCAATGATTTGGAAGAAACTGAAAGAAAAAGAAATGGAAGGAAAAATATTTTTCTGGTCATTCTCTGACTTTTTTCCTGATTTACCGGAATTATTCTGGATATTCTAGGAGTTTTCCACAGTTCCTGTAATTTTTTCAGATGTTCTTAGGTTTTTCTAGTTTTTCTAGGATTTTTCCAGATCTCGATCCTAGGATTTTTCCTGCTTCTCAAAAAATATAGGAAGAAAGTAAAAGAAAAAAAATCATTCAACTAAACCAGACCCTTTATATCGGCCTTCGCGTAGGAGGGAATAGGTCTCTTGCATGATTTTTTTTTATTTTGGAATCGATTATTATCATATTCACAAGAATACTGAAAAAGTTCAACGGCAATTTTCAACGAGAAAACGATAATTCGAATTTGATTGCACATAAAGGCTGTTCAAACGATCGAAACTTGGTGCCTATCCGTGACGTAACTCGTCATATCTACTCTCTCTCTTTCTTCTCATGTCCGTTTCACTCTTTGTTTCGTTGTAACAAGCAGATGGACTCGCCGAGGGTAGATTTTGATTACGTCAGCCGTTATAGCAACGATCCTACCAATCTGAAGCACGTTTCACCTCGTTTGAATTTTCCGATTTTCAATACCGAAATTTTAAAATTTTATAATTTTTTAAAGTAGATGAGGGCATACATGATGATCTCATATTGAAGTAGATTCAGAAAAAAATTAACATATGGTAGTTCGTATTACATGCAAGAGACCAATAGGTAATTTCGTAATAACGAAATGAAAATCACGAACGCCATATTTGCGGGAGAAGGAATCGGGGTCGTTTACGTGGGTGAATACCAGGTTTCATATTTTCCAGCGTAGATGGTGTTTGCGATTTTCATATCGAGTCTGATTCAATTGAACGTCAAAGCTACATATTGTTGACGAGGACCAATTTAGTCCGCAACACGTGGCCATCCTTGATCCCGGCAGTTCAATGATACCGCCTTTAGGTATTTCGAGTGAAAACTATGCATTGAGTCTAATTTGCAACAACATAACACTGGAAAATCAGCTCAGGACTCTGGGAGTTTCATCTTTTTGCGCTCATGTTGTAGGGAACAGCGTGCTATCATTTTGCCCAAGTTCTGAAATTTTCTATTTTTTTGCCGAAGATACTCTCAAACGAATAGGTTCGGCTAACTGATGAAGAATTCTAGGTCAAAAAAATTCTCTCGGCCGGCCGGCCTTCCGTTGCCACGATAACTTTCGAACCGAAATATATAGCGACTTGCAATTTTCAAAGTAGGTTGCGCATCCGAATGCATCGGTTAAGTTAATTAATGGTCATTATTGGTCGAACGGTTTGGGATCAGTTATCCCCTTCTGAAATATCAATTGTTACGTCAATTACTCAATAAATACATAAGTATCCGATCGAATTGAATCTTTGTAATTAGTCGTAGAAATTCCGTGAGGAACGATCCTTATGAAATGTCGCTTTTACTAAAAAAAAAGTTTCGATATCTCCTGAACAGGCGCTGTTACAGGATCGTGGTTTTTGGCGATGAATAGACTGCATATGCGCAGAATTAGGGTAGCTATTTTTGGTGTTGCATGAGCTAGGATGTAAGGGATAAATACAAAATATTTCAGATTAATGAACACAACTTGTTATACCGGTTATATCAGTTTGAAAAGAAAGTAATACTACGAAACTCGAGTCACTGCCCATTTCAATAAATTAGTAATTGTAAACGAAGTAATTTCTCCTATATGGCGAACTTGTTCTGCAAGGAACATCGTGCTATCATTTTGACACAATGTCTGTATGATTAACCCGAGGTCAAATTTAATTCTGTCTGTCCGGTCGCCGGCCGTTAGCACTATATTAATCTAGGACGAAAGGAGTAAGAGGATTGAAACTTGCAGGGTAGTTTTGCAGCATAAATATTTCGCCTAAATATCCTTAATGCGTGAAATCCACCAAGCGGTTACGGAGTTATGGCCATGTTTTTAGTTAAAACATTCTTTTTAATATTTCCAAAACCGATCACGCGATCTAGCTATCTGAAATTAAGCTTCATATTGTAAAATCATGACCTTTATATGCATGCGAATTTAAATAAAAAAATTTACTACCATTTTGCTTGAAATTCCGGACCAATTTTGTTGGAAATCATGCTCCTCTAAGGACATTTTCGTTATGCACATGCGTCGATCAGAATAAGTGATTTAACTGCTGGAGTTCTCGTTTGAGAGGATTTGGGTTTTGAGGTGGAGGTTCCTATTCCTCCATATAATCCCCTGGATATCTCCTGAACCATGGTGTTGGATAATCCGGGTTTTGTGTGAGTTTGAGAGGACTCTCAGCCACTAGTGGATTGCGCGCGCGAAGAGGAGAAGTGACTGTTTTTGGGTTGTATGGGTTATGATGGGAGTGGTTTAGGATGATCGTTCATGGGTCTGTTGCTCGGCCGATATTGTGAGGTTTTAAAAGAAAACTCATGGCAATTCTGTGCACGGATAGGTCAATTTTTGGAGAAAAAGCGTTGTTTCCGAGTTGGCGTGTCCGTACCGTGGCCCTGGGGCCAACTTTGAAATTCATGTTACTCTTTTCGGGCATTTTTTGTTATGCGCGTGAGCGGACGAGAAGTGATTTAACTGTTGTAGTTTTCGTCTGAGAGGATTGGGGTTTTGAGGTGCAGGATGCTATTCCTCCATAGAATCCCCTTGAGAAGGTCCGTGTGCATGGGTGGATTGAAGCTGCGATATCTCCTGACTTATGTTGTTGAAGAATTAGGGTATTGTGTGTGGATTTTGAGAGGACTTTTAGCCACGAGTAGATTGCGCATGTGCAGAGTTATATGATTTGTGTTTGGTGTGGTTTACATCTAACGGTCATCGATTTGGTGCTAAGCCGATATTGTGAGGTTTTAAAAGAAAATGCATGGTAATTATGTGCACGGAAAAGTCAGTTTCGAGGAAATAGCGTTATTACCGAGTTAAAATGTCCATAACGTGGCTCTGGGGCCAATTTATAAATAACTATATTTGGAAGATCTATATTAAATTACATTCGGATTTGGAGAACGGGCGTAAGCAATTGCGTTCCTAACGGAGTTCCCCTAACCGCAATATTTTTCGGCGCTATTGGTTTATTTCGCCCACGGTAAAGCTCATAGCCAGACTGAATTAATAGACATAATTGTCAAAGAAATTTGAACAAATATAAAAAAGCATTGACGTGAAGTAAGTACTCTTTGGCGCGCTCGTTCACGTTGGCTAATTTGAATTTAATGATGAATTTTTCAAGCTCAGTGGATATAACGAGCCGGAGATCTGGTCAGAGGGTAGTGGACACCATTCACTGTCAGGTAAAAAAATAACAGTGCTGTGTCTGAACTGGCGTAAAGATATAGTAACAAAGTCGTAAAAGAACACAACTGACTCTCCTTAGTCGCACAAGCTCCTATGGGAGCTTGTGAGGGATCTCCGTGGGGAAGACCTAGGAGTAGCAGTATAATCAACATCATGTCTCTATAGCAATCGCGCCAATGCAGATTGACTTCACTCTGAAAGAAAAAGGCTAAAAAAGCATTGACGTGGGGTCAATCTGCTCTGGCACGCTTGATAGGTGCTTGTGCGACTATGGAGAGTCAGTTGTGTTCTTTGTCGACTTTGTTGCTATATCCTTGCGCCAGCTTAGGCACAGCACTGTTAATTTTTGATCCGACAGTGATTGGTGTCCACTACCCTCTGAACAGATCTCCGGCTTGCTCTTTCCACTGAGCTTGAAACACTCATCATTCAATTCGAATTAGCCAATGTGAACAAGCGCGCCAAAGAGTAGTGACTTCACGTCAGTACTTTTTGCGCGTATGTTCTAGGGAACATCGCGTTTCATTTTACCCAAATGTCTGTAATTTTCGATTTTTTTGCTGAAAATGGTCTCAAACGATTGGGTTCGACTCCCTGATGAAGAATTAGCATACATTAATTCTTGGCAAGCACCCTCCAATCCCGAAGAAGCTGCTCGTGCTCATGCGCCACGCGTGTTTACAAATATCTTGGACGAAATTTGAATAGACTGTTCAGTCAAATTTCGATTTTGACAGGACCGAAGATATTATTTGTAAATTCTCGTGAAATATGGATTAGTTGGATGTGAGATCTTACTGTTATGGACGGCTGTAAGCAGTATTTTGTGCACTTGAATAACTTTTCCTTCAAAATTCAGTGCATAATTTTTAAGGGAAAAATCAATATCAACATTACCTTTTGCGTAAGTTTTATTTCCACGATGAACAATTCCTATCAAATTGCGACAATAAGCATACAGTTCATTGTATTAAGATGTTGTAGAAGGCTCATCCATTGAAAAGAAACCGATTAGTGTATTGTATGCTAACAACTATACGACATATGATTATTCTGGAAATCATATAGCTAATCTAGGGACACAAATATAAGCTATTTACCATTTGGGAAACAAATAATTAGATTTACCATAATCAGGTTTGAATATTGCTTTCATCCTCAATAGCTGAATTATTGCTTATTCATATATCATCCATATATATTAGCCACCGAACAGATGATTTGATCCTGCATATATTATTATAAGAATTTCTCTAGGTATGGAATATGGTAATAATGTTATATTGTAACAAATCATTTGATAAATAATGATTTCTTATAGTTAGATATCATTTTCATTTTGTAATTATTTTAGGTCAACTCATTTGATATCTGCAATTATGTATTAACTCAGAATATTGAAAGTTTACAGACATTTCCACTTATTAATTTGTATTCCAAGAATATGAATATATGTTAAATGCATGAAAAAATTGGTTTTCATAGGTAACGGAAACAAAGTAATTGTAAAAATGAAAATCATTTATTTAGATACCAATATACATATATTTTATACTTTCTACCAAGTGAATAAAAAAATTGTATACCACTCAAGTAGTAATTCAAACACAGGAAATACTTTCAAATAAAACTATATATTAACATCATTCTTAACTTCAAGAGCGATCAAGAATACCATTTATTTTGAAATTTACATTACATGCATCAAGCATTAGTACATCAAGCAGCATGCAATAATATTTTTTTTTGTGTTTGGCCCACCATACCACCCCACCATATAATCATGGACGGTTCCTGAAACACTACACAGACGATAAACATATGGATCATAATTGAAACATGATTACTAACTTTTTCCATTGAAAAAAAGTCTTATATACTACTTCTTCGTTGGAAAATATGCTTCTTGGTTTTTCCTCCATAGTCCTAGGTATATCATCATTTTAAAAGTTATTGTTGAATTATCATGCCATTCTAGTAGGTATAATATTAGTAACATCGGGGCCTTCATGCATATTTATATTGTTAAGCGTACTAAGCAACAAGCATTGGAAATTTAAGAAACATGTACCTGAAACTCTATGGGAAAACAACAAATACATACAAACATGTTATATTACTACGTGACCTTTTACTCCCATATTTTGAAATATTCTGCTACTGGAAAAATGGAAATTTGTTGTTAAAAACTCCTATTATATAATACATGCTGTCATCCAAACACCCCATGTTAAAGCATAGCTATCACCTACATGCATTGTTTAATTACTAAAAGATTGGCCAATCACCTCTCTGGGTCCCTAGAACTTTTCAAAACTATACATAAATGCATAAAAAATTACCAAAAGATTATTTACTTTCCACGTTTGCATTAACTCTACTTTTTGCATGGATAATATAATTGCTTATCAATTTTCCTTTTTCTACATCCAACATTTTCTGCACTTTTCTGATGTTCATAGAAAGCATTGTAAAATTTAGAGAAACTTGCATAATCTACTAATTTGAGATCTTCACATAATTTTTTATGCATAATCTATAAATATACAAGCTATTGGAAATACTACCAAACTTCCTACTCAATAACAACTTGGGTACCTCACGTTTACTACTTTCATCATTAGGAACATTTAAATTAACTTTTTTTTCATTTTCCTCCAAGAAACGATCAACTTCGGATTGGTATTGGACCTTACTAGTAGAAGGTTCATCTATACATAAGTTGAAGTCATCAGAATCTCCACCTGAAACAGACTCGCTTCTCTTTTCGATCAAAGCAACTGCATGTATATGTTTGCACAAAGCTGTTTTCACAGCGTATTCTGAACACTCACATTTGAATCTGTGTATGCAGATTTTACACTTCTCACAGTACGAAGCTCTACATCCCTCATCGCAAAGTTCACTATATGAAATTATGTAATATTTGTCTCCTGTTGAACTTGATTCAACTTTGAATTCTCCTGAATCTAACCGAGTTACCATATGCTGGACAACATTTTCAGCTCGATCATGTGCTTCTAGATTGACTCTATGTTGATACGAATTAGCAGATGGTCTTTCAGTTTCGATTATTTTTTTCCACATTTTGTCATTTACCAATTCTTCCAATATATCCAGCAACTTTTCCACTCTGAAAGTTCAACATACACTTTTAGTAATTATTATTAAACAATTTCACCACTCACCGAATATTCTGTTTTGCTTTCAGTTTATTATATTTTAAAACTTTATTCAAACTTTCGATTGCCATGTTTGTATTAATTCCACAATTCTTCCTATAGCAATGAGCCCACATGTGTATCCTTTCGTCGCTCTGAAAATAATATCTGAAAAAAATCATTTATCAAAATGACGATGTAGATGTAGTCCCAACATTGTTACTCACCTCTGTAAATAGTTGAGAAATGCAGTTTCCCCTTCTTCTTCCAAGTGCTTGAAATATTTTATTTTCAACTCCCTAAATGTTGACTCGTCCATCTCAGTCAAGATTCTTCTCATTTCCTTCTTCATAGCTTTCTTATTTTCAATTTTTTTTAATTTATTCCTTCCTTGTTGGTTCCAGTTTTTTATTATATGCCATGTGCATAATAATCTTCTGGGTTTATTTTCTGTAGTCATCACTTGGGTCCATGCATTGTAATATTTCACATCATCATCTGACATGATGTATTTAGCTTCAATATTTCCTCCTACTCTGGTTTTTAGTGCATGGAAAAAAGTTTGTTGGATCTTCTGATCCCTTCTATTGGAGAGTAAGAAAGCGACAGGAAATCCTATGTTCCTTTCATCTTTAACTAGCACTATGGTTAAATCCCAGTTTTTCCTGTTAGTCCCATGAGTTCCGTCTATGCAAATGATTCTACTGAACTCTTTGAGCTTCTTCTCCATGAGATTATTCATGAAGCCCAGAGCAAAATCTTGGTTTTCCAACTCAGGGTGGTTTTCACCTAAACACATGATGAATAAAATACTAATCACACATATTTGAGAACCACTCACCAATTTGTTTGAATAGAAACACCTGATTTTCTTCTTGGATATTCCACTCTTGAACTTTCAAAATTGTAGCGATCATGTCATCTTCATGTCGCCTTTTATCAACATTAAATTTCCTCATGAGATATGCTAAATCTCCACGAGTTAGTATATTTAATCTACTCAGTTCTGTATTCCTTGTAATTTTTGCATCTCTGAGGATTCTATCTGTAGTAACTCCATCATTCAATTTGTTGACGAGCATTTCTTGCTCACTTTTCGTCAACCGTTTAGATCTTAATTCATTCTCATGCCCCACATGTGTTTCAGTAAAGCATATGATCACTCCTAAAAATAAATAATGAGCCTTGGATAAGTAAAATAATTCAAATAACTACCAGTACTGCTGATTTTAGCTTCAATTCTTGAGGGACAGATTCCAGATATTTTGATGCTGCCTCCCCTTTTCATTCTTCTTTCAGAACAATTGCTGACAAATCCTAAATAGAATAGAAATTAATATATCATTTAGAACACATTAATAAGTAACCAACCTGTGGTATTACTACGATTACAATTATAGTGCCGTTGTTCTCCATAATTAGTCTTGCAATTTTTTTCACAAACATAATCAATATTTCTATTATCTAGATTCCTCCAAGCTTCAAACTCTTCAATTGTCTTGAAATCCAAGGTAGTCTCTACTATATTCAACGTATGGTATTGCTTCAAATGGTGGATCAATTCTTTTCGAAATTGAAATGGTTTTTTATTATTTTCGCAGCATATTGGGCACTTAATATGTTTTCGTAAGGTATTGGTAATAATATTGTGGAATTCTTTTAAATGCCGAGTCTTTGACGATACTCTGCCAAAATTTTTACCACACACTTGACAACTGAGTTTGTTATCGCTGAAAAGTAAATATACTTATAATTCCTTTCTATTAATTAAAAAGCAACTTACTTTTGCTCCTCCATATTCCTGGGTTTAATTATTTCACTGAAATACAACCAATCGATTCACAACCTATAATAAATATAAATCCAACGAAACGATTGAAATACAATCGATGTCAACAGGATAGTTAGTATTAGTAATAACTTGTATATTAAGGAATTACTCTGAATAAGACAACTCGTTGTCGATTGACAATAGCTGAATGGCATCAGAAACAGTGCTGCCAGAGTATTTCAAACTAGAGTAACAGATGATCATCGAAAATAGTAACAGATCCAAGAAAAACGTAACAGAATTATCATTAACCTAAAAATTAATGAATTTGACTTGTGCTATTGAAACTTCATTGATTGAAATTTGAAATAATATATTATAATAGCGTTGATTAGTGTCCCGTGGAAATAATTCTGAACATTCAAAAATAAACACTTACAAATTACATTTCGGCTGAAGGAAAATCCGATTTGCTTCAAATGGTAACAGATTTCTGCTCAGAGTAACAGGGTAACAGATTACTTCCGATAGTAACAGATCTGTTACAATTGTAACAGATTGGCAACACTGATCAGAAATCGTATTCCAGCCAATTTCGCGGTAAAATATCTCCAACACAAGGAGAGCGGAGCGCATGAGCAGGAGCAGGAGCAGCTTCAACGGGATTGGAGAGTGCTCGCCAAGAATTAATGTATGCTATGAAGAATTCAAGGTCAATTTCCATTCTGTCCGGCCGGCCGTTGCCACGATAACTTCGAAAGAGATATCGACTTTTTAAGGGTAAGTGGCGCATCCCAATACGACAGACAAGTTCGTTAATGGGCATTATCGGCCAAATGGTTTCCGAGTAATAATTTTGTTTTCAACCAATACAAGTCCGATCGAATTGAAAATTGTAGTTGTACAATACATACCCTAAGGACGTTTGTGAAATTTCGTTAGAATCGTATCACTAGAAAATTAAAAGAAAATTATTAAAATATATTATTTATGTCATGAGATCCTGAGAACGAGAAAAAATAGCAACTCGAAATTTTCGGGTAAGGTTATATGAATCTGAATGGGTTTATTTATAGGCATAATCAGCCAAACTGTTTTGGAGTTACACCCATCTGAAATTTGGTTGTTATTTCTTCAATAACTCGAAAAATACAAAACCGATCCAATTCAAACATGGTTATCAGTTGTAGAATGCCAACGCAAAAATTCTTGCTAAATTTCGTAATGATATAGTATCACTAGAAAATAAAAAAAATCAGTGAAAATCATTGAAAAAAATTCTATATCAGAAACTATTCCTCCGACATCGCTGAAATTGCGAGAGCCTTCAAAACCTAACACTACTGCCAAGTTCCAAATTTGAACACGATCGTATCTATATTATTGGAGATCCGAGCAGCCTTGTTTGAGTTCAGTAGCTGGATCAAGGGCGTAGCCAGGGGAGGGGGGTTCAAACCCCTACGAAATGTTATTTTTCTCTTAAAAAAAAAATTTTTGCTGCAGAAAGTGACCCTCACACCCCCAAAACCACCCCCCCGAAATTAATTCCTATTTCAAAACCTCCCCCGAAATTAAATCCTGGCTACGCCCTTGAGCTGGATGGGTTGCCTCGATAACTTTCGAACGAAAGGAGATAGGGACTTGCAATTTTCAGGGTAGTTTACACATCCCAATGGGACAGTTAAGTTCGATTTGGGAATGATCGGTCCATCGGTGTCGGAGTTATGCCCACCTGGAATATTATTCCATCGATAACTCATAAATATAGACTCGATCGAAATGAAGCTTGGTTGTAGAATATCGGCATAAAGACGTGTGTAAAATTTTGTGAGAACCATACCCCCAGAAAATTTGTAACAAATTACGAAAAACGAAAATTCAAGTACTGACGTGAAGTTAGGAGCTTTTGGGCGTATGTTCTATTGTCCATTCTCCTGTATTGGACACCCTTAATCGAATTTATCATGGTAAATTATATTGTCCTTTCTCAAATATGAGACACTCTTAATCGAATTTTTTATATTATTTTGAAAGAAATTAAGGATAACATTATTGTAGAGTAACATTATTTCTTCAGCAGTACGAATCTGAAAGTGAATATTCAATATAATCTATGGAAAACTGTATTATTTCATCTTCGCAGGGAGTTGTTCGTCTTGCCCCCACCCCACTGCTCCATATTAACTTTATACCTTAGCACCAGGTGACAACAAATCACGAATGGATTCGAGAAGGGAAGACACGACCAAAAGAGATTGCAGATAGAGAATCGAAAATAAGAAGACAATCAAAACTTATAAATTCTATTTTTATTGGTCAAAACCGTTAGATCTTCGGAAGTGACGGCATTGTGTTCCGCTGAACTTTTTACCTGCGGATTCACTTTCAGACCGTTAAGTTTCTATAGTATAGAATTTATGAATGAAGGGAGACATTTGGCTTGGTTGGTCTGAAAACGGCTTATAGGGCACCTTGAACTTCCCGGAACAAGAATTGAACATTCGCCTGTTAGAACGATCCTCCAAACTTTTCATTAGCATCAATATCTATGGCTAGGGGTTGAATATATATTTCACAAAATCGTATGTATTTGACATAGATGCATAGAGTACATGGTGAAGACACTCTTTGACATATTTTTGGCAGATTTGCGGTCCAAATACTGTCAAAATACAAGGATTTTGTTCTACTTCAGTTTTCGCCGATAGATGCAGGCAGTAGAAATTTTATGGACAAAATTATCGACATGTCAAATTAAATTCGAATCTTTGTTTATTCTTGTCTATGGTTTATTCTAGTTTCTTGTGGAAAGTCGCACCGTTTGCTGAAATTTAGTATTTTGAGTATTTTGTTCAAAGTTCTTGTTTTCCGCGTCGAAAGTATGCCAAATCTTTGCTATGTGAACTCTGAACGAGTACCCCAGAACCATTTTAATCAAATATTTCGATATTTCATTTCGAAAATACTTCGTTTTTATGCGAATATAGTTTTTTTAACAATTGTTAATTCTTGCCGGATCCGGGGCAGTTTTCTAGTATCAAGATTGGTATTAATGATAATACCTTAGACTAAAGGACCTTAGACTAAGGATAATACTAATAATATTGAAAGACCGCTGATACCGTTAATTGTTAATAAACCAACATAGGAGAACTCTAAGACTTGTTGATTTACTATATAATCTTGCCGGTTGATGAACATAAACTGTTTTAACAGTTGAAACATTAAGGTATAACTCTATTAATTAATAATTATATTCATTATACAATTCAGTTATATATTGAGAAGGAATGAAACGACATGTTATGAAAACTAACAATATTATTTGTCAACGATCATGAAAGGACTAGCAGAGAACAAAGTTCAGAGCAACCACACAGTGTGATTTCATCAAAGTTGAATAGCTTTACTAAAGCGTCATTCTTTTTGGCGCTCTTATACTATAATATATATTATTTGTTTCAAGGATATTGTTACACGACAAGAATGTCAACTGGCTTGACATAGAGGTAGGGTATTGAAAATTAGAACATTTGTTTGTTCAAAATATTTTTCTAGCGAATATACAGGGTGAGTCTTTGACCACTGCATAAATTTTAACCAAAAATTCCTCTCATCAAATGAAACACTTTTTTCATTTAACATGTTTCCAAATTCAGCTCAGGTAAAAAGATACAGGCTGTTGAAATTTTGACAAAAAATCAGTTTTTATTTTGTAGCTTTGACATCCTTTTTTCGAATAAAATGAATGTTGGCGTAAAGTTTCCTATAGCTATGATACATATTTTCCAAATATTAGTTATTTTCTACTTCTACTGGTTTTCTAGTTATGGACTCGTGGATTCATAAAGCTAAACGAAATTAGCATAAAGAAAGCATTTAAAGTTTTTCTTGAGTCATTTCAAGAATATTCCATCGTTTTAGAACATTATATTATTCTTCATCATTCCTACTTAAACGCACCGTTTTCGAGATATTCTTCATTGAATGTTTTAAAATGGAAATCTCCAGAAATTTCACTACTTTTATGGATTCATGTCATAGATAATTTATATGCGGGAGTGTATTAGCACATTGTGAAATCTTTAAACGCTTGTAACTTTTTACCTGAGCCGAATCTAGGGTTGCCAACTCTGAGCTATTGGCATAAAGGACATGAAAGACTGAGGTCCTATGGGGATGGGGGGGAGGGGGTCTGCAAAGTAATCTGGGTTAAATACCTTGTTTACATTTACCATTTAGCGTGAAAATTAGTTAGAAATAGAGTATGTTTTGGCGTATGGAACTTTTCGAAATTTTATTTGGATGCTCACTACAATATTTTTATTTACATACTTTCGGATGATTTCAAAGGACATTTGCCGTCCTTTGACACCTTTCAAAAGGTCAAAGGACAAAATTTCAAAATAAAGGACTGTCCTTTGAAATAAAGGACGGTTGGCAACCCTAGCCGAATCTGGAAAAATGATAAATGAAAAAAGTGTTTCATTTGATGAGAGGAATCTTTGGTTAAAATTAAAGCAGTGGTCAAAGACTCACCCTGTATATTGAATTAAATATTGAAACGTAGTACACTACCCTCTATTTGGTTAGTTTATCAATTTAATGAATCATTTTTCGATATTTCATCAGTATACTTAGTTCTGAATAATAGCTATCGAATCAAATATATTTTTTCGGCAACCGTCCGGGAAGTGCCCACTTCCCGGACGCTTTTTCTTTGAGAAAGAAGCATTTCCCGGCCTAGTCCGGGAAGTACGTACTTCCCGGACTAGGCCGGAAAATCACGTCGTTTTGGTCATTGTAAATACATTATGAAAATCTTGGTAGGTATATTTTTGATAAATGAAGTTACCATGGCACTGAGAAAACGGTTGACAGTTCCAGACAGTTCATATAAAATTAGTTAACATGTTATATTTTCTGTTCTGTTTAATTTGAATAAGAATCAAAATATATAAAAAAGAAATGTGTCGGCTCATTGATTTGTTATACTACACGGTTGCCGAAAAAATATTGTACGCAACACGCCCGAAAAAGGTTTTTTTGGACTCATAGACTTCTAGGACTCGCTTACGCTCGTCCTAGAATTTTGTCTATTCGTCCAAAAAAACCCTATTTTCCGGACTTGTTACGTAAATTACTATTTTCGGCAACCGTCCGGGAAGTGCCCACTTCCCGGACGCTTTTTCTTTGAGAAAGAAGCATTTCCCGGCCTAGTCCGGGAAGTACGTACTTCCCGGACTAGGCCGGAAGAATCACGTCGTATTGGTCATTGTAAATATGAAAATCTTGGTAGGTATATTTTTGATAAATAAAGTTACCATAGCACTGAGAAAACGTCGACAGTTCATATAAAATTAGTTGTCAACAATTTGATATGTGATATTTTATGTTCTGTTTAATTTGAATAAGAATCAAAATATATAAAAAAGAAATGTGTCGTCTCATTGATTTGTTATTCTACACGGTTGCCGAAAAAATATTGTACGCAACACGCCCGAAAAAGGTTTTTTTGGACTCTTAGACTTCTAGGACTCGCTTACGCTCGTCCTAGAATTTTGTCTATTCGTCCAAAAAAACCCTATTTTCCGGACTTGTTACGTAAATTACTATTGCAATCTAATTGCTGAGAACATGAAAAGTTGTCAAGGGGTATTGGGTAACTGAAAAAATGCTGTATACGGGGGAGAGTTTTGAAATTTTGGCAATTGACTTGATAAGGGCAGGGTCGCTTTCAGTAGCAAGTATTTATTTGTTTTTAAGAAAAAAATAACATTTCGGGGGGGTTTTTGAACATTAACATTGCAAGTGCGATAATTGTCAAACTATTGATCTGAAAATTTTTCCCTTCCTGTAGCTATTTTTCGAAGGTCTTAGAATAGATTCCCGTTGGAAAAGTTAATAAATTGTTAATTTTCGTTTTGTTAGTAACAATTTACTTAAGTGAAAAATTATAAAGCTTCATTAAACATTGAGAAATTTTTAATAATATTTTTATTGATGCTTTCTTTTATGATCAGAAGCTACTTAAAAATGATTTTTAAAATTTTTACCTCCTATTGTTTAAAAAAATGTTATAAACAAATGCGTTGTTTATGAGATAATTTAATTTTTCTCTTGATGATAATTATGATTTGAAAATGGACCGTTTATTAACAAAAAATGTGTGTGGCTTGAAAATGCATTTCTTAAATAAAAATTTTTTCACCACTTGCTATGAGAATTAACGCACCATTTTTTTTTCAATCAATATTTACCTTGCAGGTCTTTGGTATTAAATAAAAAATACTATTTAACAGAGAAAAAAATTATTGAATTGAAAGTTTAATAATAAAAATATGAATAAATTATTATAAATGGTTTTTTGCTTTTTTTAATTAGCATAAGATACGAAGAGATAATTCATTTGTTTATAACAAATTGTTTATTGAATAACAATGAAAATTTAAATACATAATTGTAGAATTTTTTCTTTAATATCAAAGAAAAAATGGTTCCTTGATTTTCATAACAAGAGATGAAAAAAGTTGTTTTTAACAAATGCGTTTTTAGCGATAAGAATTTTTTTTAAGAAACAGTTTTTTTGTTAATTATAATCAAGGATTATGATATCGAAAAAATGTTTTAATTATCTCATAACCAACGCATTTATTCATAACAATTTCTGAAACGATATAGGAGAAATTATTAAAAATCATTTTTAAGTAGCATCTGATCATAAGAGAACGGATAAATACTAGTAATATTAGGTATGTTAAAAAAAGTTTTTTCAATGTTTAATGAAGCTTTATATTTTTTCACTTAAGTAAATTGTTAATAACAAAACAAAATTAACAATAAAATTTTTGGATCACGGATTATTGTTCATTGATATATCCTGGAGGCGCCTAAATGTTTTCATTTCATTATTTTCATATTTAATAAGTTTAAATAATATTTATTCATTAAAGGTCCAAAGGGGGTGAGACTTGCGCAAGCCAGAGTACCTACCCGTTTTCGGGCGTATTTTGAACCCCCTGGGAAAATTATAAATATTGGTCCTACAATTCCGGGAGTCGTGACTTTTCTTTAGGAAATTCTCTCCTCTTTTTGAATTTTTTTTTTCAAATTCGAATAGTTCTTGAGATATTGCTGAAAATCCAAACCCTTTTTTTTCACTTAATTGTTTATATAGTGCAATTTTTGCGAGCAGCCTTAGCATTTTCTAAAAAACTATCTTCATGTCATTCCGAATCGAATGACACCTCAATCATAAGTTTAGGAGAATACGCAAAATTTTCGACCTAAAAAGCACTTGCTGACTAGACTATAAGATCGTTATTGAAATACATTAAAAAATGTCCAATAATATACGGAAAAACTTCCGTCTCAAGTAATTGCAGGATAGGATATTCACGAAACTCTGCGAAAATTAGCGCGTCGGCATTCTACAAGTAATTAGCGAGTTTTATGTGCATCGGATCTGTATATTTCGAGTTATAGAGGAAATAAGAACAGAATTTCAGATGTGTATAAATCTAAAACCATTTGACCGATTATGCCTATTATCGAACCCAAATGTTGCATTCGGATGCGCAACCTACTCTGAAAACTGCAAGTCGCTTCCTCTTTCCGTTCTCAAGTTATCGTGAGATATATAATATTTTTTCATAATTTTTTAAAAATTTTCTAGTAATATGGTTCACACAAAATTTCACATACGTCTTTATGTTGGTGTTCCACAACTAGTTACCAAGTTTCAATTCGATTGGATCTGTATTTTTTGTGTTTTCGAAAAAATAATATTGCAGATGGGTATACTCTGAAATCGTTGGGTCGATTATGCCCAACAACGAACTCAACAGTCCCATTTGGATGTGAAACCTACCCTGAACATCGCAAGTCGCGATCTCTTTTCATTCGGAAGGTATCGTGGCAACGGTCACCCATCCAGCTACTGACCGCAATCAAGGCTGCTCGGATCTCCAACAATAGATGTGATCGTGTTCAAATTTGGAACTTGTCAATCATTTATCATGATTTTTCTTTAATTTTCTGGTGGTACGATCCTCACGAAATATCGCAAAAATTTGCGCGTCGGTATTCTACAACCAATAAACATGTTTGAATTGGTTTCGTAGGTTTTGAGTTATTGAGGAAATACATAACAAAAAATTTCAGATAGGTATAACTCCAAAATCGTTTAGCCGATTATGCCTTTTTGCGCGTATGTTCTGGGGAACATCGCGTTATAGTTTTGCCCAAATGTCTGTAACTTTCGAATTTTTTGACGAAATTGGTCTCAAACGATCAAGTTTGACTCCCCGATGAAGAATCCGAGGTCAAATTTGATTCTGTCCGTCCGGCCGTCCGGCCGGCCGTCCGGCCGTCCGATGCCACGATAATTTGAGAACGAAAAGAGCTAGCGACTTGAAATTTTCAGGGTGGGTGGCGCATCGCAATACGACGGACAAGTTCGTTAATGGGCATAATCGGCCCAGTGGTTTCCGAGTAATAATTTTGTTTTCAACCAATATAAATCTGATCGAATTGAAACTTGGTGAGTAGTTGTAGAATATGAACCTAAGCACGTTTGTGAAATTTTGGGCAAATCGTATGGCTAGAAAATTTTAAAAAAATTATTAAAAAATATTTTTTTTGTCACGATAACCTGAGAACGGAAAGAGATAGCGGCTTGAAAATTTCAGGTTATGTTGTGCATATGAATGCAACATTTGAGTTTGTTTATGAGCATAATCGACCAAACGGTTTCAGAGTTATAGCCATCTGAAATTTTCTGAAATTTGGTGGATTTTTGTTCCTCATTAACTCGAAAAATACTGAACCGATTGAATTCAAACATGGTTATTAGATGTAGAATGCCAACGCGAAAATGTTTGCGAAATTTGGTGAGGATAGCATCTGTAGAAAATTTTTAATAAATCATTGAAAATAAAAAAAAAAAATTCTAAATATCAGTAACTATACGTTTGAAATTGCTGAAATTTTGGAAGAGCGTTCATTACCTAACTCTACTGCCAAGTTTCAAGTTTTAATACGATCGGTTGAATATTGTTGGAAATTCGAGCATTCTTGTGCGAGTTCAGTAGATGGGTGACCGTTGCCTCGATAACTTTCGAACCAAAGGAGATAGGGACTTGCAATTTTCAGGGTAGGTTGCGTATCCGAAAGGGAGAGTTGAGTTCGTTTTTGGGCATAATCGGTTTAACGGTTTCCGAGTTATACCCACCTGGAATATTATTTCCTCGATAACTTGAAAAATATAGACTCGATCAAATTAAAGCTTGCCAATTAGTTGTAGAATATCGACTTGAAGACGTGTGTAGAATTTTGTGTGAACCGTATCGCTAGAAAATTAAAAAATATATTTTTATGTCACGATAACCTGAGAAAGGAAAGAGATAGCGATTTGAAATTTTCAGGTTAGGTTGAGCATCTGAATGCAACATTTGAGTTTGTTCATGAGCATAATCGGTCAAACGGTTTTGGAGTTATATTCATCTGAAATTTGATTGTTATTTTCTCAATAACTCGAAAAATATAGAACCAATCCATTTCTAACTTAGCTATTAGTTGTAGAATGCCAACGCGAAAGTTCTTGCAAAATTTTGTGAGGATCGTATCACTAGAAAATTTTTAAGAAATCATTGAAAAAAAATTGGTTCAAGCACTGACGTGAAGTCAGGAGCTTTTGCGCGTATGTTCTATTGTCCATACTCCTGTAATGAACACTCTTCTTAATCTTCTTAACTCCAATACAGGAGAATGGACAATAGAATTCATCATGGTGAATTCGATTGAGAAGAGTGTCCAATACAGGAGAATAGACAATAGAATTCATCATGGTAAATTCGATTAAGAAGAGTGTTCATTACAGGAGTATGGACAATAGAACATACGCGCAAAAGCTCCTGACTTCACGTCAGTGCTTGAACCAATTTTTTCAATATCAAATGTGGCATTTGGATGCGCTACCCTAAAAATTTCAATTCGCTATCTCTGTTTCCGTTATCAAGTTATCGTGAGATAAATAATATTTTTTGAATTTTTTTTTTATTTTCTGGTTATACGATCTTCACAAAATTTTACATACCTACGTCTGGGTTTTCTACAACTAGTTACCAAGTTTCAATTTGATCCAATTTGTATTAGTGAAAACAAAATTTGTACTCAGAAACCGTTAGGCCGATTATGCATGCCTATTAACGAACGTGTCCGTCGCATTTGGACAGCTACCTTGAAAATTTCAAGTCGCTATCTCTTTCCGTTCTCAAGTTATCGTGGCAACGCCCGGACGGCCGGGCAGAATCAAATTTGACCTCGAATTCTTCATCAGTGAGTCGACCCTAATCGTTTAAGACCATTTTCAGCCGAAAATTCTAAAGTTACAGACAATTAGCCAAAATGATAGCACGCTGTTCCCCAGAATATGCGCGCCAAGATTTATTAGAGGTCGCCAAATTTAAGGAGCAGATTACCCAGTTAAATATAAGGCTAATTTTTCATAAACCTAATTCTTAAATTCTCATCCCCTGTCAACTGTCAACCTGTCAACAGGGCTATAAGATTAGATTTTGAAGGTCCCTCGCAAAATTTCAGCGATATCGATAACGATAGCGGATAGTCTCTGAGATACAGAATATATTTTAATAATTTTTTTTTTAATTTTCTTGTGATACGATCCTTGCGAAATAGCGCATAACTCTTTGTGTCGGCACTCTACAACTAGTTACCAAGTTTCAATTTGAACTGCAATATAGAACTTTTTTTTTTATGTTTTTTTTTCAATTTCGTGATACGATCCTCACGAAATTTCGCAAAAATTTACGCGTTGGTATTCTACAACTAACTACCAAGTTTTAATCGTATCGGATCTGTATTTTTTTGAGTTATTGAGGAAAAAACAAAATTACAGATGGGTATAGGTACAACTCTTTGGAGTTCGACCGATTATTATATTAACGAACTCAAGTGTCATAATCAGATGCGAAAACTATGCTGAAAATTGCAAGTCGCTATTTCCGTTTGAGAGTTATCATGGTAACGGTCACCCATCCAGATACTGAACTCACTCAACACTGCTCAGTTTCCAGTATTGTTTCAATATCTCCATCATTGTAGATCCGATCGTGTTCAAATTTGGAAATTGTCCGTAGAATTAGGTTCTGAAGGCTCTCGCAAACTATCAGACTGATATAGTTTCCGAAACACAGAATATTTTCTAATCATTTTTTTAAAATTTTTTAGAAATATAATCCTCACGAAATATTGCATATGTCTTTGTGTCAGCATTCTGCAACTATAGTTACCAAGTTTCAATTCTATCAGATCTGTATTATTTGAACACAAAATTTAATTCCGAAACCGTTTTGCCGTTTGCCATTCGAAAATTACAGACATTTGGGCAAAATGCTAGCACAATATGTGCTCTAGAACATGCGCGTAAAAAGTCGAATTGTGAATATTTCAATTATTCTGAACAAACACAAATACTCTTTAAACGTTTGTTGGAATATTAATGAACCTTCTAGAGGTCATGCTATAATAACCCTTAAAAACATCCCCATTTTTGTTCATATAATTATGTTTCCAACCTATTACAAAATGTTCTACTAATAGCCTTAAAAAAAAGCTTATTTAAGTCTCCTACTGCTAAGAATACTGACTGGAGCAAATTACAGTAAATTTTTGAGAGAACACATATTGCCACTTTCGTTAGATGATACTCCACCACAACAAAACGCGCAGCAACACGTAACAACACATCACTACCTTACAGGTACGGGACATTTTGAACCACTGTTTTCCTAATAAATGGATTGGATCAAGGCAGATCAATACCGTGGCCACCCAGGTCTCCAGATCTGAAATCAGTAGATTTTTTGCTGTGGGGCTACATAAAGGAAAAGGTTTATTGTAATTTCCTGCCGGAGTGTCTGATGTTGCCAGGATTCACGTAGAAGTAGGAGACTTAAATGAAGCTTGTTTTGATTCTGTTGCTATAGATCATTTTGTGATAGGTTGCAAACATTTTTAATCGGAAATTGCCAAGAATGTTCTTTGTTTTCGATATTCCTACTGACTTCCAGTGTATTTGTCTTTGTCCAGATGAAATGAAAAATACTACTTTTGTTATTCTTTATTTTTGTCTTATTTTTAATTGTAGAATACGTAGTCGAGCGCTGACGAGGGAGTGAATTTGGAGACATCCTGACTAACTTGTTTATATGCTTGCCACTATTACTGCCCTCTTAAGAGATATGTCTAAAGTTTATATGTCAGTTGGGCTATGCCACTATACAGAACATGATGAGGAGCCTTATACGTCCCTTCCTTGCCAACCCTGTTCCTTATTAAAAATGTGGTCATTATCACTCCTTCACTACTTTTTAGCAAATCTGTTACAAAAAACAACTTAAATGTTTTTGGTTGTAGAGGAGGCATTTCAAACTGTATATTTTTATATTAATCAGTAGTTTACATCATCAGACTATTAAACAGATTCCTTTCCTGATGTAATTTTGAGAGGTATAAAATTTTCACGTACCTAATAAAAATTTTACTGTTTTTGTCAATTTTTTGTTAATTCTGATAAATCAGAATCTTGCGGAAATATTTTGACATGATGCTTTGAATACATGTTTTGTCTATTTCACTCGATTTTCAAACTATCGTCCTAAGTCCACAAGGAAGTGTGATTATTATGTAATATCCATTATTTTGAGTTAACCGCCACGCCAATCTGCGCCAGGCTAATCAATATTTTCACATCGATAATATCGATATCTAAGGTAGGTTAGATGTTCTATGGATGAACATTTATGCCATCGAAAAATCCAGAGTTAATCCGGTTGTAGCACTCTCATTACAGTAAATGTATTTTTATTGTTGGAAAATTGGATATTGTTAATTTTCAAAACAAAATCATATGATAGTCATCTGTTGTATTCTTTACTAAGTTCTCCTAGCGCTTGCGCCTATCTTCGCGCCAATGTTCGGTACAGATGGCAGATGTTTTCGTTAGAGGTGTCCGTTTATAGTGCACAGGAATAGTGGCCAAAAATCGGGTTCATTCTTTATTTATTTACTCGCTTAATCGTAGGTTTTTCTGGTTCAAAATAGGTTCAGCGGATTTATCAAATCTTGTAGAATGTGAATTCCCATTAATTTTTGGAATTTAATTGGTTTCGATGATTCCCGAGCTCGTTCTAGTTCAAGTTTCTCCAGCTGCTTTATACAAAGTGGCTTGGAAACCATTTTGTCTGACTACGAACATGTAGTATTTTTACAAAATCCAGCCGGTATTGTTTATATTTTATGAATTAGATACCTAAAGTGAAACCGTGGAATACATATTTTTCAAAAAGGTAAGATGTAATTATAAGAAATTCGGAGTATTTTGATAGTTTTCTGGGATAGCCATGGCGGTTCAGGTAGAAGGCGTTAATTTTATAGTATTTATTTCTAAAAATATTCATTATTTCGTGATTCTCTGTATTTCATTTGGAAGAAAAATCTTTCAGTTAATCAGGATTTGAATATAAGCAATTTTCTCTGTCATTCTGAACGTCTAATAAGGTAACGAATGTTTCCCTCCCTAAATATGGGTAGGTAGATGGACTGAGCACAACCCCTGAAATACCAACGGTCGTCTAGTTTTTCTATTTGTTCGTTGCTAATAATATATCTTCAAGCCTTCATCTAATATTTCTTGTACAAACGGAATCGAAAGTATGCCAATTAAATTGAATTAAATAGTTTCCAAACTTGGGTTGAAAGAAATGTCATAAGTGATGGGTGTATTAGACAAATGATTAAAGCTGTGGGGGGTATCTGAGATGATACTGTCATTTGAACTTGATATCGTTAGAGTATTTATTGTATTTACAGAGCAGAGCAATTTTAAATACCACATGCTGGTAAAAATTATGTATTCTATATACCTACACGTCTGATAAGTTGAGTGTGATCGGAAAATCTTTTGTCCACTTTTTCAAAAGATCATCATCTATTACATTTTCGGTTTGTGACTTATACCTATATCCCAAAAAGTTAGAATAATATACCTATTGCATTACTTTTCTCCCAATATTCAGTTTCTACTGTTGCATTGGGAGTGACATTTATTAAGGTTAGATTTTAGTATTAAACAAAAGCGTAATTTCTTCCTCCTGTCGTATTTCTAACAGGAAACAAATAAATTAAATTCTCGTATGCCCGTTTGGAAAAATATTTCTGAATTGCTACAGTCCATAATTTAACTACAGTTTAATCTTCACATTGCAGAAATATGATAGATGAATGTGGCTTGTAATTAATTATATCTACTTCTATTATTTCAAGTATAATATTTCCTACAGGTATTTTGGTTTGGATAGTAGTGAGATCTGGGAGATCTGGTTGAGAGTGAACATTATATTAGGGTTACAAACACATTTCCAATGTTGAAGAAGAATAAGCTCTGATATTATAATGAAGAGAATAATTCGCAGACATGAAAGCCCAAGAGGTTATAAAATAGTTGCCTCAACGCCTGATATGAACATTATAAAGCATGAAGTGAAAGATGAATTTAGTCCTACTATTACTATTAAAAGTGAATGTACACCAAGCCCTCACTTATTAGATCATGGCTATGGTGCTACTCCCCAGAACCAGGTTATTTCCACAAATTTACCATGTGCAGCACCTCCAGTCAAAAGAAAACTCAATTTAGAATCACAACACTATATAGTACCTTTCAAACATGAATTTAAAGCACCACCTCCTAAAAAACCAAAGAAACAAACACCAGTAAAACAAAATACTAGGTACTACACTTCCTTAGGACTTTTGACTAAAAAGTTTTCTCTTTTACTGGAAATGTCTCCAAATGGTGTTGTAGATCTCAACAAAGCTTCACAGGATTTGAATGTACAAAAACGAAGGATATATGATATTACGAATGTTTTAGAAGGAATAGGTATTGTTGAGAAAAAGTCAAAAAATAACATTCAGTGGAAAGGTGGTGGTATAAGGGGGAATAATTATACTAAACTGTGTTCAGAATTAGAAGAACTGGAGAATCAAGAAAATGCTTTAGATATGATGATCCAATCTGCGGAAACTGAGTTGAGAAATCTAAATGATGATAAATATGGATATGTAACGTATCAAGATTTACGGTCAATCTCAAAATTCAAACATAAAACAGTGATGGCCATCAAAGCACCACCTAATACTCAGCTGCAAGTACCTACAGGACCTGAAGATAAATACTGCATCTTAATGAAGAGTACAAGTGACGAAATTGAAGTTTTCCTATGTCCAGAGAATGTGACTCATCATAAACCTAAGTCAGTGCCTCCCATAGATCCAGTTTTGAAAGATGTCAAGCTCAGTCCTGGATTATTCAATATTCTCACACCACCAGTTCCTCTTCTGGAGAGTCCTTCGCTTCATAAATCTATTTCTTCTCAGGTAAGATTCCATTGTTTACTATTAGAAGGGGATATTCTTTTATGTTACAAAATCGAAGGGGACTTGAATAATACTATTATCATCTAGGTGATTTGCATGAAAATACATTCTGCTGTGATATCTTCCAGGAATAGAAATGTAGGTATAGCAAATACATATTCGAAATTAATGATTCATGATATAACATTTTATATTGCTTGATGGTCTCACATTTTACTATGCTTGTGAAACTGAAACATTAATTTTTCTGTGTTTCTTAGGAATGTGATTTTTCTGTGGAATTTCAATTATAATATTACTGTTTTGATCAAATCTTATATACATATATGTATTCTCATTTGAAAATCATTCCCATTAAATGTTTAATTGCTATAATTATTTCATTTCATCAATTTATTGAGCTCTCTTTTCGGATCATAGGTATTTCTTTGAATAGTTATTTAATGTGATTAATAACGTGCGTTCAAAAAAATTCGTGTTCAAGTAGGCCATGGCATTTTAAAACTTGCAATGTCTGAACTACGTTCAGACGCAGAATATTGACGTTCAAAATTCCATAGCCTACTTGACCACGAATTTTTTTGAACGCACGTTACATAGTTTCTACAGTAAAAATAATAATAATAATTCTCATTTCTGTGATCTGTCATTTGTCTATGGAAAAAGTACATTCATAATGTTTCGTTGGAAAAAGAATAGTTGTTTCTGTACAAAATAAACTATGAAACAATTTCTGGTACTATTAAATACTAAATAAACAAAAAAATATTGTGAAATAAAACATGGCCCATGTGTCCACTATTCAAGGAAAACCCCCGTGGAAAATCTGTTCCTTCTACAGGGTGGTATTTTTAGATCGATCCAGGCATGGGACTACTACAAATTATTCACCTTGCTTCTAGAAAGTATAGCTTTATCCTTGCACGAAATAGATATAGGAAGGTTGTTATTATTCAAGAGGCACAAACAAAATTGTCTTCTCGAGGAATCTTCTTGCAGATTGAACGCTTGTATCTTGTGATAATAATATTTCCTTGAACATAGTTGTTTTTGGCTCCAGCTCGGAAATTTCCGTAAAATTTTCCCATTTCTGATCTAACAGACAATACGACGTTTTTCTCAGTAGGTCAGTAGGTCAAAAAAGTCACTTTCATAAAGTTTCCCTGTTGGCCATGATTTAGTTCTATCACGTTTTTGTAACTAAAACACAGGCAGGTTGGCACTGCTGAAATATCGTCAAGGTCAAAACAATTCGCCGAGACGTTGCCAATTTCTACTCTCAACATAATCATAACATAATCTTCAATCTTAGACAAGATATTATCACATACCATTATCTTCGAATAATAAAGGACTCTTCGTTTTGAAATTGAAAATGCCAAAAGTAGTTCTTAAAAAAATTGGTTCAAGCCATGTGCACAGGAGCTTTTTGGCGCTCTTGTTGAAACAGACAAATTAAATCTCCGGAAGTATTGGTTTCTCAGAGTTGGAAATTATATCAATGGATTCTTATGATAGAACTGCATCATGAAAGAAATAAAATTAAAAAAAAATGTCGTTTAAAATATTATCATTTAAACAAGAGCGCCAAAAAATAGAGCAATCTACAATGCTTCAAAAATTGTCATTAAATTTATTTATCAAGATTTAATGAGCAATCTGAAATGATTCAACCTCGTGGAATGGGTTGTTGCAACTTACACTCGGTGCATAGTTTTCACAACTCAAAACACCTAAGGAAAGAATCATCGAAATGTCTAGAGCAAGGCTGGAGACAATCACAGCAGATTGTCCATTTATTCCCGATATTTGAGTAGGTAGAGGCTTACGAACAAATTATTTTAATAGTTCAAAATATATTAACTAGCAACATTATGAAAATACTGTATATAGGAACATGTCTTACTACTTAAGGAAGTAAAATGTAATATTAACCTCAGTGGTTAACAAACAGTACATAATTTGTTTTGATGGTTCCATTATGTTATTCTTTCCTATTGCCTTCATAAACTACATCATTAAAATGATCCAATTCTAAATCTTCTGAAACATCATCCCGAATTTATACGTAAATTATTCAATATGCAACCAGTCTATATTATTTTCGGTTTCAAAACAGTCTTGTATATATCGGATACTTGTTTTCAAACTACGAATTGATATGATTCTAATAGCAAGATAACATGACATTTATGAACAGTGAATACATAGAACTACGATGTATTTTTGAAATTTTGAAAAATCATATCTCCGAAAGTATTAGCTTGTTAGAGTTGAAAATGATATCATTGGATTCTTATGATAAAATTACATCTTGAAAAAAAATTGAATTCGAAAGTTGTATTGTACAAAAAATTTTTTTTTTTCGTTACTCCGAAACCATCAGGCTGATTTTGCCCAATAACGAACTTAACCGAGATATTTAACCCTCGAACCTACTCTGAAAATTTCAATTGTCTAGCTCATTCCGTTTGAGAGTTATCGTGTTAACAGACGGACGGCCGGCCGGACAGAATCGATTTTGACCATGGATCCTTGATCAGTGAGTCGAACCAAATCGTTTAAGACCATTTTCAGAAAATTGATAAGCACTCTGTTCCGAGGAACAAGAGCGCCAAAAAGCAGAAATGCTATACAGAACCGAAATCTCCAATAGGAAAACTTAATTCTGACATGTTGAACTCTTGAATGAAATTACTTAGTTTCCTATCGTCATATTTTATTGAGGTTTAAGAATGACTCGGGTTTAGTAATACTACTACATTTTGAAACTGGAGTATTTCAAGTTGTGCAACAAGGTATTTAAATGTTTCATTGAGCAAAGTGGGGAATTCCATAGGTACGTCTGTTCGTCTTGAAGATTTCCTGCCGGTTTATTCAGGTACTTTTATTCTTTTTTCAAATGAACTATCACAAAGTAACGTACTACTCCACAAAATTCTGATTCTTCAACACCATTGGTTCAGGAGATGCCACTGCTCCAATATCCATTATTTTTCAATAAGATTCCAACACTTTATTCTTGATTTCCATACAAGAAAATAGCATAATTGAATATTCCAAGCAGTTTATATACGTGAATTATTTCTAGTAACAACAGAGGAAAAATTTTCTTCTACAGTCGCCAGGACTGTGGATTCACATAATATCTCATCAAATTTATTATTTTTCCGAAGTAAATTCACATTGCGAAAATACGTAATTACTACGACTTCGTCGTAGAGAGGACAACGTTGCTTAGTTATCTGACAGGAAAAATCGGCCTTAAGAGTGTCGAATAGAGATGAATGGACAATAGAATATGCGCGGAAAAGCTACTGACTCACTTCAGTGCTTGAACTAATTTTAAATTTTGCGGCTGTCAGAGGTATGTTATTATATATGGTTGGAGGAAAGCTAGATAAATCTAGCATTACAACGACTTTGTTGAAATGACTAAACGAGGACGAGAACTTGTCGTTGCGATTTCCTCGTCTCATGAATTTTCGCCTATACTCTTATGTTTTTTCACAGTCGGTCAGTGTGATTCAGGACAAGTGTTCAAAAACAAATAATTTTGAAGATTTTCGCTTACTGTCTGGTAAGGGAGTCTGATTTAGGATCTGAAACATTACAATGAAGTTGTTTAATCATTGGTGATGTTTCGTTACTGTTAATTAGGCAACATTTTCCCAAATATTGCTTTTGACAAATATCTACTGTTTCGAACGCGGAAGCAATTTCAAAACAATTATAACAATTTCAATAAAGTATAATTTTTTCTCTTCAAATTAAATATTTCTTGCAGGTATGCCGGAGTCTGTCTTTCGGTAAGGACTCTGAAGCGAGTACTTCGAAATCATCAGCACAAAAAATATTGAAGTTCAGTCCTGCTACTACTGAAACGGCGTCCTCTTCAAGTTTGAACTTTTCTCCCCTTAATTTGTCTCCTATTATGGGTAGTATGGATACTTACGCCTCAACTTCGAGAGCTCAGACTGATAATGCGCAATTCATGAGCAGTGCTGTGGATAATCGGATGATTACACAGATAATTCCACAGAATGAGTTACCACCAACGGGTAAGTACCAAAACAGGTTTTTATTTATTTATTTATTTCTTAATTCTCTTTTGTCTTCTGAGAAGACCACCTCATTTGGTTCTCCAAAGTGGGTGACATTTCTTGTGAATTAGATTTTTCCAGTGCATTTTGACAATGAATTATATTAATTTCGAGTAGTGGTGAGCTGTCAGGCGTTGCAAACAATTTAACATGCATATGGGGATAGTGTTGAATTAGAAAAAAAAAATAGTGACACCAAGACCGACCAAAAAGAGCAGGGCACTACCTAGCTTTTCTCGAAGAATTTCAACGTATTTTCAAACTCTCATAGTTTCAGTCTGGACAACACAAGAGAGACCAAATTCTCTGGATAAGATGAAATTAGTAGACTTATGAAACACTTGTCTAATTTTATGCTTAAGTTTTTATTAATACCTGAAATACGTCGATTTGGCCACTGCTTGACTTATCATCAAAAGCTCTAGGTTACTGAGATTTGCAGACAAAAATAAGCCCAAAAACAACAGAAAAATTTTGAAATCTGTAACTTTTCCAACCACCCCATAAAGGGGTGTGCAAGTCTTTATATTGAACTAATAAAAATAGGGTCCTATCCTATAAAGCTGAAAGTTGGAATGCAGACTAGAATTAGTGCACAAACAACAGAAAAATTGAGAAATCTATAACCCTCCAGCTCCCATAAGGGTGTATGCAAATCTGTGTCCTGAGGTCCTAGAAAGCTGAGATTTGGTATGTAACCTAGGATAAGCACAAAAACAGCAACAAAATTGAGGGATCTGTAACTCTAATCCTCCAACATCCAGGACAGGGGGTGCAATTCGGAATTTTGAACTAATAAAACTGGAGAAATTGCAGTAGTTCTAGAGATCTTAAATTTGGTATACAGACTAGAAGAAGCAAACAAACAACAGAAAAATTGATGCAAGTGTGTAAATTGAACTAATATAATTAGGGTACTTCTCGAAGTCCTTGAAAGTTGAAATTTGGAATGCAGACCAGAATGAACTAACAACAGAGAAATTACGAAGGCTGTAACTTTCACCCTTCAACCCCCGTAAAGGAGGGTGCAGATTTGTGAATAAAACTAGGGCACATCCTAGAAAGAAAGCTGAGATTTGGTACGTGGGCTAGAAGTGGCGCACAAAAAACAAAAAAATTAAGAAATCTGTAGCTTTCACCCTCCACCCAAAACGTTTAAGACTATTTTCAGCCAAAAATTCGAAAGTTACAGACATTTGGGCAAATTGATAAGCACTCTGTTCCGAGGAACAAGAGCGCCAAAAATTAGCAGTTTGTGTAGAAACTTTATTGTGTATCGTAAATATAGAAAATAAATAATCAAATGCTCAGGCAGCAACATGCCTAGGCAGAAGCCTGACATGCTGCACCTAATAATTTCTGCGACTGCTCGTATAACAACACTTCTTGGCATTGTCGCTTAAAAGTCGCGGTACGTGGTTAGTGATAGAAGCGCCCACACCAAAGATATGGCGATGCGACGCAAATTGCTCGTTAAAAAGTATAGTCGCGGTATCGTAGCTGTCGCGTGGTGCTGATATACGAGTGGCCTAAAACTTGTACATTCTGGACACAAGCAATCTGTTTTACTTCATTACTTGTATGAAAGCATAATATTGTAAATACTCCATTATTCAAACTGCTTCATCTCTTCGTGGATGCGTTCTGGAACTATGTCCGTGACCTGTGTGCATTTAATCACATCACAGACAGAGTTCTAGCTACGAGTTCACATCTTGCTTCTATGAATTTCTGTGGGCTCCTGTGCTTTGTGGATATATTTCTGGTATATAACTTGTTTTTTCAAATAAGATGCTTCACGCTACAACTAACTGTGTTGACATTAACTGCTTTGTTAATTTTTTGCGTTGAATCCCATGCGGGCTTTCAAGGTCATAGCACCATGGGATTCAGCTCAATGGGTTAACGCTATCCAACTAACATTTTGGTAATTGTTGCTTTGAATTAACCATTAGATAATATAGCTGATCCTGACGAATATCGTTCTGTCTGAAACTTTTCTGGGAGTAGGAGGCAAATAAAATGGAATTCTACATGAATGTCAAAATGAACCATTAAACTAAAATGCCTTACCCGCCCACTCAATATTATGGTATGTGGTCTAATAGGCAGTGATGATGTCTATTTGTCTACATGTAAAAGTGGAAAAAAGTGCAAGGAAACTCAACCAAGATCATATAATTCATTCTTGGACTGCTGTGTATTATTCCATTTTTTCTTGTGAAGGACCTCTGTTTCGAATCTGATGGCAGTCAAATTATAAGCCTATGGTCGATAACTCAATGTCAAGTTCTCAAATTCTTAGAAGCTGTGAAATTTTATAGGTGTATCTGATTATTTATATCTTTATTATGTTGCCATCAAAAGAGTAACTAGTTAAGCAAACCTTAGATATTGAGAAACTACAGTACTGACCTATGATTAATTAATAAAGTGCTAACTTAGTTTAAAGTATTTATATTGAGTAATATCCATGTACATTAGGTACACAAAAATATCGACGGCTAAAACGCAGGACGCAGATTTTGAGCAAATATGCAGGACAGACAAAAAACAAGTATGCAGGTGCATTTTTTTCGAATTCACTACCTGTAATTCAATAAACATGTATACAGGTATATTGACTGAGGTAGTGAATTCGAAAAAAATTGCATGTGCGTACTAGTTTTTACTTGTTTTTTGTCTCTCCTGCATATATGCTCAAAATAATGATACGAGGTCCTGCGTTTTAGCCGTTGATATGTGAATTATCATTTAATTGTTCAAGCATACAGTTATGTATATTTGCCTGATATAGACCGCATTAGTTAGGTTAAAATCATTCTGTTGGCGGGAGATCCATATTCAAATCTTTTAACATGGGAGTCTTTTCGAGGTCAACTTTGAGATGAAACCTCACTATATCAAATCAAATTTATTCAAAAAGGTTATTGAAATATACATATGTTATACATTTATGCATATTTATATATTTGAGTTACTGTCTTTTTAACATTTTCCCAATTTTTACCCTTAAAAAGTAAAACTGTATCATCTGCATAGGAGATAGAGATACAAATTATGTAGTATCCCTAAGTTTACGACGTTCCATTCTGAACATTTGCAGTTCGATTTGTTCTTCTACCGCCGAACGTAATTCATAGATGATATCCATGTTTTTCACTCTGATTAATCGACACTTGTTTTAAAATAGTTCCTTCTTCTGGCGAAACAACTATTAAACTTTTCCGTATTTACAAACGCTAAATTGAATTCGTCGATTTCATATGTTAAAATACAGCGACGGCGCATGCTCCCGCTCATGGTTCCGATCTCGTAAAGCGATTCCGATATGGTTTAGGCGGTAAAGAGCAATTCTATTCGATTTCTATTTCAGATCTCGATGATAGAGTTCGAGTTGAGTTACAGAATACCAATTTGAAGCGATTCCGATTTGACTGGTGTATTTCTATTCGATGCATACTATCTCTGTTCGATTTGAAGTTACAGAATAGGGCTGATTGGCAGAATTGTATGTTTTATGTCGAAGTTAATCTAATCCCTAATGAAGATTAGGACGCCGTCATTCTGGTCTATGGTACTGTTGTTGTAGTATGTTTGAAAACCAGGAATTGTGAAATTATCAACTCTTATGTGGCCCATACACATGCTACTTTTTCGGCGTTCTGGCAGCTAGCGATGCCGCTAGCGAACAAAACGGCCAAAAGTCGCTCGAAAAACGCCTGTGTATGAGTATCCGCTGCCACGCTGGCGATTCGCCGAGCAGAACGCAACGCCGGACGCCAAGATCAGACGTGTTTGATTTTAGCGTCAGGATAGCCGGCAAAACGTTTGAAAAACGCTTGTGTGTGTGCGCGCGAACGTCAACAATGGCTGAAAATCGACGCTTTGCACACCTCTCGCGTCAGCGAATGGCGAGCTACTAAGACGCTTGTGTGTGGTCATAATTCCACGAGCGTCTAGGACGCTCGTAAAACGCCAGATACCAGAACGCCGAAAAAGTAGCATGTGTATGGGCCGCATAAGAATATTTCGAGTTTCACCAAACACTATGATGTCCAAATCTTTCACTTGAAATGTTTCCAGAAAGGTAAGAAACATGTCAAAATTCTTCACGCTGGCGATTCGCCGAGCAGAACGCAACGCCGGACGCCAAGATCAGACGTGTTTGATTTTAGCGTCAGGATAGCCGGCAAAACGTTTGAAAAACGCTTGTGTGTGTGCGCGCGAACGTCAACAATGGCTGAAAATCGACGCTTTGCACACCTCTCGCGTCAGCGAATGGCGAGCTACTAAGACGCTTGTGTGTGGTCATAATTCCACGAGCGTCTAGGACGCTCGTAAAACGCCAGATACCAGAACGCCGAAAAAGTAGCATGTGTATGGGCCGCATAAGAATATTTCGAGTTTCACCAAACACTATGATGTCCAAATCTTTCACTTGAAATGTTTCCAGAAAGGTAAGAAACAAAATTCTTCTCTGCGCTTCAGATGTTAATGTGAATAAGTTTTAGAACATTATTGCTGTCAGCCATGTCAGCAGAATTTCCCATATTCTTCGTGTTCAATTTCATTAAATAATGTTAGTTCAGCAATATCCATTAAAGAAAATAGTACAATATAAACAAACACAAAAAAAAATCCCTTCACTGATGCTCCTGAGTATTTCAATGTGATACTTTGGTGGTCAGTGGCGTAGTTCGTGTTGTATTTTGTGTTTGAGGTATCACAGTTTTACCGAATGTTCCATCCCTGGGGCACATTTGTTCTTCATGTTCGCTGCTTCATACCGGGCATACCGTCTTCTGTGTGCATTCATGTTTTTTGTGAAAGTATCCTTGGCAGTTTGGTACACTTAGGACCTCTTATACCATGAGTCTTTCCCATCCAAGACATAATTTCTTCAGGTTTAGTATTTGATGAATCACATTTGTTGTAGCTTGGCAGAAAATGGTTTTGGTACCATTTCTGTTTTTCTGTATAAAATTTACTTTGGTTTCACCTCTTAGGTCATTTTTTTTAAGTTGTTTTCAATTTCTTCCTGAGTATGTACTTATTTTGACTTCATATTCATTTTTAAAGTTGCTATATTGCCTGCTTTAGGGTATCCAATTCATTCTTTGTCTTGCATTTAATTTCCATACTGCCGTTTCTTGTTGTTTGCATATTAGTAATTCCAATTTTAAGTTCAACTGGATTAATGTTTGTGTCTAGATCTATCTTAATTTGATTGATAAGTTGTTGGCTTTTTGGTTTTATAATTATTTTTGGAATGTTTATTTTCAATGGTATTGGAGTTGGAGTTTGTTGATTTGCTTCAGCATAAGTGTACCTGTTTGATTGCTCCAGCCTTTCTATTTTCTCATTCAGCAGTTTTATAATTGTTTCTTGGTCTTTTATTATTTTTTCTTTGTCCGCTATTGTGTTCTGCAGGACTTCGACAAATTCCAGGTTTACTGCATCTTTTGCAATTGTATTTTAGTGTTCCCTTTTGTAGGTGGATTCATCTCAGCTCTGATGAGCTTAATTCACTGCATTCATTGCACATAAGGTTTCTACAGGAATCACATTGGGGACATGGAATCTTTATGTCCATTGGGCTGCTTTATGATGTTACATACGGAGCAATTCATCTTAACTAATTTCCATAATTCATCCTATAATATTCCCCTATATAACATTCACCTTATAATTGATTCTGCGTACGGCACTGGTTTTCAAATTCAGCTTGGCACAGCTGGTGATGTTTCAGGTAATAACAATTTGGAGATAAGAATACGTGCTTTTTTTTTTTTAAATATCTGTTTCAGACTATAAATATACATTTTTTACATTAATGGATAATTGAAGTTCAGGTGCACTTTTTTTTGTTTTATTGCTTAATGATGGTTGGCACTTGCAATCACTGTATATTATTAACTGTAGGAAATTCACTATTTGATTATCAACTTAATAGTGTGAAAGTTTGATAAATGTAGGAGCACTTCAGGCACACGTCAGCTCTCAACGATAACAAATTGAAACTTACAAATATAAAGTGAATGTTAGTACAGAGACATCAAATATTGGGTTCCTTCATCATTAGTGCTTGTTTTCATATGTTTACATTAAATTCTGCTTCTATTTATCCTTAAATCAAAATAGAAGCCAGTGTTGTTCAAACGATTTCTGTATGTCATAGATGATTTGTTGTTGTGCATCATTACATGTCCGATTTAGGGTTATGTTATTATTTGTGACCTTCGATTAGGAAAGAGAGGGGATACCGCATGCCTAGAGAATACAATCCCGTATCTCGGGATCCCGGTATCCCGAGATTCGGGATCCCGGGATTGTATTCTCTACTTCTGGAGGACAAGAATTATTATTGATTCGGTTGTGGTCTGCAAAGTTCTTCCTACTTCTACATAATGAAGTTCCTATTTAGATTATTGTAAAAACAAAGTTGGGAAATATGGAAGCTTATGGATAAAAGACAAATGTGTATTAAATTAGTAAAATAAACCAAAATGACAAAAACACTGTGTAATCGTGTGAGAGTATGCCCTAAATTTCGCCTTTAGCTATTCAATAAAACTTTGTCTGATTCACTAAACTGGAATGAAAATCTATAGATTTGGATTGAAAAGTGACGTTTGCTAGATTTGCGTATTATGTATTCATATTTTGAAAAGTTTCCAGAATTACAAAGAAATTATTGAATTAGTTTTGTGCTAACTTCCAAATTCTTGAAAGAGCCTATTATATGATATGATTATACTGAAACTCCTAGGTCTTCCGGGGATACCCTTACCCTTCATAAGCTATTAAGAGCGTCCGCATACGGGCATACCGAATTGACGCCATTCCAATCTCCTGAGTTCCTTTCCTACACTTGGTTTCCATGGGAACAAAGCTCGGACGATTACTACAATTGTCTCCAATTGGGAACTTCCAAAACTCTGGTGGCGAGATTCGGCAACTAACCAAGCTAGTAATGAGCCACGTGCTCGAGTTTAATTGTTCAGTATTCGTCAATAAACTTTTGTTTGAAAGAAAAATTCAAGTTGAAATAGTGAATATTATCCTGCCTAATATGTCTTCGACCAGAAACGACTATTGTTGTGTGCCTCAATGCAATTCATGGGCGAAAAAAATGCCAAAATGAATAGGTTTGAGTTTTCAATTCTTACCTCCGGAAAACCAAATATAAATATTGGAAATGCGTTAGAAGGATAACTAATAGACCGAAGAGTACTTAACCTGGAACTACATCCAGATAATCTTTATTATACCTCAAACATTACACTTATTGTTAATAATTCTTTTCACATAATATATGTACCTTAGGGTGATTCAAAAAAAAAGAATATTTTTTTTTTCGTTTGGTACTCTGAAAAATAGGTTCCTAGACACCTCTAAGAAAGCCTCTCCAAGCATGAGTTCTTAATTGTAACGGGAAGGTCCTCCTTCTTACAGTTTTCTATTTTTTCTTATTATCAGATAGAAAAATGTATGTCTCGCTTCCAACTACTTGAAAAAATATCTTGTTCCTTAGATTTTGTAGGAAATTGAATGCTCTACAAAAAAGGTCTCTTACGATTTTTTCGTAAACCCAACCGTTTGAAAGATATTAACGGTTAAAGTTTGATTATTTTTGGGAAAATTTTTTATTTCTTATGAATTCTATAACTCAATGAAAAAAAATCATTATGAATGATGAAACTCATAGTTTTGTAGGAAATTAACTGTTCTATAAAAATGGTCTCCTATGATTTTTCGATCAAGTTGAGCGGTTACGAGATATTCATCGTCAAACATCAATGCATATCAATTTTTCTAGTTTGTAATCAAACATGCCCAAGACTAAAAAAACTAATTAAAAAAATAGTTCATAACATATTTCTATTCATAGAAACTCAAATTTGTCTAAATTTCCTTGAAACGCACAGAATAAATTGAAATTTTTCGAATTATTGATCAAAAACTAGAAAAATTGATATGCATTGATGTTTGACGATAATATCTCTTAAACGCTCAAGTTGATCGAAAAATCATAAGAGACCATTTTTATAGAGCAGTAAATTTCCTACAAAACTATGAGTTTCATCATTCATAATGATTTTTTTTTCATTGAGTTATAAAATTCATAAGAAATAAAAAATTTTCCCAAAAATAATCAAACTTTAACCATTAATATCTTTTAAACGGTTGGGTTTACGAAAAAATCGTAAGAGACCCTTTTTGTAGAGCATTCAATTTCCTACAAAATCTAAGGAACAAGATATTTTTTCAAGTAGTTGGAAGCGAGATATACATTTTTCTATCTGATAATAAGAAAAAATAGAAAACTGTAAGAAGGAGGACCTTCCCGTTACAATTAAGAACTCATGCTTGGAGAGGCTTTCTTAGAGGTGTCTAGGAACCTATTTTTCAGAGTACCAATCGAAAAAAAAAAAATTCTTTTTTTTTGAATCACCCTAATGTACCTATCATATTTTGAAAAAATCATTTCAATTATTGGTAACTGTTTTACAAAAGCTTTATCTGGTTCAATTTGACACTATATTCTCATAAATAAACTAGAACATCATGCACCTGAACTTTAATTAATACATCAGTAATATGTTTACACCTCCTCCGTGCTCCGACTTTACAAGAATATACCATACCTTCTATTTTAAGTTTACCATTCTCCACATTAATGGGCCATCAATTTTATGTGGTACTGAATTAAGGGCACTACTTTGTAAACATAAAGAACAAATGTCTATAAAACTGGGACCACAATTTGTTTTGTCACACACGATTACATGATCTACATTTAGAACCTCTTCTCCTTCTACAAGGACTCTAGAATTAGAAGTTGAAGCTCCTATGTACTCCAGAAATTCTAATCAACTGAGTACCTTCTTAATCATTCGCAAATAGTAACTGAAAGAACTTTTAAATATAATGTAAGTTTGACAAACATATATGAATATACTTACTGGTTGTAGTCTTTATATCAATCAAGTGCCATAAAATTAGTTATATAATGATCAATATTTGAATCTATATCACAAAGTAATCCAACAATGATCTCAAGTCAATTATAATTTAAATTTTCCATGAAAATTTCGGTCAAACTTCGTCGACTGACCTGTCCAACACGAGATTGTTTACATTTATTACTAGCGTGGTTAGTTGCCGAATCCCGCCACCAGAGTTTTGGAAGTTCCCAATAGCTTCTCCATTAGTGTTCTGTGGTCTCTTGTCTCCACGCTTGACGCTACCTGCATGGAAGAAGAATGATCGAGTAGCCCGAATGTCGCTCTTGTCATGGAGGTTTAGCTTCCATTCCGATCGTAGAGACGTTGGAATTTGAATTGTTGTAATTGTCCGTCCATGGTTTCCATGGGAACCGTGTGTAGGAAAAAGAACTTGTGGACCTTAAGGTTCCCAGTCCAAAGATCTACCACTTCTATAACCAAAGATCTTTCCTAACTTTATGTATTAAAAGAAAATTATTAAAGTTTCTTTTTCAGGTTTGGTGGATCCATTATTGTGCGCCGAGCCTTTTGTACCTTTGGAAACGTTTATACAGACGGATTATAATTTCAGTATGGATCCATCAGAGGGATTAGCAGATCTCTTTGATTTCTTATAGGAAAAATACAATTTCCATTGAATTTTGCTCATGTACAAATATTTTTACTTTTAGAGATCGATCATTTTTTCAGTGATAATCACAAAAAATATTGTTTATTCTTGCAACTCTCTTGGATAGGAATTTGAATGAGATAGGGTGAAAGATTTGTAGGAAATTGAATAAGCTACATCACATTTAACATGAGTTTCACTTGCTGTATTTGACAAGTTTTTATATGATATTTATTATAAATTATTTTAGACTATGCCTGGAGAACATTAAGTTCAGTAAAAAGTGCACTTATTGCAAATATTAATTAATATTTCATCTTATTTCGTCTGAAATTCTTGGAAATTTTAATTCTTAAAAATTTTGGATTGTATCGAAATTGCTGTGGTAATCAAATATGGATTGATTATTTTCTACTCGTCTCCTATAAATACTGGATAGTGTATCAAAGAATAAACTGAGATGTGAACTTTCACATTTCATTATATGGATGAAGTGTGACTAGTAAATTTTGTGAGAGAAAAATGAAATGAAGTCTTATATTTTGAATTTCGAACCAGTATTTCTTCTTTGTGGGAGTCATTATGCACAAACATAGGATTGAAATTATCTCCTCAAGATATATTTTTATATGTATGTATTTATATATCAGTACTTTGGGCGTTATGGGTGCTTCAGTTGTTGAATTCGGAATATTGAAGCTTATGAAAACATCTAAGTACATTTGGGACTATTTAATAGTGGGAAGAATTTTATGGGCTATTAAAATTCTGCTACTTACGAGTATATAAAAACATGAATGTCAGAGAATGCTTATTGGTAAAAGTGAATTTATTTGTTGAATTGTGAACATTTTTATTTATGGAATTGTTCTATTATTGAATTCTTATTTTTATAGGATTTATAAATTATTATATTTTTACGTTCAATTTAATTTATTTCCGTTTTTTGGAATATTCTGTCTGATGCTCTTTTTTTCAATCTGTTATCATTCACTTCAAATTTGCTAAAAGGCTTACTGTTAAAGGAAGGATAATTCATTGAAAAACATCATGATGTGTTATAGAAATCTAGCGTGGAAACTATGAAGCAGTAAACAAGTTTGAGGACAGTTTCATTTGATAGAATAATTGGAAACCCAGATAGTACGGAATGAACCTTCAATTTTTTTTTAACCTGAGAGTTGGATTCATCTTGTCTGGATTCGTAAATCTGTCTGTGTAGATGCTTCATATCCCAAATTTCTTGAAATTACTTGTGAAATATCACTGAAAATTCGATGTATATCTTAATCTTGATGATTTCATATAATATTTATATTTATTTTTTACTAAAGAGAGGGAAAGCAAAATGTATAAAATTTATACAAGTATTAAAAATATAAGATCAATATGTGCCTGAATATTTGGTCTTATTTTTTGAAATAGGACTACTTATTTTAAATATATTTTTAACAATGAATTTGTAAAGTGAACAAAATTTCGAGTTCATTTTGAACTTGTCTTGTTGAAAAATGGAATCATATGGTGCCATTGGAAACTTATCTTGTAAATATGGACTGTACACGCTTATTAGACATGTTTTGTCAGTTTTAATTATTCTACTATTTGATTTTTTAGAACATTACAGATTTCTTTTATTCTTGTTATTGTTACATATAATTTTAGGTGAGCACTAAGATATTATCAAGCTACTTCTCAATTGCGAGTACATATATTTTTATTATAGCTAGAAAGTATTTTTGTGTGAACCTACACTGTACATCCCAAATTCCTCATATTTCAACTGTGTTATACAATAAAGATTGACCATAAACTTTTCGAGGAGTTATAGATTGAATATCAACAAAACAGAGAATGGGTCTTTAAGTTTCACATATATTGGCTCTGATGTGATGGAGCGATTGAACAGAATCAATTCTTGTTGAAGGGCACTTGATTCTGCCGCTACATTTCATTAGACTCTGGGAATGCTTGTATGTTAGAACTGATAGCTGAAATATCTGATGTGATGTTGCGGTTGGAAAAAGTATATAAAGTTTCCTTCATCATTTCTGCTGTGGGTCAAATGCTGTCGCTGTCTATTACACTGATCGAACCAGTTTTTGTTTTGATTTTATTCATTCTGCATTGGATACCTATTAAATAGTCATTGGAAGGTTCGTCAAAATTTAGTGAATTTTTCTTCAGTTCTAAATGATTGAATAAATATGCGCAAAAAAATGTCTAAATTGTATAATATTTTAGATTTGTTATTGTTAAATTTTGAGAATGAAGAGTAATATTCGGTTTGAGTGTTGAAATATTCTTCATAAAGTTGTAAAATTTTAATTTACAGATATATTTATGTTTTCACTTTATTTATTTTTTCATTATCACTTTTGAAAAAGCACAGATTGTATGGCTCAGTGTTATGATCTATCCTCTATGTCAGATTAAGCCTTCAAAAATGTTCAGTTGAAAATAAATAATTGAAATTTTCAAGATTTGATTTTCCAGAATTCTACATTTACAGATTTTTTCGATGATATTTGTTAACAGAAGAGTGGGGACCAGACAATTTTTTTGTACATAATATCAACCCTAGTTTGATGTATTTCTGTTCTTGAACGAAGGAGAAGGTAAACTTTCAGATTGATTTTGC
The DNA here is from genome assembly GCA_937662695.2 of Halyzia sedecimguttata. NCBI lineage: Eukaryota > Metazoa > Arthropoda > Insecta > Coleoptera > Coccinellidae > Halyzia > Halyzia sedecimguttata. The sequence goes on along the minus strand of OW569413.2, from coordinate 64,493,274 downwards.
ATTTAACGACTATCCAGGAAATAATCGCAAACATCAATAATTATTATTGGTCACTCTGAAATAATACAGTTGTATTCTGTTTTTTGTTGATGGTGTTTGTTTTGGTTGAAATACCTGGAAAAATTTATGAAGAATTTTATGTTACTGATGTTTTTGTAAATAAACAAATTATTTACTGTCTAACTTTCATATATAACTGTCCAAGCCAGTAGAGGCCTTAAACATTATTTGTACTTTCTGTAGACAACACATAATTTTTATGATGTACATAAAATAAATGTCTGAAATAAACCTAGATGCACAAATGCAGGTTTGTTTTTTTTTGTTCATATCTCAAATTTGATATAATGGAGATTATTGACAACGAAATCGTTATTCAATTAATGAATTCCTATATTACTCTGCAATTAGGATCATTAGATCTACATGTAGTTCTTGAGTATACTTCATAGTATACTGTAGAATGGAATTTTCACCAACGCAAAAGTATATCAAAGTATTCATCGAGGAATAATTTTTTCACTATTACCGCAGCAAAACAAACCTATATACCTTTAATATTAAACGTATATAAAATATTATTGAATGGTTTCTTTCTAGGTTTTCTCTCCCAAACTCTGAAAAATATCTATTGTAAAAATGAAAAATTTATTATTTTGTAAATAATACATAAGAGCGTAAGAAACAAGATATTTCTCAGAGGCAAACAATAGAACAATGTTGCCTAACAAAAAACGAAAACAACATCAATGATGAAACAACTATTTCGTAACGTTTTGGAGTCTATATCTCTGCTCCTTCGTCAGACACTTAACGAAAATCTTCAGAATAGCTATTCTGAAATAATAATTTTTTTATTTTATAGAAATTTTTCAGTGTTTGGGAGAGAAAACTCGGAAAGAAACCATTTAATAATGAACATACTTCCTAAAGTATCCTTTAATGAGTACTTCTAGGTATATATAAAAGAATTTATCTCCAACACAAAAATTCTTAATTTCTGCAAAAATAGCATTGATGGAATGATCGTGTTTCGAAAAATAGGTACCTATTACCTTGTCATTTAAGATGGATAAATTTAATTTTGCTAAGCTGATGTTAAGAGAAGGCAAAGAAAAAAACAACGGAAAAGGCTAAAGAAAAGGTGACGGCAAAGGCAGAGTAAGGCTCAAGGTGAGGCTGAGGCTCCACGTCTCTAGGACTCTTAGGCTCTAAAGGCTCTAAGCCTCTGTGGCTCTATGGCTGTACGGCTCTAAGCTGAGGATAAGACTAAGGCTAGGGTTATGGCTAAGGCTAAAGCCAAGGCTCTAAGGCGAAGCGAAGGCGTAGGCAAAGCGAAAACGGAGCGAAAGCAAATCAGCGTCGAAGGCGAAGCGAAAACGGAGTGAAGGCGAAGCGGAGTGAGGGCTAAGGCTCTATGGCTTAGACGTTCTCAGGCTCTTAGGCTATTAGGCTAAGCCTCTATGGCTCAGCTAATTATAAGATTACTGCTCAATATACCCATTCGATTTTATGGCATAAAGTTGAGATTCTGGTGAGATATCCAAAATTATCCATGTATAGTGACTCAGCACAAAGGTATGGGGTATCGCAAGGTACAGTAACTAATATCAATATGACATAAGTAAAGTGCGTTAAAAAAACTTCTATATTCTGCGTCTGAATCAGACGCAGAATATAGAAGTTCATAATTCCATAGCCTTCCCCGTATAACAATTCGTTATCGATTCGTTAGAGGTAGAATATCTGAATGTCCGGTACGCTAACGAAAAATCGTTATCTGAACCAGCAACAAAACGTTATCAAAAACCTCTACTGCTTTGATACAGATCAAATAACGAAAAACTATCATCCAAACAGTAAAGTTTTAATACAGAAATTCTTTATCGAACAGATACCTATTTTGGGAGCATGAATTAATAAGAATTACGGTGGGAAAACATAATTTTAAATGTTTTTTCTTATATTTCTGCGTTTCATCGTTCGGATATCTCAATCATCCTTTCATTGTACCCCAATTACCATATATTGAATTAACGTATTAAATTAAATTTTCGTTCCTCATTTGGATTCGAACCTGCATACCTTAGCTCCAATTTTCGATCTGACCACCACCTTACCAACTCATCCATCCACTAACCTTGTTGTATGATATCAAAAGTGCGTGCATTTTAACGACTGATTGGTGCAATGGATACACATAATAAAATAATGCGATATAGCTGTCGATTGGAAACTGAATATTCACGATTAAAGCTTAGAAAAAAAAAAGAAAATGGAAGCTCCGCATAATAAAATTCGTAGAAATAATGGTACATACTTATGAAAATTACCGTAATAATGATACGACGCAGGAGTGCTGTGGAAGGAATATCAGTGTATGAACTTCATCACTTTATTTTACATATTTTACTTAAACGCTATAATCAATACTACGTATCAAAATTTATTTTGATTTGTTACCACAGTTATTGAAGGCATAAACATAAACAATAACATTCCCTCCAGTGATGACAGTACTAAGCTGTGATACATAAGAGTTCACACATGACCTGTAAGTGATTAGCTGATTACTGATGATACAATACCTATTGCTAGTGATCTATATATTTATATTATCATGAGCTTTATTCGAATAAACTTGCCGGACCATTTTCGACCCAATGGACGGAAAGACAACAAAATATGTCCTTTTTGTGGAATTAAAAATTAACTTACTGTAATGAATGCCAAAATTACACTACATATATAGGAAACCTATGAACAGTAGGACAATCCCGATTTCAATAATGATCTGTTCCTAATCTTGTGTAGTGTGTATTAAATTAAAAAGTATTAAATATTGTAATACCATTGAATTTCAACGCGACAACGCGTTGTATGCGTTTGGCATGTGAGATTTACATTTCATTATGGAAAGGAAAGCAGAGAGTACAGTAGAGTAGAAGCAGAGTATATATCTGGTAGAAGTATATTATTTTTTCTCTGAAAACTGTATCTATTGTCTATCGATTCATCGTGAATTTTCGATAAAGAATTTAATCACGGGATAGTATAGAACCTACAAAGTTTTTTGATATAGGAATATCTCCGAATATCGTTATATATTCTTTACACAGGGATTTAAGATAACCGTTAGCGATTTTCTTACTGAATGCGTAGCGAATAGATATCGATTATCGATACAGATATTGTTTGTAAGATCTTTACCTAGTCTTTGTCGAATTTATATATTAGGGATCGCTATAATGTATACAGATTATCTTTAAAGTTTGGATATAGATTCGATAGAGTTTTGCTTTAACTTTAAAAAAGTTATTCAGTCGTAACGATCGGATAACGAAATATTCTGACGATAACGAATTGTTATACGACCACGAATTCTTTTGAACGCACGTTACAAGTTTCCCTGAGGCCATTGGACCACGGGTTCTCAGCAAAAAATTCTTTAATCGAACTAACATCGTATTAACCAGATGTGGCCCAATATAACTGACTCTTTCACCAGAGACAACTGCATTCACTTCTGGATAAAATTGTCACGTCGCGAATGTCGTTCCGCGTCGGCTGGAGTCATACATTTTTTTAATGAATGAGTAGAGACTACGCCATAGTAACCCTATAAAAATAGTGTGGATAGTGATCAAGCATAGGTGCCCCAATTTGAAGGCAAATAAATTTCTATGAATGAATTATATTACATAGTTTTATTGAATAATTCCATGATATTTTTTTTACAGAATAATATTAATGACCTTCTTTCGATATATCATGATCTTGGTTTGTTTCTGCAGCTTTGTTTGAATTCTGTTTTACTGGAATTCTTGGAGCTAGATTGATCATGCTTGCCCATTGGCCCTCACAAAGGTGTTGAAATCTCATATTCTTCAAAAGTTTACCTCCTAAATCCCCTGGTCCTCTGCAACTAGGTTCAGAATCCCAAAGCTTATTGTTATTATCAGAAATCCACCTGAAATGTATCGTTATCAGCATGATATTAATTATTCAACAAGCTTCAGGATCGTGTCTCTTCACTGAAAGAAAATATTCCATAGCGCAACCAGAGAGCTAGTAGAAGAAGTATCTATATGGGAATGGACAGGTTCGAGATGAAAATTCAAATTTAAAGTGAGTACGACTGGGGAGCTTTCATGGATTGGAATATTGCAACATTGTAGCAGAATGTTTAATGAGATGTATCTTCACTTTGAACCAAAGAACAAGAGAAAATTTGTACGATATTGCACAATAATTTCATGCTTTATGGATCAGAATTTGAATCGCAACGAAGAATGCCTTAGTCTGTAACTTCACTAGAAGATAACATTTTAAATGTATTAATTTATTTTACCGCAAATCCTTATGCTTCCACCAGAAAGGCAGAAGAAGATTTAGGCATAGCCAGAACTTCAAATCGAAGGATTCTTCGAAGGTATCACATGCACCCGAACAAATTTGTGAAAGTTCAATCATTGAAGACAGGAGACCTTCAAAATAGGATCCACTTTCTGAAACCCTCATGAACAAAATTCAAGATGAACAGAGTGGTTATCAATTTGCCCAAATTACTGTAATTTTTGAATTTTTAGATGAAAATGGTTTTAAACGATTTGGTTCGACTCACTGATCAAGAATCCGTGGTCAAAATCGATTCTGTCCGGCCGATTACATTAACAGGGTAACTTCCGGACGGTATGAGCGAGACTGTTGAAATTTTCATTGCAGGTTTGGGACATAAATATCTCAGTTGAGTTGGTTAGTGGGCAACATTGGCCTGATGGTTTCGAAGTAACGAAAAAAAATAATTTTTTTTTTAGCAGTTTCATCATAAGAATCCACTGAAATCATTTTCATCTCTAACAAGCTAATTTTCTCGGCGATATGATTCACTAGCGTCTGCATAATACTCACTGCGTCGCTACGAATTTCCTTAAGTGTAGAACGGGAGTGTTACGTGGCATCGTTTATATAACCCAGTTTATGACGCAGTTCTATCATAAAAATCCATTGATTTCATACCCATCTCTAAGAAACCAATATACCAATACTTTCGGAGATATGATTTGTCAAAGTTTGAATAATTATTTTAAAGAATATTAATTGGATGACCGGCGGACATAATCCAATTTGACCTCGGATTCTTTGTTGAGTCGAAACTAATCTATTGAGACCATTTTCGTCAACAAATTAAAGAAATTTGGGCAAAATAATAGCACGCGGTTGCCTAGAACATGCATGCAAAAATGCACATTTTTGTGCTGACAAAAACCGTCGTATCTACAAGGAAACGAGTTTTCAGGAGAAGTTTAGTTTCAACGTATTTTTCCTAATAAGTGACGATACAATAAAATTTTTCATTAACGAAGAATCATTGAATTCATAAAAATATTTAGAAATGAGTCTTTCGATGAACTCCCCCTAAAGGAGTTCCGTACGTGCTGTTATCAAATGGATGGTGTTGCATGGAGGAGCTAGATATTAATGTCATAAGATTCGCTACAAATCATTCTATGAGTATACACATTTTAAAATATTTGGAAGTTATTGGTGATAATTTCGAACAATTATTGTAAACCTCATTGATTGTGATTCAACCATTTAATATTTTAGGTGTTTTATAAATATTTTTGTTATCATTTCCGTTAATTATTTTTGACCATAATTGATGCAATTATTCTGCAATCGAACAAATTTTTCTTGTTCATTGGTTCAAAGTCACGATACATCTCACTAAACTTTATGCATGTTCTTTTCTTACTAAAATTTGACCTGTTCATGCTTGAGGAATATACAATTCCGTCAAATTTTTTCCGCATGTTCTGGGGAACAGCATCTATCACTAGTGTAACTAGTTGTACAATATCGACATATAAGAAGTTATATGAATTTTTGTTAGGACCGTACCACTAGAACATTTTAAGGAAGTTATGAAAAATTATTATGTATCTCACGATACCTTGAGAACGGAAAGAAATAGTGACTTGCAATTTTCAGGGTAGGTTGCGCATCCGAATACAACATTTAAGTTCGTTAATTGGCAAAATCGGCCAAACGGTTTTGGATTTGAAATTTTGTTGTTATTTCTTCTATAACTCGGATTATACAAATCTGACCCAATTAAAACTCGGTAATTACTTGTAGAATGCCAACCCACTAGTTCGAAATTTCGTGCGAATATCGTATCCTGAAGTTACTAGAAGCGTAAGTTTTTTCGTATATTATTAGATATTCAGCGAATTTCAATTCCAATAGAATTCATGTCAGAATGAAAAATTCTGAATTCATAGACGATTCTCTCATTACTCAAGTCTGTCATCAAAATGGTATGAAATATATTCATATCTGAGGAAACGGTATATATATCGATGCTAAATTCGATTAAGAGTGTCCAATAGAGCTGAATAGACCAATAGAACATGCACGTAAAAGCTCTTTACTTCACGTCAGTGCTTGAAACAACTTTTGCGGAGAGCGGAACGTACGATTTTTTTGAGAATTTTGTTTCTTGGGTAGAAACCACTGCTCTATCGATCTGGAATATTTTCAGCGCTGCGGTGTTTCCGCTTATATCAAAAAGACCTAACAACTTTGATATTTCAAAAGGAACTCCCTGTATATTATGGCTTATTTGGATTTGCCATAGCCTCCTGATTATTTATGTTATTTAAGTATCAACTTCCTTATCCCTAACTCTAGCGGTGTCCGAATAATTGGCTGATTTAGTTCTCTTTTTGTGCAAAAGATAGCTTCAATTAAACATTCATTATTTGGGTAGTTGGAATCCTAGAAAGCAATTTTTTTTTTTTGGGTTTGAATTACCAATATCCCGTGTATCATTTAGGTATAATGAAATACATCCCTTATCATACAGGGTTGTTCCAAATGCAAGGCTTTTCTGAGACATAATAAATGATGAAAAGTGTGTTTTTTCGAATGAAATTCCCTTTCGTATGATGTAGCATGTTCCCATACCTAAACTGTAAGGTTTTCGAATTAAAAGCAAGTATTCATGCCAAAGGAATGCCATGAAATGTGGTAGAACATGTAAATTATGATAATTTGACCATCGGTATCGATTTTAAAGTAGGTAAGCTTTTATAAGATATGAATACATTTCGTACCATTTTGATGACAGACTTGAGTAATGAGAGAATCGTCTAAGATCACAGAATTTTTAAATCTGATATATGTATTCTATCGGAATTGAAATTCGTTAAATATCCAATAATATAAGAAAAATCTTACGTCTCAAGTAATTTCAAGATATCAATTACCGACTTTTAAATGGATCAGATTTGTGTTTTTTGAGTTATAGAGGAAATAACAACAACATTTCAGATGTGTACATATAACTCCAAAAACCCTATGATGCCATATTCATAGTGACCACAGCGGACCTTAAAGTAATTTTGCGGACGAGAAAGTACTTTCTCGTCCGCAAAATTACTCGTTTCTCGTCCGCTGTGGTCACTCTGAATATGGCATTTTGCTATTGTGAAATTACTTAAGAGGTCCGAAATTCTTAAAAATATGTGGAGATCGAAGAAAAAATATAATATGCACCTCGACGAAAAACTGTCTATTGTCTCGCCTGCTTGCTATCCTCGGCTCCGCCACGGATATCAATTTGCAGACTCAACTATAATAGACAGTTTTTCGTTCTTGGTACATAAATAACTATTTCCTGGAGATTAGTCTTTCTTAAATCATTTAACGTATACTCCATTCACTTTTATAAAGTCTCCCGGTTGGGCATGATTTAGGTCTATCACGTTTTTGTATCTGAAACACAGGCAGGTTGGCACTGCTGAAATATCATCCAGGTCAAAAAAATTCGCGTTGCTAATTTCTACTCTCAACATAATCATAACATACTCTTCAATCTTAGACAAGATATTATCACAGACCATATCTTCGAATAATAAAGAACTCTTCGCTTTGAAATTGAAAATGCCGAAAGTAGTTTTGAAGAAGCAGAAGTGCTATACAGAACCGAAATCTGCATGCGATAGGAAAACTTCATTCTGACATGTTGAACTCTCGAGTGAAATTTCTTAGTTTCCTATCATTATAATTTATTGAGGTATAAGATAAGAATGACTTGGGTTTCGTAGTACAACTACATTTTGAAACTGGTGTATTTCAAGTTGTGCAACAAGGTATTTAAATATCTTCTTGATTTACATACAAGAAAATAGCATAATTGAATATTCCAACCAGTTTATATATATGTACGTGAATTATTTCCAGTAACAACAGAGAAACAATTTTCTTCTACAGTCGCCAGGACTGTGGAATTATTGAATTCACATAATATCTTCTCAAATTTATTATTTTTCCCAAGAAAATTCACATTGTGAAAAATACGTAATTACTACGAATTTACCATGGTAAATTCGAATTAAGAGTGTTCAATACAGGAGAATGGACAACATAATTTACCATGGTAAATTCTATTAAGGGTGTCCAATACAGGAGAATGGACAATAGAACATACGCGCAAAAGCTCCTGACTTCACGTCAGTGCTTGAACCAATTTTTTCGGGATTAATATCAAACACAGTGGGCAATATAATAGGTTTTAAAAAATGCAAACATAGTTCCTACTGTTAGAACTTTTTTTGATACTCACAGTGAGAGGTAAAGAATATGGCAATCACAATGCCACTGGTTTTTCGTCATTTTTATAGATGTTATGTTTTTCAGTGGATCTAAGGTATTAGGATGCAAGTTGCGAAATTTGTTGCTATCTAAGTGCCTGAAAATTTAATTTAAGCTGCCGTGAAAATTCTCATTTTCCATACCTAACTAAATACTTACAATTTCTGTATATTTGGTGCGTAAAGGAAAACATCGGGATGGATATTTTCTAGAAGGTTGTTGTTCATCAATAATGATGAAAGGTTGTCTAGTCCCATTAGAGATTTCTCCCTCAATTCAATCAGTGAATTGGAGTAGAGTGTTAATTTCTGAATTTTTCTGTTCTGGATAAACAATCCTTCTGGAATATCTAAGATGTAATTCTGTCCCAAGTTCAATTCCATGAGTTCTGTGAGATCCTGGAAAGTATCTATATCGAGCTGTAATTTCAGAACAAAAATCAATTTCGACATCATAATATCCATTCAGGCGGGCTTGTTTCCTGAACGGAGTGCGTATCATTTTACCAAATGTCTGTAATTTTGGACTTTTTGGCCGAAAATGGCCTTGAATGTTTAGGTTCGACTCACTTATGAATAATCTAGTCCGGCAGTTGTGGGCCTTTTTTTGCGAACAATTACCCTGCTAATTTTTCGTAAGCGGCTTCATTTTACCGAGACGCCCAACTATTTCCTCTCCGAAAATATTCGGGACAACTATCTAACAGAGTACGCAGGTGTAAAACACGTTAATTTGTTTATTATGATAACTTGATAAATACCAGTTAATTCTAATTTTTAACTGAATGTTGAGATTTTTTCAAAAATAATTTTAAACAACATTCATCCTACAAAAAAATGGTTTAATCAAAAGTGTCACTTCTCTTAAAGAGGTGGCAATTACTCAGTAATAAAAAATTGGTTCAAGCACTGACGTGAAGTCAGAAGCTTTTGCGCGTATGTTCTATTGTCCATTCTTCTGTATTGGACACCCTTAATCGAATTTAACGTGGTAAATTATGTTGTCCATTCTCCTGTATTGGACACTCTTAATTCAAATTTACCATGGTAAATTCGAATTAAGTGTCCAATACAGGAGAATGGACAACATAATTTACCATGGTAAATTCGATTAAGGGTGTCCAATACAGAAGAATGGACAATAGAACATACGCGCAAAAGCTTCTGACTTCACGTCAGTGCTTGAACCAATTTTTTTTTTCGTGATTTTTTTAAAATTTTCTAGGGGTACGGTTCTTAAAATTTTTTTTTTCGTCATTTTTTTCGAATATTCTAGGGGTACGGTTCTTACAAAATTTTAAACACGTCTTCATGTTGATTTTCTACTACTAGTTACCAAGCACCAATTCGATCGAATATTTATTTTTTGAGTTATCAAGGAAATAATATTCCAGGTGGGTATAACTCGGAAACCGTTAGACCGATTATGCCCAAAAACGAACTCAATTCTCCCTTTCGGATACGCAACCTACCCTGAAAATTGCAAGTCCCTATCTCCTTTCGTTCAAAAGTTATCGAGGCAACGGTAACCCATCTACTGAACTCACACAAGAATGCTCGAATCTCCAACAATATTTAACCGATCGTATTAAAATTTGAAACTTGGCAGTAGAGTTAGGTTATAAAGACTCTTGCAAAATTTCAGCAATTTCGAATGAATAGTTACTGATATATAGAATTTTTTTTTTCAATGATTTATTAAAAATTTTCTACAAATGCTATCCTCACCAAATTTTGCAAACATTTTCGCGTTGGTATTTTATAACTAATAACCATGTTTGAATTCAATCGGTTCAGTATTTTTCGAGTTAATGAGGAACAAAAAACCACCAAATTTCAGAAAATTTCAGATGGCTATAACTCTAAAACCGTTCGGCCGATTATGCTCATAAATAAACTGAAATGTCGCGTTCTGGTGCAAATCCTGACCTGAAAACTTGAAGCCGCTATATCTTTCCGTTCTCAAGTTATCGTGACAACAAAAATATTTTTTAATAATTTTTTTAAAATTTTCTAGCCATATGATTCGGAAAAAATTTCACGAACGTGCTTAGGTTCATATTCTACAACTACTCACCAAGTTTCATATTCTACAACTACCCACCAAGTTTCAATTCGATCGGATTTATATTGGTTGAAAAGAAAATTATTACTCAGAAACCACTGGGCCGATTATGCCCATTAACGAACTTGTCCGTCGTATTGGGATGCGCCACCCACCCTGAAAATTTCAAGTCCCTAGCTCTTTTCGTTCTCAAGTTATCGTGGCAACGACTGGACGGACGGCCGGACAGAATCAAATTTGACCTCGAATTCTTCATTGGGGAGTCGAACTTAATCGTTTGAGACCATTTTCGTCAAAAAATTCGAAAGTTACAGACATTTGGGCAAAATGATAACGCGATGTTCCCCAGAAAATACGCGCAAAAATTATTATATTCAACTGGTTTTCTCAATGTAGATTGGTAAATATGATCATAATTGAATGGTCGCATTATCCTACCAATAAATTGATAGTTTTTGCTAGTTCTACACTCGAAAGTTGCCGTATAAAACCTTGTTTCGAAATTATTGATAACCGGCCTATTCTTCGTGGGCAGTTTCATTTTGTGCAACTTTTTTTGCGAAAATTATTAAAATTAGATGAAACACATGTTTGCATAAGTCTTCGTGTCGGTGTTTGTCGACTAACTAACGCGCTATAATTCAATCAGATAAGTTTTTTCGAGTAATTGGGAAAATTTTAGATAGCTATGACTCTGGATTTTACCCATTAACGGGCTTAGCCTGCGCTTTTGGACTTCGATCCTACTCCTCAGATATTGCAGGCGTCAAAAAATGAATTTGTATTGAAAAATTATTTAGCTTGTGCTATAGATATCCTGCAAAACCTGTTGAAGCAATTTGAAAAGGTGCCGAAATAAAAATTTTATAACCTAATTCCATTATTAATAGGTTTTATTTATTTATTATTAATTGAATGATTATATTCGAATAATCGAACCGAATATATTGAGTTTTGGGCGCTTTTGTTCCTTAGAACAGAGTGTTTATCAATTTGCCCAAATGTCTTGTAATTTTAGAATTTTTGGCTGATATTGGTCATGAACGTTTCGTTCGACCCACTGATCAAGAATCCGTAACCTCGATAACTCTCGAACGGAATGAGCTAGACAATATTCAGAGTAGGTTTGGGAGATATATATCTCGGTTAAGTTCGTTATTGGGAAAAATCGGTGACTTCGGAGTAACGAAAAAAAATAATTTTTTTTTACCTACATTACAAATTTCAAATAATTTTTTTTTAAGATGCAGTATCATCAATAGTATCCATTGATATCGTTCCCAACTCTAACAAACTAATAACTTCGGAGATATGATATTTCAAAATTTCAATAATTATTCTCAATTCTATGAATTCATAGAAGACTCTAATTGTTATTTTCTGATGTATGTAAATCCAACATGAGGTGAGTCATAGACATACGTTTTGAATTTAATTACGAAAATTCTTGAAAATTGACGCACAGAAGCCAAATTGAAAAAATGTTGCGGCATGCGGTGTTTCCAAGCGGTCATCCATCCAAATATGTACGAACGGTATCTAGCATATTCAGTGTGGTATAGCCGCAAACAATATTTCTTACTCTAACTCTGCATTATATTTATGATTCAGTTCTATTTATGCAAGATTGCGAAATTTTCCTATCAAATCCGAAAATTGTCAAACAAAATTATTCGAGAATTCAAAAGAATATTGTAATTATTTCCGAAATTAGTATCCCAGAATTAAAAATTAATTTATCGGACATGTACGATTCTTAAGAGATATAATGTTGTGGTTTTGACAGTTCTGTGCTAATTTTGTATGAAACGAATAATGCTGAAAACAGAAATCTGATTTCTCTCCTAGTTTCGTAGCTACAGGGCAAGATGCATAGAATAACAAGGTGTGGACACTCCCTACTAATTCCTGCTAAAATTTTCGGCCGAAAAACGGACCAAGAACTGTCAAATCACGTACTTTATGTACTACTTCACTTTATTAACGATGGTGCCGCTAGGGTCGATTTCGAAGATTCTGACAAGCGAATAAATGAAAACTGACAAGCGACAAAGTTCACTTTTCACCGTTGCTAGTTCGTAAATTCAAATTAAAAGAATATAATGAAGCAGTTTATTGAAAAATCAATCCATTTTTTGATTAATCAGATATCTGTTCGGAGATAATATGTAAACCACATTGGTTTGGAACAGAAATTTCATCTTGCCAAGACATAATGAGGTCAAATAAGGGATTTATCAGTAAAGGAGTTTCTTTGGAACATTTTGAATGGAACTGTAAATGAAGAAATCTGTGAAATCATTATTTTTCCATTACGAAAGATCACATCCAACGTCATTAGAGTACAAGCATTTAATTTATGTATTTTGAAATACATTGAATGATACAGAATTTTCTGTAATACCTCTACATACAATATCTTTCGATATCATATTATCATCAAATGTAGTAATTCCTTTATCATGTAAGGCTCTTTTAAATTGAGCATTTTACTTATTATATTATATGTATAATTTGAAATTTCATCAAAACATTCTCATGTATACAGCATTTTTTCAGTCACCCAATACCCCTTGACAACTTTTCATGTTCTCAGCAATTAGATTGCTGAATATAGATATTTAATTCGATAGCTATTATTCAGAACTAAGTATATACTGATGAAATATCGAAAAATGATTCATTAAATTGATAAACTAACCAAATAGAGGGTAGTGTACTACGTTTCAATCTTTTATTCAATATACATATATATTCGCTAGAAAAATATTTTGAACAAACAAATGTTCTAATTTTCGATACCCTACCTCTAGCACAAGCCAGTTGCCATTCTTGTCGTTTAACAATATCCTTGAAACAAATAATATTATAGGTAGTATAAGAGCGCCAAAAAGAATGACGCCTTAGGAAAGCTATTCAAATTGATGAAATCACACTGTGTGGTTGCTCTGAACTTTGTTCTCTGCTAGTCCTTTCATCGTTCACAAATAATATTGTTAGTTTTCATAACATGGCATTTCATTCCTTCTCAATATATAACTGAATTGTATAATGAATATAATTATTAATCAATAGAGTTATATCTTAATTTCAACTGTTAAAACAGTTTATGTTCATCAACCGGCAAGATTATAGTAAATCAACAAGTCTTACGTTCTCCTATGTTGATTTATTAACAATTAACGGTATCAGCGATCTTTCAATATTATTAATATTAAAATTAATAACTATCTTGATACTAGAAATCTGCCCCTGATCCGGTAAGAATATATTCGCATAAAAACGAAGTATTTTCGAATTGAAAATAGTATTTGATTAAAATGGTTCTGGATACTCGTTCAGAGTTCACACAGCAAACATTTGACTTACTTTCGGCGCGGCAAACGACTTTCCACAAGAAACTGGAATAAGCAAAGATTCAAATTTAATTTGACATGTCGGTAATTTTGTCCATAAAATTTCTACTGCCGGCATCTATCGGCGAAAATTGAAGTAAAACAAAATCCTTGTATTTTGACAGTATTTGGACCGCAAATCGGCCGAAAATATGTCAAAGAGTGTCTTCACCATGTATTCTATGCATCTATCTACAGGGTAAAAATGAAAGTTTTGGCGCTCTTGTTCCTTGGAACAGAGTGCTTATCAAATTGCCAAATGTCTGAAATTTTCGAATTTTTGGCTGAAAATGATCTCAACGTTTCGGTTCGACTCACTGATCAAGAATTCGTGGCCAAAATCGATTCTGTCCGGCCGTCCGTTAACACGATAACTCTCGAATGGAATGAGCTAGACAGTTGAAATTTTCAGAGTAAGTTTGAGAGATCAATATCTCGGTTAAGTTCGTAAGTGGGCATAATTGGCCTGGTGGCTTCTGAGTAACGAAGTGTCATCATAAGAATACATTGATATCATTTTCAACTCTAACAAACGAATACTTTGGGATTTATGAGTTTTCAAAATTTCAATAATCAATCGTAATTTTATGATTTTTTCAGTTTAATTTATTTTATGATGCAGTTCTATCATAATAATCCATTGATATCATTCCCAACTCTGAGAAACCAATACTACTAACGGAGATATGATTTGTCTTTCAAAGATTGAACAAGAGCGCCAAAGCTCCTGTCCACAGGGCTTTCCCACATTTTTGCTCATCTCAGTAACCTGTCTAAATAGAATGACGCATTTTCAACTATTCTTAAAACGTGTTAAGCGTTATATCCAAGGTTATTGACAATATTTTTCCGCATAGAATCACTCAGTTTTTGGACAGGTCCAATGTTATCTCAGATACCCAGCACGGTTCAGGTCTGGTCGTTCTACTGAAACAGCATTTAACAGTATTTAAATTCATTTAGTTCGTTCACAAGTGCCTAGACGAGGAGCGATTTGTAGTAGGATTATTTTTCGATCTTTTCTGTGTCTGCGATGTTCCTTCTGTCAGTTTTATGAAAATAAAATCCTATAACTTGGGATTTCGAGGTGTATTCCTCGATTGGTTGTATAGTTTCATCTCCGGTAGAACTATGAAGGTGAAAGTCAAGGATACTTTCAGTCAGAATCATAATATAACATCTGGAGTTCCCCAAGGATCGTTATTGAGTCCACTTTTGTTAATCCTCTTAATTAACGACCTGCCTGATTACTTGAGGTTAAGTTGGTGCTGATGATTTTTCTGTTGCCATTTCTGCTTCAGATGCCTCTGAGCTTGTGAATAGCTGTCAGTGCACTTTTACCGAATATTGAGAAAACAAAGATTATTTGTTTCGGTAACAAAACAGTTGGAAGTTTGTCAATCTGATGAATGTATCAAATATTTGGGTATTTACATTGATAAATACCTCAGATGGAGTCACCATGTTGACATATTATGTAAAAAGTGGAACTGGTTTTATGCCATATATCGAGCGAAACATTGTTTTTCTATTGATTATCTGTTGAATTTATTTTATTGTCTCGTTTAAAGCCATATAGTCTATAATATTTTACTATGGGGTAATTCCATCGGTGTGAGCAGAGTTTTTGTTTCCCAGAAGATCGTGTTGCGGTTGATCTATGTTATTGATTCAAGGTCCTCTTGTAAACCTATCGTTATTTCTAATTGTATACTCACAGTTCCTTGTATTATTTATAAGTCGCTGATTGTGATCAGACACAATTTTGAGACTATGGAAGAATTATCTAGTCATCATTCATATATTACAAGTAAAAATGGGATTTTATCACTACCTAAGCAATCAACAACTAGATATGAATATTTCTCCACTAATAAGGGTATAAAAATTTACAACAGGTTACCATATTGTTTCAAATTTTGGTCTGTTTCAAGAAGGCTATAAGATCTAGGTTGAGTAGTAAGCCTCACTATAGATAAAGTGAATATATGGGTGATCAGCAACTTGATTAAATTTGATATAATATAATAATATTATGTATATTTTTTTCGTTTATTCATATTCATTAGGGATGTATCTTATAATAAAGATTTTTACTGTCTTGTCCCATTCATGTATAAGTATATGTCTGAAGGGATGAATACAATTTACTTACTTACTTTTTATTATTATTATTATTATTGATAAGGGGTTACGTTGCACCGCGACCTTGAGATCTATTGTGCCCCCCATCAGAGCTGTTCTCACCATTACGCCATCTACAGCTCGCCCTCCAGTTCCAGAGTATAAATGAACCTCAATATCTGGGAAGGCTTCAAGGATATTACGTCTTCACTCCTACAAGTTTCCTGTCCAAAGCATTCCTTTCGCTGACTTGCAATGGCGAGGCATTCTGTAACAAGGTGAAGAGGAGTTTCTTCCTCCTCCCCACAGAATCTGCACTCGTCAGTATCTGATAAACCTATTCTCATCAAATGCTTCCTGAGGCGACAGTGTCCTGTGAGGAAGCCAGTGACCAGGTGTAACTTATTCTTACAGAGATCCAGATACCTTTTGGATCTCACTTCTTTAAAGTTCCTAAGGAACTTTTTGGAATGAACCAAACCTGGAAGATCCCGCCAGAGTGTCTCTCTTTTGGTTTCCTCCTTCTCCAGAAACTCTTTCTTGTAGGTGCATTTTCCTATACCGCAGAAAGGTTCTGGGCCGATAAAAGGAGTTCGTGCTGCCTTTCTGGCAAGTGTATCGGCCTCTTCGTTCCCCTTGACTCCCGAGTGACCGGGGACCCAGACTAAAAAGACCTTATTATTCTTGCCAATTCCATTTAGTTTTCTTCGGCACTCCCATATCAACTTTGAATCGATGGCATGGGAGCTCAGTGCTTTGATAGCAGATTGACTATCCGAATGGATTGCTATGTCGCATTTCTGATATTTTCTTTCTAGGTTAATATCTGCACTTACTACTTACTTACTTACTTAGATTCAAGAAAATATCATCATCAACCAGGAAAACAAGCAAGGTACCCAACAATAATATTAACTCAAAAACACAAATTTCGGTTCAACCACTTTAAGAATCTCTCGACGAAATATTTACCTTGCTAATTCTGTTCGAGGGAAGTTGAAGAACTTTCAGATTATGCATGTTACCAAGCAATCTTCTAGATATGTGGGAAATTCTGTTCTTCCTTAAATTCAAGTATTCCAGATTAGCCAGAGTATCGAAAATACCTGTGAATGAAAAATCAGTTCATTATTAAAATAATGATCTGGTCACCCAATAGTTTTTTTTTTCTGGATTTTCTCTCCAAAATTCTGAAAAATATCTATAAAATAAAAATTTTCCATTCTTTTGAAAATTGTTTCTGCGCAAGAAACACTAGATATTTATCAGAAGCAATATAAGAGGCTATAGAAAAAGGTGCATAGTAAACAGTAACGAAATAACACCAGAGATGAAACAACTTCTTCGTAACATTTGGAGCCTAAAGTAGATCCCTTTCCTTTACCAGGCACTAAACGAATACTTAAGAATTATTTTCACTTAGAAATCCCAGTTGTAGAATGCCAACGAAAAATTCTTGCAAAATTTCGTGAGGATAGTATCTGTAGAAAATTTAAAAAAAATCATTCAAAATTGCAAAAAAAATTCTATATATCAGTAACTACTCGTCTGAAATTGCTGAAATTTTACAAGAGCCTTTAGAACCTAACTCTACTGCCAAGTTTCAAATTTTAACACGATCGGTTAAATATTGTTGGAGATTCGAGCAGCCTTGTGTGAGTTCAGTAGATGGGTGACCGTTGCCTCGATAACTTTCGAAAGAAAGGAGATAGAGACTTGCAATTTTCAGGGTAGGTTGCTTATCCGAATAGGAGAGTTAAGTTAATTTTTAGGCATGATCGGTCTAACGGTTTCCGATCTATACCCACCTGGAATATTATTACCTTGAAAAATCAATAAAGATTCGATGGAATTGAAGATTGGTAACTAGTAGTATTAGATCAACATAAAGAAGTGTTTAAAATCTTGTAAGAACCGTACCCTTAGAAAATTTGAAAAAAATGTCGAAAAAAAAATCTTTGTAAGAACCGTACCCCTAGAAAATTTCAAAAAAAAAACAAGAAAAAAAAATTGGTTCAAGCACTGACGTGAAGTCAGGAGCTTTGGCGCGTATGTTCTATTGTCCATTCTTCTGTATTGGACACCCTTAATCGAATTTACCATGGTAAATTATGCTGTCCATTCTCCTGTATTGGTCACTTAATTCGAATTTACCATGGTAAATTCGAATTAAGAGTGTCCAATACAGGAGAATGGACAACATAATTTACCATGGTAAATTATGGTACACATACGAGCAAAAGCTCCTGACTTCACGTCAGTGCTTGAACCAATTCTTAATATCTAATAATATACGAATATACTCACGTAATTTTGTGAACATATCCACTTAATTCCGCCCACTAAACAATTAATGTGAATTCCGTAACTTGAACTTATGTTATTACTGACCTTTGATACCTTGTTTTCAAAGTTCTAATTTCAGAAAAATATATTCATCTTACATATTATTCCATCAAGTTTAAATCGAAAACTTGGCTGTTAAATAAGTTACCGATCTTTAATTCGATCTGATCAGTATTTTTCGAGTTATTGGAAAAACACAGTTTTCAAATTTTGAGATTTCTTCATTTCCGGTCCTCGTTATTCGATCAATACAAAACTTTGCATCAATATTAAGGTCGTAACTATACAACTTATTACTGAACGTTGGTCAGGTCGAATGAGTAGTTTAGGAAATATTCCTAAAAAAAGCTGAAACCGAAAATGGCTATAACTATGTGACTCGGTGAATTTTGCCCATTAACGTACTTAGCCCGCGCGTTTGGACTCCTAACCTACTCTGAAAATTTCAACTCTCTAACTCATTGCGTTCGAGCGTAGTCGTGCTGACGGCCAGCCAGACAGAATCAATTTTGTCCTCGGATTCTTCATCAGTGAGTCGAAACTAATTGTTTGAGACCATTCTCGGCCAAATATTCGAAAATTACATACATTTGGACGAATTGATAGGCATTCTGTTCACCTGAATAGCGCGCCACAAAATCGTTGTATTATGAATCCTCCTCCCAATGTATCCCTCAATGATTACTTAACGGTGCTGGTGACGTTTATCAAACGGGAAGTTTAGTATATTCCTCTATACCAACGGTTTGTTATATATTTAATTAATTGAAAGAGGGTATGCATTGAAATATATTAAACAAGGAGAAGTCATAGACAAAGACAATGTACTGGGAAATCTGAGAAATGATTACTCGCTAAAAAGTCGCTAAATGTGTCCGCCTATTTATTTTTGCTTGATCTGTAGTACGATGGTACGATGCCCTGAAGCGGAATCACTAGTGGATCTCAGCTCAGAGTTATTGAAAGTGGTCACTCCTAGCACAGCCCACTATAGAGATAGCCTGGAACACAGTCTGACAACGCCGCAATTAATCGTATCTTAGAGGCATACTCCTTCAATGCGGTAGCGCTGGATTTTGATGAAATTTCATCATTTTTCAAATGATTTACTGTCGAAAAATGATGAGGACTACAATAAGATCTTATTTATGAGGAATATTTACCGATAAAACAGTTTAAAACAATGTAATTACGAGATGAAGTGTTGTGATTTTGGACACTTTGGGATAAAAAAAAAAAAACTTGAAGAGAGCACGGATTTTCAACTTCAGATTCGTTATCTACAACCCAAAATTAGCAAATGAGTGAATTTTCAGGACGATTAGACAGTTATGGGATGTTCTAAACAATAACCAAAAAATTATAAACTTGAATGAAATTCTCAAAATAAAAATATATTCCCAAACATAACTATTATATAAGACTATAATAAGGTAGGCTAATGAAAATTGTGATAATCATCTTAGAGTTTGTCTTGTTTTGGTTCTTACTATAATGGTAAGTTTCTGCTATCTACAAATGTTTCTGTTTATTTTCCATTCGGTGGACAATAACATTGTAATTCGTATTTTCTACAAAATTTTTCAAGAGTTAATTTGCGAAAACAGAACAAGGTGAATTTAGAATGATTTATGAATGTAAACCACAACTACAAGTCTATGTGAATTCAGAATATCAATTCAATGCTACAAAGAGTAAATTCAAATAAAATTATTTTTTGATCTGAACTGTGTAAAAATGTCGATAAAACAAATTTATAAATTCCGAATCTGAATCCCCATTAATTATATTTCTGTAGCGGGAAATGTTTACTTATTGATCTGAGATTGAGACCATCTGCTCGGGTAAAGGTAAGATCGAAAGGAAGAATCCATTTCAAATCACTGCAGAAAATCTGAACATTTTTAATGAATAATTTAAGATGAATAATAAGGTCCTTATTGATTTTAACTGAAGCATCTACAGATGCAGACTTTTGGAAATTGAATACATATATATAAAAATAAATAGATTCTTTGAGCTTCTTGATCTCCTATTCACATGTATCAATTTTTGTTGAAAAATTATTAGAAAGGCCATCAAAATGTTTTATAAAATCGGAAGAAATGAAAGTTCTATTTCACTCATATTTCTAGTCCATCTTGTTGTCTATAGGCTCAACTGAAATGTACTCATCTCCAATAAGTAGAAATAATCCAAAGGAAATTTCACAATTTACACACTGCAGTTTAATCACAGAACATATAAATATCCGACCATATTTAACACTGCATTGCATTAATTCACATTTGACACCGTTATTCACAAAAAATACCACGAAATGCCCGCGAAAAACAATAATGGTTAACTCCAGAATCAGAAGTAATCGTCCATTTTTACAATAACAAACGAACAAACGTTCGACTGACGTACGTCTCTGAGCGGTGTTGCCATTTTATCATCTTCCAGGCTAGTAGATATAGTGCGTTGTGCTCCTAGCAGCACGATAGCTTCTTTTTTGCGCTCTTGTTCCTCGGAACAGAGTGCTTATCAATTTGCCCAAATGTCTGTAATTTTCGAATTTTTGGCTGAAAATGGTATCAAACGATTTGGTTCGACTCACTGATCAAGAATCCGTGGTCGAAATCCATTCTGTCCGGCCGTCCGTTAACACGATAACTCTCGAACGAAAGGAGTTAGAGGATTGAAATTTGCAGGGTAGGTTTGGAGCGTAAATATCTCGGACAAGTTCGTTAACGGGCAAAATCCATCAAGCGGTTTCGGAGTTATGTCCGTTTTTACAAAAACGTTCTTTATGAATATTTCCGAATCCGATTACTCGATCTATCTGAAATTTGGCATCAAATTGTAGAATCGTGACCTTTAGACGCATGTGAAGTTTTGTATTGATCGGATTACCGTAAAGTGTCAAAAAAAAATTTGAAAATTTTTAAATTTTGTTTCTACAATAACTCTCGAACCGAATGAGCTAGGCAGTTAAAATTTTCAG